>JARFIW010001082.1:0-4800000 GCA_036346225.1 Platerodrilus igneus | reverse complement strand
GTTATATTTTTAATTCAATACTTTTATCAAAATTTCAACTGTTCAACCCTACTAACAGGTACTTTTAGTTTTATCGATTTATTCTTCTGCAATGGTCGAGTTAACGTAGTGCATTAAATTTAATAAAAATTTGCATTTATGAAAATGTAGTAAAAAATTTTAAAATAAACAAGTATTTTAAAGAATGAAAAGAGTGCAACAAACAACCCTGAATGGAGCTTATTGTTCGAGAAGCTGAGAGTTTTTTATTAAACGGTTTATTAATTAGCGCGATGGCTTAAATGAATTTTAAATTTTCTAAAAGCAGCCTACACTGCAGTTCGATATAATATGTAAGAGGCGGGCGGTTAATCTGCCGCCAGCTAGCTTCTAGCATGGATTCAGATTTTCAAGAAACAAGTCTGCCAAGTAGGGAGTTTTGAAGTTTAATGAATGACCGCCTCACACAAGAAACTTTAAAGCTGCTGATTTAGTAATTAGACGGCGCAGGTAAGCGCAATCTAGACTTGCTAAGATCACTAATTCAAAAATAAACTACGCTTTCAGTATTTATATGAAAATCGTTTTCAAGTCTGTTACGTATTAAATCTATGCTAGTTCATTTAAAAAAATACTAGAGTTAATTACCGCTTTGCAACTTTGCACGTTAATCCTTTTATAAAATGTGATGCAAAGCATACTTTTAAAATGCAAGTGGTTTAATATACTATAATCAGTATTTAAGACACATGTTATTTGACGAATGAATCATTTGCCAAAACGTGCAAGCGAGCAAAAAATGTCTTTTCATAACGTGTTACCTACAAAGTTTTGTCTAACCCCGCTTCAAAACAAAACACTGTTGAATTGCATTATACGGTTTTATTACATGCATGAGTAGCGTATGACACCGTACAAAAAATCAACTTTTATCACATTAACTGATGTTACTATACAGGTTGTATAGTCGAAACCATGAAAGTAGTCGTCTGCGTCATCACTTGTATTCGTACGAATTAAGTTGAAAATTTAATACCCAATAAATATTCCGAATCGAAAGTTTCCGTCAAGCTTCGCGCATCTGCAAACCGTAATGAAGCATGGTTGCCAGTAATATTTTATTTTCATAGAGGTAGTTCCTTTAACTATTTTTAAATTGGCATCCTCTTGTTTTACAAGTATAATAAATTCAGTTAAAATAAAACTCATTTTCATAAATTGGGTTACATATATTAATCTGAATAGAAACGCACAATAACTGCTATATAAACTATTTACGGCAGCTGCATCGAAATCTTTCTCCGTACGATAACTTTGGCAACCGTGCTTTACGAAAAAATTAACATTTTGTCTTCTTGACATAGGTTCGTTTTTTAAGTGTAAAGTTCAAAACACACGGACACATACTCTTCTCTGTCGTTTTCCCAGATGAACGTGTTCACGTATGTCTTTAATTAAAACATAAGTACAAATCGTATTACTATCTTTATCATATACATTAGTTAAACTTTTAAATAATCTTAAACATATGTTTTGAATTGAGTTAGGAACCTATGACGTAGAGGACTTCTTTCGTGGTTTCTACTATATAAACAAACATTTAATTTATCCTTGTAAAGTCAATTGAAATGCAATGATGTAGAATTGAGATGCGGATATTCCTTCAGATATAGAAGACTAATTTAGCAGTAAATTCTATAATACCAGCTAAATCAAAAATGGTACGGAAAAGCACACATGAAATTTGAAAAATGGTGTAAACAAAAAGGGGGAAAATTATTTGTAATAAATTACTGTTAATGTACTTTGAAATGATGAAAAATTGTAAATCATCTACAGTATGGACTACTCGGTGCTAAACACGAAAATAAACGTCAAAAAAAGGCATTTAATTAGTAAGTTCTAATAAAGTGCTGTTCCTTAGTCCTAAAGTTAAATACCTAAACAATGGTTTAAATATTTGTTACGAAAAAACGGACTTGTGAAATATAACATTACGTAACGTCAAAGACGCCTTTAAAAATAGACATTTCATAACGGAACTAGATAGTAGTTATTTACGTCACCAGTTATGAAATAGATATTTACGTAACCAGATGAAAAGACTAATTTTATTTGACGAATGACATATTTGTCTAAAGGAGCGAATGCACTGAGCGGGTTTTACAAATTACACGAGTTAAATAAAATTAGAGTTTTAAAGAGCGCATCACAGCATAGATGAAATGGGTCACCTAAAATGTGACCCATGACCCAGTGGCCCAAATTGACCCACATTGACCCAGTGTGTGTGTAGTGCAATATTTTATCTAACTCCGTTTTAAAATATAACAAGAAGATTGCGCTGTTCCAAATGTAAAGGATTCAGCTTCTTCGCTTTACCTGAGCGTTGCTACGGATTGTTATTTATATAAATATTTATTGTCAGCGTTGACTTGTTAATTGTAAATGAGTTATTCTGATTAAGATATACCTTCTGATGTAGAAGAATCTGCAAATTTCGCAATAAATTCAATAATACCTAGGAAATAAGAAGAAAGTATGAAGAAGTATATAGGGAATTTGAAAAATGGCGTTGAGAGGAAAGTTTAAAAAATGTTTATGAAAAGGTTCTATTAGCACACTTCGAAACGATGTAAAACTACAAAGGATCTACGCTCTGGAGTATCCTCTCCTGTTCCGTCCAACCCTGTATATATTCATTTAATTTTTTTATATTATTACTATAAAATTTAAGTTTATTTGTTAATGGTAATATCTGCTCTTTTATTTAAATTTGATAAACCCTTCGCGTTATCACCTTCAATGTTCTATCTTGTTTGCTATAGTTTTAGTGACTGCGCAGCCTAACACAGTCTATTGTCACCGCTTGGACAATAAGTTTCTGTTTCGGAGGTCAGTCCTCGTATAGGACTACCACACCGCTTTATACTATTTTTCCAGTGTAGTAATAAGTGTACTGGATCCAAGGATTTTTGCGGCTGTAACTGGACATCAGGTAAGAATATTGAAGGCCTCAATTGTTTAATATCTGTTTGATTATACTTCCGTTTTTCTCTCCTGAGTATCTTTTTACGTACTCTACATTCAAATTTTGTTCCTTGTTGAGTCGGATATTATAAGTAGCAGATATTAGTACTATAATTTAAAACATAATTATTAATCATTTATCTGAGGTCAAATTTGTGTTATCAAACATATTGTCTTGATAATATAAATGTTATACTACTTGAATTGCATTTATTCCTATTAGTAATCGTGTTTGATACAAAGTTCATTACTTTGTTTGTATTTACATGTATTTACATTTACCTACGTTTATTTAATTTGTGCCTAAATTGATAAAGCTTAAAAGCATTTTGCAGTACTAACTTTCTTTAAAATTTTTAAGGAAATTTGTGCTTTAGTTATTATTTAAAATGGCAGAGAAACTTAAAAAGTTGTAATTTTCACGATACACGCAGATTCAAAGTTTACAAGAGATACAAGAAATCGTGCAATCGGCCAATTCTAATGCCGAATATTATAATTTATTTAAATCGTACCTTGAGCATACGATTAAATTAGAAGAAGCCTTCTATCAAAGTCACAATAACATCATCTCCTTGATCGCCACGGATGAAGACGCGGAGGATTTGTTTGAGGTTGAAGATAAAATCCGAAAAGCGTTTGATAGATCCTTTTATTTAATCAAGTCAATCAAAATAAAACTTTTTGAATCTAAACCGCCAGAACCTAGCGCTGTTGTTTCTGCCGCTCATCCAAAGTCAAAAATAAATATAACTTCGCTGCAGGTCCTCTCCTTTGGCGGCGATTTTTCCATGTTCAGAAGTTTCATTGATTTATACTACTCCCTCATACATACTAATCCGGAATTGTCGCCAATAGAAAAATTCGCGTATTTAGGATCACTTCTGCAAGGTCCGGCTTTATTCGCTATTAAAAATTTTGATTTAACTGAAAGTCATTATACATTCGCGTACAATAAACTGCGCAGTAAATTTGAAAATATCCGCCAAATTACGAGTGCGTATTGGGCAAATTTGGACCATTTTCCCAAACTGCACTCTGATAACCCCTCTGGTTTAGAAAAAATAGCCGACGTTTTTACCGATAATTTGGAAGTCTTAAAAAAGTTTGATTTTCCGGTTGAAGAGTAGAGCTTTATTTTAGCTCAGATGCTCTTAAATCGACTGGATGTACATACAGCTCGAAGTTTTGAGTTGCAGCACGATCCCGCCATCATTCTTACGTATACTGAAATCATTACATTGCTAGACAAAACATATAAATCCCTGAGCAACTTATGTTTAAATCACAAATCACATATGAACAAAATTATTCACGTGCAGAGCCGACCAGGTTCACGTCCTAGAGTTTCAATGTTAGTCCGCACTACCAATCGTGTTGCTAAGTGTCCACATTGCAAAGTTGACTATCCGCTATATAAATTCCTTGCCTTTTTAGAATTAACCCCTAACGACCGCTATAATTTTGTAAAAGAACGCAAACTTTGCATTACTGTCTAAGCAGTTCGCATACTTCTTCCAAGTGTAAATCGATTATGACTTGTCACACTTGTCGCCAGTGGCATCATACCTCGTTACACTTTAACCCCCCCATTAGAATCGCTTTCAAAAAGTAGTGTTTCTACTAGAGTTTATACCGCCTCGTCTGATAACGTCGATATTTGCAAGCCATCTGCCCCCCTCCCCCGCTTTGAGTACCTGCGAATTTCCACAGGTAAGTCGTTTCTCCTCTGCTACCAATAATTTCAATGTTGTATTATTTAACACGAATCCCCAAAAAAGGGTGGTTTTATTGTTTACTGCACAAATTGAAGTTCGTGATCGTTTCGGTAATTTTCAAAAGTTTCACTGCTTGTTGGATACCGGTAGCATGACTTCATTTATTACTGTGTTAAACGCTTTGGTTTAAAACCTACTACGTTACCTCTTACCCTTAACGGGCTTGGCTCTATGCAGACCATGGCTACTCACGGCGCAGTTTCTGTCTTTATTAAACCAGTGAACAAAATGAATCATTTTTTTTAACATTGACGCAATAGTCCTACCTAAGATTTGTGAAAACCTGCCTACTACTTGCGTCAACGTCAACCAGTTAGCTCCATTACATAACATTCAGTTAGCCGACCCGCAGTTTTCAAAACCCGGTCCTATAGATTTATTACTAGAGGCCGATGTATTTCCACAAATTCTAATAAATGATAGTGTTCCTGTTGAAAACCATACACCCATAAGCATGAATACTGTGTTCGGATATATTTTAACCGAACCGATTCCCGCGTCAAGCACTCCGCAGGTTACCGCTTTACTTTGCTCTACGAACCAAGTACCCTTTCTGGAAAAAATTGTTTCCAAATTTTTGGACGTCGAATCACTTCCCGACGTCGAAATCCTTTCAGTAGCGGAAAAGGAAGTTGAAATGATTATCAAAGAAACTCATACGCGGACAGATCAGGGCCGTTATGTAGTTTCTTTGCCCTTTAAGGATGCTGCTCCTACGTTTACCGGAAGCCACAATTTAGCAACACAAAGATTTCCTTTCTTATAACGACGTCTTCTCAAGCAGCCCCTTGTATATCAACAATATAAAGATTTTCTTCAAGAATACGTAGATCTTCAACACATGCAGCCTATACCTAATAAGGGTCACTTTGATCATTCTTATTATATACCTCATCGTTGTGTTATAAAACCTAACAGTGTTAGCACTAAGCTTCGTGTGGTTTTTAATACCTCCACTCAATGTATTTCAGGAGGTTCAGTGAATGATCATTTTTTAATTGGTCCCAAATTGCAGAGAGACCTCATTACACTGTTATTACAATTTCCTCTGCATCGTTACGTCCTCACTGCAGATATTCGTCAAATGTATCGGCAAATTCTTATTGCACCCGATCAGCGTGATTATCAATGGATTGTGTGCCGTTTTTCTCCTGATAATCCTATCCAGGATTTTCATTTTAATACCGTTACTTATGGGGTTAACTGCTCTCCATTTCTTGCCATACGTACTCTTTTGCAACTTGCCGATGATGAAGGTGGACCCTTTCCTTTAGCCGCTTTCGCTCTTCATCATCATACCTATATTAATTCTACCACTGCTACCTTACGATTATACTTTTCACGCTTTTTTGCATATTTCGAACGAGCACGTTCGTTCGACAACTCCCAGAAATATTCTAGGCCGCGTCTCTCAATGGTTTCTTCTTTAGGGAAACCAATCACTTCACAAATATTATTTGTTGCTCCTACCCTAAACATCACAAACGAAGAATTATAACGCCACATCACGGATTACCGAATTCAAACATAGTTCTATCTTAGATATCTCATGTGCCCATTGCGTATGCTTTGCAAAACAATATGTTATCATCAACATACCTACTTCCTTATTAACGCGCTCCGTGGGATTCTCAGGAGGAAAATAGACGAACGTATACAACCTTTTGATATTACTTTTCGTCAGGACATTAACCCAAGTTTTTGAGTGAAATTGGGTGCCGCTATCTTAAAGTACAGCTTCCGATACCAAAATCTCATTAAAGTAACTGTTCGACAGTTTATTAATTAGACTCTTATTTGTAGCATGTTTCAGCGGATACAGTTTTGTAAAACGTACAAAAGAATCCACTACCACCGATAATTGAGTGCACCCCCGTCTGGATATAGGCAACGGATCTATTAAGCCTAAGCAAATCAACCCACCCAGTTTTCTACAAACGATTTAATTAAAATGACCCCTCTCGGTTTTTGAAATCTTACGATTTGGCATATCTCACACGATACGACCATCTGTCATATGTGTTTTAACATTTTAGTCCAATAAATTGTCTTGCGCATGTGCTCATGAGTTTTTTATAGTCAAAATACCCGTGTTAGAATGCTGCTGCGAAATCGATTTTTTTACTTCATTTTTCGGGACACATAATTGGATATCCCCACTTCCTTATTCACGCCTTTTAAATTATATCCCCTCGTGCAATTCGAGAATGTGTAGCCCAATGGAATCAGTGTTGTCTGGCTTTCGACCGTCTTTTCTTAACAAAGGTAAGAAACTACATTTTTACTACTCTTACAATATTGTATGCTGAAATCGTATTGTTGCATAAATAATACGTATCGAGTCAACTTGGTCGTTTTCAACGAAGAATTCATAATAAAAGATAAAGCCTTATGAACTGACACTATCTCTAATGGACATCCTAATACCAATATCTGCCATAATCTTAATGCATGAACAATCACCAAAGCCTCTTTTTCGGTAGTAGCAAATCGCAGCTCAGTTGCACGCAGCGTATGACTCCCATAGCCTAAAAACGTTTTTGCTATCCGCCACGGGATCTATTTGATAAAAGCTTAACCACACATCAGAACTATCTGCTCGAATGTACATAGAATGGGCTAAATTTGGATGGCTCATCATTGAAGCCTCAACGTAAACGCTTTTTATACTAATAAACGTATCTTCATCGAATTGTTCCCATTCCCACTTAGCATTTTTCCTAAGTAATGTGATTGCTATAAAAACATCGATCATAATTAACAATTCCCAAAAATCCTTGTATCTCCTGCACGATACGTGGTCTAGAAAAATCTCGAATAACCTTATTCCGAGAGGGATCAACCGAGATACCTTCCGGTGTAACAATGTGTCCCAAAAATAATACTCTCCTCTGTGCGAAAACGCACTTTCTCAATTTTAGTGTCGAATTTGCTTTCCCTAACTTTGAAAAGATAATTTACAAATACTCAACATGTTCCTTTGCGGTTCTAAGATAAACCAAAAGATCATCAACAAACACCGGCGCGAAACTATCAATATCCGGGCCCAAAACTTTGTTCAGTGATCTTATGAAACTAGTAACTGATGTCGATAATCCGAATGGTATTACATTAAATGCATAAGTGGTCTCATTAAAGATGACCTGATGTACTTCTTATCCTGCTCCCTGATTGTGATTTGTTAGTAAGACGACGTCATATCCCACGTTGATAAATACTCTAATTAGTATCTTTTTCCATTCACAAATTCAAAAATTGAGCGCCCAAACAAAAGCGTACAGATTTATCTTTTTCGCAGCAGCCATTCACGGCGAACGTGTTCAGTATGTACAGCTAAAATAACCTTCGATCTTGTTAATTCGTCAATTTGACGTTGCTTTTTTTCGCGGGGTGCAATAGCAATATGCTATGTTGCTTTAGAAAACGGTGCGTTATCAATTTGAATTTCGTATTCGGTAATTAAACAATAGGTATTTTATTTATCCTTAGGGGCAGTAGAACTTAATCTATTTATGTTTTGCTTCTTAACTCCAACCGCAACTGATATCTACATATTATTTACCGGAAATGTTTCCAACCCAACAGATCTCGTCAAAACATCATTAAAAAACTTCTCGGAAACCGTGCTACATTACGATCCGGAATCGACTACGATCTCAATCTCCGTATGAACTACACTAACCATAATTGCTGGCGATGTTAAAGCTTTGTCCTTCTCCATTGGCTCATTTTCGCCTTCATTCACAGCCAATAAGTTATCACTAATTTGTATTGACCTTACTGACTTATATACCTTTTCACGATCATCGTTACAACCACTCCTCCATTCACTAATACTCAAAAATATCCATTGTTCTTCGTTTGGGTATCTTCAAGTTATACAGCTTGCACGTGCAGCGTTGATAATTGAAGTACTATTTTGTTCACCATTACTTCTAGCAACCAAGTTCGGCGTCAATTGAAGTGCTTTCCAACCTCTCGTACGTATTTTATATTATCTATCGATGATCTATAATGCCTCAATCTAGTCAGTCGGTAAATAATGAACAGAGGACGTAATTTTCTACATTTATTATGTTGTAAACACACATAAACACCTCAATTCTTAAAATCAGGGCACTTAGAAATGTCTATGAAAAATGGAAACTTAATTTAATTGCAGTCAAGTGCCTACACCAATATAGTAGGAGGCAGGGGCAACAACTCACCAATAATTGTACAAATACACCGAATAATTATTAGGGAGTAACTACAATGCAACTTACTAATAATAATAATTCCTGGGCACACACTGGACACACGAACAATTAGGTCATGTCGCCACCTGATAGAAGTGGGGGATCCGATCTCACCGACTCAAGTGCTAAACGCAGGCTGCACACTTCTTCGCTCACCTCACACTAAGTTAAGAATAGAGCTACTAGAAACGCACCACACAATAAGAATTATGAAAATCATGCCGATTGCCACTGCTGTTGGTCCAAGACAAAAGTCAAAAAGGTGCAAAAATGGGTTGTGGAACACTGGTGACGAATTCCTTAAAATTAGGTTTGTGGAGCAATTCTTAGCTATGACACGTTTAAAGAAATTTTGCCGTCTTCTCGGACTTCTTAAGTGCGTTAAAGATTTTCAAAGAAGTTAAAGCTTCGGGCAATTCTGATTGAATATTTAGCTATGTTTTCTATTACTGATAGGTTTACTTGGAAATGTTACTGCATTGAATATAGCTACGTACCAACAGTACAATCAAAGATAACACATCCTTAAGCGATACTTGTCGAAGACCATTAATTTTCCTCCAGGCGAGGTGGCGCCCATTTACTCTATGTTTATCCTTACTCACCTCTGTCTCATTGCCCCACGCGATAGATCCCCAGTTAACTTAAAACTTTTCCATTTCCTTTAGTCACCATTTCCATCTATTTCTTACCTTGGAGTACTCGTTTCGTTGGAATTGCTCGACTTCAATTAGGTATACCCCCCTCCCTCTAACAAGGTATACTCAATAATTTTATTATAAAAAATCTAAATAAATCTATAAATAAATCCATAAATAAATCTATAAATAAATATATAAATAAATCTATAAATAAATCTATAAATAAATCTATAAATAAATATATAAATAAATCTATAAATAAATCTATAGATAAATTTATAGATAAATCTATAGATAAATCTATAAATAAATCTATAGATAAATCTATAGATAAATCTATAGATAAATCTATAGATAAATATATAGATAAATCTATAGATAAATCCATAAATAAATTCATAAATAAATCTATAAATAAATCTATAAATAAATCTAAGGAAATAGATCCCTGGATTAAGCGCTCACTCAAATGTACATGTACCAAATTTTATTAAAAGATATTACATATTGATAATTCTGTTGCAAACGTGAAAATCACATTTTTGTTATAAATTTATTTCGTCTGATGAAGCAAGACATAGAATAAATCGTCAAATATAACTGACAGCATCAGAAAGTTACTTCAATCGTTAGTTCTATTAGATTAAAATCTTTCAAAATTTTTAAAACGCGTACAACTTGATAGTATCATAATGGAACAACTAATTGTAAGAGACAAAATTGAACTTGCGCGCCTTGTTGACAACAATGTTCTTTATGACTAAGAAGAATGTTCGATAAATGGCAACTTTTTAAGGAAGATTCTGTATAGTGACTAGGTCACGTTTACAATAAATGGGGTGGTGCCGTCCCAAAATTCACGGTATTGGTCTGCTGAAAATTCAAAGTGAGGTATAAACGCAAAAAGACAGTGTTTACCAGAAACAAATGTGTGGTGCGGAATACTTGATGATCGAATTATTGGCCCTTTTTTCTTTGAAAATAATTTGAATTGACATCTGTTTTTGGAACTTTCCAAAGAATGAAAAATAAATCGTGAATGTTGTAAAGATAAAATAAAGATAGGCAAACGTTGTTAAATAGCATAGCTCCAGGCTATTGGAGGACGACAGTTCTGTGAAAGTTGCATCATGCCTTCAAATCCAACCGATTGAAAACTGTTTACGAATAAACATGAAGATTCTAGACGCTTACGTAAGAAACGAGCGTATATTTTCAACCGATTGGAATATAAATACGACAACCAAAGTTTGCTAGACTTGCCTCGAAGCTTTAGACGCGTGACATCACTAGAAGGTTTGACTATGTAATCCTATCGAAATCAAATACAAAAGGTCAGTTGTTCTTCTTGATCTTCCTCGGGAATTAAACCACTCATAGTTGTAAAATCGTCTTTATATAAAACAACGATCCTAAGTCGTAGATCGAAACGTAAATAAAGACGATTTTAACATTTATGAGTGACTTAATTCTCAAAGAAGATCAAGAAAAATACAAAACAAACCACAACAAACACAGGAAGTCAGTTATTCATTGCTCCTTTAAACGTCACGATGCAGTATATCATGTAATAAAAATACGACAGTTTTTAGTAGTGAAATTTTATAGTGATGGAAAAGCGTTTAAATGTACAAAAGTAAGTATGATTTTGAAGTGCGTATAAATGGTTTCAAGAATGAAGAATAAATGAACAATAATTAACTCCTGCAAGATAAAGTTTTTAATGAATGGAAGCATATGTGAAACTGGAATGGAGTTTAATGGTAAATTGATGATAAATTTTAAACGATTTGGACTATCTTTGGAAAATGGATAAATTACTACATGGTATGCAGATGCAACAACGACCAACTTTTACACTGTAAAATAAAATTAAGTTGTTTTAAACTTTTGAAAAGAGGACACTTATGTTATTAATTAAGTTTCATGACAAGGTATTTTGTGTGCTAGGATTTGAAGTTAGATTAGAAAGTTTGTATAAGCTTGAAAATTCGATTGAAGGAATGGCATTATATTTGATTTTCTTTCAATTCTCCACCCGAAGGTACTTCATTGACCAGGAAGCGAGTTCTTCACCTGGAAATTTTGAATTTTGCTGAACCCTTGCTGTTCCAAGCAATATAGGGACCTTTAACGCGGGTGACAACATTTACACACGGGATCTCTATAGTATCACTCATCCGGATGAGGGTGTATTTTTGTGAAAAAAGCTCGCCTAATATTTTTCAAGCGGACCCTGTCGGGATTTGAATCCAGGACGTAGTAGTCACACGCATACCAATTACGCTGCGGAACCACCTTGAGGGAGTGGCAGCCTGCGGTAAGATTTTACCGGGCGTCGCCGTGGATCAATGTAGTAAGCGTAAGACTACGGATCCCAAGGTCCTGGGTTCAAATCCCGACACGGCCAACTGCTTGAAAAATGGCAGGTGAGCATTTTTACAAAAATTACGCCCTCGTTCGAATGAGAGGTTAAATGGAAGTCCCGTGTGTAAGTGTTGTTACGTACGTTAAAGATCTTTACCTTGCCTGGAATGGCAAGGGTTCGGCAAAATTCTAAATTTCCAGGCAACAAAAACTCGCCTCCTGGCCAATGTAGTACCTTCGGGTGGAGCATTGGAAATGTAAATGAACGGTAAGATTTTACCGTTATAAAATAAAAATTATTAAACCTAACTGATCAGATAAGTTTATATCCCATCTTAAGGAATGGACATTGAGTTATCTATCTTATCTTGACTAAATTTGTACAAAATAAGATTAATTAAGGAGTTACTGGTGAAGGAAATTAATATTAGAGTGTGCATCATGATTATAAAAAAGACTTTGCACTCTGAGTGAGTAATTACTCAGAAATTATAATTTTTGTTAGATTCAACATAGAGTTTTTAAGGCAGGGCTTTTGTAGTAATATTGGTTGATAAAACACTCTATATATTTTTGTAAAGATACTCTACTTGAAATTGTCTTTAGGGCAATATGCTACAACCATTGATTTCTATTCACTTTTACATAGTTCAAGCTTAGGAAATCATTAATTCTCTACATGCCAGTAGGCGCGACCTTGGTCATACAAATATTTATTACTACTAAAACGCAACTATAACTTTCAAACCTACTAATGCAATTAACTCAACAAGCTCGGAATAGTTTAGGATGTGAACTTACAAACTTGTTTCAACGTTAAGTATAGCGTGAAATTTTAGTTGCTGTTGTCCTCTGAACTACTTGTCTCTAGCTCTCAAGTCACGTGTTTGCGGAACTTCTGTATGTACTGTAATGTTAATATCCATCTTACACATATTAAATCCTGAAACAAACCAATAGTAGAAAACTTGCTTATATTGTACCAATAGTGTGCAGGATCATTTGTTTCACAATGTTATTTGTAATTGAACAGAATATAAGATGCATTCGGAAGCTAAACAGAAACGCAGGCTATTTCAGTTCTGATGGTGTTTTCTGGTCACGATCCGAGCTGTCACCGCAGATTAAGCAAGGAAACGTGTTAATTTGCTATGTTTGTTTTGCTGAATTCTATGCTCAATATGTCATTATCATTATGAAGGCCCTAATGTTAATTATAATGTGTATGCAGATGCGGTGATTTGTTGTACATGTCTTACAAATTAGTTTCAGGCCGAAAATGAGAATATTTTTAATTGAATTGCATTTTCAAGATGAAATACATCTTTGGACTAGAATAAGTTTAGAACTGGGTTCGACTATAAGGCATTCCTTGGGGTTACCTTGCATGAAGCAATACGCGATAAATGTTTAGAGAAACTTTTCAACGTTTCCATTCAAATGTAATTCATTTAGGTGGTTTCTCTGTCACAACCTTTGATAGTTTGAAATAGATTAAACCTATAAAATTTTTAATACTTCTTAACGCTTTTCAGGGGGAAGTAATATTGACGTCTGGTAACATTTTGAAATGATCTCAAGGTGAATTCTTTCCCTAGGTGCAAACACAAAATTTATTGTACAATAAAGATTGCATTATAGGTATTAAGACGTAGGTCTGGAACAGTGCTATGATAAGTGCAGAAAGGTACAATTATCAAGAACAAGTCATAGGACATATCGAATATAGCTAAACACCGTGCCATAAATTACACTGAACAATAAATTGTATTTTTTTTTGTTTTTAAATGTGCGATGGGCGTTTCTTTTAAGACTTTTCTCGCAGGTTAAAAACCTGTTACCATAATTTTTTTTATCCCCTCTAGAAAAAGTTTTAAAATTTTTAAAGTGGGACGCTTTATTATGTAATGTTTTCATTTGTTATAATATAAATTATGCATACCACATCACTGCCGAATCTTATAATTTCTTTGTATATGATTTTCATTTGTAGAGTATCTCTGGAGAATTCCTGATTAGGTTCTAACACTAATCTGTGAATACTCTGGTGCTCCATTTCCATTAGTATCGGTTTTCACCATACTTAATGTCTTTGTGAAACCTTTCACCATGTTCGTCACACACAGACCCTTAATTTGAGGGGAAAAGGTCCAAATGCGAGTGGAAAAAATGAATCATCAAAGAAATGTTGCAACCTTTAGCACTATGCGAAAATTAAAACATTCACAACTTGTTCGTAATTTTTTATCTTTGTATTTAGCAAAAGATTGGAGGCATACCTATTTAAATACGAGAGAATTTGTAACATTTTTTGCTCCAGCAACAAGGTTTTCTAGCATTTTACAGTTTTTACAAAATAGTGTTTATCTTTTGCTCTGCTGTTTGTCCCATTCGCAGAGAAAACCGCAGTACCTGGTGTAACCCAATTGCATTCCCTATAAAAGTGTTATAACTTTTAAATCACCACTTATGCTCCACCCATGTTCTGTTTACTTAATTTTTTCAAGTAAAGTTTTTATATTGTTATAGTTTTCGTTCATATGTACTGCGTGGTCAACAGAAATAGAGGGGTACGAATTTTCATAGTGCAGGAGAACTCCTTTCAAGCTATAGTAGATGAATCAATAAATAGTCTCCACTCATTAGTTTTATATTTACATCCTAATGCATCCATTAGTCCAGAAACATCTACACAGTACATCAACTGATAATACGATGTAAAAAAATTAAGAAAATGCGGTTCGCGTCTCTCTGATATGTAGAAATATTTAAGGATTCCAACTTTGCAACCTGGATCTCAACAGTTCGGTTGAGCTTTTGAAAAATTAAAATCCCGTACTAAGTCCGTAAGCTCATACTGTAAACGTAAATCTTGTGTGGTTGTATGAATGTGGAAATCAAGATCTTTGTTTTCTTCCATGGGTTCAACAATATTATCTTTAGCAGCATTCGTATCATCGTCAAGTGTATATGATTTTGGACGTTTGGGGACAGGTAGATTCTGACTGTTAGGAATTGGTCCGAGAGGTTTGGGTACTGTACAATATGCTTCAAATTCAGTGAAATGTCAGATAGATTTGTCAAGCAAAAACAACAATTTGTAACATGATCTTTAGGTTTTCTCCACACCATACACACTACAAAAGGTATTGCCTTACGGGTAGCGTTAAGCCTGTTTAATTCAGAGCACATGATGCCAAAATGATATGCGGCTTCCAGCATTTATCCTGATTTCATAGTTTGCATCAAGAATAAAGCTCAGGAGCTTTTTTTGATTAACGTAGTTATTGTCTTTTCCTGATATTTAATAGTAAACTCGCCACATGCGTAACAAAATGTATAAGTTTGATTTACACACTTTTGCTGCCTCCAATAAAGTATACCAGCAACATATACTGACAGTAAACTAGTATTTCTTTATTTAGTTTATATATCTATTTATAGACGCGTTTAGGATACTGTAATGTTTATGATTTATGAATATACATATTTATATATCAATAATGCAAATAAATCACCCAAATGCTTTATTTCAGTCATTTGTAAACCTATACAACAAAACGCGAGCTAATACTGACTGTTTAAAATAACAATCTTATCTTCTAATAACCAGTTCCTCACCAGAACCGAACTAAATAATAAATTCTAAATATTTGTACTACACACTTCTCCCCTTACAAAAATAAACTAAATTTTACAATTATAATTTACGGAATGTAACTGTTTATAATAAAAGCTTCCGCCCATTTTGTTCTAGCATCCAAAACGACTAGAATGTGCTTCCTGAAAAATGGCCCCAAGAAATCAATGTGTATCTTTCACCAAACAAAAGTTACCCCTTTTTTTTTAGTAAGACGAAATAAATTGGTGGTAATAATTAACCAGATCCAAAAAAGATTTAAGTTTGGTAGTGGAATTTGGTACTGAGCACTGTTTAATTGCATCTACCTTTGCTTCGCAAGTATGTAAACCAAAACGATCAATTTTAAATCTCAAATATTCAACAGAATCTTCAAGAAAACTACATTTCTCTTTCTATCCGGTAAGGCCATATTCCTTTAATCTTTGGAAACGCTAATGAAATTTAATAAATGCTTTTGTCTATTGCGTCAGGTGATTAAAATATTATCAAGAAAAGAAACTACGCCTGGCAAATTTTTTAAAATAGATTCCATAATTTTTCGAAACTTAGAAAATGCGCCGACGAAATACCAAATAGTAAACGAATGTATTTGAAGCGTCCTTTGTGGGTGCTAATGGTAGTTAATAATTGTGATGGTTTATCTAATTGAATTTGTTGATATGCGCTAGTTAAGTCGATTTTTGTAAACTCAACTCCACCTTGTAATCTTGAGAATAACTATTGGATTCTCGGTAGCGGGTGCTGATCAATTTCAATAACCTGATTGATGCTGACTTTATAATCGCCGCAGATTCTTACATTACCGTCTTTTTTTAAAAACTGGGACAATAGAGCTGCTCTAAGGGCTGTAATCCACAGGTTTTAAAAGGAGGATACTCTGATAATAGAAACACCACCCATGGGAGGAGCAAATGTAACAGGTCTTGTACGATAACAACGAATGCAACTTTTCAAACACTTTTGAATAGCCCACTTTGCATACAATATCCAAAAATTTTGACCTAATAAACAACGGGTGGTTCGAACACCTGGGTATAGATGTTTCTTGTGACAATCAAAAATTATACCGTCAAACGATGAGAGCCTGGAAGAAAAATAGGAAATTTTGCATCATATGGTAGATCTGAGTTCCTCAGTCGACCGCCCAACCTCAACAAATCACGACTGTTAAGAAAAGGACTGAGACGACGAAGTTGCTTGATACATAATTTATCATTACGAATATTTTGTGTGTCTTGATCAAAAGCTTCTGTTTGCATTTTTTTTATTAACAAATGAAGTGCGTCCTATTGTTGATGTATTTTCCGCCAATTTTAACCGAGTTCTCTTGGTAACTTGTAAATTGTGGATAAAATTAACATAAGTAATTATTCTCAAAATCTTTTGAAGATCTTACCATTTTGTTAACAGTGAATTCAAAAAATTGTCTAAAACGACAACATTGAACGAAAATGTAATTTTTTCAATTTCCATAAGTGACGAATTAATAAGACTAGGCTCAATGTTCATTGGCCATTGATCTTTTGGAAGTTTCAACCATGGAGCATCTGACCATTGTAATCTATGATTAATCAATTCCGAAACACAAAGTCCACAAGATGCAGAATCTGCTGGATTGCCTTACGATTTAATAAGAAACCACGACGAAGGTGCAACTCGTTCTTGAATATGAGAGATTCGATTGCTTACAAAAGTTTTTCAATTGTATGATGACGAACAATTTCACGATAATGTAACTGTAGAATTCGACCACGCAAAGATTTTTTCGAATGATAAACGATTTTTATAATTAATTTTAATGAATTCTACCAAGTTTAATCAAAGAACTGCAGCTCACATTTCCAATTTGGGTAATAAAATGCCATTTGTAAGTGCAACTTTGGATTTTGCACATACCAACGAAGTGTTAATACTGCCATTCTTATCACAACAGCGAAAACAAACCACAGCAGCATAACTTGCTTCTGAAGCCTCGCAAAATTCATGTATTTGTAACTTACGATAGTTTTTCAAAAAAAGTGGGATTCTTATCTTATCAACTTGGGCAAATGTTGCACGAACTTTTCCATTTTTAAACAACGTTTACAGAAGGACTGCCGTCCCACCCAATACCTAGAATTTATAAATGCTGAATGAGATGTTTAGCAAAGAATACAACTGGTGATAGTAAACCAAGTCGATCAAAAATACGTGCGATTTCTGGAACCAAACTCCTCTTTGTGCACGATCGTTCAATGACATTGATACAAAACTCATTTTCATTTGCAACAGGTAGCCATTGTAAACCTAATATTTTTTGTGATCCATTGATTTTATCTTGGAATGCTTACACTTGTTGATAATATAGATCTTTTAGCAATTCCTCTAGCGCAGTAGCAATGTCGCTATTCCATTTGCGTAGCACAAAACCTCCAGATTCGCAAAGTTGATTGAGTTTGACAATAAGACGTTTTTTTCATTGGCAGACTGACATCGAGTAAGCAAGTTATCAACACATGTGTCTGACGATAAAACCTTTAATGCAAAAGGGAAACGAGATTTTTGAGAGGAGCAAGTTCTTGAATAACCCGCAATGCTGTAACTTCATAAGTTACTGTATTTAAGCGATAAACAATAAGTATTTCTGACGAATGAAGCCTCTAAACTATTCTTTGGTAGTCACGATTATGTACTGAAACCAATATTTGTCTGTACATTTGTTTAATGTCTGCAGTCAACACTATAGGATGCATACAAAAGTGTATTAATAATGCCATAATATCCTTCTGAAGTGGAGGACCAGCTCACAAATATTCATTTAGCGAATTTCTACTAGGGGTTGACGCTGCGGGATCAAAAACAACACCAAGTTTTGTAGTAATACTTTCAGGTTTTACCATTCAATGATAGGGTATATAATATACCGACGAATTCGACAAATCACTAACCTTAGACTCAATGACTGTCATGTGGCCACTGCCTAAACAGTCTTGCATGAACTCTCTGTGTGAATCACATAATTTCGGTTGTTTTCCAATCGACGTTCTAACGAAATGAATGTGTGAAGTGCAACTCCACGAGAAATAACGAAATATGGTTCTGTGCCTTTGAATGGCAATGAAACAATAAAACGAGTACTTTTACCTCTTGAATAGTTTTCTACAAAATGTGTTTCACAAACTTCCTCATCAGGAGACAACTTGTTTGAATCTGGTACGTTTTACCGTTCTAAAAAACGACGAATGTTCAACTCTAACGGTTCAACGACAGCGCATAATGAATTGCACGCAGTCGCAGGAGAAACAACTTTCCCTATCAAAATCCAACCCAATTTTGTGTTTAGTGCAACAAGTTCAGAGGTATGACTTCTGCGAATTTCATTTAATAAAACATGAACAACCACGTTTGCTCCTAATAGAATGTCAATAATGCAAGGTTTATCAAATTGCTGATCAGCTAATTCCAAATCTTTTGTATGCCACCATACGTACGAACTTAAAAGTGATGAAGGTCATTTACCACAAATATCTGGCAATACAAAAACATCTACATCATATTGAGGAAATCTTTTTCCCGTATGCCTAATTTTGCATGATAATGCACCTAAAATATGCGATAAAGAAAATCCTAAACCTTAAACTTTCAGTGCGACCTTTGACTTATTTGAAGCAAGCCTTTTATGACACGATTCTGTTATGAAGCTTTCCATACTTCCACCATCCAAAGCGCTCGAATGATTTGCGCTTTGCCGAAACCATCACAGACAGCTATCTGTACGGTGGCCAACAAAGTAACTGTATTCGAAGTACCGGATATAAACAAAGTGTTGGTACTAGAAGTAGCAGCACACTAATTGGTTGACGACGATTCAACCTTTTTTTGTTCAGTACGATTTTCCAAAATGTAGTAATGTGTTGTGAAGTTGATGTGTTGATTTGGATGTACAATTACTAGCCAAATGTGTACTACGAAGACAATTTAAGCCAAGATTTTTCTGCTTTACAACCTCGAATCGCTCTTGTGACGAATTTTCCAAATTGTCTGATATTGAAATAATGCATGAGAAGTGTCACACAATCAACACTTTTTACTTGACGGTGTTGTGACTAATGCTGTATGCAAAGTATGACCTTTTGAATAGGAATGCCTGCTTTTCCAAATTACTACCAATTGCTTTGTTACGCGACTGTTACTCCAGTTTGATTTATCTGTCTGAAGAGAACCTGACTACATTACTTATTTTCACAGTCTTAAAATGCTTTTCGCTGTGACTTAAACTGTTCATACATAGGAATTTCCTCCGTATTTTCTAATTTAAATGTTTTTAGAAAATGAGAATCTAATTTTTTCGACAACATATTAAATTTACTAAAATACAAAAGATTGACCTTTGTTTGATCTAAACCTGCGAAATTTTCAACAAAGCAATTAAACAAATTTCTTAAGTTCAACTGACGAGTTTGCTCTAGCTTTTGGTGCATTTTCCAAGGCTGACCACAATTGAATTTGTGTTTGAACCAATGATGTTATCAAAAACGCTTCTAAAGCTACTCCAATTTTTTATACGTCCTGTGTAACGAGTAACACTAATTTTTGGTAATGTAGTATTACTGTTACAACCAATTACAATATTAGATTGTCGAACGGAATGTGTCGTTTCAAAACGAGATAGAAAACCTGCACTTGTGACGTTAATCGCCAATAATTGTTTATCTATTTCTGAACGAACTAAATTTAATTGCTCTAATTCTGAGTTGTTACGTGTATCTAAAGGGGTATTCTTGTAGGAAAAATTAAAATCAAGTGCAATTTCAATTGCACTTTCAAAATAACTTTAACAGTGACAATGTTTTCTTGTAATTGCTCAAGATTGGTTAATGTAGTAGAATAATTCTCTAACCTATCTAAGATATAATTTGCATCATTAACTATTATTTATTAAATGTTAATTTAGACATTGTTATGCCGATAAATGCTAATCCCAAATATGAATTTTTCAATCGATTACTGCAACAATCGATATAACGCAAGAAAAATTCCAACTAAATATTTCTTTTAAAACTGTAATGATTAAGAAATTCTGAACCAGATATTGTGTTATTAACCAGAATGCTACATTGTATTCAAAATGTACCCTAACACAAAGAGATAATCAACCATCTGCTTTGACGAATACCTGTTTTGATAAGCAAACACTACGTATTTCTATATTGTTGAAACCAACGAAGCTATTATCATGCGAGTAAGGGAGACAAACTATAAACATTATTGTTTCACCCCAACTTTAAACTGCACCTGCTTGTTATCAAATGTCTGAATTTTTTAAAACAAAGGAATAAATATGTTTTCACGCTCAAAATAGCTTTTAGGTATTTTAATGTAACAAATTATTTGCGATACAATAAAATTGTATGTAATTTTTAAATTGCACCAACCTATTATATGGATAGGAAATTTGTATAAAGGATTATAATTAATGATATTTACTTTCTACTAACGTGAAGCACTGCAATATTATTTACGACGCGAAATTGTTTGTTTTGATAACGAAAAATAGTTAGCTATCCAGCGAGTAGGTACAATAATGTACAGTATGGCGTGAAAGATTAAAATGTTTAGTTTTTTGCAGACTAATATTCACGAACAAAAGCTGGTTTAATGTCAATTTGACTTTGATCGGTAGCTGCAACTCTTCAAAATCTTCGAACAGGACTGTATTTTATATGTACCGTATGTTTGATGTGGAGAACTAAATATTTTAGTGCCGTCCACGAACATGACACGTACTTGGGTGACGAATTACCTTTATTGTAAATGTACGACACTAAGGTCTCTATCTACGACTTGCTACGTCTACTGTTGTAGAACGACTTTCTCGAGTTAAGTACGAGCCAACGAAGGAAATAGTGGTTCGGATTGGTTCGCGTTGAATAGTATAGGTTAGGGTTAATTATATACAAGCCTGTGTGGTACTTAATAGTTTTTGTACAGATAATATGCAATTTATCTATGTTACTCAAAAAACATTAACACCCAGGTATTATAAATAATAAAATCTAACATTTTAAATACACAAAAGTTACTCTTCAAACTCTAAAATTTTATTTAAATTGTGAATCTTCATACTGAGTTGTCACATACACATAATCCTCAATCCTCACATAGACAGTTCTCTCCTTTGATGTTAAATTATTATCATCATTAGAATCTGAATCTTAAGAACTACTATTAAAACTTAAATAAAATAGGTAAGTCATGCAAATCATCATTTTCAAATAATTCCTGTAAAAATTTAATTAATGGTTTAACCAAAAAAACATTTAAATAATAAATTACCACAAGACTGATTGCATTGGAAACATTAATCTCAAATATATTTTAAAACCAAAAGAACAATAGTAATGTTAAGATTTGTGTGGTCTGTGATGATGTAAAATGTCGTTCTTTTACTTCACTTCTAGCTAGATAAATCTCAATTCATTCAATCTGAAAATGATCTGCAACTATGGTAAAAAACTGTTATTGTCAACAATATTGTTAACGCAAAAATCAATCATGCGTCGCTGAATTAATAATAATCGGAGAAAACAGGTGTCCAGGTATATCAGTTCAATTTTTCAACATAACTAGAACACAAATAGATGCCGGAGACATTCTAGTAATTCCTGCAAAATCCATTATGGTACAGTCACAATGCAACAATGCAGAGCTTTTCGAAATCAAATTATCTAGTGTCTTTTCATTAGAAAAATGCGTGATGAGGATAAATAGAAAACTATATTTTTCGAAAAATTTGTACACGAAAAATTTATTTATAAACTACCAGAGCGTAATGATCGAATTGAAGAAACAAATATAACGGTATCCACTGCAATTACTAAAAATTGAGAGCAAAAAGATCAAATATTTAAAGATTATAGCAGAAAATCTGAAACAATTAACACTAAACGATCCACCGCAAGAATGAGTCAATCTAATTATTTTAATATTAATATTAATAAGTATCAACTTTATAATAAGATATTGTAAATTTATTGAACTTGGAATTGAGAAACGTATTTACTATACCTCAGAAAATCGAAGTACCCGTATTTTCTAGCTTAGCTAGGGAGGAGTAGTGTTATTGATATTTTAATTAAGTAAATAGAAACCAATCATAATGTGATTTTTAATATCTTATTATTAATAATGCTCATAGTTTATTTCCAACTTTATGTAAACTAAGAACCCTTGATATGATTAGTTCATTGTATTTTCTTGTTGTTAGTTGTTAGCCATGTTCGTATTGAACCTTATATAAATCAAGAGAACGTGTGAATGTATTTTTGAATAAGTTTTGATTTAATTTCTAAATGATAAGGAACAATATAAAAGAAGGAGAATGTAAAATTAAGACAAACTTGTTTGAAAGTTTACAGTTTAACCATTGGCTATAGTTGTAATATCAATTGTATTTGGATATTTTAATACTAGTGGCATTTTTATAAACGAAATATTTTTTAAAAAGACTTGGTAACAAAAAAACGCAAATTCACGCTGTATATTGAGAAAAATAATATTATTTTTTAATTACTAGTACTTGTAATGTTAAAGAGTCTCTTGTATAATTAAGATTTACCGACCAACGTTTGAACATTCTGTTACGTGTAGTTTTGGCCCCAGAAAAACTAGCCGGCAATCCACAGAGAAATTCGGTGAAGTACACCCCAGAAAATTTGTTTCGATAAAGTACCAAAAACTTCGATGGTTCTAACCCAGCAGGAAAGGTGGTGTAAATGTTTTAAGAGGGTTCCGGAATACTATCGTGTGTGAAATACGTCTTAATCAGAGATTATCTTGGACTCCACCTATTCTCGAAATACAGGGATTTCTATAGAAACGCCCCAGAAGAAATAATAAGAGAATGCCAAAACCCGATATCAGGAAAGTGATCTTGGCCTAAAATTCGCTCGAAAAACAATCAAGTACACTAATGTATCTATTTAAAAACTGCTAGCTGAGAAGAACGGTTTATAAAATCAAATGCTAAATTACCTGTATATTAATCACGCCTCTGGGTAACTGCAATACAATTTATTACATCAAGTCTGGAACTATTACCTTTACATTGGTTGTGAAAAACACTAATACAAGACTATTACATAGTAATGCCTTCATTACAAGTACTTATAAACATTCTTAAGCAAAAAAAAACTAATGTATGGAAAATTGCGTAGCTTAATAGAAAACGTTTGCGGCGACCAAAACCACTTTCTAAGTGCTTATATTAATAACACGAACGTATTATGGGTACATTTATAGATCTATGCAGTTAAATAAAAATGTTCATTTATTTACAGTTAATGTAGGTTAAGTTTTGGAAGATTTATGATAAATACATGAAAAATAATTTTTGACTAAAGATATCTCGGAAACAACTACAATCTGTGATATTATGAACTTAATTCATTCTAACCTGATTATACGGGACTTCTAGGACTTTGATGAACAGTTTGTTGTTCTTTATTAACAGGACTTTCTTCCAACATGAAGTAGTCTACTGAAGGAACGATTCTTCTAGAAAATAAACATAACCAACCTGGTAGTGTTATTCCGAACTTCATTGACTGATTAATCAGTTCAATACATTATTATCAACGGTAACTGTACCTACTCAAGCTGTATGTTGTTTTCTTTGATGGTAATGACAAAGTACCCAATCAAACAGCTTTCCCTCCATAAAACGATTATCTTCGGCAAAATTCGAAGAAATGAACTAATACTACAAATTAGAACTACTTTTGTTGTTTTTCTCTACTTAACATATGTAAAATATTCATATTACTGAAGCATTAGCTTGCACCAGATATAAGAGCTTTATCATTTTCTGAATCAGTATAAAATATAGCGTGTAAATCTACTCAATTCCTCGATGATGACGTCATAGAGTTAAAGTTGTACATTATTAATCAAAACAAATAAATCACGGAACTGTAATAATTTAGAGTACAACGTGACCGTGCAATCATTCTTAACCTTAAAACAGCCAAAATGAATTTATTAATCTTTGAGTATGAGCAATTTAAGATACGAAGATAATTCTTCCTTAGATCAAGAATGCATGTAACTTAAACATTATATTTCATAAAGTAACAGACCTAACCCTATTGGTGGCATTTACCAATACATAAACTATTTAAATGAAATATAATTATAAACATTTCGAAGTAATCTCACAATCATTAGAAAAAAATAGACATTCCATAGCACAACATTTGATTTAGTAATCTACTGTTAAATAGTGGCCAGCAAACAATATTTTTGATAATTTATTAGTACGCTTTTTTATACACATACTGAAATACGAGGTGTGAAGCAAAGAACAGAGCTAGTATAAGAAGACTAAATGGAGAAAGTATTCAAAACCTATTGCAAACGGCTTTGCAGCATGGGAGATAACGAAAAACATGAAATAAGATAAATATTAAACAAGACATTTATGCATCAAACTAAACGAGTTCGTAGAAAATCTTGAATAAAATTTAAATATGTACCAGTAATTTGTAAGCAAGCATATGGCACAGGGAAAATATATCAAGGAGATGAATAAATATATTTTCTTAAAGAATGACATACCATAAAAAAAAGAAGATCTGGAAGTGGATGAAAGATGAGCCTCAACTATAAGTTCTGGATTCTAACGAGCATTACATGATTTGGCTTTAGATAATAATAAGTGACACACCGGCGAAGTTACTACATCTTTAGGGAAAAATGGTGCAAGACCACTCTTATGACGTATTTGTATGATACATGAAACTGGAGAAATACCGTCAGAAATAACAAAAAGAATTCTTAAATTGGTCGCAAAACAAAGCTAAGGCAGTCACATGTTAGGATTATATTAAAATTAGTTTAATTCCGCGTGCCTAAAATTTTTTAACCAGTATTCCTAGCCAATAGCGCAATCAATTTAGAAAACATGTTAATTAGTATCAATAAGTTAACTGAGGGCTACAATACGAAAATAACTATAAATATAGCAAAGATAATGGCATTCAGTAAAATTGACCCTTTGAATGTAACAATAAGGCAGTAGAAATTTACTGAATTTGAGGTATTTTGCTATTTAGGATATTGAATTACAAAAGTTGAGAGAAGTACAGGTTTGCGTTAACAAGAAAATATAATTTACTCTCATCAACATATATTTAAAGATAAGGAAATAATCTTAAAGAACATGTGTATGGAAGACAGCGTGATATGGTTGTGAAGCTTGGACCTTACATGTGATTTTCCAATGCTCCACCCGAAAGTACTACATTGGCCAGGAAGCGAGTTTTTTTTTAACCTGTAAAATTTGGAATTTTGCCGAACCCTTGCTGTTTCAAGCAGGGTAGGGATCTTTAACGTGCGTGACAACACTCACATACGTGACCTCCATTTTACCTCTCATCCTAACGAGGGTGTATTTTTGTGAAAAATGCTCGCCTAACATTTTTCAAGCGGACCGTGTCGGGATTCGAACGCGGGTGCTTGGGCGTAGTAGTCACACACATACCACTACGCCACGGAGCCGCCTTGTGAAGCTTGGACTGGGGAAACAACGCACAGTTGCTGATGTTTCTGAAATGCTATGCTAATAAAAAATCTTGCAAATTAACAGAATTACAAATGAGGAGGTTCTAAAATGAATTGATAAAAGACGATCTGTTCATGGAGCTATACTAAAGAGGTGGATCTTAATTTACCATATACAGAATTGGCCTATCGATAGGGTAAGGAGGGTGGCTGCGAAAAAGTTAGTGAATAGTCAACTACTTGACATCTTACAAAACTCATAGGTAATGTGCATTGAAAAGTTGCATAAACCTGACTAACCGGTTAATAACAAATAAAGTTAGCCAAGAGCGAGTCGAGCTCGCACTATTAGGGTTCCGTACCAATACTACAGTAAATAATCAATAAACCAAATTAAGCTGTTTTTATTTTTTATGCATATTTAAATCGTACCCAAATTTGATTGTGATAACTGAAAAATGAATATATTGTCCCACATTGTACTGGTACATTAGTAAATACGTTGTTATTACTGTGTTTAAAAAATTTTTTCCTAGCAACTATTACACTGTCAAAAAAACCTGCAGTTTTCCGATAATCTACGACTCAATAGCGACTATCCCTATTAAAATCAAATTTTAGCTTTGGGAATCTAGGAGAACAGAGGGGGCGGTCATTTTTTGCACATTTTGAGCTATATCATGAAAACTACCGGACCGAAAATTATAAAAAAATATTTTTAGAAGCCTTTTAGAATTCTCTTTCAAATACGATATATTTGTTAAATTTTTTCTTTTGACTGAATTAACCCCCGCCATTTTAATTAAATTTTTTTTTCCTATTTTCTGACTGTCGATATATGTGCACGCCATAAAGACCTAGCATTGTGCCAAATTTTAAATTCCTACGTTATATAGTTTTCGAGAAAAACCTGTGTAACAGACGGACGGACGGACACGAGAGTGATCTCATAAAAATTCCGTTCTACCTTATAAGATACGGAAGCCTAAAAAAATGTATAAACGCGCAATCTCTGTTTTACTGCACAATTTTAGGCGAGTGTTATAAATAAACGTTAAGAATTCAATCCTGCTCAATAAACTACAATAGAAAGCAATTAATATTTTAATACCTAACAATTAAATGTAATAAAGAACGGTATATTTATTGCATACATAAATTACCCTAACTGTTCGTTATCGTACCATAACGAATTAGTTGAACTTGCATAAAAGATAACATACATCAATTGTAAATGAATTAGTGATTTAAAATTTGAAGTATTTTCAAATCCATGATCTATAATTTAATTGAATGGCTAAGCCACCGAGTTTATAGTTACTGTAGAAAAATATGTCAAAACGTAGTTGGATTAATGTAGTTTGCGGAATTTTGGAAAATACACGTTTGTGAGTTCCGTAGTAAATTCTGCCTATTATTAGTATATACAACAAAGGTATTAGAAGACATTGTTTTAGAATATCAAGTCTTATTTTAATGATTAGATTAGGAATCGGCAAATATCGATGGGTATTCTGATTGTCTGGGATCACCTTGTTAATACTTCATAGCAACAGAAATAATATTTATTTACAAGCTAAAATATTGGTATGAACTTATTATACCTGAACATTGACACGGAAAATTTAAGTCAAGTTGACAGCCACCAGAAAAGTGCTTAGGTAGCGGTTTTTGGGTTGGGGGTGGTGACAACTTTTGCACCGGCTTAGTCAGGGTGAGACTCTAATTCAGGGTAGATCAGAAAATGTACTGCACAGATTATATTAATAAGGGTTAGTATTGAATCAGAGCCTGGACAGGGAATGCCAAGGCGCCAGGAACTGATAACAATTAAGGAGCGTATGAAACCTAAAGTCCTAGTTCCAACAGACTTCGAAGGAACCCCCTTCCAGATCATAAATATAAATTACGCAACTTCACAAAATAACTATCTTTAATATCGCATCGGAACACAAAAACAATTAATAACAAAAATTCCAAATACCAGTTGAATTTCAATGTTACATCAATTATGATTAACACAAGAATAGAAAATACAAAATTAGTAAATATTACCGTAACGCACCCCGCACGAGTGCATATCAGGGCAGAAGAACTTTTAATTTCTCACTCACTTTAAAGTTATTTATTACTCACGTACTCATATACCCTTGGCCAAGAAAGCATGTAGTAGTACGTAAAATGCACCATAAATTAAGTGCTAGGTGTTCTAACCTCAATTTCAAATAAGCACCTCGTGGGAGCAATCTCTAACAATAGTGTAAATATTAGATACCTTAAAGTACTGTTGAAATATTTCACAATTATCTCAATGAATCACCCTAGGCAGTAAAGAGGGTGCCTAGAAATATACTAAATGTTGATTTTTAAATATTAAATTTTGTATATCAGTATTACAGAATTTTGAATGAAGTAGATGTACTTCATATGAACAGCAATAGCTCAAATTATTAATATTAAGTACTAGTAAAGGAAAATAATAAAACCACAATGGCACAGCACAAACACTAACAACGAACAATAAATACATGGAATAATCTTACTCAATGATTAGCGTCGAAGTCCTAGGCTGCTGGAATGGTAACCCAGAGTAACGACAGCTGATCGGCAACGCCAATAAATGATAAATAATAAAGTTGATAGTGCGACAACGTTCTTAAGATAACGGAGACAGGAGCATAAACAGAATGAAGAGCATACGTATAACGCACAATGAGAAGGTGTAGGGAGGAAAAAGAAGAAGAACCCTAAAATTTAATATTAGAAATCAAATTGCAAACAAAAATTGAGATATTAATTACCACGTAAGTAGGTCAATTAAATGTGCACTAACTGATTTAGAGATAACAGGACGTTACAATATTTAGATTTCAATAACGAACATCTGCACCTAGAAAAATTAAAATAATAAAATTTAATCTATTTTAATTCATACCAATTATGAACGATGATGATGAATTTAAATCCACTACAAGTGAAAATCGAAGCTTGCAAAAGGTATTCTAGAACCATAAAACCAAAATTGCCAAACTCCAATAATTATTTGTCGGTTCTACCTAAATCCGTAATCAATACGTTTATATCGGCAGAATCCAACTTTCACCAACAACGATCGAAATAAGAATGTCTCTTATCCACAAGGACAAAAGCAAAGTACAGCTTATTATCATATTTGTAGTTTCAAATGCAGATAAGTAACGTAAATTTGAGTATACGGCTATAACTTGTAATTATGAAGGTTAACACAAATGAAGCGCAAAGGTAACAACGATATAGATAGCAGGACAATGCTATCAGCAGACAATTGAATTTAGAAATATTATATAAATAGAATGCTGACACAGAACTGTCGACCGGAAGAAACAGGAAACATGTACAAGTCTTTGTGTGCCTAATTAAATTGTAAATGTCGTTACTACTAGAATTGAACATATTTTAGTTTGTAGAGTAGCGAAACGAGTTCCTATCTTGAAGAATTGAATGTTGCGGCTTCACGACTAAGACCTGGATTTTGTGTCTTGTAGGTGATGGTGTCTGTCGTGGCGGTGATTGCAGTCGGATTTAAGAATCTTCTACCCTGCGGCAGGTGGGATGACACGCTGACGTACGAGCGGCTTTCTTGGTTGGTAGAAATTGAAGAGGGCTAATGGTGAAACGTCCTTAATCCGGGAGTGCTTGTTGGCGTCACGTGCTCAAGGGGTTGGGTGGTCCTGATGGCCGAGATGGTCCAAGTTATGACGAGATCCTGTTCATAGAGTTGTGAGAGTTCACTTTATTGTATCCCATTAATTTTGGTGGGCAGAATAAGATAACCGAAGGAAAAACCTTTAAATTGTAACAATTTAGTTTTAGGCAATTACATAATGTACTTCATGCTAGGTAGTTTGCTAGAATTTAGGCGAGAAAGTCATTACTAATGTAAATAATATCCCGCGCAGCCATAGTTTGGATAGTAATGTGCATCGATGGGTAAAGTGCGAGAAGTTGATGTTTGTTTGTTAGGATGTAGTCAGCAGACACGTTTTGTGGAGAAGAAAGTGAAATTTTGAGTTAACATGGTTGAAAACAAACTCTACTCATGCCAATTTCGTAATGCCTGGGATTGAGACCAAGCCAAGCAACTTAATAATTACTCTAGTACATTACCAAAATTATATGCGTTACCTAAAATTCACAAAGACGGATATCCGATGAGACCTATAGTAGCATCAAACAACTGCGCTACCGAAAAACTATCCAAATTCATATCCGAAATTTTAAATAAATCTATAAATAATAACTTATATTTCGTAAAAGATTCCTTCGCATTTTCCGAATTCATAAATGAATTCAAACTACCAGATAATTATGTACTAATAAGCTTGGACGTCATCTCCTTGTTCACAAACATACCAAAAGAACTCGCTCTTAAAAATATCGAAAACTTTTGGATAGAAATTAACAAAAAATTGCAGTATCCCAAAAAAGAACTTTTTAGAAATTGTAGATTTCATCTTCAACACAAGTTTTTTCTCCTATAAACACAAATATTATTGGCAAATCTCAGGATGTCCAATGGGTTCAAATGTAAGTCCAGTTATAGCAGAAATTGTAATAAACACACTCCTAGACAATGTCATACCATCTCTTCCTTTTCGTTTACCATTCATTAAAAAATTTGTAGATGACATAGTGACAGCTGTACCTGAGGACCAAATACATACAACTTTACAAATATTCAACAATTACAATCCCAACATACAATTCACCATTGAGATTGAAAATAACAACACGATCCCATTTTTAGATATGTTATTAATAAGAAAGAACAATTCAATAATTACAGATTGGTATCAAAAACCAATGAGTTCCAATCGTTACCTAAATTATAAATCAAATCATCCCTTCAGCATGAAAATAAACTTTATATTAGAATTCAAAAACAGGATCAAAAGGTTATCACACACTTCTCTATATACAAAAAACTTATCACTTTTGGAAAACATTATTAGATAACAACTATCCAAAAACATTGATCAAGAAACTTTTATATAATCACAGAACAACACCAACAAAAGATAATCACAATACACCAAAATCCAATACACCGCAAATTTATAGACCCATACCATTTATTCAAAACTTAACTACTAAATTAAGCAAAGTGTTCAAAAACTTAAACGTCAAAATTGCCAAAAAGAATTTACTAACAATAAGAAATCTACACTCGAAACTTGAAGATACAACACCAATTAAACTTCAAAGAAACGCTATTTACAAAATTAACTGTTTAGACTGTGATCAGTGTTATATCGGCCAAACGTCACAAAATATTGGTCAAAGAATTACCCAGCACAAAAGTGACATTCGAGTGAAACCAAAAGCCTGTGCATTAACAACTCACACCCTCGACCAAAGTCACAAAATGGATTTTTTAAATCCAAAATTAATAAAAGTCGAACAAAATCTTTTTAAAAGAACTTTCTTTGAAATGTGCTACATCTATAAAAACCCAAACAGCTTCAACAAAAAAACGGACATTGACAACCTAAGCGTCATATATTCATATCTATTAAAATTTAAACATTAAATGCCTTCAATAATACTCAATTTTTTTTTTCATTTTACATGTATATATATATATATATATATATATATATACTCAATTGTTGATAACACAAATTCCATATAAACCTTACAACACACACACATACACAATTACACACACGCACACATTCACCTTCACACTCACACACACCTACATGCACATACACTCACCAACCAACACTGTCGTTAAACACAAATATAAAATTTTATAAAAAATGACATTTTACTTTCACTATTTACATAAATATTATAAGAAATTTTAACTCCTTCCAAACACTGATGTCAATTTTAACCATCCTCACTGTAAGTTATTCTTATCTTTGTTAATCATTTGTAAAACGTTAATACAGTTGTAGCCTGTGATCAAGCATAAAAAATATATGCGAAAATTTAGGCCATAAAAAAGAGTATATATATATATATATATATTGCTGTGAAACCTCTTGAATTACCTGGTCTGTTGACTTTCTTCTGTTAATCGCCTCGGCTGCTCCCCTATATAACTTTCATCCTCATACATAAAAAAAACAAACACATTCCTACCACAAACATCAACGTCAACTCTATTTACATCAATATTCACAATACATTAAAATTTCAAAATTAAAATTCAGCATAAATTTCAGTTTTAAAAAGAATTTCAAGATTAATTTTATTATCATTTTAACGTGCATCCAGAATTAAAGTCCTTGTAGGATGCCTACTAATTACTATAACAATATATGCAGAGTAAAAGGAGCATCTACCACCCTTTACGTTAATTAACCAGGTTCGTCTAATTGAGCTCAAAGACATACCTAAAATTTCATCATAATCCAGAACATCAATACTAAATACCCCTTTCTACTTAAACAAGCAAATTTCATCTTAACATTAAAATTTTATGGTTAGTACAATTTCACTAATGTCCATTTAAAGTAAATCAATTATAAAGTAATTCAACACACACAAAATGTCAAACAAAATAGTATAATAAAGTTATTCAACACACACCAAAATGTCAAACAAAATAGTATAATTTACCTGAAGGTTACTGTCCTCGTAGCTTCAATGTACATCGTCCCTTTAGTTAATCACACCATTCCAACAGGATTATATTTACGGCTTCTAATTCTCAACGCTTTTAAAATTTTCTCCATCACCATTTATTTAAAGTTGTTTCTGGGCTTTTCCGGAACTCATCTGTGTATATCTGACCCTTGTTTCGTGGATCCAGACACGTATTTGAACCATTTAAGTATTAATACCCCGAAAATAACAAAGAAATTCATACTTCTTTCACCAAGATACGCCAAAACTGCCTACTTTTGTGTATACATTTGTCGTTGTAAATTTTGCTAATTGGTACAGTGATACTAAATTTTATTACCTTGTATCTAAGTGCACTGAAGTACATTCATGTTAGCACGTAAATAACAAACTATTTTGAATCACTAAAATATACGAGCAAACTTTAAATTATTTTATCAAACTAAAATGCACTGTTTAACATCTTCAATCAAGTCGCGGATGTAAGAGCTTTTAACGCATCGAATAGTAAAAAGTCTAAGAGAGCGAAATTCATATTACCACCGGTATATATAGCGAATAGCCGGCACGTCGCTTTTGTCCTCAAAACAGACAATTCTTAAGAATTTCTCATGCTATGTTCCCAGTCCGTCGCTCGCGCGTCGGTTTTACGAATTTTCACTCACCCCATTTAAATCTCAGAAATTCTCACACGGTACGCAAACATGTCCGAGAAAAACTAATTAATTTTGTACAGAAATTGTTGTTTCTACCTCTGATATTTGCATCCTATTTTCAACCAATTGTGACCCTCGTGACGTTGCTTAAATCACGCCTTTTACTATATGTGTCTTTGCTTGACGCATTTCTCTTTCCTTTTCTAACCTGTTCGTATTGGTGCAAATTGATATTCTTTATTATCGATTATATTTTAGTCCATGTGGACTATCTGGGTTAAATAACCCCGTATCGCACATTCTCGTGAATATTAAGCCCCGGTTTCTCCAAGATTCTTTGAAACCATTTGTTATCTACACAATTTTCGCCGTACGTGATATTTAAACTACGCAGGTGTTCAAAATAATATTAATTCTCAGAGCTTTTAAATAAACCCTGTTTTGTATTTCGTGCTAAAGCATCTGACCGTTTCCAATATCCTTAAAATCGACATGTTTATCTAAACAAATTAAACTGAAATTGCCTTTTAAAATACGCAGGTGTGTTCAAACATCCTACTTCTAACTAACACTTCTAGGATTTGCTTTTATTGGGTTTTACAAGTTTCTATAGATATTATCTGTTACTAACGATTCAATTAACTTCAATTAAAATTGACTTCTATCCTTTCATTTTTAGCGAATACAAGTTAAATATTAATTATTATGTGTACACTTTGTTTTACTACCGGTTACTTAAAATAGGGTTAATTAAGATAAATTTTGCATGTAATTTCTCTTTTGTTTAGGAATAATTACATTACATGCAGAGCTTTTTTTTTGATATAAAGCGTCTTGTACATGATTTTAAATCTCTTATTTTTACTGAAACGAATGAATTTTTATTCTCCACGGTGTTTTAATAAAGCGTATTATCTAATAAAATTCCTTATACACGGTGATTAAAATTATTTGATGTGATTATTTAATTTTCTACCCTGGTCTAAATATGAGTATTTTCCCCCTATTTGAATACAAATAATCCCACTTATTTGAATGCAAATATTAAGCATTTAGCCCAAAAAATTACAAAAAAAATTGCCTATCTCTCTCTACCCTTATCTATCTAACTTACCTACCTTATCTCCAATTCAAAAAAATATTTACACCTATCCTATATCCCTATCCTATTCCTAACTCTCACCTAATCTTCACTATACTTTACTTCCTCCTACCTAATTCTATATACCTATCCTATTCTTATTCTATTCCTAACTCTCCACTAATCTTATATGAAATATCTACACTTAAAACCTATCTTATTTTCTTCCTACATTTACTCTTTATTCTCATCCTAAACCTATTTCTAATTATCTCCCATATTTATCCTATACCTAGCTTTATTTTCTATACACACTTACTTCTACTTTTCTATATACACCTATCTCTATTCTTATCCTATTTAAATTTTACTCTATTATACACCTATTTCTCCTGTGGTGCCGGTTCTCCGGTATAAGGGAATAGTAGGTTGACGTGAAACCGTCCCCTCTCATTTCCCGTACCTACTTCCCTTAATAAATATGTGCACTCCCCTACTACTTCACCTATCTCAAAAGGTCCCTCATATGGCAAGTGTAGTTTAGCACATGTCATCCTATCCCTCTTCCCTACTCTCAAGCTTTTTACTACTACCTGGTCTCCCACTTTAAATTTTACCCTCTTTCTAATTCTTGCGTTCATCTTCCTTGTATATTTTTCAGCTCTCTTCCTTAACCTCTCCCTCACATCTACCAAAAGTTGTTGGAATTCATCGTCCCTAGGCACAATTTGCCATGGTCTTTCGGGATACTGTTGCTTGATCAGCATGATGGGACTGGTTTCTGTCACGGTACTAGGGTTTCATTGATAAAAGATTCAACCTTAGACAAATTGTCCTCCCATAAACGATGATTCCTATGTGAAGCTAAACGCAAAACTTAACCGTCTCTTGAATATATCGCTCAGCTGGATTCGCTTGAGGATGCCTTATCCTACAAAATTGTTCCAATTTCTTGTTTGTTCCGCTTTACAATCCCGAGTGGGATATAATTTGGTAAATTTCGAAAACACATCAGTCACAATCAGCACATGTTTGTGTCCCTTTGTACTTCTGACTAGATTACTCAAATAGTCAATAGCAACTAAGTCCAGAGGATTTTGTACGTGTATACTTTGTACCACATCTTGACTCGTACTATTTTTCTCTGCATACGTTCTAATCACTCACACACACTCTCAAAATACTCTTAAATTTATACACACACAGAAACTCTCTCTCTCAGATCGCCAGTTTCCTGGAATAGTTAAACACTATCTGGAATTCGAGCCCTCACTTTTGGGTCGCCAAAGAATGCTGTGAAACCTCTTGAATTACCTGGTCTGTTGACTTTCTTCTGTTAATCGCCTCGGCTGCTCCCCTATATAACTTTCATCCTCATACATAAAAAAAACAAACACATTCCTACCACAAACATCAACGTCAACTCTATTTACATCAATATTCACAATACATTAAAATTTCAAAATTAAAATTCAGCATAAATTTCAGTTTTAAAAAGAATTTCAAGATTAATTTTATTATCATTTTAACGTGCATCCAGAATTAAAGTCCTTGTAGGATGCCTACTAATTACTATAACAATATATGCAGAGTAAAAGGAGCATCTACCACCCTTTACGTTAATTAACCAGGTTCGTCTAATTGAGCTCAAAGACATACCTAAAATTTCATCATAATCCAGAACATCAATACTAAATACCCATTTCTACTTAAACAAGCAAATTTCATCTTAACATTAAAATTTTATGGTTAGTACAATTTCACTAATGTCCATTTAAAGTAAATCAATTATAAAGTAATTCAACACACACAAAATGTCAAACAAAATAGTATAATAAAGTTATTCAACACACACCAAAATGTCAAACAAAATAGTATAATTTACCTGAAGGTTACTGTCCTCGTAGCTTCAATGTACATCGTCCCTTTAGTTAATCACACCATTCCAACAGGATTATATTTACGGCTTCTAATTCTCAACGCTTTTAAAATTTTCTCCATCACCATTTATTTAAAGTTGTTTCTGGGCTTTTCCGGAACTCATCTGTGTATATCTGACCCTTGTTTCGTGGATCCAGACACGTATTTGAACCATTTAAGTATTAATACCCCGAAAATAACAAAGAAATTCATACTTCTTTCACCAAGATACGCCAAAACTGCCTACTTTTGTGTATACATTTGTCGTTGTAAATTTTGCTAATTGGTACAGTGATACTAAATTTTATTACCTTGTATCTAAGTGCACTGAAGTACATTCATGTTAGCACGTAAATAACAAACTATTTTGAATCACTAAAATATACGAGCAAACTTTAAATTATTTTATCAAACTAAAATGCACTGTTTAACATCTTCAATCAAGTCGCGGATGTAAGAGCTTTTAACGCATCGAATAGTAAAAAGTCTAAGAGAGCGAAATTCATATTACCACCGGTATATATAGCGAATAGCCGGCACGTCGCTTTTGTCCTCAAAACAGACAATTCTTAAGAATTTCTCATGCTATGTTCCCAGTCCGTTGCTCGCGCGTCGGTTTTTACGAATTTTTCACTCGCCCCATTTAAATCTCAGAAATTCTCACACGGTACGCAAACATGTCCGAGAAAAACTAATTAATTTTGTACAGAAATTGTTGTTTCTATCTCTGATATTTGCATCCTATTTTCAACCAATTGTGACCCTCGTGACGTTGCTTAAATCACGCCTTTTACTATATGTGTCTTTGCTTGACGCATTTTCTCTTTCCTTTTCTAACCTGTTCGTATTGGTGCAAATTGATATTCTTTATTATCGATTATATTTTAGTCCATGTGGGCTATCTGGGTTAAATAACCCCGTATCGCACATTCTCGTGAATATTAAGCCCCGGTTTCTCCAAGATTCTTTGAAACCATTTGTTATCTACACAATTTTCGCCGTACGTGATATTTAAACTACGCAGGTGTTCAAAATAATATTAATTCTCAGAGCTTTTAAATAAACCCTGTTTTGTATTTCGTGCTAAAGCATCTGACCGTTTCCAATATCCTTAGAATCGACATGTTTATCTAAACAAATTAAACTGAAATTGCCTTTTAAAATACGCAGGTGTGTTCAAACATCCTACTTCTAACTAACACTTCTAGGATTTGCTTTTTATTGGGTTTTACAAGTTTCTATAGATATTATCTGTTACTAACGATTCAATTAACTTCAATTAAAATTGACTTCTATCCTTTCATTTTAGCGAATACAAGTTAAATATTAATTATTATGTGTACACTTTGTTTTACTACCGGTTACTTAAAATAGGGTTAATTAAGATAAATTTTGCATGTAATTTCTCTTTTGTTTAGGAATAATTACATTACATGCAGAGCTTTTTTTTTATATAAAGCGTCTTGTACATGATTTTAAATCTCTTATTTTACTGAAACGAATGAATTTTATTCTCCACGGTGTTTTAATAAAGCGTATTATCTAATAAAATTCTTTATACACGGTGATTAAAATTATTTGATGTGATTATTTAATTTTCTACCCCGGTCTAAATATGAGTAATATATATATATATATATATATATATATATATATATATATATATGAAACGCAAGCCTGTTTAAATGGTAATAAAAGTTATGGATCAAAAATATGACAGCAGAATTCGATTTCAATACAAATTATTGACAAAGTTTAAATTATTGGCTTTTGGAAGAAAATTGTTAACTTTCGTAAAGAAAATCTGAATCGACAGGTGTCTTTCTTGTAATTACTTAAATATTTTTGTCATCAAACTTTGGTGAGTAACATTCCTTTTTTTTATAACGAGCGAGATGAACATGTAAAAGCTTTTGTTCTTGGAAGTATTCTACACTTGCGTGATGGAAAGTTTTGTTTGAAGAGTACAGTTTGCTAAACCAGAATGTAATTATTTAGTATGTATGAAATTTAATATTTTAAATATCAATATTGCACTTAAAAAAACAAATCACAATTTTTAAAGGTGTTGTTAGGATGATAAGGCATTTTTAAGTCGCTATATTTAAGTATTAAACATTTGTTAGATTCGGTACTTCAAAACAACATATGTAGTGATAAAAATCTAGTTCTCCAAATTTCATTAAAACAGATGATGGTAATGTTTGAGGAGTAAATTCTGTATTAAGAATTTCATCATTTCAAGAAAATAAAGTAAAATCGTAGAAACATTAAAAATTTAAGCTAAAAACATATTTTTTTAATACTTGTAAGCTATATCACAGATTTCTGATTACAGCGTATGATTAATGTTAAAAAAATGTTAAGTAATTTTTTATGACAGGGATAGTCTGTTAATTATTATATTTTTGCCTACTTAATATGATCAGCATTCACTTTTATGCTGTTATATAGACACCATTAATTTTGTACAAAGATGAAGAGAAATTAATTGTTTTATTAGATGCTAGTCAAAACTCAATTCGTTTTATTTCTAAGATTTAATAAAAATAAGTAGTCTATTGAATTTAATTGAGACGATAAAATTGAGGAAATTATTAAATAACTATACATATAAAATCAAGTCAATATAATTTTGTTAAGGCTTTTCAGCGTCTACCCTTAAGGTGATCTTTTTGGTTTTCATAGACGCTGTGGCGCCCAAGATTTTTTTGTTATACAAGTTTAATCTCAGTAAAATACCCCGACCACCTCATGCTTCCGCAGGAATAGATCCCGAGTTTAGCCCGAGAGCACATTATTTTTCTTCGCAACACCTTCTGACCCTACCTCATCTTTAACCAAGGCCACCCTCAAAATATTTTCGAACCAGCGAAAGAAAAAATAATAAGATCATGAGGAGCTTGATGGCTTTCGTCTTTCCTTATTCTTAAGTTCACTTCAAGAAGTTTGGTGGTTTTCTTAAAGAGAGAACAAGAAGATGTGATTTGCTCTAGCGTTTGTTTGTATTGTACGTTCGGACGGTCCTATTGGTGTTGCGAGGAGTGTCGGACGAGTCCATTATTGGTTGAGGGGTATTTTAAGCTTGCATGCTATTTGTTTACATGCTGCGTGCTTATTAATCAGTTATTTAAGAGTATTGTTGGTTGCATACTCCTACATAAGTAATGTGAAGCCGTCTGACCATATCCCGAAACCAAAGTTTACTTAATACTAGATAATTAGTTTGGAAATATAAATGGTGTAAAATACTAATTACTGTAGCATTATCTCTGCATACAATACCTAATGCCTGTACTTGTATCAAAATGAGAATATACCTACTTGTTTGTATTTTTTCCTAAAATATATTGTTCATTATTGTTTATACACTTGTTGAGCTTTTTGCTTGAACAACTTGGGGCCGATTTCAGATTCCTAGAACATAGCCACACTGACATTTAACGTGTGCAATAGTTTAGATTTCTAGCCCTTAATAGTTTGTTACCCTATCCTTTAAAACTAAAATGACACTAATTTAATCAAAAACTTTTGAATTTACAACAATATTAACATTTAGAGTAAGTAGAGTGCAGGAACTGTAACGTAATTACCAACCTGTATAACTTTATTTAATTTTAAACTTATGAGGTGGATGTTAATAACCAAAAATGTAAGTAATTACACAGATTTCTGTCTACCTGCGGGAATAAGGATTCCAAAATTACAAACATAATTATTCTAATCCCTTTACTCCACATCACATGAGTAATATATAATTATGTATGCTGTTCATGTAGTTTACAGAACTTTCACATTAAATTTTTATTTTGCAAAGCGCAGTATACAACAAAAGTAAAGCATTGATGTCTTAATTCAAAACAAATTACTAATTTAGGGAATTTCATTTTAATAAACTCACATAATAAATGTGTGTTTTCAATTAGAAAAATATGATTTATGTTGTTAATTAAACAAAAAGTACTTGAAACGTTATGATTTTGGCTTATCCAATAAAAAATTTGGAATGGACTGCGACTTCAACTGAAATATCAGGCATATGTTCGCCTTGACTCATCTTGCGATGTTATTCGTTGAGAAAAATTTTCCAACCCAGTGGCACATAAAATCTGCTATATTTTATAACTAACTTTATGAATGCTGATTTTGAGGCCACTAATTGTTGCTGGTTTGTTAGCATACACTCTTCCGTTTAAATAGTCTTAGAGGAAAAATTTAATGGTGGTAAATCACACGATCATGTTGGTCAGTTCGTATCAGTCTTACGCGAAATAACACGATTAAGAAATCTTGTATGTAATAAAGCTGTTGTTTCTCGTGTTGTATGACATTTGGCACTGCCTTGCTGAAACTACATGTGGTGTATGCTTAAACCATCAATTTAGTCGACAAAAGGTCGTTCACCATTTTACAATAGCGTTCTACATTTACTGTAATGGCATTAGCAGTGTGGTTCAAAAAATACGATATATCACCTCACAACTCCAAAATGCACATTCCACAGTGCATTTTTGTAAATGCATTTGTGTTTCATATATTTCATGTAGATTTTCTGCACTTCATACGCGGCAATTACAGCGATCGACATATATATCAAGATGAAAATATGTTCCATCGTTGAATATGATTTTCTTGCAAAAATTGGCATCACATTGTTGTCTTACACCAATTGATTAATATATGGCGCTCCAAATGGGCTGTTGCCTTGCTCAGCCACACTTGCGCTTACGTGTTTAGTACCTATTTTACTGGTGGTTCACAACCTGCCAGTGGATGTATAGCCGGTAAGGTTTCCAAAACAAAATTATTAACAGTGCCGTGCATTGATAATATATTTAAAGGTATATATCGCGTTGTTTCGTCCACTCCAAATGTAACCTACGGTTTTAGAAGTTCCTGGTCTTTCCATTTCTGGTAATGAAACAGTGCAGCTACTAACACGTCCGTGTCAGTAGAGCAGATCAGACCTTCACTAAAACATGCTTATCATTCATGCAGCAAGATTCTATTATCTGCTTCTTCCCGCTTAGACTATAGTTTATTTGTGTCTACAACTTCTTCATTTTTAAAAATACACATTTTGTGCATCCTTTTCCAACTCCACCAAGGTAGATTTCAGTTGGACTTTTGCGGCCCAATAGGCATCAGTATTGACTGGAAGTGATTTGATGTTATTTGGAGAACCATAATCCATGGGTTGTTTTTTTTTGGCACCTCAATCTTTCAAAGGCTTTTACGCTTTATACTTATAATTATCGAACACAATATCTATGCGGTTACTGGTATCACAAGCTTTAAGAATTATTTTCCAAAGAAACGTTACACACTTCAAAATCTTTTAATTTTAAAGTATTTCTTGGTACCTTTCATTTTTTGCAGCTAACGCGCCAGTAACTGCCTTTGGAACTATCATTATTTTGTTTTTATGATTCACAGGTGTTACCGCATAACTCATTTTTCTCATTTTCACGGTTTTCTACCTGAAATAATCAAAACGGTTAGTAAATTGATCGTCATACTTACACCTCGGGACCTTGAAATGGAAATTTGCTAATGTATATTGAATATTAAGTATGAGGATATACTGATTTAGCCAACAAAGTAAGAATGCAAATGAAGAAATCATTAATTATTTAATAATAAATATTTCGTGGAAAATCTAAATGACATACAACTCTGACTTTAGAATTCAAAGCTTTATAAAACCATATAATCAATATTTAACTAATTTTTAGATCTTATATTAACATATTTTACGCGATAGTTTAAAAATATCTTTTATTACCTCAATTTCTAGTAATTTATCTGAAAAACATCAAATATCTAGAATATTATTGATTTAGTCAAAACGTACGCTAGAATGCTTCAATTTTAAAATACAAAAACAAGTAAAATAAGGCGAGTTAAGGTTCGGGCCTTGGGAGCTGCCGTTTTTAAAAACCAGTTCCAAAACTTCTTAACAAATTAATTTTATTTATATTGAAATTAATTGTGGAATTTTGACAAGTTGATTCCAATTATTCTAAGTTCAAAATTAATTAATACATGTACTATTTTGAGTAGTCTAAGCAGACTGCAATGCTAAAGCGTAATACTTGACTGACTGTCGGGTCCTTGAGCTCCCGGGCCTTTTATAATGTTCCTACCTCCTCACATAGCTGTGGGAACTTGCAGATCTCATGTCTGCTTATTCTTAACACTATTCATAATTACAATGTTGTAATTTTAATTTCTAAGTAATCACGGTACCTGACCGTCTGTGACCTGACATCTGCAGTGTCACTATCGTCTGCGATACAAAGTAGCGTATCCGTTCTCATGAACGTTAATAAACTTTATAAATTGTCCTTGTATTTACTTTATTGCACTTCACTTAACATTTTATTACACTTTCTAATAATTTCCTAATTATTCTATTTTATAATATATACATCAATTAGGGGATACATAACTGGCGTTATAATTTAAAATCAGGGCACGGGTTGCGAAGTTATAGCATATTAAAAAACACAAAAATGGCGCCATTTTCCAATATGGCGACTAAACAACCATGATCTGACACATGTGACTGGAAACGACCCCAGATACAGTATGGTGATCTCGTTATTACAAAAGATCCTCATGGGAGCAGGCTGCGAGGCCCAACACTTTGGAATAAAATAATACATTTTCAAGAACATGACTTTGGAGTTAGTCGCAATATACCCTCCTTGACAATATCTGGTATTGGCTGTCAACTATTCAGCTTTACTTTGTGCGTTTGAAGTTAGTGCAGCGGCGGGATAGACACATTTATTGTGTTATTTAATATATTGATTAATGTTAGTTAATAGTGTAAATCTTTATTCTGAGTTGGAGTTGTGTGAGAGCCGTGTTTGTGTTATTGTTATGTAATTATAAGAGTACTAATTTTCTATCGCGACTATTTTTATTTATTACTCAGCTCAACGGAAAAGCTAATGGTTTTTGTGGGAGGCTTAATTAACAAAAAATTATGCCGCTGTTACAAGTTTTATTGTCACAATTCTACTTTGTTCCGTTTTTTTAATAAGTAAATTTGTTTTGAGCGCTATCAGTGTTTGAACACTTTTGTTCATAAATTATTGTGCAATATGGGACGAACAAAATCCCATTAAAAAGTGCGAGCAAAAGACGCCCAAGATCGTATTCCAGAAGCTCTACCGGAAGTTCAGAACATAGTTACAATTATAAACGCTATCGAAGGCGTGAGTTACAACGTAGCGGACATCGCCTACTGTCGACCATTCGTGAGATTATTTGTACAGCAACATCAACTAGTCCAAGGAGCTACACACCGCCCCGTCACATTCCAATTAAATACATAAGTAGATCGACTGGAAAAACTTGTTGAACGCCTTATAGAACAACAGTGTAAGTAACTGTTCTTGTAGGACTAGAATTTAGACCAGGAAATCCTAGCTGTTGCAGATGGCTTGAAAAAATAGAACAATTAGGTAAAATAAACTGCTGGAAGGAACACATCATGATTTTTAATATGCAAAATCGATTGAGTGGTCTAGTTCGTATGTGGTACAATGGTCTCACGTTATATGATCTAAATTGTTATTAAAATCCTTTCCTGGTCATTAATATTACGTCAGTGTTTTCAGAAAACTCCTTGATAGACGCAAGCTCCCGACAGAAACTTGGGAAGAATATAACTTTGAAATGATGGAGCTTTATTAACACTTGCGAAATAAATACTAAAAATGCTGTCTTGCCTCTGATGGAATATGCGATTCGACTATACAAGTGGATGCGCGAACCGGAAGGTATTAAATGCTGGACGCACTATACGCCGAATACATGTGCGAAAAGTTAGCAACAAAGTGGAAGCAGGAATTTTTTAACTGATGCTGCTTGTGTTGCTATATTCCTACATTTACCTGCTTCAAACCCTAACTCGGTAACACTCACCGTTTCCAAGATATAGCAAAAACATTTTTGTTGCTAACTTTTCACTCAGCAACAAAGTGGAAGCAACAATTTTTAAACTCATGCTTGCTTGTGTTGCTATATTCCTGCATTTTCATGCTTCAAACCCCAACTTACCAACCCTCGCCGTTTCCAAGATGTAACAAAAAGGATTTTTGTTGTTAATTTTTTCTTCAGCAGTAAAGTATAAGCAGGAATTTTGAACTATAAATGTCGAATCGAAACGCATGAATTTGGAACACAATTGCTCGATGGTATAACTACAGGAATACCGCGCACACTGATTAACAGTTGAATATCGTACCTACGTTGCTATGCCAGTGTTATGCAACGGGCGTGGTTGGTGTAAGTTCACTGAAATACATGGAAACCACGCCCGTTGCATAACACTGGCATAGCAACGTAGGTACGATATTCCCATAAGAAGGCATTGCATATCCTCAACACACTGTACTCTCATTCTGGTACGCTCCATATAGTTTTATTCTCTAAACACTATTGTACAACTGTTAATCAGTGTGTGCGGTAATCTTTTAGTTATACCATCAAGCAATTGTGTTCAAAATTCATGCGTTTCGATTCGACATTTATAGTTCAAAAATTCCTGTTTATACTTTACTGCTGAAGAAAAAGTTAGCAACAAAAATACTTTTTGTTATATCTTGGAAATGGTGACTGTTGCTGAGTTGGGGTTTGAAGCAGAAAAATGCAGAAATATAGCAACACAAGCAGGCATGAGTTTAAAAGTCCCTGCTTCCTCTTTGTTGCTGAGTGAAAAGTTTGCAACTAAAATGTTTTTGCTATATCTTGGAAATGGTTAGTGTTGCTGAGTTGGGGTTTAAAGCAGGTAAATGTAGAAATATAGTAACACAAGCAGTCATCAGTTAAAAAATTCCTGCTTCCACTTTGTTGCTAACTTCTCGCACCAGTCGAATACTTGTCGTAACTAAAATCTGAAACGGCTCCCGAAAAATGTCCAGACGTGCAAGTGCATTGCGTAAATGTCCTGTCTCTTTGGGTGGTTGTGATTGGGATAGCTAGCCATTTAAAAAAATAAGGGGAAATCAAACAAATGAACAGAGATGTTGCAGTTGTAGACAAAAAGGCCATTTTGTCAGTTCCTGCCCAAAACCATATATGGAATGTAAAAAGTGCAAAAGATTGTTCCATTTACACCAGGCCTGCCGTAGAAAACAAATAAAAGTTCACTTCGTTAAATCTGAAGATGCACACTACGCATACTATTTTGATTGCTTTATGGAAATCTTTTTCGTGCATACGTTGACACAAGATTTGAAGCTACTGTAATTAAGGAAGAAACCGCTAAGAAATCTAGTCTTAAAATAACTCCAAGCACAGTAGCTATAATAGGTTATGGTGCTTCGAATATGCCTGCGATTGGTGTGACAAATTTTACTGTGGTCGTGGATCGTACAAACGGTAGCGTAACAGCATTTGTCGTTCCAAATGCAATTGAACACATACCGATTATAATCGGACAGCCTTTTTTAAATTCACCCGCAGTGATTTTAATTAAAGCAAAGAAAAGTTTTACAATTAAAGCCTGGGAAAATACATTTGTGGACAAAAGAAGCCGTTGTTGTTCCACCAAAATCATCAGTGTTTGTCGCTATGACGCCGCACAATACTTTGAGTGGTGAAATCTATGTCCCATGCAGCCTGGGTCCAGTTCTAGATAAAGAACACTACGTTTGGGAATGCATTACTCGAGGAGAAGACGGATACGTTGTTACAAACGTATTGCACGAGGCAGTTGAGGCGAGTATCAAGCTAGTATTAGTAAGAGGTGTTCAGTGTTTTCTGGACAGAATGCCTTTTTCACGATTGTTAACAAATTTTTCAATTAAAGTAACTGAATAAGACTATTCTAACCTAAATGACCTACGGTATAACGAAAATCTTACTGGTGATAAGGCAATTTGTTTGCATGATCTAGTTAATTCCTTTAGATGTTGTTTTGTGCAAAATACTAGTGAGCTCGGAAAGACAGATGTTCTTAAACTGTCAATTCACCTTACTGATAAAAAACCGGCAGTTTATCGCTCATATCGCTTATTGCATTCCGAATGTGAAGAGGTGAAAAATATAATTGGCAATCTTCTAAAATGTGAAATTATTAGGGAATCGGAATCGCCTTACGCAAGCTCCATACTTTTGGTTACGAAAAAGACCGGCGAAAATCGAATGTATGTAGATTACAGGTCTTTAAACTCTAACACCGTGAAAGACATATTGCCTTTGCTGCATTCCGATGATTTTCTGGATAAGTTGAAAGATTGCCGTTACTTTATGAGCCTCGATTTGGCGAATGGTTATTATCAAATTCATATTTATGAGTCAAAAATTCCGTTTATCACGTCTGACGAGCATTATGAGTTGCGCCATGTACCCTTTGGCTTATGCAACGCGCTGGCGGTTTTTAACGAACGATAAACAAAATTTTGGGTAATTTACGGTATGGTAATGATTTATTACTCCCATCAAAAGATTTCGAATCAGTTCTAGATAATATTTTAATTTCTATCAAAAATGCAGGTTTAACCCATAGGTTGTCCGTATCAATTCTTTTTAGAAAAAATTGAGGATTCTACGAATCGAAATTTCTTGAGAAGGAATCCAACTAGGATACCGAAAAACAAAGGTTGCTAAAAACTTTCTAGATCCGACTAGTGTTTACAATGTCCACGATTTTCTTGGATTGGCCTGTTATTTTAGAAAATATACTAAGGACTTTGCGACAATTGCACGTCCCCTAACTATGTTGACGAAAAAGAATGTAGAGTTATTTTGGGGATCGCATCAACGTATATCATGTGACACCCTTAAGAGAAAGCTTGTTTCTAGGCCGCTGTTGGCGATCTACCATGCTAACCTACCAACAGAAGACCAGTCAGATGCTTCACTAAAGGAGATTGCGGGTGTTTTGTTGCAAAATCAGAATAGTCATTAAAACCTGTCATGTACTTTTCAAGACGAACTAAAGAGGAACAGAGGTTTCATTCCTATAAATTGAAAACCATTACCGTAGTAAACTTATTGAAGCATTTTCGGATTCATCTAATAACCGTACAATTTAAAGTTGTCACCCTGTAAGCCATGCTGGAAGTAATAACACTGTAAACGTACTTGAAGTGTACATTACCAATGATAACTGGATATTACATGTCCAATTAATGGACGCTAGATGCAAGTATCTTATGGAAACGCTGGCCAAGTACCCAAGGATTAAGAAGAGAATCTCATCAATAGCGAATGTAGCTTAAAAACGGGCGTCAGTACAGAAAACATCTTATGATAAAAGGTGGATTATACCTAGGACAACAAGACGTCTAATTCTACTCCACTACCACGAACGTATTGGACACTTATCCGTTGATACAGCAACTTCGATCATAAGTAAATTGTATTGATTTTCATTTATGAGGCGATATGTGAAATGCTTTATAGGCTCCAGTAAACTTTGCCTTTATAATAAGGAACAAGAAGGTTAGAAATCAGAGTATGTGCACCCAAACAACAAAAAAATCGCCACTCCTTTTGATACACTGCATATCAACCATCTATTCCTTTAGGTAGATCCAAAGGGAAAATCACCGGATCTCTGATTAAATTTCTATGTGAAGTAGTAGAGAATTTTGTGGTTTCTCTGAGATTTATTACTGATCGAGAAAGCTGCTATACTGGCAAGAAATTTGAACGGTACTGAAAAGATTTAAATATGAATCATGTTTTAAATGCTACGGCAACGCCGAGAGCAAACGAGCAGGTGGAGAGGCATATTAGAACAATTTTGTCTGCGTTTTCTGCATCTATGGACGATGACGAAAAGTGGGACACATGCGTATCTAAAATTCTATGAGGCTCTGAATTCTACGATGAATTCAGCAACGACAAAATCGCCGGATGAACACTTTTTGGATACTCCCCAAGGGGTATCTGCATGCAGTACTAGAAAATGAAGTAACGTTGGAACCATAAGTCACGTGCCTAGAGAACATTCGGGCTAAAGTAAAGACTCGAATCGATAAAGAGCAAGCCGAACGACGAACGACGTGCACCGCACTTTTGGAAAATTGTTGGATATCGGTGATCAGATTCTAGTACGCACGGTTCTAACAGGCAACGATGGGAAAAGCAAAAAGTTGGTTCCAAAATATAGTGTTCCGTACGAAATTATTAAAAAGTTAGACTACGATTACTATATTGTCGAGGAACCAAAAGACTCTTCTCGTTCACAGAGAAAATATTGTGGAGTAGTTTCCCTCGACAAACTTACGGCTTATAACGTAGCTGTCAGTTCGGATTCTAACGAAGAATTCGAGTATGAGAGGGTCTGATTAACAAAGTTTGTTAAACAGAATTTCCTATTATTCCTTTTTGTATTACAGGTTTTTTTTTATATTAGGGTTTGGTGTTGGTAAATATGTACATATTGTTAGAGTATCTGCTTAAAATTAGTCAATTAGTTTTTGTATTTTTTTTAAATTTATAGCGATTTCTTGAATGAATTGGAATTGGATATTGATTATTTTGATATATGTAGTACACTAATTTTGCTTTATTGTTGTTTCCATATCTAAGATTGTTTTGTTATATGTAGGTCGAATGGACGTTTTCCCAAATTCGCGAGAACTTGTAACTTGTAAACTTGTAAACGATCCCAGGCTCAAGGTGATCTTTTTAAAGTTAGTCGTAATATACCCTGCTTGAAAATGTCTTGGTATTGGCTGTTAGCTCTTCAGCTATACCTTGTGCGTTTGAAGTTTACATTATCAACATTTTTTAGTTCTAGAAGTATATAACACAATTCCGAAGTCAAGCCGCAGACACATATAACGGAATACGTGACCTATGTCTATCTCCTACACTATTAATTAAACGATTGCATTGAAGATATCGATTATTTAATTTTAAAAGAAAGAAGAGGTTTTTAAATTAGTTATTCAAACCTCATTGTTTTAGTGTGTACTAAAGTCGTATAGTCCATAACGAAAAATCGTATTGGTGATAAATTAGTCGTCTAAATTAGTTAAGAAAAACACTCTAAAGGTTTCTTAAAATTCTTGACCAGACGGAGTTGTTTACATCTGCATTCAAGACTGTCACACAACTTTGAGAAAAGTCTGCAAGAATGCTCGTCGCTATAGTTTCAGAATCAGCCACACGTGACCAGAGTTATAAATTCTAAAAGAAGCTATCTTTTATTCAAAATTAATTTCCGTACAGGAACAATGAAATAAATCATCTGTTAAATGGCCACCCCAATAAAAACATAAAATTGAATAAATTATACCAATATTGACTATTACAATTTCACGCCATCGCTTGAGAAAATAATATTTTAAAATTTCCGTAATAAAATTATGAATCTACCGCTGCACTCGCCGCATCATTTGTTTTATGTTTTCATTTGTTCTTTCACGGCCCACTTGACGCCGGTAATTATTCTTCCTTTTTCGCAAACTTTTCAGCGTGTTTTTATTTCATAACGTTGCTGACTGTCTTAATTGAAGGTACACTACACCATGTTCTACTCCTTCCCCATTGTCTCAATAATTTTTCATTTCCGTCAAGTTTGAAAACAATATTTAATGAAAATTAGAGCCCGTATCAATTTTGTTAACGTGGTTAGCACGATTCACTTCTACAGAAGGTAATTATTTTAAAAAGTTGCTGAAAACTTTATAAAGACGCATTTGCGTTGTATTCGGGCGCAGGCAGTAATTCTTTTAACTTTGTACAAAACACGAAGGTACAACGTGTATATTACAATGGCTATTAATTAAAAGTTAACAATGACCTTTTTGAGTGTTCTTAATAAGTCTGACGGAAATGTTATAAAACTTTTAGGTTACAGCAGCTTAAAATACAGGAGTTTCAAAGCGTTTCTAAAATTTTGTTGCACAAATATGTCCCGTGGTTCTTTAGAGACCGCTTCAAAGCACTTCAGCATTTCTCATAATTTACTAGGTTATTCGAAAACCTTGCATATATACTACGGGGACCCGTGTCACTAGTTCTACCCTTAAAGCAATTAGGGTCGCTAATGTCTTGTCCGGTTCGTCCACACTTCTCCAGTACTTTCAAGCCTAAGCGACTAATGATGTTACGGAATATCGAACGGCAACAATTTTCAACTCTAATGCTTTCCCATCCTACTAGATTTGCCTAAGGTCTGAGCTACCTTCCTTGAAAGTGTAATGAAGTCAAAAAGTATCTCCTTTATTTTTGATGTACTTCAACTGACTAATAGTTTGCGACGTAGGTATAAGCTGTCTAATAAAATTTTCATATACTGAGTGTTGCAACCAGGAAACATAAATTTTGGATGAGAAGATTGTGGGTTGTTAAGTAATCTAATTAGCCATTGTTGCATTACTAATATTACGTTTGTGTATGCCGTATATGCTCTTTGGGATAAAGAATTTCCTTAATATAATGCATTATTTGATGCACTGCCAATAATAGAGAAATTGTGTTAAAAACAAGCATGTGTTTGCATTTATCAGCGTAAGATCAATTGAATTAAAAATGTAAAGACTACATGAAAGTGTTTTTTTCCGCAAAAATATTTAATTTCTTCTACTTCTCTTAACATTTTTTGTATAATCAGATCTTCTAGTCTCAAACTTTATAAAAACAAGTATTAAATTGCGTTAAAATCACAATTATTTGTGGCATTGCGTTTTGATGGTTAATCTATTAGTAGCATATACACAGATCATATATTAAATTTTTCTATAGAATTTGTCATTGCGCTTACGATGTTTGTATATGGATGCAAAAATTTTGTTAGATGATTTTTAATTTCATAGAATCAACACCTGTTCTTAGTCTTGTATTTATTTTTCCTCTATAGTTCTTAAATTTGTTTATTTTTCAAAACTTTTCTCCTGGATAAGGTCAAAGATTGAGCTAGAACTTTTCATAGCATTCATGTTCGCATCAGAATAAAGTTTTAATTTTCTAAATAGGTTGATGGTGCTGGATATCATTTTGAGAAAGCTGTTATTTCTCTATTAGCTCAAGTCCTACTCAAGGTTAAAGATATTTAGTAAAAATAATATGCAAATGAACAACTGACAAACAGTTAAAAACAGTTTTTGGAGAAATTTTGAATAGGGTGCTATTTTTTTTTCATACATCAGAACCAATTTTTCATATTTTCTTTGCAGTTCTATATAGAACATAGTTAGTCATATAAGGGTATGTTCTTGTGTAGGCACGACAGTTTTAAGCATTACTTAACAAGCAATAAACGAGACTCCGTTAAGTTTAAAACTATATCTGCAATATAAAACAACACTGATATGAAGTATACAATGAAACAATAATTAAAGTATTAGAACAATATTTTTATTCTATTTTGCGAAAGCACATTTATTGTTGTCCTTATATAAACATCAATGATTCAAAATGTTGCTGTTCCTTCTAGCCCGTCTCTGAGTAACTGCTGTAGTAAATAAATGTAATACACCTTTTATTTCTATGATAGAGATCATGACAATGCAGGAGGTATCTTCTGTGTTTCTCTGACACCATATAATAAGTCTAAAGAAAGAAGTTACTATAGAATGCAGTAATGTCTCCATAAAAGAAGTCTAAAGAAAGAAGTTACTATAGAATGCAGTAACGCCACCGAATTTAAATATTAAGAAGATTCCTCTGCAGAAATATTAGCTAAATTCTCAAAGCTATAATTTTCTTTAGATTTTTGAACCCTGTGTTGCTTTGTAGTTAGTTTCCAAATTCAGAGTCAAAATCCAATTTAATTTCGATTCTTTGTATTTCAATTGAATGAAGCCTAAAATATAAGAAACGTTTGATATTTATAAGAAATTTTAAATACATGCCTTTTATCTACTCTAGGTTCACATTAAAACTGAATATAGGAACGCCAGAAGTTAGAAACATACAAATTTGTTATCAACTGAATTAACTTTCGATTTAACTACAAGTATTTGTAATGCGTTTATCATTTCACCCTCTTATACACAATGGGTAAGCACAAAATTTAGTAGAGGTTAATATCGAATTTATACAGTGAATGTCTCTACAAAATAGTGTAAGGTATTTTATAATACTTTTAAGTCATACTAGTTCATTATTGTGCTTTTACTGCTTAGGTACTAACTACATGGTAGTGTACTTTATGCCCATACAGGCAAATAGTGCACTTTATGACCCTCGCAGGCATAAAGACAAAAAAGAAACCATAAGGAGCTGGAAGAAAATGTTTCAGAAAGATCACCAATGTATCTGAACAGCACAGTTTCATTTATAAGTTCTACACAGTTTTCTGTCATTCAATTTAGTAATTCATCATATTCTTTGTCGTAGACGTCTCTTGATTTCTTCGGTAGTAAGTTTTGTGTTGCTTTTTTCGCTTTTTTTTACAATTCCATCGAGAATTTTAGAACTTTCCTGCATTTCGACCTTTTAAGTTTAACAACTAATAACATTTGTTCACGCCTATAAGTACGGCATTTCTCTAATAACAATAATGGCCGCTATCATAAAATGAAAACAAAAATAAAATTTTAGAATTTTTTGGAACATTATTTATGTTCTAGATGCAATCAGGAACTAGTTGACATAAAAAGTTGTATGCAACGGAAGGTATCAACAGATGCTTATGCTCTCGGGCGACTTGCAAACAATCGGATCAGTGACCTTTGGATTTGTAACATCGATAATCCGATATGGTACATAAATAACTATTATGTAGGTAACAATTTTCAAACACACACACACACGCCAAAATGGACGTAAATTAAAAAAAACCCTAACGGAATCACTAGAGAAGTTTTGGTGGCTCTATTATCACTCTATAGCAGAATACGCCTCGGCAGGGAAAAGCATTTTGCATCCTGTATATTCGAAAACGGAGTTTGTAACTTTAATTCAACGTACAATTTGTAAACGTTTTTAAAAGCACTCTGCAATAGTATTAACAATGTCAAGAAGCGTGATGTTTGTGTAAAAGGTGCCAGCACAAGCAGGCAACGCGTTAACAAAGGTTTATGGTAATCCGTGCAGACAAGAAATAAGTAAAGTACAAGTAAGCAAAGTAACAGCAGCCCGCATCGATTACCGTAACAAAAATAAAGAAGAATCAAAAGAATGTATGCCATGCCACCGAAAAACACAGAAAGAAAAAGGAAACTTTAGGAAACAATATTTATTTACAAAACCTCTAATTAAAAACGAACAAATACAAGAAAAGTAAACCCAATTCAAAATAAAACATTTATCCAGAATGTTCCGGAGGACTTACATAGTACCACAAAATATTCACACAAGAAAAATAATTAACCCTCTTTAATTACCTTACACTAGTTCTTACCTTTAATACTATATACATACAAATATTAAACAAATATGTAATGGACGGTTTGCAGTCATTTGTTTTATATCAGTTGAGATATTTGATATCAAAAATAGTCATACACAAATATTTTATATCTGTATCTATACTTATTTACTGTCCACAAACAATAAAGAAGCAAAAGTATTAGTGTGCTAGTGGACGCAGCAATTAAGAAGAGGCCTCTACCAACTGCGATACATTTTCATCATCATCATTGGGTCTTCAGTCCTGAACCTGGTTAGACGCGTACCGTCATTGTTTCCTATTCTGAACTAACCTACAGATTTCCCCGAAATTTGCACAGTCTGCATCTATCACTATCTGATCTAGGTCTACATTCACCTCTTTTTTCCTATCTCTGCTTGTCATATATCCCATACTATTCCCCAAAAATGCCTTAGAACGTATTCTGCCCTTCTATTTCTCATATTTTTTTCCCAAAGATATCCTTGTTCCCTTACTGTTTCTACAACCTATTTGTTATTACCTTTGTCTGTCCATCCTCAAACATCTGAAGCACGGCATTTCAAAGGCCGCTACTGTTCTTCTGTCTGCTTTTCAGACTGCTCGTATTTCGTAGGCATACTGTCTGTGCTGTGCTCCACACATACGCTTTCAACAACTTTTTGTTCTATGTTTGTTGTCTTTCATCATAGGCGCCGTTCTTTCTTGTTAGATGCAGTTCGGTCACCTTCTATTTTTTACAATTATATACCATATTTCTCCGACATTCAGTGGTTGCGAAGGGGTGTAAGCAGCCTGTGGCTGCCAAGTTCCCCCAGCACTTGAACATTTACTGATTAAATATTTTTTCCAATATATCTTTTCGCACAGTCAACATTAGTTGCAGATATTTCACAACAAACAACTAGTTGTTTATAATAATCATCAGATTTATCTGCGCTTATTTTTTCGTCATTGGGTTTCCCGTCTCAAAACTGGTTGGACATGTACCTGCACTTATTTCTTTTCTAAACTAACCTACATAGTTCCCTGAAATTCTCACACAGCAATACAGCTCGGTTCCCCATATATTGTTTTCTAATATTATGCCCTATTTCACTGAGATTTATTGAAGGGGGTTAAGCAACCTGTGGCTGCCAAGATCCCCCAACACTTAGACATTTGCCGAAATAATAGTTTTCCAGTAAATGCTTTTACGCAATTACCATTATTCGAGGATATTGCCTCTCCAATGCTTGTAGTTGCTTATAATAAATATCATGTTTAAGTGCAGTTACTTTCTTCGTCATTAATTTATCCATCTTGGGACTGGTTGGATGCGTACCTCCATTGATACATTTTAGTAACTGTAAAAGGATTATTAGAAAAAAGCACATCTACATAATAGTAAGCAATAGTATGCTTTAAATTTTGATCTCTGGAGAAAGTCGTATTTGATAATTAATACTTAAACCAGTAAAGCTGTCCTCATCAGCATATTCCGACGGTTTGGATGAAGCCAGTTAAATTTTACCAAGAATACGTGCAGTGTGTGCCGGGTAATCCAATTTTCTTGTTGAAGGGAGTCATCAAACGATGAAGGAAAAGACCGAAGATTTAACAGATTGGGATGACGCCTTGCGCCTTAATAGCATTTATAAATACAAAATTTTTGTCATCCGAGCAGCAATCTCTTTTATAAACTTTGCTACACCAACTCCTACAACAAGGAAGAAGGTACCAATCGAAATAAATACTTTTTGTATCCAATAGTTGTCTTTGTAGGTGAGTGTTTGACTCCAAATCTTATATCTCCCGAAAATAATAGTAGCAATTCTATCATGAATAGGATCATTCCGAACGTTGAAAGAAACACACGTCTCAAGAACAATACTCTAATAGCAGGAAAAATCGGCATCCATAAAGAATAAATAACCATCACGCCAACGCACTGATAAAGAAACGTGTTAAAATACCATTTCATTCCTAGTATTATTTTATCTGTTAAACAACGTTCATAATTATTGCACGGATTTCCACCAACAACTTAATACTCTTATTCATTTTAGCAAACGAAACATGTACAGTCTTTAGTGCGAATGTTACTTATATCAGAACCATAACCTGAACTAAGTTCAAAGTACCTTAAATTTTACAACTGAATATTAAATAAGATTCTACGGGATGATGAATAAACAATCGTTTAAATTGGCAGAAGGCTACCGTATTCGCTAATACACGCAATTAACTGTGGAAACAGTACGGGATTATGAAATTTTTAAATCAGCTACGCGTCAATTGATTTAATTTCAGGGACGGAATGTAACAAACGAAAATGTTAACAGATTGATAGCTTCGTCAACAAGCAGCCCTAAAATTCATTGAACCAAGCGATTGATGAACTAAGACTCCGTGAATCAGGTATGTGGCGAAGTTTGAGGAAACGAGTTCAAATACGTCAAAACAAACTTTTCCGAAATATCTAGGTCTCCCTCACAATATGTTATATGGGTCTCAAAATAATTGAAAGCCAGATAATTTCACAAAGTATAGAAAATTTTTTAGAACAAAAGAATACACGACCCAATCGCCTTGAAAAAAATATGACTAGTATATATGCAACATATAATTGCTGACGGAACACTAGTATTTCCAATACAGTAACATACTACATCCAACTAATAACACGAAGAAATAAACAGAATAATTATGGGGTTTATTCGAGCATGTTTATACATATATACTAATAAAATACAGATACAGATACAATACAAGTGCAGGTGCAGGTGTAAGTGCAAGTGCAAGTGCAAAGGCAAAGGCAAAGGCAAAGGCAAAGGCAAAGGCAAAGGCAAAGGCAAAGGCAAAGGCAAAGGCAAAGGCAAAGGCAAAGGCAAAGGCAAAGGCAAAGGCAAAGGCAAAGGCAAAGGCAAAGGCAAAGGCAAAGGCAAAGCAACGGCAAAGGCAAAGGCAAAGGCAAAGGCAAAGACAAGGTAAAGACGCAGGCAAAGGCAAAGGCAAAGGCAAAGGCAAAGACAAAGGCAAAGGCAAAGGCAAAGGCAAAGGCAAAGGCAAAGGCAAAGGCAAAGGCAAAGGCAAAGGCAAAGGCAAAGGCAAAGGCAAAGGCAAAGGCAAGAAAGCAAGGCAAAGGCAAAGGCAAGGCAAGGCAAAGGCAAAGGCAAAGGCAAAGGCAAGGCAGGCAAGGCAAAGGCAAAGGCAAAGGCAAGAAAGGCAAAGGCAAAGGCAAAGGCAAAGGCAAAGGCAAAGGAAACAAAGAGCAGAGGCAAAAGGCAAAGCTAAAGGCAAAGGCAAAGGCAATAAAATGCAAAAGAAAGCATAAAAGGCAAATATAAAATACAATATAAAATAAAAAAAAATATAAATATAAAATAAATATAAATATAAATAGAAATAAAATATAAATATAAATATAAACATAAATATAAATATCAAAATAAACATAAATATAAATATAAACATATAAATATAAATAAATAAAATAAAAATAACAAAAACACAAACACAAACATAAAAAAATAAAAAACAATAACAATATAAAATAAAACAAAATAAACACACAAACACAAACACAAACACAAACACAAACACAAACACAAAACAAACACAAACACAAACACAAACACAAACACAAACACAAACACAAACACAAACACAAACACAAACACAAACACAAACACAAACACAAACACAAACACAAACACAAACACAAACACAAACACAAACACAAACACAAACACAAACACAAACACAAACACAAATACACATACAAATGCATATGCAGATACAGATTTAGGCATAAGCGCAGGCGCAGATGCAGATATGACAAGAATCTTACCTACCTACGTTGACTTTGATGAGCTCGACCCAAATAGAATCTACTATACTTAAGAAACATAATAAATATTTACAATAGTGCTTTTAGGCGCAATCAACAAACCAGCACCAATAATGAATGAGATATATCACTGCCGATGTATAATATCAAGTCTATATATAATTTCGAATACTATTCACTCGGTCATCTATTAATATAAAAACAACATCACTCAAAGCTTACTCTAATGTCCTTATTCTCATAATACTAGCATTAAATAATTAACAAAGGTTTGCTTATTACTTTATAATATTTCTATGATCCTAGTAAAACCCACACACTGTAAGTGAGTAAAGCTATGGTTACCCGTCGATCATGATGACATTGTAGCTCAGTTATTGTAGATCTTAACTAGCTTTTACTTATAGTGTTTTTTGAGTTTGTGGCAACGGGAATTCTTAAAAAAAATAGTACATTACTAGTAACACTGCACCGTACCCTTTTCTGAGGAAATATAGAGGGTAGGTGTATTACAAAGTATAAGGTAAATGTACTTTGACGGAACTATCATCGGCTTTTAAGGGCTGCGGAGTTTGCAAAAGACTGATCTCAGGGGAAGGATGAAGAGAATTAGAAATTAAATGTAAGTGAAAGTAAGAAAAGTGATAAACTTATATTGAATTTCTGTCAGCAAATGCACAATTATTTGTATAAAATGTGAACGATTATTATTAGTCAGTAAATCACTATTTTAATGTCATGTATTTATAAACATTTATACAAAACTTTTTGTAAAGACAAAAAAGATAGTTACATTTAATTTTAAGCTATTTGCTAGAAAACCTTTAACCATATAAAATTTCATGAAATCTTGTATGCTCACACAGTAAGGTAATAATCAATAAAAAATATTCAAAAGCATATTTTATTTATATGTAAGATAGGCAAAAAGGCAAAATACTGTTGTGATTACGCACATAGATAATTTAGATATTAATAAGACAATATGACAAAATACTGTTGTGAATACATACATAGATAATTTAGATATTTATAAAAAGGTAGGTTAGAATATTACTATCATTGACGCTAAAAGTAATCACAGCAAAACTCATACCTGAAATATCAAACATCCCGGTAGTTACTTTTGTTTCAGTATATAGTTTAAGTTCCACTTGGAATTTAGTAGGAAAAACACCTGCCGCTGTCAAACGTTGTCGTCTTCAAAGTGAAGTCTTCAAATTTCTAAATCGACAATCTGGTCCACCAAATAGTTGCAATTAAAAGCTATTCGATTCCATCAGAAGATATTCCGGCTTCCAGTTATTTTTATGTTGTGGAGGTGAAAGACATCCAGACCCCAAGATAAATTCAAAACATAGATCATAGGTAGCACCTTATAAGAAATAATTATAGTTTTTTTTAAATTAAAAATGTAGAGGATATATTTGTATAATTTGTTTGAAGATAAGCTTACATTAATATTTAGGAACAAAATGTATTTCCGAGGCAAAGTATTTGAACTCTGCAAAAATCAATGGTACTACCAATTTATAAAACACATGGTTTGATGAAACACCTCAAAAATTAATCGATTTCTATCTTACAATCTTTAATTTAAAACACATGTCCAAATGAGCAAATTTTTATCTTACATGTAGAATGAGACATCTATAAGATTATTTTTATTAAAACCTTATGCATTTTGGTAGAAAATACATACCATAGGTAGCATGAGGATTTGTAGATAAGACAATATGGCTGATGTCCACATTTGCAGACCGTCAGTTAATAAAAGCGAACTTTATATGAATCTTTCTGATAACCACAGAACAAGGAAGGAGAAATAGATTTCTGACATGGATTCAGATCCACACTAGTTGTGTTTTTAAAGAAGAATCCACCAATCAGAAAATTACAGTAAACGTATTTATTTATACAAAGTAGATAAATAAGAAAATCGTGAATAAATATAGTAATCTCTGTATCTAGTTGTATTTTCTAGTACAAGAGCCAATGTAAATATACAGGGTGCCTCACTTAAGTTCGCTCACTATGGGTATTTTAGAAACCAACAGAGATACAAATTCGGTTAAATAACAAAAATGCGCCCTTTCGAGACCTTTTAATAACATGTTTCAGAATGAAGAAATTGATAATGGTTCCTAAAATATGAAAAAACGGAAAAAATAATTTTTTAGAAATTCCTCTTAACTATTATATTCAATATTCAATTGAAATTGAAAATCGGTATAGGGGTATCTTAGCATGTGCAGAATTCAAAACTCACATTAGAATTCACATAGCGCTTTTTGACTTTAATATACGACAGTCAACTTTTTTTTCTTATAAACGCCATACTGGATTGTTACTGAATGACATTTTCAAATATCCACATAATGCTTTTTCAGTTTTTAAAATCCTTCCATAAATAAAAATTTAGTAGATATGCTATGTTCGTATGACCGCAAAAAAACATGTTTTCGTATGGAATTTAATATGGGAAAATCTAAGATCTAAGATCCATTCTGGTTCTTTTTCTGCCAGATACAAATGTTATTCACCCCGGGTGGTTCTACATTCAAGGTTCACGTGGCCTTTGCTTAACCGTTTTATCTAGGAATTCTGGTGCAGTCCAATCCACAATCTCTTCTTCCTCCTCCGCGCTCTGCCAACCACCCCCTCCCACTATATAAAAGTAAAGGTTCATAAAAATGCTTTATTATATATTGCACTTACATACATTGATCTTGTATACTATAATATACATATTGCTTATATGGATATCGGTTTTATATAATCTGAATTAATATAAACATATATTGATTGCATATACCTAGGTTAACATTCTCTAGAATTTAAACATTACTTTATCAAATAGCGGCACATTTACAATAAAATTGGAAGTACCAATTCAATTAACATATAATACATAACTTTACACTTATTACATATAAATTAATATTTTATTTATATATTTACACTTATTTACTAAAAGAACATATTTACACTTACATACTACATGCATATATTAGAATAATTTATTATAATTTAAACTGACCCCTCAACTTCCATGCTGTCTAAGGAATAATGACCTATGGGTAATGTCTTGTATGATCCTGGTATTAACTATCGTTTATCGTCGTGTGGACTTAATGCTATTTTAACCTGAATCATTGTTGTATGACATGATGTTTAAATGAGTGGATCAAATTTTGTGAAATGAACTTTTTTTTATGCTCATCTACACAACGAGCAAAGTCCTAAAATGTGATGTGATTTTTATGAGAGACTTTTTAATTCCCTTGATTTTTTTTGTACACCGAAATTAGAGAGAGCTGTTGGCGGCAGAGAATTATCTTTTTCTATACGCAAACGTTTTGCTTCCTCATCTTCCGATGTTTTAAGAACCTACTTCGCATACATTTTGGATCTCAAACCAATAAGGTTGGTCATAATCCGTCCATTGTTCTCGTCTTTTAACATTCTCAGTACTTTTTATTTAGAAGAGTAATTTTGTTGATGTTGTCCTGCAGATAGTCCAAAGTATCAAAATATTGATGACAGTCCCGCCTCATAGCCTCAAAGGGATCGTGGTTTATTAATTTATTGATTAGACTATCGGTATCGGTATATAAAACACTACACTCGTTTTCAAATCTGGCACTCAAATATTTATAATGGAAGTCGTAGATGGTGAACTTGGATAAGTCCAAGAAACACATGCCAACGTATATCGGTTTATTAAAATAGATTTCTGATTTGTGTAATTCAATCAGTACAAGATTTTTATCGATGACTGTTAGATTCTTAATAGAGAATTGGATATATTAACTTCGGCACCGTACCTACCATCCCAGTGTTGAACAAGCTTAACATTACAATGCTTTCTCTTGTTCTCCATTATTTTCACAAATACAGCATTGTTCATTAATTTGAATAAATTTTTCTCAAACTCGTACTTTCTACATTTATGAAGCTGTGTATTCAAATCAATATAGGACTTTAACCAACAGCTTTGGTTAAATTTAAGAACTCTATGGATGAGTTTTAATTCAAGTCCATTTAACGACACCTGCATCAGGTTACTATAATGGATGACATATTTACGATTTGAATTCAACGTAGCAATTAATTTAGTATTTTGAGTTCTCTCCACAGGTGGTCCAGGTTTTGTAGGGTCAAAGGTGGGTATACATTTATTATTAGCGGAAGCACGTCGTTCTGAACACATTGGCTAAGACCTCCCCGTATAACCTTCTCGATGAACAAGAGTTGATCAATATCCGTTAATAACTCAAGTTCCTGGCCTGTATGTTTTAACAAAGCATCCAAAGTATACCGAGGTAATGTATAATAGTGGGCGGGGTCTAGTCCATACGTCGTATGACAACTTGAACGGAATTGTTCAGAAACTTCTACCAACAACAATACGTTAGTTTTTAGGTATAAATTGGAATATCTACCCAAGTTCGGAATATTAAATGCTCTCCCTTGCTGGGTATGCGCATGCTGTTTATTAGAGATTGCCGTATCTTCTAAAGTATTATAAAATTGCTGCTGGATAGGTAAGCAGGTATTGTTATACTTTGCAAAAGAATCAATGAAATCATCTAGATAGATGCCTTTTCGAGTCAATAATTGAAACTTTTCATTGTTTAAATATGAGAATCGACTTTTTAATGGTGGATATTCAGTCAGGTATGAGGCAAGTGTGTCTAAGGAGTAGCCCATGAAGCGAAAACTATCAATGAATCGAAAATTGACTAGGTTTTCTGGAATAAATTTAGTTGAATGATATGCATTTTTCTTTTGTTACCGGTAGCACATCTACACGGCCTTCTAAATTAATAGCAATACCTTTCATAATAAAATGACTATCATATCCGCTTAAATTGTGGAAAACGGTAGGAATTGTTCGAGCGTCCTAATAATATATATATATATATATATATATATATATATATATATATATTATAGTGGTTTTAAAGAGTTAAAAATAAAGATAAACGAAACAATTTCAAAACACCCTGTATAAAGGAACAAACTGAAATTACGTGCGAAATTTGTATTAATTAATTCAATTTTTAAGTAACGAGTATTAATCAAATTGTACAAATAATAATTAAAAATTTAATAGCTTTGCAAAGAATTAAATGGTAGAAGTCAATGTCATGCATTTATTAATTTAATTGGATTTTATTGAACGATTATTGATATATAATAAGCATAAAAGCCTGTAAAAACCCAAGGTGAAACGCGTTGCTAACAAACGAATATATCAAGAGGGTTAAAATACCATGAAACGAAACTAAGAGAATTTTATTTAAAACGTTCATTATGATCGAACACCTGCAAACTTTTAAATATCAAGTTCTAATAAATTTGAGTAGATAAACATGCAGCTTCTACGTATATTGGAAACGGTTGAATGTTTTAGCATGAAATACTAAACAGGGTTTATTTAAAGTCACGTCGCCAGTCCACGTGTGTTTAGACAGCAGATAGTCAAGAATATCGATTTTGTACCACTCAGACCAGGGTAGAAAGGGACAGAGAAAACGCATAAATAAGAGACACTAATAGGATAGGAGGGATTTGTGAAACGTCACGAGGTTTACGATTGGTCGATATGTTAGTTTGATTTGAAACAAGCACGAGGATAGTGGAGCGTGATATTCTTGAAATTTTATAAACGAGGTATTGAAATTTGCGGATTTGAAAATGGAGTTGAGTGCAAAATTGCGAGAATGTGTGGTGTTAACAGGGGATTTCGCGTTAAGCAGGTATGGAGAGGTTACAGTCGGAGTGTATAAATGCTTTTAGAGAACGTGGTGAGGGCCCTTAGGTTTTCGATCGCTCCAAACAACGTATCCATGTATCACGAGTTGTAAGTATTACTAAATCAGTTAAATTATATTATAAGGTGATAGTCTCTTAATTAAATACGCGGTTAAGTGTGCCGATAGTACAGTTTAATAGAGATATCATCTATAATTATAATCAACTCGTGTCGGGACATTAAATAGCGTGGTTTGAAGCATCTAATTAATGAAGAAATAATTTTAAATGGAATTTGGAATTGGTTATACCGGGAAGGCCGCGCTTGCAGTTCAATTTGGATGGAGTTTTTCTAGTAACAGCTAGAAACAACCTGCAGAACGGACAGAAGAAATCGATGGCATCATCCTCAGAGCAGAGATCTACTATAAAATTCCAGGTAACGATTTGAATTGTGACTTTATAAACTGTGAATATTCTGAGAACGTATGAGAGTGAAATTCCAAGGTAGTGTGTATTATTTACGTATTGAACTTAATACGTGTAAAATCTTTATTATGGTATTTAACTAAAAAGATGAAGGTGTCTATAAAGCTTTTAAACGTTACCTCAGAACGTAAAAATTTTGTGAAGAGTACATGGCTTTGCTTTGTTATTTGTTTTAAAAGTATGCAAATGCATAATTAGCTGGGTTATTCTGAGCTCACCCTACCCCAGAGTTTAGTTAGAGTAAAATGAATAAATAAATTATAAAGAAGAAATTTTAGAGAAAGTATTATTCAAGGCCCATTTACTCCGGGTAGTTTAATGAGTTAAAATAAAATACTGGACATTATAAAATAAGGTTTTCTGAAGTGTAACGTGATCTATGGAATATGGACTATATTGCATTTCATTTGTAAATAGTTATAAATAAAAGCTTGTATGTTGGTTGTATTTGAGGTTTTATTGCTAGTGTGTGTGTATGATTGAGAATATGCGAGTGAATCTAGATACCCAAGAGGAGATCCGAATGAGCTAGCCGGAAGCAGTTGAAGAAGGCCGTTCAACTGAGGAAGCGAGGAAAAAGGGTAAGGATAATTTTTTTAATTAGTTAATTTTTGAAAAATTTGTTTATTGTTGAATTTCGAAAATTTTATAAAAATTTCGAAAATAATTTATGGTTGGTAAGCATTTTACCCGAGTTCCACGGCATAAGTTTGACGCCCAATTCAGGAGCTGAGGCACGATTCTTTTAAGGTTACACAGCAATATATATATATATATATATATATATATATATATATATTTCGACCCAAATGTGTTGGTATAAAATGGCTATGATCACCAACCTTTATGTCTCCAAAATTAAATCGTTTATCACAGATATAGAAGTGTGTTGCAGCTATAAAAGCAGGTTCATGTTGTAGTGTTAACGGAGTCATATCATATGGACACATAAAAACGGTTTCAACATCTTCTGCCAACTGTCGCAACTCCTTTGTAAACCAATTTATACAAATTTCACCGCGATATGACAGATAAAACGATAACGAATTGTCATACTCACACTTGACTTTAAATCTGCATATATAACGAATGGAACTTTAACTTTGTTTCTAAAATTTCTAAAACGCAGAATTTTATTTTCTTCTGTAGGCAGCCGAGGTATTCCCAATTGTTTCATTTGCAATCATTCATGTTTTATTGATTTTTCCTATGAAGTAAAGAGACAACGATCACAAAAATGTTTCTTTGCATGATTAGAATTAAGTTTGTTTTTTCTACTATCTGATATGAACAAGGGAACAGTAGTAAATTTTTGTTTGTTTAGTTTAAGAATGTATACATTTATAGATATATTGTTCCGAGATTCAAAATGTGAAATTTGGTTTACAGTCAGAGGGAACTGGATTCTTTTTAGATTTAATATGGATGAATAATGAGGAGATTTAGACAACAATTTGAGGATCGCGAGCGACAGGGTAAAGTGCAGATACTATGGATCATGCAACACACGCCTGATCATTATTGCCTACGTTAATACATTCCTGTTTACGTTGTATTTGAGGTGGCACTTCGATATATGATGAACCCCGCATGGGGCTATACTTATTTATATTAATACCTAAATTATAGTGTCCAATCACTGTCGCGTTCTGGAAGTTTCCTATTTCCGTTGTTATTGGTTTTGTAACGTTAGTATCAAACCATTTGATCAGATCTGAACGCTTGAATATTGCGACGTTAGATGTTGTAAAATATCTATATTTCCGTTTAACTTGAGAACCGGATGAAAACTTAAACTCTCCACTGAAGATGTGTGTACCTTAATAGGTTCATTTTGCTCGAATGTAGTATGAATTCTTCTCTTGAAACCAGTTTTGCAATTTGTTAAAAAGGTCTTTACGTCTTTATGTTCGAGATTGCTGATTATTTCAGTATGAATGCGTTCTTGGAATGCTGAGACAGCGGTTTATATACCTACAAACGAGCCCATTTGGAGGGAGCTGGAAAAATCCAGATTAACATAATTATAAACTCGGACTTTGGACCGGTCATTACTTCTATAATAGCTTCTAGAATGTTTACCAAATATGCTCAGAGAATCAACAAGTTAGACTTTGAACCTGCTTTCTTGTCGGCGCATGTATAGATTAACAAACTTTAACTTTGGACTAGCACATTTTTTACATACATGCACGGAAATGTCTAGAATACTTTAAATTCAATAATTACTAAAAATAAAACAAAGGAAAATATAGATCTAAATGATGCCAGAAACCGGGAGGGAGGGGTGAATGCAATTAGTCTATTTAGCGGTTGTGCTATTCTGTAATATTAGCAACTGATAGCCTTGTGAACACTTTTTATTTAATATTAATCTAGTTCCAATTTGTAGACTCCTACAGATATTAGGAGTACCGTTTTCTGTTAGTTTTCATAAAGTATTAACGTAGTTGAGAACTACCTGAGATATCCCCTAAAAGGTGATATAAAGTTTCGTTGGTAAATAATATATAATCCTCATCAAATGCCACCATTTTCACTAAACAATTGTTATTTAAATAAGAATGCAAGTTGTCAAATTTGCATATCTGATTCCGCACACCAACTACTATATTGCATATAATATATGTTCCGCTGGTTCCGCTATCAACATACTACTCTAAAGTATGCTATCAAAGTTAGTTTGCTATAGGTTTCACAACGGATGACACCAAATAGACCTTAGTTTACAAACAATAAATCAATGCAAAGCAAATCGTTTCCATTTCCAACATTATACAGTGCATCTTTTCATTTACCTACTGTAAAATATTTCGTCTCTTCTTTAAATAATTAAATATTACAGAACCACTATTGTCATTTATTCTAAATTATATTATACTAAGCCAGGCAACCCATTTTAACCAGTTTTCACGGATACTGCAAATTCTGGTTTTCGCGTATCTAAATTGTATATTTGAGTTAAAAAAATGATTATGGAAATGATTAATAAGTGACTATTTGAATTGTGTTATTTTTGCTTTGACCTCGCAAAACACGTTTTCGTGATATTATTAACGTTGGCAAATACACGAATATCGTTTCTTTGTACTACTGGTTTCGTCACTGAATTTGTTACGCACCCCTTGGGCGATGATTTACTACCGTTATATCTGTTTCAGCTCATTTAGTGTTAGGCTGCACCGAAGTTATATGTGGACTACACATTTCTAGGACCAACTCTGTGGATTCTAAATATTACTGTTGCTCCTGGTGGTTCATAGTGAGTATGAGAACGCAGATAGATGTTTTTAGATCTTGCCTAATATTAACATACAATAATTAGCACAATGAAATAACTTACTATTTTCCATTTAGTTAGTTAAGTTAAGGTGTAGCCAATTACTGAATTCTTGTACTACGGCAATCGCAACACGAATTTCAACGTGTTGCTTCTACAACATGGACGTGCGAGTCGTTTGGGTACAGATGCTTCCATTCAGCTGATGTGGCGAAGTTTGTAGATAATCTACAACATACTTGAACAAAAAAATTAAGAGGTAAGAAAAGGCAAAAGCTGACACAGTTAACTTCACTGCATTACAACGCACTCGCTCATCAGTTCACCATAGAGGTACGATAACCCACCGTAGTCTGAAAATTATGGCGCTCGTTCCCACCAACTTGTAAACACCTCGTTATCGCTACACGTTCTTACTGGTCAAAGTAATAACACACATCCTTTGAAGCGTGAAAATAGGCCTATTCTGCAAAATAAATTACAAATTATTCCACTAGCAATGCTGGTGACTCAAAAACAGCATTTATAATGCCTCATAACGTACTTAATTCTACAAGAAAAGGTCCCTAGATAATTATTAAAATAAATTCGTTATGTCATAACGTAAATTAAAAAATTACTGGTTGGGTTAACTAGTTAGGGGTTATTTTTATATCCCCAAATGTGACCAGTAACCTTTAAGGAAGGATTTCCTTAAAATGATGGAACGCAAATATCTTCCGACTATGCTAGGGGTCTATTCCTTGGGCAGAACTTATGAGGATTGGTCGTGGTTCTTTTTACAAAGCATTATTTTATTACTAGGGCTAGATTCTCAACAAAACAGGGGTTTGAATAGGGCGCCACCAAGTCATGAACTTTAAACACAGGGTTTTCCTAAGGGGGACTTGGGCGTCCTTAGGGAGGAATACCGTATTAACTGCTAACGCAGGAGCTGTAAAGAAAATTTAATTAAATATACCAAAATGAGGACACAAGAGGTATTCTTTTGCTACCTCATATAAAAAGACAACAAAGATTAAGCAGGCAACAATAATATAAACACAGATTTTATGCTTCAAATACTGAAAAGGCTATTAAAGCTTCTTGTTAAATTGGGTTTACCACTTTACTCTATTTGATCTTATACTTTGTTACCCTACTTCTGAACGTACTTGTTCAGAATAAAACAATTAATTAAGAAAATTAAATGTTGCTTCTTTAATTAAAATTGTCCTTTCATAAAAATTGTAAATATAAAATTCATGTTTAAGAAAAGATAATACAAGCTTCATCTAGTCATAAGGTAGGATTATATATTCAAAGAAAAATATCAAAAACTTTAAATGTTGCTTTAGTTACAAAAGTTTAGCTTGAATTTATACCAGAAATATCAGATCTGTTTCTTCTGTTTACATATTTATAAAACTTTAACTACTTTGTCTATTAATTCATTATTCAAAAATTGTAAGTGAAATCATGCATATATGAAACATCAATAAGAACTCTTTAGGTTTGCCTAACTTCATAAAATTTAGTAACTGTAATTATACTGAACTAGTATTGACAATAAAAATTTACTTAGGTCCTTCTTAATTTGCGAAACGGATTTATGAGAATAGATAGTTACAAAAATATTTTCTGAAGCAGCCTCGTATCAAAGATCACCAAATGTACACGTGATGCAAGAATAATTCTAATCTCTTACCTTGGCTCTGCAGGTGTTGTTTACATGTTGTCGTTACAACATGTTAGGGCAGGTGCTAATACATACATTTTTCAAAAAATAAGTGACGTAAAATCTACATGTTCCACAGAACACGAACAGCTGCGTGACCCTTGGACCCGACCATACTAACTTCCATGCGTTTTTGTTATACGCACAAACTGAACCAATCAAATTCCAATACTAAACTTAGATGTTCTACTGTGTGTAAATCTTGAACGAAAGTTTCAACAGTACCATTCCAATGCATCATCGGACTTAATTTCCAAACCATAAAAATTTCTACATACTTTGTAGAACATTTCCTTAAAATTCGAACTTATTGTTTTCTCCATAACATTACATAAAATCCAACTATCCATCGTACGGTTGAAGGACGTTCATATTGGATCGATACCCTATCGCAAAATTGACGTGAATGAACCATAAGTTGATACTCGCAGGTGCAAAAGTAGAGTTTATATCTTCTTTAAATACAGCATACTCGCTGCCTTAGTTTTATAAAACCAGATAATACAAAACGACTTCTTAAAGTTGAGAATTATAAAATAAAAATCTAATTGAAGACTTTCTACGTAGCGTTGAAAAACATGTTTTATCGTAACTTTTACGAAATCATTAAAGGAATATTTTAAATGCTATATACACAAATGTCCAAAGAATTATTAAATGAATTTATCAAAGGAATTATCCACACGAAGTTATTTATTAGAAGTCATTTAAAAACGTCGTTAAAAGGAACGTTATAACAGAAGAAAGGAAAAAATACGAAAAGAGCGCTACAACAAAATTATTCAGTTGGTCTAATTAATTATTATTTTAATTCTTACCATCATTAAAACACAAAGCCTAGTGTTCAGCGCACTAAGGTTCTACTACCGCACAAAAACCAGACGCAGGTTACATGCCAGAACCCTTATTAGTTCCATGTTCTCGACGAGAGCTCTAGCTAATGTCAGTGCAGATGTGCTATGCACGAAACAGGAAAGCTGGTTGGCCTTGATAATAATTGTATTAACATTCGGCGCCTGATGTTAGAAACCAAACTAGCATTTCTGTATGGCGGTTAGTACATACAATATCAATACTGGTATTCATTTGTTTAAAAATGGTTTGCATGATATTAGTGACTATACTAAAGTTATTAGTACTAAAAATTCGTTGATGTTCTGCAGTGGTCAAAAAAACGGTTACAATGTAACCAAATCCTATTACCCTTGAAAAAATTTCTTGTTTACCATACGCGATAACGAGCTGTTTTTGAAATGTCAGATTTACACATGACGATTGTAATTCACTTGAAGCATTGAAATCGCCTATCATCCTGTATTATATTTTGAAATGTGCTAAAAATTGGATTCGTATCATGTAGTTATTTCCAATCTAGTATATATTGTCATTGGGATTCGTAATACCAAGTACACGTGTAAAATTCCCAACAATCACAACTATAGCATAGTGGCCATAGTATCTGCTTAACATGCCGAGGGTCTTAAGTTCTTATCCAGCCGAGGTCAACTTCTTCTTCTAGAAAAATATAGTCATGTGCGTGTGAGATCAGATGCTCATTTACACAAGGTAATTAAGGATTGCTCTAGTATGAGGCAATCATTTGTAGTATATGTGATAACTACTAGTAATTAAGAAATGCTCTAGCTTGGGACACTACAAGTAAATGTATAGGTATTATGTCTATCTCCCCATGCACTCGTGTATTTCATGCGAGTATTAATTCCTTGTCTTCCCTGTAAGAAGTTTATGGAACGCTTTCTTTTATACATATTCGTGTTATTGGTACTACTAAATAAACTGAATGCTATTTTGTTAATGCCTCAAATTTTAGGACTCGTCGCAAGGTAGCCAAAATAGGCAACGCTGGCCTGTAAATTAAAGAAAAATCAGTATTTCCATTTGACTCATGCCCCTCGATTTATAAAACCAAAAGTTGTGCTTTGTGAAAAGATTGTAGCATTATACAGTTCATTATTGCATCCAATAAAATACACAGTCCAACAAAAAACAACACCGTTATCTTCAATTACTATGACTCAATTAAGTTTAGCTTGTTTATGAATTTTCTGTGTACATATAAACAAGTATGGCCACTTCTTGACTATAAGACTATAAGTATAATTGGGATTTTCCTCGGAGAATTACATTTTGTAATACAACCTCTAGGAGGAAACCTTTTGCAAATGTCTAGTGTTCAATGATAAAATCATCAGACAAATAAGAATATGAGCTTCCCCTTACAAGGATGTAACAAAACAACTGTTGTTGACTTGTTCAAACAGTACAAAACTTACTTTTTGTTCATTATTTTGCGATGTAATCGGTTCAACCTCCATATAAAGCTAAAGCTCCTATTTATTACAAGCTAATGTGGCGACTATTAAATATGTACAATTTGATTATAATTAATATTCGATACAGCACAGGTGCTAGTCCTAACCACAACAAGGCAAAGGCCAAGCTATAATACAGCCATTATCTTAAGAGGTTTGCACAACTTTGTATAAAGGTACAAAACTACACTGCTTTGAGAATTCTATAAAGCAATATCATCTAAACTCTTACGCGCTTCATATAGCTGTCTGCTTTTAACATACATTCTACCAACGAACCTGCACGAGAAGGATACTGCTGGCGTGGCAACAAATTGTGTATCATGGCTGACTAAAAATGAGACCACCGCAAGATCAATTTGCCGACCCGGCAGGACCATTAGCGTTAGGTCGACACAAACAGCTCTTCGAGTGACCAGTAGCCAAGTTTATAACAACAAAGAGTTAATGCCATCTCCTATTAATGTAATGTTATTGAAATATGCTTACAGGGAACAGCGTTGAAGCATAATACAAAGTTACCTTTGATCGAATACTGTTAGGACAGAAATCAATTACGCTATAAATTAACAATTTACTGATTGAAGTATGTGCTTATAATTCAATATTCATTTATTTAGTGGCTAGCATAAATTCAACTATTCAGTCAAAGTTCACAAGCGTCTGGGTATCAAAATAGTTGCTTAGAAAAGAATATCGCTATTCAGAAAATAAATATTGTATTAAATGAAACGCTAGATGTCAGAGATTCAGATTCAGACTAGCTTGAACTTCTAGATTACAGCAAAACGGATGGTTTACATTTAATGAAAATTTATTTTAGGTTCAGAATGTTTGCGAAATTTTCGTTGGGTATTATAGCCAACCGTTACTTTTTGATTTCAACTTTTCTGGATTAATATTATACCATTATGTTAATTGTACTAGTCCTGAACCAAAGAAATACGTTCACCTTCTACTATATAATTTGAGGTTATCTAGAAACATGTGACGTTTTTTTCAAATGTATAAAATCACATCTCATTTTAATAGTTTCTGTATTAGTAAATCCCACCAACAGGGTTAGGATATTTCCTTTAAGAAATATAATTTTCAGGTTACATGCATTTTTGATCTAAGGTAGAATAATTTTTGTATCCTATATTGTTCATACTCAAAGCTTATCAAATTCATTATTGCGGTTTCAAAAGGCTACAAATGATACTATAGCTAATTAGTATAGAAATATTACAGTTTCATGATTAATTTGTTTTTATTAATAATGTATCATGCTAGCGCGTCTATGATCATATCTCTTGGCATTAAAGAAAATTCACAGGCAATTTGTGCTGTTACAGAATATAAAGCAGTCGCGGTTCTTGACTTTAGTTAACTTTTCCGTAAATTAATTTTTATATAAAAGTATTTTCAATTTGCGGTCTTAATTAATCTGTTCAAAGTTTGCCTAAGATGTCTCGAATTATTTTATGGAGGGAAAATCCATTTCTTATAGAGCATTTCATATTTACCATTCACACTATCAATATGTAACTTGAGAAGGTTTGCTACCTTCAACAATAGGTTATCCAACAGACTGAAAGTAATCAATAATGTTAAAATAATACCCTTCTCAGTTGGTTGCTTTTAATTTTAGGGTTACATTGGTTCTCTAATCGGTAAGTTTATGTTGGATATAAGCATGTTGAAACTTTCGAAGTCAAAGTAGATAAAGGCATATAGTGGTGTCCGCATTAGCTACAGGCAACAATAACTCATTAGGTATTTATGAAAACCTCTGAAACTATACCCGAGAAAATTCGTAAATAAATAAACATTTTTAATTCATTGCATGAACTGATAAAACATACCTACAGTACATTTGTGTGATTAGGTTAAGAATTTAGTTAAGTAAATTTTGATACATTCGATTTTTAATATTTGCTTAAGAATGTTTCGTGTATTTGTAATGAAAAACGTACGTGTGTCATATAGTCAACACACAATCAGGTAATAGTGTAAAGACTTGTTTATATTTTTTTATTAGTATGAAAGGTATGAATAGGTTTATTATTGTTTTTATGGTAATGTTTGTTTTATGTTTAAATAATAGTATACTTAGCGATTTATCATGCATATTTTAAGCAAGAATTGCTTTTCCGATTTCAGGTTTTGGCATACTCTTGTTATTTTTTCTGGGGCTTCTCCTTGGAAACTCTGCGAGATTAGGTGGCGTTCAAGATAATTTCCAATTAAGACATATTTCACACCTGAAAGCCTTTTGGAACCCTCTTCAAGCACTTACACCACCCGTCTCAGAGTTAGTCGGCAACCATAAAGTTTTTAGAATTGTACGGAATAAAAATTTTTAGGGGAGTACTTCACAGAGTTTTTCTGTGGATTACCTGTTAGATTTTTTGAGGCCAATACTGTACATATCATTTATTTATTACAAGCTGTGAAGCATATTTTTAGATGTGAGGTGTTTCTGAATGGTCGGGCGAAACGTAAGCGTAGCCGAGCATATTTAAAAACATTAAAACACCTGAAAGGACTTACGCAGCATGTGATGCGACATTTAATTAAATACATGATTCGGTGATTGTAAAATAACTAGTACATTTATTTTGATGTTTATCAAATATCGTTTAATAGGGAAAGGTGTTGTACCTTGGAGAGATTTTCAGTTAGACATTCTTGCAACAGGCATTACGACAATACGGATTTGTTTTAGTGTGATAGTTGCAAGTCCATACCTTTTATAAGCTTTTGCCGTGTTTACTAATTGTAATTTAATACTATGTGTTTGCGAGGGGGAGGGGGAATTGCAGCCTAATGCAAGTATCTAGGTACAACTAATGATTTTGTACCTTGGAACTGCAGGAATTAAATAAATAAAAGTCTCATTATTAGAGAAATATTATTTATTTAAATATATGTAGGTATTACAAATATGAAAAATTGTTTTAAAGCATTCAAAAATTATAAAAAGGCAAATTTTAGTTCATAAGCATTTCATAGGCACTGAAATTAACATGAAATTTAAGCATTTTCTTTCTAAAGCTTTAGAAATAATTGGTGGTGGTAGTTTACAAATTAGATCATCCTCATTAATTTCAAGAAACGCATGATTTTGTAAACTGGGATTCGAAGTCAATTTAAAAATAGAAGCAGAATATATTTAAAACTGTTAATTACGAATTGGATAAGCGCTTTGTGGATTTTGCAAGTATTGCTTATGTAATCTTTTGTTTGTGACTAATATTTGAGTTTTTGTCATTTTAATTTAAGGTAGAATAAGTATTAATCGTGTAATTTTTTTTGCAAGGATATCTACCAGAAAGTGTGGTTAGAGTTCGAAATATTTTGACTCCTAAATAAACTATCTGTCAAGGTTTTTTTTGCTAAACAACCTTACAAGCGTGGGTATAAAAGCCAGGTAAACTATCCACAAGAGAAGAATTTTGAGTTCTGTAAATTTTAAGCAAGATTAGGTGAGGTACATTTTGATAATTAAGTAAATAAGTAATTGTTGGGAATAATTTTGTTTGGAAGAAACTATGCTGAAAAGGTTCTATATTCTTTTTGTATGAGAGAAAATATTTTGGAACCGTACAGATGCTTTTTGATATCGCCGTGTTTGATTTCATTTTGTAAATTCTATTACTTCCGTTGAGCTAGCCAGGTAAAGAAAACTTTGAAAGGAAGCTAAGTCAGTAATTACAAATTTTACAATTTGCTGTACCTGTATCACAGCACTCATTTAACGGCACTCCAACACGAGGCGTTGTCACAGCACTAATTTAGCAATGTCCAACACGAGGCGTTGTCACAGCAATATATATAAATATATATTTCTGTGTAATTTGTAGGTTAGAATTAGTTAGATAGGTCCTAGGACGATTTAAGGTAGGCTAGCGTGTGTAAATATTATTTATTAGAAAGTTAAATAGGTGTCTTAAAAATCTAGTGTAAAGATTAATCAGTTTAGAGTAGGAACTTAGAGTTAATTTTACTTCAATTTCAGCTTTGGTGTTATTTGCAAGGAATTTTCATAATATATTAGAGAGCAGAAACAATTAATGTTAAGTATTTATCATAAAGGTCAATTAATTAGTGTACAGCGTATGGATGCAGCTTTATTTATAGTAGAATCACGTATAATAGTTAAAAAGATTTCATTTTACTTTAGCGTAAAATCAATAATTTTAAGGGCATAATTTTAGTGAAGTAGAAACATTAATTTAGTATCGTGTAGCCTATTTAAATATTATAGGGGATAATTTAGCATAAGATAGCATTTAAAAACGTGAGGTTGGCAGAAGGAGATAGTTTCTGAGTACGAAAGTGTTTTCGATAAACAAAACTCGACGGTTACGATAGGCACGTTCTGGTTAACGATTTATTTCAAAGAGCGTTGTAAACAAGCTCAGCATAAAATCAATATTTTCTACGAATGGAAATGGACGTTAAAGCAGGCGGGAATCGATATGAAAAGAAATACAGAGTGTTTTAGCATATAAACGAGGGAGATGAAATTGTTAGGTGTTAGGTTAATTAGGAAATAAAGAGAGATCCGAGGCTATAGGCAAGAGTGAGTTGGAAAAGTTTGTATAAAATATCGATTTAAATGGGGATGAGAAATTGAGAAACGTAATTGGACGTCACAAGCAGAAGGGAGACGCGCGACAGTCTAAGATTAAGAGAGGGTACATATGTGAAAAAGATTCGTAAACGAAGCATGAGAGGGAATATTTTCGGATGTATGATAGAGAGAGATGAGGCTAGGTTCGTCTCACATGTGGGGCGTGAATCTAATAAGAATTGATGTCAGTTGAGGCTAGTTTCGGGGAAGCAAAGCAGCCGTTGGACGATTGGAAGTTATTTTTGCGGTAATTTGTTGTGTTCAAGTGTCAGGATTCCGGGGTTTTCAAAACCGTTGATGTTTATTTACAAAATTACGAATAATTTTTGAAGGCTAACTTGGAATTTTTAGAATTTTGTTTTGGTTGTGATTTTGGGTTTTGAGAAGTGTTGCAACGATTAGGAGGTTACCAAGAAAGCTAGTTCATGTGGGGTGGTGAATTGTAAGTAAAGGAAATAATAGGGGGTACTTTTGGTTTATATAAACACCAGGAGGTAGTGAGAGGTACTCTTCTTTTTTTCGCTTGTCGTCAACTTTAATACAAGTAGTAGTCAATATTATTCAGTGTTTTTAAGAAATTATTATTTATAATTACACACGCAAGTTGGTGTGCTGTAGTACTTGTCGTTTAGAAAATCATGAAGTACATTTAGAAATAAAAGCGAAGCTTGTCGAAGTCATGTGAGTACTGACTACAGTTTACTTTGGTTGTTGGCGCTTGCAAGGCGTCCTAAGATGGATTAGCGATTGTTAATGCATCGAGTAGTGGTTTGCTGATGGTGTATGGAACAGTAGAGATGTTTGGGAAGTTTGGATGCATTATCGATGGTTAGTTGGAGAGATTTATATAGCTGCCTGTTGACAGGAATGGTGTGACTCAATTTGGGAGCGGTTCCATAACTTATAGTCATTGTCGAGGGCAACATCATCAATGGTTGGATTACAGATACATGCGGTGTGATGTTTTTGAGGTAACTGATTTTTATAAAAACATTGTTGTTAAGTTTATTTGATGTGTTTTGACATTTTTGTGCTTTTGGAGTGCATTTTTATGAATTTTATAGACTTAAGAATTTATTGAACTTTATAATTAAATGAAAATATACTTATGTAGAGATGGATATTTAAAATATTTCTATTAAGGATGTTTATGTACAAAGTAAAGGGAACTTTTTGTTGTTGCTGTGCTAATTTTGCACACATGTTTAAAAGGGTTTTACTGTGAGCTCATATTAAGACAGGGGTTAAAGTCAGGTATCAGGTTAGTCCGCTTACTTTAAATAGGGTATTTGTATAATGAGAAAATTTTGATCTAACAACATTTTTGAAAATAAACTTTGGAAGTTGTAATTTTTTTGTGTAAATAGAATGTGATGAATTTTGGTAGTTGCGTTTTGTTGGATAGGATTGTAGGAAGTATTTTTCGGATTGCAGCATAGTTGCGGTTGGTGACGTTTGATTTTCAGCAGCCCAGATAAGCATCCTAGGTAGATTCACAAGATTTATGGTGTACCCGCGGAGTAGCCGAGGTAAGATTCGCAGAATTTATGACGCCCAATGGTGGGGCTCTAGTTCATAGGACCCCTAAGGCATAGAATTTTGGCTCCCAAGTGAGGGGCTTTGAGCAAAAGAGGAACTGTATAGAATTCATGTAGACCCAACGGTGGTGCTCGAGGATCAATTCAGAGAAATGGCATAGAAATATACATATATATATATATATATATATATATATTATAGAGTGCGGAAGATATCAGATAAAATATAATTCAAAATATAAGAGTTAAAGAATAAATGATTGCACACGTAAAGGTGGTGTCGACCTTTTAAATATTTAGAAACGGCGGCAAATCTTTCCTGATAGTACCGCAACCTGACTCGCATGCATATATTTAAGCACGCTGAAAAATACTATACTAACGTTTGTAGTTCTGTAACATTAAATAAAGGAAAAAATTTTGTTTATTTATGCCACGGCTCAGGGATAATTGTATCTAGCTATTTTACTCTGTAAGAAAACGTGGGGTCTTTGCCATCTTACAGGTACATTAAACACATTCGCATAAAACGTCGTCTAGTTAAAACAACTTAACCTCTTGTAGTGCATGTATGGCATGGTTATTTTCAAAGATTGATAAATATAATCACAAATGTGTAATTTAGATAAACGTTTGAGATCAAATTACTAACAAATAACTTTAAATGATATATATCTATAAGGATAACTTCAAATACTTGCAATTCCTCTGAAGGTGCTTGAGTTGTACATGGACCTCGATACAGGATACAACAAAATCGTCTAGCGAACGCTTGCAGTCAATACCTGTTGAAAGTAGGTTTTAGTTTTATGTTCTAATTACATTCACTCTTTTTTTAAGTTCTATAACTAGTAAAATAATAATTCAGCAACAGTATACTTAGATACGGCTCTATTAATAGGAACTCTTGCAATACTTTACCACATATGATGAAACGTAGTCCTGTACGACTGGAAACCTGCTGCAAAATAGCCAAAGCTCACTGGTGCTACTCTTCACTAACACTAAAGATGACCCTTTGTTCGCTTTAACTAGAATCCCTCTTCTGTACTATACTTGGTTGTATAAAACCTTATTAATTATTATCTGATACACTTATTCTCCACAAACATCAAATTCTTTGTAGGATTGCTTCAGTTACACGACGCTCAAATAATAGGGGATAAATTTCAAACACATATATTAATTTTTTCAAAATTCATTTACAAGCTCCAAAGCCAAACATCTATACATTACAAAAATTCCAAATCAACTAACTAATTATAAACACTTATCACCTAGGAAATAGTCTCTAAAAATTATATCTTGCCTACTATATATAAAAGTCTAAGAGGTACATTCATTGATTCAATATTATTTGTGCCTAATTACTATTTTGGAACAGATACTTGTGTCACTTATACAACTTATCATTGGTTCACATTCCACAAATCTTACCATCACTTTATGATAAGTAAACATGCTAAAATAAATTCTTTTTTACAGATATTATGGTACATTAATTAATTCATGACATACAGTATCCTTCAAACAGTTACAAACATGATATTTTCAACAAACCGAAACACATTCAGTTGGAATTACATTAGATAAACGTTTTATTGAAGAACAGTTAACCAGAATGCTTCTTTCAAATCTCAAACGCTTCACCACTAGTAAATAACATTTTATCCTCGTTTAACAAGTAATTATTTATCAATCCTTAGTTTATTGTAGTGTTTTAAATTTAGAATGCCTTGATAGGAGTGGTAAATTAATGTGTTTACCCTCAGTACTAACAACTATCTTTTAAACCATTATATAATATTATAATATATATATATATATATATATATATATATATATATTATATATATGTGTGTGTGTGTGTGTGCGTGCATGTGCAGACGTGCGTGCGTGCGTGCGAGCGAGCGTACGTGCATGCGTGTGTATTGTCTTGGTAATATTTGGATAATTTTGGATAGTATAATTGGAAAGTAATTATATACTTCCGATTAAACTTTATTTTGAGATGTTCATTTTTCAGTAATGTTATTATATAATAATTAGGTATCCATGCGCTACTTCTGCTCATTAATTCAAGAGTCTAGTACAGTTCCGCCAATAATTCCGTAGCAGTGGAGCGCGGTATCAGTGAGAATAAAGTAGAAATATTTAGACGTAGCCAGACGGGACAGCGCACACACGAACGCACTCATTCTCACACGCATACACCCATATGAATACGCGTAGCTGCAATACGCTTACAAACCCACCTGCACAAATGCGTGCGCACATACCCACACCCACACTGATAGACACGCCCACGCACGCAAGCACACATATACACACACATACGTACGCGCCTAAACACGTACACAAGTAGTGCAAACACACGCCCATGTACTACAGCACGCACGCACTCACGCACGTAACATGCTCACACGTACACGCATATATGCCTAATTAGATCAGAAACTACTTGGTGTTATATAGATATTTGCACAGTTATAGATATGTTCGACTATTTAAAACTGAGGGTAATTGCAAGGTTAGACACCAATGGTTGAATCTATTCATTCAACTGTCAACGTGTCAATGTAGTTATACTCAGAGTGTCTAAGTAATTGAGTAGTTCAACGCATTTTTTAAAGTAACGAATACGTTTGCTGTCGTGTACCTAGTTCTAATTACATTTCAGTAGATAATTTTTTTAGAAAATATAACAAAATGTTGGATATAATAATTCAGTCTAGTCTTTCTAGATGCGGTTCGCTCTACACGTAACTCTTTGAAATACTAAATATAGAAATAAATTTTTTTAGAATTTTAATGAAGCTTCGTGGAACATTTTTCAATATATGTAGGGTCCCTTACCAACACACAAACACACGTGTCTGTGGTTTAACGTACTTTACAAGCTTCGGTGATTAGTCTAGACTACCTGGAAAGTTTCGCGGTCAGAAGCAAGGAGCGAGGAATGGAAATGGCGCAATTCAAAATGAATCTATCCGTTCCAGCTGTTTCCGCACTTGCGGAACTGTTAAACTGCGGCTCTCTGGGCATAGACATCTTACCTACCTCCATTGCGTCATTGTAAAAATAATTCATTCTCAGATGTTAGTTTTATTAGAATTGAGGGAAACAAGTAGGCACTGAATACATATTTGGCGTTTAGGGTATTCTGCTTTATACTCCGTATTTTGATTATGGCAGTGGTTTCCAAACTTTGCCAGCCTGCACCTCCCTTTCAGCTGAAAAGCAAAAATAGAACCGCTTTCCTTACGGAAGTTTTAAAAGATATTCAGTGATATTCCGGTAATTAGTACAAACAATTTTAATACCATATATATTATTAAATTTTAAAATACAAATGTGTATTCAATAAATAATATTTAGTGCAATGGAATGTGCTTGTTTTTTAGAAGAGAGAATTTGTCAAACCTAGGAAGGATTGATGTAAAGACTGTTTAATTATAACAAGATATTTATTTTTAACCTGTGATCAAAATATATCGATTTTGTCTTGTTGAAATATCTGTTTTAATGTGATTTCACTAGATAAATCAACATTTCTTGTTCTGTTGTCGAGATAGCAAATTTATCATATGTTTCAATCGAAAAAGGATTCCTATACATTCATGTTTAGAAGCATAAGGATCCTGATAATAAAATGAGAATTGATGTTGCAGATTGGCCAAATTACTATTAATAATAATTTTGCTTTCTTTTCTGTGTCAATCGCAGAGTGGGTCTGTTTTAAATCGCGAAACATCAAAATCATTATTTTCCAAATTTACTATCCATGACTATTTTTTTTGTAAAGTCTCAGCTTTATCTTTCTGCATCAGTGCACGAATTTGAGGTCCTTGTGGTATAGGTATGGCAGGTTCGCCAAGTAGAGCAATAAAGCTATTTAAATTTCTACTGCGCTTACTTACATTTATTGTTTATAATTAACACAGAGTCGACGAGCGCCTCACATTCTTCTTCTCCTCTGATGTTTCACGTTTCTATACTTGCATACTTTTATTATTATTCTATGTTGTTCTTCTGTCAGTTTGACATTACACTTATATATAATGCTATGATTAAAAGGTAGTTTAAGGGTAGATTAAGTCATAGGGGTCGTAAGATAAATGTAAATATAATTAACATTAAGAAAACCAAATAATTCCACCATTAAATAGGAGTAAATCGACTATTTTACAAAAAGTAAAAAGCAAGCACACTGTATATAAACAAGCTCCTTTTGCAATAGTCAGATACTATTTAGCTAAAATAATAATGTGTACGTCGTATAATACGTCTAAGTTAATTATACAAGTTCAGAATTTGAGAGAAACGAGTAAAGATAAGGTTTCAAACGCAACGGATTGCATCAAAATAAACACATAATCGGGAAAGATAAACAACCTGCAAACGCATTCAAATACGTCGTTATTAGAAAGATGAGTACGTGACTAGGAATATCATATTTGCATAAAAATCCAACATATTTGGAATAACAAACAATATAACAGGCGGTTCGTGATACGATAAGGTTTGTACTATAATCGACACAAACATGAAAGGCGTGACAAAATGCAATGAATATTTGGAAATTCTGAGAATATGCGGCGAAATATTGAACGTCTACGTGCGAGATTGAATGACGGAACAACAAGTAAAACCAGGGAATTTTGAGAAATACCGAGATCTACAGAGATAGGCGCAACGTACAAACCTTGATTAACAAACACACCAATTAGAACGTGGATAAGAGGAGTCTATAAATACCATAAGCAACTCGTAAACATTCAGTATCTCTTCAACGAGGCACAAATCACGTCAATTTAAAGTGAAAGATTACGTACAAGTGAAACTTAGTGAAAGTCAATAAATTATTAAAATTGTGAAAAGTAAAGGTACCAATTTATGCAACGAGAAATAGCCGTTTTACGCTTCAAACGTAATTGAATTTTATTCTAATATATAATAATTTAGGGCTCCAATCATACGTCTAATTAACCATCCAATTATACGTCCAATTATACGTCCAATTATACGTCTAATTAATCATCTAATTAAATATCTAAATATACGTCCAATTAAGCATTTAAATATACGTTTAATTAATACTTCGAAAATATTATAAATGCTTATAAATAAGCTTACGTGAAGATACTTAAATTGGACTACAAGATACTCACAGTTAATCCAGAAATCCGAGGAGAAAATACAAGAAACCATTAATAAATCATTCTGGCCAACAAGTGAAGCAAGTCAAGCTGTAACAATCAAAGGGTGCTGACCACCGATATTCAGAGGCAGTTCCAAGCAAGGAAAGCACAGGTTAGAGATCTTATTTATTATTAGTAAAAGACTGTTTTCAATTTTAATATTTTCTATATATCAAATATTTATAAGGGTCAACAAAAAGGTCATTTGAGATTTGGGAAAATAGATAAAGCATCGTTTGAACGTTCAAAAGGTACTTAAGAGTAATTACAGAGATATTTTTGCTGGCTTTCAGGATATATAAATTTGGTGGGAAAAAAATAAATGTTAATATTTTATTCAGGGGCTAATTTTTGAATGTTGAACAAATTAATAAGTCATTGATATAAAAAACCTGTACATATTATCGACCATTTTATTGTGTAAATTTTGGATTGCTTTATTTAAATTATTTTAACAGATTGGTGATAGAAAGAAAAGGAGTTCAACAATCTTTATTGTTGTGAAGTAGGGCATTCTGTGTTTGATAGATTGAGCTAGCCAAGCAAACAAATTCAAGGAATTATAGGATATTAAAGGAGCTATATTCACAACAATAAAAATTGCGCACCAATCGTGGGGCTATATCACAGTAATAAAAATAACACCCAATCGTGGCTTAAATGAAATAAGAGTTATATTCACAGTAATATATATATATATATATAATGTATCCTTAATGTAGGTAGATGCCATCATTATAGAACGCTGACAACTATTAACTATTACATAAGTGGCTTTGTAGTTAATTTGTATAATTTATCCTACATCCTCCTTCTGCGCGAGGCTAAAACTACCTACAGGATATTTCACCTTGCAATAAACTCTAATGGTTACTAAAAGTTCAAATGGTTAAATTGCTTATAAATAAATTTCTATTAAATTACATTTCTAATTATAGATTAATTTCGTGTTCTTTTCTAAACTAGCATATACAACCGTCTTATTCATAAATGCTTTCCATAATTATATTGAATTTCAGTCACTACTAACCTGCTTAAAATGTTTTGTACTTTTATTGAAACTGCACTTGGAAATGCTTATTATAAAAATTATGATTGCGACTCAACTTAACAATTTGGTTCGGGAGACAAACACACTTCGAGGTAAAATCTATTACTTTTTTCCCTTGTATAATAAATAACTATTTTTCTGTGACGGGAAAAAAATTTGACATTTAATGTTTCGTGACAAGTAACAAAATGTCACTTTTTATGAATTTACTTTTTCTCCCGGGAAAAAATGAATACTTTTTTCCGGGTATGTGCAAATAGGTAAGAACACGAAGATATTTAATTTAAAGCCGGATCCACACTTGTAGCATTCAGGTGTAACATAACATCGTATCATAACTTTGTCGCGTTCAAAACAACCGATATAAACAACTTAAGTAAGCAATTTTTGAAACCACTCGGAAAATGAAATTGACAGATATTTGATTACTTTAAAGGTTTCCTTGGCAACGCAAGTCTAACTGTCCCTATAAGTACAACAGCCTATTTGACATCGATTGATTTTTTGACTTTAATATATTGTAATATTTTTTTCAATATTAAATCATCGTTTTCCCGGTCAGAGAAAAAATTAGCGTATTAGACACGGGTCAAAAATGTAAGATTTTAACTCTCGGTGTTTTGTCTCCCTCCGCTTCGCATCGGGAGACAAACACACGTCGAGCTAAAATCTAGTACTTTTTCCCTTGTATAATAAATAATTATAGAGCCTTACCTTTTTCACGTTTATCATTAGCCTTCATTTCTTCCAAGTTTCAATAAACTGTTGGCACAATTTCGTCTACAATTCCTTTCTTACATTTTTAACGAAATAATCTTTAAGCTTTATGTTATATAAAATGTGGCGTCTTTCTATTTCTTCAATAAATGATTTTTTTAAATAAACATATATAATAAAAAATATATACGAATATTACAATAAATAAAACATAACTCGTTATATTACATAATGTAGCTATAAGCAATTAGTATTATAAGATACGTTCGTAGAATATTAGAAATGCCTGTGCATCGAGAACCTTCTTTTCATGCACTTCTGATACGTAGAGATCACTAACATAGTACCATTTTTCCGGAGGTGTTTCAATGTTGGCTTCGGTACCCTTACATGGCGAAGGCAAGGAGTTTTTTGGCTATTGAGTAAAACTGCCAACGGTAACTATAGTTTTCTAACGGAGTTCTTACTTTTATGTATGAGATATAATGTCCACCGTGAATTGAACATATATGTTCTACAACACCATATAAAACTTTAGTTTGATTTATAATAAATGGTGAGCGGTTTGGGCATCGTTTTGAGCAAAATGGCTTAACCCTAGAAGCGTTGGAAAAGAAACATGGTTATTCAGCAAGTGAATTGCAGATAAGAAGTTGTTTAGTGAGTGGTATTGGTATAGACAGTTCTTTTACTAGGTTCGTGATTTCTGTTTGTGCACATATCACATTTTACTTTATTATTTCCAGTAAGTAACTCACATGCCGCGAAATAGTTTAAAAAGGATTGCACGGAACGTTCACTTTTTCCAAATTCGTATCTTTGCTTTGTGTTATCTCGTACAACATTTGTTTTGCAGTCTTCATTTTGGCGCGTCTCTAAGCTTCCATTGAATATGTCCGTTTCCGTATCGTCATTGGGACTATTGCGTGAAGGAGGTGAACTATTCTTATTAGTTTTGGCTTCGTTGGATGGTGGACTATTATCTGAGTTTGATTTATATTTTGGACTTTTTCTTTAACTTCTTCGGTTTCGTTGATTGTAGAGGTTCCAGTATTACTAAATTTTACTTTTATGGGATTATTATGTTGTGTTAGCTTTTTAATCGCATGTTTTTTCTTTACTTGATGTTTGGGTGATTTATTTTCATTATTTTATCATAAATAGTTGAATATTAAGAGGCTTGTTTGCTCACTTTTTATTCTAAATAAAAAATGTTGTAACCATCAACTATTGAGTCCTCAGTGAGCGATGACACGTCGGTACTGGTGTGATACATTTTCACAAGCAACAATTGACTCACCCACAAATAGAACATTTTGGATATTTTTAGTTGCCTCAATTATTTAGTTATCAGTATGTGGTCTGTCATATGTAACAAAGTGTTCCATTCTAGTAATTAAAAAATTGCTTATAGAAGTTGTTATAGGGCATTGAACGAACAGATTCAGTTAATTTCTCCTCTCATAAATGAACGTCAAAGTAAATAGAAATTTTGTATTGTATGACCGGGTTCACACAAACATTCAATAAATTTTGTACTGCTATATAACCTACAAATAATGTCAATTGTATTCTCACATGTATTTGTAGTTACCAGAATATGTTAATTTGTTCACTGTGAATTAGGCTTGTGCTCACTTTGTAGTGCGCAACTAAATCCGTCCTGTTATTTTAATTACTGAATATGTTCCTTTAACGAACTGCTGTGTGCGGAAAGCTTAATATCGCACTCATGGTTTGGTATTGCTATATTTCAATGCAGCAACATTTGCGAATCATCGGTTTCCAACCTTTTAACTATTCCTTGGAGTGTTGTGTATGCAAATGTATTATTTTTGAAGATAATTCTCATTATAAAAATCATAAGATATTACAAACGAGGCGAAATAAAAGTACTTACAATTTCAATATGTTTACATTCTGCGACTAGTCGTAAAATTACATTATTAATGTACGTTTGAATAAATTAAAAAGTCACCAACATACATCTGGGTTTATTAATCAATGCCATCAAAATAATTGTACTTCAAATCTTCACATGTTATACTATATTCAATTAGTTTAAACTCATTAACATTTAAGCAACACGTTGCGCTGTTTGAGAGAACATATTCGTTACAGAAAAAAATACTTTCTCTTACTGTATTTGAGCTCCCCAAAATTCCATCTAGCTTCTTTGTTATATAAAAATATAAAAAATTAACAGGAACGTAAAATATAGATCTGAATTGAAATAGTTTGTTGAACATTGTACATTTCCTTTGTCAACATCTTCCGAAAGTTCAATATTCAATGTTAAAAGATAAAAAGCACATTTTTTTCCATTAAACTGACGTTTATTCGTTCGAGCTTAAGATGTTTGGTATTTACCATAAGATCGCATTGCTCTGACATCAGCGCATCAGCGGTCTAGCACAAAAAGCATAATTACTGAAATACGAACACCACCGATTAGAGGTTTGATTCTAGGTTAAAATTTCACTAAAAGTGAAATCTAACAATTAACCAGAACTTTAGTGTTTTTTGAGAAAAATCGTAAAAGTAAAAAAATTTGCTTTCATCCTGATGACAGATCTTGATAACCTAGAAAAGAACCGCGAGGGGGAACTCAGTCTGCTATTTTTCGTCTACTGATGTACAGTTTACATTACCGGCGATGAGATTTAATACATTAGACAAAGTTGTAAAGTAAAAAGACTTAGTCTGCACAAGATAATTAATACCAATACGACTAGTTGCCATTCCGAATGGACCTGCATCTTGAAGAAGTTCTAGATTACTAGAACAGGTGAAACGGCTTGCGCCTTTTAGTGATCCAAAGAGCCAAACTACAGGCACCAGACTAAGACAGGTCCCCAAAAGAGGGCAGCAGCATTTCCGTAACTTAGAGTAACAGAGACCCTAGTGGTCGGTATGGCATTTTAAGACACACTACTGCGATGTGGAAGGCAACGGGAAACCACCACATTACCTCCAAAGTACACAGCGTACTTAAATTGTTATTAAGGATGATGGCATCCTCTGCGGTAAAAAATTCCGGAGTTAAATTAGTCCCTGATTCGGATTTCCGAGTGGGGATTACTTCGGGGGTGTGATCGGAAATTATTAAAACAAAGTTGTGAACATTCTGCGAGTCCGGCGCGTGGAATGTCAGAAGTATGAAACAAGTAGGTAAGTAGGTGTTTTGTACCGGTTCTGGGCCCTCATTTCCACCCAAATCCCTCATTTCCACACACATTTACATGTAAATTCCCATAAGGCGGAAATGAGAAGGTGGGACTCCCGCCTTGTGGGCCGCCTTGTGGGATTTTTACCCCAACCATCCCTACCCTAAAAATCGATAACCTAACCCCTAAAATTTCGAGATACTTCTGGGTGCCTATCGGTACAGCAACCACGAGATAAATCTATATTGTGTGGTATAATTAATATTAGAATTTTCTCAGCTACCTGAATCTCTTTAAATTTTACAGATAGCATCATCCCCCCCCCGGGAGCTACCCGCATTTTAAGATTTTTTTTGCTGGTAGCGATTTCTGACTGTCTTTATAAATTTTTTTAGACATACGACACATCAAATTAATCTAGAATTTTATGCAGGATCCGAATCTGCAAACAGATTTGCAATAGGATCACCCCCCGCAAAGTTATACCCCTTTAAAGTCCTGAACCTCTAAATTTTGCTCCTTGCTCTATAAGCAAACCTAACAAATAGTTTTCTTTGACTAGCCATTGCATCTTTCAAGATAAATCTATATTGTTTGGTATCAATTAATAATAGATTTTTGTCAGCTACCGGAATCTCTAGGAATTTCTTAGATTGCATCACCCCCCAGGGAGTTACCCTCACTTTAAGATTTTTTATCGGTATGCGATTTTTTTACTCTTCGCATAAATTTTTTAACCCTACGACACATCAAATTAATCTAGAATTTTACGCGGAATCCGAATCTGCAAACAGATTTGAAATAGAACTACCCCTTACAAAGTTACACATATACCCTCTGCGAGATAAATCTTTCTCCACATTTCTACCCACGAGATAAATGTACCTTGTTTGGTATCAATTAATATTAGAATTTTCTCAGTTACCCGAATTTCTAAGAATTTTTTAGATTGCATCATCCCCCAGAGAGCTACCCTCATTTTAAGATTTTTTACCAGCAGCAGCGTCCTTATAAATTTTTTAGTCATGCAATACATCAAATTAGTCTAGAATTTTATGCAGAATCAGAATCTGTAAATAGATTTAAAATTGAACCACCCCTTACCGTTTTACACGCACCTTCTGAATTATAACTTACCTGCAACTCATACCTAAAAGAAAATCTAAAAACCATTCTTAAAACTTTTTATTACAGATAATTTTTACTAATACATTTTAAATTTTGTAAACCACATTTCTAAATACATATTCACAATTTTTATTCTTAACCTAGAACTCCTCAAATCGTCTTATACTTATTAATATTTATTTCAAAATATGTGCACCTTTTCCAAAGACCAACCGGACCCACATGTTTTAAATTTCTCTGATTTTGTTCTCACGGTTTTGCTTAAGACCTCGTAGATATTTTCTAGATTACTAGAAGACGTTATAACCATATTTTTTGTGTAAAGGATTTCACATCGGTAGTCTCTTCTCCCATTTTGGTGTAAACGCCGTAGAGTTCGCAATAGACCTTTATTGCTGTATGTTGTGTTCTTTTTTCATTTAGTAAACGAATAAACCGCTCTTTCTGCTTTCAAAGAAACTCGGACAGTCCATCGTCGACACTGGCGTTCTTTATGCGATAGCTAGCCATACGGTTGTTAAACGCTGTGCTAACCATTTCTACACCATCGTCGTTAGTAGCGGTAACTGATGCATTTTTATGTTTGTTGCTCCTTAAGTGTGCGGCATACGTAGTTTTTTCCATTTCGAAATCGCATACTTTACACATAATTCGTGGTTGTTTCGTACAAGACCCTTTAACAGCTGGCGGAGCTGAACGTTTACGGCTTAATGACATGCCATGCTGTTTTTTCTTGTGTTGCTGTAAGCTGTCCATTCTCGTAAAAGCAATACCGCAAGACATACAGTTTAAGTACTTTGCTACTGACGGATGTATAAGCTTAACCCTGGACGATGTTACACCACGGCATTTGTTCTGATGCCGTTTGAGGGCATCCTTCGTGATAAAGTGGACGTGGCAGGGCTCACATTTAAAAGCGTTTGCAGGTACCATTTTAGTACAAAACAAAATCCGCACTATAGGACTTTGACGAAACTTGTAAGCGAACTAACTTATAACTAAAGAGTTTACTCTTGCGTACCTGCTTTATGTACCGTATAGAATGCAAACCGAAGGTTTCCGAAGACAGCCAAACGATATTAAGGATTCAGCGGGTAACTAAATGACGTCATCTTTTGCCAATCCTTGCTGCTCGTCCAGTACAATTAGTACCAATGCATGCACCCGGTTCGCATCGTCGATGCTGCGAATGCAGTTAGTAGAAACACCGGAAACGTCTTCCATGTTATACGGATCAACAGTCGCATCGCGTGCATATTAAAAATCCAAAAGGGTGGTAGCACACGCACACAAATTGGGTGCAAGTTGTGCTGTAGAAGATGCAGTGCTACTATAAACAAAAACTTAATAAAACACTTTAAATCTTTACTAAGGGAATACCAAACTTGTTGTCTACAGAATACTTACTAATAAAACAATTTAATTTTAAATAACTTCTACGTCATATTTTAGAAAATGGGAGGCTTGAATATTATCCTTGGAAACAATCAAAAATTGCCGAATACACTCGAAGAGTGCACAAGCGCGGTCACTAAACCAATTAGCATTAATAACAAGTATTCTGTGCTTTTGTAGGTTGCTCATTTCCTAGAACCAAATCGTCCGCATAGCGGTCGGTAGCACGTAATTATTTCGATAACCGGCAAATACTCGATATCTCCCAAATAGAGAATTAGATGCTCGAAGTCTCTTAACTTCCGATTTCCTCGTAAAAGTTAGAATAAAACTCAGTCAATCATCCATCTAACTTATACTTCGACCCGCTCCCGTTCTGATAATTTCCGAACATTTTTCAAACTACAATAGTTTCAGAATTTTTAAACCTCCGAGTTGATCTATAAGTCGTGACCAATTACACGTTCGAGCTACCGGTAAATTAACATATTTTATAGTAACAATGCGCTGTATAATACATGTATACTCCTTCTCTGCGCTACTGCTATTCTTGTAGCTGCTTGAAAAAGTCAGTCACCTTTTTTACTGCTAGGACCGCTGCAAAGCACCATTCTATACTTTCTTTAAAAGTATAGCACATCGCGCACTTTTTTGTCTAATAATTAAATTTTGCTCATGTAGGCTTTTACACTTTCGCATATTTAAACAGCTAATACGATCGATTAATCACTTTCGATTATTCTAACGGGAACCACCATACATTCAGCCGCAGAGTTCTTTTTGAATCCAACGATCCGATGGGTTTCCACACACCTACCTACCAACACCTAACGTATCTTTCCTACTATTTGTTAAACAAAAACTAAAAACTACCGGCATTGCCATGTCTGTATGCGGACGTAAGCAGATGTTTGTGGATGTGTACGAGAATATGTAACCATATACATTAATCAGTCTAAGCTATTTTATTTAGTCCACGAAAACTACTATTTTTTTAAACCACAATTAATAATTGCCTTTATAGGTTTAACATTTCTACCATTTCCCAATGACTGGTGCTACGTACATGGAAACTTTAATTTCTTATTGGAGAGAATCCTTATTCTCTCACGCACTGTTGCGTTGTTTCATGCATACCCCATTTGGGAATATATGCTCGTTATAGGTTGTAGCGCCCGCGGTTTTACTTAACTACACTTCGTGAGATCCCTTTAATTTTTTTAATCGTGTCTTTCTCGCTTACAATACAGTAGGGCTTGGTTTTTGTATCGACGAATTCTAATACTAGACCCCATTAAATTCGTCTTTGAATTTCCCTACAACTTTTTTGTTGACAAGCGGTATATTGTATTTATTATCTGCGAGGTAGTCACTCTTTTAAGATAACTATATTTTGTTTGGTATCAACTAATATTAGATTTTTCTAGCGAGCCCAAATCTGTAAATAGATTTTAAATAGGGCCACTCCTTACAAAGTCACGCCTTTTAAAGGCCCAAATCTCTAATTTTTACCCATCTTTATTTAACTACATTTTTAAAACCCTTTTTCGCTACCCAAGACATATGCTTTAAACAACCATTTCCCGAGAAATCTAAAACCGCTGTGTTCCGCGAACACCACGTGGAGATTACACGTATACTCTGTCAACCAGGATAGAAACAGGAAGGATTTGGAAGGTGCGCGAGTTATGTGATCCCCCATTTATTATATCAATATAAAACTAATACTTAAGAAAGTTATTAGGAAATATTAGGAAATATTAGGAAATATTAGGAAATATTAGGAAATATTAGGAAATGTGCAACAATGTCATAAAAGACAATTTGTTACAATTTATTTCAGTTTATAAAAATTCATGGGAACGGAAGCGTTACAAAGTAGCACAAGGATAAGTGACACTGCAGATGTCAGGTCACAGACGGTCGTAGGAAGTCACGTACCGAAATTACGCAGAATAAGCCTGCAACAAAGTAATTATGAATAGCTTTTAAGATAGCAACTATGTATCATGAATAGAGTCAAGTGTAAGCAGACATTAGGTCTGCAAGTTCCCACAGAACTGTGATGGGGTAGGGAGATTATATAAGGCCCGGGAGCTCCACTCGCAGTCAGTTCATCAAACGTTCAGCTTTTACATTGCAGTTCGTAGATAGCTCATTGTACAATTAATTAATGTATTTCGAATTAGACTAAATATTCAAGTTTGTCAAAATTCCAATAAATTTCTGTATAATAAAAAATAAATTTGTTAAAGTTCAAAGAAGTCTTTTTAAAAAGGACCGCTCGAAGTCACGAACCTTAACTAGCGCAGTCGTAACGGATGTCAAAAGGGCACTAGCGAATCCAACTTCGAAGAACTGGTGGTCCGGGAATTTCAATTCCGAATTTGGCAGAACAAAACAAAAGTTGGAGGAGAAACAAGCATCCTTCAAGTCCAGCAGAAGGAGAAACAAGAATAGTTCGAATTCAACAAAAGAATAATTGGAGGCGATACAAGCATAGATCAAATCCAAGAAACCAAAAAGAAAACAGAAACAAAGAAAGAAATCAATGAAATCAACAAAGCAACTACTGTAAGTTCATTTTCCTTAAACCAATTGAAATTTATTTTATTATTAACAAAGACATTTGATATTTGCTAGTTTATGATTTATATATGTATATTAACTATTGTTACAAATATTTTATGCAATTTTTTGAAAATAATCGACTTAGCATTTGCTAGAGATTATCATCAAGCTTTGATTATTATTTTATATTGTATATATGAGAAAGATTTATAAAAACTTGAGAAAACTAAAATTCTGAGACAAAGAACTGAGAAAAACTATTCTGAGACACAAAAACTAGAGACAATTAAAAAGTCGCAGAGCGCACAAGAGACTAGATCACGTTTAAGTAACGTAAGAAGAAATTTTTAGAAACAAAACCAAACCTCTAATTCAGCAATCTTAACTAACGCAAGAAACGAATTCTAATTCAACAATAAGAGAATTAAGTGGCGCATAAAAATAATTTAAATACACCGAGAAAAAAAGCGAAAGCTAAAATCACGAGCAATTAAAACTAAAACCCTTATAACAACGCAACGATTCAAATGCGAAACGGAATACAATCCATAAATAGACAACCTACAGATCTATTATTAAAAGCCACATCTTAATACAAGAAATAACGAAGCGCGATTTCAAATTAAACGCAAATATCTCATCTTCAAAAGTGAATGAAATCTAACCTTTGATAAATACGCATAAAATCTAATAATAAATCACATCAAAAGCTATTTAAATACATCGCGAATACCTTTCAGAATTCAAGCATTATAAATTAAATAAAATTACGACCAGAAACTTTCATAAGGGATTAATTTAAATAACTCAGGAAAAATATAAATAATTACGGTACTGAGAACACATTTAAACGTAAAAAATTTTAATTAAATATTTCAGTAAATTAACGAAGCACAAATTGTATTGTATAAAATCACAGCGAGTACTGAATAACACCCACAGTATAATTAAAAATAACTATAATAGAGACGCTAACGCAACTAATCAACTGACAACATTGTAAGCATTGCAGACACCTTACAATCGCATAAACCAAAGATATAATTATTACGCACCTAACAAAAATCGACATAAATTAAAAATAGAGAAGTATTAACTGACGCAACTAACGCAAAACATTCAAGCCCGATAAATTACCACAAAAATTACTCAACCTATTGAAACTTCAGAAATTAAAAATTAAAATCGGCAAACCAAGAGTAAACTCAACCAAACCAATACCAAGCGTAAAACTCCTTAAATAACACTGAAAACTACAAATGAACCAAAATTTTTTTCAAAAAAAAAAATAATTTTTTTTAATTTTTTTAAAATTATCCAAATATTACCCCAGTCAAGATGACTAATGAAATGAAGTTGTATATGGAAATGATCCCCAGCTTTAACGGAGATCAATGTATGTTAAGTACCTACCTATATTTCAACTAGCGAAATATTCCTAAAAACGTTTTATAAGCCAGGTGATAACGAAAGGAACACTTTGCTTATTCGCCTTATTATCAGTAAACTGACCGGAAGGGCACTAACATTAATTGTCAGTCGCGAGGACGTAGACCAATGGGAAGAGTACAAACGCATATTGATTGCATATTTCGGCGATCAGAGGAACTTAAAATGTCTAGTAAGGGATTTGACAAACCTTAGGATGGAACACAACCAATCACCCTATCAATTTGGAATGAAATGCCAAGATGTAAGAAACTTAATCTTGACAAATCTCAAAATCGAAGAAACCGACCCAAACGTAAGACTTTTAAAAACAAAAATGTACGACGAGATGGCATTAGATACCTATCTAAATGCACTACCCGAACGACTTTCAGATAAAATTAGATTTCAACACCCCCAAAACTTAGAAGAAGCAATGAACATGATAATCGAAGAAGAGAACGTAATGTACTATAGAAACCGACTATATAACCCCAACGCGAATAAAAGCTACACGCCAATGAAAACTATACAACCCGCAAGACAAATAAATCCACAACAAAAATTCAACCAGTTCAATGCACAAACAAACCAAACGCGAACAAATCATTCACAATTTAATAACTCAAACTTAAACATCCAATACAAACAATTCTGAAAACCAATATTTTACCCGAACTTTTCAAAACCCACATATCAACCAACATTTAACTCGAACTTTTCAAAACCCGCATTTCAACCGAGATTCAATCAAAATATAAATCAGCAAAGACCAGCATTCAACGCGAACTCTAATAGAAACTCACCTATGATAAACAATAATAATCCCAATAACTATTATAAACCTACACCAATGGATACCTCATCTGGTAACACCAGACCCAACACGAAAATAACGCACATAAGACCAAACTCCAATCAAAAACGCACTTTCACTTTAGAAGAGCTATTTCATCAAGAAGTAGAAGAGTATGAAGATGACCAAAATAATAGCAATCGACCGTGTACGATTAACGAACAAAATCAATCAAACCACTATGAACGCGAAGAATCATATGAAAATTACGAGGAGGACGACGAAGAGAACACGTGTTCAAATTTTCAAATGGACCATTTTATAAACGACCAAACATAATAAACCTAAATAATATAAATCACCTTGTATTACCCTATATCGAAATACCCCACGCTGAATTTAAATTACTAATCGATACCGGATCTTCAAAAACATTAATAAGCCCGCGAACAGTAAAAAAACATTATCTAAACTATGTAGAAAGAGAACCCTTCAAAATTAAAACCGCCCATCAAACAACTCTACACCAATTCGTAGCAAACATACCTTTACCAAAAACCTTTAACGTAAAGATGAAACACAAATTCTGCATATTTGAATTTAACGACAAATATGACGCACTATTAGGAATGGACCTTCTAAGAAAATTAGGAGCCAACATAGATATTAAAAACCGATTATTAGAAACCAAATATGGACGAATCCCTATTAAATTTCAAAACACCCAAATTGACGAAAAATATACATTAGAACCCCGAACAGAAAAAAAGATAAGAATCCCCGTAAATTCAAATAATAACTTAGGAATAATAAACCACATAACTTTTCAACAAGGAGTAGAAACCCCAACCGCATTAGTAAAAATTAAAGACAATTATGCCACAACGACCATATTAAACTCAAATGACTATCCCGTAGAACTATCCTTAACAAACCCGATTAACGTAGAAGAATTAAATTTTAATGAAATGGAAATAGACGAAAACTTAAACAAAAATTACAACCCCGTAGAAAACGACGAAATGTTAAGACAAAATTTAAATAATATCCGATTTAACCGCGACATAAATCACGAGGAGCAGAAAGCAATACAAAAATTATGTTACGAGTACCGCGACATATTCCATTGCGAAGGAATACCCCCTAACCTTTACAAATGCAGTTAAACACAACATTGAGCTAACGGACAACAAACCCATATTCACCAAAGCATACAGATTACCCCAGGCAAGTCAGGAAGAAGCTGACAGCCAAGTAGCCGATCTATTAGATCAAGATATCATACAACACTCCAACTCACCATGGAGCAGCCCCGTATTAATAGTACTGAAGAAACTAGACGCATCAGGAAAACGGAAATACAGAATGGTAATAGATTACCGCAAATTAAACGGAAAAACGGTAGACGATAAATACCCGTTACCGAATATAACAGAGATTTTAGATAAGTTAGACAAGTGCCAATATTTTTCGACGCTAGACTTAGCATCAGGATACCATCAAGTGGAAATGGAAGAAGGAGATACACAAAAGACAGCCTTTAGCACACCTAGAGGGCACTACGAATATAAACGGATGCCATTTGGACTGAAGAACGCACCCGCAACTTTTCAACGAGTAATGGATAACATATTACGAGGGATACACAACGAAAATGCCTTGTGTACCTAGATGATATAATAGTGTATTCAACATCCTTAGTGGAGCATATTGAAAGATTACGAGAAGTGTTCGAAAGATTAAGAACCGCACAATTTAAAGTACAACTAGATAAGAGCGAATTTCTACAGAAAGAAGTAGCCTTTTTAGGACACGTAATAACACCCCAAAGAGTGATGCCGAACCCCGACAAAACAAAGGCTGTATTAAATTACCCCATACCCAAAACGAATAAAGAGATAAAAGGATTCTTAGGCCTTAGCGGATATTACCAAAAATTCATTAAAGGTTATGCTCAAATAACAAAGCCCCTAACCAATTGTTTAAAAAAGGGAAACAAAATTGTACATACCCCAGAATTTATCAAAGCAGTAGATAAAATCAAAAGCATTTTAACAAATCACCCCGTACTAGAATACCCAGACTTTTCGAAACCATTCATATTAACAACAGACGCATCAAATGTAGCCTCAGGCGCAGTATTAAGTCAAGGAACAGTAGGTAAAGATAAACCCATCAGTTACGCATCCAGAACCCTTAACGAAACAGAGCAACGATACAGTACGATAGAGAAAGAATTGTTAGCCATAATTTGGGCAACAAAGTATTTTAGACCGTACCTATACGGACGGAAATTTTACATATACACCGATCATAGACCATTAGTATGGCTATGCAAACTCAAAGAACCTAACTCGAAATTACAAAGATGGAGAATCAGACTCGAAGAGTATGATTATGAGATCATAGACAAAAAGGGAATTTACAACAATAACGCAGACGCTTTAAGTAGAATCCAACTTAACGCCCTAGAAACCGAATCAGTGATAGAAAACGTAGACGAAACCGAAATTAGAGAAGACCCAGAAGAAATGGAAACCATACATTCGACACAAAATGACGAACCGGAAAACGCAATTTAAATTTTAAACGAAGCTATAGACAAGAAGCCCAATCAATTTATAATCACAGAAGTTTTAAACAACCCCAACCCTGTAAAATACACGAAAGTGGATAATAAGAAAATTTACCAAGTTCAAATAACCAAAGACGACAATGAGTCACAGATAATTAAAATTCTAAAGGAATACACCCCCCGAGAAAAAACGATTTTACTTTTATTTTAACACGGAAAACTTGTACAAACGATTTTCAGAAATATATGTTAAACTATTCAACAATTCTGGCCCCGAACTTATACGATGCACAAGAAAATTAATAACATTAGACGACCCTGACGAAATAAATGACGTAATAAGAAACCAACACAAAGGAAAGACCAACCATCGAGGAATAAACGAGACCCTAAAACAAATCATGAGACGTTACCATTTCAAGGACATGAAAGAATTAACTACAGACTTTATCAATCAGTGCGAATTATGTAATAAAGCCAAATATGTCAGAAAACCCCCGAAGATACCCTTAATGTTAACTAAAACACCAGACAACCCTTTTCAAAAATTACATGCAGATACTCTAGTAGTAGAAGCACAAGTTACCTAACAATCGTGGACGCATTTACGAAAATAGGCCAAGCAATACCAATCACTTTTAAAAATAGTATAGACGTAACTCAAGGATTTCTACACTATTTTACATTTTACGGAACACCCGAAACAATAACGTTAGACAACGGAAGCGAATTCAAAAACGAAACAATTCAAAACACTTTGGAATTACACAAAATAAAAATTCATTTTACAACTGAAAACCACCCTGAATCCAACGGACTAATCGAAAGACTACATTCAACCCTATTAGAACAGATCAGATTATTAAGAATAAATTACAAGAAAGAACACATAACTAACTTAATTCATACGCATTAATCAAATATAATAACACCATTCATCCATCGACAAATTTTACACCCTTAGAACTAACCCTAGGACACTCAGATTCACGCAACCCATACGATATACATTATAACAAAGAAATCTATCAACAATACGCCAAAGATCATAAAGAGAAACTAAAAATAACGTATGACAAAGTAAAGGATAAGTTAGATAACGACAAAGAACGCATTACCGCGACCCGTAATAAAAACTCAGACCTAAACAAATTTTCCATAGGACAAACCGTATTCGAAAAGACTTACCAAGGTAAAAGACACAAAACGGCACCGAGAAATTTAGGCCCCCTTTAAAATCAAACGAATATCCGACAAAAACGTAGCCGCAATAGGCGACGGCAAGACAACAAAATATGTTCACCTCAAAAATTTAAGACACCCTGTACTTTCAGATGGATAATCGTCACCCTTACAGTCAACCTCCACCCAGGTAGAACGGACACAGAAAATATAATTGAAGACATAAAGAACAACCCCGGTATACTACCAATAAAATTAGGCAGTATGCAGAACACTATAGATTATTGGACCTTTGCACAAAAATTCGATTTAACCGCGCTAAAACAAGAATTTCAAATAATAAAAAATAATTACTTTCGACTAAAACAATCAATGGACACAACAAAATTTAGAAAAGAATACGCAATAGAAATGATGAACTACGACAGTATAACAGAAAGTATTTTGAAAAATATAGAAGACAAATTTAATCGACTAATACCTACAGAACAAATGACGAGAAGAAAAAGAGGACTAATCAACGGATTAGTAAACCTAATCAAAGCAATTACCGGAAATCTAGATAACCAAGACGCGGAACGCTATGACAACGCGATACAACAATTGATAGAAAATCAAAACGACATTAAAACCATAATTACTAATCAAATAACGTTAAGTCAATCAACGACCCTAAGAAAATTAGTTAGAAATCAAGATAGTATAGCCAATCGAATAGAAACCTTAGAAAATAACATGCGAACTACCATGTTAGGCATGCGAGATTTAATCCGATTCAATACGATATACAACCAGATAATATCAACCCTAACTTTAATTCAACAAATCCTAGCAAAAATAGAAAACGCAGTAACCTTTGCAAAATTAAATACCCTACATTCAAGTATAATAGAACCAATAGATTTATTAAAAGAATTATTGAGAATAAAATCTTTTATAACCAACAGTAAATTACCTTTCGATGTAATAGAATCAAACATTTTAATATTTGAAAAAATAGCCATAGTTAAAGGCTATGTAAAAAATAACGATATATCATTTTTAATAGAAATACTGATAGTAGAGATTAACAATTACAATTATTATACCTTATTTGCTTTTCCAATGAAAATGACTAGCATATACCAAGTTATTATTCCAAAAACCAAATTCCTATCCTTAAATGAACAAAGATATGGTTATACGAACGAAAAATGTAATGAAGTCACACCCAATCAATACTTATGCCAATCATTGACAACAACAACAATTCAAGAAAACAGCCCTTGCGAAGTACAACTACTAAAATTTACTAATCATTATGAAAATTGTGAAGCCAAACCTGTACAAATCACCAACATGAAAATTCAGAAAATAACGGAAAACAAATGGATAGCCATTTTCCCCACCGAAGTAATCGCAACAATGTATTGCAACCAAGATGAAAGTAATTTAGCATTAACCGGAAGTAAATTAATCACCCTTAAGGAAAATTGTTATTTAAAATTAAAAAACGAAATAATTAGAGTTTACCAAGATCCCGTACAAAGCAAGAAATTAGCAAATCTACCCGATTTACAAATCAAGATTACCCAAGACGAAGACAAAGAAGTAATTCAAAAACCAATGCAATTGGAACACCTGGAATTAGACAACCTAAACCACGCCATGAAACTTATGGAAGATTACAAGGAACACCTGAACGAGATCAAGACGCCCAAAGTGCACTACGATAACATTAGTGTATGGACAATTATATTGATTATATTGACTACTTTATTGATCATTTATGTAACTTACAAAATATGTATTAGATATAAGAATAATAAAGGAAACAGTTTTAGAATTAAGAAACCCAAAGAAACAAATGTACCCCTAGAAAATATGAATTTTAAATGAGATTAAACGAATTTAATTAAAAATCAAGAAAAGGCAAAAACCCTTAATTTTTAATGTACGTCGGGAGGAGTTATGTGATTCCCCATTTATTATATCATATAAAACTAATACTTAAGAAAGTTATTAGGAAATATTAGGAAATGTGCAACAATGTCATAAAAGACAATTTGTTACAATTTATTTCAGTTTATAAACGTTCATGGGAACGGAAGCGCTACAAAGTAGCACAAGAATAAGTGACACTGCAGATGTCAGGTCACAGACGGTCGTAAGAAGTCACGTACCGAGATTACGCAGAATAAGTCTGCAACAAAGTAATTATGAATAGCTTTTAAGATAGCAACTATGTATCATGAATAGAGTCAAGTGTAAGCAGACATTAGGTCTGCAAGTTCCCACAGAACTGTGAGGGGGTAGGGAGATTATATAAGGCCCGGGAGCTCCACTCGCAGTCAGTTCATCAAACGTTCAGCTTTTACATTGCAGTTCGTAGATAGCTCATTGTACAATTAATTAATGTATTTCGAATTAGACTAAATATTCAAGTTTGTCAAAATTCCAATAAATTTCTGTATAATAAAAAATAAATTTGTTAAAGTTCAAAGAAGTCTTTTTAAAAAGGACCGCTCGAAGTCACGAACCTTAACTAGCGCAGTCGTAACGGATGTCAAAAGGGCACTAGCGAATCCAACTTCGAAGAACTGGTGGTCCGGGAATTTCAATTCCGAATTTGGCAGAACAAAACAAAAGTTGGAGGAGAAACAAGCATCGTTCAAGTCCAGCAGAAGGAGAAACAAGAATAGTTCGAATTCAACAAAAGAATAATTGGAGGCGATACAAGCATAGATCAAATCCAAGAAACCAAAAAGAAAACAGAAACAAAGAAAGAAATCAATGAAATCAACAAAGCAACTACTGTAAGTTCATTTTCCTTAAACCAATTGAAATTTATTTTATTATTAACAAAGACATTTGATATTTGCTAGTTTATGATTTATATATGTATATTAACTATTGTTACAAATATTTTATGCAATTTTTGAAAATAATCGACTTAGCATTTGCTAGAGATTATCATCAAGCTTTGATTATTATTTTATATTGTATATATGAGAAAGATTTATAAAACTTGAGAAAACTAAAATTCTGAGACAAAGAACTGAGAAAAACTATTCTGAGACACAAAACTAGAGACAATTAAAAGTCGCAGAGCGCACAAGAGACTAGATCACGTTTAAGTAACGTAAGAAGAAATTTTAGAAACAAAACCAAACCTCTAATTCAGCAATCTTAACTAACGCAAGAAACGAATTCTAATTCAACAATAAGAGAATTAAGTGGCGCATAAAAATAATTTAAATACACCGAGAAAAAAAGCGAAAGCTAAAATCACGAGCAATTAAAACTAAAACCCTTATAACAACGCAACGATTCAAATGCGAAACGGAATACAATCCATAAATAGACAACCTACAGATCTATTATTAAAAGCCACATCTTAATACAAGAAATAACGAAGCGCGATTTCAAATTAAACGCAAATATCTCATCTTCAAAAGTGAATGAAATCTAACCTTTGATAAATACGCATAAAATCTAATAATAAATCACATCAAAAGCTATTTAAATACATCGCGAATACCTTTCAGAATTCAAGCATTATAAATTAAATAAAATTACGACCAGAAACTTTCATAAGGGATTAATTTAAATAACTCAGGAAAATATAAATAATTACGGTACTGAGAACACATTTAAACGTAAAAAATTTTAATTAAATATTTCAGTAAATTAACGAAGCACAAATTGTATTGTATAAAATCACAGCGAGTACTGAATAACACCCACAGTATAATTAAAAATAACTATAATAGAGACGCTAACGCAACTAATCAACTGACAACATTGTAAGCATTGCAGACACCTTACAATCGCATAAACCAAAGATATAATTATTACGCACCTAACAAAAATCGACATAAATTAAAAATAGAGAAGTATTAACTGACGCAACTAACGCAAAACATTCAAGCCCGATAAATTACCACAAAAATTACTCAACCTATTGAAACTTCAGAAATTAAAAATTAAAATCGGCAAACCAAGAGTAAACTCAACCAAACCAATACCAAGCGTAAAACTCCTTAAATAACACTGAAAACTACAAATGAACCAAAATTTTTTCAAAAAAAAATAATTTTTAATTTTTAAAATTATCCAAATATTACCCCAGTCAAGATGACTAATGAAATGAAGTTGTATATGGAAATGATCCCCAGCTTTAACGGAGATCAATGTATGTTAAGTACCTACCTATATTTCAACTAGCGAAATATTCCTAAAACGTTTTATAAGCCAGGTGATAACGAAAGGAACACTTTGCTTATTCGCCTTATTATCAGTAAACTGACCGGAAGGGCACTAACATTAATTGTCAGTCGCGAGGACGTAGACCAATGGGAAGAGTACAAACGCATATTGATTGCATATTTCGGCGATCAGAGGAACTTAAAATGTCTAGTAAGGGATTTGACAAACCTTAGGATGGAACACAACCAATCACCCTATCAATTTGGAATGAAATGCCAAGATGTAAGAAACTTAATCTTGACAAATCTCAAAATCGAAGAAACCGACCCAAACGTAAGACTTTTAAAAACAAAAATGTACGACGAGATGGCATTAGATACCTATCTAAATGCACTACCCGAACGACTTTCAGATAAAATTAGATTTCAACACCCCCAAAACTTAGAAGAAGCAATGAACATGATAATCGAAGAAGAGAACGTAATGTACTATAGAAACCGACTATATAACCCCAACGCGAATAAAAGCTACACGCCAATGAAAACTATACAACCCGCAAGACAAATAAATCCACAACAAAAATTCAACCAGTTCAATGCACAAACAAACCAAACGCGAACAAATCATTCACAATTTAATAACTCAAACTTAAACATCCAATACAAACAATTCTGAAAACCAATATTTTACCCGAACTTTTCAAAACCCACATATCAACCAACATTTAACTCGAACTTTTCAAAACCCCGCATTTCAACCGAGATTCAATCAAAATATAAATCAGCAAAGACCAGCATTCAACGCGAACTCTAATAGAAACTCACCTATGATAAACAATAATAATCCCAATAACTATTATAAACCTACACCAATGGATACCTCATCTGGTAACACCAGACCCAACACGAAAATAACGCACATAAGACCAAACTCCAATCAAAAACGCACTTTCACTTTAGAAGAGCTATTTCATCAAGAAGTAGAAGAGTATGAAGATGACCAAAATAATAGCAATCGACCGTGTACGATTAACGAACAAAATCAATCAAACCACTATGAACGCGAAGAATCATATGAAAATTACGAGGAGGACGACGAAGAGAACACGTGTTCAAATTTTCAAATGGACCATTTTATAAACGACCAAACATAATAAACCTAAATAATATAAATCACCTTGTATTACCCTATATCGAAATACCCCACGCTGAATTTAAATTACTAATCGATACCGGATCTTCAAAACATTAATAAGCCCGCGAACAGTAAAAAACATTATCTAAACTATGTAGAAAGAGAACCCTTCAAAATTAAAACCGCCCATCAAACAACTCTACACCAATTCGTAGCAAACATACCTTTACCAAAAACCTTTAACGTAAAGATGAAACACAAATTCTGCATATTTGAATTTAACGACAAATATGACGCACTATTAGGAATGGACCTTCTAAGAAAATTAGAGCCAACATAGATATTAAAACCGATTATTAGAAACCAAATATGGACGAATCCTATTAAATTTCAAAACACCCAAATTGACGAAAAATATACATTAGAACCCCGAACAGAAAAAAGATAAGAATCCCGTAAATTCAAATAATAACTTAGGAATAATAAACCACATAACTTTTCAACAAGGAGTAGAAACCCCAACCGCATTAGTAAAATTAAAGACAATTATGCCACAACGACCATATTAAACTCAAATGACTATCCCGTAGAACTATCCTTAACAAACCCGATTAACGTAGAAGAATTAAATTTTAATGAAATGGAAATAGACGAAAACTTAAACAAAAATTACAACCCCGTAGAAAACGACGAAATGTTAAGACAAAATTTAAATAATATCCGATTTAACCGCGACATAAATCACGAGGAGCAGAAAGCAATACAAAAATTATGTTACGAGTACCGCGACATATTCCATTGCGAAGGAATACCCCTAACCTTTACAAATGCAGTTAAACACAACATTGAGCTAACGGACAACAAACCCATATTCACCAAAGCATACAGATTACCCCAGGCAAGTCAGGAAGAAGCTGACAGCCAAGTAGCCGATCTATTAGATCAAGATATCATACAACACTCCAACTCACCATGGAGCAGCCCCGTATTAATAGTACTGAAGAAACTAGACGCATCAGGAAAACGGAAATACAGAATGGTAATAGATTACCGCAAATTAAACGGAAAAACGGTAGACGATAAATACCCGTTACCGAATATAACAGAGATTTTAGATAAGTTAGACAAGTGCCAATATTTTTCGACGCTAGACTTAGCATCAGGATACCATCAAGTGGAAATGGAAGAAGGAGATACACAAAAGACAGCCTTTAGCACACCTAGAGGGCACTACGAATATAAACGGATGCCATTTGGACTGAAGAACGCACCCGCAACTTTTCAACGAGTAATGGATAACATATTACGAGGGATACACAACGAAAAATGCCTTGTGTACCTAGATGATATAATAGTGTATTCAACATCCTTAGTGGAGCATATTGAAAGATTACGAGAAGTGTTCGAAAGATTAAGAACCGCACAATTTAAAGTACAACTAGATAAGAGCGAATTTCTACAGAAAGAAGTAGCCTTTTTAGGACACGTAATAACACCCCAAAGAGTGATGCCGAACCCCGACAAAACAAAGGCTGTATTAAATTACCCCATACCCAAAACGAATAAAGAGATAAAAGGATTCTTAGGCCTTAGCGGATATTACCAAAAATTCATTAAAGGTTATGCTCAAATAACAAAGCCCCTAACCAATTGTTTAAAAAAGGGAAACAAAATTGTACATACCCCAGAATTTATCAAAGCAGTAGATAAAATCAAAAGCATTTTAACAAATCACCCCGTACTAGAATACCCAGACTTTTCGAAACCATTCATATTAACAACAGACGCATCAAATGTAGCCTCAGGCGCAGTATTAAGTCAAGGAACAGTAGGTAAAGATAAACCCATCAGTTACGCATCCAGAACCCTTAACGAAACAGAGCAACGATACAGTACGATAGAGAAAGAATTGTTAGCCATAATTTGGGCAACAAAGTATTTTAGACCGTACCTATACGGACGGAAATTTTACATATACACCGATCATAGACCATTAGTATGGCTATGCAAACTCAAAGAACCTAACTCGAAATTACAAAGATGGAGAATCAGACTCGAAGAGTATGATTATGAGATCATAGACAAAAAGGGAATTTACAACAATAACGCAGACGCTTTAAGTAGAATCCAACTTAACGCCCTAGAAACCGAATCAGTGATAGAAAACGTAGACGAAACCGAAATTAGAGAAGACCCAGAAGAAATGGAAACCATACATTCGACACAAAATGACGAACCGGAAAACGCAATTTAAATTTTAAACGAAGCTATAGACAAGAAGCCCAATCAATTTATAATCACAGAAGTTTTAAACAACCCCAACCCTGTAAAATACACGAAAGTGGATAATAAGAAAATTTACCAAGTTCAAATAACCAAAGACGACAATGAGTCACAGATAATTAAAATTCTAAAGGAATACACCCCCGAGAAAAAACGATTTTACTTTTATTTTAACACGGAAAACTTGTACAAACGATTTTCAGAAATATATGTTAAACTATTCAACAATTCTGGCCCCGAACTTATACGATGCACAAGAAAATTAATAACATTAGACGACCCTGACGAAATAAATGACGTAATAAGAAACCAACACAAAGGAAAGACCAACCATCGAGGAATAAACGAGACCCTAAAACAAATCATGAGACGTTACCATTTCAAGGACATGAAAGAATTAACTACAGACTTTATCAATCAGTGCGAATTATGTAATAAAGCCAAATATGTCAGAAAACCCCGAAGATACCCTTAATGTTAACTAAAACACCAGACAACCCTTTTCAAAATTACATGCAGATACTCTAGTAGTAGAAGCACAAGTTACCTAACAATCGTGGACGCATTTACGAAAATAGGCCAAGCAATACCAATCACTTTTAAAAATAGTATAGACGTAACTCAAGGATTTCTACACTATTTTACATTTTACGGAACACCCGAAACAATAACGTTAGACAACGGAAGCGAATTCAAAAACGAAACAATTCAAAACACTTTGGAATTACACAAAATAAAAATTCATTTTACAACTGAAAACCACCCTGAATCCAACGGACTAATCGAAAGACTACATTCAACCCTATTAGAACAGATCAGATTATTAAGAATAAATTACAAGAAAGAACACATAACTAACTTAATTCATACGCATTAATCAAATATAATAACACCATTCATCCATCGACAAATTTTACACCCTTAGAACTAACCCTAGGACACTCAGATTCACGCAACCCATACGATATACATTATAACAAAGAAATCTATCAACAATACGCCAAAGATCATAAAGAGAAACTAAAAATAACGTATGACAAAGTAAAGGATAAGTTAGATAACGACAAAGAACGCATTACCGCGACCCGTAATAAAAACTCAGACCTAAACAAATTTTCCATAGGACAAACCGTATTCGAAAAGACTTACCAAGGTAAAAGACACAAAACGGCACCGAGAAATTTAGGCCCCTTTAAAATCAAACGAATATCCGACAAAAACGTAGCCGCAATAGGCGACGGCAAGACAACAAAATATGTTCACCTCAAAAATTTAAGACACCCTGTACTTTCAGATGGATAATCGTCACCCTTACAGTCAACCTCCACCCAGGTAGAACGGACACAGAAAATATAATTGAAGACATAAAGAACAACCCCGGTATACTACCAATAAAATTAGGCAGTATGCAGAACACTATAGATTATTGGACCTTTGCACAAAAATTCGATTTAACCGCGCTAAAACAAGAATTTCAAATAATAAAAAATAATTACTTTCGACTAAAACAATCAATGGACACAACAAAATTTAGAAAAGAATACGCAATAGAAATGATGAACTACGACAGTATAACAGAAAGTATTTTGAAAAATATAGAAGACAAATTTAATCGACTAATACCTACAGAACAAATGACGAGAAGAAAAAGAGGACTAATCAACGGATTAGGAAACCTAATCAAAGCAATTACCGGAAATCTAGATAACCAAGACGCGGAACGCTATGACAACGCGATACAACAATTGATAGAAAATCAAAACGACATTAAAACCATAATTACTAATCAAATAACGTTAAGTCAATCAACGACCCTAAGAAAATTAGTTAGAAATCAAGATAGTATAGCCAATCGAATAGAAACCTTAGAAAATAACATGCGAACTACCATGTTAGGCATGCGAGATTTAATCCGATTCAATACGATATACAACCAGATAATATCAACCCTAACTTTAATTCAACAAATCCTAGCAAAAATAGAAAACGCAGTAACCTTTGCAAAATTAAATACCCTACATTCAAGTATAATAGAACCAATAGATTTATTAAAAGAATTATTGAGAATAAAATCTTTTATAACCAACAGTAAATTACCTTTCGATGTAATAGAATCAAACATTTTAATATTTGAAAAAATAGCCATAGTTAAAGGCTATGTAAAAAATAACGATATATCATTTTTAATAGAAATACTGATAGTAGAGATTAACAATTACAATTATTATACCTTATTTGCTTTTCCAATGAAAATGACTAGCATATACCAAGTTATTATTCCAAAACCAAATTCCTATCCTTAAATGAACAAAGATATGGTTATACGAACGAAAATGTAATGAAGTCACACCCAATCAATACTTATGCCAATCATTGACAACAACAACAATTCAAGAAAACAGCCCTTGCGAAGTACAACTACTAAAATTTACTAATCATTATGAAAATTGTGAAGCCAAACCTGTACAAATCACCAACATGAAAATTCAGAAAATAACGGAAAACAAATGGATAGCCATTTTCCCACCGAAGTAATCGCAACAATGTATTGCAACCAAGATGAAAGTAATTTAGCATTAACCGGAAGTAAATTAATCACCCTTAAGGAAAATTGTTATTTAAAATTAAAAAACGAAATAATTAGAGTTTACCAAGATCCCGTACAAAGCAAGAAATTAGCAAATCTACCCGATTTACAAATCAAGATTACCCAAGACGAAGACAAAGAAGTAATTCAAAAACCAATGCAATTGGAACACCTGGAATTAGACAACCTAAACCACGCCATGAAACTTATGGAAGATTACAAGGAACACCTGAACGAGATCAAGACGCCCAAAGTGCACTACGATAACATTAGTGTATGGACAATTATATTGATTATATTGACTACTTTATTGATCATTTATGTAACTTACAAAATATGTATTAGATATAAGAATAATAAAGGAAACAGTTTTAGAATTAAGAAACCCAAAGAAACAAATGTACCCCTAGAAAATATGAATTTTAAATGAGATTAAACGAATTTAATTAAAAATCAAGAAAAGGCAAAAACCCTTAATTTTTAATGTACGTCGGGAGGAGTTATGTGATTCCCCATTTATTATATCATATAAAACTAATACTTAAGAAAGTTATTAGGAAATATTAGGAAATGTGCAACAATGTCATAAAAGACAATTTGTTACAATTTATTTCAGTTTATAAACGTTCATGGGAACGGAAGCGCTACAAAGTAGCACAAGAATAAGTGACACTGCAGATGTCAGGTCACAGACGGTCGTAAGAAGTCACGTACCGAGATTACGCAGAATAAGTCTGCAACAAAGTAATTATGAATAGCTTTTAAGATAGCAACTATGTATCATGAATAGAGTCAAGTGTAAGCAGACATTAGGTCTGCAAGTTCCCACAGAACTGTGAGGGGGTAGGGAGATTATATAAGGCCCGGGAGCTCCACTCGCAGTCAGTTCATCAAACGTTCAGCTTTTACATTGCAGTTCGTAGATAGCTCATTGTACAATTAATTAATGTATTTCGAATTAGACTAAATATTCAAGTTTGTTAAAATTCCAATTAATTTCTGTATAATCAAAAATAAATTTGTTAAAGTTCAAAGAAGTCTTTTTAAAAAGGACCGCTCGAAGCCACGAACCTTAACTCGCGAAGAACTTAAAAGTTATGGATTCTTAAAACTAATATATGCAATAGATTTACAAAATCTATACAAATATAAACAACTATCTTATATCTTTATGCCCCCATGCGTAGGTTGCTGTACTATTAGGAATGATGTACCTTTTGTCATCTTCTCTCGATAAACTAATTTTATTAATAAACTGCGTGATAAAGTCGTATTTTTTACTCCGGATACATGCGCCGGCAAGTACTCGATACCACCCAAATAAAGAATTAGATGCTTGGTGAATGTTAACATCCGCTTGCTTCGTGTACGACCAGACACATCCCAGCCCGTGCGTACCCCTGCCTATGCGCACCCCTGCGCGTGCGCACCCCTGCCCATGCGCACCCTGCGCGCGCGTACCCCTGCCCATGCTTACCCCACGCGTGCGCACCTTTGCCCATGCGTGCTACCCATGCGCACCCCTCTCTGTGCGACTGCTATTTCGTGGTAACGTCAGAGTCTTTTGTAAATAAAGAGCAATGTAATACTATTCTAAGATGCTTATTCTGACATACATAAAAAAATTTAAAAATATGTAATACCAAGCATGGAGTCATTTAAACTTATTTTTAATAAAAAGTTATACACAGAAAACAGTCCTTTCTTTATGTTTGTTTGGAGTGGTTTTAATTTTATCTAATTTTATTCGCAGCTTAAAATTTAAATCGACACCCAAGTCATCTATCTCCTTTTCTAGCCAATAGTTTGATACATAGAAACCGTCTAGGTTTTCGAATTGCAAAATGTGCCGAAGTTTGCTTCTATATATAAAGTCTTTGATTCCACCGACAACCAGATCCATTCCTTCGTGTAATTCTTGCAGCTTGTGATAATCTTTTAATCGCAGCTTTCCACTATATCCTGCATACGTATCTTGTTAGCTTGATCGACTTCTTCTTGTCGGTATTGGAGGAAATTCTTATTCTCCCACTCACTATTCCGTAGTTGCATGTCCACCACTTTTGGAAATATATGGTTGTTATAGGTTGAAAGACCCTTGGTTTTAAATGATCCTAAAGGTTCTTTAGTAGGCAAATATACAATGTTTAACGAAACCCCTTTGCGTGTGGTGTAAGCAAATGTTACGAAGCCCGCATCCTTTAGTTCGTCTATGTTATCTGCCATTTCGATAAATATGTTTTTAGAATAACCTTTTAAAAAATATACGGATTTAGTACCATCCTTTTCCGTAAGGACGCCTACATAACTAAAAGAGTCTTTTTTACTAACCATAAATGCATACAACTTGTAGAAACCAGATGTATCTAAGTCAGTCCATCGGCACATAAAATAATCTTTTAATTCTTCCTCATTTTCTGTAATGAGGTTTTCTTTGTCTAACACATCTTTGTATTGTTCGCGTATTATCGTAGTGTTTTCCATGTAGTCCAACTTTCGCTTTTTTGCATCCATTTTCTCTAATTCCAGTTGTCTTCCACTTACAGTGTATGGCGTGCATAATGGGGCAATTTCCTTTAGCGTAAACGGATAGAGTTTACTGCCAATATTTACGCGTTGTCGTACAACCTCTGGACGAATGATAGGCGTATCTGTCAACCCCAATTCCGAAATGGCTATTTCTTTTGGTATTGTAAAATATGGTGTTGCAGTTTGTGTAAAATATGTACTGCCTGCTTTAATGTAGCACTTGTGTAAGATTTTTATTTTATGTTGGCTATCTTCCTCCTCTACTATCTCCAAATAATTTACAGGTAAATAGTTAAAACTAAAAGCCGAAAGCACATACTTTATCATTTTTTCCCTTTCCTCTGGTTTTTCGGACAACTTAATTTGCAAGCCCGTCAATTTCTTTGTATTGCCATTCCTCCAATACACGTACTGTAGCAGGTTATTATACACTAAACAGCAGCTATTTTGTAGCTTGTCCGATAGATTACTCCACATTTTGGCAAGTGGTACCGAGTACATTGGCGCCTTTAGGAAGTGTAACTTACTATCTTCCAATAAGGTTAAACAGTCTTTTAAGGGTTTATACACCCGTTCCGCACTGACATAGCTTCCAATTATACAGTTGTATATTGTCGCTTCCAATCGCGTATTACCAGGTTCTTTGGCCAAAGTAGACGCAAATGTTTCCCTTAAACGTACATCTGGACAACGTAAAAAATCTAGTATATGATTGCCAAGTTGTTTATTAACACCAGGACATGTTATCGGACACAGAAATTTGTTGTATATCTTAATTCTTGCATTGGTTGTTAGCCATGTTAAACAATCAATTCACGCAGTTTTATCGTTGTCAACTATAATATTACACTTTTTGTCGTATTCGCCTTTGTAGCAAAAGTTATGCTTTGTAGTTAAATAATTACACATCTCCATCTTGCTAAATATGCCAGCAAAATCTTGGGTTACATCCATGTCAAAAAGATTCGTCTAATATATCTGGTAGTTCCTCCAATAAAGTTTCCAACTTAACATGTGCTAGTTCCGCTTTGTATGGAACACATAAAATAAGTGGAGGTACGCATCCAACCATTTTCAAGACGGAAAACCTAATGACGAAGAAATAAGTGCACTTAAATTTGATGATTATTATAAACAACTACAACAGGTGTTGGTTTTGAAATATTTTCAACTAATGTTGATTATGCGAAAGGATATATTGCAAAAACTATTAATTCGACAAATGCTCAAGTACTGGGTGAATTTGGCAGCCGAAGGCTGCTTATCCCTCTTCACGTACCTTACATGTGATTTTTCCAATGCTCCACCCGAAAGCACTACACTGGCCAGGAAGCGAGTTTTTTTACCTGGAAAATTTGGAATTTGCTGTTCCAAGCAAGGTAGGGATCTTTAACGTGCGTGACAACACTCACACACGGGACCTCCATTTTACCTCTCATACCATCTCTCATACCAACTACGCCACGGAGCCGCCTCCTCTTCACATACCTCTTAATATCGGAAAAATAGGGTATATAATTGTAAAACAATAGAAGGTGACCGAACTGCATCTAACAAGGAAGATCAGCGACTATGTTCAAAGACAACAAATATAGAAACAAGAAGAAAATTGTTTAAAGCATATGTGTGGAGCACAGCACAGTACGTCTATGAAATATGGGCAGGAGGAATAACAGACAGAAAGAGATAGATGCCTTCTGGAATCTTGTGTTTCAGATGTATGCGGATGATAGCATGGATAGACAAAGTTAGTAACAAATAGGTTATAGAAATAGTAGAGGAATAAAGATATCCGAGGAAAACAAAAAAAAATACGAGAAATAGAAGGGCAGGATACGTTCTAAGGCATTTTTGGGGAATAGTACGGGATATATTACAAACAAAGTTGTAAAAGAGAGATCAGACTTTCGCACGCAGATTGTGATAGACACGCAGACTCTGGCATTTCAGGAAAGTGTGTAGATTAGCACAGAATCGGAGACAATGAGGATACACGTCTAACCAGTTCCAGGACCTGATGATGACGATGACGACTAGTTGAACTGAGAAAACAAGTTTCAAGCGATCTATATTTGTATATCAATTTTTAAATTTACTTGAGGGCCACTATAAATAAATCGGTATTGGTATTAAAAACTTTATGCATTTGATATAAATGAAAAGAAGCCTAAGAGTAAATTTGTAGAAAAACATTTTAAAGTTAAACGATCGATACCCACTGTCGGCAAATTCAGTTTTTTATGAGGGTTGGAACTAGCACAACTATAACGCTAGTCAACTGTATTTTGAAAACTATGCACGACTGTCTTTAATACCATTTAATTATATGCCCTAATTTTTTTACTAAGGCACGCATGCCAGTTCACATATGAATGTATTCAAGCAAATTTAAGAAATAAGACGACCCTAACAATAGTTGTTGCGCATTTGTACATCAAAGAACATAAATTTGTTGACATGAAAGTTTCCTAGCAGGATATCAATAACGAACGTGTAAATCTCGTCGTAAAGCTGGAAATCACCTTTTTAAGTATACAATAAATTTTATAGGCAAATATCATAGAATTTATAGTTCTATAATGGTTAGTACAATGTCTCAAGGGTAGACTTCATGAAAGGAATATAGGTCTTTTCATTTGAATATTGTGAGAAGTTCATAACTTCATAAAATGCAAAATATAGCATACAACCTCTCGGTCTGCTAGTCCGAACACCTTACAGACTCCACAAATGTATGTAGATTTGGTCGACGCGGCCCTAGAATAGTGAATAAGTGAAATTGGATTTAGAGTTCTTCATTCGCGGCCTTGTTAGGTTTACAAAGGATAGTTTGGGGAACATTCGAGCCCTTGCATATGGAAAGACGAATGAATAGTCACGTAGATATTGGTCATGATAAATTTATCAGACCTTAAAATTTTACGGGTAGCTGTACGATGCGTTACAATTGAATTCTGAGGACATGCTTACTACATTTATAATAATATGCTTGAGGTTTTCCATATTCTTCAAGAGATGAAATTTTTAACAGTTAACATTGAAAATAGTAATAATAACCGAATATTGTAACTTGATAAAATGAACATTTTAAAATCTAAGCAGAGTTGAATAATTAACACAAGTTGGATTACACATGACAACTACTTTCTGTAACCATAATTACATGATTGAAGTTTTCAGATTACTTAGAATTAATAGTTATTTACGTATCTAGTTTTAAAGAGGCAAATTATATTTGTCAAAACGAGCGAGCGAGTTTCGCAAATTGTGTGAGTTATATAAAAATGTCTTTCATAGTGTGTTACATTTGATCTCAACCTGCTTTAAAACGAATCAAAATATTTTTGAATTATATCATGCGGTTTAAAACTCATTTGTACGCCAATTAAACATCCACAAAAGTAAAATTCATAATTCAGAAAGAACGTATAAAGATTTTAATAATGCGCATGTTCAAAAAACTCATATTTTATTATACAATATTACCATCTTCTGTCTACACCATATATTAGTATTGACAGCTGTTTATTGAACAAATACATGAAGAGCTTGATATTACGCACTATGTCACGCTTTAATGTTATGAGCGACAACTTAAAGACCTGATTTACCGTGCGTCTCTTGTGGTCGATTGAACGAGGCGATATATAATGAAGTTAATCGTGTTAAAAGATGGTATTTTTAATCTTGAACTACGATGTTCGTAATGCCTTAAATTCGTCAAAGAGAGAAGTATATATGTTATATAAAGTTTAATTTTCTATTCTAACCATCAGATCGTATAAAATAAGTACTACACTCACTTATTTTATACGATCCATTGGTTAGAATAGAAAATTAAACTTTATATAAGCATCAATTTACATTATTAAAGTTCCACATAATTTAAGAATTAACTAAAGATTGGATTTATCTACATAAGCATCATGCAAACCGTCTTAATAGGAGCTGCTATTTGGTGTAGCAGTAACCACCTGTTTTTAAATGGGAAATTACAAGATTTAAGATCTTTTGTATTTTTCTAATGAAATTTACCTCAAAGCCCTGATTTCAATTTTGTTGTTAATTTGTTAAAAAGTTTCTTCAATTAACAGGTCAGTCAAATTAGTTGGTTTATTTGTTTGTAGAACTGAAAATTCTGCATGCTGTTTGGTAATCATTTAAAATTTTTTTGATTGGATATTTGTTCTCAAGAATCTTATACGCATTCTTATTACACTTTTATTTAAAACGTTTTAGAACCAAATGTCTTTCTGCATTTGGCAGTATTTATTGGCTCTTCGATGTACAAGTTAAAAATTAATGGGAATAAGGCACATCCCTGTCTCACCCCTTTCCTAATGTTTACTTCTCTACGTTCCTACTCTAATTCTATTACTGCTGTTTGCTCCTTGTATAGGCGATGTAGTAGTCGTCTATCCATATAACTCATTCCAATCTTTTTGAGTATTTCGAACATTTTTTCCAATTTTACATTGTCGAATGCTTTTTCCAGATCTACAAATCCTATATACGCGCTTTCCCCTTTTTCTATTGTTTTCTCCATTATCACTCTCAGAGCTAAAATAGCCTCCCGTGTTCTCCTATTTCGCTTAAACCCAAATTGGTCTTCTCCTAGTATTTCTTCAGCTCGTTTTTCCATTCGTCTTTGTACAATTTTAGTTAATATTTTTGATACGTGTGCTGTCAAACTTATTGTTCGAAAATTTTTACATCTAACCGCGCCTTTCTTTTTTGGTACAGTTACTATGATGCTACGTTTGAAATCTTTGGGTATCTCGCCTGTCTCATACATATAGCTTACAAGTTGCAAGAGACGTTCAGTTACTGCTTGTCCAGCGGCTTTTAGAGTTTCTGCTTGCACCTTATCTGTACCCGGTGGCTTACAATTTTTCAGACCCTTTAATGCTAATTCAAACTCATCTCTAGGTATAGGACATCCCAAGTCTCATCATTTTTAATGTCCTAATGCTGTTAGTTCGTCTCCTGCATATAAATTCTCTATTTATTATGGCCATCTAACCACTTTCTCTACATTTTCTATAATGACGTTTCCTTCCGCGTCATTCCTACTTCCATTTTAGTTTGTACCTCTTTGCCTTTTCATGAATCCATTGTTCTTTAACTTTCCTGCATTTGCGAATAATTGCCCATTTTATGGCGTTGTATCTCTGTTTTGCTGTTTCATCTGATTTATTTTTGTATCTTTGTCTTTCTTCCATTAAATTCAGGATATCCTTTGTTATCCATGGTATCTTATTTTCTTATTGTGTATACCCCAGAATATCTCTGGCTGCCATGTCTAGGCTAGATTTAATATTGTTTTATTCTGTTTCCACTTCCTTAACATAAGATATTTTCCCGATATTTTTCAGCAATTCATTTGACTTTTTTCGAATATTTCTTGAATTTCTTTATCTTGTAATTTCTCTAAGTCAAAGTGCCTTTTTACGTTTCTTTTTTTAAATTTTTAAATTTATGTGCGGCTTTCATAATTACGATGTTGTGGTCAATGTCTATATCTGCTTCTGGGTAGCTTCTATAGTCTTTTACTTGATTCCTATACCGTTGTCTTACGAGAATGTAATCTATTTGATATCTTCCTATATCTCCTGCATCTTTCACGTATATCGTCTTCTAGCATGATGTTGAAATAGCGTGTTTGTGATGCTTAAATTGTTCTTGTCGCAAAATTCTACCAGCCTATTTTCCCTGTCGTTTCTCGTGCCTAAACCAAATAAACCTACTACCACTCCTTACATACCCTCACCAACCACCGCATTAAAATTCCCCGTAGTTATTAAATTTTCATGTCCTTTTACGTATCTTAATATGTCTTTGATATCTTTGTAGATCGCTTCTACCTCTTCGTCACTGTAGCTAGAGGTGGGCATGTATACTTGTATTATTACTGTGTTTACCGGTTTAGAGTCTAATCTAACCATGAGTACTCTTTCGTTCTTTTGTAAGTAATTTTCTACATAGTATCCTATCTTCTTCCGCATAACTATCTCCACCCCAAAATTTCCTTTCTTTGCTCCTGTATGAATTACCCTAAAGTCTCCACTCCAAAAATCCCCAGCTTCTGCCCACCGAACTTCGCTGATCCCTACTATGTCTAGTGCTAACCTATTTATTTCGATTTTTAGGTTCTCTAGCTCATCTACTTGCTTTGTGCTTGTAACATTCCACGCTCCGACTCGCAAAATGTTTCCGACTCTTATTCTGGACTTTCCGATCGCATTCTCCGAAGTAGTCCCCTCCCGGAGATCTGAATGGGGAACTATTTTAACTCCGGAATCTTTTACCCCAGAGAATGCCATTTTTTTATTATAATTTAGGTACAGTATGTACCTGTGAGGTAATGTTGTGGTTTTCCGTTGCCTTCCACATCGCGGTAGCGTGTCTTAGACTGCCATACCGGCCCCTATAGTCTCTGCCAATCTAAGTACCGAGAGAGCCGCTGCCCTCTTTCGGGGACCTGTCTTAGTCTGGTTCTTCACTAACGACCCTACTACTTTGGTTCGACCTGTAGTTTGGCTCTTTAGCTCATTAGAGCACGCAAGCTACTTCACCTGTTCTAGTAATGTAGAACTTCGGCAAGGTGCAGGTCCATTCGGAATTGATAAATCTAAATACTAAAGTTATTTTTACATTTGCATATGAATGCATACAATTTTACATTCATATCTTTGAAGATATCCTCTCAAGCTAAAGAAATTTTTTGCTGGCTATAAACAGGATAAGACAAAATATGATGCAGCAGCTACTGCATTTACGATACAAAATTTTCTTAATCCTATCCTATCAGATACAATGTTAAAGTGCAAGTTAGCTTTTTTACCTTCCAATAAAAAATCCTACCTTTGGTGATTAATGTCAAAGGTTTTGAAAAATAAATAGATAAACTAGTTTCTTAAAGGCATATCACGATGAGAAAGATATAAATAATATATTTACTTTAATTTCAAGGTGAAGATATGGATTACATTTCAGAGATAATTGCAAAGAGAAAATTACCTTCTGTGGGTTAGAGTAATATTCAAAGTACGATAAGGTTCTTAAGATATTTTCAGTATTAATTAGATAAAATAAAATTCTTAAGATAATTTGAAAGAAAAAGATAAACGCTAAAGATAATGTATTTAGAAAGAAAGTATTTTTTTAAAAAGATAACGTGAAAACTAATTTTAGTTAGGAAGCCTTATACATCGTCTCTCCTATAAATGTAATAACAAAAAGGGGACGCCCAAGAAGTAGAGTGATCCTATAAGCACTTGAAATGGGGTTTTTGCTCATGCCCTCCAAAAGAAGAAGTTTCGTGAAGCGGCACTCGTTCATACAAACAACATGAGGGACAAAATTTAAAAAGGGATTGCAATCGCTGCATCCGGCGTCAATTAAGAGAGGATCGCTACGCAGGTCAAATCATTAACAAATTCACTATTGCTGGCTATAACGTATGTCAGTGGAAGACAGTGGCGATACACAACTAGACAGAGGTACACCATGTCCACGGTTTAATGTCGTGAAGTAATAATTCTCCAACTATACAGCGACTTAAAAAAAATGCAAACGTAGAAAATAATGAAAAGATAAAATAGGGAGATGGAAGGTTTGGAGCTTTATGGCAACCAGCTAGAAGATAGAAGAGGAAGGGCTCACATTGAGCAATAGCCATAGAATAAACGGTGGATAGCGAAGCCCTGTTCGACCAGCCAAAGTATAGTCAGTAGCTCGGAGTGGAGGAACACTACTCTTATGCTATGGACGATTGTCTCTGGATTAAGTCATGTCCACCGGAAGAAAGATTAAGGTTGAAAACGGTGATAGGAGTAAGTAGAGTTTTAGGATAAGTATCCTAGAGAAGAAGTAGTGAATAGAGAATTCCCAAAAAGACAGATTGGCTAAAAGACCACCTGCAACGTTAACGATAAGATAAAACTTATACCATCCCGCAGATTCTTATAAACAAATAGGCTCGAAATGAGACCCAGGCGGGACCATCTTCTTATCGAGCACATCCACTGCGATAAGAAAATCAAATAAAGGTAGTGTAATCAACTTATATGTACCCACACATTAATTTCAAAAACATAATTAATATATACCCAGCAGTAATTGTACGATAGACAGTTAATCGAAGATAGAAATAGGAAATTTTCCACACAACAACAACATAAGGAATAATATTTGAAACTACAAAGGCGTTAGCCTCTCACTAACAGATTCGGGAAAAACAAAAAATGCATTGGCGTTTCGATCATACAACGGAAATTATAAAAATGTTGAAATATATGCGTAAGAAAACATATCGAACTGTGGAAACTGATTTTTTACGTTAGAGGCATAGGTCATGATTCTATATGTAACCAAAGAGTAAACCATCAGTCCAGACATTAAAGATTCGCTGGGACATTCAGACGAAAAATATGTCAACCACGAAAGTGGCTATATGAGATTGTGGAATAATACGGTAGAAATGAAAATTTAAAACAAATTGAATTTATTTGCGTGAAATGACCGCTGGAAACATTTGTAACGAGAGATCTATCTTTTAAAATCAAAAACTGTATATGACAAGACAAGATTTGGAACATTTGTAGATTAAAGGGGTAGTATCCATTTAGGTGTACGATAAGATCCGTCAAAGGTTAAGAACTAAATTTACGTTGAAATAAACGATGTCAAAGCTCGATAACTAGATAATATTACAGGAAAAATTTCCTTCCATAAATATTAGTGGAGGCAAGGTATATTTACATAATTAAAGATAAGATGACATTCAAAAATTTGAAACTAATTCTTAGATAAAATTTACAATTATAATTATATAATCCACTAGTTAATTATGGTACCATGTGGTATACTTTACATAAAATATCCTTAGAAATTAGTTTCCGAGAAAAACCGCTAATTGCGTCAAACTTGATTTTATTTTTCAGTTTGTAAGATAACAAAAGTAATTTTAAAGTTTATGTTAATTTAGCAATATAAAGGAAAAAGAAGGAATTGTTTCCATTATTAAGCGACACTTTTTAAAATACAGATAATTAACGCAAAACGACACTATTTTAGAAAAACCGAAATACATACTAGAAAAAACAACCTTAGGTCTTTACCAAATCACTCAATGAAAAATGAAAATGAAATACGAAAAATTTATGCATGCTTAAGCGGGACATTAAACAGTTAGTCTAATCAACAATTTGACAATGAATCTACACAAATTAATTAAAAGAAAAGGTAATTTTAATTTAAATTTAGTGTTTCGTTATTTTTAAAATATGGACAATTGGCGCAAAAATTACAAATTCAAATTAAAAGTTTATTTGCTTACCTAAAAGAACAATCTTAACTTACAATAAACTATGCATCTGATTTTTACTTAATTCAAATGAGTGTTAGCTTGGTAGGGTATATAGGGTATATAGGTAGATACTTTAGATAATGATTAAACAATAATAATTATTGCTTACCTTAGATATTGTAAATTAATCCAAAATACCGAAGATTTTCCGGCAATTTGACACAATCAAAAACTGTTCCATTTAACGGAGAACTAACCACAGAACAAATTTGCTAGGAACACTTAAAAATAATTCATTTAATACAAATTATTTAGATATTTTTTAAAGTCACTTAACATTAAAAACCGTTTAAGATTAACTAGGATGTATCTACAACCGAAAATGCAAATTAATTTAAAACAAGAAATGGCGTATCAGCCTAATTCAATATCATATTTACAATTTTTCCAACCATGAAAGTGGCTACATTCATTCTACTGGTACCATTCTAAGATATAAGAGATTTTTTCTTTGTTACAAAAGTAAAGAATATATCGAATTGTTTGCAAGTTTAATATACAATTTTTCGTCTTCTAGTTAGATATTAGATACAGGACATAGAAATTCACATAATATGCTGCAAAAAATAATATAAAATATATTCAAATTTACATGGGATTAAATTTTCCGGGGCGTCAAATGCCTTATAAATTTTAAAGTTGACACCCCGTAATTATTTTAATCCCGGTGCGTCTTTATTCTCGGGATGGCGTCTAGATGTCCCCTTGTGTGGTTGGCGGAAGCTCTCTTATCAACAGTAATTTGTATAATGGAAGGGGAATAAGAAACTTCAAGGAAATGGATTACTTCGTCAACTGTCGGAACTCTACCAAAACACGTATTCACTCGTGGAAGGATGGTAGTAAAGGATTGTGTCGACATATCGGCCCCTACAAACTAAGGTCTACCCTCCAAGATAGGTTAAGGTTCTGGCGCAAATGGGTGAGCACAGCTGCACATTAAACATGGGAAACGCAATCGTTGCGGTTTCCCAAACCACAAATCTTAAATTAATGTCCTGGCTTATGTACAAACCAAAGCTTTGTGTGGTTTTCACGTAACGTTTACATTAAACATTATAATATTTGGAAATGTGTTTCACCGATTATTCGTTAAAATTGCATGTACAAAAATTAAAGATGCTATTGGAAATCTACATAAATCCACACAGTTTAGCTGGTGGAGTGCATAGTCGCACACTACTTGTTTGCAGCTCTATTCTACATTACCTAACTCTAATAAGTCATCTTAAAAATCAACAAAATGCATTTTAGACAATATATCGCTCTACGCTTTTGGAAAATGTACATGAATAAACATACCTATTCGTTTATTTGTCAGTGCCTTCGATATTCTAGTTTTCTAAGTTACGACATAATGTTATCCACCCTGAACGAGGCGTATAACAAGGAGGCTCTTTAGGATTCCTTGTATTTTGCATAACAATGCATAAACTAGCCATATCCATTAATTTCGATTTTAATTGTTGATAGTTGGATAGCAGTTCTATTTATTCTGATATAATATCTATTGATAAACGCGTTAAACATACATTATCATTGTCAAAAGGTTTAGGTCCTGAGGTAATTAATAAATGCGAATTTTGTTCAATGAAATTCGACCATGACTTGGTTAAACGTCTTCAATTTTTAGCACCAGGAATTCAATAACCGAAAAGATTAGATGGATTCTATTAGAAACCGTTTTATGTCCCTGGTCAATATACTTTTTTCAAAAAGAAAAAATAAAATCACCGAAATTAATGTCAGAACATTTGCAAACTTTAAGTTATTGTCACATGTAAGTTATCTTTTATTTAAAACTGCCTAACAATTCCAAAACTTGTGTACATTTTTATGTATTTGCAAATGTGGCAAAGTTCTAACTTATTCAAGCATTTTGATAGCACTTTAAGAGTTGCATTTGAAAAAACATCAATATTAAATTGAGTGAAACACAGTGGTTACAAGCTGCTCTATTAACAGGGGTGGTTTAAAAATGCGTTCGGTAAATTCTTTATCATTGCTAACTTATCTATCATTGTTAAATGAATCTTTGTTGTTTATGAAGGAAGTCATGCCGATTAGCGGTTCTTTCCGATGTCACGTATTTTGAAGGCGAAAAACTGCGGATGTCAAAAGTGCAGCAAACTTCAATATTTTCACTTAATAAATCTTGCCAAGAAGAATAAGATAAACTAATGCTGGACGAGTTTGCAACTTTTTGCCTGAATCGGCTTCCACACCAACAGACACAGTTTGTTTTCTAGCAATTACTACTCAATACGGTGGCGCTTGAGTTTCAACATTACCAGTGTATTCTTTGTATTCTCTATTACACCACGTAATCTTTAGAATCGCAATTGGTCGTAGATTAGATAATAAATTATGCATTCTACACCCATGCAGATCTGGTTCAAAGGTTTATGAATCGGAAATTCATGAATTAAATTTTCGATTATGCGCAAGGCGCCAATCTGAAGATACAATCATGAACGACTTTATTAAACGGACTTTTGATTACGGCAGGCATTCCAACGCTTTTGAAAGCTTTGGAAATATAAAAACTTACAAAATAATTAGATTTTATTCCAAGTTGCAATCGAAACCTTCGAAATCTTTTGATCTTATGCAATATCATTTCTATAAGAAATTTTGAATCAGCATCTAATAATAGAGCTACCATTTCTTTTATTCAAAGCGTAAGTATAGCAATCCAAAGGGGCAACGCGTTGTCAATATTTATTCTCTACTTTCTTTATAACAACTAGATGAATTGTTCAATGCACCGTTTTAACACATTAAACTTATGCCTACTCAAAATCACACAAACAAAGAAGAAATGCTCTTTGACTTTGGTAATTATAAATTCATCAACAAAGCAGGTTTAACATAAAATTTACCGCAACAAATTACATCTCCAAAAACCTTTTTCTAAAACAAACGCCAATTCAGAGAAAGAGGTTTCTTCAAACACCAACAAAAAAGTGCAATATATTCCCTCGCTAATCCCAACTTTTGTTCAGTTCACAAAAATTATAGTTGAAGCCATTACCTACAGTTTTGGCTCTAAAAAATCTAGCCGTTAATCCAGAAAGAAACTCTGTGAAGTATCCCTGACATTTAATTTTCCAATTCTCCAACGGAAGGTACCATAATGGCTAGGAAGCGAGTTTCTTTACCTGGAAATTTTGAATATTGCCGAACCCTTGTTATTGCAAACAAGGTAGGGATTTTTAACGTGCGTGAGAACATTCAGTTCTACCTCTCATTCGAACAAGGGTCTATTTTTGTGAAAAATGCTCGCATGGTATTTTTCAAGCGACCCGTGTCGGGATTGGAACACGAAACCTTGGAATCGGTAGTCAAACGCGAATCTATCTGTTTCACGTAGTAGTTCAATTACAAATACCCCTACATTTGATTTTCCAATACTACACTCGAAGGTACTACCTTGGCCAGGAAGCGAGTTCTTGTTACGTGAAAATTGTGAATAGGAATCTTTAACGTGCGTGACAATACACACGGACTTTTGACCTCTCGTTCTAACGAGGGTGTGTTTTCGTGAAAAATACCCGCCTACAATTTTTCAAGCGATTCGTGTTGAGAATGGAACCCCGAACCTTGGCATTAGCAGTAATATGCAAACCTGTCTGTTCTACGGAGCCTCCGCATCATTGAGACCCCTACATTTGACTTTTCAATGCTCCACCCAAAAGTACTGCGGTGGCCAGGAAGAGGGTTTTTTATTTGGAAATGTTGAATTCTACTACCCAAGCCAAGTAAGGATAATTAGCATACGCGGCAACACTCACACACGGGACCTACATTTTATATCTAATCCGGATGAGGGCGTATTTTAATGAAAACTGCTCTCTTAACATTTTTGAAGAGGTCCGTGTCGGGAATCAAACCCGGGATCTTGTGATCAGTAGTCAGCCGTGAACCTGTCTGATCCACGGAGCCCCGTATAGTTGAAACCCTACATTTGATTTTCAAATGTTCCACTCGAAAGTACTATATTATCCAGACAGCGAATTCTTTTTTACTTGGAAATTTTGAATTTTTTCGAACCCTTGTATTCTATTTAAGTAGAATCTTTAACATGCGTGACAACACACGTACACACATACACACACAGATACACACCCCCACGCGCACACACACACACATACACGCCCCCACGCACACACACATACACGCGCGCGCGCGTACACACACACAACATACAATTTACTTCTCAGCCTAACGAGGGCGTATTTTTGTGAAAAATGCTCGCCTAACATTTTTCTAGCGGTCTGCGTCAGGAGTCCTTGGGATCAGCAGTCATTCGCTAACCTGTCTGATTCTCGGAACCGCCAGTATAGTTAAGACCGTTCATTTACATTTCCAATGCTCCACCCGTAGGTACTACATTGGCCAGGAGGCGAGTTTTTTGTTGCCTGGAAATTTAGAATTTTGCCGAACCCTTGCCGTTCCAGGCAAGGTAGGGATCTTTAACGTGCATGACAACACTCACACACGGGACCTCCATTTAACCTCTCATCCAAACGAGGGCGTAATTTTTGTGAAAAATGCTCACCTGCCATTTTTCAAGCAGTCGGCCGTGTCGGGATTTGAACCCGAGATCTTGGGATCCGTAGTCATACGCTTACTACATTGATCCACGGCGACGCCTAGTATAGTTAAGACCGCAGAATATGGACATTGTATATTAACAGTACCGCAAAATAGCATTTAAAATGAAGAAAGAAATATTGTGTGCTAGCGCAAAGAGAAATAAAGCTTTTGTATCATTTTTAGCAGTTAAATCTTATAACACTTTACAATTGATACAAAAATAACTTATTTATACAATCACATCCGTACTCTGCATGAACAAATATTGTCTTCCAACTGTATTGTTAAGCCATTCTTTTACGCGAAATTCACGGTGTGCTGTAGGGATTTCAATCCCGATTCTAAACCATAGATTCTACCGTAAGTAAGGTTATTTAGCATAACACTATTAATTTTTGCTATTGCCATGCTGCTCAATATGGAAACTATTTAGAAACAAGAGCAATTTCAAAGGCAAATCAAGGCAATAAAGAGGTCTAAATATTCTAGCCCAAAGCTAAACCTTAGCAACAATAATAACCCGTGTGATAATTGCACAAAGTACGTACGTAGGATGCTTGGCTAAGACGGCCAGTAAGCCGCAACTGGGGTTTAAGGAGGTTTAGTCCACCCCGTCATTAGGGTGCAACACATTAACTCAAGGCGTGCGTAGGCCGGATCAACTTGCCTGCTGATCCTCTGACATACTCCATTACATACTAATGCTAGACGCAATTACATCATAGACATTTAAGCTTTTATCTTTATAAGTATAAAACAAGTTTCGACTTCTCGTTACTTGACAGTGCAGCAGGTAGCTTTTCAATTAAATTTGTGCTCATATTACACTCATTTAGTCTCTATTATTCAAGTGTAATTTTGGAAATATGAACGGAACACAGTCCCAATAATAAAATTCTATTACAATCTTGGTCAGAACGTCAGAATGAGGAGATCCTCTTGAATAAAATTAAGAAAACTTAAAATGGAATATTGATTTGGTACAGTTAAATTGCTTTTTGGCACTTTCATTAGTATATAAGAGATAATTACATCGATTCCCTGATAGTAAATTTATTGCTAGGGGTGTTTTTGTAGATTACTTACCGAGTACTCTTAATGTAAAGAGGACAGTTGCTCTGATTACTTGACGAGCGATTTTTAATAATACTTGAAACATTAAATTTACAAGTTGTTTCTAAAGAGGTTTACACTAAGTAAAGCTTCTTGATTAAATGTCCCACCAAGAAATACTCCCAAAACGAAAATATGGTGTTACAAACTATACAATGAGTTAGGCTGTGTATTGTGCAAATCAAGTTATTAACCATATGAGGTTTACAACAGTTTGCTTGAGTCACAATTTCTTGAACCGGTGATCCTCGACTTAAAACACAGATTGTCTTGAGACCCGATGACCCTGCTTACCAGGTTGTCCAAACTAATCCTATGACCCGAATTGACCTTATGACTCGAACTGACCTAATGATGCAACCTGATCCAAAGATTAAAACGTTTCGGAAACGCAAACTGAATAGAGGGCTTATATCACTTATACCTAAATAAAACAATCCATTTTGTTTTCATTTTCCAGATCTCTGTCGGTGCATAAACTCTTTCCCTATTAATACGTTTTCTCTACAAACGTATAATTGTTTAAAAAATTGTTTCATTAATTGCTTGTGAGATAGTTTAAAAATGTGTTCGTCTGTAAATGGAAATAACTTTCACTTTAGGTCTTCGTAATAAATAAACCCTTTGCGATGTTGTTATACGCCTTGTTTGAAAATTCATTATTAGAAAGAATGGTGACTAACAGAAAAGAAATTATTATGAACACAGCCTCATTCCTAAATTATATTTAATTCGAAAAAACAATATAAACTTTAATTATGTTAGGAAGGATGCATAAATGTGGCTGTGCGATAGTTTAACTAAAAGTAAACTTTTCTGTTGGCCATGTTTCTTATTTTTGAAAAAAAGAGGGATGTACGAAATTCCTATTGTTACTCTAATTTGAAAAATATGTGTGCGTCTTTAAAAAGCATACCGACCCTAAATAACATTTAGGTAGTTTAGTTTTTTACAAAGAAGTTCAGAAACACTTGTTTTAGATAAAAACGTTCAAATTTGATATAACGCAGAGGTTAAACAAAATAGGGAAATCATGGCAGAGTTATTGATTTAGCTTATATTTTGGCAAAACAGAAACTTCGTTTTCGTGGCCTGATTAATCAAAATTCAATCAACCCTGAGAATTTTAAAACACTATGAGATCTAATTGTAAGCTGTAATCAAGGGTTAAAAGAACATTTGACAGAAAGAAATTTATTTTTGGGAAGTTTCAGAAACAATACAGAACAATATGATATACTGCATAAAAGTAGAAACTATTAACTAAGTATATGTAAAACGGTATAGCAGAAGCACTATTTTCATGTGCACTCTCGATGAAACCACTAATATTATAGAGAATTCGCAGTGCTCAATGGTAGTAAGATTGGTTGACCACTGGTGCTGTACAAAACTATTTCATGTGCAATGTGCGACGGCATGGAGTAGTTTATTATTTAAGTTATTAGAAAACTTTGATCGAAAAACAAACTTAGTTGCTCAAGCTAGAAATGAAGCTAGGGTTATGGCGGCCCAAGATGATGGAGACATGTGCCACAGGCACTAACTTACATATTTTGGCTCACGCACCAAACTTGGCTTTTCAACAAAGCTGTTCTAGACTTATAAGTGCAAAATTACTTTGTTTTGCAGTTTAAATATGTTCTTATTTTTTCTATCAATCGTTAAAGCACTTACATTTTTTAAATTAAATTGTTGGAAAGTATATTCGGAAAACAAGCGAAATAATATGGAATTCAAACACAAATGCTATTACCGCTACTTTCGATAGAAAAAAATTAATAAGTGTATTTTAAGAAATTATAAGTTGGTCTGAAATAAATGCAAAGTTAGTGAAGTAAGTAGATGATTATAAACGCAGGTTTAAAGAGTTGGAATTTCTTTTTGTTGGACGTATTTAACAAGATTTTGCAACAAAAAGGGTTCTTTTTTTACATTGTTGCAGTATTCGGTGCAGACGATGAAGAAAAGTAAAGTAAGCAAAGAAAATCGTCCGCACGGAATACCCCAACATAATTAGGAGAATCCAAAGAAGCAATGCCGTACTAGTTGAAAACGTCGTAGGGTCAGATGGGTCGCACAGAAAGAAAAATAGGAAACCTCAAGAAATAGATTTATTACAAACCGTTAGTTGATAAACATGGTATCAAAAGGAATATTTACAAAAACCGAAACGAACATTTACGTAACGTCCTGTTAAACCATGATAAAAGCGAAAACGCCACTTGCCTATAACACAACATAAATATACATAAAATTTAAACAAATATCAATTAGGGATTATTCCCCAGTCACATCAATTCTTAAAATATAAATAACAAGTACACGTATACTTACACAATGTTCCCAGTCCTAAATAAATACAAACAGAAAAGTAGACATAATATATACAGTAATACAAAGTTGGTTATCTGCTACTTACCGAAATACATTTCCTAAAGGTAATAGCGTAACCCTAAACTGAAGGTAGTTTTATGATTAACCAACTGCTAAACTTATTTTAGCTTATAATTAGTAAACAAGTTGATGTTAGCATTTCCTAAATCTTAAGCTAATGTAAGTAAATTGCTTCAACGTGAGCATATGTTTATCTTAATTGTGATTTGAAAACAATAACGCAATCATTTGTGCACTAACGTTTGATAGTTAAATTTAGAACCGGAGTTTGTAATTTATTGTGCCATAACCACGCGTAAGAAAAAACTAGAGCACTGGCGTGGTTATCAACTATAAAAAGAATTAACCAGGTTCATAGAAATTATCAACAAAGAAACAGGGTATTCTTATCTTAAGTCAGTTTGTGTGTCAGAAAAGTTGCTGCCGTCCGAAAGGACTATTTGCTCAACTGCAGTGTGTATCGTATCATACCCCGCCAGCCTGCTTCTGGTACCATTGTAGCAGATCCGAAAGCGCGTTCTTACAACTGTCAACGAACCGGACACCCTTCTGAAACAGTTTCACTGGTTACAGAACATTGACTAATTTTGAACTTTATAGAACCGAAGCAAAGCAATGCCTCTTAAAAGACAACATCTTAAGTAACATTGCGAGTTTTTAAGTCTCATCACGTCAAAGGACGCTGCATAGGATCCTCTCTTTCGCCGCTCAAAATGTGTATATAGGTGAACAAGACCTCCAAATGGTAACGTGTTTTCTCTTCAAAAATATTTCCCATCGATAAAACAACCACATGCAAAGTATTCTCAAAACATCACCTGTAAAGTATTCTCAAATAACCACCTGCATATAAGCGCAAATAAGAAAGCAAATGACATGAATACAACATGAAGACTTCTACAAGCATGTCTGCTTGAAAACAATGTCAGTTCAATCTGTTAGGCATATTTGCAACCCACATTGCAGAATTATATAGCTAAGTGTTTAGCGAGTGGCCTACATCTTGCATAAAACCATAGAAATTTACTATTTTGATTAATAATACCGTGACAAATTAACCAGATGGACAATTTTTATTGTTCGCCATCTGTGTCCATAAACACCTGTTTGATAACGGAATACCATGTTTTAACGTGATAATAGTATTTTCGAAGTAGCTGTACTGATAACCAGCATCAAGATTAAATGTGGAATATAGTTACGCTGTAGGGATTACATCATTGGGCATATCAAATGGTTGTGAAAATCTACAAGGTGGTAGTTTCTCGGGGTCATGCTCCCTTTTCTCCCTCTAAACTTTTCTGAGGTGCACTGAATTTTCTGATTTGTTTAGAAACTTTTTGGTCTATTGCAGTTTTTTCGTATGTGTGACCGTTATTTAGGAAAAAAATAAGAATCTATTTTCTGTAAAGCGCTAGATTAAATTAAAATTTTTAAGCGAGAATAGGAGGCTTTGAATTAATTGTGGACAATGTCTTGTTTTTATTAATTCGACAGTACGCTTCGCATTTGAACTCATAGCTTGTCTCTGCATATGTTAATTAGTAAAGGAAGTCGTAAAGTGTATGGTGTAAAGATATTTTAAATACTTGTTATTATCTCATAAAAATGACATATTTTACGAATTCTGAAATGGTTGAGAAGCATTTCATCTATGGTCTTGTGAATAGAAATGCACAAGAAGTCAAACGTCTGTACATGAAACGCTATCCCAATAGAGTATTTTGGGATATTCATATGCGTCTTGTAGAAACTGGAACTCTTAGCAAAAATGTCAATGATGCAGTAGACCACGTACTGCTACAACACCACAGATCCAAGACGCTGTTCTAAATGAAATAAAAGAACATCCAGACACTACCACCAGAAAAATCGGCGGACATTTAAATGTTAGTCATCAAGTTGTTTAACGTATCCGGCCTGATTCTCTACTATACCCTTACCATATTCAAGGGTGTAGGCGCTCCTTCACCGAGGTTTCTTTTTTAGGATTATTTTCTGCCAGTGGTACCTAAATAGTCTAGCCATAAACTATAATTTTGATTTTTACAGACCTATTTTTCAGGAAATTCTATTAAAAAATTTTCACAACTACATATGTGCTGACGATAATTCACATAGAATTGTAGCCACGCATTTTCAAGTGCAGTTCTCATTAAATGAATGGGGTGGTATAATTGGGGATCATTTGATTGATCCTTTTTTTTTACCTGGTCGACTTGCTGGTCATTCATACAGGTATTTTTTGCAACACGAATTGCTTTTATTACTCGAAAACTTACAGCTTTTGCTGAGAAATGAAATGTGGTATATGCATGATGGCGCTCCGGCACATTTTTCTATTTTAGCGAGGGAATATTTAAATGAAGTATATGAGAACCAATGGAAAGAACGAAGTGGACTTCAGTCATGCCCCTTTGAATCCCTTGACTTAAATAGCTTAGATGTTCACCTATGGAGGCATGTCAAATCTCTAGGGTATACAACACCAGTGAATGATGTTGATAATTTACGAAATCGAATTATAGCTGCATTTGAAACCATAAGAAGGAGTACGGGCATCAATGAGAAGAAGAGTGGACGCATGTATAAGGGCTGAAAGAGGCCACTTTCTACATTTGCTTTAATATAATTTCCTTGTTATAGTTAGTATTTAGGTTTTTGCATTATAAATTTTTTTGATTGTAAATACTTACTACGTCGCAGAAAATAGTTTCTTATTATTTTCCTAAATAACGGTCACTTATACGGAATAACTGCAAGAGACCAAAAAATTTCTAAACAACAGAAAATTCATTTTGTGTTTTAAAATCTACCAGTGGCACACCTCAAAAAAGTTTAGGGGAAAAAGGGGGACATGACCCCCGAAAAACTACCACCCTGTAGATTCTCATAACCATTCGACATGACCAGTGATGTAAGTTCTACAGCGTAACCTATATTCCAAGTTTGATTCATAAATATTGGATACATCACATATTCTTCGACAATTCAATGTTATGTATAAAATTTGCTAGCAGTTCGTTAGTTATAAAAGCCAGATTTTTATATAAACTATAGGAATTTAAACATCTATCGCTCACGTAAGTGGTCTAAAAGCATCAGAAGGTAAATTCGAAACTCAAACTTTAAAAATCAAATTAAAAGAAAGATATCAGTATGTGAAAAATAATTAAAATGTTTCATCCTTCTGTGTTTCAAGGATGTACTGTAATAAAATTATTAATGTATTACCATTTGCGATATTTCTGAAAGTGCTAAAACATTAGTTGAAATATTTTTAATTTTTTACAAATCTGATTTTTTCTTCTATACCGCTGAATACAAACACTTAATAATACAAATAAAATGACTGTACAATAAAATTGCATTGAACTGTAAATCTAGCGAAAAAATTGCCATTTATAAATTAAATCAATGCACGCGAAATCTATTTCGTGGAATATTCTCAACTTGCAAACTACCGTTCCCCGTAGATTTTAATTATAATTACGAACATTCCTTTATGTACAAGCTACATTTGAGGCAATTTCCTCATCTTCTTACACAGTCACAGAGAATTACGCTTGGCCGCTTCACGGGCCGAAACAAAGAACACAGTATTGGACACAATGCAGCTCTTCGCGCTTCCGCTGCATTGTGGCGGTGCGTTAAAGGGTGGATAATGTGCAGGATAAAGCCTTTACTGAGCTGCTTCTACTGTCTTAAGAACGCTGAAGTCGGAATTAGGGTAGTCTAGCGGTAAAGAAATTAACAGCCACACGGATGGCTACCCAAAAATTATAATAAAAGGAGCTTTGAAACTTTTAGCTACTTTAAGTGGAACAAAATGTACGCCTTAATGAAATTTATTTGCTGGATTTTAAAACAATGCACTTAGTAGGTTTATGGAAAAGCCAAGGTAACGTACATACTTTAATCACCCCATGCATTTTATAATTTACCAATAATGCCGTTCTAAATGTACTGTTTACAGAAGAAATTTTATATTCGATCCTTTCTGAGAATTCAAAAAGATTATATATGTCTGTCTTTTTGAATTAAAATTTCGAGCAAAGTAAGCTAACAGCAATTAAAGTTAAGCTTAATACTACTTAACTATAGAAAAAGCACTATTAACCAATATTTTTCGAGCAATTGCGCACCAAACTGTTGTTTTCATATATACACGTCCCTCTGCCAATGTGGCAAACTTAAAAGATTTGTATGAATAATTATCCATCCAAAGTTATGATACATTATAATAATAGTTACCGGAATGTTTGTTTTGGATTTTTTCTTGGATACTGCATTTGTTTTATAAAAATACTGCATTTACCTCTGCAACTCAATAAGAAAAAAGAAAATAAATGTTATAGATACAATGGGGAAAACGACAATTTTATCGTCAATGATGATTTGCACTTCTAGCTTTTTTCTTATGCAATTCAGCATTTTCTCCGGAGTTTGTATGATATATTTTTTGTAGTTTTGTTATTTACAAAATGAATGTAACGTTAAAAACCATCATTGTGTTTTGAAAAAATCATCACTGCACCTTTCATGCCGGAATATATGGTGTGGGACAGAGTAGTTTCAAATTATAATCGCGACAATACGTAGAGGTTATGACAATAATGCACATGAATAAAACTGATAAAACAAATTTTTATTACGTTAAAGTTTAAAAACATAAAAAGCTTGAGAGGTTTATCAATAAAACTTAAAAACCTTCTATTAAAGAAACCGGTTGTGTGCAAATTTTAAAAATTTTCAGGTAACGCAACGAATAAAAAATATAGGCTGCGAAGGCACTATCGCGTTCATTCCCGTAATTCTATTCTATCGTGGATGAATTCGTTTAATGCTATGGGTTGGTTGGTTTTGTTGGTAGCAATCGCATGGTGCGCACGTCTGAAAACATCCAAGGCCGTGGATATCTGCACTGAGTCATGCACACGCCTCGGGATTATTAGACGGAAGTGTAAGATGAATGTTGATAAATTTTTGCAACTGAGCTTTGCTAATCAGTTACTTACACAGGGGAACAGAAATGACGATTTATAATCAAACTTGCTTATGCATACACATTTATATGGTTACGTCAATAAGCTAAATTACTGCTATTAGGCACCTGCAAATCCTCGAAAGGTGCACGTAAACCATTACATTGCGAAAGAATGGCTATGCCGTGCGCTGTGTCTGCAAGTTGTCGGCGGTCCGTATTTTTTTGAAGACCATAATGGGATTGCGGTGCAAGTGGATGATGCACGACACCGCGAAATGTTACTCAATTATTTGGTACCAACTCTTCTGCATCGTAACATGAATATGAATAACATCTGGTTTCAGCAAGATGGCATGTTGAGCCATACAGTATGGGAAGAGATGGAATAGTTGCGGACAGTTTTTAACGGGAAGAAAACCTCGTACTTTGGTAATTTCCAGTGATTTATGCTTTCTCCTAATATTATTGCTCCAGACATCTTATTTTGTGAATACATAAACGACAAGGTATACAGACACATACCACATACATGAAGGATAAAATACGGCAAGAGATCGAAGAATTAAACAAGCATCCTATAGTTCTGCGAGAGATTATAGAGAATTTTCGTGGAAGATTGCAGGCACTTGTTGAAAGATATACTTTTTAAAAACTAACTTATAAGTGATAAGTGGCAAAATAGATATTTTTTTAGTTTTATATTTATTGATCTGTTGTTTTCTGGTATATATTTATGGCCATTGAAAAATGTTCAGATTCTGTTGGCGGATCCTAAACATGAACAAAATAAGACGCCAAAAAGTTCCGGTTGTCGTGTTTCTTAAAGTCTTAAGACAAAATTGATCTATTATCTAAAAAACAAATGAGTATTCGTCATGCACAAGTTAAGAAGAAGCGACTAGTAATGAAAAATAATGAAAAGAAATGACAGTTTAAGATTTATTGGCAAAAGGGACTTCAGTTTTAGAAGCAAACAGTTTAATCAAGCATATTCGTTATAAGATCCAGTTTTAGATTTTGGAAATTTTTTGGAATCAATGTTATTACTAATCAATTGCAACGTTTTACTACACGAGCATTTGGCTGCAGCAATTGCTGTCAGCAAAACCGCGCATAAAAAATCCGATCAGAAGTATCTTCAACTAACTCAGAATAAAGAAGTAGGGTCGAAGGAAAGTAGAGAATACCAAGGCAGATGAAGTTTACTAACCTTTCTCTTAAAAATTTCAGTCAATCTCGTCATTAAAACGACATCTTTTTCTACGAAAATATTTAATTCAACTAAGTAGGAAAAGCAGATTTTTCTGTGTAAATACATACAACATAGGATATTTCTGTGAAAGACCAGTGTTGGATAATGGTTCGATATGTATTACGCGATGAAATTAAAGAAACACGCGTAGAAGCTATAACTGTTAATGGGAAAAGATGCCATGAATTTATTACCAGATATTTTATGAGACAATAAATTAGAAATATCTAAATGCTTTGGAAATTCAACTGATGATGGTGCCAACATGAAAAGTATATAGAATAGATTTATTGCGTGGCTTACTGAAAATTTTCCTAGCCAAGTGCATATGGGGTACTATACCCATGTATTGAATTTAGTACTGGGCGATGGCACTAAATCTCCTAATTATGATGCAGATTGCTATAATTCAATCAATATTTTGGTAGTGTCTTTTTAAGAAACGCACAATCGAATGAATGTTTAGCGACATGCTAATAAAGGCATATCAAAACTCTTCAGTTAATAAGAGAACTCCGTTGGTGCGCCAAATATACGGGTATTAATCAAATTTTTGGAAAATTAATGCCGATGTAAAAAGTAGAACTTTAAAAAGGCTTTAAAAAAATTTGAAACACTAATGTGTTTCAGAGTTATTCAAAAAGTGCATCGTCAAAATATTTACAAACTAGCGAGCCTGACATTTTAAAAACTCAACAGCTTATGAACAACACACCTCTTCAATTAGAGTATTTATAAAGGGATATTGATATAGCCTGGACAATACAATCGGGAAATGCAGAAATACAATTTATATCGAATCGACTTTTTCCAGTAAAGGAGTTAGAACAGTAAGACTTAGGTCTGGAGAATTGACTCATGACAATCGAGCATTTAACGGTTTTTATAAATTTACAATCGATATATACAATGTTATTGTTAAGATATTGTTATTGAGAGCATGGCCAATCGTTTTTTAAAAACACAAGCTTTTTGCAAAGGTTTGTAGCAGTATAATTCCCTGTTACTAGTTAAAAAAACATTAAACTTATTAAAACTACGCTTAAAAATAACGATTATCCCGAATCTGCTTTTGTCATCTTGTCATGTAAGATTGAGAAGGAATGTGTAATTGGGGGTGTTGATGCAAGACACTGTTCCACGCGTCGTTCTCTTACCTTTCTTAATGTTTCGGTAGACGATGGTTCTTTTTCGTATTCGAACAAGGTCGTGACCATTTTGCTCAATTGGTAGTTGAAATAATTGAAGTCCTGTACGAGGTAAGACCTCTTTTTGTGCTACTAATTGAATTTTACTCACAAGGATGTAATTTTTTAGCAACTATGAATGAATATACTACTAACAAATTATTACAAGAATTTGCTTCGGATGTGATTAAATGTTTCTACTCCAATTTTACTACAAAGAATGAAAACTTTAAACTTTTCCTTTAGGTCTCTACTCCGAAAATATCTACACTTACTTCTTATAAGATGCTACCTACAATCTATTTTTTGAATATATCTTAAAATACAGATTTCTTAAATATCTTCACAAATTTTTCTTCCAATGTTTTATATAACAAAAGCCGTGACAGTTTTACCTCCACGACGTAAGAATAACTGGAAGCCGGAATATCTTTTGATGAAATCAAATAGCTTTTAATTGCAACTATTTTGTGGACCAGATGTTCATCTATTTAGAAAGTTGATGACTTAACTTTATGGACGACTCGTTTCACAGCGGCAGATGTTTTCTTGGTGAACGTAAGTGGAAGTCAAACAAAATACTGGGATGTGTGCTTGTCTCAGGTATGAGTTTTGCTATATTCTTTTTAGTGTCAACGGTAGTAATATTCTAACCTAACTTTGTATACATTTCTAAATTGCCTAAGTGAGAATTTACAACAGTGGTATTATCTTGCTTATCTTGCATTTAGTTAAAATATGCTTATGAATATTTTTAACTGCTTATTACCTAACTCTGTGAACATACAAGATTTCATAAAGTTTTCTATGGTTAAAGGGTTTTATGCCAAATAGCTTAAAATTAAACATAACTATCTTAATTGTCTTTACAAAAAGCTTTGTATAAATGTTTTTAAAGGCATCATATTAAGACTGTAATTTCCTGATTATTGATCGCTCACATTTTATAGAAATAATTGTTCCTATACTGCTGACTGAACTTTCAATATACAAGATTGGTACTTTTCTTGCCTTCACTATTGCCAACTCCGCAACCTTAAAGGCCAATGCTAGTTCCGAAGAGTATGTTTATTTTTATACTCTGCAATACACCTACTCTTTATATCTCCTCAGAAAAGTGTACGGTGCAGCAGTTTTAGTTTTCTGTTTCTAAAACTTGTAAGAAATTAAACTAAGTTTTCTGCACTAGAATGCATTGTCTAAATACAAAATTACTTAACATCGTTTAAAAGAGAACCTATTTTTGCTAAGATGGTATTAATTTTCTTATTGAAAAGTTAAAAAAATAATGACGGGCGTATGTTTAATTTTGTTTTTTACAAAAAACATATTCACACATTTTCTCTACAATAAAAAAAATTTGGAGAGCGAATATTTGAACGTTAGGAATTTGACATGGAAATGCCTATGGTATGGGTGAAGCAATTCTACATCCGGTATATGCAACTATTTACATTATAAATATTAGACTGATGTGGTTTTTAAAATATATCATTTTGGAAATCAAGAAGGGACTCATTTGGTGTTTATTTTGCGGGTCGAGTGTGGAGGGGGATTCTTAGTTACTCTACTGTTTGTAGGTAAAATTATGATTCCTAGTTTCGTCCTTTGTTCCAAAGCTTTTCTATTTCAACGCTGAAATTATTAATTTTATACTGTTACTTAGATTAGCTGTGAGTCCTGACTATATACAATCCATTCCCAAAAACCGATCAACAAAGTTACTAAATAAATTGGATGAAACATGCTTTTAACTACAAATAGAATAATGGAATAAGCTCTTAAAGCTTAATACGCAATTTAATGTCTTGCGAATGTATCCTGAAGTGAACGGCTGTTTTATTCCTATTCTACTAATTTCGGCTTTGTTAATAGTTAGAGGATGAAGTTTATGCCTTAATTATTGTTGGAATTTATTAAATTGATTCCCATACAGCGCACGGCGTGAAAAGAACGCTTGCCGTAATCAATTATCGTTAGCTGGTAACGTGTTCTTGTCAAATTTTCATAATTAGGTTGCCGACAATGTGAAGTGCCATTGTTGAGGCTTAACGAAGAGCTGGTCGTTAAAATATTTGTTTTCAATACGAATCTCGTTACATGGATGACTATGAATCGTTCCGACGGTGTTAATTATTTCTCACCTCGCTGCTAATTATCGTGGCGTTATAACAATACTGTGATGCAACTACAATGTCTATTATATTTGTACCTTCTCGATTGTTATAAACCTATGATGATGTATGTTTAACTTGGTGTTGAAAGTAGTGAAATAATTGGAACACGATTCCGAATGCTATATCATGTATAATTGGCTTTAGTTTTAACTTTTAATAATAGACAGGACTGACTGTCTAGGAACTACTAAAAACTTTAGGGTATAATTCTTTGTAGTTTTGAACTTTTGATATTTTGGATTACAAGCCGATGAAATTATATAAGAGCCGAAGTACATTAGATATTTTGATGCTATACATATCTCTTTTTAAGTAACTTTAGGGCCCATTAGAGCAAGGGTGAAAACCTCTGGCACGGACGCATAGTGTACACAAGTTTTAACGACACATGAGCAACTTATTTTCTTTTTTCTATTACATTGAATGTTCCTAGCTAAATTGATTAGTGGTAGTATATTAATCAGATTATAATTTAAGGAGCAAAATTGATGTGACATCATTTCGGAATTAATTATTTAAAGACCAAGAAGAACTGATTACGATGTAGGTATAGTACTTGCAATTTCTGAATATACCTCGTCATCCGCGACTATTTATGCAGAAGTTTGTCTATTTAATACCGTACAATATCAATATTACATTTTTGGTTTGAATAGTGGCGATGTTCAACGTTGTCAACAATTTTAAAGTCGGATATGAAATGTTGACGTTTAAGTTTTAGGTTATGTCATTCGTTGTTTAGTTTGTGTCAACGACCTCGTGAATGTTCCTGTTTTTATACGTTGATTTTTGGCTAGTTTTTGGTTCAAACAGTTCTTTTCAGAACTCATATTAGTATTAAACTGAACTCTAATTGATGAAGATGATGGGCGGAATGCATTTAGACGTAGAACCAAAGAAGTTGTTGCTAGTTTGATCACCTTTATAAGTTGTGTGAAACTCGTATGTATTCATTTCAAGTTAAATTTATAGTGTATCATGTTTCTATTCATACTTTATGCCAGAATTTAAAGTATGATAATCTTTTTAATGGTAATTGAACTATTTGTGAATCCTATAGTAAGGTTTGTCATATAAATGTTTTAGGGTTGCTGCAACGTGCGTATTTACTGTATTTAGTAGTGTTCGTAATCTTTAACTTAAACAGACATTTATTAGCCTAACGTTATCGTTAATAGGAATTTATTTATTTAAATGATGAACGGGATTTAACACCATGGTTTGTTTAACGTGTGATTCCCAGATTAGCCGCTCAAAACCAGGTGTTATTTGTGCCGGCTTTTGTGGTCAGAATAGTTATCATATCAGCTGTGTTGGTATTCCACCAGATGTTTTCAAAATTTGAAATCGTATGGACTCTTATGGTACTGCAATGATTGTTATTCTGCTGCTTCTAATTTTAACAAATATCTCTCAGAATCTATTGATGGGAAATTAAATGATGTTGTTAAAAACATTGAATCACTGTTTTCTGTTGTTAAAGAAGAAATCATGGTTTTAGCTAATGATAAATTAAAACAATGATTCCACTTAGTTCTGAGAAACCATCATACACTCAAATAGTTAACAATGTTCCTCATTCCATGGTGATTGTTAAACCAAAGGACTCTACTCAGAACAATTTGCAAACTAAGACTGATCTTATGACCAATATAAAGCCTAGTCAACTGAATATACACGTATCTAGGGTTAAATACACTAGAGATGGGGGAATTCTTATTGGCTGTAGTAATGCTGATGATGCGGCCAAATTTCTAACTGCTGCAAATGCTAGGCTTTCCGAATCCTATGATGTGAAACGTGTACGCGCTAATATTCCTAAAATTAGAGTAGTCGGGATGATCGAAAAATATGAAGCAGATGAACTATTGTCATTACTTAGGTCACAAAATGATGTTTTCATTTGTCCTCTAGTTGTAAGATTGAGAGAATTTGGGCTACTAAGAAGAATGAGAAAATCTTTCAGGCTATATTGGAACTTGATTCTGAGACTTATAACAGAGTCATTGCATTACAGCATCTTTTTGTTGGCTATGATGTATGCTCTGCCTTCGATGCAGTTGATCTTGATCTATGCTATAAATGCTGTGGTTACAATCACCATCAAAAGCTATGTACGAGAAATATTGCTTGTCCAAAATGCGCATTATCTCATCAAATTAAAGATTGTCCCCCAAATTCCAAAACACGTTGCATTAACTGTGTTAACGCTAGAATTGCAAATACTGATCACTGTGCGTGGGATCATACCAACTGCACTGTTTATCAAAAAAGGGTTACCCATCACAGAAATTCTATGTTGGGTAAGTAGCAATTAATAAGTAATCCTTATGATCCAAACAAATCGTTTAGAGTGCTTTATCAGAACGTTAGAGGTTTAAATACTAAGCTTCAATCACTTTTAATTTTTCGATTGAAGCTGACTATGATGTCTTAGTACTCTCTGAAACCTGGTTGAATTCATCTGTTTACGATGCTGAAATGTTTCATGAAAACTGGGTGGTGTTTCGCTCCGACCGTAAGCTGGCGCTCACTAACCGTGCAACTGGAGGAGGTGTATTATTAGCACTAAAAAAGGATTATATTATTACGCAATTGGAGGTATCTGAATTATCTTCTCTAATACCTACAGTTGACATAATAGGTCTGAAACTATTAATTCAAACATGTAACTTATATATATTCGTCGTATATTTTCCTCCTGCTACTAATTATGAAACTCGCGATGTATTCTATAGCTTTATTAATAACTCTGAATGGACTCACTGTGAAAACAAATTATTAATATTAGGTGATTTCAATTTACCTACTTTCTACTCTAGTCGTTTAAATAAATCAATGAGTACTTACAACATTACTGCATTAGACAACTTTTGTGCGTATTTAGGTCTACACCAAGTTAATTCTATTCTCAATGCTAACGGTAGGCTGCTTGACCTGGTGCTCAGTGAATTGGATACTGTTGTCACACGGTCGCTAGACCCATTTCTTCCTGAAGATGGTCACCATCCACCATTGGACATAGTGCTGTCCCTGTCTCAGGGCAAAAACATTTTCCTGTGTTACATAAACTTGTATATAACTATAAGAAGGCAAATTTAGTTCAATTGTACAGTGATCTTTGCAACATAAATTGGGATAGTTTATCTGAATTTAGTGATATTGATGAAGCTTGTAATATGTTCTATTTACTCTTAGATTCGGTGATTGCTGCATATGTACCTAAATTAGGTTACCGTGGTAATACTAACCTACCACCCTGGTTTAATCGACAAATTGTCTCGAATATCAAAATTAAAAATCGTTTTTTACGTTTGTACAAAAGAACTCTTGACAGGAATGCTTATGATCAGTTTAGTTGTTTGAGAAGTAAAATTAAACATGACATTTCCGTGTGCTATCAAAACTATTTAATAAAAATAGAAAGCAGCATACCAGGTAACCCCAATCGCTTCTGGAGCTATATAAATGCTCAAAAAAAACCAGCAGAATACCTAATACCATGAGCTATGGCAATAGATCTCTTAGTAATCCGCAACACATAGTTGATGCATTTGGTTCGCTTTTTCAAGCTTCTTATATCAAGTCCACGTACTTTGAATCTAATTCACTGAACGATACCACTAATGTTCTTAGCTGCGGAATTCCATTTCTTAATGAAGCTGATGTTTTAAAGGCGCTAATGAAACTAAAACCTAAGGACACTAGGGAGTGGATGATATACCCGCCTTCTTAGTAAAGGATTGTGCAGTGATTTTGTTAAACCACTTACCTTACTCTTTAATTTAGCTTTTAAAATGAAACAATTTCCGCAATGTTGGAGGGTCTCTAAAATTTGCCCGGTTTATAAGAAAGGCTCAAAGTTACAAATTGAAAATTATAGGCCTATTACGATTATGTGTAATTTTGGAAAAGTCTTTGAAATTGTTATTTATAATATACTTGCATCTCATGTTAAGTCTTTAATATGCCCTGAGCAGCATGGATTTGTACCAGGTAGATCTACAGTTACTAACCTTGTTTGCTTCACTCAATATGTTGCAGAACAACTTGATAATGGAGGTCAAGTTGATGTTTTGTATACTGACTTTTCAAAAGCCTTTGACAGAATTGATCACGGAATTTTAATCACTAAACTTTCTAAAATTGGACTCACGTTATCTTTCCTAAGATTTTTTGAATCATACTTAAGTAATCGTAAGCTGTGCGTGGAATATCATGGTCATCAGTCGTTTGACTTTGTAGCTTCATCCGGTGTACCTCAAGGCTCCGTTCTTGGGCCTTTGTTATTTATAATCTTCATTAATGACATCGTTCGTCATTTGTCTTGTTGTTCTCTTCTCTATGCTGATGATTTAAAATTGTTTACATCTATATTATCAACAGATGACTGCAGGAAACTTCAAAATGATCTAGCTAGCTTGTATTATTGGTGTAGTAACAACAATCTACCTTTAAATATCTCGAAGTGCTATACCGTTAGCTATACACGTAAAATTAATCCTATTTCTTACACATACACCATTGAGAATGTTTCAATTAGTAAGTGTAGTGTTTTAAAAGACCTCGGTGTCAAATTTGACTCAAAGCTTACCTTTATTGAACACATTACAACCATTCAAAAAGAAGCGTACAAAAATTTGGGATTTGTAATCAGAAATGGATATCATCTTTCTCAATCTATAACTATCTCTGCCCTGTATAATGCATTTGTGCGCAGTAAGATGGAATATGCCTCTGTTGTTTGGAGCCCAGGATATGAAGTACACAGTTGGGTGTTAGAGAAAATTCAGAGACGATACGCTAAGTTTCTGTGGTTTAAGTCTGATGGTACTTATCCTCAGCGTGGCCTTCCTCAGGATGTTCTTTTAAATAGGTTTGGATTAAACGATCTACGTACACGTAGAAAATTCTACTCTGTCAGTATGTTGTATAAGTTACTTAATAATCTGATTAACTGTTCCAATTTATTAGGTCAAATTTACTTTCATGCACCCAACGTTAAAACTCGCTTAGCGTCTTTATTTTATGTAAAAACTCCTAGAACAAATATATTGAAATTTTCTCCTGTCAATGTTATGGTTCTAAATTATTTTGATATTCGGGACAATTTTGATTTATTTTGTGACTCTTTGCCACAATTAAAAGCTGTTATGCTATAGATATAGGGACTTATTATAATTTGTGTTGCTACATATGAAATGTACCTTATTTTGTTATTTTTTTTTTGGTATACATCCTGTAATTGGCTTGTCTGTCGGATGTATTTTTTTCTATAAATAAAATAAATAAATAAATAAATCCCTGAATATAATCTTGCACAATATTGAATTTAAATAACAAAAAGATGGCGGTTGCCAATAGACCTGCAGTTTGACGAAGTTCTAGATTACCAGAACGGGTGCAGCCGTCGTCAGTCAAAATAGTCCTTCATTCGGGTCTCTGGGAGGGGCCTACTACACAGGATGCGATCTAAAAATTCAGAATAAGAGTCAGGGACATTTTGCGAATCGGAGCGTGAAATGTTAGAAGTATGAAACAAGTAGGTAAGCTAGAGAACTTGAAAATTGAAATGGATAGATTAGCACTAGAAATAGTAGGGATCAGCGAAGTTCGGTGGCCCGACGCGGGGGATTTTTAGAGTGGAGACTTCAGTGTAATTCATATAGGGTCTTAGGAAGGAAATTCGGGTGTGGGGATAGTGTAGAAAATTACTTACAGAAGAACGAAAGAGTACTCATGGTTGGATTAGAATCTAAACCGCTATATACAGTAATAATACTAGTATAAATGCCCAACTCTAGCTACAGTGACGAAGAGGTAGAAGCGATTTACAAAGATGTCGAAGACATACTAAGATACGTAAAAGGACATGAAAATTTAATCGTTACGGGGATTTTAATGCAGTGGTTGGTGAGAGTATGGAAGAAGCGGTAGTAGGTTTATTGGGATTAGGCACGCGAGACTACAGTGGAAATAAGCTGGTAGAATTTTGCGACAAAAATATTTAATCATCACAAACACATTATTTCAACTTCATGCTAGAAGACGATATACGTGGAAGATGCCAGGAGATATAGGAAGATATCAAATAGATTACATTCTTGTTACACAACGGTTTAGGAATCAGGGGGTCAATTCTTGAGCGTTCGCTAACGTCAAGGTCACACGCTTACTAGCGAACGCAACCAAATACTATTCTTGGTCAGTCGTTGATAAGCGCACTCGCTATTTTCTATTCGCTACACAGCGAACGGGCTTTATAAGCTGTTACAGATGGTAACTTATAAAATTAATGTTGTGTAATGTAATCATTGTCATTGTTTGACATTTGACATATATGGACAATTTGTTTAATGCAAACGTAATGTTAATAGAACATCTAGAATTGGCAGAAAGAAATGTAGATACCTATAGAATTCCGCGAAATCCTAGAAATCCATTCTTAAGTATGAGTAATGATGCATTCCTTGAGACATTTCGGCTACCAAAAGAGTTAGTTACTTACTTATCTGATGTTTTGGAGACGTATATGATCCGCTAATTAATTCCGGCTTTTTTGATAAATGTTCTACCATCATTTTCCTTTGACTTTCTAAAATTTTTTGGCCACGGATCTCCTTTCTCTGCATTATTGCTTCAAAATTCAAAAAGAATAAAATCGTAAACTTAATGTCAACTCGCTATTAACGTCAAATGTTGTATGCGAAACGTACAAAATTATAAAAAATGTTCCTCATCTGCGGTGTTGCAATATTTCTTAATCGCTTACTTTAAGGTGTTGCGAATGCTTCAACGAATACCCGTCAAGAATATGTTCCTAATAAAATCGTCGCTAAATAGCATTCGCGACGTAACGAATACGCATCTTAACGAAGGATGTCTAGAATTGGCCTGCAGGTAAAAGAATGTAGAAACTACCCAGATGCAGATATAGACACTGACCACAAACACCATTGTAATTATTAAGGCCGCACTTAAATATAAAAATTTGAAAAAAGAAACGAAAAAATCCACTTGACTTTGAGAAACTAAAAGATAAAGATATGCACGAAAGATTTGAAAAAGTCATATGGATTGCTGAAAGATATCGGGAAAATTTCTTATTCTAAGGAAGTAGAAACGGAATGGAATAACATTATATCCAGCTTAGACATGACGACCAGAGTCATTCTGGGGTATACACAAAAAGAAAATCAGAAACCATGGAAAACAAAGAATATTCTGAATTTAATAGAAGAAAAACGAAAATACAAAAATAGATCAGACGAAACAGGAAAGCAGAGATACAAAGCCATAAAGTGGGAAATTATTCCCAAATGCAGGAAAGCTAAAGAACAATGGATTGATAAAAAGTGCAAAGTGGTACAAACTAAGATGGAAATACAGATGAAACATACAAACTAATTAGCATGAATTTTAGGGACATAAAACCGTATAGCAAAAATATAAGGGACGCGGCAGGTTACGTCATTATAGAAAATGTAGAGAAAGTGGTTATATGGCAATAATATATAGAGAATTTATATGCAGGAGAGGAATTAACAGCATTAGGATATTGAAAATGATGATTTGGGATATCCTATATTTAGAGATGAGTTTGAATTGGCATTAAAGGGTCTGAAAAATGGTAAGGCGCCGGGTACAGATAAGGTGCAAGCAGAACCTCTAAAAGCCGTTATACAAGCAGAACGTCTCTTCTAACTTTTAAGATATATGTATGAAACATGCGAGATACCCAAAGATTTTAAACGTAATAGTAACCATACCAAACAAGAAAGGCGCGGATAGATGTGAAAATTTTCGAACAATAAGTTTGACAGCACACGTGTCAAAAATATTATCTAGAACTGTACAACGACGAATGGAGAAACGAGCTGAGGAAATACTAGGAGACGATCAATTTGGGTTTAGACAAAACAGAGGAACACGGGAGGCTATTTTAGCTCTGAGGGTGATAATGGAGAAAACAATAGAAAAAGGAGAACGCGTGTATATAGGATTTGTAGATCTGGAAAAAGCATTCGACAATGTAAAGTGGAAAAAATGTTCTAATTACTCAAAAAAATTGAAATGAGTTTTAAGGATAGTCGGATTAGTACATAGCTTATACATAGAGCAATCAGCGGTAACAGAATTAGAGCAGGAACGTAAAGAAGTAGATATTAGGAAAGGGTTGAGACAGGGATGTGCCCTATCCCCATTAATGCCACACTGAGTAGTATAGCGAGATACATGATGGACATAAACTTACAAATAGAAATTCAATCATAAGGAGAAGAGTAAAGTGTTTCCAGTTAAATTAGAGTTGAATACAGTTTAAATGCGATAGCGATACCATTATTTCTAAACAAGTTTTCTAAATATCTTTTAATATAAGAGTACCTGTTGAATGCTCCTACGATTCTGGATTGAAGGCTGAACAAACGCCCATATGCAACTAGCACTTGACCTTTACACAATTTGCACTGAATCTTCATAGTAACGACTTCTCTAGCCTGTTTTCCTTAGATAATTACCTTTTGTATGAACTCAATTATAGTTATCAAACTATTTTTGTTTTCGGGATTTTCTGTCTAGAAATTTCTAGCGTGGACTCTTTAATGGTAGCCAGTGCACTGCTCTCGCAGTGAAACACGGGTCTTACGTAGGTCAAGTTACATTTTTATTCTAGTTAAGCCTGCTCTGATTAGAAGATTTTCATATTGGACGTTACAGTATGCATCGAATTGGCGTGCACAAAATTCGGCTGTAATTAAGTAGGCTGCAGTGGTTTCTGTAACTGAATTGCATTTTACTGCCTCTTCCTACTTGCTTCGGTAACGCTAGGGTAAATAGATACCTTTGTATTATGGTAAAAGTTCGAACATATATAAGGGTCTTGGTAGGTTTTGTTCTCAAGAAAGGTGCCCAGATCTATGACTTATATAAATGTTTTAATATGTAAATAAATGTTATCTCCGTTACTACGTAGCATTGACAAGATGACGCCAGACAACCAGAGAACGCCACATAAGTAATAATCTGCATTGTAAGAAAGTAAAATGATTCATTATTAATTGCGTATGCAAATGATAGAAAAATTTTGGCACTTGGTTTGTTTATTGTATTTCTAATGTAACTTTAAACGCTGAATTCGAATATGTAATTAGGGTCTTTCACTCACCTACAGTTTTTGCACAAAACAACTTTTTAGGTAATGCATTCTTCAAAAATTTACAATTATTTTTCTGTAATTCGTCAGTGTTTTCAAAATATTTTTATATAATAGATATATTTCCCTTCATATAGACAGGAAATGTAGCGCCAAAACAGTGATTCATTGCCACGGAGACACTATCTGAAGCAATTATAATATTTGTGGGAGTTACTTCCTTAACTGCTCCGTATGTCAGTACATTTCTGTGTGGTTGCACGTGTGTTACGAAATATAATTTTGAAAATTATATTTCTTTTATTTAGTTAAGAATTTGCTGAATTTATCTTTCCTTTCCGGAATTCTTGTGTTTACGTTATTGTCCTGAATGATAGCTTGAAATACCTAAATATGTCAAGCTCAGGTGTAAATAACCCAGATAGCGTTGTTAGATTTGGGGAGATACTAATGTTTACAGAACAAGACTAAGGTTGACCTCTCAGGTAAGGAAATGTTGTGAACAATATTGCGGTTGTAAATTATGAGATCAGGATAGGAAGTGGGCTTTCCATATTTTTTGCTTAATTTGTTTAAAGTGTGTAGCTAATTGTGCTAACGAGCTTGGATACATAGCTTTGCTGTACCTATGGTGTGGCATGATCCTCAAGATCTTGCCTCTGACTATTGTTTCTGCACACAATGCCGTCTCCAAATTTTAAATCTGCTATCAGACCAATACTTCACTGTAAAGACTTGCCAGCGCCACTATCTCCGATAAATCTGGTAGTAGAGACTTGGAACATGAGGAAGTTACTAGAATTCAAAATCAAAAGGGAAATCCACCTTTGAAGCAACTATATCTCTACCATATTTTTTAATTTCTTATGATTTGTATGACCTTATGCGAAATTTGCATATCTCTAAACAATAGGCCGAATTTTTGGGATCGAGGTTAAAAGGCTGGAATGTTTTCCTGCACGATACTAATGTGTGTCTATCGTATCCGTCATTCATAATGCTTTTATGTTGGGTAATAATATCAACTGTGTGATACATGTATTCGGAATTTAACATGAAGCAGTACCGTGGAGACATTTTATCGACTCTGCAACTAGTTCGAAAGCTGATTCTTGCAAAATGGCAACAAATTGCTTTTAGTACCGCTAACGTAATCAACTGGTAAAAAGAAGTATATAGTAAATTGAAAATTCTGCTGGAAAGATTCAATACAACAAGTAGTCTTGGACAAGTTGTTGTGATCTAAATGTTATTGCATTATTAAAGGCTATGCGGTTTGGCTATAAAAATTTGGTTGTTTCCTGTGTGAACGGAACAGCAGCGACTAGAGCAATCAGTACACAAGAAAAGAATTACAAATTCATTGATCATTTGAGCGTGGAAAGATATTGATCAGGCATCCACCATCAGTTGACTTTGCTGAATTATAATACCTACACTTCATATTAAGTCAGGCCTATTTAAAGACTTCATTAAGGAGATAGGTAAAAGTTGCGGCGGGTTTAATTATTGAAAAGAAATACTTCCTTAGGTTATGTTAAAATTAAATAAGGAGCCTCGACTGTAAATAAAAAATTTGGCCCAAGATCAAAACATGGAACACGTTAAAAATAGGTTAAAATTTTTTTTAAATATTAACGCTTCAAAATATCTTGAAATGATGTCAATCTTGCTAAAGGAGTATACAGAATTGAGATGAAGTACGTTTCTATGATACACGTATTACATTGGCGTCCCGATTTCTTCCATGCCAACTCGGTTCTGTTAGTAACGAATTAAGTGTTCTGTAAGGCGTCACTTAGTCTACCCTGACCAGAACAATACAGCTGAAGGTAAACGATGCATCTGTACACAAGGGAAAATCGGTAGCCACTCTGCGGCGTGACATCTTCAGATGGACTTGAATGACAGTTTACAAAGGGTTGCATTTAAGAACTTCATTAAGTTTACAATAGAAACATTCTGCATGTTATTTATATAATTCTAGTTAGCTTTAAAAATGCTCTCTAACAATAGAATTGCCCGTTTAGGGGCTTTTGTTTAGTTTTAATTGAAGTTTTGATTATAATACTAGTTTTCTAATCAAGTACAAAGTCGTCATATGAAATAAATGAGTGTTAATTAACAATATATTAGAATAAATAACTCTATGTAATATAAATTATTGTAGTGATCGATTTAACTTAACAATTAGTGCTTAGTTAAATTATAAATACATCTAGTAATAATTAAGGAGATGGCATTGTAGTTTTAAAGCAGTAAGGGAGTTTGTACTGTTAGTGATTAGCTGGAAATCAATCGCCTTGAGTACATCAAAATTTCACTGTAACACCGAGTAATTGCCAAGGTTTGTGTAATCAGTTGATAAAAAAGAACTGTTTTCGTTACAGTACGCTTTCACCAAGACATTTCCAATGTGGGAAGCAGATATCAAAAATAGAGGGGTGAAAAGATGCTAGCTGATTACTGCTGATCGTTAAACAGAGATATTTCTGATGCCAAATACAGAAGTCAATAAAAAAATTGTCTTTTAGGTAATATGAGTAATATTTATATTAGATGTAAATACATCAACTTTTTATATTTCAATTACACGTCACGTAGAAACTGTGCATAATGGAGGAGAATTTCTTATATAGTTGAATTCAGCATAAGGGGTTGTTCAAGAATCGTCTATTTTTATTCATCTGGAAACATTTTTTTTAACTAGTGTTAGTAGAGTAATGCACCTTTAGCTATGTCAGCCGCACGTTTGCGTCATCTAGAGAACATCAGGCCTTAATGGCCTCTTAGTCATTGGATTTTTTGTATCGAATTAAACATTAAAGACATTTCAAATTTATAAAAAGCATATTAATGTTAATCCCAGCTAGCATGAAATATAGCCGTTTTCAAAACTTATTTTTCGTGAAAAATTTCTCTCTTGCCTCGATTATGATGCAAGGTAGAAATATTATTAGATAAATAAAGGTATTTAACCACTTGCAATGAAGTCAACTTTGAGAAAACTTTATTTTGAGAAGGTTCTACTAATATTTGTAAATATTCAGTAAAAAAAAAAAATAAATAAAATTCAACTTAATTGTACACTAATAGCACAGCCTCAGATTCACAAAGTATCAAATAGAAATGCTCTTTATTGCATTTCGTAAAGCTGTTTCTTTACTTCTCTCAAGAATGGTTATATAGAAAATCTAACATTTAGCATGCAATCTGAAAGACAAACATTTACTACCTTCCATTTTGAAATGAGATTAACGCCGCGATTTCTAATCATCCACGTCTGCTTCGGTTAATTCCTTGGTTGCACTAAACACTGCGTGAAAGATACGAACCAAAGGTGTTTACCCGCACGGATTTCCTTAACTTTGCTATCAAACTTTGCAATACTTCACTTCTCATCATCGAAATTCGTGCTCTTCTAACAGATTTTACCCAAGTTAAACATTGTCGATATTGAACGCTTCATATTCGCATATGCTGTTTAAAACCATTTTATGTGGAATAGAATTTACAGCTGCCGCTCATAACGAACTTGGTTCTTAAGATCATTATTTATTGTAATAGAGAAAAACTGATAAAAAATTTTTGAATAAATTTAAATCTGATATTTATTTTTTCTTTTTACAATAACTTTGCTTTATTGCAATATGTAGGTATTTTTGGTTTTCTTTTTGCAAGTATTTCAGTTGTATTCTTAGAAGCTAATGAAAAAACGGGCAATACTGAATAATGGCGCTCTTTTATAATACACCTAACAAGGTAAGTAAAGTCTTTTTATAAGAATCACAAACAGAACTCGCTGAATCTAGTACACTTTGTATTTCAGCATTCTGCAATTCTATTCGTAAAATATTCGTAAAATTTGATATTTTTAATCTATAAAACAATTTACAATTCCATTCCAAACTTAGCAGAATTGTTTCAAACAAATTTAACAATGATGTATTTGTTTCAAAAATAGAAATTTTTGACTCGAATAATGATTTATTATGGTTTTCGATACTTATTTAACATAACAGCAATGTGAGGTAACGCTTTGTTCGTTATAGGTATTTTAAAATATCAGCGACCTGCGTTTATACCCCAAACATTATTGACGATAGTTAAGACCAAATCGAAAATATAGTTTGGGATGATAGTAGTGTCTACAATAGTGGTGACGTTACTTCAGTATAATTTATAAATCAATGTTACCATATGAATATTTTTTTACGTCTTTGAAAAAGATTGGTGGAATAGAATATAATAGAACTTGTAATGGAAAGATATTGCTTGTAAGAAGACAATTCGTATTATTCTAAATCTGATGTATAGTGGTTTTGTTAATTGGATAGCTAGCAAAAGTAATTAGACGACGGGCAATTTTAGGCTTTCATCATAGCACTTCCATTAGGATTACGACTCCGGGCGATCCACATCAATACACTCACAGACACACACACACATCCATGTACGAACCCACGCACGCTCACACGCTCTCACGTACGCAAGCCCACACGCATGCAAGCACACACGCAAGCACACGTACGCACGCACTCACGCATGCAAGCAAACACGCACGCACGCAAGCAGGTCTAAACCTATCACAGATTAAAATAATACATAAGATATGTTCGCCATATAGATAAAACAACATGTTATGAAAACAAACTTGGTATATATTTTGGAATGTACCGAAAACTTAATGCTGCAACAAAACTGGACTCGTTAATAGCTTGTAGGATTGTTGGTATTCTTCAAGATGGATAAAAGATGTGAAGCCTAAACGAGATTGTTTTATTGGCAACAAAATTTCAGTTGCTTTTCTAATTAAATTTGTAAGTGATTGTCAGATCTGACATTCATTCATAAAGATAATTAATATGTAACAAAATTTTGTTTATGTACTTTAAACTTAAAGAATCTGTGATATAATTTAATTGTTAAATATGGTTGTCATATAATTTGATTGTTTGTTAAGAAATAGACGGGTTATAATGCAAGTGTTTCTTTTTGTAAAAACACATCTGTTAAAAATATGTCTATGTTGAAAACATCTAATCGATTATGCTGTAAGTAGATCCAAGAATTTAAATAGAAAAATTTAGAATTAACAATTACGAAAGGGTTTTCTATATTTACCGTTTTTGTTTAATAATAACTAGATGCAGTAGCGTCCAATTTTATATTAAATTGTTTTTTGTTTAATTAAGAAATTTTCAGCACAGGTCTATATATAAATCTCCCTTCGAGTGATAGCCAAGGTGATCGTTGTCAAAACAGTTTTTAGCCTTTCTATCTTTTAAGCTGAAAAACTTTAATTCTTTAAAGTATATACAACAAATCGCATGCAACGTATAAATTTTATTAAGCACGCATAAATAGATAAAATTGTTTCAATGTCAGCATCGAGAAAAATCATGATTATTCCTAAACCTTTTCCATTGGTTGGATTTGAAGACATGGTGCAATATTCACAGAAGTCTGTCATTCTAATATTCCCAAGGCTACGTTAATTAGTTCCATTTATCTACGTGTTATGTTATCTCTCAGATTTATTGCTGTAATTCGTCTCATTTTTATGAATTTTATCTCCTTAATTGGATATACGTTTACATCTCTTTTCGCTTCATGCAGCTTGTTTAAATATTATATACCCCCTTTCGTTAAAAATTCGACTGTGTTTAGAATTAAGAGAAAAGCGCAATCGAACATTATACACGCACCTTCCGGCAATTTGAATCTACTTCTGTAACATTACTAATGATTTTAATATGAAAACAGTGAGTTCCCATTTAGAACTTGTTTAATCTAAGAGAATTGAAGGCGAAGGATACCTTATTCCAGACGCACATAATTTTTCCCAATATGTTCTCAAGAAGTCCACCTTCTCAAATTTATGAAATTCGAGAGTGCGATAAAATTTCGCCAAATATTAATCAAACTGCTAATATTGGTAACTTGATTTGTATTTTGTAAGTAAAGGGTTTAATTAAAAGAAACTGAAATTCAGAAAATTTAACGGAAAATTGTTACATGATGACTGAGTGTGCGAAGATTAGTCGACTAGAATTGGCTGCTATTAATACTGTATATGTAGTAAATGAGGATTTTTATTAATATTAAATTAATATAATTCACCATTACATAAACCTACCTGTTTAAACAACAAATCTCAGCCGGCTGGACAATTTAAGATTCATCTTGCAAGTTTTTATACACATAGCGTATCGTACTAATATCGTACTGGCTATTATTTGAGATTTTTGCTTCAAGTGACACAAATTTTCACGAAACATACCTTACTGGTAGCATGCGCGCGTATTTTACTGCAACACACCAATATTCAACTTGATTGGTTAACATATGAAGCTTAATTGTTAAAATCATAAACAAAAAAGTTGAATAAATAAATGTAGTTTAGAATTAGAATTACTTTAAACTTCCTTGCCGGTCACCTCACAATTTAGAAATCCAGGAAAGTAAATTCAAACAAGCGTGTTATCGCCAAGGACAAGATGTTGTGTATCCTGAACGGGACGATACATGTGGGAGAAATTTACCTGCTTTTCTAGGAGTTCGCGAATGTCGAAAGAAGTGAACTGTCGTTAATACGAAGTATTAATTCGTATATCGTCTATTTCGGGCTCGTGGCCGTGGGATAATTACGATTTCGTGTAAAAACAGGCAACTTCCATTTTTTCCTAAATTTTCCCTTTCCGCTTGTTTCAGCTAGTTTGTTTACTGGTGCTACAATCCAGGTGCGTGAAATTCAATCTATTTGTTTACAAAGCTAACATTTCTTGTACTTACTATACTATGCGTCACCGTTATCGCTTAATTTTTTGTACCAGTGCGCGCTCTGAAGAGCTATCGAAGTGAGTACGTAACACCAGCAAACCGACGCTCCTCATTCATCTCAATAAGGTCAAATAAACATTGACATTTTGCAATTTTTTGACAATTTGCATAAGTCGACAAAATTTTAAAAACTTAGGTTTTTTAATTTTTACAATAGTAATTGGTGCGATCCCGATTTAGGTTTGGTGCAGTTAAGTGAATGTTTTCTTAAGAATAACACAATCGTATTATGGGAATTTAATTTTTCATAACTCATTTTAGTCTAAGCAATGGCACTGATCTGTATTTACGTTACTTACCGTTTCAATTTTGATTATTTAAAAATATACACAAAACGGCGTATTTTTTTTTATTTTGCATATTTTACCGCTCACAGGGAGATTTGGGCTAGAGTCGTAAGGAAAAAAGGAACAAAACGGTATCGATTTACTGCTCAGAAGCTTCCAAGTTATATCGTGCATGTCTTGGTACACAAGTACCCTAGTCAGAAAAATTCCTCAAACAGTTTACGCGCACGCGAATTAAAAAAATATACGGAAAATGTTGGCGAGCCACTGAATCAAATCTGATGTATATGTTCAAAATTATTACATTTTATAACACCTGCTTGCTCAGTCGGTATGTTAAGGGTGTTGTTATTGCGTTGTGCCTGAATATGATTAAAGACAAGAGACGTTCGCATTTTTTATAACTTTAATTTCAAATAAATTAAAAATAAAACTACTTCGAATATAACCTGAAACTAATGATTAACGTTCATTTTGCACTCTTTCTTAAATTATAAGGGTGGTAATATCGAAGTGCATCACGACTCGACCGTTGACATACTACTCTACCTGCTAGGTCGTTGTGTAGTGGTTCCGACAGGTTTTCGCCACCTGTGGAGCGTACACCAGGGTCGGAACTAGGACGTACGTTACAATTTTCAAAAATTGAATTTCCCGAATTAAAAACTCCTATATAGATACAGGTTAAAATATAAAAATCATTTCTGGTCAACCGTTTTTAGGATCATTGGGTGTCCAATAAATAGTAATTTATTGATCTGATACTTTTGTCAAGTTTTACTCCTTCTAGGTAGCCTTGAAGTAGTTACATTTTCAAAATTTATATTTATGTTTAAGAAAAATGGTATCCTTTCTAAGGTAACTAGTTGTGGAAGAATTTGACAAAAATTTCTGATCAAAACATGTACTGTTTATTAGACACCCCTTGAACCTATAAACGGTTAGTCGGAAATTCTTTTACATTTTAACCTGTCCGTAATTTTTTTATTTATCAGTCAGAAGCTTGGTTTATAGTTATGCCACTACTTTTTTGTCCTTTTTTCTCACTACTCTGACCCGAAACTCTACGCGAATCTTGGTGAAACATGCCAAATTAAAAAAATACGTTGCTTGAATTTAGAAAAACAGAAATCATTCCTTGACAATTATTTATTACGTAATACCTAAAACAAATAGAAATAAAATAGGTTTACTGCCTATTATAAAAATAATAATAATTTTAATATTAAAAAATGTCTAACATAAACTTGATCAGCAAACAAAACAATAAACTTTTTTTTGGCAAAATATCACTTTTTTCTTATCAAACATTGAATAAGAATATAATAAAGTACATTTTTTAAAAATTACTTTTTAAAAGAACAGGAACATTAAAGGTTTATATATTAGTATGTACCTTAAATGATTAAGCATTGTAAATGGACTTGGGATAAGCCTTCGCCATATTTTTAAGCTCTTCGCTCATGTCACACGCAAATCATGAATTTAAACACAACTACGATCATGCAGATTTTGAATCAAGTCTATTTTTATGCTTACGTACTATTATAGTAGCGTTTGAAAGCATAATTTCAAAGGAGCGGATATTGCAGTCACTGAAAATAACTCTCGCGCTGAAGCAGACAAAATTGTATATACTTTTTGATGCTTTTTTCGCCACATTAAAATGTCACCATTTGCGTAACAACGTCCAACTCAAGTATAATCATCCAGCTCCTGTTTCCAAGAATCAGATTCCACACTAATTGCGCTAGGTCCTCTGTCGAAAAAGCACTTTAAAGTTTAAAATATCGTCTTCCTCGTGATGGTCTTGTTGAGTTTTACTCGCTCAGTTTCTATCTTCTGTGAATGATATTCATGTTCTAAAGTTACAGCAGTGTTTTTTTAGTAAATTTGAATAAGCACGAAGTAATCATTTAAATCTTTCCAAGGAAGCATCTCGTTTCTCCTGATCCCATTGCTAGCTTATAATATTTAAGCATTTTGTCTCGGGCAGCTTGAAATGCGAGTAGAAGAATCTCATTGGTAATGTTCCTATCAGGGTATTCATCTAATTCCTTTATTGTCGATTCTACTTTATCAAAGGCGCAAATTGAATCACACTACTACTATTGTAATATAGCAAATTTCTCACCACCCAAACGAGTCGAAGGAGTTTTAAAATTTCACAAAAAGATGAAGATTCTTTCAAGAAAATTCCACTCGAAATCTGAAACACGTCAGTTTTTCCAATCACTGCTGTTATCGTACAAAATGTTTAAAAATTGCTTCAATTCTAAGGCTATACCTATCAGATTATGTGTACTGTTGCTGGCATTCTGATATCCAGCGTAAGCGGAATAATTTTAATTCCGGTAGTTTCACGTGCGCTTCTTAATTTGTTTTTCCTTGCACGAGTCGTTTTATTTCTGCAAACTCCGTATCTTATTAATAGGAGTGGTAAAATTTTTCTGCACATATAATTCTTTATTATCATTGTTTATATCATCATTGTCTATTTTAATTCCATAACATCTTGGACAGCTAAATTAAGAATATGGGCAAAACAAAAAAAGTAATCACTTTCTTTATTTAAAGTGGATATTAGTTTTTAAAGTGTGTCCATGAAAGTTGTATTTGCAGCTGCGTTGTCAACAGTTCTGCCCTGGATTTTATCCTGAAGTCCAAATTGTGTTAACCTTTATTTAAAAAATTTACTATTACTACATTGAATTAACACAAAATTGACCGCCTTATCAATTTATCAATATATATATATATATATATATATATATATATATATATATATATATATCCTAGACTAATATTGCGTTGAGCTTCAACTACAGAATATGTACAAAATATTTCATATATTTGAATTTGTTACCCTAGTGCCCATTTTGATGATTTTTACTACTATAATTATTTGCCTTTGAATAATCCGATAAGTTGAGGCTTGAGAAGGAGAAATACTTAGCTATAATTTTAGCTTATAGGTACACGGTCTTAATATGAGTATTTGTAGTCTACTATACTAACATCTGCAACTGAGAGAACTAGTAGGATCTTATGTGAATAATTTGATCAACGACTGCTGAAAACGATCTTGCACGGTCCAGGTTGTGACATAAAAATAAGTGCTCTTTAAGGCCTCTTATATTTGAAATTTTCAATTTAATTTCACTTTTCTACTTCTTTTCGTGTTGATGAAAATACAAGAAATTGTTCTTTGTTGAATAAATATCGGTATAGAACTACAATATCGACTTTCAACAAAATTCAATCGGGGTAATTGAGTGGAGCAATAAACTTGCATATAGTTCAAACACCATTGGCAGTTTAGTGTAAATAATTTCTAGAATTAAAGCGTACTTTGAAACGAGAGACATGTTTTTAAATAACAACAATAATTTAGGCATTTCAGCATTAGCAAGGAGATGGATATTTCACAACTATCTACAATGAAATAAGGAATAGACAAGTTTTAGAACGCCGAAAAAGAGTCGGTTGCTTTGCTACATATATTTTATTATACTTTTATTATTTATATTCTTGAATTCACGACGACCATAGCTAATAATAAAAATATTCACAATATTTCCATCTATTGTAGTAGCAATAGGCAATTGCTCGATATCAACTGATCATAAAATGGAAATTAGGAGAGGTTACCATTATGCTAATACTGTGAGTAACACTAAAATTGTTTAAATGTGTAACAACCGGAATAACCTGCAAATTACTAGGGCCTGTTCTAATTCCCTTTTTATTTGATCTGCTGGTATACATGATAAAGATGAAAGTAAACAAATGACCGATTACCTACCTAGCACTGGAGGACTTTCTATGGAAGAACTGCACCCTATGCTAATTGAGAAAGTTAGTCAACGGAAACTAATACGTTTCAAAGTTAAATTGTAATTTTGCCTAGCATTGTCTGTCATAAGAAATATGTAGTACTTATAAATACACCATGATTTGTGTATAACTAAAGATCTTAAGTTAGTTATTTTGCAAAAAGAGATGCGTCCGCCTGACGAGCTGCAACAACAAGGAACCGGTCACGAGTTTTCCTTTTTGCAAAATAACCAACAATATACATTAATTTTTGTCCTCTATGCTCGAATTACTTTTCTCAATGCCAGGCAAAATTATTCATTATAATTTAACTAGGAAACTTATTGGTTTTCGTTGAGCAACTTCCTCTATTAACATTGGCAGCAGTACTTTCATAGAAAGCCCGCCAGTGCTAAGTAGGTAATCGGTCTTTTGTTTATTTTTATTTTCATCCTTGTTTTTGACTAGTTAATAAAATTTTGTCTGTCAATGCCATTTGTACTAACATGTCGGAGACTTAAACAGTCACCGATAGTTGGTTGGTTACATTCGGGTATAGAAGGTGGATGGGGAATGTTTTGGACATAAATACACCATGATTTATGTATAATTCAAGATCTTAAGTTGATTGTTTTGTAAAAACAGATACGTCCGTTTGACGAGCTGCAACAGCGAAATCGGTCACGGGCTTTTGTTTTTGCAAAATAACCAACAATATTAAATTAATTTTCGTCCTCTATTCTCGAATTACTTTTTTCAATGCCAGGCAAAAATATTCATTACTACATGATAAAGGTTGAAATAGAAATCTGTAATAAGGTAAAAGGGAATTTCCAGTCCCATTAGAGCGAGTAGACCATTTTTATAAATTCATGCTCTGTATATAATATATACTTTAATAATTTTTTGTAAACTGTGACATTGGTATAAGTATGCACAATTTTATACATTTTTAACCAAGAGCCTCGCATTAGTTCATTACTAATTTTGGCGTCTATACAAGAAAAGATAAAAAATAAAGCGGATTCGAAGCGTGCTTCGTACATTTGAACCATTTTCATTTCAACTATCTAAACGCAAAAGAATCGTTTTCGACATTTATTTATTTAGGATTTAGAAAATGGAGTTGGTGTACTTTTTCCCTTCCTTGAGTAAAATATCTATAACTAATTAAATGACTACATGACAACACAAGATCAGCTAGAAAACTCGAGACTGAGACCAAACCGAAAGTCTCCATTTGAGACGGAGACCAAGTTGGTCTTGGTCTCGGTCTTGACTAAGAAACTGTGGTCTCGGTCTCTGTCCCCAGTCGAGACTGAGACCGAGACCAAGATTGGTCTCGGGTTTCGTTCATCACTAATTACTGTTAGTCTATTAGTGCTTGTGTAGTTAAATTAGTGATATAGTGTAATCGTCAAGTTACGAAAGAATTTAGTACAGTAGATATTGTTGAAAATTATTAAAACCTATAACCTGCTATAATGACATCTAGTAATTTATGGATGCTTTGTACCTAAGTATTTATGCATCGATAGGCTTGTATTGGACAGAAAACACGTTCAGTGGTATCCAAAAGTTAACAACTTATACGAAACTAAATAGGCGACTACATATTAATTCTTATTAGCACGCTTTGTAGCAGTTTAAGTGTCATTAAATCGATAAAATTTAAGTGGTAATAAGCGTTATTTTTAACAAAATATTTTAAAGAAATCTGCAATACCCTTTCAAAATCGTCGTATAATTTGTGGAATTATAAATTTATTAAAGAAAGTTTTGCATAAAATCATTATTAAACCTACATTAAGATATTTCTTGGTCATGTTTCATATATACGCCACTACAATGTCTACTGCAAATTGTATTCAAAGTCTTCAAAACAACTCACATTTCAACAATGTTAATTCGTAGTTTCCATTAAAAAAGTGACAATATGTACTACAATGAAAATGCTCTTTCAGCTTTGAGAAAAATTTCTTAAATGGTAAACGTAAAAAAACGTAATTGTGATTATACGAGCTTATCTGTCACATAAAATTCAGCATTAACCGTCTCCTCCTCTATTGATCACCAAAATAATAGCCATTTTATGGGGAATTGTAAGCTCCACCTAGATTGTAATATCTTATGTTAAAATTGGTACAAAAGCAATTAATTTATACTTAATAATAAAGTACATTCATTGAATTGATTGTACTAGGTTTGCAATAAACTTCCAAGAGTTGTCCCTCCAGATTACCAATATCATCTTCCCTGCTTTCATTGTCTACTCTGATAATTAGTAAGTCACTGACGATTAACCACGACGGACTCATTCGTCTAATGCTGTTATGATTATCTTTGACAGGACGAAAGGAACAAGATTAAGGGGCTCTTTTATTAGCTATACGACTATCCTTTGTAAATAATGTTAGATGCTATTGTTATTAGTGACTCTAGCTTTATCTAGGTTCGAAAAACTTGGATAATAAATATTTGCTAGCAGAGTATGGATAATGTTTACAAAGCTACATTTTAGAAGCCGGGTTGTTTGAGACGCTGCGGTGTGTCTGTTCCTTCCATATTGAATTTCCGTTGTGGTTAATGAGTACTTCATTGAAGTGGTTAACATATGATTACATCTTTGTTTAGATCTGGCTTTCATTAGTATTTAATATTGCCTACATGATATATAAAGTAAGGGATATTAATCACTAATGCGGTTTTTCGTTAATCGCAGACATTGCTGCTACTAAATATAGATTTACTTTTATTTACTACAAGTTTTTGCATAATTAATGTGCCAAATTCTATGTTAACGATCTTGCCTTGTAATATAAAAGACAGGAAGGTCTGTAAATGATAGAATATAAAGAGGATTTAAAAACAAGCTTAGAGATTTTCCTAATTAAGAAGTTTTGGATGCTTTTAAGCTACAGTTTTTTTTACTGTATGTATATTCTTAAAATCTTGAAATACTCCCTTGAACTGATTCTAGGCATTAAACATAATGAGCGTTTTTATAAATTGCTTCATTTGTAATATGCTGGAAATTTAAGAAAATGGTTAGTAATTAATAAATACGCATGTAAAAATTATTGGAGTTCTACCAAGAACAGCCTTAAATGCATCTATTATTGTTTAATTATAATTATTTAAAGAAGTGACTGCACTAGGGCTAATGTCAAGAATTTGCACAATTGTACATTAATCTAGGTAGTAATTAAATAAAATTAATTGACTTTAGGTTACATAATATCATATTTCAACAACTATTCTAAGTGAATTAAGCTTCGTAAATTAAATGACAAGTGATTACAACTTTATATCCACGACTTTTTTTAAACTCTGCAAAATTAGTTCAAAGATTATTGCATTAAGTATGTACCCTGATCCATAAACTTCAAACAAAACCAGATTGAGGAGTCCAGAAATATCGTCTTTTTCATAAAAGTTATACAAGCAAATGGCCATACACACGCAGATTTACACGAACATGCAAACACAAAATTACACGGAAGCGCATCTTAATCACTCAACATGCATAAACTATGCACACAAAAAAGCGAGCACGCAAACACACACGCCCGTATGGATACACACCACGCTTTTTAGGGTTCCGTACCTTATAAGGTATAACGGAACCTTTATAAGATCACTCTCGTGTTCGTCCGTCCGTCTGTTACAGAGGTTTTTGTAAGTTTATTTCTATATATGTAGAAAACGAAGAATAAAATTGATCTGAAAGACTGGATTTTAGAAAATGCGTGTTCCTTATATATCCCTTGTTGGCTCCGGGGACAAAATTGGTTTCTGCAATTTTTACGTGAACATCGTTGAGTTTGCATGACCTGAACAGGTTTTTGTCTTGTATGCCTTCGCGGTTGTACGTACTATTATAGTGTTTGTTTATTTCAAAGACTTCACTAAGGAACTTCTTCGTTTTTCTATTTTATAATGGATCTCGTGTTTGCAAAGTGATTGTGTGCGTACGCGTGGGTGCATGTCAGTGAAAAGGTGCGTGTGTATGTGCGTGTATATGCTTGTGGTCACGGGAGTGTGTCCATGCGTGCGAGTGCATGTATGTGTGCGTTTGTGTGTGCGTACGTATGCGTAGGCATGTGCGTGTGCGCATATGCGTACATGAGTGTTTTGTAGTTTTCATGTGCGCGTGCGTTTGTGTGTACGTTCAAGCGTGCGTTTGAGCGTGTAAGCCCCTGTGCATACACGCACACGTACGTAAGTGTAAGTACATGCGAGCAAATGTAGATACGTATTCAAGTGTGTGTAAGTGTGCGTCTACAGGTGTGCTTGTGCGAGTGTGTGCTTTCGTGCCTGATTGCGTATGTGTATGTGTGCACGTGTGAGTGTGCTTGTATGTGGATGCGCGTATGTGGAAGCGCACGGATGTGCTATGAGCGGGCATGCGAAATTTTATGCGTGCATAATTACTCGGATGGGTACATATGTGTTGATGTGTGAACGTGCATCTATGTATATGTGCGTAGATTCATGCGTACTTGCGCGCGATGATTATTGCTTTGGTGCGTGCTTGCGTAACTCCTTATCATGGTAGTGCCTGAAAGCACGTTTGTGTGTGAGTATGCATATTCGTGTGCATGTACGTATGCGTGTGCGGGTGCACATTTCCTTATCAATAATTTTTAAAAGTAGAGTAATATGAATCAAAATAAAAAAATTCCAATTTATTTTATTTAATCGCTCACTTTTACATACAAACGCTATTTTATATAATTAATAGAGTAGTAATTTTTAATTTTAGTTTCATGTTCAATAACTACAATTGTTTTAGTGTTTGTTTAAAGTATGTGATCAAACATACAATATATTGCAAAAATTTAGGCACTAAAGAAGGGTACTTTATTAACCAGTAGACCTGTAACTCGCAAATAGCTATATCAGTATACATATTACTGCGATTTCAGGTCATAGCAAGGTCATATTACATAGTATGATGAAGATTGTACTTAATAAATTCAAGAAAATTTGAGAAAAGCTAAATTGTATAGACATTTAGATGTATAGAAAGCACATTCGTGAAATTCCAAATATAAATCTACCGATTACGTTTGGTACATAAAACCGTAATTATTAGAAGAGTTTAATAACGAAAGCATCCTGTTTTAGATAAAAGAAAAAGGTATTTATTACGTTCGACGCATATGTTTACTTAAAGAGTTTCGTTCATAGTAGATAATAAACGATTTGCGTTTAGAGCAATTTACGTTCAAATGCATTTGAATACTCAATTATATGTAATAATGGGTAAGTGGTGTATATGAATATTCTAAAAGAATTTTTATTTTACATTCAATAACGCGATTTCAGTTGAAAACGTATTAGTTAAAATTTAAACCACTAATTTGAGCGATATCAAATAATGGAAGGCATAAAAAGCGTAGTTAAACGACCCTGTTTTAGAATACTATGGAATGTTGTGGTAGCAGGATAGGTAAACGACGCGCTCAATGAACTTAAATTTTTCGTTAGAGGAGCTTTGGTTTATTTTAACCCATTACCGGACAGCCAAGAGATCAGCGGTGGTTGAAACTCCGACTTGAGTATGTTGTTTGACGTACTTGAAATACGGCACGTAATTAATTGCTACATGAAGCGGATAAAGTCTGGCAGTGATAATTATTTAAAAATATTAAAATGAAAAATAGATAATTAAAACTACTACAAGACAAAGTTTTCACAAATTATGAAAGTAATTGGAATAGACGTATATGAATTGAATGGTTCATTATTGATGAAGGTGTCAATTTGAACAAAAATTGAACTTTAGGAGCGATTTAAAAGAATATGGAGCATTGGATCGTATTTATCATGATTTGGAATTCCAACCACAAGGAGATCTGTAACGATAAAATTAATATATCTTGGTTAAATTTCTAAAAGGACTTATAGATTAATTAATTAAGTTGTATAATAAGATTTTAGGTGTACATGCCATTTTAATTTAGAAAACTTTTACGGTTTTTTTTTGGCAAATTTATGCACGGGATTTGTGATTTAGATACGTTTTGACGCGGTTTATAAGGGGAAAGGATATCAAATTATGTGACCTTAAGCGGTAGTTGTTGCACATATTAATTATAAGGAAGGTCTAAATAAGAGGTTGTTAATGAGTTACAATCCTAGGTTTAATATTTGTGTATTAGAGACTAATGTAGAGCAGGACAGAATAAATGAAAGAAAGAGATGTAATGGACTCTCAATTTTAGTTGTGAGTAAGTTATTGTCACACCTTAATGCAAGGGGTAAAGTATAAGGCCCCGCTGAAGGCGTACTAGGAGTGAATTGTAGCAACGCTGTGCTCGAACCGATGGAAGTGGCTCGAACTCGGAGAGTTCCGCGGCTAGTCAAAGAGCACACCAGGATCGTAGGAGAGCTACATAAGAGATAAGTAAATATGGGCGCCAGGGCTAGGTTCCGCCCAGGAAACAACTCAAGCAAAAAGTCAACCACACCCAACCCGATTAGGAAGACTATGTGATCCAGGTTAGAATTCCCCGCAGTAATTATCTAAACGGCTCCTGATTTCCAATTAATAAAAACTTTGTGTCGTACACACTTGCACAATCTCTTTAATATTTATAAATAAAGTAACCAGACAGATTCTAAGCAATATAAGATAATGTGAACCAGTGGCAATGTAATCATAACACTGAGTAATTTAACACAAAAGTCTCTAGGCTCGTATTAAAAATTTAAAATTGAGTGTTGTGAATATAAGTTACCAAATATTTATATCCCACAATGTGCGCAAATTGTGTTCACAATTAGACTTAAAATAGCAAATAATCTTTACATTTTTATCGATAGTTAATTGTCACATATAAATCCCTTCACCCTTAAATAATTATTCTCAGTTATGAAAAATTTAAGACCAACCAATATTTTATTCTAGTTAGAAATAAATAACTTAACTACTCCGCACTACAAGTAAACTATTTTCTAGGGCTACTCACGATCACCCCTTGGACATGAACCTGTACCGATGAATTGGATTCCGGAACAGCCGATCCAATATCCAACGTCAGCAGTACCAACTAGCGATTAAGCCTCTTCTTCAACTCTACTACCAATTCCAGAACCAAACGCAGAAAGACATTCACAAAACTCACGAATGCGCTAACAACTAATAATTCAGGACAACCTAAGAACCCTGCAATAATACAATTAACTACCTCTTAATTATAACCCCTCTTTACCTTCGCTAAAAAGGGTTCTTATACAATACCAATAAATTCTTGCTCTGTTGAAATATAGACATAAGTGCTAATATCTAAAGCATTTAATATTAGTACCATAAGGACAAAGTTTATTACTTACAAAAGATTGACGCTCATGCCAAACTATCTTTCCGATAAGCGGTCCGAACAGATGTGGAATTTTAATTTGTACCAACAACTAGAAATATCCGTTCAGTTCAGTAAATTTAGGTGTGCTTACCATTCATTTCCTACAAGTCCTTACAACGTAAGTTCGGGTAGTTTCAACTCTGGAACCCTTTTTAATTTAGTAAGCCACCAAGCGTGTTTTACGTGCGACCTAACGTTCTTCTGTTCGTAAATCAATAATTATGTCCGCGCAGCCTGCTATCATGTTAACAAACAAGTACTGCTATCCCGACACTTTATACACCACATGGATGCGATACTACGCCTTCAAACATTAAGATATAGTTTAAACAAAGGTTAAATTTCCTTAAAATAACTTTCTTCCTTTTGACAATACAGTGCGTTCCTCAACGTTACACCAATCAAATAAAATAAATTTTTTTATTACTAAACATTTATAACTTTATGTACAAAATTATTTACAGAAATTGAATTAATTTTGTAGCGGTCATAGAATGACTGTTACATTATTTTGAATCATAATTTTGTATTTAAAATATTGTTTATAAGAGAAAGTTGTTGTGGATGCATTATTTTGTATTTGATAGACTGTTTGTAAGAGGATTATGTCGTATCCTTGTACCTGCATGATCACGGTAGTTTCATTAATTCTAGAAGATAAGAATCCAGTAAAAGAATCAGAAAGCTAGCGAAATAGGCGCAACCATTTAGAATCATTCATACCATAGCCCAACTTGGAGCAATCTTTCATCCACTATATATATATATATATATATATATATATATATATATATTAGGTAGTTAATTACACAAGGTAAGTTGATAAATACTATCGTATTATAGTGAATAAGATGAAATAATAACTTAGACTTTTATGCAAAGCCCAAATGATCATTTCAAATCGAGATAGTAATTGAAAGATGGAAAATATAAGGTCTTGGACAGAACTTGAACCTGTATATATATATATATATATATATATATATATATACACACACACACATAGAGTTAATAGGTGAAGCAATAGCTAGAATTTTATGCAACGTGCAGTTCCTGCATCTGAATATTTATTAACAATTTAGACCGCTTACTCAATTTTAAACGATTACTTATTCATCACCCTGCAGGAGTTTATTAAAATATTTAGTTGTAATTTAAAATTGCGTCAAAATATTCTATTTTAATATAGCGTAGAAAATGTGGTTTTGGATTATCAGTAACATTTGTTTTCGGAAATGTTATAATGAGTTTAAGTACGTGTTTTCTGGAAGGTTACGTCTGCTTCGCTTATCGGTACCCCTTATCTAATATAAAGTATTAATTGCTGTGTTACATTTTCCATAATTTTTATGTAAAAAGTTAGCAAACTCTTCCTACACGTTGTTCATAATTCCATGAGTTTGATGTATATCCGTGTTATTTAGGGCGCTGCGACCGGTTCTGTTTAGTAGACGTTAACAGGGTTTTTAAATTACCAATTTTAGTTCCGTTGGTGAGAGTGAAACCATAAGTTGGTTGTAAGGGGTATATCTCGGATGATTCATTTTAAGAAAAAGATAGTTTCGTTTATATAAAGTTGAAAATGTGCTACTTCCTTTAATAAGAAAAAAAATACAATTGAGGAATGTATTTTAATGAAACAGTGTCGTAATATCATAATAATCATGGGACCATTATATTCGTTTTCATGCCGCGCCTCCACAGATGCTACTCGTAATCTAAATTTAAATAATTCCACATTTTCTTGTTTTCAATTTAGAACTATAATATTTTTTAATAAGCAATTCTAATACCTAGAAGTGAACACCTTTTGATTGAAGATAAATAAATTCGTGTGGTGATATTTTCATATTCAGTCTAGCGGTAGTAAAATGATTTTTGCTCTATTTAGAGATACTACTAACGTAATATGTTTACAACAGAAGGTTTTTGTGAATTGTGCCGATTTCTAAATTGCAGTGTATAATGTACCGAACAGGATAATCGTATACAATCGAATTAACAGTATGAGGTGCCAGGTGATCTAGCAGATGTTGACTATAAAAAAGTTATTGCCCCCAACCGTGAATTAGCAAAACCTTAAGACCACGCTTGAATAAACTCAAATCAGGAACGTCATGACAAGCTGTAGGGCTTTCTTCTCAGCATCGTTTTGAAGATTTCCTGTATGGAAAATTGTGTTTGGTATCTACTGTTACATATTTTTTTTGTGTTTACTTATTAGGAATTACTTTAAGAAGTGCTCGTGAACACTAGGTAAATATATATATTGATATGATAACGCCGTACTCGGTGTTATGACGTTTTTACTTAACGCCACCGCTCTGTGTTCTCACTTCAAATTTTACTAATTTTATTATTATTATTATGCCACGGCTAGCCCTTTTTAATCTACACAGAGTGCACTTAAAGTATCCAGAAATATACCACACATTCGAAGTGTTATATCGACCCAAATTTGAATTATTATCATCAACACATTCGAAATATTCAGAAATGTACCGCAGATTAGAAATGTTATATCGATCCAAATTTGGATTATTATCATCAACACATTCGAAATGTTATATCGATCCAAATTTGAATTATTCAGAAATACATTCGAAATATTCAGAAATGTACCACAGATTCAAAACCCTATTATTATAAATATTTAATTTAAATAAATTACCCCAAATTCTACTGACGTTAAACGGTAAAAGAAGTCTTCGTAATCGTTGCACTATTATCACTTGATATTCTGTTTTATTTATTCACTGTAATATAAACTTGATAATCTATTAAAAATACGCGTGACTTTCTGATTAACAACGACGCAGCTTCGGCCTGCATGAGTTGTAAACTGACCCGTCTTATCATTGCTCTGTGTTATATAGGCTCTTCACACTTACATGTGTGCTGGGTTTTCAAGTAGTTTTGCCGATATCTCAACCAACCAGGTCTTGTCTTTAACATTTCCTGCATTTTCTGATGTAATTTATTCGGTTTTTGCGTGTAAGGTTTATTTGCTATTGATTCATGATTATCTTTGCCAGACGTTCAACTTTAAGCCTGTTGTTTTGTATAGATATCGCCTTTTGGATAATGGAACAAAATAAATTATGTAACTTTAATGCCGTTTTCGTTTATGTATTTTTATGCGTGTTTGAAACTGCGTTTTCTTATCAAAATGTTTATTGTTTCAGCGTAATTGCATAAAGCTTTGTTAGGTTTTATCTCTTATCTTGGTATTTGTTTTATAACTAACTTCTCAACGCGTGTTTAATTACATGTACTATCATTTCTTCTGAATACGCGTTCTATTGTTGAAAGATATTCTTACTGGCATTACTTAAAATCAATAACGGTCTATATACAGAGTGTTGAATGTTTGCTATTTACAAAACGTATAAATTACCTATTTTTCTGCTAAATACGCGTTCTATTATTGTAAGATATGCTGACTTGCATCGCTTAAAGCTAATTATGGTCTATATACAGGGTGTTAAATGCTTGTTATTTACATAATGTATGAATTACTTAATTTTCTGCTAAATAAATGCAGTTTTCTTATTCCTATCGCAATTTATTGTTACAACACGACTCTTGCTACTTAATACACTCCTAAACAACCCTTGATCACAGCATTATATATATATATATATATATATATATAAAATACATATATCAGTTAAAAAGATGAAATAATAACTTAAATTTTTAAGCAAAACCCAAATGATCATTTCAAATCGATCTAATAATTGAAAGATGGAAAATATAAGGTCTTGAAAAGAACCTGTATCTTAGTCTTTCTAGGACAATGCGTTTAACAATTACGCCACCGAGACCGATGATGACGATTGGAAAATTTAAAATTCTAAATTGTGTACACAACCATACACGAACCTAACCTTCAATAACGTTTGGGATTTTTGTCAATCATATCTGACATTGTCAAGTTTTTGACTTACGTCAGACAGGACACAAAAAGATGTCAGACGTAATTAAAAGTTAGATTCATGTATGGTTTTGTACACGATTTAGATTTGTAATTTTTCTAATTGTCGTCATTGGTCTCGATGGCGCAATTGGTACACGCATGGTCCTAGAAAGACAAAGATACAGGTTCAGGTCCTGTCCAAGATCTTATATTTTCCATCTTTCAATTACTAGCTCGATTTGACAAAATCATTTGGGCTTTGCATAAAAGTCTAAGTTATTATTTAATCTTATTAACTGTAATATGTTAGTATTTATCAACCTATCTTGTGTAAATAACTACCAAATATATATATATATATATATATATATATATATTTATGTATATATATATATATATTGACGTGATAAGGGGTCACGAGAGGTTATTGAAACCCTAGTTCTACAAACGAACCCCACTAAAATATAATAGAATCCGGAAAAATAGAAACTTCCGTAAAATCATGCTTACGCCCTGTATAATACAAGCGTACTTTTATTCATTGATGTACAAGCGAAAAATGAAATTGCCCGAGTATAACTAATCTCCCTGTATGATATAAGCGTATTGTGAATAAGTAGCAAGTAACATAAGTTGTATATGTATAAATAACTAATTGTAAGATACCGTAAAACGCATTCAATGCGAACGCAAATCGATCATTTTAAGATAAATACTAAGCCATTTATTTTCTCTTATTAATCATCAATGAATTTTTGATAAAAATGCTTTTCATTTGCTGTAAATAGCATAGAATAGCACTAGCTTTACGCATTTGGATAAAAATAAGTAATTTCCTGTATTTGAAACCCCAATTCTAATAGGTGTATTAATAACACGTTTTGATGTTAAAAGCAAATATTTTCTATAAAATGCAACCCCTTTTGCATTAAAAAGGAATTAAAGTTTAAATTAATTACCCTGCAGATTACATAAATTTATTTTAAATAAAGAATTCTCTAGAATATTAGTCATATGTATTTAGAACTGCGTAAATAAGTTAATTCATAAATCAGACGTTTATTCCAGGAAGCGACCGGAAGATTAAAAAACCCAGAAAATGTAAAAGAAATTGATAAGAAATATTTATGGTCTTCGCATTCACTGTTGGAGAGAAGCGATACGTCACAATAATCGTATATGTGTTAAACAAGGACAAACAGCGCGCGTCACGAATAAGTGGAACGAGATTACGAGGTGATAAACGCCGCGATTTTAGACGCTAAATGTTTCTTTCTGAGATACATTCGTCCTTCGACGACTTTTACGGTGTTGCTACTATTCCATCTCCGCCCTCGTTGATTGCTATAACTTTCCTTTCCTTATAGTTTTCTAAATTTCTGGCTTTGTCCGGTACTTTGGAATTTCAAAGCGAACACATTTTATTTCTCCCTCTTGCTCATTTTGGTCGTGTTTTGTTGCCTAAAAGGAGTTTCCTCCCTGTTCGTACTGTTGTGTTACTTATTCCGTTGTTTTGCTTCCTACTTCGACCTTTTAATTGTGCTAAGGGGAAATTTGTAACGTACTATTGAATAATTTAGAAATTGTTTGCATTTTGCACTTGCATTTGTGTAGAGAGTCTAAATTTTCCATTTTCTTTCCCTTGCACAAGGTCACTGCACAGTCTATCCCTAAAATTTTCAAAGCCCAAGTTTTTACTTTTAGGCGTATAACAATATCTTATTACTGGTAAAGGTCCACAATTCCGTAGTCGTCAACTTATCCTCCCTATGTGCACGTTATTACACTAAAATTCTCTTTATTTCTCGTTATCATCTTCAAGCCAACCCTGCTGAACAGTCAACCGTGTACTCAAAACCATGATTGCTTCCTATATTCGTAACAACCAACGCCACTGGGATGTTAATCTTCCTAAAATTTCTTGTGCCAACTGCACCTCTAAAGTGTAAAATGTAGAAAATATTCAAAGTACGAAATGAAACGTAACAAATTCTCCCCTTCCAGCACCATTAAAAGGTTAGGACAGGAAGCAGTACAACACATCAAAGTAATACAACAACAGCACAAACAGAAAAGAAACTCTTATTAAACAAGAAAACATAACCAAAAGGGGAATGAAAGGAAACAGGAATTTATTCCGTTTGAAGTTCCAAAGAACCGGACAAAGCCAAGAATATAGAAAACTAAATTAAAAATGTTTGTGCAAACGTAGTGTGCTTTGATTGCTTCGCTCTATCTCATCAATTATCTAAACTGTCAAAACTGTTTCTTTCGCGATTTGAGATAGCTACAACTGTAGAAGATATTATTTCTATAAATTCATTAAATGTTGACAATTTAAATACTTTAATTTCACCTTCATTACAATTTATTAATGCCCGAAATGGTACCTACATTTAATATTAGTGTTACTAAGTAAATAAAAATGAATGACGATTTTATCGAATTTATTTTTCTACGGACGTAGAAAAAAATTTGTATGAAACTCTTGAGTAAAGTAACTTTTTTTCACTCGTAGGAAATGCTGCACTCACTTTCGGCTCGTGCGATCAAATAAGTATTACTTTACTCCCTTGTTACATAAATAACTAATACATAACCGTTTCTTTCTAAATTGTATAACGGAACGCAGAAAAACGGTCACTAATTTTGTCTACTACTGAGTTACAGAATTTGCTAGTCTTCGTATGAAATGTTCACATATAACAAACAAAATTAAGTGTTTGTCTTAATGAGTCCATCACCGAAATTGGAATCTTCTCTTTTGAGGCCATGGATAATATTGGGTTTATAAGATTGAAACTTTCTCGTTTTTAAAATTTGATGAACAGTTGATTTTGGAATATTAAGTTCACGGCTTACAGATCTTACGGATGTGAATGGATTTTGTGTTACGGCCTCGGCAATACCTTGAATACGTTCCCTATTGTTTATGCGGTATTGTTCCCTAAACTGTCCAAAGAGAACACCAATTCAGTAGATTCATTACAATTTTTCTGAAGTACGTTTTGTGCGGTTGTCGTCTTTCTGGATATAATTCCAAATATCTGGAGGATGTCGTATCAGCGTTCCGAAAAGATTATAAATAAGTACTTAGCATATCAAACTCTTCTTCATTTGAAAAATTGTAGACATGTGCAATTTTTTAAATTAAAAATGCAGCTCCACAAACACCGCAACTTTGAATACATACCAGTTTATTGAAATTTTAGAATTTGTTTGATACATACCTGAAATTCAATTGTTTGTCACGTACCACCGCCTACCATTATAAAACGATATCATTGTAGCCACAGTAATCAATAACTTGTTACAAAAGCTTTTTGTAGATAATTAATAAAATGTATGTGTGTACTATTTCCAAAGTAGAAATAAAACTTTTGCCGTGATAGGGTTACCAAACGTTCAAGACATATCATTGAAAAGGTAATTTTAAGACTTATAATATTCACTTATTATCCAGAATGTCGGTCATAAGAATTTCAAAAACTGTGGGCGGTTTCTCGAAAACAAAAGACAGTCGAATGATTCTGTTTATGCTAAAATACTCCTTTTAAAAATGTATCCTAATAATGTGCAAGTTCAGTGATAGTGCAGCTTATGGTTCATGTTTCATTATCAAAAACAAAATCCTCCATTTTTAGCTTTCTTCAAATATTTTCAAACCAGACCACTTACACCAATTTTGTAAACAGCTAAAAATTGGCATGTATTTCTCCAAATCTTTCCCCATTTAATCCAATCTCTCTTTCTTATGATAACCAAAATCACAATGTAGAGGCTCGAAGTTTGAACGCACTGTGTGTGTGTGTGCATGCGTGTGTACGTGCGCGCGTGTATGTGCGTGCGTGGTTGGGTGCGTGAGTGAGTGAGTGCGTGCGTGTGCGCGTGCGTGCGTTTGTGCGCGTGTGCGTGCGAGTGCGTGCGTGCGTGCGTGTGTGCGTGCCTGCATGCATGCGTGCGTGCGTGCATGTATGCGTACGTGCGTGCGTGCGTTCGTGCATGTGTGAAAACTACAAAATGAAACGGTATCGCAACTTAATTATTTTTATAAATTAAGAAATCTAAGTTGCTTATTTAAGCTCATAGAGTTTGTAAGATGGTGATTGATTTAGTTCTTTTTAGTTGTACATTCATAGTTTTAAATCGTAAATATAATATTTGTATAATCTTCCCTTAAAAGAATAACAGTTATATTAGCTTCAAATCCATGATCTACGCACAGCTTTGCAATTTCTGCGTATAACCCACCACAAATATTAAACGTACCTCAAACGCACAGGGAACGATCCAAGATTCTTTTTATAATTTAATAATTTCCCTTCAACTCCGCGTACGGTTTCCTCGGATCTGCACCGGAGGGTTATATAAATTCTATCTCGCTTCTCCGAATTAAACGCGACACTAAAAAGAGGGACAGAATGAAAAGATTTATGCTGGCGAAGTACATTATCTTGTAGTCTCAGTCGGCTAATTACAGCCTATAATACCACATTAGCCTCCGGGCGACGCGAGATGATAACCAGTCCGGATTGGAGATGTATTGCCTCCAGCAAGGCTGAGTGGTTTGCATCCATCTAAAGATGAAGAACCCGCACTCATGCGGTGTAACAATGTTCGTGCGTCTCAAGTTACACTAGGATATACTACAAAATTTTTAAGCTATTTTCAAATGTTTTAGATAAAAACAAAAGCTCTCAGTCTTTGGAAATATATATTCTGTTTAGGAAAGCCACACATTTTCTGAAAATGCTCCCAAGATATCAGATTTCTTTAGTAAAATTTTACTGCAGATATATATGGATGATCACTGCATTCGGTAGATGTGGACACTTTCTGTAAAATAAATATGTAGTTTTTAAAAATTAGCATTAAGGTTTGTGTTCTATGTACTAACTGTACTGAAATAAAGTATGCGAAAGCGTTCCACCTGCCCCACGATAAATAAAACAACCCTTTTGTTTTCATTAAAACTTTAAAAACTATTTTTAATTTGATAAAACAAAAGCATTCAAGATATACGAAATTTTCGCCCATTGTTTTAAATAGTTGTTATTTCTGATTCTAGGTAACGAAGTACCGCTTTTATATTTAAGAATTGATAGTCTTGTAACGTTCCTTTAAGTTCTTTTTTTTGTGTGTGCAATTTTAGTGTAGTTTATAAGTAGACCATTTTCAAGGATCCCAGGACCACATTTGCACCAGCATCCACATTTGCACCCACATCTGGACCAAATTTACATGTAAATTCGCACTATAAAGTCTTATTTTTAGGAATCTCCACCTGACTCCGCCTTGCTCTCCGCCTTGCTCGGACACCCCCCAACCATTTTTCTTACGTCACACCCCCATTCTTTCCACCCGCGAGATAAATCTTTTTCCACACTTCCACCCACGAGATAAACCTATCTTGTTTGGTATCAATTAATATTAGAATTTTCTTAGCTACCCGAATCTCTAGGAATTTTTTAGATTGCACCATCCCCAAGGGAGCTACCCTAATTATAAGATTTCTTACCTGTAGCGACTTTTGAGCGTTCTTATAAATTTTTTTAGTCATGCGATACATTAAATTAGCTTAGAATTTTACGCAGAATTCGAATCTGCAAACAGATTTGAAATCGGACCACGCCCTGCAAAGTTATACCCTTTTAAAGTCCTGATCTTCTAATTTTGCTATTTGCTCTATAAGCAAACCTAACAAATAGTTTTCTTCGTCTAGCCATTGCATCTTTCGAGATAAACCTATCTTGTTTGGTATTAATCAATATTAGAATTTTCTCAGCTACCCAAATCTCTAGGAATTTTTTAGATTGCACCATCCCCAAGGGAGCTACCCTAATTTTAAGATTTCTTACCTGTAGCGACTTTTGAGCGTTCTTATAAATTTTTTAGTCATGCGATACATTAAATTAGCTTAGAATTTTACGCAGAATTCGAATCTGCAAACAGATTTGAAATCGGACCACGCCCTGCAAAGTTATACCCTTTTAAAGTCCTGATCTTCTAATTTTGCTATTTGCTCTATAAGCAAACCTAACAAATAGTTTTCTTCGTCTAGCCATTGCATCTTTCGAGATAAACCTATCTTGTTTGGTATTAATCAATATTAGAATTTTCTCAGCTACCCAAATCTCTAGGAATTTTTTAGATTGCACCATCCCCAAGGAGCTACCCTAATTTTAAGATTTCTTACCTGTAGCGACTTTTGAGCGTTCTTATAAATTTTTTACATGCATACATTGTTAGTCTAAATTTTACGCAGAATTATCTGAAACGTTAAAATACCACTGAAAGTTATTACTTTAGCGATACTTTTCAATTTTCTACTCTTGCTCTTAGACAATAATGTTTTCTCGCATACGCCAATATCGTCAAACTTTTTGTTACCCCGATAATTCCCATTTTACGACTTTATGAGCGATCGTCAATTTTTAACATTAACACTCGTAAGCAAATCCGTAACCAACAATTTAACATGCGACCACACCATTCGCGACACCTGGCTATTCTGAATTGCAATAAAGACAAAACCATCACTTTTATTCAGACAACAGATTTGCAGCACCATTTCAAACCATTTCAACCTAGACTTCATCGTAACTGACTGTCATTTTTATGCTCTAAATGAAGCGCTTTCCAAAGACATAGCCGCCGCAGCATTGTAATTTCATGTAACGCAAGACCTCGCATATCTTCCAGACAGAAACGTTAGAGCCATGGTTAGTACTCCATCAAGGAAAACCGCTTTAACTACTTGACCGCACGTTGAACGTTTCAAACTTAATCGACAATGCCGATGTTTGCTTCAAACTCGGACTCGTCTGATAATTCCACATCCGAGCTAGCCGGTAATACCGCAACATTCACCGTACTAATGAGCAACACTTGCTGCAGCTACTTCATTCATGCTTAACAGTCGCTTTGATCGCAGGCACCATCACATCTTTCATGTGCCGTTACGGCATTGTCGGAAATGTAGCAGCACACATTCGCATTTAAAAACAGTTCAACCACTTTGTATCAACGGAAAACACATACATCCGCACATAAACGATCGCCTTTACAAATTTCCCACGTTTATGTTAAACAACCGAGTTCCGAAGAACCGCGGTTGAGATTCCGGGAACAAACCATTTTCCCCTTAAATTACCAAGGCGCACTGGAACCCGTCGTTGGCAGCTTGTCAAAACGTCTTCCCAGTTTAGCTTTTAATCAAAGGGTCCACCCACAATGTTGTCAGCTGAAAACTCTTTGTTATACATCCTGATTTAAACAGGTGGTAGCACACGCAACAAATTGTGTGCATTTAGTCGTGCTTAAAGATGCAGTGCTACTTAACCAAAACACTTTAAACCATTACTAAGAAAATACCAACTTGTTGTCTACAGGATACTTCCTTAATTTTAATACTTCACGTCATATTAGAAATGAGGTGAATTTTTCAATGAATCACCGCGAAAGTAGCTTTACGGTATTCAATTACCACATTCCATTTTACGACCTGATAGATTAAATTTATTGGCACGTTCGAGCTTCTCGTAAACCTAACATATTTAGCAACAATGCGCGTATACATGCATACCCCTTCGCCGCGCACGCTATTCTTGTCAATTGCAGAAAAGTCACTCTCCTTTCTACGACGATGACAGCACCATTTTCTCCTATAGCACACGCATTCGCGTTTCGTAGGCTTTACACGCAAGCGGTCGCACGCACGTATGATTTCAGAACCGGTAAGTCGATATCGTCCAACAGAGATAGATGCTCGATGTCTATTCAACGTCAATCCAATCAACCGCTCGTTAAAACGATCCAGAAAAACTCGGATCCACATCATCGCATCTAATACAGCACCTTCGACCCTCCTGTTCTGATAATCGCAGCTCCACAATCATTTTCAACGACATCGCGGCACACGAATTTTTTACAACCTCCGCATATTTAAACCACGATCCAATTACACATCCGAGACTACGGACCGTAACGACTCAACAACACTGATTTTCACACTTAAATACATGCATACACTGCGGTGTGACGAGTAACTACGTCGCTATTTCATTTAGTCCAGAAAAATTTCACCACATCGCCCTTTGCTCACGTGCACGCACATGACATTACCATACTTCGATAATCGGCACCGCGCACTCCTTTGTCAGCGTTTAAACTTTTTTACATGAGACCTTACACATCAGCTATTTCAAACATCACATACGATTGATTACGCACTTTCGATTATTCTATACGAGCCAACATTACATCCACTTTTTTTTTTTTTTTTTTTTTTTTTTTTTTTTTTTTTTTTTTTTTTTTTTTTTTTTTTTTTTTTTTTTTTTGTTTTTAAATTTAAACAAAAATTTTAACCCCAAACCAAGATAAAATTTCCCGGGATAAAAATTTAAAAGGGAAAACCCAAAATTTAAAAAATTTATACCCCCTATTTAAAGTTTTTCTTTTATTAAAAGGGGCCCCGGCCGTCGGAAAACCCAAACCTTTCCCCCACGCGGCCCCCCCCCCCCCCGAACCCCTTTCCCCAGGAGCACCTTTGGGCCCCGGGAGTTTAAAAAATTATAAACCCCCAAATCCCTAAAAAACCCCTTTATTTACAAACACTTTTAAATGGTATTAACCCTTTTAAACCCTTTACCAAAATTTGACAACCCGCCAACCCTTTTTTCCCAAAAATTTCCTCCCCCCCACATTTCCTTTGGCAAAAACCATTTATTTTTTAAAGACACATCTTTCCCGCAATTTGGATAGAGCCAACAGTCAAACCACAATGAATTGATTACTAACTGCAACAGCATGATTTGCCAACGATAGCCAAGCCTAACAACTCTATTTCCCAATTGTTAAACAACACCTTCACGCATTGTACGTCATACAATCGTTGAACTGTCATTTGGCTGCCGTACATAGCAGCTACTTACCAAAAACTACCTATCAAACCAATTTTCGCACCAGTTCACATTCTCCTCACCAAGAACTGGGCCCACCAAATCTTTTGCAGCATTTCCAGCACTTTTATAACCTTTTACGTACATCACCTATTTAGACCCGTTTACCAACATCTAAGCCCTTTATTTTGTAATGTTATTTACCTCAGCAATTAACACTTCTCACCACATCAGTGACACATGCCTTAACCGTCATCATTTCGACAACAAGATCATTTACGAGAGTCACCAAGCTCATATATTCCGACAATTTTATCTAGGACCACTTAAGATAGATACCACCACAACAACTCGTGCTTAAGACACTCTTGCATTAAACACCGCGACCAGTGACAACGCACCTGTTCGCATTTCCATTTGACAACGTTTAAACACCTCAGCATCGATACACACTTGAAGAACACTTCCACAGAAACCGAAATTCACGAAACACTTTTATATTTAAAACTCATTCACATTTCCGAAATTATCACCGTCCTTTCTTTACCCCAGTAATTCTTCACTTCAGCGATGCACTTTGCATCCCTTCAAAACGTACCGACTGCGATTTCCATCCCGACATTCGGAATCACGTCGCAAAATTTCACACGCTTGAAGACTGAAATTTTTTTCCTCCATCCAACACAGGCAGCAGCCAAGCCAATCATCACCTTTCTCCAACCACCGTATCAACAGCAAGCACTTAACAAGTTAGTTGTCCAACACATTGATTAACCGAGGATCCTAAACATACAATCTCCAAAACACGTTTGCCCAAATGTTCTCATTTCGCAAGCTCCAGCTGTCGCAGACGCAAGCCTCAACGCCTACAACGTCCAATCGCCGTCACACCAGAAGGCCACAATTTGTTCCAGCCAACAGTTTAAACAAAGAGTTTTGGCCCAACCACACTTTTTCGTATTTCATGGTTTGCAGTTAACCATCTCATTTCCCCCAAACAATCCACCAAACGAAAACCCGACCGTTCAAATTATTTTAGTTTCAACCCATTCACGAAAAGATTTAACCCAGTTCAAACCGATTTATTTCCTGGAGACACGGGGAAAATCACCCAAACACCAAATTTTAGTAAAATTCCCAACGCCCTCAAACAACCAACCAATTGGAACGTCGCCGACAAAACATTTCACAGCCCACATTTGCGACAAGATTTGTCCCACCGCAGCGCCCCGGAGCACCCCAGAAAATACCCATTTCCGCGTAAAAGTAAACCCGCCCACACATATCCGAAAATGCCACGGCCCCCCAGAATACCCCACAGCCCAAAGACACGGATATGACAGACCGGAACACAGAACGGCACCACGATTTAACCAAACACCCAACAGATTATACATTAGGGCCCCGGGCGCCGACCCAACCTTTAATTTTCCTTTATCTAACCTAGGTCCACACTTGTTTTTTAATGGAAAACTCATTAAAAGCAATTAGTGTTAATGGGTTTTAATAGAAAAACCTTAAAAAGCAATTAGGTCATATGGTCATTGGTCATTGGTCATGTTCATTGGTCATTGGTCATTGGTCATGTGGTCATATGGTCATGTGGTCAATATGGTCATGTTCATATGGCTGGGTCAAATGTTTGGGGTAATTTCACCCTATGGGGCAATTTCACCCAATTAACATCCCCAAACCAATATGTCATGGTCCCGTCGGCTTAGGGGAAAAAAATTCGACTATCTTCGGCAAATACGTCCTCCCTTGTAGAATGTAAGAGAACAATTTTTCGTATTCAATTTAGTATTGGGCTAGAACGGTAAACATGGGTCTCCAAGGGATTAACGTTTTCAACTTTGGGAATAAAGTGAAACCGACAAATGAGGATTTAATGGTGTTGAAAAAATATGTGCAACAATAATTTAAGATATTGGTAATATTTGTTATGTCGAAGGGAAAGATGCTGACTTGGAAAAAAAAAGAAATTTTGTTTAATTTGGGAAAAGGATTTTACCCAACAAATTGAAAAAAATTTTACCAAAAAAAATTTGTTATTTGTTTCAAAAAGAACATTTGGGGCTTTTAAAGCTTTTTTTAAAGCAAAAAGATGGGAGAATGTTTGGGGTTGTTAATAAAAAATTCCAAAATCCTATATGTGTTCCATACAAAGTGGAACTAGCAGATGTTGTTGGAAACTTTATTGGAGGAACTACCAGATATATTAGACGAAGTCGAAAAGATTATTTCTATCTTTTGACATGGATGTAACCCAAGATTTTGCGGGCATATTTAGCAAGATGGAGATGTTAATTATTTAACCACAAAGCATAACTTTTGCTATAAGGGAGAATACGAAGAAAAGTGTAATATTATAGTTGACAACGATAAAACTGCGGGATTGATTGTTTAACATGGCTAACAACCCAATGCAAGAATTAAGATTTACAACAAATTTGTGTGCCAGATAACAAGTCCTGGTGTTAATAAACAACTTGGCAATCATATACTAGATTTTTACGTTGTCCAGATGTACGTTTAAGGGAAACATTTGCGTCTACTTTGGCCAAAGAACATGGTATTACGCGATTGGAAGCGACAATATACAACTGTGCAATTGGAAGCTATGTCAGTGCGGAACGGGTGTATAAACCCTTAAAAGACTGTTTAACCTTATTGGAAGATAGTGTTATACTTCCTAAAGGCGCCAATGTACTCGGTACCACTTGCCAAAATGTGGAGTAAGCTATCGGACAAGCTACAAAATAGCTGTTGTTTAGTTATAATAACCTGCTACAGTACGTGTATTGGGGAATGGCAATACAAAGAAATTGACGGGCTTGCAAATTGTTGTCCGAAAAAAAAGGAAAGGGAAAAATTGATAAAGTATGTGCTTTGGCTTTTAGTTTTAACTATTTACCCGTAAATTATTTGGAGATAGTAGAGGACAAGAAGCCAAGATAAAATAAAAATCTTACACAAGTGCTACATTAAAGCAGGTAGTACATATTTTACACAATCTGCAACCATATTCTACAATTCCAAAAGAAATAGTAATTTCGGACTTGGGATTGATAGATACGCCTAACATTCGTCCAGAGGTTGTACGACAACGCGTAAATATTGGTAGTAAACTCTATCCGTTTACGCTAAAGGAAATTGCCCCATTATGTATACCATACGCTGTAAGTGGAAGGAAAAGACAACTGGAATTAGAGGAAATGGATGCAAAAAGGCGAAAATTGGACTACATGGAAAACACTGCGACAATACGCGAACAATACAAAGATGTGTTAGACAAAGAACATCTTATTAGAGAAAATGAGGAAGAATTAAAAGATTATTTTATGTGTCCGATGGACTGACTTAGATACATCCGGGTTGTACAAGCTGTATGCATTTGCGGTTAGTAAGAAAGACTCTTTTAGTTATGTAGGCGTTCTTGCAGAAAAGGATGGTACTAAATCCGTATACTTTTTAAAAGGTTATTCTAAAAACGTATTTATCAAAATGGCAGATAACAAAGACGAACTAAGGAATGCGGGTTTCGTAACCTTGGCGTACACCACACGCAAAGGGGTTCCGCTAAACATTGTATATTTACCTAGTAAAGAACCTTTCGGATCATTTAAAACCGAGGGTCTTACAACCTATAACAACCATATATTCCCAAAAGTGGTGGAATGCAACTACGCAACGGTGTGTGGGAGAAAAAGGATTTTCCAATACCGACAAGAAGAAGTCGATCAAGCTAACAAGATACGTATGCAGGATATAGTGGGAAAGCTGCGATTAAAAGATTGTCACAAGCTGCAAGAATTACACGAAGGAATGGATCTGGTTGTCCGGAATCAAAGACTTTAAATATAGAGGCAAACTTCGGTACATTTTACAATTCGAAAACCTAGACGGTCTTTATGTATCAAACTATTGGTTAGAAAAGGAGATAGAAGGACTTGGGTATCGATTTAAATTTTAAGCTGCGAATAAAATTAGATAAAATTAAAACCACCCAAACAAACATAAAGAAAGGACTGTCTTCTGTGTATAACTTTGTATTAAAATTAAGTTTAAATGACCCCATGCTTGGATTAAATATTTTTAAATTTGTTATGTATAATGTCAGAATAAACATTTTATAATAGTATATAACATTGTTCTTTATTTATAAAAGGCTGTGACGTTACCCGAAATAGCAGTCGCACAGAGGGGGGGAGGGGGGCAGGGGTTACGCGCAGGGGTGCGCATGGGCAGGGTGTGCATGCGCAGGGTGCTCATGGGTGGGTGTTCTGGGGTACACGAGGGAAGCGGATGTTAACAGTCACCAAGCATCCAATTCTTTATTTGGATGGTATCGAGTACTTGCCTGCGTATGTACCGGAGTAAAAAAACGATTTGTACGCAGCTTATTAATAAAATTAGTTTATCGAGGGAAGATGACAAAAGGTACATCATTCCTAATAGTACAACAATCTACGCATGGGGGCGTAAAGATATAAGATAGTTGTTTATATTTGTAATTTTGTAAATTATTGTATATATTAGTTTTAAGATTCCATAATTTTAAGTTCTTCCCACCTTCCAAATCCTTCCGGCTTCCCTGGTTGACAGAGTATACGTGTTATCTCCACGTGGTATTGCGGACACGGCGGTTTTAGATTTTCGGGAGATGGTTGGCTAAGGCATATGTCTTGGGTAGCAAAAGGTTTTAAAATGGTGTTAAATAAAGATGAGCAAAAAATTAGTGATTTGGGTCTTTAAAACGCATAACTTTGTATGGGTGGTCCTATTTAAAATCTATTTACAGATTTGGGGTCCCTAGAAAATTTAATATTAGTTGATACCTAGCAAAATATATTATCTTAAAAGAGTGACTACCCTGCGTATAATAAATAAATATAACACTTGTCAACAAAAAGTTGTAGGAAATTAAAGACGTATTTAATGGGGTCCAGTATTAGAATTTGTTGGTAGTAATGTTAAGTCCTACTGTATTGTAGGCGAGAAAGATACGATTAAAAAGATTAAAGGGTCTCACGAATTGTAGTTAAGTAAAACCGAGGGTCTTACAACCTATAACGAGCATATACTCAAAAGAAATTAAAGTTTCCATGTACGTAGCACCAGTCATTGGGAAATGGTCGAAATGTGGAACCTATAAAGACGATTATTAATTGTGGTTTAGAAAATAGTAGTTTTTGGCTAAATAAAATAGCTTAGACTGGTTAATGTATATGGTTACATACTCGTACACATCCACAAACATCTGTTTACGTCCCAATGGCGATACCGGTAGTTTTTGTTTAACAAATAGTAGGAAAGATACGTCAGGTGTTGTGCGGAAGCCCATAGGATTTAAAAAAGAACGGTGCGGCGGGGTGTATGGTGGTCTCCGTTAGAATAATCGAAAGTGGTTAATCAATCGTATTAGATGTTTAAATAAGCAAAAGTGTAAAGGCCACATAAACAAAAATTTAATTATCCGACAAAAAGTGCGCGATGTGCTACACTTATAAAGAAAGTATGGAATGGTGCTTTATAGCGGCCCTAGCAGTAAAAAAGGGCGACTGACTTTTCCAAGCAACTACAAGAATAGCAGTAGCGCAGAGAAGGGGTATGCAGTATTATACAGTTGCTCAAAATATGTTAGTTTACGCGTAGCTCGGATGTGTAATTGATCACGACTTAAAGATCCTCGAGGTTTAAAATTCTCAGCCATTGTCGTTGAAAATGTTTGGAAATTATCAAAACGGTAGCGGGTCGAAGTTTAATGGATGATTGACCGAGTTTTTCTACCTTTACGAGGGAATCGGAAATTGAAGACATCGAGCATCTAATTTCTATTTGGACGATATCGAGTACTTACCGGTTCTAGAAATCAATACGTGCGATCGACCGCTATGCGAAAGTGTAAAAGCTCACAGAAGCAAAATTTAATTATCAACGAAAAGGCGCGATGTGCTATAGAAAGTATAAAAAATGGTGCTTTGCATCGGTCCCAACAGTAAAAAGGAGAGTGACTTTTCTAGCAATTACAAGAATAGCTCGAACGTGCACAAATTAAATTTAATCTATAATTAACCACGGTCGTAAAATGGGAAATTAATGGGTAATTTAATACCGTACATATACTTTCGCTTGGTGATTCATTTGGAAAATATTCAAGCCTCATTTCCTAAAATATGACGTAGAAGTTATTTAAAATTAAATTGTTGTAAGTATCCTGTAGACAACAAGTTGGTATTTTCTTAGTAATGGTTTAAAGTGTTTTTGGTTATAGGCAACTTTGCACACCAACTTGTGTGCGTGTGCTACCACCCTTTGGATTTTTAATATGCACGCGATCCGTATAACATGGAAGACGTTTTCCGGTTTTCTACTAACGGCATTCGCAATCGACGAAGCGAACCAGGTGCATGCATTGCGCTAAATGTATTGGACGAGCAGCAAGGAATTATGACTCATTTAGTTCCCCGGAATCCTCAACTTCGTTCGGTGTCTTCGAAACCTTCGGTTTGCATTCTATAGGGTACATAAAGCCGGTGCGCAAGAGTAAACTCTTTAGTTATAAGTTAGTTCGCTTACAAGTAAAGTCTTATAGTGCGGATTTTGTTTTGTACTAAAATGGTATCTGCAAACGTTTTTAAGTGCAACTCTTGCGGTGCTTCCTATACCTGGAAAATGCTCAACGGCACCAGAACAAATGTCGTGGTGCAACATCGTCCGGTTGCCTCCGCAGCAAAGTACTTAAACTGTGGGACTTGCGGTTTCGCTTTACGAGAATGGACAGCTTACAGCGACACAAGGAAAACAGCACGGTATGTCATTGCCGTAAACGTTCAACCCGCCAGCTGTTAAAGGGCCTTATACGAAACAACAACGAATTATGTTAAAGTATGGATTTCGAAATGGAAAAGACTACCTATGCCGCACATTTAAGGAGCAACAGACATAAAATGCATCAGTTACCGCTACTGGCGAAGATGGCGTAGAAATGGTTAGTACAGCGTTTAACAACCGTATGGCTAGCTATCGCATAAAGAACGCCAGTGTCGACGATGGAGTGCCCGAGTTTCTTTGGACGCAGAAAGAGCGATTTATTCGATTAATTAATGAAAAAGAATACAACATACAGCAATAAAAGTCTATGCGAACTCTACGGCGTTTACACCAAAATGGGGAAGAGACTACCGATGTGAAACTTTAACACAAAAAATGTGGTTATAACGTCTTCTAGTAATCTGGAAAATATGTACGAGGTCTTAAGCGAAACCATAAGAACAAAATCAGAGGAATTTGAAACATGTGGGTCCGGTTGGTCTTTGGAAAAGTGCTCTATTTAGAAATAAATATTAATAAGTATGAGCCGATATGAGAAGTTCTAGGTTGAAAATAAAAATTGTGAATATGTATTTAGAAATGTGGTTTACAAAATTTAAGCTGTATTAGTAAAATTGTCTGTAATAAAAAGTTTTAAGAATGGTTTTTAGATTTTCTTTAGATATGAGCCGCAGGAAAGTTATAATTTAAGGGGTGTGTAAATGGTAAGGGTGGTCCTGTTTTAAATCTGTTTACAGATTCGGATTCTACATAAAATTCTAGACTAACAAGATGTATTGCATGTATAAAAATTTATAAGAACGTCAAAATCCACCAAAAAAAATCTTAAAATGGGGGTAGCTCTGGGGATGATGCAATCTAAAAATTCCTAGAGATTCGGGTAGCTGAGAAAATTCTAATATTAATTGATACCAAACAAGATAGGTTTATCTCGTGGGTGGAAGTGTGGAAAAGATTTATCTGCGGGTGGAAAGAATGGGGTGTGACGTAAGAAAAATGGTTGGGGGTGTCCGAGCAAGGCGGAGAGCAAGGCGGAGTCAGGTGGAGATTCCTAAAATAAGACTTTTAGTGCGAATTTAATGTAAATTTGGTCCAGATGTGGGTGCAAATGTGGATGCTGGTGCAAATGTGGTCCTGGGATCCTTGAAAATGGTCTACTTTTATACTTATATGAAGTACCTTTATGAAGTTTTATGTTATATCTTATTAAGAAGGCTGTTATAGGTATTTGACGAACGCGTAACGGCGTAACCTTTGTAAGTCAATGTATATTGACCATTCAGGTGAGTGGGGTATTGAGTGGCATCCGCGTAGTGAAGGGATACTTATAGTTGGCGGCTTGCAGGAGTTAGTTGTAGTGAATGATATTGCAACGGGACCCATATCTTCGTACCTTTTCCTTCCTACTTGAAAAGTGAACGTAGTCGGATATCTTTAAAAGAAAATGTTTACGAAAGGAGAAATATTTATACAAGAATCCCTTGCTAGAAAACTTCATTGGTGAAGGTTATTTTAATAATGGGTTTCTGGGGGGAGTAGGTAAGGTACCTTAGTTCTACCACAAAAAGTGCAATTTTCCCATGTATTTTCTTATAGAAAAAATCTAAGATCCGTTCTGGTCATTTTTGTACCAAGCATTGAAATCACCATATGGAGGAATTGAGGATCAATTCAGGTTACTTTTCATATAGGTAAAATCACCACAACGCCGTGCTTTCGGATACCTATTTTCAGCTACTTTTCCAAGGACCTGCCGACGTCATATAGGTAAAATCACCACTTCGCTATGTTCTCGGTTACCTAGTTTCGGCTACCTTTTCAAGGTCGTGGTGACGTCATAACCTTTTGTAAAAAAAAATCAATGTAATTCTATTCTAAAATTTTTATTCCGACATTATACATAACAAAATTTAAAAATATTTAATGCCAAACATGGCGCCATTTAAACTTAATTTTAATACAAAGTTATACACAGAAACCAGTCCTTTCTTTATGTTGTTTGGAGTGGTTTTAATTTTATCTAATTTTATTCGCAGCTTAAAATTTAAATCGACATTCAAGTCTTCTATCTCCTTTTCTAACCAATAGTTTGATACATAGAGACCGTCTAGGTATTCGAATTGTAAAATGTACCGAAGGTTGTCTCTATATATAAAGTCTTTGATTCCACCGACAACCAGATACATTCCTTCGTGTAATTCTTGCAGCTTGCGACAATCTTTTAATCGCGGCTCTCACACTATATCCTGCATACGTATCTTGTTAGCTTGATCGACTTCTTCTTGTCGGTGTTGGAGGGAAGTCTTATTCTCCCACTCACTGTCGCGTAGTTGCATGTCCACCACTTTTCGGAATATATGGTCGTTATAGGTTGTAGAACCCTCGGTTTTAAATTATCCGAAAGGTTTTTTACTAGGCAAATATACAATGTTTAGCGGAACCCCTTTGCATGTGCTGTACGCCAAGGTTACGAAACCCGCATTCCTTAGTTCGTCTTTGTTATCTGCCATTTTGATAAATACGTTTTTAGAATAACCTTATAAAAAGTATACGGATTTAGTACCATCCTTTTCTGCAAGGTCGCCTACATAACTAAAAGAGTTTTTCTTACTAACCACAAATGCATACAGCTTGTAGAACCCGGATGCATCTAAGTCAGTCCATCGGCACATAAAATAATCTTTTAATTCTTCCTCATTTTCTCTAATAAGATGTTCTTTGTCTAACACATCTTTGTATTGTTCGCGTATTGTCGCAATGTTTTCCATGTAGTTCAACTTCCGCCTTTTTGCATCCATTTCCTCTAGTTCCAGCTGTCTTTTTCTTCCACTTACAGCGTATGGCGTGCATAATGGGGCAATTTCCATTAGCGTAAACGGATTGAGTTTACTGCCAATATTTACGCGTTGTCCTACAACCTCTGGGCGAATGTAAGGCGTATTTATCAACCCCAATTCCGAAATGGCTATTTCATTTGGAATTGTAGAATATGGTGTTGCAAGATTGTAACGAATTTTCTTATAAATGGCCCCACGTTCCTGAGATTAATCACTATACGAGCATAACTTAGTGATACGAATTTTGTTGTTGTTGTATAATGGGCGCTAGTGAAACTTATTTTTCTAAATGGGCGCCAGTGAACAAAAATCTTCCGACATAGCTAGGGGTCTATTCCTGGGTAGCGCAATAAGAAGTGGGGGGTAAGTCGAATTTTGTTTGCAAACCAAAGCTAAACTAAGTTAAATAGGCGCCACCAAGTCCTGAGATAATCACGATAAGAGCAAAGCACAATTCTAAGGGCGGACTCGGAAACCCAAAGATAAAACGATCGCCTTCGTTAACAAAAACCTGTCTTATAAAAATAAGACGCAGCTCCTGTAAGAAATTACAAAGATTAAATAAATAAAAATGTAGAACACCATTTGTGTCCAATAAAAGTATCAAAAATAAAAAAATGTATATCCAATATGATATTGGCATAAAATTATTACTCAAAAATTCTACCTTTATGTTATCAGATTTGATCGCATTTGACCAAAATAAAAGTCTCAAAGTTTAACTAATTGTTTACTAAAAAAAACTTTCTTTTAAAATTTCAAAACTTATTAACAGGTAGCAAAAAATTCTCAACAATAAAGTTTATAACAAAATCAAAATTTTTGTTTTTTTAAAGCAAAAGACTGCTCTCTAAATATATGCTTGTTTTAAATATCTTACCAAAATATTTCGTAAACACAATACATTGAACTATCGTTTCTATCCTGGGCAGATCTTATCAGGTGGATTACAGTTTCATAATTAACACGCAGCGTGTATTTAAATTTTTATACTTAGTTTTTATAATTTATCTGTAAATAATAGCTAACTTCAAGATTAAAAAATGTATAATTTAAATTTTAGGAAAGCTGCACGAAGCATCTGGTTTCACGACAAACATCTGTCAAATGTGCTACATCACAAAAAAGTATAACGTCGAAAATATACCTTAAAATTTATCTGAAGTTCAAATGGAACAAAGGTTACAATTATATAAACCTAACTTGACAAAATTTCTTTCTACGATTTGTAAAACCAGTTCAACAGTAATCGAAAATGAAACAGATCATATGTTCGTAAACATGATAGCAACTTTCCTGCTTTATATGATCGTCTGTTTAGCACAGGCTTTCGACATTCCTAAACACATGCAAAAATTTCTTAAATGTAATAACGAACAAAACTGCCTCTGTTTCTCCAAAACAAATCCGAACGGAAATTTCATAAGCTCCAAACAATACTACAAGCCATTTCAAACTTGGGACGACAGCAATCAAAACCAAAATCTTCACTTGTCCTTCTCTATTGTTTTTCGTAGGCGCGCTAAATAAATGAAACAAAATTAAATTAAGTTCGTATAATGCATAAATTACAAACCGTTAATAGAAGTTACTGGAATTGTTCCAAGTCTAGCATGACTTGAACCACTCACACAAATAGTTCAACCGAAGGTCGCATGCCTCTAGCCTAGAAAACATCTTGATAAAATCGTTGCTTGTGAGCGACTAACTCCACAAAGCAGGAAACGAACGATAGCGACGTTAGAGGTGGGGAAATACGATAGAAGCAGGATTGCATAGAGGTGCTCGCCAAAATAACTTTATGTGACACAGATATTTTACTATAAGAAGATTATTAAAACGAAGCGTTCCGTTATGTACTATATGGAACCTTAATAAATAATAAGGCACGCATAGCGCATTATACTCGTAATTCAATGCAAATAATTATTGATCAAATTAAACATGTTACAAGATTGTGTAAAATATGTACTACCTGCTTTAATGCAGCACTTGTGTAGTATTTTTATTTTATCTTCGCTGTCTCCCTCGTTTTTGGCGGCTCCGTGGCGTAGTGGTATGGGTGTGACTACTACGCCCACGGTCCCGGGTTCGAATCCCGACACGGTCCGCTTAAAAAATGTTAGGCGAGCATTTTTCACTAAAATACACCCTCGTTCGGATGAGAGGTAAAATGGAGTTCCCGTGTGTGAGTGTTGTCACGCACGTTAAAGATCCCTACCTTGCTTGGAACAGCAAGGGTTCGGCAAAATTCAAAAAATTCTCCAGGTAAAAAAAAACTCGCTTCCTGGCCAATGTAGTACCTTCGGGTGGAGCATTGGAAAATCACATGTAATGTCTCCCTCTTTTACTATCTCCAAATAATTTACAGGTAAATAGTTAAAACTAAAAGCCGAAAGCACATACGTTATCAATTTTTTCCTTTCCTCTGGTGTTTCGGACAACTTAATTTGCAAGCCAGTCAATTTCTTTGTATTAATATTCCCCCAATACACGTACTGTAGTAGGTTATTACACACTATACGGCAGCTATTTTGTAGTTTGTCTGATAGCTTACTCCACATTTTGGCAAGTGGTACCGAGTACATTGGCGCCTTTAGGAAGTATAACTTACTATCTTCCAATAAGGTTAAACAGTCTTTTAAGGAATTATACACCTGTTTCGCACTGACATAGTTTGCAATTGTATATTGTCGCTGCCAATCGCGTAATACCATGTTCTTTGGCTAAAGTAGACGCGAATGTTTCTCTTAAACGTGCATCTGGACAACGTAAAAAATCCAGTATATGATTTCCAAGTTGTTTATTAACACCAAGACTTGTTATCTGACACGCAAATTTGTTGTATATCTTAATTTTTGCATTGGTTGTTAGCCATGTTAAACAATCAATTCCCGCAGTTTTATCGTTGTCAACTATAATATTACACTTTTCTTCGTATTCGCCCTTATAGCAAAAGTTATGGTTTGTAGTTAAATAATTACACATCTCCATCTTGCTAAATATGCCAGCAAAATCTTGAGTTACATCCATATCAAAATGAGAGTAATATTATTTTTTGGGTTCGTCTCATATATCTAGTAGTTCTTCCAATAAAGTTTCCAATTTAACATCTGCTAGTTCCGGAACACATATAGGATTTTGGAATTTTTTATTAATGCTTTCGAGATCTTTTTTTCCGGTAATTCCTTTTACTCCCTGGGCCATCTTGTTAGTGCTTTCCAGAGAAAATGGAAGCTTAGCTTTAACATCATGCTTAGCGGAAGCAAATCGGTCGAACTTTAGCTGTTAAATGCACCACAAATTTTTTTTTTAGGATAAACATTCTTTTGTTTGCAGATGTTTGCTCGACGTCAGGAAAGTCGCACATTTTAACCAACATTATATTGTCACAAAATGGTTCTGTAATAGGTGCGTGTAGTCCACCAGTCAGCATCTGTTCGCCTTCGACATAACAAATATTACCAATATCTGTCACCAGATTATTGTTGCACATATCTTCTGCCAGCAGCCACAATCCAAATCGCTCATTTGTTAGTTTCACTTTATTCCCTACAAGTTGAGGAACGTTAATCACCTTGGAGACGCTCATGTTAACCGTTCTAGCTACTGCCGAATACTAAATTGAATACGAAAAATGGCTGACATATGTTGGACATATGTTGGACACATGTTGGACATGTGTTGGACATATGTTGGACATATCTCCAACATATGTCGGATATATGTCGGATATATGTAGGATGTATACTGGACATATGTTGGATGTATATCGGATATATTTTGGAGGTATGTCGGATGTATGTCATACGAATGCGAGAGTAAGACAAAGTAGGGTAGTGGGGGGGTTTAGGTTAATTTACGTTGTTTGGGGTTAGGTTAGTCAGTGTTGTTTGAAGTTAGGTAAGGTTAGTTGGACTTGTGTGGACTTAGGTTAGATAGAAGGAAAAATTGATAGGTTAAATCAGCGCCGCCGGCGCTGGCCTAAACTATCAATTTTTCCTTCTATCTAACCTAAGTCCACACAAGCGGTACATTCTACAATTCGAAAACCTAGACGGTCTCTATGTATCAAACTATTGGCCAGAAAAGGAGATAGAGGACTTGGGTGTCGATTTAAATTTTAAGTTTCGAATAAAATTAGATAAAATTAAAACCACTCCAAACAAACATAAAGAAAGGACTGTTTTCTGTGTATAACTGTGTATTAAAATTAAGTTTAAATGGCTCCATGCTTAGCATTACATATTTTTAAATGTTGTTTTTAAATTTTGTTATGTATAATGCCGGAATAAAAATTTTAGAATAGTATTACACTGCTCTTTATTTGCCAAAGGCTATGACGTCACCACGACCTTGAAAAAGTAGCCGAAACTAGGTAACCGAAAACATAGCGAAGTGGTGATTTTACCTATATGACGTCACCAGCGCCTTGGAAAAGTAGCTGAAAATAGGTAACCAAAAGCACGGCGTTGTGGTGATTATACCTATATGAAAAGTAATTTGAATTGATTCTCAATTTCTCCTTATGGGGATTTCAATGTTTTGTACAAAAATGACCCGAACGGACCTTAGATTTTTCCATAAGAAAATACATGAGAAAACTGCACTTTTTGTGCTAGATCGAAGGTACGTTACCTACTTCGGGGAATAGGAGATACAGAATTACCCAACAATACAGGACAAGACAGAAACTAAAGTTATGGTGGTTCTCATCAATATTTCAAACGTTTGTTCTCTCATATGTATTTAATACCACATTTCCAATATGGAAATGTTCTGAGTTGCACCATGCGTTTCTTCAAAGTTGTAGATTATTCATTAGACATACTTTTACGAGATATGTGACAATGAACTGGTTAGAAAGGAAACCGCTGCATATTTTATAATGCTGAATCTTGAAGATGATATTGGCGCTGTATCAAACGCTCTTCCGATACCGTGCGAATCTTGTCTCTATCAGAAACCATAACGGTTAGAAGTCTGCAACAGTGGTGGAAACGTACATTCAAGACTTTTGAAAATCAAATTCAAGTTTTAAGAGCATATCTCCGAAAACGGTTGTAATTTCTAATTCAGTTGCTACGTCAGTATCAAATCTTGCTAAAACATTATAAAATAATTTCTGCACCATAAATGGAGCATCAGAACCAAATATAGTTTAATACCTCATTTCCACAACCTCAATAAATTGGATCCAGTAAAATATCGAGGACTTCAAGCGGCGTGAAAATTCTTGGAACAAACGTTCAATTATCTGAACAATTATTGATTTCACAGAGAGCCAGTAAAGTGTGAAAATACATAAAGTGCTACGTTCAAATAACAATTAAAAATTATTCAATGTTGAGAAGTGGAATTAACTGTCATTAGACATAGCCGATTGTAATCGTAAGTAGAATTTGCTTCTTTAGATTGCTTTCGAAAAGGAATTTTTCTAGGACTTCTAATCATCGTCCGAAGAAATTTTAAGCATCTGCATAAATATTTTAAGTATCACCGTAAATAGTTTTATTAACTCGTATAGAAAATTTTAAATAATACTACAAAGTCGTTTCTTCGAGAATTATGGGGTTCAATGAAAATAATTATTTTAATCAAATTGGTTTACATCCGCTGAAATAAAATTTGTGTCATTTGGGTTTTGGATTTAACTTGAATTTGTTCGTACTTCAATTCTTGGGAAAGACGTCTATGTTGGGAAACTGTTCTTCTAGATATAATTCAAGACCACTGTAATCAAGGTCATAGTACTTTACAAGCCTTATGGTTTCTATAAAAGACAATTGGAAATATGTATAGTGTAGTCAATAATTATAGGGTAATATATTATATTTGTAAGATTTCATTAATTCAATATCTATTTAGGAATTAATTTATAACGAAAAGCAAATTTCACGAGCAATTTGTTCAAAAGTATTCTTTTTGTAATAGTCGGGGGTGTCGGGGGTAACCTCTAACCTTGAGAAGTAATTATTTGTATTTGCGTATTGAAAATTGATACCTTGGTGAATATTTGAATATTTTATGTGACTTGTTTTGGTTTGCTTACTTACTTTGTTTTATTATCGGTATTTATTGTGAATATTTGTACTTTTTAAATTTTTGTGATATTTAATATACCAATTGTGTTGGAGAGAGTGTGTGTTCTGCACATTGAATAGTCGTGATAGTGATTTTTTTATTTAGGTAGGAAATTCTGCGACTCTCGGATAGAGTAGTTAACTATGGATTCAGAAACACATGAAAAATGGCTCTCAACGTAAGGAATATCTTTGCAATGCTTTTAATATCACTTCAGATTATTAACGCTCCAAACGAGGGACCTCTAGTATCAGAGTAATGTATAAATATATATAAATAAATAAATAAATATATATATATATATATATATATATTGCGGTGATGAGTAGGGTTAGAAAGGTCAATGGGACAAGCAGTTATTTATTTATAGACACCCTGTAAATAAATATCAATCATTTATTTATTTAAAAGCTTCAATATTTGGATTAAATTACAATTTATAGTGTAGGTTTATTTGGTAGACGTTAATGTAATACAAGAACAACAACTAAGGTCGACGACAAGGTCGAAAATCGTGTACATTAATTGATAATATCAAAGCTATGCAGTAGAAAAATGAATAATGTATGCAAGGTACGTTTATTTAATATAGCATATGTTAAAAGCTTTTGTAGAGTGCTACAAGCTTGAATATCGAAAACACGTTTAAAATCGTCAAGTATTTCAGGGAACAAACTTGGAGTAGATAATTATTAATATTTATGGTTCCGGGTTGGGACCGTGTCGTTTTATAAATTAAAGTCCACGTTTCGCCCACTTTTGTAAGGGGCTTTATCAGGACAAGGAAAGAAATAAGTAATAAAATAAAATAAAAATAATAAAATATAAAAAAGATAATATTAAATAGACAAGTTAAAGTGTAAAGAGAAGAGTTACTACTGAACTAGCAGACTCACTAGCCCATTCAAAACCAAAAGGTGTCTTGGGGTAGATAAACATTTATGGAAAAGCCAGTTTAAGTTGAAAATAATTCTTGGTAGCTTGGACTAACGGACGACTCAAGGCTAACAACAGCGCTTGACTAGTTCAAAACAAATCGATATAATCCTGAGACAGACTATATCTTATACATAACAAAGAAAGATTAAATATAGCCGGTGGCTATATGACAAGCATTTTTAAACGCGTGACTGAAAAGTGTAGTTTATAAATATATAGGCGGGACGGAGATGCAACATGTTTGTGAACGTTATTGAATTTTCAAGGCGCACGTGTGGGAAGGGAACATTAACCGTAGACGACAGAGCTATAGTGGGACTATTAAGAAGGATGGAAAATATGCGGTGGATAAAGATAGCAGTAGAGTGGAAATAACGTTGACTTTGTAAGTAGAAGACAAGATAAGGGGATTATTAGAGCATGAGTGCAATAACAATATAGACGCAGACATAAGAGGTGTGTTTAGGATTTGTTAGAAGGAATAGTAGAGGGACGGTTTTACATGGAAAACACGGACGGTTGACCAGTTTAATTAGTTTTTCGAGGAATGTATCGTTGGAGTGGTAAAATTCGTAGTTTTGAAAGTTCGTTAAGTTGTTTGTACAGGAGAATTTTGTGGAACGGTGTGGCGGTTAATACAATTCAAGGAAAGTTGAGTGAAAATACGTCAGAAAAGCGGGGATTTTAGGGTTATATAAACCTTGCCAAAGGTGGCAAAGGTCTCTTACTTCTCTCATTTTTCGATTATTTGCTGATTCACTTCGCTTACATTGAGCACTGTTAAGAAGACATCCTAGCTTAAAAACCGGGTGATATTGCAGCCCGCCGTATGTATTTTTCAGTGTTATACAAGCACAAGTAGGTGCAATAGAAGTAAACGGGCTGAAGATATTTGTATAAATAATTATAACAAGTAATGCTGGATGTTACTGAGGTAAGCGAATGAGTGAGAGAGTACTGGTTGGAGGTTAAGTGGAGTTTGGACTCTGGAGGAATAGTTGTATGGAAGGCATCCACAAATCGTTGGGAAAGTTAGATAAACGAGTCGAGATGGAATGGTTGTCCTAGTTAGAAAGCAGAGTCCAGGAACGTAAACTTGGTGGACGTCATCTACAGAGGTGGTGATTCCGAAGAACATTCCAGGCAACAAATTTTTTTTATTGAACTGTTGTGCTGGTATTGATTTATAAAAACTATGAGTGATTTGAGTTACTTGGTGAAAAAGTTTATGAACTGAAAATTAATTTGATTACATATGAAAAAACACTTTTCTATTTTTAATCTAAGGGTATAAATACATGAATAATATTTTTATTTGATGTAAGGTGTAAACGGGTCTCTAGTTTAGTTTGAAAAAGGGTTTATACTGAGCTCATCATAGACCTGGGAAAAGTAAATTTAGGATTTCAGGAAAGGCCCATCTACATCTAAATGAAATGTTGAAGTATATAGGAACAGAAAAATCACAAGACGTTAGATTGAATTAAAGTGTGAAACGTTTTACTGTAAATAGATTGTAAATATTGACCTTGTGTGAAGCATAATTTATGTCATATAAAAGGATGTATTTTTTTGTCAAAAGATTTTATTTTGAATTTTCTAGTTTCTTTAGTATAAAGGTGTTGAGAGAATGAGTAGCCGTGGAAGATTAGCTTGGGGAAGCATAAATTGTCTTATATTCGAGGAGTTTGGTTTTGAGTTCACCTAGGGTAAGTAGAAATTCATAAGAGGGGCACTAACAAAGCTAAGTGGCACAATATAGACAGAGAGGATCCACAGCAAATTTTTATGATAGTCCGATTTAGCGAGGTGATTCCAGAGGTTCTACAGCAATAAATACAGCTCCCAATATTGGGGCTTGATTTTAGGGCTTCTCCCCGAGGTACTACAGCAATATATATATATATATATATATATATATATATATATATATATATATCTTTATTTATCGTGTTATTTTAACCATTTTTTTAAAATTATATAGCTTGATATACTGTATTTTCTGAGCCGAAAGTGCCATATTTCTACAATTCCAAAGCCTACTACGTCAGTTTCTAGGAATAAAATAGAAAGATTTCATATTAGCGATTTTTTGTTTTCAAATCTGCGCACCCCATCTATTAGAGCACCCTTCAAAACGGACGTGTACCAAATTTTATAGCTTAATCAAATATGCACAATATTTTATCAGTGACTCAAATTCAGCCACGAAGACATCCTATCGCCGCGTTTCGCTTTAATTGGGGCTCATTAGGACAGAAATAGCAAAGTTGTAATATTTAATACATACACATTATGGGAAGTACAACATCACCTAGCTCACAATTTGTGTCTTCGCGTTGTTTCACCTGACATCGCAGGTTTTAGCAACAGTCGGCATGGAGGAGATCCGGCCATTTCTATGAAAAACAATTCAAATCTATTGCTGAAAATGCTCGACTTGTTCAAAAATGGGTATGCAAAAACTCTTCGATAGGTACGTATTTTGGAAAAGTTACAGAATAATGGAGATATGCTACCGATAATAGGGGTGATCAAAAAGTAACAATTTCCAATTTTGTCTGTATCTCAAAATAGGACGTTGAAAATTTTATATACAGCATTATTATTTTTACAAATAAGTTATTACGAATTATATACAATCGTGAAAACTGCAACTTTCTCTATCTTCAATAGCAACAGAAATATTCAATAAGTGTTGAAAAGTGGGACCCCTGTACAGTTTCTGTTCAATTAAAATGCTTTTACAAATTTTATTATTTCAATTTTTGTGCAAAAGAATTGTAAACGTCTTTGTTGTTGTACTTATAACTTCTACTAAAAGAATTTTACTTTGAAAATTTTTTGTCAAATTAAATATCTCAAATCCCCGCTGACAATAAAAAAAATTTGTCGGCGCATCACATCCGCAAACGAAAACTTCAGAATGAAGAGAGAATGAAGAGAGTCTACATAATCGAAAAATTTCTTCAACCGTCTGTTTTGACTAGATTGGCTATGATGGATGAAAGTAAGTCAAACTCAAGAAGCTGGAAACCCTTGAAAGAATATGATGATTCCAGTTTTACACATATTTAGTCTTAGTGACAAGATTTATCTCCAGAAGAAAAGCAATTAATCTCCAAATTAAAAATAATTTTTATTATGACACACAATAGGCTTTATAATGTAGCCCTGATAAGCAATTTCAGTGATATTCTTAATTCCTTGTATATAAATCAAGCAGTCGAAGATCCTGTAAGAATCGAAACAGGAAAACTTATTTTTGTTAAATTGTTAATACATGCATGATTTTATTACTTAAATAATATTATTGTTTATTTATATTTTGTAAAGAATGATTAAACACTTTCTTTTAATTATTGCTCCTTAATATGCTTAATATGCTCCATAATATTTTAAATTCTATTTTCGTTTTCTAACCGCTATTCCTTTACCAAATTAATTACTAGGCACATTTATCAATAGTAGAATAACTTAATCCTATATTATCAGATTGAAACACAAGTTTTTCTGCATTCGATTACCGTCGCTTAAATTGTATACAAGATTACTATGCGCTACAAACTCGGTATGTTTCAGTCATATATTTTACACATGGTATTTACTAAATAATACAGAATATGCAATCGCATCAGATTACATATCTAGTTTGCTATTCTGAACACATTCTAAGTGCAGGCGGTCATTTCTATCCTTCCTGCAGACATACCAGTGAAGTAAGAGGAATGTCTTGGGTTATTTGTGGTCATCGGGCTGTTAAAATTCTTAACTGAAATAGTTTTGTTGTTCATCAGATTACAGGGCGGTTGGGAAATTGAGTGGAAACTCATGTTACATTTGTCCTTTCAAACTATTACACCGATTTGAAATATAAACATAAGCGCACTGCTATTGTATTCGAGGAAAATATATGATACCCCATTTCCGTAACCCAAGATTAGGGATTCCTTTCCCTTTAATCTAGTATTTTTCACGGAGGCGGCGGCGCTTCATTTCGTACCTGCCGGCAGCAAGAGGCCACTTTAAATGACAAACGCGAGTGGCTTTTTAAAATTCCTCCCTTTTGTATACATACACATTTAGTGAAGGTTATTAGCGAAACGAAGATGAGAGAATAAAAAAAGAGTGGATTGGGGTGTAAAACAAAAGGAGATCAAGGCAAACGCTATCCAGTCGGCGTTGATTGCTGCATTATAAAAACACACAGGAAGGGGGCAATGAGTGCGCTCTAACACCTACTAAAGAAACCTGTTTAAAAAGGCAAGGGACTCAAACGATTTTAAGAACAACTAAACTAAGAGGGTGTTTGTTGTTAACGAGATTCACTCTGATCACCGCCTGCTTCTTTATAAACTCGCCTGTTTTTAAAACGAATTTAGGCACTCTGTTTTCATGAGCTAGCTGTAATGACTACAGGTAAAGCTCCATTGTAATATAATTTCCGTACAGCTAGTCAAATGCTTTTAAATGCTCTTTACTGAATTTTTAATCCGCTTCAATATTTATATATATTTACACTCGCATGACGAGTGAGCAGTATCTTTTTTTGATAAGAATTTATATACTCTTGTCTTTCGCTGCTCTTATATAACATGAAGTTGTGGGAGTGGAAACACGAAAAGTTGTTTCACAAAAAAGCTTATCAAGATGATACGTGCACAAAACTAAGTAATAGCAAACTCAACACGTTATACTCAGTCCTCAAATAACTCAAAATGAAATATTATGGTTCAAAGTTGTATTTCACGAAGTGAAATTCAACCTACAAACAAAGTGAATTTTTATATAAATACTATAAAATAGTTGCGTATGAAAGTAGTCAAATTATATTTTAGAAATAACTGTTTACACAGTGTTTGAAATGTTCTGTAGTTTAGACCCTTACTGCACGATCCTAATTCGACTTAAAATACACACAAGGAAATTATCGAAACAACAAAAAGTATGAGCAGGCTAGGCACAGTTGGACCTTGGGATGTGGAATAGTGGAAACACATACCTTAAACCAACTAGTTGAAATAAATGAATATTAGAGTACCTAAAAAAGAAAATTATCACGCAGAACGTTATTCTGTCCAATAAATGCAAAATCAAAAATAAACCAAAAAAATATAATGGTTCTAGCAGTTTTCGTTATTCGGAAAATTTCTTTAACTGTAAAGTTTTCGGTAACAACTTATAAGTACCAGTGGGATAAGATAAAACAAGCTCACAATAAATATAGAGCACAATTTAACCCAGTCTTTCGTCTGTTGTAACATAAAATACTCCAAACTCTAGTAGCACACCACCTACGCAATTAGCAAGAAAATATAATCTAAACCAGTGTTTCTGAACCTTCTTTTTGTTGCGGTACACTTTTAACAATTTCAAAATTTGGCGGCAACAATAAAATAAGTTTAAAACTAAGTATAAAAATATATACAAAATAATTTTTATTATTTGCATTTCTAAAATTTGACGGCACACTTCACGAATTTGACGGCACACAAAAGTGCCGCGGCACAGTGGGTAAAAATCGCTGATCTAAACAATACTAGTCTATCTATGTTGATTGCATCTGGAAACTACAAATCTGACAAAATTAGAATTATTATAAAATCTTAACCTCAACTGGTATGGGTAAAAATGGCGTTAAAATTTTGCTAAAAAGAAAGGTTATCTTCATCCGTGAAAACATTGAATCATGTTACATATTAAGGTTACCATAGAACTTATTTTATACGCGAGATAAGTTATTTAAAAAATAAATTCTTAACAAATACCGGTTAATTCTTGTGTTAATTAATATACTGTTATTGCATACATTAAAAATATTGGCACGAAATAAGTGTGATGTTTTGCATAAGTAGAATTTATAGAAAATAGAATCTATACTTGCGTATTTCCTGAGAATATGTTGTAGCTCAGTAATGGAGTACCTATGATAATTCTAGAAGTGGCTCGTGATTCATATATGATGTCACCATTTACCACATTCACTACAGGAATAATGTGTTACGGTAATCCGCGCAAACACGAAAGAAAACAGTAAAAATCAGTAAAAAATCGTTTACGCCTGATCCTGGTTTGCAGATGTCAAGGAGATTCAGACTGACAACTATTTTGAAAGCGCTTCCAACTAAAAACCTTTCCTACAGTTTTCAGAAGCTATACCAACTTTGTCTAAAGTGTATTGTGTCTAGTGGTGACTACTTTGAAGCCAATAAAGGTATTTCCAATATGCATTCTGTTTTTGTGTTTTTAGTAAAACATTCACCGAATTTAATATATAAACATCGCGCGCGCGTGCGTGTGTGTGTGTGTATATATATATATATATATATATATATATATATATATATATGTCATCGGTCTCGGTGGCGTAATTGGTAAACGCATGGTTCTGGCAAAACCAGGATACAGGTTTAAGTCCTGTCCAAGACCTTATATTTTCCATCTTTCAATTACTAGCTCGATTTGAAATGATCATTTGGGCTTTGCATAAAAGTCTAAGTTATTATTTCATCTTATTCACTATAATACGATAGTATTTATCAACTTATCTTGTGTAATTAACTACTAAAATAAATATATATATATATATATATATACCGGGTGTCCCAACGCATACGTAACGTTTAGTGAAAAAACTTTCAAATGAATCTTATGTATACTCAAAATGGCTACAACGTAAAATTAATCAGTATTATACAGGGTGCTCAATAAAAAAGTTATTTATCAAAGATATGTTTTTTTATATGGATCACCCAGTATTTTATTACAAATTCTGGTTGCTTGTATTAAATTAGGGTGACTTTTCTCAGGAATACCTATACCTAAATCTCATAGTTGTTGAGATATTCAACTTTTTTCAAAATCGCATGATTCATTAAAAATTTTTGTAACACCATGTTTTAGATGATGCTGAACATTTAACTTTTGCAGGGGAATAGTACAAACTTGTATTTAATGAAAACATAACACTAGTTATCAAAATAATATACAGGGTGCCCACTGCATCGTTTTCCGTTTATTGAACAATTAACGCAAAGAAAGTCGCTTATTTCAAATAGAACACCCTGTATATTTTCAAGTAGTAAAATGCAAAATTAAATGCTCCATTAAACAATATTAGGTTACCCTATATTCATATTCAACCGTTTCAGAGTTATTAGAGAATAATTAAAAATGTTGGTACATAATTCTAAAGTTGGGTAATTTACTTTGATCACAGGCGGCGCGTCGCCTACCAAATAATATTAACTATTTGACTTCGTTGCAACAGCAACCATGTTTAACTTTAGTTTTTGTTGTTTATCAGTTTTGTATCTGTGTTGTTGTGAGGTGAACATTTGTAAAATGAAAACCTATGATCTTAACGAAAGGATTGATATGATATTGGTAGTTGGCGAAGCTGAAGAAAATTGTCTTTTACCTTCAAGAATTTATGTTCAGAAATTTCCTAACCGTATGCATCCTAATTGAGCTGCGTTTGAAAGATTATTGCAAATTAAGTTGTCGGAAAAACCAGAGGAGAGGGAAAAATTGATAAAGTATGTGCTTTCGGCTTTTAGTTTTAACTATTTACCTGTAAATTATTTGGAGATAGTAGAGGAGGAAGATAGCCAAGATAAAATAAAAATCATATCGGAATTGGGGTTGATAGATACGCCTAACATTTGTCCAGAGGTTGTACGACAACGCGTAAATATTAGCAGTAAACTCTATTCGTTTACGCTAAAGGAAATTGCCCCATTATGCACGCCATACGCCGTAAGTGGAAGAAAAAGACAACTGGAATTAGAGGAAATGGATGCAAAAAAACGAAAGTTGGACTACATGGAAAACACTGCGACAATACGCAAACAATACAAAGATGTGTTAGACAAAAAACATTTTATTAGAGAAGATAAGGAAGAATTTAAAGATTATTTTATGTGCCGATGGACTGACTTCGATGCATCCGGATTCTACAAGCTGTATGCATATGTGGTTAGTAAGAAAGACTCTGTTAGTTATGTAGGCGTCCTTGCGGAAAAGGATGGTACTAAATCCTAATACTTTCTAAAAGTTTATTCTAAAAACGTATTTATCGAAATGGCAGATAATATAGACGAACTAAGGAATGCGGGTTTCGTAACCTTGGCGTACACCACACGCAAAGGGGTTCCGTTAAACATTGAATATTTGCCTAGTAAAAAACCTTTCGGATCATTTAAAACCGATGATCTTACAACTTATAACAACCATATATTTCCAAAAGTGGTGGACATGCAACTACGCAACAGTGAGTGGGAGAATAAGGATTTCCTCCAATACCGACAAGAAGAAGTCGATCAAGCTAACAAGATACGTATGCAGGATATAGTGGGAGAGCCGCGATTAAAAGATTGTCACAAGCTGCAAGAATTGCACGAAGGAATGGATCTGGTTGTCGGTGGAATCAAAGACTTTATATATAGAGGCAAACTTTGGTACATTTTACAAATCGAAAACCTAGACGGTCTCTATGTATCAAACTATTGGCTGGAAAAGGAGGAGGACTTGGGTGTCGATTTAAATTTTAAGCTGCGAATAAAATTAGATAAAATTAAAACCACTCCAAACAAACATAAAGAAAGGACTGTTTTGTGTGTTAACTTTTTATTAAAATTAAGTTTAAATGACTCCATGCTTGGTATTAAATATTTTTAAATTTTTTTATGTATGTCAGAATAAAAATTTTAGAATAGTATTACATTGCTCTTTATTTGCAAAAGGCTGTGACGTTACCACCAAATACCAGTCGCACAGGGAAGGGTTGCGCATGGGTAGGGGCGCGCATGGGTTGGAATGCTCATGATAAGGGGTGCGCCAGGGCAGGGGTGCGCATGGTCAGGGTGCGCATGGTCAGGGGTGCGCATGGGATGGGATGTGTCTGGGCGTACACGAGGGAAGCGGATGTTAACAATCACCAAGCATCTAATTCTTTATTTGGTATGGAGTACTTACCGGCGTATGTATCCGGAGTAAAGAATACGATTTGTACACGCAACTTATTAATAAAATTAGTTTATTGAGCGAAGATGACTAGCGTAACGTCATCCTGGAAGCATATCAATCTACGCATGGGGGCATAAAGATATAGGTCTAAGATAGTTGTAAAGATTTTGTAAATCTATTGTATATATTAGTTTTAAGATTCCATAATTTTTAAGTTTTTCTTCCACCTTCCCTTCTTCCAAATCCTTCTTGCCTCTATCCTGGTTGACAGAGTATACGTGTTATCTCCACGTGGTGTTCGCGGGACACATCGGTTTTAGATTTCTCGGGAAATGGTTGGTTAAAGCATATGTCTTGGGTAGCGAAAAAAGGTTGTAAGGATGTAGTTAAATAAAGATAAGCAAAAATTAGAGATTTGGGTCTTTAAAAGGCGTAACTTTGTAAGGGGTGGTCCTATTTAAAATCTATTTACAGGTTTGGGCTCCCTAGAAAAATCTAATATTAGTTGATACCAAACAAAATATAGTTATCTTAAAAGAGCGACTACCCCGCGGATAATAAATACAATATACCGCTTGCCAACAAAAAAGTTGTAGGAAAATTCAAAGACGAATTTAATGGGGGTCTAGTATTAGAATTCGTCGGTACAAAAACCAAGTCCTACTGTATTGTAAACGAGAAAGACACGATTAAAAAGATTAAAGGGGTCTCACGAAGTGTAGTTAAGTAAAACCGCGAGTGCTACAACCTATGACAAGCATATATTCCCAAAAGGGGTGGGCATGCAACAACGCAACAGTGCGTGGGAGAATAAGGATTCTCTCCAATAAGAAATTAAAATTTCCATGTACGTAGCACCAGTCATTGGGAAATGGTAGAAATGTTAAACCTATAAAGGTGATTAGTAATTGTGGTTTAGAAAAATAGCAGTTTTCTTGGACTAAAGGAAGAAGGAAATATGTGGAAAAGGCATAAAGGAGTAGTTGTAATATATTAGAAGTAGAGATAGGAAAAAAAAGAGGTAGAAGTAGACTTAAGTTTGACTATTGCACACAGATAGTCAAAGATGTAGGTTGTGGAAATTTCAAGGAAATGTGTAGGTTAGCTCAGATTAGAAATCAACGAAGGTACGCGTCCAACCAGTTCTAAGAGGGATATGAAGAAAAATAATTGCTGGCTGTGTACACGAAAACTTTTCAATAAAATCCAAAAGAGGGTATTCTCGTGTAAAAATATAATATTTAAAATATCTTTAAAAAATTACAGCAAAGCGCTTTCGGCGTTAGCCATCTTCAGTGCTATGTCAACGTAAAATTAAATATTCTATCAAACTATTACATTAAATATAGGACATTTTAAGTGTAAAACTAATATCACATCAATAAAGACTCTTGATGTGATATTAGTTTTACACTTAAAATATCCTATATTTAATGTAATAGTTTGATGGAATATTTTATTTTACGTGGACATGGCACCGAAGATGGCTAACACCGAAAGCGCTCTGCTGTAATTTTTTAAAGATATTTTAAATATTATATTTTTGCACGAAAATACTCTCTTTTGGTTTTTATGCCAAGAGGGATAGCCTAATGACAAAAAAATAACGGTTCAGAAACCTAATGATTATTTTTAAGCAACTACAAATGTTGGTTTTGCAATATTCTTAACTAGTGTTGACAGTGCGAAAGGATTTATTGGAAAACTACTGATTTGGCAAATGTCTAAGTGTTGAGGGATCTTGGTAGCCACAGGTTGCTTAACCCCTTTCATATACTACTGAATATCGGTGAAATTGGGTATACACTTAGAAAACACTAGAAGGGTAACCATGCTGTATCTAGGCTGTGAGAATTTTAGGGAAATGTGTAGGCTACCTCAGAATAGAAATCAATGGAAGTTTGCTTCCAACCAGTTCTAAGACGGAAACCTAATGACGAAAAAATAATTGTACTTAAACATAATGATTATTAAAACAACTACAGGTATTAGTTTTGCAATATCCTCAACTAACGTTGATTGTGCGAAAATATTTATTGGAAAACTAATAATTCGACAAATGGTTAAGTGATGGGGGATCTTGGTAGCCGCTGGTTGATATACCCCCTTCACATACCAAGAACATCGATGAAATAGGGTATTGGATTGTTGGGGATGAATGAGGTGATATAGATTTGGTAATTATAGGGAAGGACCAATTGCTTTTTGTAGCAATAACGATGGCAGTGGAGCGGTTATGTAATAACTAGAGCAACTACAACAAACTACTTAATAACGGGTATAAATACCTTAAAGCCTGTGCCGCTGTGGGCAATAAAGGTTCACACACAAAAGCTTCGCGGACAACCAAGAACACGCACGTTTGGGTGATGGTGTCGCTTCCAAAAGCTCTCATACCACTCGCTTCTGCAACGGTTTAAGTACGACTGTGTTCTTCAACGCACTTCCACTGTCGGTATAAATGTTTCACTCAAACTGCAGGACACCCGCACCAATAGTATTCATTGTCACAAACACCAATAAATGTTCGATGATGACGTAACATACCGCCCACCAAATTCATAGAATTTCGAAAAGGAGTGGAGTAGGTTGGGTGAAGGAAATCACATGGGATTTGACCTTACTAGGAAAACAGGTAACGAAAGATAGGGTGGTACACTACAGCGAGCAATATTACCAACTATGCAAAAATAAAAATATATATATATATGTAAATAAGCAAATATGTAAAAATAATATACTACTATACATGTAAGAAATGTGTATATACATCTAAACATAAAATAAAATTAAAATACCGGTAGCGGCGCTAGTTTGACCAAAGGTCGTTTTAATGTGCCATGTGCAGTTTTGATCTGGGTAATACGTGCTGCCGGTAGGTCTCCCATAGGAGGAGTTACCAGGACCGGTTTGGTACGAAAACATCTATGACATGATGATAAGTAATTTCTGATTGAATTTTTAATAGAAAGGATCCAGAAATTCTGTTGTATAAGATACGCTGTGGTATTAACACCGGGATGGCAATACCTTTCATGAGTTGACCGAATGATAAGTTCGGTTAATCGGTGCCGCTGAGGCAATAACGCAGGAAACTTTTCGAAATAGAAAAGGGAAGAATGTGTCAAGCGCCCACCTACTCTTAAGATATTTTGTGGATCAACAAATGGAGAAAGTTTTCGAAAGCTTTTAGGTAATTTACGGTTTGCCTTGATCGAAGCTATTTCCTTTGAAAATGTAACATTTTGTACATGCCGAACGATAATCATGAGAGCATTGTGTAATTCAATGTCTGTTAAGGGACCCGTATGACGTTGAGCCATGGGTTTAGAAAATCTTTAAATGTAAGCCACGATGCCTTGGATTTTATATAACGATGAAAAGCGACTTAGCAAAATGTCAATGACGTGTGGATCTGTTTGAGCGACAAATGTTAGGATCTTCTTTTCCGAAGTTACCTCAGCAATTGAGGTTGACAATGTTAGTTGAGGCGGCCACGAGCCACTGGGGTAGTGAAGCCATTCAGGCCCCGCCCACCATAGCGAACATGAAATAACCGCGCTTGGCATTAATCCCCGAGATGCAGGATCAGCCGGATTATGCGAAGATTTAATATAAAACCATCGGCTAGGTGCAATGCTTTCTTGAATGTGGCTAACACGGCTTGCTACAAAAGTTTTCCAACGAAAAGGTGGAGAATGTATCCAAGTGAGAGCGACCGTAGAATCACTCCACGCTGAAACATCGGAGATTTCAATCAAGCCTTGATAAGACCGAATGGTAAAAGAAAGTAAATCGGTTAATAAAACGGCGGCACATAATTCCAAACGTGGAATTGAAATGCGCTTAATTGGAGCTACTTTTGTTTTAGCGGTTACAAATTATACAGTTATTTCTCCAGTAGTTTGATTTATAAACTGAAAATACACTACCGCTGCATACCCTACCTCGCTAGCATCGCAAAACCCATGCAAATGACAAGTAAAAGGATCCGAAGGGGGTAAACAACGTGGTAACTTTAATGACGATAATAACGGCAATTCTTCTTGATACTGCTGCCATTGAGACGAAATGTCTGCTGGTGGGATGTCATCCCAATTTAAACCTAACATCCACAGATGCTGGATTAGGCGTTTCGCAAAAAGTGTTAGTGGGGCTAAAAACCCTAATGGATCATATATTCTGGCAACTTGTGAAAGTATGTTGCGCTTTGTACATATTGGGTTTAATGGTTTAACCCGAAATGAGAAAATATCTTCTGTAGGTGACCATTGAAGACCTAATATTTTTATTGATTCGTCAGAATCGAAATCGAGAGAAGTATATTGGCAAAATCTGACGGAATGCCTTCCAAAATAGAAGCTGAATTAGAACTCCATTTTCGAAGTTCAAAACCAGCCAAATGCAAAAGTCGAATAAGTTGATCTTTAATTTCGCGGGCCGATTGTATAGAATCTCCACCGGCGACGAAATCGTCAATATATAGATTTGACCGTATAGCCTCAGCGGCTAACGGAAACCTTTTGCCTTCGTCAATGGCTAATTGCTGAAGAGTTTTTAATGCTAGATAAGGCGATGACTTAATACCATAGGTCACTGTATTAAGCTGATAAGTCTGAATGGGTTCTTCTGCGGAGAACCGCCAAACAATTAATTGAAACTTTCGATGTTTTTCGGTAACCAAAATTTGTCGATACATTTGGCGAACATCACAAGTAAAAACGAAACGATGAGAGCGAAATTTAAGTAAGATTGACGAAATGTCATTTTGGAGACTAGGTCCAGCCAATTGAGTGTCATTAAGTGACAAGTTGTTTTAGCCTTTGCAGAGGCGTCAAAACCACACGAATTTTAGAAGTATGACCTTCCTCTTTAAACACAAGGTGATGGGGTAAAAAATAATTATCGTTCCCAACGGGCGGAGAATCGAGTAATGCCATATGACCCGCATCAAGATAGTCCTGCATGAAATTGTTGTATTGGGCGCGTAGCTCCGGTTGAGCATGCAATTTGCGCTCTAACGAAAATAGTCGTTTTTTAGCCATGTCAAAGCAATTATCAAAAACGGGCAAAGTATCGTTGAACGGTAACGCAACAATAAAACGACCGCTAGGGTCACGAGAAAACGTGTTTTCAAAAATCAAATCTGCCTTTTCTTCTTCTGGAGAAGTATAATGCTTGGGTGGCAGCTCCTCTATCTCCCAAAAACGCCTTAGGGTCTGGTCGATAGGATCTTCTACAGAAGTAAAAAATGCTTGGACAGTATCAGACTGCAAGCTTTTTGTGGGACCAATAATAGTCCAACCAAAAATTGTATTTATGGCGGCAGGCTGAAGAAACTTGCCATGTATAACACCGCCATTGATGATGAACGGATAAACATCTGCTCCAAGGAGCATGTCAATAGTTCCTGGAGAGTTCCAGGTCGGGTCTGCAAAGTGCAGGCCGCATAAGTGTTCCCAATTATTAGGAACTTCAACGCTGGGTAATTTGCCAGATATTGACGAAAGCACAAAAGTTGTGACTTCTAGAGATTTTTCAGAGTCTAACATAGAGCGAATGGTGCAGCTGACGGCACCCCTATTGACTGCTGAAGTTGTCTGCCCAAGTCCATAAATCGGAACGTGAGAACGTATGCGTGGAAGCCAAAGTTTGCTCACGCAATCGTCTCGAATAAAGCTAGCTTGGGAGCCAGGATCTAAGAGTACCCTGATCGGTTTGTATCTACCAGAACGATCTTGAACTTCCACAACAGCAGTGGAGAGTAAGACAGTAACCCCAAGATTTGAATTCGTCTGTGAAGACAAAACATTTGCCGGAATAGGAGAGGCTGACTGCGTCCTATTGGCATTTTTATGCATAGGTGTAGCGATCGGTTCAGCTGAACGGCTAGAAGCAGGTTGCGGTTCAAAATGTAGCAAGGTATGATGCGGCTTGGCGCAAGTTTGACAGGAATTATAAGATTTGCATTGCATGGACGCATGGTCTGTTCGTAAGCAATTTAAACAAAGGCGTAAGCGTTTGACAATGTCGAAACGTTCCGTCGGAGTTTTCTTTAGAAACGATTGACATCTATAAATTAAGTGATTGCCTTTGCAAGAAGGACAATGGTGCGAAAATGAATTCTTTGAGTTACTGGAGCTACTTGGTGTATCCTGTGAAACTACGTTAGAAGAAACTTTTGGTTTAAATTGAAACGCTGAGGATTTCTTAGGCACTGATGTGTGAGATGTATGGACAGTCGTCGAATAAGAAACAGGTGCGGTTGAAGAAAAGGTTTCCAACGCTGTACATTGTTGAGTTAAAAAATATCTCAAATCATCGAAATTGGGTATTTGCTTCGGATCCGATTGGAGTTCGAAGCGTTTTCTAGTGAACGGATCGAGTTTTTCTAAAAGACAATCGACCAGAATAAAGTTCCATTGTTCAGTGGGAAACTTTAAGTTAGTTAGAACAGCAAGGTTCTCTGAAAAACAATCAATAAGTGCCCTAAGTTTCTTAGGGTCTTCTGATTTTAAAGGTGGAAAGTCTTTCATAGCTTTTTAATGCAAAGTTGCCAATAAACGCGGATTGGTAAATCGCTCTCGCAAGGCGTTATAGGAAATGATAAAATTATCTCCTGAAATGGGTACCGATTTAATGATTTTCAAAGACTCTCCGCTACAGCAACTGATAAGATAATTTAATTTTTCGATATTGGACAGCGACGCGTTATTATAGACCAAACTGTCAAATAAATCGATGAAAGATGCTAATTCAGTTACCTCATTATTAAAATTTGGTAACTTTAACGGTAACAATTTTGATCCCGTGCTGCTTGGAACATTTTCAATGATTTGTGGTGCTTTCATCGTTTCAAGATGCAGCAGTATGCAATAATAAACGGTATCTACTTCCTTCCGTAAAGCGTGGTAACTCAATGATTCTACCTCGTCACACACGCTAAGACCTCAACTAAAATTTTATTGAAATTGGTGTAAAGGTCATTTACTTCCCTTGTTTGAATAAGGAACAACGTTTTTAAAGTTGGGTCACTTTGTATAGCATTACTAAGTTCCCACATTTCCATAATGCGTATTTTAAGCAATTCGAGCTTGGCTACCTGTATTTTCTTCGGAGCCATTCTAAAAGTTATTCTGAAAGGCCTACACTATAAAACTACTGTAAAACGGTACCGCTCAGATGTGCGCTGAGAAATATTAAAATATCATGAGTTGTTCAAGGCACCAAAAATGTAAGATAGCGTATAAACCAATAAATCACGTTTTATGACTATTGGCCCGCAATGGGGTCTTAAGCTACACATAGACAACCTAACGGTTTGTCAAACAAAGCGTAAAGATAAGATTTACAGCTTAAAAACCCGGGCGGCTTTTACCATCAAAAGATCACAGGAACGTTTAAACATGTGGCTTAACATATTGCAAGAAAAATGCAGCTTTTACATTCTATTACTCCTGCAAATGTGTCCAATATTTTACCGCAAACCGACTGAAAGAGTTGTATGTGATACTAAAACGTGCAATGGCTTTTACACAAAGAAAATCCCTTTACCTTTCTTATTTGAGAAGTATAAAGCGAATTATAATTTTCAGGTTGCTTTGTGTTTTATGCCGCTAAAACGAATTCAAGACTGAAAACTAACACATTACGGCAAAATCGCTTATTTAATTTAAAAGACAGTATAAATAATATTTACACATTTTAACCCGCTACATGTGGGGTTTGAACACAAATTTAAAGCTAAATCATTAATTAATTAAAAAACGCTCGCTGGAATGCAAAAGTGTATTTAATTTAGGACATGCATATACCATAGAACTAGTGAATTCGGATCGTATTAAGGACCAATGGATTGTTGGGGATGAATGAGGTGATATAGATTTGGTAATTATAGGGAAGGACCAATTGCTTTTTGTAGCAATAACGATGGCAGTGGAGCGGTTATGTAATAACTAAAGCAACTACAACAAACTTCTTAATAACGGGTATAAATACCTTAAAGCCTGTGCCGCTGTGGGCAATAAAGGTTCACACACAAAAGCTTCGCGGACAACCAAGAACACGCACGTTTGGGTGATGGTGTCGCTTCCAAAAGCTCTCATACCACTCGCTTCTGCAACGGTTCAAGTACGACTGTGTTCTTCAACGCACTTCCACTGTCGGTATAAATGTTTCACTCAAACTGCAGGACACCCGCACCAATAGTATTCATTGTCACAAACACCAATAAATGTTCGATGATGACGTAACAGGTATATAGTTAGAAAACAACAGAATTGGAACCGAGCTGTATCTAACAAGAAAGAGCAACGTCTATGCTAGAAGACAACAAACATAGAACAAACAAATAACTGTTGAAAGCCATGTGTCTGGAGCACAGTACTGTGTGAGTATGAAATAGGGACAGACAGAAGGAGAAGCAGACGTGAAAAAGGTAGAAGCTTTTTAGAATGTGGTGTTTCAGATGTATGGTGATGATAGCATGGTCAGACAAAGTTAATAGCAAAGAGGTTAGAAAGTAGGAAGAGAAAGTTATTTATGGAAAACAAACAGGAGAAATAGAAGGACAGGACACGTTCTAAGATAACTGGGGAATAGTACGGGCTATATTATAAGCAGAGATAGGAAAGAAAGATATGTAAAAGGAGACCTGAATCGGACTATTGCACGCAGATAGTGAAAAATGTACGCTGAGGGAATTTTAGGGAAACGTATAGGCGAGTTCAGAATAGGAAACAACGGAGGTACGCGTCTAACCAGTGCCAGGACTGAAGACTTAATGATGATGATCATGGTTTGAATTATTTATAATTATTACGAAATCATAAATACCTTTGGTATATTTTAAAACATTTCTACGTACCATTTAGGAAAATTTTCTGACCTATGCATTAATATTGTTTTGTATAGAACTATTTTTTAATTGTTCAACCATGTATCATAAGAAGAAAAACTTATTTAACTTGTTTGGATTAATGCTTCAGCAAACAGTCTTTTCAGAATGTATACTTAAAGTAGATAATTGAAATTCGCCATTGTAAAGCAGTAACGTTATGAAATGAAATCAAAATTGTTATATTAATATTAGCAGTTAATCACCTGAGTTAACACAATATCTTTCTGCTGTAAACTGTCAAAAATTGGTATTAAGGATACTGATACTAGATGTGTCTGTTTCCTTTAGGAATGTCTAAAGATCAGTCCAATTATCATATTATAAAGTGAGGGTTTCTACAAGACTACTCAGTAAATTGACACAAACAAAAGGAGAATTATAGGGTTTCTACTAAGATCCTGTCTATGTCAGTAGTGGCCAAACAGTCGGGTTTAGGTGTCGGCACTACATCAAACGCGCAATAAGGGCATTAAGGGGCGGACAGGGGTATCATTAGCTGCCCGATGGTCGGTGCTAAACGTTTGTCGTTTATCACCTACCACCTTGACTGGTAATTTGTCGCTGCTTCATGAATTTTCCTTCTCTTTCTGCAAACACTATGCATGTTACAACGTTTACATATTAGACTTTCCATTAAAAATCTTTCAGAAATTATACGAAAGCCGTGAGAAAGCTCTCAAACGATGAAGAGAGAAACAAAGCATGAACACGTAGGGATTTATACTGACGTATAAAGTACACAAATCTGATATTACATTACCCTACTCAAATGTGTATTAGATTTGGCGCGCGTGCCAAAAAAACGCGATCTCGTTATGGATTTATAAGTTTAACTTAGTTGTATTTTCGTTTACTAGGGTTAGTCGCTTCGCTCAGATTTATGTCCTTAATAATCTCTTACTCGTTGTTGCTTTGGGAATAAGTGTAGGTGATTTAGCAAGCATATTTGCCACAATATTTTTGTTTCAAGGAATTTTTTGGAACAACAGAAGAAAATGCAAGATGCTAGAAATAATGAGCATCGGTGAAAATGAAAAGAAATAAGCACGCCATGTTCGTAATTTTAGCTACACTTCAGGGCACGCTAAGATTACAGTGGGATGACCTAACACTGGCTATAATTTCATTAACCGCTAGATAAATGAGCGAACCGTAAGTGCTACAAGATGGCAAGAAGGCAACAGCCGGCAGTCTTGACCAACAACACTTTACACAATCACGCGAATATAATAAGGGAAGCAAGAGATTGCTACATCAAGTCGGTTTCTAGATGAGTTTCCAGAAAACTTTGAAATCGCTTGCCCATTTATTAGACAGTACCGCTATTTCAGCATCTGAAAACCTCCTACATATTTCAACCACAGTACAAAATATCTAATTAATTAATTGGTATGCAATTGAATTTGATTCCATATTAATATTTGATAGACGTCCCAAAAATAAAATTTATTTGAAAATAGTCAGCGGTTTTGATCTCGCCTATTTGGTTTGAAATGTGTTAGTTTTCAACTGAATACAGCCATTTATTATACCTCTAAACTCGCTTAAAGCTGCCGATTGAAATTTGTCAGGTACAAGATGAAGCAGAATAAGTTACCGATTAATTTTTTTTATTGTAACAGTTATAATCCCCTGTTTAGTTATTACGTTGACCTTGGATGATTTTGCATGTCTTAACTTGAAATTAATAACATTTGTTAATCTTTAAGGATATGCAACTTGTTTGTCCTAATGTTTTGCGCAGGTTAATTTATAACCTTCGGTTACTGCTATAATTTTTAAGCTCTTTCTCTATCCCATTTTACTAGGTTATTCAAATTGATTTGAAAGTATCTGGATGATCACGCTTGTGTTTCACATGGCTGAAATCAAGTGTCTTGCGTAGTACTTACCTTGTGTAATTAATTACTTAATATTTCTATATATTTAATACTTGGCTTATAGACGTAGTTTTGGGCGTCGCTTTCTGTCTATCACTGACATAAGTAAAAAAAACAACTTGACACTGTCAGATATGATTGACAAAAATGCTAAACGTAATTGAAAGTTAGGTTGATGTATGGTTGTGTACATGATTTATATTTGTCAATTTTCCGATTGTCGTCATCCGTTCCGGTAGCGTAATTGGAAAACGCATGGGCCCGGAAAGCCCAAGATACAGGTTCAAGTCCTGTCCGGGACCTCATATTTTCCATCCTTCAATTACTAGCTCGATTGAAATGATCATTTGGGCTTTGCATAAAAGTCTAAATTATTATTTCGTCTTATTAACTATATAATGAGGTCACGAGGGGTCATTGAACGCCAAATTCTATATAAAAAAAAATCATCCCAAAGAGAAAAGAAACGGAGTGAAGTAAGATTTCCCTATATTTATTTTTTTACTTTGCATACACGCATAAGCGTATTCCATTAGCACAGAAAATAAGATTCCCATTTAAAATAACACTCTTTAAGAACACATATAGTATTGCTATACCATTTAAGGAGAAGTTCAACCTTTAACCTTGCGTAAATAATAATTTTCTACAAAAAGAAACCTTTTCTTATTACGTCTACAAATTATAAGAAGGCCGCCTTTATTAATTATGGAATTAAAATCCATGTATAGACATTTATTGCAGACTGAAAATGAGCCGCATACACTTTTTAAGATACGGAACAGGTTTCGTTTCGTACGTTTCTGAAGGACCAATTGCATAAAGTAATGCATCCTTGTTAAAAATACGATTTTTATAAGTTTGTGAAATTTTAATTAGTTATAGAATAAATGAAGATTATGTTATTTAATAAAAGAATACGGCATATCTTTCGAAAGAATTTGAAAAAGTCATAAATTATATACGCCATTTTTACTAGAAATGTTCTAAAAGCTATTAAATAAGCTAAGTATTTTGTACTACTGAATAAACGCTACTATTCGAGGAAGCGCTACTATCGATAAAGAAATAAAATAGATAGGGACGATTTTAATAGCTCTAAGAGAGAGATAGCAGCTGTCCCTTTTGTTCATTAACAAGGAATGGAAGATTCTATAGCCGCGATAACTCTATACTAATAAGACATTAAAATGCAAAATCAGGGTAATTATTACATCAGCCGTGACTAATTTTTGAAATAGAAACTAGAAGAATTGAGAAGATGACGTATTGGGTTTGTTTTGTTATATAAGAAAAGATTTAGTGGGAAGGGGTCATTCATTTTACGTCAACCAACATGTAAGTTTCGAGTAAAGATTCATTCTTTAATTTATTCTACAACCTTGAACATAACTTTGAATAATTATAAAGCATAACTATTTTTAAGAATACTACGAACAATAAACGACATTCGATATAAATAATCTTGATACAAGAGCTACTGCCAATTTTAATCTATTAAAAATAAATGCACTTTGCAAACTGACATTTCTATGTTAAGATTGATCGGAAATGGACATCTGAAATGGAGCCAGGAACTATTCAGTGCCCTTCATTACAATAGAAATGATGTTTTGATAAGCGCTATTTAACAATATTAACTACAAGTATAATTTTATTTGTTTTTGTAACTTAATAGGATATTTGATTAAATTAAGTTAGAATAAGATTATAATTTTATAAAAAAATTTTGTCAGGGAGATTATTTCCAGCAATTTCGAAGTCAGAGTTTGAAGCATTTTGGCCTTTACTAAATTATCTGTCCAGTTTCGTTGGCCAATTACACTGACAATCGAGGTAATAAAATGATTGGTAAATTATCCTGAAAATTTTAAAGGGAATTTCTGTAACCTGCATAGGAGATGTTTGGATCTATACCTGCTAACAAGGATTATGTGAAGGTTATTTTCATAATTAAGCAGTCATTAGGTAAGATTTTCTGTTTAAGCTTAATCTGTAAATTGTTTTTATAAGTGATACTTATATCTGTTGAATGTAAGGGATTCTTTAGATAATGTGTATAAAAGAAAGATATTTTTGAATGCATAGAAGATTGGTCATAGATGTTCAGATGTTTCTTAAAATGTATGTGTTTCATTCCTTTTGATAAAATCAACAACATACATATATTATATATATATATATATATATATATATATATATATTTTACATGTTACTGAGGTCATAAAAGGGCACTAGCAAGCTCAAATTTATATTTATTGCAAATTAGGTGTATAAATGGGCCACGCGAAGTTTGAGCCATGTTTGAACAAAATCGGTTCGTATTTGACAAATTACCAGTAAATATTAGGGTTAGTTGAATATAGCATAAAATTTGATTGTAAATATTAATTATTAATAAGTTAGGAAACATAATTTGATGCTATTCTGGAGCTTTATTTTAACAGTAGATAAATATCCTAATTTAAAAACATTTAACTAGCCAAGCAAATTTAATTATAGTACCAAGTTATACACAAAAACTGTCCTTTCTTTATATTTGTTCGAAGTAGTTTTTAATTTTATCTAGTTGTATCCTTAGTTTAAAATTCAAATCCATGCCCAAGCCTTCTACTTCCTTTTCTGGCTAATAATTGGATTCATAGAGACCGTCAAGATTTTTGAATTGCACAGTGTCCCAGGGTTTGTATCTATCCATAAAGTCTTTGATTGTAAAAACAACCAAATCCATTCCTTCGGGTAATCAGACAATAAGTATAACATTCCTTTAATAAATAAGAAAGTGGTGGGCAAGCTTAAGCACGATTTTAACGGGGATTTGGTTTTAGAGTTTGTAAGCACTAGAGTTAAATCATATTACATTATAAGCGAAAAAGACATTATTAATAAAATTAAGGGCGTCAGGCATAGGATGGTGAAAAGCATTAGTGTTAATAATTTTAAGGATGCAACCAGAGGAAACAAGTGTGTCCTCTTGCATTCCATGGCCGCAACTAGAAACGCCAAACACGAACTATGCACGAAGCGTATCAACTTATCCGAGGATGACGACAAACGTTTTATTATTCCCGGAACTGAATGTGATATGTGCTACGGATACCAGGAGTATATAAAATACTCCTTAGGCCTCGCGCACTCAAAATACTCAAAATGCCAAGCGCATTTTAACAATGAGAGCCAAAGACACCAGATGTGCACCATTTAAGGGCACCTCAAATTAGGTAAATTTAGCAATAAGAAGCTACTAAGCTAGCGGCAGAAAAATATAATAGTAGATTAAGACTTTTTAACTAACTGTAGAAAAAGAGTAATATTAGGAAACATTAAATAACCAATACGAGGCAAAAACTATCAAATAATAGTTTTTAGAATTAGTGTAGAACGTATCACAACAGACAATATCAAAATAAGGTAGAGGGCAAAGTTCAAATAGAGCATGTAAGCAAATCACATAGAAAACTGTAGTAGCAAATAGAATATAATAAAAAGTAAATAGTAAAGTAAGGCAAACTAACCTTTTGGACAAACAGAAAGGGCAAGAAAATTGTATTAAAATACTAAACAACACCTACACTGCCTACGTACTGGGATCGAAAAAAACATCACGCACACACACGCATAAAATACAAACTATCATACAAATACACGCACACAACATGCACACACAAACACATCCAAACAAAGACACGAACCACATAAAGTGCCAGAATCGCAAAGTCTGCGCTGCATTCGTGATTTACGGCTGCCGACGGTCACGGAGCAAGCAAATAGTTCAAGTCGTAGCCAATGATTCCAATTTTGGGCTGCCGATGGTCGGAATCAAAGGCAAATACTAATATGAATACAGGTGCTCAGATATCAATTTATATGGCACACAATCACACACACACGCGCGCGCGCACACATTCACACAAAATCAAAACAAAAGTACCAGAGTTGCAAAATCTGCGTGCATCCAAGATTCACGGCTGCCGATGGTCACGGAACACCCAAAACAGGTCAAGTTGAAGTCAGCGATCCCGATTTGCGGCTGCCGATGGTCGGAACCGAAGGCAAAGACTAATATGAACAAGCAATAAAACAACAACGCCAATGGCACACACATAAAAATACATACAAACACACGCAAAATCACGGTACTCAAACACAACACACTACACTCAGCACAAACAACAATCAAGTTAAAACAAACACAAAACAAATTATTAATTCAATAAACAAGTGCTGCCTCCTCGGGGTAGGGACGGTAATGAAGTCTAGGTCACAGACAGAGGAAAAGGGATAAGCAACAAACAATGAGGGATGGCTTATGTCCTGGGGAACACATGGACTCCGCGCCTACAGCAACGAAGTAAGACTGAACCACATGCAGAACGACTGCAACAACTCAACGGTGCACACAAGGTCTCCACGTTGCACGACTGAAATAAAGATCCTAAACACGCCAAAGCACCTCTGTAACTACACTAACTTCGAAAAAGCCCGGTCAAATGATAGATCAACCAAAAAAGTTAGTAAATAAAAAAAATTCTCGGAAATGTCAATACGTATATCTTGGAGTACTGAAAAATAAACGATTTTTGTTGATCTAGTTTTAATTTATGTGTGAACATATTAGTTTTAAGATTTTTGTGTATAGTAGTTTTAAATTTTTGTATAATGGCCAACAACATGCAGACTCCATTATTTTATCAATAAATTTTTATATATGCAGTTATAAAAATAACGCATTTACAGTTCTATTATCCTATGGCTTTGTTAAAGATGGGGATTGCGTCGTAAGCAAAGATAGCCGGCGTGTTAGAGTTGGTTACTGTGATGTAAGCAAAGATGACGGATTTGTCAAAGTAACAAAGGTATCAAGATGGCAGATGTGACCTTTGTGACGTCAGAGGTTAGTTGAAGTATGACGCCAAGAGGCGGCGACCGCGGTGACAGCGAAGGGGGCGGCGGTGGCTGTGGCGATGGCAGTGGCAATAGCGATTGCTTTGGCGGTGGCTGTGGCGGTGGAGGAGGAAGAGGCGGTGGCGGTGACGGTGACGGTGGCGGTGGCGGTGGCGGTGGCGGTGGCCGTGGCGGTGGCGGTGGCGGTGGCGGTGGCGGTGGCGGTGGCGGTTGGGGTGGCGGTGGCGGTGGCGGTGGCGGTGGCGGTGGCGGTGGCGGTTGGCGGTGGCGGTGGCGTTGGGAGCGGCGGTGGCTGTGGCGGTGGCGGTGGCGGTGGCGGTGGCGGTGGCGGTGGCGGTGGCCGTGGCCGTGGCGGTGGCGGTGGCGGTGGCGGTGGCGGTGGCGGTGGCGGTGGCGGTGGCGGTGGCGGTGGCGGTGGCGGTGGCGGTGTCGGTGGCGGTGGCGGTGTCGGTGGCGGTGGCGGTGGCGGTGGCGGTGGCGGTGGCGGTGGCGGTGGCGGTGGCGGTGGCGGTGGCGGTGGCGGTGGCGGTGGCGGTGGCGGTGGCGGTGGCGGTGGCGGTGGCGGTGGCGGTGGCGATGACGGCGCTGTGACAGTGGTGCTGGGTATGTGGCGCTGTGGCTATGGCGCTGTGACTGTGGCGCTATTTCCGGTTAATCCAATCCCACTACTTATGGAGATTATGTATAGTCTAAAGTGTATATAAACAGACCCATACACTGCAAGATTTAAAAGACATTACCGAAGTAATTAAGTCGATAGACAAGACTAGGTTACAAAGAGTTATGCAGAATAGGCTGATGCAACTATTAACGAACTACGCGTGCGCCAAAATCATATACCCGACGGCTGTATAACGTAAACCCTTTTGATTCGATCGCCACCCCTTCCGTATCTGTAGACACCTTGGTTTGCTGCGGTATTCATTTGTCTACGATCTTTTTTTTGTTTTGCCGGAAAAATTATAAGTGTTTTAATAGAAATTGTCATTAAATTTAAATGAAACTTAAAAAAATCATTACTGGAACCTATCTTTTATTAAAGAAGTATATAGCCATGAATGATGATGACAAGCGTGTCCAAGATGTCCGAAAAGATGTTGAAGATGATGCACGTCCGGGACACACTTCCACATCAAAAACGGACTAAAATATTGAAAAAAATCATATCTAACCATCGGTTAACTATTTGTGCGATTACTGAAACTGTAGGAATTAACAAAGAAAAAATACCTGAATTGTGGACAAACAAGTCATAGATTTTTCATCGGGACAACACACCGGTGCTCACTGCATTTTCCGTCAAGTTGTTTCTAACCAAGTGTAACATTGTCGTGTTAAACGATACGCCTTATTCGCCGCATCTGGCACCATGTAACTTGTATCTGTTCTTCAAGGTCAAATCTGCATTAAAAAAAACAATATTTTAGACCGTTGATGCGGTGAAAAAAAAGCGGCACGCGTCATGAATGATCTCACAGAAGACGATTTCCAGCACCATTTTGAACTACGCAAAATTCGCATGCAACGGAAGGGATGTTGAAGAGGATAATAACTAAATATTTATATATTTAAAAGATATAGTTTTACTGCATCACTCTCGTTATTTTATAGCCATTTCTCGTATGACTTGTACTAATGTTTTCATCTAAGTTATGAAAGTAAGAGAAGCTAAATGATTAAGTTGGATTTAAATTACATTCTAGTTTAGTTGAAATAATATTAAAAATTTCACAGAATATAATTCAATTTTAGTATCTTGACGAGCAACCCAACTAGCTTAAGACGTTTGTATATTATTATATAATAAAAATTGTTAGATTTGCATTGATTAGTATTGAGTTAACTTATTCATTAACAATACACCTTATTTGTTTAGCACACATCTGATAAATAGATATTTTGATTCGTCGTATGTGTGCTTTACTCGAACAAAGACTAAAAAAGTTTCCACCCTAGTTTTTTCTATTCCTAAACTTTGACCACAAACTTATCCACCGGAGCATTTCAATAAACCATTCGTCTGCGTCATCATTTATCATATAAAAGGGAGAAACGGTTCAAAAATCAAAACAAATATGCAGACACTTTTGCGCGCCCTCGTTCACGTTATTGGAATGGAAGAACTTGAAGCTCCCCTTTCTTAATACTGCAAGTGGCCATTCGGAAAGAATGACCGATGATGTCGCCGTCCTCTGGTGTCGCTAAATATCTAAATAAATATTTCTCAAATCGATGTGTTTATGTAGGGGATGTTACAATGCTGTTCATCCGATACATTACTTTCGAAATATTGAGACGAGTTGTTTTGTTGTAATTCTTAAAACGAACGGTAAGCAAAGTAATCGGTTTATCCCTATACGGATGAACGAAATATAGTTCTTGATCTGTGTGCAAATTTTATTGAGTTGACGATTATACGAGCGATTTGATAAGGAATCAGCAGTGAGATTTTAGAAAAATATACAGCCATCGTTGACGTAAATCAAGGAACACTCCCGTTGTTTGTTGTTTGCGACTTCATTTCTTGACATATTTACGATTTATAATCATGTAGCACAGCGTTATCAGCTTAGTCGTAATGCCTATTTCCTGATATGGGGTGAAATCTATGAGTGCTGAACTATAGAAGTGAGCAATTAAGCAATTTCTTAGTTTATCCTTCTAAAAGATATAATATTGCATATAAATACATTTTGCGTATGTAAATAAAATGTTAGTTTTCTTGTTGCTTCATATTAGTTTGTGAAATAATTCCGCATTTGGTCAAAAAAAAATGCACCTAAAATTGCCACAGAATTGTGATGTATTCGCGTTCGCAATTAGGACAATATAGCGCAATAAACAAGGTTTAATACAAGGTCGTAGCTAAAAAAAACTCGTGGAAGGTTGATAAATAGAAATGAAGTTGAAGCAAATATTATATTTATTACAAAGTTTAATATAAGCTTACTTATTTAGATTCATTCTCAAGGAAAGCTAAAAACCACTCGAAGTAACTTTCTATAAAAGCTTTCGAGCTTTAATTACTGCGAATAGATATATCACCTCCTCAGTGTTATTTTCTATTCTTCGATGGATAGGCAATATGTTCAATCCCTTCAGTCTCTCCTATCCGGTAAGAGGTTCTTAAATAAGTTTTTAAACATTTCATGGTTAAAATTGTCCTTTGAGGGGTATATGTTGTGACCATAGATGAAATGGGTCATCTAAAATGTGACCCACGACCCAGTGACCCAAATGAGGATGTGACCCACCACCCAGTGACCCATGACCCAAATTGGCCCAGTGACCCAGTGACCCACATTGACCCAGTGGCCCAAATTGACCCACATTGGCCCAGTGGCTCAAATTGACCCAGTGACCCAAATTAACCCAGCGACCCAAATTGACCCAGTTACCTAAATTGGCCCAAATTGATGCAGTCGCAAAAATTTTCTTACTGTCTCAAATTGGCCCTCTGTGATGTCTTCAATTAGTGCACAAGTTTTATCGAATAACCGATTATGAAATTTGGAAATTTTATTATTAATTTTTAATAAATATGTGCTGTTCTACGAATTACAGTTACAAAATAAATCTCAGAACTATCTGGCAGAAGGAGTAGCTGTTGTCCGAGACAATTTTAATTAGTGTGAGAACGTTTAACAATTAAATATACTAAATGATCAAAATATTTTTCAATGACAGACGCAATAAAATATAAATTGAATAATCCCGTTTTCTGACATCGAGTTAATACAGGAACATTGTTTTATATGATCTTCATCATTCTTTTAGTTAATTAGTCTTATCAAGAAAACTCGGTCTCACGGAGATTTATAAAAGTCAGCACTTATGTATAAGGTTTAAATTACAATTAAGGTGATGTTTATCCATGCTTAATGATAATGATATACAAATTACAAAAATAATGGACACTGAGAATAATCATCATCATCATTTTGTTTTCGACCTTACTTAAGGTCGGTTTGCGGCAGCTCTAACTTCTTTTCTATTCTGTGCTAATCTAAAAAGCTCTACATACCCTTCACAACCTAAATTTCTAATAATTTGACTAATATAGTTTGGTCTAGGTCTTCCTATATCCTTCTATCTTTTTCCTATCCAGCTGGCTCTACATAGATATTAGCAACCTGATGGTTGTTAAAGAACTCTAACATGTTTACATGATTACCATTTATAGGGAAATGAAATATAACCTGGTTATCCGCTTCAAAAAGGAAAAGTGTTAAATTATATGTTATGGTAAGGCTTAGGCAACGAAACGCTACCAACATGCCAGACCGCTACCTAATTGTGAGTTATGTCATGGTGACGTTTATTAAATTATATGTTATGGTAAGGCTTAAGCAACGAAACGCTACCAACATGCCAGACCGCTACCTAATTGTGAGTTATGTCATGATGACGTTTATTAAATTATCTGTTATGGTAAGGCTTAAGCAACGAAACGCTACCAACATGCCAGACCGCTACCTAATTGTGAGTTATGTCATGATGACGTTTATTAAATTATATGTTATGGTAAGGCTTAAGCAACGAAACGCTACCAACATGCCAGACCGCTACCTAATTGTGAGTTATGTCATGGTGACGTTTATTAAATTATATGTTATGGTAAGGCTTAAGCAACGAAACGCTACCAACATGCCAGACCGCTACCTAATTGTGAGTTATGTCATGATGACGTTTATTAAATTATCTGTTATGGTAAGGCTTAAGCAACGAAACGCTACCAACATGCCAGACCGCTACCTAATTGTGAGTTATGTCATGATGACGTTTATTAAATTATCTGTTATGGTAAGGCTTAAGCAACGAAACGTTACCAACATGCCAGACCGATACCTAATTGTGAGTTATGTCATGATGACGTTTATTAAATTATCTGTTATGATAAGGCTTAAGCAACGAAACGCTACCAACATGCCAGACCGCTACCTAATTGTGAGTTATGTCAAGGTGACGTTTATTAAATTATATGTTATGGTAAGGCTTAAGCAACAAATCGCTACCAACATGCCAGACCGCTACCTAATTGTGAGCTATATCATGGTGACGTTTATTAAATTATATGTTATGGTAAGGCTTAAGCAACGAAACGCTACCAACATGCCAGACCTCTAACTAATTGTGAGTTATGTCCTGGTGACATTTAGTTAATTGATTTTTATTTTTTTGTTTTGTTTTCGAACTTACTTAAAGTCGGTTTGACGCAGCTCTAAATTCTTTTCTATTCTGAGCTAATCTAAAAGGTCCACATACCCTTCACAACCTAAATCTCTAATTATTTGACTAATATAGCTTTGTCTAGGCCTTCCTACTCTATTTTTATTTGGTAGTCTATAATCTAAGACTTTACTAAATAGTCCCTCATGTCTTAACTGGTGCACTATCATTCTATCTCTCCTGACCTTCAATTGTTTCCACATACAGGGGTCCTCACCTATCCTTCTATAAACTTCCTCGTTTGTTACTCTATCTGTCCAGCTAATCTTTAACATTCTCCTATAGCACCAAGTTTCAAAAGCTTCTATCCTTTTCTTATCTACTTCTTTAATTGTCCAAGTCTCACTACCGTATAGTAGAACGCTCCATACGTACGACTTTAAAAACTTTTCTATTATCTAAACTAATACTATTAGCTATTAGTAAGTTTTTCTTTTTAAAACATTTTTCTAGCTTGAGCTATTCTAGCTACTATATCCCTTCTGCTACGTCCATCCTTTGTAATTATACTACCTAAATAGCAAAATTCATCTACCTCCTCTAACTCGGTATTACCTATTTTTAATTTTGGTTTATAACTAGGCTGTAACTCACTTGTCATTATCTTTGTCTTTACCGAGTTAATTCTCATACTATAGTTACTCCGTAGTATCTCATCTAAAATATTTAAAACTCTCCTAACTCTTTTCTAGACTCTGCTATAATGGCTATATCATCTGCAAAACGTAACATGTCTATTTTCTGTCCCTGTACACTAATACCTATCTCTTTCTCTCTCTAGCTAAGTTTAAAGCTTCCTCAATATAAACATTAAAAATCAAGGAGACAGTATACAACCCTGTCTAACACCATTTCTAATCTTAGCTTCCTTTTCTATTTCATCAAATCTAATTACTACACTTTGGTTTTATATAGACTGTAAATAATTTTTCTATCCCTATGAGAGATTCCTATTTTTGCAAAACCCTGAACATAACAATCCAATTAACCCTATCAAATGCTTTTTCTAAATCTACAAATGCGAAATGAGTCTTTTATTTTTTGTAACCTTTTTCGATAATTACCCTAATCATTAGTATCGGTTCTCTAGTCCCTCTGTCTTTACGAAAACCATATTGGTCTTCGCCTAAATAATTCTCAGTCAAAGCTTCTACTCTATTTTAATTATTATTGTTAGTATTTTGGAAGCATGAGAAGTTAAACTAACCGTTCTAAAATTCTCACACCTATCAGCTCCTGACTTTTTGGGATTGCGATAATAATATTTTTTCGAAATCTATTGGAACCTCACCTGTATCATATATTAATTTCACTAGTTCATATAATCTATCTAAAGTTTTCTGACTTGCATATTTTATTAATTCTGCGGGAATATCGTCTATCCCTGGCGCTTTATTTAGTTTAAGATTCCGAACAGCTCTATCAAATTCCTCTCTTAATATTGAGAACCCTATTTCTACATCCTCTTCTTGGTCGTTCTCTAACTCATCCATATCGTCTCCCTTATATAAATCTTCTAAATATCTTTTCCATCTATCTGCTACCTCAACTTTATTTATTAGAAGCTCATTATTCTCGTCTCTAATACCATTATATTTTTCCTATCTTCCCAAAAACTTTTTAACTGCCCTGTATGCCCTGTCTGTCTTACCTACTCTCAAATCATCTTGTATTCCTTACAGTTCTCTTCCATCCATTTATTTCTAGCTTTTTACACTCATGTACTATCTTATTTCTAACTGTATTATATTTTTGCTTACTTTCACTATCCACTTCTCTGAAAGGTTTAAGCTTTCTTCTATTCTCTATTAAATCTAATATCTCCTTTGTTACCCACGGTTTTCTCGCTTCTATTTTTTTCTTACCTATAGTCTGTGTTGCTGTATCATGTACAGTCAGTTTTATTTCTTTCCATCTATTTTCTACGTTCCTTCCTACAGCTATCTCTTTGCTCTTATTATCTAATACTTGTTTATATTCCTCTTTTACCCTACTATCATTAAGCTTACCTAGATCCCATCCTTCTCTTTTACCCTTTCTCAATTTTTGAATTTTAGTTTACACTTCATTTTAACTAAGTTATGATCGCTATCTATGTCAGCCCCTGGATAACTACGACAGTTTTTAACTTGGTTTCTAAATCTTTGTTTAACTAAAATATAATCTATTTGGTATCTAGCCCTATCACCTGGGGCTTTCCAGGTATATCTTCTCCTAACATGTTGTTCGAATAGGGTGTTTACAGTTACTAATCTATGTTCCTGGCAAAACTCAACTAATCTTTCTCCTCTATCATTTCGTCTGCCATACCCAAATTTTCCTACCATTTTCCCTCACTACCTTCTCCCACTGACGCATTAAAATCGCCCATAACTATTAAATTCTCATCTCCTTTTACTTTTCTCACTATACTATTTATATCCTCGTATACCTTTTCTACTTCCTCATCCTCGTACTGAGTTGTTGGCATGTAAACCTGTACTAAAACAGTGTCTGTGGGTTTTGTACTCAATCTAACCATAATTATTCTATCACTAAATTGTAAGTACTCTTTAACTTTATGCCCTAATCTTTTACCTAACACTATTCCTACCCCTGCCTGTCCATTAGTTGAAGAAGTTGTAATTATTCTATAATTATCTTTCCAAAAGTCATTACTATCTGGCCATCTCACCTCACTAATACCTAAAATGTCCAGCTTTTCCTTTCTCATTTCGACTAATAAATTCGTTAACTTATCTACTCTAAGTAATGACCTTACATTCCAAGTCCCTATCACTAAATCGAACTGTTGTTTTATATTCTTACGATGACGAGCCCCAAGTACCCCCTCCCGGAGATCCGAATGAGGGAGTATTTTACCTCCGGACAAGAATTTTACTTGTGAGCTCTCCATCATATATATTTCGTGTTTTAGGCCACGCACACCTGGGAAATATTGTGGTAGGCTCCCATATCTTTCCACAACGCAGTTTTTAAAGATTTTAGCAAAAAGCCGTATCCGTCACGGCCAACCCCCAACAAGCTTGTAAGAGAATAATCGGGTATATAATATTAAGATTTTTGCTACAAATTATTTCAGTTCTTATGTGAAAGAATACTATTATTTGAACATACAAAATTGTATACGTTCATAACATTGCATTCTCGCGGCACAGCGCCACAGCACGTTTCTTGAAAAACATGTAAAAATGCGTTTCATATTATATAAAAAGCGATGTATTGATTACAAAATATTTTAGCGTTTGCTTGAAATATGAAACGAATACTAGCAACTAACGGCACCAATAAGCTTATGCACTTGTGAAAATAGTTAATAAATTGAGCTGAAAGTATGGAAAAAAGATTTTTATGACTTCAATAATTCAATTTGTTACTGAATCAATTGGGTCAATTTGGGTCACTGGGTCAGTTTGGGTCACCGGATCAGTTTGGGTCACCGGGTCAATTTGGGTCACTGGGTCAATGTGGGTCACTGGGCCAATGTGGGTCGCTGGGTCAATCCGGGTCATTACACGGGACCCGCTGACCCAGTGACCCAAACAAAAAAGTGACCCACTTAGACCCAGTGACCCAGTTGACCCATGACCCATTTCATCTCTGGTTGTGACAGGTATCGCAGCCAAAATTTTTAGGGGATTGTGTATATTTGGGAATGTTTTCATTGCACCTCCCAAGGACTTGAATTTTATTTGTCAGGTTAATTGTAGCTGCCATTTTGATTTCCATAAGTGGAATTCCGCTTTTACGGAGTCCCATCAAAAAACTTTCTATTAAGATCAAAATGATTAGTTTTGAAACAATATTCTTTTTTGCTACACACGGGTGGAATCTAAATGTAAAGAGACGATAATGTAATTTTATGATATTCAGATCTGGAGCGAATCTGTTCAGTGAAGTCGTCCAAAATTGAATCGTATCGGTTACTCTAAAATAAGTTTCGGGATCTTGTGTATTAAACGGCGCTCTGCTTTATTATAAGGAGAATATTAGTGGAACACTTATTCATTGACTCACAATTTTACGTACATCCCTTAATTAAATATTAAGGTTCAATTAATGCAAACTTCTATGTACAGTTTTTAAAGTATACCACTTACAGCTCAGTCCGCAGTGACGAGCTTATCTCAGTGGAGTACGGTGTACTTATATTGCTGAATAAGTTGCTCCAATACCAGTAGTGCCTTAGGGAGAAAGTTAAAGTCGGTTGGAAGAATAAACGAGCACCAACACGAGTGAGAACTGCACATTAAGAAAACACAAACGTTGCAGTTGATTCCCGATACTGAAGAACAATTTTGGTTAAAACACGAGTTACATATCCCCCAAATTAGAATATATATGTAATCAAACAAAATTATTAAAACTTAAGTTAGATTGTTATAATAATTTGGGCAACAAAATATTTTAGACCATATCTTTATGGAAGAAAATTTTACATATACCCCGACCATAGACCATTGGTATGGTTATGCAAACTCAATGAAACGAATTCAAAATTACAAAGATGGAGGATTAGACTAGAAGAATACGATTATGAAATCATATATAAAAAAAGGAATTTATACCAATAACGCAGATGCACTAAGCAGATACAACTTAACGCAATAGAAACAGAGTTAATTATTGGAAACGTAGACGAAACCGAGATAAAAGAAGACCCAAAAGAAATAGAAACCGTACACTCAACACAAAACAAAGAACCAAAAACCGCAATTGGAATTTTAAATGAAGCTATAGAGATAAAACCAAATCAATTCATAGTTACTGAAGTTTTAACCAACCCTAATCCAGTAAAATATACAAAAACAGATAATAAGAAAAAATATCAAATTCAAATAACTAAAGACGATAACGAGGGGCAGATAATACAAATTTTAAAAGAATACTTCTCAGAGAAAAAAAACGTTTTTACTTTTATTTCACCACCGAACATCTATACAAACGATCTTCAGAATATATATTAGATTATTTAATAACTCAGGTTTTAAAATTATCAGATGTACAAGAAAATTAATAACTTTAGATGACCCAGACGAAATAAATGACGTAATTAGAAACCAACACGAAGGCAAAACCAAACATCGCAGAATCAACGCAACACTAAAACAACTCATAAGGAGATATTACTTTAAGGGCATGAAAGAATTAACCACGGATTTTATCAACCAATGTAAATTATGCGACAAAGCAAAATACGACAGGTCACCCCCAATAGTACCCTTAGTGTTAACTAAAACACCCGATAAACCTTTTCAAAAATTACATGCAGACACTCTAGTAGTAGAAGTTCAAACGTTTTAACAATGGTAGACGCATTCACCAAAGTGGGCTAAGCGATACTCATCACTTCAAAGAATAGTATCGATGTAATCCAAGGATTCTTACAATATTTTACATTTTACGGTACACCAGAAGCAATAAATTTAGACAATGGCAGCGAATTTAGAAATGAATCAATATAAAATCTAGAACTCCATAAAATAAAAATTCATTTTATAACATAGAATCACCCGGAATCAAACGAATTAATCGAAAAATTACACCTAACCTAACTAGAACAAATTATACTGTTAAGATTAACTTATAAGAAAGAATATATCACTAATTTAATGTTATACGCACTAATTGCTTACAACAACACGATCCACTCATCAACTAATTTTACACCCCTCGAATTAACATTAGGACACTCAGACTCTTGCAACCCTTACTATATACATTACAATAAAGAAGTATACCAACGGTTTGCTAAAGACCATCAAGAAAAATTGAAAATAACTTATGATAATGTAAAAAATAAATTAGATAACGATAAAGAATGCATTACAACAACCTGCAATAAGAATGCCGATATAAATAAATTTTCAATAAGACAAACCGTGTATGAAAAAAATTTAATAGGTAAAAGACACAAAACGGTCCCCAAAAATTTAGGTCCGTTTAAAATCAAAAAGATATCAGATAAAAATGTAGCCGTAGTAGATAACGGAAAAATAGTAAAATATATTCACTTGAGGAATTTAAGACACCTTGTAATTTCAGATGGACAGCCATCACCCTTGTTGTCAACCTCCATCCAGGTAAAACGGTCGACGACATATTAGTAGAAGACGTTAAAAACAACCCCGGTGTACTACCAGTAAAATTGGGAAGTAGGCAAAACACAATAGACATTCGCACGGAAAATTGATCTAACAGAATTAAAACAAGAATTTTATATAATTAAAGACAATTTCTACAGACTGAAACAATCAATGGACACAGCCAAATTCGGAAAAGAATACGCTATAGAAATGCTTAATTACAACAGTATAATGGAAAACATCTTAAAAAAACACAGAAGACAAAGTCAATAGACTAATACCGACAGATCAAATCACAAGACGAGATAGAGGACTTATTAACGGAATAGGTAATATTATGAAAGCTATCACAGACAATTTAGACAACCAAGATGCAGAACGATATGACAACGCCATACAACACTTAATTGAAAACCAAAATGACATAAAAACCATTATTAAAAAGCAAATATCTTTAATCCAGTTAACCATAATAAAATTTAATGATACGCTAAGGAAGCTAGTAAAAAAAACCAAGACAGTATAATCAATAGAATACTAACCCTTGAAAGTAACATGCAAATCACAATGCTAGGAATGCGAGATTTAATCAGATTTAATCAGATTTAATCAGATTTAACACGATATCTAACCAAATAATGTCAACCCTTACTGTAATTCAACAAATTTTAGCCACATTAGAAAACGCTGTAACACTTGCTAAACTAAACACATTACACGCTAGTATAATAGAACCAATTGATTTATTAAATGAATTATTAAACATTAGATAACTTAAAACTAATAGTAAATTACCCTTTAAAGTAACAGAATCAACATACTCATATTTGAAAAAATAGTCATAGTAAAAGGTTATGTAAGAATCATGAAATTACGTTTTCAATAGAAATCCCCATTGTAGAGAGTAACACTTATAATTGATTTCATTTATTTGCTTTTCCCATGAAAATTACTAGCAAGTATCAAGTTATTATTCCTAAAACCTAGTTCCTTTCCCTAAATGAACTTAGGCATGATTTCACGAATGAAAAATGCAAAGAAGTAGCACCAAGTCCATATTTATGCCAATCATTAACGACAACAGCTATTCAAGCAGATAGCACCTGCGAAGTACAATTGTTAAGATTCTCAAATCACTATGAGAATTGTTATCCAAAACCAGTTCAAATTAGGAGTATGAAAATTCAAAAAGTTACGGACAACAAATGGATTGCGGTATTTCCACAAGAAGTTAATAGCAACCTCCCATTGCAACCAAGACTAAAACAATTTAGCATTAACTGGAAGTAAAGTAATCACCATAAAAGAAGATTGCTATTTAAAATTGAAAAACGAAATTATTCGAGTATACCAAAACCCAACAGTAACGAAAAAATTCGCAAATTTATCGGAACTACAGTTCAACCCGAAGACGACAAAATCAGCAAGAAACCAATGCAACTAGAGCACGTAGACCTAGACGTGCTCAACCAAGCCGTAAAGTTAATGGACAGTTACAAAGAACACTTAAGTGAATTAAAAGTGCCAAAAATACATTACGACAGCATAAGTGTTTGGACAATTTTATTAATTATTGTAATCATTTTATTAACTGTATATGTATTGTACAAAATGTATCTTAGATATAGAAACAAAGAAACAAATTTTAGTTATAAAAAACAAGAAGCAAAGGTAAATTAAGAAATAATAAATGAACCCTTAAGAACAACGAGTTTCAAAATTAGGTAAAATCCTTAATTTTCATCTACGTCGGAAGGAGTTACATATCCCAAAATTAGGATGTATGTAATCAAACAGAATTATTAAAACTTAAGTTAGATTGTTACAATGTATAAATTGAAGGACATATTTGAAAGAGGTTAACGAAAGTTCACAAGCCAGACATGAGAACGGAAACAGACATTGTACTCCAGACGCAACATGATACTGCAGGTGCAGGTCATAGTAGGTCATAAAACAGCAATTATTAGAATTAAGATTACTAAAAAGTAATAAATTGTATTAAATACAGAAATAAGCAGACATGAGCTCTGCAGTTCCCATAAGCAATGTGAGGGGCAGGGATAGCATAAATACTCTCGAGAGCCCAAGATGGCCCGTCAGTCTAGAGCTTCAGAACCTTAACATTGTTGGTAGTTCAGCTACTCACCGTAATTTTACTTTATTTAAAATAGTGAAAATCAAATTAGAATTATTTCGATTTCCACACGTTACTGCATATAACACACTTGTAAATAAAAATTAATATTGTAATTTCTGATTTAATTAAATTGATAGAATAGTTTTTTGAAGAAGCGTTTTTTAAAAAGCCGCTCCAAGAGGCCCAAAACCCATCTTACGTTCTTCAGAAATGTTATTATAGTATTGAAAATTTGGTATTTATTTCATTAAAACAGTTTGTCCTTAAAGATTGTCGGGCGTTTTCCGAGAAGGTTAAATATATTCGTCTCCTCAATAGGTTTGTTTACCAAAGCATTTCTTTTCCATGATGTTACAATGTTGTAACGTGCTTACTACAAGTTCGAGTACGAATATACTTGAAACATAGTAAATTTTTGTGATCATACTGAAAATAGGCAACCTATGTTGCACCTGCCTCTATGAATCTGCAAAGTTGGTTGCAGACAGTAGTAGTTCTTTAGACATGTATTGACGGCCAAGAGGTTAACGACATTTTATGTTTATCAATCAGTTCATTCTCTTTATTAATTCAACTCACTCCGTCTTCTTGTCAACAGATGATGTTTTGGAAACTGTTGTTCATGTGGGTATTTTGGTCGACTGAAAATGTTTTAGGAAATACGATTTTGGGAAACTTTATCGAAATATGAACAGGTTTTAACAAAAACGACGAACAAAAGAATCTGCGTGAAAAGGAGCGCAAGGCATTTCTTGTTGTGATTCCTTGCTTTTGCAGTATAAATTCTATATGGTTATAACAATCCGTCGTGCCTATTCTGAAAATAAATCACATTTTTAATATGGGACTTTGAGAATGAGTAGCTACGAAATACTAGAATGCCAAAATTATTTTTATTATCTTGGATGTACGGTGTTGAACTTTGACGAATTGCTAACTGTAGCCTTAAGTATAAGCAGAAACAAAACGTTATCCCTGGTTGTTGAAATATATACAGCGGCCAATGACTTCACCGGCAATAATTTGGTTTGGATTTGTTTTCCTTGTAGAATTTCTTTTTAAGGTTTCGTTTTGGTATTAGAAATGGATTTTACCTCGTTCAGGATCATGTCAGGGTCCTTCCGTTGCGGGACATTTGGGTTTTCAAAACTCTTACGCGAATTCAGGAAAATTATTATTGGTCCAAGATGAATGTCGATGTGCTGAAATTCTGTTATGCATGTTTAGTGTGTGGAGCGCAAAAGCCTTCTAATGCAGGTCATTTAGGTTTTACGAGAAAAGAAGAAAAGCCAAATTATTATCCAGATTATTGCCTTGGACCTCATGGGTTCATTTCCTCGTTCCAAGTTAGGATTCAAGTGGTTGTTAGTAGTTGGAGATTGGTTTTCCAAGTATACGATTTTACGTCCTCTACGTAGTGCAAAGGCGCACGTTATAAAATAGTTTATGGAGCAGAAGGATTTTCGCGTGTTCGGAGTGCCACAATTCATTATTTGTAACAATGGTTCAAATTTGACCGGTCGGATTTTTAGATCGTTATGTGGTAAATTCCAAATTCAAAAGATATGGCATAATGCAGTCTATTCTCCGAAATGCAATTTTGTGGAGAGTGTTCTTATATGCGAGAACGTGACATCTGGGATGTTGTGTAGTCGCAGATTCAATGCGCTATTAATTCTGCTAAACATCAACCGACAAATTATACCCCAAGTTTTTTAGTTTTTGTACGTCACGTCCCCTTTAGTGGTAGATATTTTCGTAGTAGATTTACTCCTGAAAATGATGTTAAAATCCTCTTTAGTATTCGTCCATTATACGTTTTAGATCGTCAAGGTGTTAATAAAGCAGTCAATATAATTTAAGGAAGAAGAACGGTTCTTTTGAAGTTGGTAGTAAAATGTGGAGAGTCAATAAGGCATTGTCGAGTGCGGGTGTCAAGTTTGCTGTTAAACTTGCACCAAAGTTTTTCTTGCGTGTAGTTAGGAAGAAGTCTTCGAATGTAGTATACGATTTGAGCAACGTGGATGGATCGAAGAAGGCAGCCCTCAATCCAGACAATGTATCAAAGGATTAACACGAGTCGTCTTCAGTGTCTGATAGTAACGAAACTGTTCATGATCGATGTGATGTTATAAGTTTTTGTTATGGAGTAGAATGGTGATGATTTAATTGAGCGTGTTTCTGGTATTTAGTTATTTGTGCTGATCGCATATTCTTTTTGTGATGTTATTTCCGTGTGCGCGTTTTTGGTTACTTAGTTTAATCGGTTAAAAATGACGAAGTAGTTAGTTGGTTTGTCTGCGTTGTTGTTTTGCTAGAACCAAAAGAATGTGCGTTGTTTTTTTTGAGTTCATAGTGTAGTCATCTAATTATTTGTTACTTCATCACTGTGAGCATGCTATGTTTGTGTTATGTAGGAGGTCATGTAAGTGGAATTCGTATTTGAGATGGTCACTTATGTGCATAGGTTTATTTTATGAACTCGAAACTGGTATCTGATTTAAATCAAATCAAATTTATTTTATGAATTCGAAACTGGTGTCTGATTTAAATCAAATATATTTAGTGAACAAAAAACGCATTTAATAAACTTGTTAGTGTTTACACTGAAGAATATTTGACTCTACAAGCGAAAATTTACTTACTGAGCCGCTACAAACTACAAAATAGAAATTAGCTCATATCGCTCATTATTTAAGTAAATGTTCAAAGTGACGTCCCCCAACTTGAATACATTTTCGGGCTCGTTTCTTAATCTGGTGAATAGTTTTTTGTAGATATACTTAGAATTGGCTAAGACCCTAAAAGCATTTTCGATCCTCTCTTAACTCCTGAACAGTATTAATAGATTCAGAATAAACTTTTTGTTTTAAAATACTCTCAATTCCATAGTCCATAGAATTTAACTCAGGGGACCGAGGTGGCCAATTAACCGGAGCATTCACTCTACGTCCAGTTCACCTACCAAGGAAATTGTTATTTAACCACTCCCTTGCAGTTAATGCAAAATGAGGTGTTGCCCCGTGATGCATGAACTACATATTAAATATTCGATAACAAGGAACATATTCAAATAAACCTATTAAATGTTCTCTTAAAAAAAACTGTATATCGCTCTCCAGTTAAATTTTATTCGAAAATAAATGATCCTATCAGCTGATTGTGTATTATACCAGCCCAAACATTTATTTTAAATTAATGAAACGTGAGTTTTCATCTGACCACACATGCTCACATGCATATTAAATATGCCATTTCTGCTAAAGGTTGCTTCATCAGTAAAAAGAACATTGTTAACAAATTCATTATTTCTTCTAATTTGTCTTAGCAGCCAGTCGCAAAACTCGGTACTCTAGGTTGGTAGTCGGTTTCTAAAAGGTCCTGAACTTGTTGCGGGCCATAGTGATACAGGTGTTGATTTTTTAGAATTCTCCAACATGTTACCTGAGAAACAAATAAGTTATTTCTAAGTTTGAACAAATGTGTTCGGATCACTTTTAGTCACTAATAGTCGGTCATTTAATTATCCTATTGGGAATCATAAACTCACAGTTGTTGATGAAATGCGGGACTTGGACGTAATAATAGATTTAAAATTATCTTTTGAGCAACATGTTAATATCATCACCTCTAAAGCGCTTCAAAATCTCGGTTTTATGTTTCGTATCACCGTTAGTTTCAGAATTATTTCATACTTTAAAACTTTATGTTATATTTTAGTAAGAAGTCATCTTGAGTATGCCTCTGAAGTCTAGAATCCATTTTATAAAAAGTACGTTGATTGTATTGAAAAGATACAGAAAAAATTTATTAATAGGATTAATTTTAAATTCAACCATACTTATTTAATCTAGAGCAATATGGTTTGCATAGTCTTGTTCACAGACGCATTTTGTCTGATATATACTTTCTTTATAAAATATTTAATAACTTAGTATCACCTATGGATTGCATATCATACGTAAACTTAAATATTAAAAACTATACAACACGCACTGAAGCACTGTTTAGGATTGAAACTACCAATACACATTCTCACATAAATTCGCCTTTCAATAGGACGTTAAAATCATATAATGCCTTAGCTGCAGAAGTTGATCTTTTTTCTTCTTCACCAAAAACTTTTAAAACCTCCGCTTTACTACTGCTGAGTAGTTTAGATATTTAAGAAAAATATATATTACACTAAATTACTATTAATCAAACTTTAGTTTCTATCGACTCCTGAGTCACGTTTGTTTAGATTTAGTTTTGTATATATAAAATTTTTTTCTCTATGTATAATGTTATTGTGTAACTGGACAAATAAGTTTGTTTTGTTTCGAATTTTCTTATTTGAAAATTCTCTTTATTATCATATTGCACCCTACTATTTTTTAGGTGTGATAAAAGGCGTAGGTACACGACAGGATAAGGAGGCTTACCCTGGCACAGCTAGCATCAACCGTTGAAAGATCGCAGAGGCTGCATAAGACTTGAAATCTCATGGGGTTAAAGTTAAAAATAAACACCTGAGACAATTGAGTAAAATTCCTGTAGTTTAATTTGATTAAAATATAATATCAGTTTTAGTAAGAAACAATTTTAAATATTTTGAGTTATATCTTGTTCACTGGTTGTAAACTATAAAATTTATATCAGACATAAACATGTAATTTAAATGCATTCAATAATATGACAATTTAAATGCTCAGACTGTAAGTTTCATGAAACCTTGTGACTTTTCATTAATAATTCCATTTTTGATAAACAGGCAATTATCAGATAAATCTGTGCTTGAAACAAGCATTATTTAATTTAATTTAAAGCTAAGGTATGAGTTGTTAAAGTATGGATTTTTCTTGTAATGTAAAATGTATCCTTTGACAGTAGCAAATCGACTAGGGACATCATATACTCACAGACATTAGAAATTTATAAAATCTCACACCTGCTGCTGGTAAACAGTTTATTGTCATTACCCTGACATTATAAGATGTTCCACGTAGAACTTGCAAAGATAAAAGTTTGTTCCAGGTGTGCGACTGGACTTTGTTCTCTGTGTTGAAACAGTGTCGAATATAAAACCTCTTGAAGTTTAATGATTTTTAGCTACTATGTCAGGAACTGCTGTGTGATGCATACTTGAAATAAAAACAGAAACTAAAGTTGAATTACTACATTTCTTGAACACTATAGGTTTGGTATGTTAACATTTAGTTGAGTTTTCTGATGAAGAAACCATATTTTCTAGATATGTACATGTTAAGTAACCTGTCAGTATGTCATAAAATAAATTATTATTAGCCTCAACATGGCTGGCACGTTTCAAAGAACATGATTATTGTTCCACAAAGATCTTACCATTGGTTATAAATACAATGGACAATTTATAATGATAGCGTTCACCTAACATTTTATATGGTTCCTAAAATATTATTTTATTTTAGCATCTTAGTAATTCGCTTTATAATACTTACGAAACGCCTATTCAACACGAAGGTAAATTGAGAAAAGGAAGATCTTGTTTGCCATCGTGTCAGACCAGATAAAAAACAGATGTTTTCTTTATAACTTAACCTGTTTTATTGGGAAAACTTGAATTTGCATTTATATGTGCTATTCAAATCCACTTGTGTTATTTATGAAGATATTAATGCAGCTAATTAGAATTTATTTAAACATTTGATGTTTCTCAAACTTTTAAATACAAAGAGGAACTGAACCCTATGCAATAAAATTGTTACCGGCTCTTAAGTAATTTATTATACAAATTTAAACTAGTTATTTAAACTTGTATCTGAGTGAACATTTAGAAATATAGGCAACTTAACAAGCACTAAAGAACTAAACATAACTATGCACTACTTTGCAAGAATTAAACTATGATCTTGAAAGTAAGTAATTACAGAGAGTAGATCTTTAGAGACTATGAAGCTGTAGCATTACACGAAGACCAATAAAGTGGCATGGTACAGTATGTCAAAAATAAATTGACAGGAATATCTAGTTCCTAACCAAAGTAACTAGATCGAACGAACACAGAATATTTATGAACATAGAAGCGATGTAAGAATGGAAATTGTAACGGGTAAGAATTGAACCGTTACAACACCCCTTTTCCAAAAAAAAGAAAATTCTCAAATAAGAAAATTTGAAACAAAACAAACTTATTTGTCTTTCTCAACAGGATCGTTCACCTTAAGATCCTTGATATGCCATGAACCTAAATTACTACTTGAAATAAAATCTTGCAGCTGATATACATTCGGTGGTAATTTCCGAACTACAATACACCTTGTAAATTTTGGTGCAAGTTTTGCTGCTATAAAGTCAGCTTAATTAGATACAGTATAATTTTTCTTCCAAACACTCTGACCCACGGTCAATGTTAAGGATGTCATCGTAAAATATACTTATTTGTGTTAGATTGATATGCCTTACTGGAACTTAACAGAACTTTTTCATACAAGCACTTTAAATTTTTGAGATGATCTTCTCTACGACTACGTTCCTCACAAATCATAGGCGCATCTACATCCACGTTAGTATTCCTATAAACATTGTCCGATAAGTGTATTTCCCTACCAAAATTAAAAAAAAGCAGGACTATACCCTGTAACTTCATGTACACCCGTACGCAGTGCATAACCAAATTCTGGAAGATTTTGATCCCATGTTCTATGATTATCTTTTACATAACACCGAATCATCATTTTAATAACACGGTTCACCCTCTTGCGCGGATTTGCTTGTGGGTGATAATTAGCAGTAATCAATATTTTGGAATTATAACTTTTTGCAGCCTTTTTAAAATTTGAACTAATATACTGACTACCATTATCTCAAATAATTCGTTCTGGTACTCCAAAAACTAAAAACACATCTTCCTCTAAATGTTTAACAACTTTATTACTAAGTACAGATCATAAAGGAAATAATAAAGCATATTTGGTAAAAATATTTGTAATGACCAAAAGAAATCGATTACGTGTAGACGACAGAGGTAAAGGCCCAATTATATCAGTAGTAACGACTTCCCATGACATAAAAATTCTTCGTTCAAACATAACACCATGTGGGGACTTTTGCTGAGGTTTCAGAGATTGGCACACCCTACAAGTCCTCACATACTTAGATATATCAGTATTCATATCCTGCCAATAATAATAACGACCAATTCGTTGACGTGTTTCGAAATAGTCCATATGACCTGCAGTTGTTGCATCATGATTTTCAAGAAAAATGGCTCTTTTTAATGAATTCGGAATAATCAACTTCCACTGCTCTTCATCATCAAAGACGCGATTATCTTTAGGTATACGTATATAATTTGAGTGACAACAATACGAAATTGCGGATATCTAATCGGATTATCTGTTATTTTTCGCTATAATTGATTGTAATATTCATTACGATCTTCTTTCTTAATTTCTATTAGGCAAACAACCCGTGACAAAGCATCTGATACTGATGATTAGCACATTTTCTATGAATAATTGCAAAGTCACAACCCTGAAATCTAAGTGACTAACGAGCTAACCTACCTGAAGGGTTCTGTAACCCATTCAACCATAACAAGCTATAGTGATCGGTTATAACATTAAATTTTACACCCTCAATATACGGACGAAATTTTTCAATTCCCCATACAACAGCTAACTATTCAAGTGCTGTAGTTGAATATTTCTTTTCTTGATTAGTTAAACTTCTACTAGCATAAGCTATTATATGTTCACCATCATCTAAAATTTGACTAAGTACACAACCAAAACCAACTAGTGACGCGTCAGTTTGTAAGACAAAGTCCTCCAAAAAATTTGGACAAGATAATTTAGGTGGTGTAATTAAACATTGCTTTACATCAATAAAGGCTTGATTACATTTTTTATCCCACACAAATGTTGCTTTCTTTTTCGTTAAAATATAGTTATAACGACTTCTAGACTCACCTGGGGTTTAATATCTCACAAAATATATTATTAATAAACGACAAGATTGCCACTACCGAATACACATTAAAGTAATCTCTTTTATGTAGAAGTTTCATCCCAACTGATTTAAGTAACCAACTTATTCTATAATGGGGAAACACTCCACCAGAATATTGGGTTCTACTTCTTGGAGACCAAAAACCAAAAATAGAAAGAATCAAAATTGATAAACCACAAGCTTTTATAATAAGGGATAACAGAAGGATATAAAAAAGTGCCTCATGGTATCTAAAAGTGAAATAACACTAAATCAACAACGTTACCGAAAGATGTAACCTGTATTTACCCATATCAATAAACATGCAAAACTTCTTGCAATTAATATAAAGATTCCCATTATAATTAATGCTGAAAACAATTTAATAAATACGTTTATTATCATTGTCAAAAATAAATTGATATTAACATCTAGTTCCTAACCAAAGTAACTAGATTGAACGAACAAAGAAGTGATGTAGGGACGGAACTTGTAACGGGTAAGAATTGAACCGTTACATTGGGAACAATGCGTCTTGAATATTCCTCTGCATGTCTTCTTACAGCTTTTTCAGAATTGCCTTGGAATTCTTCTAGTACCAAATGCATTTCAGCATATTCAGAGTGTATGTTTCCATTTTGAGTGTGACTATTAACAAAATAATAAGAAGTTAGCAAGCTGTAGTTACCTATTGAACGAGTATAACTTTTGACAACTACACCGAGTAAGAAAGCCTACTAGATTCAGCAACAGTTTGTAATTATTTGTATTTTAATAGTAAAACTAATATGAATGAAACATAATTTTTATGAAATATGTACATGTTTGTCAACTTACTGTATTTGATTTAAATTAGATACCAGTTACGAATTTATAAAATAAACCTTTGCATTTTTGAAAGAATTAATAATACGTTGTTTTAATGCATGAAATTGAGTATGACTTAATTTAAAATATCTCGAAAATGGAAAACTCTAAAGAGATTAACCAAGAGTACCTTTTTGTGGCAAATTGCATGAGAAATAATTATGAATTTTAATTTTTATGAAATACAGGGTGTGCAAAATTGTTTGATGAACAACTTATTCTACACTAATGGATTATCTTATTTTGTCGAAATGAAATGTAATAATTCGTATTACCAAATAACTAACGCGTACCTATTTTCAGTTAAAGTCTCTACCCTAAATGAAAATACTCTAAAAATCATGTATTTTTCAATATCACTTCATCACTCTGTATAATGGAAACGGGTGGGCTTAGAGTAAACTGTTATTATATAATTAATATCAAAGTTCTTTTTCCTTTTGGAGAGAAGCAGTGTAACAAATATAATTTCTAAGGTATTAAGTTTTGAAATCGCTTCTATTTGTTACATTTCTGTGGCATCTGATTTATTTCACTAATTGCTTTATAATATTTTCTAGAGCAATTTCGTAGCAGAAATGTTTTATTTCTGTTTAACTCGCTTAGAATTTATATTAGGAAATGCATTCGTTTGTATTAAAAATATTAAACCTTTTCTAGGAACTGAAGTTTTAAAATACGCTATAAACAGATCTGTTGTGTTATTTAATTTCTAGGCAGCCGGTATTCATTTATAGAAACGATTGGAGTTATATCACACTTATGTAAAATGTCACGAGATGGCGTATTGGAAATTCCAGCGGTTCTCATATGTTTATATAAATGATGGGTAATTAGATTTTGATATCAATGCTGTGATAATTGAAAGTGGTGGTAAAAATGTTGTACCATTTATGTGCTAGCTGGAGCTTGAGAATTACTATTTTGAATTACATTAAAGTTTGATCGTTTAAGGGTGCCGGGTTTATTAAAAGAAAATGTAATGTTTATATAATCTCCCCTGGTTTTGCCCTTGCTAATTGTTGGACTACAGTATCCAATAACGCACTTTTTTGGTTATACGTAGAAAATTTATGTATCAGAAAATAATAAAAGAGCACACGTGGTGTTTGTTCTACTTGGATCGAATACGTCACGATGTCAGATGTTTGGTTTACAAGTTAAATGATAGCAATTTTGTTGTCAAGATGAAAATTATTACTTCTGCTTTAGAATGGTTGTTGTAGAAAAAACAGTTTTTGCTTATACAGAAACCAAGTATTTTAGATAAGTAGAGGATGAGGGGCATTCGAGGACAGCGCCGCCGCCGCCGCCGCCGCCGCCGCCGCCGCCACATGACCATATGACCACATGACCATATGACCACATGACCACATGACCATATGACCACATGACCATATGACCACATAACCACATGACCATATGACCACATGACCATATGACCTAATTGCTTTTTAATGAGTTTTTTCATTAAAAACCACTTGGTTTTTAATGGAAAAACTCATTTAAAAGCAATTAGTGCTAATGAGTTTTTAATGAGAAAACTCATTAAAAAGCAATTAGGTCATATGATCATGTGGTCATATGGTCATGTGGTCGTGGTCATGTGGTCATATGGTCATGTGGTCATTGGTCATATGGTCATGTGGTCATATGGTCATGTGGTTATGTGAGCAGGAGATTAAATTTGGTATATAAAGAAGTAGTTTTGGGTTGAGCTTAGTTATAGTAAGACATTTTTCGAAAGATGTCGCATTCAAGCAATCAGTGGTGCTCCAAACAATCTATTACAAAAGCAGCAGAGGATATCCTGGATGGCTCGAGTTTCTACGCTGCTAGTAAAAAATATAATATACCTAGAACAACGTTATGCAGATATGTTAAAAGGTTGCAGAACGTGAAGAAATTACATAATTCCAACGATGCATCCAGAGATGTTATACCAGAAGTTAAAATACCTATACAGAATTATGATAACTTTGCTATTGCTAGTGCAAGAAAGGATGGTAAACATGGCCCATTGTTCCCGTCTAACATACGAGCTATATTCGTGGGACCATCGAGTTGTGGGAAGACCAACGCTTTAATATCTCTGATCCTGCACGAGAACGGCCTTAGATTCCAAAATGTCTATGTATTTTCGAAAAGTTTATATCAACCGAAATACGAATTGTTAAGAAACGTTTTACACCATTAAAAGAAGAAATTGGATACCATGAGTTTGAAAATTACGACGATTTGATTGAACCCAGAGATACCAAAGAAGATTCAATTGCGGTTTTCGATGATATACCTGCAAACGAGCAAAGCAAAATCACTCAATTTTTCTCGTTCGGCCGACATAAAGCAATAGATTCGTTCTATCTATGTCAAACTTACGCTAGTGCCTTAAAACATAGACTCAGAGATAACGCCAATGTAATCGCATTATGGAAACAGGATGAAACCAATTTCAGACATATCTTTTCGGATCATATAAGTGGTGACATGACATATCCGAAATTTAAAGAAATGTGTTTACAGTGTTGGGGTGACTCTAAACATAATTTTATAACTGTTGTGAAAGATTTTGATTTGGATAATGGTCGATATAGGAAGAATTTCGACGAGTATATAAATATTTGACATTATTAAAAAAAAAAGGTAGTTCCCATCCAAAGTTCCATGATGACGAACGTTAACAATTTTATTGTAAATAAACGTAAGCTTCATTTTATGCAGGATTCTGTACGAAAGAACTTTGCGGCATACAAAAAGGGAGACGCTACATCTCTACAAAAACTCAAAGAGGTGCACAAACAATTGATTGATCCCTTGCAAAATCACCGATTACTAGTCACAAGGAATAGCGGAAAGAATTTCCACACCTACAACAAGCGTTGAAGTTGAAAACAAAGGCAAGCTTTTAAAAAAGATTAAGTTACCAGTTGACGACGAGCCTGTACATCTTTATTATACGGACGTGTTAGCTAGAGACGAATACGAAAATATATACACGTCGGTTATGGAGTAAAGTATAACCGTCAATTGATACGCATAGTTTAGGAAAAAGTATGTAGGAAATTGATTTAGAAAACAGTGACCCAACCTAAAATAATAACGTTTATCTAGAGACTAGAGGTCTAACAAGAGCTATAATTATTTTTAAAGTCCTTAGCATTTTTCTTAAGAAATGTAATGATTTTGTTCATAGAATACATTCCATACCGGTTGTTTCGTGCGTGCACACAAATCGGGTGCAGTCGGTACATATCCGAATAGGAGTAGCTCATATAAAAGGATTGTTCGCGTAGAAGTTATTATTTGTTGATTGTACGGTTTAAAGAGACAATATAACAAATATGTATAAAGACTTTGGGAGGTTATTCGAAGATTTCGCAATGCTCTACGAGTAAAAAAGCAGAATGTGGGCAACGCTTTTCGATAGAAGGAGAAAATGTCTTATGTGTCAGTCATACGAGGAAGCAATACAGCACTGTACTGCAGTGTTATCAATGCCGAGGATCTGGATGATTTTATGGAAATAGTCGAGGAGATGGGGTTTATAAAACTGTTGACAGATATTCAAATGGAATATATACTAAATTGTAAGTTTTAAAATAAAAATTTAACCACCACAACTGTTATCATAAGAAATGAATGATGTGAATTTAGAAATTATTTTTGTATATATTAGCTTGTTTATGTTTTAAAATATAAAGCATACATTGGTATTGCTTAATTTTTCAAATGTCCACGTAACTGAAATGGGTATCTAAGTAATTATGAAAAGAATTATAACAAAGATGTGTATTATTTTTTAAAAGGGTGTTATAAACGTTTTACAAAATTATTAATCAGAATCGTTTTATTTAAAACTATAACATAATTTTATTGACATCTATTAATATCTGTAGTTGAAATACAACAATTTAGAAACGTATAAGAAAACAAAAGTGTAATTAATAGTGTTACAAAATTTTCAGTCTTTGGCTTAAAATTTAAGCATCGCTCGTAAATGCGTGGAATGGAAACCTGTTGTATTCTTCCATATACTCAACTTGTTTACAAATACTGTTTTCAAACAATCTTGGGTAGGTTCTTATAAATTCGTATAATATGACCCCAATATCACTATTACTGTATTTGCTTTTATTTACATCATGTGCGAGATTCTGTAGGACATCATTCCTATTATATCTTTCCATTGCGACGTCTAACAGAAACAGATCTATATTAGGAGTACCCTTTTCCGTTAGTTCTTTTAAAGTATTAGCATGGGTGAGAACGATCTGAGATACCCCTAAAAAGTGCTCTAAAGTTCCTTTGGTAAATATCATATAATTCCCATCAAATGTCATCATCTTCACTAAACAATTCTTATTTAAATAAAAACGCAAGTTGTCGAATTTGCATATCTGATTTTGCATGCCAACTTCCATAGTGCGTATGTGTGGAAGATTTGATATAAACTTCCTAAATACGTTGAGGGATACATCAAGTACGCTCTGCGAAATGGTGTCAACAAATCTAAAAATTATTTTGTAATCGTCGAACGGGTTCAGGCCTACAATTATGATTTTGGAATAAGATTTTGTTATGGTGTATGGTTTTTCAAATAGTAACTTGGCTCGTTCTAACTGAATTGCGGCGTTTATACGTTCTTTATGCGCTGCGGTGGATTGGTTTTCCAAATCCTTAATTTGTTGCCACTCATTGGCTGTAATTTTTAGTTCCTCCTGGAAATAAACCATTTCGATGTGCCTTTCGTTGTGTTTTTTATGGCATCACATCCAGTAAAAACATTTTCGCACACACTGCACGCAATAATTAAGATGTTCATTCTAGAAAAAATTATTGATTAACAGTTTTGAATTATACATGTAAATATTAATTTCTTCTACGTTTGCAAAATTCAAACTAAGACTTACTCTTCTTTGTCGATAGTCCTCACACGAAATTTTAAACCAAAGACTGAAAATTCAGTATTACTATTAATTACACTATAAACGACTTTACGTTTTACAAAATAAACTTAAAATGAACTTTTGGTATCATTTCCCCCGTATTTATGTACATAGAGAAAGTATAAGTATAATTTGTCCTTACATTAACCCAATTTAAATCAAATTATAGAACAATGCAAAGCTAATGATCATACATTTTACTAAATTTATTTAGAATATACGTCTTATGTTGAAATACATTTAAAATAGATTATCGAACCACTTTCTAGCTCACCGTGCAGAATTAATATATGTATTATACCTTTTGGTTTAATCATTTGTATGTGGATTCACTAATTGAAAATTTTAACAATTCTAGCCACTAATAAATATTTTTGGCGTTTAACTCTATTATCGAGCTAAATCTAAATAAAAATGCAAAGGTGTTTTGCTGATAGGTTTTTGAATATTAATACAATATATACAGGTCTTTGTTGGAACTAATTTTAAAAGACGTGATAATTAATTTCAATTCCCCAGGAAAATTCTATACTAATTTTATAGGTTACACCAGGGATTTATCACAAAAGACAGAGCGATACGGTTTAGAAATAAATTAAAGGTGAATTATATACGGTGCTTGCAAAAGGTTAATCTGCAAATCAGTAAGTGGTCATTCGATTTGAAAAAAATTCCGAGGGATTTGAGAACCTGAGGAAAAACAATAATAATTGAAATCTTACACGATGGTATATTAAAAATACTGCTAAGAGTAATTTTGTTTAATAATTCTAAAAATGGTGTTGGTGGTTAAATACATACAGGTAAAACCCACTATTAAACAATTATACGCGTTACTTTTCCAGTCAAGACTTGCATATAACGCCAACTAATATTATAAGGTGCTGCGCACGCTCGACCATCGGCATAAACGGCGAGAGCCATGTTCCAGTGCATTAGTCGTCAAAGTATTGTCGAGTTTGATTAAAATTATAAATTAAAGATGGATTTTTCTTGTGTTGACGTTACAAGTGATGTGCGAGTACCACAATTAAATATCAACCAACTAGTTGGTAAGTCAACCTATAGGTTAGGCGAATTTCCTCCAAATTATCACCACCATATATTAGAAGTTGGTTTTGATTTATATGGTGGTCTTCAACCTGTCATCCAAGTGATTTGCTGTAGTGGTATGTGTGCTGATTCTACGATAACATTCTCTTACTTCGATTGGAAAAAATTGTGTACTTTTCAAGTGGAATTTCAAATTCACCAATTTGCTCAAGACTCAAAACAAGTCAGATTAAATGGTTTGACTACTGGAAACGATGTTATTGACATACAATTGGATCAAGATTTCAAATTGCAGCTGAGCACAGCCTTTAATAGAAGTATATGGATGTTGAACAATTTTGAAAAGAGAATTTATATAATATGGAGATTACGAAAGATGGGAATGTTATTGTGCTACCTGCGTACGAGTGCATCAAGCTATTAAATTTGCGAGAATTGATCTGTTTTAAAATGGCTGAGTTAAGGTGTAGAAACTTTCCAGAATTTTACGAAAAATTTGTTGGTGATATAAAAAGTATGTGGAAATACGACGGAGGAAGAAGGGTTCAAACGTTATTAGAGGGGGAGAGCAGTGCCAGTATTTCTCTGTCTAATGATTGCAGCAATTTAAATTACTTGACAGTGTTGGAACTTATTAAATGTTTCCCCATTCAGTACTTAAAAGATGCAACTGCAAGGCAATCGCTTGCGCAAATGTTTAGAGATTTGGCTATCCCAGATTCGCCAGACTCTGGTTACCACAGCGGTTTATAGATGTTATCAATACATGTATGTATTCTATTAAAAACATTATATTTTCTTGATAAAGTTTGTTTTTACATATTTGTATCGCCAACATTACCATAAATTATTAATAGACGTATTAAACTATCCTGTATTTATTTTTAGGTTTAAAGTGGTGTACCCCGCAGGTAATAAACACAATATACCGCATGTTAACAAAAAATTGTAGAGAAATTCAAAGACAACTTTAATGTGGGTCTAGTATTATAATTTGTTGGTAGTAAGGCTAAGTCCTAGTGCATTGCACGCGAGAAGGATACGATTAAAAAGATTAAAGGGATCTCACAAAGTGTAGTTAAGTAAAACAGCGGGTGCTACAACCTATAACTAGCATATATCCCCAAAAGGGGTAGGCATGCAACTACGCAGCAGTGCGTGGGAGAATAAGGATTCTCTCCAATAAGAAATTAAAGTCATTGGGTAATGGTAGAAATGTTAAACCTATAAAGGCGATTATTAATTGTGGTTTAGTGACCGCGTTTGTGTACTCTTCGAGTGTCTTCTGCAATCTTTGATTGTTTCCAAAGAAAATATTCAAGCATGCCATTTTCGAAAAATATGGTGTAGAAGTTATTTAAAATTAAATTGCTTTATTAGTAAGTATTCTGTATACAAGTTTGGTATTTCCTTAGTAAAGGTTTAAAGTGTTTTTATTGAGTTTTTGTTTATAGTAGCACTGCATCTTCTACAGCACGACTTGCACACAATTTGTGTGCGTGTGCTATAACCCTTTTGGATTTTTAATATGCATGCGATGCGATTGCCGACATGTATAACATGGAAGACGTTTCCGATGTTTCTACTAACGGCATTCGCACCATAGACGATGCGAACCAGGTGCATGCATTGGCGTTAAATGTATTGGACGAGCAGCAAGGATTATGACGTCATTTAGTTCCCCGCTGAATCCTCAACTTCGTTCGGGTGTCTTCGGAAACCTTCGGTTTGCATTCTATAGGGTACATAAAGCAGGTGCGCAAGAGTAAACTCTTTAGTTATAAGTTAGTTCGCTTACAAGTTTAACCAAAGTGCTATAGTGCGGATTTTGTTTTGTACTAAAATGGTATCTGCAAACGTTTTTAAGTGCAACGCTTGCGGTGTTTCCTATACCTGGAAAAATGCTCTCAAACGGCACCAGAACAAATGTCGTGGTGTAACATCGTCTATGGTTAAGCTTATACATCCGTCCGCAGCAAAGTACTTAAACTGTGGGTCTTGCGGTATCGCTTTTACGAGAATGGACAACTTACAGCAACACAAGGAAAAACAGCACGGTATGTCATTAAGCTGTAAACGTTCAGCTCCGCCAGCTGTTAAAGGGTCTTGTACGAAACAACCACGAATTATGTGTAAAGTGTGCGACATGGAGGTGTTAAAGTCTGCATACCCGGGTCATCTACGGAGCAACGCACATAAAAATGCATCAGTTACCGCTACTAGCGACGATTGTGTAGAAATGGTTAGCACAGCGTTTAACAACCGTATGGCTAGCTATCGCATAAAGAACGCCTGTGTCGACGATGGAGTGCCCGAGTTTCTTTGGAAGCAGAAAGAGCGATTTATTCGATTAATTAATGAAAAAAGAATACAACATACAGCAGTAAAAGTCTATTGCGAACTCTACGGCGTTTACACCAAAATGGGGGAAGTGACTACCGATGTGAAATCCTTTAACACAAAAAATGTGGTTATAGCGTCTTCTAGTAATCTGGAAAATATGTACGAGGTCTTAAGCGAAACCATAAGAACAAAATCAGAGGAATTTGAAACATGCGGGTCCGGTTGATCTTGGGAAAAGGTGCTCTATTTAGAAATAAATATTAATAAGTATAAGCCGATATGAGTTCTAGGTTAAGAATAAAACATTGTGAATATGTATTTATAAATGTGGTTTACAAATTTAAACTGTATTAGTAAATATTGTTTGTAATAAAAAGTTTTAAGAATTGTTTTTAGATTTTCTTTTAGGTATGAGCTGCAGGAAAGTTATAATTTAGAGGGTGTATGTAAAATGGTAAGTGGTGGTTCAATTTTAAATATATTTAGAGATTCGGATTGTGCATAAAATTCTAGACTAATTTGATGTATCGGATGTTTAAAAATGTTTAAGAAATCTTAAAATGAGGGTAGCTCCCTTGGGGGTGATGCAATCTAAAAAATTCCTAGAGATTCGGGTAGCGGAGAAAATTCTAATATTAATTGATACCAAACAAAGTACATTTATCTCGAAAGATGAGCTAAACAAGATAGAAAGTTTGGTGTAACATTAAAAGCGAGTAGTGGTACGGTCGCGGTATGCTCGCTAGAAGGTATGTGTGTAACTTTGTAAGGAGTAGTCCTATTTTAAATCTGTTTGCAGATTCGAATTGTGCGTAAAATTCTAGACTAATTTAATGTATCGCATGACTAAAAAATGTTTAAGGACGGTCAAAAATCGCAACAGGTAAGAAATCTTAAAATGAGGGTAGCTCCCTTGGGGGTGATGCTATCCGAAAAATTCCTAGAGATTCGGGTAGCTGAGAAAATTTTAATATTAATTGATACCAAACAAGATAGGTTTATCTCGAAAGATGCATTGGTTAGACGAAGAAAACTATTCGGTTCAGAATGTTAGCGGTAAAAAAAAAAAAAAATCCGGCGGCGGCGGCGGCGGCGCTGTCCTCGAATGCCCCTTATTCTCTACTTAGATACTCTTGTTATTACGGAAATTGATACCGGCGAGTGTTTAATTTTCTCCATATTGCTTGCAGTTGAAATTTTATTGTTTTGCGTATGATCACATTAAAATGTTCTTACAATTATTGTAATTATTCTTAGTAAGAGTATAAATAAATTTTCTAATTTGGCTTTAGTTTAAAATCATGAGTATCATACCGTTATGAAAATTATGGGTAAAATATTTTTCATATCCAATTTAAAATTGAAAGTTTTATATAAAAAAAGAAAGATCTAGTTTCTCGAATATAGATGGAAGTTTATTTGTTAAATATTAATATATACATTATAAGAAGTCTAAAGTTCACTTTCGACTACATATACTGATTGTTCTTTAAGAAATTTATTTTTACTGTCGAACATTTTTTTTTCGATTTTGTACATATGTATTTAAAATAAAAGATTGACCTAACATTACATTATCGTTTCAAAATACCTTGTCTTTTATTTATGGGTATATAAATTTTATAAAAGTGCTTTTAGGGATAATAAATTTAAATAATTATAATTAGGGGATCGCATTTTATATAGATTTACGGTCAATGCATAAAATACTCCTAAAGCATTTTAATTATAAGTAATAACGGCAAAATCGCATGTTTAAATATTCTAGAAGAGTTTACATTTCCAATTAATAACAAAAAGACGTGTTTCTGAGTGAAAACGTCTGAATATGATCAATTTGAATTATTGGGCAGTTTAAATTATTAGATAGAAGCATGTATTTCATATCAAATGAATTATTAAATAACCCTGAATTCCCAGAATTACGATAACGAAACAAGAACGTACGCGGAGGTTCTCGAACCTGTTAGAACAATTATGAGGTGCCTCATTCCATTTAAAATCAATGCGCGCCTCGTTGATTGTTTGGTTCTGATTGAAATGTCGAAGTAAGCATGCTGCTTTCCAAAGCTTAGATAGGCTATCTAATTAAATTTGTACGCAAAATGAACAACATTTGGCATCTAGTTATTCAAAATATATTAAAATAAAAGATCGATGATATAAAACAAATTCAAACTATTGCAAGACTGAGTTTACTTAAAATTTGAGATTAATTGTAATGGGCGTATATTACTAAATAGTTTGGTATTGATGTGTACGAAGAATAGAGCAATTTATATGAAAGTTGGACTTCTTAAAAGGATTTAATAGAGGAGGTAGTATTGATATTAAATGATAAGAATTGGTAGTTGTTATGTTTGGATGAGTCGACGCTGTTGAAATAAAATCAGCAACGAGAAGATGCTTACCGGTAAAAATAAAATGATTTATAAAAGTCATCCTTTTGTATTAAGTATTTAAATTTTGCAATAGGTTTGTGTGCAAATCAGATAATTTAATTTGTAGTTTTTAGTTTTTTACAGTATTTGTCGCTATATAACGTGAAATAAACATACTGAATTTAATTTCGTTTAACACGCTTGTTAAGGAAATGGATATTAAGTTTAGATAACTTCTAAAGGTAATTGGTGTATATAGTATCTATAATAAAAGTTTAATTATGGATTTATTAATGAATGATTATCATGTGTGTGTATAAAAATTTTTTTAATAGAGACCGTTATAGAGAATATGTGATATTCTCGGAAGCTTTCACGGCCGGAGTCATTATAAATATTTATAGTTCCGGGTTGAGACCGTGTCATTTTATAAATTAAGGTCGACGTTTCGCCCACTTTTGTAAGGGGCTTCATCAGGACAAGAAAATAAATAAGTAATAAAATAATTTATATTTTTATATTTTTATATTTTTATATTTTTATATTTTTATATTTTTATATTTTTATATTTTTATATTTTTATATTTTTATATTTTTAATATTTTTATTTTATTACTTATTTCTTTTCTTGTCCTGATGAAGCCCCTTACAAAAGTGGGCGAAACGTCGACCTTGATTTATAAAATGACACGGTCCCAACCCGGTACCATAAATATTTATAGTTGTAGAGAATAATTCAGAACCATGTTTATGTGAAAAGGAGATTTTGGGACTTATTGTAGTAGTATTTAGAATATGTGTCGTGAGAGGGAGATTTTCGAATCATATTTGTATTTAGAATATTGATTGTGTGAAGGAGATGTTGTGGGCTTATTATATTTGTTTTTAACATATTGTTTGTGAGAAGAATAATTGCGAAATGTGTATTTAAATATTGCCTTTAAAAGAAAGTTCTCGTGACCCATTATATTCGTATTTAAAAGATTGCTTCTAAGGGAATAATTGTGCAAATCATTATGTTTGTATTTTCCACATTAATTTCATTAATTTATTGATTTAGAAGATTTATTCCATAAATTCGTAGAGCTGACCCGCAGTAACTGCAATACAAAGGCAATATATATATACATATATATAGTGAATAAGATGAAATAATAACTTAGACTTTTATGCAAAACTCAAATGATCATTTCAAATCGAGCTAGTAATTGAAAGAAGAAAAATATAAGTCTTGCACAGGACTTGAACCTGTATCTTGGTATTTCCGGTATCGTGCGTTTACCAATTACGCCACCGAGACCGATGACGACAATTGGGAAATTTACAAATTTAAAACGTGTACACAACTACACATAAACCTAACGTTCAATTACTTTTGGCATTTTTGTCAATCATACCTGAAATTGTCAAATTTTTGACTTATGTCAGTTATAGACAAGAAGAAACGTTCAAAATTACGGCTATATATATATATATATATATATATATATATATATAAGGAATTATTGGCAAGTGAATCAAATTAAGCCACGAGGGAATCCTATCGACGCGTTTCGCCCTAATTGGGGCTCATCAGGACGGGAGTAGCAAAGTTGTAATATTTAATACAGACACCTTATGGGAAGTACAGCATCATCTATCTTACAATTTGTGTCTTCGTGTCGTTTCACCTGACATTGCAGGTTTTTAGCAACAGTCGGCACGGAGGAGATTCGGCTCAACTGCTTTTTTCCATAGGCAAAAGTTATAATTTAAAAGAAAAGTAGGATTAATGAGTCTTAAATTAAGATATAATTAATTTAAGACTCATTAATCCTACTTTTCTTTTATATATTTATGGGATTGTCGTTCCTAACCAAAAAACAACTATTATAAAATAATCATTTATTATGACATCTACGTTTCGACTTATATAAAGTCTTTATCAAGATTTAAAAATTAAAAATTAAGAGTGAAAACACAGTCATTAACCTAAATCAAATAAAGAGACTTACACATAATTTGATATTAATACATGTACTGTTTTAACATGAAGGAGGATCCCAAATAAATAGTGATAACATTTAATGTAAAAATAAAATTAAGACTAAAAACAGCGTACAATACAGACAAACACAGACTAAGAATTAACATGTAGCAATTAAAGAAACTCCAACAGCAAAGTAGGTTTGTTTTACAGCAGAATTGATAAATACACCAGGTGATAGATAACAAACAGAGAAAACTTAACATACAACTATTACAAAGACATAAATGTGTTATGTGGATGTAATACAAATCCCTGAAACATTGTAAAATAAATTTAAAGACCCATTTAATTACGAAACCTAAAATACACTATTGGATCACATATATCTATTGAAACTATATAATAAAGCATAAGTAGTAAATAAATTATGAATGTCATGTTTGTTATTATTACAGTTGACTTGACGTATTAATAACAAACATTAATTTTGTACATAAATAACATAATGTAAATAAATTAGAATTTTATCTATTGTTTTAGAAATCAAATTTAGTTATAAACGTCACTGCACGTTGTAGAAGCCTTATAGATATTTTGATAGTAGTACAAATAGTCTAATTACTAAATGTTTAGAACTTCATAAAAACGGAACTTTTGCTATTTTAATTTCTAAAGAGTATGCTATGTGTAATGCGTACTTATGGATCTTTTCATTCTTTTCCATACCTTATAGTTAATATACCTACTTTAATAACAGTGAAATTTTGACAATAACCAGTTTTTAATTATTTTAAATTAAAATAGGTAAGTATTGTATAAGTATTTTAATCAAATGTACTTCAAAGCTCTTCCAACTTCTTAATCTATTACAGCAGACTCTACATGCTCTCTGAAATAATTCCTCGTGAAATTCTATATGCCCAACTTATAAACTTCTCGAACTCTAAAAGTTTGTCATGTTTGATGTAAAAGGAGTTGACATTAAAATTGAAATCGTTCTTCTAGAAAATTTTAACACGATCAAAGATTACTAGTCGCTTCTTCAAACTGACGTATTTTGTCTACCTTTAGAAATTGTTTCGCTATATTCTAACTGAATTAATTATATTTTATAAGACCTTTTAACCTATGTGTGATCAGTGTTAGCAAGTGCGTCTGGAAGGGTATTATAAGTTTTAGCTTAGCAAACGTGGAGATTTATAAAATAATAATGGAGTCTTATGTAAGGATCCTCGGGCTATGGTAACTGATGCATAACTCAGTAAGTGTTAAGATGGTTTCAATGAAGCCTGGTTTAGTATAGCTGCTTTTATCGTAAGCAAACGGCTGATATATTATTATTTTAGTATAGGTCTTAGTAAAATAAGTTCTAATCTACGAATAAAAAACGCAGAATTACAAGTTGTTTTACTTGCAGACATCCTAGTGAACCCTTATTGAATTCTGATGGATTACACGTCTGCTGACTGAATGAGTAATTTGCTAATATTTAATTTTATTATTTTTCCCTCGTTTAGAATGGGGTGAAAAAACGTGTCGCGTACTATACTTACATTATTCATGAAAACAGTAACGTACTCCACATCTATATCTCATAAAGACTTTTTTCATGCGGCGATAATACAGGAAGAATATCACTATCAATCATCTGTGTCAAAATCTAAAACGTCTTGGAATTTTGATTTGTACTTCTAATACGAAAAAACGCGTTTACTCTTAAGGATTTATTAGCACAAAGCGATGGTTATTCTCTTTTTTTTCCTCAAGGGTATAAAGCAAAATTTGCAGCTGCTCGGTATTATTTTAATCGCATTTGACCCGGTGTCTTGGCAGTGTTTGTATTCAAGGTTCTTTCTACATAAATCCTGGGGTAAGTGATCGGTTAGCAGCGACCCCAGTTCAGGGATTTTTCTACCCTGAGCGCCGTGACGCCAATCTCTTTCTCAGATTTATGAATGTAATCGCTTGAGTAACAAGTAAGATTCCTGCGGATTCTGCAGGACTCGCAGGGGCAAGACTTTATTTTTGCACTGCTCTTTATCTTAGAAAAGTTTTGGAGTTTTTTTAGAAACTTAATTCTTGCCGTCGTTCTCTTTTTAACTAAACAGCGCTGACGTTGTTTAGACGCGCTTCATAATAATGAATGGTGGTAGACTGTTAAGATTCAGTACTCTAAAGGAGCTTTAAAATAGTTCAGTATTGACGTATACGTCAGTTTATTAAATTTTACTTAACAAAAAGCTTTTTTACGAAACAGGAAGAAACTAAAACCTCGCTGAAAAAATTATGACAAGAATGAATGGAAGCATTAGTAATACTTACATTTTTTGTCTAAAGTCTATCAAATGGCATTTATTATAGTGTTAAAAGCAATAAGCTTTAGTTTTGTAAAGTAGGTACGCTATATAAAAGTGCGACGACCTAAGATACCAGAAAGCTCTAGCATTTGTAAAAAAGCGGAAGGTAGTTAAATGAAGTCGTAAGATTACGTAGAGCCAATGATTCTATTGAAGTCTGCAGCTAATAAACACGAATAAAACTGAACAACACAAAATAGAGGGTGACAATATAAAGTGCTATGAAAACTAAGCAAACTTCTAAAAGGCCCTCAAATCTGAGTTCTGTTACCTTTTGTAAGGTTGTAGCACGCCATTTTGCCTATAGCAACAGTCATGTTACAGCTTAATAAATTCTTCAGATTTACTACTTTTTTTTGGTCAGAATATATTCCAAACTATAATTTAAATTTTATTTCGAAATTAACAGCTCTTAGTTTTCCTAGTCCGATTGTGTCTTATTTAGCAACAGAACGAGTTTTATTCCTTCTGCTTTAAGTAAATCACATGTACAATTTTATATACTTTTCACTTAGGTGGACTGCTTTTTATTCCGTTTGCTGTGATTTTCTTCATAATAACTGGAGAATCAATTATAAATCTTTTCAATTAAACAAGTTGTTTTTATGTCTTTTTTTACATGGTCTTTCGGTTCCTGCTTTGGAGGCAAATAGTTTGGCGTGAGGTGAGAAGTGGCATGTTTAGAAATTTTTAAAATCTGCTTAAAAAATATATTTTAGTGAAATAATAAAAGTGTTTTGCTTTATTTTCTGTTACGTAAACCTGTCACATAAATGTATGATGGTAAGATTTATTAGGATGAAATTATTACTTACGACCAACCTAAATTGTCTTTCTAAATTAACACTTAATCTATTTTACGTTTTTTAAAGATGGTTCTAGTGCTCAAGCTTGCTAGAAAATGAATGGGAGGTTATGCGTTGTTATTACATGATTTGAAAAAATTATGCCTGCTATTTTTATCACTCAATAAAACAGGGTATCTGGTCAACTTGACTATTTTGGTTATGGTTTGAGATGCTCTTTCAAGAGATGCTGTTGAAGAAAAGAAAAATCTAAAACGAAACTCTGCGGTTACCTGTGAAATTTCGTTATTACATTATGATTAGGTATGCTACTTTTGAATTTTTATTAAGCTGAATATGCATCAGTAGAAGAATAGTTCGAGTACAGTGGATCCGGTGCATCCGTACGCAAATCTTCATAAGGAGGTGGAAACTACACAAGGAAAATCCTCCTTGTGTAGTTCAGCTTCACACAGTTCCTAACTAAACTATCCTAGATTAGCTAGAATGCTTTCTAAATAATTTTTTAATCGTCCATTCCTAAGAAATCGGTAATCCCACCCCTAAAACTTTCGAGATACCACTCGGTGCCTATCGACTACGCACGACTTTTATATTATCAACTTGTTTATGTTTTACCTTATTGAGTTAAAACCCCTAAACCCGAATTTTTCTAACTTTTTTAATTATAAACATATTCAGAGCATGCAAAGCATTTGATGGACACACAATTTCTTGGAATGCCCTATCCAACATTACTTTTTATCTAAGATTTATTACTTCAAATCCCAATGTTCCAACTATTTATAAACATTTTTGCAGCATTTAGAGCATTGGATATCCTTAAAGGTCCAAATCTGCAATCCCATGCGGCAAATGATAAATGCGTGTAGGAGACCCATGGTGTAAATACTCCTAGTTGTAAATGACCCACGTCAAAATATCACATTAGCTTGTGCAGCACATGTGTGAATTCAAAAGCTGCTTCCACTTTACAAAAGTGCCCATCTGTATGTAATGAAAGTACTCTCTTGCATTTTTAATTTTACAAAATGCATAATCCAAATCTTAAAGCTATTGTATACAGGCATAAAGGCTAAACTAAGTTAAATCATCAATTCTGCTATGCCCCCAAACACACGTATTTGTAATTTCGTGGATGATAAAGTGTTTATTATCATCCCCAAATAAACTAACTTTCCACAATGTTCTTAAAGCTACTTACATTTATGCTAACGCCTTTGATTTTATTTACGCCCTTTTCAGTAATAACACAATATGATTTGGTTCTAGTGCCTACAAATTCTACAACTAAATCACCGTTAAATTCATTCTTAAATTTATTCGTCACCTTTCTATCAACTACTGGAATATTATACTTATTGTTTATAGGATAACCAGTTCCGCTGAAACAAGAAGTGAGTGCGTGTCAATATCTATTGTATGTTGCACAAAGAGGAAATTATTCGCTCTTATCATAAAACAATGCATTAGTAAAAACTTTATTTAAAGTAAAACATTTTATTAAATATATACATTATAACTCATTTTGAATAACAACGTTTTTTTGAGTAATAATAATGATTTGAACGGCCACTATTCTGTCGCAGCTGTTTGAGGCTTGAGATGGCTAATTTTCATAGATTTCCAATATGATGGTGTGGTAATAATTTGGAAACAATATTTTGTTTTCGTAATCCCTTTACATAGACGGTAGGGTTTGGCTGAATTATCTTCTCCAAATATATTGTCAACTTGTGGTGGGGATTCCCAATTAAGTCCATGAACATGTTTCTGGAGTAATGAATTTTAATTCTTAGTCCTCGCTTAAATTATTTCAGTTCAAAGGCATATCCAAAATTTCGTGCTATATAGGTAATCAAGAGAACTTTCTATGCTCATAGCTACCATGTTTTGGCTACTTTTCAAGGCTGCCTATCCGAACATAACTTCTTTGTCTGTTATAGAAGGTGTCTTAGGGATATCCACTTAATCTACAATGGTCGCAAACTCGTTTACCTAATATAAAGTTGTTATTTTTCTATACGCAAAAACTTCCATTTCTTGGTGTTTACTTGAAGTTGTTTTCAACTTATTCAATTAAATTCTTATTTTATAATTTAACTCTACGCCTTCTTCTTGCAGTGCCTTTTCTAACTAATAATTGGAGAAGTACACTACATCCTAATTTTCGACGTGCAAAATATAACAAATTTTGTTTCTGGGCTCTACTTCTTTAATCCTAGCAATAATTATTTCTGTTCCACAATGTAATTGTTCAAGCATACGACACCTAGCAATCTTTATACGACCCTTTACTTTTCGCATAAGAATGTCGTCGATTTGATCTACTTCTTGTTGTGTAAAAGATTTATCCACCGTATTTTACACATACCTCGTAAAAGCCTTAAGTACTCTATTTTCGAAAATGAGTGATCATTGTATGTTGTAATTTCATTAGTTTTAAATGTTACAAAGGGCTTTTCTGGAAGGAACAAACCAAATTAATTCCATTAAGGGCAATTAAAATGAATTTTCATAAGTTAATTCCGGTTCTTATAAAACACCCTTAAATAATATACGCTCTTACACCTATTATTTTACACGAGGAATGCTTTACTCTATTATTAATTGTAAATTCGGAAACATTGTATACGCCTTTGTATCTAAAATTTTCCAGTTGGATTTAAAATGATTTATTAGTCTTTTATTTAATTCTACCATTTCTAGTAGATGTTTATATTGTTGCTTTATTGCGATAGTTTTTCTGCGTACTCTTTTTTAAATTCACTTCGTTCTGTTCTAGTCTTCTCTTCTTAGTCGACAGTATATAAATCGTTGATTAAGGTTCTACTTCTTTTAGAATGTACAGTAAAAGTTTCTTGTATATATTGTTTGCTTTCTTAAAACTTACGGAGAAACATCGATCAGTCCTACATGGCCTATGTTTACTTCTTTAGAGATTGTCGAGAATAGTATTCGAGACTTGCAGAAATACGCGCCTCAGGTCTTAACATAACATTTTTGTGTAATTAATACGTCATCTTTGTTTGATCCATCTTTCATAACTCTTTCGTAGTTAATAGGTAAGTAGTTAAAGTAGAATGCGGAAACTACGTAGGTAAAGGGATGAATGGTCTGAACGCAGTGGATCTAGTGGATCCTACAAATCTTCATAAGGAAGTGGAGGCTACACAAGGAAGATTCTCCTTGTGTAGTTTAACACCTAGGTTAGCCCTACTGTTTTTAAATTATTTTTATGACTTAGATGTGCAGGGCTATTTACGCCATGGGTTATTTGCGCCACAGGTCATTTACACTTTAGACCGTGTACGCCATGGCATTGCAGATCCGAACTTTTAAACAAACTTGAGTCTATCTAATGCTTCACACACTAAGAAAATGTTTATAAATAGTAAAGTTAGAACATTGAGATGTGGGAGGTGTAAATCTATTAGAGGTAAGTCCTAGATCAAAAGTAATGTCGGATTGGGACTTCTAAGAAAATTTGTGTCCATCAAAACCACTAAACGCTAATAAAAAATGTTTATAAATAAAAACTTGGAAAATTTGAATTTAGGGGCTGTAGCTCGGTAAGGGTTTGTTTTAGGGTAAAATAATTAAAAAGTTTAAAATATAAATGTCGTGCGCAGTCGATAGGCGCCGAGAAGTATCTCGAAAACTTTAGGTGTTAGGTTCCCGATTTTTTAGGAGGTGGAAGATAAAAATAGATTTAAAAAACAGTACAGTTAACCTAGGTTAATTCAGAACTGTGCGAAACTGAATTACACAAGGAGAATCCTCCTTCTGTAGCCTCCACCTCCTTATAAAGATTAGCATTGGATTTACCGGCTCCACTGAAAATATAAAATTATAATCCTACCGTGTCCGTTTCTTTGTCTAGCTAGTTCAGCGGAAAATGTGTTGTGGATTTTATCAAAAGAAATAAAACACAGAAATTTCAAGAAACTTCTGTGAACAGTCTTCTAAGCATTCAAAAACATCTTTTCTTTATACACATTATTTAAGGAATCTCTTACATTTAATATAGATATCACTTTGAAAAACAATTTACAGCTTAAGTTTAGGCAGAAATTTTGACTTAATGATTACTTATTAAAATAATCCTCAACTAAAACTAATCCTTGTTAACAATTACAGAACCCAAGCATCTCCTTTGTGAGGTTCAAAATTCTTTTTAAAGTACAGGGATAATTTACCATCCATTTATTACTCCATTCTTCAGTGTAGTCGGTCAATGACGTTCGGCAGATAATTTAGTAAATATCAAAATGCCTCAAACTCAATAATTGCTGGAAATTATCCCCTTGACAAATAATTCATATAAAATTAAAATCTTATTTTAGCTTAATTTCTTATTAGGTTACGAAAAAAAAGAAAATTATACTTGCAATTTATATTGTCAAGTACTTCTTTATAGCGCTTATTAAAATATCATTTCCATTGTAATTAGGGGAATTGAATACTTCCCGGTTCTATTTGAAATCACCATTTCCAATCAATCTTAACGTAGAAATATCAGCTTGCAAAGTGCATTTATTTTTAATGAATTAGAATTAGCAGTTGCTTTTGTATGAAGATTATTTAAGTGGAAGAACCTCTAACTGTGGTAGTATTTTTCAAAATAATTATAGTTCAGAATTATGCAAAGTTCTATGTTAATTGTGGAACGCCAACAAACTCTATTACAAATTCCTCGAAACATATATGTTGCATGTCGAAAAATTAATTAAAGAATGAATCTTTACTCGAAGCTTACATGTTACTTGACTTTGTTCACGTCTACTTTTAGGTTTATAAGAACAAAATATATGCAACGTCACACGTTTCGAAAGATCTAGGTTACTCTAGATCTCATTTCTACGTTTTGGTTGGCTTAAATTTAGAGGGCCCGCCGAAATGGTGCAACATTAATCAAATTTGACGGTCAAAATCTCAAGACTACCATTAATTAATACACTTACATGCGTTATCAAGATTTATTGATGTTGTTCTTTCATTTTACGACCATCCATGCTTGATTTATTATTTTTGTTAATTGTTGCATAAACGTTTAAGTTCCTTATCTTATATTATGGACAATGCCATTCACCTAGGATTTTTCTGGAAGGTTTTTAATAAAACATGCTATTCAATTTAAAATACATATTCCTCGTTAAAAACACGACGGTATGTAAAACGTTATTCTAAACGCGTTCTACATCGCAAACTGAAATTCTTTTAGAACGCGTTTACGAAATCCTTTATAATAGTCGCATTTGCTCCTTGAGTACATTTTTGGTGGCAAATAATTGATGGTGGGCTTTTCAGAAACGTATTTTTACTCAGGGAGTATACTTTATTTGTATGTAGAGATACAATTAAGTTACGTTATGCGAATGAAGCGTTTTAAATCACGGGGTTTTTGAATTTATAATATAATATACTGAATTTTTTAAATAGCTAGAAGAAACCAGAATTGTAATTACGTATACCCCAGGACTCTCTGAAAAAATTAAAAACTGTCTTCAAAAATATAACATACAAATAATTCATAAACCAAACTACTCATTCAAAGATTTTTTCACCAAACTATTTCCACCCATCGAACATAACAATAAGACACACACAATTTATAAAATTAACTGCACAGGATGTCCTGGAGTATATATAGATAATACTAAACAATACCTACGTAAACGAATTTATGAGCACAAATATACCATAAAAACCAATAATAAAAAAAGTACCTAGCACAAATATACCATAAAAACCAATAATAAAAAAGTACTGCTCTTGCTTCTCATGCAATTGACAACTTACACCAATTTGATTTTAATAATGTAGATATTTTAGACACTGAAAGCAATGACAACAAGAGAAACGTAATGGAAACTTTACAAATATACAAATACCCGAATACTATTAATTCAAAAACTGACCAAGATGGATCGATGAATATTTACCATAATTTAATTTGTAAAAGATGAATCTTAGAAATTTTAACAAAAATATTCTACAAAAATACTATTGTTTAAGCTATTAAAAAAACCCACATATTTGAATATACCATATTGTGGAGTGATTAAATATTAGATTACACAGCCAATTATGATATTGTTATTCACAACATTTATTGAAGCGAAACTATGATGCATGTTAAAATGTTAGTTTGTAGTATTATTTTTATGTATTGACTTATATTGTACTATAATTAAAATTGCACAATGGTATGTATATATTTATATAAAAATCTAATAATTGTTAACACATTGTTTTAGTATATATAGATAAATTTATTGATTATGGTGTTACCGAAACGCGTCAAATAAAAGATTATTACTACATGTTATTACTTGATTTACATGTGAAACTTATTGAATATACCAAGTTTTAATGATGACCTAAATCCAAGAATATTATTGCCTATATTATATATATATATATATATATATATATATATAAAATAGGTAGTTTCTCGAACGGTAGTAATATATATATATATATATATATATATATATATATATATATATATATATAGATCTCTTGGTTTCTTGGGATGCACTCGTTCGCAAAATAAGAACTATAATGTCAAATTGTAACGTTTATTCTGACGTTTCGGCATGAATATTTTTGCCTTAATCATAGGCTAAAATATGATGAATTTAGTTTTGTAAGGTTAAAAACAGTATAGCTGTACTATTACTATAACTAACTAATACTGTACTATTACCTTACATAATTACCATGACTTAAAGACCTTCTACATTTAAAAACTAATACATAAATTACAGTTATAACTTTTGACAATTATGAAAACAATAACAAATATTTACAAAAGCTAACTATGTGTACAATGCTAATTTTAGTAAAATAAAAAATTATAAAAAGAAAAAAAAACATCCATTATTTAAGCTCTTTCTATTTTTTCATTTTATAATTTTTTATTTTACTAAAATTAGCATTGTACACATAGTTAGCTTTTGTAAATATTTCTTATTGTTTTCATAATTGTCAAAAGTTATAACTGTAATTTATGTATTAGTTTTAAATGTAGTATATATATATATATATATATATATATATATATATATATATATACATACATAAACTATAGGATGTTTAATTAAAATATTGGGAACTATTTAGTTCGAAAGAAATGCTTCAAGTAAGGTGTATTTATTTCTATTCCTGACGTTTCGAACCTCTTTGGGTTCTTTTTCGAAGGATATAAATTTACACTATCATTCTAACTTCAACTAGCGAAATCTTCAATAATACAAACTTTAAAAACATATAAACTATAAAAAATCTTAAAACTAAATATTAACAATTAATGTGAAAAAATTTTGATTGAAACTTATCGAATATATATATATATATATATATATATATATATATATATGTATATTGCTGTGAAATAGTCCCACGATTGAGCGTTGTATAAATTGCTGTGAAATAGCCCCTACGTTCGGTGTCCTTTATAAATTGCTGCGAATTATGCCCCTACGTTTCGCGCCTATAAATTGCTGTGAATTTAGCCTCTACGTTGGGTGTTCTATAAATTGCTGTGAATTAGCCCCACGATATTGCGTTATATAAAATTTGCTGTGAAATTGTCCCACGATTGGGTTCATATAAATTTCTGTGAATAGCCCCTAGCTGGTTGTTATATTTATTGCTGTGATGTCAGCCCCACGATTGGATGTCGTATTAATTTTGCTGTGATCTCTGCCCACGATTATTTCGTTATACATTCTTGCTATGTCACAGCCCCTAACGTTGCTGTTGCCCTTTAAAACCTTACTGTTATGTTCGTACTCGGCTTTTTTCCTCTGCGTCTCTAAATCCTATAATTCCTTGAATTTGTATGCCTCGGCTAGCTCAATCTATTAAACACAGGGATGCTTTACGTCACGACAATAAAGATTGTTTAACTCCTTTTCTTTCTATTACCTATCTGCTAAAATAATGTAAATGAAAATGAAAATGAAGCAGTCCAAAAATATACAATATAATAATCGATAATATGTGCACTTTTATGTCAATAACTTATTAGTTTGTTTAATATTCAAAAATTAGCCCATGAATAAATATTGATATTTATCTGATTCCACCAAAGTTTATGTTTCCTGAAAGCCAGCAAAAATTCCACTGTAATTACTTTTAAGTACCTTTTGAACGTGCAAAACGTTCCTCTTTCTATTTTTCAAATTCTCAAGTGATCTTTGATGACCCTTACAGATATTTGATATAGCAAATATTAAATGTAAAAATTGAAATAACAGCCTTATACTAATAATGAATAAAATCTCTGACCCCCGTTTTTTCTGCTTGGTTCTAGGATCTGCCTCTGAATATTAATGATCAGCACCCCTGGATTGTTACAGATTGGCTTGTTAGCGTAGTTTCTTCACTTGTTGACCAGAATGATTAATTGTTGCTCGAATTCTCCCTCCGGATTTTGAAATGACTTGGAGTTTACTTGTAGTTTAATTTGAGTATCTTGACGTTTATTTTATGTTTCCTTGTAGGCTTATTTAGAAGTATTTTTAATATTTTCTCAAGGTTCGTTTAGACATTTATTTAGACGTATATTTAGAAGTACATTCAGACGTTTATTTAAAAGTATGTTTGGAGGTACATGCAGAGGTTTATTTAGAAGAGCCCTAAATTCTTAAATATTAGAAAAAAATTCAATTAATAGTTTACCTTACGCCTTAACAGCAAAACGGCTACTTTTTGTTATATAAATTGGCACTTTTAATTTTCACTATTTTAATAAATTATTAATCTTCACTACGTTCACTTTTACTTAATATTTCACTTTCAAGTGACGTGGCTAGTGCCTTGGTCGAAAAGATACCGAATGCTTACGAGGTTCCTATAGTATTTATAGACTCCTCCTATCTATTTTTCCTATTGGTGTTCATTGTGTGTTTGTTGATGAAGGCGTTGTATCTTGCGCTTATCTCTGCAGAACTCGGTATTCTAAAAATTCCCTGTTCCGATTCTTGGTCAGACATTTCATTTCACACGTAGACGTTCAATTTTGTGTAGCATATTTTGCAGAATGTCCAAGCTTTTATTGCATTTTGTCACGTCTTTCATGTTTGTGTTGACTATAGTTTAAACTTTATCATAATACGGACCGCCCGTTATTTATTCTTTGTTACTCCAAATATGTTGGATTTTATCGAAGTCCAATGTCTTTGGTCACGTATTCATATTCCTATTATGACGTATTTGAACGCGTTTACTTATTTATGCGTTGATATATTTAATGATATTATTAAATAGCTAATATGCCAGGTTGTTTATCTTCACCGATTACATGTGTATTTTGATGAAACTTGATGCATTTTAAAACCTTATTTTTGCTCGTTTCTTTCCATTTCTGGACTTGTATATTTAACTTAGAACGTATTATACGACGTACACATTATTATTTTTGTAAATAGTTTCTGATTATTGAATAATGAGCTACTTTCTTAGGAATAAAATTGTTTATTATTTATATATAGTGTGCTCGCTATTGACTTTATGTAAAATAGTTGATTTACTACTATTTAATGGTGGAATTGTTTGGTTTTCTTAACGTTAATTATTTACATTTATTTTACGACCCCTATGACTTAATATACCCCTAAAATACCTTTTATCATAGCTCTATATATATATATATATATATATATATATATATATATATATATATATATATATATGAACGCTAAAACATTATAAATCAATGGTGTTTTCCCGCAAATTGGTCGTTGAATTAATACAATTTTCTTGATTATATTTAATGTATCTTAATTTTTCAAACGATTTGGCAATGTATCTTTTTCGTATGGTACATTCTGAAAGCATTATTACCCAGCTGTTACTCGTGGTCCAGATTAGGAAATCAGGAGTTCACTTCTATAATAGCCATATCCGCTACTGTTGTCATTCTTTTAACACATACAAGCACATTTTATTTAAAAATTTATTAAAATTTAATGTACGAACAATTATTTGTAGTTCGAATATTATTATTAATGCATTTAGCAGCCTTTTCAGTTCTAAAGTTTTATTATTGCTGTGGAGTTTCCATGAAAGCTAAAGCACAACCAAAAACAATATAGGGAACCGCAGTTAATGAAGAAGCCAGACTCTTTGGCATATACATGCTGAGAGTGCAAAGCGGACGATGGCTTCATCAGAGCCCTAATCCTCTTAATAGATTCTGTCCAAGTCGCATCTGACGCTGCCCAACCCTTTCAGCTTAGCATTGTTAACACAAGATCCAATAAGTCAAATTCCATCATGCGAACTGCACAAAGCTTATGAAAAGTTTCCTTTTCATGAAGGCAGTGTTAATATTATTATAAGGCTTGGCTTGAACCCTTAATATTTAACACACAGACTATAAGGTTTTAGGAATAGTATAAAGTAAGTCTACGTGCGTTTACAATGGTTTATCCAAATGCATTTTATCAAGATTGCTATTAGATTATAGACATTGACCTCCTTATCAAATTAAGTCTGCTGATGTCTAGGTTTTTAACTGACAGATAATCATATATATTTTGGCAATAAATTTATCGGTGTTTTCGATAAAATTTTGTCATCTCGCAGAAATTCGCAGTTTGTTCTAAAGTCCCGCTTTAGATAAAACGACAGTTTTAAATAGAGAATTACGCTGCTAACTAATCACGTACCACTTGTCGAGAATTGCTTGTAAAAAATATTTTCATGCATACAGATTGATGCAAACTAACTGTACTTAATAAATTTATACCTGAAATTGAACTCCCAACGACTAGTTTGATTTATAGGTTGAAGTTATTATATAAAGGGTTCGAGCGTAAATAGTATCATCTAGCAATATTTTGAAAACCCTTTTTTTCTAGTGAAAACGGTGTTATGCTATACCTAATAGAACCTATATTTCAGCATTTACTTAACGGGTGATGCTATGTTAAAGTTGTCAAATATGATACATAATCTCAGATTAATGTAAATAATGGTTATGACAAGCATGAGAGTTCACCAGCATGTGAAATATGGTTGTGCTGCAAAAAATCCTGAATTTTGGGTAAAATATTTAATTAGAATAATGGAAGATAGTTTCCAAATTCATATTAGCATCCATAATATATTTCAGGTGATAAAAGTGCGCCTCTCTAGGTCACAGTTTTAATATTCCTACTTAAATATGTTTTTAGTACCTCATTTCCTATATAAAAAATTGTTTTGCTTAGTATAAAGCAATCAATTTCATCCTCAGATGAGGAAGCTTAAAAAGGAAATAATAAACAAGACATCGACAGTGGTGCTGGTCATAAGATATAATAAAGAAGAAAAAGTACAAAATTGTAAGTGGACGTAAAAAACGAAACCACCAAGAAATATACAGAAGCTACCGAAACAAAGAACGCGAACAAGAGTAAAAGATTATATAACTAACCCGTTGTTGTAAAACTGCGTTTTGTAACTTCAAAATTAAAAACAATGGCACGTTTGAGAAATTTTAGAAATAAACACTTTTGCTTTCTGAATGCTATCCTTTTGGTAATATTGTGTATAATTCACACTACTACTAAGAAAACTTCTATATCAAGCTTTACTGACAAATATAGCATAATAATGGTAGCGAGAAAGTACAGATTGGCAAAGGAGGTTCTTTGAACATACACGGCTTGCAAGAACAGAGAAAGGGTGAAAATTTGAAAAAATGTTGGCAACAAGTTATTGAACTCCCAAAATAGATGGTAGGGGTTGGTACTAAAATCATAGGAGCAAGCGTGTTGATGACCAAATAAAAAATCTAAGAACGCCTGTAGATAAACTTTCAAAATATGAGATCTCAATTCTTGCTTTGATAATGTAAACGCATTATTGATGAGGATGTATTACACAAAGGTGTTGTGATGTCTATAAACGTCTAAAAATCATAACAGCTATGTATTTTCTGATAAACTTAGACCGATATGTACTTGCACTGTTTGTAATAGTATTTTATTTATTCATCTATTTATTTCCTAACAAGTTTTCAGCATGCTGTCTTACAATTTAGGCATGCCTGCCCCAGTTAGAACAATGTCGGTGCAGTTGGGTTTTGATTTATTGTTTGAGTGTGTGTGTGCGTGTGTGTGTGAGTGTGTGTGTGTGTGCGTGCGTGCATGCGTGCGTGCATGCGTTCGTGCGTGCGTGCATGCGTGCGTGCGTACGTGCGTGTTAGCGATTTTTATTGCTGTTAAGATTGCAAATTGTTCTGCTTGCATTTTTGAACATAATGCATTTAATCTACATTTTATTTTAGTGACTGGTTCTTCATTTTTATAAATAGCACATCCTTCTAGTCCTTCCGCTTTTTTACTTCCGGATGTGTAAATTTCAATGAAAAATTTTTGTGGTCCATTTTCGAACTTTTCTTCAAAAATGGATTTTTCTTTTTGGCCTGGGTGATTCCATTTACTATAATTCATTGGAGCATCGAATAGTATATTATTGTTTGATAGATTATTTGTTGCTTCATATATAAATGATGTTTCTTCTAGTTTTAATATTATAGGAGTTATCCCTGTAATAATGAATGAATCTTCATAAGATATAGTTCGAAATCCCTTTGCAATTTTTATGTTGATAAGCCTTTAAACCCTGTTTCTTAGTATCTGGTTCCTTCTTTTTTTAATGCACTTTTCCAAATTAAGACTCCATATGACATGATGGGAAAGATTGCTGCCTTGTATATTATTTCTGATGCTTTTTGTTTTAATTCCCATTTGATTTTAGCCGATCTAGAAAGTATATGAATAATTTTTATGCACGTATCTTTTATATAATCGATATGTATATCAAATTTAAGTTTTTCGTATATATATATATATATATATATATATATATATATATTGCTGTGAAATGTACAAAAAGCCTCTCCATTAATCTTAAACTAAGGTTTTCAAATCGAGCCCCACAGATTGGGCGTCAAGATTGCTGTGAAACCTTCTAAATTAACTGGTCCGTTGACTTTCTTCTGTTAATTGCCTCTTTACTCTTTTCCGCCTCGGCTGCTCACCTAGTTAAAACTTTCATCCTCAATCATAAAAAAAACACATTCCTATCACAAACACCAACGTTAACTCTATTTACATCAATATTCACAATACATTAAAATTTCAAAATTAAAATTCAGCATAAATTTCAGTATCAGAAAATTTCAAGATTAAATTTGTTATGATTTTAATGTGCATCCAGAATTAAAGTCCTTGTAGGATGCCTACTAATTAATATAACAATATATGCAGACCCGAGTTTGAGTACAAAGGGAGCATCTCCCACCCCTTTACGTTAATTAACCAGGTTCGTCTAATTGAGCTCAAAGACATACCCAAATTTTCTTCAAGAACATAAATACTAAATACCCCTTTCTACTTAAACAAGAAAATTTCACCTTAAAATTAAAAATTTGTTGTTAGTACAAATTCCCTTCTGTCCATTTTAAGTAAACAAATTATAAAGTTATTCAACACACCAAAACATCAAAAATCGAACAACAAAGCATAAGTTACCTGAAGGTTAATGCACTCGGGGCTCCAATGTACATCGTCCTCTGTTAATCACACCATTCCAACTGGGTTATGTTTAGGTCCTCGGATTACTGGTCGTCTTTAAAAATTTTCTACACCACCATTCATGTAAAGTAGTTTCAGGGCTTTTCCGGAACTCATCTGTGTATATCTGAATCTTGTTTTGTGGACCCAGTCACGTTTACGAATCATTTAATTATTAACATCCCCGAAAAATAGCAAAGAAATTCATACTTCTTTCACGCTATACGCCAAAACTGCATACTTTTGTGTATTCATTTGTCGTTGCGAATTTGAATAATTGGTACAGTGATACTAGACTTTATTATCTTGCATCTTCTTTTCTAAGTGCACTAAATTACTTTCATCGTAGTACGTAAAGAGCAAACTGTTTTAAAGTATTCAATAATCACCAAAATATACGAGCAAACTGTTTTAAATTATTCAATCAAAATCGAAAAACTAAGAGAGAGAAACTCATATTAACCCGGGTATATATAATCGCTAGCCTATACGTCGCTTTTGTCCCCAAAACGGACAGTTTCTAGAATTTCGCATCCTATGTTCCCATCTCGACCGCCCGGCACGCGGTTCATATTAAATTTGCCCTCGCACCAGTTAAATCTCAGAAATTTCCACACGGCTCGCAGCGTCTGAGAATAACTAATTAATTTTTATACAGAAATGTTATTTTTACCTCTCATGTTTGCTTCTTATTTTCAACCAATCGCAACCCAGTGACGTTGCTCAAATCACGCCTTTTACTATATGTGTCTCTGTCTTGCGCATATTATCCGTCTCTATCTACCCTGTTCTGAGTGGTACAAATCAATATTCTTTAGTATCGGTTATTTTCAATCCACGTGGACTGTGAAATAACCCATCTTATTAGCATTTCCCGTAAATATTAAGCAGCGGTTTCTCCAACATTCTCTGTAACCATTTGTTATCTGCAAAATTTACGCAGAACGAGACTTTTAAAAATACACAGGCGTTCAATCGTCCTACTTCTAACTAACACTTCTACGATTTGAATATTATTGGGTTTTTACAAGCTTTTATGCGTATTATATGTTACTAATGGTTCAATTAACTCCAATTAAAATAATACCCTTTAATTTTTAGTGAATCCTAATCAAATATTCAATTATTATCTGTACATTTTGTTTAACATCGTTACCCAAACTTGAATCAATTAATATAAATTTTGCACGTAATTTCCATTTGTTTCTTTACTCGGAATAATTAAATTACACGTTGAGCATTTTAATACTGCTTCTTTTTATAGAAAGCGTCTTGTAAATAATTTAAATCTCTTATTTTTAATGAAACGAACGAATTTTTATTCTCCACGGTTTTTAATAAAGCGTATTATCTAATAAAATTCCTTATACACGGTGATTAAAATTATTTGATGTAATTAATTAATTTTTTACCCTGGTCTAAATATGAGTAATATATATATATATATATATATATATATATATATATATATAAAAATTTTGAGGTTACACAATATTGTACATATTATCAATTATTATATTGTGTGATTTTGAACTGCTTTATTTGAATCTTAAAGGTTAAAATAAGATTTATTAGGAAGTCGAGTATTCAGTGAGCTAGTCGTGGTAAACAAGCAAAAAAAATATAACGTACAACATTGGGGCTTAAAGGAAATAAAGTAAAAATGCATATTAAATAAAAATATCACAGCAATAAAAATGGCACGCCTTTCGTATACACTTAAAATCCAAAGAGCTATATCATATCAATTAAAATAGTACGTCAATCATAGGGCATATCACAGCAATATATATATATATATATATATATATATATGCTGTGATATGCCCTATGATTGGACGTACTATTTTAATTGATATGATATAGCTCTTTGGATTTTATTCCGGGTACAGATAAGGTGCAAGCAGAAACTCTAAAAGTCGCTGGATAAGCAGTAGCAGAACGTCTCTTCCAACTTGTAAGCAATATGTATGAGACAGGCGAGATACCCAAAGATTTCAAACGTAGCATCATAGTAACTATACCAAAAAAGAAAAGCGTGGATAGATGTGAAAATTTTCGAACAATAAGTTTGACAACACACTTGTCAAAAATATTAACTGGAATTGTGCAAAGACAAATGGAAAAACGGGCGGAAGGAATACTAGGAGAAGACCAATTTGGGTTTAGGCGAAACAGGGGAACACGAGAAGTTATTTTAGCTCTGAGAGTGATAATGGAGAAAACAAAAGAAAAAGGGGATAGCGTGTATATAGGGTTTGTAGATCTGGAAAAAGCATTCGACAATGTAAAATGGAAAAAAATGTTTGAAATACTCAAAAAGATCGGAATGGGTTATAGGGATAGACGAATAGTACATAGCTTATACAAAGAGCAAACAGCAGTAATAGAATTAGAGCAGGAACGTAGAGAAGTAAACATTAGGAAAGGGGTGAGACAGAGATGTGCCCTATCCCCATTGATTTTTAACTTGTACATAGAAGAGGCAATGAATACTGTCAAATACAGGAAGACATTTGGAATTACTATGCAGAGACAAAAAAGTGATATGCTTAGATTTGCTGATGATATAGCGGTATTAGCGTCTAGCAAGGAAGAGTTAGAAACTGCCCTTAATGAAATGGAAACGGTTCTAACAGAGAGATACGGTATGAAAATTAACAAAACTAAAACTAAAGTTCTAGTATGCAAAGGTGGGGAAAATAAATCAAAAACTTGTAGTACGTAACACGAACTTACAAGAGGTTAAGGATTTTTGCTACCTAGGAAGCCAAATAACGCAAGATGGAAAAAGCACAAAAGATATAAAACAAAGATTAGCACAAGGTCGTGCTACATTTAACAAGAAAAAGCAACTACTATGCTCAAAGACCACAAACATAGAAACAAGGAGCAGATTGCTTAAAACATACGTGTGGAGCACAGCAGTGTACGGCTGTGAAGCCTGGACAGTAGGAGAAGCGGACAAGAAAAAGGTAGAAGCCTTTGAAATGTGGTGCTACAGACGTATGATGAAGATATCATGGACAGACAAAGTTAAGAACGAAGAGGTACTAAGAATGGTAGGGGAAGAAAGAAATATGTGGAAAACGGTAAAAAATAGGAGAGATAGGATGATAGGCCACATACTACGGCATGAGGGAATAGTGCGGAATATATTAAAAGCAGAGATAGGAAAAAAGGAAGAAGAGGCAGACCTAGGCTAGACTACTGCACACAGATAGTAAAAGATGTAGGCTGCAGGAATTTCAGGGAGATGTGTAGGCTAGCCCAGAATAGAAATCAATGGAGGTACGCATCCAGCCAATCCCAAGATGGATAAACTAATGACGAAAAAATAACTGTGCTTATACATGATGATTAGTATAAGTAACTACAAGAATTGGTTGGGCAATATTCTCGAATAATGTTAAGTGTGTGAAAGGATTTACTGGAAAACCATTATTTCGGCAAATGTCTAAGTGTTGGGGGAACTTGGTAGCCACAGGTTGCTTAACCCCCTTCACTGAATCTCGGTGAAATAGGGCATAAAATTAGAAAACAATAGAAGAGGAACGAACTGTATACACATGCTGTGTGAGAATTTCAGGGAACTATGTAGGCTAGCTCAGAATATAAATAAGTCCAGGTACGTGTCCAACCAGTTTTGAGACGGAAAACCTAATGACGAAAAATAAGCGCAGATAAATCTGATGATTAGTATAAACAACTAGTTGTTGGTTGCGAAATATCTGCAACTAATGTTGACTGTGCGAAAAGATATATTGGAAAATATATTAAATTGGTAAATGGTTAAGTGCTGGGAAACCTGGCAGCCACAGGCTGCTTACCTCCTTTCACAACCACTGAAGGTCGGAGAAATAGGGTGTATAATTGTAAAACAATAGAAGGTGACCGAGGGGCATCTAACAAGAAAGAACAGCGCCTATGAGGGAAGACAACAAACATAAAACAAGAAGAAAATTGTTGAAAGCATATGTGTGGAGCACAGCACAGTATGCCTATGAAATACGGGCAGTCTGAAACGCAGACAGAAACACGGTAGCAGCCTTTTGAAATGCTGTGCTTCAGATGTATGAGGACGATAGCATGGACAGACAAAGATAATAACAAATAGGTTATAGAAATAGTAGGGGAACAAGGATATCTGGGAAAAAAGATAAGAGAAATAGAACGGCAGAATACGTTCTAAGGGATTTTTGAGAAATAGTATGGGATATATTACAAGCAGAGATAGGAAAAAAGAGGTAGATGTAGACCTAGATCAGATAGTGATAGATGCAGACTGTGCAAATTTCAAGGAAATCTGTAGGTTAGTTCAGAATAGGAAACAATGATGGTACGCGTCTAACCAGTTCCAGGACAGAAGACCTAATGATGATTACAGAAAATAAATCTTGACATCTGTCAGATTAATCAATTAGATTTGAGAATAAAATTACCAAAAATTCCTTTGCTGTTCACAATAAACAATTTAACCAGAACTTAAAGAACGGTATGCACAATAAAAATCAAACGTGATTTATACTAATAACTTAACTTTTAACAAAATACACAGAGCACTGAAAATCACGTCTTCGCACTAAATAGCAAAATATTCAACACGTTGAGGTCGCTAACAACGTTTCCGTTACTGTTAGTCGACGTCCTGCGCTGTCCTCTTGATATTGAGGGCAATTCCGGCACTGCAACATACACAAGCTGTTGGTGTTGGCTACCTGATGGTGGTATTATTATACTCTTGCCATTATACAAAGGCTCCTTTGAGTTTATATCAGTAATTGTTTCGATCACTTCATAACGGTGTTAGAAGCTACTTCATTCATGAGACCCAAGAGGCCGAAACTGGTTATTGGACGAATACGTCAATTCGTATGAACTCATTAATCTAATGAAACATTTTTTCCGAGAAGCCGCCGGAACACAAAAAACCCCCAAAATCTATGAAATATCCGATAAAATTCATTGTCTTTAGCATTAGTATGCGACGCCACAAGAATCGTATATATGTGTAACAAGAACGAACAGAGCGCGTCACGAATAACTGGAACGAAATAACGAGGTGATGAAGCTCAACAATTTTGAAGGCTAATATGAATTTCCAAGAAAATTACGTAAGATTGACGTTTATTATTTAGAAAGAAATCGCGCTAATTCTAGAACCTTCTTGATATAGATAATTTGAATATATAAGGAAGCGTTTATTAAAAACGGTGATTTATTTATTAAATTGATTTGATTCATAAAGTCGATTGCGAAATGTTATTTTAATGGAAGTCGCGAGCTGTTGCTTTGAGAAGATGATATTTAAAGTATGCAGTTAAGCATACCTTAATTTAATAATTATTTTTACAATGAATATAGAAGTATTGTTCTAAATGCAAATTACATCATGAAAAATGAAATTTATTATTTACAATAAAGAGAGAAAATTCTTCAAAATAACGTTATTTTAAAAATTTTGTTAAATAATCGAAAGGAAGACCTAACCAAAAATGTACTTTGGTAACTGCTGTTTGAAACGAGGATTTTAAATATGAAAAATCTTGTAAGCTGATTTGGACATCAATGCATTACTTTTAGATTTATTTTTAACTAATATTGGAGTATGTTTATATAGTTTAAGATAGTCTTAATAATTTTTTAAGGGATTTTTACCAGGAAGATTTGCGATCGGAGTTTGAAACACTTTGACCTTTTAATAGATTATCCGTCAAGGATTTTTTAGCCAAACAAACCTTACAAGCGTGGCAATAAACATAACCAGGTAAACCATCCATAAAAAAAGAATTTAGTTCTCTAAATTTAAAATAAGGTAAGGAACAATTTGTTTATAACAAGTACTTCTTAAAAATTATTTTATGTTTGAAAGAAACGATGTTGTAAATGCTTTTGTATGAGAGACAATATTTCATACTGTATAAATGCTTTGTGATATTGCTATGTTTTATTTCATTTTGAAAACTTCGTCAATTCCGTTGAGCTAGCCAGGCAAAGTTAAAAAGCAAGGTAAGTGTACAATTTCAAGTTTTACAAATTACTGTATCTGTATCACAGCACACTTTAGTGACGCACCAACGCGGGCGTTTCTTCAGCACTCTTTTAGTAACGCCTCAAAGCGGCCCTTTTCATATCAATGTATATAGAGATATATATTGACGTAACAAGGGGTCACGGGAGGTAATTGAGCCCCAAATTCAAAAAAATAAATCCCAGCAAAATATAAAACAATTCAGAAAAAATTGAATTTTTCGTAAATTCATGGTTACGCCCTGTATAATACAAGCGTACCTTTATTTATTAAAGTGCCATGCAAAAACGCAAATTGCGCGTGTATAAATAATCATCCTGTATTATATAAGCGTATTGTAAATAATAGGCAAGTAACGTAAGTTCTAAAAATAAATATTGTAAGATACCGTAAAACGCATTTCAATGCTAACGCAAATCGATGCATATAAAAATATTCTTTCATTTGCTGTAAATAGCATAAGAAGCTACAATCAGTGCGTATTTAAAACCCCAAAATTGATAAATATTTTTGTGTACTGTAACGTGAAAGCAAATAGTTTATATAAAACGTAACCCCTTTTGCATTAAAAAGCAATTAACGTATAAATTAATTACCCTATGGATTACACAAATTTATTTTAAATAGAAAATTTTCTGGAATAGACTATATTGGGAAGGAAGTTTCGGGAGAATACGTCAAATTTGTATAAACTCATTAATAAATAAACATTTTATTCTTAGAAGCTGCAGGAACACGGAAAACCCATAAAAATCCAAGAAATATCAGATATGAATTGATTATCTTTTAGCATTAGTATGCGACTCTGCAATAATAGTATATGTGACACAAGGACAAATAGCGCGTCACGAGTGACTGGAACCTGTTAATTAGGTAATAAAACGTCGCAAATTTAACGCTAATTGGTTTTTCGAAGAACCCTTGCGTTATAATGTTCCACATTTTCTACTAGCTTCTGGATACAGATAAATTTGAATACACAAGTTAGCGTTTATTAAAAGGGATGATTCGATTTTATACATTAATTTGATTCGATTCATTCGTCCGCGAAATGTTAAGTCGCGAGTAGTTGCTATGCGGAAATAGTATTTGAGAATGCGGTAAGCATATTGTAATTTAATAGTGGCAAGGTTGCAATGAATAAAGGAGCAATGTTCTAAACGTAACTTACAACGAAAAATGAAAATTATTAATTTTAAGAGGGAAAGTTCTTCAAGATAACGCTATTTTTAAAGATTTTATTAAACAATCGAAAGGAAGATTTAACCAGAAAGGTACTTTGGTAATTGCTGTTTGAAATGAGAATTTTTTATGGAGAGTATTGTAAGCTGATTTGACGTCAATTTAAAATAAGAAGATATTTTATTACGAGGAGCGTTTTTGTGGATTCTGCAAGTATCGCATTTAGATTTATTTTTAACTGATTTATATTAATGCAAGGTATAATAATAAGTGTTAATCATATAATATTTTTATGTAAAGTGCTTTTCCAGGAGAATTTGTGGTCAGAATTTGAAATACTCTGACCTTCTAATAGATTATATATCAAGGATCCTTTCTGGGCAAAACAAATCTTTCATGCGTGTAAATAATTATAACCAGGTAAACCATCCTCTAAAGAACAAGTTTAATTGTGTAAATTTAAAATACGGTAAGCAATAATTTTTGTTTGAAATCAATACTTTATAGAAATTATTTTATGTTTGAAAGAAACAATGTTGTAAATGTTCTATATGTTTTTGTATGAGAGAAAATATTTAATACTGTATAAATGCTTTGTAATATTGCAGTATTTTATTTCATTTTGAAAACTCCGTCAGTTTTGTTGAGCTAGCCAGGCAAAATTCGAAAGTAAGGTAAGTGAATAATTTCAATTTCTACAAATTGCAGTATCTATTTCATATCACTCTTTCAGTAACGCCCGAAAGGGCGATCTTTGTCACAGCACCGTTTTAGCGGCGCCTCATGTGCGGCCATTATCATATCATTCTTTTAGCGGCACCTCAACGCGGGGCTATTTTCATATTACTCTTTCAGAGACGTTCTCAACGCATGCCTAATCACAGCATATATATATATATATATATATATATATATATAAAGTAAGATGTATTTGTAAACAAACTCTTATGAAAATAATAAGAGCTATTGACAATACAAATCGGGCTAGTAGTTATATAGCCATTAACAAAACATTAGCTTTATTACTTCACAGGGGAGGAAACATCCACTGACCGACGGTTTCGGCTTGTTAAACCTCCTCATAGTGATATAGTTTCCAAGAACCCTATAAAGTAATCGAAGCTATTATAATAATATAATTTCGAAACAATCACTGTACTATGGCAAAAGTAAATAAAACTGCCATCAGGTGATAAAACACCAACACTACTAAGTGTGGAAGTACAGAATTGAATCGAAACTACATAATAAATTCTATAGATGGCTATAAAAGTACGTCTAGCCTTTGAGATTTGCGGAATGTTACAGCAAAATTTATTTGCAAGTAATAAAGCTAATGTTTTGTTAATGGATATATAACTACTAGTTCGATTTGTATTTGTCAATAGCTCTTATTATTTTCATAAGAGTTTGTTTACAGATACATCTTACTTTATATACTATTTCTTATTGCGGACTGCAAATAATATATAATATATAATATATAATATATATATATATATATATATATATATATATATATATATATATATATTACACAAGGTAAGTTGATAAATACTAACGTATTACAGTTAATACGATGAAATAATAACTTAGACTTTTATGCAAAACACAAATATCATTTCAAATCGAGCTAGGAAATAAACTATGACATATGATTTTACTAGATGACATACATCATGATGAATTAGAAATAAACTATGACATATGATTTTACTAGATGACATACATCATGATGTATGTCATCTAGTAAAATCATATGTCATAGTCTATTTCTAATTTAAATATTTCTATACTTACGATTAAGGTCAGAAACCCGACCGAAACGTCAAGTAATTAGAGGAATTTAAAGACGATTGTTTTTATTTGACCTAAAATATCCCAAAACATAAAAAAAACCCTTATTATATAAAGTATAATTGGTCAAGAAAATTAATATTACATATATATATATATATATATATATATATATATATATGCTATGATTACTCTGGCTCTGAGAGCTCTTATGCTGGACGCTAGTAACTACTGTGATCTACGCTCTAAAAAACTCCTATGTTACACGCCAATACCTATGGTGATACAAATTCAACGTCTGTATACGCATTGCAGCTGGATCATCAAATATCAGAACACCCAAAATCAAATACCACCAATAAGAAAGACAAGTACAAATATAATGAGTCTAAAATATCCTTCTCAAAACAACATTCTAAATAAACAATTCACAATTATTCTCTACAAAACCACACATGCAAACAAATTTTAAACACATGAGAATTATTTCTCAATAAATGTTTAGTTATCATTAAAATTACTATTTGCACAAGTTAAAATTGTATTTTTATTTACAATCCCTTGTGAATAATCAGTCCTATTGAAAGTGATATAATTTAAATACCATCTTTGATCCCGTATTAAACCTGCTGAATATTCAGTGGTTATTTTTCTTCATTTGTGAACACAAATTTGTTACGTGACTTTGAAACATCAACTAAATTATTTTAGTTGACTTTGGTTACAAAACCTAATATGAAGATTTAAGTCTAAACCCAATAAAATCTTTTATGAAATAACACACGATTAACATGTTTCTAAGCTCCTTTAAAACGTCCAAGTACACTTTTGTGGCTATTTTTAAAATTACCACGATTACCCAGTTTTTATTAATCAATACCAATGATGCATTTTTTCTTAAAATGTTTTTAAGGGGTACAACTTTAATTTTTTAAAATTTCAGACAATTTTTTTGTTTTATGAGTGTACTCCACTCTTAAACTGTTTTATTAAATTTTAGAATTTCCATCTTTTTAAGTAATATACTTTAAATAACAACTCACTGGTAAATAATGTCTCTTTTACGCTTGAAATTAATTACGTAAAGTATTTCAACTATATACATCAACATATTCAGACGGCATTTCCACATGCGCTGATCGATTTCATGCATCGTGCATCTGTTTTGAAATAAATAATCCTACCTCTTACATCATTCTTTCTCGAATGGTCCCGTTGCTCTCGAACGTTATTGATGCCCAATGTTATTCTTATGAACCATTTGTTTGTATTGGACTTTAATATTCGATATACGATTCGTCTTGAAATTTAACAATTATAAATATCGAAATGAATTAAAATTAACGCGGTCAGGTAGAAATAAGGTCTTTTGTTATTAAATATATATGAAAATTCTTTCTAAATATTGCTTTGTGCATTAAACCTAATTTTGTTTAAAATACGTTCTTTTAGTTATTAAATATGAAGGCAATATGCAAACAAATGACTATATAATTTAGGTTTTTTTCGCATTTTCTAGGTTTATACAAATGAAGCCTGCGCAATTTGTTTCAACTAGTAAGTTTTTCCTTCCAACAAAAAAATTGCTTCATACTCATACAAGTTAACCTACTTAAAATCAATAGGGCAAGCAAATATCCTCCAAAAGATCTAAACAAAGATATGCGTGCGTTCCTGGTTAAAATTTTTAATAAAATTTCCATGTTTTTGGATTTTTAAAAGCATTTTACTAATAGATGCATTGAGAACCATAGCATGCCTTTACATGTCATATTTGTCTACTTAAATGTATATGAAAACCATATTATGCTTTCTCACGTCGTATTGTTCTATTTAAGTTTATCGTACCCGTTTATTATTTATTATAACTGACTGCGGTATTTTACTTCCAATCCGAGTTGTTCATATTTTAATATAATTTTATTTTAGACGTCGTTTGTTATATTGTATAACTCTAAAGTATGTTGTTCTTGGCAAACATTTATTTATTGGCAGAAATATCGCCCGTAATTCACCGACATAAAGCAGTTGGTCAATGATCCTCGTTCCGATTATTTACAGGCTTATATATCATCAATTTTTTTACGTCATAAACTTTGAAAAGATCTATAATTTTCTCGTTGATCTGATTCATACAGGCTGGCACAATTTCGTTGAAAATCTTATTAATTGCCATTTTTCATCATCGTAATTAGCTGCCAGTTTTAATTTATTAAGTCGTAAAAACAGTTCCTCAATTGGTTTAGCTTAAGAATGAACAAAAATGCTTATCCGTAAGTTTGTTATCGCGGGCATGTTGTCTAATTTACTAGATCGTTAAACGTGTTATCGTTCTTTACAACTTCGCAGTTGCTATAATACATCTTGCAGGATTAGACGCTGGGATAGCTAACATTTCTGCAGTTTAAGCGGAAATATAGGTTTTTTATTTTATGTGGCATAATACGTGGCGAAACATTTCATTTTCTTTTCTGTGATAATCTATGTTAGTACGAACTGGACTAAGCTAAAGCTTAGTCCAGTTCGTACTAACATAATTTATTAGCGCGAATGATAAATCAAATTATTATATCATCTATAGTATTGTTAACTGTAAGACGAAAGGGCCAGTAAGAAAATAACGAATTCAGTCTCGCTCGATTACGGTATCAAGGGAAGGAGAGTAAAGAAAGTGAATACCACGCCAACATAGTAGGAAAATAACGAAATCATTTTTGCTCGATTACGGTAACAAGGGAAGGAAAGCAAAAAATGAATACCATGCCAACATAGTCGAAGATCAGCTAAAGAAAAGGGGAAAAAGTAACTTGAAACGTACACTTTATTATCGAAGCAACCTGTGTAATTTTCATTTTATGCATAATAGTGTTCAACACTATTGCGTTTAAATAACATTGGTATTTTCATTTAAATCATATCTTAAAAACAACAAAAATAAATGTGAAACAGAGAAAAAGTGAATAATGACATCGCTAGTCAGCTGCGGAAACTAAAGAATTCAATTACTTTCAAGTCATCAACACCAGCGGATGTGGGACTAAACAGTAAAACGTTAGTAGTGGGGTAAGGCCGGTCCTAATTCAAAACGTGTTCAGACGTATTTTCCATATGTAAAATACACGTGCACCGTTTTGAATTAGGATCGGCCCTATATAATTTCAATGTAAAATAGTTGCGAAAACATTTCAATGTAAAATAGTTGTGAAAACATGAATTCTTATATACTTTCAATGTAAAATACTTGTAGGCACGTTTTGAATTAGGATCGGCTTTATATTACTTTCAATGAAACATACTTCAAAACACACGTGTGTTGAAAAATGTAAGTGCAGCGAAAAATGTGCGTAGCTGTTTTGAATTCGGTTTTCTAGCGAGAAGTTACACGTGCACCGTTTTGAATTAGGATAGGCGTTATATACTTTTAATGTAAAATGTGAAAACATGAATTCTTATATACTTTCAAATGTAAAATACTTGTGGGCACGTTTTGAATTAGGATCGGTTTTATATTACTTTCAATAAAACATACTTCAAAACACACGTATGTTGAAAAATGTAAGTGCAGAGAAAAATGTGTGTAGCTGTTTTGAATTCGGTTTTCTAGCGAGAAGTTACACGTGCACCGTTTTGAATTAGGATCGGCCTTATATACTTTTAATGTAAAATACTTGTGAGCATGTTTTGAAGTCAGACCGGCTTTATATTACTTTCAATGGAACATACATACTTCAAAACACACGTATGTTAAAAAATGTAAGTGCAGAGAAAATGTGTGTAGATGTTTTGAATTTGGTTTTCTAGCGAGAAGTTATAACGTATGCCAGATGCAAAATATCGCATTCAACTCCATTGTATTTAATTAAAGTGGATTCTGATTTATGTTTTTTATTTATGTTTAGAGGCTGCAAATACACATGGGCCGGTTTCAATTCAAAATGTGTTCATTCTTGTGATAGGTTGAAAAGTGGGTTGGCAAAGTACGCAGATGGTGGTAATCTGCTATATAACGAGATTGCTCCTAAAATTAATTTAATTAGTCGAAGTTTACTGCATATATTTACATACAAACATGTATATAATTGGTATTCAGGGATTTAAATACAAGAAAAACGAGTTTGTGTGCAAAGAAATTGCGGTTTTGGACTTGTTGGAAAGTGTTGTTTGGCATTAAATTTTTAAACTGCAAATGCAGTCTAGTTGTTTGAGCCAAGATCAAATAAAACATAACGACTGGGTGACAAGGAATATTCATGGTCTTTCTTGGGATGAATCTTCAACGGCTGGAATGGTGTTATCATATATAGCGCTTTATTTGAAGCAAATTATCCGACCCGGTGAAGAAGTATTTGTGAAGGGTCTAGAAAAGAAGAAATTGATTGAAACCTGCCTAATGCAATACGTTGTAACTGATATGCTTGCACTAGGTTGTCCTAAGCTATCGGAGTTAAAAATCAACAACCGTTTAAAATATAACATCCATTGTAGTAGACACAGCAATAATAATCTGCAATATGCAAAACAAAATATCTTGTTATTAAAAGAATGGCTTGATAATAATAAAAAACAATAAAAAGATTTTGTCTGTATTATTTATTTTAATATAATTCTACAATGTTAGCCGAAGCAAATTATCCGACCCGGTGAAGAAGTATGTGTGACGGGTCTAGAAAAGAAGTTATTAAATCGCGAACTCAGTTACCTGCAAGAAATATATAAACGTGGAAATTTATGAAATACTCCAACTTCAAAAAACTAGAAATAAATCTATTGAAATGTATGCTAACGTTGCAATTGGTGGATCTGCTTACGGAGTAAACAATTTTTTCCAGCACTTTATTTGGATTGACTATAAACTACTCAATAATTTTAACCTAACCCCTATCATTATTCTTTCCTGACAAGGGCAATTTTAAAAAAGTTTCCAAAAAAGTTTTTCAATAAAGATTGAGCGATTATCACACACATATTTTGAGTATATATGAAGATATTAAACAACAAGAACAGCAGAAAATTCAACCAATGTCAGACAGCTTTTTTTCTTGTCAACGATAGTCTAGTCTAATGCTTCTTCAGCATTTGCATTTCCATAGTTACGTACTGAAGGCAACTCTGCAACTTTAAAACACATGCATTTCTAATTTCAATTGCAAAAAATATGAAAGCATCTATTTGAAATGCATTTCTAACTTTAATCGCAAAAAAAGAGAGCATCTATTCGAAATATGCACTCAGATTAAAAGTCAAAAATTGTTTTACACCGTTCTGTAAACTGAGATTACGTAGTTGTTAAATCGGGAGTAATGTGAAATGAAACACACAATGTATTTTTCTTTATTGTAATTTATAAAATACATATATATATATATATATATATATATATATATATATAATAGTGGTTTTAAAAGATCAAAAATAAATATAAACGAAGTTTCAAAACACCCTGTATAAAGGAACAACCAGAAATTACGTGCGAAGGTTATATCAGTTAATTCATTTTTAAGTATCTGGTATTAACGAAATTTTATAAATAATTAATGAAATTTAAGTAGGTTTGCAAAGAAATTAAATGGTAAAAGCCAAAGCCATTAATTTATTAATTAATTTGAATTCAATTGAACGATTATTGAGGTATAATATGCATAAAAGCATTTAAAAACCCAATAATACCAAAGATGAGACGCGTTGCTAACGTACAAATATATCAAGAGGGTTAAAATACGTGGAATATCCAACTCGGAGAAGTGTTATTTAAAATGTTACGATTGAACACCTGCGTATTTTTATAAAGGTCAAGTTCTGCTTAACTTGTGTAGATAACAAATGGTTACAGAGAATATCGGATAAACCGTCGCTAATGAAGGGGTTATTTAACGCACGCAGACAGTCCACGTGTGTAAACAGTGAACAAACAAGGATATCTATTTTTCAACCACTCAAGCAAGGTTAGACTGAGACGTAGAAAACGTATAAGCATGCGACCACAATAGTAGAGGAGGGATTTGAGAAACGTCATTAAGTCTACGATTGGTCGATATCTTAGTTCAACTTGATATAGACACGAGGATAGTGTAGCGTGAGTTTCTTAAAATTTTATAACGATGTATTGAATTTTGCAGATTTAAAATTGGGGTTGGGTGCAAAATTGTGAGAATGTGTTGTTGTGAGCGGGATTTCGGATAACTGGGGGCCTGGAGAGGTTACAGTCGAAAGAAATAAATACTCTAGAGAACTAGGACTCGCTCTCTTGTCTTAACTTCTTGCCTTATTATTTCGATCGTCCCAAAAGCACGTATGAAAGTTAACGAGTTGTAAGTATTAACAAATAATTTAAAGTGTATTGCTTAGTGGTAGCCTATAAATTAATTAAAAACGCGGGTCATGTGCCGAGATTATTTTATTGAGGTATCACCCATAATTTTATCAACTCGTGTCGGGACATTAAATAACATAAATAATTATTAAATAAAATTTGGAATTTGGTTACACCGAGAAGGAGGCGTTGGCGGATCAACTGAAATGGAAGTCGTCTAGTAATTGAGAGAAACGTCCTGCCGACCAGATAGAAATTTACATGGCATCATCTACAGAGCGAAGATCTTCTAGAAATTCCAGGTAACGATTTAAATTTGTGATTCCTATAAACTGTAAACATTGGGGTGGCGTATGAGAGTGTTTTTCAAGGTAGTGTGAATTATTTACGTATTGAACAGAATATGTGTAAATAACTTTATTATGGTATTCAACTAGAAATTGAAGGTGTCTAGAAAGCTTTTAAACGTTCCATCAGAACGTGAAATTTTGTGAAGAGTACATGGCTTTATTTTTTGTTTGTTTTAGAGTATGCAAAGTTGAAGGGCATACATTAATTGGGTTATTATGAGCTCACCATACCCCACAGTTTACTTAGAGTATTAAAATAAATAAATAAATTATAATGAAGGAATCTTAGAAAAGGTATTATTCAAAGTCCATTTACTCCGAGTACTTTTTATGTGTTTGATGATTTTAAAATTAAATAAAGGACATTACAAAATAAAATTTACTGAAGTGTGACGTGAACTATAAAATAATAATGAATTGCATTTGTAAATAGGAATAAATAAAAGATTGTATGTTTGTTGTATTTTGTGGTTTTATTGGGAGTGTGCGTGAATGATAGGATTTATGAATGAATATAGCTATCCAAAAGGAGGTCCAAATGAGCTAGCCGGAAGCAGTTGAAGAAGGCCATTCAACCGAGGAAGAGAGGAAAACGGGTAAGCAATTTTTTTTTTGACTTATTTAAATTTTTGGAAATTTTTCTATTTTCAAATTTGAAAATTTAATAAAATTTTCGAATATATTTTTGTTGGTGAGGATTTTACCAGAGTTTCACGGCATAATTTTGGCGACCCAAAAGTGAGGCTCGAGTTCCAAGTAAAATCTTAGTGATTTTATTCCAGGAAACTGGCGATCTGAGAGATAGAGTTTCTGTTTTTGTATAAATTTAAGAGTATTTTAGTGTGTGTGAGAGTGATTTGAACGTATGCAGAGAAAGGAGTAGTTAAGGAGTCAAAGAGTGGAAATTGGAAGTGACGGTAGTGCTTTGTGTGACAAAAATTCGAAAATGGAAGAAGCTGGAAGCAGTAGGGATTAGTCGAGGACGGAGTCAGGAGATCAAGGAAACGAGATGATAATGAAGATGCTCGAAAGAATGAATGAGACGTTAAGCGGGGTTAGAGAGGACTCAAATCGAAAATTGGAGCAGATGAGTGCGAAATCGAACAAAAAATTTGAAGAGATTAGAGAAATGAGTGCGGAATCGAACAAAAAGTTTGAGCAAATTAGTCTGAAAATCGATAATTCGACGAAAGAATTTTCAGAGTTCAAAAATAACTTGACGGTGAAAATGGGGGAAGTTGAAAATAGGGTTGATAAAAATGAGCGCGATATTAGAGGTTTAAATTTGGAAATGGGACAATTAAGGACTGATGTAAGGATTTTCTGTGAGGATGAGATTAATGCGAAAATGACTGAGGTAACGGACTCGTGTAAGGATCAGTTAGGTCGGGTTGAGAGAGAAGTGACCGGGATTAAGCATAATGTAGCGACTTTAGTGGGGGATGGTCCAAGGTTTGTAACATGAGATGTTTCTTTAGAGCAACAAATGAAATTTTATGGGGATAGTAGAGTAAACCCGCAAATATTTATTAATAATGTTAGAGGGTTAATAAATAACGTATACGGCGAACAGGCCAAATTAAATATTGTAAAAGCTTTACTAAAAGACTATGCTGAAGCTTGGTACAATTTAATAGGACAGGAAATTGACACCTACACTGACTTTGAAGACAGATTTTTAAAGCACTACTGGAGTGATCACAGACAAGACCAGGTACGAGACGACTTAATCACAGGGAAATTTAAGGGAGAATTTTCAGGAAGTAGGGAGCAATTTGCTATACGAAAGTGTAGCATAGCAAAGCAACTGAACCCACCACTGACGGACCGACAAATTATCAAGTATTTATCGCGACACTTTGAGGTTGAGGTAAGACAACACGTTGCACTACAGAACATAGTGGACAGAGAAATGTTTTTAGAATACCTGCAGAGGTACGACGACGTAAGTAGTGTACGAACTCGGGAACATAGGGAAAGACAGATCAACACAGTTAGGTTCGACAATAGACGGGACAACTACGCTAGACGGGGGAATAGTTACGGATACCAGCGGCAGAATTGGGAACAGCGACGGCCATACTTTAGAAGTAATAGTTTAGGAATGGGACCTGCACCGAGACCGGGACCTACCAGACAAAACAGTTCACCGGACATGAGGGGGACTGCTAATACGAACGCGGAACGAGTGGAAACGCCGAGGACATACGCTGAGGTGACGGCTAGACCAGGACCGAGTAAGAAAAACAGACTTGGACAGGATTTTTAAAGACGGACAAACCAATAGACATCACTGTGTACAAGTATGAACATCCGAAGGAATTTTTAAAAATTGAAGAAGAAATTGAGCCAGAAATAGTAGAAAAATTTTGTTTGTCCATAATTGAAATTAAAATTTTTGAGAAAAATTTAGGAGCTTTATTAGATTCAGGAGCTGAGGCGAGTTTGGTATCGGAGGAATTCGTCAATGAAATTAAAAATAAAGTGTGTGATAGGATAATGCCAATAAAAAGAAGTCACCTGGTTGCGCCGAATAAAAAACGATTTGCTGTTGTAAATAGCGTAGTTAATTTGAAGGTAGAGTTAGGTTCAGTAAGCTGTGAACAAGAATTTATAATTGTACCTGGGTTAAAGTTTAAAGGGATATTAGGGGTCGATTGCATGATGAAGTTAGGGGTTATAATAGATATGGAGAGGAAAATAGTTAGGATTAGGGATAGGATATTGCCCTGGAAGGCAAGTTATGATGTCACGAAAGATGACATGGGGTTATGTATTAATAGTATAGAGGGAGATGATGAAGAAGTGAGAGAGATCGACACCAATAAGTGCCCAGAAGAAAAGTTAGGAGAGGTACAAAATTTATTACAGAAACATTCAGAGTTAGTAGGAGTAGAGGCAAGCACAGCGTTAAATTATGAACATGTTTTAGAAGTAGACAATTCTGAACCATTTCATGCGAAAGTATATCCAATACCGGCAGCATATAGGGAGCAAGTGAATCAGGAGTTGACTAGGATGCTAAATGATGGCATAATTGAGTTTTCAAATACGCATTTTATAAATCCATTAGTTGTGGTTAAGAAAAAGGATAATAGTATTCGTTTATGTCTGGATGCTAGGAAGATAAATCAGAGGACGAAACCACAATTTCATTGTCCACCGTCTATGGACACACTTTTGACAAGATTAAGTGGCAAATTTATATTTAGTAAGTTAGATTTAAAGAATTCGTTCTGGCTAATTCCCTTACACAAGGAGTCTAGAAGGTATACGGGGTTTTCCGTAGAAGGGAAAGTGTACAACTTTAAAGTAGTACCGTATGGTTTGTCGACATCGAGTGCAGCATTAATTAAAGCCATGCAGGCAATTTTAGGAGCATATGAGCACTTTTGCATACACTATGTAGACGATATATTGATTTTTAGTGAAACAGAGAAGGAGCATTACACTCATTTAGAGAGAGTTTTATTAGAATTGAAGTTAGCAGGTCTAAGATTGAATATTGACAAGTGTGAGTTTTTTTTCAAAAGCGGTAAATTTTTTGGGATATGTAGTGAATCATGAGGGTATGTGTATAGACAAGGAAAGACTATCCGAGATATTAAACTACCCAAGACCAAATAATATCCGGAAATTAAGAGCATTTTTGGGAGTTCTCAATTTTTATAAAAAGTTTGTACCGGCGTTTTCAGAGAAGGCAGGGCCGCTGTTCAAACTTTTAAAAAAAGGAGTCAAATGGAAATGGTCGGAGAGTCAAGAAGCAGCATACTTAACCCTGTTGGAGCAGTTCCATGAGCAACTCATTTTAAGGCATCCTAGATTTGACATAGGGTTTATTTTAAGTACGGATGCATCGGATAGTGCCTTAGCTGCGGAGCTGTATCAAATTCAGGATGGAGAGGAGGTTCCCATATCATTTATTTCTCGGACACTGAATCCGTATGAGCTGAACTACACCATTAGTGAGAAAGAGATGGCAGCAGTGGTTTTTGGCATAAGTAAACTTAAATTTTACCTCGTAGGTCGACATTTTGTTATTGAGACAGTTCATTCAGCGTTGTGTGCTCTGATAAATACCCGATTCTCCTACAATAGAGTATATCGATGGGGCTATTGTTACAGGAATTCGACTTTGAAATAAAATATATAAAAAGGGAGAATAATTTTATAGCGGACGCGTTCAGCAGAAGTAAGGAGAATGTAAATAAGAGGCCTTGTGACATTATGATTGCCATCAACATTTTGAGAAAGGATGGATCCATATACGGGCATGAAGAGGTAATGAGGAATCAGGAGCAGAGTGAAGAGCTACTACGTGTCAAAAGACGGTTAGAAACGGAACCGGGTTTTAAAAAGTATAGTATGATAGAGGGGTTTCTGTGTAAGAGAGTGCTGGATCTGGAGCTTTATGTAGTAGATAGGGTGCAAGCAGAGTTGATTGTAAAGGACCTTCATGTAAAATATGGACACATCGGTGTTAGGAAACTTTGGTTTATATTTAGGGAAAACTTTTTCGCCGTGAAAGACATTAGTATTGTCAAATCAGTAATCAAATATAAAAATATAAAAATATAAAAATATAAAAATATAAAAACCACACGAGTCAGGATGTGATACAAAGTATACGTGTAGAAAACCCATTGGATTTGATTGCCATTGATTACTTGAGCAACTTAGTGAGAAGTAGGAAGTGACATCAACACATATTAATAGTCATAGATATTTTTTCGAAATTTACAAAATTATACCCAACAAAAGAGTGTAGTACAGTGGAGACAAATAAGAAATTAGAATTGTATTGTAGAGACGTTGGAAAATTTAAACGTGTGCTAACAGATAATGCCACGTATTTTAATAACCAGAGATTTGTGACTTATTGGGAGCAACAAGAGGTTAAGGTGGTTTTCTGTAGTATCAGGCATCCTCAGGCGAACCCAGCTGAGAGATACATACAGGAAACGGTAAAATTTGTACGTCTGGCATCATACAACGATCATAGATCTTGGGGGGACAATCTGTCTAGAGTTGAATCCTTTTTAAATGAAACCCCGAGTACGGTTACTGAAACCAGCCCCATAATGCTGATGAAACAGCAATACCCGGAGAGACCTTGGCAGATTGTGCCACGAAAGGCTGAATTCCAGCAATTGTTGTGTAATGCCAGAGAGAAACTAAGAAGAAGGTCAGACAAATACACGAGGCATATGAATGAGAAGATTAAGAAGAGGGTGAAATTCAAGGTTGGAGATTTGGTAATAGTCAGAAGATTGAGAATAGGCAGGCGAGAACTCCTGACGTGCGCTAAGCTACACTTGCCTTACGAAGGACCATTTAGGATTGGGGAGGTCGTAGGGGAGTGTACTTATGTCTTGAAGGATATGGAAACACAGGCGGAAAGGGGGAAATTCCACGTAAGTCTATTGTTTCCCTATTCGCCAGAGGTAGCACAGAATCGGCAAGAGGAAGTGTAATGACAAAAAGATAGAGATAGATAAATTTTAGTATAGATATAGAATAGAGAGATAGCGATAGGTGTATAAAGAAAAGTTAGAGATAGAAATAGGTAAATAGAAAAATAGAAGTAGAAATAGGATAAATATGGATAGGTGTATATAGAAAAGTAGAGATAGGTGTATAATAGAGTAAAATTTAAATAGATAGGGATAGAAATAGGTGTATATAGAAGATTAGGTATGGGATAAATATGGGAGATAGCTAGATATAGGTATAGAATTAGTTAGGCTGAGTTAGGATAAGAATAGATAGTGATAATAGGTGAGGTTAAAAGTTATGAAGACTGAAAATAAAGACAAAAGTACAAAAAGATGTATGTAAGGAGTCAATAAAAGACTAAAAAGGGGAAATGAAAGAAGAAAAGACAATGAAATAAGAGGGTAAAGAGCTAATAATAGATAAAAATAGTTAGGGAAGAGATAGTGATAGGTGGGAATAGGTAATTATAAATAAAGATAGGTGTAGATAGATAGAAATAAGTAGAGATAGATGTAGAAATAGATAGAAATAGGTAGATAAGTAGTGATAGGTGGATTAAATAGGTATAGGTATTGTTAGGTGAGTAGATAGGTGTATAGAAATAGCAGTTAAAATTAAAGTAGAATGTAGGTATTTAAATTCAGAAAAACCGGGGAGAGTTTTTCTTAGAATTGAAATAGGGAGATTATATAGTGGTTTTAAAAGATCAAAAATAAATATAAACGAAGCAATTTCAAAACACCCTGTATAAAGGAACAACCAAAAATTACGTGCAAAGGTTATATTAGTTAATTCATTTTTAAGTATCTGGTATTAACGAAATTTTATAAATAATTAATGAAATTTAAGTAGGTTTGCAAAGAAATTAAATGGTAAAAGCCAATGCCATTAATTTATTAATTAATTTGAATTCAATTGAACGATTATTGAGGTATAATATGCATAAAAGCATTTAAAAACCCAATAATACCAAAGATGAGACGCGTTGCTAACGTACAAATATATCAAGAGGGTTAAAATACGTGGAATATCCAACTCGGAGAAGTGTTATTTAAATGTTACGATTGAACACCTGCGTATTTTTATAAAGGTCAAGTTCTGCTTAAATTGTGTAGATAACAAATGGTTACAGAGAATGTCGGATAAACAGTCGCTTATATTCACGGGAAATGCTAATGAGGGGGTTATTTAACGCACGCAGACAGTCCACGTGTGTAAACAGTGAACAAACAAGGATATCGATTTTTCAACCACTCAAGCAAGGTTAGACTGAGACGTAGAAAACGTATAAGCATGCGACCACAATAGTAGAGGAGGGATTTGAGAAACGTCATTAAGTCTACGATCGGTCGATATGTTAGTTCAACTTGATATAGACACGAGGATAGTGTAGCGTGAGTTTCTTAAAATTTTATAACGAGGTCTTGAAATTCGCAGATTTAAAATTGGGGTTGAGTGCAAAATTGTGAGAATGTGTTGTTGTGAGCGGGATTTCGGATAACTGGGGGCCTGGAGAGGTTACAGTCGAAAGATATAAATACTCTAGAGAACTAGGACTCGCTCTCTTGTCTTTTAACTTCTTGCGTTATTATTTCGATCGTCCCAAAAGCACGTATGGAAGTTAACGAGTTGCAAGTATTAACAAATAATTTAAAGTGTATTGCTTAGTGGTAGCCTCTAAATTAATTAAAAACGCGGTTAATGTGCCGAGATTATTTTATTGAGGTATCACCCATAATTTTATCAACTCGTGTCGGGACATTAAATAACATAGGTTACTGTGAAATGAAATTTGGAATTTGGTTACACCGAGAAGGAGGCGTTGGCGGATCAACTGAAATGGAAGTCGTCTAGTAATTGAGAAAAACGTCCTGCCGACCAGATAGAAATTTACATGGCATCATCTACAGAGCGAAGATCTTCTAGAAATTCCAGGTAACGATTTAAATTTGTGATTCCTATAAACTGTAAACATTGGGGTGGCGTATGTGAGTGTTTTTCAAGGTAGTGTGAATTATTTACGTATTGAACAGAACATGTGTAAATAACTTTATTACGGTATTCAACTAGAAATTGAAGGTGTCTAGAAAGCTTTTAAATGTTCCATTAGAACGTGAAATTTTGTGAAGAGTACATGGCTTTATTTTTTTTTTGTTTTAGAGTATGCAAAGTTGAAGGGCATACATTAATTGGGTTATTATAAGCTCACCATACCCCACAGTTTACTTAGAGTATTAAAATAAATAAATAAATTATAATAAAGGAATTTTAGAGAAGGTATTATTCAAAGTCCATTTACTCCGAGTACTTTTTATGTGTTTGATGATTTTAAAATTAAATAAAGGACATTACAAAATAAAATTTACTGAAGTGTGACGTGAACTATAAAATAATAATGAATTGCATTTGTAAATAGGAATAAATAAAAGATTGTATGTTTGTTGTATTTTGTGGTTTTATTGGGAGTGTGCGTGAATGATAGGATTTATGAATGAATATAGCTATCCAAAAGAAGGTCCAAATGAGATAGCCGGAAGCAGTTGAAGAAGGCCATTCAACCGAGGAAGAGAGGAAAACGGGTAAGCAATATTTTTTTTTGACTTATTTAAATTTTTGGAAATTTTTCTATTTTCGAATTTGAAAATGTAATAAAATTTTCGAATATATTTTTGTTGGAGAGGATTTTAACAGAGTTCCACGGCTATATATATATATATATATATATATATATATATATATATGTTTACGTTTGTGTTTTGTGATTTATATTTATATATTTTTGTTGCATTTCTGATTTTATACTTACACCAATACTCCAGTTTTTCACCCTGATGAAGATTTTAATTAAAATCGAAAGCTTGGTTAAAGACAAAGAGTTTTAATCTATAACGTAACACAGACCCATAAACCCGTTACCTAACTCATTGGATATATATATATATATATATATATATATATATATATATATATATTACTCATATTTAGACCAGGGTAGAAAATTAAATAATCACATCAAATAATTTTAATCACCGTGTATAATGAATATTATTAGATAATACGCGTTATTAAAACCGTGAAGCATAAAATTTATTAGTTTCATCAAACATAAGAGATTTAAATCATGTACAAGACGCTTTATATCAAAAGAAGCAGTATTAAAAGCTCTGCGTGTAATGTAATTATTCCTAAACAAATGGAAATTACGTGCGAAATTTATATTAATTAACCCTATTTTAAGTAACCGGTATTGAACAAAACGTACAGATAACAACTAATATTTAATTAGGATTCACTAAAATTTAAAGGGTATTAATTTTAATTGGAGTTAGTTGAACCATTATTAATAATAAGCATAAAACTTGTAAAACCCAAGATTATAATACTAGAAAATAAAGCTCTGAGAATTAATATTATGTTGAACACCTGCGTAGTTTAAATGTCAAATACGGCGAAAATTTTGCAGATAATTAATGGTTCAGAGAATCTTGGGAAAACGTCGCATAATAGTTACAAGAATTGCTAAAGGTGGGTATTTCACACTCCATGTGGACTAAAATAATCGATAATACAGAATATCAATTTGCACCAATACGAACAGGTTAGAAAAGGAAAGAGAAAATGCGTCAAGCAAAGACACATATAGTAAAAGGCGGGATTTAAGCAACATCACGAGGGTCACAATTGGTTGAAAATAGGATGCAAATATCAGAGGTAGAAACAACAATTTCTGTACAAAATTAATTAGTTTTTCTCGGACATGCTTGCGTGCCGTGTGTTGAAATTTCTGAGATTTAAATGGGGCGAGTGAAAATTCGTAAAATCGACGCGCGAGCGACAGACTGGGAACATAGAATGAGGAATTCTTTAGAATTACCTGTTTTGAGGACAAAAGCGACGTGCCGGCTTTTGCTATATATACCGAGATGAATATAAACAAGCTCTCTTAGACTCTTAGACTTTTGACGATTCGATGCGTTAAAAGCTCGTACATCCGCGACTTGATTGAAGATGTTAAACAGTGCATTTTAGTTGATAAAATAATTTAAAATTTTACTCGTATATTTTAGTGATTCAAAATAGTTGGTTATTTACGTGCTAACATGAATGTACTTCAGTGCACTTAGATACAAGGTAATAAAATTTAGTTTCACTGTACCAATTAGCAAAATTTACAACGACAAATGTATACACAAAAGTAGGCAGTTTTGGCGTATATTGGTGAAAGAAGTATGAAGTTATTTGCTATTTTTCGGGGTGTTAATAATTGAATGGTTCAAATACGTGTCTGGATCCACGAAACAAGGGTCAGATATACATAGATGAGTTCCGGAAAAGCCCAGAAACAACTTTAAATAAATGGTGATGGAGAAAATTTTAAAAGCGTTGAGAATTAGAAGCCGTAAATATAATCCTGTTGGAATGGTGTGATTAACTAAAGGGACGATGTACTTTGAAGCTACGAGGACAGTAACCTTCAGGTAAATTATACTATTTTGTTTGACATTTTGTGTGTGTTGAATAACTTTATAATTGATTTACTTTAAATGGACATTAGTGAAATAGTACTAACCATAAAATTTTAATTTTAAGATGAAATTTGCTTGTTGAAGTAGAAAGGAGTATTTAGTTTTGATGTTCGGTAATATGATGAAAATTTGGGTATGTCTTTGAGCTCAATTAGACGAACCTGGTTAATTAACGTAAAGGGGTGGTAGATGCTCCTTTATACTCAGACTCCGGTCTGCTTATATTGTTATATTAATTAGTAGGCATCCAACAAGGACTTTAATTTTGGATGCACATTAAAATGATAATTAAATTAATCTTGAAATTCTTTTTAAAACTGAAATTTATGCTGAGTTTTAAGTTTGAAATTTTAATGTATTCTGAATATTGATGTAAATAGAGTTAACGTTGATGTTTTTGGTAGGAATGTGTTGTTTTTTTATGAATGAGGAGGTTTATAACATTAGGTGAGCAGCCGAGGCGAAAAGAGGATCACAGCCGTTTATGACGCCCAATCTGTGGGACTAGAATTTTTTTGTTGAAAGGACCCAGTTCCCGCATTCAAAGGAGAATATCACAGCAAATTTTGGCGACCACAACGTGAGGGCTCGAGTTCCAAATAAAATTTTTGTTATTTTATTCCAGGAAACTGGCGATCTGAGAAAGAGAGTTTCTGTTTGTGTATAAATTTAAGAGTATTTTTAGAGTGTGTGTGAGTGATTTGAACGTATGCAGAGAAAGGAGTGGTTAAGGAGTCAAGGAGTGGAAATTGGAAGTGACGATAGTGCATTGTGTGGGAAAAATTCGAAAATGGAAGAAGCTGGAGGCAGTAGAGATCAGTCGAGGACGGAATCAGGGGATCAAGGAAATGAGTTAATGATGAGAATGTTTGAGGAAATGCGATTAGCTAGGGAAGAATCTAATAGAGCGAGGGAGGAGTCCAACCAAAAATTAGAGCAGATAAGCGGGAAAATTGAACAAAATACGAAAGAATTCACAGAATTTAAAAATAGTCTTACCGTAAAAATGGGGGAGGTTGAAAATAGGGTTGAAAAAAAATGAGCATGATATTACAGGTCTTCGACAGGAAATGGGACATTTAAGGTCCGAAGTACGCATTTTTTGTGAAGAAGAGATTAATGTAAAAATGACAGAAGTGACAGACTCATGTAGGGATCAGTTAGGCAGGGTAGAACGCGAAGTTAGTAGTATCAAATACAACATGTCGAATTTAACGGGGGATGGTCCCAGATTTTCTACAGGTGGAGTATCATTGGACCAACACATGAAGTTTTATGGCGATAACAGGGTAAATCCACAAATTTTTATTAATAGTGTAAGAAATCTAGTGGGAAATTTATTTGACGAACAGACTAAACTAAATACGATAAAGGCTTTATTAAAGGACAATGCGGAGGCATGGTACAATTTAGTAGGACAGGACATAGACAAGTATCAGCTCTTTGAAAACAAATTTTTACAACATTACTGGAGTGATCACAAACAGGATCAGATTAGGGACGACTTGATTACAGGAAAATTTAAGGGAGAGTTTGCAGGTTCTAGGGAGCAATATGCCATCCGCAAATACAGTGTGGCCAAACAACTGAATCCACCATTGACGGACAGACAGATAATCAAGTACCTATCACGACATTTTGAACTGGAAATTAGACAACACGTGGCCTTACAAAACATCACAGAACGGGAGACGTTTTTGGAATACTTACAGAGATATGACGATGTATGTGTTGGACGGACAAGAGAGATACGAGAACGAAACGTTAACACAGTTAGGTTTGACAACAGGACACCGAATTATCCGAGACGGCCTGACTACAACAGAAATTTTCGACCGAATTGGGAACGACGAGGACAGGAATACAGGAGCAATAGTGCGACTAGGGGACCGACGTCAAGACCTAGTTACACGCGACAGAACAGTTTACCGGAGGTAAACAGGACTGTGACCAGCACGCCGAATAGAGACAGGGACACGGATATTAACACGAGGAGGACGTACGCACAGGTTGTAGAAGGACAACCAGGACCAAGCACTGAAAACAGGACGAGACAGGATTTTTAGAACGCGACAGACCACTAGATTTCTGTGTAAATGTATATGAACATCCACGTGAATTTTTCAAAATTGAGGAGAAAGTAGAGCCAGAAACTGTAGAAAATTATGTTTGCCAATTATTAATTTAGAAATTTTGAAAATAATGTAGAAGTATTACTTGATACAGGGGCAGAGGCGAGTTTAATATCGGAGGAATTCGTCAGCAAAATTAGGGATAAGGTTTGTGATAGAATTATGCCTATAAAACGTAGCCATTTAGTAGCTCCAAATAAAAAGAAGTTTGCTGTAGTAAATAGTGTTGTGGTGCTTAGGATAGATATAGGAGGTTTTAGCTGTGAACAGGAGTTTGTAATTGTACCTGGACTGAAGTTTCAGAGCATTTTAGGTGTTGACTGTATGATGAAGTTAGGGGTTTTGATAGATATGGAAAGGAAGGTAATAAGGATTAAGGATAGGGTAGTGCCATGGAAGGGCAGTTATGAAGTCACAGAGGATGACACGGGGTTTAGTATTAATGTAGTAGAGGTAGAGGATGATGAAGGTAAACAGATCAACACAATAAGATGTCCAGAGGATAGGAAAGTAGAGGTTCAAGCTTTAGTACAAGAAAATGCAGAATTAGTGGGGGTAGAAGCAACAGCAGCATATCGGGAGCAGGTGAAGGCAGAATTATTTTTGTCGAGGTTAAGTGGCAAGTTTGTTTTTAATCAAGTAGATTTAAGGGATTCATTCTGGCGGATTCCATTACACAAGCATTCTAGCAGGTACAGAGGATTTTCCGTAGAGGGAAAATTTGATAATTTTAAAGTAGTATCGTTTGGTTTGTCGGCAGAAAGGGAAACAATAATAAATGAGAAACAGACAAGTGTAGGGCGTGAAGAAGAAGCAATATGTAAGAGTCAGGATAATAGGGATGATAAGTTTATTGTATGTGAGATAATAGAGAAGTTAAGTATAGATATAGAAGGGGGAGAAATAGGGATGAAGAGTATTAGGATGGTGAGAAGGAAGACTTGGAGGGTCAAGAAGAGAGTTAGATTTAAATAGGATAGGGATAGAATAGGTGTAGATAGAAGAGTAGAAGTAAGTGTTTATAGAAAATAAAGCTAGGTATGGGATAAATATGGGAGATAGTTAGAAATAGGTTTAGGAGGAGAATAAAGAGTAAATGTAGGAAGAAAATAAGATAGGTTAAGTATAGATATTTCATATAAGATTAGTGGAGAGTTAGGAATAAAGTTAGAAATAGGATAGGTATATAGGATTAGGTAGGGGGAAGTAAAGTATAGTGAAGATTAGTTAAAAGTTAAGAATAGGATAGGTATATAGGATGTATATAGGATTAGATGGATAAGTAGGATGAAGTTAGGGATAATTTCAGTTCAGAGAATTAGGTGAGAGTTAGGAATAGGATAGGGATATAGGATAGGTGTAAATATTTTTTTTGAATTGGAGACAAAGTAGGTAAGTTAGATAGATAAGGGTAGAGATAGATAGGCAATTTTTTTTTGTAATTTTTTTTTTGTTTGTCACATCAAATAATTTTAATCACCGTGTATAATGAATATTATTAGATAATACGCGTTATTAAAACCGTGAAGCATAAAAATTTATTAGTTTCATCAAACATAAGAGATTTAAATCATGTACAAGACGCTTTATATCAAAAGAAGCAGTATTAAAAAGCTCTGCGTGTAATGTAATTATTTCTAAACAAATGGAAATTACGTGCGAAATTTATATTAATTAACCCTATTTTAAGTAACCGGTATTGAACAAAACGTACAGATAACAACTAATATTTAGTTAGGATTCACTAAAATTTAAAGGGTATTAATTTTAATTGGAGTTAGTTGAACCATTATTAATAATAAGCATAAAACTTGTAAAACCCAAGATTATAATACTAGAAAATAAAGCTCTGAGAATTAATATTATGTTGAACACCTGCGTAGTTTAAATGTCAAATACGGCGAAAATTTTGCAGATAATTAATGGTTCAGAGAATCTTGGGAAAACGTCGCATAATAGTTACAAGAATTGCTAAAGGTGGGTATTTCACACTCCATGTGGACTAAAATAATCGATAATACAGAATATCAATTTGCACCAATACGAACAGGTTAGAAAAGGAAAGAGAAAATGCGTCAAGCAAAGACACATATAGTAAAAGGCGGGATTTAAGCAACATCACGAGGGTCACAATTGGTTGAAAATAGGATGCAAATATCAGAGGTAGAAACAACAATTTCTGTACAAAATTAATTAGTTTTTCTCGGACATGCTTGCGTGCCGTGTGTTGAAATTTCTGAGATTTAAATGGGGCGAGTGAAAATTCGTAAAAATCGACGCGCGAGCGACAGACTGGGAACATAGAATGAGGAATTCATTAGAATTACCCGTTTTGAGGACAAAAGCGACGTGCCGGCTTTTTGCTATATATACCGAGATGAATATAAACAAGCTCTCTTAGACTCTTAGACTTTTGACGATTCGATGCGTTAAAAGCTCGTACATCCGCGACTTGATTGAAGATGTTAAACAGTGCATTTTAGTTGATAAAATAATTTAAAATTTTACTCGTATATTTTAGTGATTCAAAATAGTTGGTTATTTACGTGCTAACATGAATGTACTTCAGTGCACTTAGATACAAGGTAATAAAATTTAGTTTCACTGTACCAATTAGCAAAATTTACAACGACAAATGTATACACAAAAGTAGGCAGTTTTGGCGTATATTGGTGAAAGAAGTATGAAGTTATTTGCTATTTTTCGGGGGTGTTAATAATTGAATGGTTCAAATACGTGTCTGGATCCACGAAACAAGGGTCAGATATACATAGATGAGTTCCGGAAAAGCCCAGAAACAACTTTAAATAAATGGTGATGGAGAAAATTTTAAAAGCTTTGAGAATTAGAAGCCGTAAATATAATCCTGTTGGAATGGTGTGATTAACTAAAGGGACGATGTACTTTGAAGCTACGAGGACAGTAACCTTCAGGTAAATTATACTATTTTGTTTGACATTTTGTGTGTGTTGAATAACTTTATAATTGATTTACTTTAAATGGACATTAGTGAAATAGTACTAACCATAAAATTTTAATTTTAAGATGAAATTTGCTTGTTGAAGTAGAAAGGAGTATTTAGTTTTGATGTTCGGTAATATGATGAAAATTTGGGTATGTCTTTGAGCTCAATTAGACGAACCTGGTTAATTAACGTAAAGGGTGGTAGATGCTCCTTTATACTCAGACTCCGGTCTGCTTATATTGTTATATTAATTAGTAGGCATCCAACAAGGACTTTAATTTTGGATGCACATTAAAATGATAATAAAATTAATCTTGAAATTCTTTTAAAACTGAAATTTATGCTGAGTTTTAAGTTTGAAATTTTAATGTATTCTGAATATTGATGTAAATAGAGTTAACGTTGATGTTTTTGGTAGGAATGTGTTGTTTTTTTTTATGAATGAGGAGGTTTATAACATTAGGTGAGCAGCCGAGGCGAAAAGAGGATCACAGCCGTTTATGACGCCCAATCTGTGGGACTAGAATTTTTTTGTTGAAAGGACCCAGTTCCCGCATTGAGAGGAGTATATCACAGCAATATATATATTCTTATTCTCCACCCCCCGCTTTTTATATTTATTTAATTTTATATATATGATATGAAAATATTTACTTTTTATTTCGTGCTTTATCTACGTTTGGTTGGTATATAAAAACAAAAACTGTATTAGTATGCCTCGACTATTAGAAACTCGCCTTCCCAGGGTATCCACCTACTTACCGTGGGTTCAGTGGTAAGTAGATGTGCAATGCACCAACCAAACAGCACTACCTTTATTTTTGTACCTGTAATTTTTTACTTGTATATGCCAAAATTTTATAACAGATCCACGTAGCCTTGTGCCAAATAAATTAATATTACCAAATTTAGACTTTGACGTTCAAAACAAACAGTACTCACCTGATTTAAAACGTCGCTGTCGGCCTCTATGAATACTGGCTTACAATCTCAATCGCCGTATGTGTCTTTACAATGCGTGGCACTATCACTACGAATAATCTGCTGTCTAGACTCCAGGTTTCGTTATTTTAATGTTGATATCCCCGAATCTAAAATAAATATGACCAAATTTAGAATTTTGACTAATTTCAATGTTACTTCCCCTGCGCTAATTATCCTGATGTTGTGTCTTCTTTACTCGTACTAATCCTCCTGCTACTCCAATGCTTTCCTTTTTCAAATCTTAATTCCGCTCGTTCCCAATCAACACTTTCCTTTTTTATATCTAAATGTTCAATCATTGGTTCCTAATACTGCATCACCCTTCAATCATATTTGACAATGCTTTTCACTTATAATTTTGATATTACAGGTTTGTCCAAAGGTTGATTCTACTAAAATAAGTGCCGAAATGTTACACATATAAACCTGGATCTGTTTGGTGAATAGTGGCACTTCTTGAGACGCGTCCGGTTTTTCGATTAGCAAATGTACATTCTATGGCTCATTAACATACAACTCAGTGTAAATCCTTGAATACTGTGCTTTCTCACGTCATCAAGTCATTGTTTTACGTCTTGGCACTTATACTTTGACTACTATACTCCAAATACTTTAACATTTGTAAAGTACGGCAAACATAAAATTTTCAGTTACGGGATCTGATATTTAGCTTTATTTGGCATACACTACTTTCAACAAAATAACCTTTATACCCTTTTTCTTACTGACACTTCATTGGCCCCACTGGTTTTGAATAAAAGTGGAAATTTCGTCTGTTTTCATAACTCTTTTCTTGGTGTGCATAATTTCTAGTTTTATTTAAAACCACTACACTCATTTCTACATATTAATTATTACTCAACCCCTAATTTCGTTTTTCTTTCACGTCTGTCTACCTATACTATATACTAACTTCCACTATAGAATAAAACAAATTTAAACCTTCTGTCGCATGAGCTCTTATCATGCTAAACCCTCTTCTTGTACAATTTTATATGGATATAAATTTTCTAAGTGAAAACGCCCACGACATTCCCCTATCATAGTATCTAATTCGAACGTATTTCCTTCAGCAAAAGTACGCGTGATTTTGTACGGCCCTTCGTAAGGAAACAGCAACTTCGCGCAAATGTTTCTTTCGCGGTTTGAAACCCTTAATCTTTTTACTACCACCATATCTCCTTTTTCAAATATCGTCCTTTTTTTAATCCTACTACGCATCCTTTCAATCCTACGCCTAACGCTACCCAACAACTCTGTGATGTCTTGCACCTCGACTTCTTCCCTCCATGGCCTAGCTGGTATAATCTTTCTAATCAATGTTATTGGACATGTTTTTGTAACAGAACTCGGTACGCAATTCATAAAATTTTCGATCTGTGGCAGATATCTAACCCATCTATCGTGGTGCTCTTGCGTCGCCAACCGTAGATATTTTATGACCTCTCGTATAAAACGTTCGCATGGATTTGCTTTCGGATGCCGTATACTGCTAAATGATACCTTAATATGTTCTCTATTTAACCCGTTTCTGAATCTTTGGTTATTGAAATATGTCGCGTTGTCTACCAAAATCCTATCTATTTTCCCAACCTGACTTTCAAATTCTCTAATTGACTGTAAAGCATGCACCGTGTTACTTCGTCTTGCCGGAAATAACTTAACAAATTTCGAAAACACGTCCACCATTACCAATATGTGCCGATACCCCTGTTCACTAGTAATTAGGTTGCTCAAGTACTCAATAGCTACCAATTCTAACGGTCCACTCACGCTCACATTCATCGGTATGTTCTGCAACACCATGTTTTTGTCTTTCCCTAAAATACAAATCTTACAACGATTAATCCGTTCTTTAACCACCGTGATATCGTTTCTTGTATAAAACGCCTCTCTAAATACCAAAAATGTTTTTCTAATGCCTATATGTCCAAATTTTATATGAATTTCGTCTATAATTTCCACAGTCGTGTCTCTGGATAACACCAACAGTTCTGCATCCCCTATCCTTTTTACCACAAACTGCCCTACAATTGTAAATCCACGGTACTCCTCCACGTTTTCCCTCATTAATTTCTCGCGTATTGAGCTCACCTCACTGTGCTGCTGCGTCTCCATAAGCTTGGCGTTTGTCCACCGACCAACATCCCTGAACTCCTGCAAAGCAACCAAACAATCCTTTACGTCTTCTTTATTCGCCTCTACCTGCTGTCTGCTTAAAAAATCCGCCGTCACATTTTCCTTTCCTGGTTTATGTTTAATTTCAAAATCGTACTCTTGCAATACTAGTGCCCACCTATACAACCTACTGTTCAAAAACTCCTTTTTCTTCATGAATGCTACAACCGTGTTGTCAGATTCTATCAAAAATTTTTCCTAGCAGATAAAATCCGAACTTTTTCACTGCATACACTATCGCCAACATCTCCTTCTCTGCCGTCGCATATCTGGTTTCGCAGTCTTTTAACACCCTTGAAATAAATACAATTGGTACCTCAGCTCCGTCCTGGATTTGCACCAACTCAGCCCCAATAGCATATTTCGACGCATCCGTCCTCAAAATAAATTCGTCTTTGAAATTTGGATACTTTAACGACAACTCTTCATAAAACGCACGTTTTAAATCTTGAAACGCCTTCTCCCGTTCAGCGGTCCATTTCCATCTTTCGTTTTTCCTTAACAAACTCACCAACGGCACACACAACTCAGAATATCTCGGTATAAACCGTTTATAATAATTTAAAACCCCTAAAAATCCTCGCAATCCTCTTACATTCTTTGGTTGAGCAATATTTTTCAACTCGTCTAGTCTCTTATTACAAATTCTCATACTATGCTCACTGATTTCAAATCCTAAATACGTGACCTGGCTCTTAAACAATTCGCACTTCTCCACGTTCAACTTCAACCCGCCTTCGTCCAACCTTTAGATCACCTTTTCTAAATGCTCCATATGTTCTTGCTCGTTCCTTGAAAAAATCAATAGATCATCCACATAGTGCGAACAGAAACATTCATACTCGTTTAACAGCTTCTGCATGGCCCTAACAAGTGCTGCTGAAGAACTACTTAAACCAAACGGAACTACAGAAAACATATAAATCTCCCCTTCAATACTAAACCCCGTAAACTTCTTACTATCTTCATGCAACGGAATCAACCAAAATGAATTTTTTAAATCTAACTTGCTAAAAATCTTCATCTCATACACCTTATATAACAAATTATCCAACCCTTGTGGTTGTTCGTACTGCGCTTTTGTAATTAAATTCAACTTCCTCGCGTCCAAACAAATTCTTATATCTCTTTTGTTAGGTTTAGGTACAATAACTACCGGGTTCACATATGGAGTCTTCGCTGGTTCGATGATTCCTTCTTTTAACATTTTACTAATCTCGGCTTTAACCCTATTTCTAATTGAAAACGGAATTGGATACACCTTGGTACAAAATCCGCTGTCTTCCGTGACCTCTAACTTGTGCGTATATCGCTTCGCAAATCTCGGCTCTTCATTAAACAACCCTATAAATCTATTAAATAATTCCCCCAGCTTCTCTTTAATATCAATACTCACTTTTCCTTTCTGTCTATCATCAATTATTCTCGCAAACATATTACATAATCTCACTTCAACCTGTCTATAATTACTTGCCCTTTTCACTCCTAATCCTGACTTATCCATATCATTACCATCCCTATATTCCGAACTAACCGTAGGCACCACCCATAACTTATCTTTATCTAATATACGAATCGACCTATCATTTCCATCTATTTTCAATCCAAAATCCTCTATAAAATCCATTCCTAATATAAAATCTAACTGTAACCCCTTTGTTATCAAGAACTCAGCATCTCCTGCCTTTTTATTCCCTACAAATATCGGTACACGGACTACCTTATAAATCGTCGTTAACTTCCTATTCATTGCCGACCATAAATTAACCCCATCAATTGTTTCCATTCGTCCTTTTAAAAATTCTGCATGTTTTATCACAATATTTTCATTAACCAGCGACAACTGGGAACCACTATCAACTAAAGCAACATATAAACAATTTCTCAATCTAATATTAATAAACAACAAATTCTTTTTATTAACGGTATAATTATTCAACAACAAATCACTTAAACTATAACATAAATCTACATCTAAACCTAACAACTCTGTCTTCCGAAAATTGAAGTTTTTTTTTGACTCGTTGGTGCCTCGTGCACTTGTACCACCTCAATCTTGTCCGTGTCCTTCATCGCAGCGCTGGTCGTTATATGTTGGACGTTTATGTCCCTGTCAGTCCGGCTGTATCCGTCTCGCGTTCCGCCTCCCGTAATATGGCCGTCATCCGCGTTGTCGCCGTGCTGGTACCTATTCTGTTCCTTGTACTCGTTTCCCCGGTATTCTCTGTTGAAATGCTGTCGTCTGTTTCCGTCGTGTCCCCAATGATTTCGATGTCCGGTGTTGAAACCTTCCTGTCTGTAGCTTGGTCTGTGTTCGTTGTGGTATACATGTCGTCGGTTTTCGTCTTTATAACCCCGATTCTGCTCCCAGTAAGCTCCACGCGTCTTTGCCTCTAGTGCCGTCGCTAAGTCAAAATTCCTCATTACTCCTAAAAATTCTCGCAGGGTTTTTATGTTCTGTACCACAACCACCTTTGTCACCTCCGGTTCCATATGTCCCGCAAGTAGTAATACTATGTCGTCCTCGCCCAATTTCGGTGTCAGATGTTGTGCCAGGTTGTATTTGTCTATAGCGTATTCTTCGCGTGACTCGTTTATTTTACTGTAATGTCCCGTTATTAAGTTCGTCCTTATGTTCGTCTGGTGCGTGTTACTCCAAAATTGTTCAATGAACAGTCGTCTGAATTCCGCGTATGTGTCGTACTGTTTTCGTATGATGTTGTGCCATTTTTCCGCGTTGCCCGTCAAAGTCGCCCCAACTATCTGTAACTTCGTCCGTTCGTTTTCTGTCTCCACAATTTCATCCAATCTGTCCAAAAACCCCATCGGTTGTTCTGTCCGTCGTCCTTCAAACTTCGGTAGCGCGTCTCGGTTTAATTTAATCTGCTGTCCGTAGTCTAATCCTCCGCGTCTCCTTTCTAGGTCGTCTAACTTGTCTTGAATCTGTCTAACTTCGTTGCCGACCCTGTTCTCTAATATTGTCGCGTTGTCTTTAAGTTTTGCGTCCAGTTGTGTCCTAACGTCAACATTTTCGTTTTGTAGTGTTTCCAGCGTCTGTCCTAAATTCCTGTAATTTGTCGTATGCTTTTTGTCACATGTTTGTATTTCCCCGTTCAAATTCGTAAATCCGCTGATCATAGTCTCCTCGACTGCCTCCACACGTGTCTTAACTTCTGTTTGTATATCCGTCCTTGTTGCGTTCAACTCTCCCTGAAATTGTACCCGTGTATTTTCAATCTTGTCGTCTACGCGGTCTACCTTTTCTTGTAACTCAGTCTTGAGTTCGTCCTTTACCTTTTGTATCGAAGTATATATATATATATATATATATATATATATATATATATATATATATATATATATAAATATATAAAATTTTATGTACTCTAGAATAAACATACTATAATTCACTTAAGTTCCCAAATATAAAGAACAGTTCTAACTCACTCCAACTCTGAACGGTAAAAAATATTGCATTATCAGTTCTATGAGGGCTGTCTTCTTCATCTTTGACGCGCGGTCGTTTCTGCTTGTTCTTCTTCCTCGTGTTCACTAAAAAAAGATTCAAATGAAGATTAGATCAAGTAAATGCATTAAGAAAATTAAATCTATATATTAAGCTAACGAATACATACTCTGTATTGGTGTCATCAGGTCGTACGTTGCAATTGGTGGATCTGCTCACGGCGTCAACGATTTTTTTCTCCAGTACTTAATTTGGATTGACTATAAACTACTCAATAATTTTTAACCCAATCACTATCATTATTCTTTCCTGACAAGGACAATTTAAAAAAAAAGGTTTTCATTTTTGATTTGATCTATAGAACACACACAACTACAACTTGGCAATAAAGATTGAACGATTATCACACACACATATCTTGAGTATATAAGGATATTAAACAACAAGAACAGCAGAAAATTCAACCCATGTAAACAAGAATTTAATGCTAAGGTATTGTCTAGATAGCAATTGTAGAAATATGAAATTCACAGAAAATTTAATAAAGCCAGTCATGTATAAATTTTTTTAATGTTGACATCCACAGAAAAATAAAAAGCGAGAAATTTAATGCTAACATCAGCAGAATAATAAATAAATCCACTTAGTCAGCATTAATGGAAGGCCGGTCTGGCTTCGAAACGGTGCACGCGTATATACCATATTTTAAAATTAAAGTTGTCAATTGCAAAACAAAAAAATTAAATTTTACCTAGAAATCATTTGAAATATTTACCTTTTTTCAGTACAACTGAAAGAACTTGACTTTATACATTTTTTAATCGATATCATAGACTTTTTTTCTATACTGTTGATAAAATCTACGTGAAGTATTTATATTAAATAATAAACTGACCTGTTAGAAAAAATTAAAAATTTGCATCGTTTTCTGAAAAAATTCAGCTCTGTAATCTATTCTAACGAATAAAACAGTATGTAAGCGAATATAATTATACCTCAGCAGAAATAATGAATTAGATTCATTGTCTGAAAAAGAAATTGCAAAGGAGGCACATAATAAAAAACCTAAATTAGATTAATTTCGTTTTAGATTACTGCTTGCAAAATGTTTTTTTAATACTGGGTTTTTAAAAAAAACCATGAGTGCGTGTAAATTATTATATTTTTCTTTAAATTAATTTCGTTTAAAATAATGCATTGCAAATGGCCCTTAACTAGTAATATATATATAGAATAAGTTTTAGATTACCGCTGACATAATTTATATGCATATATAGGTAATTGTGTGTTTACACGATTCATGCCGCATAAGAAATTCTTTAATACTGGGTTTTTAAAAAAACCATGAGTGCGTGTAAATTATTAAACAACATTGACGGTTTAATGTCAAACATGATGTGTTTACTATTAAACAAAACAAAATTGTTCTTAATCCAAGTGATGATAAAAGAATTCTTAGTACCTCAACCACTGATACTAACTATTTGCCTATTTTTGTAGTATTGATTACAAAAATTACATACGACAGCGAGTACTGTGTTAAAATTGTTTTCGTTGCAGAAGTAACTGATGTATTGATATACCCGTCAATATTACTGGATTAGTCGATTAAGGCATAAGGTAATTTTTTACTACGTTTCTTTTTTATTCGCTTAGGGCAAAGCAGAAAATGTTTGAAATGGCAACATTTTTTTATAATAAAATAAACCTTGATACAAAATCAGATTCAGTTTTACTGAAAAGTAAATATTTCACATTGATAGTTTCCCTAAATATTTAGTTAAACAAAAAAAACGCATGAGTTTGATGTAGATTTTTCTGGGATACTCAAATCTTTAGGGATTTTTTGATTGAAGCAGCGTTTTGGGAAACTTGTATCATTAATAAAATTTACTGAGATTAGATCCATCTCTTCCAATAAATTAAAAATTGCACGACGTAAGTGTATTATGATAAAACAGCAGAATGTTTTCAGAGTTGCCTTCAGTATGTAAATATGGAAATGCTTGCAAAGCGAATTGCTTTGTCATAGTTACGTACTGAAGGCAACTCTGCAATTTTTTAGATCGCATGCATTTCATGCATTCAGATTAAAAGTCTAAAATTGTTTCTACATCCGTTCTGTAAACAAGAATTAAACGATTCAAGCTTGAAAATCGTCTTGAATAAAAACGTAAATAAAGGCGATTTTTTTTAACAATTGCATTCAAAGCAATTCGCTATGCAATTATTTTGATTTGTATGCTAATTCTTTTACAGTTGTTTTGCTTACGCGAGCAAGCATATTTTTTCCGTAAACTCAGCTGAATGAAAAATGATGTGAGATTGTTGTTATTGGAAATTAAAATTCAGTATTAATTTTTCTGCTTATGAACGTGCTTTGTTCAGGCAAGATTTCGAATTTGCTTTATTTTTCTGAAAAATTGCAAATGTCTAATTTTATAGCTATTTTGCTTACGTCAGAACATATTTATGTATAAATAGCCAATAAATCTTTACAGATATTAATTATAAAGTAATTTAGCTAGTGACTGAAGTTAGTAGTGATATTTTTAAAGTTAACAGTGAAGTGTTACACTCGAAGGTAAATATAAACAATCATGATCTGCTTAAAGAGGGTGTTCAACGTTTGTTCCCGTTTCGGACTTTATAGCTATTCACATTTTTTATTCAGTATTACGCTGCAATTCCAATTGCATTAAAAAGACAGAATATTAATTCTAAATATTTAATGTATTTTGCTGTTAATAATTTATATGGGGCTGCAATGTCTGAATATCTTCCATATGGAGAATTTTAATTTTTTTAGATGGCACCAGTCCAAAATTATTACATTTGAACGTACTTAATATTACCGTAATTATAGCATGTAGTAGAACTAAACTCATGATGGAGGTTTAAAATAATTTTTTTAAAATTCAACGAATGCTACGTAATGAAATTCTTTCATTGTCAAGGTGCTGCAACAATAAATTAAATTACACGATGTTATTTCTATGATAAAACTTTTGGTCTTTTATATGACCTTAATTATTACTTGTTTGAAATGAATGTCAATCGCTTTAAGTGAAAAAATCAGTTAGACAAACCGCTCATTTGACGCTTTGTGAGTTAATTCACACAGATATAGAAAAATAGTATAACACCGTACAGTTAGCAATCTCCTCTGATTTAATAAATTTTTTTCAGTTAAATGTGAAAATATTTACTTTTCAGTAAAACTGAATGTGATTTTGTATCAAGGTTTATTTATTATAAAAAAATGTTGCCAATTCAAACTTTTTTCTGCGTTGCCCTAAGCGAATTTAAAGAAACGTAGTAAAAAATTAACTCATATCTTAATCAACTAATACAGTAATATTGACGGGTATTGAATATTATAACAAAAACTTTCAATCCTTAATGCAGTCCTATAGCATAAACCATTATAGCGTTTTTTCTATAAAGAAAGTATGCATTGTGGAACGTGTAATTAGAACTTTAAAGGGAAAAATTTAAAGTAATATTGTGAAACAATACAACAATACGAGAATACAGTTCATAGTACTCGCTGTCGTATGTAATTTCTTGTAATCAATACTACAAAAATAGACAATAGAAAAAAAGTCTATGATATTGATTAAAAAAAATGTATAAAACTAAAGTTCTTTCAGTTGTACTAAGAAAAGTAAATATTTTAAATGATTTCTAGGTAAATTTAATTTTTGTGATTTTTGCAATTGACAACTTTAATTTTAAAATATGGTATATGTAGAGCTTTATTGACTATTTATACAAAAATATCATCGAACGTAATCAAAACAACTGTAAAAGAATTAGCATACAATCAAAATATGCATAGCGAATTGCTTTGAATGCAATTGTTAAAAAAAACACCTTTATTTACGTTTTTATTCTGATGTTTGGCATCAAATTTTTAAACTGCCAATGCAGTCTAGTTGTTTGAGGCAAGATCATATAAAACATAACGACTGGGTGACAAGGAATATTCATGGTCTTTCTTGGGATGAATCTTCAACGGCTGGAATGGTGTCATCATATATAACGCTTTATTTGAAGCAAATTATTCGACCCGGTGAAGAAGTATTTGTGAAGGGTCTAGAAAAGAAAAAATTGATTGAAACATATCTAATGCAAAACTTTGTAACTGATATGCTTGCACTAGGTTGTCCTAAGCTATCGGTGTTAAAAATCAACAATCGTTTAAAATATAACATCCATTGTTGTAGACACAGCAATAATAATCTGCAATGTGCAAAACAAAATACCTTTTTATTAAAATAATGGCTTGATAATAATAAAAAAAACAATAGAAAGATTTTGTCTGTATTATTTATTTTAATATAATTTTACAATGTTAGCCATATTAACTATTATTATAACAACTTCTGGCAAACATTATTTTTATCGATCCAGCTATTGTGTACGTTAGAGAAGCCTAACCATTTTACAAAGACTTTATTTCCACTCTTTCTTAGGACTTTTTCTACCAGGTAAATTCCTGTATGTTTAACCTTTTGCAACTCCATTTCATAAAATGCACCTTTGATTTCTTTCTCGTCTTAATTTTTTAATATATATGTTGTCGGATTGGTTACGTTTACCTTTTTAATCTTAAAAATTTCATTTGACCAGTTTGGCGTGTAACCTTTCGTAAATGCTTCTCTGTGTTTACTAATCCTCACACTGTCTTTTCAAGCTGGAATCGTTTAATTCTTGTTTACAGAACGGATGTAGAAACAATTTTAGACTTTTAATCAGAATGCATGATATGCATGCGATCTAAAAAATTGAAGAGTTGCCTTCAGTACGTAACTATGACAAAGCAATTCGCTATGCAAGCATTTCCATATTTACATACTGAAGGCAACTCTGAAAACATTCTGCAGTTTTATCATAATACAATTACGTCGTGCAATTTTTAATTTATTGGAAGAGATGGATTTAATCTCAGTAAATTTTAATATTGATACAATTTTCCCATAATGTTGCTTCAATCAAAAAATCCCTAAAGGTTTGAGTATCCCAGAAAAAATCTACATCACACTCATGCGTTTTTTTTTGTTTAACTAAAAATTTAGGGAAACTATCAATGTGAAATATTTATTTTTCAGTAAAACTGAATCTGATTTTGTATCAAGGTTTATTTTATTATAAAAAAATGTTGCCATTTCAAACTTTTTCTGCGTTGCCCTAAGCGAATAAAAAAGAAACGTAGTAAAAAATTACCTTATGCCTTAATCGACTAATCCAGTAATATTGACGGGTATATCAATACATCAGTTACTTCTGCAACGAAAACAATTTTAACACAGTACTCGCTGTCGTATGTAATTTTTGTAATCAATACTACAAAAATAGGCAAATAGTTAGTATCAGTGGTTGAGGTACTAAGAATTCTTTTATCATCACTTGGATTAAGAACAATTTTGTTTTGTTTAATAGTAAACACATCATGTTTGACATTAAACCGTCAATGTTGTTTAATAATTTACACGCACTCATGGTTTTTTTAAAAACCCAGTATTAAAGAATTTCTTATGCGGCATGAATCGTGTAAACACACAATTACCTATATATGCATATAAATTATGTCAGCGGTAATCTAAAACTTATTTTATATCTACTACTAGTTAAGGGCCATTTGCATTGCATTATTTTAAACGAAATTAATCTAAAGAAAAATATAATAATTTACACGCACTCATGGTTTTTTTTAAAAACCCAGTATTAAAAAAACATTTTGCAAGCAGTAATCTAAAACGAAATTAATCTAATTTAGGTTTTTTATTATGTGCATCCTTTGCAATTTCTTTTTCAGACAATGAATCTAATTCATTATTTCTGCTGAGGTATAATTATATTTGCTTACATACTGTTTTATTCGTTAGAGTAGATTACAGAGCTGAATTTTTTCAGAAAACGATGCAAATTTTTAATTTTTTCTAACAGGTCAGTTTATTATTTAATATAAATACTTCACGTAGATTTTACCAACAGTATAGAAAAAAAGTCTATGATATCGATTAAAAAATGTATAAAGTCAAGTTCTTTCAGTTGTACTAAAAAAAGGTAAATATTTCAAATGATTTCTAGGTAAAATTTAATTTTTTTGTTTTGCAATTGACAACTTTAATTTTAAAATATGGTATATACGCGTGCACCGTTTCGAAGCCAGACCGGCCTTCCATTAAAGCTGACTAAGTGGATTTATTTATTATTCTGCTGATGTTAGCATTAAATTTCTCGCTTTTTATTTTTCTGTGGATGTCAACATTAAAAAAATTTATACATGACTGGCTTTATTAAATTTTTTGTAAATTTCATATTTCTACAATTGCTATCTAGACAATACCTTAGCATTAAATTCTTGCTTACATGGGTTGAATTTTCTGCCGTTCTTGTTGTTTAATATCCTTATATACTCAAGATATGTGTGTGTGATAATCGTTCAATCTTTATTGCCAAGTTGTAGTTGTGTGTTCTATAGAACAAATCAAAAATGAAAACTTTTTTTTTTTAAATTGTCCTTGTCAGGAAAGAATAATGATAGTGATTGGGTTAAAAATTATTGAGTAGTTTATAGTCAATCCAAATTAAGTACTGGAGAAACAAATCGTTGACGCCGTGAGCAGATCCACCAATTGCAACGTACGACTTGATGACACCAATACAGAGTATGTATTCGTTAGCTTAATATATAGATTTAATTTTTTTAATGCATTTACTTGATCTAATCTTCATTTGAATCTTTTTTTAGTGAACACGAAGAAGAAGAACAACCAGAAACGACCGTGCGTCAAAGATGAAGAAGACAGCCCTCATGGAACTGATCATGCAATATTTTTTACCGTTCAGAGTTGGAGTGAGTTAGAACTGTTCTTTATATTTGGGAACTTAAGTGAATTATAGTATGTTTATTCTAGAGTAAATAACATTATATATATATATATATATATATATATATATATTACTCATATTTAGACCAGGGTAGAAAATTAATTAATTACATCAAATAATTTTAATCACCGTGTATAAGGAATTTTATTAGATAATACGCTTTATTAAAAAACCGTGGAGAATAAAAATTTATTCGCTTCATTAAAAATAAGAGATTTAAATTATTTACAAGACGCTTTCTATAAAAAGAAGCAGTATTAAAATGCTTAACGTGTAATTTAATTATTCCGAGTAAAGAAACAAATGGAAATTACGTGCAAAATTTATATTAATTGATTCAAGTTTGGGTAACGAGTATTAAACAAAATGTACAGATAATAATTGAATATTTGATTAGGATTCACTAAAAATTAAAGGGTATTATTTTAATTGGAGTTAATTGAACCATTAGTAACATATAATATGTATAAAAGCTTGTAAAAACTCAATAATATTCAAATCGTAGAAGTGTTATTTAGAAGTAGGACGATTGAACACCTGCGTATTTTTAAAAGTCTCGTTCTGCGTAAATTTGGCAGATAACAAATGGTTACAGAGAATGTTGGAGAAACCGTCGCTTAATATTTACGGGAAATGCTAATAAGGTGGGTTATTTCACAGTCCACGTGGATTGAAAATAACCGATACTAAAGAATATCGATTTGTACCACTCAGAACAGGGTAGATAGAGACGGATAATATGCGCAAGACAGAGACACATATAGTAAAATGCGTGATTTGAGCAACGTCACTGGGTTGCGATTGGTTGAAAATAAGAGGCAAACATGAGAGGTAAAAATAACATTTCTATATAAAATTAATTAGTTATTCTCAGACGCTGCGAGCCGTGTGGAAATTTCTGAGATTTAACTGGTGCGAGTGCAAATTTAATAAGAACCGCGTGCCAGGCGGTCGAGATGGGAACATAGTATGCGAAATTCTAGAAACTGGCCGTTTTGGGGACAAAATCGACAGACAGGCTAACCATTATATAAACCCGGACTTTAAACAGTTTGGCTCTCTTAGATTTTGATTATTCAATGCTTTAAAAAGTGCTCTTAGATTTTCGATGTTGATTGAATAATTTAAACAGTTTGCTCTTTACGTACTACGATGAAAGTAATTTAGTGCACTTAGAAAAGAAGATGCAAGGTAATAAAGTCTAGTATCACTGTACCAATTATTCAAATTTGCAACGACAATGAATACACAAAAGTAGGCAGTTTTGGCGTATAGCGTGAAAGAAGTATGAATTTCTTTGCTATTTTTCGGGGGTGTTAATGATTAAGTGGTTCGTGGACGTGACTGGATCCACAAAACAAGATACAGATATACACAGATGAGTTCCGGAAAAGCACTGAAACAACTTTAGATGAATGGTGGTGTAGAAAATTTTAAAGGCGACCAGTAATCCGAGAACCTAAACATAACCCAGTTGGAATGGTGTGATTAACAGAGGACGATGTACATTGGAGCCACGAGTGCATTAACCTTCAGGTAACTTATGCTTTGTTGTTCGATTTTTGATGTTTTGGTGTGTGTTGAATAACTTTATAATTTATTTACTTAAAATGGACAGTAGTGAATTTGTACTAACAACAAAATTTTAATTTTAAGGTGAAATTTTCTTGTTTAAGTAGAAAGGAGTATTTAGTATTTATGTTCTTGACTATGATGAAAATTTGGGTATGTCTTTGAGCTCAATTAGACGAACCTGGTTAATTAACGTAAAGGGGTGGTAGATGCTCCCTTTGTACTCAGACTCAGGTCTGCATATATTGTTATATTAATTAGTAGGCATCCTACAAGGACTTTAATTCTGGATGCAAATTAAAATGATAACAAATTTAATCTTGAAATTTTATGATACTGAAATTTATGCTGAAATTTAATTTTGAAATTTTAATGTATTATGAATATTGATGTAAATAGAGTTAACGTTGATGTTTGTAGTAGGAATGTATTTGTTTTTTTCTTGAATGAGGATGGAAGTTTTAACTAGGTGAGCAGCCGAGGCGGAAAAGAGTAAAGAGGCGATTAACAGAAGAAAGTCAACGGACCAGTTAAGTTAATAGCTATTTGTAGGTTTCACAGCATTCTTGACGCCCAATCTGTGGGGCTCGATTTGAAAACCTTAGTTTAAGATTAATGGTGAGGATCACAGCATTTTTGGCGACCGAAAAGTGAGGCTCGAGTTCAAAATAAAATTTTTGTGATTTTATTCCAGGAAACTGGCGAGGCGTTTTGTACATTTCACAGCAATATATATATATATATATATATATATATATATGTATTTTATAAATTACAATAAAGAAAAATACATTGTGTGTTTCATTTCACATTACTCCTGATTTAATAACTACGTAATCTCAGTTTACAGATCGGTGTAAAACAATTTTTGACTTTTAATCTGAGTGCATATTTCGAATAGATGCTCTCATTTTTTTTGCGATTAAAGTTAGAAATGCATTTCAAATAGATGCTTTCATATTTTTTGCAATTGAAATTAGAAATGCATGTGATCTAAAATTGCAGAGTTGCCTTCAGTACGTAACTATGGAAATGCAAATGCTGAAGAAGCATTAGACTAGACTATCGTTGACAAGAAAAAAAGCTGTCTGACATGAGTTGAATTTTCTGCTGTTCTTGTTGTTTAATATCTTTATATATACTCAAGATATGTGTGTGATAATCGCTCAATCTTTATTGTCAAGTTGTAGTTGTGTTCTATAGTACAAATCAAAAATGAAAACTTTTTTAAAATTGCCCTTGTCAGGAAAGAATAATGATAGTGGTTAGGTTAAAATTATTGAGTAGTTTATAGTCAATCCAAATGAAGTGCTGGAAAAAATTGTTTACTCCGTGAGCAGATCCACCAATTGCAACGTTAGCATAGATTTCAATAGATTTATTTCTAGTTTTTTTGAATTTGGAGCATTTCATAAATTTCCTCGTTTATATATTTCTTGCAGATAAACTGAGTTCACGATTTAATAACTACGACTTGTTATTCTTTAAAAGCGAGAATGAGAAAATTGGTGCAGTCAGTCTGTCTATCTGTCTGTCTGTCTTTGGCAAATTTTTCGAGATATCTGTACAATTTGTTAAATGTTGTAAAACCAGTAAAGAGCTATTTCGTTGATCAATTATAATTGCTTTCAGGGTTGAGAGTCCCATTCGTGCTGTCTGAGTTTAATTGTTTTTTTTCTGCAGACATCAACATTAAAGATTTCTTACTGACTACAATAATAATACAGACACTATCTTTTCTATTGTTTTTATTATTATTATTATTTTTATTATTATTGCCGTACCTATAATATTTTGCAATAGATAGGTTTCTATCCATTTCTTCTTTTCTAGATCTTTCACACATACTTCTTCACTGGGTCGGATAATTTGCTTCGGCTAACATTGTAAAATTATATTAAAATAAATAATACAGACACGATCTTTCTATTGTTTTTTATTATTATCAAGCCATTCTTTTAATAACAAGGTATTTTGTTTTGCACATTGCAGATTATTATTGCTGTTTCTACAACAATGGATGTTATATTTTAAACGGTTGTTGATTTTTAACTCCGATAGCTTAGGACAACCTAGTACAAGCATATCAGTTACAACGTTTTGCATTAGATAGGTTTCAATCAATTTCTTTTTTTCTAGACCCTTCACAAATACTTCTTCACCGGGTCGGATAATTTGCTTCAAATAAAGCGCTATATATGATAACACCATTCCAGCCGTTGAGTATTCATCCCAAGAAAGACCATGTCACCCAGTCGTTATGTTTTATATGATCTTGGCTCAAACAACTAGACTGCATTGGCAGTTTAAAAATTTGATGCCAAACAACACCTTCCAACAAGTCCAAAACCGCAATTTCTTTGCACACAAACTCCTTTTTCTTGTATTAAAATCCCTGAATATCAATTATATACATGTTTGTATGTAAATATATGCAGTAAACTTCGACTAATTAATTTAATATTAGGAGCAATCTCCTTATATAGCAGATTACCACCATCTGCGTACTTTGCCAACCCACTTTTCAACCTATCACAAGAGTGAACACATTTTGAATTGAAACCGGCCCATGTGTATTTGCAGCCTCTAAACATAAATAAAAAGCATAAATCAGAATCCACTTTAATTAAACACAATTGACTTGAATGCGATATTTTGCATCTGGCATACGTTATAACTTCTCGCTAGAAAACCAAATTCAAAACATCTACACACATTTTCTCTGCACTTACATTTTTCTACATACGTGTGTTTTGAAGTATGTATGTTCCATTGAAAGTAATATAAAGCCGGTCTGACTTCAAAACATGCTCACAAGTATTTTACATTAAAAGTATATAAGGCCGATCCTAATTCAAAACGGTGCACGTGTAATTTACATATGGAAAATACGTCTGAACACGTTTTGAATTAGGACCGGCCTTACCCCACTACTAACGTTTGGTTTGCCATAAAACTCCCCGTTGGCTATGGAATAATAAACAAGGTACTACGTGATAACTACGGAATTCGACATAACCTACAAACACTGATATATTTTGGGACTATGTGCTTTCCAGCAACTTAGTTGGAATTAAATCTTTGCTTCAATGAACTTTTGTCACTTGAAGATGAAACTGTAAATTGATTTTTTTGTAGAACTAGATGTTGTTTTTAATGGCATTTATGTTTGTCTAAAGTATAGTTACACGTACAGTGTTACATCGTCCGAGGTGTAAAAATTGAACATAGCCAGTTAATGGTAAAGTGGAGGCGTATTGTAAATTATTGTTCTAGTTAAGGATCAAAGTATGGGGAATCGCAGACGAACTGATTGTACAATTTTCCCATTGTTTTGTACGTATCCTGTTATAGGAATATCTGTAGGTCACCGACCCAATTATTAATGTAAGTACATTTAAAAATTGTTTTATGCCTATTTGTTCACAGAAATGCTCAGATAATGTTTGTTAAAAATAAATTTAAACAAGATGAGTTGAGATTTGTTTTATATCTCCAACTGGACAAATGACCTTTTGTAAGGAAATCCATTTCACCAAGAGAATACTTCGTAATTAAAATTCTCTGGGTTACTCGCCGTCCAGAGGAAATCTTCTTAAACTAAATATAGTTGTCGCCTGTTAAACTCAGCGGATTGGAAACCTAACATGATAAATGCTAGTAATAACGTAGCTTGAGATCGTACCTAGGTAAAACGTTGATCATTGCTCAATTTTGTTCCATTTTCTGACGTTTATTGCTAAAAGGACCCGCTCCCGCAATATTGTAGTTAGTCGGTGGATTTATACTTTGTTACGGGATTCCCGCCCATTCTTGATACATTTAAATTTACTAATGTATGATTCAAACATCTGTAACCATATTTAAGTACGGTTAATAAATCAGCATCAGTAATTAGTCAGATATCATAGTTGATGAATAAGTATAAGCTTGTATATGCTTTCAAAGTCTATTAAATCAGTTATACATTCATATAAGAGCAATATCACACAAAACATACATTACTATTTTTATTCTAATAGACTACAGTATTGAATAAGCAAATTGATTTATTAATCTTAACATTTATACAATACAATCAAAAATCTACGTATAAATGAGGAAGGGTATCGTTATCTGCCGACAATGCCGACGAAATTACAAATGTGTTGTATCGACAAAGCGAAGATTTTGTGTTAATATCAAGTAAACATCGGTCTAAAGAATCTGTAGAATAAAATCCGAAGAATATGGGTTACAATCTAGGTTGAAAATATTAAAATTTATATTAAAGAATATTACTGTTTAATTATCTACCAGTTATATAAAAGGGAGCCAGTTTCCATCACCAAGATTTTATAACAGCCCGATTGAGTTTATAATATTTATCACAAATGAAGGAAATGACAAAAATCCAAAAAGTGTGTTTATTTATTTTGATAGCAACAACTTTTGAGCATATTTCTAGCATTCAAAAATAATACTAGGCTTCATCTAATTACAATTAAACCAGGTCGTTTAACTACAATAAATATTGAATACTACGTATCATAGGCGGTTGATATAATTGAGCAATGTACCAAACGTGATATCAGACATTTATTAAAATGGGTAGATAGTGTAAAATGCAGAAAGTATTCAAACTACGAAATGAAACGAAACAGTATCTGTTTATTTACCCTCTACATTGCAATTATAGTATGCACTAGTCTGAAGCGTGATTTTAGTATATCATTATTACTAATCAAAATTTTTTGCTTTTAATTACTAGTAGTCGCTTAAAATCGTGTACTTCATTACGATAGTCTGAAGAAATTAGACCTGAAACGCCATAAGTTAATTCCTGAGTGCTTTCAGCGATGCGTTAATTTGTAGCAGCAGAACAGACATGTATGCGTATCCAATATAAAAATTGTATTTTAAAATGTGTGGTAGTTCTTGTTTAATTAAACAGTCTTTTTAGCAATTTCGCGTATGTCAAAAAATTTTCTGCGTGCTACTGAAAACTGGACAAGCGCTAATGTTTCCAGAAATCAAGGTATTTACAAAGCGCGCTTAACGAAAATGGTTACGTTCACAATATTGAAAAGTATACATCCTGCTGCAGTTTGAAGTAGTTAGATTATTACGTGCAGTGGTAGATGTGCATGTTGATCAACTAGAAATTGTAAGCGGCCAATAAGTGTTTCCGGTCTTTAAAAGTTGATTATTTGAAGTTTAATCGTTCCATTTTCAAATACATGCTACAAATTTATAACAGAAAATAGTGATTCTTTTACTGCAATTGCATCTTTTATCTCTCTTAGCAGCCTTTTCGAATCAATAGCATGCTTGGCCTGGTGGTCCTTGTTGCTTAGCGGGCGGGTCGCTCCTGCGTCCACCCCAAGATCTCTCCAGGAGCCGCAAAGCGTTCTCGACGCCGGCAGCGACTAGACGTGCCAGAACCACCCTTGAATTCACTCGGAAGCTTTCGGTGTCGTTCGCCGCGTCGCGCTCTCAACACAGCAAGACCACGACGCTAAAGTCTAAGTCCGGCGTCCAGTGGTCAACGGTAAGAGGCTATCCTAACTAAGATGCAACCCCGTATTTTCAGGTAGGAAAATTGTTTCCAGTAACTTTGTTTCTAGTTGTGTTTACTATAGTTGTAAAAACTTCGGTTGTTTTAAATTTTCACTTTAACCGAAGTCGGGTGAAACTATAGTTATAATGTTACTGAAGTTTATCAGTTGTTCTTGTTCTTTGTTGGTCGATATGAAAGTTAACTTTAACTTGACCTTCTTAAGTTATTACGATTTGAAAAGTTTTTTTTTCGCTTCTATAGAACCGCCTCGCTGTAAGGCCGGTCAATTTTTTTGTTTTGGTAAATCACTTATGCGCGGCCGGATTTTATTATGAAAGTCAATCATGAATCAATTAAAACGTACGGTGATTTAATGATTCCTTGTATTAAAAGTATTACTGTATAATAATAATTATAAAAGATCCGACGGAACGCTTAGAAAACGGGTCGTTGCTTTAATCTGTGCATTTGGAAACCCCGATTAGAGTTATGGAAATAGCTCTCTTTACAGTATAATGAAGAAGGTGAAATAGGAACGACTTTCCAATCCCAATTGACTTAGAGCAATGCCATTCGAAGGAATCCTCTTTGATGAATTTTATGCGTGCGGGTTGATCTTTGGCATATTACATCCGGATCTTTTAATGGAATCTGGGAAATTAAACGACATAAACATCATACGACTTCAGTTTAAACGAGACATTCATTCTAGGATTGAACTCGCCAACAAAAACAACTTACGATTTCTAAGATTAAATTCGATGTGTTTGCGCGAGAAAACCATCTCTCTTCCAAATTAAGTTAACACTGTTTTTACCTACAACCCATTCGCTGAAGTGCATTTAATTGTTCTTCAATTATCGAGTTAGCTAGAGCTTAAATCGCGTTTGTATAAAATAGTGTTCTGAGCGCGTGATCTTGTTACGTTGTATATTTATCAGGATACTGGAGTTAATTTGTATCAATTAAACACTGAGTTTCAAGACGCCGTAGCCGCGTTTTTCTCCGTCGGTGTATCGCTGTGATGCGGTTTAGCTATTTAGTCAGATGCATTTATTTTATATATTAAGCTAGTTTGAATTTTATACAAAATTATTCGTGCTCGACTTGAAAGGTAAGAGCCTTCAAGTTCTTTATTTTACTCAACTGTCCCTGCGAACGGTTCGAAAGCTCCTTTGGGCTATCAAACTGTTACTCTCCCTTGTTATTGATATTGGAAATACAATACAAAACGGCAATGTGTCAGAACTATCGAAGCGTAAGCCATAAGAGACGACAAACTAAAATAAATCGTGCGTTACGTTTCAACCTTCCCGTCGGCAGAATCTAGGCGAATTGCTGTGTATATGGTATTACACGCAGGATACACGCACCATATGTTTGATCAACTTGCTGCTACTAATATGACATGCGACGGTTTATCACTCCTTTCTTGATTAAATTTTGTTGTTTTTCATCAACGAGAAATTCGCTTGGTTGATTATAAATGTTTGTTAACATGATTGGTAACAAATATTATCATTAACCTTAATGGAAAAGTTTTGAGAACGTAGATGGTCAAAGTTTGTTTTATTTTGTAAGAAGCCTATCTTCCGTTCGCACTAAAACTATGCTTCTCAATGCCTATATTTAGTTTCCTCGAGTTTAAATCTAATGTCTGCTAAACGTTTAATATAATCTTTACTTAACAGTTATATAACAAGATTATTTTCTGCTTGTAAAGCTTTTAGAATTAATAAAAGCCTTAGCTAGGCAGAAAATAGCTGTAATTAATTGTAATTTTAGTTTCAAACAGTTTGTTTTAAAATTTTGACTTTTTATGTATGTGCTTATAATACTAACTCATTCTAACTTAGTTTTTAAATATACACTTGTAGCTATAGAAATTACAGCAACAAATGTTTATAGATCAAAATATTTTATTTGAAATTTAATTGTATACCTAGTTAGAGGTATATAAACGAATGTGTAGTATTATTCCTAGATGGTATAGAATGATTATTTGCAGTTACTAAAACTATACTGATTATATAAAAGTTTTTATATTTATTTTGATATATATATATATATATATATATATATATATATATATATATATATTTGTAACGGATCCTAAGGGCAGGGGAGTTAAAAAAGTCTTAATAAGTTAAGCAACGTTGAGTAATAGCAGTTTTTATTCAGTTGTACATTTGTACTTAGAACAAAAGTTGGTTGGGTTCAATGATACAACTCCAAGTTGTTATTGGCTGTAGATCTCACCCACGCATACCGTGTCCAGTTATAGAAGACTCTAAAACCCTGAATTAATAAGGAAACCATGGTGATATGGAAGATGTTGATAAGTGAACAATTAATTTTTGAAAAATAAAGCAGTTTTTATAGAGCACTTTTCATTTCTTATTTAATCGAAATTATAGTGAACTCGAAAAATATTAAGAGTTTTAAAAGCAGTTTAAGCTGAGTAAAGAGTATATAAGAGGAAAAGCGCTCAACCTGAATCAAAATACTAAAGAAAGCATAGCAGAGCTTAAGTTTAGGTGTAGCTGGTTGCAATAGAATTCACAGTTTATGGGAGAGTAGCGGCGTTTTATTGGAAAATTTTAACAAGAAAGAAGTACAGAAGGGGACTTTGAGTAAAAAAAGGACTATGATCAACAGCGGATCACATTACGTCCAAATAAGTAGTATCAATCCTTATGCAACAGTTTTTAAAGCATTTAATTACTAAGCTAAAACGATTCAATACTAATACAAATCATATTTCTTGTAGAGTAGATAAGTGCGGAGGTTCAAAAAATACAACCAGGCGATTGTAAGGACGACTACATCAGCTGGACGCAACTACAGGTATTAAAATTTCAAAAATAAAAAACAGTAACACTTGTTTAAAAGTTGCATCATTGAAAACACTAACCAACAAAACTTTATATTGCATTGAGTTATAAGTTTCAACCGCATGTTTGTTAGAAATTCTAAAATAGGATTTATCTTTTATGGAACCCACGCAAGATAGATCCTATCTTACAATTAAACTATTAATTACCCTGAGATTGATCGTATTCTTAAAGAATTTAGAGTTTTTTATAGCCGTGGTGAGTAAATTGGCAAACTTGTAGTTTGCAATATAAAGAGGTCTTGAAAATAGAAGCTCCAATATATATATATATATATATATATATATATATATATACATAAAGTAAGATGCATCTGTAAACAAGCTCTTATGAAAATAATAAGAGCTATTGACAAATTTCACTCTGATGAGGCTTAACAAGCCGAAACCATTGGTCAGTGGATGTTTCCTCCCCTGTGAAGTAATAAAGCTAATGTTTTGTTAATGGCTATATAACTACCAGCCCGATTTGTATTTGTCAATACCTCTTATTATTTTCATAACAGCTTGTTTACAGATACATCTTACTTTATATACTATTTCTTATTGCGGACTGCAAATTATTTGTCTTTATATATATATATATATATATATATATATATATATAAACTTGACAATGTCGGATATGATTGACAAAAATGCTAAACGTAATTGAAAGTTAGGTTTATATATAGTTCTGTACACGATTTAGATTTGTAAATTTCCCAATTATTGTCATCGGTCTCGATGGCGTAATTGGTAAACGCACAGTTCCGGCAAAACTGAGATGCAGGTTCAAATCCTGTCCAAGACCTTATATTTTCCTTCTTTCAATTACTAGCTCGATTTGAAATGATCATTTGGGCTTTGCATAAAAGTCTAAGTTATTATTTCATCTTATTAATTGCAATACGTCAGTATATATCAACTTGCCTTGTGTAAAAAAACTACCTAAAATATTTATATGTATATATATATATATATATATATATATATATATATATATATATAATATAACACACACACACACACACACACACACTATATATATATATATATATATATATATATATAAATATATATATATATATATAAATATATACTTGTAGAAAATCTAATAAATTAAATACACCAAAAATAATTATATAGTATGTAGCTTTTAATGCTCTGAATGCCATAAACAAAACCATCCAATTTCTAAAAACGAGTCTATTTACTTTCCAGTATTTCATACATATATTTTTGTTATAGTCTATTTGTGTACAACTTGGTAACACCAAATTTTCGAAATTTGACATTCTGTCTTAAGAGACAACATATTAATGACATTCTACGCAACATGTCTCATATTAATGAAAATTATCAATTAACTTGGATACGAAAACTGGGTATTCTGTTTTTTTTTAAGTTTGTATTTGAACGTTCAAGTACTCAAGAACTTTATAATATTTTTTTGTAAGTGAAAAATACATTAAACTCTCATCCAAAGTTTGTTCTGAATAACCTACTGTCTCTTCACAAACCATATAAAACGATACTATTGTAGATAATCACTATTTTTTGATATAAAATTGACAAAAATTCTTATTTCGGCGTAACAAAAAAGTGAAAGTATAAAAAGTTAATGTAATTTCACCCGACGTGAGTTCATTGCTTCCTAGTGTTCTAATACCATGTATATTAACCTATTTAAAGGAAGTTTTAATAGAAAACGGCGTTCACAAGATTAAAATCAATAAATATCTCAAACTAGTTTCACATTGCACATCTGAGAACTATTTCCAATAATAGTAAGTATACGTACAACACGAAGGAACTGCCATGGGAAATAGTCTATCACTCTTCATGGCCCACGTATTTATGTAGCGATTTGAAATTGACTTTAAACAGCACTCCAAATGCTACTCAAGAATATGGTTAACATACATGAATGACATTTTTGTCGTTTTTGACACTTTTCAATTAAATATTGATTATTTTCTCTATAAACTAAGTTAAAAATTTAAAAGTATAAAATTTACCTACGAACTAGAAAACAATGGACGGATACCAATTTTGGATACACAAGAAATTAGGGAAGGTAGTAAATTAGTATTTGATGTCTATTGAAAAGAAACCAATCCAAATTGTTTTATTTTCTACTACTTCCAACCATAGTTTACTACATAAATTGGCAGCTTTTAATCTTTTAATCGATAGATTAAATAGCTTTGCCTTTAAATAAAGACAGGTTTGTTAAGGAACTTGCAATTATTTAACAAATAGATATAAGATTTTCATTCAGTGTCAAGAACATGAATGATTCACCTCTTGGCATTAACACATTGACTGCAGGAATAAAATTTACTGTCGTTTCTAGTGTGCGATACAATCTTTCAGGACTTGACCAAAACTTTTTAAATCTGCAGCTTATATCTCCAGCAGCATGTAAATGGTTATAGCTTTGTGAATCCATCTAAGTATAGAATAGCAAGTTGTTCACTATTATTATTGCAAAATTCCATTCTATAATCTATATTGTATCTAAGGTTGAACCAGTGTATGCCTCCGGGGACTAGAACCGCATATGAAGTAGTAAAACTGTGTTAGTGTTTTCGATGGGTAAAGTGGCAATTAATCATTGATTCAATTCATTTTCTCATTTGAAAGTCCTTTGTTTTAATAAACTATGGCATTACTAGTAATAATGTTCTAATATCACCTAAAATCTTGTATAAGTAAATGCTTCTTATAACAGCAAAAAGGAATAAACATGGACATTTGGATGCGAATACATGTATACAAACAAACAACATATAAATAATATATGAGTGATCGTTATTAAAGCAACTTAAACAATAACCTGGTTGTCCCTCGCAATCTGCATAGTAAATAATTTCTTCGAACCATTCTATCGGATTCACGGCGACTAAGTGTTTCCGAATACGCCGATAATAGCAACCTCTACATAGTTTTTCTTTTTTCTTCCAGTCCCATCAGGTTCTATAAAAGTATGTTGACGTTTTTTAGGAAGCGTTTGTTCTTTAAGAAGAGTTAATATACTAGAGATTCTGTCAAAAGTTTTCGAAATTTCGTTATTCCAATTATAGTTTTGGACACCGTATTATAGGCAATCCAAGAATTAACCACAGTGGTTCCCAGTAGTAATTCAAACATTACTTTCATACAATAGAATGTAAAACAGACTTACAAAATCGGGTACGAAAAGATATCTTACTGGTACCACTTCATACTTTTTCGTAATACATTATATTAGTAGAAATTTGACCACTAAAATAGCGATTTTTTTTGCCTTATTGTAATCGATTATACACTGAAGTTTAAGAACTTCTCTCTTTGTGTTAATTTTACCTATCGGTTTCAGCATCGCATCATGAGCTGGATTCGTTGCTATCTTCAATACGGGTCTTTTGTCCATTTATTTGATTACTTTAATGTTGTTACTTTCCTTACCAAGAACTTGACATTTACTTCACTTAATCTTTAAATGAATCGGAAATCCCCTTTCTGTTGGTTCTAAATGTTCTGCTATGAATAATTTTACTTTACACAGATTTCTTGTCAATGGAATGCCAGAATAAAAGTTGTCAGCATATATTACTTTGTCCCTCTTTGGGACTAATTGGTTCCAAAAGTTTAAAATTATAGACTGCGAATGTCCCAACTACTATCTGCGTCACCGTTTCCAGAATACACGCTAATAAGAATGTATAATCTTCAGGCGAACACAGTTTCTATATTTTTACGCCTTATTTGTGGTACTTGTTTGGGATATAAGTAGATGGATGACAGGTCTTTCAGAACCTCATTTCCTCCAGAATCCCTCATTTCCTTCCTCATTCTGGACCAAAAAGTTTTCTTCGACTAGCCATTTTCATCTTTCGAGATAAATATATCTTAAATTTTCATCTTTCGAGATAAATGAGTATCCTCATTTTCTCCCACATCTGGACCAAATAGTTTTCTTCGACTAACCATTTTTCATCTTTCGAGATAAACCTATCTTGTTGGTATCAATTAATATTAAAATTTTCTCAGCTACCCGAATCTCTAGAAATTTTTTAGATTGCATCAACCCCCAGGGAGCTACCCTAATTTTAAGATTTTTTACCTGTTGCGATTTTTTTAGTCATGCAATACATCAAATTAATCTAAAATTTTACGCACAACCCGAATCTGCAAACAGATTTAAAATCGGACCACGCCCTGCAAAGTTATACCCCTTTAAAGTCCTGATCCTCTAAATTTTGCTCTTAGCTCTATAAGCAAACCTAACAAATAGTTTTCTTTGACTAGCCATTGCATCTTTCGAGATAAACCTATCTTGTTTGGTAACAATTAATATTAGATTTTTCTCGGCTACCCGAATCTCTAGGAAGTTTTTAGATAGCATCATCCCCCAGGGAGCTACTTTCACTTTAAGATTTTTCACCGGAAGCGATTTTTGACCGTCCGCATAAATTTTTTTATACATGCGATACATCAAATTAGTCTAAAATTTTACGCAAAATTCGAATCTGCAAACAGATTTAAAATCGGACCACGCCCTGCAAAGTTACACTTTAAAGCTCCCAAATCTCATTAAAATTTTGTTCATTTATGACATATGCTTTAACCAAACATCTACAAAAATCAAAAACCGTTTAGATTTTAGAAATGGATCCTTTATAAAGCCATGAGTGTTTAATATTTAAAACCATTTTTCAAACGGTGATCCACTGTTTTTTAGAATATTCAAAACCATAACTTTTTAAATTTTAAACAGTTATCAATGTCTGGTTTAACATTTTTTAATAACTATGCACGTCATAATTATGTAGTCAATGCTAAATAAGTACTTGAAAAATACAAGTCGTTCTGAACTAATGCCTTAACGATTATGGGCTACCTAAATTACATATGAAAGCTGTATATAATTTCTTTTCTTGAACTTTCTATAAATTATGTTTGTGCATTTAAATTGATGTATAATTGCCGGGGATTCACACAAGGTACTTTCTAGCAACCAGCATCGACTACGTATTTAGGGAAATACAAATTTTAAATAAACACTTTAAACCTTTACTAAGGGAATACCAACTTGTTGTCTACAGGATACTTACTAATAAAGCAATTTAATTTTAAATAACTTCTATGTCATATTTTCGGATATGGTAGGCTTGAATATTTTCTTTGGAAACAACCGAAGACTGCCGAAGACACTCAAAGAGTGCACAAACGCGGTCACTAAACCAATTAGCATTAATATCAAGTATTCCGTACTTTCGTAGGTTGCTCATTTCCTAGAACCAAATCTTCCGCAATGTACAATATCCTTAAAACTATCTATATTAATATTCTTAACTACACTTCGTGAGACCCCTTTAATTTTTTTAATCGTATCTTTCTCGCTTACAATACAGTCGGACTTAGCCTTACTACCAACAACTTTTAATACTAGACCCACATTAAATTTGTCTTTGAAATTCCCTACAACTTTTTTTTGTTTACATGCGGTGTATTGTATTTATTATCTGCGGGGTACACCACTTTAAACGTAAAAATGAAAACAAGATAGTTTAATACGTCTATTAATAATTTTTGCTAATGTTGGCGATACAAATATGTAAAAACAAACTTTATCAAGAAATATGTTTTTGATAAAATACATACATGTATTGATAACATCTATAAACCGCTGTGGTAACCAGAGTCTGGCGAATCTGGGATAGCCAAATCTCTAAACATTTGCGCAAGCGATTGCCTTGCAGTTGCATCTTTTAAGTACTGGATGGGGTAACATTTAATAATTTCCAACACTATCAAGTAATTTAAATTGCTGCAATCATTAGACAGAGAAATACTGGCACGACTCTCTCCCTCTAATAACGTTTGAACCCTTACTTCCTCCGTAGTATTTCCACATACTTTTTTTATATCACCTACAAATTTTTCGTAAAATTCTGAAAAGTTTCTACACTCAGCCATTATAAAACAGATTAATTCTCGCAAATTTAATAGCTTGATGCACTCGTACGTAGTTAGCACAATAACATTCCGATCTTTCGTAATCTCTATATTATATAAATTCTCTTTTCAAAATTGTTCAACAGCCATATACTTCTATTAAAGGCTGTGCTCAGCTGCAATTTGAAATCTTGATCCAATTGTATGTCAACAACGTCGTTTCCAGTAGTCAAACCATTTAATCGAGTGTTTAGCACGTCACGAAAAAATTGGTGAATTTGGAATTCCACTTGAAAAGTACACAATTTCTTCCAATCGAAGTAAGAGAATGTTATCGTAGAATCAGCACACATACCACTACAGCAAATAACTTGGATGGCAGGTTGAAGACCACCATATAAATCAAAACCAACTTCTATTATATGGTGGTGAGAATTTGGAGGAAATTCGCCTAACCTATAGGTTGTCTTAACAACTAGGTGGTTGATATTTAATTGTGGTACTCGCACATCACTTGTAACGTCAACACAAGAAAAATCCATCTTTAACTTATAATTTTAATCAAACTCGACGATACTTTGACGACTAATGCACTGGAACATGACTTCCTCGTCTTTTATGCCGATTGTCGAGCGTGCGCAGCTCCTTGTTATGTTAATTGGCGTTATATGCAAGTCTTGACTGGAAAGGTGACGCGTATAATTGTTTTATAGTGGCTTTTACCTGTATGTATTTAACCACCAACACCATTTTTAGAATTATTATACAAAATTACTCTTAGCAGTATTTTTAATATAACTCCGTCGTGTAACCTATCAAATTATTATATAATTTTCCTGGGGCATCAAAATTAATTATCACGTCTTTTAAAATTAGCTCCAACAAGGACCCGCATAGTGTTTTAATATTCAAGAACCTAACAGCAAAACACCTCCACATTTTTATTTAGATTTAACTCGATAATACAGCAATTTTAAAAAAAAATATTTATAGTTATTACTATTTCTATGCACCCGTCTGCGCGGACGAGTCCATTTAATTAGAGAGAAGCCCGCATTTACCTTTAATAAAAAAATATTCTACACCATACGTTTCACCAACATGGAATTTCAAGAATGTAAGTGACGCGCGTAATTAAATGCGATCTTGAACCAAGTAATTAGATTACTAGAAATGCACCCTACTTTCTGTTTGAGAAAATTCAATACAAATTGGGGTAATAATCAAATAATAGATGCTGGTTGCTAGAAAGTACCTTGTGTGAATCCCCGGCAATTATACATCAATTTTAATGCACAAACATAATTAATAGAAAGTCCAAAAAAAGAAATTATATACAGCTTTCATATGTAATTTAGGTAGCCCATAATCGTTAAGGCATTAGTTCAGAACGACTTGTATTTTTCAAGTACTTATTTAGCATTGACTACATAATTATGACGTGCATAGTTATTAAAAAATGTTAAACCAGACATTGATAACTGTTTAAAATTTAAAAAGTTATGGTTTTGAATATTCTAAAAAACAGTGAATCACCGTTTGAAAAATGGTTTTAAATATTAAACACTCATGGCTTTATAAAGGATCCATTTCTAAAATCTCCACGGTTTTTGATTTTTGGAGATGTTTGGTTAAAGCATATGTCATATATGAACAAAATTTTAATGAGATTTGGGAGCTTTAAAGTGTAACTTTGCAGGGCGTGGTCCGATTTTAAATCTGTTTGCAGATTCGAATTTTGCGTAAAATTTTAGACTAATTTGATGTATCGCATGTATAAAAAAATTTATGCGGACGGTCAAAAATCGCTTCCGGTGAAAAATCTTAAAGTGAAAGTAGCTCCCTGGGGGATGATGCTATCTAAAAAATTCCTAGAGATTCGGGTAGCCGAGAAAAATCTAATATTAATTGTTACCAAACAAGATAGGTTTATCTCGAAAGATGCAATGGCTAGTCAAAGAAAACTATTTGTTAGGTTTGCTTATAGAGCAAAGAGCAAAATTTATAGAAACAGGACTTTAAAGGGGTATAACTTTGCAGGGCGTGGTTCGATTTTAAATCTGTGTGCAGATTCAGGTTGTGCGTAAAATTTTAGACTAATTTGATGTATTGCATGACTAAAAAAATGTTAAAGAATGCTCAGAAATCGCAACAGGTAAAAAATCTTAAAATTAGAGTAGCTCCCTGGGGGATGATGCAATCTCAAAAATTTCTAGAGATTCGGGTAGTTGAGAAAATTTTAATATTAATTGATACCAAACAAGATAGGTTTATCTCGAAAGATTAAAAATGGTTAGTCGAAGAAAACTATTTGGTCCAGATGTGGGAGGAAATGAGGATGCTCATTTATCTCGAAAGATGAAAATTTAAGATATATTTATCTCGAAAGATGAAAATGGCTAGTCGAAGAAAACTTTTTGGTCCAGAATGAGGGATTCTGGAGGAAATGAGGTTCTGAAAGACCTGTCATCCATTTACTGATATACTAACTAGACAGCATTGTTCCCCTAAATGGTCTCATAGATTCATCACTTACAGGAGCTGGTTCTGATTCTAAAACTACTTTGCAATTATTGTTTTAAACTTGAACCAAATTGTCTATTTTGTAACGCCTGTTTTTGGTCTCTGCTGCATCATTTTTGAAGATTGAAATTAGAATATAAGTCAGTTAGAAGACGATAGAGAACGTTACGGACTAATTTAGGCTGATGTTAGAATAAAATACTGGGACCAAAGCTGGATTCTCTATTAATATATTTGGCGTATGCTTGGAAATTCGAATCCATTGGTAAATATTAGTTAGCTATATTTGGATAGTTTTAAGTCGACCTTTCAAGTCGCACCGGTAAGCAGAGCTGGCGGCTGCTTTGCGGTAAAACGGATCCCTTCCCTTTTACGTTTTGCCAGTGCCTTGTTGATCAGACGTATTCTAAGATCAACGCTGGGGATACCATTATGTAAACCCCAATTCTAGTTTTAGTTTATATATTTTATTCATGATTAATTAATTTTGAAGACAGGTTTATTTGAAACACGTTTATTTTCGCGTTTAAAACCAATGTAGTAGCTTCGGGTGGAGCATTAGGGACGTGATTACAAGTGTCGTGGCCGTTACTTACATTATACTGTATCATTATTTTAAAAATGAAGAAATCTTAACAACAGGAGGTACCTGTCTCTGGGCATTACGTTTGTTATAAATTCGTTACGATATAATGATTGCTGTGAGCAGTACAAGTTTATGTATGGTGTTTGATCTAAACACAAATGTAATACCCAAGGTTGAATTTCATTACTGTCGGTATTAGTCCATGTACTCAATCTGGATTTACTAGAATGACGTCTATTGAGTTGATGTTGCACAGAAATGTTGGTATCGGCTACAATTGTATCTTTTACATCGTCAGTGATAAGATAACCAAAAATTTTGATAAACTTAAGGATAGTTGAATGATCTATGTGATTACTCAGTATACAATGTTCTTTACATAACTTGAAGGTAGTGGTTTGAGCTGATATATCACTCCATATACTATCATTCTCATTGTAACTGCTAGAACTGCCATCACTGCCCATATCAATATTGTTAGCAAATGCAAAATCATCATCATCGTTTATATCTATTTTTGACTTGCGTTCACTGTCACTTTCATTACTAGAACTGGCTCGGTAGTGTTTATCATTATAAATATCATCATCAGTCGCATACAGATCCGTATCACTACGTTTCCAATCGTCATCATTAGTTGCATACAGATCTGCATCACTTCGTTTTAAATTGTAATAATGACTTTCTGAATTTACACTCTCTTTTTGTACAACTACATCTGGTTGCCGCGCGTCTGCCTAATTAGAGTCCCTAGTACCATCATCGACAAGTAACACAACTCTACTTTTACTACAGTACTTTTTTGTTTTGTTCACAAATTTTTGTAACTTTAATATACCATAATAAAATACTGAAAAATTTCTGTTCCACAAATCTGTGCATCAATTTTTTATCGTAATAATCTTCTTACAAGGTTATAGCTTTTTAACTTCTCTCTATATTCTGTCTTTTGCAGCTTTCGCAACCAAAAACGGCCTAGTCTAGCTGTGCCAGGGTAATTTATTCATACCCTGTCGCGCACCTATTTTTTTCATCACACCTGGAAAAGGGTAGAGTGTAGTGTTACGGTCGTAATTTTCATAACGACATTTGCATTTAGCAGTGTACTTCAAAAGTATATTCTTTCCAAATTAGATTGTATGAATTCGAATAGTGATAGCACGCCGTGTTATCAGGTACCGGTTCCCGGACTAGCTTTGATGGTCTCAACACAATATTCTTGATTACACTCTTGATTCGAATCGAGCAATTTTAATTACGCCGTTGGAACGTTGTATTTCCTCCTTTATTGAAAGGGTTTTGGCGGATTAATTGAAGGAAATTATTCGTTGTGATTTGAAATAATTTTCTTATTTCCTTATTGGGATCTCGGCGATTCGTAAGTATCGAAGAATTTTTCAAATAGATAACTTTTATGCTATTGTAGATCTAAAGTGAATCCTCGACCGTTGTATTTGGTGACCACTTGTACATTTTTCGTTTGTTGTTTTGTACTGGACCCGGAATTGACCGGTAAGAAGTCGTGAATATATTAATGGAAGTTATAGGTTATAAATTTTAGGGTTCCAAGTTCCAAGTTCCAAGTTCCAAGTTCTAAGTCTTCAAATCCCAGTTTGCAGTTTTCAGTCTCGATCTGCAGTTTTCAGTTTAGCCCCAATAATAGCTCCAGTCGTTATTTTGCCGTCGCAAACCTTAGTTGGTTTATGCTAAGATCAGCTTACAACGACTAGTGTAGCTGTGGGTGAGTCGTTCCACATTTAATTTTTCTACTGCAACCGTCTGGTTGATATTGCTTGTTGAAGATTTTTTTTTTATTTAATAACACTTTACTGAAGACTGTTTTGTTTACACATTATTATAGGGTGGGTTCAGATTTACTAATTTGTAATTTACATTATTCACAATTTTAACACGTGTGTGAAGTTTAGCCAATGCACCGATCATTATAGGTATAATTATAGTTTATACCAATGCCCTCAGCGTTCAAGGGTCAATCTACGAGGATCCTGGTATACCACCCTTAACATTATTTAATAGTCATTCTGTTCTGCCATCTTGGCGCAGATTTGTTTCAATAGGTTGGCTGAATTGCGTTAAATATAATAGTAAAAGTAGCAGTAAGAGTTATACAATCAGGTTATTTGCTGTTTGTTTATTGGAAATTACACCATAACAAGTGGGTGGGTAATTGGAGCCTTTTATATGTTTACTGTTGTTATAAATATATTATATGTTTGTAGTAAAGTGTCAATACTGTATGTAAAAGAGAGTTTTGTATTACTCGAGTGTGAGGTGTGAGGAGAATTTTTGCTGATTTGGGTGTTACAGGTAAGCGTGAGGATTTCCTATTTCAGTCCCGTCGGAGTACAGCTGTTATAGATTTAGGTGGCGCTCATTTGGCTGGTTGTTTATGGTCTACCCCACCCCGGCCTCAGTACTGGGTTGGTCCAGGGCATATGGAAGCTGTTGACTCCGACTACCCGGAAAGGTATTATTTGCCCGTTCCTCTTTTGTGATTAGTATTGAACTATATCGAGTACGTCCCTGTGTTGTGTTGTTTTGTAGCGTCACAGTAGGTTTAATAAAAAATTAATGTAATTTATGGCGTCCAATATAACCTAATATATACCCCCCTATAGTACATGTATTAAATTAGTAAAACGATAACTCGGAATTTTTCGTTTAGCTTTTGAATAGTCAATTAAAGATAAATTTAGGGATCAACATGATCGTCTAGGTCCTTGGATGTTCCTACAGGATCTTCTGTAGCTAAGGAATATATTTAATATTGTGATATTCTTGTATTACAAAAAATGCCTATGTCTATGTGGTTGTCTGTTTTTGGTTAGGCGACGCCCATTTATTTTTGTAAACCTTAGATTTAACCCCTCTCTCTCCCACACACGCTCATGCCTCCGGAGACTTAATCCCAGCTAGCCGTAATTATTTCGGAGCTTTTTAAAATCTTATTTGTTATTATTTCCTGTGAACATCCCCTTGTCAGCGTTCTAAAACTCTGCTTTGAGAGATTTTCCCAAACTATCAAGTGAATCAAGTTGCCATGCTACGAATGAAACGAATTGGCTAAGTACATTTAAGTAGCAAGAGACAAACTTATAATGTCGCCATATATTACACCTCGGAGCAATCAGATAAATTTTTCTTACAACTTCTAGAAAATGTAGTCTCTATTTTTACTGTTGAATTACAAATTTGTATATTTATTAATTTAAATCAACCCCATTCACTTACCATTCCATTTGTATGCAACTGACAGTTCAAAATCTTTAGTATAATGTGAGTAAGTGCCGCTGCACTTGCGACCACGTTCCCAATACTCCTCCCGAAAGTACTACATTTAAATGCGAAAAATTTCATGCTTCCAATAAACTGGACATCAAAACTAATTAAATAGTAAATGCAATTTAGAAACTATAAACTAAGGTGGGTTTAAGTAATGGTACCCATAGCGTCGACCTTGGAGTGTATATGATCAACAGGACAATAGCAAAAGGTAAAAAGGGATGGATCTGTATTACCGAACAGCAGCCACCACTTCTGCTTACCGGAAGGGTCAAACTAAAAGCTATCTAAATTTAGTTAAATTAGTATTGAAACGAGCTACTGCTACCGCGTTTCTTTAATTTAAAACAAGTAATAATAAAGGTTTTTATTACTCACTGTTCACAAGTCTAATTAACAGTATATGCCTTATTTATATATGTTTTCAGTCCACTTAACAATGAAGCACTATTACACTAATGAATTTACAAGCACTAATATCTTCTTAAACTAACTTCTTTACCCTAGGACCATTAACAACACTAACACAACTATTTATTTATACACTTCTATTTACTTATGTATACTACAAGCTGCATGTACATTAGACACAGCATATATCATTTATGTATAAATTCTTGAACTCCTAAAAGCTCAACTACGTTTACTGTACACGATATAATTTATATTAGACATTCAAGTATAGACTAACTCTTACATTCATAAGCGGCCTTATATATACCCTGAATTAAAGATATGACTCATTATCTAGTATTTTCTAGAAGAATTCTGGAACCGTAGAGAATAAACAGCGCCTGCGGCATTTTGTGTGTGTTTGATGGGTTGTCTAGTAGTAGCTCGCAACAGTATTTACTAATGGATTCGCATAAGCTACATGTATTAAAAGAGAATTCAGCTATTTGTTCCTACTCTACAAATTTAACAATATCGTTTGCCCTAGTCTAAGTAATTTATTGTAATTCCTAAATTCCTAAATTTGTTTCTAACGTTCCCCAACTGAATTGTTCTAATTTCAATCTTCCTTCCTATAGAGTACGATCCAAATACACAAAACGCCAAACAAAATTAATCAAACGAAAAAAATCCCACATATATATTTTTTTATTATTTTTTTTATTATATATTTCTGGACGTTGTAATGTATAAATTAAGATCAAATAACCTTTTTTGGGTTTTCTTTCTTCCAAATTTGAAGGTTGCAATAATAATGTTATTTGTAACCAATTGACGTTTCGAGAAATATGTTCCCTTAGAATTAGTTCTAAAATTAGAGTAAAAAGTTAACATATTTGGAGATGATTCAAATTTACTTACTTTGATTTGACTGAAAACTAATTAACAAATCTTATTTGTACGATGTGCATTCATCCTTATATTTTCCATCGTTCAATTATTAGCTCGATTTGAAATGATCATTTGGGCTTTGCATAAAAGTCTAAGTTATTATTTCATCTTATTTACTATAATACGATAGTATTTATCAGCTTACCTTGTGTAATTAACTACCTAAAATATTTATATATATATATATATATATATATATATATATATTGATATGATTACGCCGTACTCGGTGTTATGACGTTTTCATCTAACTCCACCGCTCTGTGTTCTCAAATCAAATTTAATCTTACTAATTTTACTATTATGCCACGGCTAGCCCTTCTTAACCTACACAGAGTGCACAACGTTACGATGATCAATTTTTCTCTTCTCCACCCCTTTATGATTACCTATTTGTTTGAGTTTATAAAGCGAAGTCAATTAATTTCATATAAAGAAAAGAAATATTATTTACAAGTTTTGAATTGATAAATATTTAAATACACCCTTCAATCAATCAATATCATATGTATCATTTATCCCAAAATTTATATACTTTGAATTCAATCTAAAGTCACCAAAAACTACCCTTTTTACCAAAGAAACTTGGAACGTTCTAGATCCCTTTATAGTACATTAGGTAAGTTTAACGTATGCAATGTTTGTTGTTGACTTCGTTATACTTTTTATATAAATTGAATAAATTCAGTATTGAAATTTAAATAGAAAAATATCTTAAAAATAAATAGATCTGACCTGCTACAGCTTGTTCGGGTTGTGGATCAACACCCGTTTGTTGTCCTCCTTCGTTGAACCAGTGCTTAGTTACAGTCACCCCTCGTTTTCCAAAAATTACTTCGTGCTTCTTTATTTTATGTGCCTAGCAACTCAAAATTGTACCAGAATTGTACCAAAATATAATTGTCGACGCTGATTTGAAATATTATATTGACCCAGATTTGAATTATTCTTATTGACGCATACTTGAATTATTGCAACTTGAAATGTTCAGAAATGTTCCCCAGATTCGAAATATTATATCATCAAGATTCGAATTATTATTATCGCAGATTCGAATTACACCACAAATTTAAATTATTGTCATCAACATTCGAATTATTTTCATCGAGATTCGAATTATTAAAAAATGTACCACCAATTCGAATTATTATCATCAACATTCGAAGCCGTTAAACGGTAAAAGAAGTCTTCTTAATCGTTGCACTTATTGTCGCTTATAACATACACTTGATATTTTATTATATTTAAATTACGCGTGACTTTCTGATTAGCAGTGACGCAGCTTCGTTCTGCCTGAGTTGTGAACTGACCCGTCTTATCATTGCTGTGTGTTAATATAGGCTGATCCCACTCACATGTGGGCTGGGTTTTCAATAAGTCTTGTAAATATCTCAACCAACCACGTCTTTGTATTTCCTGCATTTCGAAATTGTTTCTGATGTAATTTCTTTGGTTTTCCGTGTAATATCTATTTGATATAGATACCTAGTTATCTTTGCCAGACGTTGTTTTGTATGGATATCGCCTTTTGGATAATTGAACAAAATAAATGATGTAACTTCAATGCTATTTTCGTTTATCTATGCGTGTTTTCAACTGCGTTTTCTTATCAAAAATGTTTATTGTTTCCGCGTACTTACATAAAGCTTTGATAGGTTTTATCTCTTATCTTCGTATTTGTTTTATAACTAATTAGAACACTTCTCAATGCGTGTTTAATTATATGTACTATCACTTCTTCTGAATACGCGCTCTATTGTTGAAAGATTACTTAAAATTAATAAAGGTCTATATACAGAGTGTTAAACACTTGCTATTTACATAATGTATGAATTACATATTTTTCTGCTAAATACGCGTTTTATTGTTGTAAGATATGCTTACTTGCATAACTTAAAGCTAATTATGGTCTATATACAGGGTGTTAAATGCTTGTTATTTACATAATGTACGAATTACTTAATTTTCTGCTAAATAAATGCAGTTTTCTGATTCCTATTGCAATTTATGGTTACTACACAACCCTTGCTATTCAATACACCTCTAAACAACCCCTTATCACAGCAATATATATATATATATATATATATATGTGTGTGTGTGTGTAATTAATTATCTAAAATATATATGATATATATATATATATATATATATATATATATATGAATTACGTTCAAATCATGTCCAGGGTATTATATTTTTAATCTTTCAATTACTAGCTCGATTTGAAGTGATCATTTGGGCTCGTCATAAAAGTCTAACCTATTATTTGATATCATTAGTTAATATTATGGGATTATAATCAACTTGCCTTGTGTAATTGCCCAAACTATGTATTTAATAAGTTGACTTACGGCCGTGAATTTGAGCGTCGTTTACGCTTTATATCTGATATGAGTCAACCATTTGACACTGTCAGATATGATTGACAAAATCCAAACGTATTTGAAAGTGTGGTTAGGTACATGCTTTAGATTTGTATATCTTTCCAATTGTTTTCACCCGTCTGGCTGGCGCAATTGATTAGCGCATCGACGGTTACAGCCGGAGATACATGTTCGAATCCTGTCTGAGAGCTAATATTTTCCATCTTCCAATTAGTAGCTAGATTTCAAATGATCATTTAGGTTTTGCAAACATAATATACTATTGCGTGATTAAAGCAAATCTTCAATAAGACGAAGAAGTTTCTTATTCAATACAAATTTTCTGTTTCTAGAAACACATCATGACTGCAATTATACGTATAGTTCATTCGCTTAAACTTTAGGATGTCGTCACAACTTGATAAAATGCTACATTGCCAATGTTAGTTTAAATTCTAATGTATTTAATGAAAGTTATACGAATATTCCCACTGGCAAGAGGAATTGGTGTCAACACCCAACAGAACTGCCAGACTTTGTTGTGTTAAATAACAGTATCCTGCAAGCGTAATTCTAGGTATTCATTTATATTCAGTAGCCACCACTTTATTACTACATTTGAAGTCATCCTGAAGTTAAAGCGAATGGATTTAATATATTTAACCAATATATGTATTGTTCTTTCTAAAATCATTTGTCATATATTGCTATACGTATAACATTTCCGTGCATTAATCGTAGATCAATTAAAGTCGAGAAAGTGCACAAGCATAAAAGTAAGTTTCGTTCTTCTAACCATTAAACATTAGTTTGAGCACTTAGACAGAGTAAAAACATATCCGTTAATGGCCTTTTATTTTATTACTCTCCCATTACCATAGCGGAAATCTGTCTAAAATAATCTTGGCTGTGCGCCCGCAAACGAATTTACAGATTCAGTAAATTTGCAACTCAAATTCATTACATTAATGTACTTATTCACACGTATATAGACTGAAACGGTTTTACAAACAATGAATTTTTAAGGGCCGCAGATGGGGAAAACACCTTTAATTTTAATTTTAAATTACGTTCTGTAAAATCAAAGGATGCGAATTTATGATCGTCGTTTAACGCTTAACCGCATACGCCAAGTATTTGTAAAATATTTTCATATTTTTAGCTAGACCTTTAACTAAGGAATTACTACGTGGAAAACTGTATTGACGTTTGTTTATTTAAGGCATGAAAGGGTTGAACTGTGAACTCTTAAAAACAACAAATATTAAGTAATATATTCAGTTTAAACCGGGAGCTAGTGTCACAAAATCGGTACTGTTTTGTTTACCTTTAAAACGTATTTTAATGGATAGTATTTAATCCAATAAAACTCATGGCGCTACTCTACATGTCCTGGAACTGAAGCAGATGCATGTTTATATTGCGATAAACATTGCTATAAATAAATAAATCTTCCTATTGTGTAAACATACGTACCTTTGTAGACTGTTTGTTTATAACATAATGTAGTGAACTAAAATAGTCTGCCATCTTGAAAGTGGGACGGAACTAATCCGCCGAGATGCAAGAAATTGCAATTAACAAAAAAAGAATCATTTGCTTATATTCATTCTTGAAGACTTCAATTTAAAGAAATCCATGTTCTAGCTGCTTGTTCGTGAGACAGAAGTGCAGAAACCTTTACGATAATACAATACACCCATTTCTAAACAAGAAGACTGTATTTTTTAGAAATAATGAACTTTGGCGAAAGAACTTATATAGAAACCTATTGCATTCTAAGCACGGATTGGCACAAGCAGGAATCACTTTGAAATAATGCATGCATTTAGTTTGGATAAGAATGAAGGTGAATCACCTTGTCTATCCCTACTTCTTCCATGAAAACAGTGGATGTTTGAAAATAATGGGATAGATAAGCCCATATAATAGCTCGGGACAAGGACACAATCTAGCGTCCTTTCATTCTATTGCCAAGGTGGAGACTGAAATATTAACAATGCAGCGGTTTTGAGTTTTGTGCTCTAGCAAAAAGCAGAAAATAATTCTCTTCAAGCCAGATACATTGATGTATACGTGACCTAAAAAATTTCAATAATATTCTAATATTGTAAGGAATTTTGATTTTACATAACATTTATGTTGGTCGGCAGTGCGGATATTGTTATAAATAAAAATTAATTTTGTCAAGATGGCAGACCATTTTAGTATGCTACCTATATTTTATACACATGGTATACAAAGTTTTGTATGTTTATACATTGGAAAGATTTATTTATTTATTACAGTGTTTATCGCAATATAAATAGGCGTTAGTTCCAGGGCTTGATGATAAACTAGCGCCATGAGTTTTATTTCATTAAATACTATTCCTTAAAAAATGCGTTAAAAGTCTACAGATGAAACCGATTTTGTGACGCTAGCTCCTGGACTATTGATATGAGTAGAAGGTGTGAATGGTTGTGGGTCAGAGCCATCGGTGGATCCTCCCATCTCCCAAATCCCACCTCCTCCCGCCTCCCACCTCACTCCACCTCCCGCTTTACTTCACCTCCCACCTCACTCCACCTCACACTCCCACCTTACACTTCAACATTTTTCACCGCATACTTACCACTTCACTCCACCACCCACCTCATCATTTTTCACATAGCGCCTCCCACTTCATCACTTTTCACCTCATACCCCCACATCATCATATTCCACCTCATACCTCTCACCGCATCACTTTCCACCTCGCATCTCATCACTAACCACCTCACACCTCCCACCTTATCACGTACTTTTTACCCTTCCCCCACCCACTTCACAGATTTTCACTTCCTACCTTATACCTCCCACTTTTCACCTCACCACTTTCCACCTCTCCCACATCCCACCTTTTACAGCATCCACCTCCTATCTCACACAGCTGTCACTGATAATCCGTGCGAGATTAAAAAAGAATCTAACAAGAAATATTACATATCCAATGTCTTCATCCGTATACAATTCATTCAAATTTATGTTTAATTATTACCAAATCTCTTAAGTCTAAAATGCTTAAAACTGCAGCGTGTTATCAGTCAACCTATTCTAAAGTTAACAGCGAACACCATGGGGAGGTTATACGCATACATTATTCACCATAATAGAAGCGTCACAGGATATGGAAGAAAAGATGGGGAAAGAGCTTAAACTACTATACACAAAATCTTAAAATTAACATATACAAAAATGATAAAAACATGTACAGCTTACAACTAAGTGAAATAAAAATCTTCAATCTTTCGATATCTCTAGACACACGTATAAATAGTTCTGGGGACGATAAAACCCTTGTCATTATCCCCAGATAAGCTAATTTTGTTAATTAGCTTCGTATACAATTTGTGTGTGCTGCTTCTTATAGTTGGCATGGTATGTCTGAGGTCATCTATATTATTCTGAACAATATCTTTTAATTTACTAACATTAATACCAGCAACCACACTGCGGCTAACGCCTCTAATTTTCTTAAAAATGTTTTTTTCAAAATAATGCAATAGGATTTGGCTCTAATGCGTACAAACTCCAGAACCAATTTCCCGTTAAACTCATATTTAAATTTACGCACCACCTTCTTATTTACTAAGAGAATATTCTACAGGATAGTTAATTGTATCGAAATATTCTAATTTTTTGCTTAGATCACTATAAAAATCTTCTGTTTTTACACTGTAACTAAGGAATCCGTATCGGTATAAAGTAGGCGAATTTTTATGATCCTACACGAACTGTATCACATTATACTGAGAATCGTACATCAGAGTCTTGGAGAGGTCTAATATCGAGAATCTCCCATAAATGGGTTTATTATATCATCTGTATGATAACCAAATTCTCACTGAGCACTATACTGCTATTAAAGTTCGGGCGGGCAATCAAACTACTTGCGCACAGGTAATTTTTTTCCGGCTTCCAGCGAGTTACAATATTCACATTAACGGTTTGTCCACATTCTTCATGGTTTACCAAAAAATGGCGTTATTTATCCCTGTTAGTCCATTCTTTATTCCATAAACACTGTTGTAGGTTTCTGTTGTGTATGATATAATTTTTCTTGTGTTCCAGCGTGGCGAGTAGTTTCGGGGTCTAAGCCTCTATTCGGCAGTATTTATGTTTCCGGACAGAAAAGTAAATCGGGGTACACAAGAGCCACTTCCAAAATATAACCCATTTTGTAGATCTCGGGATGATTTCTTGTATAAGTAAATGCTGACTCATAGTCCACCCATACATGCGGTAGTATCGTAATAGTGCATGTATTTGTTGTTGGTCCTAGCGTGTCTCACACTGCACTGCGTTAGACTTCGCCTTATGCCAGCCTTACAAAATTGTGCATATTGATGTCGATGAGCAATTTCAATTTTATGCCTGAGTATTTTAACATTGCGTCCCAACTCAGGCTGAGGGTTGTCATGTAATGGCAAGGGTCGATATCGTGCGTGTGGATGCAGACGTTCCTAAAGTTCTCAAAAACGTCGACCAACAACAGGACATCGGTCTTCAAGTACATGTCGCTGTTTTCCCCAAGGGTTTCTATACTGAAAGTTTTACAGACTTTCTGTGAGCGCCCGTACTCTGCGATGAAAATGTCGGTAGATGTTAGTTTGTTGAAGAACCTTGTAGGGAATGACTTTTCATTCAAAACGGATCAATTGCTCATATAGTCGTACGCGAACACGCCCTTTTCTGGCACCAGTTTAAATTTGTAGTCCTCAGGAAAGTTCTTGCGCAGATCCACAAATCGATCAGAACCTAAATTCTACGCAAGTTTGTCGAAGGAACAGCTTGCTTGAATTGTCCTCACCATAATCCTATTTCTCATCGTCCACTTTAACGTTTTTGGTGAAGGAGATGTATTACTCCTTGCTGTTAAGTGTGACGCTGACACTCTCCTGGTCACACCCCCAACTCGTTAACGATAAAGTAGGCATCATAACCACTTAAGTGGTTGAAAATCACTGGGATAAACGTAGGGAGCTTGTACTTCATGTTGCAATGACTATGAGCCGCAAAACGAACTTTTCGGTTAGGTGGTTGGGGTCTCTTACCCTCTCTTTCCCTAAGGGTTTTTCGAATATACCACAGTCTACAGCCCAAGCAAGCTCGTCCAGCAATGTAATGAGAACGTTGGCCTTCAGAATGGGTACTAGTCGTCGAGTCTCCACTTTCACTGCATCAGACTCTCTGTAAAGTTCAAAGTTCGATAAATTATCGTTGTAGTAGCCTTTACATATTAGGCAAAACTATACGATTCGTGTTTCTGCACATTGTTGGTAAACGAAGTGAAGACGTTGGGAGCAGCAGAACGGATGGGTTTCAGTAACGACTCGAAATCTGTGTATATTGTATATGGTGTACGTATTTGTTAGTGTATGTTCTTAAATTTCAATATGTCGGTGAAAGCATTCCGCATTTTTGTAACTGCGTGATTACACTCATACTCAGAATGCTTTTGTAGCTGCTGTTCGTTTCGAAAGTAAACCAGCCAACCATCGCATAAAAATTTGTGTTTTGATCTTTTACACAAATGTCTACTCATCAATCTTCCAATATTATTGACCCAGCAGTAGTGGCTGTTTCCTCCATTTTGCAGGTACACTAAATTTATGTGGCGAACTCTTCTGTTCTCTGTGAAATTCAATGATTCTACAATCGACTGCTCTTTTGCGCCTAAAACATTAACACTGACGTCGTTCAGGTGTTTGAATTTCAGTCTAACTGGAAGATCGATCTCATCTATGTTCACGACTGTGTTGTAGTGGGGGTATTTGGATACCCTCTTCGTATTCTGATTCACCGGATATAACCCTGCCAACACCGACCACGCAAAGCATGTTAAGTCGGTGTTTTGAACGTTGACTACAGCCTTCCTTTTCTTTATTCATTCGGGTAGATCAGTACAGGAAGAACCTCGTCTGTGGAACTCCTCGGACTTTATACACCCATCACCCGCTCCATAGTGCACATTTCACTCAGGTAGGACGATTGGGTGATCACTTGGTTCTTAGTGTTGAACGATTTGGCATCGTAGGAAAAAAGGTGGTATTTTACCATTAATTCCTAGCAGGTGGCGCTGCGGGGATTGCAAAAGCTGTTAACGATACAAAAACGGTTACCAAGCAGTTAAAAGAGGTTGAACGTCACAACAGGACAATGGAAGCAACAGGTACTGCGAAAAAAGGAAACGGGTTATTTTTAACACCGTTCAAGACTGGTATTGCACTATTTTGAAACTCCACAAGAGGCGCGGTTGCTCTAAAAAAAGCCAGTCAAAAAACTAAGCAAGTTAGCTCAAAGTGCTCCCACTAATGTGGATATAAGGAAATACGCATCCAACATTTCTCATTTTTGCGGTGTTTTCTCTAGATATCAGTTGAAGAAGATTAAACCGTGTGCCATCGGCTCGGGTTTGATTAATTTGGATATTACAAAAGTATTCATTGGGTGGGATACTGAAAACGTGGAAATACTGTGTTATATTACGATTCGTTTCGAGGCTTGAGAGCACAGGATAAGGTCGTGAGTTATTTTCGGGGTTGCAAAATTAACTACAACAGTGTAACGAAGCAGACTTACAACACTTGAAAACGACTAAAACTGAGCATGTTTGGGCACGGTAACGTTATATCGACGGGGCTCATTTACCCACCGATTAAATTGAAGCAGGGCGGGGAATACGCTTTAGGTTTAGTGGGGTTATATTGTTATATATACATGTGACACTGCAAAACGTACACTGTGGAAATAATATTTTATACTTTGACGATTCAGAACAGTATAAAATAATTATTGAATCGGGCCCGTACGAATTAGAAGAAATAACTACATATATACAGGTGTTCAAACAATGGCTCAGTTAGGTTCCACAAATTAACTAGAACATTGAACATTGACAATAACACGTTAAAGTTTTCTATGCAAACTACCTGCAAATGTCGTGCATATCGCAGACCAACAAGTGAACATAATATTAGTCTCAAACATTTTTGCATAAACCAATGTCACCACTGGATTGTTTAGAAATAATACTCAGACTCACAGTATATTTGAATTCAGTCTTTCTGTACCACTCGGTTATAATCTGTCAAAGAAATCTAAACACGCCATATTTTTACTCTTTGAGTGCTTCCGAGATCGATAACATCAGAATCAGATTGGTCGATAATTTGGGAAAACTTGTCAACTTTTCACAGGAAACATATATCTGTGTTAGGTTGGAAATAAAAACCATGTAAGGACATACTCATCGATTTTATATATAAAACACGCTACCACGCACCTCGACGAGTTACAGTGATTGCATGGTCAAAGCGCAAAGTTGCCAAGAGACTCATAGTTCGTTTTTTAAGATCCTTAGGATTAAAATGAAAGTAGGTAGGAATAAACGCAGTTTAGACTCCTACAATGAAAACAACATCAAACTAAAAAGACTTAAATACGAGAATGTACCTAAATTGAACGTATTTGGAAGTTATAAAATAGACGAAACCATAATAAAATTAGGTTATTATACATGTCTTCCCTTTACATTAAATGCAGATAACAACGATGGGATTTCTATAGAAATCCCTAGCAGTGCTAACATCACATACTCGTACGAAAGTTATATATTTATTAAAAGACTCATACAACTGCAGATCCAGCCATAGTATACTAATTTACTACAAACGCGACATCGTTCTGTTTGAAGAAATCCAGTATAAGTTAGAGAACAATCACGTAATCGACGTGTGTCGAACACCTGGAATCACACAAACTATTAAAAGATTTGTACCCTTTGAAGAATCAGAAACAAAATCCATTGTTTACACCGGCTGGAGATCTGAATCCCTATTTAAAGATGGTCGTTTTGTTTGCGTTATTCCGCTCAAGACCATTTTCGGATCTTTCGAAGAGTACAAGAAAGCTATTGTCAACATGTCCCAAGAATTAATACTTACTAGATCCACGTCCGATGTGAATTGCGACAAGTCACCCCAAAATAGCATACAACCAATCAGATGGGAGGTCTCATATATAACATTAAGCGATTATCTCAAGGGTTTTCTGCTATAGGAAATGCAAAATCAGTTGTTTATAATGGCAGCATTCAGGGAATGGGGACTACACGAACTCTCGTCACCAACGCTATCCCAGTCGCTATGTGGAGAATTAGAGTATCGAATGAAACAGAAAAGTCTCGGTGGATATTACTGGCGTTGCAGAATGAAAAATATGATAAGAAAGAAGAAATGCTACTAGGCATGTCCATGTGACCAATGTGAAAGTGTATCTAAACTCTCAATCTTTTCCTCAAGATCGCATGAACCTGGAATTTTGAACAGAACGTATATTTACCAACGTGTCTGTCTTATGCAACTTTTATAGAAAAATACTACCCGGACAATACTTCTAATAAATGTTTATTGGACTACAGCAAGTTTAAGGATTCACCCCTATTTGTGATCGACTGTTCTGTGCAGCTTGAAAGTTTCAAGGATGCAACAGTAGACGTAAGAATGGAATTGGAGGATTTTAAAAATAATTCGTTTTAAATGTTCCAGAGAAGACCAACTCGTGTTCCGGTGCGCACCGGTGCGTGCCCCGGCGCGGGCCAGCGCATGCCCTGACACGGTCCGGTCCCCGGTGCGGTCCAACGCATGCACCGGCGCGTACCCCGGCACGGCTCGCGACAGTATATAAAGATGTTCAATTTTCACTCCTGTATCAACCTTAACTGCAGGCTTAAAGATGTACATTATCACAATTGACTGTGTACACGATTTGATTAATATAATTAAAAGCATGTAAAATTTAATTAAAAAATTTTTTAATTAAATTTTACGTTAATCCATCAGTTGTTTAATTTTACCTAAGATGTAAACCAAGGAGGCTTTAACGAAAGCAGTAAGTGAAATTCAGCGGGGTGTAATAAGTGCTCGATCTGCAAGTAAGTTGTATAGTATATCCAGAAGGTCATTAGGTAGACACCTGGAACAACGTTGTCCCCAACAAAAGAATAATGTTCATGTAGATGTAAAAAATGCTGTGAAGCAAGAACTTGCAATAGATATACCGAACTTTGACGAATTTTTGGTATCTTAAGTCAGAATGCGGGTAAACATGGACCTATGTTACCATCTACGGGCAATATTCGCAGGACCATCAAGCTGCTGCAGTACCAACGCCTTAATATCTTTAATTTTACACAAGAATGGACTTAGATTTTAGAATGTATATCTGTTTTCTAAAAGACTATATCAACCTATATATGAGCTGTTAATGAATGTACTTAAACCTTTAAAAGACAAAATTAGATACTATGGGTTTGAAAATTATGATGATCTATTTTTGCACTTGGAGATGCTAAAGAAGATTCAGTGATGGCTTTTGATGATATTCCCCTGAACGAACAGAGCAAGATCACACAGTTCTGATATGGAAGACATAATGCAATAGACTCGTTCTACCTTTGCCAAACCTACTCAAGTGCGTTAAAGCATAGACTTAGAGATAACGCCACATTATGGAAGCAGGATCACACGAACCTTCGCCATATATTTCTGTATTATACAAGCGGTGATATGTCATACCCAAGATTTAAAGAAATTTGATTAAACTGTCGAAATGGTAGTGAATAGAAACATAATTTTATAATTATATAATTATATTATATAATTATTGTCAACGATTTTGATATTGGTAAAGAACGGTATAGGACGGTATAGTATAAGTACTTCGATGGATGTATAAATATTGCATAAGACGTAAGTGGTTAGGTACGATCCATAGTCTGATGATGACAAATGTTAAAGATTTTATTGCAAATAAATGCAACCTACAGGTGATGTAGGATGCCATACGAAAAAAGTTTGTAGAGAACAAAAAGGGGTAGGTACACTACATCTTAGCACATATCCAAACATTATAAAATAAGTATGTGGATGATGTGATTTGTGCTGTACCTGAAAATCAAATAAATGAGGTTTTAAAAATCTTTAATTGTTTCAACAAACACATACAGTTTACTCTGGAAAGAGAGCATGAATGTACAATTCCCTTTTTGGACATGAAATTAATTAGGAATACAGACAACGTAATTATGTTAGATTGGTACAGAAAAACTACAAGTTCAGATAGGTATATAAACTTTTTTTCTAACTACAGCCTCAGTCAAAAGTTGAATACTTAACGTCCTATGAAATGACTCCATCCTAATTTTAAAATATAACCCCGTTACTATAAATGAATTATTTTCTGCTATAAAAGATGAGACTCCTATGCTGAGTAGTTCTAACGTCATATACTCTATTTCATGCAGTAATGGTGATAAGATCTACATTGGACAATCTTCACAGTGGTTACGGTCCAGGATTGTTCAGCACATGAGTGACTGTAAAATCAAAAAAGATTCGTGCGCTTTATCTTGCCATGCAAAAAAGCTAATCATTTTCCGGATTTTAATAAAGTAAAAATGTTAGATAGGAAAGTTAGTTACAGAAATAGACTTTTTCTTGAAATGGTGCACATTAACAATAACAACAATGTTTTGAACTTCAAATCTGATACTAACAATCTAAGTGTGATTTATTCTTATATCTTAAAACTAAGTAATATTAAGAGAAACAAGAAAGAGACACTAAGTTGAATTTTATGCAATAATTTCTGTAAGTATTGATATCAGGTTCGATCAACACCCGTCACTTAATTAGACTTGCATAGCTGGTCAAACATATTACCATGTGAAGTTATAATTTTAATCTATTAGTTTATTTATTTAGTGCCAAGAATGTTAACCTAGCATGTTTCAATGTAGTTACTATTTTACACTCCAGTTTTTGTAAGTTAATGTATTTTATCTGAATGTTGACATGGATGTTTGTAATTTTGTAGCACCCTGAGGAAGATTTCGAATTAAATCGAAAGCTTGGTAAAGAACAAAGAGTTTTTAATTTTACCTTTATGAACGTAGACCTATAAATCCGTTACTGCACTTCTTATTGATAATAATTAAAAGTCGTTACATATAATAATATATGTATATATATGTAAAGTAAAATATCCCCACGTTACAGTGCGAGTTTAAGGTAAATCCCCTATAGTGAAGCGTAAACAGCCTCACACGTTTACGGCGCAGGTGTAACGTATATTGCTCCACCAAGGTGACCAAAAGTGTATCAGCGGAAGAAGGAACAAAATTTAAGTAAGCTCTTACCAAAGACGATACTGTAATACTTAACATCCCTGACGTATACCGGAGTTTTCTAAATATAAAAATAGCTCAGGGTAAGAATAGATGACAATCGGCTAATAGTAAAGAAGCAACATCCTGTAAGTCAATACGGCTAACTCTGGAAATTAGTCCAGCGTTCTTACATGAGAATGCTTCTGGGGCCTGTTTTGTTTTGGTATGGTTAAAGACAAAGTTTAAGAAGCCACGTCGTTTATACTACTTAAACAAAAAGTCCGGGGAAAATGCATAAATCCGAACGTTTCTTCAACCTTAAGTTCAAAGAAAAAAACAGACCCGATGGTCCGTTCTTAGTTTAAGACTGTGAAGAACAATAATTTATTAATCAAAAATAAGTTACAATTTGTGGTTCTTTACCTATTATAAAAATACAGAATTTAACCAAAATTAATGGAGGTCTTATCACATTAAACTTCAAAACAGATAGCGTGTGATCATCTGCTACACTTTCATACCTATAGGGTTTCGCAAAATCTTTCTTATAAGAATAAACCTTAAAGGAATAACTCTTACAGTAACTTAATTTTCATGCATTTCCAAAAAATTCAATTTAAGGTATTTACAAAAATATACAAGACTTCAAATTCGCCAATCTAGGGTTTCTTATAAAAGTCTGTTATTTAAAATTCATTCTAGCAATAGTGCTTAGTAATTTGTTGCATTCACAAAGTTTATTGCTTATTGTTATTCAGGTTCTCCTACAGATCTGTTGAAGATGTTGTTTCATAAAATATGTTAGTTAAAATTGTTTAGCACATTTAATTTATGTTTGAGGTTCGAACAAAGCTACGTCGTATCGATACTGAATTTTAAAACATTCTATAAACCGGTGTGTCAAGGTAACAACAGCTGATTTGATAATAAAAAATATACAAATGTTTGGAATTTTGAAATATTCAAAATATTAATTTTTGGTAAGGAGAATTTTTTGTTTCATAATTACACTAATATGTAGTCTATAAAAGTTGACTAGACGGTGAATTAACAAATGTTGTATATAATTCCAACATAGGACTCCAAAACAAAAGCTGACACTTACGCCAATTAAAAGATTTCCTTTTAAAAAATATACTTTAGATCATGAACAACTTTTTCTTATCCTAACGAACAATAATCAAAAGCATGCGTTTTGTAAATGCAAGAACAGTGAAGATAAGGATCTTGAATACTTTCATGTGTGATGCAATTATGACATCTAAAAGCTCGTACTGAATACCATTATAGATACATAAATTCAAATTTCCACACAGTGAAACGCAGTTTGGTTTATTATTCCAGTCTATTTTGTTACACAACTTAGATTGCAAAGAAACTTGGGTTGTAGATTGAGGATAGCTTAACAGAATACGAGGACAGGCCTATTGTCTAAGTTAAACTATTGCGGGGCGCCTCCGCGCAACATGTCGTTAATTATAAGAGAAGCTCTTGTTCTTACATATTGTGGCGTGAAAGTGGAGCAATCAACACAGAAACATAAAAGGAAAATTATACTTGCAAGCACACAACTTAAACGACCAGTTCAAATACTTAATAGTTTATATCTATAATACAGCAACAATATTTAATTTTATAGAGACCTAACGCAAAAATCAATCAAGTCAAAGCGTTGAATTATTAATACAAAATAAATAAGCTTGTTAATAATTATACGGGAATTTAATATACATAAGCGAACAAAATTAAAGCAAATAAATGGCGATGCATGCAAATCACTTTTACATAAGTAGTATACAAAATTCCGATTATGAAATTGGGCAACTTATAGCAGATAAACTTGACCAGAATTTTGTTTCTGTTACATATTGATAAGAGTAAAGAGCGTCATTTTGGTCAACTAGGGCAAAATTCTAATTCTTATTAATTCATAATGAAAGCACGATCTTTCATTGAAAACGGTCGGTGTCTAAAACTACCGTTTTATAATAGTTAAATGGATGAATGCTTTACTCGTATTATGCATTCAGAATCAAAGCAAAATTTTTAATAAGAAAGTGTCATTTATTTCACAGGAAATTGCATTAATTTTACTATAAAGCGCTTTGTGTAAGAAGTCACGTAATTGTTCGCGATTCCATTCAATAAAAGAACATCTTCAGTGGTAAGCCGATTTATTGAAACTCATTTTCTATTTATGAAGGAAACGTTTGTACAAATTACTATTTAAAATGGTTGGAATTTACGTACGGTAAAGCAAGTCGATTCCGCATTGTTGACAGCGCTAGAAAAATCAGATATTCTGTTGTGAAGTTCATTATAATTATTTGTGCGCTTTATGTGATTTTTAGTAAGTTTAATACTTTTATAAAGCAGCGGATTTCCTGAAGATATTGTTGTTTGCAATCTGGATGAAAAGTTATATTTTCGAAAAAGACTAATTTTAAAAGGATTATTTCTGTTATTCTGCGAACAATTGTAGCGATTTAAAAATAACACTGTATTTAATAAAAATTACTACAAATAAAATATTGTAATTAATACAAAGTGTTTGCAGTTAGTTGACTTTTGGCAATTTTTAAAAATTGTAAGTAGATTGCTATTTGTTGGATTAGTTTAAATAATGAATGATTATATTAGGACTTTGAATTTTATACAAGTTCAATTCCAGTTTGATTAAATTCAATTTAATTTAAGTCTACTTGCATTCTATTCGTGCTATTTAACTTTCTTGGCTTACTGCTGGCAAAGGTCTTGTGTGCTTTAATTCAGGAAACAATCACATTACAACGGCAGTTTGGTAGTGATTTATATGAAGTAGAGATCATTATTTAAAGAGCATGTTGGTTGGAGTTTAAAGTATTGGGGACTGGCGAGTCTGGAGTTATTTCTCACCACCAGAGATCAAATGTTAGAGCGGCTTGTAAGATTTGTGCTTTTTTTATAAGACTTTAAATCTGTAATTAGCGGTTATTAGTTTTATTATAAAAAGCAGTAGCTTTTAGTTTTAATGGATATAAGAATCTCAAAATTTCACTTAGGAAATTTATTTGAACAACAAAGAGCAATTTACTCGAATAGTTGATAAAAGGTATATTTGTAGAGAAGTAAGAACGGTTGTAGGAGTATACCCTAACCTAACCTATAAAGTGCAACGTAAGATTATTCTGGGTGTAAGTTTAAGCTTTCATTTTTTATCTGTATTTGATCTAATACTGTTAAAATCTTTTATTTTTCTATATTTTCTTATATTATTTGTACATATTTGTACTTTAGATCCAAAAAAGCTGAATACACTAATCTATCACAGCTGGGGGGTCTTTTAATGTTCTGATAACTGAGATAGTCGAGGAAATGGATCCTTAAATTGCAAATTAATGCTGCTAATTTTGTTTTTAAATATATCAAAGATATGAAACAAGAAAGCTACATTAGTGTTAAATTTCTGGGAAGATATCTTAGATAATTTAAAGCACAATGCTGTGCGGCCCTAGGGTAAACGTAATTCCTCATAACTTCTACATCCACATACTAAACCTTACGCGCACAGCGTAATATATATGTTGAGCACGGATCATTAAAAGCAGATAGGTAGAATATGAATGCTATAATCCTGTCCGACTTTTCCTATATCATGTCCCAATTACTAAGCATTCATTAGCGAAAATCAAGAATCTTCTTTCCACATCATCACCGTTCTCATCGCCACATTTAGGTAGAGGCGTTTAATGAATATGTGTAGCACACGTTCATTTATGCTTAATTGCTTTGAATATTCAACTTGAAAAGTATATTTGTAAGGTTAACAACGAACCTTGCTCAACTTTAATTATATTTGTCTGTGGCCTTTGGTAAACGTAATTATGTATACAAATTCTTATAGTTTTAAAATTGGATGCTCTAGACGTCAGATGCTAATACAATAACGAATTTATATTACCTTTTGATAGCTTAGCATCAGAATGCTTGATAAAATCATAAGGATGGCAGCTGTCGTAACAAAATTGCATCAATAAAAAGCTTATTTCCAATTTTATTAAAAAAAGAATGGCTATGAAATGTTCTGTAAATGCATTGTTGTTCAGTTCTCTTACAAAACTAGAAAAATACCTTAGGTGAATATGTTCAGTGACAAACAATAAATGAACTAAAAATTGAAAGCAGAATATCGTTGTCAAGTTTACTGTCAGTAGACAAGGTTAACAATGAAGAACCTGCTGACAATCTTTAGTTAAATTTATTGCTAAACTTTATTTCGGGTAAATTACACCAACGATACAGCTACATTCACGTGAATACTCAGGTGGTACAACGTGTTCTTGCTTGACCACATGACTTTAGGTGAATATAATAAGAATTACCGTTTCCAATATCCCAATCGATTGTTGTACGTGTGGCGAATGTATTGGTGTAAAAAGATGACTTGTTTCGAGTTAACACGTTCTTCGATATTCTCCAACTTCCATTTTATGTCGTTTTATATGAATCATGTTTATTCTGCAGGTGCTACGTGGACAATAAATTAACGTAATGAAGATCTAATATAATCCAACAATGAGGTAATCTGCAACCGTTTACGGAATTATGCAAAAAATATTTATCAGATCATGTGTATTTGAGTGTGTCGTTATCTATCATATATTACCGATAGTGTCGATTTTCAAAGATAACAAATGGCATCGTACCTGTTTTTAGTTCTAGTCGTCAAATTATTCACATAATAATACAGGCAATCAATTTGCTTCTTTTAGTTTTCTTTATGTTCGGCGATAATACTGCATGTGTGAATTCGAAATGTAAATTATAATATAAGTTGATGATGTGATACAAAATACTTTTGGCATAAGACTACAATATATTTTACACATGTTATTGGTTTGAACTTGCAGTTCTCAACCGGCAACGTCTTTGCTTAACACGTTTCTGCATAAAATGGCATTTGTTGTCGAATCTTATATCGTTCGATACTTTAGATAGTGAAGTACGTGGTTTGTGCGTTCTGGACCTAATATTCTGGCCAAATTTCAAATAAGGAACCGCAATTGTTCGCAAACATGTAGCAAAGCAACATTTGAACTACCGTTTGTAAACAGGCCATGAGTTTACCACCGTTACATCCAGTATTCTGGTGAATAATGGCCAACACCATTTCTTACCTCTGATTTTAGTCATGTTGATCAACACCTCCCATAGAAGAATTAGAGTTTTTTAAAAGTCGGGGCTGTGAAAAGTCGGGCGTTTTGTTCTGGCTGTTCGTTCCCGTCTACTATCTTAGGAAAGTGGCTTTGTAGAGTAAAAACTTCGTTGTTGCAGTAACACATTTATTGTCGTTTCATTTAGCAAAAGGAATTTTTCAAGGTCTCACGGTCCCGGGTTCGATTCCCGACACAGATCGCTTAGGCGAGCAAAAGTGCCCTCGTTCAAATGAACGCTTTGATTTCATCTGAAGATAACTTCAATTCAGGATTACTTTTAGTTTCTGCGTATTATCAACTGTCTGTTTGATTAAATGGGCCATAACAGTATGTGTAAAAATATTTTCAAAAATTTCAACGCACGATTTTCCGTTGAGATTTAGTGATAAAGTTTCAGAGTTTGTTGTAGCTCTTAATCTTTCAAGAGGAAGTTTGGTATATATTTGTGGTGTCTTTTCTATGAAAATATATCTTCACTAAGGAAACGTCTTTTTATTATTTCTTAGCTGTTGTACGTTTGTGTCGAATATTTGAAAGATCTGCCACATTGGTGTCTTCAGGTTAGTAGATTTTACTCGACTCTAAATTTGCATATTATTTGAAATAAACTACAAGTTCTTCTGGTACGTCATTTACCTCTGCAATTCCTAATACATTATCATCTGTTTCGTCTTCATCTGTTAGTGAATTAGGATCAGGTGGAACAATTATTAAATTTATTTCATCCGTTTTCATAAATTTGGGATCATTTATAATATTTTGTAAATCATCCAACGACAACGTCGTTTTGTGCATCTGTAAACGATAAAGTATTTAGGAATATAATAAAAGAAAAAATACAAAACCCTTACTTACCGTAAAAATATGTCGTATTTCCACAAATATCCAAGAATAAAACTGTTTTCGTACAAAACATTCTATGCACCCAAAAATTGATAAATATACTATGTACAGAAAACGAAAAAGATCCTAGAAACTGGGCGTCACTTGAAAAAATAACACTAAGGACTATAGGACAGTCCTCTTATTCTATCTATAACACCTAGACTAAAAAAGTTTACAAAAAAAAAATACGTGACTGTCGGTTAAAACAAACTTTCTCCAACTATGATAACGAAATAAAAGTATAAAATTCTCTACGAATATCATATTTCTATAGGTATAACCAAATTAGTGCGATCTTTAATGATGAACCAGACTAAGATAGGTCCCCGAAAGAGGGCAGCAGCTTTTTCGATACCTAGAGTGGTAGAAACCATAGGGATCGGTATGGCATTCTAAGACACACTACTGCGATGTGAAAAGCAACGGGAAACCACCATATTAGGTCCCAAGTACACCGCGTACAGAAATTATTAGTAAACATGACAGCATCCTCTGGGGGTAAAAAATTCCGGAGGTAAAATAGTCCCCCATTCGGATCTCCGGTAGGGGACTACTTCGGAGGATGTGATACGAAAGTATAGAAAAAGATCCGTGAACATTCTGCGAGTCGGAGCGTGGAATGTCAGAAGTATGAAACAAGTAGGTAAGCTAGAGAACCTGAAACTCGCAATGGATAGGTTGGTTCAGACTAGGAATCAATGAGGGTACGCGTCCAACCAATTCTAGGACTGAAGACCAAATGATGATGATGATGACATTAGACAAGTAGTTCGGCAATCGGTTTCATCTCCCTAGTGGGAACTGGTTGAACCAGTTTCATGGTATATAACGCAAACAATGCTATATACTTGTTCAGTGTACTAGTCGTCCGCTTGATCCATACATATAGGGTTTTGTTACAACTTTTGTGTGCATCAACAATGTGTTGTCAAACTTAATTAAAATTGATTTAAAGGTAAAATTTCGTTTATAATAATTCTTTAACAAAATGATTTTTGTTTTAAAACAACTTCCAAAAATGAATAATAAGAAAGAAAGCTTAACGACGATAATGATGATGATGGTGATCAGGCTAACGAATCCGAGAACCAATACACTTAAAGGCGTTTTCCTCAGCAAAAATTTGTTATGCTCATCGTATATATAAGAACGATTTCTTAAAATTTCTTGACAAACAGTACCACGGTTTCGAGTAAACTTCAACGTCACTTTCTCACTAATTATTTTTCTCTTGTATCAAAAAGCAAAAGCTACCATTAAAAACCATTATATGCAAATAAAAACTTCTGGAAAACAATTTAGTCTATCAAGAAAAAGCTCCGATAACTTAAAGCAATTTTTCTTCTTTTTACCTTTTTACTTTTTTTTTTGGCCTCCACTCGCTGGATAAAGTGAAGCTTTAATTATTCGCGGCTAAGTCTGGGAATTACCCCAAGGGTGAGCAATGAGAAAGGGTGTGGGGATGGTCTAAACTCTACAATAACAAAAAGAAAATGGGTTGAGCGCCACTGTATCTGTATGAACGATAACACTAAAGATTCGTTACTCCTATGAGAAGATACAGAAACTCACGGGATGTAAACACAATAAAAAACTTACAACTTACTGAACTAATGTATCTGGAAACCTCTGGAACATACTTACGACCTCTTCGATCTCGATGATCCTGGAAAAAAGATTCACAACAAACTTTCTATTAAAAAGACACAGTTGGTACTTTCTAATAAAAAGGCAGACTAATAATTACAGGTGGATAATATTAAGATTACCACACCAAAGATATTTAAATCAAAAATGAATACCTAGAACGAATGAGTTGTAGCATACCTGTGGTTTTTAAATTACTTCGGCATTCGTATACTTTCATTATTCAAAGATTTATTTTCTTTAAAAAAACTTTTAGTAAAAATTAATTATGCATGGAATAAAAAACTTGAGTCCAAAAATGAAATTTAATATAGTTTCTCTTCTAGATTTTTTTTTAAATATGTTTACAAAAATGAACTAATAAAATTGGTTTCTCTATACATCTGCCTTGACATAACAAGACCTTAAGTTAATAATATTTTATAACAAGTTTTGACACCAAATACCCAGATCTGATTATTGGCTCTCATATGTTTCTCATAAATTATTTCTTAAAAAAAATTTGAATCACGTGCAGTTAACTTGGACAAACAACTTTTCAATTAATTCAGGTATTATGAGCTTATAAAAATTTAACATCTGCAAGTAATTTTCTAGAAAACAGGAAATGGACTTTGAAGTCTCATCTTTTTAACAAGTGAATTTCTGCAAATCTTACAAAATTATTACAATAGTATTTCGTGACAATATTCTCCTACGCTGTTCTTTATGCACAAAATTTAATTTGACCAAACAATCCCTGAATACTATTTATGTGAGCATACTCGAGGTCTCACAAACATAACAAAAAAAAGGTTTGATACCTGTATATGATGAGGTCGTCATCCCTAGTTATCAAACTGCGACGCACGTCCTCTGAAATCTGCTTATCAAATAGTTGTAACAGAATATTAAACAACAGCTGCAGTTGCCTTGATAAACGAGTAGTGTTCCAATCTCCTTATTCGAATATATCACCGTCCTACTATATCATTATGTTATTACATCATTTTAATATATTGTTCCATCATGCGCTAAAGGAATAAAAATATTTTATAAATTATTTGGTTAATGCGATCTTACCGTTAACAAGTTCCGACACAAACCAATTCAAGGAGCGGCGTGGTCCAGTGCCTTGCCGGTGTCACAGGAGTGAGAAGCTTTGCTGTGTCCCAAGGCGACCAGCCCCCCTGTCTTTACCATAGCACGCCTATCCGGAGGCCCCACTTATGCAAGGCCTGAAAACCCATGCGTTAAGTACAATGCAAACTCGACTACATTTTCTAAAGCAATGGCCGACCTCGTTGTTCGTTCCGTTCCAGTACGGGACCTTATCTGCGTGGCGCATCACCCCGTGACCGTATTCACGCACGCGCTATTCTAATTCTAACGAACGAAAGGGAATAATCCGCCTGCAAGTTAGGCAACACAAACGACTAGACCCCATATAAATACGTTTCTTGAATGTATATTATTATTAAATATCTCTGTGCAAAGCATTTAAGTTATTTAAGCGAACATGATTTCCTGTTTCATTATAGAATTGTTTCTTTTAGATATAATAGTATCAAATACGAGAATTAAATACCACAGAATAAAATTATACTGATGCGATTCTTGCAAAAATGGTGCTATAGAATATATATTCGTTACACAGCCCCCGAACAAAAAAGAAAAAAACTTTGAGATTAACTATATATTAGTAAATACTTAAACGAGAAGTTTTTTTTTATAGACAAAGACGAAACTACTACTTAAACAAAAGATAGGTACCAAAAATACCATTATAATAAACCCAATCAAACTAAAATAAACTTGAAACTTGATCTCCAAAAAAAATGTACAAGTGACCTTACAAATTGTAAATAAGGGAGCAAACAAGCGAGTGAGTAGGTAACTCTGCGTACCACACATCCGTTAGGAATCAAAATAAGTAGGACATAATCGGTAAAAAGACATAATCGGTAAAAGTCAAAATATTGAGGTCAAATACTCACGAGTTGCAACCTAACAAGGAACAAAACTACCATGTTCGCGGAACCCAAACTAAATTTAAATAAAACCTCGACGCAAACCGCCGTAAAGCAACAAACAAATTTTCTTCCTTACCAATAGCTTTAACATTATTAACACAAAATCGAAAAACTCATTCCAAAGTATATACATATCGATATCTTTACAAAAATGTTTTCACTACTGCTGATCAAAAAAGAATCCAGCACAGGAATCACAAAAAAAAATGCTGTATTTACAAAAAAATACTTTTCTTTGATTTAGTCTTACTAATACTAAACGAAATCGAAAGACCCACATCAACTACATGGATATCAGCAATCATCTAAAAATATTTTTCTTCTCGACGATAAAAAAAATATCCAATAATAAAGTAGCAACACTAGCTAGCTACCGCTTCTACAAAAAAATAGTTCGCACTTCGAACCGATATTCTTTTTATCAGGACGCTCCAAAAAATTTTCAACGCTACAGTGGCCACACCAAACATTTTGAATCAACTCGCCTCAAAAAAAAATCACCACCCAAGCATCTCGCTTACTCTAAACATAACAGCACACTAGTGACCATCTCGAAAACGAATCTCACTTAAGTGATCACTCGCCTAATTTAGATTAAACACACGCACAAAAATGAAACAACAAATATTTACATGGTCCCACCACAACTAGAATAACTACATTCACTAAACAACCTACTTGTCGGCCTTACCTATTTAAATAGATAATTTGTTAACACGCATGACATTACCAACACTACCACAACTCTACTACAAACTAAAGCGGAATCGCAGACAAAATCGAAAACGCAGACAAAATTACATTTTATCTGAACTAACTACTTAAACTAAATAATCCGAAAACACATTTCTTGGGGAATAAAACTACTTGAAATAACTAGCGATTCCCAAGAACAACAAGATACCAGAAAAGCTTTCAATTAATCACCTCTATTCAACAAAAAATCATAAACGACGAATTAATCCTTTGGGGGATAGTCTGGACTGATGGCGGAATAGGGTTTCAGATCTTTAATATGTCATCTACCTGCTCTCGATCCGTCAAAATTAACCAAATCATATATCACACTCGAGCACTTCTTTTTAACTATACTTAAAACAAACTTTGGGGCAAGTTTAGCAGAAAACTTATTACTCGCACTCGACAATACTTTATTGGCCCTCCATACTTTATTACCAACTTCAAAAGAAATATTTCTCCTCCTTAAATTATATTGATTACTCGAACGTTCATAAGCTAAATGCAGTTTTGTTCGGACATCTTCAAATACCTTAAAAATACCTTGACGATCTGAAGTATATAATGGGCGACTACCAGGAATGATTTTGATATCACTTTCGGGAGTAAATCCACTACCATAAAACTTACCAGTGATGGGGATGTGTCGGCCAAAAACCAAAAAATTCGGAGTATAACCCGTCGACTCATGTTTAGCAGAATTAATAGCAAATTGAATCTGCGCTAACTCAGTATCCCAGGTATCATGTTCTTCAAGATAAGATCGAATGGCTGTCCCTACTGTTCTATTAATTCTCTCGACAAAATTACACTGCGGCGCATAAACAGCATTATACCATATTTTTTGAATTTCAAACCTATTACATAACGACCTAAAAATTCGACCAGCTAAATTTGAACCATTATCGCAAATAATAAATTGTGGCACTCCAAACACTAAGAAAACTTTTTGTTCCATAAACTGTTCTATAACGTGTGACTTTGCACTGCGTAAAGGATGTAAAATTGTATATTTTGAAAACCAATCTCCGACTACCAAAAGCCATTTAAATCCTAATTTCGACCGAGGAAATGGACCCATAAGATCCAATGCAATTATCTGAAATGGAAATTTAACTTCTTTCTCTTTTCCCATTAAACCTAAAGGACCTGCATTAGAAGATTTTTGTGCACCACACACTAAACATGCACGACAAAACTTCAACACATCTAAACTCATTTTGGGCCAATAATAATGTTCTTGAACTCTGGCGATAGTCTTCGAAAATCCAAAATGTCCCGCAACTGAGGGATCATGACACGATCTGATGACTTCTTCCCGTTGGGCTTTCGGAACTAAATATTTCCACTCTACGATGTTAGATGATAAAGGCAAATTCGACGGAATAAACTTAAAAACGAACTCATTCTCAACTTTCCATTGAGGGTATTTCTCAGGTGACGTCAAAATCTTATCACGTAATGACACATACCAATTTTCTAAATTATCAAGCTTGACCTCTATTAAATTTACGATATGATGTTCTTCTGGAATTGCACGACTAAGACAGTCAGGAACTACGTTGAACTTTCCCTTCCTGTGTACTAAATCAAACGAATGCTGTCTTAACCTTACTGCCCACCTAGCAAGTTTTCCTGTAGGGTTCTGCAAATTACTAAGCCAAAGCAACGAAAAGTGGTCTGTAACGACTGTAAAACGAACTCCTTCGACCCATGGACGGAATTTTTCAATGGCAAAGATTACTGCAAGACATTCTTTCTCTGTTGTTGAGTAATTTCGTTCAGCACGATTAAGGGTTTTGCTGGCATATGATATTACACGTTCTTCTCCATTAATATTCTGAATTAACACAGCTCCGAGACCGGTATTACTGGCATCACATTCAACAACAAACGGAGCGGAATAATCTGGCTGCGTCAAGAGTGGAGCAGACACTAAAGCTTCTTTAATCGACACAAATGAACGCTCTGCTTCAGGAGTCCAAGTAACGGTTTGGCCTTTCTTTTCTTGATAAGGTCATTATTTGGCGAAACTAAAGATGAGAAATCCTTTATAAAACGACGATACCAACTACACATTCCGAGAAATCTTTTGACCTCTGTGGTGTTCTTTGGACGTGGAAAATTGACCATGGCCGATACCTTATCCGGATCTGTTCTCAGAGAATTTGACCCTACGATGTAACCAAGAAATTTGAGTGATCTCCTAAGAAATTCGCACTTTTCTATATTCAAGGTTAGACTTGCTTCTCTAATGCGTTCCTTGACCTTATACAACAACTTTAAGTGCTCTTCAAACGTCGACGAACATAAAATTATATCATCCAGGTAACAGAAAACGTATAGTTCGAACCTCGGACCAAAAATTGCATCAACCAAACGCTGCTGAGTCTGTGCAGCATTCTTTAGACCGAACGGCATCGTCACAAATCTATATTGCCCTCGTGAAATAACGCTAAACGCTGTTATATCTTTCGACGATTCACTAAGAGGTACCTGCCAAAATGATTTACGCAAATCAAGACTGGAAATATAATTTGCATTGCGCAACATCCCTAGTATTCTGTCGATATTAGGAAGAGGGTAGCTGTCATGAACTGTAACATCGTTTAGTGCCCTACCATCAAAGCAAAATCTATATTCCTTACTTTCCTTCTTCTTGACCAACAACACGGGTGAATTCCACGGACTTTGACACGGTTCTACGACTTTTAAACGAATCATTTCATCTAGTTCTTTATCTAACTCTTTACTAATATAAGGGGACATAACATAAGGTCTCTTTCTGAAAGGTTTGCATCGCCTGTATCGATATTCATCTCCATCATATTTGTACGTCCTAATTTATCAACACTAGAAATTTCTTGAAATGAATCGATAGCAGTTTGTGCCCGAGACCGCTGATCCATTGACAAATCATCTAAATGGAGTAGACAGTCACTGTATTTCAATGGGACTGATGATGGGCCTACATACGGAATAATATTCTCACTATCGCTTTGCACATGCCACGAATTATTTCTAAAGTCAACTATCAATCCGAATAACTTGGCAAAATCACTACCGAATATGAAAGCATGTGGTAAAGATGACACAACTAGAGCACTGAGGATGCGACATTGCTTTCCTATTGAAATGGGCAAATCCACGATTCCTTCTACTGGTTTCAACGCCCCATCTGCCGTAAATATACCTTTCTTTTCTGACTTAAAAATTTTTAACTTCAATTTATCAATTAAAGGAATAGCAAGAGACCCTACCACCGAAGTAGTACATCCTGAATCTAAAAGACCAGTGACATCAATACCGAACAATTTAACCATCACATATGGTCGATTATCACCAGATTTTTCAATAAATAACGAGTCAGTCTTGGGTTGTGAATTACTATGACAAAAATTTTTTACTACACTTAACCAGTCTGACCACTCTTTTTTACTAACATAATTCTTCTGCTCACAAATCATAATTGCTGCCTTTTGAGAAGGAATGGAATGTCGGCCGCGCAACATCCATCTCCTCACTCGTTTTTTGAACACGATGGGCACCTATCACGCGTAACTCCTCTATGACCGCAACCAAAACAAAAAATTCTTTTAGGGAATCTACAATACCGAAATGAATGACCACGCCTCGAACAATTCCAACATCCTGGACTAATTTTTGATGAACCCGTAGAACTAACAGAAGCAGGTACTGGTATAGACTTATCATTACCTATAATTTGAACTTGTGGAGCAGATGTCTTCTGAATATCTACACGACTTCCCGATGTAGAAAAATCTTTTACATAAACCTGTTGTCTATTTCTTGCTGGTAACTTAACGTTGTTGCGAAAGTTAGATGAATTACTCGACTGAATGGAAACTGATTTTTGTTTTAACAACATGGCTTCCTCTAATTTTTTACATAATTTTATTAACGTAGGCATATCTTCAATATCAGAAAGAGCAAGTTGTGATATAAATTCTGACAATAAATTTTTTCTAAGTATCCTAACTTTTGTAATCTCTGCTGGAGCATTGGGTAGTCGACTAAATAAACCTTCCACATGAGCTACGAATAAAACAATTGGTTCATATCTACTAGTGGAGTTGTGTTCACCTGAGCTGTTTGATGTTGTACTTGCCTTCACTTTTTCATACAACTCTGCCTCAATAGTAAGAATAGTGGCTAATAATTCTTTTTTAGATAATTCTGCCTCCTTCGACTTGTCAGACGGAAGCCTTAAACGTTTAACTCGACCTGATACATGAACAAGTCTTGAAAGTACTCTTTTAAAAATAGAATCTCCAGAATCACCTTCGAATTCTAACATCAGATGTTTTATCGACTCTATGGTAGCGGTTATTTCTTTATACTCATCATCGAATTCTACTTTGTATACCGCCAGATCAACCAAACAATCAGGTTTCCCTACTTCCTTAGCTAACAATCTACCTAAAATTTTCCTCTTTTCTACTACAGGCCTGACACTTTCTATTCCACGGATTTTTAATTCGTGTTCAAGCTCTTCCTTGAGTAAATGCACAATTTGAAATGTTTCTGCCATTTTCAAAAAAATTTGTTATGTCAACTTAAAAGTATTTTGCCTTTTTTAACAAGTTCAACTCTGAAATAACGAGAATTTTACTTTAATACAAATTTATACCTGCTACAACATTTAGACAACTATCGAATAAAACTTTGAGGTTCCAGACACGACATGAGTACTATGAAAAAATTTTAACCAAACTATTTTGAGTTTACCACAAGCCAATAGTTAAACGATATTGTAACAACTTAATGTTACCAATCGAGCAAACCCTTTTTAAACGAACGAACATCGAGCCTCACGTTGGTTGCGCCAGTAAAGCAATTTTTCTTTCTTTTTACCTTTTTACTTTTTTTTGGCCTCCACTCGCTGGATAAAGTGAAGCTTTAATTATTCGCGGCTAAGTCTGGGAATTATCCCAAGGGTGAGCAATGAGAAAGGGTGTGGGGATGGTCTAAACTCTACAATAAACTAACAAAAAGAAAATGGGTTGAGCGCCACTGTATCTGTATGAACGATAACACTAAAGATTCATTACTCCTATGAGAAGATACAGAAACTCACGGGATGTAAACACAATAAAAAAACTTACAACTTACTGAACTAATGTATCTGGAAACCTCTGGAACATACTTACGACCTCTTCGATCTCGATGATCCTGGAAAAAAGATACACAACAAACTTTCTATTAAAAGACACAGTTGGTACTTTCTAATAAAAGGCAGACTAATAATTACAGGTGGATAATATTAAGATTACCACGCCAAAGATATTTAAATCAAAAATGAATACCTAGAACGAATGAGTTGTAGCATACCTGTGCTTTTTAAATTACTTCAGCATTCGTATACTTTCATTATTCAAAGATTTATTTTCTTTAAAAAACTTTTAGTAAAATTAATTATGCATGGAATAAAAACTTGAGTCCAAAAATGAAATTTAATATAGTTTCTCTTCTAGATTTTTTTTTAAATATGTTTACAAAAATGAACTAATAAAATTGGTTTCTCTATACATCTGCCTTGACATAACAAGACCTTAAGTTAATAATATTTTATAACAAGTTTTGACACCAAATACCCAGATCTGATTATTGGCTCACATATGTTTCTCATAAATTATTTCTTAAAAAAAATTTGAATCACGTGCAGTTAACTTGGACAAACAACTTTTCAATTAATTCAGGTATTATGAGCTTATAAAAATTTAACATCTGCAAGTAATTTTCTAGAAAACAGGAAATGGACTTTGAAGTCTCATCTTTTTAACAAGTGAATTTCTGCAAATCTTACAAAATTATTACAATAGCATTTCGTGACAATATTCTCCTACGCTGTTCTTTATGCACAAAATTTAATTTGACCAAACAATCCCTGAATACTATTTATGTGAGCATACTCGAGGTCTCACAAACATAACAAAAAAAGGTTTGATACCTGTATATGATGAGGTCGTCATCCCTAGTTATCAAACTGCGACGCACGTCCTCTGAAATCTGCTTATCAAATAGTTGTAACAGAATATTAAACAACAGCTGTAGTTGCCTTGATAAACGAGTAGTGTTCCAATCTCCTTATTCGAATATATCACCGTCCTACTATATCATTATGTTATTACATCATTTTAATATATTGTTCCATCATGCGCTAAAGGAATAAAAATATTTTATAAATTATTTGGTTAATGCGATCTTACCGTTAACAAGTTCCGACACAAACCAATTCAAGGAGCGGCGTGGTCCAGTGCCTTGCCGGTGTCACAGGAGTGAGAAGCTTCGCTGTGTCCCAAGGCGACCAGCCCCCCTGTCTTTACCATAGCACGCCTATCCGGAGGCCCCACTTATGCAAGGCCTGAAAACCCATGCGTTAAGTACAATGCAAACTCGACTACATTTTTAAAAGCAATGGCTGACCTCGTTGTTCGTTCCGTTCCAGTACGGGACCTTATCTGCATGGCGCATCACCCCGTGACCGTATTCACGCACGCGCTATTCTAATTCTAACGAATGAAAGGGAATAATCCGCCTGCAAGTTAGGCAACACAAACGACTAGACCCCATATAAATACGTTTCTTGAATGTATATTATTATTAAATATCTCTGTGCAAAGCATTTAAGTTATTTAAGCGAACATGATTTCCTGTTTCATTATAGAATTGTTTCTTTTAGATATAATAGTATCAAATACGAGAATTAAATACCACAGAATAAAATTATACTGATGCGATTCTTGCAAAAATGGTGCTATAGAATATATATATTCGTTACAAACTTTCTATGACGTACCTGAATTAACTACTCCTAAGTTAAAACCTCATAATGGGGCTGGACACATTATATTACCATAAAAGTGTCAAAAGATTGGACAATGTATCAGCAGAAATTAACATTTGTAAAATAAAAGTATCAAACGTTACGATTATCGCAAAGTTGTAGGCTTGTCCTGCGTTCCTACTATAGTTACTTGCAAAATAATTTAAAAAATTACACTCACCTCAACTGCAAAATATTTATTTTCAAAATGTTGACGGTCTTATAACTCGCACACACAAATTAAAAAGTAATGCATCCTAAAGTAATTGTTACGATGTAATTTTGGTCGTTAAAAGCTGGTTGAATACTTCTTGTTATGACTCCGAGCTTACTTCTGGTGACTACACAGTGTATCGAGCTGATAGAAACTCTTTAACTAGTACAAAACTATGTGGTGAAGGTATTTTAACCCTTCTTTGTTCCACCTGGTCCTTAATCGAAATTCAAAGAAACCAGCATTAACAAGTATCTGTATCCATAGAGGGGCTCAGACAGAATACTATAGTAAGGGGGTCTATATCCCTTCATCATCTTTAGTACAGCTTTATGGTACTCATGGGGAAACATTGGAATGAGTTTGCTTAACATACCCGACGCTAGACTAGTATTGTATGGAGACTACAATCTACCACAAGCATGTTGGTCAAACAATGTAATTACTCTGTGTAAAAATGGCGATCTAGCTGAATCGCTTACTGATGTTTGTTTTCTTTTGAACCTGCAACAACATAATCATATAGACAATAGTAACAATACGCTTCTTGGTTTGATATTCTCAAATGTCTCTTGTTAGAAATAACTCCAGAGACCGTGTATTCATCACTCAGCATTACCTTTGCCATTCAGTTACTTCATGTACGCCATCTAGAGAGACTTTATGATTTTAACAGAGGTGATTATTTTAGGCTTAATAAATATTTTAACTAACTAATTGGTCTTTTTGTTTATCCGATAAAGATGTTGAGGAAATTGTATCGATCTTTTACGAAATAGTTTACTTTGAATTCAAGAGTTAGATACCTTAAAAAAACAGTAAAATGTTCATCATTTCCTACATGGTACGATAACAAATTAAAATCGTTGATATCTCAAAAAAAATTACACTTAGACGTTACAGATAATTTAACAGAATTGCGGACTATCATATTATTCATCAATTTCGATCTCAATGCAGAACATTAAGTAATCGTATTTTTTATGATTACCTAACCAATTCTGAAACAAGTATTCATTTGAATCCGCCAAATTTTAAGAGACATCTGAAAAAGAACAATAAATACCAAATTCCATGGGACTCGACCAACAAATGTGAACGAATGATCCAGGAACTTTAAACTTGTTCGCTGATTACTTTTCTACAGTATATTTAATAGAGTAAATTGCACCCTAGAACATTATAATAGTAGAAATTTTAAATATACAGAAATATTAGATGTAATGTTGAAATCAATCTCTTCTAAATCCGGTGAACCTGGTGATATTCCATCGACCGTGCTAAAGCAGTGTGTTTGTAGTTTGTGTACTCTCTAATTTTCGTTCAAATCTAACACAGTCTCTTTAAACAACAAATACAAAATCCAAACTATTGGAAGGGTAAACTCTCCAGACACCAACTCTCTTATACCCGATCTTAATGACGATAATTCCATGAATTCGTGATTTGAAAGGTATCCTGACCGTGCAGGCGTAAATTCAAAATAATAAGTGGCACCCCACGGAAAATCCACCGAGACATCCTGGAGCGCTGTACTTTCGACATAACTTTTAACTTGTCTTACCAACCTCAACATCGCTCCCACTACTATTCGCTCGTATTACTACAACCCGACCGTCCTAATTATTTGTTCGCGAGTAATTAAATTTATTCTTTATCATCGGGTGTCCAACTATTGTCATTACTCCCGCTATAATAGTTCGTTTCCACGATATAGTATATTTTCATCTATGTTTACGTACTAGGTTATTGTCATGTTAATTTGTATCAGCATTGTAATATGGTAAGATTTTCGTGTCCTTGGTAGTTGGGCTGGACAATATCTGTCTCTTGTAAATGATCTTCGTCGTGGGAAATGCATACACAGAATCTTGTCATACTGAAATGTTTTCATTAGAGGTTTTAAGTTAAGTCATTATCCTAGACTCTACGTTTACAATGTATTTATATGAAATGATTTTATACTTTTTAATAAAGTTTCTTAGCTGAATAACCGTTATAGAAACAAAATTTGAAATACAGTATTGCCCGAAATAAACAGTACTGAAATTGTAATTGTTTTGTATATTTAAAAAATACATATTATTGACACTTTATTATACGTTCTAAATGTGCACCTCCTCGTTCGAGACAGACTTCATAACGATGTTCTAAGTTTCTGGTCATGTTATTGAATAAGGGTTGTCTCAGGGCTGCGAAGAAGACTCTAACGGCATCCTTTAATTCATCGATGGTTTGTGGTGCCCGTTTGAAAACGGCATTTTTAGCCATGCCCCAAATGTATACGTCTGGAGGTGTGAGGTCTGGAGAATGTGAAGGATAAGGGAAGTCAGTAAATCGTGATATGAATTTGCTTGGAAAATGTTCTTGAAGAAATTGACGAATTGCGGCAGCAGTATGGCAAGTTGCCCGTCCTGCTGAAAAAATTGGTTTCGAAATGCCAAGTTACGTGCACGACAGAATTGACGTAGATCAGGGATAAATCGTGTTAAAATTTGTCTGTACCTCTGTTGATTAAGTGTGACTTGCCTACCATTCTCTTCGATAAAGTACGGACCAATGATTCCGTGTCCGGAAACAGCACACCAGACACTCACTTTTTCACTATGTAAAGGAACCTCTTGAACCTCATCGGGTCTGGCAAAGCCCAGAAATCGATTTGTGCGACAATTCACATAGCCTGACAAGTGAAAATGTGCTTCGTCTGAAAACCAAACATTTTTCAAAAATTCAGGATTTTCATACTGTAACGCGAGAATTCTGGCGCAATATTCCACTCTACTGCGATAATCCCGAGGATGTAGTTGTTGATGTACCTGAATCACATACGAAAATGTACCCAGCTCCTTCAGGATTCTTTGAAAGGAAGTTCTTTTTAAATCAAGTTGTAACGCTGTCCTTGCCTGGCTGACTTTCGGATTTTCTAAGATTTGCTCAAAAACACGTTCATGGTTATTGTTGTTGTTAACTGTCCTGGGACGCCCCGAGTTTCCTTTTCGTTGGCACAATACACTACCTGTATTTCTAAACTTTTCAATAACCTTCAAAATTACAGCATTACTTGGAGAACGTTTATTAAACCTTTGTGTGAATTGATCAGACACGTATAGCAAACTTGCACCATTACGTCGGCCGATTCCGTATGAACGAAAATAATGCTCTACCAGAAACACTTTCTCCTCTGTACTTAACACCATTTTTAACAATTAGGCCCTACTAATTACTTGTTTGAGGTTTACTTGACAGGTCTATACTATCTAACTTGAGTGTGACAGCGCACGCATAAAAACACCGCCAACTTAGTTTCAGTACTGTTTATTTCGGGCAATACTGTACTATGTTTAACTAAGGTTAATTATCCCTGAAATTTGTCATACAAGGTGCGTTCATATTTTAGTTCGTCTAAACAAATTTACTAAATTTTCCTTTCCATGTAGTTTATTGCTAGCGCAACACAGGGTGTTACACTTTATAAACAAAGTAATGGTGTGCTACGCTAGCTTACTTCCTGAATATTTGTCCTATTTTTAATAGCATAAATACAAGTAAATAAGAATTGAAAGAAAATATTTAAGCGCAACCTATTTTTGGGGTTTTAAAAATTAGCATATGGAAGAATAAAGCTTTAGAGAGTAGGTTAGAAAAGTTTTAATCAGTTCCAAGAAATCTAATAAAATGATTGATAAAATAGCTAATGATCACTTAACAATACTGGAGTAAAGAATTATTCGTTGTCTTCTACAAATTTTAAAAATAAAAACATTTTATTGGGTTGTACCATGCTATTCGGTCGAGGTCTCGCAATGTTGCAGCGTACTTCCCACTTTATAAAATATTTGTGTTAACCTTACTCCAAAAACACATTTTATTATTTCTTGGAATTAACTTTGATTTCGAATATATATTTACGAGTACTCTTGTACTAGAAAATAAAACTAGATACAGAGATTACTATATTTAGTAATGATTTTATTATTTATCTACATAGTATAAATAAATACGTTTATTGTAATCCTTACATTACCACCTCCAATATTTTATTCTTTGTCTGGGTTATCAGAAAAGATTAATATAAAGTTGGCATTTATTATCTGACATCTGAAAAGTGCCGACCTATCAAATTTTACTTGTCTTTAAATTGCCATGAGGTTAGCTATGGTAGTATTTTCCAATCTAAAAGCATAGTGTTATAATAAATAATATTGTAGGAACCTCATCCCACCTGTAAGATGAAAATTTGTCTATTTGGACTTTTCTTTTAAATAACAGTTGGTAAGATAAAAATAGATTAATTATGCGTTTCATCGAAATGTGGTTTTATAAATTGGTAACACAATTGATTTTTTCTGGGTCCAAAAAAGAAAATACCTTGCCTCGGAAATACCTTTATATTAAAATATCTACTCTAAATAAAAGACTGTTGCTTCGGAAATATTTTTATTCTAAAAATTATCTACTACTAAACTTTGGTTCGGAAATATTTTTTAGACATGTATATATATATAAATTTTCGTATAAATGCAACATATCGTATACGTTTTGGATTTGTCTTGAGATCCAGATGTTTTACCTCTGCAACATAAAAAACAACTTGAAGCCGAAATGTCTTTTGATGGAATTAAATAGCATTTCATTGCAACTATTTGGTTGACCAGATGTTTCGTCTCTTTAGAAGTTGAGGACTTGGTTTAAAAGCGGCAGATGCTTTTCCTGCTGAACACCAGGTGAAATTCAAATTCTTCTTGCCTTAATTATAAATTTTGCAGTGATTCCTTTGAATATCAATGATAGTGATAATCTAACCTACCTTAAAAAATATCTAAATTATCTAAGTGTGTATTCGCAACAGTGTCTTGTCTTAGTATCTTATTAATATTTAAATTGTCTATGTAAGTATTCACAATATTATCTTGCCTTTTTGCTTATTTTACATATAGTTAAAATATGCTTGTCAATGAGTGTTGCCTTTTCGGTTTTCTTACATATATTTATAATATGTTATGAATTTTTTTTTATCGAATAGTACTTAACTGTGTGAACATACAAGATTTCATGAAATTTTCTATGGGTTAAAACTTATTTAATATATAGCTTAAGAATTATTAACTATCTTATTTATCTTTACAAAAAGCTTTGTATGAATGTTTACAAAACATCACATTAAGATTGTGATTTTCTTATCAGTAATCGTATACATGTTATAGAAATAATTGTTCAATTGTCGACAGAAATTTCAATATAAAAGTTTAGTAGTTCTCTTGCCTTCACTTACGTTAACTTCTAATTTTTCTACTTCTCACCTTGAGATCAGTCTTATATGAACTCCGCTGCCCTCAAAGGCCGATGCTAGTTCCGCCAAAGTATATTTGTCATATACTTTGTAGTACACATACCCTCTGTTTTACTTCGGAAAAGGAAACGGTGCAAGGTTCCAAATCTATTTGTGTTAAACGAACCAGGTTGGTGTATGAATTAACTTTGACAGAAGACGAAGAACTAATTTCAGTGCGTTACAATTGAGATTTAATGTAAAAATATTCAGGGAATCAATGAATTCGTTCTGAATTAATCTTAGTTAATTATCCGAATATATTAGAAAAGCATAAGTTCGGGTTTTCGGCTATGACCTACAGAAATACGAAAAAATAGTATAGACTTTTAAATTGGAATCATGAAATTAGAGTGCGCCCAAATATGAATGAAGTAATCAAAAAGCACAAAACAGAAATTTCACATTAAATGTAATTTGAAATTTATAATTACATAAACTTTGGAGAGCAGTTTCATTTTATATTTTACTGAAAATTTTGTTACAAAATATATTATATAAATTTCAATTAATTAATCAAGTAAAATTCTTTTAAATTTATCTTATGTATGTAGCCAGAATTTTAAATTAATAAAGCTCTACCTTGATGAAAAAGAGTTGAGAATCACTGCTTTAAAGCTTTGCATCAAGCCTTTATCTTTTAATTGCAACGTAATATTGACTTATAAGAAAATACTTAATGGAATATAACATTAAGCATTAAACATACAACCATTATTAAGAATACATCGATTTCATTTTCATTTTAATAAACGTAAACCAGTAAGGATTTTCACTAGGGTAACAAAGGGTAAATAAAGATCTTTCCTTTGTGAAGGCAGTTAGTACCTCAATAACACAGCTTTCTGGTATTTAAGGATATTTAGTATCGCGACAGTAGCGCATAAGGTGCACTGTTTTCGGGTTAATTAGACACTCAGGGTGTGAGGGGGGCCTTGGCACAGGGTATCACCGATATTGGCGCTATGCAGCACGACTTCACGTGCGTTATGTTCACCCGCCGCGCATTAAGCCAAGCAGTGGTTTTAAACTAGGAGGGAGAGATCAATTAACAACAACCCCATCGTCCCATCTTACCCTACGAAGTCGGTATTAGGATTAAGAAACTCACGAAATGGGAAATCTATACATGACTACATTAGAAATAAACCATTTCAGTAAAATTCTAATTCATATCTGGCTTCTCAGTATTTCTTTAATAAGCTAGTGTGTAATGGTCTACGATTTTATATAAAAAGCGATTAGATATTGAGCATTTATAACCCTAAAGTATTATAGTATTTAGATGCGTATGCTTGCAATTAGTCTTCAAATTTTTAATGTACCAGGATGTATTGATACCCGATTACCCTAGATGCGTTTTCGTGAGTGCAAACAAGTCGCGTTACCCCAGTAACAAACAACAACTTATTAGAAGTGTCAAAGTAACTTCCACGAGAACAATTTTAACAATAGTTATGCTAGAATTAAAATTTAAAGAAAAAAAAAGGAAGCTGTTCGCCCCAAATGTACAATAGAAACTTTGGGTTTTGAGCAATCGTTAAGTATTTACCTACATTTAAATTGTGACCAGATAAAGAGATATATAAAATGTGCGCATACACTATGTGGTTAGGCACTACGGCACCAAGGGAAGAATAGAAATCCCTGTAGTGGCAAAGCTAGATCCATTTCAACTCCGTGTTCAGAGTGGTCATTGAACACATGCGGTGCCCTTTAATGGACGATACTCATTTGATGAAACAAATCTTCCAGTAGATAGGTGATTCAGTGGCGTAACTACGATTTTTGGGCCCCCCCGCAAAAATTTTAAAGTGGGCTCTCTTTAAAATGTATTACTTTTACTGGCTTATATTTAGCCATATTTTTAAATTATAGTACATGTAGAGAAGGAAGCAGTATAGAATTAAATACATATACTATATTAATCAAGTGCTTTATTAATTATAAAACCAAATTACATAAATTCAAACTTATAAGTTAATTAATATTAAATCTACATATTTATACGCCGCACAAAATTATTTACACCTAAAAATTTGATACAGTAAAAAAACCTATGAGCTAGCAGACATTCCAAATCAAATTCAAAATTTTGTTTTTCTTGCATGTTTTGCTGCAAACGCGTTTATTGTATCCTCTATATTCATATTTTTGGCAGTGTCATGTTCTACTGCTAAGAGGGATAAATCGTCTAATCTATCTTGTGAAGTGCGGTTCCTAAGATAATTTTTAATAATTTTTAATTTTGAGAAAGATCTCTCCGCACTTGCAACGCTAACGGTAAAGTTAGGTATAACATTAAGGCTGTTATGGTGTTTGGAAAACTGCTAGAACCTGTAGATTTGGAAAGTACTAGATATTCTAAAATTGTAAGATACCGTTAACATTTTTAATTCATCACAAATAAGTCTATTATTTTTGAGTGTAGTAAGTTCTATACCTATAGCATCATTTAAATCTTTGTAGTAAAATTTTTGCAATTGTTTTGCCTTAGATAAAATATCGTCTGCAGTTAAATTCAAAAATACATTAGGTTCTAAGAAATTAAACTTTTCGTTTACATGAAAAAGCGATTTAAAACGATTCGACAGCTGTGAAATTATAATATCCATTACGCGATAAAATACATTTATTTTAAATTTAAATTCTTCATCATTAAATCGATAATCATTGGATAATTCATCGTAATGCTTTTTATTTTTGGTTGCCTTTTTTATAAATTCCGGTTTAATATTCCATTGCCCTGCAACTTTCGCTGCTTCCTCCTTGATGTTGGAATAGTTATTTCTTGTTTCCTTGAAAAATTTTAAAGTTTTTGAAATAAGAGAGTTATCTGATTAATATTCGCCTTTTCACTCTGAGCAGTTTGTGAGAGCTTGTTAAGCTCTTCTAGAATTTGACTTAAAAACACTTAAAAAATAAAATTAAAATTATCCATGCTAGTTAATATTTGCTTTGCGTCATTTCGTTCATCTGTTTTTTGATATCATAATAATTTTATTAAGAGACATTACTATATCTTTATACCGAATTCTTATGGCAGCTAAAGATTTTACTCGATCCGCCCAACGTGTCGGATTTAAGCGTTTCAATTGTGTGAAATTTTCTTTAAAACAGAAAGCCAATTCCATCTTACTATACTATTAGCAAAAATGTATATATGTTTTCTAAAAGTAGAAAAACGATTCTATTTCTTTTATACCTTTAACGGCATCATTTATGACTAGATTTAAGTTATGGGCACTACAGTGCATATATAAGGCTGCAGGCTCTATGTTTAAAATTCTCTTTTGCACGCCAGAATACGTACCGCTCATAACGTTAGCTCCATCGTAGCCCTGCCCTCTACATTTATTTATATCTAATTGCATGTTGGTTAAATTGCTTAATATAGTATTACATAGTCCTTCAGCAGATTGGGACTCTACTTTTGTAAAACCCACAAAAGTTTCACAAATATCTATTTTGGTTACCTCTCCCAAGCTGTCTTTTTAAAATCAATATATCTTACAATTTTACTTAATTGATCAATCTTAGTTATATCCTGTGTAGTGTCTATTATGATTGAGAAAAAGGAGCGGATCTAATTTTATTTAATAAAATATTTTTAAGTGTGCGCTTAAAGTATTAATAATATCGTTTTGAATTTTGGGAAAGATATTTAATTGAACCTTTGGGTCGTTCAAGCACTTTTGTAATATAGGATCATAGGTACTAATTAAATGAACTAAACTTAAGAAATTACCGTTGTAACTGTCTTTTGAATCAGAAAAACTTTCTCTATGTCCTCGAAATGACAGCATGCGCTGGGATAGTGTTAAAGTAACATTGAAAAGTCTGTGTAAAACATTTTTCCAAAATTCAGTTTCTTGTTTTAATAGTAGAGTATCTTTCTTATCTATGGTATAATTTTTTTCCACATATCGTAAATAAAACAACAAGTTAAATGAGATTGAGCAAGCAAATGCTCTTTAATTTTTTGATAAACCCTGCCAATCATTAATTCCGGTCGTCCAACTTGACCTTACTGAAGCAAACAGCCAACATGGTTGACAATAAACACAATTTTTAATTTAGAATAACACAACCACCCATTTGAATTGTGTGGTAAGTTTAACGTATTGCTTTTATTTTCGCTTGCAGTTATTAAGTAATAATAGTGAACTGAAAAACTTCTATTTTTATTATCTTTAGGAAACGCACCATCTGGTCTACACAATCCGTAATTAATTATTTCTTTTCTTAAATTGTCATGTTGTAAAACATTGATTTTTAAAAATGTGCAAAATCGGTTGGATATTCTTTCGTCAGATCCATAGATAGTTCATTAAGTGAAAAGTACTACTCACATTTACCTCTGTAATTGTAGTGGTATCTAGTTCCAAATTTCTATCGCGGCCGTCATTATGTGATGTACTTGCGCCCTGGGTGAGAGTTTTAAAATTGTTGACGACTGCTGTTCGTCTGTAGCGGAACTAGTAGATGCTACTGTCGAAAGCCCAATTTCTTTCATAGATTGTTCTTGTTTTCGGACTCTTTAGAAGTAAAAAGGAACTTATTTTGGAATCTTGCTCTTTGATTCTTCCAATAGTTTCCTTTTCGTTTTTGCAGCGCCGCTTGTAGTGCTCATTGTATATTATTTCCTGCAATTTTGAATGAAATTAATTATAATGTAATTAGATAAGTAATAATTATTTAAAAGCCTTTTGAAATTACAAATAACACATACATACTTTGCTTTAAATGCTTTAATTAACAAAATATAAATGATTTTTATTGAATGCTTAAAGATTTATTTATATGTATTTCTCAGCGCGACTTCAACTATGATCAAATCAATAGTAGTTTAATAAAAATAGATATAAATACTTACGTTTAAATATGAAAGACCTCCTGTAATACGAACACAACACTATTGAGTAAAACGTACTGGAATGCTTTTTACTTCCTTTCCGTTATATATAATGCAGCTAATGCAAATACGTTGCAACCAGCTGACTAGAAACCACAAAATGAATTTCTTTCTAGTATTATATTTCTAGAAAGCGAAGGTTACTAAGCTACCTGCCATCCTGTGAATCTGTACTGTACAGACAATAGCCCTTTTATTCCTATTTAAAATCCCACAAACCAAACTAACCCTACTATACGTCGTTTAATAATGCTTTACCACTGTATACAACTTATCACTTAAGAATAATATAGACATCTTTGTTATTAAAGTTTACAGTCTCTTTCATCTGTTTATTAACCCTTACAAAATAGGACAGAACGGATAGAAAGAAGAAAGGATGCAGGCTGCAGGTGGTGTTCAGTATTTATCTTAATTATTATTTCTTGTATTTCAGCAGTTCCTAGTAGTAACATCAAGAAAACATTCGTTAACCTGCGGTTTCTGAATTATCTGCAATATTTTCTTGACCGTTTCTTACCTGCCAAATACGTTGAAGATGAATAAGTTGAGTTTATTATCGTTTGGGCCTTCTTGCACTTGGGGCCCCCCCGCATAGCGGGGGCTGGCAGGGGTGTAGTTACGCCACTGAGGTGATTGGTATCGTTTGTTGCACTTTAACAATTTTGAACAGTTCCGTGCTCCAGTCCAGATGAAATATATAGAAATATATTGTTTGTAAGAAAAATTTTAAAATCAATTCATACGTATAATTGTAACTTAATTATTGAAAAACAAAAAATTACACAGGAAAATGATAATTTATATAACTAACTTTATTTTAAGTCTTAAAAGGATTTAAACTAACTATTTAATCAAACTATTTTATTTTGTACACCCAAAACTTTTTATAATAAGGATACAACTTGAAACATAGTAGAAACCACGAAAGAAGATCTGCGTCATGACTTGTAATCGTATGTATTAAGTTGAAAATTTCAAGTCAATGTAGCATCTAGTTCATAAATACCAAATTAATATCAGTTGTAAAAAATATTTTATTTTCACACAAGTAGTTTCTTTTACTACTTTAAAATTGTCGTCTTAATACAGTAAGGGTTTAATAAATGTAATTAATGTAAATGCAAGTACATTAAAACAAATATATATATATATAAAATGTCCATTTTATATTAGGATTCAAACATACGTCCACATGACTATCTCCGTCATTATCTTAAATAAACCTGCTCACGTATGTCGTTACTTAAAACACATAGAAGTCATATTGCTATCTTTCTCGTATTCATTGGTAAAGCTTTAAAGGCGGCTCCGTGGCGTAGTTGGTATGTGTGTGACTACTACGCCCAAGGTCCTGGGTTCGAATCCTGACACGGTCCGCTTGAAAAATGTTAGGCGAGCATTTTTCACAAAAATACACCATCGTTCGGATAAGAGGTAAAATGGAGGTCCCGTGTGTGAGTGTTGTCACGCACGTTAAAGATCCATACCTTGCTTGGAACAGCAAGGGTTCGGCCAAATTCCAAATTTTCGAGGCAAAAAAAAACTCGCTTCCTGTCCAATGTAGTACCTTCGGGTGGAGCATTGGAAAATCACATGTAAGGTAAAGCTTCAAAAAAATCTTAAAGGTATGTTGTGAATTGCGCTAGGCGCCTGTGACGTAGATATCTTCTTTTGTGGTTTCTAGTATACCTAATAAAATTATTTCTGGAGTATGCTTAAAAAACTAGCAATTTCAGTTTTGACTAAAGATATACAGTAATTCTCTAAATTATGTGTAGACGCAAACTTTTACAAATAACTATTCTCAATTCGGCTAAATTTCTCACATTAAACATTTCAAATGTAAAATCGTGTATTAGAAAATTGATGCTGTACAGCAGGGGTTCTCAACCTTTCAGGTTCTGAGCCCCCCTTCATACTTTGGTGTGAGGTCACGCCTCCCTTTATGGAATAATTTAGACTTGTATATGATAATTTTACTTACATTATGTTTGGGTAAAATGACTTTGAACTTAGGCTAGACATATTCTGGTAAGAAATATAAAATCATATTTGTTCAAAAAAACTTTAATTACACAAATCATCGAAAAAATTGCAACAAAATCATGAAAATGTTCGTTACTTTTGTAGTACTAGTGTGAGGGCTGGCACTGTTTCTCATCAACTATTTTTCGTATGTTTGGTTGCAAATTTGACAAAGAACACCGCAGGTCACTTTATACATCTAGTCTGGCTCGATATTTAGATTTTATATTAGACAAGGCTGAAAATCCTGATTAGCATAGATTGAAAATTGTACTAGCAACTTGGCTGCTTCCATTGCTACAACTGGGTAAACGGGAAGTTATAGGATCCAGAAGTCTTCGAGATCCATGTTTGGGAAATCCACTCTAGCTTTGGAATCACACTGCAAGTCAATTGTTTGTTCTTGAATATGATCAGGAAGTTTATCAACATTGATTTTAAAGGGGTGTCTTGTTAACTTGAATTCCCAATTTTCTAAGCTTATATATGGGAAATAGACTTTGATTTTGTTCTTCAGAGATACCAAATGCTCAGATATGAACTCCTTCATTTCATTTACCAGGTCTTTGAAAGACTTTGGATATCATCGAGGAGGTTGTTTAATTTTGGAAATGAAAAAAAGTTCGGCTCCGAATTCTGTAGGCGGCATTGCCAAAGAGCCATCTTCTCAGCAAAACTCTTAATTGAATCATAGTTCTTCAAAGTACTTCTCTGACCTTGTAGCTTTAGGTTCAGAAGATTTATTGTTTCAAAAAAGTCTGACAAATATGCCAGGTAGAAGATAAATTTGTCATCTATAAATTTCTTGTACAGTTCTCCATTTGAACTCATCAAAAAAATTTCCACTTCTGATTTTAACTTGAACAATCTTGCAAGCATATTAGCTTTGGACAACCAACGAACTTCGGTGTGAAAGAGAAGTGTTTCTTGATTACTGTTCAGTTCTTGACACAACACTCGAAAAAGTTTGGTTTTCAAAGCACTGTATTTGACATGATTTACTACTTTAATTGTTAAGTCCAAAGCAATGTTGAGTGATTCATGAAGAGTCTGACAAGCCAAAGCTTGTCTGTGGATGATACAATGGAATCCAATTATTTTATGGTTCTTTTTCTTAGCCAATTCAATAAATCCTGATCGACATCCTGCCATCGCTCGAGCTCCATCAGTACATATTTTAATAACTCTCTCCCAGGGAAGGTCATTAGCTTCTAAATATATTTGAAGAGCGGAAAATATATCGACTGCTGTAGTTGTTGTTTCAAGATTTTTTGAAAACAGTATTTCATCAAGGAATTTCTTTTCATCTCTCTCTCTCTCTCTCTGTATATATATATATATATATATATATATATATATAAACTAAATTTGGTAACGACCTTGCTATCTAAGTGTATATAATTAGTTTTGGGTTTTAGGTCAGCAGAATTGAAGAGTTCTCTTTTTTATAAACTCAAGCTTTCGGAAATTTATTTTTCCATTTTCAAGAGTACTAAAAGTAAATACAAATGAATTAGTTATGTGAACAAGATTGACTAATAGCTAAAAATTATAATTAACTGATACTTACTAAAGTGAGATAAGATACAATTGGACGATCAATAATAATGTATAGTGTATAAGGGTATGGTATAATTAAATTTAAAAAATAAAAATAATACTAATTATATCATCAAAAGGGTAAAAAAATTTTGATTATGATGTATACTGTCTTTAAATTTAATTTTTGTAAATAGTTGTTTATATGAGAATTTTTTGTTTGGGAAAGGTATCTTTATGTGTATTAATTAAACGCATTAATTGTAATGACATTTTTTGTAAATATATTACATTTTAAAAATATTTTTATCAATTTATTTAGTTATCTTTATAATTTTTTGTGTGAGTATGGTTGTAAGCAAAATAATATTATAACTTGGTACTCGGTTGTGTACACCACACTCGTGCATTTGTGGATCAGCTGCAGACGACTTAGGTATACATGGATTAAGTTGCAGGCTTAGTGCAGGAAGGCATTCCAGGCACAAAGCAGTTAACGATTTAATTAAACGAGCTTTAGTCTCTGCCGATGTTCCTTCTATTCTGGAACCTACATATTTATTCAGAGAAGACGGTAAAAGACCTGACGGCATTAGTTTAATTCCTTGGAAATACGGTAAAGCAGTAATGTGGGATTTTACATGTACCAACACTCTCGCTAGTTCTCATGTTACTGCTTGTTCCAACAAAACTGGAGCAGCAGCAAAAGCTGGCGAAAGAATAAAAACCAAAAAATATTCCTCTTTATCAGACCTTTATATCTTTTACCCAGTTTCAATTGAAACCTTAGGAGTTCTAGGTAGTCAAGGATTGAAATTCATAAAGGAAATTGGTAGACGAATCTATTATAATACCTTTGATCAAAGAGCCACTTCATTTTATTACAAAGAATTGGCATAGCTATTCAAAGAGGTAATGCTGCATCCATATTAGGAACCATTCCACCTTCCAAAGATTTAAGTGAAATTTTTGACCTGCCTTCAAAATGTTACAGTTTAGAAAACCAAAACATTCGATCATCTTGCACTGTCTTTAAGAAACAGCTAAATAATGTTGACATGGAAGAAAATAAAACACTGATCGCTTTTACAATAGAAGAAATTTCAAAAAACCCTAATTACTCTAACAGATTGAGCCATTCTTCAAATGCATCCACTCATCTCCAACATACAATTAATGCATCACAACTCGATCCTTACTTTAAGAACTTAAATGATTTTTCAAATACAATTACAAATTTAGGCAAAAAAGGATTGGAAAATATTGGCAATACTTGCTTTATAAACTGTATAGTTCAGTGCCTCTCAAATACAAAATTATTACTTGAATATATTAAACATAATGCGTTTTCGAAGCATATCAATACTAGCACTTCAACCATGAAAGGAGCTTTAATTAAATCTTTTGCACAAGTAATAAAAGATCTGTGGTCTGAAGATACTTTCGACAAAGTGATAAATACTAATAACTTGAAATCACACTTTCATCGATTTGCACCTAGTTTTATGGGCTTCTATCAACAAGACGCACAAGAGTTTATGCGATACTTGCTAGATGGTATTCATGAAGACGTTAATCAGGTTACCTCCAATGAAATTCCTATATTGTCAGAATTAAATGAACCATTAAGTGACTCTGACAAAGGTAATGAATCCTGGCAGCAATATTTAAGAAGTAACAATTCCAAAATTGTTGATATTTTTGCTGGACAGTTAAAATCAACAGTACGTTGCACACACTGTAATCATTCTTCTGTAACTTTCGAAGTGTTTTGGGATCTATCACTAGCTATACCTAAGCACACTGGCTGCTTAACGTTACAGCTTTGTCTAGATCATTTTACTAGGCCTGAAACATTGGATGACGACGAAAAACCAATATGTTTTAAGTGCAAAGAAAGGAGAAAATGCATCAAATCACTGTCCATACAGAGGTTTCCTAAAATATTGGTGATACACTTAAAACGGTTTTCACCTACAGGTACATATCAAAGAAAGCTAACTACGCCTATAGATTTTCCATTAGAAGGTCTAGATATGCGACACTACGCTGCAGAAACAAATCTTGGAAATTGTCATTATAACCTGTATGCAATATCGAAACACAGTGGGACTACTTTGAAAGGCCATTACATCGCATACTGTCGACACCCGTACTCATTTGTATGGCATGAATATAACGATTCCAAGGTGTGCAGTATATCCTCTAAAACACTTGTAAAAGCAGAAGCATATGTTCTATTCTACGAAATGCATTCTGAAGAAATGAAACGAAGTACCTTAGTTTCGAAAGTTCCTAGAGATACAATGCATGCAAGAAACCTGTATCGGCCTAATTCTGAACTACATTGCGATTATCTAACAAAACATAATAAACCTGCCAATAGACGAACAACCGATCCAATTGTTATACTATCTAGTATTCTTAAAGAAATCTTAAATGAACTTCATGATATGCCAGATGTACAACCATTCTTATTTCCTGTTAATGCGAATTTAGTCGAACACTATCAAAATATTATCCAACGACCCATGGATTTACAGTCAATTCGAGATAACTTGCAGCAAAAAAAATACCATACTCGTGAAGAATTTTTGGTTGATATAGAGCAAATTTTTAAAAATTCTGCTTGCTATGACGATGCACCATGGTGTGGACATTGTAAAGCCCTTGCACCAGAATATTCCAAAGCTGCAAAAGAATTAGCAGACAAAGAGTCAAAGATAAAGCTTGGTAAAATTGATGCTACCGAAGAGGAAGATCTTGCTAAGGAATATGATGTCAAAGGTTATCCTACCCTTAAATTCTTTAGAAATGGACAGCCTATTGATTATTCAGGAGGACGTGATGCTGCCCAAATAGTAGCTTGGCTTGAAAAGAAAACTGGTCCTGCAGCTAAAGTGCTTAAGACAGTCGAGGAAGCTAAACAATTTACTGAAGAAAATAAAGTTGCAGTTGTTGGTTTCTTCTCAGATCAAACTTCAGATAAAGCTAAAGCTTATTTATCTGTTGCTAATGCTGTCGATGATTATCAGTTCGGAATCACTTCTAACGAAGCAATTTACAAGGAATATGAAGCTACATGCGGTTCTATTGTCTTATTTAAACAGTTCGACGAAGGAAAATCCATTTTTGAAGGTGAACATACTGAACAGAACATCAAAAGTTTTGTTACATCAAAGTCGCTACCAAACCTCGTAGAATTCAATCATGAAACGGCACCTAAGATCTTTGGAGGTGAAATTAAGAGCCATTTACTCATCTTTGTATCTAAAAGTGATGACAAAACCAGTGCTATTGTATCTGCTGCTCATTCTGTCGCCAAACCTTACAAATCTAAAATTTTGTTTGTTACAATCGATGTAGAGGAGGAAGACCATCAGCGAATTTTAGAATTCTTTGGAATTAAAAAAGAAAAGGTTCCCACTGCACGTATTATTAAACTTGAGGAAGAAATGTCAAAATTCAAACCTGAATCGTCCGAACTTGATGCTGAAAACATAACTACATTTGTAGATAAGTTCTTAAAAGGTGAGCTTAAACAACATTTATTAAGTCAAGAACTTCCTGAAGATTGGAATAAACAACCCGTGCGTGTTCTTGTTGCAAGCAATTTCGATGAAGTTGTATTAGATAAATCCAAGAACGTCCTTGTAGAATTTTATGCTCCATGGTGTGGTCATTGTAAACAGTTGGTCCCTATTTATGAAAAAGTTGCAGAGCATTTTGAAAGTAATGTTGATGTTGTTATTGCTAAAATTGATTCCACAACAAATGAACTCGAACATACTCGTATTACAAGCTTCCCTACAATTAATCTATACAAGAAAGAAGACAACAAAGTTATTGATTACAATGGTCCTAGGACTTTTGAAGGGCTATCTAAGTTTGTAGAGTCAGGTGGTGTTGAGGATGTTGCAGCAGAAGAGCCAGTTGAAGAAGAGACTGAAGATGATGATACTGCACGGCGAGATGAATTGTAATTGTAGAAATGACATATTTTTGTTCGTTTTCTTTTCAGATTAATTGTTTTCACATTTCTGTATACTAAATCATTTTAAAGTAAATTTTCAAAATATAATTTAATTTTGAAGCAATTTAAGAAAATGTATATATTTGAAATAACTTAATTATTTATTTGTTAATTTTTTATTTTCAAATACATTTTTTTAAATTTAGAAGGTAGGTATATATAGAACTCAAGTCTCCAATGTCGGTTTTTTTTTACATATAGAAAATAATAAATTAAAACGCGAATTTCTTGAAATGTGTTACATCTATCAAAATTCTAATACACTTAATAAAAAAACCGACATTGGAGACTTGAGTTCTATATATACCTACCTTCTAAATTTAAAAAAATGTATTTGAAAATAAAAAATTAACAAATAAATAATTAAGTTATAATATTATTTTGCTTACAACCATACTCAGACAAAAAATTATAAAGATAACTAAATAAATTGATAAAAATATTTTTAAAATGTAATATATTTACAAATAAGGGGGTTCCTGTCTAATATTCAAGCCCTGGGTAAAATGTATGGAATGCGACTTTGAGTACTGAGGACCCTTTAAAGAGTTCTTCCAGCCAGCTAAGTTTCTTCAACTTAGGGCAGAGCTATGAGCTAGGGTCGTAGGATGGTATACGATAAAAAACAGAATTTTTTAATGGACGCCACCGTATCTTAATAATAGCTATAATGTTTAACAATCCGTAGATAAGATACGGGAATCTTCGAAAAGAAAAAAATCTCTCGAACAACCAAAACGTATAAAAATAATACTTACTTACTTGTGACACAACAAGCTTGGATTGGAACGATGGCCTCGCCCTTTCTGAAAATATAATTTCCTCAAAATTTCTTAGAACTAGGGCTTTACTAGAGCCTAGTCAATTTATCACAAACTAAATTTCAATAGAAATAACAATTCAAAAATATAACCCAAAAATATCTTACCAATATAATGTCAGTGATCTTCTTTTCTATTCTCAAGAAAGAGTTTTATAAAATTGGTGGAATGCTTTAAGTAAAATTATTATTAACTTCGATAAAAGTAAGCTTTAAAGTAACTTAAGTCATTTTCTATTGTGATAAATAAAAATATATACATACATCGTTTATACTTCTTTATATGTGTTAGTGTTTGTTGACCATCAAAATATAAAAATGTTCATACATTATCTCTTATTAAATTTTATGTATTTCAAAAAAACTATTTATTAAAATCCTCAGTGAAAGGTATTAGATTTTTATTAATATGAAACAACTTTTATTATTACCGAAATAAGATCCTTTTTGGTTTACAAGTGAATAAGTAAATAAATTGATTTTTTATATATTGTTGAACTTATATTTTTAGAAAAATTTATTCTATGTATGAAAGGTCAAATTCCCTTATGGTATAAAAATAGTCTGTATAATAATTATACTTCAATAAAAAACTGGTTCTTAAAATGTGACAAACAACCTCCAAGATGTCACTTATTTTGTTACAAACAACTTGTGTGGCATATTAATTTCTTAGAACGCTATCTTTAAATTTTTTGTGTTCTAGAAACATTTATACTCATCAAATTAATTAATCTTAAACCAAAAACTACGATCGCCAATTTAAAGTACTACATAAAAATTTACGAAAAGTTCATTACATTTTCATGATGGTGTGGAACTAAATATATAACACTCACCATAGGATTTCGTCAAATACATGATTACTTTCAGCAAGAAATAGTTACCCATTCAAATGAATTTGAACGTTGTGTTTTCGTCCATTAAACTTGGTGTACCATTGTAACGACAGCTGTGCGACCTTCCCCTGTTCTTGAGATTACAAACTGAGTTTCCTCTTACAAAGAGTGTGAATTTATCGTTCACGATAAGGATACTTTTAAAACATTTTTCCTCAGAATAAATAATAAACGAAAGTTTTGCAATGCTCCAAAACCAATAATTAAAACTTCCAATATACCATAACTAAAATTTTTTTGAAACTTCGTAACACGTAATTATACTTGCACTATAAAAACCACGGATTTAATTTAAATACAAAAATGAAAATAGTTACCTACCGTTGATGATGTTTTTCAAACCTACTACATTTGTTTCATCTTAGAGGCCGACTGACCTGGTGATGATTTGTATTTCGAAAAGGCCAAGCAATCCTCCGGGACCACACCACCTGCTTGCTGGACAACATCTTGAAACAACCTTTGGGTTACGCCTCAAAAACTTGACTGTTTTAATTACATCCTGCTGTTAAAAGTGGAAACAAGCATTCCTCTGTTTTACTACGCGGACAAGCGCAATGAACTAAAGACTCGCATGAACACGGATAACAAAGGAACTGAAATGTTATTTTAAAACCCTGAACACAGATGGAGTTCTATGTGACAAATAAATATTATTTTAAAGAAGTACAAATAGAAACTTCCAATACTCTTAAGGATCCTTATGAATTAAATAATTATAACTAATGTGCATATTAATGAGGGGCAAAATCTTAATTGTTACCACGCCTCCCCTGCAATTCTTCCACGCCCCCCAAGGGGCCGTGCTCCTCAGGTTAAGAACCGTTACTGAACAGCATCCTAAAGAAGTAAATATTTTTTATAAATTTCAGTTAAAACATTTCTTTCGACACTGCAAGTACTTTCTTACTAAACCGTTCTAGATAAATAGTAAAACCTACGATAGATGAATTATGATTCACAAAAAAAAAGAGATTGCTATCGGCATCTTATCACCATTCTGCTTAGAATGCCGATACAAATATGTTGTTTTTTTGGCCGTATGCAGTTTGTTAGTTGAACTTTGACATCTGACGTATGTTTCCGGTACTTGATGGATAGACATCTGAAAAATTTTCGCCTCGGTTGAATCTATGAATCATCGACCTTTACAACTTATAGGATTATAAAAAATTCTTGTTTGTAGAATTTTCATCATATTTTCAAGTATGCTGTACCACACTTCAATTTTATTCCACATCTAACAAACAATCGTTTGACGCTTAAAATTTTTTTTTCGTCGTATCAACTTAAGAATCTTTAAAGTTGGTCAATACAATTTATAGTTCAAAATTCAACACTTGCGAAGTAGAAATATTAAGAGATGTTTATATTCACTTTATATAAGTATTTACATGTTTACAAAACTGTAAACCATAATTCATCCATCTAAAGTTTCTCAATTTATCTAGAACAGTTTAACAAGAAATTACCAGCAGCGTCGAAAGTAATATTTTAATTGAAATCTATAAAAAATATTTACCCCTTTAGGATGCTGTGCAGTATCAATTTTCTAACATACAATTTCACATTTTAAGTGCTTGATGTGAGAAATTTAGAAGAATTGAATATAGTTATTTGTAAAAGTTTGCGTCTACACATAATTTAGAGAATTACTTTATATCTGTAGTCAAAAATAAAATTGCTAGTCTTTTGAGCATACTCCAGAAATAATTTTATTAGATATTTGAAGTCGTATCATTATTATAAAAAGTTTTGTACGTACAAAATGAAATCGTTAGATCAAATATTTGGTTTAAATCTCTATAGGTTTTAAAATAAAGTCAGTTACATAAATTATCATTTTCCTGTCTAATTGTTTGTTGTTCAATAATTAAGTTACGATTACACGTATGAACTGATTTTGAAATTTTATTTACAACCTCTTCGTTTGATGATTTAAGGTAAATATTATTGATGTAGGACGTTTTAAAAAAAGACATCAAATATTTGTTGTAGTAATCCTAGCTTAAATTGAGTGGTGTATAATTATTTATGTAAGAAGTACTTAGTATCTTTGACTGTTGATTTCATTTTTGAATTTTGAGACGCAGTTTGCGGTCTCGTGTTTGATTTTACTAAAATGTGTTTCTTTCAGGTATATACTACATGCTGGTGATAATTGATTGTCACTACGAAATATGACCTTAAGCTTCCTGCGTTATCCCTAAGTTAGCTTATTATTTTAACTTACCTCAACTTTTTATCATCTTTGACCCCCCTTTCGTTCAACCGCTAAAGTGAATTACGAAGCTAGTTCATAAGGACTTTTTCATCAGCCGTCTTTCGGCAAGAGTACCTGGAGTTTTTGTTTCATTGACGCTATATATCAACAGCAACCAAGAAAAAATCCAATACAAGTCGTCATTAATGTTTGTATACAGAATCTACAACCATCTTTTAGTTCTTATACCAATGTGGTGGTTATCATTACGGTTATCGAAGAGATTCACTTCACTTACGTATATGTAATATTCAGGTAGTCGTTTAATACAAGCGTCTTTCTACCTATTCTCTGTACATTTCTTAGCTTGTTTAAATAGTTACATATTGCAGTTATTTGTAAATTGCTGCCGATTTTTACAGATTTTGGATTACATATTTCTTGTAGAGTTTTCCAATTTCGATTAAACTCTTTTTCAAACATGGTTTTGACGTTTTCAGCTAGATATTCTGCTATATGAATATTTCTCCTAGTTCCAGTTGTTTTGGTTTTCATACTTTCGAGGAGGCAATGTCATATAAAAATGCATTAAAAATATTGCATGCTGCTGTGAATAATTAACTCGTATACGTTTTAACTTGTTTACGATTAAAACCTGTTCAAAATTGCAGAGTCGTCAGTTGAATGCTATTCGTGCCTGATCCTTTATGTTTCGAAAATCTCAAGACTCGACTGAAGTTGTAGTGTAGTGAATAAGATAAACATCTTCAAAATACAAACGCTTTCATTCATAGTAGTAACTCTCTTATATATTAGCATCAAATTTAAAGCGTTCATTGTTTTACATTTAAGAGCAAATATAGCATGCGGGTCGAATATTCTACACGGTTTTTGTACTGAATTTTTTGCGTTTTAAAAGTAACACCTGGCAATTTGTTATCTTTTATTTCAAATTCACGTTATCTACTGTTTCTCCTGTATGCTCGATCGGTCACAGGCTAGCCGGATTAGAAAGAGCTTCAGAATGTCGAAAGCGAAATGTGATTTACATATCATGCAAACTTAGTTGGAACAGCATGTCCTATTTTCGATTCTTTTTAACACTTGTTAGTAATATCAAATTTATATACACTTTTATTAATGCGATTCTTTACAGCGTAATCGTAAAGTATTTGGAGTTCATAGGTAAATAACAGAGTAATAAAATTCATAGTGTAACTATGGCATATAAGAATTAGCGAATTAAATCTGAGGAAGCTTCAAAAATATACAATGTAATTATTTTGTATTGGAACTGACGGTACTGTTTTATGATTTGACAACTATGGAATCGCAAAGCAGTTTAAACGCCGTTGGGATCTGGTATTTATAGGAATATGCAGTCTGGAAGTTGAATTTTGACAGCCAACAGGTATCCGCAACACTTGATGGTTTATCTTTTGACAGTTTCCAGTTTCTGCTCAATATTAAGAATTATGGATCTTCACAATTTCTTGGATGTGTAAAGAATTCTTGTTTGTTGAATTTTCACTTAATCTTGGTAAGTGGATTTTATATTACACTATAGCAGATGTCGCATTTATTTCACATCTGGTAATAAATCATTTAAAGCTTAATGGTTGTTTTCGTCATACAAACCTTGGAATAATGAAAGTTACCAGATGTAATTTATAGTTTAAAGTTCAACACATGCAAATAAAAATATTAAAAGATAGTTATTTCCACCTTTTATAAGTACTTACATGTCAACTAAAATGGTCATTACAAAAGTGATACATATTTTGTCCATTTTAAGTTTCAGAATTTATATTTTTATAAAACGATTTAACAAGAGATTACCTGTAGTATGAGGATATTATTCTAATGAAATCTATAAAAGTATTTACATTTTTGAATATTGTTTAGTGTCAATTTTTTATTCACGATTTTACAACCTAAGTTCTTGATATGAGAAACAGTTGATTTGAAAAATAGCTAATTTTAAAATTTAACGTGTATATATAATTTAAAGAACTAGTTTTTATACCACCGGTCATAAATGAACATATTTTTCAGTTTACTTTCGAAATAATTTTATGAGACATTTCAAATAAAACCTATCAAGTTGTTAGATGTTAAAACTTTGTGAGGCTTATGTTTAACCAGCGGTAGTTAATAGATGGTCTAACATACCAAACGCTTATAAAACGTTGTGTACTTACATAGAAAAAGTGGTTTGATCAGGTATTTAGTTCTAACACCTTTAAATTCTAAAATAGCCTAAATTATTTAAATTACTGCTTTCATCTCTAATTTTTTCTTGTTCTTAGACATTAAATTTATAATTATGTATTATGTGCTTGAACTGGTTTTGAAATTTTTTCTTGCAAACTACACATTTGGTGATTAAGTTAAACATAGATGAGGTCAGAAATTTTTTTATAAGTGATGCCAATATTTGTAGAAGTAGTTCTATCTTATACAGAGTAGTGTATAATTATTTGAGTAAAGATTTAGAAATTTTAGAAGATTTAGTACTTTTTGGGTCTAGTATCTTTTACTGTTGGTTTTATTTTTCAATTTTGAGACGTAAGTTACGGTTATGTGTTTGCATTTCACTAAAATGTGTTCCTATCAGGTATAACTCCCATGTTCGTGATTATTGATAGTCATTACGGTGCGTGACCATAGGGTTCCTGCACCACCCCTAGGTTAGCTAGTTATTTTAATATATTTAGGTTCAGTGCGATCAACTTCCGTTTATGATTTTCGTTCGCTCTGCCTTCCCCAGACCTTTCCAGCACATCACTCAAACGCTGAAGTGAAGTTGGAATCTAGTTCGTTAAACGTACACTATCAGTCGTCTACTAGCAACAGTATCTAGAATTTTTTATTCTATTGACACTTTCTAATTACAACACAGTGTAAAAGTCTTTCAAATATTTCTAGCGGTATAGGCCAATTTTGCTTATAATATCTAAGGCATATAAGTGCCATTACGATCGATATTTTGAAAATACTGGCAAAAATAAATTCAATTATTTCTATCACAATGCATTTAACCACCGTTGTATACAAAAAAATTGTTAGTCCTTCATGCTTATTAAAATATTATTGCTTTTAATCAAAAATTCTAGAAACTTGAGAAATTAATAAACACCCAATGAATACAAAACAAAAGTTTAGTAAGTGTTAAAAGACCTTAAAAATCTGTAAAACATTTGTCTCTAGAAATGGAACTTTCATATGAAACTTGCCGTAGAATCGTAACGAAAGACTTGGACTTGCAACAATTTGCTAAATTTCACATATTTTTAAAGAAGATTGATTTATCTTTCGGGGTGCATAAATTCACAAAATATGCATTTGTTGAGATTTGATACTAATTCGTATATTTGTGTTGACTTTCTACCATACGCTTAGAGAATTAATATTTAGATTTCAATTTCCTACACACTAATAATGGTGGTCTTTTTTGAAAACGATGCAAGATAACACGCGATACGATTAACTAATTTTTCTCGGTCTGATAAGTTTGCATACACACGGGGCCGACAATTAAGTGATGCAAGCAGGCAATTATTCGGAATCACGCCTAGTTGAAGGCCAGTGTTCAAGTTCAATACCTTAAGATGTCGATAAATATTTTTGTAATCATATTATCTATTTATTCGTTTTAATGAAATTACACAAAAATTAAATGCAACAGCTCAGATTATAGATTTTTCAGAAGTTATTAGAGAAAGCACAAAAAGTTCTTTAAAATTTTTTTATATATGTATATTAATTACCAAATTTACATGTAAATGTCAATAAAATTAAATCTGAACCATCATTTTCCTTTTAATCTATGCAAACATTTTCACTTCATGACCATTACTAACCAAGGTAGTGTATAGTATATAAAAGAAATTTTTCATTCTTCCCTCTACGAAACTGTAACTTTCCGTCTCGACAAGAAGATTGAAAGCGACAGTAAAGCATACTGGGTGATCAGTTGCTAGATGGTTGCTCTTGCTATGAAAAACTTTCGCACCTAGGACAAAAAGTAAAAATGACAACTAGATTTATTTAGAGTGAAATTTAAATATTAAATTACAATTGTTGTATGTTCCAGAAAAGTGGAAAGACATTTAGCTGTCGCAAGTTTGAATGTGCCGCGCTTTGGATTTCTCTAACTACAACCTATTGCACGCAATACTTGCAGCTTCTTCTATTAAATTCATTTTAGACTAAATTATGAAAGTGTTTGACAAGTGTCATAAAATACAGTTCTTAAACAGGACAGAATTGATACTTAGGTAATGTTAGCAGCAAGTCACCTTATAATAATTTATTAATTATAATTATTATCGCTCGTTCATTTTATTTCATTATAATTTCTTCTTTTATGTCGAGGGAGAATGAAAAGTTTTATACATTACACGCTGCGAAAGTCATTTTAAGTAGTCGGAGTTTTTACCTAGCCTCGACTACGCTTACGCTTCGCCTCAGCCATTTATAAAAACGCACTTAAATCTGTACTTTCACAGCTTGTAATGTAAATAACTATTGATAACGATTTTGTTAATAACAGTCTTACATATAAAATTCAAAGGTTCTAATGTTTAAAAAAGTACACAACTTTTATGTGCTCATATTCATATATTTTTTCTTCAAAAATACAATCCGTAATATATCGTCCATATTTAAAACTGATTTACAGCCAACATTTTAATTTTATTATTTCATTGCGGAATAGATTTGTTCTCAAAAACGAACTATCCTCTTTGTCAGAGACGCGTTGTAAATCAGATATCGCCTTCAAAATATATTGACTTAATCACACTTCACTTGTGGGAAAGCACAACAGTTTGAAACTCTTTAAACCTTTAGCCTATATTTCCAACGTGAGTTTGTGTAATTATAGTGTATGAATATTGATTTTCTAACTTATATTTTAGTTTAATATGGGAGCACATTAATCCGTAAAGTACTTGCTAGTTTGTAGACTATAGATCGTGCTAGTTTTATAACTTATTAATGATTACTGATGAAAAACGTGTATGGAGAATTGCAACAGGATATTGTTAGTTTGAGCGAAATAATTTATATCTTTAAGTAACTTGATTACAAACTGTTAATTTTTAAGAAGGATTTTGAAAATTGTTTGGTTTTCCTTTTTAACGCATATTTAAATATCTTTTAACACCTACAACATTGAATCGTTTTATGACATTAAATACCACTGTAATCACTGACCGTACCCCACTCCCCAGCCGCGCTGAATGACTTCGATCACCAACCAGTTAATTGTACTAAAATAGTGTAAAAATCTTGACCACTGAAACAAGTAATTTATGTATAGCAACAGTAATAAGGAATGAAATTATTTCATCTAATATTGTTGTGCTGCTTTGAGGAAAGTGGTTTGCTGATTAAAAAAAGTTCTCTGCCTCTAAAGAAACTGTCTGTCATCAATTATTTTTAGTCGTTACTACCAAATCTAGCTAATAAGCTATTTGTAGATCGTTTCAGCAATTGGAAAGCTTGTAAGCAAGTAGTGCAAAAGAGCTATATTGAATGTACCATGCCTACCTCATTTATCCAGACAGTACTCGCCTACGATTTTCATATTGTTTTAACTCATGAAGATAAACCAATCGAATTGGACTTTTTAGAGAGTTTTCACTGGAGCTTATTTTCCACCCTGATTTAAAAAATGAACTCTTTTAGGAAGTTTTGAACAGCAAATTTATCGCGCTGGACAACTAATATCGAACAATAGATTCATAGAAAACATATTGTACAAAAACTAATATTCAATTTCTGTTTAGTAATTTATATCCACATATTTTCTTGCAAGCTTTTCGAACCAACAGGTTACATACAATATGTCCTAATCTTCGAACTGCAAATATAACGGACTTTGGTTACTTCTGTAATTTTAGCAAAAACGATTTATTTCTCTATATATTTGCTCAAGTCTAGAACACGCTGCAATGTATATACGTCCTCGACTTCCTATTTTGCCTTTTTTTTCTACTTCTTTCTGTGTAGAATATGTATTTCTCTCTTTTTTACAGACCCTGTAAAAATAGCTTTTTACTTTTGTAAATTAGGGACCGTTGTATACTATAATGCTGCTATTAGCATTAGATCTTAAAAACGGCTTTTCTGTAGACAAACAAATCAAATCCAACATGTAAAAAAAATTAGCGCGTACCTTTCTTTTGTAGGCCCTTATTTTGTATTGTACTTATCAATAAATACGGCTTTGTACAACCTTTTTAAAAATTGGACTCTTTATATCCACCCTTCTCTTTGCTATTTCACAAATAAATCAATCAGTTAATTACATTTTTAAAAATTGGCACTAAATTATATAGACTTAGGCACGGAGTTGCATATGCTAACTGCATTAACCAGGATGATCGAACTGAGTCCAAAGCCCTGCAGACAATACACATTATAAAGTACAAAAAACCTATATATTCAGTTATGTAATGAGTTTTCCGCTAACTGACCAGCGTGTTATATAAACGGATTAAATAGAACCAAGCGTAGCCTATATTATAAAATCAGCGTTGCCCTTGTAAAACAAACGAATGCACGAAAATCGTAACCTTTTATATTTTACAACATTCATCTATTCATTAATACAACGAACGTAATTTGGAAAGAAAATAGAATTAGAGGACAAGGAGTTGGAATAAAAAGCCGTAGTTAAAATGGTTGGTTACGTATAGCGAATGTACGAACCATTATATTTGGGAACCATTACACCGTACCGGATAACAAAGATTACTTGAAAAGTAAATAAGTAACAGAAGTAGAACCAAGTGGTCAACAGACATATTGATAAATATTAAAAAAATTTAAAGGGCGTGTAACTGTGTAAATGCAGCTGTCCTCGACCGTTGGTGAGACACGTACAGTAGCTGATTATAGCTGGCAGTAAAATGGTTTGCATATTATAGCTTCAATCCATGTTACATTTTAGAATTACCATAATAAATATTACTCTTGCCAAATTGTCCAAGTAACTTTCAACCCCAATTTTTTTCTTTTCAGATAATTGTTTAATTTCAGTATTTCTTCCAACAATTGGGTCATCACATTTTTATCATTTTATTATAAACGCTTTCACTAACTTATGTAGATATTAGCTTTAAAACTTATTTTTTGCTCAGAATTAAGAAAAAACACAGGAAAAGCAAAAATAGCAAAAAGAGGTCATTCCTTGAAGATTCTCCAACCTTTAAATTTAAAAATGCATTGCCGCATATAAGTAACCAACGCCACTGGTTCTAATCTCAAAGTATTAATGCTTTCACTAATTTATGTAGATATTAACTATAAAACTTATTATTTTCTCATAATTAAGAAAAAACGTCGGAAAAGCAAAGATAGCAAAAACAGGCCATTCCTTAAAGTTTCTCCAATCTATAAATTTAAAAATGCATTGACGCCACGTAAGCAATCAACAAGTATTTCCTACTACAAATACGACAACATCTAACGCCCACTTTTCAATCAGGATAGCTTATTTTCATTATCACGGGGAAACACGTTCTAAACTTTTTACATTTTGTTTTTCTGCGCGTTCCATATGGTGCCTAATTAATACAAATCTTTTTACAAAATATAAGTTGTTTACCAATTCTACACACCCGCATGTCTCAAATATTCGCAAACCACCTAATGAACTTACATTTTCAAGTCCTTGTTTCGATTGATGTCTGGAAAGCTAATAAATTTACACATTTAAGAGTATATTTTGCTATCGTTCTACAACACGTTAGTTTTTAATATATGAATATCTAATTAAACTGACATTTCTACCGACTCTTGTTTTGATTGATGATTCTGGAATTTGATAAGTATTATATCTGTACATTTTACGTTTCAAATAAAATTTCCAAGCTTTTAATTGTACAAAAGAATTTAAAATCGCCAACGAGATTATTTTCTAACTTAGAACTTTCAAAATAATAACTTTTTAATGTAGCGTTTTATTAATGCTTACTGTTAACGAATCACTTACTGTAAAGCAATACATTGCTGTGGTAAGGTCACGTTGAAAACGTCACTGAACGAGTGATATGATAATCGCCCCACGTTGAGGTGCCATTAATAGAGTGCTGTGTCAACGACTCGCTTTGGGGCGTTACTAAAAGAGTGATATGAAGCAGATACAGCAATTTGTAAAACTTGGAATTGTTCACTTACCCTCCTCTTTTAATTTTGCCTGGCTAGCACAACGAAATTGTCGGAGTTTTCAAAATGAAATCAAACACAACAATATTACAAAGCATTTATACAGTATGAAATTTTCTCATACAAAAGCCTTTAGAACATTAACGACATTGTTTCTTTCAAACATAAAATAATGTCTAAGAAATATGTATTACAAAAAATTGTTGCGTACTTTATTTTAAATTTACATAATTTAACTTCTTCTTTTGAGGATGGTTTACCTGGTTATAATTATTTCAGCGCTTGTAAGATTTGTTTTGGCCAAAAAGATCCTTGACAGACAATCTATTAAAAGGTCTGAGTATTTCGAATTCTAAACACAAACTCCTGGTAAAAAAATCCTTTACACACAAAAAAATTTTTATAACTATCTTAAACTATATACGAATACTCTTATATCAGTTAAAAATAAATTTAAAATTAATACTTGCAGAATCCACAAAAACACTCGTACTTAAAATCTCCTTATTTTAAATTGATGTCCAAATTAGTTTACAAGATTAAAATGCTCGTTTCAAATAGAAGTTACCAAAGTACATTTTTGGTTAAATCTTCCTTTCGATTATTTAATAAAAATTTTAAAATAAAGAATTCTGCCTCTTCATCGTAATTAATAAATCCATTTTTGTTTGTAATTTGCGTTTAAAGACATCACTTCTATTGCAACCTAGCAACTATTAAATTACAGTATGATTACTACATACTCCAATTGCTATCTTCGCGTAGCAATAGCTTGCGCTTTAATTAAAACAACATTTTGCGATCTAATAACAGAATCGAATGAATCAATGAATGAATCCCTGAACGCTTTTTATATATTTTAAATTATCTATATCCAGAAGGTACTAGAAAAATGTGAAACATTATGATGCAAGGGTTCTCAGAAAAACCAATTAGCGTCTAAAATCACGGCCATTATTCCACGAAATATTGTTCCAGTTATTCGTGACGTGTGCTATCTTTTCCTGTTTAACACATATACTGTTATTGTGGCGTCGCATACTAATGCTAATGATAATCAATTTTATCTAATATTTGTTGGATTTTTTGTGGGTTTTCCGTGTTCCGCCGCTTCTTGGTATAAAATGTTATTTATTAATCAGTTTATTTACGTAGTTCTAAATCCCGATGACTCGTTTTATATTCTAGAAAATTCTTTATTTAGAATAAATTGCTATAATCCAGGGGGTGATTAATTTAAACTTTAATTGCTTTTTAATGCAAAAAGGGTTGCGTTTTTATAGAAAACACTTGCTTTCGTGTTTGAGTACACAAATTTAATATGAAACTTGGGATTTAAAATACACGTTGATTGTACTTTCTTAAGCTGAATGCGCAAAGCTAGCTCTATGCTATGTACAACAATTGAAAAGTATTTTTATATGCATCCAAAATGTATTGATAATTAATAACAGCTTTGTATTTATCTTAAAATGATGTGTTTTACGTTCGCATTTAATGCGTTTTACCGTATCTTCCAATTAATTATTTTTTACATATACGACTTACGTTACTTGCTATTTATTTACAATACGCTTAAATCATACAGGGTGATTATTTATACACGCGCAATTTGCGTTTTTACCTGGCACTTTAATAAATAAAAATACGCTTGTATTTTATAGGGTGTAACCATGAATTTACGGAAATTTCTATTTTTCCGGATTGTGTTATATTTTTAGTGGGATTTATTTGTAGAATTAGGGTTTCAATGACCTCTCGAGACCCCTTGTCACGTCAATATATATATATATATATATATATATATATTGCTATGGTATCGGCGTACTTTGATTAACGCTCAGTTGCTTGCTGTTCGCCACCGCTTTGTGTTCCTAAATAATCTAGAATAAATTTTAAATTTCACACAATTGGGTTTATGCCTCGACTAGCTCAGTTCAACCCCACACAGAGTTCATGACGATACGGTAACAGATAATTTTTTACCCCCTTTTTTCTCTACCACTTTGTACCTAAATAACATAACTGAATAACCAAAATTTTGTATAATAAACGAAGAAATATGTACAGTTTGCACTTCTACAATCTTCGTAATATTATTTGCTATTTAAAACCCTTGAATCAAAGTAAAAATATTAATCTGTTTACCAGCAAATTATAACCCTATTAAAAATATATAAAGCCAGCAAAATAACTCTGTATTATATTTGAAGCCTCGTTGAACGTTTAATGACCCTTCTTTCTCTTAACGTAATTTCTACGTATCAATCAAAATTTTTGATGACCTTTCACACAAATATCTAAGTACATGCAAGTTTTAAATGTTCAAAAAAAATAAATCTTATGCAATTAATTAACTATGATCGCTAACCTGGTATCTTTCTAGGTTGATTTCCCGGTTCGAATGTGTAGCTCTGCGTACACCCCAATACTTTGACCTGCCGCTACGTGCTGGTAACCAGTGACCTTGAGTTGCTTTCAGCTTAACGTCCTGATTCAGAGTCCTCCCCTTTATTATACATGTTACTTGTAGTATTGGATTTTCACGTTATATTTCTTATTGAATTTGTTTTGTGAATTGCTTATTGAATCACTTCATAAATCACTCAGTATATATTTTAGATTTCTTAGATTCCTTAAATTTCTTAGATTCCTTAGATTTCCTAGATTCCTTAGAGCCCTAAGTTAATAAATTTTAAAGATCATGCTTACCGTAATTAAAATTTGGACTTACGTATTATGTCGACGGCAATTTTTATTACACTTGCATATTTGAACGTGTACTTCTACTTGAAATTTCTAGTTATTAATTTTCAGTTATAAATCGTGGTTTAACTTTACAATCCCGACACGGTCCGCTTGAAAAATGTTAGGCGAGTATTTTTCACAAAAATACACCTTCGTTTGGATGAGAGGTAAAATAGAGGTTCTGTGTGAGTGTTGCCACGCACGTTAAAAATCCCTACTTTGCTTGGAATAGCAAGGGTTCGGCAAAATTCCAAATTTTCCAGGTAATAAAACCCGCTTCCTGGCCAATGTAGTACCTTCGGATGGAGCATTGGAAAATCACATATAAGGTTTAATTACACACTTGAACTTTGCGTAGAATTTTTGTTCAATCTAGTAGAGTTCGTGCTTCAGTTATTGAGAGACTGACCAATACTCTGGTATAATATATAAAGGCAAACACTTTCACGTGCTGCCATTGGCCTGATCGCGCATTATCTTCGTTGAGGCGTTGCACTTGTCTTATCATGTAAGCCTTCGGATTTTACACGGAGTTACCTATCCTTTATCTTGTTGAAATGCTCCCAAATCACGTACGCATCAAAGCTTTACATTATGGAGTTCGTTGGCTATGGTACTTTGTACCGTTCAATATCATGTGTTCGTAATTTGAATAGGAAATTATTAACTATTACATTTAATCTTACACGTACGCCAAAACGTATGGTTCTATATTTTGTTTTCCTCATATGCTGGATTTTATTCAAATTTGTCGAGTTTACTCTTAAAGTTTGGAATATGCTTGTATTGAAAAACTCGTTTGTTGTGAGCACGCATGATTATTTTCTTACATTAATGCGTGGAGTTTAAAAAAAATCGTTTCATGTTTGTTTGACTTTAGATACTCCTAATTTGTATATATTTAAAATTTCAGAATGTATTACTGTTTCTAAAATGAATTGGATTGCGTCTAGAGTTATTTATTCTACTACATGTGCTTAAATTATTAAAGGATGAGCTTCCTTTCATTGATTAAAGTTAGTTGTGGATTTTGTACAGTGTGTTCGATATTTGCTTTTTGCATAATTAACGTTTTGTGTGCTCTATATGAAATGTTTAGTTTCCTTGATTTTGGTGTTGTTTACATGAAGTATACTACCCTTGTGACCCTATATACCCCTAAATAACCCTATTGTCATGGCTATATATATATATATATATATATATATATATAGATTTCGTGGAACTCTCCGGATCCTCAGTTGTTTTAAAAACACATTCGAGCCCCTACGTTGAGCCGTCATAAATTGCCGTGGAACTCTCGGGATTCTAAGTAGTTTCGAAAATTAATTTATACAAAAATCGAAAATTTCACCAAAAATAAAAAAAAATTAAAAAAAAAATAATTTCTTACCCAGATTCCTCTCTTCCTCGGTTGAATAGCGTTCTTCAACTGCTTCCGGCTAGCTCTGTTGGACTTCCTCTTGGATACCTAGATTCACTATTATGCTTTGCATCGTTCACGCATACTCTCAATAAAACCACAAAATACAACCGTCATACAATCTTTTATTTATCACTATTTACAAATAAAATTCAATATTATCCACATTTCAGTGATCAAGTTACACCTCAATAAATCTTATTTTGTAATGTCCTGTATTTTAATTTAAATTATCCAACACAGAATGTACCCGGAGTAAATGGGCCCTGGATAATATCTTATTTCTCATTCTTTCTTTATAATTTATTTTAAATCTACGTAAACTCTGGATTATGGTAAACTCATGATAACCCAGTTGATTATAAATAATGTATTCCCTTATACTTCGCATACTCTTACAACAAACAAAAAAACAAACCCATGTACTCTTTACAAAATTTAACTTCCTGATGGAACGTTAATAAGCTTGATATACACCTTCAGATTTTTATCTAAATACCATAATAAAGTTAGTTATATGTATTATTTTCAATACGCAAAATAATGCACAATACCTTCAAAATTCACTCTCATACGTCACACAATATTCATAGTTTCAAAGTTTATAACTACACAATTTTAAAGCGTTACCTGGAATTTCTTAAAGATCTCTACTCCGTTGACGCTGCCGTATATTTGCTTCTTTCTGCTCTGCTGGCCGCTTCTAGCTATTAGTAGAAGAACCCCATTTAAGTTGAGCTGCTGGCGCTGCCTTCACGGTGTATCCAATTTCCAAATCCAAATTAATTATACTTCTTTCATAATTATTTAATTTAATCCACGTTACATAACGTCACCACACGAGCTTGTTAAAAAAAATGTATGTGGTACCTCAATAAAAAAATGTAAACTCGGCACAATTCGCGTACAAATTATGAGGCTAACACCGTGCTATATAACTTAAAATAATTTTCTATACTTACAAGCTTGTGGTAACTTTCGTACGTAGTCTCAAGCGATAAAAATACTAAGGGCACGATGAAATAAGAGAGCGAGCCGTGCTAATTCGTTAAGTATTAATATGCTTCGACTGTAACCTTTCCAGACCCTCTTACCGTGAAAAATGTAATTTAAAATAACGTTCTTAAAATTTTGTTTCAACCGATTTCACATCCTCGAAATTCAGCGCGTCGTTACGATATTTTCTGAAAATTAATATTCAATATTCCCGTGTCTTGTCTGATGTGCGACTAACGATATCGACCAATAGCCTATGCATTGACGTTTTACAAATCCCGCCTATACTAACGCTGTCCCTTGCTTATGCATATTCCACGTCTCTTTCTCAGCTTGTTTGAGTGGTAGAAATCGATATTCCTGACCATCTGCTATCTAACCCACGTGGACGTGCTTTAAATAACCCCTTATTAGTGTTTCATGCGAAAATATCTGACCGTTTACCCGATATTCTTTGAAACTTGTTCATTATCTATAAAAATAAGTGGAACTTGACATTTAGAAACCTGCAGGTGTTTCATTTAACAAACGGTTTAACACAACATTTCTACGAGTTGGATTTTCAGCGTATTTTAACACAACCGATATATCTGTTTGTTAGCAAAGCGTTTCACCTTGGTATTGTTGATTTTTACACGCTTTTATGCATATTATACGTAAATAACCGTTCAATTAAACTCAATTAAATTAATAAATTAATGGCATTGGCTTCTACAATTTATTTCTTTTTGCAACTCTACTAAATTTTAATTATTATTTGTAAAATTTTGTTAATACTTGTTGCTTAAAAATGAACTAACTGGAATAAATTTCGCACGTAAATTCTGGTTGTTTCCTTTATACAGAGTGTTTTGAAATTACTTTGTTTATACGTAGATTTAGCCCTTTAAAACCACTACAATATATATATATATATATATATATATATATATATAAAAAAATTTATTGGCAAGTTACTCAAAATAATTCACAAGGTCATCCGGTCGACGGGGTTCGTCCTTATTGGGGCTTAAAAGAGCAAGAGCAGCAAAGTTGTTATATTAAACACAGACACATTATGGGATGTATAGCATCACATAGCTCGCAGTTTGTGTCTCCGTGTTTTTTCACATAACATCACAGGTTTTGGCAACATTCCACCTTTGTCCGGGCGTGTGGGCGGTGGTGTGTATGTGCACATGCTTGTGCGAGTATGCGCTCATGTTTATATAAACTTATTTGTGCACTATTACCATTACCTAATGGTGTATACTTGAAAAGCTGGAGTAATTGTTACAAGACGCGCGTATTACTTAATTTCACCTGTTTATTAGCATAACCGACGTTTGTTTTTTTCTTGGAAATTTCTATATATCGTCTGTTCAATGAAGATAAATAGTGAAAGGTCTATAAGCAAACAATGCAATGAATTGCCGTTCATGGTTTTGTTTTAGTGCTTTACAGTTTCCTGTCAATTAACATTGCTACAACTATATAAAATACTTTTAATTTTATGGTTCTCCAAAACTAGTTTTGTTTCAGAACGCCGCGCCGATTATAATACAACTTGTAATTACATAAGCAGTTGCCTTAGAGTGTAGGGTAGTATCGTTGGCGGGTGACGGACAGGCTGATGGGTGGGTTATGAATCCCGCCGCAGACCACATCAGAGTTCCTTGTGTTTGCTATCAACGAATGTGCTTGTGGATGAGGCACATCACAAGGCTAATTCCAAGGGTTGCGTTTAAGAGGAAATCGTTAAAGCACTCTGTACAGAATTACATTCGGGAGCTCATTATAATTATGAGAAACCAATACACACGCAGATGCAACATAGATAATTATAAAGGATACTTAATTCCTTAATTATTGTATAGCCAAAGTGAACTGTAACTTTGATTAGCAAAAACGAATTTGCTTCGTACAGTTTTTCGGGTGTAAAAACTGGATTCCTAGAATCCTTAAAATTGGCCATTAGAGCTTCAACAAAAATCAATCATACCTTGTAGTTACAAGAACAAAGAAAAATTTTTTCTTATCTAAAATTAGGAATAAAACACCACTATAATGACATTATTTCAAATAGTTTTGAATACAATTCGTGTATTATTTGACAAATAAAATTGCAAATTATAAAGTGAATCTATTTGAAAAATAGTGCACATGAATTACTTTGAAAATAACATATGTCGGTTCGTCACCTAACTATTTAAATATTGATCAGATGCTGTTGTGTTGAATATACATTACTAAATAATTGCAGATATAAATATAATCACAACGCAAAAAGCTAATAAATGAATCAACTTTAATATTTCAACAGAAATAACTGAAAATCCGAGTGATCTGAATTTTCTTAAACGACAAAGGACCAGACGAATATAGAAGGACTTTTTTTAAATGTTGTAGGAAAACTGTCTTGATTGAAACGTCGGCATGCAGCCCACCTAATTAGATAATAATAGTCTAAAGTTCTATCTAGCATGTACAGTATTTAGTAGTAAAAATTGTCTATTTACGGTTTAAGAGTGCTACTCAAATCGCCGACGTTGTAGTGTTGACCGATACTTAGAACTGAGTAGACTATTTGATATACTTACAATGGTCTCAAAATCGAAAATAGATAGTTAGAAATAATTAAAACAACTGCAAGAATGTTGTACGGATCAATTTGCGCGAAAGGGCTTACTTTTTAAACCATTTAAACGATTCTGCAGCATAGATTGATAATTATGTTTTGGAAAAAGACCACAACAAGTAAATCTGTAACGGTAAACTAAATATATCTTGCTTAAATGTCTAAAAGGACTCATCTATCGATTATTTAGTTAAGTTGCATAATGAAATTTTTCTATATCAAAGTTTTTGAACTTAAAAGTAATAGTTGTGTGCAAGAGTCAATATAATTTAATTTTTTAAAGGTTAGAAAACCAACGATAAAGCTTTCGCCATTGTACATGGTGATTATTGGATCTAGCTGAATTCAGATAAGTTTAAAAACGGTTTTTAAATTGGATAATATTAAATTACATTACTTGTTTAGATAAATTTTGGTACCTATTAAGGAAGATCTAATTATGGGATTGTTAATGAATGATAACTACGAGATTTAGATTTGTTTAGAATAAATGAATGATCACCCTAGTGTTAAAGAAGTTCTAGACTCTATATGTAGTGTATATGATATGTGTTGAAAGGAATTTGATTTCTTTAATTTTGCAGTTGAGATATTGTTTTTAAGAAAAATCTGTTATCGATCTGTTAACTTGTATTTGACAGTTGTTTGAAAAAGAAAATTTCGTATTGTTATAAATCTAATGTATAATTACAGAGGTTTTATTAATTGGAGAGCTAACAAAAACAGTTAGATGACGGGCAATTTGAAACATTCATCATAGCATCCATCTATTGGGCGTACGACCCCAGGGGATTCACTGCAATTCTAACGTACGTCCAACGGGCACGTTTAGAATTGTATTTAATTCATAGCAACTTTTATTGCGACCCAACTTGGCACTCGCTTAAGCCGCTTGAAATATTGAGTTTTGTGTACTTTAGGATTTTGCAGGAATTTATGTATAGTAGAGAGCAGAGTGAGGGCGTGAATGTAGGAGATACTCAGGAATCTAGGATAAAGACGGCGATTCTTCTGATTAAAACTAAGGGTATGTAGAAAATGAATGAAAAGAATGAAAAAGAATCAAAGATATGATTGAGAATATAAAGGAAATGAGTGAGAAGTCTGATAAGGATATACAGGAATTACGAGCGGAGTTTGGAGACAATTTAACAAGATTGGGGGAAAGTTTAAAATTAGAAAGTGAAAAAGATGAAAGAAAATTTAAGGAAATGAGTGATAAATTAACTTTAGGTTTAAAAGGAACTAATAAGACTATAGAGGAAGTGAAATCAGAAATTAGAGGTAAAGTGTTACAAATTTGAGAGGATATGGACGGTGTTAGAGAGGAGATCGTGCAAATAAAGTCAAATCAGGAAGCGTGTGAAAAAGAGATTATGAAAATTAAAGACTTAGGTCAAAAGATTGAAATTGAGGAAAACTGTCATGCAGGGTTTGAAACATTTAAAAATGACTTTTGAAATTTTAAGCAACGCAGCATTAGTTGAAGTTATTCAGTGTAATTTGGGACCATAGTAACATATTAGTATCCAATAAACGACTGACATTTTAATATTTAGTGATGCTATTCAGCTGCATTTTGTAAATTTGGTGTATGTAGAAAGAATTTTATTGAAATTGAATCCTTAACATATCACGTTGTTCCAAATATGAAAACGTCATTTAAATTGATTGAAATAAGTATTAATCACAATGCAACTAGACAAACTTATTATGACAAGTCAAAACCAAAAGCTACTCGTTTGTTTCAGTTGTTTTTCAAGGCATGCTTTTTTTTGTTAATAATGAATGTTTTTACAGATAAGAGTATATCATGTGATACATTGTTGAAATCATTGAAAAACAGTCTATTTAAATGTAAAACCATTTAATATGCGTCCATAAGAAAAATAAACCTGATGATGGTTCTACAAAGTCGAAATGCTTTATGACGATTTCAGTCCCATCATCGTTTTTAGCATAAAAATTACTTTAAAAGAGTTTTTACAGATTTCAAAAATTTTTGAAAACAAAAAAGTTATGGCCAAAAAACGAAAAACGCACTTTTCGAAATTTTTACGATAACTAAAAACAAAACGCAGTTACCATCAATTTCTTCTGTGAATATTAACAAGTATCACAATCTTCAACTTTGTCACAATTTACCCAGCACTCTTATCTTTTACCGTGTCTAAGATCCTAATGGTGAGCGTCCGAATTGAATAACCCTGTATTTAGAAACTAATAGAAGGACATCGAGCTGTATCTAGGATGTGGAAATTTCAGGGAGATGTGTAGGCTAACTCAGAATAGAAATCAATGGAGAATCGTGTACAACCAGTTCCAAACGGAAAACCTAATGACGAAAAAAAAATTGCATTTAAACCTGGTGATTACTATAAACAACTACATGTGTTAGTTATACAATATTCTCAACTAATGTTGATTGTGCGAAAACACTTATTGGAAAACTATTAATTCGACGAACGGTTAAGTGATGAGGCACCTTGGTAGCCACAGGCTGCTTATTCTCTATCACACACCATATCGGTGAAATAGAGTATATATTTAGAATACAATAGAAGGGAAACCGAGCAAGAAAGAGCAGCGCCTATATTCGAAGACAACAAACATAGATACAAGGAAAAACTGTTGAAAGCGTTTTTGTAGAGGACAGTACTGTTTGGGTATGAAATAGGGACAGACAGTAGGAGAGGCAGACAGGAAAAAGGTAGAAGCCTTTTGGAATGTGGTGCTTCAGATGTATGATGATGATAGTATGGGTAGACGAAGTTAATAAGAAAGAGATTTTAGAAATAGTAGGGGAAGAAAGAAATCTGTGAAAAACAAAAAAAGCAGAAGGATAGGACACGTTCTATGGCAATTGGGGAATAGTGCGGAATATATTACAAGCAGAGATAGTAAAAAGTTAGCCAAGAACGAGTCGAGCTCGCACTATTAGGGTTCAGTACCAAAACTACAGTGAGCAATCAATAAACCAAATTAAGCTGATTTTATTTTTTATGTATATTTAAATCTTATCCAAATTTGATTGTGATAACTGAAAAATGAATATATTGTCCCACATAGTACTGGTACATTAGTAAATACGTTGTCTATTACTGTGTTTAACAAATTTTTTCCCAGCAACTATTACACTGTCAAAAAAATCTGCAGTTTTCCGATAATATACGACTCAATAGCTACTATCCCTATTAAAATCAAAATTTTAGCTTTGGAAATGTAAAATAACGGGGGGGCGGTCATTTTTGGCACATTTTGAGTTATATCATGAAGACTGCTGGACCAAAAATTATAAGAAAGATATTTTTAGAAGCTTTTCAGAATTCTCTTTTCAATGATACCTCACACGATATATTTATTAAAACTTTTTTTCTTTTGACCGAATTAACCCCCTCCATTTTAATCTAAAAAATTTTTTTTATATTTTCTGACTGTCGATATATGTGCGCGCCATAAACGCATAGTATTGTGCCAAATTTCAAATTCCTACGTTACATAGTTTTCGAGAAAAACCTCTGTGACAGACGGACGGACGGACACGAGAGTGATCTTATAAATGTTCCGTTATACCTTATAAGGTACGGAACCCTAAAAAAGGCAGCTAAAGGTAGACCTAGATCAGACTATTGCACGCAGATAGTGAAAGATGTAGGCTGTGGGAATTTCAGGGAAACATGTAGGTTAGCTCAGAATAGGAAACAACGGAGGTATGTGTCTAACCAGTTCCAGGACTGAAGACCTAATGATGACGATGATGATGACCTAGATCAGACTATTGCACGCAGATAGTGAAAGATGTAGGCTGTGAGAATTTCAGAGAAACGTGTAGGTAAGCGCAGAATAGGAAACAACGGATGTATGTGTCTAACCAGTTCCAGGACTGAAGACCTAGTGATGATGATGATGATGATAGTAGTTAATAAGATGAACTAATAACTTAGACTTTTATGCATTTATGCAAAGTATAAATGATTATTTAAAGCCTGCTAGTAATTGAAAAACGGACAGTGTAAGGTTTCAACAAGATTAGTTGGTAATATAAATTTCTCTTAGGTTTTTATGCAAAACCTAAGTGATAATTTCAAATCGAGTTAGTTATGAAAGTAGGAAAGTATAAGTTCACAGAGGCTGGATTTGACTTGCAACCTATCAATTACATAGACGCGCATAACAGTTGAGCCATCTGAACTGCTAATTTGAAGGGATCTTTTTTTTCATGTATGAATTTAATTGTAGTACACCACCACTATTAATTTCAGATCAACTTTCAGTTACGTTTGGTATGTCGCTCATATATGACAGCGTCAAGTTCTATTACGTTATGTAAGATATAGGACGCCATGCCCAAAACTTATTGCTAAAGCTAACTATTGAATAGAAATATAAAGGTATGCCTAAGGCTAGCTGATTTTTAATAATATAGTAATATTTATAATATTATGAAAGTATAACTTAAGTTTTATGCAAACCTAAATGTTCAATTAAATTCAACCAGAAAAATATAAGTTCACAACCAGAATTTGAACCAAGAACCTTCTATTTTATACTTGCACATCTTTCGAGTAGCACCACGTAAGTTATAATTACATTAATTAACAAATATCGCAGTATTAAGCATCAACCTGAATTGTGCAACTATTTATATATTCATATGTGTAAATAATTGACTATAACCATGAATTTCAACGTCGTTTATTGTCTGTATTTAGCGGAACGCCAAAAACTTGACACTTCCAGGTATGTTTAACCAAACTGTCAAATATAATTAAAAGTTAGTTGGATACAGTAGTGACAAAGGCGATTATCCGTCTTTATACTTGAACTACCGGTCCCGATGGCTCAATTGAAAAGCGCGTATCAGTACAGATTGGAAGGTTACAGGTTCAAGTTCTGTTCGTCTTTTAATTAGTAGCTCGATTTGAAATGATTATTTAGGTTTTGCCTAAATGATTAAGTTCTAAAAGTTTGCCCCTCTCGTACGAGATCCGTATCCTTTATAAAGTATCATACCGAATTAATTTTTTATTTAAAGAAGAGTGTTCAAGGTTTAGAAATTCTAAGAAACATTGTTAGTTCGAAATAATTACTACTAAAGTTCCTCTTTGTCTTTTAAAACGTCTTAATTGTGTTGTTTAGTTTATAGATTTACTTAACTGATATTCATTTTTTTTTCAGGTAAGCTGAAACTGCAAATTATGGAAAGGGTAAGAATAATAGAATAAGTTTGTGTAAGAAATGTTTCTGCAATATATCGAAAGTCCTCCATACTATGCAAGGAATGATTTTGGAATTGGTTTAAGTTATGCCAATAACAGTTCGTTAAATCGTCTGCAATTATTTTTAGTGGAAACTGAAATTGAATGGTATTTAGCTATATAGCAATATAATTACAGGTTCAATAAAGAAATCTGTAAGTTATTTGGAACAATAAATATACAAAGAATAAGATTTGTTATTTGTTTGGTAAAGTGTTATAGATAATCAGCACCTGATTGTTCCTGATATTTAACAATAGATGCTGAGTTCACCATGAATTCTATAAAACATTACTATAGTTGCGCAACACTGTTAATAAATACTTTTCAATATTATTATAAAAAATTTAGAAATCAAATCCAAGAGCCCGTTGAATTATATCACGTTTTTCCATATCCGTAGTAAACGAAAGGCTATAACTGATTTTCCGAAACACGATGACTTTTAGTTAAATGCCATAAATTTCAATATAGATTAGGTTAAGATAATGTGAGTTTTGCAATTCTGATTTACAATGTTCCTATAAAATTGGGCCAAGCATAAACATTAAATTTATAAAAACTTTTAGCCAACTCATAAAAATAAATAGTTTCTAATTACACAGAAATTACATCTCGATGATTTTTTTGTCGCGACTAGTCAGTCAATCACTCGGATGTTAAAATAGTCAACAGAATTAATAAATCCTTTCTCACGCGATAACACTGCTAATGCATTCAGATTTTCTTCTGACATTGAATTTTTTAAAGATCTTGAAAATGGTCTAATAAATTTTGTATTTCTTCATTTTTGGTTTTTCACAACAACACGAGTATATAAATATCACAACACATAAATTACGAATACAAAATAAATATTTACGTAACCAGTTATGGAAAGACTAATTTTATTTGACGATGTATTATTTTCCAAAACGAGCGACCGTAGTGTGCGAGTTTTGCAAATTACATGAGTCAAATAAAATTAAGGTTTCATGACGTGTTAAGTACAATATTTTATCTAACCCCACTTTAAAATATAACAAAAGGATTGTACGATTCCAAATGTATAAAATTCAGCTTCATCCATTTACTTGAGCGTTGCTATTGATTGATTGATCATTATGTAAATATCTATGATTACCTAAAAAGAGGCTAAGTGTTCAGTTACGTAAAATTTCATTTCATTACATTTCATTACTAGTGATGTAATGGACTGACGACTGTTATAAAAAATTTGACGTTACATAACGTTAAAAATACATTTAAAGTTTGACATTTCGTAACGTGGTTAAATAAACATTTTTTACAAGGTGCTTTGCACACAAAATACAATTAATTAAGCAAAACCTACAGATAAAAGAAGCTTTTAAAATTGATCAGGCGTAAGCCTCAGTGATACTTCAACGCGTTATAAGAAACTGCTAATATAACCTAAATGAAACAGCATGTTAGATACTATTGTACAACAATATTAAATGAATTCTCTAATTGTCCTTTGTATTTTAATACCAATAAATGTAATGTTGCGGAATTTCGTGCAGACAAGAAAGAAAGCAGCAAAGTAAGGAAAGAAAATCGCCTACACCGAATACCACAACAAAACAGGGACATAATGGTAGAATAGAATTCCAAAAGAATTAGAGTTCGGGCTAGCTCAAAAACGTCGGAGAGTGGGGTGGGTGATATAGAAAGAAAAAATTGAAACCTTAGTAAAAAGCTATATTACCAGCGCAGTCTCAAAAGAATACTTACAAAAGTCAAAAGCACGCATTTACGTAATCGTTCGAGAATAAAATTATATCCAAATAATAAGTACATATATACATGCAAGAATATTTACGTGTTTCAGCCCTAATATATACAAGAAGAAATTACACAGTAATACGCAAAAGAAATAATATAGTAACAACTGCTTTGGGAAGTGCACCTCGTAGGATTTAAGAACGTAACATTAAATTTTAAATAACGCCATCAAGCATTAACTAACAAGTTGTAGACGTTAACATTAATGTACACAGAAAAGTAAACAGTAAAAAGTGCTTTAACGCAAGCTTTAAAAATAATTGCATAATTGTTCAGGCATTGTGAGCATGCAATTTGTTTCGTACAGTCTGCAATTTATTGCGGAATTGACCAAAAAGAAGCGTCTATCTTCCAAAACAGCAACACAAGTAAAGAAAACAGGAAAACTGTACCTTAAGCAATCGGCTTCTCTCTGGTACTATCTTAGGATAAGGAAAAGTAAGCTTCATTTGTCTACGGCTGGGTGCTGGAACCAACAATTTAAGTGTACTAGCACACTATGTATAAAAACGGATTTTGAAATCGTGACTTTACAACGTTGTATAGCATTAGAATCGGATAGATAGAAGTCGAATAAGTAAGAGACTTTCAAAAGTTGAACTTGTATTTATACATCTTGAAAACGACAGCGGTAAGCAACATAAACCATTCCCAGCAATAGAATTTAACGCTTCGAATTTGAAAACGTTAAGGATGGGTCGTGGAGAATTTGGTCATTGTCTTATGCATTTGAATAACCATTTAGCATGCGCCAAACAAAATGTTATATTTATTTATGAAGCTATAAAAATTATATTTGAAGATTAATAAATGTTATGCTGTGCTTTGCTTTAATTCTGCTTAGTGGTATTGTATAGAATTTTACTTTTACATAAACAAAAATTTTAGTACATAGACCGTTTGTGTATGAGTAAGTGCATTATTATGATTATTACAGTTTCATATAGAAATTAAATTTTTTCATCGACGTTGGGAATTAAAACCCATTAGATCTTTGAGAAAATTCTAGACTAATTTGATAGGTCATACCATTGGACGTAAGAAATGTTGGTTATTCTAAGAAAACTTTTGTTGAACGATTGCGGGGTTAATAGTATCTATGGAAAGTTGTACGGGAATTTTCAAAATGATCAGTAAGGCCGACGGCAATTTTTAATTCTAGTATATACTGTTAAACGTATTAGAAATAAGTTTCACTTCTAAAGAATTTACAAAACTGACCTCGTATTAGTAATTATAGTGAAGACAGCGGACAACGTTGATAAAAACATAAAAATGCAACAGTTACCGATACTGGCAAAGATGGTGTAGAAATGGTTAGCACAGCGTTTAGCAACCGTATGGCTGGATATCGCATAAAGAACGTCAGTGTCGACCATGGAGTGTCCGAGTTTCTTTGGAAGCAGAAAGAGCGGCTTATTCGATTAATTAATGAAAAAAGAACACAACATACAGCAATAAAAGATAATTGCGAACTCTACGGCGTCTACACAAAAATGGAAGAAAAGACTACCGATGTGAAATCCGGGGTTAGTCCTAGAATAAAATTAATGTTGGGTTCGAGTTTCAAGAAAATTGTAGCATATCCGAGGTCTTACGCGATTAGAAAATGTTTATAAATAAAAAAGTTATAAAATTTGGGGTTTGGGGTTATAACTTGGCCAGGTGTTGGTCCTAGACTAAAAACAATGTCGGGTTTGGACTTCCATGAAAATTTAAGCATATCCAATGTTTTGCGCGTTTAAAAAATGTTTATAAATAAAAAAGTTATAAAATTTGGTTTTGGGGGTTGTAACTTGGTTAGGGGTTGGTCCTAGACTAAAAACAATGTTGGGTTCGGACTTCCAAAAAAATTTGAGTATATCCAATACTTTACGCATTAAGGAAATGTTTATAAATAAAAAGGATATAAAATTAGGGTTTAGGGGTTGTAATTTGATAAGGGCTGATCTTAAGATAAAAAATTAAGAAGGTGGGAATATATAGGTCGTGCGGTGTCGATAGACACCGATAGGTATCTCGAAAATTTTAGGGATTGGGTTACCGATTTTTAGTGGTGGGGGTAAACACTATTTAAAAACAGTAGAGCTAACCTAGGTCAGCTCAGTGGCGCTGCGGCGACGAATTCCACCCGGAGGATCCTCCAGGTGAGCTCCACCCCTCCTTATGGCGTTACCTAGGTTAGATATGGATAGGGTGGGTGATCCACCTGCGTCAGACACCCCACAAAGGACCTACTAAGGGCCTTAGAACATATGTTTATCAAGCAAACCACATTTGTTTTTCAGAGTTCTATCATTGATGCATGCTTTTTCAACATATTGTGTATTAAATAAAGGCGTTATTTCTCATGTTGAAAAATGCGCGTTGCGAGTTACAAATACCTACAGAAATGTAGTAGATTGATGAAACTTTCAAACTCGTCTTCTTATTCCTACTTTTGTGAAAAAAATATTATTTACAACGTGCACGAGTTGATCCACTTTTATAACACGCCCTCAGTTTATGTTTCAGTAATATTATTCTTAGTTTGCGTCAGGTGCGCGAATGTAATTTGCCTGTTTCCTATGTAACAGCCAGTGTGTGTATCAGAACCGTACGGTATTAATTCTAGCACATTCAATGTTTTTATGCTTAAAAGCTTTTTTAATAGCAGAGTTTGGGGAGCATTATCCTGCAAATTATAAAGAAATCTACCCTCGACTCACTAGTTTCGTCCGTCGGCAACATGACATGACGCGTCGTAAATTAGCTCCACGACTGCAATAAACATTCTTGGCATAAATTACCTGCATTTTCGGATTAATTATACACTTCACTAGCGACTCCTGTCTAAAAGTTACTACGAAATACGGCCAAAGAATTGGAATGTAAACTCTATAGCAACCCAAAGTTTGTGTTAAGTTTGATCTTAACCTCCACACTGCATCTACGCAGTAACACAGAAAATTAAACAAACTTTAGTTCTGAACAAAGTTTCCAAACATATTACTTTTTAAAACAAGAAATTGCCTTGTTTGAAATGCATTTTTATTTCGAAAGTGAAAAGAACAGAAACTTTATAACAAAATTTATGCGATAATATGGTAAGACAAACCTTGACAATTGTTTTCGAACTTCTACAAAAAGTAATTGGGTCAAAGTTGAAAGAACTACAGTTAAGGAAAGTTAAGTTAACTTTTTAAAGTCCACTTAATACTTAGTTATGGGAACTAAACTTTAGGCTGGCATTAGACAAGCGGCTAAAGCTCCCTTAGTAAATACTGAAAATTTGTTTTATATTTCCAAAATTGTAATTCTCTTATTTGGTTTGGTCATGTTTTGCATGTCACACGAATCGAAATTGTAGAGGCGTAAGAAACAATAGAGAAATTATACTGTCATTAATAAATTCTTAACAATAAACGTCTGGGCAGATTATTAACGTATCGCTGCAATGCTGCACATTTTCCTCGAGACCATAAATCTTTTAAAGCTAACCTACAAGGAATTTCGTACAGTTTTCTCGACTGTCTTTGTCACACCCACCCTATTTTATCACAACTAAGGAATCTTGACGTGTAATTAGTAATATTGGGGTTTGAATGTCGTTCTGCTATACGATACAAGGGCATTGCAAGTTATAAGCTATTCTAGGTAATAAATGCAACTGCGAATATAATTACGAGTGACAACCCGTACTGGCCAAGCGTGCACGCACGCATATTAATAATCTAATAATTATATTTTAAGCTATGTTTATGTAATTTGAATCGTTCGTTGTCTAGTATTTAATTATGAGGATATATTTTAGTAAAAGTGATTGTGTTGCAGGCTATTTCTTCATTAATAAATAATTATTTTCACGAAAGGTATATAATAACTTCCGCAAAGATAAGTACGCATAGCATGCACTTTCCGCCTGAAATTATACAAATACAAGGTTTTTTTTCTACTTCCATGTTATAAAATATGCACGCACGGTCAATATCAATTACTGTAGTCAAACTTTCTTGCCCGACAGTCACCGTGAGACCTAACAGATGAATGGAATTTTCTGGGACTTTTGCTTTTTCGTCATTTTCTGTGGAGTTATTGAATATGTATTCAATTGGCGAACGCCTAACTGTACGTTATCTTATTATCGTGTATTATAGGTAGCGATCAAAAATTAAATTTGTGTAAAGCAAGTTTTTAAAATCTCAGTCAAAAGCATAATTTTAAGTCTGGTTACTTACAAAGACTAATGTACGACACTTGTATCTGAACAATGCAATTCATATAGACAAATGCCCTATACAAAAGCTATATGAAACAATAAATGCTAATATCTTTACAACAGACATTAATTCTAAATTCGCTTTGCTTGCTCAAAAGTCAATGTATGAATAGAAAGCATTCAGTTTCCTAAAAAAGAAGCGGACAAGTTTTCTGGTTTTCATGACTTAATTCAAAATAAGTTGAACGAATGCGTAGAATTATTACACGACAGATGCTGTTACAAATTTGAGACAATAATTGGAAAATGTATATAGTGCTAACAACTGCTCCAACAAACTACAGTATTAATAAACAGCTAAATTTTCCTTGCTTCCCATAATATGAAGTTTTATATTAGAAATGTAACGTTTAATTCCTATATACCGCATGGGCAGAGAAATTGTCTGAGCATCTCATTCTGCTTCGATAATCGTCCTTCCTATTCGGATTCCTGATAGAAACAGAATGAAAAACAAAAACGCACAATATCCCCAATTCATGGAAATAATATGATTAGAACTATTTCATGTATCCATATGTAACCTTTCAAAATATAAATGCTTTATCAATAGATATATCCATGCAAAATCTGATATATTTGATCCGTCGAATGAGCGTCATAACGTCCTATGGTTACTGTCGGCTACGTTGCCAAATGTTAAAAATGTATTCAGTATTCATTATATATATATATATATATATATATATATATATATATATAAAGTTACAGATCTGTTGCTAAATATAGACACACATCTACAAACCATTTCCTAAATTACAAATATTAGCGCCCTGATATACCTAACTTTCTTGTTTTGTAACTAAACAATAGACATCAACTAATTAGATAAAAATCCGTTTTATTTAAATACACTACTTATTATTGGTATGGTGTATATGAACGCATTTAGAGATTTCAATCATATACAAAACACTTTCTAGGTTGATATGTATCAAAACATATTTTCGTTGAGATGAGATTAAGGTTACGTAACTAGAATATGTAGTATTTACTTTCGCCCGCGAGTTACGTTTCGGGCCTTGGAAGAAGTCTTTTTAAAAACTTCTTCCAAAAACTTTGTAACAATTTATTTGGTTTAAACAGAAATTACAATTGAATTTTGACAAACTGATTAAAAATACTCTAAGTCTAAAATTAAATAATAATTGGAGTTTAATATGAGTGAGTAGCCTAAGCAAATGGCAATGTTAGAGCTGAAATACTCAAGACTGACTGACTGATAGTCTTGGACTCCCGGGGTATTTATGTTGTCCCTGCCTCTCAAATGTCTATGGGAACTTGCAGAGCTCATGTCCGCTTACTTCTTAATTCTATTCATTATACAATGTAACAATCTTACTTTCTAAGTAATCGTGGTTTCTTAACCGTCTCTGACCTGCCACCAGCAGTATCACTATCGTCTGGAATACAGTGTATTGCATCCGTTCTCACAACTTGCTTGCGACTTTTAATAATCTTTGTGTATTTATCGTTGAATTACATTGTTGCACTTGACTTAATAATTTCTTTAACAATTTCTAATAATTCCTAAGAACTTCTATTTTGTTATACATACAGAGATTGGGGGATACACAACTCCTCCCGACGTAAATGAAAAGTTAAGGTTTTCTTTGCTTAATTTTTAAAAATTCATAAAATTCATTGTCCCCAAGGGTATATTTGTTTTTTTATTTACCTTTGTTTCTTTAAATTTAAAATTGTTCTCTTTATTCTTATATCTAAGATACATTTTGTAAAATACATCCATAATTCATAAAATAATTAAAATGATTAATACAATTGTCCAAACGCTTATATTATCGTAGTGTAATTTTGGCACTTTTAATTCACTTAAGTGTTCTTTATAATTATCCATTAATTTCATGGCGTGGTTGAGATCGTCTGTCTAGATGTTTTAGTCGCATGGGTTTCTTGATTATTTCTTCATCTTCGGTTTGCGTTGTCTTGAATTGTAGCTCTGGTAAATTTGCGAGTTTCTTGGGTGCTGTGGGGTCTTGATAAACTCTGAGGATTTCGTTCTTCAATTTTAAATAACAGTCTTCTTTAAGGGTGATTAATTTGCTTCCGGTCAGTGCTAGATTATTCTCGTCTTGATTGCAATGGACGGTTGCTATTACTTCTGTTGGAAATATGGCAATCTATTTGTTTTCTGTAACCTTTTAAATCTTCATATTGGTGATTTGTACGTGTTTTGCTACACAGTTTTCGTAATGATTTAAAAATTTTAATAATTGTACTTTGCAAGGGCTGTCTTCTTGAATAGTTGTTATTGTTAATGATTGACATAAATTTTGATTTGGTGTTACTTCGTTACATTTTTCGTTTGTGTAACCATATTTTAGTTCATTTAAGGAAAGGAACTTGGTTTTGGATATGATAACTTGATACATGCTAGTAATTTTCATTGGAAAAGCAAATAAATGATAATAATTATAATTGTTACTTTCTACTATTGGGATTTCTACTAAAAATGTTATTTCGTTATTCTTTACATAGCCTTTTACTATTGGGGGTTCTGTGGTGTATTTTTGCTCAGTTTGGGTATTTTAAAATTTAATGGAGATATGTCCGTGTTTTTTTCTCAATAAACGGTTTCTTTATATCAATGTTGGCTCCTAATTTTCTTAGAAGGTCCATTCCTATTAGTCCGTCGTATTTATCGTTGAATTCAAAAATGCAAAATTTGTGTTTTATTTTTACATTGAATGTTCTTGGTAAGGGTATATTAGCTATGAATTGGTGTAGGGTCGTTTGATGGGCTGTTTTAATTTTAAAGGGTTTTCTTTCTACAAAATCTAAATAGTGTTTTTTTTTATAATTATACAATGAATTGTTTGAATTATAAGTTTTAAGTTCCTGAAAGGTTTTATTTTTCAGTTTCGTAGTAAATGAATTGCATTTCTTACAATCAATTACCTCGTGCTGAAGTATTTAATCATACAATGTTACGTTTGAATGTTGCTTTTTATAAAGTTGCGATGCGCGTTTTTGAACCAATCTTTTTAGTAATTGTTTCGGTATAAGTAGATATATTCGTACTGAATGGTTTTAATCAATGATGAGAATTTGCGTTGTGGATTTGCAGGTTTTGTTTCAATTTGTAAGGAGTTACTTTTAATGATAATTGCAAAGTACTTCTATATTTTATACACTTGGTGTTTAGTTATAGACTTTGATGAAGGTTAAGTTTTGAATAATCGTTTTTATAATTAGTTGCATTCTATACATTAGCTTTCGGTACTAAATTCTTTATACATAAAATTGTAAATTAATTACGTTCTATTTTTATAGTTTGCTGAATTAAATCGTTGAGTTTTGTTTCAATAATGCGTGCACCAGTTGCTTTTTATATTATTAATAATTTGTAATACTTGTACTAATAATTGCGTAAAAATTCTTTTGCTTTAAAAATAATTTTTCGTAGTTCAAAATAATTTTTCTTAATAGATAAGTAAATTATTTTCATAAAATGGCATATTGCATTAATTAATATAAAAAAAAATTCTGTACATACATAAAATAATAAAAAAATTATTTATTACTAGCTAATATCAATAAATTTGTAAAAAGAATCAATTGGTTTAGGAAAATGAACTTACATAATTCTCATCGTCTTTTTTTTTTGTTTTCTGGCTGTGGGCTCGGTCGATTTTGTACTTCGTCCACGTTATGTTTGGTTTAGATTAGGTCGATTCTTGTACCTCTTCCAAATTTGTTTGGTTGGGTTCGGTCGATGCTTGTACCTCTTCCAACTTTGTTTGGGTTTTTCCACAATTGGGAATTGAAATTCTTGGACACCAGTTCTCCGATTTTTGGATTTGTAGTGACTTTCTGGATCCGTACGTCTGCGCCAGTTACGATTCGGGCCTTGGGAGCCGTCCAAGAAATTACAATTGAATTTTGACAAACTGATTTAAAATACTTTAAGTCGAAAATTAAATAATAATTGGAGTTTAATATGGGTGAGTATCCTAAGCAAACGGCAATGTTAAAGCTGAAATACTCAAGACTGACTGACTGATGATATTGGGGCTCCCGGGGTATTTATGTTGTCCGTACCCCTCACATGTCTGGGAGAACTTGCAGAGCTCATGTCTGCTTATTTCTTAATTTTATTCATTATACAATATAACAATCTTACTTTCTATGCAATCGCGGTTTTTTAACCGTCTGTGACCTGCCACCTGCAGTATCAGTATTGTCCGGAATACAATGTATTGCATCCGTTCTCACAACTTGCTTGTGACTTTTTATAACCTTTCTCAATTTATCGTTGAATTACATTGTTGCACTTAACTTAATAATTTCTTTAACAATTTCTAATAATTTCTATTTTGTTATACATACATAGATTGTGTGATACATAACTCGCGCTGTGCCTGAAGTATTCATTGTTGTTTTAAACATATCAGCAAAGGAGAAAACCTGGATAGTTGTTTTTACTTGTAGATGATACAGTTGGAACTAGAAGATACATTGGGAAGCATATGTGTAAATAAGTGCTTTCCTTTTGTTCCAATCAAAGTACAGCTGATATATACGGTGACCAAAATTGTTAAGCTTACCTTTTTAGTTGTGCTACTAGTAATGAACTGTGTCAATAACGTGTATACGATTTGAATTGTGCCCTTTTTTATCAACTACATACTATGCCGAGTAAACATACAGTTTCAGGGTTTTATTATATAAATGGGTTATCAATTAGTTACATAAAAACTAGTTCGTACAATAGTAAGTCGACGCACAAGCACCAATAGTGTTAACAGTTTTGAATTTAATTTGACCGCATGAATCCAAGGTGAGGGCGGCAATTCCTACGAGTGAAAAAAAGTTACTTTACTCAAGAGTTTCATACAAAACTTTTTCTACGTTCGTAGATAAATAAATTCGATAAAATCGTCATTCATTTTTATATATTTAGTAACACTAGTATTAAATGTACTGAAGGTGAAGTTAAAGATGCTATATTAGTATTCAAATTGTCAACATTTAATGAGTTTATAGAAGTAATATTTTCTACAGTTGTAGCTATCTGAAATCGTTTAAGAACAGTTTTGACAGTCATTCAAAGCACACTACGTTTGCACAAACATTTTTAGTTGTGTAAAAAATGACACGCTACGACTCTTTCTTAAACGTAAAGGCGTGAAAAAATGAACCGTTAGAACTTTTTTTAACGCTTTTTCATGGATTCAATAAGCACATATGAACGGAAAATAATTTTAAAACACGCGAGTTTTATAACGGACGTAGAAAAAAATTGCACCAAACAAGTGTCGTAATTTTTTAAATACTCAAGTCGTTTATACCATTTATTAACCCTCGTACTTCACTTTGTACGACACAAATTTTGTAACCAACCTCCCGATGCCATCGAACCTTAAAATCACGCACAATTATTTGATTTCGATGATAATGCAATAATCAGCTTTTAAACTGCTTTAAAATTGCTAAAATTAAATAATTTTCAAGTATGGAAGTCTAATTTATAACATACATAGGAATAGTTACATCTGATAGCACGAATGTTGACAGAAGGCCAATTTCAAGACATACATTAAATTCCAGAGTTTTTAGACCCCAAACTCGTGAGATTAAAAATGAAGAAAACAAAGAATTCAGATAAATATATATATATATATATATATATATATATATATATATATATAAATATTAATTTTTTAAAATGAACACTTTTGTATAAAAGAAATGCACTCAAAAGAAAAAAATTATTTTTATACACATATCGTTTGTGTAGTTCGATTTCACATTTAAAGCCACTTTAAATATTTTCATAAACACTTGACTAAACATAAGCGCGTGGAGCTTTTGCGAATTGATCTTAGTCTTCCATGTAGTTAAATACCAGCAAATTGCCAGAATGAAGCTTTAAAGCGTTTCTATTGATGTTCAACAATTACGATCTTTCAATCAATTGAAATATCAACTCACAAATGCTTCACGCTTTTATGGTTAGTCAAGTGTATATAAAAATATTTAAAATGGGTATAGATGTGAAATCAAACTACACAAACGATATGTGTATACAAATTACTATTTTCCTTGTGGTAGATTGTTTATCATGTCAAAGTGTTAATTTTAAAAAAGTAATTTTTTATATATTTATTTTAACTTTTAGGTGCTCAGGTTGTCGAGCTTTCTACACATTCTGATTATTTATGGCAATAGAAAAAATAATGACACATTCATATTCGATTTAATAACAACCAAAAACCTATTCTATATTGTATTACTGTTCAAAATTGAAAGGTTACACGACAACAATTTAATTAGTCACTATAACTGCACTATTCATCATCGTTATCGTCTACACCAACATTTATTGCGAGTGGATCAACACCTTTTATATCAAATATGGTTTCCCTTCACCACCATCTCTTAATTTCATTTTCAGAGCGCTGAATGATCTTCCTCCATACCTCTAGTATTGATTGATTTAATGCTTCTCTCCACATGTTCAACGAACGTTCGACAGATCCACTACTGTTTTCTACGTGGTCTCTATAAGAACCTCTGGTTATACTTCAAATTTTTTCGATTGCATTAAACATGCAGCGGTAAGATGGCAGATGAAGGACTTGGTGCTCAAACCTGTGGGCGAAAGAATCAACAATGTAGATCGGCGATGGCGCATTCTAAAAATAGCAAATAGTTGGTGATACCAATTTGAAATGTATAAATAAACTTCCGATTTACCTAAACCCAGTGGTTCTGTCTTCAACATTGTTGGGTCATATGTAACTTTGTTACTATGAATCCATTCTTCAACATCAGTTTCCTTTTAGAGCCTGTAGTAGGTAGCTTTTGTTCTACGGTGCTGTGATAGCTAGCGTTATCCATAACGATTACCGACGGCTCTTGTAAATTTACTAAAAGTTATCTTCAAACCACTCTAAGGAATTCACATTATTCATTTCACTATGGTAATCAGCATTTTTTGATTTTGATGCAGACATTAATAGATTCTGTACCGGGAAGAGCTCCATTCTCACAACCACCATGCAAAACAATAAATGTCGTTCCACCAATGTTTAACTTTTTACATTTCGCGTGCGGTTATTTTGCCATGATCGGCCAACAGCCCTATGCTTAAATATCCATAGTTCATCAAAGAAATCAAACTGAACACCTTAATGCTTCAAGCACACACATATATATATATATATATATATAATGAACTCTTACTTCTCAAAAATCCCCCTTTCGTCGTGCTGTTACATAGAATTTTGTTTACTACCTCCATGGACGCGCTCTTCTAGAAAACTGCTAGCCATCGACCAATGATAGAATTTTCCCTCGTCACAACGCTCCATCTATCCGCTATCTATCTCCGTTCCATGCATGTTTGTTGTCTCCTTTAGAACCCCTCTTAAGTTACAGAAAATCGATATTTTAGTCGTCCTTCACATTTACCCGTGTATTTCGTACGTGACTTGTACCCAACGCTTTCTTTACCTGCTTCTCTGTCTGTCTTACATTATCGATCGTTTATTCTACTCCTTCTTCAAGGCACTTGGTATTTTAGCATCTTATACAAATCGACCGTTGCAAACAAACTTCTATAGAATTTTGTCTTAACGTTTATTTAAGTTCCTTGAACGTGACTTTTAATCAACAGGTATTCTTCGACGCAACCGACCGTTTAAAATAACAATTCTTAGTTTAACCATTCTTAGTATTGGAATAAACGAACGTTGGCTTTTAAAATGGAAACATTTGCGTTTAAAATTATTGATTTTCTATACATGCAAGCTCCCTTTTTGCTTCCGTTTGATTAAAGTTATTATAATTACTTATGCGTATCCTTGTATTGTACTCAAAAGCTTTCTTCCCTTATGCAATTTTAACATTTCAATTTAAATGTAGAAAATTACCTTAATACCCGTCCATTTTCATCATATAAATTAACTAATTTGGCGCGTAAATAATTTGCTCCTATTTCCTATATACACGGTGTTTAAAATTTTATTACCTAGACCTATTTAACCTATAATTCCACAACAATATATATATATATATATATATATATAAAATCTATACCTTTCAAGGCAATATGAGACATGTCCATTAATCCACGTCAAAGATCGTCCTTAGAGTATTTAAATCCTGTCTTTCATAACTGTCGACAAAAATGTCTTACCATCATAAAAGAGTAATGTTTTTTAAGTGTTTCTTGCTAGGTTTGTAATGTAACATGTTGTTCTACAATATTTTTAAACTAAGTTACTGCAACGTGAGACATAATACTTACTGTTTGCATACATGTCATATACTACATTCCGACCTTCACTTTGTTGCCAGCGAGTTATGTCTACTTCTAATTAGAAAAGTTGCTTATTACGTTTGGAACTCTTGGGCAGCTCTCTTTTATTAGCACTAGCAGCGATATGGTTGACCGTGGCTAGACTAATTTGCGATGCATTCACGCTATAGTAACAAAATCATATTAATTCATTGGTTAATATAATAATCTAACTTTTTCATTGTGCAAAAGATTAACATATTCACTGAGGTTAATGTATACATAATACTTACTTTGTTAACTGCAGTTAAAGGTAACAAAGAGCCACTGTGTTCAAACTCCTGTTGAAAGTATATCATAAGTGACAACATTATTGTTTACACCCCTTGTCTAAAGGTGCTGGAAATTGTGTCTTTGCAAATAACGCAATTAAATTATCAAAAACAAAAGTAGTTTTAACAAGAACTTTTCCACATAATTGTCATCAATATTAAGGCATTTATCATTTTGAACAACGAGGTTTTGTATTCCGTCGTCATATACGTTTGCCGCATGATTTGGCAGCGTGCGGTGATAATTTCATGAAACGCATCTGATAACGAAGAAATCGTAAAGCGTCTGTTCTCTGTCACTTTTCGTGGACTTTCTCCACCAAATCGTCAGTGATCACTGAGGGTCGTCCACTTCGTTCCTCCTCATGAACATTCTTTCGGCCATCGCTGAAAGCTCTTACCCAGTTGCGTTACCATCTCGTCACTCTAACGATGAATTTAAAATGCTTTCACGCCTTTAGTACTAAGAAAACGAATAACAGCGCGTATTTCACAGTCGGCGGGAATCTCAACCGGCGGAGGCATTTGAAATACTCAAAAGCAATTGTATAAACGATCGATTGTTGCCGCAATGGCACCTGTGGCTACACAGTGCGCATTTTCGGAACACCGGGCACAGCGCTGCAGTGACGGAATTTCAAAACTGTACTTACTTAAAAACACGCCTCGTATGTATAATCTTTCAGAAAATTAAAGCAATTTAGATCTAGCTTCAAGGACTACACTCACATGAAACAGCCCTCAGAAAGAGCTATATTCGACATCAATAGCGGGGCGCAATCCTATTTTCAATGGAATCGGCTGACGTGGTGGACTGCATAAACCTTACTACAAAACATATGAAATCATCACAGGTTCTAAGGCATGAGCCCAACTGAGAACTTTGGCTCGACTATAATACTTTGTCATCAACTTTATTTCTTGGTGTCTGCCCAACTATGATCTGTATCAGATTCGAGGATCCATGATGGGAGTTGATCATATAATACAGTAAACTGCATTTATTCAAACAAATGCACAGTTATTATTTTTCCTATCATTTTTCTTAATTTCCTCATTTTTCTTACACTTATACATATTATAAACAAACTGAACATATTTAGTTGTCTATATAAGTAGCACATTTTATGCTATACTGTAGATAACCACGACAAAGTCACTAAAATGAAGAAACGGGAAGAAGTTACGCAGGAGAAGAAGCGTTCTAAGAATCGTAGCGTGAAGCGTTTTGGGGGCTTATGTTGATAGGATATTTAGAAGATTGAATGTTAGAGGTGGCTAGGCTTTAGTTAGATTTGATAGACTTTTGAAAAATCAGCTGATCAACAGAAGGAAGCTTTTGGATAGGATAATTTACATTACAAAACGCACTAAAAAAGTTGTAGTTAAGAAAAAACAGATACATCAAAGTGTCCTAAGCTTAATAATAAAAAACAAGAAGTTTAAAGTAGTAGTTAGTAAACAAGAGGTAAAAACAAGAGCAATTCAGGCATAATATCGGTGGAATATGTATGTAGGCTAGCCCAGTACCTATGATGAAATGGTTTGGCATCAAATAACGGTAGACCACGTATAGCCTATTAAAAAATAAACCTCTGAATAAGATGTTGGAATAGATGTAGAAAGATAAAGATTGAAAAAGCACACGGTTAGTAAAAGCAAAAGACAAATGAGAAAGATATACAAAGTTTTGCTATGATATTGAATACAATTTAGCCGATATCGAAAAACTAGGATTGAATCAGTTTTGGGACCTTTGGTTTGCTTATCATTGTTCAAGAAACATGAACTATAAAGCTATATAACAAGATCCAAAGTAGATATTAAACCAGCTAGTATATGTTTAAATTTAGAAAAATAGTGGTAGTAAAAAAGCAATTCTTGTAGTCTGATTAATATTAGCAAAAATGGGAAGAGTGGAGAGATTACAGTACTGCGCTTAATAAACTCTTTTTGTAAATAAGCCGAGTGATTTAAAATTACCGCTTAAGAATGCACATTTTTGATTGGCATCTAGCTAGCAGAGTTTAGATATCTCATAACTGCTCTTCTTATTCAGGTTACTGTGTGTCTTAATGACGGTTATAGTAGTAAGAGCTGATTAATTCAGTGTACACTTACTTGCCAGTATAAATCTTTTTATTTTACTTCCAATTGACCATGAGGTGCGGTCCTTGTCAAAACTAATTGTTTAGTACTTAAATGTTCAAATTGCCATCCATTCACTTCTTGACAGAAGCAATTCTATTTAAAAATTCCTGAAGAACATTGTTTATTGTGTCTGCCTCTATAAGACGAATTTCTTGAGTTATTCGCCGTTTTAAATCGTCAAGATTTTCCGGCCTTGTGATATAAATTTTAGATTTTAAATAACCCCCACAGAAAAAAATCTAGCGATCTAGCTGGCCACTCTATTGGCCCTCGCCTGCTAATCCATCTACCTTCAAGGTTAGCATCTAGAAATTCACAAACATGATGCACGAATTGAGGCGGTGCACCATCTTGTTGAAACCTAACTGTATTAAGGAGATCTGGATTCTCTTCATCCGGTTCAACTACAACAAGAGCAGGTAGTAAATAATTTTTAAGGAAATTGAGGTATATTTCTCCAGTGAGGGTACCATCGAAAAAGTAGGGTTCTAATATCCTGTCGCCTGTTATTCCTACCCACACATTTACCTTTTGAGGGTATTGAGTGTGAGTTTTTCGCATCCAGTGAGGATTCTCTAGACTCCAGTAACGACAATTTTGTCGAGTAAGATCTTCATTTACAGTGAAAGTTGCTTCGTCGGAAAATACAATAAGACTATAAAAATTCGGATTGTTTGCTTGCATGTGCATAACCACTTCACAAAATTGCTGTCGTCTATCACAATCGTCTTCCTTCAGTTCTTGAACTGTTTGAATTTTGTAGGATGAAACTTTTCCTTCTTTAGAATCTTATGCACTGAACTCTGACTAATTTCGTTTTCCACAGCAAATGATCGTGTCGACAAATGTGAATTCTCTTCTACTTTCAAAAGAACTCCTAACTAAATATCATTATTGACTTTTCGACGACCAGTTTTAGGCACACCTTTTACACTACCAGTTTCCAAAAATTTGTTGGTTATTTTTCCAATCACTGAACGCGTTTTCTGACGATTTGGGTATTTTGCATTCAACAATGTAGATTACCATAACCAAGATAAATTAAAATTTCAATCCTTTGAGTTTCTGTTAAATTAACCATAATTTCAAAACATCAAACCACGAATTCTGCGAATTTTAACAGTTTTGTTGATAATTTGTCGTTTATTGAAACAATTAGTTTAACAATTGAATGCAGTAGGTAACTAGATATTTTTTGAATAAAAGGATAGTATTAATATTGCAATATTGCAAACGGAACACCAGGTCGGTTTTTATATTAGTTAACCTAATTCTTGGAAAAATCAATATCTCGGAAAGTACTCGACGAAGATTAAAAAGTAAGACTTTTAAAAAGAGGACAAAACAGGCTTTCTAGTGATATGTCACATGACCCCTATTGCTATTTAAGATTTTAAGGGTTGATTTCACCCTACCTTAGGAGATGAATCCACAGAGCTAAAACTATAAGCAGTAAAACCGCAAGATAAAACTAAAATTGAAGTGTTTTTGGAGTTTTTATAAAAATACGTCGTTTTCATTTTATTATTAATGATCCGGACTTTACGGTCGCACAGTATACTGATTTGATAAGGGGTTATTTTGCACCGTTCCGTGAACATACAACACTTCAAACTTGAGAAAATAAAGAGATGTTTGTAAATACTCATGTCCAGTGTAAGGTAATTGTAGAAACGTACAGTATTTGGAGAAGGCTCTGTATATTATACTATGGTTGCACAAAACCCGTGCTTTTCAACCTTCATTCATGTTACGTAACTTAATGGTATATGTAAATATTCCGTGAGTAAAAATACGTTTCTGTAAATGTTCCTCATCATTAAAAAGTACTCGATTATAAAACATTTATTCAAATCGCGTTCTACAAGAATTACAGTCTACAGAAATCTAATTTTAGTTCATTTTCATAACAAAATTGAAAGTAACGCAATCATGCAGTTGTGGTTTTGGAAAGGAACATATATTTTAAATTGAACAGCGTATTGCATTAAGAGTACTGAACAACGTGAGAAAATTTAGATTGTCTGGAAAATAAGATAAGAAATTAAAAGGTTTATTGAACAATTAGCAAAACTAATAAACCAAGTTACAACAATCGTAAACATAAGATAAGTACAGCTATTAATCTAAAAGATAACAGATAAGCGTGTAAAATGTATTAATTAATGATAACCGCGGGTATTGAAATGTCACCTTCGGTACAATTGCTTTATCCACGTCAATGAGGAACGTAGGAAAAACGCCCAGGAATTTCCAAAACTTTCTAGATTTATGACGTAGTAAGATTTCATAGTATATTACCAATTAAACATTGCGAGTTCAGCGTTTTACTACTTCTAAAGAAATATCGTAATGCCAAATAAGATAACACGTTTTAATGGTTATACACAAGCTCGTAGTAGAGAGATTAATAAAGGAAGGATCACCTTTACGCTCGCAATAAAATAAAACTAACAGTTCATTAAAGATATGGGAATGCGAAATTGCGGTAAATGGTTGCATCAGGCGGATGACTAATACTTTCAGATTGTAATCAGAAGATTCGAGATTTCTGACGTATTTGGAATTTTATTGAATAAAGAGAATTTAAATGAGGATCAGTCATTCATTTTTTCGGCATTCAAGGTTTAACATTTAAGTTTCGAACATAAGTTGTGAGACATTCAATTATTGATAAATAATTATTTTTTGAAGTACAATGACCATTTACTGCTTCAATATAAATAATCTTTGTGCAAAAACACACGGTAATTTTAATCTATTAAAAATAAATGTACTGACACTTCTACCTAGGAAGATTGATTAAAAATAGAAATCTGGAATGGAACCAGGAATTTCTCGATGCAGTCAATTATAATGAAGACGATTTTTAGATAGCGATCGAAATAAGAATACCAGCAAGAAGTCGATTATCCAAAGAGCAAGTATAACTTTGTTTTGAACTTAAAGGACATTGGTGTATTATTAAGTAGATTAAGATAGGATTTTGTAAATGGATTACTTTGATTTTAAAAATTTTGAGGCATTTTGACACTTGCTAAAATTTCTGCTAAACATCGTTGCTCAAGTACATCGAGGTGGTGTAATAAAAGGATATTAAAATTATCCAGAAAAATTTTAAAGAAAATTTTGTGACTTACACATAATATATTTTGGGGTTTTCTAATAATAAATGATGATTGAGTGAATATTGTATTAATTCATAAGTAGTGATAAAATACCATTTATTTTTAAACTTAAACTAAAGATTGTATTTATAAGCGATATTTATATTTGTGTGTGAAGTAGATTACTTAAATAATGTGTGTAGAAGAAAGATGTTTTTGAATGTATAAAGAATTGTTCACAAATTTTTCTTGAGATTTCTTTGCTTCATTTCATTTTGTAAAATCGACAGCATATTTGTCGCGGAGCTAACAAAAGAGAAAAACGGGCACGGTAAGGTAAAAATTTATATTTCTATTAAGCAAGCATCCAGTGCATCCTTATATTGGTCAGGGCGGCTGTCTCCGAATATGTTTACACTTTTTAGAGTATTTCTGCTTGCATTATGTTTCTGGTTATGAACGTACATTTTTATAGGAAAGGCATTAATAGAGAATAAACATATTAGTGCTTGCGTATAAACTCAAGATTATTAAAGTAAAGTTTACCGCTCAATAAAGTGGCAAAAAGCTCATTCATTAATTTATGTAAAAGATAAAATATTTCAGTTCAATAACGTAAGTACTCGGCACTGCAGAAGGAATCAACAAAATAATCCTTTTTATTTATGTATTTAATACGCTACCGTAACCGACTAATGAATTCTAAATTGCTGGAAAGCGTATTTGATCAGCCGATTTTGATAACCGTTCATTAAAAGGCATAAAGACCGCGCAGTCCGCTATCTTCAGTACACGCAAGCCAAAATTACCCGCACTCCAAAATTAATTTACAGAATATTAATAGAGGAAAATGACTGGTTTAGTCCTCGACGCACTTTGTAAAGAGGTAAGTAAGTAACCGCCGAAATGTATCGATTTACAATTAGGCCTAATATTGTCTCTTTCCCCGGAAATATTTATTACACAGATACGAAATAACTCTTCGACCGCAGTCATAAGCGATCAAGTACGTTCGCAAAGAAAGCAAACAAAAAACTTGGAAAATACAATATGTATTTCATATTTCGTGGAGATGATCAGAAATGCAGAGAGTTTTCCAACTCCACCTAGTTTAAAATCGTAAGTTAAGCAAACCCTGCAAGAGGCGGTTACGTGTCACTTAAATAAACAATGTGTATAGTCCATTCTATGCAACTTTTAAACATTATGTCTTTGATATGACCCACCCCTCACCGTATTATATCATTACATCGTTAAAACCTATCAGTAATATTTATTTCCTTTGCAAAAACCGCGTGGCAACCTATTGCTTAAAGCGTAATGCAATTATAAATCTTAGTGAAAGCTGTGCTTAATGTAGCAAGCTTTCCTCTATTGTGCACAATATTCGGAAACGTTTTAATCGTAGAATTTCAGATCTCATTTAATATAATAGCAGCGTATCACAGATAATAGTTCACATTCTCGCTAAGATACAAGGTATGTATTATTGGATATTCTCAGCCTAAATTGCAATCCATTACGATCCCACTAATTTGGAATTATCATCGTTTAGTACCTCATAAATCATGCATTCAGACGCTTGCGTTGACGTAGTGACTTCAGTTAACAATTTTATGTAATGAAGAGATTTAAAATTAGAACTTTGTCTATATTTGTCAAGATAACTTTTGCTACGAATATTTAAGCGATATGATTTCCTTAACCCCATTATTCAGAAATGAAAATATCACATTAGTCAAATTATAAATTATAAAGCTTAGTCTATTTGCATTCCATCCATAAAGTGTATTGTGACTGATAGATGACACTCGCGTATCCTATTAATCTCCAACAGATTAACACAACTATTTTTTTTGTAACTAACGAAAGATAAAAATAATTAAAAGAAGTATTAAACTGAGGTAAATTGATATAGGTTTAACCCTCCGATCCGTGGCAGCTTCTGTAGAGGTAAACTGGGGTACAAGCTCCTTAGGGACCTTCAGAAAAAGATATGAGATGATATGGATTATAAATACGCAGGTGTATTCAATACATCTCTGCATGATTTTGTGTGTGTAATAGATGATTGTAAAAAGTGCCTAATAAACTAGACCGATAAGAAGTATACAATATGAGTGGAATGGCAAAAAGGATTCTTTTTTTCAGGTGCAGTAATAGTATATTATACAAATACGCTATAATGAAGGCTATTATTCCCGAGGATGAAAGTAGTAATCATCCGAGGGAATAGTAGCCTTCATTTTAGCGAGTGGTATACTATACTTTATCTACAAACGTAATTTATATAACTTGACTATCCAAATTATCGAAATTCTATAATAAATTAGCGAAAACCAACACGGCTAGTTGTTTGTGTTATTGTATTGAGACATAGTATTTGATATTTGGCATTTGACGTTTGTTTTAAATTTTAAAGGTATTGGGATTTAGTAATATTATTTTCCAGTTGGTCTATAAGAGGGAATAAAGAGCCATTATTCCCTCTGCTCTTCATTATTCCCTAGCGTGATTAATATATAACATTATACTGCAAAAACCACAGGAGTAATACGTATGTTATATATTAGTTGTAGATAAAAATATTATCAAGGTATCGTCATTCTATAAAGTGGTGCCCCTCATAATTCATCATATTTCCGTAAGTAATATCAATAAATGAAGTGATTGTGTCTATATCTTTATTCGTCTACTATGCTTCCACTAAACATGTTTACGTATATTACATTATTTTAGTTTAATCAACAGACCGTTTTAGAAGTCCATTTAAAGCATGTGTTCGAAATGTTTTTCGCCAACATCCAAGCAAAGTTGTGCACGCCAAAACATGCTGTTGAAAACAGTTTTCAATACACCTTGAAGAGTATGAGAAATCTTTCTCCTTACGTTGCTTTCTAATTCACCAAATGTTCTTGGATTGTTTCGTTAAGCTTTTGCCTTTAGTAATCGCCACAGGAAATACTCATATAATGACAAGTCGGGAAAGCGGGTCGGCCAAAAACGCTTCCTAATTGTTCTTTTCTGTGTAAAATCGTGATGTATATTAGCCAATGACAGATCTGAAGTATCACAAGTTGCACCATCTTGCTGGAAACAGACTCAACTTTTTTTCGTGTGAAGTTAACTGCGCAGAAAATTCATTATAGACTTGCAGGTAGACGTTGGTATTAACAATTTCATTAAAGAATATTGGACCGATTATTCTGTTACCTGAAAGCCGGACACAATACACCAGCTTTTAAATATCGTGTAATGACTTTTGCCGGAACTTGTCTGGGTTTTCTGCGACCCAGTGTCGTATGTTTTGAGAAATAACGTAACCAGGTAGCTGAAATCATGCTTCATCCGTTGAAGAGAAGGGAAATGGATAAATATTTCCACCAGCAACATTCTCTAGCAATCAATTACAATAATTTGTGCGCCTACCCTCATCCGTTGCTTTTATTTCACGAACAACACTCGCGTAGAAAGGTTTCATTTCTAAACCATCAAGGACGCGTTGACACCACCTGCCAGAAATTCTACATTGATGTGATAACCGTCGTGTTGACTAATTGGGACTTCTTTGAATTCATGCCGTTCTGTCTACCACGGCTTGGGATATACGTACAGTCGGTTGCTTATTTCTTTTTGAATTAACCATACTACCTGTTACCTGCAAAATTTTTAATAGATCCTACATCTTTGATTTTGCTGGAAAGTTACTTTTTGTAACGTTCCGAAAATTCTCGTAAGTAATTTTTGAACAATCGCCCGAAATTCAACCCTTCAACCCCCAATTAAATAACCCTAGAATAATTACTATTCATAATAATATACCCCGTGTATATTAAAATGGACATGAACTTATGTCCATATAGCAACAGCGAAACTTGTTTGTGAAAAAATTCCTTAACATGTATCGTTTAAAAAAAGTTCATCAAGGCTTGTACTGAGTAAACATACACTTATCAGAAATGTTATAGCCCTGTTTCATGAAGTAGTAACTGCAAGCCCCAATAGCAAGCGCGCATTTTCTTAACGGACTATCTTGTTTGTCCATGTTAATAAAGATTTTGGATTTGCGATCCCTCACAAAGTTTGAGATGCACGCAGATATTGAATAAAACCAGTTCCGAATCTTATAATTTAATAGCTATAAGATCTTTGCGAAAGCTTTTATCTTTTGTCGTTTACTTTTCCAATTAAATTCGGGCAGTTGAAATGTTTCTTATAATAAATGGTGCAGTATATCTTGAAAATTCATTATTAAAGCGAAGTTTTAATTCGTCAATTTTGTAGATCGTCTGATATCGCTGCACATGTGGTGAATGGATTAATATTTATTTAGAAGAGAGCGTACTTTTCGTTTCACGTACAAGCCGTACGTGATTTTTAAACTCCTTTCAGCTGGCACGCAATCTACTTAGCTGGTGATAAACTAGTCACTTTTAGGCGATATCTGTTTATTTAAATATTCCGAGGTAAGCGTACCACCCTTACTGCTTCTTGGTGTCCACACATTACCTTAAAGGTCAATTATATTGTAAATAATCGAAGTCAGTATTAACACTAAAATTTTATTTGTAGAAGTTATGAAATACTTTTTTATAAAGTTCGATATGTACTGTCATAAAATCTAACAGTAATTTCGTTCACAATTTTTTTTTATACAACTGCATCAAGGTGCATAACTAATTTTCATAAAGTTTATTATGCGCTGTCATTAAATCTAACAGTAATATTTTACATAATTTGCATTATGAGTTTGTATTAAACATACGGATGTATTTGTTTTTAAATTTTAATACGTTCTGTTATAAGATCTAACAGTGATATTTATTTATTCTCATTATGAGACTATTAAAAATAAAGTTTATAATCTTTTAAAAAAGAAACACGCAATATCATAAGATCTAACAGTACTATCTTTCACTATTTTTTATGCAACTGCATTAAAGTGCAACATTATTTTTCATAAAGTTTATTTAGTGCTGTCATAAAATCTAACAGTTATATTTTGGCGAACACCTTTGAATATTGCTTATCTTATATATGTATATATAGTTACAGTGACAATTTATAAAAAATGCTTCATGACATTTTAATGTAACACATCCATAATATATCTATTACAGCTGTGGCCATAACTAATGTAAACGCAATATTTTATTTAAACAAGAAAATGTTCATATGATTAAATCTTTTTATATAAGAAATGCAGATATCTTTGTCCATGCTCTGAAAAAGAATTTAAGTTAATAGAAATTTTTACAATTTATCAGGTTTTTATTTGTATGAAGGTAATAATAACTAACGTGAATTGAAACATTAAGGAGTGACATATAAAATAAGCTCACAAATCGAGTCTGAAATTATGCTATAAAAGTTTGTTACAGATTCAACGCGAGACGTTGCAGTGCAGTGTTCACTTGGGCAATTAGTATGTACTCTATATCTCTACAAAATGCCCTGTATTTTTGTTGTGTTAGATTTAGTCGTCTTGAGGATTCTATTCCCCCCTCTAAGAAGTCAGTTACATCTCAATCATACAACAGAGTATAGAGGCGCCCTTTATGGCATTCATTGGTCATATATTTAACCCTACGAATAAATTTCCATCTGGTAATACATTAAAGATCCCATGCCGCGCTCATTATCTCCGCTGACCTAATAAGTCCGCTAGCAGTTTTGTCAAATTAGGTTTTCGTACTCCTATTCGTCATTTTCTAACATTTCTAACCCTGGGCCATAATTTGAAAAACAGGAAACCCGAGTTCTCTTTGTTTTCGTTATAGTTTGTTTAGGGTCACACCTATAACTAACCGAAGGTTGTATAATAAAACATTACACTTTCTAGAAACTTTTCATGAAAACTGTCACGAACAACTTTAATGGATTGAGACCGCACATATTCGTCAACAAAGAACACATGTTTTACAATTGAATAAGGCATGACTAAGTGATAACTACAATACTCGTCGGAATACAGTTTCACTGTACGGGCACTCTATATAATTACTACTATGCATGCGCGGCGACTAAACTAGTTTAACTGGTTCGGGCCGGTTTTATGTGTTTTGTAGGTGGTACAGCTGCTGCTTGTTTAGTAGTACAGCGATCTAATCGGTGTGTGTTCAGCACAAACCGGTATTTGGCAAGTAAAACATGAATAGCATTTTGCGTTAGCGATGTTATTGCTGAAAACTAAATGGCATGACCAATGATTAATAGGCAGTGCAAATTCAAGTTTATCTCCTCGCCATGGTGTTTCTAATATCACAACATCAAATGCTTCCAAAGAATTTTGTATTTTGAGATAGCATGTTATGCGTAGGTTGGTAGATCTTTCTTTAATATTTGACACTACTAATTGTTTGGACAATTGCAAAAATGCACGTCGTTTGTCTGATTTTTGAAAAAGAATCGTTTTATGGTATATGGTAAATGGAATCAGTGCAGCAATATAAAGTTGTAGAAGATTACAAGTGGCCAACAATTTATTCAACGTTTGCATAGATTAGTTTTTGTTTGCGCGCACCGTTTCAACAATCGCAGTTTTTGTTCCATCTATAAGGTTGGCATTTCAAGCGTTGAAAGAGATTGTCGGCGTATGTTGTGCGATCGGTGCCAAGTTATTTTAAAAACAAATCAAGCACAATTTTTTGACTTGATTGACTTCGCGTACATCACGGACCATTTATTAATAAGCAACTTCTAATTTTAATTTTTGTTTAGATAATATAAAATACATAATATAATAGATACATTTCTATAGACAAAACACAAGAATTTCTTTATTTCTGGGATTTATTTTTAACTTATGTAATTTAATTCTTATTTTATAATTTAGACCTATATTTTCTTCTTATGGTTCCTTCTACAACCAATAATTTGACATGTACATCACGTCTGGATTTCCGAATCTGAGAATATAACACACATTGCTCCTGTGCTCTCCTCTTTTAATTCCAGAAATAATAAGTTCTTCTCCAGTCTGCAGCACTTCGTAATATGTACACGCCTTCTTACCTCCTGCATTACATTTTCGTTCACACGTTCTACCTCCTTCTGTCTAAAGGATGCAATATCCACGTTCCTTCCAGACATCCGAAAAAACCTTAAATCCTATACTTTCAAAAGTGAGTGACCGTTATATGTTATAATACATTCGTTTTAAATGTTGCAAAATGCTCTCCTGTAGGTAAACAAATCAAATCTATTTCGTTAAGAGGAATTAACATTTTTCCTTGTTTTGTAAGCTCTTCTCTTGCGTCAAACACCTTAGTAAATTGGTTTTGTAAAATCCTTTTAAAAAATACACATCCCTATGCCCATTCTATTCTGTAACAATTCCTATATAGGAATACGTTCCTCGGTTATTGACTGTAAACGTAGAAACGTTATATACGCTAGATGCACCCAAGTGTCTCCAGTAGGTTTTAAAATGATTTATTAACTTCTATAATTGTGCCACCAGGCATTCTTCTTATACTAGGTGTTTGTGATGTCTTTTTGATGCGATGGTCTTTGCCTTGTACTCTATTTTCATTCTATTTAAATCCACTTCTTCTAATTCTAGCTTTCTTTTTTAATCACAAGTACACAAATAGCGGACACGGGCTCTATTTCTTTTACAGCGTACGGTAAAAGTTTATTGGGTGTATTGGTTTGCTATCTCATAATTTGTAGAGAAACATTACTTGCAGCGATAGTTTTAGATCATGGATGTTTACATCTTATGGAATTGTAAGAAGGGATTTACAGGCTTTACAAAAAACGTGCATGCGGAACATAACACTTATGTGTAATTAGAACGCCACCATTATTCAATCCATCTTGTACAACTCCTATGTAGTTAACCGGTAAATAGTTAAAACTGATACGGATAATGCGTAGTTCATTATCTTATATCTGTTCTTAATACTGACTGGCAATTCAAACTGTAATCTAGTGAGTTTCCTTGTTATACTTCTTCTCCAATATACGTGCTGCAGAATTCTATAGAAGACAGCAACTGCTTTGCAGATTTTCGGTTAGTTTTCTCCACATATTTGTAATCGATGCGGAGTATACTGGTGCATTTCGCAAGTATGATTTGCTGCCTTTCAACAAAGTTAGAAACACCTTTAGTGGATTAATTACATTATCTACCATATAAACATTTCTAACTGTACAGTTATATATTATTGCTTCTAGTTTCATAATACTATGTTCTATAGTCATTGTTGATCTAAATGTCTACTTTAATTGAGTATCCGGGAAGTTGATAAAATCCACTATATGATTTCCTATCTGCCTGCTAATGCCTGAACTGGTTACTTGGCATATAAACTTGTTATATATCGACTAGTGGAAATTTACTCACGTTAGGCAGTCTTTGCCAGGTGCTGTTATAAAATGGGACAATAATATCTTAACTAATTAGCGCCTAAATTTTTGATATTTTGATTTCACTGTTTATATCCATCTATTTAGTCTTAGAAATGACTAACTAACAAAACAGAATTTGTAACAAATATTCCAACTCCAACCGTTCTTAAGAAAAGAGCTGTCGCCATTTGGCAACACTAGGCGTCTGAACTACCGCTAAATCGATCATCCAGTTGATTGTTATCAAAACGTTAAAATAAAACTACCTTTAGAAGTAATATATTTTCTAAACAATGGAAAAATTAGTAAAATAGGTAATAAAAATAAAAATTACACAATACAACGCATTAAGGAATGGAAATGTGTAAAGTAATTGTATATAAAGCCGCATTGCATCTGGAACACATTGTCCTTACAGCCGATTTACAGGTTTTTAGAGCGCACCTTCTTTTTTCTTTTCATCTGTATGCTGTACAAGGTGATCAACTCTATCAAATCGAATCTCGTTGGAGATTCGACTATCGGCGGATGATGCTGGAGATGCCGATGCTCTTCCAGTTCCCTTAGAAGGGACGCCATATTTTGCTAAATATGTTTGAACTACTTCTCTTTAAACTCTAATTGAGCTAATTTAGTTTTATTTGCCTTGTTGTATGGGATCCAACTGTTTTGTAGTGCAACAACGAACAACCAAGTTATGATGAGCCAGTACCACTTTTTCGCCGTATTCCTAAACGATAACATGCCACGTTCTGACTCATAAGGTCAGTTCCACTCATGAAAGCATTGTAAGTTTTAATTGGTTGTAGTCGGGTAATTTGTATATTTCGTTTATGTTTTTGCAAAAATCTTTTAACATTACCTACCTCACTGGTACCACATGAAAACGAAATCGTGGTTACTACAGCATTGTCCATCCATCGCACACACAACAAGCCATCATGCCTCTTAATAGCACTTTCAAAGTAACCGCGTTCTTTTCGTGCAAGCAATTTTCTTTCCGTAAGCGGGCATGCTTTAGGGATACGCTTTTCGCGAATAGTTCCTATGGCGATGCAGCCACGAAATCGTAAAAATGTAAATAAAGATGCTCTCGTAAACAAGTTGTCCATGTAGAATTTGTACTTCAGATTTCTTTTTTCCAACAGGCAATTCTTCTAGGAAAATTAATAATGGGCTGGCAGCTTTTCCAAACAATTTATCAAAGTCATCATTTTATTTAAAATTTTTCTCTTCATATAGCTCGAAATTTACCAAATATCCATCCTTACTATTCAAGCACCACATTTTGTAACCAAATCTGATTGGTTTTCTCCGAATAAATTGTTTGCACCCGTGTCTCCCAAAATATTTGATCATACTTTCATCGTAGGATAGATGTTCTTCGGACACACAATTTTCATTACAACTTTTTTTAACATTTCCATGAGTAGACGTATTTTTCAAACTTTATTGATTGGATTTATGCTTGTATTATCGACCGCATGTAGAAATCGGCAGATCTGTAGAAATCTATCCGTGCGCATACATTGAGATACGGCATAATATTTTATGTCATCTTTATAGTCCCAAAAATGCCTCTTGGATGGTACCTTATTATAACCACTAATAAATAATATGCCATTAAAAACTCGTATTTCATCAGCTGTAATTTTGGGGTCGGAACAATTGAGAAATAGTGCGTATTGACTGGTTTGTTTTACCAAATGCTCAATAAATTCACGATGCACAAATTGTTCAAACACATTGGTTACAGATATTTCTTCATACTTACTATAATCAGGATTCGGAAATAGTGAAACACTTTTCCTATCAAAATCGGCATTCATTTCCCAAAGTGGATTGTTTTTTTACCGTCAAATCGTTCTGTGATCCACTTTTACAGTTCTTCGGACATAGAATTTGTGTTAACAAGATTTATAGATTTACCTTCCAGCTTGTAATAGTCCACACCAAGTTTTTCATTATTCGGTAGGCAAATTTCTGCACCCGCACGTAATTGCCGAGATGAAAGATTATCAACTAATCTGGAAAAATAAAAATCTATAAGGAATTATATGTAGATAAATAAAACAAAACGTATCCACCACCGTCTTCATCTCCTAAAATCCTCTTCTCTCCTAAAATATAAATGGTGCTTTGTACCATTATATAGTATTAGGTAGTGTTAGCGCCTAGTGTTGCCATATGGCACCGCTCGACTTCAAGAAGCTACAAAAGACACATTTTTAAAACAAACTTTTCAAGTTATGCTACGTTATCTTTATTGCACTGATGGCAATATGTCTACAATAACAAAAGAATGATAAATCTAAAATTTATAGTAAACACATTACTTACTCAAACCGAACATCAAATTCCGTTGCGTACTCCATATAAGACGAATAATAAAACAAGTACACTCTTACACTATCCAAGAACTACTGAAGTTGCTTTCTGGCCTGCATTTAGTCATGTTCAGTTAGTCAACCTACCCCCACTTAATTGTAAACTCCGTCCTTGGCAGAGCATTAAGAAAGAGTATGATAAGTGTACCCAAATAGCAACGCACCCCGTTAATGGGTTAATCATCGATATTGGAAACATATACCACTATACCACTATACCACAGAAAAGTTTTAGAGCGAAACGACTTACCCAATCCAATCACAGAACCTTTCCGCGATATTATAATGCTTGTTGAAATATGTGATATTGCGGAATGTGCGGAGGAATTAAAGAATAAGGGTAAATTCTTTTGTTAAGAAAGAGATCTGTGGTTTTTTTAATAACTACCTTAGTGTCTCATAACTTGTATTTTCTATGCATGGAGTAAAAGCTAAGCTTCCATTCATTCTACAAAACGAGAAGAAAATGTCGCCAGGAGTAAACTACGTTATTGGAAGAGAATGTCCGGAAATTATAAACAAGAAATATACAAATCCAATATGCAGTCCATACAAAGTAGAACCAGCAGATGTTAAGAGATTTTGTAGGAGGAACTACCAGCTTAAAAAAAGAGGTGATTATTATCTACTAGATCTGCATATAACCCAAGATTTTAGCGGGATATTTAACAATGCGCAAATGGTCTAATACTTACCGAATAATTTTAACTTTGCCTGTCATGGAGAACCTACAGGACATCATAATGTAATTTTAGATAACGATAAAGCAGCTGGCAGACTGCTTAACGTGGGTAAATTTCCAGCAGCCGCGTTTAGATATATAACAGGTTTATATGCGAAGTAACCAGTTCAGGCATTAGCAAACAATTGGGGAATTATAAAATGTATTTTATCAACTGACCGTATTCTCGATTAAAGCAGATATTTAAATCTGGCAATAGAACATGGTATTACGAGAGTAGAAGCAACGATATATAACTACACTATTGGAAATAGTTATATGGCAGATAATGTGTATAATCTATTAAAGATTTGTTTAACTTTGTTGGAAGCAAATTATACTTAGATAATGCACAGGTCTACTCGGCATCGATTGCAAATATGTGGAAGAAATTAACCGGAAATCTGAAAAACAAGTGCTGTCTTGTATTTAATATTATTCTGCAGCACATTTATTGGGGAAACAATAATCTAAGAAACTGACTGGATTACAGTTTAAACTACCTGTCAACATTAAAACTAGATACAAGATATTAAATTACGCAATATCCGTATTCAGTTTTAACTGTTTAACGATTGAAGAAGTTGTAGAAAATAAATTCAACAAAGATGGTGTACTAATTACATATGTGTTATGCCATTGCCAGAGGCGCGTTCTGTGCTAAACCTGAAACACCTTTCTCCACAATCCCATAAGATTGAAATATCGACAATCTAAGACTAATCGCTACAAGTAATGTTTCTTTTTTAAGAAAACAAACCAATGCACCAAACAAACCGTACGCTGTAAAAGAAATAGAACCTGTGTTCGCTATTTATGTACTATCGATTAAAAAGAGAAAATTAGAATCGGAAGAAATTTATTTAAGAAGAAAAAAAATTGAGTACGAGGCAAAAACAATCGCATTGAAGCAGCAGTGTAAACACCTAATGGAAAAAGAATGCTAAATCGCACAATTATGAGAGAGGATAATGAAAACTCACTGAAAAAATTTGGCTACATCTGGTGAATATATCGTTTTTGCATTTATAGTTAATAACCGAGGAACGTATTCCTATGTAGGAGTTGTTGCAGAGTAGAATAGGCATAAGGATGTGTATTCTTTAAAAGAATTTTATAAAACCCAATTTACTAAAATGTACGATGAAAGAGAAGAGCTTACATAACAAGGATACATATTAATTCCTCTTAACGGAATGTATTTGATTTGCCTACCGACAGAAGAGCAATTTGGAACATTTAGAACTAATGGTATTACAACATACAACGGTCATTGGCATTCGAAAGTAGAGGGCTTAAGTTTTCTTCGGATGTTTGGAAAGAACATGGAGAATGCATCCTTTACACAGAAGGAGGTAGAACAAATGAACAAAATTTTAATGCAGCAAGTAAGAGGTGCTGAATGCTAGAGCAAATAAAGAGGAACAGAACTTGTTATTGCCAGAACTAGAAAAGTAGAGCACAGAAACAATGCACGTAATTTTTTCTAATTCGAAAATCAAGACGCGCTGTACGTGTCGAATTATTGGTTATAAAAGAAACAATAAGAAAAAATATAGGTCTAAATAATAAAATAGGAATTAAATTAGATAAATCAAAAACAACTTCTAATTAAAATAAAGAAACTGTTGTATTTTGTAAGTAGAAATATGTCTATTATATTATGTATTTTATTTTAGCTAAACAAAAGTTAAAATTAAAGTTGCTTATTAATTACTGTTATGCGGTATGATTTTTCATTTTATATCTCGGCTAATAACTACATCCATTAATAATAATACAAAATATACAATTATCCTATATTCAAATAATTGCATGTAATTGGCGTTGTTTGGGTGTGCACCAACTTTATAAATTTTTAGGGCTTGTCTATGGGTTGGTCCAATGTTAAATTGATTGCAAATTTCGACTTCTAAGGACATTTGGGTTCTGCAAATGCTTTACTCGCTAAGAAAATGTTTAGAAATAAAAAAAGTATGCGTTTATGGGTTACAAATCTTTTAGGAGTTGGTCCTAAATTAAAGTAATGTTAGATTGAGATTTCTACAAAAATTTGAACCTATTGAAATGTTTTACACTCTAAGAAAATGTTTACAAACAAAAAAGTTAAAAAATTGAAGTTTAGGGGTTGGATCCCGGTAAGGGTTGACCCTAGATTAAAACGAATTGCGTATTCTTGCTTCGCGAAAGATTTTAGGCCATCGAATGCTTTACAAGTTAAGAAAATGTTTATTAAAGAAAGTTGGCATTTAGAGGTTGTAAAACTGTGAGGGATTGATTGGTCTTAGATTAGAAGGCATGTTCGATTGTGACTTTCAAGAGAATTTGGAACCATCCAATGCTTTACACGCTAAGAAAATGTTTAGAAATAAAAAAGTAGCAGTTTAGGGGTTTGTAAATCTGTTAGAGGTCGATCTTGAATTAAAAGACATGCTTGATTAGGACTTTCAAGAAAATCCGAGTCCATCCAATGCTCATACTCTCAGACAATGATTATAAATAAAGAGTTATTTTTAGATTGGTACCCATTGGATTACTTAATTTAAAGAGTGTGTATATGTAGATGTTATTCAAATTGATTATCGGTCACGTAGTTGTGGAGTGAGTTTGGCAACGAGTGGATTACTTAATTTAAAGATAAAAGGAGTTAGTTGTGTATCCAATTATGTACAATAAATTTGACATTAACCCAATATGGTAAAACAAGTCTGCTGAAACGTGTGGTTTTCAAATAGCGTGACGTCACCCGTGAATTGCTAAATACACAATATCAGTGTTATTGATTGTGCTAAAATTTTGTAAGCAGGTCTAAAGAAAGAGTTAATAACATTAGAGGTCACCTGGTTGTGTGACAAACATACAAAGAGCGACGCATAAATAGCAAGGTGATTGGGTTAATGTATTTGCTAATATTGTGTAAGAATTTGCCCGTGTATTCCTTATGGGTGTAAAAAAAGGATCTGCACGTGTATTTCTTATGAGTATAAAATTTAGAGTTGTATTAGCCTATTGATACTACTCGTACGATATTTATCTATGTTAACTTTAATATTGCCCATGACTCCTTAATCATTGAGGTTTGGACAAAAGCGTATATGCATTTTGGACTTAAAATTCACCTAGGGAATAAGATCATAAACTATGCGCTTCGAGTCACGGTACACCATCTACATTAGATAATAACATGAAACTATAATTTAAACTTTTATTCGCAGTTTAAGTGGTTATTTGAAGTCGAGTCAGTAATTAAAAAAGGAATTAATTAAAAGGTTAAATAAATATGCATCGGAATTGTTTGAAATTTATTTTGTTCACTTACGAGTCAACGTTTTTAATTAAAATTTAATTGTTGTATTATGTTTTACTATGCGGAGATTTGCAGTTAAGAGAAGAAAGTTTTGCTGCAAGAATTAAGTTGCTTTTAATGCTAATGCTGGTGACAATTTTTAAGAATCAACGGAGTAGTTGTTGCGCTATTTCTATATATTAATAAAAAATGTTAACCATGGTATATATTTATTCAATAGTCAAGTTGAATAGTTTTACTACGGTAGACTATATAATCATTCTGCTCTAAAAGAGAGATCCTGGTCGGTAAGTATAGCTCCGCATAACATACTGTATCATTACGAAGTCGTGAACATATCCTACCTACGATGATGCGTATGAATACAGAATGTGATCCCTGTTCAATAAGTCGTTCCCATTAATAGTAATATCCCTTAAGTACACTGTGCAAGCTAGTGTACACGTTTATTATTCAGAAAGTTCTTAAATACCGTATGCATTACTAACGGACGCCATTAGAGTGAATTCATTAACAACGCTCTCAATATGTTACGCTGTCAATTTTGATCGGTTTAATCCTACACTCTATTCCTTACTAAATAGATAATTTAAAACTGTTAATGTAGCTGAAAGCTTTTAAAAGCTCGGAGCAAAAGCAATTTTTACTTGCACGAAACCCATAATGAAATGAAGCTGAGAATTACAACGATCTACCTCGGTATAACAATTCAATAAAACCATTTCGTGATCTAAGTAAGCTCCAACCGTGTGTAATGGCTTACTTTAACTGTTCATCGAAATCCAGCGGGACTTAATGCGCTCCAAATCAATTTAACTTCAATATATTATCGGTGTTATTAAATCGTTGTGTTTCTTCCATTTTTGAACTAACCGTGTGGCTTGCTTAAGTTGCTTAAATAAATAGAACGGAATGAAAATGACCCTTTACTATATATACTATACAGCTGAAGTTTCTGACGGTTTTAGAGAAGCAGCTAGTGAAGGTTGAGTGTACTTGTGTATGTCTGTCTGAAACCAAATACAACCTCCTAGAATCTCCGACCTATGTTTTGGTTTTCGTCCAATTAAAGGCAAACACAAGACTAGTCTGCCTGAATTAACGGGAAACGTTACTAATTCTATCTCAAATTATCATCATTTAGTGCGATGTTCTGTACGTATATTTCTAGCTTGGAATCGGTTTTGATTTAGAAGTTAATATTTGCTTTTCTCCGTATGGGAATATGTAACTCCACTGCAAGGAAAATAGTCTGTTTCGTTGTTCATCGCAAACCCTAAAAGACGCACTATGCAAATTTACATAGCCATCGTTTACATATCGCACCCTAATATTTTTAAAATAAAACATATTTGAGTATATTTGTAATTTGTGATTGCGACATTATGGGTAAAATAAGTGACACAAAAACTTAATTCTTTTAATTTTTTTACTATAATAATTGATTTTACTCGTGACTGGTTTCAGTTGCCATGCAATTAAAAAAAAATGAATATTTTGAGGAATATTCTAAACCTTACACGGGCTTAATTAATAATTTTACACAACTTTTGCCGATTTCTTCTTAGGAATTTTTACCCTCTAGACAACTCACTGTGTTAATAATTATTGTATTAGCTGTAGAGCTTCCAATACATGCAAGATGTATCCGAATTGATTGGTCATACTTTATAAACGTGATGTGCGGAACAAAATTGTAAACATGTGTCAAAGAATGCTTCCTTACAAAGTTAGGTGCGTGTTCAAAACCTTTTATATGAGTCTTTCAAATGTGTTGAAGTCGAATTCGATATCACCATTTTATTTATTAGCAATTAAGTGATAAACGTAATAGTATAATACAATACCAGTGTGGAAACTGACCCATTTCACACGAATGGCTAGTATGTTCGCACGAAGCGCCAGCAAATTGTAACAATATCATGGTATTGAAATGGCCCCTTCCACACGAGTACCGCACACTATTTTCTTCACGACCGCAATTTTTGTCTATATAAAATCTGCAACTCAATTACTTTAAGCGTACGAGGTTTGTATGCAAAGTAATGAAAATCACAACACTGCAAGCGATCTGGCAACGATGTGTTGCTCTACTAGTCTAGACCTATGCATTCATCCTTTCCAGATGTCAGTACGAGTTTTAGCTCCGTACAGGCAGCATGTAGTTTTTGAGAGCGCCATTAGTGAAGATATGTGTTAAGACAACGGAACAGCGTATGTTAGAGCAACGTTATGCATTAAACTTGGAGAATCCGCGAGTTTGACTTTTGAAAAGTTAAAACAGCCCTATGGGGAACATTCTTTATCAAGAGCACAAGTTTTTCGTTGGCACAAATCATTTTTGGAAGGCCGAGAACACGTTAAAGATGAATCTCACTCAGGGAGACCTTCAACATCTACCGACAAAAACGTCGAACGCGTGCGTACTGTTGTAAAATCAGACCGCCGTTTAACAATAAGGAAGATGGGCGACCTGCTAAACTTAAACACTTTCACTATACAGTAAATTTTGACCGAAGATTTGCTAATGCGAAAGATTTGTGACAAAATGGTGCCGAAAAACCTCACAACTGAGCAGAAGCCAATCAAAGAAACGTGTGTATTGATCTTCTTGAGAGGATTCCCAGTAACCCTGAATGGTTCAGTCGTGTGACGAATCCTGGATTATTGAGTATGATCGTGAGACGAAGTGGCAAAGTGTGGAGTGGCACACTGAGACAGTCGCGACCGAAAAAAACTCAAATAAGTAAATCCAAAATCAAAATAATGCGGATTTACTTTTTTGACAGTAATGGTATTGTGAATAACGAATTTGTTCCTCCAGGACAAACTGTGAACCTAGTGTTTTACAAAGATGTGCTTGAAAATCTCAGGAAAAGGGCGAATCGAGTGAGACGGGACGTTACAGACAAGTGAATGCTGCATCACGACAACGCTTTATGTCACATGGCCACTTCCATTACGGAATTTTTGACTTCAAAAGGCATTTCAATTGTTCTTGATCCGAGTCCTTGCGTAACCGACATGTTAAATAAATACCCTGCTATTAGAAGCCTATCAGTGCTGCTATCAGGTATGGGAACGACGACTCCGAAAGTGTATAGTTGCAGAAGGGAACTACTTTGAAGAGGACAATATTGGTGTTTGAAAAAAAGAATAAAAGTTTGGTAGAATAAAAAATCAATCCAATTTTCACACACTTCGTATCTATGTCTAGGAAAGCGGAGATGCAGGCTTTTAATTACAATACATTATCAATTTTTATTGTGGAATTAATTCATTCCAATTATACACTAATATGGATAGTTGCTTCTTTCAGCAAAACAAAAACTGTTACTATAATTTAAACTCTGAGTATTTTAAACTGTTTTTAGACAAAACGAAACGAATGAATGCAAAAAACGTAGAAAACAGGTAATCGTTCTGGGTATACAGGATTGTCTAGGGATACCTGGGTGCAATTAGTATTAGTGCAGACACACTTCTGCAACACATAAATTAATATATACAAGCACAAAAGAAATATAGTTACAACACTAAGCATTAATAATTAACATATAAATATGTCATAATTATTCAGGTTCATATATATATTGCTGTGAAACCTACAAAATCCGTGAACTACGCTTTTCGAATCGAGCCTCACGAATTGGGCGTCAAGAATGCTGTGAAACCTACAAAAAGCTATTCATTACCTTAACTGTGTTGGTCCATTGACTTTCTTCTGTTAATCGCCTCGGCTGCTCCTCTAGATAGCTTTCATCCTCATACATAAAAAAAACAAACACATTCCTACCACAAACATCAACGTCAACTCTATTTACATCAATATTCACAATACATTAAAATTTCAAAATTAATATTCAGCATAAATTGAGCTCAAAGACATACCCAAATTTTCATCATAATCCAGAACATCAATACTAAATACCCTTTTCTACTTAAACAAGCAAATTTCACCTTAAAATTAAAATTTTATTGCTAGTACAATTTCACTACTGTCCATTTTGAGTAAATCAATTATAAAGTTATTCAACACACACAAAAATATCAAAGTTCAAACAAAATAGTATAATTTACCTGAAGGTTACTTGCACTCGTAGCTTCAATGTACATCGTCCCTTTTGTTAATCACGCCATTCCAACTGGGTTATATTTACGGCTTCTGATTCTCAACGCTTTTAAAATCTTCTCCATCACCATTCATCTAAAGTTGTTTCAGGGCTTTTCCGGAACTCCTCTGTGTATATCTGACCCTTGTTTCGTGGATCCAGACACGTTTATGCACCATTCAAGTATTAATACCCCCGAAAAATAACAAAGAACTTCATACTACTTTCACCAATATACGCCAAAACTGCCTACTTTTGTGTATATATTTGTCGTTGTAAATTTTTACCAATTGGTACAGTGATACTAAACTTTATTACCTTGTATCTTCTTTTCTAAGTGCACTAACGTACATTCATTGTAGCACGTAAAGAACAAGCTGTTTTAAATCACATAATATTCAAGCAAACTGTTTAAATTATTTAATATTAAAACCGGAAAACTAAAAAGCACTGTTTAACGCGTTCAATCAAGTCGAAGATCTAAGAGAGCTTGTTCATATTAACCTCCGTATATATAGCGGTTAGCCTGTCTGTCGGTCTGTTCCCCAAAACGGACAATTCTAAAGAATTTCGCCTGCTCTGTTCTCATTCCGCAGCTCGGCATGCGATTTTTACGAATTTTGGACTCGCCTCAGTTAAATCTCAGAAAATTTCCACACGGCACGCAACGTCTGAAAATACCTAATTAAATTTTATACAGAAATGTTATTTCTACCTCTCAATTTTGCCTTTTACTTTCAACCAATCGCAACCCCATGACGTTGCTCTACTCACGCCTTTTTACTATATGTGTCTCGGTCTTGCGCATATTATCTGTCTCTATCTACCCTGTTCTTATTGGTGCAAATTGATATTCCTTATTATCGATTATTTCAGTCCATGTGGACTATCTGGGTTAAATAACCCCGTATCGCACCTTCTCGTGAATATTAAGCCACGGTTTCTCCAAGATTCTTTGTAACCATTAATTATCTGCAACATTTTCGCCGTACGTGACTTTTAAACTACGCAGGTGTTCAAACATAATATTAATTCTCAGAGCTTTATTTTATTGGGTTTTACAAGTTTTATAGATATTATATGTTACTAACGGTTCAATTAACTTCAATTAAAATTAATACCCTTTAAATTTTAGTGAATCCTAACTAAATATTAATTATTATCTGTACGTTTTAATACCGGTTACTTAAAATAGAGTTAATTAATATAAATTTTGCACGTAATTTTATTTGTTTCTTTACTAGGGATAATTAAATTACCCGTAAAGTTTTCTAATACTGCTTCCTTTTATATAAAGCGTCTTATAAATAATTTAAATTTCTTAATTTTAATAAAACGAAGGAATTTTTATGCTTCACGCTGTTATTTAATAACGCGTACCTTTTCCAAAAGCTTCTACACAGTGATTAAAATTATTTGATGTGATTATTTAATTTTCTACCCTGATCTAAATATGAGTAATATATATATATATATATATATTGCTGTGTTAATAGGGTCATTTAGGGGTACTTAGAACCAAGAGTATAGCGTACTTTACATAAAATACATAAGGGTTCAGAAAACCACACAGTTTTATGAAGAAAACAAGAAATACGATGAATAGGCTGGAAAGTAAATGACAACGCCCTGTATATAAATAATAATCGTAATTAATTTAGTTAATGAAAAATATTTTGAAGATTTATTTGAATAAAACAAATCCGCAAGTCGTTAAATAACATAAATGCAAGTTGAAATGCGACACGCGTGGATAACGCATCAAGAATCCTAATTAAATCGACACCTGATTAATTGGAAACAAACAAAGCATGTTTATTAAAAATCAAAGTTCACCAAATTTATTCAAACAAACAACAATTTATTTACCTAAAAGTATGAAAATCCAAGCGAATCAATGCTATTAACTTGAAATCGTACGTGACAAAAGGAACGCGTTGATGTTAATATACAACCATAACACCATGGAATATCCAAAAACCTAGTTTATACAAACAGCGAACTTTGCGCTTGTCTATAGATAGTCGGTGCATTTAAATATGACTGAATTTGTAAACAAATAAGTTGACCATGAAGTAAAGTACAGTTCACGTCGCTGAAGACCAAAAATATACACGTTAAGTAAGTTATTGTGAAGTGTGAAATAATTCCGCTAAATATGTAAATTAATGGTTTGTCGTGTACCCTTAATAGAAAAACAACTCTAAAGAAACTAAAGAACCCCTAAAGAACCTCTAAAGAAACCCTAAAGAAACCCTAAAGAATCCCTAAAGAAGCTCCAAACAATTACGGTAGACAAATACAAATATGGGAACAAGTTTAACTTAATGCTGAAGCAACTATTAATGGAACAAAAGAGTTGATTTATGGTGAAGGAGTTTGATGCAGTACGCTAGTATATTTAAGGCGTTAGATGAAAGATGCACACAACGGTTGGACTAGAGACGGATTTAAGTAGATGCAAAACAACAGGTTAGCCAATCTGAATGTTTATTATTATTTGATTATTTTATCTGTGGATATTTCATTGCACTTTGCTAAACTGGAATAACTTAAGATTTAACATTTAATTAAATATTAAAAAAATTTATATACTTTAAAAAATTGCTTTCGTGATAATTTATGTGAGGGGTCGGCAGGATTTAATTTTGTTTATACGTTGTAAATTACGTAATAAATGAGGTTAAATAAACGTTCACAGGCTTCAGTCATTAATATTACTAGTGATTTTGCTGACTTTTTGATCATCTTTGTTTATAATAATTATTAAATTTATTGATTCAAGTATTAGAAAAAAAATTCTAGTTGATGAATTTTAATCTTCTCATACGTTACTATTCTGGATTCTGATCCTATTAATTCGGAATGCTTTATCAATAATGCCTTCACCCTATCTTTCATTCCTTCTGGACATTTTATTTCATCAAATTGATTAATATTCAAACAGTCTCCTTTCACTTTGACGCTCTCTTCATCATCCCATTTAAAATATTCTCCCTTTATATCTATTACTTTTCCTTTAGCATTTATCTTTAATCCCAACTTATCAATCATATACATGCCAAATATCACATCTATCGTTAACCCCGATATTACTATAAATTCATTTTCAAACTTCATCTTTTTCACTTCACATTCCAGAATTACCATTTTATTCACACTTGCAAATCTTTTGCTATTCGGTGCTATTAAATTAACCTTCCTAACAGGCATCCTCCTCTCCATTAACCTTTCCCGTTTTTCAAAATCTTCAGACACTAATGATACTTCTGCTCCCGTATCAAAGAGTATTTTACTTCTATTATTTTCCACTTTTAATTTAATTATCGGTAATAAGCTTTTATTTGAATCGTCTTCCATTTCACATTTTATATATTCGCGCTGGTGTTCGTATTCATTAATTCTTAAGGCTTTACTTGGTTTGTCCTGATTCAAAAATCCTGATTCGACGTAGATGGTCTTGTTTGACTCGTAGTTTTAATGTTGATTTAATTTATTCTGCTTGGTTGTGCCGTTTGTTCCCAATGTTATTGTTGGCGTGCATATTGACTTATGTTCCTGTCGTGGTTGGTTTGCTTCATGTCTCTCCTTGGTGTGTTTTCTGTATTCCAATTCCGTCTCAAATTATTATTGTAGTTATTAAAATTGTTTCTATTGTAGTTTCCCCTATAATTTCCACTACTTCTTTGATAACTTGGTCTATTATTTTCAGTGCTCCTTTGCAGTCTAACCACATTTTTATGTTGCCTTTGCATTCTACTTTCCACTACACGACTTTGTCCCAATTCAACACAACCTTGTAAATATTCCAGGAATATCTCTTTATCCACTATATTTTGAATCGTATTATAATATCTTACCTCTTTTACAAAATGTCTTGCTTAGTACTTTATAATTTGCCTTTCTTCCAATGGAGGATCTAATTGCTTTGCTACACTAAATTTTGGTATGGCGCATAACTCTCGTGTCATTCCTAAGTTCTGATTATATTTTCCCATAATTAAATTATCTCTCGCTTTTTACGGCTGGTTGTTCCCTCAAAAGTGTCTTAAGAATCTAACTTTAAATTCCTGAAATGTTCCTATCTCATTTTCTATCAAGTCAAACCAAATTTCCGCACCTCCTTTCAACATTGACCTAACGAAGTTAAATTGTATCTTTCATCCGTTGATCCTTTGCAACAATTTTATTTTTTGGTTATTAAATCCGTTCATAAAAGTGCAAGAATTATAAAACACTTTTATTAAAATGATAAGTAAAATACATTTAACAATTTTGGTATTACGCTAAAGCGGCATCCTTATGTAGCATTCTATGTATAGTCAAATATCTGTGTCTTCGATAGCAATTTGCAAGCGCGTTTTGGTTGACAACCCCCTCCTGGGACACTCCGTTCGTCCGAGCGAGATTGATAACCAGTCGGCCATAGATAGTAGATAGATAGTAGAGTCAAGATGTACGAAAAAACGCAGGCTGGCAATTTGCGTATAAATTTTGAGCAGTCGTGACACATCTTTAAATAGCGGTTGGTATCCTATGAACGTTATTAAATTGTTTAATTGAGATATTTTATTTAGCGCAAAAACAACACTAAAAATGCAACTTTGAAAACAGGAAATCCAATCACTGATGTTAAAACCACTTTGTATTACAACCTGTAAAAAAGCAACTTAGAAGATGGAAAATTTGACTAATTTATAGAAGACCATTTTATTTCACAACGTAAAGATGTTATTTGGTAAGGCAGCGTGATTCGACATATTGCAGCAGCTGACGGACGTATTGTGACTGCATTTAATTCGACACCTGGAGCAATTCCATGTGCTAGGAGCTGTTGAGGATGAGCTGGGTCCACACAACATACAGTATATTCCGCTTGATATTACAAGTACCTCTTCAAGGCCACAAAAAGCAGTTTTGGTTCGTAGTTAGTTTTAAGAATCTTATTTTGATGGTTTATATATAACAAACACTTTAATTTGTTTGATTGTGTAAAAACACGAATATTATAAAAATTTCAATTATTTGTTGAGCTGGAATTTTCCAGTATTAAAATTATAATTCACTATTTTGATGGTTTTAGAAACCACACACGTGGTTCATTATGTACCGTTAGTAACAGCAACAGGTGTTACTGACGTCACTTGTTTGTCTGCAGTATACTGCTGACAGATGTGTTCTAGAAAACAAATGCTTCGAACAGCGTTTGCCCAAGTTGAGTAAACAAGAATATTTTTGTGATCTGCTTTTTTAGTAGAAATTAAAACTAATACAAGTAGATTAGAAAAGGAAAAACTTGAGTAACAACGTTTTTAAAATGTAATCCTCCCGAACAGATCTGCACGGGTCGGACTTTTTTAGTGTAACAAGTTTACACTAAGCTGTAAAATGTTTGATTATCAACAATTTTGATAAACCTTAATTTAAAATTCACGAACTCATTTAATTATTTATGAAATTTTGTTGCATTGCATTTTGTTTTAAAAGAGAATCTTTTGAGTAAATTATTGGTTCAAGATTAAAGTTTTTTATTTTTGATCAAATATGGTCAAACCTAACAACAGGAAACTAATATCCTTAAGAGTAGAATTTTGATGCCAATTTTATATAGAAAATAACTTTTTAATATTTCTTTAGGTATGTTTGCGGGACACAAATAGTGTTCCACCTTTCTATTAATCTAATTATTACAATTTCTTACAGGAGCAGCGTCTTATTTTGTTAAGACGGGTTTTTGTCATCGAAGGCGATTTTTTTCTTTGGGTTTCCACGTCCGCCCCTAGAAATATACCACGCAATTATCATAAATAAGTCAGGACTTGGTGGCGCCTATTTGTTTTGGATTAAGTTTGACTTACAATCAGATTTCGACTAACCCCCCCCCCCCCCATTTCTCATAGCTCTATCCAAGGAATAGACCCCTAGTTATGTCGGAAGACTTCGTTACACTTGCCCATGCGTGAGGCTAGCCTTGTAACCAGCTATATATAAGAAAATTAGTTTCACTGGCACACAACGTAGGGCTGGTGTTTTAGTGCTTCAAAAAATTTGTTACACCTTGTATTAATTTTCTTATATTATTTAAAAATATTTTTGGATTCAGCACAAGGTCGTGCTACATTTAACAAGAAAATGCAACTATTGTGTTCAAAGACAACAAACATAAAAAGAAGGAAAAGATTGCTTAAAACATATGTGTGGAGCACAGCACTGTATACGGCTGTGTAGCCTGGACAGTAGGAGAAGCGGACAAGAAGAAGTAGGAGCCTTTGAAATGTGGTGCTACAGGCGTATGATGAAGATATCCTGGACAGACAAAGTTAAGAACGAAGAGGTACTAAAAATGGTAGGGGGAGAAAGAAATATGTGGAAAACGGTAAAAAATAGGAGAGATAGGATGATAGGCCACATACTACGGCATGAGGGAATAGTGCGGAATATATTAGAAGCAGAGATATGAAAAAAGAGAAGAAGAGGTAGACCTGGGTTAGATTGCTGCACACAGATAGTGAAAGATGTAGGCTGTAGGAAATTCAGTGAAATGTGTAGGCTAGCTCAGAATAGAAATCAATGGAGGTACGCATCCAACGAGTCCCAAGATGGATAAACTAATGAGGAAAAAAGTAACTGTACTGGGCATTATTCTCAAATAATGTTAATTGTGTGAAAGGATTTACTGGAAAACTATAAATTCGGCAAATGTCTAAGTGTTGGGGGATCTTAGCAGCCACAGGCTGCTTAACCCCCTGCACATACCACTGAATCTCGGTGAAATAGGGCATATAATTAGAAAACAATAGAAGGGGAACAGAACTGCATATAGGTTGTGTGGGAATTTTAGGGAAATGTGTAAGCTAGCTCCGAATATAAATAAGTAGAGGTACGTGTCCAACCAGTTTGGAAACGGAAAACGTAATGACGAAAAAATAATCGCAGATAAATCTGATGATTATTATAAACAAATACAGGCGTTGGTTGTGAAATATTTGCAACTAAAGTTGACTGTGCAAAAAGATATCTTGGAAACACTATTAAATCGGCAATTGTTCAAGTGCTGGGGGAACTTGGCAGCCACAGGCTGCTTTCCCTTCACAACCTTACATGTGATTTTTCAATGCTCCACCTGAAGGTACTACATTGGCCAGGAAGTGAGTTTTTTAACTTGGAAAATTTGGAATTTTACCGAACCCTTGCTGTTTCAAGCAAGATAGGGATCTTTAACGTGCGTGACATCACTCACACACGGGACCTCCATTTTACCTCTCATCCGAGCAAGAGTGTATTTTTGTGAAAAATACTCGCCTAACATTTTTCAAGCGGACCGTGTCGGGATTCGAACCCAGGACCTTGGGCGTAGTGGTCACACTCATACTAACTACGCCACGGAACCGCCCACCGTCACAACGTCGGAGAAATAGGGTATATAATTGTAAAACAATAGAAGGGGACCGAACTGAATCTAACAAGAAAGAACAGCGCCTATGATGAAACATGGAGACAAGAAGAAAATTGTTGACAGCATATGAAATACGGGCAGTAGGAGAAGCAGACAGAAAAACGGTAGTAACCTTTTGGAATGTTGTGCTTCAGGTGTATGAGAATGAAAGCATGGACAGACAAAGTTAATAACAAATAGGTTATAGAAATAGTAGGGAACAAGGATATCTGTGGACAAAAATATGAGAAATAGAAGGGCGGAATACGTTCTAAGGCATTTTTGGGGAATAGTATGGGATATATTACAAGCAGAGATAGGAAAAAGGAGGTACATGTAGACCTAGATCAGATAGTGATAGATGCAGACTGTGCAAATTTCAGAATAGGAAACAATGATGGTACGCGTCTAACCAGTTTCAGGATCCAATTAATATAAGTCTCAAATTAAAGTACGTCCAAATTAAAGCCCTGTTTTGTTAATATTAGAAATGAATTTAATTAAGTTCTTTAACTTACGTCTATCGGTAGATCGGCTTATATTTCGTTGCACAAAATCCTTGCACTCTTAAATTTCATTTATTTACTTTTCATTTTACAAATAACGTGAGTTTTACCACCTTTGAACATAGTTCAGACTAAAATGTTATTCAGTTTCTATCGTATATACAAGCCCTTCCTCCAACAGCTTTCATTGGCGTGTTCATAATCAAGGCTGGTACTTTTCCTTATCTGGCAGAGCACGGAATTTTTACAAATTACCTGATTTAAATCTTCGACGAATGCGATATTCCTCACGTCCGCATTCAGCATATTGCAGCATTATCCTTGGATTTCCAACTTTTGGCTTTTCCTCAAGTCACGTATTCGAGGTTTGTCAATTTATCATATAATTGAACCGCCTGGTGTTTATTAGTTTGCCACAGAATGTTAGCTTTCTGAACAAATGTGTTCTTCTCTAGTCAGGTAACGATTTTCTAACAATGAATTATTTACGATGCGTTTACGTTGATATTTTCAACGCAATTGTTAAATATTTCGAATGCCACCTTATCTATGTTTTCTGGTAATTTAATTTTGATGCAATTTGTTGCGTTTTAAAATCTTATATATACTTGTAAACTATACTTAAACATATTTATGTTTTCATGCATTTAATTACATATCTTTTATATACAGTGTCCTCTTAATTGACATTATGTAGAATAGTAGATTTACTCTTTTAATTTTTGGAATTATTTGATTTTCTTAAAGTTAAAGTTGTTTATATTTATCTTACGACTCCCTATGACTTAATCTACCCTTAAACTACCCTATTATCATAGCAATATATATATATATATATATATATATATATATATATTAAAATATTATAGAATGATTTAAAAGATATCTGAGGCTAAACACATTAATTTACCACTCCTATCATTGTTTTTTAAATTTAAAACACTACAATAAACTGAGGATTAATAAATAATTACTTGTTAAACTAGGCAAAAATGCTATTTACTGGTGGTGAAGCGTTTGAGATTTAAAAGAAGTGTTTTGGTTAACTGTTCTTTAATAAAACGTGTATCTAATGTAATTCCAACTGAATGAGCTTTGGTTAATTGTAAATTTCATGTTAACTGTTTAATGGATACTCTATTTCATTAATTAATTAATGTACCATAATACCTGTAAAAGAATTTATTTTAGCATGCTTAGTTAGCATAAAGTAATTTTAAGATTTGTGGAATGTCAACCAATAATTAGTAGTATAAGTGACACAATAAGTATCTAGCTGTTCATAAATAGGAAGTAAACATAATAGTAATTGATCAATGAGTGTAGTTCTTAAACATTTTGTAAATAGTAGGCAAGTTATAATTTTTGAGCAACCGCCTAGGTGATAAGTGTTTAGGAAATAAGAGAATGATGTTGAAAATTTTTGATGAGTAGACGTTTTTCATTGGAGCCTGTATTGTATTTTTAAAAAGAGAAAAGAATATATGTTTGAAATTTATCCCTCTTATTTAATCATCGTGTTACTGGAGCAATATAAAGAATTTAATGTCTGTGGAAGAATATGAGTGTATCGTAAAATAATTAATAAGGTTTTATACAACCGAGTGCAGTTAAGAAGAGTGATTCCAGTTATAGCGAACAGAGGGTCATTGTTAGTATTGGTGAAGAATTGCACCAGTGAGCTTCGAATATTTTGCAGTGGTTTCCCAGTCTAACAGGACAACGTTTTGTTCGTATGTGGTCGTGTATTACAAGAATACATATTCATATAGCGGATTCTAAGTATACTGTTCCTGAGTTATTATTTTATTAGTCCTAGAACATATAATAGAGTGAATCTAATAAAAAGCATAAAATTAAAACTTACTTTCTACAAGAATTAACTGCAAGCGTCCGCAAGACGATTTTGTTTTATCATTGAAGAGGTCCATTTGAACAACTCAAGCACCTTCGGTGGAATTACAGGTATTTGAAATTAATCCTTGTATAAGCACCATTTAAAAATATTTGATAGTAATTTGAATCTCAAACGTTTACCTAAATTATACATTTGCGATTATATTTATCAATCTTTGAAAATAATAACGCCACATCTGCACTGCGAAAGGTTAAGTGATCTTAACTAGACGACGCTTTATGTGGAAGTTGTTATTTTGCCTGTAAGACGACTTGAGCCCACGTTTTCTTACAGAGTAGAAATATCTTGATATAATAATCTCTGAGAGTGTTTCAAAAGCCGTGGCATAAATAAACAAAATTTTTCCTTTATTTAATTTTACAGAAATACAAAAAGTTAGTAGAGTATTTTGCATCGTGGTTTAATATATACATGTAATTAAGGTTGCGGCACTATCAGGAAAAATTACCGCTATTTCTAAATATTTGAAAGGCCGACACCACCTTTATCTGTGCAATCATTTATTCTTTAACCTCTTTAATTTTATCAGATTAACATTCACAATAATATATATATATATATATATATATATATATATATATATTAGATGTTGTTTATATTTGTATAATCTTTAGAGGTATATAGAAATTTTGTTGTAAGTGGCGTAGAATAGTAGTTTTTAAATGTTTTAGTTTTCTATATTTTTATTATACAATGTTGAGCGAAATATCCTTATAGTTCAATTTTTAAATCCTAAAGTGAAATTTATTTTTGTTTTAATTGCTATTGTGGGGAAACAATACCGTTATATAGCACTATAAATAGTATTAAGAATTGTTATCGTGAAGAGTAAAATGGTGAATAAGAATTTAGATAAAATAACAAATTTCATGAGTATACAATGTTATTTATTATAAGGTGAAGCATACACTTCAACCTATTAAATTTTTTATCTAAATTAAGCTAACAACAAAAAGTGAAAACCAATAAAATGACTTTTCTAATGGGGTTTGTTTGGTTACTGGTCGATATGACCCCATCCTAATGGCGTAAAGTCACCAACTGCTGTTCGAAATTGTATACAGCATTATTTTGATACATTTAACAGTTAACTGTCGTCTTTAAAAGTTAATTGTTACAGTTTAAGTTATTTGTGAAATTATAAACATTTATTTGGCGCTTATATAAAAAGGTATAAATTTCGCGGCGTGGTTTAATATTTTAAATACAAAATCATTCGAAGACAAAATGATTAATTAACATGAGGTAACTGGTATCATATATAAGTAAATTGTCTACTTACAATTTTTAACCAAGCGCTTTTGAGACAATCTTCAAGATTGCGTTTTTGGATATCCAAATTTGGTTCACTTGCTTCAGAAGAGGCCCAGGTACAAGATTATATACAGGAATATGAAATCAGGAAGATATTTCCTTCTGCAAACTTTACACTTCAAGGTTAAAAGTTTATACTTCACTGTCGAGAAAAGTAGTACATCCCTATTTGCGATACAGACTAAATTTTTATTAGCAGGCGACAATTAAACGATCTATAACAATCAACGGCAGAATTCCAAATAGCAAGTCGCGTAAATATTCGGAAATAGGTGCGTAATTTAAATATAAGTTATAGTAAAATTACGTATAAAAATTAAATTGTTTTGTTTCGGGTCGAGACTTGCTTTTTAATTCCACCAATGATGTTGGTTGAGTTACAACACTTGAAAAATCATACCCAGCAGCAAAATTGAATTTTCTCAGTATCTAGTACAGTTTTTAAGACTTGTCTTCAAAGTTTATGACTGATGCCATATAGCAAGTATAGAAAACACAATAATAAAAATTCTTAATATTCCTGGTATTAATTGAAACTCTTTTCAAAAACAGTATCCTTTAATACTGTTTTGTGCTGATTGTTTGAAAATTTATAGTGCTGCAACAGTACACACAGTGTCTTTTTATGGTATAAGAATTCATATTCCAGTAGGATCAATGCTATCCATGTTACGCGTTGCCCAAACATTTTCTATTCGATCAGAATATTAACTTTCTTCTTCAAGCAATTCTGTATTGATATGGTTGCTCTTGATCTAGGTAGTTATGGCATTTCAAACATATGTAGGTATTTCAAACCAAATGTACTCTAAATACTAGAGCTTGTGTTAGTATCGCAAGGTTAGACCTTAATTCAGAAGGCAAATTTAAACACAATTTATTACCATAAAGGGAAATTTGCAGTTATTTGCGCTATTATCATTTCGGGTTACATACGGATTTCAACTATTTGCCACCTTGATCGAACTCTTCTAATCAAGAAACGAGTGCAGGCTGAATTTCGAAATTTACTTTGGCGATTATTGAGAAATAGCAGAGTACTTCGAGTAGTTCACTATGGAGTTACAAGCATATCAAATGAAGGTTGCTGATGTACGGCTACGATGTGTATAATAGCTTGATGTACTAATACAACTCGGATTCATTTGGCTGTGCTCAGTCACCTGGGACGCAGAGACAGACTTATGTTTATCCCAAGAGTGTAAGAAGGAAAGCAATCTTAATTAGCATGGCCTTGTATGCGGGATGAGACAAGTAGTAGAAGGTTTGTTTTAATAAGAGCTGCGAGTGAAGAAGGAAATCACTTCACACTCACCCAGTACTCGAAAGCATAAATTAATTCAATATTTGCAAATGAAAATTGAGAAGAAGTACACAGACGGGTTTAAGACCGCTCGGAAAATTTATATAGTCATGCCAGGAGTATTCAATGCAGGTGTGAGTTATAAGACGCAAAATAAAATATGAAATATGTTGCGTCGGGCCTTTAATTTATTAGCGGTGTTCGTTAAATACTGTGGCTTCTCTACCTCCAGTTACCGTGTGCGTCATATTACCAAAATGGAAAACGAGTAAGGCGAGACTTAATATACCGCTACATTACGCCCTTCTTGCTTGAGTAAAAAATATCGAGCAAACAATATACGCCGTTTAGTGTACTCTACTATTGGTTTTCCGATACAAATTCTCATACAGAGTAAGCAAATTTAAATTTTCTAACAAAGATTTCCCGTAAAACTACAGCATAATTGAAAATCAATCTTTGTGTGGTATATATATATATATATATATATATATACATATATATATATATATATATATATTATATACATACACATATATACATGGTGTTAGAAAAGTCTGCAAACGATTGAATATCTCAAAAATAAAGCATTTTAGAGAAAAATGTTTCAGACAAAAGTTATATCGTTTCGAAAGGGCTATAAGATGGTGCTGTTGGTTTGACATTGAAAGTCACGTGACGGTTACCTCAATTTTTGTAAATGACAAACATATATATACATATATATATATATATATATATATATATTATCGTGTAAGTTATATGTAAAGAAGGATAGATAAGTCAAAAGGACCGTGTATATAGAAAACAGGAATAAATTATTTACGCTCCAAATTAATTAGTTTTGACCTTAAAAACAAACGGATAATAGCATACATTTGTATTAATAAATCGTAATTTTAAAGTTGCATAGTGTGGAAGCTTTATAGTACGTAAAAACTCAAAGATAATACGAGTATAATTAGCTTTAATATTCAAAGGTTGTAAATCGAGCATATCAAGTAATAAGGGAAAGCTTTTGTCTATATAAAATCGATATTGTAAACGCATATATTCATTTAACCAACAAAGCGTTTCATTAAAAACAAATTCTAGGAAATCTACAGGTTAAACAACATGGGAAAGTACAATTTAAAACTGGCAATCGGTTCATAGAAAAGACTGACGGACAAATAAACAATTCAAGAAATCAGAATGTACGTTTAACGGTCGAAGCGAAGGCTGAGAAATAGCAGGTGGTTTAAAAACAAAGTAGAGACGGAATATAAATAGCATAGGGTAAAACGAGCATGACAAATAACAGACGTTGGATAAAACAACCATTTAAAACACGCGATATAACAGCTATTTAGAACACGTGACAAAACAACCATTTAAAGCGCGCGATAATTTGTAGAGGCTAACCACAATATCGATTTTATGTTGTTATAGTGGGATTTTAGCAAAGACAACGAATATGAGTTAGACGAGGATAACATAGTTGGATGATAGACCTACGACAGGGGAAATGGTCTGGATTGATTGTTTGCGAGTGGAGTGGAAGACTTTTCTAGGAGCATTGCGACCGTTGTGGGTGATAAACAGTATTTTCGGACTAATGCTAAGTGGAGTGAGAAATTTCTGAGTTTTAAAAGATCGTTGCATTTTGAATTTTCAGAATCGGTTGCAGTAGTGGTCTTTTTCGATGGAAACAGGGTACAGGAGGTAGGCTTCAACGATTATAAATACACTAGGAGACGTAGTGGGACTCTCTTGCTTCTTCTGTTCGCTTCAGACCTATATGGCGTAACATCTAAGGTAAAATTTTGTAAATCGGTGATAGTGCAGTCCGTTTAATTTAAATTAAAAGTGTTTGAAAGCACGAGTAGGTGCTATGTTATAAACGGTGCTGTAAGTAAAGACGAATAACGAACAAAAGATGTTATTAAGGTAAGCGAGACTAGTTATTTTTTCGGAACGAGGGTGCTGGATGTATGGTAGATTCAGAAGCCGATCAACTTATTTGGACAATTATATGGGTAAATGTATTGAAGGCGCCTGCAGAGAATTAGATTACGTGTGGAAATGAGTTTGATGTACATATAGCAGAGAGAAGTTGGATGGAATGCAACGACGAGGTCTTGGTGGACGACATCTTTCGAGGTGACGGTGCAAAAGGCTTACACCAGGTAACGAAATTTGTTTCCTTTTGTTATTGCTTGAACATTTTGTGCTGTTATTTTGTGCTAGAATGATTTGACATATTGGGTGTATATTTTATGAACATAAAATCTAATTTGATGGTTATATGAAAAACACAATTTGAATTCATTATTTGAAGGTATAAATACATGACGTATAATTTTGATGTAAAGAGTAAACGGGTCTTTAGAGTTGTTGGAAATAAAGATGCGATTTATTTATGCATTTAGAGTAACAGGGTTTATACTGAGCTCGCCATAGACCAGAGTAAATTTCAATTTAAGGTTTCTAGATAGGCCCATCTACTTTAACTGTATATAAAAAAATGTTGAAATAAATTTAATTCATTAAATTTAAAAGGATTTAATGGTTGATATTGTAAAATTTTATGAAGATGTTTATATCCGATTTTGTAAATATTGAGCTGGTGGCGTAAATTTGTGATTTGTATAAAAGGTTGCATGTTTCGTTAAATTATTTGATAGATAATTTTTATTTGGTAGTCTAAGTAAGAGAGAGAGAGTAAGCATTTGATGGGTAAGTATCTCTGAAGAAGCTGGAAGCAGAGCTAGCCGTGGTATGCTGATAAAGGGGAGCTTTGCAAGAGATAGTGTAATGAAAAATTTTCTTAAAACTTTCGTAGGTGTTAACTTTATTTTACAATACGTACACTGCAAATGTATGCAGCCAAATTCGTAGGGGCATAATCAAGAATTGCCAGTGCATATTTATGGCTTCCCAAGCGTGGGACTTGATAATAAAGCTAACCACACAATATATATATATATATATATATATATATATATATATTCTTGAATTTAAATTTTTATTTAATATAATTACTCCTCCTTTAAACAAGATTTTATTACACGACCTTTGGTCGTCGTCCCTTATGATTTCAAATCGAGGTGCTTTAGCAAACGTTTGGTTGGTTTTTCTTTTACTAATTACTATATTTTATATGCCTCGACTATTTGAAACTTTAATCTCAGGGTTTTCTCACCTACTCACCGTGGGTTCAATCGTGAGTAGATGTGCAATACCCAACCAAACTGCACCCTCGTTTGTTTTACCACTTTTGAAATGTACTAAATTTATTTTGATATGCCAAATCTTAATAGATAAACGATGCCTGAGGTCAAATTAATTTATGTAATTTTTATGACTTTAATTTCTGACGTTCTAATATATTCACGGTACTTACCAGAAATATACTGCGCTGAAGGCCTTCCTTTGACTGCTGGCTCAAGTTCGAAATTTTCCGTACGCACTTTTACAAAGATTCTCCAAAATTGTCCTCTTGCGCACTGCCTCCAGGTGTTTGTAAAACAATTTTGATGCCCCAAACCTGAAATAATGTTACCCCAATTTAGAATTTAGTAAAACCTTTATCTACTTTCCTGCGTCAATTCTTCCTCGCCGTATTCCTATCTCCTGTTCCTCTGCTCCGTATCCCGCTTACTTCTCTCTTCGCACAACCAAATCAATCCCGCTGTCTTAATACAAATCACTCCTAATCCTGCTATACCAATTATCCATACGATGTCCTTCTGCCGTTATATCTTCTCAAATCAATTCCAAAATTCTTTATGTCGTCGATGCCTTCTTTATCCACTCCAATATCCTGCTGCCGTAATACCCAAATCTTTCCCAAAACCAACACTAATCTTCTCAAATAATATACCGTCGCTTTCTCCTTTACATCAATAACCACTTCCACAATCTTCTTTACATACACGCTGACTTTCCCTTTTCACTTTTAAACACTTTATATACTTTCCTTTTATACTTGAATTCAATAATACTCGATGAATACACAAATAAACTTTTATTTCAAAACTATTTTACAATTTTAACGCAGGTTTCATAAATAGGTCTGTATCTGAACAAATTTTAAAAAAGAAGTCCCTTATTTATATTGCTTAGTTATTAACTAAACAAATTTAGCTTACTACAATAACATTTTTTACATATATAACATCCAATAACAAATCTCCTATCTTTCAGTGTCCAACATACCTTCGCTATAGTCTTTATAATAATTTTAAATTTCTACCATTGGTCCAAAACACTTCACTAAACTCCAATAACCTTTTACATTTTGATTCACTTTAAATTTTGATTTACAATTCGTCTAAAAGTTTGATTCTATAAAAAGGAAAAGCCAAATAATTCATACACGACCTGGACGCTTTGTTATATTAAGATATCCATAAATGCGTCCGGCTTTCCGACGGCAAATGTACTCTCAACTGGCTCATGAAATATCAACTCAGTATAAAACCTCAAGTACCGTGCATTATATCAACGTCATAAAGTCATGTTACTACCTTTTGGCATATAAGTTTCAATCTGAAATGGTACATACTTTAACGTATGTAAAGTATAGCAAAATTTATAGTTTTTAAATTATTAAATCTGAAATATTGACCCTATCGCTTGGCATACACCCCTATTAATACAAATATACCTTTAGAAACCTTATAACCCCCTCCCTTACACAATATTTGGCCCCACTGGTTTTTAATGAAATTGGAAATTTCATATGTTTTTCTCTTCCCCTGGTGTGCAAAAATTTCTGATTTTCATTCAAAACCATCCTTTCGATGTTTCTATTTTACTTTGGCAACCCGCATTCGCCTTTCTCTCACATCTATTACACTACGCTATTTTCTAACCTATACTATACTACTATAACAAAACAAAACAAAAACACAAACTAAACTTTCCGTTGCATGAACCACATTTTAACCTATCCTATTAAACCCTCTTCCTGTACTACTCTATATGGGTACAAATTCTCCAAATGAAAACGCCCGCGATACCCCCCTGTCATATTCTCCAGCTCAAACGTATTGCCTTCAGCAAAACTACGCGTGATCCTGTACGGCCCTTCATAAGGAAACAACAGCTTCGCGCAAATGTTTTTGTCGCGGTTTGAAACCCTTAATCGTTTGACGACTACCAAATCCCCTATTCCAAAAATCGTTCGTTTCTTAATTTTCTACACCTTCGTTCGATGTCCCTACGCTGCATCCTTTCGATTCTACGCCTGGCATTACTTAGCAACTCTGTTATGTCTTGTACCTCGACTTCCTCCTCCATGGTCTAGCTGGTATAATCCTTCGCATTAATGTTACCGGACATGTTTTCGTAACCGAACTCGGTACGCTGTTCATAAAATTTTCTATTTGTGGTAGATACCTAACCCATCTGTCGTGATGCTCCTGTGTCGCCAATCGTAAAATTTTATCACCTCTCGTATGTAACGTTCGCATGGATTAGCTTTTGGATGTCGTATGCTACTAAATGATACTTTAATATTTGCCCTTTTAACCCGTTCCTGAATCTTTGATTGTTGAAATACGTTGCGTTGTCTACCAAAATTCTTTTTATCTTCCCGACTTGGCTTTCAAATTCTCCAATTGACTGCAATGCATGCACCGTGTTACTCCGTCTTGCAGGAAATAATTTTACAAATTTAGAAAAAACGTCGACTACCACCAAAATATGTCGATACCCCTGTTCACTCGTGATCAGGTTGCTTAAATAATCAATCGCCACCAATTCCAATGGTCCATTTACGCTCACGCTCATCGGCATATTCTGCAGCACCACGTTCTTGTCTTTACCTAGAATGCAAATTTCACACCGATTTATCCTTTCCTTTATCACCGTTATATCATTTTTTGCGTAAAACGCCTCTCTGAATACTAAAAATGTTTTTCTGATACCTATGTGTCCGAATTTTAAATGAATTTCGTTTATGATTTCAGCGGCAACGTCTCTTGATAGCACTACCAGCTCTGCATCCCCTATTTTTTTTACCACAAACTGCCCTACGATGGTAAATCCCCTGTACTCTTCCATATTTTCTCTTGTAAGTTTCTCTCGTATCGAGCTCACCTCGCTGTGCCTCTGCGCCTCTATAAGTTTGGTGTTTGTCCATCGACCAACATCCCTGAATTCCTGCAAAGCAATTAAACACCCGTTTATGTCCTGATTCGATTCCACCTGCGGTCTGCTCAGAAAATCCGCCGTCACATTCTCCTTTCCTGGCTTATGCTTAATTTCGAAGTCGTATTCCTGTAACACCAATGCCCATCTATACAACCTGCTGTTTAAAAACTCCTTTTCTTCATGAACGTTACCACCGTGTTGTCGGATTCTATTAGAAATTTCTTACCTAACAAATAAAACGTAACTTCTTCACCGCGTATACTATGGCCAACATCTCCTTCTCTGCCGTCGCATACCTGGTTTCGCAGTCTTTCAACACCCTAGAAATGAAAACAATTGGTACTTCAACTCCATCCTGTATCTGCACCAACTCAGCCCCGATTGCATATTTCGACGCATCCGTCCTCAAAATAAAATCATCTTTAAAATTTGGATATTTTAATGCTAACTCCTTGTAAAATGCATCTTTTAAATCCTGGAACGCCTTCTCTCGTTCAGCAGTCCACTTCCATCTTTCCTTTTTCTTTAACAAACTCACCAACGGTACGCACACTTCAGAATACCTCGGTATAAACCGTTTGTAATAATTTAGCACCCCTAAAAATCCTCGCAGCCCTCTCACATTCTTTGGTCGCTGAATGTTTTTCAACTCGTCCAATCTTTTATTGCAAATTTTCATCCCTTGTTCGCTAATTTCAAACCCTAAGTATGTAACCTTGCTTTTAAACAACTCGCATTTCTCTACGTTCAGCTTTAAACACCCTTCGTCCAGTCGTTGGATCACCTTTTCTAAATGCTCCAGGTGTTTTTGCTCGTCCCTTGAAAAAATTAACAAATCATCGACATAATGCGAACAGAAACATTCATATTCATTAAACAACTTCTGCATCGCTCTTACAAGTGCTGCTGAAGAACTACTTAAACCAAATGGAACTACAGAAAACATATAAATCTCGCCTTCGATACTAAATCCTGTAAACTTTTACTGTCTTCATGCAACGGAATTAACCAAAACGAATTCTTTAAATCTAATTTGCTGAAAACTTTCATTTCATATACTTTATACAATAAATTATCCAACCCTCGTGGTTGCTCATACTGCGGTTTTGTAATCGCATTCAATTTCCTCGCATCTAAACAAATCCTTATATCCCTTTTATTTGGTTTTGGTACTATAACTACTGGGTTCACATATTGAGTTCTCGCTGGTTCTATAATACCCTCTTTTAACATCCTGTCTATCTCTATTTTAACCCTATTTCTTATGGCAAACGGAATTGGATACACCCTTGTATTAAATCCGATGTCTTCCGTGACCTCCAACTTATGTGTGTACCGCCTCGCAAATCTTGGCTCTTCATTAAATAACCCTACATATTTATTAAATAATTCTCCTAGCTTCATCTTAGTATCAATACTCACTTTCCTATCTGTTCATCATTAATTAATCTTACAAACATATTACATAATCGTACTTTAACCTGTCCATCATTATACTCTTTAATCATTCCTAATCCTGTACTATCTATATTATTTCCATTCCTATTTTCCTCACTAACCGTAGGCACCACCCATGACCTATCTTTATCAAATATCCTAATTGACCTATCCTTTCCATCTATATTCAATCCAAAATCCTCTATAAAATCCATACCCAATATGAAGTCTAACTGTAACCCTTTCGTAATTAAAAACTCTGCATTCCCTGCTTCTTTATTTCCTATATATATCGGTACACGGATAACATTATAAATCGTCGTTAGCTTTTTGTTCATCGCTGACCATAAATTAACCCCCTCAATTGTTCCTATTCTTTCCTTTAAAAATTCTCCATGTTCGACTACTACCCTATCATTTACCAGCGACAACTGTGACCCACTATCCACTAAAGCAACATAAACACGGTCCCTTAAACTAATATTTATAAATAACAAATTCTTTTTATTAAAAATGTAACTGTTTAACAACAAATCCCTTATACTATAGCAAACATCAATCTTTACTCCTAAGCAGTCGGTCGTCCAAAAATTCGCGTTTTTTTTTCTTGAGGCGACTCGTGAATTTCCACCACCTCAATCCTATTCGGGTCCGTTGTACTTGCGCTCGTCGTCATATGTTGGACGTTTACGTCCCTGTCCGTCCGGCTATTTCCATTTTGTATTCCTCCTCCAGTCGTCCGGCCGTCATCCTCGCCGTTGTCTTGCCGGTTTCTGTTCTGTCCATTGTAGGCGTTATCCCGGTGATCCCTATTGAAATACGGTCGTCTATGTGCCTCGTGTCCCCAATGATTTCTATGTCCGTAGTTAAAATTTTCCTGTCTATAATTTTGTCTGTTTTCATGGTACGGTGGTCGTCGACTGTCTTCCCTGTAACCCCTGTTTTGTTCCCAATGGTGTGTCCGCGTTTTCGCTTCCAGTACTGTCGCTAGGTCGAAATTTCTCATTACTTCCAAGAATTCCCTCAATGTCTTGACATTTTGTATCACTTGTCCTGTGAGTAGTAATACCATGTCGTCCGCGCCCAATTTCGGTGTCAAGTGCTGTGTCTGTCCCTGCAATTGTACCCGTGTAATTTTAGTCTCGTCATCTACGCGGTCTACGTTGTCTTGTAATTCCGTCCCGCGTTCGTCCTCTGTCCGCGATTCTTCGATTGCGTCTGTTAGGTCCGTTTGTAGTTCCGTGTGTGTTTCTGTAATTGTGTCAGTTACATCGGTTTTTAGTGCCGTGCATGTCGTCTTAATATCTGTCCGCCATTCTTTAATTTGGTTCCTTAAATCCTTGTGTGCTTTTTCCATTTCGTCTTTTATACTCATCAAAAATCTCATAATGTAGTGGTTTCTGTCGGCTTCTGCAGCTCTCACCTCCGGTACCGTCGCCTGGTCCATGTCCGTGTCTGTCACCTCCAACTCTGTCTGCATCGTGTCCGTCTCCTGTAGGTCGCCCCCTGCGTCTAGCTCTATGTCTTGTCTCCTTACATCCATTTCAACCCCGTATATTAGTCCCGATCTTGTGATTCTTTTTGTGTCCTCGTCCGTCATCTCCGTTTCCTTGTTTTGAACTCGTTTCCTGAAAAAATATAGAAAAAACTTGCGGGCCCCACCTAACTCGGGCTCCCGGATTCTACTCTCTTTCGCTCTAACACCTTTTTAACCTTTTTCTCGAGCCTCACGTTGGGTTTGCCACCTTCTTGAATTTAAATTTTTATTTAATATAATTACTCCTCCTTTAAACAAGATTTTATTACACGACCTTTGGTCGTCGTCCCTTATGATTTCAAATCGAGGTGCTTTAGCAAACGTTTGGTTGGTTTTTCTTTTACTAATTACTATATTTTATATGCCTCGACTATTTGAAACTTTAATCTCAGGGTTTTCTCACCTACTCACCGTGGGTTCAATCGTGAGTAGATGTGCAATACCCAACCAAACTGCACCCTCGTTTGTTTTACCACTTTTGAAATGTACTAAATTTATTTTGATATGCCAAATCTTAATAGATAAACGATGCCTGATGTCAAATTAATTTATGTAATTTTTATGACTTTAATTTCTGACGTTCTAATATATTCACGGTACTTACCAGAAATATACTGCGCTGAAGGCCTTCCTTTGACTGCTGGCTCAAGTTCGAAATTTTCCGTACGCACTTTTACAAAAGATTCTCCAAAATTGTCCTCTTGCGCACTGCCTCCAGGTGTTTGTAAAACAATTTTGATGCCCCAAACCTGAAATAATGTTACCCCAATTTAGAATTTAGTAAAACCTTTATCTACTTTCCTGCGTCAATTCTTCCTCGCCGTATTCCTATCTCCTGTTCCTCTGCTCCGTATCCCGCTTACTCTCTCTTCGCACAACCAAATCAATCCCGCTGTCTTAATACAAATCACTCCTAATCCTGCTATACCAATTATCCATACGATGTCCTTCTGCCGTTATATCTTCTCAAATCAATTCCAAAATTCTTTATGTCGTCGATGCCTTCTTTATCCACTCCAATATCCTGCTGCCGTAATACCCAAATCTTTCCCAAAACCAACACTAATCTTCTCAAATAATATACCGTCGCTTTCTCCTTTACATCAATAACCACTTCCACAATCTTCTTTACATACACGCTGACTTTCCCTTTTCACTTTTAAACACTTTATATACTTTCCTTTTATACTTGAATTCAATAATACTCGATGAATACACAAATAAACTTTTATTTCAAAACTATTTTACAATTTTAACGCAGGTTTCATAAATAGGTCTGTATCTGAACAAATTTTAAAAAAGAAGTCCCTTATTTATTATTGCTTAGTTATTAACTAAACAAACTTAGCTTACTACAATAACATTTTTTACATATATAACATCCAATAACAAATCTCCTATCTTTCAGTGTCCAACATACCTTCGCTATAGTCTTTATAATAATTTTAAATTTCTACCATTGGTCCAAAACACTTCACTAAACTCCAATAACCTTTACATTTTGATTCACTTTAAATTTTGATTTACAATTCGTCTAAAAGTTTGATTCTATAAAAGGAAAAGCCAAATAATTCATACACGACCTGGACGCTTTGTTATATTGCAGATATCCATAAATGCGTCCGGCTTTCCGACGGCAAATGTACTCTCAACTGGCTCATGAAATATCAACTCAGTATAAAACCTCAAGTACCGTGCATTATATCAACGTCATAAAGTCATGTTACTACCTTTTGGCATATAAGTTTCAATCTGAAATGGTACATACTTTAACGTATGTAAAGTATAGCAAAATTTATAGTTTTAAATTATTAAATCTGAAATATTGACCCTATCGCTTGGCATACACCTATTAATACAAATATACCTTTAGAAACCTTATAACCCCTCCCTTACACAATAATATATATATATGTATGTATATAATTTGTATTGTCAACGACCTTTAGTTTTAATTTAATATGATTGTTTGCAGGTTATAGATCTACTGGAAATAACTACTCTTCTTTAATACCTAAATTTTCGCATATATTTTATGCTTGATCACAGGTTTAACTAAAAATATATAAACACTGATTATAAGTATGAAAACTTTCAGCTACTATATATATATATATATATATATATATATATATATATATATATATATATATACATTAGGTAGTTAATTACACCAGGTAAGTTGATAAATACTATCGTATTATAGTGAATAAGATGAAAAAATAACTTAGACTTTTATGCAAAGCCCAAATGATCATTTCAAATCGAGCTAGTAATTGAATGATGGAAAATATAAGTCTTGGACAGGACTTGAACCTGTATCTTGGTTTTGCCGGAATCATGCGTTTACCAATTACGCCACCCAGACCGATGACGACAATTGGGAAATTTACAAATTTAAATCGTGTACACGACGATACATCAACCTAACTTTCAATTACGTTCGGCATTTTTGTCAATCATATCTGACATTGTCAAGTTTTTGACTTATGTCAGTTATAGACATATATATATATATATATATATATATATATATATATATATATATATATTGTCGTGGAAATTATAGGTTAAGAATGGTATATAGGTCTAGATAATAAAATTTTAACAACTGTCTATAACTGACATAAGTCAAAAACTTGACAATGTCAGATATGATTGAAAAATGCCGAACGTACTTGAAAGTTAGGTTGATGTATCGTCGTGTACACGATTTAAATTTGTAAATTTCCCAATTGTCGTCATCGGTCTGGGTGGCGTAATTGGTAAACGCATGGTTCCTGCAAAACCAAGATACAGGTTCAAGTCCTGTCCAATATATATATATATATATATATATATATATATATATATATTGTAGTATAATATAGAACATGTCAATTCGTACTTTATTTAGAAAACTTCTTTAACATTTAATTTGAAATGTTTATATCTTCTAGAAGATAAACAATTTCAAAGCTTGAATTTAAGAAGTTTATTCATAACAATAGAACCTGTATCAATATAAGTATATATTTATAAGTAACATCAATATTATCAATTTTAAATATGAATATATAAGAGAAAACTTTTATTTTAGATATTTAGAAAATGTACTCTTTATAAAAAGTTCTGCTTGTTCTGAAACCTAAAATAGAACCTTCAAATAGCTAAATTTATTAGTCACATGCGAGGTTTATCAATAAATATGAATTTAAGTAAATACTTTATTTTTAAATTTCGAAAATTGTTATTATGAAATGTTGTTCAGAATCAAAAACCACGTTCAAATATGCAAAATATCCATCGATTATAAAATTTTTTTTTTTAACTTTTCTAAAATAAAAATTTATTTAAGTTTACGTGTTATTTTATTTAATCTAAGATGAACTGTCTATGAAATGTAATTTCTCAGCATTTCGAAAGACTTTCTTTAATAATAACAATAGTTTAATAATAATGTAATAGTTTTTATTACACATACAGATCTTATTATTCCGTCCCTCAATTGTAAGTTGTAAGTTAAATGTCATTTACATCAATTTATTATTGTAGTAATGTTATAGCTATTAGAAAACGGTCCACAAGACCGAAACATGTCAAAGCAATTTATATAATAAAAATTGGAATTCAAAACCGTCTTCAATTGGATTCATTTAAAGTGACCAACATCCAAGAATAAAAACAAAGATATCTATAATTCAAGGTCAAGAAAAAACATAACTTTATATTTCAAACAAACTGGATTAAAAGAAGGAAATTACTACTCAAACAAGAACATTAAATTAATAAGGCAACTCCCATAGTTCTATACAATTAAACAAATTTAATTGGAAGGAAGAAAATACCATCTAAACAAACGCATTAAGAATAAAAAATCAACACGAACAGGACTATACAACTCCTTATATTCTACATAAATTATATTCAAATTAAAAATATGTCAATTTTTAGCGAATTTAGCAAACTAAATGTGACTAGATAATTTTTAATTTCAATGCTTCAAAATTCTATATTAAATGTAAAGTACCGGTATGGCAGGTGTTTAGTCACAACTGTCTAACCGATATTTGAATTTGTACTATGGTTTTGAAGCATTGAAAATTAAAATAATGTGAAATTATAATTTATTATATAGAACTAATGGTAAGTTAAATGTCATTTACATCAATTTATTATAGTAGTAATGTTATAGCTATTAGAAAACGGTCCACAAGACCGAAACATGTTTATATAATAAAAATTGGAACTCAAAAACGTCTTCAATTGGATTCATTTAAAGTGACCAACATCCAAAAATAAAAACAAAGATATCTATAATTCAAGGTCAAGAAAAAACATAACTTTATATATATATATATATATATATATATACATATAGCCCAAATGATCATTTCAAATCAAGCTAGTAATTGAAAGAAGCAAAATATTAGGTCTTGGACAGGACATGAACCTGTATCTTAGTCTTTCCAGAACCATGCACTTACCAATTACGCCACCGAAACCGATGACGTTAATTGGAAAATTTACAAATCTAAATCGTGTACACAACTATACATAAACCTAACTTTCAATTACGTTTAGCATTTTTGTCAATCATATCTGACATTGTCAAGTTTTTGACTTGTGTCAGTTATATATGTACAGTGTGTCCAAATTTCGAGTCTCTACATTGTTATTTCGGTTATTATAAGAAATAGAGATTGGGTTAAATAGGAAAAGATTTGGAGGGATCCAGGCCAGTTTTGTATCCGTTTACAAAATTGTTGTAAGTTGTCTGGTTTTGGAGATATTCGAAGAAAACTAAAAATGGCGGATTTTGTTTTTTGATAATAAAACATGAATCATAAGTCGCACCATCACAAGACTTGCACATTATTAAGACACTTTTCTAAAAGGAGTATTTTAGCATCAGAATCATTCGACTGTCTTTTGTTTTCGAGGAAACGCCCAAAACTTTTGTTTTTCTTATGGCCGCCATTTTGAATATTAAGTGAATATTATGCGCCTTAAAATTAACACATGTCTATAAAAATGCAAAAACTATCCTATATTTTAAAAATAACTAAATTTGTATGTTCTTGAACGTTTGGTAATCCCAACAGGGCAAAAACTTAAAGTTGAAGTTGTTTATATTTATTCTACGACCCCTATGACTTAATCTACCCTTAAACTACCCTATTATCATAGCAATATATATAATTTAAAAGAAAAGTAGGATTAATGATTCTTAAATTAATACAAAGTAAAAAAGAAATTATTGGCAAGTGACTCAAATTCAGCCACGAGGGCATCCTGTCGACGCGTTTCGCCCTAATTGGGGCTCATCAGGACAGGTGTAGCAAAGTTGTAATATTTAATGTAGACACTTTATGGGAAGTACAGCATCACCTAGCTCACAATTTGTGTCTTTATGTCGTTTCAAATGACATCGCAGGTTTTTAGCAACAGTCGGCACGGAGGAGATACGGCTGAATTTGAGTCACTTGCCAATAATTCCTTTTTACTTTGTATATATATATATATATATACACGTTTATGTATATAAATATATATATATATATATATATATATATAAATGAAAAATTATTGCTTATAGCAATTTAAATAAATAAAACAAGTATATACGATGTATAAATAATCACAAACTTTACGAAAAATCGTAAGAAAGTTATTAATTATACAAAGCAAGCTAGTAATTTGCATAGCCATAAATGACAGAATTTGTTTGTTTCATAAAGGGAATAAACATTCATCAACTAGTTTCGATCTTAGTGGATCTCATCAGGATAAAATGGTTTATAAGTGGTTTATAAGGTGAAGTGGTTTATAAGGGTTATAAACCACTTCATCCTGATGAGATCCACTAAGATCGAAACTAGTTAGTTGATGAATGTTTATTCCCTTTATGAAACAAACAAATTCTTTCATTTATGGCTATGCAAATTACTAGCTTGCTTTGTATAATTAATAACTTTCTTTCGATTTTTTCGTAAAGTTTGTGATTATTTATACATCGTATATACTTGTTTTATATATATATATATATATATATATATATATATATATATTCTAGGTCGGCTAGTAACAAAGAAAACTCTTTGTTATGGCCTAAAACGAGGTTATTTACATTAGCTTATTTTGAAGAATTTTTAGAACAATTTTCTTTAATAATCAAAAAGTAATAATGTGTATATATAAAAAATGATGAAATAAAATATTGGTTTGACAGAAGTAAAAGTTATTAATTTTGATTAAATGTTTTTATAAATTAATTTATCATTTTGTTTAATTTGCATGTGTATGTATGTATGTTTTGTATATCTTGATTTTTTTTGACATGATACACATAGCAAAACCTGTGCATTAGTTTCTCATGCTCTTGAGACACAACACACGATCGATTACAACAACGCTAAAATTGTCTTTAGAGAAAGCCAATACAAAAAACGCATTTTCCTCGAAATGGTCGCAATATCTTTACAAGATCATCATATCAACAAAAAACTGACACGCAAAACCTAAATAATATATATTCCCATCTGATCTCTGTTATTAAGAACTCTACATATCGTACATCTAGTTAACCAGTGAGCCTCCTTTTATGTTGTCCTTGTTTGGCCATAATCTATACTTGTTTTAGTGTAATACTAACTTTTATCTATAGTTATCCACTGCAAAGTTTATATGTTAGTAGTATTTTATATCTTGACTGGTTCCTATGTAACTTTTAAACTGTCCGTTAATGTTGTTTTAGAAATAAGCTACCTTAATTTATTTTTATGTTAACTGTATTATGTGTTTTGAATGTACTCACCAAGTTTGTCGTCGTATCCTAATTATTATTATGCTCCAGGCATTTACTAGATAGTTTCATATAATCGTAAGTAGAATTAGCATATTAACAATTTGGAATTCTGCAACTATAGTCTTCCTGAAGAAGAAAATAAAATTTTTCTAAAGCTTGAACTGATTAAAAAACTTATCTAATTGCCCAGATTGACTACGACCCGATATTTACTATACTATATATATATATATATATATATATATATATATATATATATATTGCTGTGATCCTCTTTTGATATTCGCCTCTTTACTCTTTCCGCCTCGGCTGCTTACCTAGTTAAAACTCTCATTCATAAAAAAAAAAACACATTCCTACCACAAACATCAACGTTAACTCTATTTACATCAATATTCATAATACATTAAAATTTCAAAAGTAAAATTCAGCATAAATTTCAGTATCAGAAAATTTCAAGATTAAATTTGTTATCATTTTAATTTGCATCCAGAATTAAAGTCCTTGTAGGATGCCTACTAATTAATATAACAATATTTGCAGACCTGAGTCTGAATACAAAGGGAGCATCTCCCACCCCTTTACGTTAATTAACCAGGTTCGTCTAATTGAGCTCAAAGACATACCCAAATTTTCATCATAATCAAGAACATAAATACTAAATACTGCTTTCTACTTAAACAAGAAAATTTCACCTTAAAATTAAAAATTTGTTGTTAGTACAAATTCACTACTGTCCATTTTAAGTAAATAAATTATAAAGTTATTCAACACACACCAAAACATCAAAAATCGAACAACAAAGCATAAGTTATCTGAAGGTTAATGCACTCGTGTCTCCAATGTACATCGTCCTCTGTTAATCACACCATTCCAACTGGGTTATGTTTAGGTCCTCGGATTACTGGTCGCCTTTAAAAATTTTCTACACCACCATTCATCTAAAGTTGTTTCAGGGCTTTTCCGGAACTCATCTGTGTATATCTGAATCTTGTTTTGTGGATCCAGTCACGTTTACGAATCATTTAATTATTAACACCCCCGGAAATAGCAAAGAAATTCATACTTCTTTCACGCTATACGCCAAAACTGCCTACTTTTGTTTATTCATTTATCGTTACAATTTCGATAGTTGGTACAGTAATACTCGCCAATATAACTAGACTTTATTACCTTGTATCTTCTTTTCTAAATGCACTAACTAACTTTCATCGTAGCACGTAAAGAGCAAAATGTTTTAAAGTGTTCAATTATCACCAAAATATAAGAGCAAACTGTTTAAAGTATTAAATCAAAATCGTAAATCTAAAAGCACTTTTAAAAGCATCGAAGCATCAAAAATCTAAGAGAGCTAGACTGTTTAAAGTCCGGGTTTATATATCGGCTAGCCTGTGCGTCGCTTTTGTCCCCAAAACGGACAATTCTTAGAATTTCGCATTCTACATTCCCTTTTCGATAGTCGGGCACGCGATTCTTATTAAATTTGCACTCGCGCCAGTTAAATCTCAGAAATTTTCCACACGGCACGCAACATATGAGAACAACTAATTAAATTTTATACAGAAATGTTACGTTTACACCTCATATCTGCATCTGATTTTCAACCAATCGCAACCTCGTGACGTTGCTCAAATCACGCCTTTTACTATATGTGTCTCTGTCTTGCGCATATTATCCGTCTCTATCTACCCTGTTCTGAGTGGTACAAATCTATACTCTTTACTATCAGTTATTTCAGTCCACGTGGACTGTTAAATAACCCACTTTATTAGCATTTCCCGTGAATATTTAGCGACGGTTTCTCCAACATTTTCTGTAACCATTTGTTATCTACAAAATTTAAGCAGAACATAAAACATTTAAAAATACGCAGGTGTTCAAACATAATACTTCTAAATAACACTTCTACGATTTGAATACTATTGGGTTTTTACACGCTTTTATGCATATTATATGTTACTAACGGTTAAATTAACTCCAATTAAAATAATAATGAATGGCGTTGACTTCTACCCTTTAATTTTTAGTGAATCCTAATTAAATATTAATTATTATTTTTACATTTTGTTTAATACCGGTTACTTAAAATTGAGTTAATTAATATAAATTTTGCACGTAATTTCTCTTTGATTCTTTGAACAATTAAATTAAATACACGTTGAGCATTTTAATACTGCTTCTTTTTATAGAAGGCGTCTAGTGGATAATTTAAATCCCTTATTTTTTTTTTTATGAAACGAATAAATTTTTATGCTTCACGGTTTTAATAACGCGTATTATCTAATAAAATTTCTTATACACGGTAATTAAAATTATTTGATGTAATTGACTAATTTTCTACCCTGGTCTAAACTTGAGTAATATATATATATATATATATATATATATATATTATGCTGTGATAAAGGGTTGTTTAAGGGTGTACTTTATAGCAAAGGTCGTTTAGAAATGAGAAATTACCATAGGCAGCAGAAAACTGCATGTATTTAGTGAAGAATTGAGAAATGGAGATAGTTTGTAAATAGTAAGCAGTCAACACCCTGTATATAAAGTATAAATAGTTTTAGGCGACGCAAATAAACATAGGAAGACGCATAGTTAGCGTAGAAACAAGGAATAAATGCATTAGGTAAATAGTAAATATTTAATACCCTGTAGATAAAGTTTTAGTTAATTTGGGTAAAGCAAATAATGATATTTTTCAGTGGAAGCACGCGTATATTTATATGTAAATATAATAAAGTGTAAGCAGACACGCATTCAAAAGAGTTCCAAACGATTAGATTAATACGGAGATAGAAATAGAGCTTCAGGAAGCATAATATAAATGCGTGCAAATAGCTAACCATTTTTGATAAGAAAGAGATTAAAAATTGCGTGAATAACATGTAAATATGAAAATTAAAAGTCGAATTGCATCAGTTGTTTATGGGAAAGCAGTTAGATCTATCAAAACACCGCATGTTGATAACGAAGACAGCTGCAAGCAGGTTACAATTATTGGGAATCATAGAAAATTACATCAGAAACTGCTTTAAATGTAAATATTTGATTGGTTATAAATGGGCGACGAGTTGTAGACCATACCCACTGACGGAGTGGGAATTCAATAATATATTAGCAGGTACAGTGATAACGAAGTCAGTTTTGAACTCAACAAAGGCCGAAGTGCGCCGCTATGAAATAAAGTGATACGTAATAATTTTAAAAGTGAAAGATAGAATAAGTGCTAATATGAAAACTATAATTGTCGATTAAACGGCTTCTAAGTCCGGGGAAAAATAGACTACGATTTCAATGTCCGGGGCAAACAAACTACAATTTCTAAGTCTGGGGGAAGAATAATACAATTTCTAAGTCTGAGGAAAACAAACTACAATTTCTAAGTCTGGGGAAAGAATAATACAATTTCTAAGTCCGAGGGAACCAAACTACAATTTCTAAAGCCGGGGAGAAAAATTCGATATTTGAGTAAGGGAAGAAAATAAACTACGATTTCAAGTCAGAGGACAATGATAATAGGAATTCTATTCTAAGTTTGAGGAAATTGATTGATAAGAAGTAATAAGTCTGAAATGAAACGACAATAAAATGGGGCGCATAAATTAATAATGGTAGTCTATAGGGTAATGGCAATAATTTAAATGCAATGGTTCAAGCGTATATTTCGAATGGGCATGTAATAATCCCACATTGGGGGAAGATAATTTTTCTTCAAATGGAAGCGTCGATGTGGAGAAAATAGACCAGGTCAGATTTTTAGTTATAAGACATTTTATTTTTCTATATATTTTTTTATTTTGAATATTGAATTTGCTTAATATAAATGAATGTGAAAAAATCAACAAAAGATTTGAATACGTATAAAGTGCGTGATATGATAACAGGTTTGGAACGTTCTACACTTCGTTGATAAAGATAATCGGTTTTTTTTTGGTGACTTTGGGTTTTGAGTAAATAGTATATGATGTTTAATAAATGAAATTTACAACATTAACTAATTGAAAAGTGTATTTCAAATAATTTACAAAAGCTGTACATAATATTGGTTTCATTATATAAAATCGAAATTACCTGAATTTCATAATTCCAAATAAATGCTAGTCGAGGTCATAAGATAAAGTCAATGGGAGTAATTTGTTAATTTAAATATGTAACGTGCATTTTTGGTAGTTAAACATTTTACACTACCCAATTCGTAAATACTTCAGAATAATTCAGATTTGTATGCAATTTAACTCGTGGGTATTACTTTAAAAGTAGATAATTTGAAGATTGATTTTCATTAATAAATAAACTGCAAGGAACGAATTTTAAATAGGATTATCCGTAAATTACTTTCCAATTTATCGAAAATGATAAATCGCTTGTAATTAATTATAAATTGCATCGTTCTTGTCTTGCCGTTCATATAAATTTTGTTCCTTATGTGGATATACAAGTTTAGATAATTTACGATTAGAGGTTGTAATAGCAACGAGTTTATATAACAGATTAGAGAACGGTTGTAGTTTGCTCTACGTTCCTATATATTAATTACGTTATAAATACTGTTTCCTTTTTGCTTTGAGAATAGTGAGAATTATTGCGGAATCAATTTCGAATTGTGCATGGACAAGCACGGCACGCTTTTAGTTGTTTTTCTTGTGAAATAAAAGTTGTATATTAACTGTAGCAGTGTAGTTCTGATGACCATTTGAAGGAAGTATGCTTGATATGTAACGTGTTTGACGTGCTTGTTTACGGAACACGGACGGTTTTAGTGATACGCGTTGCTTTACTAATTGTTTTTGTTGATCTTCTGTTGGAAAAAAAAAGTGATAGAACTTGTTGACTCGACCGCACGTGCTTGTTTTACGGAACATTATTTTAGTGATACGCGTTGCTTTAGTAATTGTGTTTTTTGTGGAGTTGTCTTTTTTTATTTGAACTGGGTGTGCGATCTAGTTTCGCGGTCCTTTTTTTTATCAGAGTAGTTTATACTTTGGATTATCCAAATACAGTTGATACTGTAGTTTCTGAATTTTCTAACCCCAAAGAATCTACAACAGATCTTTGCTTGCGCAAATTTCGTTATTTGCGAAATATAACAGATTACCGGTTTACAAAGGTATTGGTTGAAGTTTCTCACTGTTTTTTGGATGTTTATGAAGATAATATACATTTGGTCCCAGTTGAAATTAAACTAGTGCTACAACATATTTCGAAATTATTGCCTCAGGAAATAGAAGTAACAAGTAATTTATCAATGCTACATAGTTCCGTTGCGTGATAATGTCTGTTGCTAACACCAGTGAAATACGTAGGTGTGATTAGGGTAACGTGTGATAAGTTCCATCAACACCCTCCCAGTGAAAGGTGAAGTGCTTCGTTAGTGCAGGACATCGTGAATCTCACACTTCAATTGCAAGGAAGCGTTACTGAAGGACTTTATGTAAGTTGAACTATTTCCTACTTGATATGACTTTAAATATCTATCTGTTGTTTTGCAATATGTTTGTCGTTCTGATACCTTTTACAATAGAAGTGCATGCTACTAAAAAAAAAAAAAAAGAAAAACAAAATCAATACTACTGGATTACTCATATCAATTGTGTCTTATCTATTTATCTTTTTTTAACATTTTGTCTGATTTATGTTTAATTGGTGTGTGAGGAAACGTTTCTGCTACTCCCCAATATTACCTCACTTTGTGATAAAAATTTTTGTAATGCTTTTATCGTGATTATATTATATAGTTTATCTAAACAGTTTTATCTACATTCTACAAAGTACTGAATAACTTAGACTTTTCATTGCTGCTATGCTTATTTTCTTTTTTTTTCAGGTTTGCTTAACTAATTTTCTTGCAGGTATTGTCACTAACGCCTTACCGCCGCATACATCATATGTCAGTCTGCTTTCTACAACCCCCCCTAATCTCCGATTGAGCCCGGTCATTCCTTTGACTTTCTTTGTGTTACGCACGGCTACGAGCCAACGTAGCATAAATTTGGCGCCCAACGTGGCTGCCACGAATTAACGTAACAGAAATTTTGGCGCCCAACGTGGGGCTCGAATTTTTTTGAGGAGCTCGATTTTTTTGAGGGGCTCGATTTTTTTTTGAGGGGCCCGATTTTTTTTGATTTGCTCTCGATTTTTTTTTGTTTGGTCTTGATTTTCTAAATTTTTTTTATGACCTTGATTTTTTTGGCCTTGACTTTTTTTTTTTGGTGTATCGGTTCGATTTTCTTTTCTGCCTATATTGGCTGGCTCTAATTTTTTTGTGGTGTAGTCTTGAATCTTTTTCCTTCGCTATATAGAAATTCCTTGATTGTAATTTTTTTTTTGTGTGAATTATCAGAGTTGTGTTTTCGCTGGTAATTTGGTTCTGGAAAACACTGGCGCCCAAGTTTTCTGTACACCACCTTTTTTTTTCTTTTCTTCACGTCACTTTCGCTACCTCACTTAAATATAATCCTAATGTCCCCGATCTAGATCTGTTGTCCTTTTGGCGACGCAAACGCCACAAATTTCGTCCGTAATCCACTCGTCTCCCTACGTTATACAATTCCTTAAACTCATTAGCTTCATCTGTGATATTTGACATATTTCGTAGTATTGTGTGATGACTTTTATTTTTTCTTCTACTCTTTCCGGGTTTTCTTCCATTCCACATTCCTGTCCATTTTTTTTTCCTGACTGGTTTTCCTTGCGGTTAGTTGAGGTACTGACTTCGATTACTCGTTGTATCTGCTCCTGTGGTAGTTGCTCTTTAGGCCTACTTTCTGTCCTTTAGGAATCACGACTTAGTCGACTTTTGGGTCTATTAGCAGATTACTTTTCTTATCTGGTTGTATTATACGACTTTTTTTTTCCTTCTTGATACCACAGTTGAAGCCTTTCGTTACTTTTTCCAGTTTTCCGTTTGTCGTTCCCTAGCTTACTTGAAGCTTGACACTTGTGTGTTATTTTGGCTATTGCTGTTGGTTTCCTTCGTCGCTACTTTTCTTTTCTTTTGGTTTCTGCGCGCGCGAAATCAATTTCTTGAGGTTGAAAACTGTGCTGTTTCTTTTCTAAAGAGACATCCGTCCTTTGACGACTTTGGCAGCGTTTATGCCTCTACACCTTGGTCTTCTCCAATTGCTACTGCTTACCTATCTTTCCCTGTGGATTTTTTTACTCTTAGTTTTGTCCGACATTTTGATCCTGAAACTCCGGATCCTAAAGGGTTCCCTACGGCCGATTCTATTTTGACCCCTACGTGTCGCTATCCCTAATGACTTGTAATTTTGTGGCTTATTGGTCTTGTGTTTTCTCTGATAAGCTTGTGTCCGAAAACACTAGCGCCCATTTCGTATTCCTATTCATATTTTGTAGCTAGCCCATCCCGTGACTTTTCCTTCTGGCTAGTTCTACCATTTGTTCACTTTTTGACTATTATAGTCGCTTTCTACATCCATTCCTTGAGGTAGGCTTCAGATCTATTTTCTTTTCCTTTAGGTATTTCGACTTGGTCGCTTCTGTAGGTCTGTTAGCCATACTTTGCTTGAGTAATCGTTTCATACGAATCTGTGTTACCTCAGTTGGAAGTATTCTAGATGGTGTACTAGCTTGCCTTTGTCCTTTGCTTTGTCTTGGTTCTTTCTTTACTGCACACTTGAGGTTGACAGTTTTGTCGTCTAGTTGGTTTGCTACGAGTTTTCTTTCTCGTTTTTTTTCTTTCCTCTTAGTTTCTCCGCGGGAAGCCAAAACTTTTCTTTGAGGTGGAGAACAGAAATTTCCCTTTTGGAGACATCCGTCTTTTGACGATTTTGAAAGTAGCTAAGACCTTTAATCCTCATTGGGTGTCTACTCGATGCTTTCTTTACCGGTTCTGTCGTTGTTGGTTACGATAGATGACTTTGTCTTCTTTTAGAAAAATGTTCCTTTTCTTATACTGGTATTGGTCCTTCGAACCGGATAATTTTTTTTTGTTTGGTTCCTTGTCTGTCGTTTTTTTTTCTTTCACCCCGACGTCTTTATTTTGCTAGGGGGGAATCTGTAACGTGCATTTTTGGTAGTTAAACATTTTACACTACCCAATTCGTAAATACTTCAGAATAATTCAGATTTGTATGCAATTTAACTCGTGGGTATTACTTTAAAAGTAGATAATTTGAAGATTGATTTTCATTAATAAATAAACTGCAAGGAACGAATTTTAAATAGGATTATCCGTAAATTACTTTCCAATTTATCGAAAATGATAAATCGCTTGTAATTAATTATAAATTGCATCGTTCTTGTCTTGCCGTTCATATAAATTTTGTTCCTTATGTGGATATACAAGTTTAGATAATTTACGATAAGAGGTTGTAATAGCAACGAGTTTATATAACAGATTAGAGAACAGTTGTAGTTTGCTCTACGTTCCTATATATTAATTACGTTAAAAATACTGTTTCCTTTTTGCTTTGAGAATAGTGAGAATTAATGCGGAATCAATTTCGAATTGTGCATGGACAAGCACGGCACGCTTTTAGTTGTTTTTCTTGTGAAATAAAAGTTGTATATTAACTGTAGCAGTGTAGTTCTGATGACCATTTGAAGAAAGTATGCTTGATATGTAACGTGTTTGACGTGCTTGTTTACGGAACACGGACGGTTTTAGTGATACGCGTTGCTTTACTAATTGTTTTGTTGATCTTCTGTTGGAAAAAGTGATAGAACTTGTTGAGTCGACCGCACGTGCTTGTTTTACGGAACATTATTTTAGTGATACGCGCTGCTTTACTAATTGTGTTTTTGTGGAGTTGTCTTTTTATTTGAACTGGGTGTGCGATCTAGTTTCGCGGTCCTTTTCTTTTTATCAGAGTAGTTCATGCTTTGGATTATCCAAATACAGTTGATACTGTAGTTTCTGATCTTTCTAACCCCAAAGAATCTACAACAGATCTTTGCTTGCGCAAATTTCGTTATTTGCGAAATATAACAGATTACCGGTTTACAAAGGTATTGGTTGAAGTTTCTCACTGCTTTTTGGATGTTTATGAAGATAATATACATTTGGTCCCAGTTGAAATTAAACTAGTGCTACAACATATTTCGAAATTATTGCCTCAGGAAATAGAAGTAACAAGAAATTTATCAATGCTACATAGTTCCGTCGCGTGATAATGTCTGTTGCTAACACCAGTGAAATACGTAGGTGTGATTAGGGTAACGTGTGATAAGTTCCATCAACACCCTCCCAGTAAAGGGTGAAGTGCTTCGTTAGTGCAGGACATCGTGAATCCCACACTTCAATTGCAAGGAAGCGTTACTGAAGTACTTTATGTAAGTTGAACTATTTCCTACTTGATATGACTTTAAATATCTATCTGTTGTTTTGCAATATGTTTGTCGTTCTGATACCTTTTACAATAGAAGTGCATGCTACTAAAAAAAAAAAGAAAGAAAAACAAAATCAATACTACTGGATTACTCATATCAATTGTGTCTTATCTATTTATCTTTTTTTAACATTTTGTCTGATTTATGTTTAATTGGTGTGTGAGGAAACGTTTCTGCTACTCCCCAATATTACCTCACTTTGTGATAAAAATTTTTGTAATGCTTTTATCGTGATTATATTATATAGTTTATCTAAACAGTTTTATTACATTCTACAAAGTACTGAATAACTTAGACTTTTCATTGCTGCTATGCTTATTTTCTTTTTTTTCAGGTTTGCTTAACTAATTTTCTTGCAGGTATTGTCACTAACGCCTTACCGCCGCATACATCATATGTCAGTCTGCTTTCTACAACCCCCTAATCTCCGATTGAGCCCGGTCATTCCTTTGACTTTCTTTGTGTTACGCACGGCTACGAGCCAACGTAGCATAAATTTGGCCCAAACGTGGCTGCCACGAATTAACGTACAGAAATTTTGGCGCCCAACGTGGGGCTCGAATTTTTAGGAGCTCGATTTTTGAGGGGCTCGATTTTTTTGAGGGGCCCGATTTTTTGATTTGCTCTCGATTTTTTTGTTTGGTCTTGATTTTCTAAATTTTTTATGACCTTGATTTTTGGCCTTGACTTTTTTTTGGTGTATCGGTTCGATTTTCTTTTCTGCCTATATTGGCTGGCTCTAATTTTTTGGGTGTAGTCTTGAATCTTTTTCCTTCGCTATATAGAAATTCCTTGATTGTAATTTTTTTGTGTGAATTATCAGAGTTGTGTTTTCGCTGGTAATTTGGTTCTGGAAAACACTGGCGCCCAAGTTTTCTGTACACCACCTTTTTTTCTTTTCTTCACGTCACTTTCGCTACCTCACTTAAATATAATCCTAATGTCCCCGATCTAGATCTGTTGTCCTTTTGGCGACGCAAACGCACAAATTTCGTCCGTAATCCACTCGTCTCCCTACGTTATACAATTCCTTAAACTCATTAGCTTCATCTGTGATATTTGACATATTTCGTAGTATTGTGTGATGACTTTTATTTTTTCTTCTACTCTTTCCGGGTTTTCTTCCATTCCACATTCCTGTCCATTTTTTTTTCCTGACTGGTTTTCCTTGCGGTTAGTTGAGGTACTGACTTCGATTACTCGTTGTATCTGCTCCTGTGGTAGTTGCTCTTTAGGCCTACTTTCTGTCCTTTAGGAATCACGACTTAGTCGACTTTTGGGTCTATTAGCAGATTACTTTTCTTATCTGGTTGTATTATACGACTTTTTTTTTCCTTCTTGATACCACAGTTGAAGCCTTTCGTTACTTTTTCCAGTTTTCCGTTTGTCGTTCCTAGCTTATTGAAGCTTGACACTTGTGTGTTATTTTGGCTATTGCTGTTGGTTTCCTTCGTCGCTACTTTTCTTTTCTTTTGGTTTCTGCGCGCGCGAAATCAATTTCTTGAGGTTGAAAACTGTGCTGTTTCTTTTCTAAAGAGACATCCGTCCTTTGACGACTTTGGCAGCGTTTATGCCTCTACACCTTGGTCTTCTCCAATTGCTACTGCTTACCTATCTTTCCCTGTGGATTTTTTTACTCTTAGTTTTGTCCGACATTTTGATCCTGAAACTCCGGATCCTAAAGGGTTCCCTACGGCCGATTCTATTTTGACCCCTACGTGTCGCTATCCCTAATGACTTGTAATTTTTTGTGGCTTATTGGTCTTGTGTTTTCTCTGATAAGCTTGTGTCCGAAAACACTAGCGCCCATTTCGTATTCCTATTCATATTTTTGTAGCTAGCCCATCCCGTGACTTTTCCTTCTGGCTAGTTCTACCATTTGTTCACTTTTTGACTATTATAGTCGCTTTCTACATCCATTCCTTGAGGTAGGCTTCAGATCTATTTTCTTTTCCTTTAGGTATTTCGACTTGGTCGCTTCTGTAGGTCTGTTAGCCATACTTTGCTTGAGTAATCGTTTCATACGAATCTGTGTTACCTCAGTTGGAAGTATTCTAGATGGTGTACTAGCTTGCCTTTGTCCTTTGCTTTGTCTTGGTTCTTTCTTTACTGCACACTTGAGGTTGACAGTTTTGTCGTCTAGTTGGTTTGCTACGAGTTTTCTTTCTCGTTTTTTTTCTTTCCTCTTAGTTTCTCCGCGGGAAGCCAAAACTTTTCTTTGAGGTGGAGAACAGAAATTTCCCTTTTGGAGACATCCGTCTTTTGACGATTTTGAAAGTAGCTAAGACCTTTAATCCTCATTGGGTGTCTACTCGATGCTTTCTTTACCGGTTCTGTCGTTGTTGGTTACGATAGATGACTTTGTCTTCTTTTAGAAAAATGTTCCTTTTCTTATACTGGTATTGGTCCTTCGAACCGGATAATTTTTTTGTTTGGTTCCTTGTCTGTCGTTTTTTCTTTCACCCGACGTCTTTATTTTGCTAGGGGGAATCTGTAACGTGCATTTTTGGTAGTTAAACATTTTACACTACCCAATTCGTAAATACTTCAGAATAATTCAGATTTGTATGCAATTTAACTCGTGGGTATTACTTTAAAAGTAGATAATTTGAAGATTGATTTTCATTAATAAATAAACTGCAAGGAACGAATTTTAAATAGGATTATCCGTAAATTACTTTCCAATTTATCGAAAATGATAAATCGCTTGTAATTAATTATAAATTGCATCGTTCTTGTCTTGCCGTTCATATAAATTTTGTTCCTTATGTGGATATACAAGTTTAGATAATTTACGATAAGAGGTTGTAATAGCAACGAGTTTATATAACAGATTAGAGAACAGTTGTAGTTTGCTCTACGTTCCTATATATTAATTACGTTAAAAATACTGTTCCTTTTTGCTTTGAGAATAGTGAGAATTAGTGCGGAATCAATTTCGAATTGTGCATGGACAAGCACGGCACGCTTTTAGTTTTTTTTCTTGTGAAATAAAAGTTGTATATTAACTGTAGCAGTGTAGTTCTGATGACCATTTGAAGAAAGTATGCTTGATATGTAACGTGTTTGACGTGCTTGTTTACGGAACACGGACGGTTTTAGTGAACGCGTTGCTTTACTAATTGTTTTGTTGATCTTCTGTTGGAAAAAGTGATAGAACTTGTTGAGTCGACCGCACGTGCTTGTTTTACGGAACTTTTTTAGTGATACGCGTGCTTTACTAATTGTGTTTTTGTGGAGTTGTCTTTTTATTTGAACTGGGTGTGCGATCTAGTTTCGCGGTCCTTTTCTTTTTATCAGAGTAGTTCATGCTTTGGATTATCCAAATACAGTTGATACTGTAGTTTCTGATCTTTCTAACCCCAAAGAATCTACAACAGATCTTTGCTTGCGCAAATTTCGTTATTTGCGAAATATAACAGATTACCGGTTTACAAAGGTATTGGTTGAAGTTTCTCACTGCTTTTTAGATGTTTATGAAGAAAACATACATTTGGTCCCAGTTGAAATTAAACTAGTGCTACAACATATTTCGAAATTATTGCCTCAGGAAATAGAAGTAACAAGAAATTTATCAATGCTACATAGTTCCGTCGCGTGATAATGTCTGTTGCTAACACCAGTGAAATACGTAGGTGTGATTAGGGTAACGTGTGATAAGTTCCATCAACACCCTCCCAGTAAAGGGTAAAGTGCTTCGTTAGTGCAGGACATCGTGAATCCCACACTTCAATTGCAAGGAAGCGTTACTGAAGTACTTTATGTAAGTTGAACTATTTCCTACTTGATATGACTTTAAATATCTATCTGTTGTTTTGCAATATGTTTGTCGTTCTGATACCTTTTACAATAGAAGTGCATGCTACTAAAAAAAAAAAAAAACAAAATCAATACTACTGGATTACTCATATCAATTGTGTCTTATCTATTTATCTTTTTAACATTTTGTCTGATTTATGTTTAATTGGTGTGTGAGGAAACGTTTCTGCTACTCCCCAATATTACCTCACTTTGTGATAAAATTTTGTAATGCTTTTATCGTGATTATATTATATAGTTTATCTAAACAGTTTTATTACATTCTACAAAGTACTGAATAACTTAGACTTTTCATTGCTGCTATGCTTATTTTCTTTTTTTCAGGTTTGCTTAACTAATTTTCTTGCAGGTATTGTCACTAACGCCTTACCGCCGCATACATCATATGTCAGTCTGCTTTCTACAACCCCTAATCTCCGATTGAGCCCGGTCATTCCTTTGACTTTCTTTGTGTTACGCACGGCTACGAGCCAACGTAGCATAAATTTGGCCAACGTGGCTGCCACGAATTAACGTACAGAAATTTTGGCGCCCAGGGGCTCGATTTTTTAGGAGCTCGATTTTTGAGGGCTCGATTTTTTTGAGGGCCCGATTTTTTTTTGCTCTCGATTTTTTTGTTTGGTCTTGATTTTCTAAATTTTTTGACCTTGATTTTTGGCCTTGACTTTTTTTTTGGTGTATCGGTTCGATTTTCTTTTCTGCCTATATTGGCTGGCTCTAATTTTTTGGGTGTAGTCTTGAATCTTTTTCCTTCGCTATATAGAAATTCCTTGATTGTAATTTTTTTTGTGAATTATCAGAGTTGTGTTTTCGCTGGTAATTTGGTTCTGAAAACACTGGCGCCCAAGTTTTCTGTACACCACTTTTTTTCTTTTCTTCACGTCACTTTCGCTACCTCACTTAAATATAATCCTAATGTCCCCGATCTAGATCTGTTGTCCTTTTGGCGACGCAAACGCACAAATTTCGTCCGTAATCCACTCGTCTCCCTACGTTATACAATTCCTTAAACTCATTAGCTTCATCTGTGATATTTGACATATTTCGTAGTATTGTGATGACTTTTATTTTTTCTTCTACTCTTTCCGGGTTTTCTTCCATTCCACATTCCTGTCCATTTTTTTCCTGACTGGTTTTCCTTGCGGTTAGTTGAGGTACTGACTTCGATTACTCGTTGTATCTGCTCCTGTGGTAGTTGCTCTTTAGGCCTACTTTCTGTCCTTTAGGAATCACGACTTAGTCGACTTTTGGGTCTATTAGCAGATTACTTTTCTTATCTGGTTGTATTATACGACTTTTTTTCCTTCTTGATACCACAGTTGAAGCCTTTCGTTACTTTTTCCAGTTTTCCGTTTGTCGTTCCTAGCTTTTGAAGCTTGACACTTGTGTGTTATTTTGGCTATTGCTGTTGGTTTCCTTCGTCGCTACTTTTCTTTTCTTTTGGTTTCTGCGCGCGAAATCAATTTCTTGAGGTTGAAAACTGTGCTGTTTCTTTTCTAAAGAGACATCCGTCCTTTGACGACTTTGGCAGCGTTTATGCCTCTACACCTTGGTCTTCTCAATTGCTACTGCTTACCTATCTTTCCTGTGGATTTTTACTCTTAGTTTTGTCCGACATTTTGATCCTGAAACTCCGGATCCTAAAGGGTTCCCTACGGCCGATTCTATTTTGACCCTACGTGTCGCTATCCCTAATGACTTGTAATTTTGTGGCTTATTGGTCTTGTGTTTTCTCTGATAAGCTTGTGTCCGAAAACACTAGCGCCCATTTCGTATTCCTATTCATATTTTGTAGCTAGCCCATCCCGTGACTTTTCCTTCTGGCTAGTTCTACCATTTGTTCACTTTTGACTATTATAGTCGCTTTCACATCCATTCCTTGAGGTAGGCTTCAGATCTATTTTCTTTTCCTTTAGGTATTTCGACTTGGTCGCTTCTGTAGGTCTGTTAGCCATACTTTGCTTGAGTAATCGTTTCATACGAATCTGTGTTACCTCAGTTGGAAGTATTCTAGATGGTGTACTAGCTTGCCTTTGTCCTTTGCTTTGTCTTGGTTCTTTCTTTACTGCACACTTGAGGTTGACAGTTTTGTCGTCTAGTTGGTTTGCTACGAGTTTTCTTTCTCGTTTTTTCTTTCCTCTTAGTTTCTCCGGGAAGCCAAAACTTTTCTTTGAGGTGGAGAACAGAAATTCCTTTGGAGACATCCGTCTTTTGACGATTTTGAAAGTAGCTAAGACCTTTAATCCTCATTGGGTGTCTACTGATGCTTTCTTTACCGGTTCTGTCGTTGTTGGTTACGATAGATGACTTTGTCTTCTTTTAGAAAAATGTTCCTTTTCTTATACTGGTATTGGTCTTCGAACCGGATAATTTTTTTGTTTGGTTCCTTGTCTGTCGTTTTTTCTTTCACCCGACGTCTTTATTTTGCTAGGGAATCTGTAACGCATTTTGGTAGTTAAACATTTTACACTACCCAATTCGTAAATACTTCAGAATAATTCAGATTTGTATGCAATTTAACTCGTGGGTATTACTTTAAAAGTAGATAATTTGAAGATTGATTTTCATTAATAAATAAACTGCAAGGAACGAATTTTAAATAGGATTATCCGTAAATTACTTTCCAATTATCGAAAATGATAAATCGCTTGTAATTAATTATAAATTGCATCGTTCTTGTCTTGCCGTTCATATAAATTTTGTTCCTTATGTGGATATACAAGTTTAGATAATTTACGATAAGAGGTTGTAATAGCAACGAGTTTATATAACAGATTAGAGAACAGTTGTAGTTTGCTCTACGTTCCATATTTAATTACGTTAAAATACTGTTCCTTTGCTTTGAGAATAGTGAGAATTATGCGGAATCAATTTCGAATTGTGCATGGACAAGCACGGCACGCTTTTAGTTTTTTCTTGTGAAATAAAAGTTGTATATTAACTGTAGCAGTGTAGTTCTGATGACCATTTGAAGAAAGTATGCTTGATATGTAACGTGTTTGACGTGCTTGTTTACGGAACACGGACGGTTTTAGTGAACGCGTTGCTTTACTAATTGTTTTTTGATCTTCTGTTGGAAAAAGTGATAGAACTTGTTGAGTCGACCGCACGTGCTTGTTTTACGGAACTTTTTTAGTGATACGCTTTTACTAATTGTGTTTTTGGAGTTGTCTTTTTTTTGAACTGGGTGTGCGATCTAGTTTCGCGGTCCTTTTCTTTTATCAGAGTAGTTCATGCTTTGGATTATCCAAATACAGTTGATACTGTAGTTTCTGATCTTTCTAACCCCAAAGAATCTACAACAGATCTTTGCTGCAAATTTCGTTATTTGCGAAATATAACAGATTACCGGTTTACAAAGGTATTGGTTGAAGTTTCTCACTTTTTGGATGTTTATGAAGATAATATACATTTGGTCCCAGTTGAAATTAAACTAGTGCTACAACATATTTCGAAATTATTGCCTCAGGAAATAGAAGTAACAAGAAATTTATCAATGCTAATAGTTCCGTGCGTGATAATGTCTGTTGCTAACACCAGTGAAATACGTAGGTGTGATTAGGGTAACGTGTGATAAGTTCCATCAACACCCTCCCAGTAAAGGGTGAAGTGCTTCGTTAGTGCAGGACTCGTGAATCCCACACTTCAATTGCAAGGAAGCGTTACTGAAGACTTTATTAGTATTTCTTTAACTTTTATTTCTTTAAAAAAAAAAAAAAAACAAACATTGTTACATACAATGTGCTTACTATTTACTTTTTAAACATTTTTCTGATTTAGTTTAATTGGTTGTGGGAACTTTTCATCCCCAAATTCTACTTTTATAAAATTTTGTAATCTTTTATCTGTTAATATATATTTGTCTAAACATTTTATTTACATTCTAAAATTGAATAATTAATTTTATTGTGTATGTATTTTCTTTTTTCAAGTATGTACTAATTTTCTTGCAGTTTGTATCTACTTTACCGCGATTTCATTTCTGCATTTTAACACCTAATCCCGATTGACCCGTCATTCTTTCATTGCTTTGTTACCCGCTAACCAACGTGCATAAATTTGGTCTTGGTGCCACGACTTACGAACGCAACTTGGCAATCTGGCTCAACTTTTTTAGGAGCTCGATTTAGAGGGGCTCATTTTTTTTGGTCCCGATTTTTTGTTTACGAGCTTTTTTTTTGGTCTTGATTTTCTAAATTTTTAGACCTGATTTTTGGCCTTACTTTTTTTTGGTTTGGTTCGATTTTCTTTTTGCCTTTTTTCTGGCTCTATTTTTTGGTGTAGTCTTGATTTTTTCTTCGCTTATGAATTCCTTTAATTTTTTATGCTGAATTATCGTTGATTTTTCTGGTATATGGTTTGAAATCTTGGCCCAATTTTCTGTTACCACTTTTTTGTTTTTCTTATTTTCTACCTCACTTAAATTCATCCTATGTCCTTTTTTGTTAGTCATTTGCTACGCTAACGTAAATATTCTGTAACCACTGCGCCCTTCTTTACCAATCCTTAAATCATTTTCACGTATTCGTTCCTACTTATATAATTTAATGCTTTATTTATCTTTATCTTTCGGGTTTCTTCCATTCAATTCCTGTCCTTTTTTTTTCTCCTTTTCCTGGTTTTAGTCACTTGCTTCATTATGTTTGATTTTCCTGTGGTGTTGTCTTTAGGCTACTTTTCTCTTTAGGATCACTTGTCATTTGGGTCTTTGCCATTTTTTCTTTCTGGTTTATTATCGACTTTTTCCTCTTCGATTCCACGTTGAACTTCGTTGTATTTCAGTTTTCGTTTTCTTCCTACTTATTTGAAGCTTGCATTGATTTTGTTTTCTTTGCTTTGGTTTCTTCTTGCTACTTTCGTTTTTTTGGTTTTGCGAAATGATTCCTTGTTGAAAATCTGTTTTTCTTTTTACTGAGCTCATCCTTTGCTTGACTTGGGCGTTTTCTCTAAGCTTGGTTTCCATTCGTACTTTCTTTCTTTCCCTTGGTTTTAATCTTATTTGTCGACATTTTGTCCTGTACTCCGGATCTAAAGTTCCCTTTGCCGACTTATTTTGACCCTACTTCGCTTCCAATGCTTACTTTTGTTGCTTTTGCCCTTGTGTTTTACTTAATTTTGTCCGAAAATTGCCTATTTCGTATTCCTTTAGTTCTTTGCGCCCATCCCTGACTTTTCCTTTCGCTATCCTACATTTGTATTTTTGAGCTATTGTCCTTTTTCCTTCCTAGTGGCTTAATTATTTTCTTTTCTATTGTATTTCATTTCTTAGTAGGCTCGTTATTTTCTTTCTTAGTAATCGATTTGTCACTTTGTTACCTCATTGAGTTTCATCATGTTGTGTTGCTTGTCTTTGCTTTTTTGGTTTTTCTTTGTACACTTGGGTTGCTTTGCTTGTTGGTTTGTACGTTTCTTCCGTTTTTTTTTCCTCTTGGTTTCTCGGGAGCCAATTTTTCTGTTTCTGATTTACCTTTTGGCACCCTTTTGACTTTTAGTGTTAAACTTTTCTCATTGGTTCTACTCGATCTTTTTTACGGTTTGTCGTGTGGTCCATAATCTTTGGTTGTTTAGAAAATTTCTTTTCTTATTCGTTTTGGTGCTTGAACGTATAATATTTTATTTTCTTGTTGTCTTTTTTCTTTCACCCGGTTTTTTTTGTTGGGGATTGTACGTGTTTTGTAGTAAATTTTACTCCAATTGAAAGTGCTTCGAAATTAATTTTATGCATTTCCTTCTGGTATTACTTTAAAAGAGTAATTTAAGATTTGTAGTTGAATAATAACTGCATAGATTTAAAATAGGATATCCTAAATTGATTTCAAATATCGAAAGAAATTTTAATTAATTAAATTACGTTTGTCTTCCTTCATATAAATTTTGTTCCTTATGTGGATATACAAGTTTAGATAATTTACGATAAGAGGTTGTAATAGCAACGAGTTTATATAACAGATTAGAGAACAGTTGTAGTTTGCTCTACGTTCCTATATATTAATTACGTTAAAAATACTGTTTCCTTTTTGCTTTGAGAATAGTGAGAATTAATGCGGAATCAATTTCGAATTGTGCATGGACAAGCACGGCACGCTTTTAGTTGTTTTTCTTGTGAAATAAAAGTTGTATATTAACTGTAGCAGTGTAGTTCTGATGACCATTTGAAGAAAGTATGCTTGATATGTAACGTGTTTGACGTGCTTGTTTACGGAACACGGACGGTTTTAGTGATACGCGTTGCTTTACTAATTGTTTTTGTTGATCTTCTGTTGGAAAAAAGTGATAGAACTTGTTGAGTCGACCGCACGTGCTTGTTTTACGGAACATTATTTTAGTGATACGCGCTGCTTTACTAATTGTGTTTTTTGTGGAGTTGTCTTTTTTTATTTGAACTGGGTGTGCGATCTAGTTTCGCGGTCCTTTTCTTTTTATCAGAGTAGTTCATGCTTTGGATTATCCAAATACAGTTGATACTGTAGTTTCTGATCTTTCTAACCCCAAAGAATCTACAACAGATCTTTGCTTGCGCAAATTTCGTTATTTGCGAAATATAACAGATTACCGGTTTACAAAGGTATTGGTTGAAGTTTCTCACTGCTTTTTGGATGTTTATGAAGATAATATACATTTGGTCCCAGTTGAAATTAAACTAGTGCTACAACATATTTCGAAATTATTGCCTCAGGAAATAGAAGTAACAAGAAATTTATCAATGCTATATAGTTCCGTTGCGTGATAATGTCTGTTGCTAACACCAGTGAAATACGTAGGTGTGATTAGGGTAACGTGTGATAAGTTCCATCAACACCCTCCCAGTAAAGGGTGAAGTGCTTCGTTAGTGCAGGACTTCGTGAATCCCACACTTCAATTGCAAGGAAGCGTTACTGAAGGACTTTATGTAAGTTGAACTATTTCCTACTTGATATGACTTTAAATATCTATCCGTTGTTTTACAATATCTTTGTCGTTCTGATACCTTTTACAATAGAAGTGCATGCTACTAAAAAAAAAAGAAAGAAAAACAAAATCAATACTACTGGATTACTCATATCAATTGTGTCTTATCTATTTATCTTTTGTTAACATTTTGTCTGATTTATGTTTAATTGGTGTGTGAGGAAACGTTTCTGCTACTCCCCAATATTACCTCACTTTGTGATAAAAATTTTTGTAATGCTTTTATCGTGATTATATTATATAGTTTATCTAAACAGTTTTATTTACATTCTACAAAGTACTGAATAACTTAGACTTTTCATTGCTGCTATGCATATTTTCTTTTTTTTTCAGGTTGGCTTAACTAATTTTCTTGCAGGTATTGTCACTAACGCCTTACCGCCGCATACATCATATGTCAGTCTGCTTTCTACAACCCCCCCTAATCTCCGATTGAGCCCGGTCATTCCTTTGACTTTCTTTGTGTTACGCACGGCTACGAGCCAACGTAGCATAAATTTGGCGCCCAACGTGGCTGCCACGAATTAACGTAACAAATAGTTCAAGGATGAGCTACGAGTTGAATAGGAAATTGATAACAAGTAAGGCGGTAACATATCGAATTTTGTTATTGGTTGACAAGGTTGGTTCAAGATAAAATCCAGTTAAGTTTCTGGAGGGAATTGATGGCAATATTAATAAGACAGCCCAACGTCGGAGGAGATAATTACAATTCTTGTTTATTGATAGTAATATTAATATGGTCGCTCAAATGATGGAGCGCGTATAATTTAGAGTACATAGCATAATTAATATAACAGCCCAACGTAGGGGCACGATAATTCAAGTAGTAACATAGCAATATATATATATATATATATATATATATATATAATATATATATATATATATATATATATATATATATATATGCATGCGTATATGTATGTATCGATATATGTATGAGTCACTCGTGCTGTTTAATGTTATTCTTCTTAGTACTTAAGTACTTACATAAACATACAATTCACTGAATCAGGCTCAAAATGCCTTCAAATGCACTGGTACTGTAGGCTTCGTCGGCAAATTTTCAATACAACATCCACCTGCTAGATTGTTGTTCTTTAGTTTTGTAAATTTTTAGTAACAAAAGAAAAGGTACATGTAATAAGTCTCGATGCTTCATCCAAATTCGTTCCAACATACGATTTCTATCTGAACCTAATTTAATAATTTTATCCTACATATTTTTTGAACTGTTCGAAATTTATTTAACTTTCTGAAAGCAGACATAAAAATTCTTACCAAACCACAGGAAGTTCTAAAATATTAAATATTCTCAAGTTACGGCAGTCTTAAATACATACTTTGCAATTAGAGTTAACTTACTCATAGAGCGTTGAAGGTTTATCAATATAACGCTTTTAATATGAAAATACATGCAATCATTTACGTGAGGGTTATTACGAAAGTATTCCAATTGTACAGAATATATTATTTCTATAATGATTAATAGATATTGTATGTTTGATATTTAATTCGTTAATATGCATCGTGTACTTGTGGAGTCTGATTATATCGTCTCGCTCGTGAGCCTTATGGATATTATTTAAATGAGATTTTGGAATCATCTACGTTTGTGTGCCTGCTGTACATCTTTTATGGCCGCATGTCTTATAATATAAGAGGTCAACAGCTTACAAAGTTTGTCGAATACGAGAGCGAACAGATATGCAAACAATTCGATGGGGTTAAACCAGATCCATTTATTTCGGCAGCGTAAAACCAAAGCCGAAGCCACTTAAGACTTTCCTTCTCAATTCACTCGGCTGATCATCTCTACCTCGGCTTCTTCTAAAACTTCCATTTAGAGTCGCGGTTATTATTGATGTAGGCGACGGTGGCAAGAACTTAGTACACAAATCACGCTCCCCTTTCGCGAGTTTTGCAGCTCTCAGTGATTTTCTCGTAGCAGGTAGGTGTGTCCACATATATTCAGAGACTCAGACGAACGGACCGCGTGCCTTTACACAATGCGACAGCAATTACTGGAGACGCCATTATAAGGCGCTAAGCCGCAACTTTCTACATCCTTATCATGGCACGTAGTTGAGGTGGGCTGAATTCAATTCATTAGCGCTTCAATACTGTAAGTTATTTAATAGCGAATGAAAACCTTTTCAGCTATGGTTTTCTTATATATACTAAACAAAATTGGGTTTATTCGTCTCGAGCGGGACAGTATACCGTAAAGTTGACGCTTTTTCCCTATTACAAGATGCAAATCAACCCCTAATTTTAATTTTACGTGTATTAAAATCCGGCGCAGCTGACGGGCTTGTATCCCGAGATTATGCCGCAACAAAAGAAGCAAGTTAATCACCCTATAATACCATACATTTAAACCCCATATTATGGACAGCCAGACCCAAGTCAGTTTTCCCTTCTACAAACGCACATAATGTATTAATTATTTATATTCAAGTTTAAATTAAATGTGACCGCGAAACAGAATCGTAGCTGAATGATAGTTTGTTGTATACTGTCAAATCTAATAATTATCTGGGTTCTCGTTGGGCTTCAGTATAATCAACACCCCTTAAGAAATTAGGCGATCTCATCTCAGAGCATCTCGCCAAAACCGCATTTGCTAACTTTGTATATACAGAACTTGAAGTCAGACTAACCCATCTACCGATGTTGATAATAGATCTGATCTTCAAGAGTAGTTCCTAAGAAACCGCAACGTCTTTAGCCTTTACTAATGTATTAAGATACACTCGTATATGTATATCAATTTGTTCAGACCGATGGACACATACGAAGACCCTTTCAAACTGATTCGCTAATGTAGTGCCCTTGGCGTTATGAATACACGTAAACATCAACCCTCACAAATTACGAAAACCAAACTTTAAAGATGATGTTTTCCTACTCATCTATCAAATAACTTCATGGCTCTTAATATTTTCATAATTTAATTAAAAACACTTCTAGGACTTCAGCTGTCTTTATTTGAAAGCATCAGTGAACAGATCCCGTTTTCTTGTAAATACTACGCTCATTGATTACAGATGAATTGTCTGTTTGGAAATGGAAATGATTTTATTTGAAATCCCACTAAGAATTTTAAAAATCTGTCTTCAATCTGTGGGGGTAACTGAATTGGGGTCGATGAGAATGCGAAGTGGGTGAAGGAACAACAGGGGGACTAGGAAGAGTGCTGAAAGGCCGCTAACTCGTCATCAAATATTTAAACTCCCTTAGGATACTTCGGCAAATGGCTACAGTATTGGTCATCTTACCTCTCTTGTTGTGATGGGAATTATTGACTCTCAATTCCATTTGAACTTGTCTTGTGGTGTATAAAAATCTTATAAAATATTTATTATCTGAATTTAGTGGTGTCATCTATCGTTTCTTAAAGCAAAAATTATTGCATGCACAAGTAAATGACATTGAAATTATAGTTAATCAAAAGCATGGTATAATACAAATTTGCATTCATAAATTTGTTTCAAAAATGAAAATTAGATTTTAATAATAATACAGTATTAATAAGCTATCAGTTATCCAGAGTTATCCAGAGTCAGATTCTAAAACCGAACTAAAAATAGTTTCAACGTGGAGTGTATTTGGTTTGTTTGGACACTAATTAGCTTTAATGTAGATTGGCATCTGAATAATAACTAGCATTACAATAAGGTTATAATTGTCACAATTATTATTTTAAAGTGTATAAATTTATGAAAATTAGTTAAGCCTAGTTGTATTGTCAGTCATACATCTATAACTTTCAAACCTTCTAACTTTATGTCATAGCATAAAGAGTAATCCAAGTATTATTTTTAAGCGTGACATTTATGCGCATTGACTCTTCAAATGACAGACTTCAACTTGTATCAGAAAAATGTAGTAACAAAAACAGTAACAGTAACAGATTGTGAAGGTATCTAAAATCTGACGAACTGAAAAGCTCCAGTGTTAATACCTCAGGAACAGGTTCGTGCCTTGAGCTTATGTCGCCTGTTTTCAAAATGTATTGTGCCGCGCGTACCAAGCATATAGAAGGTCAATAGAAAAATATTTTAATATTAGCAAATATAATAGCAAAACAATTTTTACAAATTGAAGATAACTAACAATTAAATAAACATTAACCTAGAGAATACCTATAATTATTTATCGTAATAAGGAACACGATTTATATAAGTTTTACACACCGAGCTTTATTTTCAGAAAACTTTTGGACAATACTATGGATATTTAATGCATTCAGTATTTCTGATCCAATAGATATCATTGTCAGGACAATTAAACGTTCTTGAAGCATTGTAGTTCTAAGGTGGTTTTTTTATAAGTTGAGAAAAGGATCTCTCAACTGGTACACCTGAAACAGGTAGCGTCAAAATTATTCTTAGTGCAATTAGTGTATCAGGATAATAACTTCGTAGATAATTTTGTACCAAATAACGTAAAACTTTAAAGGGGCCACTGATATTTTCTAAACTACAACTAAAAAAGATACTTATTTCTTCGAATAGTTCTATTCCATTGATATTTTTCTCATTCTTGTCAGTTAATATTACTTCTAAGTTTAGGCAGTGTTTCCCCAAATCTGATTCAGAACTTTTTTTTATTCCTGTACGCTGTATAAAAACTCAAAGCTATAGAATGTTCATTAAGTAGTGCACATCGCTTTTTCAGTGCGTTAATGGTGGTATCTAAAATAGCGAAATAAAATTTTCGTTTAAAATTCATTTTTGGGTCTCTTTCCACCTCATCTTCATGTTGATTATCAAAATGGACCTTTTTCTTTCGACGTCTAACGGTTTACAGTAAACAAAATGCCACATCTGCTTAAGATCAGGAATTTTTATAGCTTCCTGAACAAATACTTCGATGCTGTCATCTATTCGGTTTCGCATAAAATATGCTTTTATTTAATCAATAGTACCAAGCACTGCGGAACATTATTCGATACTTTTTGAATACATTAACCAAGAGCAGCATATCATAACATATTATTATATAACATACAAATTTAAAAGTTTCAATTTTTTGCACAGTCATGTTGCCTGGTGACAGGTTTTAGTATCTTTGCCGTTGTCATCTAAGATCGTGATTAATACTTCACATATTGTTTCTAAAACCTGCCTTAGGGGGCGGATCTATCCAACTCTCCCATCGTGTGTCGCATAATGGTTTTAATGTGAAGTTATTGATATGTTTCTTCAATACATTCTAACGTTGAGTTGAAGATATAAAAAATACGTAAAGTTCATGAACGATATAAAAACCAACAGTTTCGATATTTATAGCGGCTGCATCATTTACGACCAAATTCAAACTGTGGGATGCGCATAGAACAAAAAACTTTCTAGGGTTAGAATTAAAAATTCTTTTGCAGTCTATTCTGCTTCCCTTTCATGTTTATATACCTGACGACAAATATTTTTTGGATTTAAATTTAGAGATTCTAAATGTTTATGAAGCTCTTGAAATATATTTTCGGATATTGAGCTAAATAGTCGGCACATCCATTGGAAACGCACACGAATTTCTACGGTTTTTGTTTGAAATTCAAATCCACAAAATGTAGCTGTTAATGGTTCCTGGTGACCTGTATCTGGTGTGCGGTTTAAAGTTATTGAGTAATATTTAGCAATTGCTAGAAATTTTAGTATATGCTTTTTAAATGCATTCGCTAGCAAAGCTATTAATTATTTTGAATCTTCACCTAAATATGTGGGCGTGTATTTGTTCGTTTCTCTATAGGTTTGAATCCTACGAATATGTTTATATAACGTTGCAACAAAATTTGATATCTCATCTTTTACTTCTAAAAAATTTTCGTTATCTTGTTCAAACAACTGATTTGATCTTCCACAAAGAGCTAAATTTTGCCTAGCTAATAATTGTATGACATACATAATTCGCAGTATTACATCACACCAGTGCTGTTTTTCCAGATCAAAAATTTGTTGTCGTAGATTATTAATTGTGACGTTGCTCCTTAGAGCAAGTGCCAAATTTGCTTATGTTTTAAAACTATTATTGTGAATTTCGTTTATTTCATGGCGCGATAATAGGAGAGACAAGTGTCGCTAGTCATTTGTACCAGTTTCCGCGAAACTATTATTTTCTGAAGTAAGTGACTTGCAATAAAAGCAACTGAATACAAAAGCCACTTCCTTTCGCATGTTTCGCCGTTTACCAAGGCGCGGGAATAAAAATAATCTGAGAATTTTTTGCCCTTCTCATTTTTTGGATATGGGTATCCTTTGACCCGAATAGAACCGCTTTCAACCAAAAGTTGTCTTTTTGCATGTGAAAGCCTCTGCTCGCTTAATTGAATCGACACTTATGAGATTCTTCTTAATCTTCTTTGGGAATTAAACCACTCATAGTTTTTAAAATCATCTGTATTTACGTTTCGATCCATGACCTAGGATCGTTGTCAAAATAATAAAAACTTCAAGTTTGACATCTATGACATAAATTGAAGGTGACTTTGATTTACTGATTTTCGAAATATTTGGTTTGAGTACACTAAGTAAAAATTTTTAAAGTTTAAAAGAATGATTGCCTTCAATTTGTGTTGCGACCTGGGATCGGCTTTCTTTAGGTAGCCAATACGCTTAACGTGAAATCAGCTGATTAATTTTTATTGGTGAATTTTATATAAATTCAATAACTTGGGAATTGGAAAACATTTTTTAACATGTTTCTATTTATACAATTGAGAGGATGGTTATTAAATAAGTATGCGATTGCGTTACCGTAAGGCTTAAGTAGTCGTTTTTTTATATTTATTTTGAGGGCGAAAAATCATTATGATTTAGGCTACCTCTTTGGTTTTGAGGCGACCCAATAAAAATTAATCAGCTGATTTCACGTTAAACGTATTGGCTAAAAAAAGTCGGTCCCACGCCCCAACACAAATTGAAGGCAATCATTCTTTTAAACTTTAAAAATTTTTACTTAGTGTACTCAAACCAAATATTTCGAAAATCAGTAAATCAAAGTCACCTTCAATTTATGTCATAGATGTCAAACTTGAAGTTTTTATTATTTTGACAACGATCCTAGGTCATGGATCGAAACGTAAATAAAGATGATTTTAAAAACTATGAGTGATTTAATTCCCAAAGAAGATTAAGAAGAATGCTAAACAAACCACAACAAACATACAAGGAGTATTGATACTTAAGAGAGTTTGTGAAGTAGGTAAAGGATATATGATATCTACACTATCCGTGTAGGCATCATGAATAGTACCTGATGGAATATTAGCCTTAGTCTCATATACTCTTCCCTTACTTCTCTCACTTACTTGAAGGGTAGCACTAACTAATATCGTGACTTGTAGATGGTGCCGATTCTTCAGTTTTCACACATTTGAAAATCGCACCCTTCTCGCCTTTTTTCTTGTTGTTTGACCACTCCCTTCTTTTTTTATTGAATCCCGAAGAATCTTTTACGCTTAATTATTTTTTCAAAGGTTGGAATAGTAGGATACCTCAGTACTATGGCATCTGCGTAACTTTAATCTCACATGATCTTAATTTATTTAATATAAATGATACTTACACTTATAATTATACAACGAATAATTTGTACATTTTATATTCCACTACAAGTAATTTATATCGACTAACAAGTATCAACTAAATTTATTTTGAATATTTAATTCTGAGATACACGCGACTTACTATTGAAGCCGACTTTACTTTTGTTACGTGCAGTTCCTGTATTTGAATATTTTTTAACAATTTACACTGCCTTTTCACTTTAAGCGGTTGCTATTTAGTTACTTCAAATTATGTTGAATACTTCAACTTATTCTATTTTGATATATCATTAACAATATGGGGTTTCTATTTTCAAATAGCGTTTGTTTTTCTAAATATCTACATTGAGTTCATGTACGTTTTTCTATAGTTTCAAGGTGGGAAATTAGGCAAATCATACTACGCGTCCTTTATGATTTCCCTGATGTTGGTTGTATGTATTTCTTGTCACGTGTATTCATGTAGTTTAAAACTCTACATCCAGTGTCCCATTTGTTGGCCATGGTTCGCTTGTTAAAGTAATAAAATGTTTTTTAATGTACGAGATTGCCGAAAATATTTCTACAAACGCGTTTTATTTAATTAGTTGTCTGGCTATCTTATAAACAGATGGATTTTTGAAGAAAATATTATTCATGTAATTGATTATCTACACATGGATGTTTTCGAGGGAAGTTATGATTTGAAAAGATTTATTATTGTGCAGGCTTTCTTGGCTTGAACTGAATAGAATTGCTTTCCGTTGTAAAAAGAGTATGTTTTTTTGAAGTTAGGTTACGCGGTATAGTAGTTCGTTGTAAGTTTTCTAATGTTATGATTCGGGTTATTGTTGCCTGTGATACAAGTAATACAGTTCACGCTATTTCAAATATTGGAAACTTTTGTTATGCTTTGGGAATTGACTTGTTTCAGTGAAAATTATGAAATATTTTTAACGAAATTCACGTATATACTTTAAATGCACTTTATATGCGTTTGTATACGTACAGTACTGAAATTTTACAATTTTTTAAAGCAATTATTTTTGTATACTGTAATATCGGTTTAAATATAGTTAACGCGATTACGAGTGAACGTGAATTTCACTATATACAAATTATCCAATAATATAATCATTACAGACTGTTTGATTTTTTTTATTGATGGCTTAGAGACACGAAGTTATTCTTGTAGCTACAAATTTTAAATCTGTTCTTGTATACATCGTCGAGCATGGTTTGAAACATATGGCAGAATATGGGCGACTATATGGTAGAAGCGGCGTTGTTTGTTCCATGCCGAAAATGATTTCAACATTGTAGAATTTTCAAGGGACAAAGATAGGACATTGGAAGGTGCACCTTTTGAGGGCATCAATCCCACTAGTGTATGTATATATTTTCTTTCTGTGTATTGATATGTGGGTTTTCTATAAGTCAGCTCATCTAATTGGCTTTATAGATTTAGGTCACGTTAGAGTTTACAAGACAAAAATATTAAATTTTTTGGGATAAAAATTAATTTAGGACCATGCAATCATTCTAGGTTTTTAAAAAAAATAGGTTAAAATATGCTGTTTACATTTGGTTTTATTCTGTGAGAAATATTGCATAATTAGGCTTTAATTATAACGTATAGTTTAGGAATATAACATGCGTTTCCGTGATTGTTTTCAAGTCACACTGAGATAAACAAATTTGTGTAGAAACAATTTGGTAAATTTTAATTGTTTTGGTTTAGGGTTATGAATATGCTAATTACAGCAATTTCTATTATTTGGTTATTATTTATAAAACCAGATTAGTATTGTCTGCCAATAAGATCTTCGATATAGAAAATTAGCGTTACATTATTGTTTAGGTGATTTACGTAACACTTTACCGCTGCTGCGAAATGCATTTCGTTGGTGGATGATTAATTCCTTTATTGTTGTTGATTATTATTATATTTTCTTGGTCTTTACTTATCAAGAGTTGCTTTTAGGAAATGCTTGTAGACACAATGTAAGTGTATGCATGTTTATTAATATATATTAACAGTTATTAGATGTAATGGAAACCCAAGTTTTATGTAAAGTTGAATTACCATTTCAAATCGAACTGGTAATTGCAAACCGCTAAAAGAACAGCCACAGCAGGATTTGAAGCTGCGTCCATTAAATTACCGGTTCAACGCTCTAACCAACTGAGCTATGCAGCCAATTAATTAGAATGTGTTATAATTTATACTACTGAAGCATATTCCTGTTTTCGATTTTCAATTACGTCTTGCATTTAAGGTAATTCAATGGACACAGTAACTGATTACCTCAACAATACTGTACGGTATCCTCCCACCTTGGGGCTAACCTATGGTGGGAGGTGGGACGTGGGAAATGGGAAGTGGGAGGTGAATGTGAAGATGGACGGTGGGAGATGAAAGGTGGCAGATAGGACGTGAGAGATTGGATGTGGAAGATAGGAAGTGGGAGGTAAGAGGCTGTAGGTGGGAGGTGGAAATGTATAGTGGGAGGTGGAAGGCGGTAAGCAGAAGGTGACAGTTTTCATGAAGCGTGAGATGAGAGGAGGTGGTAGTTGGAAGGGGATGGGAAATAGGGAATGGTATGTATGAAGGGTTAGGTGGAATATAGAAAGTGGGAAACGAGTTGTGGGTGTTAAAAGGTGGGACGTGGGATGGGATGGGAAGTAGTAAGAGGTAGGAGGTGGAGTAGTAGGAGTCAATGCAATGCCAGACCGTCCCCAAATGCCCTACTGAAAACATAAAAGCTAATTTATTTGCGATAATGTTTTAATACCGCGTCCATTAAAATCAAATACAGCATGTTCAAGTTTCCCGTTGTAAAATCGTTTCCACTTCCGAAGCAACAATATTAATTTGCTTTTCTACTCTTAAGGAAAAATATTTTTGTAGGAATTCTTTGTTTTGTTTTTTTTTGCATCAACGCTTATTGTAAATTAATTTGATTTAAGAATTATTTTAATATCGTTTAATTTCCATTTTGCTTAAGTACTATTTGAATATGTAATGTGCTCAAATATAATTAAATGCGGGTAAATTCACAATATAGCCTTTATGTGCTAAATTGATTCTTTTTACTAAAAATATTTTCTTTTATTTGTAACTACAGTCATACGTTTCAAATTTGCTGATCTTTGATTCAATTAAACAATTTAACAAGGCGCAGATTTTGGAATTATTAAATTTATTTTAAATAACAATTTCAACTTAAATTACGATTTATTAAAAATTGTCGAGATTGTATGTAATATTTTAACGACATATTTTATTAATTTAAAACATTTTAGAAGTGCAGAGTGTACTGCGAAGCATTACTTTAGTTAAGAACGAGACAGTAAGAATAAATTTGTTAGTTTAGGATACATAGAATGGGTTTTATTTATAGGAAATTTGTAGTGGTTAAATAAAAGAAGCGACGCGATTTCAGATTTCTTTTCCTTTAAATTTAAATTAATTACATTAAACGAGAAATAACTTTAAACCAGTATTATTTTTATAAAGTACATGGTTTCAATGAATCATATATAACCATGAGAAGAACACCGACAACATAATAACCTTTACTTAGGACAGGAGGTGCGCAGTAATAATAACCATAAAACCCATAGACGCGGTAAGAACGCAACAAATGATTTACTATACACGGGAGATTTACAAAAATATGATGAGGAAACGCGCAGTTACCATACGAAGAGTTTGAATGAACGATACTCAAGTTAAAGAACGCAGGATCATTTGAATGCAGTATGGTATAGAGCATAAAATCGGCTGACTTGGATTGAACAAAGGCAAGCTATCTACTAAAGATCGGCCAATTAGAAATGACGGTTGACATAGACGGCACAAACAACGATAACTTCTGCTTATAGTATGTATAATTGTAGTTCAATCACGATTCGATTTTCTGCAATAATTAGTAGTGTCGGTCTAAAGTTTGAAGATACGGTTGCACCGTAAAAATATAAGTGCAATGTAATTGTTTGCCCGGTGAAAAAATATTTGAAATTTATTTGAAAGTAAAGATTGCGGTAACCTAATGTCGTTAAAAGGGACCAGACATTAACATTTTAAGGAAAAGCGCTAGCGCTTATGAACTCTTGTTGGGATGGACTGTAATTCAAAAGCAGATTACTCGTGAGTTACCTATTTTTAAATAAATGGTTGTTATTTGTAGAAAAGGTACAGCTAAAGTTCTAGTTAATCGCTTGCCATAGGAGGGCGAAATAGTAATGCACAAATTTTGCAAACAAATAATACTCGGTTGCCCTTCTGAATTATTGCGCAACCGCAAGCTGGTTAACTAAAAATACTGGCCTTTATCTTTGGTGGTTGTCGTCGTGGATTCTTTCAACGACGTTTGTATATATATATATATATATATATATATATATATATGTATATATTTGCTGTGACACAACCGCGAGTTGGAGCGCCGCTAATAGGGAGCTGTGACAACGCTTGGAGTTGGGGGTTGCGAAAATTATTCTCAGACTTAGGTACAGCAATGGGAAATTTGAAGTTACTATCTTACCTTCCTTTCCTTCGCTTTGCCATGCTAGCTCAACGGAAATTATACTGTGGAATTTAGAAAATAAAGTGATACACAAAAATCTCAAGAAACATCTATACTTCAAAAACATTTTTGTTTCATACAAAGAATTTATAAAACAGTTTACCGCTTAATTTCGTACAGAATATAATTCCCACGAGTTACTTACTTATTAAATATTCCTTACATAATTGTTGTAAAAAAGGTACACAATCCTCTTTAATTAATAGTTAGTTAATTTACCTATCTCTTATTACCACGCTTATGAGTGTGTTTGGCCAAAAACGTTTTACAGATAGTTCATTATAGGTCAAAATGCTTCAAACTTCAACCTCAAAATTCTCTGCAAACCATCAGCATCATAATTAGAAAACAATGTGAAGTTTTTCTAATTTAAAATACAAAATATTCAAATATTCTTATCAACTACGAAACAAAGAAATCCAAAGTTTATACTTATGGCTATTGTCAAGGAGTGTTTATCCAAATCTCCATTAGAAATTTCCATCAACAGTATTAAATGCTTTCATCTTAAATTTTTATCAAAAAGTGTGCATTCTGTCTTTAATTAACTTTAGAGCAGCTGTTGTATCGAAGAATGTTCAATTTTCACAGTATTGTATTTGATAACTTCTGTGTTTGAAACTACTCAAACGTACAAATTTCAAGTCGTATACTTATTTAACGCATGGGTTTCATTGCAACTCTGCACGGTTGATCTATATTTAACACTACATGGTCAATCTCGTAAAATAAAATGAATGTTGAACGTTAATCACTTCCGCTTATATAGAAAATAATCTCAATACGTCATTATTCTATTGTAATCTTGAATATTAGTCACTACTAAATGATGTAATATTTCCGAGAATTTACACCGCTTTCGCGCTTCAACGATCCAATTAGTGTCAAATTTATTATTTATGTTTTATCGTAAAACGTTTCGTTTAACCTTGTCTAATGCACGATGTTATCCGCTACTATCTTCTTCTTTCGTATTGTAATGCATAGACTAGTTATACTCGCGTTTCTTATTTTGGTTCCATTTTACAACCTTGTAATAGCCGCGGGTTTCTTTGTATCCATACCAATAATTAATTGGGTTTTAAAACATTTCTTAGTAAACATGACGCATTGTTTTCTAAATAAAGAAGGTTCTGAATTAATATTTAAAACTCATAAAGTGTTTTTGTGAACAAGAATAAATATTTAAAATATAAATTACTTCTAGTACTTTTAATTAATGAGGGCTTTTGTTCTTATGATTTATGAATTGTTATTGCTTTTATGCGAATATCTTTTACACACAAAATTTATCGTATAAATAATTAAAACTGGTAATTGCTTTGCATCTTAATAAAATACAGATTTTTGTATATATACATGATTAATTAAAGCTTTAAGTGCTTTCTTTATTCCTTGCAAATAAAATAAAATTGGTATGGCTCTCAAGTGGATGTATTAAATGGCTTTGTATTTATATCTTAGTGATTGAAACTCGTTTTTACTAAGTAATCATCAACGATTAAAATAAATTAATTATAAATTTGGGCTTTTAAGTTTACATTCGTTTTATGATCTTTTCATAATTGTAATGCACCGAAATTTAATCACATAGTAAATAAGGGTTTCTTTTATTGGCAAAGAAGTGCGCTTATATTATACAGGGTGGAACAATTAAATACCGTAATTAAGTTTCACTGTGAGCTACCCGGAGCAACTTTGTGTCACCGTATTCCGCTAGGAAGGCTGTTTTGTAGACTTACCCCAGAATTACCGTGACACAATATGAAAATTATGTTTTTGTAGCAACAATTAATCATTATCTTTTATATTAAACGTAGTTATTGTAAAGAAATATACATGATAAGATTTCAGAAACCAATTTGTTGAGTGCGCTTCCAAATAATCAAAACTTGCTAACAAATACCGACTTTATTATAGTTTTCTGAGTTTTATGAAAATGCAGTACAATCATAAAGAAATGAAATAATGTTACGACACGACAGCATTCAGTGAACTCTGTTGACATTATCTTCACATAGATGGTAAATCTATTAACCAAATAGCATACGGCATATTTGAACTAAGACATGAATTCCATTTTAATAAAATTTAACTGCTTCAAAATTTGTTTTGTATAACATGAATTACTAGTTGCACGTTTTAAAGGTGAGATTATAAATAATACATTCTAGAGACGCTTCTACCAGTTGATGTTCTTCAAAGTATTAACAATATTTCCTTTGAATAAGAACCATTCGAACTGTCTGACGACCAATTAATAATTATTTCCATTATCTTATTCGTCGCAACGTCAAGAAAATTTCTTTTCCAGTGCCATGATCAAAACGCTTACTCTAACAGACCGACTTTTCGCCTTCAACGTTGAAACGAAAGTGACCACTATCTATCTCGAATGTACCATAGAATAACCAATACTAAGATTACAAGGCTTAGAAGTTATGCGCATAGAAATCATTCGTAAATTATGACATCAGTTGGAAACACAGAATACGTGAACAAAGTTTAAACTGGCAACGTTCGTAAATAAAATTGCAGAAATTTATAAACAGAGGGATAGACCAAACCAGTAAATGCACTGTTTTGGTCTATTTTATATTTAAAAAATTTCCTGCTTTGTTAGTTTAATTTAAAAACCATTCAGTCTCAATCATTTAATTTACGTTTGCTATAATTACAAGCTATGGATATAGGGAACCAACTTTATTCGTCTTTCATTGAATTCACGAGTTTGGTTGTCTAGATTTTTGTCTCTTATTTTACAAGTCCACCTATTTACACTCTGATTCCTTATCTTACACGTAAACTTGACGAATGAGGGCTGTCCGGAATAAAGTGGGTGATTTGGTTTTACCTGGGATTGAGATAGTGTTGAATTTTAGAAACAGTACGTACCATAGAATATAATTTTGTTTTTGATCTAATTTAAAATGTACAATACATGTCTAATTTCGTATATAATCAAAATTAAATATGTACGAAGAAGTTGTCGAGTTACACAATTATTTAAGAAATAGTTTTACTCTAGACAAAGCGTAGAAAATGTCTACAAATTCAGAATGACTCATTAACTATAATTTGATTACGCGTGTTTCGGGATTTTAATTAAGTTTAAATGTGCATGTGTACGTGCAACTAAAAAGATAATCAGATGAAAGTGCCGGAAGTTACATCGAAACAAACTAGCGTGCTCCAAAGTGTATATACAGGCGCCAGTTTTCTAGTTTTTGAAGCAAGAAATTGATTGATTTATCGTAAATACGTGAGTAGATAGTAAAATTATTTACAATCGGTCAAACACACATTGATGTTGATAATTATTCAAGTGGTTATAACTCGGAAGCCATACTTATCTTCAAAGCATGGTTAGTCAATTTTACCGTTTCATCAATGTTAGTGTTAAAACCCGGCTCCTTTTTATTGAAAGCCTATGGTAAACTTCTAGTAGAGTTGGTATTAATTTTTTTATTTTTTTAATTGGCCTAATCTAAAGGAATTGAACGATGCTACAAAGAATTTTTTAATACAAATGCGTTGCAACCCTTTTAAATAACTTAGGTTAAAAGACAATTACAAAGCATTAATTTAAACCGTAATATTTGAACGGGTTGGATGTGGTAAAGCACAAAGTATGTACTGTGCTATTACGATTTCACTCGGTATAATAGGGTTTTGTAAGTGTGTTTGTGTAGGACAACGTTTAAAATGATGAATTGTTGCGGTATGAAAGTGATTGTTTTATTTACGTTTATATACATAATCATCATTAGGTCCTCAGTCCTGGAACTGGTTAGACGCGTACCCTCATTGTGTCCTATTTTGAACTAACCTACACATTTCCCTGAAATTTGCACAGCCTGCATTTACCACTATCTGATTTAGGTCTACATCTACCTCCGTTTTCCTATCTCTGCTTGTAATATATCCCATGCTATTCCCCAAACATGCCTTAGAACGTATTCTGCACTTCTATTTCTCCTATTTTTTTCCACAGACATCTTTATTTCCTTACTATTTCTATAACCTATTTGTTATTAACTACTACCGTCTTTCTGTCTGCATTTCCTACTGCCCGTATTTCATAGGCATACAGTGGGGTGCTCCACACATATGCTCTCAACAGATTTCTTCTTGTTTCTATGTTTGTTGTCTTTGATCATGGGCGCTGTTTTCTCTTATTATATGCAGTTCGGTCCCCTTCTACTGTTTTACAATTATATACCCTATTTCTCTGACATTCAGTGGTTGTAAAGGGGGAGGCGGCTCCGTGGCGTAGTGGTATGTGTGTGACTGATACGCTCAAGGTCCCGCGTTCGAATCCCGACACGGTCCGCTTAAAAAATGTTAGGCGAGGATTTTTCACAAAAATACACCCTTGTTCGGATGAGAGGTAAAATGGAGGTCCCGTGTGTGAGTGTTGTCACGCACGTTATAGATCCCTACCTTGCTTGGAACAGCAAGGGTTCGGCAAAATTCCAAATTTTTCAGGTAAAAAAAACTCGCTTCCTGGTCAATGTAGTACCTTCGGGTGGAGCATTGGAAAATCACATGTAAGGTTGTGAAGGGGGGTAAGCAGCCTGTGGCTGCCAAGATCCCCCAACACTTAAACATTTGCCGAATAAATAGTTTTCCAGTAAATCCTCTCACACAATTAACATTATTCGAGAATATTGCACAACCAATACCTGTAGTTTCTTATAATAATCATTGTGTTTAAGTACAGTTTTTTTTTCGTCATTAGTTTATCCATCTTGTGACTGATTGGATGCGTACCTCCATTGATTTCTATTCTGAGCTAGTCTACACATTTCCTTGAAATTCCTGAACCCTACATCTTTCACTATCTGTGTGCAATAGTCTAACCTATGTCTACCTCTACTTCTCTTTTTTCCCATCTCTGCTTCTAATATATGCCGCACTATTCCCTCATGCCGTAGTATGTGGCCTATCATCCTATCTCTCCTATTTTTACCATTTTCCACATATTTCTTTCTTTCCCTACCATTTTTAGTACTTCTTTGTTCTTAACTTTATCTGTCCATGATATCTTTATCATTCGTTTGTAGCACCACATTTCAAAGGCTTCTACCTTTTTCTTGTCCGTTTCTCCTACTGCCCAGGTTTCACAGCCGTACAGTGATGTGCTCCACACATATGTTTTAAGCAATCTGTTCCTTGTTTCGATGTTTGTTGTCTTTTCTTCTTAAATGTAGCACGACCTTATGCTAGTCTTTATTTTATATCTTTTGCGCGTTTATATACATGACATTTATTTTATAACCACGAAGAGTGTTGCAAATTACTTTTTGATTTTATGTGAACATTTTGTTTTAATGTAACATTACATTGCAGGCTGTATCGACCGCAAAATACTACAATAAAAAGGGTTAAGCATTATGGTGAATATTCGGAGATGAAAAATATGCCAAACTTCAACTTGCACTACGACTGTTTACGACTTTTCAGTTAACACGGTATCCTTCAATTCCTTTTTTTTGTTTTGAAATTGCGTTGCTTTCGTTGTTCCCTTCCTTATGCAGTCGGCCCTTTTATACCGTTCTAACTTTTATAACAACAGTGCCTGCTTCTAAATAATGTAATCATAAAAGTCCATAAACCAAGTTAACCCTTATGTCGTTTATTAAGCGCTCCACTACTAATTGTAGTTTAGCAACTAACAATAATATTAGCATTCATGCTAGTTTAACAATCTTTTCTCACCAATTTATTTATTGACCATTGGAAATGAAGTAGAAGATAGATACAGATTACAGGTGGGGTTCGTTTTTATTTTACTTATTCCTTGTTGAGCTTCAACTGTTCTTAGTGATAATATTAGAAAACTTCTCATTCACCCGAGTGCTGAATCACCTATCTCTATAGGCCTGCAGCTTTAGTAATCGTTTCCTACCTGTCAAATTTGTATATATTGAAGTTGGGTTATGGTAAGTTGAACATAATAATTAAATTCAATTTCTTATCGTTCGAGCCTCCTTGCACTTAATGCTACCCACCACTTGGCGTGGACTTGTGTGTGCGTGTGTGTGTGTGTGTGTATGGGCGTATGTGCGCGCACGCGCGTGTGTGGATGTGTGTGCGCGTGTACGCGTGTGTGCGCGCGCGTGTGCGTGCGTGTGTGAGCGAGTGTGCATGTGTGAGCGTGTGTACGTTTGCGCGTGTGTGCCTATCCGCGTGTCTCTGTGTGCGTACGCGCGCGAGGACGTGTGCACGTGCGTGTTAATGCGCGAGCGGTAGCGTGTGAACGCATCCTCGCGTGTAAGTGCGTGCGTTCGTGCGTGTGTTTGCGGATGTGCGTGTTTGAATGGGTACATATATGCACGTATGCGTATGTGGGTGCATGTGTGTGTACGTATGCGCACTAGCTTGCTCGCATGCGGATCTGTGTGCACGTATGCGTGTGAGCGTTTACGCAGTGCGTGTGAGCGCGTATGCGCGTGTGCGCGTGTACGTATGTCCGTGTGTGCGCGCGCTTGTGCGTGTACGGGTATGAATGTGTGCGCGCGTGGGTGTGTGTGCATGTTTATGTGTGCGTGTTTGTGTAACTGCATGTTTGTGACTTGCGCGAAGGATGCATGTATGCATGTCATTCATAAACGTTTCGAACTAATTCGGAATTCTTTTAGCCCGTTTAGGAAATGATGACTAAGTCAAATCGGATTAATGCATTCAATTTCTTTCTTACGGTCAATTCTTTTATCGGATATATAAAAACCATCAAAGAACATGATGTACTAAATAACATAAAATGCATTTTTATATCAAGGTATTTTAGCAATAGCAATAAGCGTGTCGTAATATTACGATATGATCGTTATGTAAAGAATTGCGAATATAAAAGGATGATCTTGATACATTATATTAATGAATACCGATTAATGAGAGCCATTCATTTACAAGCCTAAGTTTATATTTGGTCATCATAATAATTAAAATGCCTATATTTGGATATGTAGCTAGATCTCAATCAGCGGTATTCCTACTAAATAACCAATGCATTTAATGGCGCCATCCTATTATGTTCGACATTGCTATTTGAGAGTAAATAAACGAAAGGTTAATTGGCTGCAGCGTAGCGATGGGCCAATGAATTGACTATTAGTACGGGCAAACAGGCGGTAGCTTATGACCTCTGGCTTCGTTAGTGAACCACCTTTGCCTTCTGCTACTTCGTGGTTTCCTAGTAAAGCTTGTGTACTGTATGGCATATACTGAAGTCTTTGGTTATACTCCCTTGTGAGCAAGCTTTCCTTCTGAATAGAGTTCATCAGATGTGATTATGCTTGCGAATTTGCCCTTGGCGAATAAAGCACATGTTTGTTTTATTTTATGTGCACTAGAAAGCGCTATCTCTATTTCTGCAGAAGAAAACCGTTATCCACTTTACTATTCATGCACTACTGCGGCATAAAATGTGATTGACTCATATCGAGATGGTGTAATATATTTTTGCAAAAGCATATTAGTTTCAAAGCGTTCCTGCATAGATGTGAACTAAAAACGTGTGCTCTTAGTTATTTAATTTTTGTTTAAAAAGTCTATTTAGGATTATGTACACTTCAATTCTGGAGCAGCATAGACATACTTAATACCTAAAAATTTTTTAATAGTGTTATCCTGAAGCAATTTATAATAAGACAAATAATTTTAAAAGAAAATAAAATACACTTGTAGCTTGTTAAGCGATATCATAACAAATCTAAATGTACATTTGCTGGAAATGCAGCAATAATACCAATTAGCTTTCGGTTAAAGTTCCTATAGATAATAATTTAGACCTACTTTTTTTATGCGCTTTAAACACAAAAGCAAGTTATTTCTATGTTTTTTTGGATGACGGGCACCCATACCATTAGATTCAACAATTTGTATGTATAAATACAATTACTCTGTTCCGGATTCAGCAACCTTTTCATTATACTCTACATGCTTCGATTACACGTGAATTTGTCCTAAACCGATTGACTAACAGTTGAATTTCATGTGCAAATCCTTCATATAGTATCCCAATAAAAGAATCCGCCTATTTGTAGATCGGCTTATTTTTCGTCGCACAATTTTTGCACTTTCAAATTTTATTTGTTCTGAATTTTAACGTTTCACTACTTAATTTCATTACGTGAATTTCTGCTGCATTTGAGCAATCTTTGTGCCTGGTTGAATATGAACTGACTCTTTATTTATTTTTTATTGTATTTATAAGCCCTTCCCACCAATCGTTTCCATTGGCGTGTTAATCGATTTAAACTTGTACTTTGCCTTATTTCTGGCAGAACTCGGTGTTTTCTCAAATTCCCTGGTTTAATTCTTCGACGAAATGCTTTCTCAGTCGCGTAAGCGTTCTGCTACATTACAGTATTTTGTTTGCATTTCCGATTATTGCTTTTATCCAGTCACGTATTTAATATTTGTCGTTTACAAGTCCAAGATTTATCATTTAATTGACCCGCCTGGTGTTTATTTGTTTGTTACAGAGTGTTGGTTTTCTGAACAAATGTATTCTTTCTAGTCACGTATTTAGTGACGTATTAAGATGCGTCTGCATATACATGCGTTGATATTTTCGAAGTAATTATTAAATATTTGGAATGCCAATTTATTTATCTTTCCCGATAATTTTATTTGCTGCAATTAGTTGCTTCTAAAATCTTATCTTTACTCGTAAATTATACTTAAACATATTATACGACGCACACATTACTATTCTAATTAAATGGTATTGGATTATTACTAAAGGAGCTTCTTTCTCATGCATTAAATCAGATATCCTTTATATACAGTGTCCTCGCAATTGACTTTTTGTAGAGTAGTCGATTTACTCCTATAATTGATGGAATTATTTGATTTTCTTAAAGTTAAAGTTATATATACCTAACCTAGGACACCTATGGCTTAATCTACCCTTGAACTAGACTCTTATCATAGCAATACACACATATATATATATATATAATATATATGTATATATATATATATATATATATATAATCGTGTTATTTGTAGATTAGAATTTATTAGATTAGGTAACTGAGAAATTAGTTCAAGCTCCCGTGTGTATATACAACACATTAGTAAGTTAAGACGTTTTTCAGAGCTCTAGGTTAAGGATTAATTAGTTTACAGTTGAGCTTCATAATCAAATTGGCTTCAATATTCGCCGTGGCAAAAATGCGTCAAAAAATTCTCAATATGCGTTTATAGAAGGAAACAGAATTAAGCAATTTTATCTACTAATCATTAAATGTAAATATTTTGGGGTATAGGGTAATTTAGACTAGATTTATAATATTAATTAAAATTAGCTTTTCAATGTTACGTTCGTGTTATATTAATAATCATAAGCTCAAATTGGCGTGTGTAAATATGGTTCTGAGGTATATTTTCATTTTAACCTTGGTAAACGTTCTAAACGCGTTTCTATTAAGGTGTTTACGAAAACTAGTAACGGTTATCGCTTCCGAGAGAAACAACCAGTTGAAAACATTCTGAGTAGTAATTATGTTTAAGGATATTAGGGGAGAAATGTTTAACAGATAGTTCTTTGAAAGGCAGAGGCCGTTAAAGACTGTGGATCGATATTTTATAAGGAAAGATGGTCTTTAAGATGCGTTAGCAAAGGACAGTATATAACATATGTTTTGTGGTGGGTTGAGTTTTAAACGAATGAATAAACAAAGACGGATCGAAACCTATAGGTGTGAGAAGGATGCAAAATGCCTGTTTAAGGTATCGATTTAGATGTGGACTGAGAATGAGGTAGGGATGCGATAAACAAACTACCTAAAGAGAACAAAGAAAAAGGATTATTTTTCACAGGTGAAAATAAGATGAGAGATAGGTTACAATTAAGTGAGGGTTTATGAACGTGCAAACGGAGCAAGACACATGATGAGGGGCGTGGATAGACCAAGCATTTTGAAGACAGTTGGGGCGCGATTTCAGTGTATTGAGCAGCCATTAGAAAACGAAGTGGTGGTTTTCGAGGTAAAACGGTTATTTGTTGTGAAAAATTCCGAGATTTTGATAGACGGTTGGTGTTTGTGTGCTACAATACTTGGTATTGCAGAAGGCCAACACGAGGTTTTCGAGAATTTGTAGACGCTTGAAAATGTTTGTTTAGAGGAATTGAAAAACGGTTGGGAAAGGGTACCTGGAAAGGGTGTTTGTGGGGTTGTGAAGTGGTGCGAGTTGGATCTATATAAACGCATACAAAAGGGGGATGCGCTCTCTTACTTCTTCGCTTACCTTTGAGGTTAACTCAAATAGTCAATCTTATTCAGTGCTTTTTATTGTTAGTTGTAATTACACAAGTTGGTATAGTGATAATTATTTGACATAGAGAAAAACTGAAAGTAAATATAGAGTTAAGAGCGAAGCTTTTATTAAGCATGTAAGTACCAACAACTGCTATTTTGGGTGTTGGAGCGTACAAAGGCGTTATTAAATGAAAATTTAATGGTGATTGCATCAAGCAAATCTAAAATGGAATGGCAATAGGAGATTTTGGAAGTTTGGATGCAATTTCTATCGAGAATTAGGAGGGATTTGGATAGCAGCGTGCCGAGAGGGATAGTGTTTCAACTTGGAGAGCGGTTCCAGAGCCTAGAGTCGTTCTAGACGGCAACTTCTTCGAGGGTTGTTTGCAGCTGCTTGCGATATAATGGTTACCAGGTAACGAACTTTTATCAAACATTGTTGTGCTGTTTATTTGAGGTCTTTTAACTCTTTTGTGCTTTTGAGTGATTATTTCTATGAATTTCGATGAACTGAAAATTTTACTGACATTATATGTAAATGAAAACAGGCTTATAATTAATGTAAGGATAACCAGGCAGTGTTGTACAAAGTAAAGGGGACTTTTATTATTGCAGTGCTATAATGTTGCACACAGGTTTAAAGAGTTTTACTGTGAGCTCATATTAAGACGAGAGTTAAAGTCAGCTAAAAGGATAGCCCACTTACTTTAATATGGTATATGTTGGATAAAGATATTTAATACAAATTCATTTTTGAAATTGAATTGCTTCTAGTCAAAGTTATATTATGGTATGTAATGAAAATAGTTTTGGAGGATGTATATTTTATTACGTGTAAATAGAGTGCGATATATTTTGTAAGTTGCGTTATTTTGAGTATGATTGTAGGGCAGTACGTTTCTTTTAGATTACAGCATAGTGGCAGTTAGGTAGAGTTGAGATTCTGCAGTCTAGGTAAGCCTCTAGGAAAGTGTTTTCATAAGCAATTTTAGGAAGGAGCGAAGCATCCGAGGTAAGTTTCACAATAAAAGTGGCTTCCCAACGGAGGGGCTTGAGTAGTTAAAGCCTAGCCTTCACAATAATATGTATTAGGTAGTTTTTTACACAAGGAAATTTGATAAATACTAACATATTGCAATCAACAAGATGAAATAATAACTTAGACTTTTATGAAAAGCCCAAATGATCATTTCAAATCGTGCTAGTAATTGAAAGAAAGAAAATATAAGATCTTGGACACGACTTGAACCTGAATGTTAGTCTTTCCGGGACTATGCGATTACCAATTACGCCACCGAGACCGATGACGATAATTGGAAAATTGGTAAACGCATATTCCCAGAAAGACTAAGATTCAGGTTCAAGTCGTGTCTAAGACTTTATATTTTCTTTCTTTCTATTAGCTCGATTTGAAATGATCATTTGGGCTTTGCATAAAAGTTTAGTTATTATTTCATCTTGTTAATTATATATATATATATAATATATTTTAAAGATAATGACCTTCTAGTAATATTAAATGTTTTTAATGGGTTTGAGGTCAGCTGGTAAAAAGAAAACTCTTTTATAATGCCTAAATTTTCGGATTTATTTAATTCTTGTTCACAGGCTTCTAAAAATGTTATAAACAACTAGGCTAAATTATACAAATATTAATTGCAACTTACAAGATGAGTTGTTTTAAAAATTAACATCGAAATTAATTATTAAACATAACTATTTTTAGTTTTCACTTTCAAATGTAGGAAGGATATATAATTTGTGTAAGAAGAAATGTAAAATAAAAATTATGTCAGATTTTGAAATATTTCAAATTCTCTTTTTAAGAGGATACCTGATACCTTTATTTAATGTATATGTTATGTTGTATGTGATAGTTGTTTGTTTGTATGTGTGTGTGTGTGTGTGTATGCCCACGCGTTAGGTTGTGTGGTTTGAATGTGTTTATGTATTTATAACGTTGAACATATTAACAAATATTACATTAGGTATGTAGCTATGTTTTAAAATTAAGTAAATATGTGTAAATCGAGCTCAAACCACTAATATCAGTTTTTATTTATACTATCTTTTGTATTAAAATGTGATACATTTCAAGAAATAGTCTTTTTTGTTTATCTTTCTCTAATTCTAAAATTTTTGGATTTTTGAAATCTATTCTATGATCTAAATTAGCTGAATGACTCGATAAAGCACATGAATTTGGTTTAACTTCTATGTCACTTCTGTGTTGAATTATACGCTGATTTAAGGATTGACATGTTTGTCCAATATACAGGCCATTACAATCTAAACAATTAATTTGGTACACAATATTTTTTTGAAATAGTTCGGGTGTTTTATCTTTTAATTTTGAAAAGAGATTGTTGACTGTTAAAATATTTTTCTTTGCATACTTAAAATTATAATTTTTAAATACTTTAATTAGTTTATGGGTTAATTCATTGTCTATATTTGATATTGTTTTATATATTTCTAAATTTTTGCTGTTGTTACTAATTGTGTTATTTTTGTTTATATTACTGTTACTGTTGTTTGTGTTTTTATATTCTTCAGAGGTATATAGTAATTTTGTTATTAGAGGTGTGGGATAGTTGTTGTTTTTTAAAATGTTTGAAAGTTTTTTTATATTTTTATTGTAGAATGTTGGATGACATATTCTTTTGATTCGATTTTTTAATCCTAAAATAAAATTTATTTTTGTTTTGAAAGGGTGATATGAATGGTAATTTAAATATCTGTTGGAATGGCTTTGTTTTTGATACCAATCTAAAATTATTTTATTTTCATCGTTTCGAATTAATAAAGTGTCCATGAAAGGTACCGATTTATTGGATTCTGTTTCTTTATCGAGTCATTCAGCTAATTTAGATCATAGAATAGATTTCAAAAATCCAAAAATTTTAGAATTAGAGAAAGATAAACAAAAAAGACTATTTCTTGAAATGTATCACATTTTTAATACAAAAGATAGTATAAATAAAAAAACTGATATTAGTGGTTTGAGCTCGATTTACACATATTTACTTAATTTTAAAACATAGCTACATACCTAATGTAATATTTGTTAATATGTTCAACGTTATAAATACATAAACACATTCAAACCACACAACCTAACGCGTGGGCATACACACACACACACACACATACAAACAAACAACTATCACATACAACATAACATATACATTAAATAAAGGTATCAGGTATCCTCTTAAAAAGAGAATTTGAAATATTTCAAAATCTGACATAATTTTATTTTACATTTCTTCTTACACAAATTATATATCCTTCCTACATTTGAAAGTGAAAACTAAAATAGTTATGTTTAATAATTAATTTCGATGTTAATTTTTAAAACAACTCATCTTGTAAGTTGCAATTAATATTTGTATAATTTAGCCTAGTTGTTTATAACATTTTTAGAAGCCTGTGAACAAGAATTAAATAAATCCGAAAATTTAGGCATTATAAAAGAGTTTTCTTTTTACCAGCTGACCTCAAACCCATTAAAAACATTTAATATATATATATATATATATATATATATATATACACGCACACTGTTACGTCATCATCGAACAATTCGGTATTTGTGACAATAAATACCATCAGTGCGTTCACCCTACAGTTTGAGTGAAACATTTTATACCGACAGTGTGGAAGTGCGTTGAAGAACACAGTCGCATCCGAACCCTTGCAGAAGCCGGTTGTATGAGAGCTTTTGAAAGCGACACCGACATCACCCGGTCCAGCGTGTTACTGGTGGTCCGTAAAAAGCTTTTGTGTGTGAACGTTATTGCCCACAGCGGCACAGGATAAAAGGTATTTATACCCTTTATTAAGTAGTTTGGTGTAGTTGTTTTTAATTATTACATAACCGCTCCACCGCTATTGTTATTGCTACAAAAAGCAATTGGTCCTTCCCTATAATAGCATATTTATATCATCTCCTTAAACCCCAATCAACCATTGGTCCTAATTCGATCCGCATTCACCAGTTCTGTGGTATACGCATGTCCTAAATTAAATACACTTTTGCATTTCAGCGAGCGTTTTTTAATTAATTAATGATTTAGCTTTAAATTTGTGTTCAAGCCCCATATTTAGCGGGTTAAAATGTGTAAATATTATTTATACTGTCTTTAAAATTAAATAAGCGATTTTGCCGTAATGTGTTAGTTTTCAGTTTTAAATATATTTTAGCGGCATAAAACACAAAGCAACCTGAAAATTATAGTCGCTTTATACTTCTTAAATAAGAAAGGAAAGAGATTTGCTTTGTATTTAAAAGCTATTGCACGTTTTGTATCACAACCCTTTCAGTCGGTTTGCAGTAAATATTCGATACATCTGCAAAGGGTAATAGAATGTAAAAGCTGCATTTTTCTTGCAAACACGTTAAGCCTCATGTTTCCTCTGAGCTTTGATGTAAAGCCGCCCGGGTTATAAGCGGTACATCTTATCTAAACACTTTGTTTGACAAACCGGTAGGTTTCCGACGTCTTGTTTTAAGACCACATTGCAGGCTAATGGTCATAAAACGTGATTTAGTGGTTTATACGCTATTTGACATTTTTTGTGTCTTGACCAACAACCCATAATATTTTAGTATTTCTCATCGCACATCTGACCGGTACCGTTTTACAACATTTTATTGTAGGCCTTTCACAATAACAGTCACTATGGCTCCGAAGAAGGCACATGTAGTAGAACTAGAATTATAGAAATTATAGAAATGTTTGAGCTTAGTAATGCTATACAAAGTAACCCAACTTTAAAAACGTTGTTCCTTATTCAAACAAGGGGAGTACATGACCTTTATACAATTTTCAATAAAATTTTAGTTGATGTCTTAGCTTCGGGTGACGAGGTAGAATCATTAAATTACAACGCTGTACGGAAGGAAGTAGATTCCGCTTATTATTGCATACTGCTGCATCTCAAAACGTTGCAAGAAACGCGGGCACAAATCACGGAAAATGCTCCAAGCAGCACGGTATCAAAATTGGCACCGTTAAAACTCCCACTTTTTAATAATGAGGTAACTGAATTTTCGTCTTTCATCGATTTATTTGACAGTCTGGTCTATAATAACGCGTCGCTGTCCAATATCGAAAAATTACATTATCTTATCAGTTGCTGTACCGGGGAGTCTTTAAGAATCATTAAATCGGTACCCATTTCAGGAGATAATTTCATTATCTTATATAACGCCTTGCGTGAGCGATTTAGCAATCCGCGTTTATTGGCAACTTTGCATTGTAAAGCAATGAAAGACTTTCCACCTTTAAAATCAGAAGACCCTAAGAAACTTAGCGCACTTATTGATTGTTTTTCAGAGAACCTTGCTGTTCTAACTAACTTAAGGTTTCCCACTGAACATTGGAACTTTATTCTGGTCGATTTGCTTTTAGAAAAACTCGATCCGTTCACTAGAAAACGCTTCGAACTCCAATCGGATCCGAAGCAAATACCCAATTTCGAGGATTTGAGATATTTTTTAACTCAACAATGTGCAGCGTTGGAAACTTTTTCTTCAATCGCACCTGTTTCTTATTCGACGACTGTCCATACATCTCACACATCAGTGCCTAAGAAATCCTCAGCGTTTCAGTTTAAACCAAGAGTTTCTTCTAACGTAGTCTCACTGGACACACCAAGTAGCTCCAGTGACTCAAAGAATTCATTTTCGCACCATTGTCCTTCTTGCAAGGGCAATCACTTAATTTACAGATGTCAATCGTTTCTAAAGAAAACTCCGACAGAACGTTTCGACATTGTCAAACGCTTACGCCTTTGTTTAAATTGCTTACGAACAGACCATGCGTCCATGCAATGCAAATCTTATAATTCCTGTCGAACTTGCGCCAAGCCGCATCATACCTTGCTACATTTTGAAGCGCAACCTGCTTCTAGCCGTTCAGCTGAACCGATCGCTACACCTATGCATAAAAATGCCAATAGGACGCAGTCAGCCTTCCGGCAAATGTTTTGTCTTCACAGACGAATTCAAGTCTTGGGGTTACTGTCTTACTCTCCACTGCTGTTGTGGAAGTTCAAGACCGGTCTGGTAGATACAAACCGATCAGGGTACTCTTAGACCCTGGCTCTCAAGCTAGCTTTATTCGAGACGATTGCGTGAGCAAACTTTGGCTTCCACGCATACGTTCTCAAGTTCCGATTTATGGACTTGGGCAGACAACTTCAGCAGTCAATAGGGTGCCGTCAGCTGCACCATTCGCTCTATGTTAGACTCTGAAAATCTCTAGAAGTCACAACTTTTGTGCTTTCGTCAATATCTGGCAAATTACCTAGCGTTGAAGTTCCTAATAATTGGGAACACTTATGCGGCCTGCACCTTGCAGACCCGACCTGGAACTCTCCAGGAACTATTGACATGCTCCTTGGAGCAGATGTTTATCCGTTCATCATCAATGGCGGTGTTATACATGGCAAATTTCTTCAGCCTGCCGCCATAAATACAATTTTTGGTTGGACTATCATTGGTCCCACAAAAAGCTTGCAGTCTGATACTGTCCAAGCATTTTTTACTTCTGTAGAAGATCCTATCGACCAGACCCTAAGGCGGTTTTGAGAGATAGACGAGTTGCCATCCAAGCCTTATACTTCTCCAGAAGAAGAAAAGGCAGATTTGATTTTTGAAAACACGTTTTCTCGTGACCCTAGCGGTCGTTTTATTGTTGCGTTACCGTTCAACGATACTTTGCCCGTTTTTGATAATTCCTTTAACATGGCTAAAAAAAGACTATTTTCGTTGGAGCGCAAATTGCATGCTCAACCGGAGCTACGCGCCCAATACAACAATTTCATGCAGGACTATCTTGATGCGGGTCATATGGCATTACTCGATTCTCCGCCCGTTGGGAACGATAATTATTTTTTACCCCATCATCCTGTCTTTAAAGAAGAAGGTCATACTTCTAAAATTCGTGTGGTTTTTGACGCCTCTGCAAAAGCTAAAAACAACGTGTCACTTAATGACACTTAATTGGCTGGACCTAGTCTCCAAAATGACATTTCGTCAATCTTACTTAAATTTCGCTCTCATCGTTTCGTTTTTACTTGTGATGTTCGCCAAATGTATCGACAAATTTTGGTTACCGAAGAACATCGAAAGTTTCAGTTAATTGTTTGGCGGTTCTCCGCAGAAGAACCCATTCAGACTTATCAGCTTAATACAGTGACCTATGGTATTAAGTCATCGCCTTATCTAGCATTAAGGACTCTTCAGCAATTAGCCATTGACGAAGGCAAAAGGTTTCCGTTAGCCGCTGAGGCTATACGGTCAAATCTATATATTGATGATTTCGTCGCCGGTGGAGATTCTATACAATCGGCCCGCGAAATTAAAGATCAACTTATCCGACTTTTACATTTGGCTGGTTTTGAACTTCGAAAATGGAGTTCTAATTCAGCTTCTATTTTGGAAGGCATTCCGTCAGATTTTTGCCAATATACTTCTCTCGATTTCGATACTGACGAATCAATAAAAATATTAGGTCTACAATGGTCACCTACAGAAGATATTTTCTCATTTCGGGTTAAACCATTAAACCCAATATGTACAAAGCGCAACATACTTTCGCAAGTTGCCAGAATATATGATCCATTAGGATTTTTAGCACCACTAACACTTTTTGCAAAACGCCTAATCCAGCATCTGTGGATGTTAGGTTTAAATTGGGATGATATCCCACCAGCAGACATTTCGTCTCAATGGCAGCAGTATCAAGAAGAGTTGCCGTTATTATCGTCATTAAAGTTACCACGTTGTTTACCCCCTTCGGATCCTTTTACTTGTCATTTGCATGGGTTTTGCGATGCTAGCGAAGTAGGGTATGCAGCGGTAGTGTATTTCCAGTTCATAAATCAAACTACTGGAGAAATAACTGTACAATTTGTAACCGCTAAAACAAAAGTAGCTCCAATTAAGCGCATTTCAATTCCACGTTTGGAATTATGTGTTGCCGTTTTATTAACCGATTTACTTTCTTTTACCATTCGTTCTTATCAAGGCTTGATTGACATCTCCGATGTTTCAGCGTGGAGTGAATCTACGGTCGCTCTCACTTGGATACGTTCTCCACCTTTTCGTTGGAAAACTTTTGTGGCAAACCGTGTTAGCCACATTCAAGAAATCATTGCACCTAGCCGATGGTTTTATATTAAATCTTCGCATAATCCGGCTGATCCTGCATCTCGGGGATTAATGCCAAGCGCGGTTATTTCATGTTCGCTATGGTGGGCGGGGCCTGAATGGCTTCACTACCCTAGTGACTCGTGGCCGCCTCAACCAACATTGTCAACCTCAATTGCTGAGGTAACTACGGAAAAGAAGATCCTAACATTTGTCGCTCAAACAGATCCAAACGTCATTGACATTCTACTAAGTCGTTTTTCATCGTTATATAAAATCCAAGGCATCGTGGCTTATATTTATATACAGACATTGAATTACACAATGCTCTCATGATTATCGTCCGGCATGTACAAAATGTTACATTTTCAAAGGAAATAGCTTCGATCAAGGCAAACCGTAAGTTACCTAAAAGCTTGCGAAAACTTTCTCCATTTGTTGATCCACAAAACATCTTAAGAGTAGGTGGGCGCTTGACACATTCTTCGCTTTCCTATTTCGAAAAGTTTCCTGCGTTATTGCCTCAGCGGCACCGATTAACCGAACTTATCATTCGGTCAACTCATGAAAGGTATTGCCATCCTGGTGTTAATACCACAGCGTATCTTATCCAACAGAATTTCTGGATCCTTTCTATTAAAAATTCAATCCGAAGTTATTTATCATCATGTCATAGATGTTTTCGTACCAAACCGGTCCTGGTAACTCCTCCTATGGGAGACCTACCGGCAGCACGTATTACCCAAATCAAACCGTTCAGTATTGTTGGTGTTGATTTTGTTGGCCCTCTTTTAATAAGTGCTAACCGCCTACGAGGCTCTAAAACTCTTAAGGCCTATATTTGTATTTTTGTTTGTTTTGCCACTAAGACCGCACATATTGAACTTGTTTCGGATTTGTCGGCAGACGCGTTTCTTGCCGCTTTGCGACGATTTATAGCACGGCGAGGACGCTGTTCTCAAATATTTAGTGATTGCGGTACTAATTTTGTAGGTGCCTATCGTCAGCTTACGAGTTATCTGCATAGTGCAGTAACCTCAGAAAGGATAAAGTGGTCGTTTAATCCACCTAGCGCCCCTCACTTCGGTGGCTTGTGGGAAAGCGGTGTTAAGTCGGTAAAGACACACCTAGCTCGCGTAATCGGCGAACAAAACCTTACCTTTGAGGAACTGTACACAGTTCTTACGCAAATTGAATCTGTTCTAAATTCAAGGCCACTCTGCGCTTTGAGTTCGGATCCAAATGACTTGCGTTGCCTAACACCAGGTCATTTCCTAACTATGGAGCCTCTTTCTGCACCACCAGATGAGGACCATTCAACCAACGTTTTACCATTAAAAGCAGGTGGAAACTCCTGCAAAACTCCACCAAGATTTTTGGGCTCGCTGGAGCCATGAGTACTACATACTCTAAATCAAAGGTTAAATGGCACTCTAAGGTAGGTGTCCGACAAGTTGAAAAGGACACTATTGTCCTCATCAAGGACGACCAGCTTTCTCCACTTCAATGGAAGTTTGGTCGTATTATTAATACCTTTCCCGGTGCGGACGGTATTATACGTGTCGCTGAAATCAAAACTGCACATGGCACATTAAAACGACCTTTGGTCAAACTAGCACCACTACCGGTATTTTAATTTTATTTTATGTTTAGATGTATATACACATTTCTTACATGTATAGTAGTATATTATTTTTACATATTTGCTTATTTACATATATATTTTAATTTTTTTGCATAGTTGGTAATATCGCTCGCTGTAGTGTACCACCCTATCTTTCGTTACCTGTTTTCCTAGCAAGGTCAAATCCCATGTGATTTCCTTCACCCAACCTACTTCCCTCCTTTTCAAAATTCTATAAATTTGGTGGGCGGTATGTTACGTCATCATCGAACAATTCGGTATTTGTGACAATAAATACCATCAGTGCGTTCACCCTACAGTATGAGTGAAACATTTTATACCGACAGTGTGGAAGTGCGTTGAAGAACACAGTCGCATCCGAACCCTTGCAGAAGCCGGTTGTATGAGAGCTTTTGAAAGCGACACCGACATCACCCGGTCGAGCGTGTTACTGGTGGTCCGTAAAAAGCTTTTGTGTGTGAACGTTATTTCCCACAGCGGCACAGGATAAAAGGTATTTATACCCTTTATTAAGTAGTTTGGTGTAGTTGTTTTTAATTATTACATAACCGCTCCACGGCTATTGTTATTGCTACAAAAAGCAATTGGTCCTTCCCTATAATAGCATATTTATATCATCTCCTTAAACCCCCATTAATCACACACTATATTCTCTGTATTTACTATTGAGAGCAGCTATAAACCAATTCAGAATTTTTATTTTCTTACATGTAAATGGTACTAACTCTATCGTTCATATGTTTTTCAAAAGTTCAAATTATTGAAATTCTCCAATAACAAGGTTTTTTCATTATTGTCTAAATATAGTTTTATTTGTCTAATCTGATGTTACCAGTGTTCGTATGCCTTTCCCGCTTCCTAACAATAAAATTATAGATATACATCCATAGATATAACGATTTTACTAGATGGGTATAGCAAAATTATAAATACTTTTTATAGCTTCTACTTACTCCATATTGGCATAGGGATATTTAAAAAACGTGATAGTTTCTACAATGTGTCCTTATTGTGCGCTATAACATATTTCATTTTGTTTCTGATGCGTTGTTAACTAACTTGACACATTGTTTTTAGCTATTTTTATTACATTTCCATTTGTTATGTGTTTAAGATATATCAAAGCAATACTTGTGTTTTTAATTTGTAAATAATTTACAGCATTTTACCTGGAAAAGCAAATATAAGGGTTGCAATCCATGTGTGTGCTTATTTTATTAATTACATACAAGCTCTTAAAAGCTTATTTAGGCTGAACAAATACGTGTAATTAAACGTAAAAGATCATTATATCTACTGAGTTGGGGATCATTTAAAGTGCAGCTTTTTATAAAGGGCTAATAATAGCAGAAAGAGATTTTCACTACCTTGGGCACCTTTCAATAACCATCGCAGATTATATCGGGTAAACGCTACAATAGTTACTAGATATGATCACTTTTCCTTATCGTCTGCTAAAAGGAAGTGTCTAATACAGCATGAAATACAAGACTATTTTTTTGCTTCTTTTTAGTGTTTATTGGACCATATCTATCGCGTATCCTGGCCCGCAGCATTGTTAATCCCATTAGTCGAGCTGAGCCAGCGACCTTTGTTCGTATCCATTGTTGAAGATTTTGCGGAAACAGCGACCGCCACGAAGCCGTGACGTCACACGCCACTGAATTCATCTTGTTACTCTTGACGTCATTTCGTCACAATGCAAGTCTTGTATTTCAACACATTAACCCTTTAGAATAGTTGAGACCAGGTTTACTTCGGTTTATCCACTTAAGCCACAAAAAGTTGAGAAAACGAAGGCAATAAAAGCTTAGAAGGGTTCAGCTAAGACCAACTAACAGTTAACACATTTATTTCTTGAAGATAAAAAAAATGTTAAGCCATAACTTAATAAAATTTACTGGCAGAGACATTTACATTTATTATACATGCTTCTTAGGCGATATTAGAGTTATTTTACCTAAAAGTAGCGAAAGCATGAACACAACAAGAATAATATTTTACAAGTAGATACAAATTGCTAACTTTCACAAAGTGGTGCAAATTAGTTCAAAGGCTGGAGTTCCACCGAGAGAGCGGTTTATTCTTTATATGCTTTTCTGTAATAGCGGAAGTGTTTGTTTCATGTAAAGAGAACTTTTGAAGCTTTATTCAAGACACACGTATATTAGCATTTCATCTTGTCACCTTCCTATGACAACATTAGGGTATAAGTTTTGTTCATTTACTGGTAATTACATTCTAGGGAAAGTTACGCTAAACGTTGACAAACACAACTTTTTAGAAGCTCATTTTTCTAAAACCTAAACCTAAATTCATGGTATAATAATTACTGAGGTGGGATACGTAAATGAATAAAAGAAATAAATTAATAAGTAATTTGAAGAAAATTGCCTCAGAAGGATGCAGTTATGTGTAGAAACTGGACGTTGTTATACAGGGTTTTTCACGACGACCGTGCATTAGACATTTCTCAGAAAGTACAGGAGATAGAAGTATGAAATTTTATATGTAGTGATTGTTCGATATGCCCAGTTGATCCAAAATATTTTCGTTTTGATAGCACTTCCGGTTGTACCGGAAGTTGATATTATCTTTGTTATTTTAAATGGAACACCCTGTATATTTTTGCATTTTTAGTTTCTACACAAAATTTTAAGTTAAATTCCTTTAATAAGTGATATCTCAATATTTTACCGTTTTCGAGATATTTAGCTTTTTATGTTTGTTTTGTAAAAAACTGATATACTTTCTTGACAATAATGTACATTTAAATTTACAACTTAGAAACCAATTAGTAGCTGCTATACTATTCAAATGTTTGATACACATTTAAATGTATTTGTTTCCATTCAACACCATATGAGGTGGCCGGCATTTTTACTTAAAGTTTCTTACATAAAAAATCTGAAAAGTCAATTTTTCTAAATGGAACACCCTGTATATTTTTGCATTTTTAGATTCTACACAAAATTTTAAGTTAAATTCCTTTAATAAGTGATATCTCAATATTTTACCGTTTTCGAGATATTTAGCTTTTTATGTTTTTTTTTGTAAAAAACTGATATACTTTCTTGACAATAATTTACATTTAAATTTACAGTTTAGAAACCAATTATTAGCAGATATACTATTCATATGTTTGATAAACATTGAAATGTATTTGTTTCCATTCAACACCATACGAGGTGTCCGACATTTTTACTTAAAGTTTCTTGCATAAAAAAATCTGAAAAGTCAATTTTTCTAAATGGAATACCCCGTATATTTTGATATTTTTAAATTGTTCAATCATTTTTAAGGTAACTTTATGTAACAAGTCCTATTCTGAAATTCAACTGTTTTTAAGTTATTTGATTTTAATGACATTAAATGGTTCTAATACGATAATAAAAATAAATATCGCACGACGCTTTGGCAAATAATCGAACGGTGATACAGAATTAACAAACTGTCTTATTACTTTATTAGATTACGTGTTAGATTGTGTGTGTTATAAAATAATAAAAATGTCAAGATTAGATTATAATAATGAAGATTTCTTAAATTTAATAAATACTTACGGTGAATGTAATAGAATTATTAGTCGAACTTGTCGATTATTTGCAGATGGATACCCGCATCTCCAAAAACCCAATAAAAATACAGTTAATCGTCTACTTCAAAACTGTAGAACGAATGGAGTATTTCTTCCACACATTAAACGCAGAAAGCCGCAAGTTGAAAATGAAGACAACGAAATCACTGTTTTAGGATTTTTCTCTGCTTACCCAACTGCTTCATTACACGAAGCCGAATGAGAAATAGGTATACCGTATGTGACCATTTATCGTATACTTAATAAACACAAATGTCGCCCATATAAATTTTACTGCATCCAACATTTAAAAGACACTGATTTGCCTCGGAGAGTTCAGTTTTTTGAGTGGTTGCTAACTAAAAGTCAAGAGGACAAAAACTTTTTAAAAAACATTATTTGAACAGACGAAGCAAAGTTTACCAAAAATGGAGTCTTTAATAGGCACAACGGCAATTATTGGGCTCCGCAAAATTCACACGTAGTCCGTGAAAGAAATTTTCAAGACAAATGGTCTATTTAATGTATTTTGTGCCATTAATTGCGATTCAATCCTTTATCTCGAATTTTACGATGAAAATTTAACTGGAGAAAGGTATGTTCATATGTTAAGAAATGGAGTGCAGCCAATAATACAAAACAATTCACAAAGAGATTACTTATGGTATCAAATGGATGGTGCTCCATGTCACAATTAACGACTGGTTGGCGATTTTTTAACAGGAATTTTTCAAGACCGATGGATTGCAAATAATGGTCCATTTCGATGGCCCCCGAGAACTCCAGATGGTAATCCACTAGATTTTTTCGTTTGGGGTCACTTAAAGAACATCGTCTATTCAGATCCTATCACAACCAAAGCCAATATGAAAGATAGAGTTAGAGCTGCTATAAATTCATTAACACCACAAGCAATAAGTAAAGCAACACACGATAACCTTATTAAAAGAATAAATGCATGTTTGGAAAGAAATGGTGACATTTTCGAGCATATGTTATAGTATAAAGATTAATTATTCTTTTATTCTTTTTCAACCTTCATTAAAGTCTCTTACGAACATAATGCTGATATTTATTTTTATTATCGTAGTAGAACCACTTAATGTCATTAAAATCAAATAACTTAAAGACAGTTGAACTTCAGAATAGGACTTGTTACATAAAGTTACCTTAAAAATGATTGAACAATTTGAAAATATCAAAATATACGGGGTATTCCATTTAGAAAAATTGACTTTTCAGATTTTTTTATGCAAGAAACTTTAAGTAAAAATGTCGGATACCTCGTATGGTATTGAATGGAAACAAATACATTTCAATGTTTATCAAACATATGAATAGTATATCTGATAATAATTGGTTTCTAAACTGTAAATTTAAATGTACATTATTGTCAAGAAAGTATATCAGTTTTTTACAAAACAAACATAAAAAGCTAAATATCTCGAAAACGGTAAAATATTAAAATATTACTTATTAAAGGAATTTAACTTAAAATTTTGTGTAGAAACTAAAAATGCAAAAATATACAGGGTGTTCCATTTAAAATAACAAAGATAATATCAACTTCCGGTACAACCGAAAGTGTTATCAAAACGAAAATATTTTAGATCAACTCGGCATCTCGAACAATCACTACATATAAAATTTCATACTTCTATCTCTTGTACTTTCTGAGAAATGTCTAATGCACGGTCGTCGTGAAAAGCCCTGTATACATAAATTGGTCAGAAAAACCACAATATGTAGAATAAAGATGATATATTGATTTACCCACTTACACTTACAGCACTCTGCTAATTAAATATATTAATTACATAACATATTGAAAGTTCTAATAAGGGAGCGGTAACAGGTTCGCCGTATCACAGAAGTTTGCTTCCATTTTACTTTGTTGAGAACAAGCACTTACTTACAATTCGATAACCTGTATTAATTCGGCCATTCACAAAACTCAACACTCCAAAAACTGAATCATAGTATTGTTGGAAATCCAAATCTGTCTATCTTTACTCGCGGCAACGGCGCAATCTTCCCTTATATCAAGCACCGTTAGTTTGGAACCAGGTCGATGATATTCATGGTTGATTGTTCTCACGACAGCGCATCTTACCCATAGATCGGACTTTACTTTGTCAAACCATTTTGTTCGCTTGGTAAGTGTAGGCAATACATTCATTACCCGCCGTTTCTAAAATGCATCTGCAAGGACTGCGAATAAAGTCAGGATTTTTTAAGGTGTTCATCCGATGAATCAAGCTTGTCCGGCGGTTTACTGCCCGAGGAGTTCTACAACAGAAAATGATTTGGAGTAATTGCTGCCTTTTCTACTATTTTCAACACAAAGTGCGATAGGGGACAACTGTTCCGACGGTCGGAAGCTGGGAAGGACAGCAGTCCCAAGGACATTATAATTTGAATAACGGCCGCTATACTTGCGGCCACCTCCCCAATGCTCCACCCGGAGGTACTACATTGGGTTTAAACGCGAAAAATAATCGTGCTTCTAATTCATTCTAACTTCATAGTTAATCCACCCTAAACAAAAACTAAATAAAAATCTGACAAACCTAAAAATCTAACATACCTAACAAACTCTAACAATCTACAAACCTAAAAATCTGATAAACTGCCACAAAAACTAAAAACAAAAACTAAAAACAGGGTTGGAAATAATGGTATCCCTAGCGCTGACTTTGGAGTGTACCCGATCAACAAGACACAAACAAAAATGAGAGGGGGAGGGATCCGTAATGCCGGATAGCAGACGCCGGCTCTGATTACCAGTGCGACCTGAAGGGTCGTCTTAAAACTATCCAAATCTAGCTAACTAATTTAAATCCATCCCTAGCTTTCCCTATCATTCTCTAACTGATTTATATTATGATTACAATCTTCACAATTTTACTCTTCCTTCCCAAATATATACTGCAACCAAAATGGCGACAGAACGTCAAACAAAACAAATATGCCACAAAATACTGCAATACATACTAATAAATATAAAGTGTAAATATAAAATATAAATAAATATAATTATATAAATATATAAATAAATGTCTAATAAGCGTTAAGCATAGAGCAGTGCACAAAATACCAAAAGCATCACCCTATTTATCAGGTGCACTCGCACAAGCATTATGTCGGCTAGCGCCATTACGCACAAAACGTGCTTGTTAAATTATTTCAAAAACTACTAATTAATGTAAATCAATGCTTGTGCGAGTACAGTCGCCACAATATAAGTCTTACATCGATAATAAAATTCTCCAGCATCCGAAGATCTGTTCGTCTGCCTACATCTAACTGTAACTTACTTCTAAGGGGAAGATGGGGGTGCACTGTTAAAGTCCTGGTGGGTATGCACTAAATGTTCTTGGGGGGATCACAATCACTATCACTATCACTTCACTTTCAAGTCCTGGGGGGGGGATGCGCGGTTTCACTCTATTTTATTATCTTTGTTTATTTTATTGATTTAATTTAAGAAGGGTTTCGGATTTATTTGTTATTGTTTATCTGTAATTATTTATTCCCGATTTCCCGAATATCCGCACACAATTATGAAGATAGGCAGTGACTGTATTAATGGTGTGGGGGGTTTCTCGTGCATATTGGACATTTGGGTATAATTATCATGTTATTTTTTATTTTTTTAAATTTTTTTTATTTTTTTTTTTAAAATTTTTTTATATCAGGTTTTGGTTATATCTATGCTAGTATCCTTACTCACGCCAAGTCAATCTAAAATTTTCCAATCCTCCCACCAACCCCACCGAATTTTACACGCGGTTGTCATTGTCCAATCTCGCAACCCTTCCCGCGAATTCTTTTAAGGCTGTCCAGAACGCCTTCTGGTTAACCACTTCCCGACTTCCTCTAGGTTCTTTGGTCATGCCAGACCTAGGATGGCTAGTTTGCTATCAGCCAACTCTCGATTTCCCGCCTCAAGCGGGCAGTCGAAGAGCACGTGCTCTGCGCTTTCCGAACCCTCACCGCATTCGCAGCGGTCACTGTTGGTTAGACCGAACCTTTGTAAATACGCCTTCAGGGCGCCGTACCCTGTTATCAACTGCACCATTTTGTGATCGAGCATACCCTCGATCCTACCTCTAGCTTCTATGCTCGGTATGAATTTGTGGGTCAACCTGCCCGTGGCAGCGTTGTTCCACCTCTCTTCCCATTGTCGAATTGATTTATCGCGCAGCTTTCTTTTGATTAAAGACCTCGGTATCGACGAATGTGATATCCGAAAGTCGCCCGTCGCGGCCTCTTTAGCTAATTCGTCAGCCCTATTATTTCCTACGTTACCATCGTGCGACCTAACCCAACAGAACTTTAAACGTCGAAACTCGAGTGCTGTATGCGATATTCTCCAGACGTCCGCCTGGAGGTCTGTCGAGGTGTTCATGTTAGTTAATGCCGTCAGCGCTGATTTACTGTCGCTGATTATATAATAATCGTCTCTGCCCGTGTGATTTATTACGTAATCGATAGCCTCTCGTATGGCTACCAATTCGCACTGGAAGATAGTGCTCCAGTTCGCGAGTTTGGTTTGAAACCGAAACACCTCCCTTTCCTGCTTAAACACGACAAACGCCGCGCCTGCTTGCCCGTCATCCATACGTGAACCGTCCGTGTAAATTCTGATACCCGTCGCGTCCCGATCTCCTTCGTCAAACTCGATTCCTCTAATATCGGCCGGGTGCCCCAACTCTGATACCACGATCTTTCTTGCAACGTCTCTATTACCAAGATTAATATCTTTGATAATTTTGCGCCCTTTTCCTATATCTATAAGTCTTCTATCTCTAATCTCCCTAACGACATATTCAATAGGGAGAGTCCTACTGATCACAAGGACAGCCTCCGTGGAGTTGGTCCTGTATGCCCTCGCCGCCTTTACCGCGGTTATGCGTTGCACGCTCGTTAATTGACGCATCTCCCGGACTTTACAACCTTCCGCCCATACGGATGCTGCGTACAGCATTGCCGGTTCAATTGCTCCGGCATATACCGTCCTCAACGATTCGCCCTTGAAACCCCACTTTATTTTAGCCGCCGCCATCATTCTATTTGATATTTCGCCGCCCTTACTTTTAACGTATTGTACGTGCGCTTTCCAATTTAATTTATCGTCGATCTTGACGCCAGGTAGGTAATACAATCTTTAAACGGGATTTTCTCCCCTCCTAGCTCTAGCCTAGGAGGTCTCTGTCCTGGTTTCGTGCCGAAATAAAGCGCCTCTAACTTTGCCGTGTTAAATTTTAATTTTACCGCCTGCGACCATTCGTGTAATTTCTTAAGCGCCTCGTTCGGTTTTGTGCGCATATCCATTAACAATCTCGATCTTACAATTAAAAGCGTGTCATCCGCAAACCCAACTATTGAGCATCCTGCGGGCAACTTGACCCCAAAGATGCTCTCATACAACAACTTCCAAAATGTGGGACCAGAACATGACCACTGCGGGCATCCCCTTTCCACCTCACGCGACAGAACTTCACCCGGAATTTCAACCTGTGCCAATCGCCCCGAGAAATAACTCTTGACCAAAGACCTCAAGTTTCGCGGACAACCCCTACGATCTAACTCGCAAACGATTAATGGCCACCAGGCAGAATCAAATGCTCCTGAAATGTCCAAAGCAATAACGACACAGTACTCTTTAGCATCTCTCGCCTGCATAATTTCCCCGACAACGAACTCTAACGCGTCGATAGTCGACTTGCCCTCCACGAAACCAAACTGTCGGTTATTAAAACCGCCGCTGTCTCGCACTAGGTGCTCAACACGCGTAGTCATAACGCGATCTAAAACTTTTCCCAGCACCGGTAGCAAGCTAATTGGACGATATCTGCCCGGATCTGACGCATCCGCCTTTTTAGGTTTAGGTATAAATTTCACGTTCTGGATTTTCCAGCAACGCGGAAAAACTCCCTTTTCTAAACAAAGATTAAACAACCCGACAAAGACACACGGGGCTAACAGGCACGCCTCCAGAGCTGCGTCTGAAGTGATTCCATCATGCCCCGGTGCCTTCTTAGGGTTCATCTTCCTAAGAGCCCTGACGACCCTTTGAACTAGGATTGCCTTATCGGCACCTGTTCCTTGCGCCTCCGCAGCTTCCCGACGTACTAAATCGTGCGACCCTTCATCCTCCTCGGGATTAACCGATGGGAAAAATTTCTCTAGTAAATATTCCGCTGTGGTTTTAAAACCTTCCGTGTATTCGCCATTTGTTTTCTTCATATTACTGACCGCGATTTTTTGTTGTTTTCCTCTAATTACGCGGTATGCGGTTCCCCAGGGTTCTTTCTCCGAGTTTTGCGTGCAAAATTCTTTAAATTTATTCGTTCGCGTTTTTTCTATTAATATTTTATATTCGCGGTAACTTTGATTATATTCTATTCTCCGTTGTTCTCTTATATTTCCCGAGGCGCGTTGATAGCGGCGCCTTAGGTTACGCGTTTCTGCCCACTTGGTGATTAGTTCCCGGGTCCACCAGGGTACGCTGTCTTTAAATGTCTTCTTTCGCGGCATGGAGTACGACGACGCGTCTACCACCGCGTCGTTTAATTTTTTGGCGAGTGTTTGCACTTCGTCTGCCTCTCGGCAGTTAAATAGTTCATTTTCGAGCACAGGGATACTTTTGCCAAATTTTTGTTTAAATCGCTCCCAATTTGCTTTTTTATTACAGAACCGCGGAAATATAGTTATCTGCTCGTTTGCGCTTGTTTTGATTTCAACGTCCCATGTTATTAATTTATGGTCAGAGAGCGTTTCTTCATCCGACCTTAATTTCCAATTACAAATCGTTTCTCACATTTCGTGCGAGACTGCAGTAATATCTATAAAACTGCTGCCTCTATGCCCCTCAAACGTAGGTAAATCATTAGTGTTTATCACACTAAGGTTCCATTCCGTAAAGAGATCAGCAACCTGCGAGCCTCTATCGTCTTCGATAGGGTTGCCCCATAGTGGCGACTTGGCATTAAAATCTCCCCCGATGATTAGATTTCTATTTCTGCGGATTTTACGAATAATATTATCTACTTGAATTATCAAGTCTTCGGTTTGGGGATTTTCCCGCCGGGAATCGACCGGCGGGAGGTACGCGCTTATTACGTAGAACGCATTTCCTCCTGATTTGATTTCGGCCGTCGTTAAAAATTCGTTCGATAAATTATTTAATATAATTCCGGCGCACGTCCCATTATTTATTATTATCCCGCTACGCGGTCGTTCACCATTCGCATTTAATATGGTAACCCTCTTCCCAAAACCTGTTATTTTGTGGCTATACAGATGCGGTTCCTGTATAAACCCGATGCCGATATTATTTTCGATGAATAACTTTACGAAGTTATTTGTTGCCCCTCTACCTTTCCCGAGATTTAGTTGCGCGAATTTAATTTTCTTGCTTCTTATGGACTTTGTTTTATCTTCCCAGTCCATAATCGATGTTTCGTGTGATTGCGTTCGTCAGACGCTGCATCGTGGGACATCTGCTCGACTTGGCGTCGTGACGCGTATCGACCTTCGCGCCACCGCCAGTTCTGTCGTTTGCCCTAGCGCAAACCACACAGCAGGGGACTGCCTTCCGGCAATTCTTGAATTCATGCCCGACCTCGGCACAGTTACCGCACTACTGTACCTTCTCCCTGCATTCCATCGATCGATGGCCGTATTCGTAGCACCGGTAACACTGGGTAATCGAGAAGTGGTCCCGGGCTCATACCCTTGGCCACCTGAGGTTGATAGCATCAGCTAATATACGCCTTCGAAGTGTGGGGGTCACCTCGAAGACTACGTTGGCGAAGGGATTCCTAGGGCCCTTTCCGGCTAACCTGAACTTCTCTCTCAGGTGGTCTTCTAGCTTCAAATCGCCGAAGCGGGGATTCTGGCTCGCAATCAACCGCACGAGCTCTTCAGTCTTCATCCCCGCTTCAGCCCCCGGAAGAACGACCCGTGGACTTTCTTCTCGATGGTCTTCGCCACGAGTTCCTTGCAGTTACCGTCGACCTTCAACTGCAGCTTCTTGGCGTCGTCGCGACCTGCGCACTCTACAACGACACCGCCCCGGCGCGTCCTACGAGCTCCGACCACAACAAACCCATCTCGAGCGGGATCAACCTTCTGCTTCAGGGTCGTCATTACGTCGTCCTTCTGGCCTGGCTTGGCGTCGACCCTGACAGCAAACGTAGGGGTAGAACCTGAAGCTGCAGCGGCGTAGGAAACCTTGCGCTGCACCGGCGCACCCTGACTCTAGCCTCCTGAAACGATAGAATTCGCCGCCGGACTTCCCCCGACAACAGCAGCTCTCCCTGAACTATCTAGGCAAAGACTAAGCGCCCTAACCATACCTATAAGTTGGTTCGTAACGTCGCGGATATCATCCACGGCGTACCGAACCATCTTCCTGTCCTTCACGACTATAGTGGCGGAAGTCGTGGGCACCTTCCCATAGACGGCAGCGTGCGCCTTTCTCACCCTAAACTTCAAGAGCTCCAGCTCATCGAGGTCGCTAGCATCAACGCTAACGTTTCTGCTAGTCGACATCGTGCGCTGAGTTCTCGAAGTAGAGGGCAATTCTGGCGCCGCAACCACCACGGGAGGCCCCGACTCCCCCGACACGAACGCCGCAGACACAGGCTCCTCTACCTCCTCCTGAATCCCTAACATAACATCCTTAACCACTACCTTCAGCTGTTTCCCCCCAACAGCGCCCTCAGCCTCCGACCTAGCAGACTCCGACCGATCTCTCCTCTTCTTCTTGGGCAACGGCTCCTCGTCGCGGTGGACCACCATGCTGACAAAACTAACAACAAAGAATGTCGCCTAAAACGCAGCGCAACGACTTGACCGTTACGACGCTAAAAGAACGACGCTAGAAGAGCGCAAAACGTTGGTCCAATAAAAATGTTTTGTTTAAAGGTGAACCGTAAATAACCTTGTATTTATTAAAACTTCAAACCGCCCAATTAAATATCAAATTTTAACAAAAATACAACAAGCACTAAGCGTCAAAATAACAACTAGAATCAAATAAATTCCCTAACGCAATAAAAATATCTCGATTCAAAATGTACCGTAAAAAACACTATTTATTTATTTTAGTCCCAAGGACAACACCACAGACAGAAACACACACACGCACCCTCACGCGCACAGACACAAACACACACACACACGCACACATACACACCGGGGACTGTACGTGGTCCCCCTAGTTTTCGGCTGCCGACGGCCAGGACACGTACAGGAATGCGAGCTTCTCGGTTTCTGATTTCCGGCTGCCGACGGTCGGAAGCTGGGAAGGAAAGCAGTCCCAAGGACATTACCACAGACAGAAACACACACACACACTCACGCACCCACACGCGCGCACAGACACAGACACATACACACACACACGAGTATTTCCAAACGCAAATAATATAAAACTAACTAATATAACTTAGTAACAAATAATTCTGTTAGATTTCTTAGGAGTAACAGGTTTGCCGTAATTTTTAGGTAGCAGACTAATTGTAATGTTAGAATAAATAAAAAAAAAATAAATGTTCAGGATACTCTCTACTTCTCTTAGTAGGTTTCGTAGTTTCTCAACAATCAGTTTCGAAACTGGCGTAATGATTTGGGACAAAATTATTTTTTCCCAGCCAGTCATTTGTTCCCATGAAGGAACTTGCAGGTGGTATGAATGTCTATTTAGTATTGGCACTTGTAAGGTGCGCTTGTACTGCTAAGCTTTATTTGTTGGTACGCATTTTACAGTTCTTTTTCGACCACCACAAAGTTAGTGCCGTTATCTCTGAATATGTCAATTGAAGTGCCTTTCCTAGCCATAAAATTTCTAATTACCATTATACAAGAATTTACAGTGAGAGTATGTCTACTACTTCAATATGCACCGCTCGGCAGGTCATGCAAGTGTGCGCCTCTCAATAGTAACCAAAAACGATCAAAGTAATCCATACCACACGTAGTAAAATGGCCTATTATAAGGTGATAGGTGGTCTTCAGGTAACTGTCCCATTTATGGATGATTAGGACTTGCGTTTTGGTTCTTGGAAAACTGACATTTGTGGGGGGATCGTTTTCAAGATTCGCTGCAAATTTGGAACAAGAAACTTTTGGCATATTTCATTCTGAATTTATAGTGATGTATGTGGTATACTTGTAACGATATCAGTCAATTAGAAGAAAGGTAATTATTGGGTGTTTCGGTAGAATAATTGGGCTTTTTACCGCGTCATATACTGGAGCTTTCGTAACCATCCATAAACTCGCAAAACGTCTACTTCGTCTACGAATGGCGAAAGCGTCTTTAAGGAGTTCGCCCTATCCAAAGTAACAATTGAGCATTGGTATGCAAACTCCTTATTCTTCTACTGTAAACTTCGACTTGAGCAAGGCGAAAAAGAAATAAATTGATCCAATTTAAATATTCGTTTGTTAACAGAAATATTGTTGTCGACTTCTTGAATCTGGCACTTCTTTGTTCTGTTCCTCAGCTTATCAATAAATCTTCAGAGTGTATTTAATTCGGATTACTACACTCAGCAATTTCTATTTCGGCCATTAATTGGAAGGATACGCAAAAATTCTGGCCCTAGGAACCAGTTACATTCGTTGAGAAATTCACCATTGTTTCTACATTTTATAGCTGCATCCGCACAAAGACGCTCCTGGGACTACCAGAGAGCCGTCCACTGACGACTTTCCAAGGGTTGGGCCGCTGAGGCACCAGGAGCTAAATCATATAGTAAAAAACAATTTGACTTAATTTAAGTGAATATGTGCAGTGACACTACATGCATGTGCATAAACAACATGTCTCACCCGGATTGATGAACTTCTACGTATAATAAGTTCAGTATTTAATTTAGTAAGCTAATAGATTAGGACTTTTTGAAACTAACACTTAAATTTAGTACCTAAGTTAAATAACAAATAACAAGAGGGCAAACACAGATGTATTAATAACTCGAGACCTGACTAACCTATATTGCAACTAATCTTAATGCAACCTTTTGGGAAAACACCTTGGCAATATCACTGATGACACCACCACACCTAGGACTGTACGTGGATCTCCTAGTTTCCGGCTGCCGATGGCCAGGACACGTGCAGGAGTGCGAACTTCTCGGTTTCTGAATTCCGGCTGCCGACGGTTGGGAACTGGAAGAGGAAGCAGTTCCATGACACCACTACGTACAGACAAACACATACACACAATTCCGTACTAGCACATACACACGTGCGCGCTCACACACAAACCAGGGTGATTTCGAACACCTTAACAACAATAAATTTTTATTTTAACTTTCAACAACGGGTTAGTCATGGAACGGTTCAGGTCTGTTTTAATTTTTTAGGTAACAGACTAATAAGAAATAAAGTTTAGTAAAAAAATGCTGCATTTGCAGCATTTTGTTTTGAGGGTTAGTAGAATTCTTATTTGCCTATATTGATGCTCGCCTGTATTTTAGCCACGCAATACATAATAAACTTTTTGTATTTATGTGGATAGGATCGAATCCACAACAAAACAGTTCTAGAGTCCAATCGTATGTGTCGTGAATTTTCATATCGTAGCGTGTGCTGATAGTTCTTGCAACACGGGTGCCTATCACTGCCGTAAGCTCCATGCGCGGTAAACTTACAGAGGCGGCTCCGTGGCGTAGTGGTATGTGTGTGACTACTACGCCCAAGGTCCCGGGTTCCAATCCCGACACGGTCCGCTTGAAAAATGTTAGGCGAGCATTTTTCACAAAAAATACGCCCTCGTTCGGATGAGAGGTAAAATGGAGGTCCCATCTGTGAGTGTTGTCACGCTCGTTAAAGATCCCTACCTTTCTCGGAACAGCAAGGGTTCGGCAAAATTCCAAATCTTCCAGGTAAAAAAAACTCGCTTCCTGGCCAATGTAGTACCTTCGGTTGGAGCATCGGAAAATCACATGTAAGGTAAAGGTACAGGAAATAGAAGTGCCACTTTACTCTTCGAACATATGAAGGCTACATGGAATCTATTTGATTGTAAAACTCTAAGAAACGCTACATTTGTAGATGCGCTTTCGCTTGCATCAACAAATACACGAACTTTGATTTTACAACTATTAAGCATCAATTTACCTAAGTAACATCCTAGAATGCTAAACGTGTTTAAGAAAGGAAAGACTGTATCCAATTTCATGTAATTTCATTTAGAATTGGGTCTCTCCATTCTATGCCGCTTCTTCAGATATCTTGAAGCAAGATCCTGAATCGAATGATATACAACGTTAGGAAGCCCAGTGGGTCAAAGATTGACATTAATAGCCTAAGCAGTCCCCTCTTAGTTGGCACTCTGTCTATGTGCGAGATTTCTGTACTGGCCTTGGTGAACTTCAGATTAAACGTAAGCAAATTTCTTTTGGTTTGCCATCATATTTTGAACATTGTTTCTAGTTCTACTACCGGATCAAGAGTTTAGTAGCATCTAAAAACTTCTGTTTAATAGCGTCCTGTGAATTTGATAGCCAGTTACGTATATGAGAGTTGATCTGTTTGTGTACTTCATTGGTTAATTATATGGCTTTTCAGCAGTTTTGACGTTGTCCACTAAATCATCACGTACTACCTTTCTTTGATGGATTCTGCAGCCCTAAGAAACTCTTTGGAAAGGTTTTAAACGCTTTCATTTTTCACATATTGAGCAACCGACGAAGAGTAACTGGCGCAAAAACTCATGACGCGCAAAACATATATCCGAAAGTCGGTTACTATCTTAGTTGCGTCAGAAAGATCGCTGATGAAAATGCTGATCCTTGAGATCAATGTGGACTTAATGGAACATTTCAGAAATATCGGCCAAGATACCTGTATTCGATTCTAAAGTTAAACAATATGTGAAGCAGTGGCCGTAATAAATCTGAACCTCTTTTAAGGCACTAATAAAGGGAAACACTTTAATACTCAACGGCGGCATTCGTGAATATACTAATTTTATTAGGTTTCTTAGTATTGTGTACCGAACAAACAAGTAAATGATACTGACACTTGGCTGTTTTTAAGATCATACTCTGTGAGTTTGTGAATATATTACTACTCTTTCTTACTAGTAATAAGTGAATTTACAAGTGCTTTCAGTTCTTTGTTTTTGCTTAGTTTATGTTCCAAACACTCCAGACTTCGTTTGGTTATGTCAAAATCATTTGATAAGGCTATGTCCTCTATTTGTCATAGTAACCTAGCAGTGAAACGGTCGCCAGTGTGCTTGATATGTTTATTCAGCGTTTTCATTTCGTCTGCAATGGCTTCCTCTTTCTTAGGACTTTCTTTAGTCAATCGCGTCGAGTCTGATGTGCTCACTCATTAGTCTACTAAGCACGATTTCGTCATCTTATTTACAAATGTGCAATTGAAGGCTTGGATTCACTAAATTAGTGTCGCCTTTTGTTAAGAATCCGTAAACAGTCTATCCTAGCCGTGTCTTAGTAGTGACGGTTTTGTTAATATTCCCTTCACGAAAGTTAGTAGACATTGCCAAATGTTTGTTGTTTAGGCCAATTATTATCCGAGACACAATGTTTCTATATTAATCAATTGGTAAATCTTTTGGATGCACATATTTTTCTGCCAGTTTGTGCATAAGTAAAGATTGCGAGTGCAAATGTAGCTTGTTGACTGCGCACGTTGTTTAGGATATACCTTGCAACTTGGACTTTTCCACGATACCTTTAGATCTTTGCTCTCAGAGTCCTCCTCAATACGAAGTGAACCATCAATCCATCGCCAACACAACTAGAATTTCGCCATTTTTACATTAAGTTGTCGGAGAAAGTCTTTTTCTCTGTTTATGGAGTCCGTATCTTGATTGGTGGAATTCTACAAAATACGGTCGAAATTTTAAGCACATGCATTACAAAGACATTTTGCCGATCACTATTTTCACTAATATTATTATCCCTGTGTAGTAAGGTACGGTAGTTTCCTGTATAGTTATCTACATCACATGCGCGACCTTATTTGCAAAAAACGGGGATTGTCATATTTAAGACATGTACGACATAGTTTTGTTGGTAAATCACTCCATTTCTCATTATATGCCTTATTTTTAACAATTTACAGTCTGGAATGTAATGTTCTTCAGGACACACGCAACATTGTAGCACATTTTCGTGGCGTAGCAATTTACGCACTATGAGATGTGCCCTACATCTTGCATCTTGACTAATACCTGGAGCCACTATGGTTACAGAGTTGACAGTGTTTCCTAAGCTAAGGAAACACTGGCTAAACATGAAGGAGTTTATGTCTATAAAGCTTATCGAGTGTAGGGCCCAGTCAAAACAAACTTGTGGGGATGATTTATTTATTAATTCTTGAATAAGCAGCGGATTGTGTAGATGGAGTACAAGACCAGCCGCGTGCGTGGTTGCGGTTAGATTTTTAACTTCTAAAAGAAAATTTATAAAGGACTCCAGCTTGTTAACGTTCACCCCTGCAGACACGCGAATTTTTTTCAGTAAACTATGTATTATATCTTCGGGTTTGCTAAAGGCCAATCTTTAGGGTAGATATTACATCAAGAACCAATGCTGGAACAAGTAGTTGATTTCTGACGTAGTCATGTGCTTTTCTTCAAATGCGCGTTGAAAACAAAGCAGGTTCTCGTCGTTACTTAACCCACAAATTCTGCTATAGTTTTCATACCTCTCCTACTGAACTCCGGAAGCTCCTTAGACACAGCACGTCTAGAGCGTGAGTAGAGAGTGAGGTGCATCCTGGAACAACGCTGCCGCCGCCGCCGCTAATTGATTTTTAATGAGTTTTCTCATTAAAAGTCCATTAACACTAATCGCGTTTTAATGGGTTTTCTCATTAAAACCCAGTAACACTAATCGCATTTTAAAGGGAAAACTCATTAACACTAATTGCTTTTTAATGGTAAAACTCATTAACGATGTAATCATTTTTCCTTACGTCAGATCCACCTTATGGGATCCACCACTCGGAGCGTTTTTTCTTCAAGTATGATACATAAGTTTGATCTAGAATTTTCTGGGGAATTCGAATCTACTGGAGCTGTTTAAATCAAACTGCCCTTACAAAGTTTTCTGCGGGATAATTTTAAGAAACCAAACTTTTTAGATAGCATCATCCCCCAGGTAGCTACCCCAATTTTAACATTTTTTTTACCAAGGTCGATTTCTAATCACCTCTCCATTTTAACATCTAGAATTTAACCAAGCACTTAGAGGTATTAACACAAAGAAATTAAGCACACAAAATTTAATAATTTATTTTATCCGATTTACAGTTTAATAAACTAATAGAATACAATTCTTACATTACAAAGTATAACATTATTTTATATTTTTCGTGAACCGAATCCAAGCAGCTGAAAGTAACTTGACATTATACATAACAAAATTTAAAAATATTTAACGACAAGCATGGAGTCATTTAAACTTAATTTTAAAAAAAATTTATACACAGAAAACAGTCCTGTCTTTGTTTGTTTGGAGTGGTTTTAATTTTATCTAATTTTATTCACAGCTTAAAATTTAAATTGACACCCAAGTCCTCTAGCGCCTAGAGACCATCTAGGTTTTCGAATTGTAAAATGTACTGAAGTTTACCTCTGTATATAAAGTCTTTGATTTCACCGACAACCAGATCCATTCCTTCGTATAATTCTTGCAGCTTGTGACAATCTTTTTATCGCGGCTCCCCCACTATATCCTGCATACGTATCTTGTTAGCTTAATCGACTTTTTTTGTCGGTATTGGAAGGAATCCCTTATACTCCCACTCACTGTTGCGTAGTTGCATGTGCACCACTTTTGGGAATATATGGTTGTTATAGGTTGTAAGACCCTCGGTTTTAAATGATCCGAAAGGTTCTTTACTAAGCAAATATACAATGTTTAACGGAACCCCTTTGCGTGTGGTGTACGCCAAGGTTACGAAACCCGCATTCCTTAGTTGGTCTATGTTATCTGCCATTTCGGTAAATACGTTTTTAGAATAAGCTTTTAAAAAGTATACGGATTTAGTACCATCCTTCTCCGCTAGGACGCCCACATAACTAAAAGAGTCTTTCTTACTAACAACAAATGCATACAGCTTCTAGAAACCGGATGTATCTAAGTCAGTCCATCGGCACATAAAATAATCTTTTAATTCTTCCTCATTTTCTCTAATAAGTTGTTCTTTGTCTAACACATCTTTGTATTGTTCGCGTATTGTCGCAGTGTTTTCCATGTAGTCAAACTTTCGCCTTTTTGCATCCATTTCCACTAATTCCCGTTGTCTTTTTCTTCCACTTACAGCGTATGGAGTGCATAATGTGGCAATTTCTTTTAGCGTTAACGGATAGAGTTTACTGCCAATATTTACGCGTTGTCGTATAACCTCTGGGCGAATGTTTATCAACCTCAATTCCGAAATGATTATTTCTTTTGGAATTGTAGAATTCCAATGGAATCTTGCATTGTTTGTTAAAAGTTTCCGAAAGAACGTCGTTAGAAAGAAAAGGGTTACTTTCTGGTATGCTTTTTATCTAGCAATCAGTGGGGTGTTGTTAACACTATCTCACGATTTAAAATAATGCAACAAGTTAAACTGAAAACAAATTCTTATTATCTAATTGTTTTGAAACATTTTGATCACAGTCCTTAAGTAACTAGATACTTGCTGTAGCTGTAAAATTCGTTTCATGACTGGAAATGCAGTTAATAGAAATAATCATTCCATAAAATTATAAATTATTGGAAGGTCTCCAAGTCTACTCGTCATACTTTACCTACCAATCAACGTTTCTACTTGTACTTAGTAAGGTGATGTTAATGAATTATTGCCAAATAAAGCTAAAATTACACGTATGATTGATGGACGATAAATTTCTTGGTATTCCACCTTTCTGGTAAGATTTGCAATTAACAGGCATTCGATATATTTTGAATTGGACAATAGACTAAAGATTTGCAATGAATTTGAACCTTCCCCGATAAAAAGAAAATTAAACTTTTTCTTTTTTTACTTAATAGTAATTTAAACACATGTTTTTTACTTAAAGATCAACATAACCCCAAGACATATGCCTTAACCAAACACTTAGCGGTATTAACACAAAGAAATTAAGCACACAAAAGTTTAATAATTTATTTTATCCGATTTATAGTTTAATAAACTAATAGAATACAATTTTTACATTGCAAAATATAACATTGTTTTCTTCGTGTAGCTGAATCCAAGCAGGTTAAAGTAACCTGTAACAAAAAAAGACATTAATGTGTTGTTTAAAAAGAGGGAAAACGTGTTTCCGGGCAATAAGACATATTGTCGTTAATCTAACAATATGTTTTACCATCCAGCGACACCGGGTGGAAGTAAACACATATCGCCTGGAGCGAAGGGATTATTAAGGATGGGGATGGTGGGTATGCCTTATAACTAACTTACATGCTACTATAAACAAAAACTTAAAATAACTTAACCTGTATCTTTATGCCCCCATGTGTAGGTTGCTGTACTATTAGTGATGACGTACCTTTTGTCATCCTCGCCCGGTACAAACTAATTTTATTAATTAATTGGGTATAAAGTTGGTGTTTATAACTTCGAATACACACCATGCTATGCATAAGGACACCAGAATTATTATGTACAATGTCCTTAAAACTATTTACATTAATATTCTTAACTACACTTCGTGAGACCCCTTTAATCTTTTTAATCGTGTCTTTTTCGCTTACAATACAGTAGGACAGCCCTACTAGCAACAAATTCTAATACTAGAACCCCACTAAATTCGTCTTTGAATTTCCTTACAACTTTTTTGTTGACAAGCGGTATATTGTATTTATTATCCGCGGAGTAGTCACTCTTTCGCAATAAATATATCTTGTTTGGTATCAACTAATAATAGATTTTTCTAGGAAGCCCAAATCTGTAAATAGATTTTAAATAGGACCACCCCTTACAAAGTTACGCCTTTTAAAGGCCAAACCTCTAATTTTTGCCCATCTATACTTAACGCCATCTTTAAAATCTTTTTTTCGATACCCAAGACATATGCTTTAACCAACCATTTTCCGAGAAATCTAAAACCGCTGTGTCCAGCGAACACCGCGTGGAGATAACACGTACACTCTGTCGACCAGGATAGAAGCAGGAAGGATTTGGAAGAACTGAAGGTGGGAGAAGAACTTAAAAATTATGGAATCTTAAAACTAATATATACAATAGATTTACAAAATCTATACAAATATAGACAACTACCTCAGACCTATATCTTTGTGCCCCCATGCATAGGTTGATATGCTTTCGGAGCTGACGTAACGCTTGTCATCTTCGCTCAATAAACTAATTTTATTAATAAGCTGCGTGTACAAATCGTGTATTTTACTCCGAATACATACGCGGGCAAGTACTCTATACCACCCTTATAGGAATTAGATGCTTGGTGACTGATAACTTCCGCTTTCCTGGTGTACGCCCAGACACATCCCTGCCCATGCGCACTACCCACGCGCACCCCTGCCCATGCGCACTGCCCATGCGCACCCCTCTCTGTGCGACTGCTATTTTCGTGATGACGTCATAGCCTTTTACAAATAAAGAACAATGTAATACTATTCTAAAATTTGTATTCTGACATTATACATAACAAAATTTAGAAATATTTAATGCTAAGCATGGAGTCATTTAAACTTAATTTTAATAAAAGTTTATACACACAAAACAGTACCTTCTTATGTGTGTTTGGAGTGGTTTTAATTTTATATAATTTTATTCGCAGCTTAAAATTTAAATCGACACCCAAGTCCTCTATCTCCTTTTCTAGCCAATAGTTTGATACATAGAGACCGTCTAGGTTTTCGAATTGTAAAATGTACTGAAGTTTGCCTTTATATATAAAGTCTTTTATTCCACCGACAACCAGATCCATTCCTTCGTGTAATTCTTGCAGCTTGTGACAATCTTTTAATCGCGGCTCTCCCACTATATCCTGCATACGTATCTTGTTAGCTTGATCGACTTCTTCTTGTCGGTATTGGGAGGAATCCTTATGCTCCCACTCACTGTGGCGTAGCTGCATGTCCACCACTTTTGAGAATATATGGTCGTTATAGGTTGTAGGTCTCTCGGTTTTAAGTGATCCTAAAGGTTCTTTACTAAGCAAATATACAATGTTTAGCGGAACCCCTTTGCGTGTGGTGTACGCCAAGGTTACGTAACCCGCATTCCTTAGTTGGTCTATGTTATCTGCAATTTCGATAAATACGTTTTTAGAACAACCTTTTAAAAAGTATACAGATTTAGTACCATCCTTTTCCGCAAGGACGCCTACATAACTAAAAGCGTCTTTCTTACTAACCACAAATGCAAACAGCTTCTAGAAACCGGATGTATCTAAGTCAGTCCATCAGCACATAAAATAATCTTTTAATTCTTCCTCATTTTCTCTAATAAGTTGTTCTTTGTCTAACATATCTTTATATTGTTTGCGTATTGTCGCAGTGTTTTCCATGTAGTCCAACTTTCGCCTTTTTGATTCCATTTCCTTTAATTCCAGTTGTCTTTTTCTTCCTCTTGCAGCGTATGGCGTGCATAATGTGGCGATTTCCTTTAGCGTAAACGGATATAGTTTACTGCCAATATTTACGCGTTGTCGTATAATCCCTGGGCGAATGTTAGACGTATTTATCAACCTCAATTCCGAAATGATTATTTCTTTCGGAATTGTAGAATATGGTGTTACAGAATGAGTAAAATATGTACTACCTGCTTTAATGTAGCACTTGGGTAAGATTTTTATTTTATCTTGGCTGTCTTCCTCCTCTACTATCTCCTGACAAGTTCAACTAACCTAACTTAACTCCATACATCACCGACTAACCTAACTCCAAACAACATAAACTATCCTTAATAATCGCTTCGCTCCAGATGATATGTGTTTACTTCCACCCGGTGTCGCTGGACGGTAAAACATATTGTTAGATTAACGACAATATGTCTTATTGCCCGGAAACACGTTTCCCCTCTTTTTAAACCACACATTAATGTCTTTTTTGTTACAGGTTACTTTAACCTGCTTGGATTCGGCTACACGAAGAAAATAATGTCATACCTTGCAATGTAAAAATTGTGTTCTATTAGTTTATTAAACTGTAAATCGGATAAAATAAATCATTAAACTTTTGTGTGCTTAATTTCTTTGTGTTAATACCTCTAAGTGTTTGGTTAAGGCACATGTCTTGGGTAGCGAAAAAACGTTTTGAAAATGGAGTTAAATATAGATGAGCAAAAATTTAAAGGTTTGGGCCTTTAAAAGGTGTAACCTTGTAAGGAGCGGCCCTATTTAAAATCTATTTACAGATTTGGACTCCCTAGAAGAATCTAATATTAATTGATACCAAACAAGGTACATTAATCTTAAAAGAAACAAAAAATTTAAAGGTACGAGGCTTTAACAAGGTGTATCTTTGTAAGGGGTGGTCCTATTAAAAATCCATTTACAGATTCAAATTCTGCGTAAAACTCTACACTAATTTGATGTGTCGCATGTCTAAAAAAGTTATTAAAATGGGTAGAAATCTCTGCTGGTAAAAAAATCTTAAAATGAGGGTAGCTCCCTGGGGGATGATGCTATCTAAAAAATTCCTAGAAATTCGGGTAGCTGAGAAAAATCTAATATTAATTGATGCCAAACAAGATAGATTTATCTCGTGGATGGAAATGTGGAGAAAGATTTATCTCGCGGGTGTAAAGAAGGCGGGTGTGACGTAATCAAAATGGTTGATATGATGGTGTCCGAGGAAGCAGGGGAGCAAGGAGGGAGCAAGGCGAGAATTTCTCTCCTCAGATCCTCCTTATGGGAATTTACATGTAAATTTGGTCCAGAACCAGGAGCAAGGGAGGATGCTGGAGCAAATGAGGTGCTGGTTTGTCACTAAACCATCTACTTATTACATTTACACTATTCGACCTTAGAGTGAAGTCCTAAGGCACAAGTGAAGAAGCTAATCCAACAGAAACCAAAATCAAGTGAGATCAATTTTGTAGATATTCGTTGAAATTTTGATGGTATAAATAAGTGTGTCATTAGCGAAGTGTGCACGTGCTTTGTGCTATCAGAACTCTTTTATTATTCAGACTTTAACAGAATCTTTAATTTGTTATATTATAATTTATTATAGTAGTGTTGCCGTAAATTCGAGACCTTTGTTAGGATGTTGGATGGACAAAAATACGTACCTAATTAAATTTATCTGTGAATCCTAATATACAGCTATAAACCTTCTTCTAAATAAGTACTTTGGGATTTGCAAGATTGCATTTAAACTATTCTCTATTCTCTATTCTCTATTCTCTATTCTCTATTCTCTATTCTCTATTCTCTATTCTCTATTCTCTATTCTCTATTCTCTATTCTCTATTCTCTATTCTCTATTCTCTATTCTCTATTCTCTATTCTCTATTCTCTATTCTCTATTCTCTATTCTCTATTCTCTATTCTCTATTCTCTATTCTCTATTCTCTATTCTCTATTCTCTATTCTCTATTCTCTATTCTCTATTCTCTATTCTCTATTCTCTATTCTCTATTCTCTATTCTCTATTCTCTATTCTCTATTCTCTATTCTCTATTCTCTATTCTCTATTCTCTATTCTCTATTCTCTATTCTCTATTCTCTATTCTCTATTCTCTATTCTCTATTCTCTATTCTCTATTCTCTATTCTCTATTCTCTATTCTCTATTCTCTATTCTCTATTCTCTATTCTCTATTTTCTATTCTCTATTCTCTATTCTCTATTCTCTATTCTCTATTCTCTATTCTCTATTCTCTTTCTCTATTCTCTATTCTCTATTCTCTATTCTCTTTCTCTATTCTCTATTCTCTATTCTCTTCTTATTCTCTATTCTCTATTCTCTTTCTCTTCTCTATTCTCTATTCTCTATTCTCTATTCTCTATTCTCTATTCTCTATTCTCTATTCTCTATTCTCTATTCTCTATTCTCTTATTCTCTATTCTCTTTCTCTATTCTCTATTCTCTATTCTCTATTCTCTTTCTCTATTCTCTATTCTCTATTCTCTTCTCTATTCTCTATTCTCTATTCTCTATTCTCTTCTCTTCTCATTCTCTATTCTCTATTCTCTATTCTCTATTCTCTATTCTCTATTCTCTTTCTCTATTCTCTATTCTCTATTCTCTATTCTCTATTCTCTATTCTCATTCTCTATTCTCATTCTCTATTCTCTATTCTCTATTCTCTATTCTCTATTCTCTATTCTCTATTCTCTATTCTCTATTCTATTCTCATTCTCTATTCTCTATTCTCTATTCTCTATTCTCTATTCTCATTCTCTATTCTCTATTCTCTATTCTCTATTCTCTATTCTCTATTCTCTATTCTCTTTCTCATTCTCTATTCTCTATTCTCTATTCTCTATTCTCTATTCTCTATTCTCTATTCTCTATTCTCTATTCTCATTCTCTATTCTCTTCATTCTCTATTCTCTTCTCTATTCTCTATTCTCTATTCTCTATTCTCTATTCTCTATTCTCTCTCATTCTCTATTCTCTATTCTCTATTCTCTATTCTCTATTCTCTATTCTCTTTCTCTCATTCTCTATTCTCTTATTCTTCTATTCTCTATTCTCTATTCTCTATTCTCTATTCTCTATTCTCTATTCTCTATTCTCTATTCTCTATTCTCTATTCTCTATTCTCTTCTCTATTCTCATTCTCTATTCTCTATCTCTTCTCTATTCTCTATTCTCTATTTCATTCTATTCTCTATTCTCTATTCTCTATTCTCTATTCTCTTATTCTCTATTCTCTATTCTCTATTCTCTGTTCTCTATTCTCTATTCTCTATTCTCTATTCTCTATTCTCTATTCTCTATTCTCTATTCTCTATTCTCTATTCTCTATTCTCTATTCTCTATTCTCTATTCTCTATTCTCTATTCTCTATTCTCTATTCTCTATTCTCTATTCTCTATACTCTATTCTCATTCTCTATTCTCTATTCTCTATTCTCTATTTCATTCTATTCTCTATTCTCTATTCTCTATTCTCTATTCTCTATTCTCTATTCTCTATTCTCTATTCTCTATTCTCTATTCTCTATCCTCTATCCTCTATCCTCTATCCTCTATCCTCTATCCTCTATCCTCTATCCTCTATCCTCTATCCTCTATCCTCTATCCTCTATCCTCTATCCTCTATCCTCTATCCTCTATCCTCTATCCTCTATCCTCTATCCTCTATCCTCTATCCTCTATCCTCTATCCTCTATCCTCTATCCTCTATCCTCTATCCTCTATCCTCTATCCTCTATCCTCTATCCTCTATCCTCTATCCTCTATCCTCTATCCTCTATCCTCTATCCTCTATTCTCTATTCTCTATTCTCTATTCTCTATTCTCTATTCTCTATTCTCTATTCTCTATTCTCTATTCTCTATTCTCTATTCTCTATTCTCTATTCTCTATTCTCTATTCTCTATTCTCTATTCTCTATTCTCTATTCTCTATTCTCTATTCTCTATTCTCTATTCTCTATTCTCTATTCTCTATTCTCTATTCTCTATTCTCTATTCTCTATTCTCTATTCTCTATTCTCTATTCTCTATTCTCTATTCTCTATTCTCTATTCTCTATTCTCTATTCTCTATTCTCTATTCTCTATTCTCTATTCTCTATTCTCTATTCTCTATTCTCTATTCTCTATTCTCTATTCTCTATTCTCTATTCTCTATTCTCTATTCTCTATTCTCTATTCTCTATTCTCTATTCTCTATTCTCTATTCTCTATTCTCTATTCTCTATTCTCTATTCTCTATTCTCTATTCTCTATTCTCTATTCTCTATTCTCTATTCTCTATTCTCTATTCTCTATTCTCTATTCTCTATTCTCTATTCTCTATTCTCTATTCTCTATTCTCTATTCTCTATTCTCTATTCTCTATTCTCTATTCTCTATTCTCTATTCTCTATTCTCTATTCTCTATTCTCTATTCTCTATTCTCTATTCTCTATTCTCTATTCTCTATTCTCTATTCTCTATTCTCTATTCTCTATTCTCTATTCTCTATTCTCTATTCTCTATTCTCTATTCTCTATTCTCTATTCTCTATTCTCTATTCTCTATTCTCTATTCTCTATTCTCTAATCTCTATTCTATTCTCTATTCTCTATTCTCTATTCTCTATTCTCTATTCTCTATTCTCTATTCTCTATTCTCTATTCTCTATTCTCTATTCTCTATTCTCTATTCTCTACTCCACTAAAATTGTTTCATAATTTTAAAAGATGGTGTTTCTTACAATGAACTATAGCAAACTATAAACTTGAGTTTGTTAACATCCCAATTGAATTATTCTAAGAAGCTTTTGTTTTGTTTGCAAGTCTGCCGATTTTATAAATGGCCTAAACCTCCGACTTCCATGAAGGAAGAGTTATAATTTTTGACTATTGAACAAGGCAGTTGAACTGCATCCCTCACCGTGCCAACTATTGCCAAAACCTGCGATGGCCTGTTTGAACAACACGAAAGCACGAACTTTGAGCTAGGTGATGCTGTACTTCCCATAGAGTACCTGCGTTTAATAATACAACTTCGGCACTCCTGTCCTGATTAGCCCCAATAAGGGCAAAATACGTTGACAGGATGTGCCCCTGAAACAAGGTTTTTAAAAATGTCGGCTTTTATTCAATATCTGGTTTTAGGCGCTAATAGAATAAGAAGAACAGCAATAGTCATTTGCAGAAAAACTACACTTATGTGGAGAATTAAATAAATTTTAAGATTTTCCTAGATAAGTGACGGGACATCCCGTATTTGGTCTGCGCTGTTAGTCAATTCATTTGTACATTTCTTTAATAAAAATTTAGACTGAGAAGTGTGGGAATTATTTTTTTTTTCTTATGAGTATTTTATGTGATATCTTGTTTAATCGTTATCGAAAACATGCATTTTGTTAAACGCAAAATCTACGGCTTCACAGACAGATTATCCACTAATTCCTATTTTCCACTTCAAATTTTCAAATATTTTATAACATTTTACCGGAAAGAAAAGTAATTAACATGTAGAAGAAGTATGAAGAGATTGATATCATATGTTTGTAGGTGAAGCGTAGTTTATGTGAGAATTTATCGAGGTTTCCTTTTCACGTCCCACGACACGCCTTACCAATTAAATACTTGTGGAACAGAAACGATGATTTGTACGGGTCAGCTTCTTACCATTTATAATGCTTATTTAGAAGTAATTGTAGTGAATTTAAGTAATTTCCGCTCTATTTATACTTCAGCTTTTCCGTATGTAGGACTTGGAAACATTAAATAAGTTTAGTCCTTTCATTTACATTAATTGATCAACTCCCACGGAACAAACAGTTTGCTTTATACAAGTATTCATCCAGAATTGTAATTAATTTGTTACCAGGATAAAATAGAGGTGAAGTATATGACGTGGTAAATCTGATCTAAATATATGTACGAATAGAAGCGTCATTTTATCGTGCAATAGATTAATCTATAGTCGGTACTCCATAGTCACGCACACTCGATACGAGTACTGTGATATAATTTATAATTTACTTCGTTAGACTCTTATTACTTTAAATGATATATGCAAATGAAAACTTTCTGCTCATTAGCTATCCGACCTGACTTGGGCAGAATCCATAAATTTTTGGGGCTATTAAAAGCTGTTGCAATTGTGGACACCAATTCTAATAAAACAAATCCGAACGAACAAACAACTTCCAAGTTAATTACGATAATTGAATGGGTCGATTGAAAAAGCGAGGAAGATTGGTGCAGCCTTTCAGTTTTAAATGTGATTGCATACAAACTTCAGTCTTAGAAACTCGTAATAAGGATTTGCTTCGTTTTGAATAACACATAAAATTAAATCTGTGAGCGCAGACAACCCTTTGTTCCACGACAGGTACATATCTATCACTATAAAAAGGAATGATAAAACAAGGAATAAAAAAGCGGAAGACTTTTGTAAGCGACGCGTGGATTTGTTACCTATTGCTGAAAGAATTTTACACCTATTTAACTTTAAATGACGGTAAAGAGAGAAATAAAATCGAGTCGCATTTAAAGACTGAACGAAAGACACATGATACTGCCAAGTATAGCGTGTGTTGCTTGATCACATTGGCAAAATTACTTCGGATCCATTTAACATGGCGGCGTTCTCAGTCACGAAAAAAGTTTTGCTAACTCAAATAATCTCCAAGACTTTTTCTATAATCGATTGCTGAAGGTGCACCGTTTGGCGTCTCTCGTAGACATTCATTTCAAACTTTTCTACAAGCGCTTCTAATAATTTTCTATTGGAAGCGTTTCCTCTATTTTTTTATTTGCTTCGGTTTCGCATTATCCTTCGAAGAATACAGCAATATTTTAAAGTGTATCTTGTTTTTATTTCTATATTTTCTAGGAAATACGCTGGCACTACTATACAAAGTAAAGTAAATTGTGTTTCGAATTTTCATTAGTCATATCCTGGGTATGTCAGAGTTGTAGGTGAAAAAAATGTATTCTAAAGTAATTAACGGCATTAATATGCATTTTTCAGCAATAGATAGAATACCTTCAGATGCCTCACTAAAAATCTTTTAATTTACTCGTACCGATAAACGATATCCGTTTAAAGGATAATGAATTATATTTCTAATTTCAATTGAAAACACCTCAGTTAAGCGGAATACCAACCTGCAGATTTTTGTATTTTGCATAAGTCGACTGAATTTTTATAAATAACACAATTAAATCGTTATACTTTATTCTACAAGTTAGTAAGGAAGACTATAGGAAAGCGAGAAAGCGTATATATAGGGTTTGTAGATCTGAAAAAAGCATTCGACAATGTAAAATGGAAAAGAATGTTCAAAATACTCAAAGAGATGGGAATAGATTTTAGGGATAAACTGATATTACATAGCTTATACAAAGAGCAAACAACTGCAATAGAATTAGAGCAGGAACGTATAGAAGTAGATATAAGAAAGGGGTAAAACAGGTATGTGCCCTATCCCCGTTAATTTTTAACTTGTACATCGAAGAGGCAATGAATACTGTCAACTGCAGGAAGATATTTGGAACTAGTATGCAGTGACAAAAGATTGATATGCTTATATTTGCAGATGATATAGCGGTATTAGCATCTAGCAAGAAATGGTTAGAAGCAACTCTTAATAAAATGGAAACTGTTGTAACTGAGAGGTACGGTATAAAAATTAACAAAAATAAAACTAAAGTACTAGCATATAAAGGAGGGGCAGATAGATCAAAAATTAGAATACAAATAGGACACAAGAACTTACAAAAGGATAAGGATTTCTGTTAACTAGGCAGTCAAATAACGCAAGAGTGGAAAAACGCAAAAGATATAAAACAAAGATTAGCACAAGGTCGTGCTGCATTTAACAAGAAAAAGCAATTACTGTGTTCAAAGACAACAAGCACAGAAACATGGAAAAGATTGCTGAATGCATATGTGTGGAGCACAGCACTATATGACTGCGAAACTTTTACAGTAGGAGAAGCGGACAGGAAAAAGATAGAAGCCTTTGAAATGTGTTGCTACAGGCGTATGATAAAAATATCATGGACAGAAAAAGTTAAAAACAAAGAGGTTCTAGAAATAGTAGAAGAAAAAAGAAATATGTGGAAAACAGTAAAAAATAGGAGAGATAGGGTGATAGGCCACATACTAGGGCATGAGGGAATAGTGCGGAATATATTGGAAGCAGAGATAGGAATAAGGAGAGGTAAAGGTAGACCTAGGATAGACTATTGCACACAGATAGTCTAAGATGTAAGTTGTGGGAATTTCGGGTGATTCGTTGGTGCTCACCATAGCCTAAGGAATCACCTTGTAGTGCTTCCCATAGCCTGCAAACCCTTCAACGAGCAGCGTTCTCCATAGCCTGCTATTCTACAACACGCAGTGCTCCCCATAACCTGCGTATCCTCCGACGGTGACGCTGTCCGACGCCGTACCCAGGGCACGTCATTCTAATTTATCAATCCATAGTTAACAAACCACGTATGAATGTTAAGCTCCGTTCCATACTTTGCCGACAAGTCGTTATTGTGATTGCATCTGTCAAACTCTACCACCGGGACGACACCCCCGTAGAGGAACCATAACCACGAAGCCTGCCGAAGAGTTCAGAAGACAACCGAAGACCTTCCGAACCCTGTGTACTTGTATATATTGTAAATTAGTAGTTTTAAGTTCATATAATTTCATTTCATAATTCTTTGTAACGTAACGTTGACCCACAATTAAAACACGAAGCCTTCTGAAGAGATCCGAAGACCACCGAAGATGTCTGGACCTCTTCAACTGTACATATTTCCTAACTATCGTTGTTCATTTTCGCACTGGGCCTCATAAGAAACTTCCGAAGCATTCCGAAGAAGGCCGAAGGCTACCTAAGACTTATACAACCCGTTAAACTGTACATACATTCATTTAATCAGTGTTACAGTTTATATCTGGTTCCACAAGCAACCATGAAGCCATCCGAAGACTTCCGAAAATTACCGAAGAATTCCGAACTGCTCAAACCATTCAAATATTACTATTTCATGTTTATTTTCATGTATTTATGAACTTAAAATTATTTTTCTTTGTAATTATTAAACAAATAATCAAGCCAAGCCTCCATGCTTTCAGACGCCGCCTACGCGAACGATAACAAACTCAAAGAAAAAGCAAGACACCATGAAGTTCATCTAGAAAAAGTAGAGCTAGGTAAGATTAGTCGACATTAATCATTTTACCTAATTAAAAAACACTAACAATTAATGGAAACACTTAGTAGTTGATTTCTTGCTTTTAACATAATTTTGTATTTTTTAATAGCAATTAAAAAACTGTTTTTTTTTGTTAGAACGCGAATATACATACTGCTAAATGATCTGTGAACTTTTTTGAGAGTTTGAAAGTCGTGATTGAAGATTACTAGAAATACTAGTACCAAATACTTGACCATTTAAACAAATTATTAAAAATTAGTTCTCGTGAATAATTTATAACAAAGCCAACATCTAGCTTTGATAAATATGAATTCCTTGATAACTTTTATTGCATTCACTGTAAATTATCAATTAAAAAAATCGTGATTTGCTAAACTTTGGTAAGCCATCGCCGACATTGTGTAGTAGTAGCAGACACAAAACAAACTGCAATTGTTCATTTTAATAAATCTTTTGTTAATTAGAAGGGTCAAGTGTATTGAGTTCATTTTTATTATTAATGGAGTGATGCAAAAATATTTTAATTTAACCGAAAAATAGTAATGACATACTTGGGTTTCTTCCCGTAGAATTATATAACGTAGAATAATAAAATATAAACGGTTCTATTTAAAATCGATACTTTGAATTTTAATAGTCGAACGTGTTTTGTAACATTATACACATTTTTTAATACCTTCGGCGTTTTCTATTTGTTTCAGGTCGTCTGATGGATTTACAAAAAGTCAAATTTATACATGTGTTCAGTTCCTGAATATTGTGATTTCGATATTATATACTAAAGGGTATATTTAAATCCTTTTTAACCGTAGCGCTTTCTACAGCTGCACAATCGGTATGTATTATAATTAAATAATGTTTAAATCGTTTGACACCCCCAACTATAGCAAGGGCCTCTAATTCGAAAGAATGGTATCCCTGTTCTGCAGGAGAGGTGGTTTTGCTATAATACCCTATTGCCTCCTCACGTCACTCTTTAACTTGTACTAATACTTTGGCCAAGCCGACTCTACTGGCATCAGTATAGAGGGCAATTTCTTTTTGAGGGTCAAGCAATGTCAAAACAAAACAAAATTTTTAAGAAATTCGTATGCACTTTGTTGTTTTGTTGACCATACTCACTCTTTACCTTTCTTTAGAAGTTCAGTTTTGATTTTTGTGAAAAGTGAGATACAAGTTTTTGAAAGTGTCCAACTAATTCTAAAAATTGCCGCACTCGGTGGACATCTTTTGGGATGGGAAAGGTTTGGATTTCTAGTACCTTTGTTGGACTGGGTCTCACTTCACGGTTTTTAACAATATACCCCAGGTATTCGGTTTCCTGGATTAGAAAATGGCATTTCTTTAGATTGAACCATACGCCATGATTTTGCTGTCTAGATTGAATAAGTGTCAATGTTCTGAGACCTTCCTCAATAGTTCTTGAGGGTATCAGCACGTAGTCTAAATTCACAACCGCTTCTTTAAATCATAAGTCACCCAAAATAGGGTCCATTGCGTGTTGGAGAACATACGGTGCGTTTATTAGACCAAACGGAGTTTTTAGGTACTCAAATTTTCTTTCGGGTGTAATGAAAGCAGTAATTGGGACGGATTCTTCCAACACTCTGATTTGACGGTAGTCAGACTTGCAATTTAACACAGTAAAGTACTTTTGACCCACTAATCGATCAATTAGTTCTTTGATTATGGGGAGGAGTTAACCATCTTTTACCGTTTATCGATTTACCAATCTATAATCTAGGCACAGTCGCCGCTTGCCCGATTTCTTTTTAACCATAATAACTGGGCTTTCAAACGGTGATTGTGACGTACGTTTGACCCCGCCTTCCAAAAGTTCATCAATAAGTTCACGTAACATCACTTTTTCGGCTTCCGATAGACGATAAGGTCTTTGAGCGATGGGGTTATCTGATTTTAATTTTATATTCAATTCAACACCAGTAATACAACCTAATTCTAAAGCATCAATCGGGAAGCAGGTAAGGAATTTCTCTATAATTGTTTTGATTTGTTCTTGCACACCTGGGTCATCAACGCCTACTCTAACCATTTGGTTAACCTGCACATCTGTCTGAACTACATCTAGGGTAGATACACCAAATAACAATGTATGACTAGTTTGACTGTATTTAATACCAGAATCTTCGGTAAAGTTTTGACCGATGATAATGTCAATACCAGGAATGCATTTTGGTACTATTAATAATGAAATGTTTAAGTGCACCGAATCAATCAAAATCTTACCATATTAGTTACTTCAATTTCGGATCCACCGAATACTGTTAATACGATGGGTTTTGAAAGCGAATCTGTCTTATTTTTTTAACAAAGCTTTCGCTAATCAGCGAACATTTACTACCAAAGTCAATAAAGCATAATGCGTCAATTTCGCCGTTAATGCGGGTGGGTTTATAAAATTTGTTTTTATCGCCATCTCTTGAGATAAATATGACTTGTCTATTATTTCTAGCATTATTTCCATCGCGCGGTATCAATTGACTTTCGGTAATTTTCCTATTTCATTTAAAACAATTTTCGACTGTATATTCGTTATTGCGGCAATACTTGCAAAACAGTTTGGGACGATCAAAAAGCCTTGCGCTTTGAGAACAATGTCGCTCCTTATGCCTCGTTTGTTTACATCTGTAACAAATGTTTGCCCTTTCACCTTCAATCGTTGCATTAGAATTCGCGTGCTGTTTTATTATATTTTTAGAAGATGATTGACGATCAGTAAATTTTTGTAAGTTCACCACTGAATTTACTTGTTCAAACGCTTTTAAATATACAGTCAATTTGGACGGGTCAGTAATATTAGAATGTAATCCCGAATAAAACCCAACAGATTGCAAATAGCATGGCCATGGTCTAATAACAAATAGCAGGATGTCAACCAATAAGAGCTCGTGGAACGTTAAGGAAGGAATTTGTGTATAAAACCAACCGGAGGAGATATGGGGGACGTATTCCATGATCGACGCGCTGATTGTAATAGTTGAAACCTAATTATTACGTAAATTTCAATTTAGTGAAAGTGACAAGTAATAGAAATTAAGAATTACAAGTGAAGTACATAGTAAAAGTGCGCATTGAAATACATGTGTATAAAACGGCACTAAGTACGGGCACAATAAATAGGAAATTAAATCAAGATTAACTAAATCATGACGTTAAAACTAAATTACCGGGTTTAAACTCTACAGAATAAATGGTATAATACTCAAAGTGCAGGTTTAGTACTTCAAAAACGACTCCAAGTAGCTGGTAAACATTTTGACGTACTTAGGAACACGCCAAGCTGCGGGTTAACTACTCGAAACCACTGAATAATCAACCGATTTGGTTCAGAGAGCTCTACTAAGATGCTACAGAAGGAGTATAAGGTCAGGATTATATTTTCAACTTATAGTATGTTACATTTATTGTTTTAAATATTTCATGAGGTTAAAAATTGCATGTAATTTAAATATTGTGTGTAAAAGGTCAACAAAAATTTGGTTGATACGTAAAGATACGTTTTAAAAAAGGAATAGTTCTTTGAACATATAACGAAATATTCATGGTAAAATATAATTCTTTTTGCTGGCTTTAATTGATATAAAAAGTTTTAAAAAGGGTTATAATCTTCGTAATTAACAAATTTGATAGGAATATTTATTTTAATTCTGATTCAGAAGTTATGTAAATGGTACATTGTAAATTTTCATCACTTATTATACAAATTTTGGTGAATTTTGCTTGTCTTATTCAGGTATATGGAGTGTTAGAAGGGAGTGGGTAAAAATTCTCTGTTATCATATCGTCGTTCACTCTGTGCGGGATATCACTGAGCTAGTCGAGGCATAAAAAAAATTGTGTTAATTTTAAATTATGTTAAAGGCACAGCGAGGTGGCGATCAGCAGGCAATTGGTCGTTATACATCTAACGAGGGGCGATATCGTAGCAATATATATATATATATATATTGCTGTGATATGCTCCTTTGAATGCGGGAACTGGGTCCTTTCAACAAAAATTCTAGTCCCACCGATTGGGCGTCATAAACTGCTGTGATCCTGTTTTCGCCTCGGCTGCTCACCTAATTTTATAAACCTCCTCATTCATAAAATTAAACAACACATTCCTACCACAAACATCAACGTTAACTCTATTTACATCAATATTCAGAATACATTAAATTTTCAAATTAAATTTCAGCATAAAATTCAGTTTTAAAAAGAATTTCAAGATTAATTTTATTATCATGTGCATCCAGAATTAAAGTCCTTGTTGGATGCCTACTAATTAATATAACAATATAAGCAGACCGGAGTCTGAGTATAAAGGGAGCATCTACCACCCCTTTACGTTAATTAACCAGGATCGTCTAATTGAGCTCAAAGACATACCCAAATTTTCATCATATTCCCGAACATCAATACTAAATACCCCTTTCTACTTAAACAAGCAAATTTCATCTTAAAATTAAAATTTTTTGGTTAATACAATTTCACTAATGTCCATTTAAAGTAAATCAATTATAAAGTTATTCAACACACACAAAATATCAAAGTTCAACCAAAATAGTATAAATTACCTGAAGGTTACAGCACTCGTAGCTTCAATGTACATCGTCCCTTTTGTTAATCACACCATTCCAACTGGATTATATTTACGGCTTCTGATTCTCAACGCTTTTCAAATTTTCTCCATCACCATTTATTTAAAGTTGTTTCTGGGCTTTTCCGGAACTCATCTGTGTATATCTGACCCTTGTTTGTGGATCCAGACACATTTATGAACCATTTAATTATTTACCCCAGCAAAATAGCAGAGAAATTCATACTTCTTTCACCAATATACGCCAAAACTGCCTACTAATGGGTATTCATTTGTTGTTGTAAATTTTGACTAATTAGTACAGTGATACTAAATTTTATTACCTTGTATCTAAGTGCACTCAAGTACATTCATGTTAGCACGTAAATAACAAACTGTTTTAAATCACCAAAATATACGAGCAAACTTTAAATTATTTTATCAAACTAAAATGCACTGTTTAACATCTTGAATCAAGTCGCGGATGTAAGAGAGCTTTTAACGCATCGAATAGTCAAAAGTCTAAGAGAGCGAAATTTATATTACCACCGGTATATATAGCGGATAGCCGGCACGTCGCTTTTGTCCTCAAAACAGACAATTCTTAAGAATTTCTCATGCTATGTTCCCATTCCGTCGCTCGCGCGTCGGTTTTTACGAATTTTTCACTCGCCCCAGTTAAATCTCAGAAATTCTCACACGGCACGCAAACATGTCCGAGAAAAACTAATTAATTTTGTACAGAAATTGTTGTTTCTACCTCTGATATTTGCATCCTATTTTCAACCAATTGTGACCCTCGTTACGTTGCTTAAATCACGCCTTTTACTATATGTGTCTTTGCTTGACGCATTTTCTATTTCCTTTTCTAACCTGTTCGTATTGGTGCAAATTGATATTCTTTATTATCGATTATTCCAGTCCATGTGGACTATCTGGGTTAAATAACCCCTTATCGCACCTTCCCGTGAATATTAAGCCCCGGTTTCTCCAAGATTCTTTGTAAACATTAATTATCTCCAAAATTTTCGCCGAATGAGCTTTTAAATAAACCCTGTTTTGTATTTCGTGCTAAAGCATCTGACCGTTTCAATATCCTTAGAATCGACATGTTTATCTAAACAAATTAAACTGAAATTGCCTTTTAAAATACGCAGGTGTGTTCAAACATCCTACTTCTAACTAACACTTCTAGGATTTGCATTTTATTGGGTTTTTACAAGTTTCTATAGATATTATCTGTTACTAACGATTCAATTAACTTCAATTAAAAATAATACCCTTTAATTTTTAGTGAATCCTAACTAAATATTAGTTATTATCTGTACGTTTTGTTCAATACCGGTTACTTGAAATAGAGTTAATTAAGATAAATTTTGCACGTAATTTCTCTTTGTTTCTTTATTAAGAATAAATAAATTACACGCAGAGCTTTTTTTTAATACTGTTTCTTTTGATATAAAGCGTCTTGTACATGATTTAAATTTCTTATTTTTACTGAAACGACCGAATTTATTTATGCTTCATGGTTTTAATAAAGCGTATTATTCAATAAAATTCCTTATACACGGTGATTAAAATTATTTGATGTGATTATTTAATTTTCTACCCTGGTCTAAATATGAGTAATATATATATATATATACATGTGTTTGTGTGTATATATATATATATATATATATATGTATTAAAATAGTACATTAAAATATTCCTTACCTAATTTTTGTTAGAAGGTACAAAATGCTTTTTAATGAATAACTGGCTAATTTGCTTATCTCTTATTACCCGTTCGTGAAATGTTTGGCCAGAAACTCTTCACATATAATTTATTAAGCGTCAAAATGCTTCGAACTTCGTCCTCAAAATCCGCTTCACAAACAACAAAAATGGAAACTATAAATCTAAATTGCCAATATTCAAACATTCTTATACAAACGAAGGATTTTTTTTAAAACTTAGGTTCTATTTACAAATAATGTAGTTACACTCAACATACACTCACGCACATGCGCGCGCACATACACACACACACACACATATATCTCATCACAACAAAACAAAGCTTGTTACGGTAAACTGTGCGGGTTAGGAAGAACAAAAAAAAAACAATTAAAGTAAATACTCGCACGAAATTACGTAGCCAAAGGAAGATATGTCAGGCTAACGTCAATCGGAGATTGGGCTTGGTAAAGTAATCGAAAACAAAACCCAAGAAAAAAACCGAGTCGTCTCTCTGAAATAAAAACAAAGACAGAACGTTAGTCTGTCATAGAAAAATAAGAACACATATACCGATATAAATAATAAAGGAAACACCTTTCTGGTATAAGTAATTGCTTTTCTATATTATAATTTCAAAATATGGTTACGAATGGGACAAGGATTAAACTAAATAGTATTCTTATGTAGCACACCACCACGTAACCGTATACTTAACACATACAACAAACATATAACTTAATAGTAAATGAGAACCTAGATGTATGATTTTAAATCAGTACTAATAATTAAATATCTTACACTTTTAGGTAGTATAAGTCGCATGACAAGAAACACACTATCTTGGACCGGTATCGGACCACATACATTTTGGTTATTTAAAACCTGCGTAGTTAAATTCTATCAGGCTGAAGACTAGATGATAAAACGTATCAACACCGCTGGGGTGTTCTTAAAACTAGTCAGTGTTAGTAATGTTGGTTAGTAACAATATACAACGTGGTAGCCGTAGAAAGTTTACGAAGTCACGGGATTAGTAAAGTGTGAGATTTTCAGAAACTCACGGTTTCCTTCACAAGGATTAAATGGCCATTAGCAATACACAACAACCATAAATTTTAGCTAAGTGGAACCGGAGAAGTCGGCGTTACCAAACTTGTTTCTTCGTCAGCAGTCTTGGTTGCAAACCCAGTGTATAAGAAGTGAGTCATCTCACGTAACGTCGAGGAGCGAAAATGTAGGCGGAAAAGCAACCAACCAATCTAGAAAATGTATCCTAAAACGAGATAAAAGCAGATTTTAAATTAGTGCTACCTCCAACCGTTAACGAATACCTTCCCAATACACACAAGAGAAAGTAATTTGAAGGGAGGATGCATGTACAAGCTCGTATAATTTTTTGTACAATCCCCACGGTAATTGTACAAAGGACAGAATCAGTACTCGAACGAAAACCGTTGGTTAGTTATCAAAACACTAAAAGGACTCTCCAGCTTTAATAGATTGATATATTACACCTTTCATGAATATCTAAAAGTACAAATATTCACAAATAATATAATAAAAGATAAAGAAAATTGAAAATTTTTACAGTATGTAGTCACAGAAAAAAAATAAAGGAGGTCAAAGTTTCAACTAATATCAAAATTAATATTAATTTGCATTTGCGGCGTTTTAAGTATACTCACACCGCCGTTTTTCTTTCTTAAAATATACCTTTTTCCCTGTAATACGTGTAAATTGCCCTTTGTTCTACAAATAATAAATTTTCTAAATGAAGGTCGTGAGATTTCAAATTGATGAAACCTAACAGTCGCCACCTCTTACAATAGAATAATCAAATTAAAAACAAAATACAAATTGTTGGTATAAATATCTTCATGGAGTCTTTTAATCTTTCTTTCTAGGATCCTAGAAATAATTCCAGGTTTATCAGGCCTCCCAAAATTTCATACAAGTCAACTACTAAAGTTATATTAATGAGGGTTTCCTCCATATATGAATTACCATCAAATTTGCTTCTAATTTACAAGACATTCAATATTTTCTCGAACTATAGTTGCAGCCCTCAAATAATTTTCTAATACTAAAACTAATTCATAAAATGTAGGTCTAGTTACAGTTTTTCTAAAATTGGCGAAAATCAACTAACTGCGGACACTTTATAGCCATTGCGAATACTTACTTGCACTAATTTTTATTAAACACTGTTATTTTTAAATAACTTCATTTGTCAGCAAAATTACAAGAATAATCTTCTCCCTTAAGACTACACTCGTACTTATAACCTAACATCTAGATAATAGAAATAGGGTATATAACTGTAAAACAATAGACAGACAAGGTTAATAACGAATAGGTTATAGAAATAGTAGAGGAAGAATGATATCTGTGGAAAACAAAAAAAATTGGAGAAATTGAAGGGCAGAATACGTTCTAAGTCATTTTTGAGGAATAGTATGTGATACATTACAAGCAGAGATAGGAAAAAAGAAATAGAGGTAGACCTAGATCAGACTTTTGCACACAGATAGTGATAAATACATACTGTGCAAATTTCAGGGAAATGTGTCGGTTAGTTCGGAATAGGAAACAATGAGGGTATGCGTCTAATCAGTTCCAGGACTGAAGACCTAATGATGATGAAGTAAGTATTTATTTTGTACTTTCTCTAGTTGTTTTAATTCACAAGCTAGATTACAATGGCCTATAGTGCAAGTATATTTAATTTTTGGCCGCGCTAAATTAAAATATAAAATTTTTACAGCTTTTATAATTTGAAAATCACTAGACTACCTAATTATGAATTTCAACATTTTATAACTTTCAACCGTTACTTTTTCCATATATGGTTTGTCGTTTAGTTTGTCTGTATTACTCCTAAGCCTGTAACTTTCTTTATTCCTTTTTAGTATTTGTCTGTTCATATAAAGTTGAATAAAATTGGTCTCTGCTTCCCAAAAATTTCGTAACAGAGCGTTTTAAAACATTAGTTCGCTTATTCTGACAACTCCTATTGAATATTATATTCTGCATAGTTAATTTGCAATTTATCACAATTTTGCACACTTTCAATTACTGATAATAGTTTTTTTATTGTTATGAATGTGTATAATACGTACACTATAGTAGTCGTCCTTATATGTATCGATCGCCATATAGCGTTAACTACCGTCGTTACTGAGGCAAGTTAAACACTTTTAATAATAAGCAAGAGGCAAGCCGTATTACCCTAACTTATAGTAAAAAGTAAGATGTATAGTTCTGGCTTCGTAAGTAATTATGCTTTTGTATAAAATTTTAATTGGAATTTCAGAATTTACCTTTACTAATATATCGAATTAAATAATATTGTTAAATGTTAATTTGTACTCTATTTTGACTTAGTTTAATCATTATATTAAATGCTACCGAAGCTTAGAAAATATCATTTCATGTAACTAACGACGTAAAATCTAGCACCAAAGGTGGCCTTAAACTTGCTGTATCCTGGGACAAATATTTTTCTTAAGGCTCTTTTACGATAAAAGAAAGTTATAATGTGAATTGTGGGCGGATTTTCAGTAAATCCACAAAGAATAATAACATTACCAAAATGTAGATTTGTATTGTTAACATAATGAAATATTTTACGTATACTGTTGTCACGGTAATCTTTGCAGAACCGAAAATTTGACGACTGCGCAAATTACTGGTACACAAAAAAGGAGAAAACAAAAAGATGGAATGAAAGCAGTAATCATTTATTGGGCTGAGAAGAATTAGAATACCCAAAAACAACAATTCCTCCAGCTTAAAAAAGTTATTAGTGGACAAAAATCAAAAATAATGGCAAAAAATTAGTCTGCATAACCAAAGAATAAATGATTTGGTAGTAAATAAATATAGAGCAGCTGTACCTTAGGAAAATTTGATTTCTGAACGAAGTAATATTAATTTGTAGTTGGGGTTCATACTTCAAATAAAAGTAAATGATTTCATAAAATCAATTTAATAATAAACATGTGGGTAAATTCATTATGTACAATAAACAAGACATAGTAAGAAATATAAGAATATCAAAAAAAATATTTAATAATATTAAAATACCAAAATAGTCAATGTCACAGGTAGCTTTAACATTAACCTGATCTAAGAAATCATAAAGGAGATATTGATAAGTACAATATGTATAGAAAGCAAAGTTTGAATTGGTAGACCTACATTATTGGGTACAAAGAAATCTGAAGGCAAAAAAATTAAATAGGACCAAATTTGTCACGGCTGTTATCTCTTGATTTCTGGGCTGTTAAACGTTTTAGCGCACTAATTGCAATGCCCATTCATGTTACTTGTACTTTTGAAAATAATTATCCGCCACCTGTTTGTTATCTAATTTGATTAATGAATTACTTGTGACTGAATTTAGCAATTTGAAAAATCTAAAAAAATTAAGTAGTTCCGATTTAAAATACACGATTTTTCGTTTGGCATTAAAATGCTTTTACTGAAAAGAAATTTTTTATTTTGTTATATAATGAACTCGAATAACGTTTTGAGAAGCACGGATGTTTGCGTTTTAATTACTACTTTTTAGTGAAGGATTTTTAAGGACTTTTTACTTACGTACTGTACTGTTTACAAATACTAGTAACATAAATAAAGCTTTTTAGAGTACAATATACAGAGTGTTTATCATTGAAAAGAAGTATTTGAAGTATTAGAAAAATTTCATTATTTTTTTCAGGTTCTGGAGTGTTGTATATACAGGATATTGTGCTCAATAACATTTTTATGATTCGTTATTAAATCAATATATAAGGACGCGATAAGAACATTACGAGAGGTCATTGAAACCCAATTACTATAAATAAAGTAAACCCAAATAGAAGTAAAATGGAAAAAAGTTGAAATTTCTGAGTATTCTTCCGAATTGATACAAAGCATAATTCCCGTGTATTACATCAGTGGTGAACCATTAAAAAATCGTGAGACTGATATAAACTTTATACCTTATACAAATCAATCATATTTAAAGTGTAAACACAAAAATCATTCAATCTTATTGAAGCGCGAAAGCGATGTAAATTTTTGTAAATACTACAAAACATAAAACAAGCCGTGTGTGTAAATAATTACACGTTACTTAGTAAGTCGAGTTTTAATTTTAGTTACTTAAATCCATGCGTGTATTAAAATGCAAATTTAAGATATAAAGTCATTTATTATTATAAAAACACACCTTCCATGCATAAAATAATTATCCCATGTGTAAATATCCGCGTCAAAATCATACAAATCTTATTGCATTTTGACAAACTAACCTTTATTAAATATGTGTGCAAAGTATGCATTAGAACACGTTTTATTTACAATTAATAAGATGAAAATCTTTTTGCATTTTGCAAAACCATACAAAAAGCGGAAGCCTTAATTAGCTAAATCTGCTTACGTGTGTGTATAACATATTCTAAACGCTTCATGATTTTTGAATAAATATTAATCTGGAATATTCTTCATTAATCTAGGCAAATACGTCAAATTTTAAGAAATATCGAATAAACCTATTATGAATAAAACACATGTAATGGAACTTGCGTTAACGTTGAACAGGCAAAAAAAGGATAGATAAGAACGCGGTTTAATAGCTTTACGTATTAGTAAAGGAAAGCGGGAACTATTAAATCCGAACGTTGGACAAAGACAAACGGCACGCTTTGCAAATCTCGTAAATCAGATAGCTGGACACTAATTAGGTAATAAAGAGCGTCATTCTCAAAACTATGACATTATTACGGTGTATTATGTTCGAAACCGAACAAAAGAATTGTTGAATTGAAATCATTTTATATATAAACAGAAGTAATGGACAATATGGGATCATTTTTTCATATAGGGAGCAAAATGTAACGTTGAGTAATTAATTGGCGTTTGATTATCTTTAAACCCAAATAACATGCATAGTTGCATGCTTTTCGATGAAGTATCGTTTGTTTTGTAAAAGAAAATGAAAATTTAAATATTCTTCGATACAAAAGCTATGTTAAAGCTAATTAATTGAAAAATAAAAGATGTTCTTTGAAAATTAAGATTCTAAATGGAGATTTTTAATGATTTGGACAGTCTTGTAAGCTGAGCTTTTAACATCAATTTAAAAATGGAAGCGGAAGCCATTTAATACCGGTTTTAAGTTGGATAGGCGCTATTAGATTTCGCAAGCATTAATTTTAGATTTCTTTGTTTGTAACCGATATTTGAGTATTTTGTCACTTGAATTTAAAGTAGAATAAATTGTGAATCCTATAATATTTTTGTTTTGTAAAGCGGATATTTATCTGAAAATTTTAAGATCGTAGTTCGAAACATTTTGACCTTTAATAGATTATCTGTCAAGGATTATTGACCAAAAATTCTTACAAGCGTGGAAATGGGAGATAGGTAAATTAACCACTAGAGGAGAGATTTTGAGTTCTGTAAATTTTAACAAAGATTAGGTAAGGAGTATATTAGTAGTAATTTAGGAATAATTTTATGTACAAATTTAAGCGGTAAACTGTTCTATATTCTATTGGAGGAGAGAAAACTGTTTTTGAATGTACATACGTTTTTTAAGATTGCTGTGTTTGATTTTATTTTGTAAATTTTATAGTATAATTTTCGCTGAGCTAGCTAGGCAAAGAAAAGTAAAGAAAAGGAAGGTAAACTAGTAATTTCAAATTTATAATTTGCTATACCGTGTCACAATACTCTTATAGCACCCACTCCAAAGAGCGGGTAACGGCAATATATATTGCAGTGGATTGCCCGAGGTTGTACGCCTAATAAAAGGTGCTATTATAAACGTATCTAATTTCCTGCGTCTAACTATTTTTCCTAGCTGTTTGATTAATAATACCACTGTAATTATACATCAGGTTTCTAATAGAACCAAATAATCCTTTTACAAACATTCCTTCAAATACAAAGTAATGCATTCGAAAAATAACTTCCTCTCAACGCATGTCTTATATGCTATTTATAAATTCCAGAAAATCTCTTTAAAATTAGGATGCTCACTCACTTATTCTAAACAAATCTTAAACACGTGATTATTATTCATAAACAACTCCATAATTAAATCTTCTATAAAATGTACAATGATTACCTTTTGGTTATGTAATTTAATATCCTTTGCCTTAAAACCGTATTAAACTTATCTGAATTTAGTTAGGTTCAATTGTTGCCTTGTGTTATGGTGAAAACCTGTTTGGTAGGTTTACCAAACACTTAAAATTAAATTGGATTAATTTTTAGACAAAACTTTCACTCCTAAATTAAAAAATGCGTTTATATAAGTCACTTAAAATTAATTGATTTAGATGTTACCATTACAGATCCTGTATTAATTTACCAGTTTTGACTTTTTCAGCTCATAATTAACCACTTCATGCTCCAGAATCGTTTAAATCGTTTTGAAAAGTAAACATTTTCATGCAAGATGATCCAATCCACATATAACAAACCATTATAAATCATATATGCTTATCCTAAATAAGAAAACTTTATCTTGCGGCAATTTTATTTATTTTTAATTATATACTATCCATTTTGGGAATATCAAATAATTATCGCCACTAAACATTATACATGACGTAAAGATAAATATTAGCATTGTAAGTACGTTAAATAAACTACTCACGTCGGAGGTAATATCAATATTTTTCCGGCAGCGATTTGAGTAACACTCCTGATGGTCGTCCGAAATTGAAATCTATAATCAAACCCTCTCCAACGTAATTTATTCTAGTCGGGTCCAACTGCATCCTAAACTTTCGATTCGTTTTGCTATGTATGATATCCATATTCGAATTTGTTCTAGAATGTAGGTGTGTTATGCTATCACCATTCCCGTTTGTTTAAGAACTTTTAAGTTCGTTGCTTCAATATCTTTTATTACCGCTTCGGGCTATTTAATAATGAGGTGAACGTTTACATGTCTCAACATTTTACCGTTCTAAAACATGAGGTCAAAACTATGCTTATATTTTAATTAGGAATACGACTTTTCAATTGATATACTACCGTACTTTTGCTATAAATAAAAATTTCTTTGAGAATATGCAATTTTACATAAACTTGACGTAAATCGATACGCTTTCGAGCAGAATGAAAACTTTTTTATAACATATGGTTAAGTATTTATATGGATTTGAACATAATAAATATCTTTATTTTAGACATCAAACATTTTATACCGGGTACTTCATAAATATTCTTCGTACAAATAAGTATCTAAGAATCAGAAAACTGCATTTATTTAGCAAGAAAATAAATAATTCGCACATTATGTAAATAGCAAGCATTTAACACCCTGTATAAGGACCGCAAATAAACTTTAATCAATGCCTGTAAGGAAATCTTTCAATAAGAGAACACTTATTCAGCAGAGAAATAATTATACATGTAATTAAACTACGTCGAGAAACGTTCAACAAGTTTATAAAATAGATACGCATAAGATAAGATAAAACCTAGTAAATCTTCATGCAATTACGCTTGTAAGAAAGAAGGAATAATAAAGCGCTTTGATAAGAGACGCACTTTCTAAGATAAGTTTTAAATAGATACATAAACGAAAACATCACTCATGTTACATCAGTTATTTTGTTCAATTCTCCAAAAGCTTTATCTACACAAAACAACAGACATAAGCTACAGTCAAGTCCAACAACAATAACAAAACAGGCGGTCCAACATCGTAAAACAATAGCAAATACCAGCATGATATGTAACTTGAGAATAGTTTCGTCAGAAATCAGCTTGAAAACTACTAGAAATATCCAACACTTTGTAAGGCTGTTTGGACAAACCAATCCAAATGCAAATAGCAAAAGCTATATAACGCCCAGAGTTCATAAGAAAGGGCAGTCTTAATTTGAAGCACGTCAAACTTACAACACTCTGACTCGAATATTTACGCGTCAAATAAATAAATTTTAAATTATATTATTGTGAAAAGTAGTGTTGTGTAATAATGTTGATGACGAATTACGTTGAAGATATATGAAAAAGCTTTTGCCGTTTTGCAGAAAACGTGAGTAGAAATTTGTTAATTAATTTAAATTAAATGTTTATAATAATGTAGGGCTCTAAGAAACTGACGAATTCTAAGTCTGGTATTCAGAACTTCTGAATGGTATTTAGAAGTCCAGTTTGTAATTAAGTGGAGAAGTCTAAGGCGTGTCCAGAAAAATATAATGTAAAACACTAGGTGAATTTTTAGAAATAAGGAGTAACAAAACTATTGGTTCAAAGCACGTGAAGGAGTACAAAACAGAGCATTGGTTTTCGATTGAAGAAAATAAGGGGGTGTTGATCCACAACACGCAACACCTCATCAGAATATTACAGGTCAGGACTAACTAGTATAAGGAATCTTTTAAAATTTAAATTTAAACACTGAATATATTATTTTTTCTCAAATTTGTAAGGAGTCAACAAAACTATTTGATACGTTGAAATTTACGTAACAAGCATAAAAGGTCTTGAACGTTCCAGATTTTTTAGTAAAAGGTGTCGTTTTGGTGACTTAAAATTAAATTAAAGGGATCTAATTTTTGGGATCACTGATTCAAATAATATTAATTGATTGAAGGGTTTATTTAAAGGATTACAAAATTGTGAAGTGTAGATATTATTTCCTATCATTATACGAATATTGATTGACTTCGTTTTATCAATTCAAACAGGTAAGAATTAAAGGGGTAAATTAATTTGCTCATCGTAACGTTGTGAACTTTGTGTGAATCAAACTGGGCTAGCCGTGACATAATTAAAATTAGTATATTAGAAAAACAGAGCGGTGGCGTTCAGCAGGAAACTGGACGTTTATTACATCGGCGTGCGGTGTTATCATATCATAGCAAGGTCATATTATAGTGTGTGACGCAGGTTGCATTTGTATAAATCGAGAAAATGTGGAAAAAACCAATTCATTTAGTCATTTATTTTTATATATTGGAAACAAATTTTTTATGCATTGCATAGATGTGTACTAATTGCCTTTAACGAATTTTGCATCGGTCTACATGAAAATTTCATTTATATTTAGTAACGAAAATCGTATTTTAAATGTAATTACGTTTAGCGCATAAAGCGATACTTTAAATAAAAAATTTTCATTTAAATAAGTAAATTAATCTTAATTTTAAAGGAAGTCTAACAATCTATACATGAAAGCGTTGATTTTTATTAATTTTAAGAAGTTCAACTTTAAATTAAATCCTGTATCAAATATAAAGTGCATAAATATTATTGGCTGTTTCCTAAAATATTTGAGAACAGACGAAAACATTTGAAAATCGAGTATCATAAAATTAGAATTGTATATAAGCGTATACACAAAGTTTTGGTATTACCCTCAATACAAGAGAACCAGTAAGAACAGAACGATATATTTGCCCGCATTACTGGGTAACAAAGAAGTGAGGGGGAAAAAACAAGAAAATGAATGCCGCATTAAATTTAGTCGGTGATTGGCGGCGAGGAGGGGGGTCTAAGAACGAAACGACATATATTACTCTGCTCTTTATAAGTTGCAAGTTGAGCTTAGTCGCATCCTTTACAAGTCACATACTATTCTCAGAGTTATTTTTTGGTAGCTAACAACTTATAGCTTTTGCTTTATAATCACAAAATGTATGCAAATTCCTATCTGTAGTCAATTAGATACACTTACCTTTATCTTTATGTATAAGCCGATCTCTTTATTTCGTCTATTTATTCGGATTTAAACGCAGTGTTTATTCAGCTGTCCTTCGGACGGAGCCATTTACCTTATTTTCTATTTTTAGTTTTCCTTTAAGATAATGTTCTGCATGATGTATCCTTATTTCTTATGCTTATTTGTTAGGATTCAGTTTTTATAGCAGTAGCACGCTTCACTTGTCCGAGTAATTGTATATTTTTTTGGTACAATAAAGGCTTGTATATCGAAACAGGACGTATTATAAATTAATTTATTACAAACTGTTATCGGATATAAAACTTTATTTACGAAACATAAAACTCAGACAAGCGTAATTCATTTTGCTCTGACCACGATAACCCCGCCTGCAGTCAGAAGGGAAAACATATAAACAGTTTCGAAACCAGCAGAAACTGAATCCTTGTCGAATTTTATTCAAGAAACAAAAACCTACTAGCACGCTTGTGTTGGTTATCTAAGCACTTTAGTATTACGCTACGTACAAACTTACACTAATTGAATCACACTACACACAACCAGTTATTCTAGTTAACACATTACTCTTTAATTTCTGCGCTGGTGATTATTATCCCAGCCGAACACTACACCGCGGTGATTTTTATTTCAGCAACACGTTATTACTTATCATTACACAGCCAGTGGTGTTGTATACTGGTGGCACAAAATCACTCTATCTTATTATACGGTCAGCAATTATATTCTGACCCCACCTTACTCGCTTACATCTGGAAACGCAGAGCATCACCTCGCCGACACCGTCAGCCTGTTATATCTTATCAGCGGATCTACGTCTTACCACAATGAGCCCTGAAACGACCAGCTTTGCTATCGTCGCCAACAGTCACTTCCTGAGTACCTGTATTCTTTTTTGGGCTAATAATAATCCTTTATTGGTTTATAATAACATTTGCTTAGGTTAAATTTCTAAATTTATTGCGAAATAGACTCCACATCTATTCCCCGTTTGTTCTCATTGTGCTTATTAACACGCACCCGCGTTGATGTTGTATTTATATTGTACTTAGCATTTGTTCTTGTTTGTATTTATTACCACGCACTCGCGTTAATCCTGTTCATGCTACATTTATCTTTAACTGATTTAATACGGTTATTACCTGCATACTTGTGCTTTTATTATATATAAAGATAGACAACCGTTTCTTCTTTTTGTGCTTATTAACACGCACGCGTGTTAGTTTTGTTAATAATTAGTTATGGTGTTGTTTATTAATTGCCAGTATTATAAATAGATGTGTTCTTTTGCTTGTGTTTATATTAGCTTGTGTTGCTGCTAGATGCCATCACTCACGGGTGGATCCATGGAGGGGGAAGGGGCGCTATAGCGCTATACCTCTCGAAATATACACTAGATAGAATTAGATGACAAAATGCTATTGAACATCCGCTGGCACATTTTAAAAGAATATCGTAAAAAATGGCAGTTCTATTTAAGATTATAGCGTTATCTCATTTTGTTGAAACCTATACACAGTCGTTGTTTTATTTCTTTCTCACAGTCACATAACTTGCACAGGCGAGACTGATTACCAAAGCGTTGGCTTCGGATAGAAGGACCGCCGTCCTCGGATACATCTCCTTGCATTTTAACTCATCCTAGCGACAGCGGGGAAAATGGCAGGGTGTTCGTGAACACGTGCGTTTCTATCTGACTTTCACTAGTAGCGTAATACGTGCATTTTACCGCTCGAAGAGGATTTGTACTAAACTTAGTTCTACTTTACTTTTAAGTATACGCATGAGTTGAACTGTTGTGTGTATGCAACGAGTTTTATCTGTAAAAAACATAACGTTTTAGTGCTTCATTTTATCATTTTTTAAAAAGTCAACAAATGAAAAAGAAGATAACATATGCCTAAATTCTACGGATAGCGATAATAAAGATAGACAACAGGCTTCTTGCAGTGGTGTCATCGGATTTGTTGCAGAAAAACAGGTTAACCTAAATAGAGAAATGGTTTGTTAAATAACATTTTATAACTTTCACATGTGAATATCTATTCTATATTTTACAGAGTATCCTTGTATGCCCTATTTTATGATATTCGCGATGCTCTTAGCAAGACGTTGAGTGAATTTAGTACAATAAAATTCTTAAAAGGAACGTGGATACCTCCTGGAAATTTGGAGGGCAAACAAATTCGCAAATTCAAGAGTGAATGATTTGATATATTTAAGTAGCTTGCCTATAGTGGAGAATAAGGCGGCTGTTTCTGTAAATATTGTGTACTGTTTGCTTCTACTGAAGCTGGATAGGGTAGTCGGGTAATTGTATTATAAACTTTGTTTTACAAAAATTTAGTTTTACGATTTTACAAGAATCGTTTTTGTAGTACTAGTTAAGTACATGTTTGCATTTCTAATGTATTTAAGTGTAGTTTTATTTGTAAAATTTATACAGTTTTAATGTCATTTTCTTGTTTTTACATCAGCTGCACAAATTTGTAAAGTTCCCATTAACAAAATACAAAAAGTTATTCGAGGAGTTTCGAAGCCTTGTCAATACAAATTAATCCAAATTTTCTGTCCAAAGAACGCTAAAATTTTTGAAAGTTGTAGAATCTGAGGAAAAAGAAGCATTTCTGTGATGCTAGACCAAAAGAAGGCATCCATTATATAGTCAAATAGAAAACGTTTAGGACCAATAATAAAAACAGTCATTTTGTGTGCAAGAAACGATTTAGCAATTCGTGGCCATAGTGATGATGGACATTTTGATTTTGATTTAGAAAAAGAAGAACTTTGGCAGGAACACAAGGGATTTTTCGTAGTATGTTAACAATCCGATTGGCTTCCGGGGACAATGACCTGAAGACACATTTAGCAATATCGGGCGAAACTAGTACTATGATAAGTTATACTATTCAGATTGAGATTATTGAATATGTTGGTGAAGTAGTTTGTTCAGCCATTGTGTCCGATACAAAGAAGACCAAATATTTCACAATTCTATGTGATGCCACTACAGACATTAGTACAAAAGTTCAATGACTTTTTGTGTGAGATACGTCGATTTAACAATTATGGAAGTAAAAGAAGAAACTGTCGTATTTAAGGAATTGAGTGGTACAACCAAAGCGGACATAAAAAACTGTATTATCAATGAGTTGCATAATCTAAGATTAAACTTAAAAGATTTAAGGGGCTAGGATTTGATGGTGGATCAAACGTCAGGTAAATTCAATGGAGCTGAAGCAATTATTTTGATTGAGCAATTGCTGGCATTTTACACCCATTGCTTCGACCATCAATTGAACTTGTGTATCACTAAAGCTTGCGATATTAAGCAAATTAAGAATATGGTTGGAGTTGTTTCATCAGTTTTGACGTTTGTCTTTGCATCTGCCAACTGAGTGTCTGCTCTTAATACAATTAGTAGAGATACGAATATTTGTGAATCTAAAAAGGTGAAGCTAAAAGCTTATTGCCTACTCGTTGCGTAGAAAGGCATGACAGGTTCATTGTATTTAAGGAAGTGTTTCTGCATGTTGCAAAACTTCTTGAGAAAATGTAGGAAGGCGCGTATAGTGAAATATCAAGCAAAGTCGTTGCGTTAGGCGCAGTTATGAAAAGGAGTGATTTTATGATTAGTTTTGAGTCAGCTCTCCATTGCTTGGCTCGCACAGTAAAACTAAGCGAGTTTTTACAATACCGTAATCAAGATTTATCATCCGCATTGTCATACATTACTGCCATAATAAAAATGTTTAAGATAATGAGAGAAAATGTAGATGATGAGTTTAAAAGCATATTCGTTGCATCAAATGAAGCGGTTGATTCAATAGGCGATGAAATCCGTTTGCCTCGTATTTGTGCTAGGCAAACTCAAAGAATGAAAGTATCGACATAGGACCTTGAGAAATATTACGAAATAGTTACATTTTTGCCTTGTGCCTATCACTTAATAAGATAATTACGCTTTTGTGATAGTGTTCACAAAGTGGCGCCGTTAGAAACGCTCAATCCAAATAATTTTGCAACGTTCTCGGTAGAAGACATTATTATTGCAGCAGAAGTCTGAGTCAGATTATACAACAACAAGTTCTGAGCCAAAAGCTGAAATATTAATGTGGAGAGAAAATTGGACTACGTCACATCCAGAAAAAAATGACCGACCAAGAAATTGTTTTGAGATCTTAGTTCATTGTAATGATAATTTCCTTCTTAATATTAAACTACTTCTACAAATTTTTGCTACTGTCCCCGTTACAACAGCCTCTGGTGAGAGGTTTTTCAGCACTTGATAGACTAAAAACCTACTTAAGAAATACTATTTGAAAGAACAGACTGAATGGTCTTGCCATAGCTAACATTGTTAAAGAATGGGAGATAGATGTGGAAGATGTCTTAAACCACTTTGGTATGTCAAAACCTCGACGGTTAGAGGTATGTAACTGGTCAAATAATGATTTATGAAAATTAATTCTACTGAACTAATTTGTCAAAAAAACTCTAAAATAATTTTTTTGCTTGGCTAGCGCTTTATGTTTAAAATTTAGCTAATTTTTTTTACTGAAATAATAGACTTACAAGATAATGGTCTTAAAGACTTACCAAAGAACCGGATATATCGGTATCGTTTGTTTTGAAAAAGAAAGTCCCCCCCACAATATCCTGAATCCGCCTATGCCACCACTCGCACTGATGCTAAGACCATTCTCTCAAGAAAGCACAAAAAAAAAATCATTTTACATTAGTCCACAGCAGAGAATATAAAAAAGAGTCGTAGCAGATACACAAACCGCGCTGATTATTATTGATTAGCTCTATTATAATGTTTATTTGTAGTTGTAGTATTTTCGGCTCAAATGTATATAGAGATGTATCGCAATAAATCGCTTATTAGTCAGACTTCAAAAAGTCATAGTAGTTAGTATTAGGTAATCATTACCATTTATATGCAGCAGACCGCCATAGTCGTTTGAATATACATTTGAAATGGGCTAAAACATCATAGGATGAATGAGAATCTGCAGGAAGCGGAACAAACAGGTATCAGAACACAAATAACCGCAGGCCTCCGTTGTTTTACTCAATAATACGTTATCGCGTTCATTCGACCTGAAGTAATGCAGTTGTAAGCATCTGTTGAGGTGAAGTAGCCGAGGGCCGGCTTTGAAACCCGTCAGTGTGGCAAAAATGGCTAAGGAAAGGAGAGTTCGCAATCTAAATCCACTCTATAATACTTTGATGTGTTTACCATACGCAGAGCTTTCAGCTTGATTATTATAAGCAAACGCATAAAAATGTAGATAACACTTCGTCCTCCTATAATAACGCGCTTCGAGAAGCTTGATGTTTATTACCAGGCGCTTTCTTATTAGCTTTTGTTTGTATTGGATTAAGTTCAATTATAGGCAGGGAGAAATTCGATGTAGTGTAGAAAATACACAACTCTCTTAACACCTTTCCTCATTCTGTTATAGTCACAATTTGTAGGAATACCCTACAATATAAAGTCGTGTAAGTTCCATTATTGCGCAAATGATTTTCTAGAAAGTACATATTCTCCACTTATAATGAAATTCATTCACACCACGCTCACTTTTTGTAACGCCCGAAACAGTAATTTGTCTTGTTTTCGTAGTAATACATTGTTAAGAACGTGCGAGAAACACTGTAACGCAATGGAGTCATTCTCGCCCCGCGCTTGGGGTGTCTGTGTAGATTTATAGCATTGTAATGGGGCCAACTGCTTCACAAGTCGCCGGGCCATCACAATTTTGTCGCCTGAAAAGGACTTCTTGTTGCCGCATCAAATAAATTGGGTTTAACCCTAAATCCTTGTTTTACTCATTGCTTTCTTTATTTAGAATGATGTTAGATGCAGTAGATGAAATCTTACCACTATTTTATGGTACTATTACCTGTGATTGTTATGTTTTTATGAAGTTATCCCCTTCAGATGGGGGATATTTTATGCTATTTTTTAGAGCTTTTCCTCCGATTTAGTATTTTATGAAACCATTTGGGCTGATAGATTTGGTCTACTAATTTATTAGTTATTTTTAATATTGTGTACCATCCATTATCTAAAATTATGTTTTGATGAATTTGAAAATATGTGATTTTTGTTTGCACATGCTGGTTTGAATGTGTCTTAAATTATCTCGTATTACCAATAATTGATTGATAACGAAATATTTATTATTAGTGATTAATGGTGATTAAGGAGGTTGATATAAATGTGTGATAAAAATATGCAAATTATAATGAAGGACCAATTGCTTTTATAGCAATAACGATAATGGTGGAGCGGTTATGTAATAACAAACAAAAAAACTACATCAAACTACTTAGTAAAAGGGTATAAATACCTTAAGTCCTGCGCCGCTGGGGGCAATAGACACTTTCACGCACAAAAGCTTTTACGGAGAACCAGAAACACGCACGAAAATGGTGTCGGTCTCGCTTTCAAAGCTCTAACACAACCGTCCTTTTCAAGGGTTCGAAGGCGACTTGCTTCGTTAAAGGCTCGAGTACGACTGTCACTTTATGCACTGTTATTGCCGGTATATAAAATGTTTCACTCAAACTGTAGGATGCACGCACAAAGTATTTATTGTCACAAAATACCGAATTGTTCGATGACGACGTAACATACCGCCCACCAAATTCATAGAATTTTGAAAAGGAGGAAGTAGGTTGGGTGAAGGAAATCACATGGGATTTGACCTTGCTAGGAAAGGAGGTAACGAAAGATAGGGTGGTGCACTACAGCGAGCGATATTACCAACTATGCAAAGAATAAAATATATATGTAAATAAGCAAATATGTAAAATAATATACTACTATACATGTAAAAATGTGTATATACATCTAAACATAAAATAAAATTAAAATACCGGTAGCGGCGCTAGTTTGACCAAAGGTCGTTTTAGTATGCCATGTGCCGTTTTGACTTCAGCGACACGTATAATACCGTCCGCACCGGGAAAAGTATTAATAATACGACCAAACTTCCATTGAAGTGGAGAAAGCTGGTCGTCCTTGACGAGGACAATAGTGTCCTTTTCCACTTGTCGGACACCTACCTTAGAGTGCCATTTAACCTTCTGGTTCAGAGTATGTAAGTACTCATGGCTCCAGCGAGCCCAAAAATCTTGGTGGAGTTTTGCAGGAGTTTCCACCTGCTTTTTAATGGTACAACGTTGGTTAAATGGTCCTCATCTGGTGGTGCAGAAAGAGGCTCCATAGTTAGGAAATGACCTGGTGTTAGGCAACGCAAGTCATTTGGATCCGAACTCAAAGCGCAGAGTGGCCTTGAATTTAGCACAGATTCAATTTGTGTAAGAACTGTGTACAGTTCCTCAAAGGTAAGTTTTGTTCGCCGATTACGCGAGATAGGTGTGTCTTTACCGACTTAACACCGCTTTCCCACAAGCCACCGAAGTGAGGGGCGCTAGGTGGATTAAACGACCACTTTATCCTTTCTGAGGTTACTGCACTATGCAGATAACTCGTAAGCTGACGATAGGCACCTACAAAATTAGTACCGCAATCGCTAAATATTTGAGAACAGCGTCCTCGACGTGCTATAAATCGTCGCAAAGCGGCAAGAAACGCGTCTGCCGACAAATCCGAAACAAGTTCAATATGTGCTGCCTTAGTGGCAAAACAAACAAAAATACAAATATAGGCCTTAAGAGTTTTAGAGCCTCGCAGGCGGTTAGCCTTTATTAAAGAGGGCCAGCAAAATCAACACCAACAATACTGAACGGTTTGATTTGGGTAATACGTGCTGCCGGTAGGTCTCCCATAGGAGGAGTTACCAGGACCGGTTTGGTACGAAAACATCTATGACAGGATGATAAATAATTTCTGATTGAATGTTTAATAGAAAGGATCCAGAAATTCTGTTGGATAAGATACGCTGTGGTATTAACACCGGGATGGCAATACCTTTCATGAGTTGACAGAATGATAAGTTCGGTTAATCGGTGCCGCTGAGGCAATAACGCAGGAAACTTTTCGGAATAGGAAAGCGAAGAATGTGTCAAGCGCCCACCTACTCTTAAGATGTTTTGTGGATCAACAAATGGAGAAAGTTTTCGCAAGCTTTTAGGTAATTTACGGTTTGCCTTAATCGAAGCTATTTCCTTTAAAATGTAACATTTTGTACATGCCGAACGATAATCATGAGAGCATTGTGTAGTTCAATGTCTGTTAAGGGACCCGTATGACGTTGAGCCATGGGTTTAGAAAATCTATAAATGTAAGCCACGATGCCTTGGATTTTATATAACGATGAAAAGCGACTTAGTAAAATGTCAATGACGTTTGGATCTGTTTGAGCGACAAATGTTAGGATCTTCTTTTCCGTAGTTACCTCAGCAATTGAGGTTGACAATGTTGGTTGAGGCGGCCACGAGTCACTAGGGTAGTGAAGCCATTCAGGCCCCGCCCACCATAGCGAACATGAGATAACCGCGCTTGGCATTAATCCCCGAGATGCAGGATCAGCCGGATTATGCGAAGATTTAATATAAAACCATCGGCTAGGTGCAATGATTTCTTGAATGTGGCTAACACGGTTTGCCACAAAAGTTTTCCAACGAAAAGGTGGAGAACGTATCCAAGTGAGAGCGACCGTAGAATCACTCCACGCTGAAACATCGGAAATGTCAATCAAGCCTTGATAAGAACGAATGGTAAAAGAAAGTAAATCGGTTAATAAAACGGCGGCACATAATTCCAAACGTGGAATTGAAATGCGCTTAATTGGAGCTACTTTTGTTTTAGCGGTTACAAATTGTACAGTTATTTCTCCGGTAGTTTGATTTATGAACTGAAAATACACTACCGCTGCATACCCTACCTCGCTAGCATCGCAAAACCCATGCAAATGACAAGTAAAAGGATCCGAAGGGGTAAACAACGTGGTAACTTTAATGACGATAATAACGGCAACTCTTCTTGGTATTGCTGCCATTGAGACGAAATGTCTGCTGGTGGGATGTCATCCCAATTTAAACCTAACATCCACAGATGCTGGATTAGGCGTTTTGCAAAAAGTGTTAGTGGGGCTAAAAATCCTAATGGATCATATATTCTGGCAACTTGTGAAAGTATGTTGCGCTTTGTACATATTTGGTTTAATGGTTTAACCCGAAACGAGAAAATATCTTCTGTAGGTGACCATTGAAGACCTAATATTTTTATTGATTCGTCAGAATCGAAATCGAGAGAAGTATATTGGCAAAAATCTGACGGAATGCCCTCCAAAATAGAAACTGAATTAGAACTCCATTTTCGAAGTTCAAAACCAGCCAAATGTAAAAGTCGGATAAGTTGATCTTTAACTTCGCGGGCCGATTGTATAGAATCTCCACCGGCGACGAAATCATCAATATATAGATTTGACCGTATAGCCTCAGCGGCTAACGGAAACCTTTGCCTTCGTCAATGGCTAATTGCTGAAAAGTCTTTAATGCTAGATAAGGCGATGACTTAATACCATAGGTCACTGTATTAAGCTGATAGGTCTGAATGGGTTCTTCTGCGGAGAACCGCCAAACAATTAATTGAAACTTTCGATGTTTTTCGGTAACCAAAATTTGTCGATACATTTGGCGAACATCACAAGTAAAAACGAAACGATGAGAGCGAAATTGAAGTAAGATTGACGAAATGTCATTTTGGAGACTAGGTCCAGCCAATTGAGTGTCATTAAGTGACACGTTGTTTTAGCCTTTGCAGAGGCGTCAAAAGCACACGAATTTTAGAAGTATGACCTTTTCTTTAAACACAGGGTGATGGGGTAAAAAATAATTATCCTTCCCAACGGGCGGAGAATCGAGTAATGCCATATGACCCGCATCAAGATAGTCCTGCATGAAATTGTTGTGCTGTGCGCGTAGCTCCGGTTGAGCATGCAATTTGCGCTCCAACGAAAATAGTCGTTTTTTAGCCATGTCAAAGGACTTATCAAAAACGGGCAAAGTATCGTTGAACGGTAACGAAACAATAAAACGACCGCTAGGGTCACGAGAAAACGTGTTTTCAAAATCAAGTCTGCCTTTTCTTCTTCCGGAGAAGTATAAGGCTTGGATGGCAACTCTTCTATCTCCCAAAACCGCCTTAGGGTCTGGTCGATAGGATCTTCTACAGAAGTAAAAATGCTTGGACAGTATCAGACTGCAAGCTTTTGTGGGACCAATAATAGTCCAACCAAAAATTGTATTTATGGCGGCAGGCTGAAGAAATTTGCCATGTATAACACCGCCATTGACGATGAACGGATAAACATCTGCTCCAAGGAGCATGTCAATGGTTCCTGGGGAGTTCCAGGTCGGGTCTGCAAAGTGCAGGCCGCATAAGTGTTCCCAATTATTAGGAACTTCAACGCTAGGTAATTTGCCAGATATTGACGAAAGCACAAAAGTTGTGACTTCTAGAGATTTTTCAGAGTCTAACATAGAGCGAATGGTGCAGCTGACGGCACCCTATTGACTGCTGAAGTTGTCTGCCCAAGTCCATAAATCGGAACTTGAGAACGTATGCGTGGAAGCCAAAGTTTGCTCACGCAATCGTCTCGAATAAAGCTAGCTTGGGAGCCAGGGTCTAAAAGTACCCTGATCGGTTTGTATCTACCAGAACGATCTTGAACTTCCACAACAGCAGTGGAGAGTAAGACAGTAACCCCAAGATTTGAATTCGTCTGTGAAGACAAAACATTTGCCGGAATAGGAGAGGCTGACTGCGTCCTATTGGCATTTTATGCATAGGTGTAGCGATCGGTTCAGCTGAACGGCTAGAAGCAGGTTGCGATTCAAAATGTAGCAAGGTATGATGCGGCTTGGCGCAAGTTCGACAGGAATTATAAGATTTGCATTGCATGGACGCATGGTCTGTTCGTAAGCAATTTAAACAAAGGCGTAAGCGTTTGACAATGTCGAAACGTTCTGTCGGAGTTTTCTTTAGAAACGATTGACATCTGTAAATTAAGTGATTGCCCTTGCAGGAAGGACAATGGTGCGCAAATGAATTCTTTGAGTCACTGGAGCTACTTGGTGTGTCCAGTGAAACTACGTTAGAAGAAACTCTTGGTTTAAATTAAAACGCTGAGGATTTCTTAGGCACTGATGTGTGAGATGTATGAACAGTCGTCGAATAAGAAGCAGGTGCGGTTGAAGAAAAGGTTTCCAACGCTGCACATTGTTGGGTTAAAAAAATATCTCAAATCCTCGAAATTAGGTATTTGCTTCGGATCCGATTGGAGTTCGAAGCGTTTTCTAGTGAACGGATCAAGTTTTTCTAAAAGCAAATCGACCAGAATAAAGTTCCAATGTTCAGTGGGAAACTTTAAGTTAGTTAGAACAGCAAGGTTCTCCGAAAAACAATCAATAAGTGCCCTAAGTTTCTTAGGGTCTTCTGATTTTAAAGGTAGAAAGTCTTTCATTGCTTTCCAATGCAAAGTTGCCAATAAACGCGGATTGCTAAATCTCTCACGCAAGGCGTTATAGGAAATAATAAAATTATCCCCCCGAAATGGGTACAGATTTAACGATTCTTAAAGATTCCCCGCTACAACAATTAATAAGGTGATTTAATTTTTCGATATTGGACAGCGACGCGTTGTTATATACCAGACTGTCAAATAAATCGATAAAAGATGAGAATTGGGTTACCTCATTATTAAAACTTGGGAGTTTTAACGGTACCAATTTTGATACCGTGCTGCTTGGAGCATTTTCGATGATTTGTGGTGCTTTCATTTCTTGCATCGTATCGAGATGCAGCAGTATGAAAAAATAAGCGGAATCTACTTCCTTCCGTACAGCGTTGTAAGTTAATGATTCTGCCTCGTCACAGGAGGCCACGACAGCGACTAAAATTGTATTGAAATTTGCATAAAGGTCATGTATTCCCCTTGTTTGAATAAGGAACAATGCCTTTAAACTTGGGTCACTTTGTATAGAATTACAAAGCTCAAATATTTCTAAAATCCGTGTTTTCAGTAATTCTAGTTCGGTTACCTGAATTTTCTTGGGAGCCATTCTGACAGTTATTTTGAACGATCTACAATAAACTGTTGTAAAACGGTAAAGCTAAATGTGCACTGAAAAATATTAAAATATTATGAGTTGTTCAAAGCACGAAAAATGTAAAATAGGGTATAACCAATAAATCACGTTTTATGACTAACGGTTCGTCAAACAAAAGCGTGAATATAAGATGTACCGCTTAACAACCCGAGCGGCTTACCATCAAAAGATCACAGGAAACGTGGTTTTAACGTATTTGCCGAAAGATGCAGCTTTTACATTATATTACTCCTGCAGATGTTCAATATTTTACCGTAAACCGCCTGAAAAGGTTTGTATTGATACTAAAAACGTACAATAGCTTTTAAATACAAAGCAAACCCTTTCCTTTTCGTTTAAGAAGTATAAAGCGATTTATAGTTTTCAGGTTGCTTTGCTTTATACCGCTAAAATAAATTTAAAACTGAAAACTGACAAATTTTATGTTATGATTTGTTTGTAATTAAAACGCTTGCTGGTTTCAATTACGGCGAAATCGCTTAATTTAATCTAAAGAAAGTATGTAGCTACTATTATACATATTTTAACCCGCTAAATGGAGCTTGAAACACAAATTTTAAAAGCTAAAATATTTACTTAATTAAAAGCTCGCTGAAATGCACAATAATATTTAATTTAGGACATGTGTATAAAACCATAAGACTGGTGAATTCGGATCGTTTGGACCATATGATTAATGGTGATTAAGGAGGTTGATATAAATGTGTGATAAAAATATGCAAATTATAATGAAGGACCAATTGCTTTTATAGCAATAACGATAATGGTGGAGCGGTTATGTAATAACAAACAAAAAAACTACATCAAACTACTTAGTAAAAGGGTATAAATACCTTAAGTCCTGCGCCGCTGGGGGCAATAGACACTTTCACGCACAAAAGCTTTTACGGAGAACCAGAAACACGCACGAAAATGGTGTCGGTCTCGCTTTCAAAGCTCTAACACAACCGTCCTTTTCAAGGGTTCGAAGGCGACTTGCTTCGTTAAAGGCTCGAGTACGACTGTCACTTTATGCACTGTTATTGCCGGTATATAAAATGTTTCACTCAAACTGTAGGATGCACGCACAAAGTATTTATTGTCACAAAATACCGAATTGTTCGATGACGACGTAACAATTAGTGTCTTTGAAATATGCCAGCTTCAGTTGAATGTAAATATCCACAAGGAGTTTGTTGAGTTTTACATATAAACCTTGAACAATTAAAACCTTAGCCGCCCATCATTAATCCTATAAGACTGTTACTTGCGAGCGTATTTATTTAAAGCAGAAATTTACAAACTTATATGTTGATAGACCCCCTTTTCATAAAGAAACCTAAGAAACCCCAAGTGAATCAACTTCTACAAACTTGTAACCTGGATAATACAGGGAGTTCATAAAAGAACTCCTTGATTTGAAGTTTTATTTGTACACAGTATAGTTAAAATAATAGTTATTAAACCTGTATAGTATTAAAGAGAATCTTCTCAAGTTTTTTTTGATACCTAATTAAGTTCTATAAGTGCATCATTTGTTGCTCTGGCCACGTCTAAACGATAATCAGTTTCTTCCAGGATTTCAGCAGCATATCAGGCGTGACGGATGCTACAGCTGCAACAATCCTCTACCTCAAATGAGCAATGTCACGGATCTTCTCGGAATAAACAATGTTTTTTACAGTCCTCAAGAAAAGAAATCTAGTGGAGTCAGATTTGGGCTCCTGGGTGGCCATGCAGTCGGCCAACGTCTACCAATCCACCTGTCAAGGAAACGCAAGTTTAACGCATCACGGACACGGTTGCTATAGTGAGGTGACGCGCTGTCTTGTTGGAAGACAATCTGCCCCTTTTCTAGCTCAATATCAAATATCTGTGGAAAAACGTATAGTTCAAGCATTTCACAATAAATATCCCCATTAATTGTCTTCTCTGCGAAGATGAAAGGTCCTACGATACGATCATGTATCAATCCACACCAAACATTGACTTTCGGAGAGTCTCGCTGATGTACTATGAATTCATGCGTCGACTCAGACCCCAAATCCTACAGTTGTGTCGGTTGACAGACTCACTTACGTGAAAAATTCCCTCATCTGAAATCATAAGATTTTCTAAGAAGTTATGATTTTTCAATCCTGTTCAAAATGTAGACTGCTAAATCGAATCTTTTCACTTTGTCATTGGGCTTGATTTCATGCAGAAGTTGAATCTTATACCCACGTAATTTAAGCTTCTTGTGCATCACTTTGTACACAGTAGACTTAGGTATTCCTAAATCCAAACTTCGCTTTGCCAATGACTTTTTAGGGCTACGAATACAAGATGTACGGATCCGTTCCACATTCTGTTCAGAGACTGAAGGCCTACCAAGTGGCTTAATTTTTAAGACACTACCTGTTTCCCGAAAGTGATTACACCAATGCAGGAAAGTTGTGTTAATAGGTGCATCATGGCCATATTCACGTCGATAGTTACGCTGAACTGTAATCACCGAACTGGATTGAATAAACTAAATCACACACTGAGTCTTCTGCTGTGGCGTAGCCATGACTGGTGACTGCCGGCCGGCGGAAGCAGTAGCACCTTTCCCCCACCACGCTTGCTCCAAGGCCACGCACTGCGATCGAATATTAGCAAAACAATCTTGATAGTATACGGAACTCAAGTTCAAAATCCGAAAGTTTATTACTGGTTTCGTTTTTTAATTATGATTTTTTTAAATAAATGAGTTCTTTTATAAACTCCCTGTATGTAAACTTATAAAATTACCCCTGACATTTTAAACGGCAATAAGAAAATGGCAAATAAGTAGAAGAATTTGAAATTCAAAGAAATATTTATTAAAACTTGTTATTTTTAAAATTCTTTTATTTAAATGGAAATCTTTTAAAAAAATACAAAAAAAGATACTAGTACTAATTAGATGGTCGAATCTGATCGAGATCATCAGTTTTTTAATGTTCGATTTTATTTTTGTTAGTAACTGTCGTAAATGTTTAAAGGCAAATTCCTGCGTGCAATACTTGCCTTTACTTATATTTACATTTTCATGCTTTATTACTCAAAACCTAAAAGTGACTACTTGACTGAATATAATTAGTAATTTTTAACATTCTGTATTTCAAATCGTTTAAAGCAAACAAGATTCTAGCAATAAATTTTGTACACTTCATCTACATTCGGTTTGATACACAATATATCAATGGTTTGCACCATCGGCTTTCGAATTGTAAATTTTTTGTCGAAAATAAAACATTTACCGATCTTTCACAGCCTGCTAATTTGTTACATTCAATTTTTGTGCTACCAAATTTTCCTGCAGTATTGTAAATAAGTGTTTTAATTACTATTCTTGAGTATTCTAAATGCATAATACTTCCAAATTAGGTAACACACTTCACACCGTGTTCTTTCACTATTTGAAGTCTGGCTTTCATTCATCATACCATATTTGGTTGCCCATTGATAGCGTTCTCTATCTAATACCTGTTTTATATTTACGTTTAAAAGAAGGCTGATATCTAAAATTAATTAAAGATCATCATTGGCATTGTTTCATTTTCCTTTGTGTTTTAGCAATGAATACATAATTATTCTTTAGTAGTATTTTTTAAAAAGAGGAGGTTACATAAATATTTTTTTAAACATTCCCTCTGATGTAACTATAGGATGTTATGCATGGTGGTGAAGAATCACTAACGCATTCTGTTACAGCTTTTTTATCCCAGAGTTTAATTTATTCTGCGATTAGATCATACAATTAAGTTTGGGCTGTATATCCTTCTACATATGACTCCATTATTTAGCAGAAAATAAAGTGCTTTCTTACTCCTGTCGTAAATGTGATCAATGGTCACGTCATATGAATCGCAAGCCACTTCCGAATTTTCATAGAAACCCCATTATGGACTAAAATATATTCTCAAGAAATACGCAAGTATAGATTCTATTTTCTGTAAAATTTATTTATGAAAAATATCGCATGTACTTTGGGCAAATGCTTTTAAGGTGTGCAATAACTGTACAGTGCTACTGTAAAGTCCGGATCCCTAATAATAAAATGAAAATGACGTCTTTTTATGAAAACTCCAAAAACACGTCATTTGTAGTTTTTTCTTGCGGTTATATTGCTTATAGTTTTATCTCTGTAGATCCATCCCCTAAGATAGGGTGAAATCAACCCTTAAAATCTTAAAAAACAATAGGGGTCAAGTGACATATCATTAGAAAGCCTATTTCGTCCTCTTTTCAAAAAGTCTTTTTAAGCTTCGTCGATTAGTTTCCGAGAAATTAATTTTTCCAGGAATTAAGTTAACTAATGCAATTTATAAGTACAGATTATTTAATCAATTATCAACCAAAATACGTCTTAAGAAAATAAAATTAAACTAAAATTATATTAAATTTTCAAAATGCCATCCATTCACTTCTTGACAGATGCAATTCTATTTAAAAATTCCTGAAGAACATTGTTTATTGTGTCTGCCTCTCTAAGACGAATTTCTTGAGTTATTCGCCGTTTTAATCGTCAAGATTTTACGGGATTGTGATATAAATTTTAGATCTTAAATAACCCCACAGAAAATAAATCAAGTGGGGTAAGAGCTGGCGATCTAGCTGGCCACTCTATTGGCTCTCGCCTGCCAATCTATCTACCTGGAAGGTTAGCATCTTAAAATTCACAAACATGACGCGCGAAATGAGGACGTGCACCATCTTGTTGAAACCAAACTCTTTTACGGAGATCTAGATTCTCTTCTTCAGGTTCAAGTGCAACAAGAGCAGTTAGTAAATCATTTTGAAGGAAATTAGGGTATATTTCTCCAGTGAGAGTGCCATCGAAAAAGTATGGTACTAATATCCTGTTGCCTGTTATTCCTACCTACACATTTACCTTTGAGGGTATTAAGTGTGAGTTTCTCGCATCCAGTGAGGTTTCTCTCGACTCCAGTAACAACAATTTTGCGATTAACGTCTCCATTTACAGTGAAAGTTGCTTCGTCCGAAAATACAATAAGACGATAAAAATTCGGATTGTTTGTTTGCATGTACGTAACCACTTCACAAAATTGCAGTCGTCTATCACAATCGTCTTCGTTCAGTTCTTGAACTGTTTGGATTTTGTAGCGTTGAAACTTTTCCTTCTTTAGAATCTTAAACACTGAACTCTGACTAATTTCGTTTTCCACAGCAAGTGATCGTGTCGACAAATGTGGATTCCCTTCTACTTTCAAAAGAATTTCCAACTTAATATTATTATTGACTTTTCGACGACCAGTTTTAGGCACATCTTTTGCACTACCAGTTTCCAATAATTTGTTGGCTATTTTCTAAATAAAAGAACTTGCAGGAACCATTATATTTTTTGATTTATTCTTTTATCTTACTTTTACTAGATAGACTATCGTTGTGTCGTGATATATATGTTTTCAGAACTACTCTAATATTCTTTTATATCAGTTAGCTAGTGTGTGATATCGCGTTTTTACTACTTACACAATCTCGAACCGCGCCTCGCCAGCTCATCTTTTGACTAGTCGCGGGTTTTAGCGTAACAAATTCAAATCTTTATAATAAGTATTTATATTGTCCAGTTCAGAATACGACAGAAACTCCAGTTAGCCTTTAATATCAGTTGCGACTTGTGAGCTACGGAAACGTCGTTGATGCAACGGATAAAGTTATAAAGTAAAATATAAAGCAAATAATTTTTTTAAGCTTACCGTGTGCTTTTAGTAATGGAAATCCATATTCAAATTCTTCTTACGTGCAATTTTCTAAACTACTTTTTCTGGTACTATGATTAAAAATTTGTTTTTTGGATAATACTACCAAGGCTGTGAAATGATCTTGAGATATTGCGGTACGAAGAAAAGTTTTAATTTATTTTAATGCAGAAAAGCATAGTTCAGCTTCTGAAGTAGTCACTAGTATAGTTGTTCAAATTTTAAGTAAGTTTTAGACTTCCCAAAAAACAGCTTCTAAGTTATACTAATCAAAAACTGTAGGAGTGTGGTGACTCCTTTGAAAAGTCTGTATTCATCTATTGTTAAATATCGGTAAGTTGGGTTCTTAAATGCTGTCTTATTGGCACGATATAAGCATCAAGTGTGGAATTTAGTTAGCCTTCTGAAAAATTTAAAAGCATATGCTGGAAATTTCTCAGATAAAGGTAAAGATACTGCTATCAAATGAGCACAAAATTGAAAACGATCTTTTGCTGTAATAGACACTATATCACACATTTTTGCTGTAATAGATACTATATCACACACTTTCAAGCCTGTTTTAGAGACGTTTACTTCTCTTTTACCATTGTTCAACACCAATTTCTAAGCTTCTTACACAATGAAGTCAACTCTTTCGTTTCGAATTTTGGAAATACTTTCCTCAATACTTTGTACTGCGTTTTTTATTCTCAAGACTGCATTTGAACCGCCTATCCGGAATGAGTAATTATTGTAGCAACCTGTAATAAATGCTAGAGTTAATAATACTCAACCTAAACACATATGCAAATTGATTGAATTATTCAATTTTGGTAAACAGTCACACTAACTTATAGAAATCTAAAATAAACTTATATAATCTAAAAATTTGAAACACAAGCAAAAACAAAATAGAAACAAAGAATGTCCTATTAGATAACTAATTTGAAATAACGTGCTTTTTTATTTTAGAACAAAAAAAGTTATACTTCATGTTCTTTTCAAATAAACATAACCTTAACAGCACCATACACATTATTATTAAATCAATATAAACCTAATACAATAAATAAAGTACAACAAATAAAATAGACCATATAAAACAGAATAAATGAAATATTCATCTCAATATTCGTTCAAGTTTATATAAGCAAGCTCCAACAGATTCCTGATTAGTTCGTTTAAACTATTCTTAAATTAAAATAAAACTAATATAATTACTTTTCTGGAACTAATATCAGCATGCTGAGTTGATTCTCGTCATATATAGAAAATAGATCAAAACCTGTTAAAATTAATGGTTTCATGTTATACTTTACTTACATTTCTTCTGGTGTACCAAAGGGGTCAACTTTAGGCCCTTTATTATTTTTAGTATATATCAATGATATCTCAGCGTGCTTTAGAAACTCCAGATTTTTACTTTTTACTGATGACCTGCAAAATTACGAATGTAACTGATTGCATTGCCTGACAAGATCATATAACTCGTCTTGAAAAATATTGCATTATTAATTAGTTATTTCTCAATTCTAAAAAGTGTCACACAATATGATTTAATATGAATTTTTGTACGATTAGGTATGACCTGCTTGGCAAACTATTAGATAAGACTCTTTCCATCCGTGGTTTATGGCTATTGTTTGATTCAAAATTAAGTTTTAATGAACATACTGATTTAATTGTCACTAAAGCACATGGAATACTTGGATTTATTAATAGGCTGTGTAGAAACTTCAGATGTTCGTAACGGTAATTAAATTGCATAATAGATACATGTATAGTCAATTAAGTTATCGCTTTGTAGTATGGAACCTTTTATATTTGCAGAACATTTTGAGAACAGAGATGCTTGAAAGAAAATATGTTAAATGCCTTTGTTATAGTATTGGTGCCAATTATACACATTACAAAAACGAGGTATTGAATTGTAAGATGCTTGAAGTCAGCCAACGTAGAATACTGGCTGATACTCTGTTTGTTTGTAAAGTGTGTTCTAATCACATTGAATGCCAGGAGATAATTCTAATGCTAAACTTCAATGTTCTACAAGTACATTCTCGTAAGATTCTTCTTTTTTGTAGCAAATAGTTTTCTACAACTACTTATGTTAATTCGCCTATTAATAGTTTTATGATTTCCTTTAATTTATTGAATGCTAACAGTTGTAAGTATATCTTAGAATTAGATATCTTTAGTATGCCTTTTACTAGTTTTAGGAGTTATATAATCGAATAATTTAGTTTGTTGAAAGCTGATTTTTTTGTATTTATTATTATTTTCATTTTTTTGTACAACTGATGTGCTGCATTGACTCTTTTATATTTCATTTGTTACATTAGTTTATTCATTACTGAGTTCTTAGTTTTGATGCTAGCTTGGGCTTGTCATGTGAGCATCTAATGTATAAAATAAAACAAAATAAAATATATAAATAGCATAATGACATAAGAATTCCTTTAGATGCCAGTATGATGATAACAATATCTTAGAAATTAACTAATATGATGACAATAATATCCTAAAAGTAACTTAATTGATTTAAATACTTTCCTGATAATAATTAATCAAATGTTCATCATTTAAGATAAGAAGCGTCTTACCAAGTTTAAATGCTTCTACAATCTACCTACTATTTAATAAATGAACTTTACAGCTTAACTCCCACCCCTTAAATATATTGAATCTATTCTAGGTTGATAACGTGCTAAACCTAGGCGTTTATTATTACAAAGTAGAGAAATTTGCTTTGGTTATCAATGGCTAAAAATTCTGACATTATGGTTCGTGATTTAAAGTGTCCAAACTTCACGCGAAGGTGAATTTACTACCCTACATGTGATTATCCAATGTTCCACCCGAAGGTACTACATGGGTCAGGTAGCGAGTTTTTTTTAACTGAAAAATTTTTTATTTTGCCGAACTCTTGCTGTTCCAAGCAATGTAGGGATTTTTAACGTGCGTGATAACACTCACACACGGGGCCTCCATTTTACCTCTTATCCGAACGAGGGCGTATTTTTGTGAAAAATGTTCGCTCAACATTTTTCAAGCGGACCGTGTCGGGATTCGAACCCGGGACCTTGGGCGTGGTAGTCACACACATACCAACTAGCCACGGGGCCGTTTACATTATGGATTCGCTGAAATAGTTTAAACACTTGCATCTTTTAAATAAATTATGAACATATAGATTGTAAATACGTTTAATATGTTAGCACGAAACGGGGGTTTGGATCAACAAGAGTTAAAAATGCTTGCCAGATGTGTTTGATTTAAAGTTAGATAATGTTGGTTATCAATACAGTTACTTTGCAAATACTACTATCAGGTTAAAACGTGGTATTTCGTTATCAAACAATGGAAATTGTGCACCTGCTTTATCAGGATATAGGCCACCCGCCATACAATTAACTATAAAATTCTGCGATATAGGTTGCAGATGTGCCTAACAGATTGAACTGACGTTGTTTTCAAGCACATATGCTTCGTGGAAGCCTTCATGTTGTATTGAGGTCATTTGCTTTCTTACTTGCGCTTATCTGCAAGAGGTGTTTTGAGGATACTTTGCAGGTGGTGTTTTGAGAATACTGTGCAGGTGCTTGTTTGGTTGATGAGACACGTTTTTGAAGAGAAAACACGTTACCACTTAGTGGCTTATATCCGTCTCTATATACAAGTTGGACTGCGGAAAAGAGAATTCCATCATCGTCCTTACATGTAAAGAGTCTTAAAAAGTTGCGATGTTACTTAAGATGTTCTCTTTTAAGAGGCGTTGCTTTTCATCGGTTTTATGAAGTCCAAAATTAGTCAGTGTTCTGTAACCAGTGAAACTGTTTCATGGAATATCCTGTTTGTTGACAGTTGTAAGTATACACTTTCAAATCTACGTTGGATTAGAGGCAGGCTGGCGATGCACGATACGATACATACTGCAGTTTAACGAATAGTCCCTCTCGGACGGCAGCTACTCCTCTTTGGCTTACAAACTGACTCTGTTCTTTTGTCAATGATTTATATGAAACCTGGTTAAATCTGTTTTATGGTTGATAACCACGCCTGTATTCTAGTTTCTTCATATGCTTGATAATGGCACGATAAATTACCAACTCCGGTTCTAAAATTTACTTTCTGATGCTAGTTCACAAAGTGATTACCTGATTGTATTCAAATCACAATTAAGATAAACTTAAGTTCGCATTTGGGAAACTTACTTTAACTTAAGGCCTAGGAAATGCTAGCTTTAACCCCTTGTTAATTAATTATAAGCTAGGATAAGTTTGGTACTTGGCTATCCATAAAACTTTCCTTCAGGTTAAGGTTACGCTATTACTTTTAGGAAATGTAGCAGGAAAACAACTTTGTATTACTGTATGTATTATGTCTAATTTTCTCCGTGTATTTATTTAGGTCTGGTACCATTGTGTAAGGATTTATGTACTTTTATATTTTAAGAATTTATGTGACTGACAAATAATCCCTAATTGATATTTGTTTAATTTTCGTGAATATTTTGAGAGGAATGTTGTGTTGCATGCGAGTTGACGTTTTCGTTTATATCATATTTTAACAGGACGTTACGTAAATGTTCACTTTGATTTATGTAAATATTCCTTATGATACAATGTTTCTTAACTAAAGGTTGGTAATAAATTAATTTCCTGAAGTTTCACATTGTTCTTTGTGTGTAACGCATCCCACTCTACGACGTTTTTAACCAGTACGGACTTACTTCTTTGGATTCCCCTTGATTTGTTGCGGTGTTTGGTGCGGGCGATTTCTTTGCTTACTTTGCTTTTCTTTCTAGTCTGTACTGGTCTGACTAGTTCAGCGGAACTACGTTGCAGACTTTATAAAAAGAAATAGAAAACAGAAATTTTAAGAAAGATTGATGAACAGTTTTATAAGCATTCAAAAACATTTTTCCTTTATACACATTATCTAAAGAATCCCTTACATTCAATATAAATAACGCTTATAAAAACAATTTACAGCTTAAGCTTAGACAGAAAATCTTACATAATGATCGTTTACTTATATAAATAATCCTCAGCTAATTCGTATTAACAATTACAGAACCAAAACATCTCCTATGCGAGTTAAAAGCTCTTTAATTTTTCTGTGGATAATTTACCTTTTCTTCATTACCTCGTTTGTCAAGTTTAATTAGTGAATGACGCCAGATAGATAATTTAGTAAAGGTCAAAATGCTTCGAACTCTGACATCAAAAATTGCTGGAAATTACCCCTTGACAAACAGAAAGGTTGTGGTCAAAGTTCGAAACACTTTGACTTTTAAATAGACTATCTGTCAAGGACCTTTTGGCCAAACAATCCTTAAAAGTGTGGGAATAAAAGACAGGTAAACTATCCACAAGAAAAGAGATTTGAGGTCTGTAAATTTTTAGGTGAGGAACATTTTGATAACTAAGTAAATAGGCACTTGGTAGAAATAATTTTATGTTTAAAAGAAACTAAGCTGTAAATATTGTATATGATTTTGTATGAGAGAAAATATTTTTGACTGTACAGATGTTTTATGATATTGTTGTGTTTGATTTCATTTTGAAAGTTAGAAAGGAAAGTAAGTTAGTAATTTCAAATTTTACAATTTGCTGTACCTGTTGTTGCAGCACACTTTTAGCGACGTCAAATGCGGGCGTTATCAACAGCACACTTTTAGCGAAGCCCAAGGCCAGGTCTTATCCTAGCAATATATATATATATATATATATATATATATATATATTACTCATATTTAGACCAGGGTAGAAAATTAAATAATCACATCAAATAATTTTAATCACCATGTAGAAGCTTTGGGAAAAGGTACGCGTTATTAAATAAAAGCGTAAAGCATAAAAATTCATTCGTTTCATTAAAAATAAGGGAGATAAATTATGTACAAGACGCTTGCTATAAAAAAAGGAAGCAGTATTAAAAGCTCTACGTAAGAAACAAATAGAAATTACGTGCAAAATTTATATTAATTAACTCAATTTTAAGTAACCGGTATTAAACAAAATGTACTGATAATAATTGTATATTTGATTAGGAGTCACTAAAATTAAAGGGTATTATTTTAATTGGAGTTAATTGAACCGTTAGTAACAGATAATATCTATAAAACTTGTAAAACCCAATAAAATACCATGAAATAAAGCTCTGAGAATTAATAGTATGTTTGAACACCTGCGTATTTTTAAAAAAGCTTGTTCCGCGTAAAGTTTGCAGATAACAAATGGGTTCAGAGAATGTTGGAGAAACCGTCGTTTATATTAACGGGAAGACTAGATACGGGGTTATTTAACCCAGATAACAGTCCATGTGGACTGAAAATAATCGATAATAAAGAATATCAATTTGCACCAATAAGAACAGGTTAGATAGAGACAGATAATATGCGCAAGACCGAGAAACATATAGTAAAAGGCGTGAGTGGAGCAACGTCACGGGGTTGCGATTGGGTGAAAATAAAAGGCAAAATTGAGAGGTAAAAATAACATTTCTGTATAAAATTCAATTAGTTATTTCCAGACGTTGCGAGCCGTGTCGAAATTTCTGAGATTTAACTGGGGCGAGTGCAAATTTCGTAAAAATCGCATGCTGGGCTGCGGAATGGGAACCTAGCATGCGAAATTCTTTAGAATTGTCCGTTTTGGGGACTAGACCGACAGACAGGCTAACCTCTATATATACCCAGGTGAATATGAACAAGCTCTCTTACATCTGCGACTTGATTCAATGCGTTAAACAGTGCTTTTTAGTTTTCCGAGTTTGATAGAATAATTTAAAGTTTGCTCGTATATTTTGGTGATTTAAAACAGTTTGTTCTTTACGTGCTACAATGAATGTACTTTAGTGCACTTAGAAAAGAAGATACAAGGTAATAAAGTTTAGTATCACTGTACCAATTAGTAAAATTTACAACGACAAATGAATACACAAAAGTAGGCAGTTTTGGCGTATATTGGTGAAAGAAGTATGAATTTCTTTGTTATTTTTCGGGGGTGTTAATAATTAAATGGTTCATAAACGTGTCTGAATCCACAAAACAAGGGTCAGATATACACAGATGAGTTCCGGAAAAGCCCTGAAACAACTTTAGATGAATGGTGATGGAGAAAATTTTAAAAGCGTTGAGAATCAGAAGCCGTAAATATAACCCAGTTGGAATGGTGTGATTAACAAAGGGACGATGTACATTGAAGCTACGAGTGCAGTAACCTTCAGGTAACTTATGCTTTGTTGTTGGATTTTGATATTTTGGTGTGTGTTGAATAACTTTATAATTGATTTACTCAAAATGGACAGTAGTGAAATTGTACTAACAATAAAATTTTAATTTTAAGGTGAAATTTGCTTGTTTAAGTAGAAAGGGGTATTTAGTATTGATGTTCTGGATTATGATGAAAATTTGGGCATGTCTTTGAGCTCAATTAGACGAACCTGGTTAATTAACGTAAAGGGGTGGTAGATGCTCCCTTTGTACTCAGACTCAGGTCTGCATATATTGTTATAGTAATTAGTAGGCATCCTACAAGGACTTTAATTCTGGATGCACCTTAAAATGATAATAAATTTAATCTTGAAATTTTCTGATACTGAAATTTATGCTGAATTTTAATTTTGAAATTTTAATGTATTGTGAATATTGATGTAAATAGAGTTAACGTTGGTGTTTGTGATAGGAATGTGTTTGTTTTTTTTTATGATTGAGGATGAAAGTTATCTAGAGGAGCAGCCGAGGCGATTAACAGAAGAAAGTCAATGGACCAACACAGTTAAGGTAATGAATAGCTTTTTGGAGGTTTCACAGCATTCTTGACGCCCAATTCGTGAGGCTCGATTCTAATACAGGGTTACACAGCAATATATATATATATATATATAAAATAGAAAATAAGATGTATCTGTAAATAAACTCTTATGAAGATAATAAAGGCTTATTCACAAATCGAGCTGATAGTTGTACAGCCATTAACAAAACAAGAGCTTTATTATTTCACAAATAATAAAGCTATTGTTTTGCTAATGGCTATACAACTATTAGCTCGATTTGTATAGGTAAATAAGCTATTATTATTTTCACAAAAGTTTATTTACAGATAAATCTTATTTTTATTTTGTTGTATATAAATTCCTTACTGTGGACTGCAAATAACTTGTCTTTTTATTTATACATATATGTGTATATGTATATATACATGTATATATATGTATATATATATGTATATATATGTATATATATGTATATATATGTATATATATGTATATATATATGTATATATATGTATATATATGTATATATATGTATATATATGTATATATATGTATATATATATATATATGTATATATATATATTAATTTTGAGGTTTCTGCGGACGTAGTCTGCTTCGTCAATTTTCCAAGTATCATTACGCATAGATGGCTGGTTTTGAAGTGAACCGCTGTCAATTTCGCGACGTTTCGGCAAAATCACATTTGTAATCTTCAGGCCCTGTAGGTTGAACTTGAAGATGATATATGTGTTTTTGCCGAAACGTAGCTAAATTGACAGCGGTTTACTTCAGAACTAGTCAGCTATGCGGAATAATACTAGGAAAATTTACGAAGTTTATACATACATATATATATATACATATATATATATATATATATATCAAAGAAAGAAATTTATTGGCAAGTGACTCAATATTAGCCACAAGGGCATCCTGTCCACGCGTTTCGCCCTAATTGGGGCTCATCAGGACAGGAGTAGCAAAGATGTAATATTTAACACGAACACATTATGGGAAGTACAGCATCACCTAGCCCACAATTTGTGCCTTCGTGCTGTTTCACCTGACTTTGCAGGTTTTATCAACAGTCGGCACGGAGGAGATCCGGTTCAACTGCCTTTTTCCATAGCCAATAAATTTCTTTCTTTGATATTATTTTAAGACTCATTAAATTTATTTATTCTTTAAAATTATAATCTTTGGCTATGGAAAAAGGCAGTTGAACCGGATCTCCTCCGTGCCGACTGTTGATAAAACCTGCAAAGTCAGGTGAAACAGCACGAAGGCACAAATTGTGGGCTAGGTGATGCTGTACTTCCCATAATGTGTTCGTGTTAAATATTACATCTTTGCTACTCCTGTCCTGATGAGCCCCAATTAGGGCGAAACGCGTCGACAGGATGCCCTTGTGGCTAATATTGAGTCACTTGCCAATAAATTTCTTTCTTTGATATTATTTTAAGACTCATTAAATTTATTTATTTTTTAAATATATATATATATATATATATATGTATATAAGTTAAATATATATTATATAAAGATGTGATAAGGAGCTCATTGAGCACCCATTCTGTGAGAAATCCGACTCAAAGCTGAAAAAATTGAATTTTTAAATATCTAATTTTACTCTATATAACTTTCTGGTAAGATAAGCTTATTATAGTATTTTCCAGTTGATGATAAATCCAATTTTCTAATGCATATCAGTTAAAAACAAGTTTTATTGTAATGCAGACTGAAAAGACATAGGCAATTTCGTACTTTTTAACATGTGAATTCAATAATACATTCATTTTCTTTAGAAATAGCAGTTAATAGACGTTATTTAATTCAAAACGTTATAACACGATTGCGCGTTTTTTAATGCGAAGTAGTTTGCTTTCAAAGAAGCCATATTTACGTTTAAAAGCAGTATGATTGAATGGTCCAATTTGTAGAACTTGTTAATACCGGCAAACTATAAACCAGATGAAATAACATGTCTTTATGAATCCTAAATTACAACAGAAGCTCATAAACAGAGCGATAACGAACTATAGTTCCAAGCATTGGTAAGAGATAGTGAGAATGTTATGATTGCAATAAATTTTAAACTGACAGTCCATTAAAGATAAGAACATCCGTAATTGCGGTTAATTGTTATATCACGGGATGACTCACATCTCCTAAAATGTAATTACAGCATTTGAGACTAATGACGTAATTAGCATTTTATTATATAAAGCCGGAAATTAACGAGAAGCGGACATTCAAGAGATTTGAACATAAGTCGTTCGACATTCGATCATTAATAGATACTTACTGAATAGCTTTCTATGGAACGCAACGGCGACGTATTCATTGCTCCAATATAAACGGTAAATAAACTTGGTGCAAGGTCACCTGCTATTTTAATCTATTAAAATAAAAGTACTTTTGAAAACTGATGAAGTAAACTTCGACATACAAAAAATTGGAATCAAAAGTTTTTCGATGTAGTTAATTCTAATGGAAAAGCTTTTTTTATGATCTAATAATTGAAAATTTTTTGGCGAAAGCAAGAAGACTAAGGTTAATTTATAAATAAATGGAAAATGTTTTGAACTATTTCCATAAAAAGTATTTTAATATTGCCACGTAAAGAAGATCAAATACATAATTACTTAATTTATATTTGCTTCGCGTATAACATGTATCAACAATATTGGTGGGGGTTATTTTACAGCACGGTGTTGACACTACCTTAGTGTTAGCTAAGTATAAGTTACTGTTAAGTAACTTATACGGTAAGCGAGTACATAAAATTTCTTCTCGTAAGTTGGTAGCTGTGTCAGTTGGATAAGGGTCTAGTTAACGATGCTAAGCGAAAGGCGGCGGTTTAGCTTCCATCATTTATTTATTTGTGTTGCTGCACTTTGACGTTGCCCAAAGTCACGGGTTTGAATCCCGACACGGTCCGTTTGAAAAATGTTGACGAGCAATTTTCACAAGAATACACCCTCGTTCGAACCAGAGTTAAAATGGAGGTCTCGTGTGTGAGTGTTGTCACGCACGTTAAAGATCCCTACCTTGCTTGGAACAGCAAAGGTTCGGCAAAATTCCAAATTTTTCAGGTTAAAATACTCGCTTCCTTGCCAATGTAGTAACTTCGGGTGGAGCATTGGAAAATCACATGTAGGGTATGGTATTGCTGCATCATAGCGTTTTGGTCATATGACAATGTTCTTGCAGAGCGTTTTGACTATATGACCAAATTAACTAGTAATCATGTAAACAAAATGTTCTGCTAGAAAGGTGCCAAAACGCATATATAAATATGTTTACAATATTTAGATGCCTTCGCAAATTATGGATTAAAATACGTGTCTTATGCATCTAAAAGGATTGTAGCAATAGAGTAAATTTTATACGAACAAACAGGGGTTTAGGTTTTAAATGGCATGTAACTCTACTAGCGTTAGTCTGATTTCAAAAATTCTAAATGATTTGGATTCCTCGTGAAATTCTGTATTAAATACATGATTTCGGTTCCCGAAACAAATCTCCCTTGAGTCGGAGCAGAGGAGCACTGCGCCAGTTCTGCCATAATGTATTTATTAACAGGATAAAAATCTTTGATTGGATGTAAAGTGTCCGACCATATACAAAAACCAGAAGGTCGCTTCACATTGTTTAAGGTAGAAACTTTGCAATCTAAGCATGATATTTACCACCATACTCATTGGATAACAGAACAATAAAGACATGCGAATAAAATTGATAAAAAGCACCACGGATTATTCTGCTTTTACAGAGGTGCGCAACTAAGTTTTCGGGTTTCACACATGAATGGCGCTAACGACACATATAGTTGACCTATACGTCTGAAGTTATGTTTTTCTAATAGTTTAGACATTTGTTAGCAATGATCACTCATAATACCAAGACATATTTCAGCGCAGAAGTATTTTTTTACAACAATGAACATGTTGAGTTTTGTACCAGATCAATAGTATTTGCGGGAAGTTTAGCTTTTCTGCTTTAACTTGCAAAAAAATGCAGCTGAAGCACATCGTTTGCTTGACGAAGCCTATGGTAACCATGCGCCATTCAAAGCTATTTTTAGGGATTGGTTTAAAAACAATTGGAGACACCGATTTGCAAGCGCTGTTGGATGAAAATGAAACGCAAATACAAGATCATCTTGCAAAGGCATTAAACATGACTCGCAATGGTATTTCCAAATGCTTACATAGCATGGGAAAAATTTCAAAAGGAATGAAAGTGGGTGCCAAATGAGTTGATTAAGAGACAGATAGAGACTTTGCTTCTGCGGCTTGATAGAAAGCGGTTTATTGGCGATGAGAAGTGGATATATTTCGAAAACCTCAAAAAGCAAAAATCGTGCTTTCACCTTGCGGTGCATCAACAACCACAGCACAGCCAAATCGCTTTGAAAAGATGACAATGCTCTGCATTCGGTGGAGCAAGGACTAATCGTGTACTTTGAGCTGCTGAAATGGAGCTAAACTCTCATTCGGCTTCGCCGACAACTACTGATCAATTTGAACTAGACATTGCTCGGAAAACAATCAGAATGAGACACGAGACACGAACGGGCCATATTGCATCACGACAATGCTCCGTGCCTTTGCACTTTCATCGTCCAGTACAACATCAAAGACGCTGAAATGGTATCTGTTACTTCATCCGCCGTATTATCCAGACATAGTCGCTTCCGAATATCACTCATTGCGGTCGATGGCGCTAGGTTTGGCTGGGCTACACTTGGCCAATTTCGAAGACGTGCAAAATTGGTTTGATCAATGGTTTCGATCCAAAGACGCGTCATTTAGTCGTCGCAGTATTCATGTATTTTCAGAGATATTGTAAAAATGTGTAGCTACCGAGAGACGAATCTTTGACTAAACCATTTTTTGTATTTCTCTTGAAATTTTTTATTTTATATTGGTTGCGCGCTTCGTAACTGTGTACTAAGCAATTAATGCTTGACAACTCGAAAAAATCTTTATACGCTACCTAGGCAGGAAATGCAAGTAATAGAGCCAAACAAACATAGACAACAATAACTTCTAAATATTCAAAGATCTATATACAAATAAGGTACTTAAATGAAGTAGCGAAGGATTGCGTGAGATAGATATGTCGAAATTACTGGTTACGATCACCGAATTTATCACAGAACATACCCAATGACATTACACTGTTGACAATGATGATGAGTTGCAATTTTTTTATATAAATCTTATAGAAACAAAGGATATTTAATTAATTTTATCCTAAGAAAATTGAAGCTACAAATCAGCCGTTTGAGTTATAAATGCAATGAATTAATATTTTATCCAGGTGGTTTCCTTAGTGGCAAGTGTAATTTAACAGCTGAAGCGTTGTTCGATCAGAAGCAAAGGTCATCTTGTTTAACCGCCTTTCTGGTGTTGCGATGAAATGTACTTTTTAACCACCTGTAACTTAAGTTTACATTCAATTTACGTTCTGCAAAAGTAAACAAGGGTTTGCCCAGGATTCTATTTTAAAGCTTTACCTATAAACTCAAACTTAGATATAATCATTTTTCCACTTTTTCATAACTGTCATACTAAGCGTTCAATATCCAGCCTCTTTGGCGTTCTTGTTCGCGTAAGCTCACATGCTGCTTATAATGCACTCATAATTTAGCTAAACATCTTTGCTTTTGAGTGATACTAAATGCGGAGGTATAACATGATAATGTTGGGACAGAAAAAAGGAGCACTAACGTAGCACCACTCTAAACAACCAATAAAACGACTTACTTAGCTTACGCAGTGTTTAAATGTTGTAAAAACCTGAGCCCTTGGCATTTAGGCAGATACTTTATGCATCACGGTTTTCAACTTACTTAGTTACAAGCGCTGTTCTGCGTGTATGGTTTCCTATCTCTATTATTTTGTTTACAATTTTGTAAAACGTTTAATTCGCCCGCATATTGTTTCGAAATCTACATATTTATCATATTTCTTGACGTTACTCAGTTATAATGAGAATACAGGGTACCTTACGCATCCCTAGAGTGTCCGGCAAATCCCCTCATTGCACATCTCTCCACTATAACGAGAAGCCTTTGTACCTCACCTCTCCTAATGGCGATTTGAGAACCCTTGATCCGTGTTTTGTAAGAGCTTGGAGAATTGGTTCATCTGCATATGTTTACATACCGAACAGAACACCTTCACCCTACAGCAGCACATCTAAGAAAGTATGGTTAATTCCAGTGATATGAGAATAGGAAGTTCAAATTTACATACAGAACAACTGGCGTCAGGTCGGCCGACATAAAAAGAAGCGTCCGGTTCAAAAGAAGCTTGCGTCCGGCTTCTGTCACAACAACTGTCACCGCCTAAAGAAGCGACATACATATGCAAACACAACTCAACGTGCTGAGATTTCCATACAAGTAGAAAGGATCTATTTGTCCTTCTTTATCGCGTTGTCGTAGATATCAGCATATTTGCTTCCCCTATGGAAATGTGACAGGGTTGGTCAGATATACCATAACTTATAAGTATTGGAAATGTGACATGGCTCTATTAGAGGGTCAGCTTGAATTATTTACAAGACACTTCCGCCGATATCATCATATAAATGTGTTCAAATAGGTGCTTGGCGAGTTTCCTTTATTGATATGGTTTGTTAGAAAAATAAATTTTCAAGCTTAAAGCATGCTGAATGATTGTAAACTTTAGTCATAATTCTGATAAAGTAATCCTTAGTGTACGAGATTAAAGAGCTTTTGGGAAGTTAGACGGAAAATAATGTAGCTAGCGTCGAGAAATATTTCGATACTAACTCAACCTGACATCCAAATTCATAGACATGTGTTCGCCGTCAGTATGAAATCATAATGATAGTTTGTAAGATGCATTGTCGACCAAAACCGTTACGAGCTTGTTATGTTTAAGCTACGTAACTCTGCTCTCTTATGTACGTTTGTATGGTTTTCGATATAAGAGAAGGGAAATGCACAAAAGCTCTGTAGGTGAATGGATGATCGGTTGGTTTGGAGGACAATACCTACAGTGATAGAATGGAAGAGGTCGCAACACACCATTCAGCGGCGATAACTCTTTCCAAGGATTTGACAGTTAAATCATAGACTCCAGCTCGTAATATATATTTGCGCCCAATACTAATTATTGAAATGGCGCTTGTAAACTTACTCCGTCTGCCACCATATGTGCTTTGATGTGTTATGTTATGCTTTTACGAAACGTATCTAACAAAGTTTATTACTTGTTAATGTTGGAGATTAGTAGGTTTGCTGCCAGATGGTTTTAAATTAACGGCATTCGTTATTACCTATTATTTACTATGAATATTAAACTATATAATTTAAAATTGTGTATGCCCATTCATGTGTATCGCAGATTTTTTCTATTAATTTTGCCAGATTCTACTACTTAAAGTATTAAACACTTTACAGTTGAAATAAACATACTGTAACCGTAACACCGAACATTCGAGAATAGAAAGGGTGAAAGTCATTAAACGACCAATGAATTGATTGGCAGCTACCAAGGTATATTTAAGGAGCTAATATAAGCAATCAAAATGGGTAATTAGATCATAATCTAGAAGGTTCTGATATAATGTAGAAAGTTTATAAGTAGATATATAAAACGTATAACCGTAAAGGGAACTCAATTTAGTCAACGTATTATTTACAAGTAATACGAAAACGAACTAAGTTTTTTATATAAATACGCATTGTGGGTACATAAAATAAGATAGAGCGGTTGGTATTTATATAAATAAACTAAGGGTGTGTAGATAAATTACGCAGTACAATTTAGTAATAAATACAGGGTAATTGTCAAAAATTATCGTCAATTAGCCCTGTACCGGAATTTCAGTACATTAAGGATTATATATAAATAATTTTGAATAATTAAACTTGTATGGAACCGAATAAATAGCTGTAAAATAAATTTGTTACAATATAAATAAATAAAATAATAAGTATATAAATTACTTTAAAATTAATTTAGAATAGCAACTTTGGTGATTATGTATTTGTGAATAGTTTGATTCTTATATCTGAATCTACTTTATTGTATTTGTAGATACGTTGTATACTGAAGGATAGTTTAGTTTATTCTAAAATGTTGGTGTAGATGGAGCTTAGGTGTTCCTAATCGGTTTTAAAATTTATAGTACCCTGTTCAATTACATAAATTAGTTCTTGGAATTTTCTTGTTACCGCATTTGTTATTTTATAAGTTTTAGTTATGTTATTTTTAGGACTGCGCTGTGTATTGGTAGCTACATATTTGGTTGATGTACGCTTTTCAAGGTGGCATTTACAGCCACTTTTATACAGCTTTATACTGTATTCGAGTGTTTGGGGGGTGTGTCTCACATAAGTTTCATTGCACGAACACGTAATAGTATATATTAGATTTGAATACTTATGTTTTGGGAACACAGGAATAGAGCGTAGTGAATTTACTATTAGTGTACTTTTTTGGTAAATTTAATGTTTGTGTATTTCAAATTGAATATACACTTTTGATGAGATTTCTCGTAAGTTTAGAAGTATAATATACGAATTTGAATTGTTTTCTGTATTAGGAAGAGATCCAACTATGTGGCCAGCAACGCAATCGGATAGTCATATTCAAATGTTAATAAAATACGGACGTATTTGATACTAAGGTAAAAAACTTGATTATGGGGTCGCAGATTTATGGATGTATATTTTAATGGAATTCGACCAAATAATGAAAAAATAAAACGGAACTGACATTCACCGTAAAAAATTCAGTATTTTTCTTTTGTTATAAAATATTTTATGTTGTAAGTTTAAAACATAAAAAAATCAGTACGTTGAGTGAAAAGAATGATTTCAACGACTGACAACATTTGAGCGAGCACTTAAAATACGTTTCAAAAATTTAAGAAAAGTGGTTGGATTTTAGAGATCGTTTAAAATCTAATAACCCCATTAATGCTGCAGAAACAAAATATCGGAATGCAGTCATTGAATACACGATTTATTTAATACTATTTTTAGCTGAACATAATATAGCTTTGCGTGGCAAAAATATTACTACTTAAAATATTTGGCAGATAAAACGGAAATCACTTGAAATGTAAAGAAATGATAACCAAATTAGATTCAGTCATGTCAAAACATACAAAAAAAGTTCAAAAAAATCTATAAAATTGAATGATTAGTTATTTCAGCATTTTAATTCAAAACGAAATCACAATCTTGGTACGAAATAGAATTAAAAAGTTAATTTTAAATAACGTAACAAACCAAATATTTATCTATTATATTGGACTCTAGGCCAGACACTTATCTTCAGGAACAAATTGCAGTTTGTATGTGATTTATAAAACTAAAAGATCGATAGTGTACGACATAAGTAAATTAGCATTGAATAACAATTTTAGCCTCCTGTACAATAAACGATGCAACTGGGAAATTTTGTACACATTCTTACTGCCGACATTAGAAAAAACTGGGTTAAGCATCAATGGTTTACGTGGTCAAGAATATGATAATTGGGCAAACAGGCGAGGTAAACAGTGGTTTACAAAAAAGAATTTTCGATGTAAATCTGACAGCATTGTGTTTGCCGAGTTATAGCCATATCCTAAATCGTGTCGTGAACGATTCTGCAAATCCTAGTATTTTGAACACATTTCTTTTTCGATTATTCAAGAGCTTTATACATTTTTCTCTTCTTCAATATATCGCTGGTTAGGCTTAAAAAGAATGTACTTACTAACTTTAAATTTAAAACCTTTATCAGACACAAGGTGGTCTACGTTATTAACTAGGAGAAATATATGATTCGCTATAAGAAATTGTGAACAAAGCAGGTTTGACGATTAAACAAAAATTATGACAGTAACACTTGCAAAAAGATTTTAAAATTTTTAGTTTGTCTGATTTTTAATTTTACGCTACAACATATTAAATAAGGTATATATCGTTAGTAAATTAACAATCTAAAAAATTTGTACTGCATCAGCATGTGGCAGTTTTAATAGTTTATATAAAAATACAAGTTACCGATCTGATAATGGATCTAATAATTTGTTAACCAATGCCAAGGAAGTAGTCAATTTGTTAGATATTGAAACAAAATGTAGTTAAGTGAAACATTAAGAACAAGAAAGTGAAAACACAATTTGTTATCGACACGAGGAAAAAAATTCAAGACCAAGAAGAAAACTTTAAAATGAACTCATTTTTTGTACTTTAGACATTATATCTTGTCATTAGATTTTCAGTCCTAGAACTAGTTAGTTGTGCACCTCCATTGTTGCCTATTCTACGCTAACATACACATTTCGCTGAAGTTCCCACAACCTACATATTTCATTATCGGAGGGTAATATTCTAATCCAGGTCTAAGTCTGACTCTTTTCTTTTCTCTGCTTCTACTATATCCGACACTATTCTCTCGTGCCTTAGAACGTCTTCTATCATCTTATCTCTCCTATTTTCTACTGTTTTTCACGCATTCTCTTTTTCTTTACCTTTTCTAGCACCTCTTTGTTATTAACTTTGCCTGTTCACGATATATTAATCATACATCTCTTGCACTACATTTCAAATGAAGCACGGTCTTGTGCAAATCTTCGTTTTATTTCTTTTAAACTTTTCCATCTTGCGCTATTTGGATTCCTATGTAGCATATTATATATTCTCATGTCCTATTTTTATTATGGTTTTTGACTTATTTTCGTCTCTTTTACATACTAGTATTTTAGTTTTGTTTTGTTGATTTTCATATGGTATCTCGCTGTTAGTACTGTTTCTATTTAATTACGGGCTGTTTTAACCTCTTTCTTGCTAGATGCTAATACTGCTATATCGTCTGCCAATTTGAGCATACTAATCGTTTGTCCCTGCATAATAATTTCAAATGTCTTTCTGCATTTGACAATATTTTGCCTTTTCGATATCAAGTTAAAAATTAATGGGGATAACGCACATCCCTGTTTTTTACCCATTTCCTTATATCTACTTCTGTACGTTTCTGCTCTAATTCTATTACCACCGTTTGCTCTTTGTATAAGTTATGTAATATCAGTCTATCCCTATAACCCATTCCTATTTTTTGAATATTTCGGACTTTTCCTCCTGTCGAATGCTTTTCCAGATTTACAAACCCCCATATACAGTCTTTTATTTTCTAATATTTTTTACATTATCACCCTTAAATCTAACATGACCTCTTGTGTTCCCCTGTTTCGCAAACATCGAAATTGGCATTTTCCTAGTATTTCTTCCGTTCGTTTTTCCATTTGTATTTGTACAATTTTATTTAATAATTTTGATACGTATGTTGTTAAACTTATTGGGCAAAAATTTTCACATCTATTTGCACCTTTCTTATGTATAGGAATATGGTGTTACGTTTGGAATCGTTGGGTATCTCGTCTGTCTCATAGTTATAGCGGACAAGTTGGAAGAAACGTTCTGTTACTTTGTCTGTGTAGTTGGAGTTTCTGCTTGCACTTTATTCGCACAAAGTGCCTTATAATTTTTTAAGCTCTTTAATGTTAGCTGCAACTCATCTCTAACTATAAGATATATCAAGTCATCTTTTCAATTTTTTTACTTGTAGCGTGTCTTTTTTTCTGGAATAGAATGAAATAACTCACAATTAGTTAGCGGTCTAACATGTTGTCAGCGATTCGCTGTTTAAACCTTACCATAACATATAACTTAATAAACGTCTCCATGACATAACTCACAATTAGTTCTGGCATGTTGGCAGTGATTCGCCGCTTAAGCTTTACCATAACATATAATTTAACACTTTTCTTTTTTTGGAGGAGATAACCAGGTAATATTTCATTTGCTTACAAATGGGAATCATGCAAACATGTTGGAGTTCTTTAACAGGTTGCTAATATCTATGTCAGGTAGATAGGAAAAAGATAGAAGAGTATAGGAAGACCTAGACCAAGCTATATTAGTCAAATTATTAGAAATCTAGGTTGTGAAGAGTATGTAGAACTTTTTAGATTAGCACAGAATAGAAAAGACGTGAGAGCTTAGTAAGGTCGAAAACAAAACGATGATGAGCTTTTGTGTGCTTAATTAAAATACCCTGTAAACTTTGACTTCAACAAAGCTAAACGAGCATTTCTTCTTCAGTCTGTTTATTCGTATAAAGAATTATGACGTCATTCGTAGATGCGCGTTCTCTTCTGGGCATGAAGTCAGTTCTAGAGCGTGTAACAATAAGTCAAAGTATATTTTTCAAGAAGCGGATGAGAAGCGCAATGTAGAAACTTATGATTTATACCAATACCTAATGCAGTATTATATTTTTTTTTGTATACGGTCCGGCTCAGATCAGATTTTATGGGGATGCGCGATGCGGTAATATAGTATTCCCCAAAGCGGTGACAGGATATTTATAAATTGCGACCTTCAGTAGCATGGAGAATTTAAGCTACAAGAAATCAAAGTTCCAGACAACTACAAGCTTAGGAATTACTAGTATTCACTTTAATGGTCTTGCTAGATAAACTGCTCCAAGATACAGGACGGCAATCAATCAATAAACAGTTCAGCAATCTTATGAGAAGCACGGACGTTAAACTTTTTATAGGCCCAAGTAACACAAATTAACTGTAAATTAGTAGCAAACCAAAACCGCAATTGTTCGTACTGACCTCTTAACTTCATTCAGATTGTTGTTCTTTTTTCATGTCATATAAAAAAGCGATGAAATTGTACAATTACAACCCCGAGGCACAGGAACAGGACGTCGAGGTAGGATTCCAAATTTAACATCTCATAGATGCCTGGAGCCTCTTATTCTAGCGGCGCGAACAACTCCCCTACATTTGATTTTTTAATGCTACGCCTGCAGGTAGTACATTTACCAGGAAGCAAGTTTTTTTTTTCTATAAATTTAGAAATTTGCCGAACCCTTGCTGTTCCAAGCAAGGTAGGGATCTTTAGCCTGCGTGACAACACTCACATACAGGATCTACATTTTACCTCTCATCCGAACGAGGGCGCATAGATAAGTGATTATAACCTGTAGATAACTTTTATTTTCAGATGTTATTGAAATTAGTTGTTTTTAACGTGCTTATGTTCAACATAATGTTGTCGACTCAGAAACCAAGGTTTCCCTAAAATTAAAGGCAACCAAATTGGTAGGGTATCATCGGAACAGCATTGACTACTTTCAGTATGTTCAATAACCTATGCTTTAAGGGAGCTGACCTACTCAAAATCATTCGAGTTTATTTTTTGGCAAATTTCAGACAAATGAATTAGAATTGCAAATTGAAAATACTTTAAGTTGTTTTTCTCTATCTAATTATATACAAATTAACTTACGGAAAAGTTAACTAAAATCAGGAGCCGGCACTCTTTATATTCTGCATCAGCTCAAATTGCATATGAACTGTCTTTGCCCTCAGCCGATAAGCTCATAGGTGCCAGTGTAATACATTATTAATCAAAACAAATGAATCATAAAACTGTAATAATTTAGAATACAGAGTACCCCTTGATGTAATTGACAACTTTTGAGTATGAACAATATATGCTACAGAAATAATCCTTCCTTAGATCAAGAATGCATGCAACTTAAAAATTATATTTCTTAAAGGAAATAGCATACCCCTCTTGAGGGGATTCACTAATACAGAAATTATTAAAACGAAATATGACTATAAATATTTCAAACGACCGTCACACAGTATCGATATTATTTCAACTTGGTTAAAAATTGTTTTGACAGTATGAGCATTCAAATAAAAATTTTAAGTTTCTCTCGAAAAGATATAAATAGTGCCAAACTACACATTACGCAATACTGGCAGTAACCTTCAAAATATTTATAGCCATGACTTAGCCGAATATCCAAACCATTATATCATTTAAAGCTGTCTTTGCAGAGAACTTAAATAAACTGAATTCAATAAAAGAATTAGGTCATGTCTAAATAATTCAGACTTGGTGGGCAATATCCAGTTTATCTGACACGTAATGCCAATTTGTTCTTGGTGACTTTACCAGTTCCGGTGACAACTGCGTAAAAGTCATTTTGTAAGCTGAAGTTAATAATGAGTTATTTACACAAATGAAAGGCTTCGTAATTTGTTTCTTGTAAGTACTGAACAAGATGAGGCAAGAAAATTGGAGTTTTACGAGTTAGTAAACGGTTCCACACAAAAAAAAGTTGAGCCCCGAACATGTTTCTGTAATTAAGGATTTAAAAAGATAAATATTTCCCCAGAACATACAAAATAAGGTTATTAGATTATTATAAAGATATAGTGTATTATAGGTAACACATTATTTATATTAAACAAACTTACTGTAGGATTATTGTATAAAAATGGCTGCAAGGATTAACTACACAATCAAGCTCAAGCGTTATTGAAATTTAAGGATAACTTTGTAAGTTTATTATTTTTTTCTTACTTTATGAAGGTTTACTTTCATGAAGGTTTACTCTTATACTTATACTTTATTCCAATATTTGTGGATGTAAATTGTAAACCTACAAAATTAATGCTTGTAATTTTATATTGCATTTTATTAGAGATGGGAGAGTTAGAGGGCTATCAAACAATATTGCTCAAGGGGTACTGGAGGGGTCTTGCGATTTTCGTTACACCATAGTATTGAATACTACAGGATTATTTCTCATCGATGTGACAGACTGTGTGCGATTTGCTTTACAAGGAGAATGGTAAGTGACCTTAATACTACTTTAAACAAGCTTCAATTAATAGCAATGACCATTGCAAACAATATTCTACATCAACCAAATATGAGATGCCTTACATACCTTTCTGCAGAGAGTGGAAATCGAAGCGTGTATGATTTGAAGTGGAAATATCTATTCGTTTTATATATTTCTGTGTCGTTTTCCAACCGTTCGGCGCTGCGATATACTAAACTGAACATTGGCAATAACAGCGCACACAAATCATACTCCCTGGTGGGTCCGACAAGGCGGCTCGGTTTCGACAAGGTCTTACCGGTTTAGTAATTAATTTGTTTTTGATGGAGCTCTTACATTGTATATTGGCTGTACTATGGTCGATTCGAGGATAAATGAGTCGGGTATTCTTGGGCAGAAAGTCTCGCGGGATTCGCCTGTATTACAACGGGATCAACTCGTATGGATCTTGTATTTATCTTGTCATATAACTAAATTAGTTCGTTAATGTAATTCTGCTCTTTGTAAGACTACAAATGCTCAAATTTACTAAGTTGAATTTTATTGACAGAATTATCGAAACAGTTATAATAGCAGTAAAAAAGTTCACTAAGTTAAATTCACCACTGCCCTGAAATGAAAATATTTATTATTTTTGTATTCTAAAACGCCAGTTTCTCTATATGTAAAGTCCACGTGGCACAAGTACACGTAACATTTCATCAAACCACAAGTAGTGCTTCCTGAAAATTTTCGAGATGATCTTTCCTTATTCATTTAGCATAAAGTAAACTAAATCCACCTTAAATTATCAAAAGTAAGTTTTCAACAGACATTCTATACAGAACGAAATACTCTAAGTAGAATAAATGTAGTTATTACAGACGTCGCCGTCAATAAGTCTAACTTCTAATCAACCATTTCTTATAGAAATACTTGTCACAATAAGTATACTTCAATAAATATTATAGAATGATTATCGTATTTCATTACTTTCAATTTATTTGATAACAAATTCGTAAGAGCTTGGAAAGTGGCAAAATTGACATAGTACCAAGGGATGGCTCTACAGAGAAGCGAGCACTGCTTCCAGACCGTTTATCATTTAGAGCGCAAAAAATGACTGGTATATAATTATAGTAAAACTTACAAAACTTAAAATTCTAACCTTATCTAGTACCATAGTGGCGTTTCGAGTCTTCCAGCTGCCCTCGTGCAATCTGGAGTCGGTGCCCCAAGTGTCCATATCATAAGCACCTATTATACCTACATAAATATCACATTAATAACTTTCTCTTGCGTTCTTACTACACAAAAAAGAGGAACTAAAACTGAATTTCACAAAATAATTCTTTAACATTGTAGAAGTCACCGGAATACAAAAATAAAATTTTAATTAACACAAAAGTTATAATATAAAAACACGAAACTATTCTTTATAAAATAGTTACATTTACAAAGTTTAATTATTTTGTATTAATTTTTTGTTAACAAATTTAATCCTACGTGCTTTGTGCTTTGTAAATTCTACTATTAAGTTTTGAATATTCAACGTATCAAAATTCCATAGAAATGACAACCAAATTTCATAATCTGTCCTGAAACTTGGAAATTTTCAGATAACTTTTTTAAAATTTTAATTTAGAAAATGATTGGTCTGCCGTGAATAAACTAACTAATATAGTTACAATAATGCGCAACTCTAATCAAGAATTCGGAAAGGATTGGCTAATATTTTTTGTACAATGTGATTTAATATGTTTGTAGGCGTTGATTTCAAAACTATTCTATTAAATGTAAAATTAAATTATTCGGGTTTGACAGCCTAATTGTAACCCGATTATCATTAAACAATTTTTTTTGTGATTTACACTCACCTTCAAAGATTAAAAGGAATTAATATTGGAATGAAACTCTAGTCCTGTCACGAATTTTCTATATTTTTCTGACTTTTCTTTCTAACAAATGGTTACTTAGTAATTATAATATCTATAAAGCAATGGTAAATTCTACACATTATACTATCCACACGACATTCTCCCGACTCTGAAAACGCAACCGACTGTCGTTTTGAGCTACCTAGCATTATGTTATAAAGACTGATTTTAGTACAAATCTGAACAATTAAATTATACGTTTCATTTAGATCACCATCATTCTCCCGATCCCGATAAAGCCAACAAGCTGCTGTTTTCAGCAAATCTACGTACATGTGCTTTAAAACTAAGGTATACACAATATTAACAATTAAACATGAACAATAAATCTAACAAATAAACAATTAACAATTACAAATTGAAACATTATCAGTTTGACATATATACAATCATTTCGAATATTAACCTACAAAGAAACAAACATAAATGGTGTTCGAACAGGAGAAATGTTAAGAAATGCGAATTCTCACAAATATAATCGCTCGGGTCTCTTAACCTTCCTACTTCATGAGGTGCATTGTTCAGCATCATTACCACTGGTCGGCTCTTGACCTAACTGCACCTTAGTACAAGGATCATCAATGACCGACATCTTGGTGGCTGTAGAATCAACACCCTGTATATCTGAAAGATTTGTTTTGGTGCTTAAATCCAGTCCCTCTAATGCGTGTAGTTATTGCACCGGCCTATTTAATTCCCCTTTTGCTGTTTTGAGTTTAACGACTCTAACTACTCCATACCTAGTAGGAAATATTTGTAACTCCCTGCCTAACTCCCAATCGTGTCGTTTCTTATTGTCACTTCCTATCCATACAACTGCACCCACAGAAATATTCTCTTTGTGTTTCAAATTTTTATTCGTGTTTATCACTAAAGCACCTAAATATTCCTGTTTAAATCTAATTTTTAAAACTATACGAATAGAAGTTGTGTAACGTGATCTGCCATTTATTACATTCATATCACAGCGTCTAAATCTGGTACCTGGGTATCCGTCTCTTCCTGTTGTAAGAACATGGATGGTGTGATTGGCAATGGTTCGGTGTTGTCATCTGATACGTAAGTGATTGGTCTTTTATTCATGACTCCTTCTATTCCAACAATGACGGTCTGTAACTCATCAAGGGTCAAAAAAGCGTGACTAAGAGTAGTCTTTAGTAATAATTTAATTACACCAATAAGCCGTTCTAAATATCCGCCCCACCAACTTGCGGTAGGTCCATTGAAATACCATTTCATCTTCATTTGTTTGGCTGCATATTTATTCAGATTATTGAACGCACTAACAAAATTAGTTCCGTTGTCTGAGATGAGAACTGATATTCTCCCGGAAAAATATCAGCTATCAGATTTCGACCTTTATGTAGACACTCGTTGAGGGAGACCGTGCCTATAGATTTTTCTGATGCATCGAACACAGGTCTTATTTTTCTCATGTTACCTTCCTTAATAACTGTTCTATGTGGTAAATACTGACCCTTAATTTCCATATCTTGTACTTGTTCAATGATATTGCACGATTCTCAGTCTACAAAGACTCTGTCATATGCTTCTTATAAACCACTGCACTTCAATCTCTTTATAACCTGATGACACCGCGACTTAATGTTTTCAATTTTAGTGCATATGGGTGGATGGTCGTCAATTCATTGGAGTGCACCCGAATAATGAAATCGAAATGTTTTTTCTGGAAATGCTCAATACAATTAATTGTTTTGTTTTCACTCATCAAAGGATTCTCAATTCCAAGAGGTTCCAGTTCCCAAAGATCCGCAGTGTAGAATTTAACATAGTTGATACAACGCTTAAAATATTTGATGATTGTGTATCATTCCGAATAGTACCAACCAAACACCATCATAATCTGGTTTCAAATGCTAACTAAGAATCAACGCCGATGACAAATTTAGCCAATACATCCGCCCCTAATAATACATCAATTGGCCTATTTATATTGTCTTCAAAAAAATCAATACCCATGGCAGTTAATTTTCGAGATAGGAACGAATAATTCGGTACGTTTTCACAAATCATATTCTGACAAAGCGCCCTAAATTGAAATTCTCTACGTCGATCTATGCTTTGAAGTGTAATATCAAAAACGTCATGTATTACGATTTCTGAAACGTGCATGCCAAAGAGCATGTCTCGATTTCCTGTTTTTGTAAGTCCCTGTAAAGTATATCTGTCACGTAACTACGATGGATACCCGAATCCAACATGATGCGAATTATTTGATTGTCTATTTTGGCAAAGAGTGTTTGTAAGATAACCTTTTCGTTTGGATGTTGTCTCGCAAATAAAATCGCGGATTTATTTAGCGAAGTGTCACATATTAGACTAATATGCCTTCTGCGACATAAATTACAAGAAATTCTTACTCTACACTTTCTAATTGAGTGGCCAGGACACAAGCAAGCAAAACACACTCTAGCAGAATTAACTATTTTTTTTGGCTTGGCTACGGTTACCTCTTCCTTACAATGTTTATTTCTGTGCTCCCCTTTGCAAAAGGCACATTTGAGTGATTTCGAGTCATTCGTGAATCTGTGTTACTGACACCTTGTAGTCGACACCAGATCCGCTGCGGTAGATGATGCAGAAACATGAACATCGCTCCTTCAGTTGTTCATGCGTTTCTGCTTCCTTACCTAGAAATAGAATAAAGGCATTTAGTCGGTTTTCACTGAGTGGAACTTCTCGCCGTTCCCATAAACTTAAACTCTCTAATGAAAGAGACTCCTCAATAAGCGGTGCTAAAATAGCCGCCATTTCACTACTTATACCTAATGTTTCTATACTACGAATCTTAGAACTAGCAGAATCTTACAATTCTACTATAGAGGGTTTGTTTCTGACAAGAGCTATCACTTCTTTGTATATACAATTAATAATTAAGTCTTGCCGTCCAATTAAGTATTTGGAAGCACCTACAAGAGACATACGCAAATATTAAAATTTTACTTCCCTGTCAATTGTTTCTTCGTGAATCTACTTGAATTGTGCCCAGAACGAAAGCCAATTACTTCTCTAAGCTTAGCTTGGGTAATTTAAGTGTTTAGGTATTGGATATGGATAGATCAGAAGAACCATTGTTAATTTCAGTTGTGTTAGATAATTTTTTAATTCATTCTTCAGCTGCAATTTTAGCTTTGATAATCTTTTCCAATATTTCTAAGCTTTTCATATGTTCTTCTTCACATGAACATTGCTCTCCATTTATCATGTTGTCAAAAGTATCGTTGTATAAGAATTCTAATTTTTCTTCTAGATGTTCTAAAATCTTCAGTTTCCCTTGGATTTGTGTTCTGGTTAAATTTTCGCCTTGTAGATCATTTATTACTTTAGTAGTATTGGTCCGGATCACCCTCCTTTTCCTTTTCAAACTATCTAGGCTCGCCATTATGTGATTTACTCTCACCTTCAAAGATTGAAAGGAACGAATATTGGAATGAATACCTAGTCCTGTCACGAATTTTCTATATTTTTTTTTAGTTTTCTTTTTAACAAATCATTGCTTAGTAATTATATCTATAAAGCAATGGTAGCTTCTATATATTATACTATGTACACGTCACTTTTCATTATGTTTACAACTATTAATTTTCTCATAACTCTAGGATCTTTCATTTATAGATTAAACGATCAAAGCATCCACCGCGGGCATACTAATTTCAGTTTAGGGCTCATCTTGAATAATCAACTCCATAATAAACAAAATTCAGATACCTTAGCGTACCGCTGCAGTACCTTTTCGAGCACTAATACTACGTATCTTCTACTATCTGTTTAACGCCAAGTACAAACAACATAAAACCTCAAACCTTATGTTTCCAAAAATGTACTCCTTATAAATGTTATCTTCAAATAAACGAACCACACAAAATTTGTAAAAGCTTCAAAGGTCGCGAGATTTTTTTCATCTGCATATCGAACGTAACAAATTTTTTAAAATTCCTATTGATCAGGTTAAATATATATGTCCATGATTGAATCTATTCTTGCGTGCGCACTAACGAATAGCAGACGCGCCTCTTCATATTTCTACTGAGTACTAACTCAGTATTTGTCATATCCTGGTTGATCCTGCCCTCTCAGGGCGCGTCTATTAGTCAGCGTTAACCTAGTGGCTTCTGCTGTCTTGTCTGTATCATTTGTCGTGCGAGTGTTCTAGGTGTCTGTTTTTCCACCTAGTGGTCTGGATCTCGTATTGTGTCCTAGTTGTATTTTTTTTATTTAGCCAACTAGTTCCGGTCTGGTGTGCTTGTCTGATGTTGTGTTACACATCTAGTAGTCGGCGTGGTCGTTTTTTGATTGTTTGTCGTTTGCCTTGTAGCGGTGCGACGTCTCGTATGGATGGATGCGGTGTGTTGTCTATTGTTTGATATGTTTTTGTGGCGTTTGTTCTACAGTATTCATGTACTGTGGGAATGTTCAGGTCGTTTCGAATCGTATCGTTTCTGACGAACCATCGTGCGCCGGTAATCAGTCGAAGGATGATATTCTGGAAAGCTTCTAGGCGTTGTAAGTTTATCTTTGAAAGGTATGTCAGCCATGCTTGTGATCCGTAGGTTTTGATCGGTCTTATGTGCGTTTTGTAAATTCTGGTCCGTGTTTCTGTCGGTAGTTTGTTGTTAAATGTCAGCATAGGATGTAGGTAGCCCTTGGTTTGTCTTGCTTTCTTAAGCGTCTCGTCAAGATGTTTGTGGAAGCAGAGGTTTCTGTCGATTGTCACTCCGAGGTATCGTATGGTGTTTTTCCACGGAAGTTGCTGCCCTCCAAACGTTGGCGGAGGGTGTCGGTGTAGTTTATGTCGTGAGAAAAGTATGGTTTCTGTTTTGTCGACGTTGATTCGAATTTTCCATCTTCCTAACCAGTCGGGTAGGGTGTCCAGTTGGCGTTGTAATCTTCGTGTCGCTAGTCTGGGATGGCGTGCTGTTGCAATGAATAAAGTGTCGTCGGCGTATAGTCTGCATTTGACGTTGTCGTTGCATGGTATGTCGTGTATGTAGGTGTTGAACAGTGCTGCTGAGAGACACCCGCCTTGCGGAACTCCAGCCGTGATGGGTATTTCGTGCGATAGCTGTCCGTCTACTCGTACTTGTAGTTTTCGGTCTGTGAGGTAGCTGTCGAGTAGCTGTATGTATTGTAGTGGTACTTGGTGTATAGTCGCTAGTTTGTATAGGAGTCCTCTGTGCCAAACCTTGTCGAATGCGTTTTGTATGTCAAGAGAAACTGCTGCCGTGACGTGAGCTTTGTTGTAGCTCTCTGCGATGTGGTCTATGACGTGTATTACTTGTAGTGTCGTCGAGTGATCTTCTCTGAAGCCGAATTGTTCTTGTCGGTCTCGTAGGTGATGTTTCAGTTTCTGTAGTAGTAGTCGTTTGAATATTTTTGATAACGCACTGAGGAGCGATATCGGTCGGTAGTGTAACGGGTTTGTCCTTGTTTTTCCTGTCTTGTGTATCATTACAGTGATTGCAGTCTTCCATGTTGTGGGATAATGTCGTTTTAGAAGTATACCGTTGAATAATCTCGTGATGTATGCCAGTGTACATTTTGTGATGTGTTTGAGTCCTTGGTTTGTGATGTTGTTTTTTGCGGGTGCTTTTCTGTTTCTGTTGCCGAGGATTGCTTGTTTGACGTCTTTTGGTGTTATGAGTGGTATGTGGTCTTCTGGGTGCGTTTGTAGTTGTTCGTCCATGGTTTCGTTTACGTGTGTTTCATGTTGCTGGTGTGTTGTCGGGTTCGGTGAGTATGTTTTTTGTAGTGTCGTGGCGAATATATTTGCCTTTTCATGGGCGTTGTAGATTTTTCCGTCTGGTCCGTCTAGTGGTGCGTTGGATTGTTGATGTTTTCTTATAAGTCCTCTGTTGAGTCGGTGTAAGTTCTCCTCAGTCTCGAGAACATTGTTGATGTGTTCCGTCCACTGCTGCGTATTGTAGGGTTTTCAGTGCAGCTTGTGTTGCGTTTAGTTGTGTTTTGATGGCTGGGTTCCTCGTTATCCGCCATCTCCGGACTAACTTCCTTTTTTTGCTTGATGATGTCACGAAGGTAGTCAGGAAGTCGTGGTCTGTTGGTGTTCCGGATTCTTGTTGTAGTGCTGTGATTTAGTGCTTCTTGTAGCGTATTGGTGATGTGTTCTGTGGCTGCGTCAATTTGTTCGTGTGTGTCGACGGTCGGGTTTCCAGAAGTTATTTTGTGCTGTAGGTATTCGTTGAATTTTCTCCAGTTTGTTGATGTGACGGTGTTATTCGTCTCTTGTGTATGTGGCGTTGTGTGAATCGTAGTTAGTATCGGTAGGTGGTCGGAGCTTAAGTCTTGTATCACTTCTGTCGTGAAGTTGTACGGCATGTTTTTCACTAGCGTTATGTCTAGTACGTCAGGTTGATGGTCTGGGTTCGGCGGTATTCTTGTCGGTGTGTCTGATCCGGTGATGCCGAAGTCTTTACCTAGTGAGTGAGTGAAGAGCGTCAGTTCGTCGCGATTGTTGATTCTGGAACCCTATGTGGTGTGTTTAGCGTTTAAGTCACCCATGATTATCGTAGCGGTGTCTCCGAGCGTTAAGTTGTCGATGTCTTGCGTAGATAGTATTCTCGTTGGGCTTCGATATACGGAGATGAGCCTGAGTAGTCGTCCGTCTGCGTATATTTCCACGCCTGCAGCATCTAGCTGTGTTTATGGAAGATCTAGTACGTGATGCGTGACTCATCTGTGTATAAGTACGGCTACTCCTCCACTTGTTATTTGTCCTGGTTCGATGGTTCTGTCTTTTCTGTGTGTTGTGTAATTTGCGATCTTGAGTACGTGGTTGTGGTTTAGTTTCGTCTCCCCAAGTAGTGCGATGTCGAAGTCAAATTCGGTCAGGAAGTGTCGTAGTTCAGTAAGTCTGTGTTTTATTCCGTTGGCGTTCCAAGAGAGTAGTCGCAGTTGTCGTCGTGTTCGATGGTTATCCATTAAGGGCCGTGAAAATGTTGTATAGTGCGTTCAGAGGAAGCGGAATAACGGGTTCCCCAGCCATGTAGGTCGATATAAGTCGTAGCGTCCACTGTAGTGCTTTGTTCAGTAGTCGTTTGATGCTACTGTTCTGGTCGGTGTTCGTTTGTGGCGTGACTGCTTCAGGTGCTGGGACAGCTGGAGCAGCCCTTACGGTGGTGTAAGCTTCTGTTGTAGGCGTTGCGGTGATAGTCGGTGTCGTTATTTTTGTCGACTTGATCTTCGTGATACGTCTGCGTCTTCGTTTCACTCGTTTCTCGGGAGCGCTGTCCATAAACACGTCGGTGGAGCCGTCGGTGTCTGCTGTACGGTGTGTGGTGGATGTCGTTGCCGTAACCGCTTCAGTCAGTTTTGTCGGTGCTTCCTGTGGGGTCTTGCGTGATTGTGTCTTCTTGTTACTCTCGTCCAGCCTTCCTCTTTGTCTGAGTCGGAGCTGTCGGATGTGTTCCGTGCGAGTATCGGTGCTGGTGGTTGGTGCGTCTTCTTTTTCTTGTCGAGTAGTTCTTGGTAGGCTGGACAGTTCCTGGAGTTAGCGGGGTGTGGTCCTCTACAGTTGGCACATGTCGGTGTCGTTTCTCGTTTTTTCGTGCATTCAGAGGCGTAATGTTCTTTGCTGCACTTGATGCAGCGCGGTCGGTATCCACAGTTCAGACTGGAGTGTCCGTAGCGATGGCATGCAAAACATTGTGGAATCTCCACCCTCGATTGGAAGGCAGCAACTCTGACGCCGTGGCGGTATAAAAGTTCTCGAATTTCATAAATCGTCTGTGATGTCGGTTCATTTTTTAGTGTAACCAGGAACGTGTTGCTATATTGTTTGTCCTTGGATTGTAGTCTTGTAACGTGTTCAACTTTAATTTTCCTGTCCAGCAGTTCGCTGGTGACGTCCTCCGGTGTAATGTTCGCAGCTAGTCCTTGGATTACTACCTTAAGTTGTCGTTCGGTTTTCAGTCTGTACGTGTGGAATTCGATAGCGTGTTTCTTTAAGTAATCTTGTGCAAATCGGAATTTGTTTGCGTCGGATGCGTGGATTCGTGCGCCTAGTCTGGTTGCTCGTATGCTTAGGTCGCGTTTCGGGATCCGTTTCATTTCTTTTGCGTGCTTGATGAAGTCAGGAAATGTGGCAATAAAAATGGGCGAGATTCTGTTACTTGTCACTGCTGTCTTGTTTGTAGGGTTTGCGGTCGTTGGTCTTGATGTGCTCGTGGTTGATGGGCTGGAGATTGCTGTAGCGTAGGAAATGGGTATCTTCGTCGGCTCAACGGATGGTACGTCAGGCACGATCGTGTATTGTTTGTCAGTTGGTTTGTCTGCAGTCTTGCGGGTCGGTTTCGTCTCAGTCTCGGTGTCGGAGTGTTGTTCGCGTTGTCGACGTGTTTTTATTGTTTCGGCGTCCATGTCGCTGTCCGTAAACGTCACCGAAGCACGCTTCGGGTTCGTCACGTCCATCGCCCTGAGAAGAGCAATGTTTAATTCTCGTAAACTTTAATTCTTATTGAATTGTACTAAAAAGTACAGTAAGCTTAGCCCAAGCTAAGCTGCTGTTGAGAGCTCAAAGAACGATGCGATGCGATGTCTTCACGCGCCAAAGCACAACTCACTACTCTCAGTATTTGTACCAATTCAATGGCTTTTATAATACCCCTCGCTGTGATTTTAGCACGCTTGTTTGCTTGTCCATCATACAGCACTTCCTTTACTGTTCATTATTAAATTGTCTCACCCGTCAGTGCGCACGCGCGTATCAACACGGAGTATTATATTTCAACGAACACAACAGCAGTAATTGATATGGAAGAAAACTAACACAGAATAAATTTCTAATGAGAATTAAGAAAAAGTTGTAGATTCATATGGCCAGTGAACAATTAAATGTCATAGGACAGTTAAATTTGAATATTATACAGAAATTACTCAGTTTAAAAGAATGTAAAGTCAAGGCATACCAATTCCTGTAAGAATTAAATATGATGCATTATATCAAATAGTGGAAACAGCATATTATTGTTTATCGATTTGTCTACATTATAGAAAATTTTTTAATACCCTGAACACACTTGTATGTAATTTTTAACTACTATTTTCTTCTATGATTTACTAATTTGCCGTATAAAACATTGAACTTTATAACAAAGCTTTGCCGTTCGACACATTTTTCCATATCTTATTCTTGAATCATAAACTTCAACTATGTTTATATATCTGCGGAATAAAGTTCTAAGCCTGGCATTGTATCGCATCAACCACGATATATGGCCTAGGGACACTAGCCGCTTTCTGCAAATAAATCGTACAAATATCCCAGCTTTCTGACCAATCGATACTTACAGTCACCAGGATTGACTATTATTAAAAATTGCAGGCATCCTCTGGACAATACGAGCTTTTTATTTATTTTCCACAAAACTCGCCTCTGCGTCTGGTTATATTGAAACGTGGTAATAATTCTACCGCAAGCTACGTTATCGTATATGCAACAGAAATTTTTCAGTTATAATGCCCGCGGAAGTAAAACTGTTAAAAACGGACTTTACGTATTTAAGGTTGTAGAACTAATAAAATGTAAAACTGTACATTTTGACACGTTGGAGGTAGACAACTCTGATTTCAGTTTTTAAAATAGTAACGTTTCTCGTTTGTAGGAATAAAAGTATAATATAAATTATATTGCTCCGATTATCTATCAAAAAAATTATTGAGATATTAGTAAAGTAGTTTACAAAAACAATGACTGCCAGAGCACAATAATGCCGACTTGGTCCATTGACAAAATTTAAACCGAATTCGTACATTTTGCAAAAGCTATCCCGATAAGTACCAAGTTATCTAATAATTATATGCCAGAACATATTATTAATAATGATTTCCTTTACAAGAATTAGTAATGCTGAATAGAATATTTCCAACTAAAATATGTCAACTTTAACCAAATTTACTATTTTAAAAAATTAAAAGAAGTTATTGTTGCAAGCAACGGTACAAACGAGCTTTTAAAGCCCTGTACGCCGAGAACGTGATTATTTGATTTCGATTTCGTTTTATAACTATAGATGTTCGATATATACATTAAAATCTGTTAGACAAAAATAAGCGAAGCCTATTTGTTTGTTCTAGGATTAAAACGTGTTTACATGTACATTTATCAGCGGCATTTATATAGAGTGGTTCTCAACTTCATAGACATATTTTAAATGATGCTTAAGATAGGAACATGGATAAGTATTTATAATAACGACCTAAAATTTAAACAGATGCGTTTAAACATGTCTGTACGTGTACGTATAAGGTAAAGAAGTGACATACCGCAGAAAGTGATTTGCATTGAATCGACTTTTTTTTTAACGAACATGTGGCTGTATTCAGTCAAGTTGGGAATCGTGCTCAACATCCTCAACTTTGTGGAAATACCAACTTTAGCCGATGTTTAAAAACAAAAATAGGGTAATATTTATGCACAAAATATGATTTCTTATAAACTTAAAACTTTTGACAAGTGTTTATACAAAAAAATGCATTGAAAATAGCTTAATTTTATTGCTGACCTACATAATGGATTTATTAAAGCATATCATTAGCTTAATTTTATTACCCTGAAACTGCAACCTTTACTGTAGTGTTATGTCATTTTATGTCAACGAACCTTGCTGGGGTACTTTAGATCCTCATTTGAAATAGTGGTTTGGCGAAATGCTGTGTGAGCTATGCTTTCTTGGTTACGAGCACGTTTGTGTATTCAATAAAATGGAGGGCATTTTGAAAACTATTTGTATGCAGAATTGATTAGTAACTACTTCAATTTAAGTACATTAAGTACACACATTTCATTAACATTTGTCTTAAGTTCTTACTTTTTAAGGGGATTTGATGTATTATGTGTTTGCTAGTATTGGGCATCCATTTGTGATCTGTTCTGTTGTCTGTATCTGATGTATACATAGTCTCTATTTGTCTGATATGTTGTGGGGCTCTTTGATGATGTGCTTACTGTAATAGTGTGTTGTTTGATATTGTATCGCTGTTATTAATCTTTCTGTTTCAGTGAATATGTTGGCTTCTTGGTCGATATCTGGTTGTGTAAGACAGTGTAGATGTTTCGCGTATAGTGTTTTTCTTCCCGTTTTCTTGACTTGTATGTGTTGTTGTGAATTCTTCTATGGGGTTGAGAGTACTATTGTTAAGTTGTATCAGTGTAGCTGATGTGTTTACGTACATGACTGCTTTGTGTATGTTACTCGATTCTACTCTCTTTATCAAGTAGTTTCTTAGATTATCTCTTTACTTGATACACGTGTTTCTTATATCGATAGATCCCCTTTCTTCACCTTCTCTATTGAGCGTTAATCTATTTATAGTTCAGTGTATGTGGTGGATTATGTATTTATGACATTGTAATCGTTTAAGTGTGTTGTGTGCTTCTAGGTCAGTATTGATATAACTTATTATGCCGAAAGAGTAGGCTTGGATTGCATATGTGTTTATTGCTATTGTTTTGTTTCTTGCTGTGAGTTCTGTTTTGAGTATTTTAGTGAGTCTTTGTTTGTATTTCTGTTTAAGTTCTTCCTTCATTTGTGTGTTCTATACTTAGTTTCTTTTGTATCTGAAATATGTGTATATGCCTGTGTTGTCTATTGCTTGTATGTGATCGTTGTTCTTGTTTAGTGTGTAGTTTCGTTATTTTTCTTTTAGTAAACTGTTGTTCCTACATTTGTCTGTTCCAAGGGTCATGTTCATCTCATACCTGTATGTTTCTGTTCTTTTAGTGGGTGATTGAGTTGAGTTTGTTGACGCTATTAGTTAGAAGTCGTCCATATATAGAAGCTTAGTTATTTTGTGTTGGTGTGTACTGTTGATGTTATATCCGTATTGTGTGTTGTACAGTGTGCTCTGTAGTGGGTTTAGTGCTAAGCTGAAGCAAAAAGCACTTAAGGAGTCCCCCTGGTATATGCCTTTCAGATCTCTATTGCTTTCGTTTTTACACTGCCTGTGTTTGTTTTTGTTTTTATGATCAGTGGTGTGTTTCAGTTTTCATAATTGTATCCAGGAATTTTATTAGTGTTGTGTTTGCTTTGCATATTTGTAGTATGTGTAATAGCCGTAAGTGTAGTATGCTGTCGTATGCCTTCTGATGGTGTATGTATGCGTGGTGTAAGGTTTTTTTTCTAATTTGTGTGTGATTTCTGTCCTCCTGTTTCTTTGTTGCAGCCCTCTTGTTCTTCGTGTATTATGTTGTCTTGTGTTGCATGTGTGACTAGCTTTTGCATTATTATGAATGTTAGTATTATAACAGTTTTCTAGATTTCTGCCCCAAGTTGTTGCATCGATGAAAAAAACTTTATTTTTCCTTTATATCTTTTTTTCTAGCTCCAACATTGGGCGCTAAGGTTACAATTTTTCTTAGGATAAACTGGGCGCCGTTTTGAATGAAAACTGTATGGGTACGATTGTATTAAGAGATGCGTCGGGCAAACGTGCCTTCTCCTAAAATCATAATTCAATAAAAATGAAATTTTAATCTGTAATAGAAGACTTTGACGAGTCTTATGAACTAACTCTAAATTCTAGCTTCAGTGGAGTTTGAGAAGACTAACAGGTCGGTTCGATACGGATTGCCCTTAAGCGCCACTACACTTAACAGGTATTTACCAAGAATAGCGTCCAGTAAGTGTAGAAACTAAACGGTAAATAACAGATCTGAGCAAAATGCTTAAGTAGAAATGTTTTCCTTGAGGCATCTAAAGGAAATGGTTTGCATAGACTTGCATATACTTGCAAAAGGAAAAGAACAAAATGTGAATGTACTGATCATGTATAGTTGAACTCACACTTACATGGACGCTCTACTTATTATGAGAAAAATTACTGAACAGTTTTAGTATAACACTTTTATCATTGGCCTTTCAACTTTGGTTGAAAATTTTATAGGCAGATATTCATATATCTTTAGCATGATTAACTACTGAAATCATAAGATGGAATAACAAAGATCATGTTTCTGTTTCTTTTTAAATAATCATAACTAACGTTTTTTAAAGGATATTTACAAAAAAATTAAATATATTTACTAGAATGAAAATAAATTACACATTTGCGATCAACTTATAGTGACTTCGTTGTTAAAAACCTTAAGACCATTTTTGGCGAAAGTCTGCGTATCTTTCAGATATGAACCATAAGCATTACATCATACGTTTAACTTTCTTTATTAATTAAAGAAGGTTTTAATAAAAATATTATTAGCTCTTTAGAATCCATAGTCTACTACATTGACTATACTTTAATATAACATTAAATAAGATTAAATCTTTTTATAATAATATTATTCAGATTTCTTATGGTATGCAGACGTGAAGTTCATTTCGAAACTAACTTTTATAACACCAAGTTTCAAAAGCTTCTATCTTTTTCTTATCTACTTCTTTAATTGTCCAAATCTCACTACCGTATAGTAGAACGCTCCATACGTACGACTTTAAGAAATTTTTTCTATTATCTAAACTAATACTATTAGCTATTAGTAAGTTTTTCTTTTTTAAAAACATTTTTCTAGCTTGAGCTATTTTAGCTACTATATCCCTTCTACTACGTCCATCCTTTGTAATTATACTACCTAAATAGCAAAATTCATCTACCTTCTCTATCTCGGTATTACCTAGTGCTAATTTTGTTTAGAACTAGGCTGTAATTCACTTGTCATTATCTTTGTCTTTACTGAATTAATTCTCATACTATAGTTACTCTGTAGTATCTCATCTAAAATATTTAAAAACTCTCCTAACTCTTTTCTAGACTCTGCTATAATGGCTATATCATCTGCAAAACGTAACATGTCTATTTTTGTCCATGTACACTAATACCTATCTCTTTTCTCTCTCTAGCTAAGTTTAAAGCTTCCTCAATATAAACATTAAAAATCAAGGGAGACAGTATACAACCCTGTCTAACACCATTTCTAATCTTAGCTTCCTTTTCTATTTCATCAAATCTAATTACTACGCTTTGGTTTTTATATAGACTGTAAATAATTTTTCTATCCCTATGAGAGATTCCTATTTTTTGCAAAACCCTGAACATAACAATCCAATTAACCCTATCAAATGCTTTTTCTAAATCTACAAACGCGAAATGAGTCTTTTATTTTTTGTAACCTTTTTCGATAATCACCCTAATCATTAGTATCGGTTCTCTAGTCCCTCTGTCTTTACGAAAACCATATTGGTCTTCGCCTAAATAATTCTCAGTCAAAGCTTCTACTCTATTTTTAATTATTATTGTTAGTATTTTGGAAGCATGAGAAGTTAAACTAACCGTTCTAAAATTCTCACACCTATCAGCTCCTGACTTTTTTGGGATTGGGATAATAATATTTTTTTCAAAATCTATTGGAACCTCACCTGTGTCATATATTACTTTTACTAGTTAATATAATCTGTCTAAAGTTTTCTGACTTGCATATTTTATTAATTCTGCGGGAATATCGTCTATCCCTGGCGCTTTATTTAGTTTAAGATTCCGAACAGCTCTATCAAATTCCTCTCTTAATATTGAGAACCCTATTTCTACATCCTTTTCTTGGTCGTTCTCTAACTCATCCATATCGTCTCCCTTATATAAATCTTCTAAATATCTTTTCCATCTATCTGCTACCTAAACTTTATTTATTAGAAGCTCATTATTCTCGTCTCTAATACCATTATATTTTTTCCTATCTTCTCTAAAAAACTTTTTAACTGCCCTGTAAGCCCTGTCTGTCTTACCTACTCTCAAATCATCTTGTATTCCCTTACAATTCTCCTCCATTCATTTATTTCTAGTTTTTCTACACTCATCTTATTTCTAACTGTATTATATTTTTGCTTACTTTCACTATCCACTTCTCTGAAAGGTTTAAGCTTTCTTTTATTCTCTATTAAATCTAATATCTCCTTTGATACCTAAGGTTTTCTCGTTTCTATTTTTTTCTTACCTATAGTCTGTGTTGCTGTATCATGTACAGTCAGTTTTATTTCTTTCCATCTATTTTCTACGTTCCCTCCTACATCTATCTCTTTGCTCTTATTATCTAATACTTGTTTATATTCCTCTTTTACCCTACTATCATTAAGCTTACCTAGATCCCATTCCTCTCTTTCAACCTTTCTTATTATTATTATTCTTCTTTTGCTCAAAAACGTTTATTTCGTTTTGGTAACTAAAATTAGCGGAGGAGCTATTTAGCTCTACCCGCTAATTTAAAAATTTCCTCACAATATGACATGATTGGAGTATGGTTGCTTTTTGACATATTGAGTGTAGTTTTACAGGTAATTGTAGTTTTTCCAAATTCTTTTGAAAATGAACTGAAGTTATACCATCAACTGAAATAACAAGTGGTATGATGTATAGATTTTTTAGTTTCCACAATTGTATAACTTCAATTCGTAAATCAGTATATTTTTGAATTTTATGAGATTCTGTCTTTTCCAAATTATGTGTAAGGGGTATTGCTATGTCAATGAGAAATCCTGTTTTATTTATTTTATCGATAAAAAGAATATCTGGTTTGTTATATGCTATTGTATGATCAGTTAAAATAGGTCTATCCCAATAAATGAGAGCATCTGTTGATTCTAAAACTGGACTGGGTTTGTATTTGTAGTAAGGCTCCGGATTCACTAGTAGTTTGGATTTCACACCTAATTGTATATGAATAATTTTAGCAATCTGATTATGTCTTCCTAAATATGCTGTTTCGGCTAATTGGGAACAGCCTGCTAAAATGTGTTCAATTGTTTCTACTTTTGAACACTTGCGGCATTTGTCAACTACGTTGGTTTCTTTTAAAACATGTTTTGCGTAATTTTTGTTCTTATTACGCCATCTTGAATTGCTATTAAGAAGCCTTCTGTTTCAGGATATAAATAACCTAAATTTGCCCAATTTACAGACATTTTTATCAATTTGATTGTTTTCTAGAGCATTTGGGTATTTTCCATGGAGATACTTTTCTTTCCAATTTTGTATATTTTCACTTGAACTTGATATTTGATGATAGTTGATAGAGTTTAGATTCAAAGGAGTGTAATTTTGGTCATAAGTACTAATTAATTTTATTAATTTATTATTGGAGTTTTGAAAATGAGACTTTAAATTGTTTTCTTGTTTTCTGCAAAGATCGCGGATATTATTTAAACCCCTTCCTCCGTCTTTACGAGGTAGGTAGAGTCTTTGCACTGCTGAATTAGGATGTAAGTATCTAAATTTAATTAAAGTTCTTCGGGTTAGACGATCTAGTTCATTTAAATCACTCTCACTCCATTTTAATATTCCAAATGTGTAATTTAAATATGAAACTGCCCACGTATTGATTGCAATAAAAAGATTCTTGGAATTTAGTTTTGAATTTAATAACTTGGTTAGTCTTGTTTGGTAATTCTCTTTATATATGAGTTTTAAATTAGAATGATTTAGGTTTTGTTTTGCATAAAGCCTAAATACTTATAATAGTCGGTATTAGACATTGGTTTTAGATTTTCTATGGGTGGATTTTGATTTTTACAATTCCTTTGACTAGGCTCATGATTGCTGATTTTCTAAACTAAAAGACATATTAATTGCTTTACTGTATAATTTAGTGGTAGCAATCAGAGAATGTAGTTGTGTATGTGTTTCAGCGTATAGCTTTAGATCGTCAATGAAAAGTAAGTGTGTAATTTTTGAAAGTTGTGTTTGTAATTTAGTCTGTATCCAGCGCCACTTGAATTTAATAGTGAAGAAAGTGGATTTAAGGCTAAACAAAACCAAAGAGGACAAACTATCGCCTTGAAAAATTCCTCTTTTTATGTTAACTGTTCCAATCGTTTGGGTTTCCACTGAAAGCGTAGTTTTCCAAAACTGCATAGCGTATTTTAACAGATTGATTATTTTTTGATCAATTTTGTAGATGGTGAGTATTTCTAATAACCATTCATGGGGGATTGAATCATATGCTTTGTTGTAGTCTATGTACCCAACATGTAGATTTCGTTTTTTAATTCTTGCATTGTTCATGATTACAGCATCAATGGTTAGTTGTTCTTTGCATCCCATGCTTTTCTTGATACAACCTTTTTGCTCGTCAGCTATAATTCTGTTGATCGTGCAATGATGTTCAATTTTCTCTTTTATTATTGACGTTAGAAGTTTATACAACACAGATAAACATGTTATAGGTCTATAGTTTCGGGGGTCATTTCTTTCACCTTGTTTATGTATAAGTATAGTTTTCCCTGTCATTAAGAAGCTTGGTATTATTATTATTATTATTATTATTACTATTATTATTATTATTGTTGTTGTTATTATTATTATTATTATTATTATCATAATTGTTATTACTATTATTACTTTCATTTTTAAGGTGGCTTCGACCGCTGAGTCATTAGCCGGGATCATATACTGTTAGGTCATATTCCAAAGCCTGGAGTACAACTTTCTTATTTTAAGCGTATTCTATATTGATCTGTATAATCGTACTTCTTTTAAAATTTCTAGTAACATGTTCATATTATTTTCATTTGCTAAATATTGCTCTAAGGTTGTGTATGATTTTATTCTTTCTCGCTGACTTGCGTACTTAATGCAATCAAATATAGCGTGTTTTGTGGTAAGAGAGGTGTTACAGTTTCCGCTAACAATTTTTCTAATTCCTCTAAGCAGAAAAAGATCGGTAAAGTTTGTGTGTCCAGTTTTAATTCGTATTAAGACAACGTTTTGTCGTGTAATATTACTTTTAACTTGTTTTAGGGATACAAAATTCTCTTCTTGTAGTTTTAAACATTTTAGGTGTTTAATGTATACATAAAATATGGTTTAAATGTAAATAATTCCAAAAACAGTGTCTATTAAAACAATAATCCGTTTTAGTGTAGTAACACCTTAGAGAAGTCCCAAAACATTTGGCTGGAACGTTTGATAACAGAACAATGTATTAAGTCTACATTTTATTTATATATAGATTACATTTTTAATTAACCAAATGGTAACGTTTTACTTTCTGTATCGGAAATTAGACATAATCTAAACTAATTAATTAAAAACATTGGTGAGCTTTGTGGTTAGACAATATATAATCAAACTAGTTAATATTATTTTAATATTAATTTTAATATTTTAATATTATTTTAAGCCACACGAATGATCAGATTAAATTAAAATAAACTTCTAAATTAATTTCTTAAATTACCATTCGGTACCAATCGGTAGCTGCATTACTCTGGTTCAAACAGAAGTGTTACCATAACTACTGATTTTAGAATGTTTCTTAAAATTGTCGCCTTTGATAGTAGTTAACTCTTCCTTGAAACTAGCAATTTTATGATTTGTTTCGGTGCTTGTATCATATTTCCAATTCATGCAGATTAAAACTAGAACTCTGCAACGTTAAACGCTTTCTAGGTTATATTCAAACAACAAAGCATTGAGAATAAAACATTTAACATTTTTTAAAAACAAAATTTCAGACTGTGTTCAATTTTATACATCAACACCTGTTGTAAGAGTCCATTTTCAAATTATACTTCACATGACCAACTTGGTAGCAATTGAAAAATAAACAAAATTTCTTAATTTCTTTTAGTTGCTATAACTTTTTTGGTACTTTAACATAAATCAAGCCTCCTCGGTGAACCAAAGTACCTTGACAAGGTTGGGAGACGTGCGTGTCACAGAAAAGCAGATAACCGAGCTGAAAGGATAACTATATCGAAAGGATATCTGAGAAGAGATCAGACTAACGAATGTTTCCTGAAAGGAGTGCAACGACCCTTTCAATAGCTTCAAGTGTTAGCCTATACAGGGTGTTTCAAAAAAAGTACCAGTAATTGGGGAACATATAGATCTTTACGAGTTATCAAGGAAAGTTAGCTAACAGTTTCCTGTAATTTCACCCGTTTCCATTATACAGGGTGACAATGTTGAAAAAAGCATGTTTTTAGAATATTTTCATTTAGGGTAGAGACTTTAAATTGAAAATAGGTATACGTTGATTGTTTACTAATACGAATTATTACACTTTATTTCGACAAAATAGGATAATGCATTGGCGTAGAATAAGGAGGTTATCAAACAATTTTGACGTTTACTTTTTACACATCCTGTGTTTCATAAAAATTAAAACTCATAAATATTCCTCATACAGTATGCCACAAAAAAAGGTACTCTTTGTTAATCCCTGAAGAGGGTATTATTAATTCTTTCAAAAATACAAAGATTTATTTTAGAAATTTGAAAATGTTATCCGATTTAAATCAAATACAGTACGTTGACAAACATGTGCATATTTCGTAAAAATAATGTTTTGTTCATATTAGTTTTACTATTAAGATACAAATAATTACAAACTGTTACTGAATCTAGTAGACTTCTCTTACTCGGTGTAGTTGTCAAACGTTATACTCGTTCAATACGTATTATTTTGTTAATAATAATCAAACACAGAAATGGTAACATATACATTCTCTGTATATGCTGACATGCATTTGGTATAGGAGAATTCCTAGGCAATTCTGAAAAAGTTGTAAGAAGATATACAGACAAATATCCAAGACCCATTGTTCCCGATGGAAAAACTTTTGTGGCAATAGATAGACGGATAAAAGAAACTGGAACTGTTTTACCTGTTGCTCAACATCGCGGAAGTGAGAGAGTAAAACGCACATTGAGAAATGAAGCAAATGTTTTAAATTTAGTAGAGGAGAACCCAGGAATAAGTACCAGAAGACTTTTGCTACAAACGGGAGTTTCTCAGGTAACATGTTTGAGAATTCTAAAAGATTAACAGCTGTATCCCTATCACCTGCAATAAGTTCAGGACTTTTTAAAACCGACTACCAACCTAAAGTCGAGTTCTGCGACTGGCTGCTAAGACAAATTAGAAGAGATACTGAATTTGTTAACAATATTCTTTTTACTGATGAAGCAACCTTTAGATGACATATTTAACATGCATGATGAGCATGCGTGGTCAGATGAAAACCCACATTTCACGAAAACCAGCAGTTTTCAGCATAAATTTAAAATAAATGTTTGGGCTGAAATAATACACAATCAGCTGATAAGACTATTATTTTGGAAGAAAATTTAACTGGAGAGCGTTATACAGCTTTTTAAACAAAACATTTAATAGGTTTATTTGAAGATGTTCCTTGTTATCGAAGACAACATGTGGTTCATTCATGACGCGGCAACACCTCATTTTGCATTAACTGCAAGGGAGTGGTTAAATAATAATTTTCCTGGCAGGTGGATTGGGTGTGGAGTAAATGCTAAGGTTAATTGGCCACCTCGGTTGCCTGAGTTAAATCCTATGAACTATGGAATATGGGATATTTTAAATCAAAAAGCTTATTCTGAACCAATTAGTACTGTTCAGGAGTTAGAGAGAGGATGGAAAATGCTTTTAGGAACTTAGTCAATTCTAGGTTTATTCTACAAAAAACTACTCACCAGATTAAGAAACGAACCCGAAAATGTATTCAACTTGGAGGACGTCACTTTGAACATTTATTTAAATAATGAGCGGTATTAGCTAATTTCTATTTTGTAGTTTGTCGCGGTTCAGTAAGTAAATTTTAGCTTGTAGAGTCAAATATTCTTCAGTTTCTAAACACTGACAAGTTTATTAAATGCGTTTTTTACTAAATGTATGCGATTTAAATCAGCACCAGTTTCAAATTCATAAAATAAACCTTTGCACTTTTGAAAGAATTAATAATACTGAAGCGGGCTACTGCTACCGCGTTTCTTTAATTCAAAACAAGTAATAATAATGGTCTTTATTACTCACTGTTCACAAGTCTAATTAACAGTATATGCCTTATTTATAGATGTTTTCAGTCCATTTAATAATGGAGCACTATTACACTAACGAATTTACAAGCACTAATATCTTCTTAAACTAACTTCTTTACCATAGGTCCAGTAACAACATTAACACAACTATTTGTTTATACACTTCTATTTATTTATGTATACTACAAGCTGCATGTACATTAGACACAGCATATCACATTTATGTAAACTTCTAAAAGCTCAAAACTACTATTACTTTAACACGTTATAATTTATATACGACATTCTAGTATAGACTGACTCTTGCATTCATTAGCGGTCTTATATATACTCTGGATTACAAGGATGACTCATGCTCCCGTAATTTCTAGAAGAATTCTGGAATCCTTGAGAATGCGCTGTGCCCCGAGCGTTTGTATGTTTGACGGGTTGCCTAATAGTGGATCGCAACAATACGTTGTTTTCATGCTTGAGTTGAGTATGTCTTAATTTAAAATATCTTGCGTTGGTTTGGTTCTGCAATGTGGGGAACTCTTTGATGTTTTATGTATTACTCGTGTAGAAAACTTGTTTGATAGACGACCACATCGTACTGCTAAAATTACCAAAGTTAGAGTAATTAGAATAAATGTATCGCCAGATTTTGTATCGCAACTTGCTCTGTAGGATAATAGAGGATATATCTATGTTAGTAAATCTGTGTAAGAAATTGGAGAAGGTTGCTTGGCTAAAGCAAAAATTAATTTCAGTTCAGTCGAATAATAATTCCCAGTTCCACAGTAAGGCTGTCACGCTTGAGGAATAAGTATCTAGTTCATGCTGGAAATTTTTCTATGTCCCACAGTCGTGATTTTAAAAATAAAATACAATCTCCTGAAGTTCAGATTATTGATAACCATAAACCTATTCTTTTACTGCTAGTTCAGCAGATCGAGTTAAATATATATCAAGATGTTGGAACTGTTCGCGTCATGGTAATTCATTTCGCTATTGTAGATCGCTAAAGAAAATCCTTTGTTATGATGGTTGTAGACAAAAAGTGAGTAAGGAGGTGTATATGGAGCGGCCGGCATTCTACTTCGTTTCAAAAGACAGCAATTATGTTATGCGGGCAGGGAAATTATTTTTGTGACAACGATTCGTCAGAATGGCTTAATGTAGTAAAAATTATTTATCAGAATTCTATATTTCTAGGAAAGTCTTGTGGCAATTGACCTTATTTGACGGTAAAATTGTTGGATACTGATATTGCTGGTCTTTTGGATTGTGAATTTGCCATTTCAGTAGTTGCATCTCTTGCTATTCCATCGGTCGAGAAGTTGAATTTAAAGATTTTTATTTCGCAAAAAAATGGGGTATTTACAGCGGATGGAGCCTGAAGTCAGTTGTAGGTATAACAGATTTACCAGAAAGCAGTGTTGCTTTGGTTGCACCGCCTTTAGATCACGTTTTCATTTGCGGTAGTAATTTCGCTAAATTTATTACAGACTTCAAAAATCATTTGCGACACATACAAGATGACGTTGAGGATTTTGTTTCGTATGTGGGTCCATCATTAGTGTTCATGCAATATAGTGATTGTTTACATAATTTGAATGATTTTTCTGCAGTTCTCCGAATGTGGGCGCAAGTCATCATAGATTTGATTATTGAAATTTTCAGTGTTAATAGAATTGGGCATAACGATACTGGGGATTTGAAATCTCTTCGTAAATAACCTCTTGTTATGTCTCCTTATATGAATAAGACATTTATATGTATGTGTAGTTGGTATCGCCGTTTCGTTAAGAAATGTTGTCTCCTAGTTTTGCCTATAAATGATCTGATTAAAGGTAAGAAGAAAGGCCGGGCTTAATGCCGAGTATTCGTTTGTGCAAATAAAGGAACGCGAGTCGCCTCGTTTACTCCCTGCAGTGCAATTTTTTTAAGAAAGAATTAATAAAACTGTCCAAATTTTTTAGTGTTTGGCCGTAAAGTTTCGCTGAACGGTAAATTTTATGATGTTAGAAGATGTTGAAGTCATGCCTGATAGTCGCCCTTGCTTACGTTTCAGATCAGTAAAATCTTTGCAAACTCTTGGAGAGGTGTTCGTGCAAAATTACAGTTAGCCAACAAGCGTTCAAGTCGACAATACAATCTGAGGGGACATAATATTTCTCTTGAAGTTGAAGACAAAGTCTGGAGAACCAATAAAGAAGTTTCAAGTGCTGGTGAAAAATTTTGCAGCTAAATGAGAAAAAAGTAATTTGCTGAAGCATAAAATGACAGCAATATATATCAACAAAAAAAATTTATAAAGATGTACAGAAGAACTTTATAGTTAATAAGTGAATACGTTTTATTTAGCTTTAATAACAAACATAATCAGTTTTAGCATGGATTTTAGTTTTTCACACTTCCAAAAGAAAGTATTCTATATTTTCTCGATCTCATTCATTCCTTAAGATTTATTATATTCTTTGTAGGTCATTTCATTTCATTTTATATTAGCTGTTTGACTCAACACGATAATTTTTTTATTTTTAACCAAGTAGGGTTTAGCATGTCACATTATTCATGTTGAAATATGAAATCTTAATCTATCATCATCATTTTGTTTTCGACCTTACTTAAGGTCGGTTTGACGCAGCTTTAACTACTTTTCTATTTTGTGCTAGTCTAAATAGTTCTACATACCCTTCACAACCTAAATTTCTAATAATTTGACTAATATAGCTTGGTCTAGGTCTTCGTACACTCTTTTATCTTTTTCTTATCTACCTGGCTGTACATAGATATTAGCAACCTGATGGTTGTTATAGAACTCCAACATGTTTACATGATTTCCATTTATAAGGAAGTGAAATATTACCTGGTTATCCCCTCCAAAACGGAAAAGTGTTAGATTATATGTTATGGTAAGGCTTAAGCAACGAATCGCTGCCAACATGCCAGACCGCTAAGTAATTGTGAGCTATGTCATAGAGACATTAATTAAGTTATGTGTTATGGTAAGGCTTAAGCAGCGAATCACTGTCAACATGCCAGACCGCTAACTAATTGTGAGTTATGTCATGGTGACGTTTATTAAATTATACGTTATGGTAAGGCTTAAGCAACGAATTGCTACCAACATGTCAGACCGCTAACTAATTGTGAGTTATGTCATAGAGACGTTAATTAAGTTATATGTTATGTAAGGCTTAAGCAACGAATCGCTGCCAACATGTCAGACCGCTAACTAGTTGTGAGTTATGTCATTGTGACATTCAGTTAACTGATTTTTATTTATTTATTTTTTTGTTTTGTTTTCGAACTTACTTAAGGTCAGTTTGCGGCAGCTCTAAATTCTTTTCTATTCTGAGCTAGTCTAAAAAGGTCTACATACCCTTCACAACCTAAATCTCTAATAATTTGACTAATATAGCTTTGTCTAGGTCTTCCTACTCTAGTTTTATTTGGTAGTCTATAATTTAAGACCTTACTAAATAGTCCCTCATGTCTTAACTGGTGCCCTATCATTCTATCTCTCCTGACCCTTAATTGTTTCCACATACAGGGTTTCTCACCCATCCTCCTATAAACTGCTTCATTTGTTACTCTATCTGTCCAAGTAATCTTTAACATTTTCCTATAACACCAAGTGTCAAAAGCTTCTATCTATTTCTTATCTACCCCTTTAATTGTCCAAGTCTCACTACCGTATAATAGAACGCTCCATACGTACGACTTTAAACTTTTTCTATTATTTAAACTAATACTATTAACTATTAGTAAGTCTTTCTTTTTTAAAAATATTTTTCTAGCTTGACCATTTCTAGCTACTATATCCCTTCTGATACGTCAGTCTTTTGTAATTATCCTACCTAAATAGTAAAATTCATCTACCATCTCCAACTCGGTATTACCTATTTTTAATTTGGTTTAGAACTAGGCTGTAACTCACTTGTCTTGTCTTTCCTGAGTTAATTCTCATACTATAGTTACATAGTAGTATCTCATCTAAAATATTTAAAAACTCTCCTAACTCTTTTCTAGACTCTGCTATTATATCATCTGCAAAACGTAACATGTCTATTTTCTGTCCTTGTACACTAATATCTATCTCTTTTCTCTATTTAGCTAAGTTTAAAGCTTCCTCAATATAAACATTAAAAATTGAGGGAGCTACTATACAGCCCTGTCTAACACCATTTCTAATCTAAGACAAGTGAGAGGGGCTTTCAATTTTCTAGTGAGAAAACTTACGCAATGCGCTATTGTCGACTACGGGCGTGTCAAAATAAACATAATTTAATGATTAGCGCAGCCCAAATAATATTGAAAGATCAACTACGAATTTTAGGAGTAATATTTGATAAGCAGTTACGTCGTAAAGCGCATATTACTGACCTTGCAAGCAAGTGCAAAAACATTCTCTGCATTCTGAGATGCACGGCCAATCTTGCATGGGGTGCAGATAGATCGGTCATCTTAAATATGTACATGACACTGATTCTAGAACTGATTATGGTTGCCGTGTCTACTCTTCAGCTAGAAAGTCTACCCTTAAAAATTTAAATTCGATACATAGTCAAGGCATAAGAATAGCAACTGATGCCTTCTTAACTAGCCTATTGGAGTCACTCTGTAGGGAATCAGGTCTGATGCCACTTGACTGTAGGAAAGATCTGTTAGATGTTAGATATTATGTAAATGTGTGCTTAGGACCAAAACAGTTAAACCATCCTCAGTGCACTAATCAAACTACTAAGTCCTTACGGCTACGAGTCGTGGCAACAATGAATATAAAAAATCCGCTTTTGACCTAGTATAATTTAAAATCAAGTGAAAAATTTTCACGTAAAGTACGTCTACCAAGGTTTGAATTTGGTTGTAACGTACCTTCCAAAAATCAATTCGGCAAATCAACTACCAGATTGACATTCTACAAGAAGCTCGGTAAACAACGTTTTACCTTGGTCATAGATGCGGATGGTTCAAAAGCAGACAAAGGTATCGGTAGTGCTTTTCATGCTCACAACAACTCTCATGCATGGAAGCATCCTCCAAACACTAATGTCTTCTCAACAGAGCTATATGCAATATGGCAAGCGACTCGTTGTGCCGAAACAGTTAAGAAATTGGAGATTGGAATTTGCTCGGACTCTCCTAAGAGTATTCAAGCCGTACATCTACACTGGTAAACTTTTCGTACAAGATATCCAGGCATCGATCAATTGGCTAGTAGGAGTTAATAAAACAGTCACAATCATGTGGGTTCCGTGTCATGTAAGAATTAAGGCAACGCCCTAGCGAAAGAGGCAGTCCGTAAATCTACCGAAAACTGACACCCCGATGTTCATGTAGCTGTACCTAATGTTGAGCTTTAAAACAAGTAATACTGGACCGCTGACAAGCTGAATGGGATAAATCATGCTCAAAGTTATCACTAATTAGAAGAACTGTATAATCCACAAAAAATAAAAACCAGCTAACAAGGAGCGAGCGATCGGCTCTTACCAAGTTGCGAATAGGTCACCTAGAGATAACTTCCGTTTATTTGCCTAAAGGTTCTCAAAAACCAATATGTGAAACATGCAAACAGCAACTAGCTGTTCAGCACATGCTCGTTGAATTTCCAAAATACAGCGCTGCTCGTACAATGGCAAGCTTACCAAACTCATTGGAAGGATGCTTAAATGAGCCACAGGATACGGAAAGGAAAGTAATTAAGTTTTTGAAAGACGTCAACATTTTTACCGCACTATAAGTTATTCCGTAATATATAGTTAGTTTGATATATAACAACTGGTTGAAGATTATAAGGTTTCTTAGTATTTACTTGATAGGGCTCATATTTTGTATTAATTCATAATTTAGTGACATTATACCTTGAAGTCAGGAATGTTCACACCTTCTTTGATACTTTTCCGCAATTTCATCTTCTAAAAGATAGAAAACGCGACGACAAGAAAAGATTACAAATAAGTTTTACAATCAGAAAACAACACTCTAACATTGGGAAGTTGTACGGCACGTTTGCCTACAAAAAAATGATATCATACAAAATAACGGATTCATAAGAATTCTTAATGGCTAACCCTGTAAAAGAGAAAAGGAATTCTTCAGTAAAATGGACTGAGGTGCTATTAATAGGAGACATTCCCTATTACTGCCACTCTATAAGAACACAGTAGTCCCTAACTAACCTAAGAGCAAAATGGAAGGATTCTATATACAACACTGACGACTTGTCTCACAGAACACATTAAGGGATTTAGTACAGTTAAATCTTATATTAATTACTAACTTCAAAGGAAGTTAAATTTTCAAATAAATAATATTAAACCATTATTGTAACAACTAGCGTGTACGACCACGCCAAGGTGAAGGACCGGCCTAGGTCCTAATATGTTAACACTCAAATGCGGGTATTCTAACACCAGATATGATCACATCATGTCACACCGAATAATTGCTTTACACACAATTGGCACAATCGTTGGTGCGGCCGTAAAAAAACGTCGATTATCTCTTATATTGAATGATAAAAATAGTAATTCAACTTGCTAGATTATCAAAAATTTTACCACATACAATACAGCTACACAATTCATGAAGAAAAAGTAATTTGGACTTACTGTAAATTCTTAAAACTAAGGGACGGTACCGCTAAAATTAGACGCAGTGGCATAATCCTCAGTTTCGTCTACCCAAGAGACAACTGCTTATTCCTAACTGCAATTTACAAATAAATGTAACAAAGGTGTGTATGACTAACTAAATAAGGGAATCGTGCTACTTAGCTGATTGTCTTAGACTGCTCCAGAAAATAGCGCTCGTTTTTCGCGGTTGAAGGACTAAATCTGCTGGTTACACTTCAGACCTTCGGGTCTTGCGACGAAGGTTACACTAGCTGTTGATTGATGAAAAAGGGTAGAGATCGACACATTAGAACTCGCTAGCTAGTCATACAAAATGAAATCGTCTGATCAGTGTCCCCGTAAGTTCCTTATAGAACGTATAGAATTCACAAGCTAGTCACCGACAACTCTGGGATTAAAACACGAAACAACGATAAAATAGAATAGATTGTTCCACAACGACTGTTACGATGATTAACTCTCAAACCGAAAAATAAACGTAATAACCAGTAAGGTGGTTCGATTCTAATTTGTAAATTATAAGGTGCAAACCACCAGAATTGTTAAACCATCTGCTGCTGTCGATGCGTGGATGTTAGAAGAAAGCGAAGACCAAATTCCACTATCGATCTAACGTTAACTCCTCCAAGAATTTCCACCCAAAATCCATTTTAAAATATAGGAAGAAGGAGGCTTCATTGCCTCGTGTCGTGAACAAAAGAAACATATTTTTCAAAATATGATTTGATATTTAGAAATCATCCCCATTTTTGAGATGCGTCTCAAGATTAACTACAAAATGTTTCCAGCAGAGGCTAGAGTAGGCCAGTTTAACAACCGATTACCAGATGGTTATTTTGAAAGATACAGATAAAATAATGACCGTGATTGGTTAACACAAAAGAAGGATGGATTTCTTGCTTTGACGGCACATATACTTAAAACAAATAGACTGCACTCTTTTTAACGACACGGATAGTTAAGGACAAATAGGCCATTAGACACAAAAAGGTCGGTGTAATAAAACTCGAACTAAAAATAATACTAAACGATAGATGTGGAGTTAGAGAATTTCGACATCTTATACTGCTAATGCAGAAATGTTATATACGCCAGAAGAATCCAATCGCTTAGGAAAGGTTTTAATTTATTGTTATTAAAAAGATCTCGCTAGTAACCTTGCAAGTTTTCATTAGTTTTTTATTTCAATGTTTTAAAACAACATCTAACACATGTTACTCAGCCTATTAATGTACGGTCGGTTTTGTCAATACCAAATTATTTTCGACATATTTAATGTTTTAATTATTAAAAGCGGTAATGTAATATATAACCATCAACTCATAAGGTTGAGTAGAACATTGGTTTAAGTAGCTAACACGAAAAATTTTGGTAAAATGTGTTACGTTCAAAATCCTGTCAGTAAAATTTTCTGCATTCATTTTTAAAACGCCCTAAAATTTCTCAATAAGCTCGAGATCCCGCCATTTGAGTTAGTTTTATAGAATTTTTCAAGCAATTACTTTAGATAAAAGTTTGCCTTATAAAATCAAACAGCTGCTTAAAAAACTTTACGTTACAAAGAGTTGCAATATGTTCTACCACCTGCAGTGACTACATTTTAATTAAAGTTGCACATAAATGCACAGCTTTCTTCTAAAAGATAAGGCCACTTAACCATCTGCCTAGTAAATAAACACTTGCAATGGGCTTGTTCTCTGTTATCCTGCAGCTGTAAAGATATTTCAAAGTAATAAGATTGCTTTCCTTTGTTTAAAAATCTTTTATCATATGTGTTATCTCCTTGATGTCAAGCTGTAGAATTTTTGCAGCTGCTGTTTGGGAATTCTGCACACTTGATTCTTCGGCGATATCTTTGAAAGACAAATATCTACCCCCATACATGGTTCTGTCTTTATAAATCAAAGACTCTGCTTTGAAAGGAACATATTAAATACATCTTCTTACCGAAGAGACATGTTGTAAAGTCGCGCTTTTACAATGCTTTCTGTGCTAGTATGAGTTAAGTTGGCGGTTCCAGCGTCCAGCCAATAGCGAAATGCAGCCGTATTTTCCCATCCATAAGATGATACCAGCACGATGCCGATAGCTCAATGTACAGTTTTCTTTTTTCTTTTTTTTGTGCTGCTTTGAAGAATAGACAATTCATTTGCTGTTCATAATGTTATTACTCATGATTATCCAGTAAATTGGCACCAGCAGGTTACAAAACTTACGTTCACAATGCACGAGAGACTATGTAATCAATCTTAAAGTTAAAAATTAGTCAATTAAAGTTTGGGTTAGAATCCGTTTTACTGTTTCTTTTGTCTTTTTGCAACAACTTACGCATAAATTTAAAAATAGTTGACACTTGATTAATTTAAGTTAGGGTGTATAAGTTTAATGTTACACTATTTCTTGAGGAGGTGCACTTCACAAATGTAGAATGTATAAATTATGTCTATTTCTTTTCTTAGAATTACTGTAAAGTTTATGTTTAATTTTCTTTTATATATATTTAAGGTGAACCATTAAGTGAGTATCTAGATTCTAAGATGTTGTATTTGCTTACCAATTTTATATTTTTATGTTATGACGCTTTGTTTACCATCACGCTTTAACAAACGATCACGCAAATTATTGGATTCCTTGTTGTTTTGTGAATAGCCTTTCGAGATTGTATGTTGACAATATAGTTTTACTGAGGTTTCCAATGTGTTCTTTCTATTTCAACCACGCCACTCTACGACGTTTTTGAGTTAGCCCGAATTCTACCATTCTGTCCCTGTTTTGTTACGGTATTCGGCGTAAACGATTTCCCTACTGACTTTTACTGTTTTCTTTCGTGTTTGCGCGGAATACCGTTACAAGTGTAACAATGTATAAACCATTCCTTTTATGCTTATCGTTGTATCTCTACTAATTTTCTTTAATCATGTGCAAACTTCAGCGGGTCAGTAGAACTATTTTGCAATTTGTTTTATTAATATTTGTTTTACGGCAGCGATACCCGGAAGATAGCCTTTAAAATGCGCTCCATATGCAACTTCGTACGAGTGCGGGGTGCAATGCTTAACGGACGCCGCTGCTGGAGCTTACTGTAAATATAATTCTTATGTTTGCGAATACAGTGTAGCATTTACAAATGCTCATTTTATTTAATTCTTTAATATCTTATTATATCGGCCTACAATTCCGTATCGCCCAGTATAAATTTAATTTTGAATATTGATTAACATTTATATAGTTGTTAAACACGTGAAGGTTTGATAAGAGCGGACGCGCTATCTTTCAAACTAGTTCACATAAGGCGAATGGATATTCATTTTTGGATTTGATGGTGCCGTGAGCACTCGTGGTTAATAAATCACATTTATCTCATCAAGTACCTGCGGGTACTTATTTATCGTGTTCCCCTAATACAGGGGTAAGTATTTAGTAATAATATCTTATTATATCTTGCTCTATTGTAATTCCCTTTGTATTGGTTATCTTAGGAAACTTTCGGGAGTTTGAAATCTTTGAAGTTTGGAACTTGGAAGTTTGGAAGCCCAGATAAATCGGGACAGGAGATTTGATACCGCACAACAAATATTGCGGAAGTAACATTCCCGTATCGTCACCTGGTAAAACAAGTTCTAAACCTATTTTCAAACACTTACCGTCGATCTTGGAAATCCTGGTCATCTGTATTGTAACATAACATGCCCAGATGCACATCTGTTATACACCGTCGAGGGTCGTGTTCAGCATACAAAGCTAACGGATAACAAGGTCGTATATCTCTTTCCTTATCTTATTTAGTTTATTTTGATGCTACTATCAGCCTGTCAGAAGAATCAGGTGTTGGTAGATTCCTATAACATGTATTTGTGTGTATAATGTTGCTAGTAATCTTATTGAAGTTCTTTGATGTTATATTTAAATATTTACAAGATTAAAATAGCGTACCTAATATTATTATCAACTGGAAATGTATTAATCTACTCTATTGCTTAAATTATTGTTACCATAATTTTTAACAACGGAAATCCACATATACGTAAAAGTTTATGTTTTGTTTGTAATAACGAGGTAACCATGGTAACTGCGTTGATCATCGCATACTCTTGAAGTTTATAATAATCACTTTTTAAGATTTACATATTTATTTATTTGAATTACTCGAGCATGAGAGCTTGTATTCAATATTATTTGAAATGACATTATATGCGATACGCTAAAAATTAACCTCTCGACTATTTTATTTATAATAATTGATATCTTTTACATACGCTTGATTGACACTCAATTTTCCTGTTTCCAGTTGAATGTGTCACTGCGTCTATTACCGAAACAGGTGGTGCCCAAAATATTTCCGATTTAGTCAAGTTATTCGTTTAAGATTTATATTCTCATTAAATTTTCTGCCCCTAGGTGGCCCTAATTTTATTCATACATAAACCCACGCCTATAGTGCTCTCCAACGAACCCCAGCAGTTAGCCGGCAAGGTGCGTTGTTGTTATATTTCTCTACCACTAATATTTTCTTTTAAAAAACAACACCACAACAGATACAATTACTAAGTACCATCGCATATTTTATTTTTATATTAATTAAATATTGTCCTTTCTTTACTATAAATTCATATTTTCATTATTAATTTTAAATTAATTACACTTTCAAACAAACCGTCGCCAAGATTAGTTTGTATACTACATATGTAAGTTGTTCTAGACAACTTTTAACTAACTGTGCCTTTTATTGCGGCGTCTCTGTCAGGAAAACTTAATTTCCCGCACCATCTTGAGTGTTTTTTAACACACCAAGTGACCTTTCTGTTCAACGAGGAAACGAAAAGTGACTATCTGTCACGAATCAACGAAATAACTTGAAAGTCTTAGATATTACAAAGAACTAAGATCAAATAAATCAATAATATAAACGTTGTTGAATAAATATTAAAATAATAAATGCATAGCGGTAATGTCGACAAATAATTTTGCAGAAAAATTTAAATGTTACAATAACGCAAACGCGTTAAAGCATATCTGAAAGATTTTTTCGGAAACAGGTCGAATAGGTGAAAATATTTTTAATTGTCGATTTTATAACTAAACCAAAGATACATAATTTCGTAAGCCATTGAACAATGTGTACAGTCTAATTTTTGTAATATAATGCTTTACGAATGTAATTGATTGGAAACAATGACGTTTTCTAACATTTACCTGTTAGAGCTCAGATTCTGTTTTAATTCATAAATTAGTTATGATATACTTTGAAGTCACGAATGTTCACACTTCCATAGATACTTATCCGCAACTCCATCTCCTAAAAAGCGGCAAACGAGACCACAAAGAAAAAGATTACAGTTACGTTTTTCCAACCAAGCAATGACACTCTTAAATTGTGAAGTTCCACGGTACGCTTGCTTACAGAAAAAGTAATCATGCAAAATAACGGATTCTCGAGAAATCTAATGGTTAACCCTCTAAAAAGGAAAAGTTATTGTAGACCAAAATAGACTGCGATTCCATTAATAGGAGACACTTCCTATTGCCGCTACGCCATAACAGCACAGTGATTCCTAACTAACCTAAGAGCTAAATGGCGGAGCTTTATTTACGACACTTAAAAGCTTGTCTCACAGAACATACTAATTAATACACAGTTTCTAGAAGCAGGACCTAGTACAACATATAGGCAGCCCACTATACTGAGGCGCAACATATCTGACTTAACATAACTAACTAGAAATTTGGTACAGCTACATTTTACATTTATAACGGGTGTTTCATATTGAGCGGGTTTTTTTTTAAGAATAAGTAAAATATAGATGGCGCACTGAATTCGTCTGGGTATTTTGAAATTTAAGAAGTGTGATGTATGACATTTATGAAAATGGCTTCAATTACGATACAACAACGTGTTCAAATTGTTGAATTATTTTATGAAAATCAGCGTTCTGTGAAAAGTGTTTTTAGATTACTACGTGAATTTTATGGTTTACAAAATCGTCCAGCTGAAAGCACTATTGATCGAATTATTATAAAATTACAAGAGACCGGTTCGGTGGAAGATCAAAAAAGTGAAAAATACAGTCGTAGTGGTTGTTGACAAGAAAATATTGATTTGGTTCGTGATAGTGTTGCTGAAGATCCTAAAATGTCCATTAGACGACGTTCACAACAAGCTCTGAAGGCATATAAGGTTCAAATAACACAGGCAATAAAGCCATTAGATCATTTAAAACGTCGCTCATTTGTCATTTTCATCAATAAACAACAGTCTAATTTTTCTCAAAAAATCATGTTTTCCGATGAGGCACATTTTGAAGTTGGTAGCTATGTTAATAAACAAAATTGTCGTATCTGGGGTGAGGAAATTCCACGAATTATTCATGAGAAACCTATGCATTCTAAACGAGTTACTGTTTGGTGTGCATTATGGTCAGGTGGTGTAATTGGACCCTACTTCTTTGAAAATGCTGCTGGTGAAGCTGTAATTGTCAATGGTAAACAATATCGTCGGATGATAACCAAATTTTTGTGGCCTGAATTAATGCATATTGATCTAGAGGATGTTTGGTTTCAACAGGATAGCGCTACATCTCACTTTGCGCAAGAAACAATTGCTTTATTGAGAGAAAAATTTCCTGGACGTGTATTCTCAAGAAACGGTGATGTTAATTGGCCACCAAGATAATGTGGTTTGACTCCATTAGACTATTTTCTTTGGGGTTATGTGAAAAGTCAGGTTTATAAAAACAATCCACAATCGATTCCTGCATTGAAAGATGAAAGTATTGGTGTCATTGGTGAGATAGAGCCTCAATTATGTCAAAATGTCACTGAAAATTTTAACAAAAGAGTGGACGTCTGTGGAGCTGCAAAAGGAGGCCATTTGACAGATATTATTTTTCCATATAAATGTCATTAGTGATGCTTCAATTACCAATAAAAGGTTTTTGAAAATGAATGCAAATTATGTGTCTTATTTATTGTTAAAAAAACCGCGCAATTAGAAACACCTTATACCAATAACTTTAAACCTGTAACACCTAGCGGGTACAGCAAATCAAGGTTTCGTCCTAATATTTTAACACTCAAATATGGGTATTCTCATACCGGATATGATAACATCATGTCACGCAAAATAACTACACATAATCGTTGATACTGCCGTGAACAATGGCCTATTATCCTTATATTGAATGATTAAAAGTGGAATTCGACCTACTAAATCCTGACTACGTACAATACGGTTACACAAATCCCAGAGGAAAAAATTGAACTTAGTTACTGTAAATTTTTAAAACTAAGGGACGTTACAGATAAAATTAGACGCAGTGGTATAAATTACAATTTTGTTCATTCGAAAAATCCTCTCGGACTACTCGTTATATCTGGCTATAACTTACAGCTAAAAGTAACAAAGCTGCATATGACTAACAAAATAAGGGAATGGTTCTATTTAGCTGATAGAGCTAGACTGCTACAGAAAATAACGCTCGATCTTCACTGTTGGAAGGCTAGATTTGCATGTTATACTCCAGATCTTCAGGTCTTGTGACGATGGTGACATCAGCTTTTGATTGACGGAAAAAAATGGAGATCGACGCCTCGAAATTTGTGCTGATGATAGTACGCCTAACCAATCATGAGGAATGAAATCGCCTGACCAGTGTCCCCTGTAAGTTTTTTCTAGAAAGGATAGAATCTAAAAGTTAGTTACTTATCAGCAATTCTGGGACAATACATATAACGATGACAAAATAGGATTAATGGATCCACACGCCCAATATATCCGGCGAAGACAACGACTATTTTATTGATTAACGCACAAGTCAAAAAATAAGCGTAATAACCAGCAACAGGATCCGCTATGAATCCAATACCAAGTAGTAAATTGTAAGGTACAAACTGCCAGGATTTTTGAACCATCTACTTCTGTCGATGCGTGGATGTTAACAGAGAGCGAGTACCGAATTCCATCAAGTACCTAACCTTAGTCCCTTGTAAAGTCTTGTAAAGTATACGAATAAGGAGACGTCCTTGCCTCGGGTCGTGAACAAAACAAACATATTTTTCAAAACATGATTTAATCTATAGAAATCTCCACATTTTTCTGGCGCGTGTCAAGGTTAACTGAAAAATCTTGTAATTCCAACGTTAATGTCTCCGGCAGTGGCTAGACTGTGTCAATCTAACAACGGGTTCCTATCAGACATTTATTTTCAAAGATACAGGTAAAATACTGACCCGTATTTGATCAACACAAAAAATGGAGGAATTTATTATCTTGACGGCACAGATACTTAAGGGCAAATCGACTATACCTTTTTTAATGACACGGATACAAAAAGGTCCGTGTAATGATACTCGAACCAAAAAAGTGATACTAAATGGTGGATGTAGAGTTAGAGAATTTTCATATGTTACACTGTAAATGCAAAAATATTATATACGCCAATAAAATTTAATCGCTTAGGAAAGTTCTTAATCTATTGTTATTAAAAAAGGATCTTGCTAGTAACCTTGCAGGTTTTATTAATTTTCGTTTCAATGTTTTAAAACAATATTTATCACATACTATAATCAGCTTATTAATGACCGCGCGGTTTTTTCAATACCAAATTGTTTCCGTCATATTTGATGTTTTAATTATTAAAAGTGATAACGTTCAAATATATAACCATCAATTCCTAAGGTTAACTAGAACATTGATTTAAGTAGCTCATACGAAAAATTTTGGAAAGGTGTGAAAATGTATAAACCATTCCTTTTTATGATGATCGTTGTCTCTGTAGTAATTTTCTCTAATCATGTGCAAATTTCTGCGGGTGAGTAGAACTATTTTGCAATTTATTCTATTAATATATTTTTCATGTCAGCGAGAGGCGCAAGTCAAGCTTTACAATGCGCTCCATTTGCAACCTCGGCCCAGTGCGGAAAGCAATGCTTAAAAGACGGTGCTGCTGGAGCTTACTGTAAATATAATTCTTGTGTCTGCGAATACAGACACGATTACTAAGTACCATCACATATCTTATTTTATGTGAATTAAATATTGTCTGTTTTTATTATAAATTCATATAATTCACTTGTACACTGTTATTTATTTTATTAACACGTTTGCGCGCCACCAGTGGTATATGTCGATTATAACCATAAGTACAACATAACGGTATAAGTTATGTTCTAAGGGGTTTCGTATCAATGAAACTCGGACCTAAAATTTTCTTAACAAAATTTAAAATCCATTTGTATCTCAAATCAAACTATTTATCACATTTGATAATTAAAACAGGTTCTAAGATAATTAAAACCCCGTATTTACGGTTATTACAATTTTTGGAAAACGATCCTGAGGATAATTACCTGTAAGTAATTAATTTATTACTATTAATGCAACTAAATCTCTGATCAACACTGTAGTAACCTTTTAATGAATGAATTAAAAATACAGTTATTCGTACATTAACAAAAGCATCTAACTCAAATCATGTAACTATAAATAAAATTACTGTAATAATATTAAGTAAAACATATACTATGATTGGCACAGGAAACCCTGAATTACAGAAAAAATTACAAAAAACGTTCAAAATAGTAGCTGTAGTTTTCTAAGCAGGCAGACTCCTCTCTATCTAGTTTAAGGTATTCCCATCATCAGTGGGGTTAACTGCTTCAATTACACGAACTCGCAACTGATGTTCATTATCATAATCAAACTTCAAAACATAATTTTTGATAACATCCCAAAAAAAGAGATGTTAAGTCTGGTGATCGCACAGTTCAGGATACTATGGAATATATACAAATCAACTTATTAGGGAAGTGATTGTTTAAATACTCACGGGTAGTTCTAGAATTATGTATTGATGCGCCATTCTGTTGAAACCAACAATTTCGGATATCTATGAATGACAGTTGATCCAAAGCTTTTAGACATCAGTTTGATACAACATTGATACTACTGTTCGGAAGCTATGTGTATTATAAATAAGGTGTCCTACAATTCTCTTACCAAATATACTCATCCAGATATTAATCCCAATTCGACGTCGATTCGTAACTGTTTAGTATCAACGTTCGTTCCCTTGTAAGCAGTAAGGTAAATCACTAAGATTAAAAATGCTATTGTAAGTAACCATACTTTCTTCTGACCATCCTAGAAAACCGTTGCAGATAACTTTTCCTTGTTGTTGCTGCTGTTATGAAGTCTCAGTGTTGCCGATGGACGAATGGTGGAAAAGTCCTGACGCACTAGTTCAGTATTTTAATTCGGCGGTTGAGCGATAAGTAGGGAGTCAGGGGGAAGCGAAGGAAACAAAATTAATAAAAGTGTTGAGTACTACTACCCAAACGAATTAGAATAAAAAGCAATGTAGAGATGGTACATGGATGCTAAAGTCCCGTATCGTAATAATAATAATCACGAGAATGGAAGTTGCACCTTAAAGAAACACATTGTTTAATGCGCGGCGTCTTATAAATTTGTATATCGACTTACCTGCGCGCTTGTTTTCTTGTTCTAAGATGTAGTTCCTATTCTTCAACGAAGTGGACTGTATGCGAATTATAGTACGTGTTACTTTGCACTTTCACTGATTTTTTTAGGGGTTTATCGATAAATTCACATTCAGCAGCACTTATAACTAACTCACGTACCGAACGAACCTACAACCGTTTCGCTTCGATATCGATGAGAAAGTGTTTTGTCACTACCCCTTTTAGTAGAGTATTTAGTGACAAACTGCCCCCCCCCATTTCCACTAGCATCCACATTTCTACACAAATTACCATCAGGAAGAAATGTGGAGAAATGTGTTGCTCTCGCCTTGTGGACCGCCCTGTGGGATTTTTGCCACAACCATCCCTACCCTAAAAATCGATAACCTAACACCTAAAATTTTTGAGATACTTCTCGGTGCCTATTGGCACCGCATCCACGAGATAAATGTGCCTTGTTTGGCATCAATTAATATTAGAATTTTCTCAGCTACCCAAATCTCTAGGAATTTCTTAGATTGCATCACCCCCCAGGGAGCTACCTTCATTTTAACAATGTTTTTTTCCGACAGCGATTTCTGACCGTCCTTATAAATTTTCTTAACCATGCGATACATCAAATTAGTCTAGAATTTTACGTACAATCCGAATCTGTAAACATATTTAAAATAGGACCACCCCTTACAAAGTTACACACATACCCTCTGCGAGATAAATCTTTCTCCACATTTCCGCCCACGAGATAAATGTGCCTTGTTTGACATCAATTAATATTAGAATTTTCTCAGCTACTTGAATCTCTAGAAATTTCTTAGATTGCATCACCCCCCAGGGAGCTGCCCTCATTTTAAGATTTTTTCTCTTTCCGACAGCGATTTCTGACCGTCCTTATAAATTTTTTAACCATACGGCACATCAAATCAGTCTAGAATTTTACGCGGAATACGAATCTGCAAACAGATTTGAAATAGGATCATCTTTTACAAAGTTACACATATACCCTCTGCGAGATAAATCTTTCTCCACATTTCCACCCACGAGATAAAGGTAGATTGTTTGGTATCAATTAATATTAGAATTTTCTCAGCAACCCTAATCTCTATAAATTTTTTAGATTGCATCACCCCCCCTGGAGCTACCCTCACTTTAAGATTTTTTACCGGTGGCGATTTTTTGACCCTTCACATAAATTTTTTAACCACACGACACATTAAATTAATCTAGAATTTTACGCGGAATCCGAATCTGCAAACAGATTTGAAATAGGATCACCCCTTACAAAGCTACACGTATATCCTCTGCGAGATAAGTCTTTCTCCACATTTCCACCCACGAGATAAATCTATCTTGTTTGGTATCAAGTAATATTAGATTTTTCTCAGCTGCCCGAATCTCTAGGAATTTTTTAGATTGCATCACCCCTAAGGGGGCTACCCTCATTTTAAGTATTTTTGCCAGCAACGATTTTTGACCGTCCTTATAAATTTTTTAGTCATGCAATACATCAAATTAGTCTAGAATTTTATGCAGAATCCGAATCTGTAAATAGATTTAAAATCTAACCACCCCTTACCGTTTTACACACACACACCTTCTAAATTATAACTTTCCTACAGCTCAAACCTAAAAGAAAATCTAAAAACCATTCTTAAAACTTTTTATTACAAACAATTTTTACTAATACAGTTTAAATTTTGTAAACCACATTTCTAAATACATATTCACAGTTTTTCTTCTTAACCTAGAACTCCTCATATCGGCTTATACTTATTAATATTTATTTCTAAATACAGCACCTTTTTCAAAGACCAACCGGACCCACGTGTTTCAAATTCCTCTGATTTTTGTTCTCATGGTTCCGCTTAAGACCTCGTACATATTTTCCAGATTACTAGAAGACGTTATAACCATATTTTTTGTGTTAAAGGATTTCACATCGGTAGTCTCTTCTCCCATTTTGGTGTAAACGCCGTAGAGTTCGCAATAGATTGTTATTGCTGTATGTTGTGTTCTTTTTTCATTAAGTAATCGAATAAACCGCTGTTTCTGCTTCCAAAGAAACTCGGACACTCTATCGTCGACACTGGCGTTCTTTATGCGATAGCTAGCTATACGGTTGTTAAACGCTGTGCTATCCATTTCTACGCCATCTTCGCCAGTAGCGGTAACTGTGGCATTTTTATATCTGTTGCTTCTCAACTGTGCGGCATAGGTAGTTTTTTCCATTTCGTAACCGCATACTTTACACATAATCTGTGATTGTTTCGTAGAAGGCCCTTTAATAGCTAGCGGAGCTGAATGTTTACGGCTTGACATACCGTGCTCTTTTTCCTTGTGTCGGTCCATTCTCGTAAAAGCGATACCGCAAGACATACAGTTTAAGTACTTTGCTGCCGACGGATTTATAAGCTTAATCCTGGACGATGTTACACCACGATATTTGTTCAGGTGCCGTTTGAGACTATACCTCCTGGTACGTTTGCAGGTACCATTTTAATACAAAACAAAAACCGCACTATAGAACTTTGGTGAAACTTATAAGCGAACTAACTTATAACTAAAAAGTTTACTCTTGCGTACCTGTTTTATGTACCCTATAGAATGCAAACCGAAAACAGCCGAACGAAGTTGAGGATTCAGCGGGGAACTAAATGACGTCATCTTTTGCCGATCCTTGCTGCTCGTCCAGTACATTTAGCACCAATGCATGCGCCCGGTTCGCTTCCACCATGCTGCGAATGCAGTTAGTAGAAACATCGGAAACGTCTTCCATGTTATACGGATCAACAATCCCATCGCGTCCATAATAAAAATCTAAAAGGGTGGTAGCACACGCACACAAATTGGCTGCAAGTCGTGCGGTAGAAGATGCAGTACTACTATAAACAAAAACTTAATAACACACTTTAAACCATTACTAAGGGAATACCAAACTTGTTGTCTACAGAATACTTACTAATAAAACAATTTAATTTTAAATAACTTCTACGTCATATTTTAGGAAATGGGAGGCTTGAATATTTTCTTTGGAAACAATCGGAGATTGCCGAAGACACTCGAAGAGTGCACAAGCGCGGTCACTAAACCAATTAGCATTAATACCGAGTATTCCGTACTTTCGTAGGTTGCTCATTTCTTAGAACCAAATCTTCCGCATAGCGGTCGGTAGCACGTAATGATTTCTAGAACCGGCAAGTACTCCATACCAAATAAAGAATTAGATGCTCGATGTCTGTCAACTTCCGATTCCCTCGTAAAAGGTAGAAGAAACTTGGTCAATCATCCGTCTAACTTATATTTCGACCCGCTCCCATTCTGACAACTTCCAAATATTTTTCAAACGACAATGGTCTCGGAATTTTTAAACCTCCGAGGGATCTATAAGTCGTGATCAATTACACGTTCGAGCTACCGGTAAACTAACATATTTTATAGTAGCAGTGTGCTGTATAATACATGCATACTTCTTCTCTGCGCTACTGCTATTCTTGTAGTTGGTTGAAAAAGTCTGTCGCCTTTTTACTGCTAGAACCGCTACAAAGCACCATTCTATACTTTCTTTATAAGTATAGCACATCGCGCACTTTTTTTGTCTGATAATTAAATTTTGCTCATGCAGGCTTTTACACTTTTGCATATTTAAACATCTTATACGATCAATTAACCACTATCGATTATTCTAACGGGAATCACCATACATTCCGCCGCACCGTTTTTTTGAATCAAACGATCCTATGGGTTTCCACACACTAACACTTAACGTATCTTCCCACTATTTGTTAAATAAAAACTACCGGCATCGCCACGTCCGTATGTGGACGTAAGCAGATGTTTGTGGATGTGTAGGAGAATATGAAACCATATACATTAATCAGTCTAAGCTATTTTATTTAGTCCAAGAAAACTACTATTTTTCTAAACCGCAATTAATAATCGCCTTTATTGGTTTAACATTTCTACCATTTCCCAATGACTGGTGCTACGTACATGGAAACCTTAATTTCTTATTGGAGAGAATCCTTATTCTCCCACGCACTGTCACGTAGTTGCATCCCCACCCCTTTTGGGAATATATGCTCGTTATAGGTTGTAGCACCCGCGGTTTTACTTAACCACACTTTGTGAGACCCCTTTAATCTTTTTAATCGTGTCTTTCTCGCTTACAATACAGTAGGACTTCGTTTTTGTACCGACGAATTCTAATACTAGATTCCCATTAAATTCGTCTTTGAATTTCCTTACAACTTTTTTGTTGACAAGCGGTATATTGTATTTATTATCCGCGGGGTAGTCACTCTTTTAAGATAACTATATTTTGTTTGGTATCAACTAATATTATATTTTTCTAGGGAGTCCAAATCTGTAAATAGATTTCAAATAGGACCGCCCCTACAAATTTATGCCTTTTAAAGACCCAAATCTCTAATTTTTGCCTATCTTTATTTAACTCCATCTTTAGAACCTTTTTTCGCTACCCAAGACATATGCTTTAACCAACCATTTCCCGAGAAATCTAAATCCGCTGTGTCCCGCAAACACCACGTGGAGATAACATGTATACTCTGTCAACCAGGATGGAAGCAGGAAGGATTTGCAAGAAGGGAAGGTGGGAGAAGAACTTAAAAATTATGGAATCATAAAAACCAATATATACAATAGATTTACAAATCTATACAAATATACACCTATGCGTAGATTGCTGCACTATTAGGATGACGTTACGCAAGTCATCTTCGCTCGATAAACTAATTTTATTAATAAGCTGCGTGTACAAACCGTATTTTTAACTCCGGATACATACGCCGGTAAGTACTTCATACCAAATAAAGAATTAGTTGCTTGGTGACTGTTAACATCTGCTTCCCTCGTGTACGCCCAGACACATCCCAGCCCATGCGCACCCTTGCGCACGCTCCACCTGCCCATGCGCACCCCTGCGCGTGCGCACTCCTGCCATGTACGCCCCTACCCATTCGTACCCCTCTGTGCGACTGCTATTTCGTGGTGACGTCATAGCCTTTTATAAATAAAGAACAATGTAATACTATTCTAAAATGTTTATTCTGACATTATACATAACAAAATTTAAAAGTATTTAACACCAAGCATGGAGTCATTTAAACTTAATTTTAATACAAAGTTATACACAGAAAACAGTCCTTTCTTTATGTTTGGAGTGGTTTTAATTTTATCTAATTTTATTCGCAGCTTAAAATTTAAATCGACACTCAAGTCTTCTATCACTTTTTATAGCCAATAGTTTGATACATAGAGACCGTTTAGATTTTCGAAATGTAAAATGTACCCAAGTTTGCCTCTGTATATAAAGTCTTTGATTCCACCGACAACCAGATCCATTCCTTCGTGTAATTCTTGCAGCTTGTGACAATCATATGTATCTTGTTAGCTTGATCGACTTCTTCTTCTCGGTATTGGAGGAAATCCTTATTCTCCCACTTACTGTTACATAGTTGCATGTCCACCACTTTTGGAAATATATGGTTGTTATAGGTTGTAAGACCCTTGGTTTTAAATGATCCGAAAGGTTCTTTACTAGGCAAATATACAATGTTTAACGGAACCCCTTTGCGTGTGGTGTACGCCAAGGTTACGAAACCCGCATTCCTTAATTCGTCTATGTTATCTGCCATTTCGATAAATACGTTTTTAAAATAACCTTTTAAAAAGTATACGGATTTAGTACCATCCTTTTCCGCAAGAATGCCTACATAACTAAAAGAGTTTTTTTTACTAACTACAAATGCATACAGCTTGTAGACACCGGATGTATCTAAGTCAGTCCATCGACACATAAAATAATCTTTTAATTCTTCCTCATTTTCTCTAATAAGATGTTCTTTGTCTAACACATCTTTGTATTGTTCGCGTATTGTCGCAGTGTTTTCCATGTAGTCCAACTTTCGCTTTTTTGCATCTATTTCCTCTAATTCTAGTTGTTTTTTTCTTCCACTTACAGCGTATGGCGTGCATAATGGGACAATTTCCTTTAGCGTAAACGGATAGAGTTTATTGCCAATATTTACGCGTTGTCGTACAACCTCTGGACGAATGTTAGGCGTATCTATCAGCCCCAATTCCGGAAATGACTATTTCTTTTGGAATTGTAGAATATGGTGTTGCAGATTGCGTAAAATATGTACTACCTGCTTTAATGTAGCAACTGTGTAAGATTTTTACTTTATCTTGGCTATCTTCCTCCTCTACTATCTCCAAATAATTTACAGGTAAATAGTTAAAACTAAAAGCCGAAAGCACATTCTTTATCAATTTTTCCCTTTCCTTTGGTTTTTCGGACAACTTAATTTGCAAGCCCGTCAATTTCTTTGTATTACCATTCCCCCAATACACGTACTGTAGTAGGTTATTATAGACTAAACAGCAGCTATTTTGTAGCTTGTCCGATAGCTTACTCCACATTTTGGCAAGTGGTACTGAGTACATTGGCGCCTTTAGGAAGTATAACTTACTATCTTCCAATAACGTTAAACAGTCTTTTAATGGATTATTTATACACCCGTTCCGCACTGACATAGCTTCCTATTCTACAGTTGTATATTGTTGCTTCCAATCGCGTAATACCATGTTCTTTGGCCAAAGAAGACGCAAATGTTTCCCTTAAACGTACATCTGGACAACGTAAAAAATCTAGTATATGATTGCCAAGTTGTTTATTAACACCAGGACTTGTTATCTGACACACAAATTTGTTGTATATCTTAATTCTTGCATTGGTTGTTAGCCATGTTAAACAATCAATTCCCACAGTTTTATAGTTGTCAACTATAATATTACACTTTTCTTCGTATTCGCCCTTATAGCAAAAGTTATAGTTTGTAGTTAAATAATTACACATCTCCATCTTGCTAAATATGCCAGCAAGATCTTGGGTTACATCCATGTCAAAAATATTTATGGTAGTTCCTCCAATAAAGTTTCCAACTTAACATCTACTAGTTCCACTTTGTATGGAACACATATAGGATTTTGGAATTTTTTATTAATGCATTCGAGGTCTTCTTTTCCGATAATTTCTTTCACTCTCTGGCCCATCTTGTAGGTGCTTTCTGGAGAAAACGGAAGCTTAGCTTTAACACCATGCCTAGCGAAAACAAATCGGTCGAACTTTCTTCGTAGATAGCTGTTAAATGCACCACAAATTTCTTTTTTTAGGATAAACATCCTTTTGTTTGCAGATGTTTGTTCGGCGTCAGAAAGGTCGCAAATTTTAACCAACATTATATTGTCACAAAATGGTTCTGTAATTGGTGTGTGTAGTCCGCCAGTCAGCCTCTGTTCGCCTTTGACATAACAAATACTACCAATATCTGTCACCAGATTATTGTTGCACATATTTTCTGTCAACAGCCATAATCCAAATCGCTCATTTGTCGGTTTCACTTTATTCCCAAGAGGTTGAGAAACGTTAATCACCTTGGAAACGTCATGTTTACCGTTCTAGTTACTGTCGAATACTAAATTGAAAACGAAAAAATTGCCCCCTTGTGACCACCACTAATTGCTTTTTAATGGCTTTTTAATGAGTTTTCTCATTAAAAACCCATTAGGTCTAGAACTCTCTATTCCTCTTATTCGGAGTTCATAATCTAACTCTTCTTTGAGTGAGTACACAACCTGAAAAGTATCAGCCATTTTTATTCTCATATGAAGTCAATGTCAAAAAAAATTAACTAAAATCATGAAATCTAAACAAAATTTCAAATCTAAATCATCTCAAATATTCACAATCGACCAAATATTTTCAATAGGGGAACTAAAATTAGATCTAGAATTCACAACTTCTCCCTACTGATCACTAAATTGCTACAACAACCACTATCTTGCATCCAATTAATTAATTAATCAAGTCTTTAATAAAAAAAAATATATGCGACATTGCGTGGCAATATTTTCCGCTACGACAAAAATCTACTTACTACCTCTTAGTAGGTTCAAAAAAAGTTTGACATTCACAACGCTGTATCAACATAGCTGTTAACAACCAAAACCTCTAACACAATGTTTTTATACACGTGCCTTGTGTGAAAAAAAAACAAAGCCCCTTTTTGGTGGGTGCCAGCAAAACAAACAAAAGCTATGTCTTAGGCGTAAGCAAAATAAGCGGGCCTCAATTTAGAAAAATAATCGACCCTAATTTAGAAAAATAATCGAGACTTAATTTAGATGTAACAAAATAATCTACTCAATTTAAGTGTAACCAAATAATCTAGCCTCAATTTAGGTGTAATAAAATAATCGAGCCTCACGTTGGGCGCCAGTATAACTAATTTAACAAGTTTAACATGTTTAACTTGATTTCTTCTTACAAGTGGGGTTAAATAGTTAGGGGTTAATTTTATATCCCCAAATGTGACCAGTAACCTTTAAGGAAAGATTCCCTTAAAATGATAGAACGCAATTATCTTCCGACTTTGCTAGGGGTCTATTCCTTGGGCAGAGCTTATGAGGATTGGTCGTGGTTCTTTTTACAAAGCATTATTTTATTACTAGGGCTAGATTCTCGACGAAACAGGGGTTTAAACAGGGCGCCACCAAGCCTGTAATTTTAAACACAGGGTTTCCTTAAGGGGGACTTGGGCGTCCTTAAGGAGGAATACCGTATTAACTGCTGACGCAGGAGCTGTAAAAAAAATTTATTAAACATACTAAAATGAGGACACAAGAAGTATTCTCTTGCTACCTCATCAAATTAAAACAAGAAAGATTAATCAGGCAACATTAATATGAACACAGATTTTATTCTTTCAATGCTGAAAAGGCTATTAAAGCTCCTTATTAAATTGGGTTTATCACTTTACTCTATTTGGTCTTATTCTTTGTCACCTTACTTCCGAACATACTTGTTCAGAATAAAACAATTAATTAAGAAAATTAAATGTTGTTTCTTTAATTAAAAATGGTACTTTCATAAAAACTGTATATATAAAATTTATGTTTAAGAAAAGATAATACAAGCTTCATCTACTCATAAGGTAGAATTATATATACAAAGAAAAATATCAAAACTTCAAATGTTACTTTAGTTACAAAAATCTAACTTGAATTTATACCAGAAATGTTAAATCTGCTTTTTCTGTTTACACTTTATAAAACTTTAACTACTTCTCTATTAATTCATTATTTAAAATTGTAAGTGAAATCATGAATATATGAAACATCAATAAGAACTCGTTATGTTCACATTATTTTATAAAATTTAATAACTGTAATTGTATTGCACTAATATTGTCAACAAAAAATTACTAAAATTCTTTTTAATATGCGAAATGAATTTGTTAGAATAGATAGTTACAAAAATATTTTCTGAAGCAGCCTGGTATTAAAGATCGCCAAATGTAGACATGAAGCAAGAATAATTTAATCTCTTACCTTGGCTCTGCAGGTGTTCTTTACATGTTGTTTCCACAACATGTTTGGGCAGGTGGTTTATACATACATTTTCAGAAAACAAGTGACGTCAAATCCATTTGTTCCACTGAACACGAACAGCTGCGTGACCCTTGGACTGTACCATGCTAACTTCCATGCGTTTTCGTTATACGCACGAACTGGACCAACGAAATTCCAATACTTCCAAAAGCATCTTTGGACTTAACTTATAAACCATACAAATTTCTACCTACTTTGTAGAACGATTCTTTTACATTCCAACTTATTGCTTTTCCATAACACAACACAAAATCCAACTATCCATCGTACGGTTGAAGGACGTTTATATTTTACATTCACAGATGTAAAAGTAGAATTTTATCTTCTATTAAACACAGCCTACTCGCTGCTTTAGTTTTGTAAAACCCGATAATACAAAACGACTTCTTAAAGTTGTTAATTATAATATAAAAATCTAGTTGACAAATTCTACGAAGCGTTGAAAAACATATCTTATCGTACTTTTACGAAATCATTAAAGAATTGTTTTCTGTGTTATTTACACAAATGTCCAAAGAATCATTAAATGAGTTTATCTCAGTAATTATCGAAACGAAGTTATTTATTAGAAGTCATTTGATATCGACTTTTAAACGGAACGTTATCACAAAATTATTGAAGATTATTAAAAATAAAATTATGAAGAGTGTAATTATGAAAAGGGAAATTTATCAAACGAACATCTTCTATAAGTTAAATTATCAAAAGAGCAATTACCAAAACAACACTACAACAAATTACTTAGTTGATCTAATTAATTATTATTTTAATTCTTACCATTGTTAAGATCACAAAGCCTAGTATTTTAGCGCACTAGGGCTGTACTCCGCACAAAAAGCTAGGCGCAAGTTACACGCCAGAACCTTTAGTGGTTCCATTATTTTCTCTACGAGAGCTCTAGCTAAAGTGCGCGCAAATGTGCTATGCACTAAACAAGAAAGGAGTTAGGCCTTGATAATAGTTGTAATAACTTTTTGCACCTGATGTTAGCAACCAAACTAACATTTCTGTATGGCGGTTAGCACATACAATATCGATACTTGTTTGTATTAAAAATGGTTCACATGATTTAATGACTTTACTTGAGTTATTAGAACTAAAATTCGTTGATATAGTGTAGCGGTCAAAAAAACTGTTACAAGGTCAGCGCCGCGGCGCTGACCTAACCTATCAACTTTTCCTTTTATCTAACCTAAGTCCACACTTGGTTTTTAATGAAAATACTCATTAAAAAGCAATTAGTACTAATGGGTTTTTAATAAGAAAACTCATTAAAAAGCAATTAGTACTAATGGGTTTTTAATGAGAAAACTCATTAAAAAGCCATTAAAAAGCAATTAGTGGTGGTCATAAGCGGGCAATTTTTTCGTATTCAATTTAGTATACGACTGTAGCTAGAACGGTAAACATGAGCGTCTCCAAAGTGATTAACGTTTCTCAACTTCTTGGGAATAAAGTGAAACCGACAAATGAGCGATTTGGATTATGGCTGTTGACAGAAAATATGTGCAACAATAATCTGGTGACAAATATTGGTAGTATTTGTTATGTCGAAGGCGAACAGAGGCTGACTGGCGGACTACACACACCAATTACAGAACCATTTTCTGACAATATAATGTTGGTTAAAATTTGCGACCTTTCTGACGCCGAACAAACATCTGCAAACAAAAGGATGTCTATCCTAAAAAAAGAAATTTGTGGTGCATTTAACAGCTATCTACGAAGAAAGTTCGACCGATTTGTTTTCGCTAGGCATGGTGTTAAAGCTAAGCTTCCGTTTTTTCTGGAAAGCACTTACAAGATGGACCAGAGAATAAAAGAAATTATCGGAAAAGAAGACCTCGAATGCATTAATAAAAAATTCCAAAATCCTATATGTGTTCCATACAAAGTGGAACTAGCAGATGTTAAGTTGGAAACTTTATTAGAGGAACTACCAGAAATATTAGGCGAACTCGAAAAGGATTATTACTATCTTTTTGACATAGATGTAACCCAAGATTTTGCTGGCATATTTAGCAAGATGGAGATGTGTAATTATTTAACTACAAACCATAACTTTTGCTATAAGGGCGAATACGAAGAAAAGTGTAATATTATAGTTGACAACTATAAAACTATGGGAATTGATTGTTTAACATGGCTAACAACCAATGCAAGAATTAAGATATACAACAAATTTGTGTGTCAGATAACAAGTCCTGGTGTTAATAAACAACTTGGCAATCATATACTAGATTTTTTACGTTGTCCAGATGTACGATTAAGGGAAACATTTGCGTCTACTTTGGCCAAACAATATGGTATTACGCGATTGGAAGCAACAATATACAACTGTACAATTGGAAACTATGTCTGTGCGGAACGGGTGTATAATCCCTTAAAAGACTGTTTAACCTTATTGGAAGATAGTAAGTTATACTTCCTAAAGGCGCCAATGTACTCGGAACCACTTGCCAAAATGTGGAGTAAGCTATCGGACAAGCTACAAAATAGCTGCTGTTTAGTGTATAATAACCTGCTACAGTACGTGTATAGGGAGAATGGTAATACAAAGAAATTGACGGGCTTGCAAATTAGTTGTCCGAAAAACCAGAGGAAAGGGAAAAATTGATAAAGTATGTGCTTTCTGCTTTTAGTTTTAACTATTTACCTGTAAATTATTTGGAGATAGTAGAGGAGGAAGATAGCCACGGTATAATAAATAGCTTACACAAGTGCTACATTAAAGCAGGTAGTACATATTTTACACAATCTGCAACACCATATTCTACAATTCCAAAAGAAATAGTCATTTCGGAATTGGGGTTGATAGATACGCCTAGCATTCGTCCAGAGGTTGTACGACAATGTGTAAATATTGGCAGAAAACTCTTTCCGTTTACGCTAAAGGAAATTGCCCCATTATGCACGCCATACGCTGTAAGTGGAAGAAAAAGACAACTGGAATTAGAGGAAATGGATGCAAGAAAGCGAAAGTTGTACTACATGGAAAACACTTCGATAATACGCGAACAATACAAAGATGTGTTAGACAAAGAACATCTTATTAGAGAAAATGGGGAAGAATTAAAAGATTATTTTATGTGCCGATGGACTGACTTAGATACATCCGGTTTCTACAAGCTGTATGCATTTGTGGTTAGTAAAAAAGACTCTTTTAGTTATGTAGGCATCCTTGCTGAAAAGGATGGTACTAAATCCGTATACTTTTTAAAAGGTTATTCTAAAAACGTATTTATCGAAATGGCAGATAATATAGACGAACTAAGGCATGCGGGTTTCGTAACCTTGGCGTACACCACACGCAAAGGGGTTCCGTTAATCGTTGTATATTTGCCTAGCAAGGAACCTTTCGGATCATGTAAAACCGTGGGTCTTACAACCTATAACAACCATATATTTCCAAAAGTGGTGGACATGCAACTACGCAACAGTGAGTGGAAGAATAAGGATTTCCTCCAATACCGACAAGAAGAAGTCGATCAAGCTAACAAGATACGTATGCAGGATATAGTGGGAGAGCCGCGATTAAAAGATTGACACAAGCTGCAAGAATTACACGAAGGAATGGATCTGGTTGTCGGTGGAATAAAAGGCTTTATATATATAGAGTCAAACTTGGGTACGTTTTACATTTCGAAAACCTAGATGGTCTCTATGAATCAAACTATTGGCTAGAAAAAGAGATAGAGGACTTGGGTGTCGATTTAAATTTTAAGCTGCGAATAAAATTAGATAAAATTAAAACCACTCAAAACAAGCATAAAGAAAGGACTGTCTTCTGTGTATAACTTTGTATTAAAATTAAGGTTAAATGACTCCATGCTTGGTATTAAATATTTTTAAAGTTTGTAATGTATAATGTCATAATAAACATTTTAGAATGGTATTACATTGTTCTTTATTTATAAAAGGCTATGACGTCACCACGAAATAGCAGTCGCACAGAGGGGTACGCATGGGTAGGGGCGCGCATGGGCAGGAGTGCGCACGTTTAGGGGTGCGCATGGGCTGGGATGAGTCTGGGCGTACACGAAGAAAGCGGATGTTAACAGTCACCAAGCATCTAATTCTTTATTTGGTATGAAGTACTTGCCGGTGTATGTATCCGGAGTAAAAAATACGATTTGTACACGCAGCTTATTAATAAAATTAGTTTATGGAGCGAAGATGACTAGCGTAACGTCATCCTAATAGTACAGCAATCTACGCATGGGGGGGGGACATAAAGATATAAATCTAGATAGTTGTTTATATTTGTATAGATTTTGTAAATCTATTGTATATATTGGCTTTTATGATTCCATAATTTTTAAGTTCTTCTCCCTTGCCAGTGTATGTATCTAGAGTAAAAAAAAACACGATTTGTACACGCAGATTATTAGTAAAATTAGTTTATCGAGCGAAGATGACAAGCGTAACGCCGTCTTGAAAGCATATCAATCTACGCATAAAGATATTAATCTAAGATAGTTGTTTATATTTGTATAGATTTTGTAAATCTATTGTATATATTAGTTTTAAGATTCCATAATTTTTAAGTTCTTCTCCCACCTTCCAAATCCTTCCGGCTTCTATCCTGATTGACAGAGTATACGTGTCATCTCCACGTTGTGTTCGCGGGACACAGCGGTTTTAAATTTTTCGGGAGATGTTTGGTTAAAGCATATGTCTTGGGTAGCGAAAAAAGGTTCTAAAGATGGAGTTAAATAAAGATAGGCAAAAATTAGAGATTTGGGTCTTTAGAAGGCATAACTTTGTATGGGGCGGTCTTATTTAAAATCTATTTACAGATTTAGGCTCTCTAGAAAAATCTAATATTAGTTGATAGCAAACAAAATATAGTTATCTTAAAAGAGTGACTACCCCGCGGATAATAAATACAATATACAGCTTATCAACAAAAAAGTTGTAGGGAAATTCAAAGAAGAATTCAATGGGAATCTAGTATTAGAATTCGTCGGTACAAAAACCAAGTCCTACTGTATTGTAAGCGAGAAAGACACGATTAAAAAGATTAAAGGGGTCTCAAAAAGTGTAGTTAAGTAAAACCGTGGGTACTACAACCTATAACGAGCATATATTCCCAAAAGGGGTGGGGATGCAACTACGTGACAGTGCGTGGGAGAATAAGGATTCTCTCCAATAAGAAATTAAAGTTTCCATGTACCTAGCACCAGTCATAGGGAAATGGTAGAAATGTTAAACCAATAAAGGCGATTATTAATTGTGGTTTAGAAAAATAGTAGTATTCTCGTTCATATCCACAAACATCTGCTTACGTTCACATACGGACATGGCGATGCCGGTAGTTTTTGTTTAACGAATAGTAGGAAGATACGTTAAGTGTTAGTGTGTGGAAGCCCATAGGATCGTTTGATTCAAAAAGAACGGTGCGGCGGAATGTATGGTGATTCCCGTTAGAATAATCGAAAGTGGTTAATCGATCGTATAAGATGTTTAAATATGCGAAAGTGTAAAAGCCTACATGAGCAAAATTTAATATACAGATAAAAAAGTGCGCGATGTGCTATACTTGTAAAAAAAGTATAGAATCGTGCTTTGCAGCGGTTCTAGCAGTAAAAAGACGACAGACTTTTTCAATCAACTACAAGAATAGCAGTAGCGCAGAGAAGGGGTATGCATGTATTATACAGCGCACTGTTACTATAAAATATGTTAGTTTACCGGTAGCTCGAACGTGTAATTGATCACGACTTATAAATCCCACGGAGGTTTAAAAATTCTCGGCACCATTGTCGTTTGAAAAATGTTTGGAATTTATCAGAATGGGAGCGGGTCGAAGTATAAGTTAGACGTATGATTGACCGAGTTTCTTCTACCTTTTACGAGGGAATCGGAAGTTGACAGACATCGAGCATCTAATTCTTTATTTCGTATGGAGTACTTGCCGGTTCTAGAAATCATTACGTGCTACCGACCGCTATGCAGAAGATTTGGTTCTAGGAAATGAGCAACCTACGAAAGTACGGAATACTCGGTATTAATGCTAATTGGTTTAGTGACCGCGCTTGTGCACTCTTCGAGTGTCTTCGGTAATCTTCGATTGTTTCCAAAGAAAATATTCAAGCCTCCCATTTCCTAAAATACGACGTAGAAGTTATTTAAAATTAAATTGTTTTATTAGTAAGTAGTCTGTAGACAACAAGTTTGGTATTCCTTTAGTAAAGGTTTAAAGTGTTTTATTAAGTTTTTGTTTATAGTAGTACTGCATCTTCCACCGCACGACTTGAAGCCAATTTGTGTGCGTGTGCAACCACCCTTTTGGATTTTTAATATGCACGCGTTGCGGTTGTTGATTCGTATAACATGGAAGACGTTTCCGATGTTTCTACTAACTGTATTCGCAGCATGGACGAAGCGAACCGGGCGCATGCATTGGTGCTAAATGTACTGGACGAGCAGCAAGGATCGGTAGAAGATGACGTCTTTTAATTCCTCATTGAATCCTCAACTTCGTTCGGCTGTCTTCGGAAACCTTCAGTTTGCACTCTATTAGGTACATAAAGCAGGTACGCAAGAGTGAACTCTTTAGTTATAAGTTAGTTCGCTTACAAGTTTCACCAAAGTACTATAGTGCGGTTTTTGTTTTGTACTAAAATGGTACCTGCGAACGTTTTTAAATGCGAGCTCTGTCACGTCTACTTTACCAGGAGGGATGCTCTCTAACGGCACCAGAAAAAATGTCGTGGTGTAACATCGTCCAGGGTTAAGCTTATACATCCGTCGGCAGCAAAGTACTTAAACTGTATGTCTTGCGGTATCGCTTTTACGAGAACGGACAGCTAACAGCGATACAAGGAAAAACAGCACGGTATGTTAAGCCGTAAAGGTTCAGTTCCGCCAGCTGTTAAAGGGTCTTGTACGAAACAACCACGAATTATATGTAAAGTATGCGATTTCGAAATGGAAAAGACTACCTATGCCGCACACTTGAGAAGCAACAGACATAAAAATGCCACAGTTACCGCTACTGGCGAAGATGGCGTAGAAATGGTTAGCACAGCGTTTAACAACCGTATGGCTAGCTATCGCATAAAGAACGCCAGTGTCGACGATAGAGTGTCCGAGTTTCTTTGGAAGCAGAAAGAGCGGTTTATTCGATTACATAATGAAAAAAGAACACAACATACAGCAATAAAAGTCTATTGCGAATTCTACGGCGTTTACACCAAAATGGGAGAAGAGACTACCGATGTGAAATCCTTTAACACAAAAAATATGGTTATAACGTCTTCTAGTAATCTGGAAAATATGTACGAGGTCTTAAGCGAAACCATGAGAACAAAATCGGAGGAACTTGAAACACGTGGATCCGATTGGTCTTTGGAAATAGATATTAATAAGTATAAACCGATATGAGGAGTTCTAGGTTAAGAATAAAAATTGTGAATATGTATTTAGAAATGTGGTTTACAAAATTTAAACTGTATTAGTAAAAATTGTTTATAATAAAAAGTTTTAAGAATCGTTTTTAGATTTTCTTTTATGTATGAGCTGCAGGAAAGTTATAATTTAGAAGATGTGTGTGTAAAATGGTAAGGGGTGGTTAGAATTTAAATCTATTTACAGATTCGGATTCTGCATAAAATTCTACACTAATTTGATGTACTGCATGACTAAAAAATTTATAAGGACGGCCAAAATCGTTGCTGGTAAAAGATCTTAAAATGAGGGTAGCTCCCTGAGGGGTGGTGCAATCTAAAAAATTCCTAAAGATTCGGGTAGCTGAGAGAAATCTAATATTAATTGATTCCAAACAAGATAGATTTATCTCGTGGGTGGAAATGTGGAGAAAAATTTATCTCGCAGAGGGTATATGTGTAACTTTGTAATGGGTGGTCCTATTTCAAATCTGTTTGCAGATTCGGATTCCGCGTAAAATTTTAGATTAATTTGATGTGTCGTATGGTTAAAAAATTTATGCGAAGGGTCAAAAAATCGCTACCGGTAAAAAATCTTAAAGTGAGGGTAGCTCCCTGGGGGGTGATGCAATCTAAGAAATTCCTAGAAATTCGGGTAGCTGAGAAAATTCTAATATTAATTGATACCAAACAATCTACCTTTATCTCGTGGGTGGAAATGTGGAGAAACATTTATCTCGCAGAGGGTATATGTGTAACTTTGTAAGGGGTGCTCCTATTTCAAATCTGTTTGCAGTTTCGTATTCCGCGTAAAAATCTAGACTATTTTGATGTGCCGTATGGTCAAAAAATTTATAAGAACGGTCAGAAATCGCTGTCGGAAAGAAAAAAAATCTTAAAATGAGGGTAGCTCCCTGGGAGGTGATGCAATCTAAGAAATTCCTAGAGATTCGGGTAGCTGAGAAAATTCTAATATTAATTGATGCCAAACAAGGCACATTTATCTCGTGGGTGGAAATGTGGAGCAAGATTTATCTCGCAGATGGTATGTGTGTAACTTTGTAAGGGGTGGTCCTATTTTAAATATGTTTACAGATTCGGATTGTACGTAAAATTCTAGACTAATTTAATGTATCGCATGGTTAAGAAAATTTATAAGGACGGTCAGAAATCGCTGTCGGAAAAAAAAATCTTCTCAAAAGGAGGGTAGCCTCCTGGGGGTGATGCAATCTAAGAAATTCCTAGAGATTCGAGTAGCTGACAAAATTCTAATATTAATTGATGCCAAACAAAGCACATTTATCTCGTGGGTGCGGTGCCAATAGGCACCGAGGAGTATCTTGAAAATTTTAGGGGTTAGGTTATCGATTTTTAGGGTAGGGATGGTTGGGGTAAAAATCCCACAAGACGGTCCACAAGGCCAGAGCAAGGTGAAGATTCATCTCCACATTTCCTCCTTGTGGGAATTTACATATGAATTTGGTCCAGATGTGTGTGGAAATGTGGATTCTGGTGGAAATGTGGGGGCAGTTCGTCACTAAATACTCTACTCCTTTTCTACTTCATTTTCACATGCACAAAGGAGGTTTTACGACAAGATGTAACGGGACAAGGAATTACAGCTTTAGGATTTGATTTACAACTATGAATTTGAAATAAATTTAACTATGCTGGCGAGCTTGCTCCCGAGGGGCTGTCTACACACGATTGTGTACCAGACACCAACGACGAATTCAAGCCAAGTCCTTAAACAGTGACTTTGGCTCTCCGTTTCTTTAAACCTAATTTCTGACGGCACCTTTCAGTCATAAAACTTTCCATGGATCCCTTATCTAAAATTTCACAAACCGGTTGCAGTTTTCCTGTATAATCCAACACCGACACCATTGCCGTAGTTAACAGCGTGGTTGTATGTTCTAATGACGTCAAATTAACGAGCTAGTGGCAGGTTGTTCATGCACAACCGCCGACGATAGATTGTCTTTACTAGGTATACTAGTAGAAGTTTGTCTGCGTGGAGACACCGTTTTTTCTCGTTTATCAAAGTGATGTAACGAATTGTGTGACTGATGACATTTTCTAGACGACCAATCTAACTTACAATTTTTCATCGAATGTGAAGTATTTAAACATTTGATACAAAAGTTTTTAAGCTTTACCACCTCAAATCTTTCGTAAGGGGTTTTATCGAGAAACTGTTTACATCTATAAATAGGATGCACAGCTTGACATAAACTACAATTTTTACCATCATTGATGGTACCAATTAAAGAAGTTTTAGCCGAAGTGCTAATGAACTTTTCTTTTTCCCTTTGTTTCACGGAATCTCGAGATTTTAAGCATGTTCCTGAAGCAATGTCATTTATTTCCAACACTACATTGTTTTTCAATGTACCACCTTAACTTTTTGAACGAAGGAATCTCGTCACTATTTCCTAACTCGAAACGCTTTAAAATGTTTGTATCTAATTTTTTTAATAACAGATTAAACAACATGAAATCTAATAAATCTATTTCGATCTGCTTCAACACGAATATATTTTTATCAAAACAACTAATTAATTGCCGGAGTTTCGTGTGCGAGTCTGAGGAACTTACCTTAGGGTATTTTTCGAGAGCATTAAAATATGTTGAAAGTAATAACCTCTTGGACTGAAAACGATTAGTAATGATTTTATAGGCTTCATCGTATGCACAATCGTTTAATGGCAAATGTTTTATTAACGCACGCGACGACTCATCTAGTGTATCAACGAGACAGCAAAATTTTTCCACAGGGGACAAACCGACATTATCATGAATCAATCGCTTATAAATTGCATGATACCTCTCAAAATCCGAAATGCGTCCCGAGAATTGCGGTGTTTCAAGTGAACCCACTATTCAGCGACAAAGAATTATTCATATTATCCACCTGCGGCTTATTTTCTGCCCGATCTAAGTCGCATTGTTCAGCGATAATACGAATATCTAATAGATAATCATAGATTTTTACCCTAGGGGCCGAGAATTCATTCAATTGTTCACTTTCTTTATCAAAGAAAATATCAATACAAAAAGACTTAAAATGAGTTTCAATTTGCTCGACACTTTTAATCGATGCTCTAATTATAACAATCGATACATTTTACGGTTGATTAATCTTACTGTATATATGATCCAACCTTTTAACTAGCTTCAAAAATATCTTAATCAATTGATATAACCATATCTGATTAATGATTAATAAACGACAATAAAATTAATGTAAAAACAATGCGTATCTCAAATACGCTACAACTAATTAATCTACGAAATTAAAATATTAATGGACAAATGCAACTAATTACAGTGCTCGCATGAAAAAACGTTTAACGTTTCAATTAAATACCAATAACCCCTTTGTTTACAAGTTAGATGAACTCGATGGTTCCTCGAACTTAACGACGAAAAATAAAGTAAGGATTTACAATACAATAACCCTCATAAGTTTAGTTTACTTAAAGTAAACTGTCGGACCACTAATCTTTGCGACAAAGGACAAGGGATATATTGTAAAATCTATCGTTACGACCAAATGTTCCTCCCATTAAATGTATAAGCAGGATGTTCTCTTTGAAACACGTTCAAACATATCAAAAACTACGACAATTATTAAATTTAAGTATAAATGAGGAGCAAAAGGATAGGAACTAATTAATTAATTAAATAATCTGGCGTACGAAGGCCATATTTAATGCGCTAGACGTCTTATAAATTTGTATATCGACTTACCTCCGCGCTTGTTTTCTTGTTCTAAAATGTAGTTCCTACTCTTCAACGAAGTGGACTGTATGCGAATTATAGTACGTGTTACTTTGCACTTTCACTGAGTTTTTTAGGGGTTTATCGATAAATTCACATTCAGCGGCACTAATGACTAACTCACGTACCGAACGAACCCACAACCGTTTCGTTTCGATATCGATGAGAATGTTTTGTCACTACCCCTTTTCTACTTAATTTTCACATGCACAAAGGAGGTTTTACGCCAGGATGTAACGAGACAAGGGATGACAGCTTTAGGATTTGATTTACAACTAAGAATTTAAAATAAATTTAGCCACGACACATTATAAATACAAACACGAAATCGCAACTTGTGTCTCAAACTTCGAAATTAAAACTAACAGTCCTGTTAACTAACAATTATCTAAATATATGTATCATCTTAAAATTAATGAAATAAAATAATCAGTAGGTAAGGTAGTACTTGATGAAAAATTTCATAAAACCACCGCCTCTAATTATTTGTATAACAGCAAAATTTACTAAATAACATCGAAAAAAATTATTTTAGCATTTTCGACATGTGGGCTTAGTTAATAATAGAAATAAAATGTTAGTATAAGGTAATTGAATAGTAACAAGTATTACCCTTTTTGAATTTTTTTCTAGTGCTCAAATAATGAAGATCCTACGGTGGAATCACGTAGTCTCTTCACCAAACAAATATCAACTGGTACAATTGGTTGCTCCTTTAGGAAGTAAAATCATGACCAGCAGGATTCTATATCAGCGTGTGATTAAAAGTAAAGAAAAAAGCATATGTACCCAGGATGCATTCCGGATCAGCGATAAAATTCTGTTCAGATATTTGTTCCAAGAAATTTATGTTCGTAGTTAAATTTAAATTTTTAACCAAACATTTATGCGGACACTTTGATCTGGAATTAAAAATAACATTAAGCCAAGTGCTAGAGGAAAGAAACGAAAACCTAACGAAGTGCGGTGCTTTAGAAGGCTAAAAAATACAGGGTTATTCTAAATGATGGACCCATTTTTAAAAATTCGTATTTATTAAAGTACAAATCCAAAATCAACAATCGTTATACCAATGAAAAGAGAAAGTTTAAAAAATTTTTTTAATACATTATAAATGTTCAAATAAAAAATAGGAGAGATAGGATGATAGGCCACATACTACGGCATGAGATAATAGTGCGGAATATATTAGAAGCAGAGATAGGAAAAAACAGAAGAAGAGGCAGACCTAGATTAGACTACTGCACACAGATAGTAAAAGATGTAGGCTGTAGAGGTTTCAGGGAGATGTCTAGGCTAGCCCAGAATAGAAATCAATGGAGGTACGCATCCAACCAATCCCAAGATGGATAAACTAATGACGAAAAGATAACTGTGCTTAAACATGATGATTATTATAAGTAACTACAAAAATTGGTTGGGCAATATTCTCGAATAATGTTAAGTGTGTGAAAAGAGTTACTGGAAAACCATTATTCCGGCAAACGTCTAAGTGTTGGGGGATCTTGGTAGCCACAGGTTGCTTAACCTCCTTCACTGAATCTCAGTAAAATAGGGTATAAAATTAGAAAACAATAGAAAGGGAACGAGCTGAATACACATACTGTCTGAGAATTTCAGGGAACTATGTAGGCTAGCTCAGAATATAAATAAGTGCAGGTACGTGTCCAACCAGTTTTGAGATGGAAAACCTAATGACAAAAAAATAAGCGCAGATAAATCTGATGATTAGTATAAACAACTAGTTGTTGATTGCGAAATACCTGCAACTAATATTGACTGTGCGAAAAGATAAATTGTAAAATATATTAAATCGCCAAATGGTTAAGTGTTGGGGAACTTGGCAGCCACAGGCTGCTTACCTCCCTTCACAACCTATGAAGGTCGGAGAAATAGGGCATATAACTGTAAAACAATAGAAATCTGCATCTGCATCTAACAAGAAAGAACAGCGCCTATGAGGAAAGACAACAAACATAGAATAAGAAGAAAATTGTTGAAAGCATATGTGTGGAGCACAGCACAGTATGCCTATGAAATACGGGCAGTCTGAAACGAAGACAAAAAAACGGTAGCAGCCTTTTGAAATGCTGTGCTACAGATGTATGAGGACGATAGCATGGACAGACAAAGATAATAACAAATAAGTTACAGAAATAGTAGGGGAACAAGGATATCTGGGGAAAAAGAGATATAGAAGGGCGGAATACGTTCTAAGACATTTTTGGGAAATAGTATGTGATATATTACAAGCAGAGATAGGAAAAAAGAGGTAGATGTAGACCTAGATCAGACAGTTATAGATGCAAACTGCACATTTCAGGGAAATCTGTAGGTTAGTTCAAAATAGGGAACAATGATGGTACGCGTCTAACCAGTTCTAGGACTGAAGACCTAATGATGAAATGTTCAATGTGTCCGTCGTTTGCTGCACCGTAAACATAACCACAAAATTCGAGACGCTTCTCTTTGTCATTAGGCTTGAGAGCCTACAGAAGTTGTAATCGGTAGAGCTTGTATAGCAAACGCCATCTCAGTACTTCCCATACAGTTGGTTGGGATATTCTAAGTTCTCTACCAGCGCTACTGGTAGACTTACGTGGACTGCGAACAAAAGTTCTTTCAATCCGTCTGACATCATCCTCTGACACACGCGGTTGGTCTGTGCTTTTTCCTTTACACACACACATCCAGTCTGTCGAAATTGCTTAAACCATCGGCTAATGCTTTTTCTAGTTAGTGGTTCAATAAGGAATTTGGTTCCAAATGGCCGCTGCACTACAATTTGTGACTTACTTTTTGCGAACTCAAGAACGCAGAAACTCTTGTGCTCCATAGTAGCCATCTCACTCACAAGTGACAGTGAAACGAAATGATGGCTTATTGCCGCGCGAACTCTACCGGCCGTTTCTGGAACCATAGCCGCCCTCCATCCTCTTTTCATTGGTATGTGGAACCGTATCACTGCTACCGTGCACTCAGTAACAGCAGATACGCTTTCTCGTGTGTAGCATGAGTTTATCTACCGCGTAGATATTTGCCGTGCAGCAAACGATGGACACATTGAACATTTATAATGTATTAAAAAAACTTTAAAACTTCCTCTTTTCATTGGAATAACGATTGTTTAATTTAGATTTGTACTTTAATAAATACGAATTTTTAAAAATGTGTCCATCATTTAGAATAACCCTGTATAAAGGTTTTAGCTTTAAAATGGCAGCGTGTTTCAACGAAAAACTAATTAAATCCATATGTACCTCACCATTTTTATATTAAAAATCAGTTCTTTGCAGTTTTACATACGGATACCTCTTCCTTGAGATATCCTACACACTTATTTTGTAAGGAAATTACAAATACATTTATTAAATACTTACCTTAAACGGTCTCATGTTTAGAAACCTAATAAAGTCAAGATACTGCCAAATAATTCTAAATAAAAAAACTAAGTGGACAATATTAACGATTTGGTCAACAAACGAGTAAAATCCAAGATAGGAAAGGTGACAGATAAAACTAAAGTAATAAAATTAATTGACAGAAATCAAATCTACGCACTTTATGTATGGGTAACATGTCTGCTATTGAATATACAGCAACTTTTGTTAATTAAAAAGGAATTTTATGTATACCATAGTTAAATACAATTGAAGTTAATTCTGAGGAGAAAATTGTTAATTTTTAAGCAAATTCGAAAGTGTTGTGTAGAATAACCTTGGTAAGAGAGAAACAGCTAAAGTAGAACTGAAAGGTTTACTCATCTGAAACATGACAATTAGTTTTAGGCGAAATGGCATGATACAGCATTGTAGAACAAGTGTAGCTTACTTATGCTTGATCATTTCAGAGATAGTCGTCGTCCTCTTCATTATTAGCATTGATAATGAACGGTAGTGCATCTTCATAGTCAATTGCTACTTCCTTATCCCACCAGCTTGTATTTCTTTTTCTGTACGGCGTATTATATTTGACCACATATCAGGTGTTGTAGTAGCAAGAACTTCCCTCCGTGTAGCTAGCCAATTCTCGGCTGAGGTACCACTCATCCAACGTGATCTTTATAGTAACTCTTTGCTACACCCCAAATGAGACAATAACTTAAGCGCAACGGTATGTCTTTTGTTACGATATATATATATATATATATATATATATATATATATATATAAATTTGACATTTCATTACTTCAGCGTTTGGTCAACACACCTGTCCTCTGTTCTCTATTGGCTATTTTTGCGTAGTTTAAAATTTAAACGAAATATCAGATTTCGTCATTGCTTCTGTGAGTAAATTACTAATTTAAACGACCTTGTTCTATTAACTTCTGCATCCACGTCCGATGTTTTTAGATCAAAATTCTACAGAGTTTAAGGGAGCAATCACTAAAATTAATATTCATACCTATAAATGAAAACCACATAACCGTTGACCTTTGTTTCCATGAACAAGGGTGGTATACTCGTTCTCAATATTACATATTAGTGAATGTTGATGTAATACTCAAGAATTTCTAACAAAATATCAAACAAAATTGTTTAGGATCTGATGTAGACAAGAACGTGAAAGCGGTTAGTAGAGGTCACTAGTTCGGCCTACGTCACCATAGCGGACAAGGCTTCTCTAGGGACTTCGGACACGACATCAGCTATCCCTTGGGTTAACAGTCTCCTTCAGTTCCAACAGTCTCCTTCAGTTCGCGACAATAGCACAAATTTTGTGCCTATGAGTAAATAATATCATCTGATCATCGCTTGATGTTTTCGTATTTAATTTAACCATGTTTATACGTAATTCAGACAAAATTATTTCGAACAGATACTTATAAATGACTTGTCTAACCAACGATAAAGTTTTAATTATGAATAGTTAATAAATACATCAAGTGCTCTTAGGAAATCCGAAGAGTATGTACAATAACCCCCTTAACTGATTCGTAGAAATATACTAAAATCCACTTGAATTTACACTTCACAGTTAAAGGAAATTGTATTTGTTCAAGATCTCGGTTTCCAGTTTGCATTTCGTGCTGTTATATTTTGCCGACTATTTTGTCTCAAAAATTACATTTCCTGTACTTTGATTCTGCTAAGTGTTTCAGCGAAACCCTATCATTCTGTCACAAAAATTTACATTATAAAACGGCACGGGTTTCTGCAGCGTTACGGCAAATTTAGTGTACATAAAGCTGAAAAGATTCAGTTGTGAACGCACTATTACATGCTTAAATTCCTTTCCGGATGCTGAAATCATTCACGCTTCTGAACGAGATTGTATTTGATAATTCATATTTTCGATCATTTACTCACAGCTGGTAGGGCGATGATGAGCTCACTTAAAACATGTCGTTGTAAAATTAAAATCTTCAAATTGCTCCCTGAAAAATTAAATTTTCGAGATGACAGCTCAAACACGAGCCACTCGCTTGCTTTTTGAATACCAAGTTGAAGGGGAGTAATGGTGTAGGAATGAACGGAATGGACAATGGGCAGCCTATCTTATTTGTCAGGAAACTTTTGGCAGTTTGACGCGCCGTGTTTTGATGCTTTGGTGCTTGTTTACGTTTCGAGTACAGCACGGAATTGGAGATTGAAATATATCTTTTACATATGCATTTTTTAATTCAGCTGTTACGTACAGTACAGAGTAGTTTGTCAAGAGCAACAAAAGTGACTGTAAAACCTTACATGAATCTAGGTGTGTAAAAGAATTTGAAATGCGCCGTACAAATTAGCAAATTAGGTGGATCTATTTTGAAGTTCATAAGGTCCTACGTGATACGATAACGCAATCATAACTGATTCTTTGGTTTAATTTTGTTTACAGCCATATGACGACTTAGAGTATTTTACGAAGACTGCGCCCTTTTCGTGAATTAAAAAGGATAAAATTTTTTTTCTGTCAATTTTTGATCTTTAATATATAATATATCGGTATATAATTTTAATTACCTCGGTATATAATTTTAATTACCCCGGCATATAATTTTAATTACCTCGGCTAGCTTAGTTTTTAATTACGCACGGAGCTTGCGACAGTACGACAAACAAATATTTTAAATTTACCTTCTACCTCTACTTCCTGTTTCTTTAAACCAAAACACTATTAAGCACAAATTATTATAATATTCTCAAAAATATTTACAATGTGTGAAATGTTTAAGAATTCTTTAGATAGAACTTTCTTTTAATAATTGAATAAAAATTAATATCATACTCAAAGTTAATCAAAATCCAGCAAAAATCACCCTTATTATTATTATTATTATCTGAAGCCCCATGAACGTTCATTCAACGTTCTTAAATATTTACGTAATTTATAACGTGTATTCAAAAAACCGATCTTTGTTGACCCCTCACATAAATTTATATTGACTGCAATGTTTAAATTATTCAAATTAGAAATATTCAATGAAATGTTAATTTTTAAATTATTCAGATTAGAAATATACAACGAAATATTAACAAATAAAAATAATATAACATTCAAATTGGCTAACCTGTTGTTTCCAGCTCGAATCAGTCCCTGTTCCAACTGCTTCCGCATTCAACTTAGTGATTTAATACTCCCAACGTTGAATCCAGATCTGCTTTGGATATGGTCTGCAATTTTTCTTAGCATCTCTGTAAATTATACTAGCGTCCTTTGTTATACTTCCCAATAATTAATAATTGAAGTAAATTCTTTTTGCATTTCTTTATTTGATTCAGTAACTACTCAGAATCGTTATCCAGTAATTATTCAGAATCGTTACCCAGTAATTATTCAGAGTTGTTATCCAGTAATCATTCAGAGTCCTTTTTATTAATGTTAATATTAGAATTTAAATAAAAACAACTTTTAGTTACTTACGTTTTTGTAGGGTTAAAACGACAAACCTCCACAATTACCATTGTATTATTTCATACTTCACAATAAATCACTTAACGTAAATATTTTACTTTTAAGTAATATTAAAGCCTTACTTAATGTTGGACTGATTTGTTTACAAATCCCGTCGTATTTAAATAAATCGTCTATCTATTGACAAGCCCAGAGTTCCCTATTATACATGATTCTTTCATACCAGGTTTTTGGGTATTCCATAGTATTTTATTGTATATTAAAATTAACGCGTTGCTTTGGTCACGTAGCATTTCGAGTTAATTGCATTCACTCTCTTAGATTTTCATATTTCTAGATTACGTAGACCATTGTTTGTTCAAATAAATTTAGTGAATTTTGATTTTATCCACCATACCTTGTTTGTTTCCAATATATCAGGTGCCGATTTTCGTTTTCCAGTCACGTAGACATAATATAATTTATGCATTAAATTATATGCGTTTGCTATTTTACGCATTTTTAAACCTGCTTGTTTTAATAGGGATTCTTGGCTTAATAACAATGCTTTATTTATGTGTGTCGCATTTCAGCTTGCGTTTATGTTGTTTTACGACTTGCGAATTTGTTTATTCAAATAAATCTTCAACATATTTTTCATTAACTAAATTAATTATGATTATGGTTTATATACAGGGCGTTGTCATTTACTTTCCAGCCTAATCATCGTATTTCTTGTTTTTTTCAGTAAACTGTCTCGTTTTCTGAGCCCTCATGTATTTTATACAAAGTGCGCTATACTATTGGTCCTAACTACCCCTAAATGACCTTATTAACACAGCAATATATATATATATATATATATATTTTATGTATATATATATATATATATATACACATATATACATTAACTTAAGAAAAATGCACATCTAATTCAACCCTCTTAAAAAACATTACTCCATAAATAGTACTACTATTCTAGTTCCCTAAATTGCTTTATTTGACATTTTTAAATCCTATTTACTTAGAAATTTCCGTAACACTAATACTTAGAAATATATAACGCAATACCAACTTCCGTTTTCCCCAATCAAATATGCATTAAAAAAATTCTGACTTTACTTAAAGAAATTTACTAGCAATAACATTCAAAATTAAAGCTTACGTTTTACTTAATACGCACATCTTTGTTAGCGTTTCAATAATTTCAAGCTCCTTTTCCAATAATATTATGCTTAAATGTAAACAAACTAACTCCGTCTCTATACGAACTAACTACGTCTTATATTTACAAGTTTACATGTGCATATTTATCTAGTGTAGACCAGAATAGAACGTGAAAAGTTGAAAATAGTCCTCGCAGTTTAATAATCTATGGATTTCTAAGTTAACCGTACCTATTCACCTGTTTACCTCCTCGTTACGTTATGTCCCCAATTCCATGGATTTAATTTGCAAGATTCAGTTACAGAGTGAAACCCCAACTTGTCACCCTCTTGATACACTGCCAACATGATTTAAGGTTTACGTTTAACTGGCGTAGAGAATCTTGGAAATCTTGGAAATACTCAATATAATATAAAATTTATTAAAGAAAAGTTGAATATTTTCAAGTGTTTAGTCGTTGCCAAGTAACGACAAATCACTGTAAAAAAATATGCATTACTGAACTGCACAGAAAAATATGTGTATACATATGGACTACAAAAATGACTGAGAACATGCTTTCATGGTAAGTTCTATTTAAACAATCTTAACACATTATGTAAATACAACAATCAACTAACTTCAGAATGTATTTGATTCTGAAGTAAGTTGTGTGTGATATTTTCAGGTATTTTACAATTAGTACAATTATAAAATTTGTATTGTTACTGTCAAAATTTCTGTCGTTTTTTAACGATTTGCGAAAAATAGTATGTATACCACGTAGGAAAAGCAACGTTCCCGGACTCCGTGTCGACTCACGTCGTCCGGGAATGTTGAGCTTTTCCTACTGGGTATACAATATAATATTGTTCATATTTGTATACATGACTAATTAAATACTAACACTTACTTCGTAGGAGTACTTTTTAACTTCTCTAGTCAATTATTTAAATTAAGCTAAGTTAAGTTTAAGTAAGTTAATTTAATTAACTTAAGTTACGGTAGTTATTATATTTTAATCGCACTTTTGTAAAATTGTAGCACCTTCTATGGGAGACTTTTACCTCCTGTTTGGTATTATTATTCATAAAATAAATAAATAGATAAATAATAAATGCATACCTTTATTTTATGATATTTTGTGGTTTCTTGAACTACATCTGGATTGATATAAATATTATTGTGAACGATGATGTCCTCTAATTTTCATTGGTAGTTTTTTTAATGGAATACGACCGTAGAATCCCTATCGTCATTACTGTTTATATGAAAATGTACTTGGTGCCTTTAGGTTTATTTATTTGTTCTAATTTAATTTATATTTAAATAGTCCCTTTATAAAATGTAAACAACCCAAGCTTCTATAAACTTTTCAGTGAGATTTTCAGACTATTTGAACTAGCTGAAATCATTAATTTATTCTTAAGACCTATTGTGTACCTAAGGAATGCGCGAGCATTGCAGTGCCTTTGTTACTAAAACAAAATTTACTGCGCTTTTGTTTATATTTAACCAGCTTGTACGATTATAAAGCTCGCGATCGGTTCGATTTTAGAAAAGACAACAATGCAAGCTCTCACAAATGAACTTTTGAGTACTCAAAACGTGGGTTTGGTAGGTCATGTGTTGTATAGTTCTCATTGGGCACCCAGTGACTACTTTTTATTCTCGCATATCAAGAATAAATTGCGAGGCCAACGTTTTTTGACACCTGAAGAAGAGGTTAATACGTTCAAAATGCATGTTTCTTGCGGGTGCCTCAAAAACTTGTTCAAATGCATTCAGAAGTGTATTTAATCTTTGTGTGTAATATTTTAAAAAACAGTAAAGCCACTTTTGATGATAAATAATTGTTTATGATCTTAAATCATGAAATGTAAAGGGCAAACCTCCTGTGTATGTATAAATATTGCTGCCGATAAAATTTAAGAGTGTGTGTCGTTTCGATGTTTGACGTTTAAAATCTGAATTTCAGTGCGGATTATAAACCATTTCGTGGCTAACAAAATGGCAGACATTTTTTTAAAATTCACTATTTTGATTGGATTTGTTGTGAAATTCAGTTAGTACTTACTAACCTGTTGTTTATTGCTGCCTATCTTCTATGCTATACATTTATTGATGTATGGATCTATCACTATAGTTCGGTTTCATCCACTAACTATAAAAATGCTTTTTTTTTAAATTAAAAGACAGTACTCCTATACTGAACAATTCTAATGTAGTGTACTCCATTCTTCGTGGAGATTGTAATAAAATCTACATAGACCACACTTCTCAATGGCTGCGCTTTAGAATTGTTCAGCACAGGAGCGACTGCAAAATTTCTAAAAACTTATGTAGCCTATCCCTTCATAGTATACAAGCCGGCCATATACTCCAATTTAAAAACAAAAGTATTAGACAAAGAAGTCAGTTATAAGAGCAGGCTTTTTTTGGAAATGGCCTATATTAATACATCTGCAGACACACTTAATTTTAAGTCTGATATTAGCAATTCAAGCGTTATTTATTCATATTTGTTAAATATTAAGACACTGAAAAATGTTCTTGACGAGTAACTCTTTGCTATAATCCATACTTATTCGTTTTTGATCTATATGAAATTAAATAATTTGTTTTAATGACATTTAATGTATCGCACTAGCTTTGTACCCAACAAGCGTTGCTACTGGATCAACACAGTAGTTAAACTAAACCCTAGTAATTTCCAAAATTCATTTTCACTTCACTGGAGACGACAGTAAATGACTGCATTGGCAACGACGCAACAAGTTCCTCTAGCGTGGACGACGTATTTATTAAGCACACATAAGCTGAAACTCTTCACTAGAAGGACATTTGGAATTCGTAATAAACGGCATTTTGTTCTAGTTATACATGTTTTTTACTCATATAAGATAGGACTTGTAAAAATCATATACATGTATGTCCATGCGCAGTGAAAGGTAAAAACTGCATATTGTTTATTTTTTGTTTCAGTAAGGCGAATCTGGTAAGGCATCGATTGTTTTCGACCGCTATCTATAATATTGGTGAAACTAATCCGTCTCTATCACCTATTAATTGCATACTGTCGTTAAGGTTATTTCCTTAACGGTATTTTTTATTAATGTATGTCTTTCCAAATTTCACGAATCTGCACAAAAATGCTAAAAGACATTCTTTACCAATTCATTACCTCTTACAAAAATATTGTTTTTTTACATCGATGGTGGCTAGATTACCGCTAGTTATAGATAATGTATATTGAGGAATTGACTTAATACTTGCTGAGCCAAGCTTGGTTTCTTCTTCTGCTCAATTTGCATCTAATAGAATGCTTCGACAATACGTACAATATATTATTTATCGAAGCGTTTTATTAAGAAATAGTTATACAGGTATGGTAAATTATTATTGCGGGTCTGCCTTATAATAAGCTAGAAAGAGGCTCAATAGACATTATAGGAATGTGAGAGAGATAGAGTAGTATTATCTCATGGCGGGTGACGTCACATGCGCAATAGGTTCAATTTAAACTTAAACCTCAAGATTCACAACGCTACAGTACAAGCCACAAACATCTTGCTAGCAATGTGACTTTAATACGTCGTCACGAATATCCCATTTATTACGTAAAATAAAATATTGTTTGTAAGGACCCCGTTCATGCTGGCGGTATCTAGAAATTCCTAAATATATGAAATAAATCCAGACCTCCATATAATATCGGAGCTTTTACTTGTTTTTACTTATAAACAATTCTAGGTTCGTAGTTTCTTTATCCGTAAATATTTGCTGTGGCAACAGTGCACATACTCAGCGGATCCGAATACTGTATATACCAAATGTGAACTGTAACTGTCATTGTCATTCTCGCTCTTATCAAGGTCTTATTGTTTTCAGTTTTCCGTTTTAATATTTGTATCAAGTAATTGTCATCAAAACAGATGTTTTCAAAACTAACTGATAGTTAATTTCTTCAGCAATGTAAGTATTTAAAAAAATATTCGTTCAATGATTAATTATGATATTTTTTAGAGTAATATTATGAATAAGAAGGAGGTGATTCATAGTCAAGGACGACAGATTGTTTTTAATGTGTTTCAATATTTGAAACGCATAAAAGATTCGGGCGCCTCTAACCTGAACAATTTGCAAGAGTGCGTGGCTGAAGCAACAGGTGTGTCATTGCCGACGGTGCAAAGAATTGTAAAGGTAGGTACAAACAAACCACCCTGCAGCAAGTTCAGTTCACCAAGGACAACCGTAAATAAACCAAGCCCTAAGTCAACAGTGAATGGATTTGACGAAGAGATTCTAAGAACCGTTATGTATCGATTTGCAGCAATACATAAACGTAGACCGACTTTGAAGTTAGTGTTTGACGAATTTAAAAATGATTGCCCTCATTACACGGGAAAATTAGGTTCGTTCAGAAAAATTGCTGTAAGAGCAGGGTTTCGTTGGAAGAGAACTGTAGATAACAGAAAAATTCTTGTTGAACAAAGCAATATAAGGGCAAAGCGCACCATATTTTTGAAAAATCTTAGTAAGTATAAAGAAGAGGGCAGAAGTATTGTGTATAACGATGAAACATATCTGCACAGTTCTCACAGTGTAACAAAGTGTTGGGATGACGGCACCACCAAGGGTTTGAAATCGCCAGTTTCAAAAGGGAAGCGTTTGATAATTGTTCATGCAAGTGGAAAAAATGGGTTTGTTCCAAATTCAGAATTGATATTTAAGTCTGGTTTGAAAACTGGGGATTATCAGGATGACATGAATCATCGCAATTATAAAAAGTGGCTGCAAGAAAAGTTAATACCAAATTTGGAACCAAATTCAGTGTTGGTGATAGACAATGCGTCATATCATAATGTTCTTGTGCATCCTAATCCTACTTCAAGTTGGAAGAAAACGGATATGCAGAAATGGTTGAAGGAACGAAATATCCTCTTTGAATGTAAGGAAACCAAGCCTGAACTATATTCCAAAATTAAGGCACATAAACCTGTTCATCAGCTGTTTGTAATTGACCAGCTACTGGCAGAACATGGTCATGTAGTATTGCGTTTATCTCCATATCACCCAGAACTAAATCCTATAGAGATGATTTGGGCGTTACTTAAAAACCGTGTCGCTGCATGTAATGTAACCTTCAAAATAGATGATGAATGGAAGTTGGCAGAAGAACATATAAAAAATATTGGAATCAACGAGTGGACTAAAGTATGTCTGCACGTAGAGAAAAATGAAAAGGATTATATGGAACGAGAAACTTTAATAGACGAGGTTCAAGACCTAATTATACAGGTTGATGATAATAGCGATAATTCAGATGGATACTTATCCTCAGGCGATGAGTCTGATGATGGGGATGAAAGCTTAGGATGTGAACCCATTTAAAATATAATTTATGTAAAATAGTTGAATGATGGTCTTTATTTAGCGTTGTAGAAAATATGTGTCATAAATACATTTGTTTGTACATTATTGTCTATTACTGAGGTGTTGAAATAAAACTTGCTTAAAGAGGGAAGCAGTCTTTATATCAAATTATGTTCAGTAGTGCTGTGACAATCGATCACTTTTAAAACTGAAACAATCAATGATTGGCTTTCAAAGTGATTGAATCATTTTACATTTTAATCCAATCATAATCGATTCTGCTAAGCATGTCCATTCTTTGTCTCCAAAAGGTATTCTTATTGACTGTATTTATCCCGGCGCTTCTATCCGATCGTGTTAAGATTAAGATTATTAATTATTCAAGGAATTATTTTATAGCTAGATTGTCGATGAAGTGCGTAAAAAATATATTAATTTAGCAAATATTTCTAAACTATAAATGAGGTTATGTAAAAAATATATAACCTGAAAAGATGCAAACCTTAATTACCTTTCTTTTCATACTATAACTGTTCCTCTTCCTTCAATTCTACAGCACTGAATTGTTGATTCTATGATCCATTAAAATAAAGCACGAGATATATGCAATTTATAATAATATTAATATAACAAATGATATAAAAACCTTTTGGTATTAAATAAAAATTGTTTTTGTTTTGTTTTTGTTAGTTACAACACCATGAGTGTCATTGTGTAAACATATTCTTAAAACGTTTTTGTAATAAATCTTAGTAATATTTTTGAGGTGGGCATTTGACATTTTTATAGTGTTTATAGTTTATAGTTTGTGTTTAAAACAAACGAATATGTAGTACTACCAAATTGTTTTTGTTCTACTAGTGACTATAAGTGATAAAATATCTTGTGTACACTGATCCAATCAATCAACAATCTGGGGTATCACACCTAACAATAAGCTCAGATCATTTTTATAGAAGAGCAAAAATCAACATAAAACTATTTGAAACACGTTCCTTGGTTGCTCGACAATTTTTGCTCTGGCAATACTGGACGTGCAAGCAGTCGATGTTTTCTAGTCTCACTTTTTTATTTTGATTATTAATATAGCTCCTCCTCGCGCAGGTTTTTTCAAGGTCACCTGCCATGATATAATAATACTACTATACAGCTTTACCGATGTTGCCACCTGTAGGTATTGCATGTACGCACAAAACGTGAAGAAGTTTACTCATAAATCAAGCTTGAACAACCATTTCCAAAGTAACTAAAGCAGTTAAAACCATATTGTAGAGTTGCGTGTTCTTTCATAGTATTAAATAAATATTTTTTTAAATTACAATAAACTACTCAGTGATTGGGGTATTAACCTTATCATAACAATTCTGATTGAAAAACTAACTGTTTGTAAAAACGAACAACACGAACTTTTTTGAAAACGCTACTTTATAAGCGGTTCGAACAGACCACTACATGTGATTTTCCAATTCTCTACCTAAGGTACTACATTGGCTGGAAAGTTAGCTTTTGTTACCTGCAAGTTTTGCATTTTAAATTTTGCCCTTGAGATTTTTAACGTGCGTGACAACAATCACACACGGGACCTACATTTTACCTCTGATCCGAACGAGGGCGTATTTTTGTGAAAAATGCACGACTAACATTTTTCAAGCAGTCCGTGTCGGGAATCGAACACCGAACCTTTCAAGTGATCACCACCTTGCAAAAGGCAGTAACCCAATCTGTGATAAATTTCAGTTAGGGTGTTTCCTAACATTTCATGTGTTATGCTGTTTAAGGAGTCTGTAATTTTGACACGAAGTTCGTCCAAATTGTGAACACGTTCTTGCCTGTACCCATAAATTTGCTGGGTTACGTGGTCCCTAAATGAAAAAGTCATTCGACGCGAAATCAGGTGAGCGAGGACGATATTTAATAGTACCTCTAGCGTTAATAATACGGTTAGGAAACGTAATTTCTAAAAATTCTTGAATTCTTGTTGCATTATAAGGAAGACAGCCTTCTTGTTGGTTCCAAAAGTCATCAAAATTTACCTTGAGGCGTAGAGCGGCTGGAACTATCTGGTTTCTCAACAGTTCTAAATATTTGTTGGCATTCAGGTTTCCATTTATAAAAATGGGCCAATTATGGAATTGTTCAAAATTACAGCTCACACCTTTGTCCATTTCGCATAATTTTTGTGATTCATTTCGTCACATTAACCATCACTTTTAAGACCTGGTTTAAATATTAACAAGGCATTTAGTATAAAACCTTTACAGCTACTAGCGTGAACAATTATAAGCCGTTTTTTTAACCATAGGTGCTTTTAAACACCTCTTACTGCCATGAATCCACGATTTTGGTACAGTGCGGGTGCTGTGTAAATATATTTCATCTGTGTAAATAATACTACGCCCTGCTGCTTGAAATTGCTTCAAATTACGCAAAATCACTAAATACTTGATTCGAATTTCAGTCTTTTCAATCAACGGTGCATATTAATTTCACTTTTCTACCAACGAAAACCCAATTTATGCGCACACCTTCTAAACGAAGTCGATTAACACAATTTTGTTTCGCTGCGTGAAATAAACCAGCCATTGTAGACTCCTTGCCATGAATACTTGTATAGGTATAGATATTTCTACGAATAATTTCCTCCACAAATTCATCAACAGTAAATTTTGGTTTCACTTTTATGATTGCTTTACGGGGAGACGAAAATTTCTGACTTACAATAACATCGCATGTAGAGATAGTCACAACTTATAAAACACGGCGATAGCATTACCTTCAGGTTTATCTGCTCCTTCTCTGCAATTTTTTTACTCTACTGACAGATACACTAGTAGTTTTTGCAACTTGTTCAACCACAGAAGTTTTAAATCGCTCTAGTTGCTTTTCAAGTTTTATCAATTTATAGACGTTATACAGGGTTATTACAAATGAAATAGACAGTTTGGATAGGTTATAGAAAGTTTATTTTTGAAAAGTTAAGATTCTTACTTATATGATTATAAAGAAGAAATGATTAAGTTTTTATTTAAAATTTTTACAAATGTTCAATGTGTGCACCTTTGGTAACACGACAGACATCAACACGGTAGTCGAATTCTTGCCACACGCTATTAAGCATGTAACGGTCAACTGTAGCAAGAGCATTTGTGATACGTTGTTTAAGTTCGTCGATATCAACAGGAAGCGGTGGTATGAAAACTTTGTCCTTTACATAATCCCATAAGAAATAGTCGCAGGGCGTTAAATCTGGACTACGAGGTGGCCAGGGCTTAAGCACAAGGTTTTCCTCACTTGCACGGCCGATCCATCGTCAAGGAAGATGTTCATCCAGATATTTTCTGACCTGTAAGTGCCAGTGAGGCGGATCTCCATCTTGTACAAAAACGAAGTTATCACTATCTTCCTGTAGTTGAGGCATTCGTGTAACATGTCCAGATAAATTACTCCGGTTATTGACACTTGGTGAAAGAAGAACGGCCCGTAAACCTTTTCACGAGATAAAGCGCAAAACACGTTAACTTTAGGGGAATCGCGTATATGTTGTAAAGTCGCTCTTGGGTTTTCTGTGCTCCATATCCTTACTTTATGTCTATTAACTTTTCCACTAATGTGAAAGGTACATTCGTCACTGAAAATTAGGCGATTAAAGAATGTGTCATCATTTTCGAGACATTGTTGCATTTCCAGACAAAAATTGTTACGTACGACTTTATTACTGGCATTTAAACTTTGTACTCACTGCAATTTATACGGTTTCATTTTCAAACGTTTCCACAGAATTTTCCACACAGTAGGTTGAGGAATTTGCAATTCTAAACTTGCTGATGTAGTCGATTGTCTTGGACTTCGTAAATAAACATCACGAACACTATCGATTTGTTCTTTTGTAACAGGAGGTCTTCCAGTACTCTTTTTTTTTACACAGACATCCACTATTTTCGAAACGTTTATACCAGTCATAGATTGATTGCCTTGTTGGTGGTGTTTTACCGTATTTTGTTCTGAAATGACGCTGCACAACAGTAACAGACTTTGTTTTGGCTAATTCAAGAACACAATAAGCTTTCTCCACTTTAGTAGCGGCCATTTTGCTAGACTGGTCGTTGTTTTAACAACAGTACCAACCTAACAGCTGTACCAACATAAACTTTAAGAAATTCCCTATAAACCTATCTCGCTTACTATATTCAAATACACCAGTCTGATTTTTTAAAGGCTATCCAAACTGTCTATTTCATTTGTAATAACCCTGTATATTATTTCTCGGCCTTGTCCGTTGTTTACTTGCTTTCTGTTACTAATTTCACATTTAAAAAGATGTAGTGCAACTGAATGGTTGTAAAAGCAACTGTTTAAAAATGCAAAACTAAGTTCCTGTAAGTCCGTCTAGGTAAACTAGTTTTTCTGTTGAGGGTGGGTTTGCAACCTGCTCGGTTAGTTTGTTGGGACCCCATTTTCAAGTAAGGGACTCTGGTTTTCTATTAGGAATTGTTTGTTATGGGTATCTCATGTGGGGACGGGGTAGTGTAACAGTATAAAATTTTCTGTTACCGATTTTATTGGTTAAGAAATGTATTCCACTTATTCTGATAGATGGACAACCATACATACAAACCTCGTAGAAACGTGTTTGGTTGAAAACAACATTTTAGAAACCATCTGTACTTAGGAGGGATATTATCTACTTTTTTAGATACGCGAATTTTGTTTTCCTTTTTGATTTAAGCACTGCACGAAAAAGCCTGAAAAGGTGCTCACAAGTTAGTTGGTTCACCTTGTAATAATGTGCAAAGGCGAAGTGGGTAAGTGTACTTCGCTTTTATTAATTTGAAATTGTTAAATCTGATGAGGGTATTTCACTTTAGCATTTAGTTACGGATTTGAGTGACACTAGATTATTGCGAGAAGCACGCAATACTAAATTATTCCCGGGTGCACGTGGAAATAATTTCGATCCTGGCGTATTCACTATAGTATCCAATATACGTATTATTTTAATATAATTCGCACATGGTGAATTTTAACCACTAAGTTTGGGACATCTCAAAACATCATTCGTTGCCACTCTCAACGCACCCTGCAATGCAGCCATTATTTCTGAAGAGTATTTTCAGCAATTGTCAGTATAACCAATCTACAGTTTAATAAGTTATTTCGCCTGTAATCCACAAAATGCGTTTTGGTGATGGAATCGTAAATTATGGAAAACCGTTAATCGAGCACGCTATCCAATTATGTTTTTGTAGCTGTTATCTTCCCAGTTGTTGTCTTTGGTCGATCAGTAATGGGAAATTCTGGTTGAGGCCTTTAGGTAACATCACTATCAACGTCGTAAATCAGGTGACAACAAATATCTACATACCAAACACGCAAAAAGGTAATACAAATTCCATTCCTCTTATAATAGCAAAATTTTAATTCTATGAGTAGTTAAAACTGTACTGTACAACTTTTTTAAAACAGCACATGAAATTTGATTAAACTAAATTTTTTTGCTTGAATTAGTTACTAATATAGGGACTTCAATTATAACGAGCTCGATTAAAAATACTTAACGACTACATTCACTATTAAAGTATTTAACAATTTGTTTATGCATTTTGCATTGCAACAATTTTTTTTATTTTATTTTTATTGTTCAAGTAACAGCATTTCCATTCTGTAAATATTGTAAAAATAGTTATTTTTGTATAAATTTGGTTGTACATATCATTGGTTAAAAAATTATAATATATTTATTACTCACTAAAATAGTGGCAATGTGTTATTGTTTATTCAACTTGGATTAAATCAAGTGTATGGTTTTACTAGTAGGAATAACAATTCAAAGAACCCACTGCAGTCCTTGAGATAAGAGTGCAGTCCATTTATTTTTTAGCAAGAAAATGTGAACTTTATAATTTTTTTAGGAAGGTAAATAATTATAAGGGTTACACGCTCTAAAATTACACACGACAACGTAAACAATGAACAATGGCGGATGCAACAAATAAGGTGGGCGAATTCAACCAACACACATGTGCATAGCAGTCTTATTCCTGATGTGGGGTAAAGCAATAATAAATCTTATTTTATAATTATTTAAATTCTGTAAAATAAATATTAAACAAACTATTTTTCTTTTTTACGCGATTTAAATTACTGTGTTAGATTACAATATCGGTGTGTTTCAATAATGTCTTGACGATATGCAATGTAAAATATTTGTCAAACAAAATCGATGTTTCTAGGCTCCGCTTTTAGTTTACATTTAATTATTAGGCCCCTCCGTCGCGCAGTTGAAGGTTTATGAAATATTGAAAGACTTCTACTATTAAAAACAAAATATCTCCTTGATGAGTAAGACATCTACTACAAATTTCTATTTACAATGCCGATGCTATTCCACAGTACAATTATTTTCTGAACAAAATAATCTACACAGTGATCAGCTTTTAGCATAAAATTCGGTTATCGACTTGAGGTTGGTATAAAATAAGGGCGATCAATTTAAAATACATAAAACAAAATGGTGAATGTAAAAGTCTTCTACATGCAATAATGAAAAAATGATATTTTTTGCACCATTCAATTGATATTCACAATTAACGTGTGGGAAAGATTAATTTTATATTGTTATAGGTATGCAGGACGCTGAAATAACTAATTTTTTGATCAAATCTATCGTAGCTTCTAAAATACCGCGTATAATCCAATGTAAGTCAATGCTACTGTTATTGGAAGAATATGGCGATTCCATATTTAAAATAAAATACGTGTTCTACTTAAAAAAACTTAACTTTGATTAGGGATCGTGTTATAGGAAGCAAGTATACTTACTTGTAATTAATTTAAAAATATAAAGCTTAAGGCACCTAAAACTTTTATTAATAATTTTTTTTTAGCATTTCTTATACAAATAGATATATTGGAATTTTTGCGAATATTGATAGTTCCGTATTTCGGTTTTTAATGGAATTATAATCTACCGCAATTGAATTGAGCTACTGTTACGTAGATTTATCTGAAAAACTGCTGCTATTTGCGATCTATGGCTGCTTTGTAGTCAACTTCTGAGTAAAAATTAAAATTAAATGAAATTATTAATAGTAGCCACAAATGTTTATGATAATTTAAAACATCTTTGGTAACAAGTGTGTTTTGCTTGTTTCCAAAGATTGACAGGGAGCTATGGGTTTCATTAATAATATCGACGGTCGCAGCTGCACCAATCTCCCCTAAATCCAGTGTCTATAAATTGCCATCCAGCTCCTCTCTTTTAGACTTTGAATTGTAATTAACATTTGGTTCTCCCATTAGTGTAATTAAAGTGCCATTCCATAACCTAGCAGTACCTTATCTTATCGTCTCTACGGACGGGCTGAGCGTTCCTCGTTGCTAGTGCCTTAGGCTGTCTTAACTTACAACGCCTTCCCCTAGTACGTACAGAGAATTGCGTTCATTACTTTACACTCCTTCAAATGTATTAAAATTGAACGCTAATTTCTGTTCTTCACCAATTATAATGAAACAGAAACTGAGATTTCGCTCCGCAATATAAAATTTTACACTTCGCGACGTCTGTAAGGTTTAGTAATGCAAAGCTGCACAAATAGGTAATTTCAAAAATGCAGCTCTAAGGAAACCTTAAAACAATATTTCAGCCACAAAATTTATGTGATCCACGTGATATTTGTAGGGAGCTCAAAGTAAGTGAAAAGTCAAAGGTAGCTCTTATTGTTCTTACTGAATCTACGCGTGACAAGCGTATCTAACAAGACGTGTTCGTTTTGCTTTCCACGCACGTTGCTAAGATTCGGTTACTTATATAAAATAGGAGGTGAAGAGAAGCACATTTGTAGCGGATCCCTTTAATCTTAGATTTTAGAGCATTTGATGATAAAGTTATATATTATTGTATTTTTCTTTTAGGTCTACTCCAGAACGAAAGCGCATCTTTCGGATGATCCTCCGATAGAAGCACCGCCTGCTACTAGAATAGAAGGTATGTATGCCATGAAATATAAAGTCATGCGTTTTCATTTTTAATGCAATGTCGTACTTGATATATATTACAAAATTATTTTTAAACTACTCGTGAATTATAGACTTTGAAATGCATTTAAGAAATGTGTGTAATAAATCATCCGTAAAATGGAAAACTTTATTTTCAGATGCATGTATTTCCAATCAAATTAATGTACTGCAGATATATCTAAACGTACCGGTTTTTGCAAATTTACATTGACACATTATTTTAACTTCTTTTTGTGATACTGAATTGGAATGCAATTTCGAATACAGTAAATATTTCACTGATGTTCTTTAAAAAACCCCATATTTATGAAATGTGAATCAAAATAGCAACTAGGGTTAAATGATAAATTTCTATAATCATATGATTAACATACTTTGATATGATTGAACATTATACTCAAAAAGCAAGCATGTAAGATCTCCGCCACATATTGTTATATGAACCTAAAGTAGATATGCTAGGTATGTACAAGCGCAAAAGAAAAGGTTTTTATGGGATTTAATATTAGATAATTTGAAGTCCATTTTGAAAATTTTTGCACTATTCAAGAGCATTCATTCCAAAAATAATAAATGACCTGTTACCCACTATAACATTAGCGGACCTTCTAAGAAAGTACTGCATCTAATATTACTGGAGACCTCGGTCAACTGAGTGGTTCAAGTATAGCGAACGAAAACTAAATCTATTACTTATTTTACAAAGAGTAATAGCCAATGACCGGTTTCGCTGTGTTTGCACTCATCAGATTGGTGCAAAACCACCAACAATGATCTTGAATTATATGGAAAACTTAGTATATTTTTATATACAAAACATTTCCCATGCGCCCTCTATACTTGAATATAAACAACTACTTATGGGAAACTTTTTCAAATCTCCGATATTTTAGTGAAGATATCATTGCCAGACAACATTTAATAAACTTAACTAGTCTATGACAAGTAAGGCGGAAATAATATATGACCTGTTACCCACTATAACATTAGCGGCCCTTCTAAGAAAGTACTGCACCTAATGTTACTGGGGACCTCGGTCGACAAAAACTAATGCGCTTCTAGCTTAATAATGATGATCTGATTTTGTCTGGAGATGAGTAGTTCAAGTATAGGGAACGAAAACTAAATCTGTTACTTATTTTACAAAAAGGAATAGCCAATGACCGGTCTCGCTGTTTGCAGCTCATAGTTAGCGGGTCCCTCTTTGCAAAACAACCAACAATGATCTTGAATTATATGGGAATCATAGTGAATTTTTATGTACAAAAATATTTCCCATACGCCCTATATACTCAAACATAAAAAACTAACTATAGGAAACTTTGCCAAATCTCCGATATCTTAGTGAAGATGGCATTGCCAGACAAAATTTAATAAAGTTAACTAGTCTATGACAACTAAGGCGGTAGTAATAAATGACCTGTTACCCACTATAACATTAGCGGACCTTCTAAGAAAGTACTGCACCTAATGTTACTAGGAACCTCGGTCGACAAAAGCTAATGCGCTTCTAGCTTAATAATGATGATCTGATTTTGTCTGGAGATGAGTAGTTCAAGTATAGGGAACGAAAACTAAATCTGTTACTTATTTTACAAAGAGGAATAGCCAATGACCGGTCTCGCTGTTTGCAGCTCATGGTTAGCGCGTCCCTCTATGCAAAACAACCAACAATGATCTTGAATTATATGAGAATCATAGCGAATTTTTATATACAAAATATTTCCCATACGTCCTATATACTCAAACATAAAAAACTAACTATAGGAAACTCTGCCAAATCTTCGATATTTTAGTGAAGATGGCATTGCCAGACAAAATTTAATAAAGTTAACTAGTCTATGACAACTAAGGCGGTAGTAATACATGACCTGTTACCCACTATTACATTAGCGGACCTTGTAAGAAAATACTGCACCTAATGTTATTGGGGACTTCGGTCGACAGAAGCTAATGCGCTTCTAGCTTAATAATGATGATCTAATTTTGTCTAGAGATGAGTAGTTCGAGTATAGCGAACGAAAATTAAATCTGTTAGTTATTTTATAAAGAGAAATGGCTAATGACCGGTTTCGCTGTGTTTGTAGCTTATCAGATTGGCGTGTTCCTCTTTCTAAACAACCAACAATGATCTTGAATTATACGGGAATTATAGTGTATTTTTATATACAAAACATTTCCCATACAACCTCTATACTTGAATATAAACAACTTATTTTAAATAAAACTTTAGATTTGTGAAATAATAGTGAATTCATTAATATACTTTGCAAATATAAGAGCTTTTAGAAATTTTAGTTGAATTAATTAAATTCAATGTCGCAAATAAAGAGAACCTCAGATGTACTTCAATACGATGTAAAAAGCCATATATTGAGTGAGGAATATTCACTGATGTCAGATTACAAATATAAGTAAATCATTTCATATTATACATTACAGTATATTTATTATGTAAATCACATGATACTACAAATACCTCTCCCTTATTCATTCCATAAACTAAATAGGAAGACTGTACTATGACAGAAACTTCCAGCAACATAAGTAGTAGACATCTGGCGAAGAACGAGGAATAAATTATTTGCGAATCTATAATAAGAAAACATCGAAAATGTAGAGATATGAACGAGTGGTGATAAGACGGTCGTGACCGCAGGGTCGGAAAATTGGCATGATGTTAGTTAGAAGTAATGTCGCAGCTTCAAAAAAGAAATAAATATGGATGTTCGCGCAGGAGACAATAAATACTGCATACGATAAATAGTTAAATTTACGCTTACTCGAGCAAAATATTTTCAAGTTACACGGTTGTGGAATTATCGTTGTTATGAGCGGTTTAATCAGTTGGGATTCGGATAGTTTATCTCGCCATTAATTTGAAATGTTGGGTTTTGATGTATTTAGGTAGCTGTTATTTGAAGAAAATTCGAAGACTGGTGTTTCTGGATATTTCTTACATTATAATGAGTGAATTAAATCATGAGTAATTATAATCATTTATGGTAATATATAATTTTTTGTATGTGTTACTATTGAACGTAAACATGCTTGGCATTTTATGACAGGACGATTATTGAACAAAAAAGTGATTATTGTATTGAACGATAATTTACCGACGGAACGAGTGTCAATTATATTTAGGCATAATGTTAACAGTTCAAAATAGTAAGAAGTACAAACATATTGATTTTATATTAATTTGAAATAAATAATAAAATGATATACCAAAAAAGCCGGGATTTAACTCTTTGTTATGCCTGTTACTATCATTTCCAAAGAAATTGCGATTTATACATGCCATCTAATTAATTATTGAAAACAAGAAAAACGTGGAATGATGAATAGCTTTGTTGATGGATTAGATTTAAGGTCTGTTTGGGATTTTTTCTTTTAGCAATAACTAACCAGGGTGAGGTTATAGAATTTAGTTTTTTAAAGAAAGTATATTTATAACTTTATGTTGAAGTTATTTTATGTTAATGGAGTTTAAATTTAGGTTGACTTTAATTTGAGTTTATTTATAAACTAGGTAAACCGTCATGTATAAGATATATCCAGCTACCCCAGTGACAATCGTATTTGGAAACCATTTTATTTTACAATTTTATTTAATTAATGCCGAAGAATTAATAAGTGATTTTAGATATTTTAGCATGGGAGATTTATGCGGAATAACCGTCTTCCGTATAGAGATATTATCAAACGAGATTACTGTGACAAACGGTTTAGCGTCCCTAAAATTTGACAGAGAGGAAGCTTTTTAGGGCAATTGTTAATGTAAAGTAGTTTTGTGTATTTCAGCCTTTTTATTTATTAATTTTGTCTTTATTATTTTTTTCGAATTTTTCTATTTTTTTTATAATACTTTCTTAGGAACTCACTCCCGCACTGCTGCAGTTAACTGACGCACCCTTATATAGCTACGGAGTCCCCGCTCCTTCCTAGAAAATCAAATTTTATCAGTTAACGCTCACTTTACCGGTAACAACTTGAAATGCTTACCATAAACACTGCCGCGCCCCTTTCATCATGTATCAATGATGTGTTGTAAAGTACAGGTTTTTGCAAATGTTCTGATTAGATTTATAGTTTATGTCACTGATACACTCTTTTCCTAAAAAATAATTATATTCCAAATATAGTAGTAATACAAGATAATTTCTGCAAACTCAGGGAATTTATAAAAACAATGAATTTTTTGTAAATTTTTGTCCATTTCTTGGCAGGCATTTTAGCTCGTTTCGACTACCGAGCGGCACGAGGTGTTTCTGCTATATGACTTTTTATTTAAATAACTATTAAGTTTAATTTAAATAATTTTACTCTCTACTACATTAATCTAATTTTTTTTCAGATCTTGATTTAATTTGTCGCATAATAGGTTTTAAAATTTTAAGCGGCTGGCTTGTTGGTCTTCCCCTTGATCTGTCGTACATGTGCCTCGCCTCACGTAGAGGCAAATCACTTTAAGAAGAATCTATTGTCATCATGCGCACAAAGCAAAAATTGGTTAGGAACAGTTCATTATATGTAATTAGGGATGGCAGTATTCAGGTTTTAGTGGCGTAGAGTTTTATGATCAACCAATCGGAAATTACTATTTATTTTTACTTGAAACACAGACGGACAGTTTTAAACCGCCATCTAACTAATATAAAATATCTTTTATATAACAATTAACATTAATAAAACAATAAGTTACTCAACAGATGTGTTTGCAGAACACTAGAATGAGATAGAAACCATTTAAGTAACATGGTATTCAATCATTTGCTTTATCGGATTTTACAAAATAACCTTGCTATAGCAGTATTTTTTAGGGATATTGATGCACACAACTCATATGGCGATATTATATTAAAAACTTTAAATTATAATTTAGTTGGTTATGTTTATTTTTTTACTATTTAACGCCATATCTTCCGTTTATACTATCAGCATACTCTTATATCTTCTATCACTAAATTCTGCCAATTACTCTGCTTTAATCGGGAAATGAATGAAAAACGAAACGGGGCGTGGGAGTATTTATAAGATGCACCCCCCACCCCCCACCCCAACCGTCACTGTAATAACTCAACTAAGCCATTGTTATTACATTTCTGCGCAATCTGGCATATGACGTTGGGTTCTTCTTAAAGTGATTTGCCTCTACCTTGCACACCCGAATCGGAGCTTCCCTGACTGGCGATTGTGACTGAATATTTTTGTGGTAAGTGTTTAAGTGTCATTATGGAAAAGTTCACAAATCCTCATTCCTTCATCTTATTTTAATTACTGGAAATGTTATTCGTATTCCCATATTATTATCGGTGTATGATATACAACCATATTCAATAATTCTTGAGTAATTTTTAATCACTACGTGGTAAAGTCGTGTTTGTACAATTCTCTGTCTACTATTTGTTTGTTGTAGGTCTCACATTTACATTTTCACTTTTCTTGAAAATGATTTATGAAATAACGACAAGGAATTTACCTTTGCTTCAAAATTTCGTTTGAAAACTTATAAAAGTTAAGAAAACAATCTTAATACTAAGAATACCAGCACGCCATTTAAAATATAGCTTCAACGCTTCCGTTATTTTATGTTATCCTATGAAAGCGAGTTATTAAAGAATTTCGTCAGTGTAACATCATTGTGAAGTTCAATCCTAAAGCTGGCTCTGGATATAAGTTTTGAACCTTTGAATTGATATTAATCTCAACAAACAATAATACGATGCGTAAACTTTATGACAAGCACGTGCGGTTTCCTCAAGTCTCACTCTCATAATAAAATGTATTCGTTAAAATTAAATTGCAGCAATTCGAGACACTTCGTGCCAGCATAATTTCGTATAAAATTGCATCTTCCACAATACGGTGGTTATTTTATTATTATTCGTGTTCGAGTGCATGGTCTCGTATATTTGCAATAAAATTATATGAAGTAATTCTAGTTTAATTTATAGCTTGGTTGGAACTGCCACATATCGCAATATGCTGGCGTGATTTAGATAGAAAACGGGACTTTTGGTGCTATTTATATCATAATCTGGCTTGTAGATATGAATAAATACATACAGAGTAGCTCGCTGTGTAGTCGAAGGCTGAGGAGCTCGTATACTTCATACTTGCTATTGAATAATAATGCGTTAGTTAAGATCAGAATTTATTTTGCTTGTGTTTCGGGTAAATATTGGACAAGCTTTGTAGATTTCGATAGTTAAGCACCACGTTCCATAAATAATAGCTCTTAAATGCTAGTTTAACAATAGGAATATACTGAAAGCACAAAAACTATTAAACATTTTGCGTTTTAAAATTGTTCACTTATATGGCCTATAAAGAAAAACCGAGAGAAATACGCGCTTTTTGAAAAAAAAATCAAGTCAATTTCCACAGCCCCCCCCCCCATCGGAATTTGAACTTTTTTCTGTCATTCGTTTGTGCATCAGTGAACAAACGTTTGTGCAACTCTCTATACAATTTTTGTATAACAAATCGTTTGTGCATCGTAGGTGCACAAATGTGCATGGTATACGACCGTTTGTGAACATCTCTATACTGAGGTACGAAGAAAATAAAGTGGAGGGGCTGTAGAAACGGCAGCCCTCACCGAAGAAATTTCGGATTTTTTATGTGCAATAGTTTGCACAACTTACACTACACAATAGAAAAACCGAGAAAAACACATTTAAAATAACTTTACTAATTAACATCGCCAATCAAGACCCGTAACTAAGTTTTTAAATTGTTCCATATTCGATCATTTTTTGCCATGTGATGTAATGCAATCAATGTATTCTTTTCCAATCAAAACATCAAATTTGTTTAGAACTTCTTCCCACGCAGTTACTTTGTTAAATCTGCCCAATTGTAATGAAGACTATTGAACAATAAAGGCAAATTGGACATTCACTACAATATAATATTTTGAGAAAGTATATACAAACGACCTTAAACGAACAATTATCCATTAAAAACAGAAGAAATGTTTGTAGTAAAGAAGTTATAGGCAAATCACTTTAAGAAGAACCCAACGTCATCATGCGCACAAAGCAAAAATTGGTTAGGAACAGTTCATTATATGTAATTAGGGATGGCAATATTCAGGTTTCAGTGACGTTGAGTTTTATGATCAACCAATCGGAAATTACCTTGTAAAAGTTTTAGATTTCATTACTATTTATTTTTACTTGATACACAGACGGACAGTTTTAAACCGCCATCTAACTAATATAAAATATCTTGTATATAACAATTAACATTAATAAAACAATAAGTTACTCAACAGATGTGTTTGCAGAACACTAGAATGAGATAGAAACCACTTAAGTAGGCCATGGTATTCAATCATTTGCTTTATCGGATTTTACAAAATAACCTTGCTATAGCAGTATTTTTTAGGGATATCGATGCACACAACTCATATGACGATATTATATTAAAATTTTTAAATTATAATTTAATTGGTTGTTTATTTTTTTACTATTTAACGCCATATCTTCCGTTTACACTGTAATAACTCAACTACGCCACTGTTATTACATTTCTGCGCAATCTGGCATATGACGTTGGGTTCTTCTTAAAGTGATTTGCCTATACCATTTCGACAGCCTTTGCAAATAGCTTTCCTTCTACCTTAGTATAGGAAAGTACATAATATTGGTTAGTATTGTTGTTGGCGCATATTGCACATACATAATTCTGCAAAAATCTCAACGTTTGTGCACTTTCGTACAGTAAGATAAAAGGAAAGTGATTTGCGGGGACCGAAGACCGCAGAAATTGTAACTTCTTTACCAAACAATTTTTTTCTCTTCTTTATGGATAATTGTTCGTTAGGGCGTAGCGTTTGTGCACTTTCTCAAACTATAATATAAAAAAATAAACATAGAACTGCCGAAGTGTCAGCGCCCATCAAATGAACTACGTTTTCTCACAAAACTTTTGTTGTGGACAGATAATGCAAAATGGGGCGGCAAGAAATGGGTGAACAGAGGATGGGCGTCTTGGTTTGCTTACCGTCCACACCTTGAGTACCTCTTACTACTTAGCGCCTTTCTTCAATTGTCGGTTGTTTCCACTAACGCTCGCGTTCAAATTGTTTTGTTTTGGAAATTCCCATTTTAAGTATGCCGAAATGCAAGTCCATATTTAATATTAGTTTACAAGCAAACTGTTTATTAAGCAAAAGATGTCATATGCGTAAACGTACAGATTTCAGAGTTTCTCATAGCGGTACCGGTAATATTGAACAGCATATAAAGTCTGAGAGACGTAAATGTGCCGACTGTGCACCGCTTCGAGTTCTTCGATGTTAAATTTTTCAAGAAATCGGACGAAAACAGACGTCATTGTAGTAAATGTATTGAAACATAAATACTCCCTGTATGTTTGTTGTGGTTTGTTTAGCATTCTTCTTAATCTTCTTTGGGAATGAAACCACTCGTAGTTTTTAAAATCTATTTTATTTACGTTTCGATCCATGACCTAGGATCGTTGTCAAAATAATAAAAACTTCAAGTTTGACATTTATGACATAAATTGAAGGTGACTGATTTATTGAAATATTTGGTTTGAGTACACTAAGCAAAAATTTTTAAAGTTGTAACGAATATATTTTCTGTAGTACTATTTTTGGAAGAACCGCATCTGTACAATTTTAGTCTGTGGTATTTTATTCTCGTATTTGATACTGTTATATCTGAAAGAAACAATTCCATAATGAAACCGGAAATCATGACCGTTTAATTAACTTCAATGCTTCACCCAGAGATATTTAATAATAATATACACTCGAGAAACATATTTAAAAGGGATCTAGTCGTTTGTGTTGCCTAACTTGCAGGCGGATTATGTCCTTTCAGTCGTTAAAATTAGGATAGCGCTTGCGTGAATATGGTCACGAGGTGATGCGAAAAGCAGGTGCGCCGTTCCTTACTTGTACGGTACAAATAACGAAGTCAGCCATTGAATTTGAGAATGTAGTTCAGACTGCATCGTACAGAAATGGGTTTCCAGGCTTTACATAAGTGGGGCCTCAGAATAGGCGTGTCGTGGTAGTAAAAATGGTTCGAGTCGGTATTTGGTATTTGTCAACGGTGAGTTCGCATTATTCAAATAATTTATAAAATATCTTTATTTCCTTAGCGCATGATGAAGTAACATACATTTGAAGTACACATGAATTAACTAGATATACGTATAAAGAGATTGGGACAATGTTCGTTTGTTAAGAAACTACAGCTGTTGTTTGGTGTTTGGTGTTTGGTTACAACCGATTAGTAGGCAGATTTCAGAAAACGTGCATCGCTGTTTGATAACTCGGGGACACAGCTTTATTAAAAACAGGTATCAAACCTTTCTTTTGTTATGTTTGTGAGACCTTGAGTGTGCTCACATAAATTGTAGTCGAAAATTGCTTAGTTATACTAAATTTTGTGCATAAAGAACAGCGTGGAGGATTATTGTTACGAAATGCTATTACAATAATTTTGTAAGATATACAGAACATTCACTTGTTAAAAAGATGAGATTCTAAAGTCCATTTCCTGTTTTCTAGAGAATTACTTGCAGATGTCAAATTTTAATAAGCTCATTATATTTAAAAAAAAGTTGAAATGTTATTTATCCAAGTTAGCTGCACGTGATTCAAATTTTTTCTAAGAAATAAATTAAACTTAATGTGAAAAACAGATGTAAACCAATAAACAGATCTGAGTATTTGGTATCAGAAACTTGTTATAAAATATTATTAAACTTAAGGTCTTGTTATGTCAAGACAGATTTATAAAGAGTTCAATTATATTATTTCATTTTTGTAATCCTATTTTAAAAGAAACGAAAAGAGAGAAACTATATTAAATTTAATTTTTGGACTCAAGTTTTTTTATTCCATGCACAATTAATTTTACTAAATTTTTTAAAAAAGAAAATAAGTTTTTTGGAATAATGAAATTAGACGAATGCTGAAGTAATTTAAAAAACACAGATATGCTACAACTGATTTGTTCTAGGTATTCATTTTTGATTCAAATACCTTTGGTGTGGTAATCTTAACATTATCCACCTGTAATTATTAGTCTGCTTTTTTTATTAGAAAGCACAAACAGTGTCTTTTTAATAGAGAATTTGTTGTGTACTTTTTCTTTCAGGATCATCGAGATCGAAGAGGTTGTAAGTATGCTCCAGAGGTTTCCAGATGTGTTAGTTCATTAAGTTGTAAGTTTTTTTATGGGGCTTATATCCCATGAGTTTCTGTATCTTCTCATAGGAGTATAGAGTTTCTGTATTGCCCATATAGTTACAGTGGCCCTCAATTCCCCTTTTTCTTTTTATATCAGCTTCCCTTTTTCTTTTCATATTAGCTTATTGTAGAGTTTATACCATCCCCACGCCCTTTCTCATTGCTCACCCTTGGGGTAATTCCCAGACTTAGCCGCGAACCAATAAGGCTTCACTTGTATCCAACTAGTGGAGGCCATAAAAAAAAGGTTACAAAGTTTAAAAGAATGATTGAAATGATTGAAACATATTGAAACATACAGCGATTGAGTAATTAAATGTTGATCATCGTAAATCGAATTTACAATTTTGACCGATGCTTCAAACCATGATAACAAGAACATATATCTTCTTTTGATGCGCTTTTATCCACCATACGAGGGTATACAAGTAAAATATTTTGATCTCCAAGATCAACATGAAACTTCTGATATTTTCAGTTTATTTTCTTTGCATCTCTGAATAGAGAAGTGCACAAACGTTCGTATACTGTGCACATTTGTGCACCTACAATGCACAAACGATTGGCTTTAAAAATCCTGAATTCCTTTGGTGGGGAGACTGCCGTTTCTACAGCCCCTCCACCTTATTTTCTCCGTATAGAGATGTGCACAAACGTTCGTATACGGTGCACATTTGTGCACTTACGATGCACAAACGATTGGCTATAAAAAATCCAAAATTTCTTTGGTGGGCCTGCCGTTTCCACCCCCCCCTTTTTTGTTTTCTTCGTATCTTTGTATAGAGAGATGCACAAACGTTTGTTTATTGTGCACATTTTTGCACCTACGATGCACAAACGAATGACGTAGAAAAAAGTTCAAATTTCGATTGTGGGGCGGGGCTGTGGAAATTGAACGAATCCTCATAGACAAGGTTGATAATGCCAGCATCTGAAAAATAAATAACTAGTGTATAAGTTAAAGCTAACGGTTTATTTAGAATACACAACCATGTAGTTTACCAAAATGGCAACTTTTAATAATAAATAATACTCGACTATGAATCCCAGTTACGGTTAAGAGACGTACGCAAGATAACTCGCCAAAAATATTATTATATACGACTTAACTTGTTACGGTATTCCGTGCAGACAAGAAAGAAAAGTATAGTATAAGCAAAGAAATCGCCCGCACCGAATACCGCAACAAAGTAAAGGGAATGCCAAGAATTAATGCCGTAATAGCTGAAAACGTCGTAGAGTGGATGGGTCACACAGAAAGAAAAATTGGAAACCTCAGGAAGTAGTTTTTTTACAAACCTTTAGTTAACAAACACGGTATCAAAAGAAATATTTACAAAAATCAAAACAAACATTTACGTAACGTCCTATTAAAACATGATATAAACGAGAACGTCAACTCGCATATAACACAACTTCAAAATATACATAAAATTTAAACAAATATCAATTAGGGATTATTTCCCAGACACATTTAGAATATTGTAACATATTAAAATTCTTGCGCAAATTTTTGTATTTAGCTATCATATAGCTATTTTAAATTATGCAAAATTGGTTTCACATTTCGTATTATATATTAGACGGTTGATATAGATATTAATATATTATTGTGGTATACTTTCATATTGAGTATTTTGTCATGAGCGGTTCGTGTTTCGCTGTTGGCTATTGTTTCTATAGCGTCTCAAGTCGGGCGAACTTGAGGGAATGCATTCAGCGTTGTAGCTTTCGAATCGTACATCGGATTGATTAGCTCAGGCGCACGGAGTGAGGATCAATCAATAAAAAGATAAGGTTTGGTTCTTTGAGCGGAATTAACCCTTTTTAACTTCAATACGGTTGTAATTAAAAGTAGTGGTAAAGTTGTTGACCCATTTATGTGCCAACTGGTGTTTGAGAATCGCTATTTGCGATGGCATTAAAGTTTAGTCGTTTAAAGAAAATAAAATGTTCGTATAATCTTCCCGGGTTTTGCCGTTACGACTAAAATGTTTTACAATGTAATTATGGAATTGCAGTATTCATCAACGCACTTTTTAGTTATACGTAGAAAATTTATATATCAAGAAATAATAAAAGAGCACACATGGTGTTTGTTCTACTTGGATTGAATACGTCCGGTGTCAGCTGTTTCGTTTAGAAGATGAAAGTTATTACTTCTGCTTTGGAATGGTTGTTGTAGAAAAAAAGTGTTTGTTTTTACGTAAACTAGATATTTTAGAAGTCCATATTAATACGAAGTTGATACTGGCGAGTGTTTGACTTTCTTTATATTGTTTACAGTTGAAGTTTTTATTGTTTTGCGTATAAACACAATAAAATGCTATTACAATTATTGAAATTATACTAAGAAAGAACATAAACTTTTTAACTTACACTCAGTTTAAAAATTATAAATATGATAGTCTTATGAAAATTGTGGATAAATATTTTTCATATCAAGTTTAAAATTTAAAGTTTTATATAAAACATAGAGATCTAGTTTGTTAAATGTACATCAAAGTTCATTTGTTAAACATGTGTAGATAAGCAATTCAATTGTGATCCAAACACGTTCAGCCTGTCCGATTGGAGTCCAAGATAACTTATTGTAATTACTTTAAAGGACTTTTGATCTTTAAACTTGTTTGTATTCTAGTGAACATTATATCTTTGACATTCAATTTTTTTATTCATGAGCTTGAAGTATTTTTGAAAGTACGCGAGTTACGTTTCGGGCCTTGGGTGCTGCCTTTCTAAAAAATCTTCTTAAAAACTTCTCGTAACAAATTTATTTCTTAAACAGTAATTACATATGGAATTTTGAGGAACTGGGTAAAATTATACTAAGTCGAAATAATAATAATTGTATTTAAATTAGGACGAATAGCCTAAGCAAACAACAATGTAATTCGCTGTGTCTTTCTCGTCTATCTCTACTTGGTGATGTCCTGAGGCTAGGTCTAACGTTGAAAAATAGTGACACTTTCCTAGTTTGTCTAAAATTTCGATGATATTGGGTAGTGAGTATTTGTCGTCTACCGTTTTTTCGTTTAGCTTTCTATAGTCTATAACCATTTGATATTTTCGTTTGCCTGAGGCGTTTAATTTCTTTGGTACTATTATTACAGGGCTGCTCCATGGTGAGTTCGAGTGTTGTATTATATCTTGCTCTAATAAATCTGCTACCTGTCTATCTGCTTCTTCTTGGGTTGTCTGAGGTAGGCTGTATGCTTTGGTAAAATTGGTTTGTTATCTGTTAATTCTATATTGTGTTTGACTGTGATATAGTAAAAGTTACAGGTATTCTTTCGCAATGGAATATATCGCGGTATTCAAAACATAAGTCTTTAATTGCTCTCTCCTCTTCGTTGTTGATGTCGTTATTGAAGCGAATGTTAATTAAATTTTCTCTTAACATTCTGTCGTTTTCTATAGGGTTGTAATCGTTTTCTAAATTTTCGTGTGTTTCAACTTCGTTAAAATTAATTTTTTTTTCGTTAATTGGGTTTGTCAGAGATAGTTCTACAGTGTAGTCATTTGAGTTTAGAATTGTTGTAGTGGCGTAATTGTCCTTTATTTGTACTAATGCTGTGGGTGTTTCTACTCCAGGTTGGAATGTTATGTGGTTTATAATGCCTACGTCGTTTTTTGAATTTACTAAAAATTTTATTCGTTTCTCTGTCCGGGGTTCTTTCTACAGTATATTTTTGCTCGGTTGGTATATTACTATTTTGGAATTTAATGGGGATTTGTCCGTGTTTTGTTCCTAATGAGCGGCTTTTATATCGATATATACCCCTAATTTTCTTATATTAATCCGTCATATTTATGGTTAAATTTGAAAATGCAAAATTTATGTTTCATTCTTACGTTGAAAGTTTTTGGTAAGGGTATGTTTGCTATGAATTGGTGTAATGTTGCTTGATGGGCTGTTTTAATTTTAAAGGGTTCTCGTTCTACAAAATCTAAATAAGGTTGTTTTACGGTTCGGGGGCTAATTAATGTTTTTGAAGATCCGGTATCAATTAATTATTTGAGTTCTGCATGGGGTATTTCTATGTAAGCCAATATTTGTTGATTGATATTATTTAAATTAATTATGTTTGGTCGTTCATAAATTGGTCTATCTGAAAATTTAAGTATGTATTTTCTTCGTCTTCTTCTTCCTAGTTTTCACATGGGTCGTTACGTTTGTAAGTTTCTAATTGATTTGATTCATCGTCTCTACTGGGGTTTGCATAATTATTTCTGTCATTATTAAATTATTCTACTTCTTGGTGGAATAGTTCTTCGTAAGTGAAGTTTTGTTTTTGATTGTAATATGGTTTAATTTGTGTTATTTTTGTATTTGGTCTGGTGTTACCAGATGAAGTGTCCATGGGAGTTGGTTTGTAGTAATTGTTGGGGTTATACTCGTTATTTATCATCGGTGCGTTTCTGAGGGGGTTTGCGCTGAATATTTGCCTTTGTTGGTTTATGTTTTGGTTGAATTTTGGTGTAAATGTGGGTTTTGTAAAATTTGAATTAAATGTTGGTCTCGAAAATTGTCTAAGTTGATTTTTGATTTTGTGTTATTAAAATTTGGATTGTTAATTCGCGGTTGATTCATTTGTGCGTTAAATGGTGTAAATTTTGGTTGGGTGGTTATTTGTCTCGCGGCTTGTATAGTTTTTATCGGTGAGTAGTTTTTGTTTGCGTTAGGGTTATACAGTCTATTTCGATAATACATAACGTTTTCTTTTTCTATGATCATATTCATTGCTTCTTTTAAATTTTGAGGATACTGGAATCTTATCCTGTCTGATAATCGTTCAGGTAGTGCGTTTATGTAGGTGTCCAGTGCCATTTTGTCGTACATTTTTGTCTTTAATAAGCGGATATTTTGCTCGCGTTCTTCGATTTATAGTTTGGTTAGAATTAAACTTTGTACGTCTTGGCATTTCATTCCGAATTGATATGGGGATTGGTTACTTCCCATTCTTAGGTTTATTAGATCGCGGATTAGAAGTTTGATGTTGTGTTGATTGCCAAAATATACAATTAGTGTGAGTTTGAAACTGTCCCATTCGATGATGTCATCTCGGCTGGCAATTAGTGTTAGTGCCCTTCCGGTCAGGTTACTAATTATCAGGCGTAAAAGTAAAACATTGCTTTCGATTTCGTTGGATTTATAGAAGGTTTTTAAAAATGTTTCACACGCGGTAATGAAATTTCCTATGAGGGTTTGCTCTCCGTTATATTGGGAGATACTTTAGAGATAAATCTTCATATCGGAATTCATAGTCGTTAATGGCTGTTTTCGGTTTTAATTAATTTCAAGTTTTTGTATAAATTGAGATTTACTTTTCGGTTTGGTTTGTATTGCGTTATTTAAAGAATCGCTTTACTTATATTTTGTACGTAATTATACGGTGTCATATAATTAAATTGAGGAATTACTGCTTGGTAATGACTGGTCAATTATTGTCGCCGTGAGTGTATTTTTATTCTTTGTAAATATTACAGTTGTTGCGAATTGAGTTTTAATTTTCTGGATGGTTCTATGTAGGTATAATTGTGCGTCTTTATTTCGGTCTTGCTGAGTAATTAGTGTCTGTAATAATCAGTTGCTATATTCGTCTCAGTAGGTGTTAATTGATAAGTGCATAAAATGCTTCTCTATAATTGTACAATCTCGTTAGCTTGAATGTCTAATTATAAAGTTTTAAGTCTGCTGAAAGGTGTTATTTCAACCTCGGTTACAAGTTTTGTTGCAATAAATTGCATATATGTTTCTTTATAATTAAATGCTTTCGTACTGAAAATATTCAGTTATATTTTATAGATTTGGATTTTTCTGAATAGTTTTTATTCAATGATGATTTTCGGTAATAATTGTATAAGAATCGCGTTGTAAATTTGCGCGCTGAGTTAGTTTAATAATAAATTACAAAATGCTTCTACAATTACGCATTTCTGTCAATTTGTTGCGCTGAAGTGTATTATTTATAGAATTCGATGAAAGTTAAAGTTTTGAATAATTCGTTTTCTTAGTTTAATTGCTTATAACAAGAATTGCGTTTTATTTATACATTAAGCTTTCGGTGATAATATTTGCTGTACATAAAATGGTAAAAATAATTGCGTTCTATTTTTGTACTTTAAAGTTTCGTTTTATATTAATAATTCGTAATAATTTGTAGTAATTTGCGTATATAAATGTCTTTTATAGTTCTCTTGTTTTGGGAACTTGCATAGCTCATGTCTGCTTATTTCTTTATTTAATTCATTTATACAATGTAACAGCCTTAACTATAATAATTGCGGTTTCTTAACCGTCTGTGACCTGCACCTGTAGTATCACTTACGTCTGTTATATATATATATATATATATATATATATATATTTGGGGATATGTAACTCACGTACACATTTATTGTGAGGACACAGATGGTGTTCTCTCTGTGATAACTTGATTGTTTTATGTCTCAGGTTTAACTTGATATGCCGTTGCAAGTACTCAAGTCGTGGGTCCAATTGATGAGGTAGTTTACTAATGAATATTTTTTTATAATACCAGAAGGTTTCTGCATGTCCCTTGTGGTTTCTGCTTTGCTTGTATTTTCACGAACACAGTAGCGTCTAAAAAAATTTTTTTGTCAACAAAATCGCCCATGACCCTAGCTCATGTCTCTCGCATAAGGTATTTTTTAAGTTTATCCTGCAAGTAACAAGTGTTCCTATAATTTTTGTAGCCACCATTTAACTCATCATACTTAGGCTCGTTTTTGATTGTTCTATATTAGCGTTTGACGCATTGGGACAAAGTTTGTAACAATATAAATAACAAGTACTAGTAAATTTACACAAGATTTCTAGCCCTAAATAAATACAAGATGAACAATAGATATAATATGTACGGTAATACAAAGCTTCTTGCCTGCTCCTTACCGAAGTGCACTTCCTAAAAGTAATAACATAATCCAAAATGAAAGGTAACCAAGTGTTAAACTTAATTTATATTATAATCAGCAAACAATTTGTTGATGTTAGCATTTCCTAAATCTTAAGTTAAAGTAAGTAAAATTGCTCAACAATAGTTTCTGTTTATCTTAATTGTGACTTGAAAGCAATCACGTAATCACTTTGTGCACTAACATAAGAACGTAAATTTTAGAACCGCAGTTTAAAACCACGAGTAATAAAAACTAAAGCACTGGCGCGGTTATTAACCATAAAAAGAAGAATTAACTGGATTTTATAGAAATCATAAAAAAAGGAGCACCAGCCTGCCTCTGGTATCATCGTAGCAGATCGCAGATCTGAAAGTGCGTAGTTACAATTGTCAACGGACCGGATACTTCTATGACACAACATTCCTACTTGGCTGAGTTTGACATAAAAAACCAGAGCAAAGCAATGCCTCTTAAAAGAAAGCATCTTAAGTAGCACCGCGACTTTGCAGAGTTTCTTCACGTGAAAAGACGCTGTATAGAATAAAATGTTTTCCGACGCTCGTCCGGTATATATAGGGGAGAGAGACCACCGGATGGTAACGTGTTTTCCTTTCAAAGCATTTCCCATCGACAAAATACTACCTCGAAAAGTATTGTCAAAACAATTGCAAAGTGGTCTCAGAACGCCACCTGCAAACAAATGCAACTATAAAAGCAAATAGCCTTAATACAACATGACGACTTCCATGAAGTATGTCTACGTGAGAAACCCCTGCCCGGTAGTATACATCCGTCTACTCAAATTGTTAGATATGTCTGCAACCCATCTTATAGCATGATGTAGTTGAGCGTATAACAGATGGACCTGCTTGCTGTATAAAGCCATAGAAATTTACTGTTGCAAAAAATACTACCAGGAAAAGAAAAGCAAGTGCACAATTTTCGATTGTTCGCAATCTGTGCCAATGAACACATGTGTGATAACGGAACGGAATAATAGTATTTCACGCTGACTCATTAAACGTATTTTTATTTAAGAGATGCAGGTGTTTTAAGTTTATTTTAGAGAACCCGTAATGCGAGTTTTTTTAACATTTGCTAACCAAAGCAAATTGTCATAGAATAGATTCCACATATTTAACGTTGTAACTAAACACTTAATGAGATTTTATAGGTTTCTTAATTAAGTAATCATTTTAATTTGAAAGATAGTCGAACTTGTTCACAAAAATTCGTAATTCGTGAATACAATAAGAAATTCGACAAATGCAGAAACTGTACGTAACAAGCTGGTGGAAGGTAACTCAATAAATGCACTTATTTATTATTAGACGGAGTATGCAACGTCGTCCCAGAAGGAACTGTGGATCTTTAACTGTGGCCACTCAATTTATGGACTAAGCACTTCAACCAAAACTATTAGACTCTAAAAATGACAATTTATTGTACATTATCTAACATGCTTCGGTTAAGAGAAGTACGCACAATAGCTTTCCAACAATATTATTATGTACGTACGACTTACCCGATAGAAGATAAAACTCAATAAATTCACTTGTTGTTAGATGTGGTACGTATCGTCAGCCCGGAAGGCACCGTGCGTCTTTAACTGTGTCCATTCTTTCTATTTACTATAGCATTTTAACTAAAACTATTACATCCTAAAAATGGCAATTTATTGCACGCTACCGGTTTTATCAATACAATTGCAACAATGAAAAACATGTTCCTAGTTTAAGATTAATAAGCTTTCTGTAACTACAGGCTGGCATTAATTTTATGCCATTAATTTAAATGGGGCGAAGAAACTAATAAGAGAAACAGATATTGTTAATCAACCTGTGGTCTAAGACGAATGGTTAAACTACGGGACACACAAAAAATATCAAAACTGTTAAGAACCACTGCAATGTTAGTTAGGTCACAAATCAAATACACAATAACATCATCCTTCAGAGTCGACCAACCAAGTTGTGACATTCTGCAAACATAAATTAGTGAAATATATGGTATTTGAGCAGTAAAATAAAATAACTGTAGTTGCTACTAAAATTAGTTTAAATTTGTTTGAAATATACGCATGTTCTGATCGTAATCTCGTAATCACAACAAAAATAATATTCTATGATGCTAATTTGGTCCACTGCATTGGGTTTCTCACCCCGTAGTCTGAGTCTGAGGTTTATTGCAATTTAGCTATTATGCGCGTACGATAGCCCATTTTAAGTTGATTGTACCTTTTCGCTAAAATAGTTCGCAAGTGAAACGTGTTAAATGTTTCGCAAACGTGTTTTTCTTGTTTGATTTTATTACTTGTGGCGAACAGGATACATTTCTGCCATCTGCTTTGGTAATACACGTAAACACAGTATTGTGACTTAATTGTAATTTTCCTAGGTTTTAGACAATTAAAGGTATTTTGTGTAATTTAGTGAATTGCATGGAGGCAATGGTCATTTTGAACACTTGTTGTGAAATCAACTGATGTAGGTGATGTGATTCAGTATAACACCAGTATAGGTGAGTAATTTCCTACAAACATGTAACAAAACAGCAGTCCTAAAACCTTTACTTAAATTAACATATGTAGAGCATTTAAAAATTGGTCCAAAATTAAAATGTCTTATAGTTTTTGCGTTAAGCCAATCAATCTCTATCACCTCCTCAATTTAATGACATAAAACTAATGCCACCCTGTATATTTTAATTAAGATGCGTTGTGTTGTGTATGGGAAACTGTTCTGCAAGTAGTCGCAGGACTTATCCACTTCAGCGCAGCTGGGTATGACTGGAAAGTTTCTGCAGAGCTTAATAACTCACTCCCTCTGAGGTTTCTTGACTCTGAAAATATAGCAACCCGGGAGGATACAGATACCAATCATAAACCATATACCAATCACGGTATTTTTTTTCGGGGTAACTAAACCAAAACTAGCTCTTCTTTCTGGAAGGATATGCAGAGTATAGCTCTAGACTACTACACTAATTCTACTTCCAGCACCGTTCACAATCTTTCTCCACATCTCTCGGTCTCTACGCATTTCCTTTGCCTTTGCAACATTCAAACATTGCTTTTGACGTGCTCTTTTGTTTCTCAAACTTCTCACCTGTCATTATTTCAAAACCTCTTCTACTACATCTAACCATCTTTTACGCGGTCTGCCCCTTGCAGCTCTACCAGTCATCTTACTTGCATGTATGCGTTTGGTAAGTCTACCCTCGTTCATTCTTTCCACATGTACAAACCATCTAAGTGTGCGTCGCGCACTCAATTTCTTAAGGGTCACTTGCACCCCACACTCTGCTCTGGCCCATTCATTTGGCATCTTGTCTCTCAATGTTTCCCCGCTTCTTAGGAATCTCATTACTGCTGAATTTGTACGACTACCATGCTTCTTTTGCCAGATCCAAGTTTCGCTCCCATACAGAACGGTTGGCACAAACACACTGCTGTAAATGGTCAGCTTTGCATTTATACTCAATCCTTGATTTCTGTTCACTGCCCACATACTTTCAGACACTTTTCTTCCAGCATTTTCTCTTCTTTCTATTTCACCACCAGCTTTCTATTACTCAAAAACTTACTATCAAGGTACACAAAGTCATCGTATATATATATATATATATATAATATATATATATATATATATATATATATAGGTATGATAACGCCGTACTCGGTGTAATGACGTTTTTACTTAACTCCACCGCTGTGTTCTCAAAACAAATATTAATTTTACTATTATGCTACGGCTAGCCCTATTTAATCTACACAGAGTGCACAACATTACGATGATCAATTTTTCTCTTCTCCACCCCTTTATGATTATCTCTTTCTTTGAATTTATAAAACGAAGTCAATTAATTTCATATCATGAAAAGAAATATTTTTTATAAGTTTTGAAAAATATTTAAATACACCCTTCAATCAATCGATATCAAATGTATCATTTACCCCAAAATTTATATGCTTAGAAATCAATCTAAAGTTACGAAAAACTACCTCTTTTTACCAAAGAGACCTGGAACGTTCTGAATCCCTTTATAATATATTACGTACTTTTAACGTATGCAATGTTTGTTGCTGACTTCGTTACACTTTTATATAAATTAAGTAAATTCAGTATTGAAATTTAAATAGAAAAAATATCTTAAAACTAATTAGATCTGACCTGTTACAGGTTTTTCGGGTTGTGGATCAACACCCTTTGTTGTCCTCATTCGTCTATCCGTGCTCTGTTTAGTTGAACCCCTCGTTTTCCATAAATTACTTCGTGCTTCTTTATTTTATTTGCATTGAATGTCGCAACTCAAAATTGTACCAGAATTGTACCAAAATATAATTGTCGACGCTGATTTAAAATGTAATATTATATTGATCCAGATTTGAATTATTCTCATTAACACATTTGAAATATTCTATCGCCTAATTCGAAATATTATATCAATCCATTTAAAATATCCCCACATTCGAATTATCATCAACACAATTGAATTATAATATCTATCCATTCGAAATTATTGTATCAACCAAAATTTGAATTATTGTCATCACATTCGAAATATCCACACATTCGAAATATTATATCTGTCCACACATTTGAATTTGTATACCATCAATTAGAATTATCTTCAACACAATTGAATTAAAATATCTATCCACTCGAATTTGAAGCCCTATTATTATTAATATTTAGTGTAAATAAATTACCCCAAATTCTACTCACGTTAAACGGCAAAAGAAGTCTTCATATTTGTTGCACTTTTTTGTCACTATAACGTACTTGATATTTTATTATAATTACGCGTGACCTTCTGATTAGCAGTGGCGCAGCTTTGCCCTGCCTGAGTTTAAATTGACTAGTCTTATCATTGCTCGGTGTTAAATATAGGCTGTTCCCACTTACATGTGGGCTGGGTTTTCAACAAGTCTTGGAGATATCTTAACCAATCAGGTCTTTGTATTTCCTGCATTTTGAAGTGGTTTCTGATGTAATATATTCGGTTTTCCGTGTAATACCTATTTGCCACAGATACCTCGTTATCTTGACCATACGTTGTTTGGTTTAGATATCGCCTCTTGGATAATTGAACAAAATAAATGATGTAATCTTAATTCTATTTTCGTTTATGTATTTTTGAAACTGCGTTTTCTTATCAAAATGTTTATTGTTTCTGCGTAATTGCGTGAAGCTTTGTTAGGTTTTATCTCTTATCTCCGTATTTGTTTTATAACTAATTAGAACACTTTTCAACGCGTGTTTAATTACATGTACTATCACTTCTCTTGAATACGCGTACTTTTACTGAAAGATATTCTCACTTGCATTACTTAAAATTGATTATGGACTATATACAAAGTATTAAATATTGCTATTTACATAATGTATGAATTACTTAATTTTCTGCTAAATAAATGCAGTTTTCTGCTTCCTATTGCAATTTATGGTTACTACACGACCCTTGCTATTCAATACACCCCTAAACAACCCCTTATCACAGCATTATATATATATATATATATATACATATATAAAAATATGTGCTCCACTCAACGAACTAGTCTATTTTTTTTAAATAGTTTTATTGATGTAAAATTGGGATGACGTAGTCCAAATTAAAAACGCAATATAGTATTTAGCATAACATTTAATTATTATCTTACGTTTCGGCAAAGGTTTTTGCCTTTTTGAGACACTGCAAAAATGACATATAGAATGACAGTTAGTAACAGATTAAAAATATTTAATTGAAAGTTGTTATTGCTTGTGGTTCCGGTCATATATGTGATATCATTAAAATAGATGAGATTGAATTTTATAATTTTGCAAATCTTGTTGTACTTCTTTTTCTACAAATCTATAGAAAATGATATAGAATACCACAAACATGTTTGCCCTAAAAACGTACAGCGTTTCTACCGAGAAAATTTGAATATTAATTTTAATAAATTACATTCTAGGGTATTGTAGATTTAGGACTGAAGTGTACAAGCTAGGGCACCCCATTTATCCTAACCTCTGTGATAAATCACATTCGCATCATATGCTCCAGATTCAGTATTTAATTTGAATGGATTTACTTACGTATCCTTCATAGATCACAATTTGAAAATGTTTGTTCTTTTGAGCAAGAACTAAATTCCCTGCATTCATTCAGAATGGCATAGACTTCGCTGTTATCTTTATCATCTGAATGCTTGCGTTTGGTTTTAGCTAGTCTGCTTGGGTATATTGTTTGAAAGTTTGAGGGTTATGAGGTTAGCTTGGATTCTTAAGAGTGGTTTTGTTGAGCTTGTCACGCGGCATATTCATTATTCTGCAAATAAGCATACGTGAAAAGCTGGCAGAAACAGGGTATAAGCATAAGCAAGTGTTCAATATAATAGCGGGAGATTCCTCGGCGACCGCAGCCCGCGTGCGCTGCTCCTCTCCTAGGCTAGCGTCTCGAAACCGCACATTTCAACCCCCTTCAACCCCATCCCACCCTCTGTACACTCTTAACAGCAACGAGGGAGCATTTTACTGTTTTATTGATTAATTGAGTTCAGCCGAATTTCTCTCGCTTTTGGATTTCGGTTTTATTACGTTTTATAGTTATCTTTATGGCGAGTTTTTTGTGCTCGATGAACTTGATGATTTTAATGTTTTATTGTCTTAGTAGTCACAGCATTATTTGTAATTTTCATTCTGAGCGATTATTGCAATTTAATTCTGTTTTCCGGAATTAATTTTTATTGGTATTTTAATGTTTTTGTTGATACGCCGTTGTGACTGCTTTTATTACTATATTAAAGCAATCTGAAAGAGTTTTGATGAACTTTTCAAATAATGTTAAAGTTTTGTTAGTTGTGTAATCACTTGAATATTGTAGTTTTAGAAAGAATTAAATAGAATACGGGCCTTAGTGAAACTTTTCCTTACATATGAATTTTCAATACTCTCCTGAAACTCTAAATTATTTTATTTAAAAAAATAATTTCACTAAGCAAAAAAAAAGCTTTGACAAACTTGGCCTTTATTTTTGTCTGTTATTACATGCCTTAATTAGTTATGTTGACATTCTACAGAACGGATAATTGTTCCATGATCAAGGTCTTAATCATATCGGGCATTTCTATCAAATTAATTAACTCTAAAATTCTAAAATTATATTTAAAAGTGTCTACTTAAGCGTAGACAAAAATTAACGTTTTACTCAAAGTTTGAAGATTTCTTAACTCAAACTAGGGTTTTCAAGATAAAGAACCATGGTTCACTCCAAGGTGCATTTCTTTGCCCCCTCCCCTATTTCAAATTTTTAATATCAGAGTATTTTATAGTTTTGTGCCGCTTAAGTGCTATTTTGTACTGGAAACGTAGAGATTTGTGCTGCCTCCCAAACAGATAACTGTGCGAGGGACTAAGGTAACTGGAGTCCCGACCACTTACAATTCTGGACAGAAACTTTGTGAGAATTTGTGCTGTTTTCTGCCGGTATCCCTGAGTTTTGTGAGGAAATGCGAGCCCCATCCAGTTAAACATTGGACTAAAACTTTGCCATTGTGTCGATTACTCCGGGTTTTCATGCTGCGTCCCAAACAGAGATATTGTGGGAGGGGCCGAGGAAAGGGAAACCCCGCCCACTTATAGTTCTGGACTAAAACTTTTTCAAAAATTTGTACTGTGCTATCTTACGCCGATAACCCCGAATTGTGTGCTGCCTTCCAATCAGAGATACTGTGGGGGGAGCTTAGGCAACGGGAGATATTGCGAAGGCTTAAGTTATCATTTATTGTTGTTATTATTTTGAGGAATAGTTTTAGTTTAGTTCAAAAATGGAGCACAACGAGGTTAAAGCACGGTATCCACCGTACCTTATCATAAACCCAAGGTACTACAAAATTGTTTGTACGGGTTTTTTCCTTAAACGTTGTTGTATTTTTAAAATGATATAAACACGTAAGTAAAAAAGCGATTCTAGAAACACTTTATTATCAAACAATATAATACGCAACTTTGAGAATTCGCATTACTCTACACAATTGCACAGCGATATTACCTTAAAATTAAGTAATGCAGCAACGTTGGCAAAAGAAAAATACCTAAATTGATTAATAAAATTAACTGTACATCAATAAAATAGTTCAAATAACGTTTGTTGTATATTGAGATTCGATTTTAACCTAATACTTAACAAAATATGCTTGATTAACGCCGATTATTGTATGTGACTTGAGATACAGGTTAAAGTTAAAGTTTTTATAGTTTTTATACCAGTAAAAAGTTCGATGTATAGAAAAGTTGTAATAGCCATGTAATTGTAATATACCTACCGCGTGAGGGTATCCAATTAACAATATATAATAAATGGCAGGACCTCTAGCACTATCGTACCCTCACGTTTCGGGACATTGCCTTGCAAGCTGCAGCAGTCGGTGAGAGGAGGGGTTCATTAAACAAGCACACTAAGACGAAATTCCGATTGTTTTATTAAATGGGCTACTAACTAAAACTTCATCTAATTACATATGCATACAAAAATATACAGTAATTAACATTATTTACAATAGGGCGCCACCATGGGAATTAAACGGCCCATGGACCAATCGCGGTAATAGCTCTCGTCGCACTTTGTTCGTGGGCGATGAACCAAGATTGCAGGACAGGAAATAAATCACTTCACAGGGGCTAATCTTTTAAAGTCTCCGGCTAGCACAAACACAACTTAACTAAACAAACTAAAATCCTTATTTTATGAATATTAATAACAGTTCTGGGTGAAACCACCCCCTATACAATAATTAATTAATTCTACCGTAGTCTACTTAACTTGCATATGGCGACGACCCTCCTTTAACCACGGGGTTATCAACACCAGGAAAAATACGACCTTCTCAAGGGTCAAATAGTACAGTAACCTGACTCCTGACCTGAGCTTTGCATACTCAGGTAATCTCGTGGCTTAGTGATTAACGGCCTCTGACACCGTCGAAACACAATATAATAGGAGACCCTTCTAAGTGGGGCGGTCTCTAAAACCATAATCTAACGGATCAATTTACTTGAACTGAGCTTTAACCCGGAATTGTATTTTATGGAAGTCGACAAGTACTGTATTTAAACAAATAACTGACTTATGCTGCATAACACAGCCTTGAGTTCATGGTAATACCACATATACTAATTACTTACTCAGAGAAATAACTAACTTAGAACATAACGGCACGCACTTGAATTCAGAGAAATAAAACACTTCATTCAATCGTGCAAATAACCGCCAGCTTTAAACTCTAACGCGTCTGGAAATAAACAACCCCCATTACACCCGGCTGGCATCCTTATATACATTTAAGTTAATTGAAAAATAACCCCTTGCCTAGCTCTCATACTCGACTTATGATACGCCGGTCGTAAATCTTTAAGATTAATTAAACTCCCAATTGCACTAAGATAGCCACACAAGTAGATCTTGGGACTAATTTTTAGTTGAGTACTCCGCTAATTGAAAAATTCCTTCCGACCACCCAGACATAAATAGGGTCCTCGAATATGATTGACGTCTAATCATAGATAGCAACTAATCTGACATGTTTAGTGCCTTTCAAGTAAAGTGCCTTTAGAAAAATTAATTAACTCTTGGATTATATTTTCCTGGAACTTCGCTAAGACGCTACTTGGGTGATCTTGCAACCGTTTACAATTGCAGACATACTTATGCTACAAGACCTTCATTCTAATAATTAGAATGCTAAAATTATGCTAGAAAATAACTGTTTTTAGAAATAATAGAACTATTAGAGCGTCATAAAACAGTATGTTACAGCCAATGTATAAGAATATATTCGAAATACAAAGAAAGTCAATTTCCTTATCAAAACGTAGAAATTAAAGCTTTGAATTAAAAAAGTAAGATAACATTATTAAGTAGTGATTAAAAATGACATGTAAATTACAGGGTACACAACAACAATTGTCAGTTTTCTGTTACTATTATGTCCCCTACTTTTCTTGCTTTTGTAAGTAGATCATCCTTGTAATATGTTTCAGACCGTTGTAAGTGGGGCTTCGAACTTTTACTTAAATAAAATTTCCATTTTATCCCAAAGATACCTGGCTAAGAAGACTAGTGCTGTAGGTATGTATTACTACATACAATTAATATTAATAATTATATAATAATATAATTATAAAATATAATTATTAAAATATAATTATAAAATATAATTAAATAATAAATATTGATGTGATAAAGAGGTCACGAGAGGTCATTTATTGCCAAATTCTATCAATAAAACTCACCCAAATAAAAGGAAGCCGGAAAGATTAAAATTTCCGAATATTCATTGTTCTAGCTGTATAAAAATAAGCGTATTACATGGTCAAAGTTATTAAATTCATTCGTGATAATATAAAGCATATTTTTCCGCATGTGTAAATGCGGCTTACTTAATAAAAACGAGTTTCATTCCAAGATATAAAATAAAAAGCTATTTAAAATATCCGCGAAAAACCCAAATCAATCTTATTGCATTTAGCAAATTGAAGCTTTAATTAATTATGTAATTCTCCTGAAATCTGTATTTATATTAGCATGCAAAGCAATTGCAAGCTAAAGTTATTTATGTAATAAATTTTTAGTGTGAAAATTATGAGTATGAACACGTTTCAATTACCGTTTGTAAAACCACAAAGAAAACAATCGCGAGCTTTTTTCGTGTGTGTAGGTAAAGCCTTCAGTCTTTAAGGTACGAAGCCATTCATTTTTTATAAAAATCCACCTCCCGTACATAAAGTATTTGCCTTATTTATCCTTAAAATCCATTTATTGAGTCTGCAAAGAAAAGAGAACGCATTGGGGCCTAAATTCTAGAACTTCTGTAATTAATAAAGAAAAATGCGTCATCTGTACTGATAAATACAATTAAAACTATTAAATAACTAAATATTGAATAAACGCCGGTTCAAAGAGCTTGCGATAACATAAAAATGTAATAAAAATCAATAAGAATTATTTATAGTTTTCCGTGTTACAATAAGATAGAATAAGACGCGACCATTAACTCCGTATGTTAGGCAAAGATAAACGGCACGTTTTACTACATACATAAATCATAATTGAGACTAATTGGATGGTTAAACCCGTGTATGTTCGGAAATATTGCATCACGTAGGTGACCAATTTTTAGGTGTATATGAAAAAATATCGAACGCCGATGTATAAAGATAATTTTTGTATATGAGCCGGGCTCTCGTGCGTATTTTTATACATTACTACTTCAATTCTTTCTTTGATTGGGTATACTTTCCTCACGAGTAAAAATATAACTTAAACAACTTCCATTCTAACCGTAAGTTTCGACGCGAACAATTATTCTTCCCCTCCCCCTTTGGTCAGGACTATTTCAACACCTTATAATCCTATGCTTAGTTCTGCAATATCTCAACGGTCGCTAAATACCTCACTCTCCTACCAGCGCAACGCCACAACTCATTTGTACTCCACAAGTGGCGCCTACCTTCTGAATTTTCCTATAACGTTCTACGTATTAAACAACTGCTTGAGACACCCATCATCTCTTCTGCAGCCGTGCGGTTCGTTTTCTGATCTAATAATTATCGTCACTGACACCATTGTCACTGTATAGGTTCCCTTAATGTATACGAACTAATAACATTAGTACAACTTTAATTTTACACAGCTTTTTACATTCATTATTTATTTTCTAATTTGTTTTTTATCACGTTTTTTACTATAATTTTGCTTATCCTCCGCTTACCTATTTTTGTTGTTAGGTGTATTTCAGATTTGTTTAAAATTTTTATACGTCTTCATTTGGCTCTATCTTTAAATTTCTAATGTTTCTTCCGCCATACGTATTTTAATTTGTTCTTTCGCAGTATAGCCTTTGTAGAATTTTGTAGGATATTCTATTTTGGTTATCAATAGCGCTAAAATCATAATCACTACACATTGAATCCTAGTAACTACTAACAGATTTTTTTATCTTTTCACTTGATCACTACTTCAAAGTTGTCTCCACTGTTTCTTGTGCCGAACTAACACTATCGGTGCCCCGTAACTATTTTTACTTACGTCTTTCTTAGTATGCTTTTTACACATAAGTCGTTGCCTGCCTACCTCTGCATACTTAATCTTTTGCTGTTCTTTATTAACGTCGTAACCATTCCTTTAAGTCGCAAAATATTTTTTATCATTATGTCATGCTTTCTTTTAATTACACTTGTCTAATTGCTGAACGATGTTCTGGGACTCTAAAGCAACTAACTTTATTTATTCCAATTATCTTACGCATTTACCTACATTCCCGCATCTCAAAAGTTTCTAACTTTCAACTTTTTCTTTGCCTAATGTTCATGTTTGGAAGCCGTATAGTGTTATGTTATAAACATACGCCTTCAATAATCTTTTCCTAGAAACGGTAGTTAACCTACATTTTAATATCGCACCTTGCACATTAAAGGATATCTTTTCTTCAACTTGTATTGTCATTTGTAATTCAACTTTTTACGTATTAATGATGGTTGCTTTATCCTATTTCATTTTTTTTGTTTTTGAAATTTATATGGTTTTGCTTCATACTCCTATCTTTTTCTGCTAATTTAATTTTGTTGTCTGTAGAACTAGTATTTGAATTTTCTCTCTAATTTACAACACCAATCTCTTCTACTTCTTTGATTTTATTTATTGCTTGCTCTATAAACACATTAAATAAGATTGGAAATAAAGCACATCTCTCTCACTATTTCTCTTTCTCTCTGTCTCTGTCAGCTGTATCAATTTTAGATTCTGTTTGATCATTATCAATTTTTATTGCGGCAGTTTGTTTCCATTATAAATTGTGAATTACTTGTATATCTTTGTATCTATTTTTGCTTTCTAAACAGTGCATTTCAATCTACATTGTCAAAAGTATTGACAATGTACATAAAGCCTCTGACTATAGTTTTCCCTACTTTTATCTTTTTTTGAATCTGCTTTCTTTAGACTTCCCTAATCTACGCTTTGCGAAGTCCAGGTTAAATCCTATTCTTCATATATTTTGTTTATCAGTTTTAATTGTATGTTTAGTACTGATTCACACCCATATCTAATAACTCCGTCGGCAGGTTTATGTATACCTAGCGCGTTGCCCTACTTTAGCTGCTTTAGTGCCTTTTGAAATACCCTTCTTGGTATTCAGCATTGTGCTTGCTGATTCCCCACCTTGTTACGTTCCAATTTTGCTTTAAAATTTCTCTGGTTAATTCAATAGCCGCTCGAATAATTCCGTTGCTACTGTTAAATCCTTTAACATAATTAATCATAAATACGCTCTCTAATAACTCCTTAACTTAAATCTAATTGCTAAGAAACGACAATTTTATGCTATAATTAAATAGTTTATATCCTGTTCTAGGTAACCTTCAATTTGTTAAACCTTACGATAGCGTATAATTGCTTCTTATGTGTTTTCCATCTAAATCATTCGTCTACATAGTGTATTACACTATCCGATAAAACCCGGTTTTCCAGTTTTAATTGCGCTTCGATAAGTCAGGATTTGCAGTTCGAATTCGTGTTATTTAAACCAATGTTGAATTTGCTTCTACAGTTTGTGCGTTGAAATATTTTCTACAGCAATGCACGTTTGTTTCTCCTGTTCGACAACTAGGAGTGTCTAGCGCGTATTGCTTTTTTTTAGCAGTAGGCCAAATGGGTTCTTTCTTTATGTAGACCAACTGCTTTTGTCTATAGACTAACTGCCTTTGTCCGTAGACCGCTACTGCAGTTATGGTAGCAGGGTAAATAGATCCTGACGACCGTGACGTTTTTATGTTGAGATACCTACAGGTATGCAACTCGTTTTCTTTTGTGTGTGTCAATGGCATATACATTATCAACGTTTGGTGTAGTTACGTGACAAGAAACATGACATTGTAGAACTATTGTTCGTTGCTGCTAATCGATATTATCGCTCTACAGGTGTAATGTACCTTTGTTAAAAATGTTGGACAGACACACGCTTATTCCTTTATACTGATTGGTTTATTTACAAACGGTACTATGTAGGATTTAAAAGATGTCTGACAAAAGCCCACACCTTAATTCTTTCTACTAATTAGTTATTTTACAAAAAGTATTAGATGAAATTTTAAAAATGCTTGACAAAAGTTCTCACAGGTTTATTTACTACTGATTAATTTTATTTTGTGTGAAATACGAGATGCGTACTTCGTATCTAAATTCCTAAATTGTCCGTACAATATAATTGTTTGCTGTGAAATAATAACACTTAATTTACTTTCTTTTGTGCTTGTTTGTACAGAATCCTGTATTTATTTTTATGTGTTAATAGATAATCGTGGGCGATGTGTTTTTTTTGTTTCTTTTTGGTAGGTAGGCAGATCACCCCACTCTCCGCGTTTGATAGTTAGCCTGGTATTTACTTTTCTTCCGGCTACGTCTAGGTACATAGCAACCTCACTAAAATCTTCGATGTTAGTTGAATTGTATCAGGTTAAATTAGTAGTTTTTGTTTCCACCTACTTTATACATCATTTGTTTCTACTTGTTTCGACACGTTGTACTCGTCCTCAAGTACTCCATTGCCATCGTTGTGGGTATAAGGCAGTTTCTCGCCGCAACTGTCGAAACTGTCATCCTACTACTAATAGGTTTTCAAATAATACTTCAACTTCTGTTCTCAGCTCTAGGAGCCAAACTTCTTCTGCTTCTAATTCTACGTTCTTTTCTGTACCTCATCCAGGTCATCTTGCTACTACTATCAAAACCTACTCTTTTTCGGCGAATACAGCTTCGAACAAACTTTCTTCCGTTTCTAGTTCTACATCCTATTCTTTTCCTCCTTCTGCTCGCCTTACTGATTCACTCTCACCCCAAACTGTGCCTCCACCATCATTGCAACCCATACTTCGATTAGTAACTTGCAATTAGCTTCTCAAGAGTTTGTTCCTGCTTTCTTAAACGATTCTACCCACGAAATTCCTGTCGTATCTGCAAGCACACATGTCGCTGACATGACAATAATTTCTAATTTAGTCAGCGAAGGTCCTGTTGAAGTTCATGAACCTGAATCTTTAATGTCTGTTGCTGTTGTAAAAATTTTCATGTTCCTGCTTTCTTAAATTATTCTAGTCAAGAAATTGCTGTCGTACATACAATTACAGCTGGTGCTAAAGTGACGATAACTTCTAATTTAGTCAGCGAAGGTCCTGTTGAAGTTCATGAACCTGTATCGTGAATGTCTGTTGCTGTTGTCGTCAAAGTTTTACCTGATCCTGTTTAGTTATCTACTATTGTTAAGGAATCAGTTCCCATTGTGGCTGAAGTTTTGCCTATTCCTACTACGTTGTTTAACAGTAATGCAGTCTTACTTGATTCTACTCCTTTATCGGACGTTGATGAAACATTACTTGCTCTTACTCATTTTTCTGATGTTGACAAAATTCTTTCTGATTGTGTTTCTTTATCTCATGCTGATAAACTTCTACTTGCTTCTATTCTTTTAGCTAAGATTAATGAACTTCTAGCTGATATTCCTTTATCTACTGTTGTTGAAGTTCTTCCTGATGCTGTTTGTTTTTGTAAGGTTGATGAAGTTCTACTTGATTGTGTTCCTTTATGTAATGTTACTCAAGTGTTAGCGGATTCTGCTCCTTTTCCTAAGGTTGATATTCCTACAGTCAATGCTGTTTTCTGTCCTAATTGTGATACTTCTAGTTCTTTTTCTAACGTCGCTGAAATTTTATCTACTCCTCTCCCTCTAGTTAACGTAACTGAAGTGTGCTCCGCTTGTGTTTCTCTTCGTAAGGTTCATTCTCGTACAGCCAATGCTTTTTCGCCTTCTACCGTGGATATTCTGACAACCCATGATGTTTCCTTTTCTACCGTTGACTTTCTTACCTCCAATCCTAACAACAACCAACTTCCTTCCTTAACTCGTTTCAAGTTTTCTAAACTACCCTCGCCACCTCCTATACCGCGTGCTACATCTGCTACATCCCTTGCTGTCCCTGTTTTGCCGAAAATTGCCCATAAGAGGCAAACATTTGTCTATACTGATGTTGGTGACGAAATCCTAATTCCTTGATTTCGTTTCATTTTCCTTCTGGCGGTGTAAACGTCTTAAGCCCAGTACCTAATCCTCGAGCCCCAGATTCTTATGCCGACTTTGCTCTCCTTTGGACTTGATTTTTGGACGTTACGATTTCGTTTTACTTCCCTGTTTTGCTAGGTATTCTTTGGTTTTCTTGCTTTTTCTTACCCCGTGTGGGTCTGAGAATAGAACAGTTCCATGGTACGCCCTGCCTCTCGTAAGAGGCGACTACAGCGGTCCAACACATACACACACGCACACTTTATACACGCATAACACATACACACACTCTTCTTACACCACCCCACACACACACACACACATACATACACGCACGCACGCACACGCCCACACCTACTCATACATAACTACACTGGGATTCTGTTTTATTTTCTTTTATACGATTCTTACTTTTTTTTGGGGTTTTGTACTTGGTGTTGGTGTTATTCTTTTTGGTTTTTCTTTTTTTCTCGTTCGTTTCGTCCCATGTTCCTTTCCTTATCCTTTTTCTGGTCTTCTTTGTTGTCGGTCCCTACACTGATTGTTTCGTCCATCCGCTCCTGTGGTAGGTGCTTTCTAGTCCGTTTTTCTTTCTTCGGAAACCAAGACTGGGTCGACTTTAGGTCTAGTTACCTATATTCTTTCCTTTGGTCCATCGTTTGTTGAGATTTTTGGTTACCATAGTTTGAAGTACACCATTTCCTTTTACCAACGTTCCTCCTCTCTTACTCTCGTTCTCACTTGTTGTCCCTTTGTTTACTTGAGACTTGACCTTTGGGTTTTGGTTGGCACTGTTGATTTTCTTCCTCATACCTTTTCTTCTTTTGAGGTTGAAAACTTTACTGTTTCTTCACAAGAAGTATGCGTCCTCCGACGACTTTTTCAGTGTCAATGCCGTCTTAGTCCTAGTTGCTTGCTTCCCTTCCTTCCTTCCTTTTTGCTCTCTTCTATTATTGGCTTTTTGAGCCGGACGAGAGTTCTTTGTTTTTATTTTGGGGTGTTTCTTTTTTCTGTTTTCTTTTTGTTTGGTTTTCATAAAAAATTACCTTTTAGTTTTAAGCGAATTTTTTTTTGTTTGTTTGGGTTTTTTTCTGTTTGTTTTTTTGGTCCTGTCCACTACCATTGCTTTTGTTTTTCTACTTCGACCTGTTAATATTGACCGGGGGGTTACATTCCAATTTTGCTGTAAAATTTCGCTGGTTAATGCAATACCCGCTCGAATAAATTCCGTTGCTACTGTTAAATCCTTTAACATAATTAATCATAAATACGCTCTTTAATAATTCCTTAACTCAAATCTACTTGCTTGGAAACGATTAGTTTATGCTATTAATAAATAGTTTATATCATGTTTTAGGTAACCTTCAATTTGTTAAACCTTCCGATAGCGTATAATTGCTTCTTATGTGTTTTCCATCTAAACATTCGTCATTGCACTATCGGATAAAACCCGGGTTTTCCAGTTTTAATAGTGCTTCGATAAGGGAGGATTTGCAGTTCGAATTCGTGTTATTTAAACCAATGTTGAATTTGCTTCTACAGCTTGTGCATTGAAATATTTTTACAGCAATGCACGTTAGTTTTTTTTTGTTCGACAACTAGGAGGTGTCTTGCGTGTATTGCTTTTTTTAGCTGGAAGCCAAATGGGTTTTTTCTCTATGTAGACCAACTGCTTTTGTCTGTAGACCAACTGCTTTTGTCCGTAGACCGCTACTGCAGTTATGGTAGCAGGGTAAATAGATCCTGACGACCGTAGCGTTTTTATGTTGACTTACCCCCGACGGCTTGCTAGCTAAGTCTGACAAAAGCTCCCGCACGTTAATTCTTTCCTACTGATTAGTTATTTTACAAGAAGTATTAGGTGAAATTTTAAAAACGCTTGACAAAAGTTCTCACAGGCTTGTTTACTACTGATTAATTTTATTTTGTGTGAAATACGAGATGCGCACTTCGTATCTAAATTCCTAAATTGTCCGTACAATATAATTGTTTGCTGTGAAATAATAACACTTAATTTACTTTTTTTTTTGCTTGTTTGTACAGAATCCTGTATTTATTTTTATGTGTTAATAGATAATCGTGGGCAATGTGTTTTTTTTGTTTCTTTTTGGTAGGTAGGCAAATCACCCCACTCTCCGCGTTTGATAGTTAGCCTGGTACTTTCTTTTCTTCCGGCTACGTCTAGGTACATAGCAACTTCACCAAAATCTTTGATATTAGCTGAATTGTATCAGGTTAAATTGGTAGTTTTTGTATATTCTTTCCATCTACTTTATACATCTTTTGCTTATACTAATGTTATTGTACTATTCCTATTAGTAGCTCTACTGCAAGAGTTCTTAATCTTTAGAATGTGCTGTCAGATCTCTCTTTAATTAGTGTTGTTTCCATTTTCTATTATTTGATTTGTAACGTTTGAATTTTTATTTTACTCGATTTACGCTGTGCGCCATTTCGTTGCCTTCTTTTTTGCCTTATTTGACAAACCTGCTTATAACTACAATTTAGTTCTCGATCGCGATATTAGTACCTATACCTTATGTGGAGACCTGGCTTTATCGCTATCTCGCAGATGCAACAAATTCGTGGTAATTAGTTTTGAATATTATTATTACGTTTGCTGTTTTTCGGTTTGATGCTTTTGCTGGTAACATAAAACGTGAGAAGTGCTTTTGTAACTAGTTTTCTTTCAATTAGAAGTAATTCTTGTTTGTACTACCTCTTACAAGAGATTGCTGTTACGGACTTTTTTCTTTCACTGTTCATATTGTATTTCATGTCGGATCTGGAAGGCATAACTGTGTTATTCGCTTTCCTATTGGCCTCTTCAACCAGGAAAGAATGGTTAATGTCCGGTCGCAAAGTTTCTTTAACATAAGTAGTTACTTGCTGGTGGGCCGCTGGTTTTGTCTAGAGAAGGTTGCTTCACTAATCTCCGGCCAGAACATGTACTTTAGACAGTGCAGATGAATCTAGAACCACGCACTCTAGCTAAATCCGTTTTTAACTGGAGATCAGACTACTAAGGATGAATCAATACAATTGCAGTTATCGAATTAGAATAGGTTTTGTTGGCGCCTAAACTGTTACTGTAGCTTAACAAAGAAGATTATCTTTGTGCAAAATATTTATTACTAATATTGTTTAATTTAAAGATCGTTAATTGTTGTAACGCTACTCTACTGCTAGTCGCTAACCGGAACCGAGAAGTTTTTCACTCCAATCGCTACGTTCACGTCTGGATTACTTTGTTTAGAATCGTTTTCTCCATTTTTGTTATTTCTTCTGTGCGCGATACTTCTATCGCATTTCTTAGTTTTGGCACGAACTTTTTCAGGACAATTTCAAAAATTTATGAATTTTCTTCTTTTTCTCATTCCCATTGTTGTTTAACCTGCCTACATAATGTATTTATTTAATATTATATTCCCTATTTTTTAGTCTCCGGTGCAACTCTTATATTTCCTTCTTCGTTCTATTAAATGTAAGGTTTTCTATATTATCCAGTCTCTCCTACTATATACCATTTAGTTTCTAATATAATGGGCGTTCTTCTCAGATTTCTACTTATAAAAATTATTAGTTTTATTTTAGGTATATGCCAACTTTCGTCGTTTTACTATCTCCCTTATTTTTATATTGCCCCTGATTTTGACGTAGTTTAATTTAGATATGTTTAATGTAGGCAATATTTAATTATTTTTTTTACTTTTTTAAACATTAAGTCGCGTGCTACTATTAATTTGTGGTCACTATCTATATCTGCAAATGAACAACATCTACAATCTTTGCATGATTTGTAAATTTTTCGTTAATTACTATATAGCCTATCTACAATTGTACGGTTATTATCTGAGCTTAAATGAATGACTCTACATTTTCTAACCAAAGCCTCTTTTTGTCGACCTAATAACTTTGTTAAACCGTACCAAGCATAGTTTAACCTCATATTTCAAACATCAACTTCTCTAACATTTCTATCCTCAAAAGATTCCCAACGTTTCTCTTTGGTGTCTTCTTCTTTACAATTTCTTAAAACCTCTTATCCCTTATCAGAATCTGGATAGGAACGGCCTACTGAAGCAGAGTAGGATTGTGGGACTATACTACTAGCCATCCGTAGTATATGATTGTTAAAGTTCGCCCTAATATTTGTGTTACTTGTTCTTTTTAGAACAGCGTAAGTTAGATTTTGGGCCTCTTAGAGCGGCTTTTTAAAAAGCTTCTTCCAAAAACTCTTCTGACAAATTTATTTAAAACAGAAATTACAAGTGAAAATTAACAAATGGTTGCGTTATATTCGTTAACGCTTTTAACAATTAAAAATTACTTTTTCAATTACTTTCAATGATTAAATTTAATTAAACTAAATTTGAGTAGCTTGAACAACCAACAATGTTAATGTTGTGAAGCTCGAGACCGACTAGCCATCTTGGGCTCTCGAGGGTATTTATGTTGTCCCTGCCCCTCACTTTGCTTACGGAAACTGCTGAGCTCATGTCTGCTATTTTCTTTATTCGTTTATACAATACAAAGTAACAATTTTAATTCTAACAATAAGTTTCTTACAGTCTATTGTGACCTGCAACTGCAGTGTCAAGTTACGTCTGGAATACAATGTATTCACATCCGTTCTCATGTCTGGTTTATGAACTTTCATTAACCTTTTGTAACTCGTACCCTGGAAAAATAAACCGGTAGTGATGTACCGTTGCCTTCTACCTATATTAGGACTAAGGAAACGACAGTTGCCCGAGTTATTGTCCTTTTACGACTGGCAGGAGCATCTCGAACACTAACCTACCCCGGTTCTGGACGGTTGAGTCATTTGACATACTATAAAATCAACTGCATGTAATAGAAAACTGAGCATGCATTTATTTCACGTAATTGGCTTTGCAGTTTATTGTAGTTAGTGCCGTGCTCTTTTTACGGGTGTTACTTCACCTGGGGTTGAGGTGAATCGAACGTCATTAGCAATTGACAATTAAATCCCTCATTCAGTGTATATCGATTTCATGACCAAACCAACACTGATAGATAGGTGAAAACGTTTTACTAAATGCTAGATAGTTATATTTCGAAAATCTGTAAAACTTTTATCTCTGACGGCGCTAACAATTTAATGCTTTTGAATAGTTCGTTTATGTTATTTATCACTATGTATTATTTGAACTATTGGTAGATTCATTCAAGAATTGTTATATGCACTTTACAAAACTTACCTAAACTATACTATTTACTCCATTTTTGACAATTTCATTTTGAATACCCCAGTTCAAACACAAATAAGCTTGGTTTGTTTTATATTCGAAACAAAAATAATAATAATTCGAAAAACTGTTTCATAATAATCAGAAGTAATTCACTTTTGCAGATAATTAAAATAAATCTTATTTAACCTACGTTCCTTCTTAACCAGAAATTTTCAACTACTTCACTGATGTCCTATTTTACGGCAGCTTCGTGCTCTATATTTAAAACTTACAAACTATTTAGACGGATTTGGCTAATTGTACATCTTGAAGATATTACTTGTCAAATGAGAGGTAACAATAAAAAACTTTAGTTTAGAGCTTGGTTATATAAAAGGCGCAATATTACAAAGATTTTTCAATAATGAATAATAGGTAAGTCTGAAATAGCGTACTTTAGTAATATAGATAGTTACGTTAAATAGAGCTACTTCCGCCATCTCGTATTCGAATACCCCTCGCCTAACAATAATCTCAGAATCTTCATTGGTTGACGGCGGATTTCTGCAAATTTGCAGTGAAGTTGTTGCTATCCCATAACAGTATGGAACACCTGTAAGGTATTAAGAGAAGTAAAGGTAAAAGGATTCCACAGATAACTTCATTGCATTTAACCAGCACTAACTGCCAGTACGCGTGTTCATGAAGATAATTCTAGAAACTCTGTCCGATAATCGCGTACTTCCAGACAAACTCGTAAAATTTCGCTAACTTTCAAAGGTTCTTATTGATGAAACTATGACCGCACATTGCTTCGCACGCGGGAAAATGCTTGTTTAATAGATTCACCTACCAATGCGTGACAATTCAGCAATTACGATTTTCATGCGCCATAACATACTTTTACTGCAAAAGTAATGATGGCAAATGACATTCCAATTGGGACTGGAGATCCTCTATACCTGATTATTGAAATAAAGCGTGTAACGGCAAGAAGCGTAATAAATAAGATCTTATAAATTTTAACTTTAAGTAACGTTTTTCGGCTGTGATAATAAACACGCGCACGCTAAAAATCCCTACCTAGCTTGGAACGACAAGGATTTGGCAAAATTCAAAATTTCCAGGTAAAAAAAGCTCACCTCCTGGCCAATGTTGTACCTTTGGGTGGATCATTGGAAAAAACCAAATGTATAGTGAAAGTAGTGACGGGTAACAACAAAAATAGTTCTAAAACAGTGATAAGATTAGATTCGGGACGTGTATTTCCTTCAAATATTAGATTTTGAAACTTCTATGTCGTTTTTCATCTGGTGTATGTCGTTCTTCATCAATGTTATAAAGATATCTTGATGTACTAATTTTTCGATACATTTGTTGCATATTTATGTATAAGAGCAATGGATTTTTCTTTTATTGTGTCGTATGTTAGGTCTTTTAATTTTTGTTGTCATAAAAATTACAAGTTTTTTACAACAATTTTCAGACCTGTGAACGTCTTTGCAATTTATTTAATACAACATTTAGTGATACAATAAATACATTAATTTCAAAAGATTTCAATGATTCATCGATTCTGTGGTCAGAAGCTAATTAATCAGAAAACCGTTTTACAACCCGTCTACGTTTTTCTTAAATTTCACAGGCTAGATTCCAAGGCTACGGCAGTTGTTTAGAGTCTTTCAGAAAAGCGGGAAAATTGTCTCTTATAATTTTCAATTCATCATTTGCACGGTTCAAGCTCTGTCAAGATTGATTTTTAAAACATTTTAATGCAATATCTAGAGTTTCGAACACTAGGGTTTCAAGTGTAAATGAAGGTAAAAAATCAAACCTGTCCGCGTGATTCCTATTTAGTAGTACTTCATCTACAATTTTTTTTCGAAATAATGTAATGAAATTTTAATTAAGTTTTCATAATCGATTTGAAATTATTTTTCAACGCAATCAGGCAATATTACGAATTGTCCATCTTGTGAGGCGCAATTTTTCCAATGTTGAGTTATTTGTGGAATAACTATTTTTAACTGTTGCGTTAATTTCTGCCAACGAAGCAAGCTGTCACTGTAAAAATATACACCCCTACATTATCAAAAAATTTGTGTTAATATTGTTAACGCCTTCTATTTAATTTTAAATTTGAATTTTTACCGCTACATCGCCAGACAAACACTGGATTTCATTGTTGTGTTAGCTTTCAAATAAAGTAGACGTTTTCTCTGCTCTCAATTATTATTTACTGTAACTACACATACAAGCTGCAGTACAATCGAGAAGTTTACTCATCATAAAATGGTCCTTCGGACTGGATTAGCAAAAAACAATTAATATTGGTTAATTATTAAAATTTTTCCAAGAAGTTTGAAGTATTGCACCAGCAAAGCCAACCCTTTTTACTACATCAAGCACATTAGGGTAATTATCAATGCTACAATAGCATACTTAATCATTTTAGGAGGATTATAATTTGGAGAAGAAATTTGCTAAATTATTCAATCCAAAATACAGCAAGATTATATTTTCAACATCAAGGTAAAATTCCAATACATTCACAAATTGGCGGCTACCAGGAAAGGAAAGGACAGACGATACACAAATAATCTTACCTGTTCAACAAGGCATTGATTTAGTTCCACAAGGCAAGAAAGAGAAGGATGCTAGTTGGAATGCACTAACAAAATATCTGCATCTCGCTTGATTGGGGTTAGTAATCCTCTGTGTTACAGTGAACCCATACCTTAGAAATTCCATCCCTTTCCTACAAACAGGTATCGACTCATTCTTTTGCTTTCATAAAGATGAATGAACTTAAGTTATTGAGAAATAAACGTGGTGGTTTTTCAGGTCAATTAACCTTATTTGCAAAATATATTCAATCATTAGATGAATCTAATTTATCAGAATCAGATCTTCAAAATTTAAATGAACGTTTAACAAAAATTGAAATTGTATATGATCAGTTTAATGATATTCAGGATGAAATAGAAACTATTGATGAAGATTTAAAAGCAAATCTCTTAGCTAGAGAAACATTTCAAAATAATTATTTCAGTGCTATTTCTAAGGCAAGAAATCTTATTTCTAAGTATTCAAAACATTTTGAGGATCATGAGTCTAGTAGTGCAGCCTCTAGCAAGAGTCCTGTTGAAAAATCAAACAAGTTAATTAACATTAAGCTTGCCAGAGTAGAATTGCCAACTTTTGATGGGAGTTTTTCCACATATAAACAGTTTATTGATATTTTTTCAGCACTAATTCATAACAATGAAGAGTTATCTGATAGTCAAAGCTCTGTTATTTAAAATCATGTGTCAAAGGAACGGCTTTGGATATGATTAAATCTCTAGAAATAACAAATGCAAATTATCAGATAGCTTTTCAGGCTATTGAAAAACGTTTTAATCAACCTAGGCGGATCATTGAGAATCATGTTCAAAATTTATTAGAATTAAAACCAATATCTAAAGATTCTCAAATTAGCTTAAGGCGTCTCATTGACGATGTTCAAAATAATATTCAATGTCTTCATGCTCTAAAGCAACCGGTCGATAGTTGGGATGCTCTGATTGTGCCAATCATTGTCAGCAAACTTGATGTACATACTTCTAAGGACTGGCATTGCAAGTTCAGTTCAAATGAAAATGCAAATAATACAGTGCCCACTTTAAAACAATTAATTGAATTTTTGATAAACAAACAAAACATATTAGAAGCGTTAACAGTAAAAAAGGACAATCCCGAAACACAAAAATCGGTAAAATGTGTCACAACTAAACCAAAAGGCGAAATTTCATTTAAATCCTTTTCTACTACCACAACCATTGTTTGTCCAAATTGTGCGGGCAATCATGCTATTATAAACTGCAAGGCCTTTCTTGATTTAAGCCCTGCAGAACGATGCAATGCTGTAAAACGTATGAAACTTTGTTTAAATTGTTTACGTTCGGGGCATTTTTTACCTGAATGTAAATCTTCACGATGCAAACTTTGTCAAAGAAAACACAATAGTCTTATTCACATACCAACAAAGGTGCAAACATCGAGTACGTTTGAAGTTCAAGCGGCTACCGTATCTCAGAATGCCACAATAGGTGAATCCGAGATAATTAATAATTTTTCCTCACAGTTGTCATCAAATTGTACTGTTTTATTATCGACTGCAAGGGTTAATGCACTTGATGCCAATAATCAAGTTGTTACCTTGAGAGTTTTTTTAGATTCAGCATCACAATTACATTTTATCACTGAAAGGGGATTCAAATTACTTAATATAAAATCTGAAGCTATAAATGTATCAGTTTCAGGCATAAATCAAGGTGTATCTTGTATACAACAAAAAACGCAAGTAAAAATTGCATCTTGTGTAAATAATTTTTCGACATCTATACAATGTCTTGTGATTCCGCGCATAACAAGCCTATTACCTTCTACTCAAGTTAGTATTACAAATTTCAAAATAGATCTTAATATAAAGTTGTCTGATCCATTGTTTTATCAACCTGGGCCGGTGGATATGCTCATCGGAGCAGCATTGTTTTACGATTTGATGTGTAGGCCAAATAAAGCTAACCAATTCTCCCATTTTGCAGAAAACTAAATTAGGGTGGATTGTTTCGGGGAATGTCTATGGTTACCTTGATGCAAAACAGATAGCTCTTGTATCGATGCAAGAAATGAATGATAATTTAGAAAAATTTTGGAAGGTAGACGAATTTAAATCTAATTCAGACAGTTTAAGTTCAGAGGAAATATTTTGTGAATCATATTTTGTCCAAACGACTGTGAGAGAGTCGGATGGGAAGTTTAAGGTAAGATTGCCTTTCAAGGAAAATGTTGCCATGATAGGTGATTCTTACAGTATCTCAAAAACACGTCTTGATAAGTTAGAACGTAGGTTTCAAGGTAACTGTGCTCTTAAAGAGGAATATGTTGATTTTATGAAAGAATATTTAACATTAAACCACATGTTAATATTAAACAATGAGAATAATTGTTTTTTCTTGCCACATCATGGGGTTTTTTTAAAAATCTAGCGATACCATAAAATGTCGTGTAGTTTTTGATGGAAGTTGCAACCCATCTTCAGGTTTGTCTGTAAATCAAGCATTGTTAGCAGGTCCTACTATTCAGGATGATATATTTTCATTAATAGCTAGATTTCGTACCCATAAATTTGTATTTACTGCCGATATAGAGAAATGTATCGGCAGATATGGATCCATGAAGATGATAGAAAATTTCAAAAATTGTGTGACGGAAGACCCAAGTCACGAAGTCAAAATTTATAACCTAAACACTGTAACTTATGGCACAACATGTGCACCATTTTAGCAGTTCGTTGCTTATATGAGGTAGGCGAGCAAATTAAATTGACACACCCCGTGGAATCATCAATTATACAAAGGGATTTTTATGTAGATGATCTCATAACAGGTTCATCATCTGAAGTTTCGTTATTAAATATTAAAGAAAATTTAACAAATATTTTAAAGGATTGAGGGTTTGTCCTACGTAAATTCAGGAGCAATATACAAAGAATTGGAGATTACTCTAGTGATACTATCTCTCTTTCAAATAAATTTGGCAAAACGCTTGGCATACTGTGGAATCCAAATTCTGACTTATTTACGTTTCCTTCACAATTCCAAAAAATGTCACTCACATATCAAAACGTTCTATACTTGCTCTCACAGCACAGCTATATGACCCATTAGGCATGTTAGTCCCTATAATCATACTAGCTAAGTTTGTTATACAACAACTGTGGCAACTAAAATTAGGTTGGGACGAATCAATTCCGACAAACTTACACACCCAATGGTTAAGGTTCAAAGACGAGTTAGACTTTATTAACAAAATTACAATTCCGAGGTATGTATCCATATCAAATGCTCTGTACTTTGAGCGTCATGGATTTTCAGACGCCTCAGAAAGGGGATACGGGGCATGCATTTACCTCAGATGTGTTACTCAAAATCGTGAACATTCAATCAAGCTTTTAGCAGCCAAGACGCGAGTTGCACCCATAAAAACCATAACATTACCTAGGCTAGAATTACTAGCTGCAGTATTGCTAACTGATCTAGCTCAAAGGTTCAAGAAAATTCTTAATATTAATTTTGCTAGGGAATTTTATTGGACGGATTCACAAATCGTACTTGCTTGGTTAAATTCACAACCTAATAAATGGAAGGTATTTGTGGCAAATAGGGTAACCCACATTCAAACACTATCCAATATTGAAAATTGGAATCATATAAATTCAAGCGACAATCCAGCAGACATTGCCTCACGAGGCTGTATGTCAGCGAAATTACATTCTCTTTCCTTGTGGTGGCAGGGCCCAAGCTGGCTTCAGCTCAACGAAGAGCACTGGCCAACGAAAAATTCAGAGTTGCATGAACCAATACCAGAAGTAAAGGAGAAAATTTATGCTTTTTTAAACAAAACTCTACAAAGCGAAAATACACTGTTTAAAAAATTCTCATCTTTCAATAAACTAAAACGTGTGACTGCTTGGTGTCTACGATTTAAAAACAATTGTTTAAAACCTAAACCAGGGAGAAATTTTGGTCCCCTAACATTTCCAGAATTAAATCATACATTAGTAGTTCTTACCAAAATGGCTCAAATTGAGTCATTTCCAGACGAATACAATTTATTAATCCAAGGCAAATGCTTACATCCTAAAAACTCACTATTGCAGTTAACACCCTTCATAGATCCAATAGGTATCATGAGAGTGGGTGGAAGATTGCAGTTATCGAAGTTAAACTTTTCGAAAAAGCATCCTATTGTCATTTTAGGTAAACATAACTTTACCAAACTCTTATTTGAAGAATTACATAAGCTTTGGCTCCATCCGGGACCAAATTTATTATTAAGCATAGTTCGTGAGAAATATTGGCCTATTTCAGGAAGGAATTTGGCCAGGAAAACCACAAAAAATTGTGTAAAATGTTGTCGTTTTAACGGTAGTACTAATAACAATCCCATTATGGGAGAATTACCTTTTCAAAGAGTTGCTACCATGCCACCCTTTCATTCTGTTGGGACAGATTATGCAGGCCCAATAAATATAAAAATGTCATATGGTAGATGCTCCAAATCCATGAAATGTTATATTTGCATTTTTATTTGTCTTAGTACGAAGGCTGTACATATTGAGCCCGTGTCCAATTTATCGACTGATGCCTTTATTGCCACTTTCAGGCGATTTGTTGCTCGTCGTGGCAAGCCGATGAACATATTCAGTGACAATGGTCGAAACTTTGTAGGTGCAAATTCTACTTAATGAATTATACAAGTTTATCAACCAAAACTCAAACACTATTTATCATAAAGCATTACATGAAGGTGTAAATTGGCAGTTTGTACCCGCATATGCACCTAACTTTGGCGGACTCTGGGAAGCAGGTATAAAAGGTATTAAACATCATTTAAGGCATGTATTATATGAAACATCATTAAACTTTGAAGAACTGTACACAGTCTTAACACAAATTGAGTCGATACTTAATTCAAGACCGTTAACTCCACTTTCCTCTAATCCTAATGATTATGACGTACTAACCCCAGCACATTTTTTAATTGGCCGACAACTTACTGCTGTTGCAGACCCAGATGTGCTAGACATTCAAGTTAATCGGTTAAGTCGCTATCAGTATTTACAAAAAATCAATCAAGACTTCTGGCGAAGATGGTCTAGAGAATATTTGTCAGAATTGCAGCAACGTGTCAAGTGGAAGCATTCTTCTGAAAACTTGAAGATTGGGGATCTTGTGCTTATAAGAGAGGACAATGTACCACCAGCCAATTGGCCATTAGGAAGAATTGTCGCCACATCACCTGGGAAGGACAATGTTTTGAGTGTAGTGAATATTAAGTGTTCTAATGGTGTGATTAAACTTTCTGTACGCAAACTTTGCATATTGCCTAAAACAGAAACAGATTAAAATTTGATAGTTACAATATAGAAACATGTGTTTCTGGTTTTTTTTTGTGTATACCTTGTTGTACATTTGTTTATTAATTTAAGGTTTGTATGTTTAAATTGAAGGTTCAGAATCCTTCAAGGAGGTCGGTATGTTAACGCCTTCTATTTAATTTTAAATTTGAATTTTTACCGCTACATCGCCTAGTAGCGCCTCTGTACTAATTTTACTAACCAGACAATCACTGGATTTCATTGTTGTGTTAGCTTTCAAATAAAGTAGACGTTTTCTCTGTTCTCAATTATTATTTACTGTAACTACACATACAAGCTGCACTACACCCGAGAAGTTTACTCATCAAATATTTATCTTTCACTTCGGAAATGTAGAGATCATATAGCCATTGTGACGACAACATCAACAATTCTCATAAATACGTTTTTTATATTCGCCGCCCGTCCAAATTATATCGGTAATGGTTTGATTTTCTTGTCAAGTAGCGAGAATCAAACAAGATTAAAAATAATTAGAACTAGTTTCATGTTTATTAATCTTTCTACTTAGGCCGTCACGCCAAATTTGAGCGTCAAGACGTTCACTAAAAAGCCAGCATGACACAGCATCATTTAACTAGAACCTACCAAACGCTTTTTCCCGTTAGGGTTTTAAGTGTGTACTAAGTTGAATGCAAAGACTTGTTAGGTATTCTTCTTTTACGAAAGACCTCTTTGGTTGACAATGTTTCGATGCTAAAACTAATTAATGGCTTACATCACTAGTTTCTTGGAGCGAGTTGTGTGGGTTATAAAAACTTTTATTGCTTGCTACTACGTGAACAATTTCAAATCGTTGTTCATAAGGATCGTCACCATTTACTGGTATGGTGTTTTAAATTGATATATATTTTAATAAGCTTCCTACTAGATTCAGTTCTTGTTGTTTTAGATTTTTTTGAAAACCACTTACGTATTCACTCTTTTTTCCTCTATACGGAGGATTGATTGGATGGGTGGACTTAATTTACCTCACACTAATAATAAAGATTAACCATGAAACATAACTAAATGCACATCGAATAACTGGACATAAACATCCAATACCGAACTATTAGCAAAGGCAACTGACGTTGACAACGAGTATGTTTATTATACGGGGTACTTTGTTCTGGCACTATTTTGGTAAATATTAGTGTTGACAGTTCATAATTTGGCAGTCGTGAAGTAAAGACGTGGCAAATTTATTATAGAAGAATATTCGATAAATCAACGTTTTTTAATTGTCAAAACATTTTGTGCAAGTCAATCATCGATTAGTGTGACAATGAGAAAATTACGTGAAACTTTTTGGAGACATTACGTGCGAATAAAACGCACTATTTATCGTGTAGTGAATGATAGGCCCAAACATGGACCACAACGTACTTGAAGTTCGGCCGAGAACATTGCTTCTATTCGAGAAAGTGTTTCAAACAATCCATTAACCTCAATTCGACGCCTGTGCTCAGGAACTTGGTTTACGAAGAACAACTTTGGCCACAATTTTGCACAAGTATCTGAATTTGTTTTTATTTAAGATTCAATTAACACAAGAGTTCCTTCCTTACATGTGATTTTCCATTGCTCCACCCGAAGGTACTACATTGGCCAGAAAGCGAGTTTTTTTTACCTGTAAAATTTGGAATTTGACAAACCCTTGCTGTTCCAAGCAAGGTAGGGTATTTGACGTGCGTGACAACACTCACAGACGGGACCTCCATTTTACCTCTTATCCGAACGAGGGTGTATTTTTGTGAAAAATGCTTGCCTAACATTTTTCAAGCGAACCGTGTCGAGATACGAACCCAGGACCTTGGGCGTAGTAGTCACACACATACCAACTACGCCACGGAACCGCCTAAGAGTTCTTTCCACAAGACCATTTACGCCGCCGCACATATGCTATTAAGATGTTCCAGCTCGCCCTTTACAACTCTGATTTTTATAAATCTCATAATGACTGACGAGGCGAATTTTCATTTGAATGGATATTTGAATAAACGGAATAGTCAGTTCTGGACAATGAAAACCTACATATTATTCATAAGTCACCTTTACATCTAGTAAAGCTGACTGTATATTTTTGGATGAAATCATTATTTTGTTTCATATTATATTAGTATTTTCTGGTTAAGGTCAAAAGTAGTTGTTTTGATTTAGAACACCTCCATGCAAATATAAGGCGTGTTCAATTATTATATGTAGACAATTAAATATATCGATTCCAAAAGCTGAGCATACACTAATTTTTCCACCTAACTGACAGTTGTTCAAAGGTAACAGTTGTTATAAAAAGTTGGTTATAAAAGATGTTAATCATTCAAAGCTTTTGAAGGTTATAAAACGTTGCTAGTGTTTCACTACAGTGAACGGTTGTATTTATTTAAAGTGATTCTTGAAATTCTCGCTATTGTGCCAACATTAAAGTGCTATAATATACAACGGAAGAAAACAGCTTTAATTTACTGATCCTCGCAAAATGAAGGTCATTTATTGTTACATTTAGACGCCGCGCGACCACTGTTGGACAGCAACTCCAAGAAAGTAACAAACATCCATTATTTATATATCAAATGGACCACTACTTTATGGAAATTTATTGCCTCCATTATTAGCAATGAATAGTGAGTCTGGTGTGCAATTTGATCAAGAGGAATCGTGTGAAATCTTTGAAAATATAAACGGCTTAATGGTAACTGTCACTGGAGAACGATATCGTGACTTGATTGAAAACTTTTTGACCCCAAAACTGCATACCTTGGGCTTGATTAAGACGTGGTTCCAGCAAGACGGTGCCACACCGCAAACAGCCAGAATTACAATGGAATTACTCGAGACCTCTTCGACAGCAAGTTATGTCACAAAATTTTGATGTTGATTGAACTCCGTGGTCGCATGATTTGACTGCCTGGAACTTCTTTTTGGGGATATCTGAAGAGTCAGGTTTATACAAACAATCCAGAAACCTCTGAGCAACTCAGACAAGATATTCGTTATAAAATTATTGAAGTACCAGATGAAATGTGTGAAAATGTAATGAAAAATATGTTCAAAGGAACCCGCATTTGTAAAACTAACAGAGGAGACATTTATCTGATATACGGGGTTATTCTAAATGAAGGATCCATTTTTATAAATTCGTATTTATTAAAGTACAAATCTGAAATGAACAATCGTTATACCAATGAAACGAGTAAGTTTCAAAGTTTCTTTAATACATTATAAATGTTGAATGTGCCCACCATTTGCTGCACGGCAAACATCTACGCAGTCGCTAAACTCATCCGGACACGAGACAGCGTATCGCTGTTACTAAGTGCACGGCAGCAGTGATACGGTTCCACATACCAATGAAAGGAGGAAGGCGGGCAGTTATGGTTGCAGAAGCTGCCGGTTGAGTTCGCGCGGAAATAGGCTGTCATTTCGTTTCACTGTCAGTTGAGAGTGAGGTGGCTACTATGGAGCACAAGGTTTTCTGCGTTCTTGGGTCGCAAAAAGTGAGTCGCAAATTGTAGTGCAGCTGGTATTTCGAACCAAAATTCGGTATTAAACTACCAACTAGAAAATGCATTACCGGATGGTTTAAGCAATTTTGACAGACTGGAAGTGTATGTAAAGGAATAAGCACAGGCCGACCGCCTATGTCAGAAGATAATGTCAGACGGATTGAAGGAAGTTTTGTTCGCAGTCCTCGTAAGTCTATCAATAGAGCCAGTAGAGAACTTGGAATACCCCAACCAACTTGCATGGAAAGTTCTGAGACGGCGTTTGCTGTACAAGCCCTGCCGATTACAACTTCTGCAGGCTCTCAAGCATAATGACAAAGAGGAGCGTCTCGAATTTTGTAGTTATGTGCCACAAATGATGGAGGATGACGCATTTCTACAGCGTATAATTTTTAGCGATAAAGCGGCTTTCCACCTTAGTGGAAAAGTCAACAGACACAATGTTCGCAAGTGGGGTTTGCAAAATCCACATTCAACATTGCAACACAAAAGAGACTCACCGAAGATAAACGCGTTTTGTGCCTTATCCTGTACAAATGTCTAAGGACCTTTTTTCTTTGTGGAAAGAACTGTAACTGAAATAACGTGCCTGGACATGTTGAAACAATGGCTGCTCCCTCAAGTTATGGAAGATTTACAGGATTTTATTTTCTAACAGGATGGAGCTCCGCCGCAATGGCACCTCGATGTACGAGGATTTTTGAATGAATACCTTCTTCAGCGCTGGATAAGTCGCAGGGGAAATGAAGACCTGGCTCTACGCTTCTGGCCACCGAGATCTCCCGATCTCAACCCATGTGACTAGTTTTTATGGAGTTATGTTAAGGATGCGGTTTACGTCCTTTCTCTACCTACAACTCTGAACGATCTGCGGAACCGTATTGCTGCTGCCGTGCACTCGGTAATAGCAGATACGCTTTCCCGTGCGTGCAATGAGTTTACCTACCGCGTAAATGTTTGCCCTGCAGCAAACGGTGGATACATTGAACATTTATAATGTATTAAAAAAACTTTGAAACTTCCTCTTCTCCTTGGTATAACGAGTGTTCATTTTGGAGTGGTACTTTAATAAATACGAATTTTTAAAAATGGGGCCATCATTTAGAATAACTCTGCACTATTCCATACATAATTGCTAGCATTGTATAAACCATTTATCAATGACAGGTTCATTCTCTTTCTTTTAAGCGTAATTTATAATCAAAAGAAATAGTATACCTTCCTGGCGGACATCCTGAACCAACCAAGTAAGTGGAATAATAGAAACCGATAACTTATTCATCTAGACGACAGTTTTAGGAGTAGATCTTCTCTCACCACGGTGAAAATTATATAGAATCATTAGTAGATAGTGGGAGTAAGAACCGTTTGTCCCCCCCCCCGCTGCTTATTATTAAATGGACATCCTTAAACACAAAACAAAAACTTCAAGTGAACTGTTGTTCTCTACGTAGGTTCCGTTCTATAGTCAACAATTCCAGAATACTTACGTATAAAAATATTATGATTATGATTTATGATAATCACTTATTTCATTTCTCAGAAGGAATCAAGCGAACCGTCTTATAATAAAAACTGCCTTAAAACCTTTTTGCATTCACATAGGATTTTATGATTCGGATTTACAAAAACTTAATATCCTATTTTGATGAATCCTATTTCCATAAAATTATACTAATGGTAAAGAGACGCTGTAGGGTTTTCAAAACTTTGTACGTAACTTTTGATAAACTTTTTTTTAATTTTCGAATTTATCAAAGTTTTAGAAATTATGTAGGGGGGTTAAGGTCTCGCGTCGCGCGACCTTCGGGCTCGTTATTGCCACCAGTGGCTTTTATAGTGGCAAAAGTGCACAATTAAACTTAAAAAAAGGAGTTCACTAAGGTATACAAATCACAGCATTAATGAGCATAACACGATAACTACAAGCTAAAATGTTCATAAATAATTCATGTCAACCAATGTTGGTACATTGCCCTAAATAAGTAAACATAAGGTTTGATTATAATTTTGAGCATAGAGCGTAGAGGTATTTCATTAAATATCTATGAGTTAATAAAAGCTTTGGAGTATAATAGAAATATAATGAGAAATACCTGTGGCTTCTATATTAAGGTTAAATGTAAAAACACCTTGCCTTTACGACAGGTTAATTATTATTTAAACCAACCAAAATACAAGTTTGAAAATAATACTATACCTTGCAAATGCTTTGTTAGTGGACCTTAAGTTGTAAGCCCAGCAATGCTCGTATTAGTGTAAATGTCCCTTTGGAAACCGTTGGTCGCCAAAGGCATGATAAATCTCACGCATAAATTAGGCAAAGTTTCAGCAAGAAATTACTGTTAGCCAGGAGCATTAATACAGTCATTACAGCGTAATTCCGAGGTCGTTACAACGTCCCATAACGCTTCTCCTTATACGTCTGAGTGACAGATACTCGCACCTGATTACTAACGAAAATGATTGATTATATATCGAAATACCTAAATAAATTAGTTCAATTTCGCTCGTGTATAGTTCTGACAGTTATAGCGTCGCAGCCAAAGTTTTATCATTAATGATTAAATTAGAGTTCGGCCTTTTACTCCCGCGTAACACTTGATACTCTCTACTCTAAAGTTATGGTAATCATTATTATTATTATCCCAGCTCGACAAGATAATAGTTACAGAAAATAAAACTTTTAAGAACCTCTCGTTCTAGTGCATACCCACGTTTGAATGCAATTTAACGTAAAAATACTCCTTGGCCTCCATTGAATGTGAAGTGGCTGCCGGTGTCGCTGAAAAACGCCATTGAAAAATGCTATCTCTCTGAAGCCACCTGTAGCTCTCAATGTGTTAAGAGGCGGTTTTATGGAAAATTCAATGTGTGTGTCGAGGGTAAAAGTGAGATCATTTGTAAAAATGCATGTCAACCAAGAAACCACATTCTCAATTGAGGCTCCACATCATATTATAACCAATTTAATCCCCACTGCAAGTATATTAAATTCATTCACTAACGATTTTGAAAACATCTTTATTTAGATAAACTTACTAAATCCACGAGGTTGTTAAATAAAGTAGCTTTTAAGGAAGATTAAAGCTTATAAAGAAGACACGCCGTATCACAAAGGAAGTGTGTAAAAGCTGTTCTTTTTTACTTACGATGTGAAGGGTCTTTTATCGCATCGTAACCTTGTAACAGGGAATTCAACGGGTCAGTTCCGGATCCTGCCGGAAACTATACGTGATTTGGCCAATTTCTTATTACATATCATTCGCACTTTTTCTTCCTGATAATTTTAGCACGTTCTCGTGTCGTTTATAAAGAACCAACGTACAAACAACCGTTATGTAATGGAAACCTAGAATCTAAATTCCGTTTGTACTATTCTGCGAGATATTCAAATTTTACATTCGAGCTTATTGCAATTCTGTGGCATCAAAGCTCACACCTGGCATTTTCTAGGCAATTTCATGTATTGCACGAATCCTTTGACGCTGTATGTGGCAGCCCTCCTTTACCCAAGCGCTTCAATCAGTGAGTATTCGAAGGTTTACCGCATCACAAACCCGCTTCTGTTTACCTGTCCTGTTTTCTGTCGCCTGTACTGAATCCTTAGTCCTGATTTTCAGATCTGTCATCTCGATTAGTTGCCTAATTACACCTTGTTAAGTTTAACCGCATTGTCATACACCAATAGAATATAGGTAACATTTTGATTAATGTTGTCGGCTAATCAACTCAACACTAGTTTGATTTGCATCAAATTTATCAAGAAATTTTGAAAGCTTTACAAAACAACTTCAGTTTTGTAGTAATAGCTCAACTAAAATTTATAATAATATGTCTTCCGTAAGTTTTTGGAATAAAGTTACATTGTCTGAATTATATGTTAAAAAAATTAATCTTATAATCATAAAAACGCAAATACAAGTATGTTATTTTTTAATTATCGTGTGTCGTAAGGGTCTATAAGAGCAATGGATGTGATGGTCAAACACTGTAGACGGCAATAAATACTACGCTTCCAAAACACTAATTTATTTCAGCAATGTTGGCAAGTAGGCGTCCAGTACAATACAAATTGACAATTAATATTGGTAAAATTGGAGATTTAGGACTTTTGTCAAAGGTTCAAGTCCTTTTAACAGCCACAAATGCTCCACATTTACAGAAATCCTCAATTAAAATTAATGCCAGATTCATCCATCATTTTTCTTTTTGACTTAACTTGACATTGCTTTTTTTCATATCAAGGCTAACTAAATTTTTTAGTATTACCAGTAACTGTTAAAAGGACCTGATCCTATTTATAAAACAAAAAAAATATCGTGGTTTACCAACAAAGTATGTTTTATTGATCTACTCGAAGTTTTAGTTTTCAGATTACGCGATCTCATCATCATCATAGCTTACAAATTACAATTAAGACAAAACATTTATAATTCATTTCCTAAAATATTTTTGGAAACTTAAATACGACGGCTGTTTCTTTTTCTATCTCCGATCGCGAAGCTAGGACATTATAATGTAATTAAGGGCCGCTATGCTTGCGACCACGTCCCTAATGCTCCACCCGAAGGTACTACATTGGGTTTAAACGCGAAAAGTAAACGTGCTCCAAATTTAATCTAACTTCAGGTTAATCAACACTAAATAAAAATCTAACAAACTGAAATTAGAAATAGGGTTTAAAGAATGGTATCCGCAGCGTTGATTCTGGAGTTAGCCTGATCCACAAGACACACGCAAAAATGAATGGGGAGGGATCCGTAATACCGGATAGCAGCTGCCAGCTCTGCTTACCGGTGCGACCTGAAGTAAAACTAACCAAATCTAGGGAGCTCATATTAAAAATGAAATCAAATTTTCTAAGCATTCTCCAAATGTTTAATAGTGGATCCAGGCAAAAATATAAATATAAATCTAAAATAAGTATAAATATAATGTAAGTATATAAATAAATATAAAATAAATATATAAATAAATTAATAAATATCTAAATAAGCAAAGGCATGCAACAGTGCATAAATTAGCAAAAGCATGGACAAAATTATCAGTTGCACTCGCATAAGCATTATAATGGCTAGCGCCATTCCATTACGCACAAAAACATGCTCGTTAAATTATTTCAAAATCTCCTTATTAATACAAGTCAATGCTTATGCGAGTACAGCCGCCACAATGTTAATCCTACCTCGTATATAAATTTCCCAAGCATCCGAAGATCTGGTCGTCTTCTTACGTCTATTGGTATCGCACTGCTAAGGGGAGATGATGCACTGTTGAAGTGCTGGTGGGTATGCACTAAACGTTCTAGGGAGGATCACAATCACTATCACTTTTAAGTCCTGGGGGGATGCGCGGTTTCACTCTATTTTATTTTCTTTATTTATTTGCTGATTTAAGTTAATTAGGGTTTACTGATTTATTTTGTTGTTATTTATTTGTTTTAGTTTATTCCCGATTCCGATTTTTCCGCGTGTATAAGGTGGGACAGTGATTGTTGTAGTGGTGTGGAATATGTCGTGCATATTAGATTTTGGTTATTGATTTTTGCTTTTGTTTTTGCTTTTAATTTTTTTTTAAATTTTTTTTTATTTATTAATTTTCTTTTTTTAAAATTTTACACAGGTTTGGGTTATATCATGCTCATGTCCGTTTCTCATGCCAAGTCAAAATCAAAAATTTTCAAACTTACCCTACCCCCTCCGATTTACGCGCGGTTATCACCGTCTAATCTCGGGACCCTTCCCAAAAATTCTTTGAAGACTGTACAGAACGCCTTCTGGTTAGCCACTTCCCTGACTTCCTCTAGGCTCTTTGGCCATGCTAGTCCAGCGATAGCTAATTTCATATCAGCTAACACTCGATTTGCTACCTTGAGTGGGCAGTCAAAGAGAACGTGCTTTGCACTTTCTGCGCCCTCGCCGCATTCGCAGCGGTCGTTGTCGGTTAAACCGAATCTTTATAAATACGCCTTCAGGGCGCCGTGTCCTGTTATCAGTTGCACCATTTTATGATAGAGTTTCACTTCGATCTTACCTCTAGCTTCTTATCGACGAATGTGATATCCGAAAGTCGCCCGTCGCGGCCTCTTTAGCTAATTCATCAGCCCTATCATTTCCTACGTTACCATCGTGCGACCTAACCCAACAGAACTTTAAATGTCGAAATTCGAGCGCCGTGTACGCTATCCTCCAGACGTTCGCTTGGAGGTCTGTCGCGGTGGTCATGTTTGTTAAAGCCGTCAGCGCCTATTTACTATCACTGATTATATAATACTCGTCTCTGCCGTATGGTTTATTACGTAATCGATAAACTCTCGTATGGCTGCCAATTTGCATTGGAAGATAGTGCTCCAGTTCGCGAGTTTGGTTTGAAACCGAAACATCTCTCTTTCCTGCTTAAACACGACAAACGCCGCGCCTGCTTGTCCTTACGTGAACCGTCAGTGTAAATTCTTATACTCGTCGCGTTCCCATCTCCTTCGACAAACTCGATTCCTTCTGATACAACGATCTTTTTCTCTACCTCCCTATTACCAAGATAATTTCGCGCTCTTTCCGTATATTTATTAATCTCCTATTTGTAATCTCCATAACGACATATTCGATAGTCCTACTTACCAGGATCGCCTCCTTGGAGGTGGTTCTGTAGGCCCTGGCCGCTTTCACCGCGGTTATGCGTTGTACACTCGTCAATTGACGCATCTCCCGGACTATAAAACCTTCCGCCCATACAGAAGCTGCGTACAGCATTGCCGGCTCAATTGTTCCGGCATAAATCGTCCTCAGCGATTCGCCCCTGAAACCCCAGTTTATTTTCGCCGCCGGCATAATTTTGTTTGATATTTCGCTGCCTTTGCTTTTAACGTACTGCACGTGAGTTTTCCAGTTTAACTTATCGTCAATCTTTACCCTGAGGTATGTAATTGCTTCCTTAAACGGTATTTTCTCCCCTCCTAGGTCTAGCCTAGAGGGTCGCTGTCCCGGTTTCTTTCCGAAATAGAGCGCCTCTGATTTCGCCGTGTTAAATTTTAATTTAACCACCTGCGACCATTCGTGTAGTTTATTAAGCGCTTCGTTCGGTGTTGTGCGCATATCCAATAACAATCGCGATTTGACAATTACAAGCGTATCATCCGCAAACCCAAGGATTGAGCATCCTGTAGGCAACTTGACCCTAAAGATGCTCTTACACAACAACTTCCAAAATGTGGGACCAGAGGACATTCTCTTTTCACCTCGCGCGACAAAACTTTACCCGGAATTTCAACCTGTGCCAATCGCCCCGAGAAATAACTCTTGACCAAAGACATCAAGTTTCGCGGACAACCCGTATTTTCCAACTCGCAAACAATCAATGGCCACCAGGCTGCATCAAATGCTCCTGAAATGTCCAAAGCAACAGCAACTTAGTACTCTTTAGCATCTCTCGCCTGCTTAATTTCCCCGACAACGAACTCTAATGCGTCGATAGTTGACTTTCCCTCCATAAAACCGAACTGTCGGTTATTAAAACCGCCGCTGTCACGCACTAAGTGCTCAACTCGAGTAGTGATAACGCGATCCAAAACTTTCCCCAGCACCGGTAGCAAGTTAATTGGACGATATCTACCCGGGTCTGACGCAACTGCCTTTTTAGGTTTAGGTATGAATATCACGTTCTGGACTTTCCAGCAACGCGGAAAGACGTTCTTTTTCCCGAAAAAGACACACGAGGCTAACAGGCACTCCTTCAGAGCTGCGTCTGAAGTGATTCCGTCATTCCCCGGTGCCTTCTTAGGGTTCATCCTCCTAAGAGACCTGACGACCTCGTGAACTAAGATTGCCGTATCGGCAGCTGTTCCTTGCGCATTTGTAGCTTCCAGATGTACTAAATCGTGCGACCCCTCATCCTCCTCGGGATTACCCGAAGGGAAGAATTTCTCTAACAAATATTCCGCCGTGGTTTTAAAACCTTACGTATATTCGCCGCATCTCTTTCTTATATTACCGAGCGCGATTTTATGTTGTTTACTCCTTATTACGCGGTATGCTGTTCTCCAAGGTTCTTTCTGCCAGTTTCGCGTGCAGAATTTTTTGAATTTATTTGTTTGCGTTTCTTCTATTAAAATCATATATTCGCGGTAGCTTTGATTGTATTCTATTCTTCGTTGTTCTCTTATTTCTCCCGAGGCGCGCGCGTTGATAGCGGCGCCTTATGTTACGCGTTTCTGCCCGCTTGGTGGGTAGTTCCCGGGTCCACCAGAATACGCTGTCTTTAAAGGGAAGCTAGACAGTCAGACAAGTAGAAACGGACGGGGATGTATTGTGAGCAACTGTGCATTTCTCTGAGCATTACATCGGCTACCATAGAAGATAGCTGTCCAATTTTAACTGAGGTGTTCACGTAAGCATGACTGGTACGATTGATGTTCTCATCAAATGTGAGTTGCGTAGCGTTAATGACTTTCTTTAAGTAAGGTCTTAGTGCAGCAGACATTCACCAAAGAGTGAGCTGAGTATATGGCTTGTGCTTTATGAGCGATGGTGTTCTACCTGAATAGTGTAGAAAATTTAAAGGCGAATGACTGACGTTCATGATAAAGGTGAACAAGGACGTAAGTGAGTTGTAATAGAGGACCTTGTTCAACGAGTTAACCAAGTGGTTCGAGTGAGTTGCGTGTGAAATCTTTTAAAGTGTCGATATTATCCCTTTACAAAATCTTTACAGAACACCGACATTACATAAAACTCTGTATTAGATGGTTTCACGCATTTTGTCTAATGACAACAAAGGTCACGGAATGGTATGATTGTTAATGTTTCTCACCTGTTATGGGATTGAAAGTACCGATATCTGAAATCAATTGTGACCTGTGATGAGACCTAGATTCAGTACATTACCCAAGAAACCAGAAACCAATCTAAGCAATGGATGCACTCAAATGCACCAAGCGAACAAAAAAAAAACTCAAACATACCTTCAGCAACAGAAAGCTTGTGGCTACTGATTTTGGGACCGAAAAGATGTGTTGCTTGTTGACTCTAAGTAACTGGATTCTACGATCAATGAAGAAGTTTGTTGACATACGACTATGCAGTCATTTAAAACAAAAAAAAAATTAATTTTTATTTATGGAGTTGTCCCCTTTCATGACAACGTCTGACCTCACAGTGCTCTGCAACCTAACAGATATTGGAGCAGTTAAAGAGGGATATGTTTGATCGCCAGACGTATAACCCCGACTTAACACAGAGTGATTTTTACCTATTCCCCGAATTAAAAGATGAATTAGGATACCAAGGCTTCCAGACAAATAAGCAGCTTTCAAACTCGTTTCACATCACTGGCGGTAACGTTTATCCACATCATTTCACCGTTTGCCGCATAATTACTCGAAATAATCTAAAATATTAAAAACATTGAAAATACTCTAAATATTTCGATGCTTAATTGCTATGTCAAGATGTTGCCACGTCTTATTAAATCGTCAAATTGTTAACAAAGAGGTCAGAATTACTATTGACGAAAATACTTTAAGTTTAGCAAAATAGAAATTCAATAATATTCTTGATTTTTACTGATAATAATAACTCCCTGCTGAATATCACCCGACCGTACCTCAAGCTAGACGAACTAGGCTCTGCTGGCTGTTAAAGTGTACAAAAAAAGGAAATCCAAAATGCGTAGTGGTTAAGTCAGAAGTCCCCTGAAATTATTTTTTTAGCCCTTATGTTATGAAATGTTAAATTAGGTTTTTACTCCGATTGGATCTTATTGAATTAAATAAAGCAATTCTATAATACATAATATAATGATTGATAATATTTACAACTCTCAAAATTCTCCCTTTTTACAGAATATCTACATATACCAGATTTATGGTTTTCTGAAAGTCAACAAAAATACCTTTTACTTATTCAGGGACCTTCAAACGTTCCAAGATATATATTCTCTTGTCATAAATTGTTAAGTGACCTTTTTTGTTGACTCTAACAAATACACAATGTGATAAATAATAAATTAAAAACAATTTTCAATAATAAAGTGTATTAAGATTGCTAACCTGGAATGGGTTCTGTAGTTCCATCCTAGTCCATGATCTGCATCCCCTTTCTGTGTCCGCATAAATTGTTTCCAATTAATATCAAACCAAGTCAAAATATGTCCAAATTAGAATACCTTCATTTTTAAACTATCTCCAAAGTTTGAGTATGTTCAAATTTCGGAGTCCCAAATTAAAGTCGTCTTAATCAAAATATGTCTCCAATTGAAAGTCGAAATTAAAAGTCAATATTAAAAGCCAAAATTGCAGTTCAGATTGAAATTAAAAATCGATATTAAAATCCAGATTGAAATTAAAGCCCTGTTTCATTAATATTAGCAAAGGATTTAATTAAGTCGTTTTACTTACGTCTATTTATAGATCGGCTTATTTTCGTTGCATAAATTCTCGTACTTTTTAATTCTTATTTTACTTTGAATTTTGCTTTACTGATTACGTAAAGTCTTAACACTTTTGAACATAGTCGTAGCTCAGTTTGAATATAAACTAACTTGTCGCTTCGTCATTATCGTATATATAAGCCGTACCTCCACCTGATTTCATTGGCTTATTTACGTTCTGGGACGATTCTTCTGCTTTATCTCGCATACCTTCGAATTTTAACCAATTATTTAGTTCAAATCTTTCAATGCATGCCTTGACTGTCTCGTATGCCTCCCGCATATCGTGGTATTATTTGAGAATTTCCAACTTTTGCCTTTTATTAACTTACGTATTCGGATGTTTGTTAATTATTATTATCTAAATTGAATCGCCTGATGCTTGTTTATTTCTACAGAATATTGGATTTTTGAACAAATGTGATTTCTTCTTGTCACGTACGATTTTCTAATAATGAATTATTTAGAAAGCGTGTTCCAGAATTATTATCTTATTTCTTTTAATCCGTCGCTTATAATTTTTATTTCGGCACCTAACTTTTCTCAATTTTCCTTAATCTGCATCTTGATAGCCTCTTCGCTTTTGTCCATTTTCCTCGTTAACGCTAATAAAATTGACATCATTTCCGATTGTTGCGTAATCTGTTGTTCTTCACTTCGCGTCAATTGTTGTCCTTGCATTTCCATCGATACATCCTGTAAAATTACGCTTTATTGGGACCATATTTCTACCCCTTGGTTCCTTAATGCTTCTCTGGTTTCCTTTATTCGTTTATCCATTTTTAAATTATTAATATTTTAAATTCCTTCAGATTTTAAAGTTCCTAACCCTTATTAAATTTTATTTATGCCTCTACAAATTTTTAATTTCTAAATTTCTTTTTGTGGTTTTCGTGCCCCTACGATTTGGGTCGCCATAAAATTGCTGTAATATCTCCCCTGATATTATTTTTAGCTCCATATGTTATGAAATGTTAAATTAGGTTTTTACCCCGAATGGATCTTATTGAATCAAATAAAGCAATTCTACAATACACAATATAATGATTGATAATATTTACAACTCTCAAAATTCTCCCTTTTTACGGAATATCTACATATACCAGATTTATGGTTTTCTGAAGGTCAGCAAAAATATCTTTTACTTATTCAGGGACCTTCCAACGTTCCAAAATACCTATTCTCTTGTCATAAATTGTTAAGCGAGCTTTTTGTTGACTCTTACAAATACACAATATGATAAATATTAAATTAAAAACAGTTTTCAATAATAAAGTGTATTAAGATTGCTAACCTGGAATGGGTTCTGTAGTTCCATGCTAGTACATGATTTGCATCCCCTTTCTGTGCCCGCATAAATTGTTTCCAATTAAAATCGAACCAAGTCAAAATATGTCCAAATTAAAATACTTTCATTTTTAAACTATCTCCAAAGTGCGAGTATGTTCAAATTTCGGAGTCCCAAATTAAAGTCGCCTTAATCAAAATAGGTGTCCAATTGAAAGTCGAAATTAAAAGTCATTATTAAATGCCAAAATTGCAGTTCAGATTGAAATTAAAAGTCTATATTAAAATCCAAAGTGAAATTAAAAGTCCTGTTTCATTAATATTAGAAAAGGATTTAATTAAGTCGTTTTACTTACGTCTATTTATAGATCGGCTTATTTTTGTTGCATAAATACTCGAACTTTCTAACTCTTATTTTACTTTGATTTTTGCTTCACTGGTTACGTAACTTCTTAACACTTTTGAACATAGTCGTAGCTCAGTTTGAATATAGACTAATTTGTCGCTTCGTCATTATCGTATATATAAGCCGTACCTCCACCTGATTTCATTGGCTTATTTACGTTCTGGGGCGATTCTTCTGCTTTACCTTGCAGCCTCATGATATCTTCTTGCATTTTTATCAATTTACTGTCCAACTTTTGCTCAACTGTTTTTACCTGTTCAGTGACATCTTCTTTCGATGCAATGGAGCTTTGCATTAATCTTTGTTCTAACGTGGCTGCTTTTTCATTCAACTTTTCTTCTAATTTCGCAGTATTTTCGCTTAACTTTTCTTCTACTTTCTCAGCATTCTCACTAAACTTTATTTCCATTTTCGCAGCATTTTCACGTAACCTTTCGGTAAGGTTTGATTCCAGTTCAACTGACCTCACTACGTTTTTATTTAGTGTCACTTCCAATTTAGCCGACCTTTCCTCCATACCGGATTTAAAATCCTTAAGGAAGTTCATTAAAGCTTCTGCGTCCATCTTACTTTGACTTCTTGTAACTGGCATATACAAACTACTGAAACGTCTTTAGACTTGTGTTTTAAATTAATCACTATATACCCCGCACCTGACACCAGTGAAGCGGGCTACTGCTACCGCGTTTCTCTAATTTAAAACAAGTAATAACAAGAGTCTTTATTACTCACTGTTCTCAAGTCTAGTTAACAGTGAAACTTGATTTTTTCTTTATTTAATTTAATTGTCCTGACGTTGGGCATCAGTGAGACATATTAAATTTCTTTAAATGGGGAGTGAGTCAATTAGTGAACAAAACCTCGGTGGACCCACGGGCTTTACTATATTCGCGGCTTAGTCTGGGAATTACCCCAAGGGTGAGCAATGAGATTGGGCGTGGATATAGGGTGGGCTCGACTACAAACGGGAACAAAAAAAGGAAATGAGCGCCACTGCATCTATATAGACAATAAATAAAACTAAAGTATCCTACAGGAAGACGCAGAAACATATAGGATATAATGATTATCAAAAAGCATACAAATTAAAATAAGCAATACCTCTGGAAACCTTTTGAACCTCTTCTCCAGCTTCTGCGATGTCAGACCTGCAAGAAAATGTCACACAAAAAAATAAAATATAAGACACTGTTTGTGTCTTACGACAACAAAATATTTCGGTCTTTATAGATCGACAGTCCCGAATTCAAAATCTCAACAACACCTTACCTATGAAAATATACTCTACTGAAAATTACTTACTCTGTTTCTATTACCTAATACTGTATCAACTTCTTTCCAAGTTCCACATTCAAAATTTTGTTTATCTAATTTGGATATTATTAATTTCAATTAGTGAAATAAAAAGACGAAAGTTTTAAATCAAAGTATAATCTAAATGTAATACTCTTTGTTGCAAAAATTATATATAAAAAAATCTGATAATCAATATAAAATAAGTTTCAAAAATCTCTGAATTTGTTTCTCTACATAGAGAGATCTTAACATTTTTAAATTCTTTAGTACAGTCGGGTTCTTAAACATCCATAAAACAGATCTGTTCTGGCTTACAAAATTTCTCTAACGAACTTATTATACAAAAAGTTCATATGGCTCAAACATTATATGAAATTAAAGAAAGTTAGTTCGTCATATGTTAGAAGCAACATTGATATTCTACTAATCATATGGCATATTGTAGTTAAACATGTTTCATTCAAAAGTGAACTTTATACTTATTTTTCTCAATTAACATGTGCATTACTTACGTGCTTTGAATAACAACTTTAAATTAATTAATCTAAAAGTTCAAAAATTCCTCTTATGAAAAAAATTTAGTTCTGAACAAAAAAGTATTTGACCTATTAGGTTACTAGGATATAATTCTCTAACTGGTTTTTATTTGGGATTTAAGCATAAACATATTTTGCAAAAAATTTAACATTAACATTCGTTTTAACAAAAGTTTTTTATAATTTGGAAAACGTTAAATCAAAGCTTTTCCCGTATTAATACGTAAAATTAATTCTCTCAATAAATAGTTTTATAAGTACCTGAATGGTTTTGTTTTAACTGCTTGATGGTGATGCCGCAAAACGCTCTAGACCAACCAAAACAACATTATACTTCATCTTATTGAAGTTTTAAAAAGGTACGAAGTTGGCATTTGCTAGATACAGCATTCTTACATGAACAGCCCCACAGACAGCTTCAAAACGAGTGATTCCACAATACATAATTACGTTCCAATAACATTACATAGAATTCTGCTCGACATACAAACCACTTGAATTATCAATTCTACCATTCTCAAACGTGCTTTCTTAAAATTGTATTCTTCAGACGAGCATACTTAGATGTGTCTACTTAAATGTGCTAAAAAAATTAAAACATCTATTAGTTTTATATAAGGCAGTTTTATTACACAATCTCACCATTAACGGACTTCCACCAGCACGTGCTGTTACATTCTCCTCTTCATTGTCCGGGGCGGCTTTACAAGAGCTCATTTGCAAAGCCCCCGCCACGACAACCTTTACACCCTCTTCGATAGTAGGGCAATCCTAATGCCCCACTTGGAGCAAAAACTCCGCATCTTAGAACGAACCGTACCTGCTCGTTGTTGCTTGCAAGATGGCTGCGCTCTCGCTCGCCTTCCTGTCAACCAGCCCACACCCTACCTATAGCGTCACCTTACGCGCAGGCGTTGTGTCTGTTTAGCAATTGCACAAGTGGGCTTTAGAATACCTGTAGCTTATGCAACTCAAGTTACGTTCAGGGTATTTGCAGATATCGAAAGCGTAGGAGTCACTATTAAATGCTTTATTTAGGTGAAGATAATGTAAAAAAGGGAAGAAGTGTTCTTCCTTATAGTAAATTAAACTATTTAACGATTTCACGCTAAATGACAGTTTCGTATGCTGTAGAATAACAATGGCTAGAAATGTTTTTCTTTAGAGATTTTAATATAACAAAAGTTTTTGTTACAACAGTATATGCCTTATTTATAGATGTTTTCAGTCCACTTAACAATGAAGCACTATTACACTAATGAATTTAAAAGCACTAATATCTTCTTAAACTAACTTCTTTACCATAGGTCCATTAACAACACTAACACAACTATTTATTTATTATACACTTCTATCTATTTATGTATACTACAAGCTGCATGTACATTAGACACAGCATATAACATTTATGTATATTCTTGAACTTCCAAAAGCTCAACTACGTTTACTGTACACGATATAATTTATCTTAGACATTCAAGTATAGACTAACTCTTACATTCATAAGCGGTTTTATATAGACCCTGAATTAAAGATATGAGTGCAGAATTGCAATTGGTACATACACTCGTCACGCAACTAAAATATCCACGATCGATATGATTACGTATAGAGATAAGCCGATACATCCTTACGACGTTTGGAATATTTCGGCCTATGAGGGGGTTGAACATGCTTATGTATTTATGTGGTATGAATTTCCCTTAACAAATCTTTATTGATATTGGAGGTGTCTAACACAGGAAGAAAATAAAGGAAAACATTAAGGTTCTACAATTTATTTGTATGTAGTTATTATGAAATTCATGTAATTGATTTGATTAAAGTTTTAGCAAATTCCACAATTGTTCAAAACAGGATTGTGTTTATATTTCCTGTAATCTATAACATCTACTCTACCACTGAAACACGCTGTATAATTTCTACCATCATATATTTAAAACACATCAAAATGTACCGCTAGCAATAACAAAACTCTAATAACCCTAAATTTTAATATTCTAATTTACTACAGCCTTCAATACATAACTTGATTTAATTTTTCTGAAATTATTCATTTTATACATGTATAGGAAATGTAGTAGAGGATTGTTTTGGCCATAATGCTCATTGCAGTCCTCTTTTAAGATTTAAATAATACGTTAACCACTGGTGGGTATTTATCTACTCATAAATATCACCAAATTATCCCTGCATAAATCCGTTCTAAAGAGTAACCACGTGGTACACAATAATTTGTGGCCTCAATATTTCAAAAAAATTTATTGTAGCGTGAGTTATGTTTTAACTTTATATTTACGATATTAATTTCCTTGCGTTTCCTTCTACACTAATGTCAGTATTATGTACGATTTTCATTCTGCAAGAAACGTTGTCTCCTACTAACTTTCCTAGTGTGCAAGCTTTTTGATACGGTTACGTGTGGGCTGCTTTAAATGGATTCTAGCCGTGGAGGAGTTGTAAAAGATGCGTCTGGAACGATGGAGCGATAGCATTGTACCGGAGAACGCCGTACCTGGTTGCGGTTCCGGTCGCTCAGTTATTTTACGTTATTATCGTTCCTCTCGCCACTTTACTCATCCGCTACCGGAAGTCGGAAAACGACGTGTTATCGTACGGGGTCCTTAGTGGAACTCGGGACAACTACTAGAGTGAATCGACTTAGATCTTTTGCTGCGATGTCTACTGCAACCGCTGAGCGCATTTGTTTTATCTATTAAATAGGAAGAACTTGCATAAATGCAACTAATCGGTTAGTGCTATTCAAAATACGTTGCAGCTTTTAGTAAATGCTTTAGTACATTATAAACATGGTTACAGGCAAGGACTAGGATTATTACTGAAACTGCTTACAAAGATTTACTGCGTATATTAGAATCAAATTTTTCTTCTAATGGTATATAGTAGAAATCCTACACAAGAAGTAAAATATAAACGTTCATACTGCTATCAAATTAAAATACACAAATTTTTGAAATACGAACCTAACGCCATAAGAGTTGGTCCTTATATAACTTTTATACAAAAGCTAATTTTTGCACAGTGTAGATTTAACGACGTAATTGTAACACATGGTTTTGGTATGACATTGATGGAAATAATAATTATCTTTCTTCGCGTCATTTTTTGTTTAATAATTTGAAATTAAAAAAGTGTTGCTACCCTTAATGTGAAACCATAATAGTCTGACCTATTTTATATTTTGCTAGATCAAATTGTATGTGGCATCATAAATACATGGTGTTTCGGAAGGAAATGGTGTAGCAGTATAGACTTTTAAATGTGGCGAACGTAGATTGTTACACATTTCGGACCCCAAGGCGATTGGTATCAGTGTAACGGTTTCAATTATTTAGAGATCGCGTTTTGTGATCTTGCCCCTGGAGAGAAAATAGAACAACAAGTCCGAACTTTTAAAGGGACTTAATACTTTTACACGTACGAGATGGAACTATTGAAACCTGCTGTGCCGGCGGTTAACTTAGCTATTATCCCATAGGAGATCATGAAAAGGGCAGGGTTGAAGTATTCTTTATTAAACTGAAAACAAAGTAAAATGAAGTTGGATGCCACTGTATCTAGCAAGTATTAAAAAGATATAATTTTAGGGTAGATACAGAAACCTTATCGGAGTAGATCATTTTGAAATTTTAAATTCATCCTTTTAGAAAATTAATTGAACATACTACAATCAGACGGTATCTATTATATAACAAATAATTTTTATCCAATAATAATTTTAAAAAGAAATAAATAATGTGTTAGTCATATCAAAATTATTAGTTAAACAGAATTTCGTTTGTTAGTATCTATGTGAGCATCAGATCTGATAATCACATACAAATTTAATCAAAAACTAATTCAAATAGTTTTGAAATAGTTATTAGTGAAGGTTTCACATATACCAAATTTATAGCAAATATTACTTTTAAGAAAATATACATTATAAGCAAAAAATATTATATAATCAATAAAAAATTATAATTTCCACTCAGTTGGGTGCCGGGTCTTACAGACTGGACCCATGGAGGTTTTTGCGGCTCGAAATTTAGCCGTTGTGGGAAACAAGGTTGTAAAATAAAAAAATGATTTTGGGGTCATGCAGAAATCACTCACCCTTAACCACTGGCCGCTGGTTGCTACCATTAGATTGGTTGGGCACAGATTCCAGCTGGCTGCTTACAGTGGGAAAGGGGATGGGCTAAAACTGATGTCATAGTAGGTGATGGATGAGCTTGAGGATGATCAACGGTGTTGGTTGGCAAGCAGGTACAGGTTAGCCAGTGTGTTTCTTGGTTGTACAGCATTTTGTTACCTATACATATTTTTGTTAGCCCGACAGGTTTTATTTTTGACACTACTGGGTTTTTGCGCTGCAATATAAATAGTTAAGGCAATTAAATTGTTACCCATAAAATCTCACCATCAACGTCTTCCCAATCTGCTTGACTCGAATATGATGTGGAAGTGAGCAGATTCAAAAAATTACTTGCAAAGGCAGTTTAACCGACGGAAATCTTATCCGAACAAGTGGTTAATGCTCATGCGCCGTGTGGTATTTCGTTTAATAGATTATCTGTCAAGGATGTTTTGGCCAAACTAACCTTGAAACGTTATTTTTTATACAGTGAAACAAATTTTATATATATGGGTGGCCTCACGCATGGGCGTCAGTGAAACGTATTTATTGTTCCAAAAATCTTCCGACACAACTAGGGGTCTATTCTTGGGTAGAGCAATGAGAAGTGGGGGGTAAGTCGAATTTTGTTTGCAGATCAAACTTAAGCTAAATCAAATAGGCGCCACCAAGTCCTGATGTAATCACGATAATTGCATAGCATAGTTCTAAGGGCGGACGTGGAGACCCAAAGAAAAAAAGATCGCCTTCGCTGACAAAAGCCTGTCTTAATAAAATAAGACGCAACTCCTGTAAGAAATTGTGATAGTTAAATAAATAAAAAAGTGGGACACCATTTGTGTCCTGCAAAAATACATAAAGAAATAATAAAAGAAGTATTTCCAATATAACATTGGCATCAATTTATTACTCAGAAGGGTTTTAGCTTTATGTAATAAGATTTGATCACACTTGATCAAAATAAAAAACCTTTAATCTGGAACCAATTGTTTACTAAAAGATCTCTTTTAAAATAATATAACTTGTAACAAAAAATTTAATCATTAACTGCATCAATCTTAAAATTTTAACTTTCATGTTTGTCTTTATTATTTTCAATCAAACACTTTACTTTAAAACATGAACTTGTTGTACAAATAGGGTTCTGACCTGAGCAGATCTTTTCAGGTGGATAACAAATTAATAGCTCCTAACAATATTAGCATTTGAGCTTTCAAGATTATGTATACTAATTTTAATGTAGATAAAGCTGATCACAAAAATATACATGTTTACATATATTGTTCTAAAGCTGTTCAAAGCATTTGCTTTTAAAATAACATCTGTCAGCTATACAAAGTTGAAAAATATGACGTCAGTAACACCTGTTGACATTACTGACGATTCATATGGAACAAAGCATGTTGTTTTTAGAACGTTAAATCAATGAACTTTCGTTTTACTACTGGTAAATCCAGCTCAACAATTAGTTGAAACTTTTTCAGTGTACATGTATTACGCATCAAAGCAAGTTAACGTGTTCCAAATTTTGAAACACATAAAAAGAACTTATAGCTATCTACGAACCAAAACTGCAATTGTCGCATTGTGACAAAGGAAGACGGGATCACCGTTTTTCAAGCAACGATAACAGCGTTTGTAATTTGAAACAAATTCCTGCGTTCCACGTGTCGAATCATATCCTGTCGCCTTACATTCAGCAGCAATCGTACTCTCATAGTTGAATTATGTCACCTTTTAAAGGTAGCATCTTACATGTGTTTTACTGTGTCCTTGTGTGTTGTGTGTTGCATCCTACTTGTCGCGCGTTATTCGAAGATATCCTAACTATGTGATATGGATTCGCAGATTGCCGTCCTCCAACCAAGGGAACATGTTGATATCTCTATCACTTGTGGCCGACTATCTTATAACCAGCTCGGGCGGTCGCGCCGTCAGGAGGGGAACAATCAAACAGAGATGTGCTTGTAAATAGCTGTATACGACACATATCTGAATATAACTAGATTATTAAAGGACGATGCAGGCTTAGCGTATTACTTTTGAAGTTGAATGCAAATTATTATTGTTATTAATAAAATTGTTACATTATTCTTGAAATTATATGCAAAGAATTATTATCGAAAATAAAATTGTTACAACCTTACAAGCGTGATAATCATAACCTGGTAAACTATCCATAAGAAAAGAGATTTAGTTCTGTAAATTTAAATCTAACGAAGGTAAGGAACATTTTTATAGTTAAGTAAATAAGTACCTGTTAGAAATAATTTGATGTTTGAAAGAAACGATGTTCTATATGCTTTTGTATGAGAGAAAATATTTAATACTGTATAAATACTTTGTGATACTGGCTGTGTTTGTAAAGTAAAGCTAGAAAGGAAGGAAAGTCAACAATTTCAAATTTACAATTTGCTGTATCTATATCATAGCACCTTTTTATTGCAAATTAGAAAGTGTATAAATGGGTCATGCCAAATTTGAGCCATTTTTAAACAAAATCGGTTAGTATTTGAAAAATTACCAGTAAATATTAGGGTTAGTTGAATATAGCGTGAAATTCGATTGTAAATGTTAATTATTAATAAGTTAGGAAACATAATTTGAGGCGCATAATTGCGTAAATGCATGTAGAACGTAAATTACGGTAAGCAAAATTGAGATTTGTTTTAATATTCTTTAGTATAAATGGTGTAAATAATAAAAGCTCTCAGGTTTATAGCATATTTAAAGCGGCGATTGTTATTCGAGTTGCACGTGTTATAAATTCTAAGAATGTTAAAGTTGTAGACAGATGAACATAAAATCTCGTCAACAAATAATAGCTGGAAAAATATAATGAGGGACAAAACACAGGTGCAGATAATACGTACGAAAACAATATTAATTTACAGAGAAAGACTATAGTTTGCATGTTTTAATAAAGGAAGGAGCATAACAGATGTTTAGTGAAACGTTTGACTTTGAAAGGCTTGATAGATAAAGAAGTTATGAGTTAATGAGAGGAACGAAGGCACGCTATGTTTTCGGAATAGATCGAGCAGTAAGAGAATAGAAATCTGTGGATATTTTACTAACAGAGCACGACTATTACATTAAATAAACACGAGTACGATAGAAGACGATAGCGGGGGTTAGGTAAAACAGCGCTTGTGAATAAGTGGGAGAATAATGTCTAAAGATAAAATAAGATGGAAGATTTTGGTTATAAGTGGGAATGAAAAGAGAGATATACGCGTATACAAAAGACGTATTGGGGAAGCTATAAGTAGAACGACGGTTATCGGAGTTTTGCGGAAGACATTGCTGGGTAAAATTTTTAATGAGGATTTCGGGGTATCGAGCTTGTTTGGAGCTAGAATTTCTTGGATTTTGAAGACGGGTAGGAAAGTGTACGTAGAATTTTTCAAGGATAATTGGATAGTTTGTGGAAGTGTTCAACCGTTGACTTGTTTGTGCTGTTATACTAAGAAAGTGCGACAGGGTTGTTGGAAATTGATGTAGGGGGGGTGGCTTTTGGAGCTTATATAAACCCGTAGGAGGTGGTGAATCTCTCTTCTCTCTTGTCTTTCCCTACGATCGCCTATCTAACTACTTAACAAAGGATTGAGTGAAGTTTTTGTTAAATTAGCACAAGTGTGTGCTCTAATGTCTTTGGCTATGCTGTAAATAATTAAAATTATAAAGCAAGTAAGTACAATTTTAGTACTGGGTGTTTGAAGGCGGTGTATGTACTCTGAATACCAAGCAAATGTATGGATGGACCAGCCAGTATACGAGAGCATGGTAGTACCGTGCACTTGTGTGGAAGAATTTAATTAAAAACGGTATGTTCCTGATGGTGAGAGGCCACCTGGAAACAGTATTTGAACATGCAGTCGAGAGGGAGAATCATGTTGGAGATGGGTCCATGTAGAGACTTGAGACAAAAATCCAGGTAACTCTACTTATAAAACTTTTTTGTTTTGTTGGTGATTTTCTGGGTGACAATTTAGTGATTTTGTGTATCTATTATGTTATAAAGACATTTAATTGATGAGTCAATTTGAAAAGGACTAAATGAAAATTTTATGTAATGATTTGATGATATCATTTGAAGGTGGAAACTTTAATTTTGTAAAAGGTAAAGAGGTTTTAGGAAATTGCAGTGCCGTTGTTAGCACGTAGATAAAAGGAGGTTTACTATGAGCTCGTATTTGACCTGGGGTGTAAAGTAAAGGTTGGAAATAAGTCCAGTTACTTTGTTTCAGGATTGATGTAGTGTGATTTAAAATTTATTTTCTTTAAACTGAGATATTATTTACCTCAAGTAATATAATGTTTAGAGCTTTAAATACATGAGGGATATAAACTTAATTTATACGTAACAAATTGGAAATATTAATAAATATTGATGTATTTTTGGCAGTCAGCGTTACTTTTAGTAGGTGAGGATTTTCAGGGAACGAGTGAGCAGCCGTGGCGAATATCTCTGAGGAAGCTGGAGGTTTGGCGTCCGAGTAAAAAGCATCTTCAGAGGATATTGTTGTTAGATGGTATAAATTGTAAGTCTAGGTGGTAGGGCTTCAGTTTAGGTAGATGGAAAATTTTGTAACTACATTAAACATTTTTGGGGAGTTTCCGAAGATACACAACATTTTTGGCGCCCGATTCAAAGAAGAGAGTACACAGCATTTATGGCGTCCCGAACGTGAAGGACTCGAATTCAAATAGATTTTCTTTGTATTATTTATTTCAGGAGACTGACGATCCTGAGGTAAAGAGAGATATTGAATTGTATTTCCCTACCCAACAGACACAGAACCTCAAATCTAAATTAAGAATCGCTTGCTCGACTACTTCACTTGATAAAACAAACACTCTCTTCAAATAAATTAGTACATCGCAGGCAGCAGTACCTGAAATTTTTGTTCTACTGACACTTTATGACAACCCGAACAAGAAAAGTTACCTAAAGGCAAAACAAATGTAGTAAAGTGCTGTGACCAAACATGTTTGAATAAGATCTGAAAACAGTGAAGTTAATTTACCGTAATACGAAGAGAGATGTCACCAGTCCGACAAACTTAAAATACACAAAAACCGAGCATTAGCTTTTCTCGTTTTGCAAATTGTTAACATACACATTTAATATTTTAATATTAATTGATTTTCTGTTTGAATCTAAATACAAGCCCACCATAATGATTGATAGTAAATATTTATATTAAAATTTCTTCTTGCATCTGTTATTGAATTTGGCTAGATCTCGTTTCTTACTACGTTCACATTAAATTAGTAAAACGTCAAAAAAACCATAGTCATTAAGCTGCTATTAGTAATTTCCTTGCGTAATAGCAGAAAATCATAGTTTAAACTTAAGTTTTATGATAAGAATTAAGGTTATTTAGAGCAAAGTTCAAAACACACCCATGCAAAACGGAACTAGTTGCGAATACAAGCAAAAAATGCATTGCTTGTTTAATGTTTGTTAAAGGTCCGTAAAACACTGAACCCAACAAACATTTTTCTTCCTATATCCTATAATTAAATAATTTCATAAATCAGTATAGCAACAATAAGAAAGATTGAAGCGAATGCCTGCTGTCTAATGTTCTCTAAGATGCTACTGCTGTAGTTGACTATATTACATCTCCAAAGGTTGAAAGAAATATGAATGTCCAAAAGAATTAAGAAATTTTCGAACCTAACTAAACACAGCTTGTATCAATTTTTTTATAAGTTTTCATATTTATAGGAAATTTTAGTTCCAGATAGAAAATAATAAACCATCCTTTATCTTTTTTTAACTCTATTGCAAGGTTAAATTCCATACTTTATGTAATACCAAATTATATACTTTAGGTGTTTAAAATTTTGTTGTGAAAATCAAAACTTCAAGGTAATCGTTTAAAATAGCAATTTAACAGTAGATATTGTAAGTAAATACCTTATTATTCTCAAATATTTGAAAGTTTTTGGGGTTATTTTATAAACATCGCTGGTGATCCGTTCTAATTTTGTTAAACATATGTCTTTTTTTACATAGTTGTGTGTAGATATGGTTTCCTAGAACGAATCGTTCTTAAGAACCGTTTGATAATTTTGTTACTCCTATTCCGTTCTCGGAGTCTTTGATAGAAAAATTTAGTTTAAGAATTAAAACAGTGCTTTAATCTGTGTTTCTTTAGTGCAAATAAAAAGAATCCTAATACAGATTATCCCTTCAGAAATATTGATATGATGTAGTATGATTTGTTAGACGAAAATGTACAATTGATGTCAATAAATTTTTGTGGTTCAACGTAGTAAAAATCCTGCAAGACGGCGGGGTAGTTTCATCAGGGCGCTCATCCACAACGCTCTATTAAAGACGAGTGATTCTATTGAAGGTATTTTAAAACCAAAACCCTGTGATATTATTTGATGATTTTATTGAATATGAAGTTTATAGTGTTATTATGATAAAAAATATTTATTTCTCAAATATGAAATATACTTGTCATTACGTTGGCAATTTTTCTGTCTTGTAATTTGAGAGTTGCATATGTTAAAATATTTTTTTGGAAAATACATCTAATTGATTGAAACAAGATCTACTGTATATGCTGTCACGCCATATTTATCTAATAATTTGCATAAAGAATAAGAATTAATAAACACCAAAGGGTTTTCTGCATCCACTCTTCAAAATTAATTAATACGTGTTAGATACAGTACGATTCAACTTAAAATTACATTTTCTTTCACTCATCTAAGCAAATTCAGCTCCGACCCACCTCTACCTCTCTCTTGGGGTAATAGCCAAGTTAGCCGAAGGCATATAGTTTTTTAAACTTTATATCTTTAAGGTATAAAAGTATTTATGTACACAGCGCAGGTGTGGACACTGAAATAAATATTGGTATGCACCTATTGTCGCAAATTAAGAAATACGTTATTAAATTTCTTGTAAAAATATGTCGTATGCCGAGACTACCGCGACGACGTGGTCCATAAGAGCAGAATAAATCTTTTTACAAAAATTCATAAAAATACTTGCTTTTTATTTTCTTAGAATTCATACTTCTATAATGCTTGAATTTGAATACAACGTAATCTCAAGGCTAAATTTAGCATTTATGATTGCTTTCATAACTATATGTTAACTTAGAAAAATAGGAAAACTTTCAGTGTTTACAATTGTACATGCTTGCGAAATTAAGCAAAACCCGATGTGCTCATTTATGTAAACTATCCTGAAACATAAGCAGTAAGTTGAATGTGTTGCTACGCGGAACAATTAATTGATAGTATACCCTATATTATTAAAATATATGCCTAGACTATTGACTAGGTTCATAGTGCTTTTCAAAAAGTCTGATAGAAATTTACAAAGGGATGATGAAGCGGCAATTCTTGTAATTACTGACGAAATAATCGAACTGTATAGCTATTAATCTCTAATGTTGGTTAGGTACCCAGTTAATTACAAATAACTCGATTTAGGCGAATGGGTTAAATGTGCACGGATAATCTATTGAAATTAGTAAGCAGCGCACCTCAGCAAACGTTGACTTAGCTTCGGCAGGGTTAATAATGAGCCCCGCTAAAGCTAGTAGTAAATGTAGTGAGTCGGTAAATGGCCTGTGTAGGGTAAGAAGAGGTAAGACTGGGCGAATCGTCGGGGTCAAGTCAAACCCCTCATGGCTTCAAGCTACAATTAGATATCTTTGTGCCATAATTCACATGTAATCTCTGCTAGCCTCCAAGCACTCATCTGCAAGTCTCTTACTTGAGTCGCCGTTGAGCTTTCGGGATTCTGTCAGGGTGAAAAGAACCACGATTACATCAGAATATTACCATGCAAAATATTCTTACATAATTTATGGTAATCTCGTTTATGGGGGCTTCTTAACATTAATAGTTATACATTCGAAGGCATTATTAGCGCGGAAGTGTTACGAGAGGAATCTTTAAATCGATGCTTTATAAGGAAGTTATAATCTATTTAAAGCTACTGCCTAAATTGTTAAGGAAACTCGTTTTCGTTCTTCGCAATTGAATTCTAAAACCTGCTGTTATTCTAAATGCATTAGTAGCTTATATTATGTAATGTAAAAAAAATGAGGCATTTATGCATTTTTTTCTGTCTTGAGGGGAAACTTTAACGTACAGATTTGTACTTAGTTTATCACACGTTCCAGAAGCACATAATATGATTACCAAAAAACTTTGGGTCAATATTGCACCTCCACAATAATCACCTACAGTTTGAACAATTCTTTAGTTTTATTTTATTTTCGTTTTGTTGTGTTATCACTATTATTAGTCATTAAGATACACTAAGTTACAATTCAAAACGTGTTTTTAAGACTGTATGTTTGTTTTTAATTACTAATTTTCACATACGATTTAATTTCATGGTTGATCAGCTTAAATCAATTTCATACTATAACTCTATTAAAATTCTAGACTGCTGAATAGTTTAGAAAATTCTTTGGAAGAATACACCAAAAAAATTATAATAACCAATTTAAAGAAATGAGGACGACGTAACTACAAGCAAATCTAATATATATATATATATATATATATATATATATATATATATAACAGTTATAAGATGAAATGATAACCCAACCTTTTATGTAAAGTTGAATTGACATTTCAAATCGAACTGGTAATTGAAAACCGCTAAAAGAACAGCCACAGCAGGATTAATAAACATGCATTTGCATTCCAAATGTGGATTATGCGTGTTCTAATGAGCTAAAGAGCCAAACTACAGGTCCAACCATAGTAGTAGGGTCGTTAGTGAGGAACCAGACTAATACAGGTCCCCGAAAGAGGGCAGCGGCTGTTTCGGTACTTAGATTGGCAGAGACCAAAGGGGTCGGTATGGCAGTCTAAGACACACTACCGCGATGTGGAAGGCAACGGGAAACCACCACATAACCTCCCAAGTACACAGCGTACCTAAATTATAATAAAATGATGGCATTCTCTGAGGTAAAAATTTTCGGAGTTAAAATAGTCCCCCATTCGGATCTCCGGGAGGGGACTACTTCGGAGGATGCGATCGGAAAGTTAAGAATAAGAGTCAGAAACATTTTGCGAGTCGGAGCGTGGAATGTTAGAACTATGAAGCAAGTGGGTAAGCTAGAGAACCTAAAAATCGAAATGAATAGGTTATCATTAGACATAGTAGGGATCAGCGAAGTTCAGTGGCCAGAGGCGGGGGATTTTTGGAGTGGAGACTTCAGGGTAATTCATACAGGAGTCGAGGAAAGAAATTTGGGTGTGAGATAGTTATGCGGAAAAAGATAGGATACTGTGTAGAAAATTACTTACAAAAGAACGAAAGAGTACTCATGGTTAGATTAGAATCTAAACCGGTAAACACAGTAATAATACAAGTATACATGCCCACCTCTAGCTACAGTGATGAAGAGGCAAAAGTAATCTACAAAGATATCGAAGACATATTAAGACACGTAAGGACATGAAAATTTAATAATTACAGGGGATTTTAATGCAGTGGTAGGTGAGGGTAGGGAAGGAGCGATAGTAGGTTTATTTGGTTTAGGCACTAGAAACGACAGAGGAAATAGGATGGTAGAATTTTGCAACAAGAACAATTTAATCATTACAAACACATTATTTCAAAATCATGCTAGAAGACGATATACGTGGAAGATGCCAGGAGATATAGGAAGATTTCAAATAGATTACATTCTTGTTAGACAACGGTATAGGAATCAAGTAAAAGACTGTAGAAGCTACCCAGAAGCAGATATAGACACTGACCACAACATCGTAATTATGAAGGCCGCACTTAAATTTAAAAATTTGAAAAAGAGAAACGGAAAAAGGCACTTGGACCTACAGAAACTAAAAGAGAAAGATATTCAAGAAAGATTCGAAAAAAGGTCAAATGAATTGCTCAAAGATATCGGGAAAATATCTGATACTAAGGAAGTAGAAACAGAATGGAATAACATTAAATCCAGCCTCGACATGGCGGCCAGAGATATTCTGGAGTATACACAAAAAGTAAATAAGAAATCATGGATAACAAAGGATATCCTGAATTTAATAGAAGAAAGACGAAAATACAAAAATAAATCAGACGAAACAGGAAAACAGAGATACAAAACCATAAAATGGGAAATTATTCGAAAATGCAGAAAAGCTAAAGAACAATGGATTGATGAAAAGTGCAAAGAGGTACAAACTAAGATGGAAGTAGGAAAGACAGATGAAGCATACAAACTAATTAGAATCAATTTTAGGGATATAGAAACGTATAGCAAACATATAAGGGACGCGAGAGGAAATGTCATTATAGAAAATGTAGAGAAAGTGGGTAGATGGCAAGAATATATAGGGAATCTATATGCAGGAGAAGAACTAACTGCATTAGAAAAGGAATCAGACATTGAAAATGATGACTTGGGATATCCTATACTTAGAGATGAATTTGAAATAGCATTAAAGGGTCTGAAAAATGGTAAGGGGCCGGGTACAGATAAGGTACAAGCGGAGACTCTAAAAGCCGCTGGTCAAGCAGTAACAGAACGTTTCTTCCAACTTGTAAGCTATATGTATGAGACAGGCGAGATACCCAAAGATTTCAAACATAACATCATAGTAACTATACCAAAAAAGAAAGGTGCAGATAGATGTGAAAATTTTCGAATAATAAGCTTGACAGCACACGTATCAAAAATATTAACTAGAATTGTACAAAGACGAATGGAAAAACGGGCTAAAGAAATACTAGGAGAAGACCAATTTGGGTTTAGGCGAAACAGGGGAAAACGGGAGGCTATCTTAGCTCTGAGGGTGATAATGGAGAAAACAAAAGAAAAAGGGGAAAGCGTGTATATAGGGTTTGTAGATCTTGAAAAAGCATTTGACAATGTAAAATGGAAAGAATGTTCGAAATACTCAAAAAGATTGGAATGAGTTATAGGGATACACGGATAGTACATAGCTTATACAAAGAGCGAACAGTAGTAATAGAATTAGAGCAGGAACGTAGACAAGTAAACATCAGAAAAGGGGTGAGACAGGGATGTTCCCTATCCCCACTAATTTTTAACTTGTACATTGAAGAGGCAATGAATACTCTCAAATGCAGGAAGACATTTGGAATTACTATGCAGGGACAAAAAATTAATATGCTTAGATTTGCAGATGATATAGCGGTATTAGCATCTAGCAAGGAAGAGTTAGAAGCTGCTCTCAATGAAATGGAAACGGTTCTAACAGGGAGATACGGTATGAAAATTAACAAAAGTAAAACTAAAGTACTAGTATGCAAAGGAGGGAAAAATAAATCAAAAACAAGAATACAAATATGTAACACGAACTTACAAGAGGTTAAGAATTTCTGCTACCTAGGAAGCCAAATAACGCAAGATGGGAAAAGCACAAAAGATATAAAACAAAGATTAGCACAAGGTCGTGCTACATTTAACAAGAAAAAGCAACTACTGTGCTCAAAGACCACAAACATAGAAACAAGGAAAAGATTGCTCAAAACATATGTGTGGAGCACAGCACATATGGCTGTGAAGCCTGGACAGTGGGAGTAGCGGACAAGAAAAAGGTAGAAGCATTTGAAATGTGGTGCTACAGACGTATGATGAAGATATCATGGACAGACAAAGTTAAGAACAAAGAGGTACTAAAAATGCTAGGGAAAGAAAGAAATATGTGGAAAACGGTAAAAAATAGGAGAGATAGGATGATAGGCCACATACTACGGCATGAGGGAATAGTGCGGAATATACTAGAAGCAGAGATAGGAAAAAAGAGAAGAAGAGGTAGACCTAGGTTAGACTACTGCACACAGATAGTGAAAGATGTAGGCTGTAGGAGTTTCAGGGAAATGTGTAGGTTAGCTCAGAAGAGAAATCAATGGAGGTAAGCATCCAACCAGTCCCAAGATGGATAAATTAATGACGAAGAAAGTAACTGCACTTAAACATGATATTTATTATAAGCAGCTACACACATTGGAGGGGCAATATTCTCGAATAATGATAATTGCGTGAAAGCATTTACTGGAAAACTATTATTTCGGCAAATGTTTAAGTGTTGGGGGATCTTGGCAGCCACAGGTTGCTTAACCCCCTTCAATAAATCTCAGTGAAATAGGGCATAATATTAGAAAACAATATAAGGGGAACCGAGCTGTATTGCTGTGTGAGAATTTCAGGGAACTATGTAGGTTAGTTTAGAAAAGAAATAAGTGCAGGTACATGTCCAACCAGTTTTGAGACGGGAAACCCAATGACAAAAAAATAAGCGCAGATAAATCTGATGATTATTATAAACAACTAGTTGTTTGTTGTGAAATATCTGCAACTAATGTTGACTGTGCGAAAAGATATATTGGAAAAAATATTAAATCAGTAAATGTTCAAGTGCTGGGGGAACTTGGCAGCCACAGGCTGCTTACCCCCCTTCGCAACAACTGAATGTCGGAGAAATATGGTATATAATTGTAAAACAATAGAAGATGACCGAACTGCATCTAACAAGAAGGAACGGCGCCTATGATGAAAGACAACAAACATAGAACAAAAAGTTGTTGAAAGCGTATGTGTGGAGCACAGCACAGACAGTTTGCCTACGAAATACGAGCAGTCTGAAAAGCAGACAGAAGAACAGTAGCGGCCTTTGAAATGCCGTGCTTCAGATGTTTGAGGATGGACAGACAAAGGTAATAACAAATAGGTTATAGAAACAGTAAGGGAACAAGGATATCTTTGGGAAAAAATATGAGAAATAGAAGGGCAGAATACGGTCTAAGGCATTTTTGGGGAATAGTATGGGATATATGACAAACAGAGATAGGAAAAAAGAGGTGGATGTAGACCTAGATCAGATAGTGATAGATGCAGACTGTGCAAACTTCAGGGAAATCTGTGGGTTGGTTCAAAATAGGAAACAATGATGGTACGCGTCTAACCAGTATTAACGCTGTCCCTTGCTTATGCATATCATATGTTTCCTTCTAACCTTGTTTGAGTGGTAGAGAATCGATATTACTGTCCGCGTTCTACAACTCCATGTGGACTAAATTACGTGCTTTAGCGACTGTTGTTTACTAATATTCCTTGAAACTTGTTTGTTATCTATAAAAATAAGGGGAACTTGACATTTACAAAACCTGCAGCTGTTCAATTTTAACGAATGTTTTAAATAACATTTCTACGAGTTGGCTTTCTACGTATTTTATATCCAACTGCTGTGTGTGTGTTAGCACCGCGTTTCACCTTGGTATTATTGATTTTTCATGCTTTTATGCGTATTATACGTAAATAACCGTTCAATTAAACTCAATTAAATTAATAAATTAATTGCTTTGGCTTCTACAATTTATTTTCTTTGCAAACCTAACTAAATTTTTAATCCCTAATTATAAAATAATGGTAATACTTGATACTTTAAATTGAATAAAATGAGATAGATTTCGCACGTAAATTTTGGTTGTTTCCTTTATACAGGGTGTTTTGAAATTGCTTTGTTAATATTTACATTTAACCCTTTAAAACCACTACAATATATATTTATATATATATATATATATATATATATATATATATACATATATAAAATAAGATGTATCTGTAAACAAACTCTATGAAAATAATAGAGCCTATTGACGAATACAAATCGGGCTGGTAGTTATATAGCCATTAACAAAACATTAGCTTATTACTTCATAGGGGAGGAAACATCCACTGACCGAAGGTTTCGGCTTTATTAAGCCTCCTCAGAGTGAAATAGTCTCCAAGAACCCTATGAAGTAATCGAAGCTATTATAATGATATAATTTCGAAACAATCACTGTACTATGGCAAAAGTAAATAAAACCGCCATCAGGTGATAAAACACCAACACTACTAAAGTGTGGAAGTACAGAATTGAACCGAAACTACATAATAAATCCTATAGATGGCTATACAAGTACGTGTGGCCATTTGAGATTTGCGGAATGTTACAAGCAAAATTTATTTGCAAACGTAACAAACTTTCTCGCGGCGACACCCGGGTTCATGCCCCAAGGCAAATCAAATAATAACAGAACGGTTATTTGCAGTCCGCAATAAGAAATTGTGTAGAACAATATATAAAATAAGATGTACATCTTATTTTATATATTCTACACAATTTCTTATTGCGGACTGCAAATAACCGTTCTGTTATTATATATATATATATATATATATATATATAAAATTAATAAATAACAGCGTATTGTTCTTAGTAATAAAACTCTTATTTGTTTCTTACCGAGCGTTCGATTTATTTAAAATCTTCTTCAGGCTGCTGCAAAGTAGTTATGATTGTCACTGACCTAAGAAATATAGTAGGTTACTTACAAAAACTGAAATTAAAATACTATCACGGATTTGACAAATGTCATTAAAAGTTAAAATAAATAAATTAAATAAGACGTTTGTATAAAAACACAACTAATCACGTCACAACATTGCATTTCGCAATTCATGAGCGGTTCTTTTTTTCAAAAGATTACATGTGCTCAATTTATGTAAGATCGCGTGTACAATATTTTAATTTCAGTTTCATTTAATAAATATACACGATAATATTTCGACGAAAATGCATTAAATATGTTTAAGGGGAATTTAAGTTTCCTAACGTAGAAACGTGTTCAGTGACCTTCTAGAATACTCTAGTACTAACATGGAATATAAGGTGAATGATGAAATAGCCGGAGGGTGACGATAGAATTTGTGAAAACAAGTACAGCAATAAACCTTGAATACTGATAAGATAAGGTAAAACGTCAATTATAACAGCTCGAAGCCGTAAAATGTAAAACAAGAAATCTCTGAATGTTGCATTACATGCCTCCGAAAAAATCAAATTATAAGATTTTGAATTGACCTAGAAAATTTCCGATGCGGACGTCACAAAGAGGCTCGCCCTTAAAAACCCAATGGAGAGCGACAAAAGGATCAGTGGCTATTCAAATGTCACCATGCTTGTCTGATATTACGTAGTATGTAGTAATGCAGTTAGAATAGTAGTCAGATGATTCTGATTAACAACTTTGATAGTTCTTTGCTACTCGCAAGGGAGTAGATAACTATGCTGCTTTTACAAATGAAACGAGGAATTAGAAATTAATAGTCATCATGTATGAAATGTTTTGTGACACGTTATATGAAGCAGTTTGAATGGAAAGGCGTATTTAGTAAAACAGTTTGAGCGATTTTGCAGCTGCGATTGATAATTACGATTTGGAAAAATGCAAAACAAACAGATCTTTACGGTAAGAAACAGATTTTCACATAAAACAAATATATATTATATAACATTTTAAAAATGGCATATTTATTAATTAGTTAAATTATATAAAATGTGTGTTTTGTAAATACATAGGTCCATTTATGATTTTTAAAATCGGCGAAACTCGAACTAACTAAATAACACTTTTAATCATAATATTTGTACATGCTCTACATGCAAAGTAAATTTAGTTCTATATATAATGACTAATTCTATTATAAACAACCTTATTGCTCAGGAAATTCCATTCTCTAAGAGGATTAAAAACCACAAAGGAGCACGTAGTCCCAAACCAATAATATTCGTTCAGTTCATAACAAAATAGTTCATTATCAAGCACAATGTTTTCAATCGCAATACGTAAATTTCATCTTTTTAATTTCTAATCGATTCCAGTGTTTCTCCTTGTAAATCACAACTTGGTTTCGATATCGCATTATCGCTCAAATTTTGAATTTTATTTAATATAATAACTAATGTCTACGTGACCATCTATTTGTAGCGTTAAAATAAGTACTATTTTTCAGTAAAATAAATAACTCATGCTTATTAAAATTTTTTGCTTTGTTACAGAATGAATGACGCAAGTGTATTAGGCATCTATTTGACTAATACAGAATGTACGTTTATACACGCGAGTGTTTTAATTTCAAAGGGATAGCATGGGTATCTTCGTTATTATTGAAGATATGAAGTTGGTCAAATGGACAATTTTGTACAGTTTTTAGTGCTGGTTAATAATCTTCTTTCAGTAATTTACTGCCATATTAAGTATTATATGTATCCGTGAAAAAAAAACGATTTCCTTCAATCCTGAATTTATGATTGGAATTAGAGAAAAATCATTGAAACAAAGGTTGTGAGATTTATCATTAGTAGTAATATGCCTGCAAAATGTTTTTGATTATTTTAGTCGTTATTAAGTAACGATAGTCAACTTTTTTTATTTCTTTTAGCCACAGTTGTTGACAGTTCAGTTAACAAATCAAACAAAACTAATAAATGCCTAAATCTTGATTATATGCTCAAACTGTCGACCATTGTTTTTACAAAGCTGAAAAAGCTGTTAGTTGCTTCAAACGGTTTCAACAAATTTAACCAACATCAACATGTACAGGCATATGATAAAATAAAACCGCAAACCTAAGCATTATATCTTTGCGCAGGCTGTAGTTCTTGCATTGATGCCCGCCGAGGTCGCCCGAATTTAAAGTATTTAGTTATTTTATGTTAGGGTATATTACGTTTTCTGTCGTAGTTTGCATATTTCCTGCATTTCACACTCTATACCACGTTTTAATAAATGCTTGTTTTTACGTTTGAAGAATTGCTCAGATACACGGGCCGTCTATGATGCTGTAGTATTCATTACTTATTGTAGTTAAATAACCTAGTTTAATTATAATTACATAAACCCGCTGTGTTATCTTGCTAGAAATATGCTTAACGTTTTTTCTGTTCTTTGGTAGATCTTCTATGAGTATTGTCAGGAAACATTTTAGAATACGTTTATTGAAATGGGTCACTATATTTCAAGTGTTTGTTTGCGCTAGTTCTTTTGTGAAAAATATTATAGACCCAACCGGCCAATTACAAAATCTTTATGGTGAAAACTTGCTTTCGTTTTATGTGACTGGCAGGTATTTAAAGGTCAATGTTCCTTTAATGTTCTCCTGGGTTCTTTGAACCAACACATTGTCGTTATGACACATTTCGCCTGACTGCTGTTTTACGAAGGTTAAGAAATGACGAGATAAGTACATTACAGTTACTAAAACCCCTTAACGGCCTACGTGAGATAATATCATAGCCAACAGGTAACAATTGCTTTACACACTTACGATATGTAGATTTCCATGATTTATATAAATATTAATATAAGCAAACTATTGTTGCTTATTTAATGTTGTTATTATTAGAATAAGAATTTACTACAGGTTTTGTGTGATGTTGTCTTTACATTAATGGATAAGCGAGTACATTGGTTTCAAAACTGTATATTGACTTGATAGTTATTCATCAGCTGTGGTATGTGATTAGTTATTGAAGCTGATAGATTCTTGACATGTTTATATTTATATTGATGTTTTTATATCTTTATTCGTATATGTTCCGGATTATAAATATGTGTAAATATGCTGAAATATACCCCATAATTACTCTGTTTATTTTCTGTGTTATTAGTTAAGTGTTGTATGTTATTATATTGGACAGACTAGTTTACTATCCGCATGTACATGTTGTATGGACACTAGTAATTTGTTTTTAAGGTGAATTGGGTTGTGTAGTTTTGTTTCGTCCTTTAGCCCCCCCTCCATCACCGTGTTAGCGTGGCATTCATTTTTTTCCTTCCTTTCTCTGTTGTCGTAATGCTGGCGAACTTTCTATTAATGATATTGTTTATGCAAAAACATAACAATAATTGGTAAACATTGCAAAATGCTATTATTTCAGCATTAGCGAACTAACCACAAAGGTTTTGGAAAATGTTTTGTAAAGATATAGTCAGGAATGTACAACTTTGTGTTGAACTAAATGGTGGTCAGTTTGTACATCAATAATTTTAGCCATTTCATATTTCATTGCTTATTATTCATTTGTAGAACAGGATCAAATTATTCAGTTACAAAGTATGAGTTTGGGACTGATACATTCGAACTGAAGTAACTAGAGTACTTGTAACCAAAAAACGCACAGGTCAGGCAGAAAGCAAAAGAACAGCAAAGTAAGGACCCGTACGGATCACGATAACGTATAGAAAGATGAAAGAAGAGATGAAAAAGCGGAGAATTGGGTGATTCACATAGACAAATAAAGGACATCGTCATCGAATTTTTATTAATAATAAAAACAAGAAAAATTTCTATTTAAAAAAGGTGTTATATTCTACTGACAATTTTTAATAATTGAAATACGAAGTGCACATTTCATATTGTAACATGTAGAAAAAACTAATCGATACTAAAAAATAATGTTTAGGTTTTCTTATAAGCAAGCGTGTGAAGTTAAAAGTATTAAATTCAGAACCATTTCTAGTAAATATTTTAAAATGTAACAGGAAACACTAGCGAAGTTAATTTTGAAGTGGATTTTTCTATCCGTATGAACAATGTGACTTGAGATTATCCGTGGTTCATTTGTCACACACAAACATAAAAAACGGATAAACAAGATTCTCTCGATATAAAAAAAACATCCTAACATACCTCCATGTGCCGAGATACTTATTGTGTACGTATATCAGCGGAGGTGAAACAGCAAAATATCTTGCTCACAGAGAGATCGTCATCACAGTAATCAAGATTATTCACGCTGTAACTATAACTGCAACAGCAGACCTACGGAAAAAGCTAAAAAGAATTTCCTTCTAGTCATTAATAACCACGTAAGAAACTTACCGATTCATCGAGGATAGAAATTTCTCGCAGAAGGTATGCATCGTTCTTGAAACAATAGAATCAGTCACGCAGAAGATACGTGTCCGGATGAAAAACAAGATTAAAGTGAACGCAGTGTAGAAAATTATATGCTAATAGATTGAAATATTAAGATATCACATGTCAAATAACACTTCTATGGGCTTTCTAATGCACGAATAAATAAATAAAACCGGCAAATTCGAATCCATTCGCATTTGCTAATCGCACATGTAGAAAATCTCTTCTATATAAGCTGATGTTACTACTTTTAAATAAAACGATCATATACTTTTAGAAAACAAAGATTGTTGATAACGAAATACATTTGCGGTGTTATATCAAATAATAGAGATAGATTGAGGTATCTTGACTTAAACTATAACTCTGATACCATTCTAAATGGTGTTGAATAAGCACTTATTTCAATTGTATTAGAATGAGTTTTATAGGAACAAAGCGAGTTAAATTTAATGCATAATCAGGGGCGTCTACTATAAAAGGTAGTTATACAATATCAAAGGGTTAGTGTCGAAATATTTGAGAATATCGTAAATCGATTGAAAATATTTAGGAATGTATAATTGAACATAACATAGTTAAAGGCTTTAACTAGAAAAACACAATCCAGAACTTGTGCAAATTGACTAAATTGTTATACTAACATCATTTTTAAAATTATTTTTCCTGGTTAACGGTTTCACTAATTAATTATCCTATTTTCATTATTAGAATAATAAGTTTTAGTAATAGCAAGTAGGACAATTTTCAACCTATTCTCGTATCAGCCATTTGATGTGGTGATGGTGATCTGTTCTGCCAAGGAATTCTGACAAAGATATCTAAAAAAAAAACCTTACTGTATTTTAGATTCCCTATAAAGTCTATTATACAGGGTGATTCACAACTTCATAGAAATATTTTAATTGATGCCTAAGAAAGTGACTTAAGTTGATATTTACGTATAAAAATATTATTTCTTAAAAATACCGACTTAAAATGTAACCGAATACTCTTAAAAGGGCCTGTACGTATACGTGATAAACAAAAAAGCATCACACCATAGAAAGAGCATTTACGAGGAACCGACTTTATTTTTTTCTAATCCGCAGGTCACATCACCCAAGGAAATTGTAAATCACGCATAAGATTCTTAACTTTCTGGGATTACTTACTTTAACTGATGTTTAAAAGGAAGAGTAGAATAATATTTATGCAAAAAGTATGATTTCTTAAAAATTAAAGACTTTCAACGAATGTTTATAGAAATGTATGTACTTACGAACTTATAAATTGAGGAAGCTAACTCACCAATTCTGACTGCTTACAAAAAAATGTTTAAAATGCGCTCCATTTGGAATTTAATAAATATTTGCACCATCGTTACCTTTTAATTACAATAAAGAAGCAGTTCAGAATCTTCACATGCTTTAAGTGTTCAAATGCTAAATGCGATGCTGGACCATTTTGTAACAACTGATAAACAATTAGAAGATATGTCGCATTAATTTTAACTTCACTTCAATGAGTTATGCTGATACATTGAGAATAGCTAAATTATATTGATGGCCTACCTGATGTATTTATTGCAGCGTGCCATTAACCTGATTTTATGGTCCTTAAACTGTAATGTTTACAGTAGTATTAGGTCACCTTAAGGCAACGAACGGCGTGCATAAGTACAGTGCTTGATATTTTAGGTCTTCATTTAAAATAGTGTTTCAGCGAAATGCTGTGTAAGCTATTCTTTTGTGGTTATTTAAAATTAGTGTTATTAATAGGGTGTGGGTTTAGTTTGTTAGTTTTGTGCGGTGTCTTAAATGATAAAACTTATGACGTTAATGAGAAAATAAATAATGTTGGGCAGGTACTTCAACGTATTGGTTTTCTACAAAACTGGCACAGAAAAACACGTTTGGGTTATTCAACAAAATGGAGAGCATTTTAAACACGTTTTATAAGCAGAATTGGTGAGTGGCTACCTTAATTTGAGTACGTAAGCACACACATTTCATCAACATTTGTTTCAAGTTTTTACTTTTTAAGAAATCACTTTCTTTGCATAAACATTACTTTATTCCCGTTTTTAAATATCAGTTAAAGTAGGTGATTCACAACTTCATTGCGTAAAGTGACCTTCTGATCAGAAAAAATAAAGTCGGTTCCTCGCAAATCACTTTCTATGTTGTATCGCTTCTTTACTTTTTACCTACACTTACAGATATTTCTAAAAACATCCATTTAAATTTTAAATCATTATGTTTAAAGAAATAATTCTCTTTTTGCTGAAATATCAATTTACCTCCCTTTCCTAAACATCAGCTAAACTATTTCTATGATGTTGTGAATCACCCTGTATGGCAAAGAAACCTAGGTGATCACATAAAAGATTTAATTCTATCCGCTATAGATCACGATGTTGGGACCTTACCTTCTCCTGAAAAAAAAAAAAAATTCTGATTTGTTAAGATTACAGTAACTTAAATTAGTAATACAGACTAATAAGGTAATACCAAATTTTGATAGGAGATATAAGGAAACTCGAATTAAATACGCGTTTGTAAGTGCTGAACCAATGAAAAAGCGTTGTTATTAGTTTCGCATGTCACTTTAATCCCGTGTCCGCAAAGTCATCATTCTGCTTACTGATACAAATCTGAAAAATTGTAATTATTCGTGTACAATTTGACACTTTTCGTCCGCCATATCGAAAGTATCACAAGTTGATTTTCTCTCAGTTGGATAGACTTTTCTTGCAATCATAGAATTACCATCCATATTATACATATACTATATATACTTGTAGATATAACTTATTAAAATTCAAAATATAAATATTGTCGTTTTATATGAAAATTTGAAATTCCTTTTTAGGAACCTCTAGGGCATTTGTAGAAAACAAAGTCATACATAGATAATTGTTTTTCCGTTCTTCGCGGCTTAATATGGATTTTTTGTGTTCCAATAGGAAAGCATTTTATTCGCATATTTTTTTCTCTTACGAGCAAGTAACACAAAATCACACTGAATATTACTACAATTTTAAAATTTTATCTACTTAAAAGTATATTCTCGACTTTGTGGTTTAAGACAACTTGCTAGACCTTACTTCAAGGCAAAGCTTAGTAATCTGCATACTATCCGAAGAAAGAATTAAGACGCGCGGTTACTCTAATTCCATTACATCCAGTAATGCTCACGCTACTATGCTCCAAGCAAATATTCCACGAGAAGGTCTCCTGTCCAAATAAGGTTTAGTTTTCAGCCCTACTCTAACCAATAATGTAATAAATTCTGTATCATTTTCAATGTAAAGATATGGAAATTCCATTGCAGACAGTTATCTTAGGTGTGCAACAGATCGACTTTATCTTTTTTGGTTGGCTAAATTGTTTCTCTGCAACGGAATACACTAATGTATTCTATGGGAGAATTATTACAAGAAGTATAACGTTAAATCAGTAAAACGGAGTTGCCGGAACAACCCGGAGCCGGAACATTTAGGGCAGGGTTTATAACGCAGTACGCGGCAGTGCATGTCCTCAGCCGCGGCTCCGAGACCATAATCATGTGTCTTGATTAGCGCCGTTTGTGTATAAGAATCTCTCCTCGCGTTATTATTGCACACTCCTGTAGCAATGTTCAAGTCAACTGATTTTATTTAGGGATTGCGGTGGGGTGGATTATGAAAGGAACACTTGCAGTTACCTTCTCTCGAGCTTAAATGTCTACTGAATTAACATAAATTGTGCTTTTAATAAGCATCATGAAAGCATAAGTAGAGCTAAAGGTAGTATGTAAAATTTTAAGAAATAATATTGTTTACGGTAGGAAATAGTCTAAGAAATTTTAAGTTCTTATGGTTGCCATACGCATATAGGCAAGTAATTTTCAAGACATATGAAACCACCTATTTTAAACGGGACTAAAAACGTAAAAATTCTTTTTCGATTTTCACAAGTAAAACGCCAATCTTCGTAGATTCATAAATTGGCCAAGCTTTACTCGTTTTGATTATAGCCGCACGATGCGAGCTTGAAATATTAATAATTTCAAAACCCATTGGTATAGGTCAAGGTGTTTTCTAACAGGATACATGTGCTATATTGTAAGCTAAAGTGATACTTAACGTTTTCACACATAAAATATAGGTAGTAGGCTGTATAGGAAGACTAGCTGCAATATTGGGTAGCTTGATTATAGCGCCGAAAATTTAAAGAATACGTTTTAGAAATAGATTATTCTGAACTTTTATACTAACAAATAAACCACTTACACACTACACTGGTAAATTATAAAAGTGCTTACTTTACAAAGAATACGAGGTTCTCCACATTTCCGCTACTTTAAGCAAATATTTTATGTATATATGTATATATATATATATATATATATATATATATACACGTTGAGACGCCGCGAAAAGGGTGATATGAAAATGGCCTATCGTTGGGAGCCACTAAAAGGGTGCTCTGAAAAGGGCCGCACGTTGGTGCGCCGCTAAAAGATTGCTGTGACAACGCCCGCGTTGGAGTGTCGCTGAAATAGTGCTGTGATACCGATACAGCAATTTGTAAAACTTGAAATTGTTCACTTACCTTCCTTTATAACTTTGCCTGGCTTGCTCAACGGAAATGACGAAGTTTTCAAAATGAAATAAAACAGCAATATCACAAACCATTTATAACGTATGAAATATTTTCTCTCATACAAAAGTATTTACCACATCATTTCTTTCACACATAAAATAATTTGTAAGGAGTGCTAAATATAAATACTCCAATATTAGTTAAAAATAAATATAAAAGTAATACTTGCAGAATCCACAAAAACGTTCCTCGTAATTTAATATCTTCTTATTTTAAATTGATGCCCAAATCAGCTTACAAGATTTTTCATATTTAAAATCCTAGTTTGAAACAGCAATTACCAAAGTACATTTTTGGTTAAATTTTCTTTTCGATTGTTTAATAAAAATTTTTAAAATAGCTTTTTCATAAAGAATTTTTTCTCTTTACTGTAAACAATTAATTCCATTTTTTCTTTATATAATTTGCATTTAGAACATCACTTCTATATACATTGTACCAACATAATTATTAAATTGCCGTATGCTTACTGCATACTTCAAATATCATTTTCGCCAAGTTACAGCTCGCGACTTACATCAAAATAACATTTCGCGATCGACTTTATGAACCGAATGAATCTAATGAATGAATACCCGTTTTTAATAAACGCTTCCTTATATACACGATTTTATCTGTTTCCAGAATGTTGTAGAATTAGTTCGATTTTATTCTAATTAATAAACGCCTATCTTATGTAATTTTCATGGAAATCCTCATTAGTGTTCAAAATTGTTGAGTTTTATTACCTTGTTATCTGGTTCCAGTTATTCGTAAATCCTGCTGCCTCTTCTTGTTTAGCACATATACTATTATTATGGTGTCGAACACTAATACAAAAGGTAATCAATTTTATCGGATATTTCCTGGATTTGTGGGTTTCTCAATGATCAGGCCACTTCTTGGAATAAAATGTTTCATTTATTAATTAGATATTTACGTAGTTCTAAATACCAATGTTTCATTCTTTTATAATCCTAATATTCTAGAAAATTCTTTATTTAAAATAAATTTCTGTAATCCACGGGGCAATCTAATTTAAACTTTAATTGCTTTTTAATACAAAAGGGGTTGTACTTTATAAAAATATTTGTTTTCGTGTTTCTGTACACAAATTTTATTATTTACAGCAAATCAAAAGCGTTTTTATCAAAAATTTATTGATAATTAATAAGTGAAAATAAATGGCTTTGTATCTATCACAAAATGACGCGTTTTGCGTTCGCATTTAAATTTACAGTATGCTTATATCATACAGGATGATAATCTATACACGTGGAATTTGATTTTCTGCTTGTAACTCAATGAATAAAAGTACGCTCGTATTATACAGGGCGTAATCATGAATTTACGGAATTTTTGTTTTTTTAGTGGGATTTATTTGTAGAATTTGGGTTTTAATGATCTTTCGTGACCTCTTATCACGTCACAGCTATATATATATATATATATATATATATATATATATATATATATATTGCTGTGGATCGGGGATTTAGTCTTTGGCATCGCCAGTGTGTCAACACTGATTTTCAAAATTAAAAAATTTCAACAAAAAAAATTTCTTACCCTGATTTCTGCTTCAAAATATCTTCAGCAGCTTCCCTGGCTAGCTCAGCTGTGCCTCTTGTCGGATACCTAATTTACAATCATTCTTCCTTCCCACTTGCACACCATTCAATAAAACCAAATAATACAACAATCACACAATCTTTTATTTACCGCTATTTACAAACAAATTATTTTCGGGTATACACAGTTTGGTACACTAATTACAACTCAATAAGTGATATGTTTCAAAGGCCTTGTTTTAAATTATTATTTGCAAACACATTTAATACAATATGAGTAGATGGGCCCCAAATAATACCCTATATTTATTGCACACTGGAGTATGGTGAGCTCATAATAACCCAGTTTATTAATGTATGCCTTTTACTTTGCATAAAATTACTATAAAACTAATAAACCCATGTAGCCCTAACAATCCAATTTACATTCATAACAAAATTCAATAAGTTTTTAATACACCCTTTTTCAATAATTTAAATAACTCCAATAATTCTCCAGTACACGTATCTTGCGTTAATAACTATAAATAACTCCAATATTCACTCACACATCACCAAAATAATACCAAAAATTTATCAGATAACAGAAAATTCAAAAATGTTACCTGGAGAATGCTTCAAGCCTCCATCGCTTAAGACTATGATTTCCAGAACCCCTCGGCTTCGTGATTATGCGCTCTGCTCCTCCACATATTCATAGATGAAAACCCCAATAATCACCAAGCATTGCTTCAAAATACCATTCCATAACAGCATACAAACTCACGTATATTATGCGTCTATTTATTGATTTACTAGCCTGGTATGGTAGTAATTGGACCTCTGTTAATTTGATTTTCACTACACTACTCGTATCTTTACGTTAATAACTAGAAGGTCATAACTACCAATTTATAAGTGCTAGCAGTATAATGAATATATTTAATACTCACAAAAACTCTACTACATCGTCGGTCTAGCGTTGTAAATCGTTAAAAACGATGAGAATATCAAGAGGAAGCTCCCAATTCTCTCAGAGTATTTATATCTTTAAAATGCCACCTCTAGGCCACACTTCACGCGAAAAACTTATTTTAAAATAACACTTCTGCAAATTTTCATATAACTAACTTAAAGCTTCCAGAAATTCAGCTTGTGGAGTCGCCGTATAATCCGAAAATCGCTTCCACCTGTCGCCTGTTCGTCTGTTTGTAAAACTATCCGTTTCAACCAATGATTCTATTCTGTGTCGTCATGAAACTTCGCCTGTAATATTTTTATCTCTGTCTCCGTCTCTATCTGTAGCATATTACTGATCGTGCATCTCACCTACTCTTTCAGAAACTTTGTTAGCTTGTTATGCGAAGCCACTGACGGTTCAACACTATTTTCTATGAAGCCCGCTTTATTATGCTGATAATTTCGAAGAAGGTAACCTTTTAAACATGCAGGTGTTCTTAATTATAGACCGTTTAAAACAACAATTCTTGGAGTCTATATTTCAACGTATCCTATAAACTAACGTCCTTGTTTGTTACCAAGCAACCTTTTGCCTTCGGATTATCGATTTTCTTTACCTTGGTGTGTTTTCCAATGCTTTTATATGTTGAATTAAAATAAATTAAATTAATCATGCGTTTCTATTTGTTTTTTAAACTGGTTTTCTTTCTGTAGTTCTAACTTTTCAATCACTACTTATAAAATTACGTCAATACTTGTCCGTTTATATTAAATAACTTTTGCGCGTAAATAATTTGTTCGTTTTTCTATATAGGGTGTTTGAATTTGCATTGCTTACCCCAAATTTAACCCTTTGAACCCATAACTATAAATATATATATATATATAGCTGTATATATATATGTATATATAATATATATATATATATATATATATATATATATAGAGCTGTGACGTCTAACGTTAGAGCGTCACAAAAGTGCTGTGCTGTGGGTTTTAAAAGGGTACTGTGGCACGGTACAGCAATGAAAAATTTTTAATCTTTATCTTCCTTGGGTTAACTTTGCTTGACTAGATTAACGAAAGTTATGGAATTTACAAAATGAAATAAAACACAGTAATCTCAAGACAACATCTATACTTTCAAAAACAATTATCTTTTCTGCAAAAGAATATAGAACAGTTTACAGCTTCAGTTTATCCATAAACGTATTCCTAAATTATTACTAAATAACCCTTACCTAATTTTTGTTAACATTTATAGAACTCAAAGCTTTTGTCTTGTGGATAATCTAGATATCTTTTATTAACACGCTTGCAAAGGTGATCGGCCAATAATCCTTGACCGATAATTTATTGAAGGTCAAAATGTTTCGAATTTCGACCTCAAAACTTTTTGGTAAATATCCGTTTACAAAACAAAAATATTATAAGATTAAGACTGATTCTAGCTTACAAATATTTGAATATTTTTACAAACAAAGAAATCTAAAATTTATACCTGCGAAATCAAATAACGCTTATTCAACTCGTAATTTACGGTATTAAATACTTTCCATTCCATTTTATATTGACGTTATCTCCCAGTTCACCATTTTGTCCATATTATTTTAATTCTTCATCTAGAATGGTAATTTTCAAAAGTGCATCTTCTATTTCCAATTAATTGTGGAACGTTGATGATATTAATTACAAATCATTCAAAACATATTTGTTCCATTTTGTACAGTAATTTAAATTGCTCTAACTTATACATTCAAAGATACATGCTAAATTTCAAATACTGTATACATGCCAAATTCATTTTGTAAAATGAAATAAATCGCCGAGTACTAAATCTTAAATCTTACACGTTACTTGGCTTTAAACGGAATCAAACTCGAATTAATATTGAATGAATAAATCTTGAATGAATAAATTGTTATATCGTTGTCATTACTAAAAAGCAGAACACCTATATTTCATAGATACAAGTAGGTTTTCTAGTAAATAAACGTTATACAAATCTCTGTCCTTGACACTAGACGTACAGCTGCTAATCTTTATTTCCCAGGTAACTCCGATCCGATCGTAGAGCTATTATTATGCTTCGCACGTACAAACTAAGCAACATCAATGCTACCGACATATTTAAATAATTAATTATTTAACCTATGTATCATAAATCTTGAATGGATCGTTCTAATCAAGTTCCGCCTTATATCCTTCTTTCGTATTGTTATACGTAAGGCAATTAAAACTATAAACCTGGAGTTATCTTACCTCAGTTCCATTTTACGACTCTTTAATGGGTTGCGGGTTTCTTTGAATTGGCATTTACTAATAATTAATTGGCTATTAAAATATTTCTTAGTAAAGGTGACGCATTTGATTCTGAATAAAGAAGTTTCTAGATTACTTTAAATGTTATTTCGAACAAAATTGATGTAATTTTGTTTTAAATGAAATTGCGTTAAACTTAACAGTATTCTACGCCTTTTGCGGTAATAAAATAAACGGCTTTGTACATGCCGTTAAATTCGCGTTTACGGCGATTGAAACGTGTTCTAATGTATCTTTATGCACAGAAAATAAATCATATTTATATCTTAAAAATGAAAACTCGTTTTCAGTAATTCAGGGAGAAATTAACCACAATTGCTTTCTCTATGGTTGATTTATTTAAAACTCTTACAATAAAGTTAAATGTTATCTATACACAAAAATATAGTTTGTTGTGAATGCGGATAAATTTAAATGGCTATTTATTTTATATCTTAGAATGTTTATTTACACACATGATTTTCCTGGTTGATCCTGCCTTCTCAGGGCGCGTCTAGTAGTCAGCGTTAACCTAGTGGTTTCTGCTGTCTTGTCTGTATCATTTGTCGTGCGAGTGTTCTAGGTGTCTGTTTTTCCACCTAGTGGTCTGGATCTCGTGCTGTGTCCTAGTTGTTTTTTTATTTAGCCAACTAGTTACGGTCTGGAGTGCTTGTCTGATGTTATGTCACACATCTAGTAGTTGGCGTGGTCGTTTTTTAACTGTTTGTTGTGTGCCTTGTAGCGGTGCGACGTCTCGTATGGATGGATGTGGTGAGTTGTCTTATTGTTTGATATGTTTGTACACACATGCAATAAGATTTGTTTAATGCACGGTAAATTATGCTTTTTTTTAATGACATTGTATTTACAATATGCTTATTTCTTTATAGGGTTGAACAATGAATCATCGAAAATTTCAATTTTTTTTGTTTCTCTATATTTGGGTAAATTTTATTTATAGAATTCGGGTTTAAATGACCTCTTGTGACCACATTAATGTATATATTGCTTTGACTAGGCCGTCTTTCGTAGGTCGCCACTAATTGCTGTGATCCGGCTAATAATTAAAATAGCCCAAATTAATGTTGTGACTTAGGTGCAGCAAATTGTATTAATAAGGATGCAGATATGAAATTACAGTCTTACCGGGTCTCTTTCCTTGCCTGGTTAGCTCAACAGAAATTATGCTGTGGAATTTACGAAAATGAAATAAAACACAGAAATTTCAAGAAACATAAATGCATTCAAAAACATATTTCTTTTATACACATTATCAAAAGAATATTTTACATTCAACACATCTCGATGGTGCTTATAAAACAGTTTACAGCTTAAGCTTATACAGAAAATTATTCATTATGAAAAATAATTCTCACCCATACCCTTGTCAACAATTACTGAATCAAAACCTCTTCTCTGTGAGTTAAAAAATTCTCTTTAAAATTTCTGGGAATAATTTCTTATTCTTTTTATTTCCCCAGCTGTTTGTGTAATTGGCCAATGACACTGCAAAATGATTTAGAAAAAGTCAAAGTACTTTGTGCTCTGACTTCAAACTTTGTTGGAAATTATCCCAAACAAATAATTTTTATGAAGTTAAGAACGTATTCTAATTTAAGTACCAATATCTAAATATTCTTATAAAATAAACACAAAAAATTTAAAGTTTAATACTTACTTCTGTTTTTGTCAAATAGCGCTTATAAAAATCTCATTCCATCGTAATTAGTGGGCACTAAATACTTTCTGATTCCATTTTACTTCTTCATTTGACGTTAAAATATCAGTTACAGAGTGCGTCTATTTCAATGGATTACAATCAGCAGTCGCTCTTGTATCAGGATTATTTATATCAAAAATCATTTAATTTCAGTAGAATTTTTATTAATAATTATGCTTCATAATTTACAGTTCTATTTTTTATAGTGAAGGTCGAAAATGAATTATAAATTACTCAAACTTACACGTTCGACAGAATTAATCTTTACTCAGAACTTACATGTTCAATGTTGTAAAATGAATAAATCCCGAATCTCGATCACTTCCTCGTTATATAAAAAATTCAACACATCTTATTCTCGATTCTTCCGGTTCTATTTCGAAGCATGATACACCCGGGTGATACAATCATTTACGCCGATTTCACTTTTAATGAGCTAATTAAGTAGGGTCGGTATGGTTTATGGTTCTCCTAAAGCCTCGTCTATTCTTTTCTAATACTCGAAGTCGACAGTCGCGGTCTCCTTCTCTCTGTAATACGTAAAGCTATTAAAACGCGTATCTATTTTATTATATGCCTTGTTTCCGATAGTAACATTTCTTCGAATTGGGGTGTTTATTTATTGTTACAAGATAATCAGTTTATTTAATGGGTTTTAAAACATTTTTAGTAAAATGACGTATTGGTTTATTAATAACAAAAATTCTGGATTTAAATATCTTTAGAATAAAGAGTAAAATTTATAAAGTGATATTTTAAAAAGAGTAAATATTTTGTTTTTGTTTTCATATGAACTATCTATTAACGGATATTCATTACATAGTTAACTGAAGCTTACAGTTGCATTCTTAATGATTGATTTGTATTCTAAAAGGGTATAGATTTTAGTTTCGCTTATCTAAAGGAAGGAAGCTTGAATCTAAGTTATTTTTAGTATTTACAGAATAACTACTTATATACGGATGGAAATAAATGCTTTGCCTTTATGTGTTAAAACGGAAACTTGGGTTAAGTATATCTCTGAAGCGTAATTATTTATGCACATGGCTGAAATGAATTAATTCAAAAATTAAGTTTTTTGTTTAATGTGCATTTCTCAGTTTTCCTTCTTTTTGGGTGGTAATTTTTTATAAAATTTTGGCGTTCAATGACCTCTCGTAACCTGTATATCACGTATATATCATATATATATATATATATATATATATATATATTACCGTGTAAGTTAAATGTAAAGGGGGATAGATAAGTCAAGTGTGTAATTTTGTAAGGACCGTGTATATAGAAAACAAGAATAGATTATTTACGCTTCAAATTAATTAGTTTTGACCTTAAAGCAAACGGATAATAGCATACATTTGCTTACTAAATCGTAATTTGAAAGTTGCATGGTGTGGAAGCTTTGTAGTACGTAAAAACTCAAGGAGAATGCAAGGACAATTAGCTTTAATATTCGAAGGTTGTAAGTCGAGCTCATCAAATAATAAGGGAGAGCTTTTGTATATAAAATCGATAATGTAAACGCATATGTTCATTTAATTAACAAAACGTTCGTTAAAAACAAATCCTAGGAAATCTACAGGTTAATCAACATGGCAATCGGTTCATAGAATAGACTGACAGACAAATAAACAATTCAAAAAATCAGAATGTACATTGAGACATAATTCTTTGGAAAGCGAAGGATGAGAAACAACAGGTGGTTTGAAAACAAAGTAGAGACGGGATAGAAATAGCATAGGGTAAAACGAGGATGACAAATAACAGACGTTGGATAAAACAACTATATAAAACACGCGATATAACAGCTATTTAAAACACGCAACCAAACAGCCATTTAAAGCACGCGATAATTTGTAGAGGCTAACAACAATATCGATTTTAAGTTGTTATAGTGGGATTTTAATAAAGACAGTAAATATGAGTTAGGCAAGGATAACATAGTTGGATGATAGACCTACGACAGGGGAAATGGTCTGGATTGGCTGATTGCGAGTGGAGTGAGAGACTTTTCTAGGAGCATTGCGAACCGTTGTGTATGATTATCAGTATTTTCGGACTAAAACTAAGTGGAATGAGAAATTCTGGGTTTTAAAAGATCGTTGTATTTTGGATTTTCAGAATCAGTTACAGTGGTGGTGTTTGATGAAAACAGGGTACAGGAGGTAGGCTTCAACGCTTATAAATACACTAGGAGACGTTGTGGGGCTCTCTTACTTCTTCTGTTCGCTTCAGACCTATATGATGTAACATCTAAATTAAAAATTTGTAAATCGGTGTTAGTGCGGTACGTTTAATTTAAATTAAAAGTGTTTGAAAGCACGAGTAGGTGCTATGTTATAAACGGTGCTGTAAGTAAAAACGAATAACGAACAAAAGATGTTATTAAGGTAAGCGAGACTAGTTAGTTTTTCGGAACGAGGGTGCTGGGTGTATAGTAGATACAGAAGCCGATTAACTTATTTGGACAATTTTATGGGTAGATGTATTGATGGCGTCTGCATAGAATTGGATAACAGGTGGAAATGAGTTTGATGTACATATAGCAGAGAGAAGTTGGATGGAATGCAACAACGAGGATCTGTGTGGAGGACATCTTCAGAGGGGATGGTGCAAGAGCTTCCACCAGGTAACGAAATTTGTTTCCTTTCGTTATTGCTTGAACATTTTGTGCTGTTATTTTGTGCTAGAGTGATTTGACATATTGGGTGTATATTTTATGAACATAAAATCTAATTTAAAGGTTATATGAAAAAGACAATTTAAATTTATTATTTGAAGGTTGGCGTATAATTTTGATATAAAGAGTAAACGGGTCTTTAGAGTTGTTGAAAACAAAGATGCGATTTATTTATGCATTTAAAGTAACAGGGTTTATACTGAGGTCACCATAGACCAGAGTAAATTTCAATTTAGGGTTTCAAGATAGGCCTAGATGGGCCTATCTTGAACTGTATATAAAAAAATGTTAAAATAAATTAAATTCATTAAATTTAAAAGGATTTAATGGTTGATATTGTAAAATGTTATGAAGATGTTTATATCCGATTTTGTAAATATTGAGCTGCTGGCGTAAAATTTTGATTTGTATGAATAAAAGGTTGTATGTTTCGTTGAATTATCTGATTGATAATTTTTATTTGTTAGTCTAAGTGAGAGAGAGTAAGCATAGGATAGGTAAGTATCTCTGAAGAAACTGGAAACAGAGCTAGCCGTGGTATACTGATTTAGGGGAGCTTTTCCAGAGGTATTGGAATTTTATTTTTTTCAGAACATTTTATGACAGCCCAATCAGTAGGGGTTCGATTCTAGGGATTGATTCCAGGTAATCCAGAAAGACCATTTTTATGACAGCCCGATTTGTGGTGCACGAGTTTAGAGCTTAACCACAGCAATATATATAAAGTCAAAAAGAATAAGGCTCAGTGACTCAAAGTCAGCCATTAATTATTTTTACCTTGTATTAATTTAAAACTTATTTAACTTACCTCTTTTCTATATATATATATATATATATATATATATATATATATATATATATATATATAGAAAATCGATTAATTAATGTCAATTTTATTTTCTCACTTTGTAAGTTATATTTATTTTATGTAAACTGTGTTCTAGTTATCATTATTCTAGAAAAGCCTGCAAGTAAGGATAAAATAAAGATTCGAAAATTAAGGCACTTAAAAAGTGTTTACTTTTAAATTCTGTCAGCTGACCTAAAGCCCATAATTGTAAAAAAAAAATAAATTACACTCATTGCAATGTCATATATATATATATATATATATATATATATATATATATATAAAATAAGCAAATTAAATAAATTTTTGATAAAAGCAAAGGTAAGAAAAGAGTCGACAAGATGTCTTTGTGGTTTATTTTGAGTCATTATATATATAAATATATATAATGATGTGATAAGGAGGTCATAAAATGTCATTGAATAGCACATTATGTAAGGGAAAACACGCCAAATCCGAGAGAATTAAATTTTCTAAACTTAGTCTTCTACACACTGTATAATATTTTAGTAGTATTATAGGATTATAGATTACTATAGTATTTGTAGTACATAGGTCAAACCCACCTTCTCACTAATGTGCAAATATTAATCCTCTTTAAAAATATCATTTAAAACAAATTTGTAGTGCATGTTAAAAAGAATCAGTAAAACGAATTCGAATATGTGTTCTCATAAGTGAAACGCTTAATTCTAATTTCAGCAAGTTCTAAAAGGTTGCAGCAATTTTATTTTACATAGCTCCACGTATCATAGGCGCCAATGTTACAATTTTCCTTGCGACAAGCTGGACGCCTGTGTTAAAAACTATATGGGTACGATTGCATTAAAAGATGGTTCGGCAGACGTGCCTTCTCTTAAAGTCATACTTGAATAAAGATAAAAATTTAATTCGTAATAAAAGACTTTGAGGAGTGTTACTAGCCATCAAAGAATCTTGGAATATCTAGCGGTTTGTTGAGCCACCGGGATGATAAATTATCTTCAACGGAAAACCGAAAATAAACAGATTTAAAAAGTGAGGTTATGTTCAAATATATTCAAACCGTGCTCTGAATCACCCCGCTGGATTATATTTTAAAATAGCAGAGGGCTATCTCTACTGAACTTTGAGGCAATTTGTTAGTCTGGTTAACCCATCGGTGTTTTTTTCAAAAATCCTACGCATACCAAACACATTTTCTTGTTAGTTTACTAATTACAACTAAACATTGAAAAAAACTTTGAGGAGACTTCCGAACTACATCTGAACTTTAATTTTAGCGGAGCTTAATAAGATTAACGAGGGGGGGAGGGTACAGGTTTCTCTTAAGCTGCACTACACTTTAATAAATGTTAACCAGAAAGTGTAGGAACTCCACGGCAAATAACGGATCTAAGCGTAAATGTTGAAATACATTCATTGAGGAACTTGAAAGAATAGGTGGACATCGGTATACAAACACTACTTAATAAGTCTTAAATAAAAAGGTATTTGTCAAAAGGGAAAAGAATATTAAGTGTAAATATGCCGACCATGTTTATTTGAAATTATACCCACATAGGCGTTCAACTTGTTATGGGAATAACGACTCATCACACACTGAAATCATATGATTAAATAACGAAGATTATGTTTCTATTTCTTTTCAAAGTAATATAGATAGCATGTTTTAAAGCATTTGCAATGAAAATATATCAAGCATTTTTGATAGTATGGAAATACGTTATGCATATGTTATCAAGCTATAGTGAATTACGTTGAAAAATCTTACAGCCATTTTGACAAATATTTGCGTAACTTTAAGATCCGAACCATAAGCATTACAAGTTGGATTTAGTTTTCTATATTAATTACAAAGGGTATTATTACCGTCATCATCATTAAGTCTTCAGTCTTGGAACTGGAACAATTGTTTTGTTTTTACGTTTAAGGAATTCCGTTTTGGAACTGGTTGACCGCGTATCCCCATTGATTTCTATTCTAAGCTAACGTGCACATTTTCCTGAAATTCCCACATCCTACATATATCACTATCTGTGTGCAATAGTATAACCTAGGTTTACCGCTACTTCTCTTTTTTTTCTATCGCTGCTTCTAATATATTTCGTAATATTCCCTCATGCCCTAGTATGTGACCTATCATCCTGCCTCTATTTCTTACTATTTTCCACATATTTCTTTCTTCCCCTACCATTTCTAGAACGTCTTTGTTCTTACCTTTCTTTGTCCATGATATCTTCATCATACGTCCGTGGCATCACATTTCAAAGGCTTCTATCTTTTTCTTGTCCGTTTCTCCTACTGTCCAAATTTCACAGTCGTACTGTGCTTTGAGCAATCTTTTCCTTGTTTATATGTTTCTTGTGTTTGAATACAGTGATGGTTTTTTCTTGTTAAATGCAGCACGGCCTTGTGCTAATCTTTGTCTTATATCTTTTGCGCTTTTCCCATCTAGCGTTATTTGGCTTCCTAGATAGCAGAAATCCTTATCCTCTAGTAAGTTTGTATTCTAATTTTTAATTTATTTTCCCTACCTTTGCAAACTAATACTTTAGTTTTATTTTTGTTAATTTTCATACCGTATGTCTCTGTTAGAACTGTTTCCATTTTATTAAGAGCTGCTTCTAACTCTTCCTTGCTAGATTCTGATAAGGCTATATCATTTGCAAATCCAAGCATATCAATCTCTTGTCCCAGTATAATAATTCCAAAATGCATTTGACAGTATTCATGGCCTCTTCAATATAAAAGTTAAAAATTAACGGGGATAGAGTACAGCCCTGTCTCACCCCTTCTCTCATATTTACTTTTCTACGTTCCTGCTCTTATTCTATTATCGCTGTTTGCTTTTTGTATAAGCTATGTACTACCCGTCTGTACCTAAAAAATCATTCCAATCTTTTTGAGTATTTCAAAAAAAAATTTACATTTCACATTGTCGAATGCTTTTTCCAGATTTACAAACCCTTATACATGCTTTCTCTTCTTTCTATTGTCTTCTCCATTCCCTCAGAGCTAGAATAGCCTCCCGTATTTCGCTGTTTTGCCTAAACCCAAATTGATCTTCTCCTAGTACGTCTTCTACCCGTTTTTTCATCCGTCTTTGTACAATTCTAGTTAATATCTTTACACGTGTGCTGTCAAACTTATTGTTCGAGAATTTTCACAACTATCAACGACTCTCTTTTTTGGTATAGTGATTATGATTTTACATTTGAAATCTTGGGTATTTTGCCCGTCTCAAACATATAACTTACAAGTTGGAAGAAACGTTCTGTTACTGCTTGTCTAGCGACTTTTAGAGTTTCTGATTACACCTTATCTCTACCCGATGCCGTACCATTTTTCATGCCTTTTAATGCTAATTCAAACTCATCTCTATGTATAGCATATCCCAAGTCATCGTTTTCAATGTCTGATTCCTATTCTAGTGCTGGTAATTCCTCTCCTGCATATAAATTCTGTATACTGCCATCTAACCACTTTCTTTATATTTTCTATAATGATGTCTTCTTTCGCGCTCCTTATATATTTGCTATATGGTTCCTGCTTTTGCGAATAATTTTCCATTTTATGGCGTTGTATCGTTGTTTTCAGCTTCGTTTGGTCTGTCTTTGTATTTTCGTCTTTCTTCTATTAAATTCAGGATATCCTTTGTTATCCATGGTTTCTTATTTTCTTTTTGAGTATACGTCGGAATATCTCTGGCCGCCATGTCTAAGCTGAATTTAATATTCTTTCTTCCATTCTGTTTTTACTTCCTTAGTATCAGAAATTTTCCCGATACCTTTCTGCAATTTATTTGACTTCTTGCAAATCTTTCTTGGATATTTTTTAATTTTTTAGTTTCTCAAAGTATTTTTTGTTCCTTTTCTCAAATTTTTAAATTTAAGAGCGGCCTTTATAATTACGATGTTGTGGTCAGTGTCTATATCTGCTTCTGGGTAGCTTCTATAGTCTTTTACTTGATTCCTAAACCGTTGTCTAACAAAAATGTAATCGATTTGATATCTTCCTATATCTTTTGGCATTTTGCACGTGTATTGTCTTTTAACATGATGTTGAAATAACGTGTTTGTTATGGTTAAATTGTTCTTTTCGCAAAATTCTACTAACCTATATCCCCTGTCATTTCTCTTGCCTGAATCAAATAGATCTACTGCCGCTCTTTCCCAATCCTCGCTTATCACTGCATTAAAATCTCTCGTAATTATTGAATTTTCATGTTCCTTTACGTATCTTAGTATGTCTTCGATATTTTTATAGATCGCTTCTACCTCTTCCTCGCTGTAGCTAGAGGTGGGCATGTATACTTGTTTTATTACTGTATTCACCTGGTTAGATTCTAATCTATCCATGAATAATTTTTCGTTTTTTTGGAGATAGTTTTTAACACAGTGTCCTACCTTTAATCTCATAACTATCCTCATACCCGAATTTCCTTACTCTGAGCCTGTGTGAATTACTTTAAAGTCTCTGCTCCAAAAATTCCCTGCCTCTGGCCATCGAACTTCACCGATCCCTACTATGTCTAATGCTAACTTATCCATTTTAATTTTAATGTTCTCTAGCTTACCTACTTGATTTATACTTCTAACATTCCTCGCCCTGACTCGTAAAATGATACCGACTCGTTTTCTAAACTTCCGATCACATCTTCTGAAGTGGTTCTCTTCCGGAGATCCAAATGAGGACTATTTCAACTCCGGAATTTTTTACCGCAGATTTGCCATCATCTTAAGTAACCTTTTTAGATACGCTCTGTACTGGGGAGGTAATGCTGTGGTTTTCCGTTGCCTTCCACATCACATTAATGTGTCTTAAAACTACCATACCAACTTTTATGGTCTTTGCCACGCTAGGTACCGAAAGAGCTGCAGGCCCTTTTTCGGGGACTTGTTTTAGTCTTGTTCCTCACTACAGACTCCACTAATTTGTTAGACCGGTAGTTTGGTTCTCTAGAACACTAAAACTCTCAAGCCGTTCCACCCGTTCTAGTAATCTAGAACTTCTTTAAGGTGCAGGTCCAATCAGAACGGAAAAAGGGTATCAGCAAAAAATATGTACACTTTAAAATCTATAGTCTACTATATTGACTATATTAGACTATAACATCATATGAGGTTAGATCTTTTATTATAACTGAATTTAAATTTCTTATGGTATATGAACGTGAAATTAATATAAATAGATCAAAATTGACTTTTATATCCTATCAGTTTATGTGCTATAACTTAGGTTATTTCAGAAACTTGTTTAGAATTTAACTCTAACGAAAGCATCGCCTTTGTGATGATTTCAACATCTGCTATCACGACTGAAAATTTTAATAGATGTTCATCATTAATTTTCGAAACGGAATCTATTCCTGTTACATCAAACGAAACTGTTGTTTACTATAAATTAAATTATCAGATATTGGATTGGAAATAAAATTGCTGCATACCTCGTCCTTATCGTATACCAACAGATTATAGCAGAAATAATACTAAATTGTTTGTGTATATTAAAACTTTGTTGCACCTTTGATTTGAGACTTCTCAAACACATACTGTCTGTACTTTGAGACACCTACATATATAATAATTACAGCGACCCGTAAGTTGCTCGTACAAAATGCTTTTGCCATCTTTCACTGATATGAGGTAACAAGCAACTGGTCAAATTCAACCACAAGCAGGGAGCAAAAGCTTAGGACGGAAGAAGCATGCGCCAGATGTTGTGTCTAAATTCGTTATTACTGTTTTGTACAACAAAGTAGCTTCGTACGTATTACAAGGTTAAGAATTTATATAAACTGTTTTCAATAAATTTAATGCCAAAAACAACACAGATGCTTCACAATATTCATAACCTTATAATTTTCTAACATGATGGAAGAAAACAAACAGTACAGAGTACAGGATGTGTTGTCTCCTAAACGGCTTTAAACTAAATTTATTTATGATTTTAATGCCTAGTAAAATTTAAAACGTTACAAGGATAGTATTTATTCTCCACTGAAAACTAACAATTTGAATACAACGCTAAACGTGTTTTGTAGTCCTTTTAAGAAACACTAAATATATCATTTAAAACAAGCTTCTAACGCATTTGTGCATGTTGAAAACCCCATATTCTTTCTGAAACGTTCTATAATGTAAATGCTAATCCAATAATACATAAAGATTCATCCTCTTTAAAAATGCCATTCGATATATGTGATTTAATCCAAAACATAAAATACTGCATTTATTTGTATTCTTTGAAAGAATCTACTTCATTGTTTTCAGAGTGTTCGTAAAGTAATAAATCAATTTGTAAATGACAGCTAGTTATCCTTCTAACATAAATAAATCCACACCAATTAAGTGGGTTCGTGGAACGCGATACAACAGGTGGAGACGCTCATAAATTATAATAAAGAGCGATAACCACCAAGCGCTTTCATTTATTAATAAGAGGTTGTAAATCTTTTACAATTACAGTAAATCTTAAACTGACAGGTAATTGAGATCAGAAACACGAAATTACAGTTAATTATTACTTTATGCGATGAATTAGAAGCATTCGAGAACCTGTGACGTATTGAGATTTTAAAATATAAAAGCCGATAAGTAATGAGGAGCATTCATTCAAGATAATTCGTTCACCAATAGTTGGTGTAGCGTATCGAATTGTTTGTTTATAAAACACTTGCGCACGGTAAAAGGCCAAATGTAACGAACACTAAATATTTATGCAAGTGTGTCAGTTAAATTTAATTAAAAAAAGCATTTTGAAGCTTATAAAGTAAAACTTCGGCATAAAGTTGTATTTAAAGTAAATGGAAGTATACAATGGAACAGTTTGATTTTTCAGACTAATTTTATGCGTAAATTTATTTTATAAATGGAATAATTTGGAGATAGAGATTCAGTCAACCAAGTGTCAACCCTACAATATAGGGATCTAGAAATGTAAATATAACTTGTTTGAATCCTTATAGGAACAGTTCAGGCTGTAATTAAGTTAAGTGTAGTATAAGGTTTTGGCATATCATTTATGAGTGGATAATTCTACTTTATAAAATTTAGAGATCAAACTGTGAGATGGTTTCTCAAGGTCACTGGCCAGTTACACTAAGGCGGGATAATAGGAAAGTATTTAAATTATTCATATTACTCTTAAAAGAAAAACTTGTGACTTACATATGAAAAGTTTTGGGGTTTCCAATTATTAACAATGATTAGGTGAAGATTGAATTAATACGTAATTGTGATGAAATGTAGTTTTTTTCTAGACTTACCTTGTAAATTGCATGTATAAACTTTCTTTATATCTGTGTAGGTAAATTTCTTAGACCTTTGCATTTTTGAAGGAATTAATAATACATTGTTTTCATGCATAAGTTGAGTATGACTTAATTTAAAATATATCGATAATGGAAAGCTCTACACGGATTAACAAGAAGTATATTTTTTGTAGCAAATTGTATGAGGCATAACTATGAATTTTAATTTTTATGAAACACAGGGTGTGCAACAAAATTGTTTAATAACCCCTCTTATTGTACGCCAATGGATCATCCTATCTTGTCGAAATGAAGTGTAATAATTCGTATTGGTAAATAACTAACGTGTACACCTATTTTTAAGTTCTACCCTAAATGAAAATATTCTAAAAAGCATGTATTTTTCAATATCACTTCAGCGCCCTGTATAATGGAAACGTGTGGGTTTACAGGAAACTATTATCTAACTTTTCTTGATAACTCGTCAAGATCTATATATTTCCCAATTTACGGTACTTTATTCTGAAATACCCTGTATTAGGCGTTAAGAGTCTAGTAAAATTGTAAAATTCAAATCTCTGCAATTTAACGTGTGCACAATACGGAGCGCAACTTTGAGAAGAAGGAAGAGTTTCGAGGTAATTGGAGGTAAGGAAAATGTCTCACACTTATGTATATGATATAAATGAAAAACCCTTCGCACTCTTCTATAGACCATGTAGAACAACCTATGGTTTCAGAAATGCCAATTTTACCCTACTCGTTGTTTGAAAGAGAAAGTAATCTAATCTGAAAATACTTTGTACTATATAACAACTAAAATTATGAGGACTAATTTGTTTAATAATTCAAAATTTAATGAATGGTTTATTAATACGTTCATTGACAAAATTTTTGGATTAGAAACATTTTTACAAAACTAAAATTTTCGTACTGAGAGTTAAGGTTTAATGAATTATAAGAATGAAAAGGTAAGCCTAAAATCTTTCAATTTTTGAATTTACATAAATTTAGAAAACTCAATATATGAACCAATCTTTTGTTCAGGAATTTAGGTAAAATATCGACATAGCTACAAGTTGAATAGACGGGTGGTTATAGCTATTACAATACTCTGTACACATGTCAAATGGATTAAATTTAAAGTTTACTTATCGGTTTAGAACCTGGTATTCTTATGAATATCCTATTTGTTATCTGTTGCAATAATAAACTACCGCATTTTGTTCCATCAATATTTCTTTAAGTATTTGGTAAGTACTCATGCTTTTCCACTATTATTCGTCAATAATTTGAATTATATAATCATAATTTACTAGTTGAGGACTAAGCGAATTTGAATATTAGAAATAGTGCACTCATTTTCTCATCTACATACAGTTTGAAACAGTATGGGCCTAAAATAATTTTTCAGTGATATGACATTTTATTTTAGGATTTGCCTTTTAACATCATGGTGAATAATCTAAATAAAAGTTAGACATGAAGGGCAATAGGAGTGTATTTGGGATTTACTAAAAGTGGGAATCGCGATATACTCTTCCCTTCAATTCGCTTCCATTTGCGCTGATATATTCATCCATATGAAATACAAGTGGCACACAAGGCGCAGAATGTGTAAGAGGTATTTGAAATGCATCACATTTGGCCTGATAGTTTGTCTCCGAGTACCTTTTTAGCCCAACTTTATCCGAGGAAAAGTTGAGGTGACGCAGCTGACGAGTATGCAAATAGCATAAGGTGCGCACTCTTATAGAAGTATAGAGCCCCTCGACAAAATGGAAATACGATGAGCAGTAACGTGCTTGTCTCCCGGCCTGATGCGTGGAATTATGAAAACGACTTGCGAAATATGGAATAGATGCATAAATTGGCTGAAAACCTGTTCAAAGCAATCCTGCTTTAAGGAAATCTCTTTTAGCTATCGAGAATGACATCCAGCAATTTTGAAAATTAAAAAGGAAACGTAATTAGCAAAAGAATGTAATAGCGCGTCGCGACGTCTCAATCATAAGAGTTGTCCTAAGTTAAGCTCTAGCTCGTGCCACATTTAAATCCGCGTCTCCACAATCGCTGGAGGCTCCCACCGCGCTCGGTTTTGTTTTTCACCGCCGCCCTGAGATTTCCTTTATCTGGTGATTAAAACTTCATCCTGTCGTGGCGCGGTGGGCGCACACTTTTAATAAAGGAACGCATACGCGGTTACATTGTTCCCGCTACATCCGAGTTTAATTTTTAATGTAATTTACAAAATGGGCGGTGACGCTCGCCACAATAAATCTGCTTAAGTGACGTAGCCACATTTCAGAAGCATTTCGCAAGCGTTTTTACACTTTTAACTAATTGTTTTAATCGAATAACATGTTTGCTGGCACAGGAACTCGCTTCCGGTGATTGATTGCTAAGATTTTTGCCCCAATCGTCTCAACCCTTCAGTCGATACCTCTGGTGAAATTCAAACAGAAATTATTCATTACATTGGAAAATTAACTTTTTTCGCCCGACCCAGTCGCTCCAGCTTAAATTAACGTACACTGATGGTTTCCATAGTTACTTACGAAGGGGCATTCCTATCGGAGTTCGGGCGGTTTTTGAGATGCTAAAAATTAAACTTCTGAAAAAGCCAAGCGACGTTTGCGACAGAAGCTTAATTAGGAAACGTTTTCAGAGCCGCTTTAGAGCAGTGAGTTGGGGAATTAGCAAACTGAAAGCGCATATCAAAGTACGATCCACTGTAAATAGAACATATTGATGTAATTTGTATTTTACGTTCAACACTTAATTAAACATTTCGTATTTTTAAAAAGTCATTTTAATATTTTAATTTCTGGATTATCACTTTATCCTATCATACATACGTTACACAAAATTCAAGTTATATATGAAGATAATAGGGATCGTGTAAAGCATAATATTCTACAACGTTATCAAAGATTAACGAAACTAGCATCCAACAAAGTAGGATAAATGACACAGTAGGTTCAATAAAAATTGTAACGTTTAGAGCATGCCAAAGGTCTATTAAGCAAAACCAATGAAAATCCTTTATGCGATTTTATAATTAAACTCATGTAAAATAACCATAGTCCACTTATTAATTTTATATTGAAAAGAATCCATATTATCTCTGAAGTGGAATCACCGCTTACTTAAAAACGGTTAAACACATCTATAAATACTTTGTATTAATGTGTTACAAATTTTTCAGGTATTCTATCTTCTCTATCGCTTCAATAAGCATAATGAAGGGTTTGTAATGGAGAATACGAAAATGCCGACAATTTATATCAGACATTATCAATATAGTTGAAGTCGGTAGAATTTAGTAGATCCACCATTCCTTCAATATGTTAGTTTGAAATGCTTCATTACGACGCAAACAAGCAACATCGTCAATAATTAAATTTCTTTCAAAATTTTAAGAAAACGGCAGAGCGACTGAAAGAATTCGGGTGTTCCGTGATCTTTCTAAATTCACTGATTGGTTAATGTTAGTGCGGTAGTTTAATGTAAGCTGTTTAAATCGCAAAACATTACTCTGCAAAGGTATACTTGGTGCCATATTGCATTTAAATTTATCAAAATATTCGTCTCCGCAAGATTAGCACGCGACCATCTGAATCGTATAACGTTAAAAGCAATTTATTTGTGAAAAGTTCTTTGTTTCACTCACAAATTTTTTAATCTAAACAATGTTCAGTCCAGGTCTTCTAGGGTCCTTGAATTTATCTGTAACAATGTACGCAGCGCGTCTTTACACACTTAAAACAACTTAATTCGGTATTTTTCAAGGGTTCTTTTTTTCTTGAAAACTATTGCTTCTGTCACAGTGTGATAAGTACAGTTACAGTATTGCTGACACTGAATATCTCCTAAACCAGAATAATCCGGTTTTTAGCATAAACCTCATATATTTTGGATGACCATTTCCACTACCCTGACGAAAACTTATGCTATCAATTTAACAGAATATTTCCACCCTTCTAACTACCACACTTTGTACAGTATTTAAAAATCGTAAACTTTTTGATGAATATTATCGGCTTCAATGCAGTGTTCAGATTATCTTCGTTAAGACAGGACATTCTTATTAAAGACTGGCAGTTGCACAAACTGTCAATTGTAACACTTATTGGTATAAAACAAAACACCAAGCGATAACCGCAAACTTTTGATTGATGAGCATCGTATCGACCCTAATATTTAGTAACTAAATACACTACATTGAACTACTACAATTGCTAGAATCTGCTAACTAGTTCAATCAATAACATTAGTTGTTTAACGACAGTGCTTGAAAGAGTTACAAAAGTCATTTTCCTCCAATCGGCTGAAGATGACCTACGTTCCTGGACGCCACGCTACTGCCGTCTTTTAACTACGATTAAAACTCATCTTCATCAGTGAAGTTCAACACGGCTGCTCTGCATTTATCTAAAAAAAAATACTACCCTGGTATCCTACCAAAGAAAACTCGTCTACTACAACTCACCTCGAATTTTCAAACAGAACAATTATACACCAACAAATCTCTATCAATTATTATTTCACATATCAGTAAATTTACTTACAACCTCATTTTGAAATACTATGTTTTCTTTCAATTTACTTTCGAAATAAAATTCTATTCTTTAATAATCAATTTATAGTAACCATACGTGTTACGTTACTCCCGGTTTTAATATGAGTTTATACTAAGACTTTTCAATACTCAATGCTCGTGCTAAATTTTGCACTGCAAATTACCATAAGTCCCTCTTACTATGCACACAATCAAATATTACAAAAATCATTTTATGAATATAAATTCCTACATAAAATAGTTAAATAATAAATCATAAACGTTCAATAAGTAACTCTTTAGTCCATAGAGTTTATAAAAATATACCCATTAGGCACAAAATTGTCATAATACACCAAATAACTACAAAAACAAATAATGTTTCACAAAAATCTGTTACCTGGAATGCGCCATTTGACCTGGAACTGTAATCATACCATCAATTCCCGATGTCCTCACCAAAAACTGCACGTTCTCAAACCTCATCAAATTGTATACCACCATCCGTGATGGCAATCAGCTGTTCAAATCTCTCGGCTACCAAGTGACGGTACATCCAACTCCCCCAATTATGCAACTGGTCCATCTGGCATAGGTAAACCACCAAATCGATCCATCAATACTTTCTCCTCCATTAGTGTGCACAACTTGCAACAACCACCAAAATGTAAAGCCTTCTTCACTTACAATACTCAAACATGTTTCGTATTTGCATCAAATTTTTGGACTGTTAGTAAAACATTACACCAACTTGTGTTTGATATTATTAACTTTTAATTCAAATATTAAAATTCCCTTGATAAAAAAAACTTCTACAAACAAAAATTTTCAACTGCCACTAAATTCCAACAACACACGAGCTAACGTTCAACAATTCTCCGTAAACTTCGTACCCGTTCACCCATCGCCTTCGAAATTTTAGAATTTTGAACAATACAAACAACAATTTACCACGAAAATACACTATAGCTTTGCAACGGATCTTTACTTCGCCGAAGCCTATCCCCTACTAAAATAAGTTCCTTAGTTAGCACACGCCCATCATAATACACGTATTAAAGTCGTCTCACTCCAACCTACATACGAAAATTTTCTCTTTCTTATTTCGTACCCACTCCATATTTCATATTCCTACCACGAGTTATCTCTATCCTTATCTACCATATATTCTACATTTTCTATCTTTTTTACGCCATGTTTGCAAGTTCAGTTATACCTAAAATAACATTTACCCTCTCTAAACAATCTTCAAACTATCGCTTGTCTCATTTCTATATAAGCAATCCTCATATGCAAATTTCATCTGTTATTGATCAAATCGACCACTTTAAATGCTATACAAAATACGTTCATCCTACTCTTATAAATACACAATCTATTAATCTTTCCTTGTCTAACAGTTTTCTTTCAAAGTCAAACGAACACTTAACACATAATATCTTTATCCCATTCTAATAACATGCTATAAACAAACTTTCTGTATTCTATGTCGTTCCTTGCCTGTTTAACCGTCAAATGCCTTTCGTAGAATTGAATGTTATTTTGTGCACGTTATATGCTAGAGCGACGGTTGAACTTGTATACCACGCTACCCAGAAATCCTTGATAAACAACTTTCCAACTCGTAAACTAATATCAGTAGCATACTTTAACACTATACATTATAACCTAAAGCTTCTTTGCTATTATTATGCATTTGAAGGTTACACAATGCTAAATCTTTTCACTAACACTATGATAAATTATACAATAGGAAACCTTACAATTGATTAACACCTGTTATTTGCAACTGGTATTTACGGTTAAAGGATTGTGCTCCCTATCATTCAAACATTGTGAAAGTTCTTTGAGAATATTTACACACGCTAAAAATCATGCAAATTAAATCTTACACTTTAATGAACTTTTTCATTAAAATCGTTAATTACTACATTAGATATTAGGAAAGCGTTTTAAAGTTTGATTAATTCGTATTTACATGCAAAAACTTGTAATAACTTATTAAATGGCTTATCTAACAAAATAAACATACAATTTACACAGAAATATATATATATATATATTTATATATATATATATATATATATATATATATATATATATAGTGAATAAGATGAAATAATAACTTAGACTTTTATGCAAAGCCCAAATTATCATTTCAAATCGAGCTAGTAATTGAAAGATAGAAAATATAAGGTCTTGGACAGGATTTGAACCTGTATCCTGGTTTTGCCGGAACCATGCGTTTACCAATTACGCCACCGAAACCGATGACGACAATTGGGAAATTTACTAATTTAAATCGTGTACACAACGATACATCAACCTAACTTTCAATTACATTCGGCATTTTTGTCAATCATATCTAACATTGTCAAGTTTTTGACTTATGTCAGTTATAGACAGAAAGCTACGCTCAAAATTATGGCTATAAGCCAAGTATTTAATATATAAATATTATAGGTAGTTAATTACACAAGGTAAGTTGATAAATACTATCGTATTATAGTGAATAAGATGAAATAATAACTTAAACTTTTATGCAAAGCCCAAATGGTCATTTCAAATCGAGCTAGTAATTGAAAGATGGAAAATATAAGGTATTGGACAGGATTTAAACCTGTATCCTGGTTTTGCCGAAACCATGCGTTAACAATTACGCCACCGAGATCGATGCCGAACGTAATTAAAAGTTAGGTTGATGTATCGTCGTGTACACGATTTAAATTTCTAAATTTCCCAATTGTCGTCATCGGTCTCAGTGGCGCAATTGGTAAACGCATGGTTCCGGCAAAACCAGGATACAGGTTCAAATCCTGTCCAAGACCTTATATTTTCCATCTTTCAATTACTAACTCGATTTGAAATGATCATTTGGGCTTTGCACAAAAGTCTAAGTTATTATTTCATCTTATTCACTATAATACGATAGTATTTATCAACTTACCTTGTGTAATTAACTACCTAAAATATTTATATATATATATATATATATATATATATATATTGCTGTGATATTCCCCTTTGAATGCGGGAACTGGGTCCTTTCAACAAAAAAAATTCTAGTCCCACAGATTGGGCGTCATAAACGGCTGTGGTCCTCTTTTCGCCTCGGCTGCTCACCTAATGTTATAAACCTCCTCATTCATAAAAAAAAACTACACATTCCTACCAAAAACATCAACGTTAACTCTATTTACAACAATATTCAGAATACATTAAAATTTCAAAATTAAAACTCAGCATAAATTTCAGTTTTAAAAAGAATTTCAAGATTAATTTTATTATCATTTTAATGTGCATCCAAAATTAAAGTCCTTGTTGGATGCCTAGTAATTAATATAACAATATAAGCAGACCGGAGTCTGAGTATAAAGGAGCATCTACCACCCTTTACGTTAATTAACCAGGTTCGTCTAATTGAGCTCAAAGACATACCCAAATTTTCATCATATTACCGAACATCAAACTAAATACCCTTTCTACTTCAACAAGCAAATTTCATCTTAAAATTAAACTTTTATGGTTAGTACAATTTCACTAATGTCCATTTAAAGTAAATCAATTATAAAGTCATTCAATACACACAAAATGTCAAACAAAATAGTATAATTTACCTGAAGGTTACTGTCCTCGTAGCTTCAAAGTATCGTTTCTTTAGTTAATCACACCATTCAACAGGATTATATTTACGGCTTCTGATTCTCTACGCTTTTAAAATTTTCTCCATCACCATCCATTCAAAGTCGTTTCTGGGCCTTTCCGGAACTCATCTGTGTTTATCTGACCCTTGTTTCATGGATCCAGACACGTATTTGAACCATTTAATTATTAACACCCCCCGAAAATAGCAAAGAAATTCATGCTTCTGTCACCAATATACGCCAAAACTGCCTACTTTTGTGTATACATTCGTCGTTGTAAATTTTGCTAATTGGTACAGTGAAACTAAATTTTATTACCTTGTATCTAAGTGCACTAAAGTACATTCATGTTAGCACGTAAATAACAAGCTATTTTGAATCACAAAATATACAAGCAAACTTTAAATTATTTAATCAAACTAAAATGCACTGTTTAACATCTTCAATCAAGTCGCGTATGTACGAGCTTTTAACGCATCGAATCGTCAAAAGTCTAAGAGAGCTTGTTTATATTCATCTCGGTATATATAGCAAAAAGCCTGTCTGTCGGTCTGTTCCCCAAAACGGGTAATTCTAAAGAATTCCTCATTCTATGTTCCCAGTCTGTCGCTCGCGCGTCGATTTTTACGAATTTTCACTCGCCCCATTTAAATCTTAGAAATTCACACGGCACGCAAGCATGTCCGAGAAAAACTAATTAATTTTGTACAGAAATTGTTGTTCTACCTCTGATATTTGCATCCTATTTTCAACCAATTGTGACCCTCGTGACGTTGCTTAAATCCCGCCTTTTACAATATGTGTCTTTGCTTGACGCATTTCTCTTTCCTTCTCTAACCTGTTCGTATTGGTGCAAATTGATATTCTTTATTATCGATTATTTTAGTCCACATGGAGTGTGAAAGAACCCAGCTTTAGCAATTCTCGTAACTATTATGCGACGTTTTCCCAAGATTCTTTGAAACATTAATTATCTGCAAACTTTACGCCGAATGTGACATTTAAACTACGCAGGTGTTCAAATATAATATTAATTCTCAGAGCCTTATTCCGTGGTATTTTAATCTTGGATTTTCACAAGTTTTATAGGTATTATATGTTACTAACGGTTTAATTAACTCCAATTAAATTGATTTCTATCCTTTCATTTTTAGCGAATACAACTTAAATATTAATTATTATGTGTACACTTTGTTTAATACCGGTTACTCGAAATAGAGTTAATTAAGATAAATTTTGCACGTAATTTCTCTTTGTTTAGGAATAATTACATTACACGCAGAGCTTTTCAATACTGCTTCTTTTGATATAAAGCGTCTTATAAATAATTTAAATTTCTTATTTTTACTGAAACGACCGAGTTTATTTATGCTTCAAGGTTTTAATAACGCGTATTATTTAATGAAATTCCTTATACACGGTGATTAAAATTATTTGATGTGATTATTTAATTTTCTACCCTGGTCTAAATATGAGTATTTTCCCCCTATTTGAATACAAATAATCCCACTTATTTGAATGCAAATATAAAGCATTTAGACAAAAAATTACAAAAAAATTGCCTATCTCTCTCTACCCTTATCTATCTAACTTACCTACTTTGTCTCCAATCCAAAAAAAAATATTTACACCTACCCTATATCCCTATCCTATTCCTAACTCTCACCTAATTTTCACTATACTTTACTTCCCCCTACCTAATCCTATATACCTATCCTATTCTTATTCTATTCCTAACTCGCCACTAATCTTATAAGAAATATCTATACTTAACCTATCTTATTTTCTTCCTACATTTACTCTTATTCTCATCCTAAACCTATTCCTAATTATCTCCCATACTTATCCTATACCTAGCTTTATTTTCTATAAACACTTACTTCTACTCTTTATATACCTATTCTATCCCTATTCTATTTAAATCTAACTCTCTTCTACACCTATTTCTCCCCCTTCTATATCTATACTAAAATTCACATATCTCTATCCTTTGTTCATTAAGTTATTTAAATCTAACTCTCTTCTTGACCCTCCAAGTTTTTCTTCTCACCATCCTAATACTCTTCATCCCTATCTCTCCCCCTTCTATATCTATACTTAACTTCCCTTTTATCTCACATACAATAAACTTATCATCCCTATTATCCTGACTTTTAAATATTACTTCTTCTTTAGTCCCTACACTTGTCTGTTTCTTATTTATCATTGTTTCCTTTTCTGCCGACAAACCAAACGATACTACTTTACAATTATCGATTTTTCTCTCTATGGAAAATCCTATGTACCTTCTAGACTGCTTGTGTAATGGAATCCGCCAGAATGAATTCCTTAAATCTACTTTATTAAAAACAAACTTGCCATTTAACCTCGTCAAAAATAATTCTGCCTTCACCTGCTCCCGATATGCTGCTGGAATTGGATAAACCTTTGCGTTGAACGGTTCTGAATTATCCACATCCAATCTGTGCTCATAGCCTAACGCTGTGCTTGCTTCTACCCCCACTAATTCTGCATGTTTTTGTAATAAAGCTTGAACCTCTACTCTCCTATCCTCTGGACATCTTATTGTGTTGATCTGTTTAACCTCATCATCCTCTACCTCTACTACATTAATACTTAACCCCGTGTCATCCTCTGTGACTTCATAACTGCCCTTCCATGGCACTACCCTATCCTTAATCCTTACTACCTTCCTTTCCATATCTATCAAAACCCTAACTTCATCATACAGTCAACACCTAAAATGCTCTGAAACTTCAGTCCAGGTACAATTACAAACTCCTGTTCACAGCTTAAACCTCCTATATCTATCCTAAGCACCACAACACTATTTACTACAGCAAACTTCTTTTTATTTGGAGCTACTAAATGGCTACGCTTTATAGGCATAATTCTATCACAAACCTTATCCCTAATTTTGCTGACGAATTCCTCCGATATTAAACTCGCCTCTGCCCCTGTATCAAGTAATACTTCTACATTATTTTCAAAAATTTCTAAATTAACAATTGGCAAACATAATTTTTCCTCAGTTTCTGGCTCTACTTCCTCCTCAATTTTGAAAAATTCACGTGGATGTTCGTATACATTTACACAGAAATCTAGTGGTCTGTCACGTTCTAAAAATCCTGTCTCATCCTGTTTTCCGTGCTTGGTCCTGGTTGTCCTTCTACAACCTGTGCGTACGTCCTCCTCGTGTTAATATCCGTGTCCCTGTCTCTATTCGGCGTGCTGGTCACAGTCCCGTTTACTTCCGGTAAACTGTTCTGTCGCGTGTAACTAGGTCTTGGCGTCGGTCCCTAGTCGCACTATTGCTCCTGTATTCCTGTCCTCGTCGTTCCCAATTCGGTCGAAAATTTCTGTTGTAGTCAGGCCGTCTCGGATAATTCGGTGTCCTGTTGTCAAACCTAACTGTGTTAACGTTTCGTTCTCGTATCTCTCTTGTCCGTCCTACACATACATCGTCATATCTCTGCAAATACTCTAAAATGTCTCCCGTTCTGTGATGTTTTGTAAGGCCACGTGTTGTCTAATTTCCAGTTCAAAATGTCGTGATAGGTACTTGATAATCTGTCTGTCCGTCAAGGGTGGATTCAGTTGTTTGGCCACACTGTACTTGCGGATGGCATATTGCTCCTAGAACCTGCAAACTCTCCCTTAAATTTTCCTGTAATCAAGTCGTCCCTAATCTGATCCTGTTTGTGATCACTCCAGTAATGTTGTAAAATTTGTCTTCAAAGTCCTGATACGTGTCTATGTCCTGTCCTACTAAATTGTACCATGCTTCCGCGTTGTCCTTTAATAAAGCCTTTACCGTATTCAGTTTAGTCTGTTCGTCAAATAAATTTCCCACTAGATTTCTTACACTATTAATAAAAATTTGTGGATTTACCCTGTTATCGCCATAAAACTTCATGTGTTGGTCCAATGATACTCCACCTGTAGAAAATCTGGGACCATCCCCCGTTAAATTTGACATGTTGTATTTAATACTACTAACTTCACGTTCTACCCTGCCTAACTGATCCCTACATGAGTCCGTCACTTCAGTCATTTTCACATTAATCTCTTCTTCACAAAAAATGCGTACTTCGGACCTTAAATGTCCCATTTCCTGTCGAAGACCTGTAATATCACGCTCATTTTTATCAACCCTATTTTCAACTTCCCCAATTTTTACGGTAAGACTGTTTTTAAATTCTGTAAATTCTCTCGTCGATTTTTCTATTTTATTCCCTAATTCCTGATTTAATTGGTCAAATTTCCGATTCGAGTCCTCTCTCGCTCTATTCGATTCATCGCTTAGCTGTTCTAATTTTCTATTGGATTCCTCTCTCGCTCTATTCGATTCTTCCTAGCTCTATTGGCTTCTTCGTTCATCCTCTCTAGCATTCTCATTATCATCTCGTTTCCTTGATCCCCTGATTCCGTCCTCGACTGATCTCTACTGCCTCCAGCTTCTTCCATTTTCGAAATTTTCTCACACAATGCACTATCGTCACTTCCAATTTCCACTCCTTGACTCCTTAACCACTCCTTTCTCTGCATACGTTCAAATCACTCACACACACTCTAAAATACTCTTAAATTTATACACAAACAGAAACTCTCTTTCTCAGATCGCCAGTTTCCTGGAATAAAATAACAAAATTTTTATTTGGAACTCGAGCCCTCACGTTGTGGTCGCCAAAATACTGCTGTGATATTCCCCTTTGAATGCGGGAACTGGGTCCTTTCAACAAAAAAAATTCTAGTCCCACAGATTGGGCGTCATAAACGGCTGTGGTCCTCTTTTCGCCTCGGCTGCTCACCTAATGTTATAAACCTCCTCATTCATAAAAAAAAACAACACATTCCTACCAAAAACATCAACGTTAACTCTATTTACAACAATATTCAGAATACATTAAAATTTCAAAATTAAAACTCAGCATAAATTTCAGTTTTAAAAAGAATTTCAAGATTAATTTTATTATCATTTTAATGTGCATCCAAAATTAAAGTCCTTGTTGGATGCCTAGTAATTAATATAACAATATAAGCAGACCGGAGTCTGAGTATAAAGGAGCATCTACCACCCTTTACGTTAATTAACCAGGTTCGTCTAATTGAGCTCAAAGACATACCCAAATTTTCATCATATTACCGAACATCAAACTAAATACCCCTTTCTACTTCAACAAGCAAATTTCATCTTAAAATTAAACTTTTATGGTTAGTACAATTTCACTAATGTCCATTTAAAGTAAATCAATTATAAAGTCATTCAATACACACAAAATGTCAAACAAAATAGTATAATTTACCTGAAGGTTACTGTCCTCGTAGCTTCGAAGTATCGTTTCTTTAGTTAATCACACCATTCAACAGGATTATATTTACGGCTTCTGATTCTCTACGCTTTTAAAATTTTCTCCATCACCATCCATTCAAAGTCGTTTCTGGGCCTTTCCGGAACTCATCTGTGTTTATCTGACCCTTGTTTCATGGATCCAGACACGTATTTGAACCATTTAATTATTAACACCCCCGAAAAATAGCAAAGAAATTCATGCTTCTGTCACCAATATACGCCAAAACTGCCTACTTTTGTGTATACATTCGTCGTTGTAAATTTTGCTAATTGGTACAGTGAAACTAAATTTTATTACCTTGTATCTAAGTGCACTAAAGTACATTCATGTTAGCACGTAAATAACAAGCTATTTTGAATCACAAAATATACAAGCAAACTTTAAATTATTTAATCAAACTAAAATGCACTGTTTAACATCTTCAATCAAGTCGCGTATGTACGAGCTTTTAACGCATCGAATCGTCAAAAGTCTAAGAGAGCTTGTTTATATTCATCTCGGTATATATAGCAAAAGCCTGTCTGTCGGTCTGTTCCCCAAAACGGGTAATTCTAAAGAATTCCTCATTCTATGTTCCCAGTCTGTCGCTCGCGCGTCGATTTTACGAATTTTCACTCGCCCCATTTAAATCTTAGAAATTCACACGGCACGCAAGCATGTCCGAGAAAAACTAATTAATTTTGTACAGAAATTGTTGTTCTACCTCTGATATTTGCATCCTATTTTCAACCAATTGTGACCCTCGTGACGTTGCTTAAATCCCGCCTTTTACAATATGTGTCTTTGCTTGACGCATTTCTCTTTCCTTCTCTAACCTGTTCGTATTGGTGCAAATTGATATTCTTTATTATCGATTATTTTAGTCCACATGGAGTGTGAAAGAACCCAGCTTTAGCAATTCTCGTAACTATTATGCGACGTTTTCCCCAAGATTCTTTGAAACATTAATTATCTGCAAACTTTACGCCGAATGTGACATTTAAACTACGCAGGTGTTCAAATATAATATTAATTCTCAGAGCCTTATTCCGTGGTATTTTAATCTTGGATTTTCACAAGTTTTTATAGGTATTATATGTTACTAACGGTTTAATTAACTCAATTAAATTGATTTCTATCCTTTCATTTTTAGCGAATACAACTTAAATATTAATTATTATGTGTACACTTTGTTTAATACCGGTTACTCGAAATAGAGTTAATTAAGATAAATTTTGCACGTAATTTCTCTTTGTTTAGAATAATTACATTACACGCAGAGCTTTTCAATACTGCTTCTTTTGATATAAAGCGTCTTATAAATAATTTAAATTTCTTATTTTACTGAAACGACCGAGTTTATTTATGCTTCAAGGTTTTAATAACGCGTATTGTTTAATGAAATTCCTTATACACGGTGATTAAAATTATTTGATGTGATTATTTAATTTTCTACCCTGGTCTAAATATGAGTAATATATATATATATATATATATATATATATATATATATATATGTATATAATATTGTTACGTAACACAAAGAAAGTCAAAGCAATGACCCGGCTCAATCGGAGAGTAGGGGGGGTTGTAGAAAGCAGACTGACCTATGATGTATGCGGCGGTATGGAGTTAGTAACAGTATCTGCAATAAAAGAAATTAGAATAGCAAGCCTGCAATAAAAAAAGATTAGTCCTGCAAACCTGAAATAAAGAAAAAGCATAGCAGTAATGAAAAGTCTAAATTATTCAGTACTTTGTAGAATGTAATAAAAAGAAACTGTTTAGATAAACTATATAATATAACAACGGTAAAGCAATACAAAAAATTTTAGTACAAAGTGAGGTAATATTGGGGAGTAGCAGAAACGTTTCCTCACACACCAATTAAACATAAATCAGACAAAAAGTTAGCAAAAGATAAATAGGTAAGTCACAATTGATATGAGTAATTCAGTAGTATTGATTGTGTTGTTTTTTTCTTTCTTTCTTTTTTTTTCTTAATAGCAGACACGACTATTGTAAAAGGTATCCGTACGACGAAGAATATTGCAAAACAAACGGATAGATATTTACAGTAATAACAAGTATGAAATAGTTCAACTTACACAACCAGGAGCACAGGAAGAGTTTCTATAGAATTGGACCAGTTCGGCTACTGATAGCCTTGCAGTTGGAGCTGGTGGAGTATGGGGTGTCCATGGTTCCATCCCATTATCAACTTGAAACTTGGTAAGCCGGATGCCCTGGTGTAGCTTGGCAAAGATTCACAGTCTATTCGCGGGGGTGGAAGTTGTGGTACAACAGACAAGAACACACGCAACTAAGAACAATTAAAGTTAGAATAGTTCCGATCCAACCATCCGTCAAGAATTTTCCGTATTGCGGATCTGCTTCAGCAGAAAGAACTTCGTCAACTTCTGAAGCTAATTTCAGTTGGTACAGGCATTGTTTGAATACGGTGAAACATTTAAAAGCACGATCACTCTCACAATCTCGTCTTTAAAAAAAAAGAATGTACGTTCATAGTTTATTTACTTATTAAATGCAAGGTAAATTTAACATATCATTAATACGGAATGAGTTAAACACTTCTGCAATTTCGTTTTGCAAAGGTTTTAGGGAGTTTTAAAAACCTGACTAAAGTGGCTCCTTTAAAAATTCTGTACATGTTTATTGCACTTACCCTGATAAACAAAAAGGGACCACGTGCGGTCGAGTAAACACGTTCGCAGTTAATATACAGCTTTCACTTCGCAAGAAAAACAACTAAAAGCGTGTCGTAATTGTTCATACACGATTCGAAATTGATTCCGCATCAATTTGCACTATTTTCAAAGCAACAAGGAACAGCACCTTTAACGTAATATACAGGAACGAAGAACAAACGACAACTCCCAACACAATTAATAAAGCCACAAGGAAACAGTATTTTGAACGTAATATCTACATAGAAAACTAAGCACAAAACTACTAAACTGCTCGCTATTACAACCGCTTATCGACTTTTATCTACCTCGCTAATAACATAAGGACATCTAAAACGTGAATGTAACAATCGTATCTAATAATTAATTACAGGCTGTTTATCGTTTCCGATAAGTCGGAAAGTAATTTATTTATAATCCAATTTTTATTAATGAAAATCAATCTTCAAATTACCTACTTTTAATTAATACACACGAGTTAAATTGTATACAATTCTGAAAGCTATGCGGAAGTATTGACTTTATGCAAACAAATGTAAAATATAGAAATAGTAATTGCGGAAAGGTATGTACTATTTGAGAAGAGCGTAAAATGTTACATTTAATAAAAATACACGTTACAAATTCCCCCCTAGCAAAATAAAGACGTCAGGGTGAAAGAAAAAAAAGAAAAACGACAGACAAGGAACCAAACAAAAAAAAATTTTATCCGGTTCGAAGGACCAATATCAGTATAAGAAAAGGAACATTTTTTAAAAGAAGACAAAGTTATCTATCGCAACCAGCAACGACAGAACAGGTAAAGAAAGCATTAAGTAAACACCCAATGAGCATTAAAGGTCTTAGCTACTTTCAAAATCGTCAAAAGACGGATGTCCCCAAAAAGGGACATTTCTGTTCTCCTCCTCAAAGAAAAGTTTTGGCTTCCCGCGAAAAAACCAAGAGGAAAGATAAAAAACGAGGAAGCAAACTCGTAGCAAACCAACTAGACGACATAACTGTCAACCTCAAGTGTGCAGCAAAGAAAGAACCAAGACAAAGCAAAGAGCAAAAGCAAGCTAGTACACAATCTAGAATACTTCCAACTGAGGTAACACAGATTCGTATGAAACGATTACTCAAGCAGAGTATGGCTAACAGACCTACAGAAGCGACCAAGTCGAAATCCCTAAAGGAAAAGAAAATAGATCTGAAGCCTACCTCAGGGAATGGATGTAGAAAGCGACTATAATAGTCGAATAGTGAACAGATGGTAGAACTAGCCAGAAGAAAAAGTCACGGGATGGGCTAGCTACAAAATATAAATAGGAATACGAAATGGGCGCCAGTGTTTTCGGACACAAGCTTATCAGAGAAAACACAAGACCAATAAGCCAAAAAAAAAATTTCAAGTCATTAGCGACACGTAGGGGTCAAAATAGAATCGGTCGTAGGGAGCCCTTTACGATCCGGAGGCTCAGGATCAATGTCTGGAGGGTCTAAAGTTTTATCGGGTTTGAGGTCCTTAATATGCCAAGTACCCAGATCGTTACCAGAATCATCCACTAAGATATAGGTCCAAGGAGAAAGTTTAGTTCTAATAGTTAAGGGACCCACATATTTGGGAGCAAGTTTAGCATTGAAGTAGCGAGTAGCATCCGAAAGAACATAATTGCGTTTCCACACGCGATCGCCAGGGGATAAAGTTAAGGGACGACGTCGAAGATCGTAGTGTTTAGCATTTTTCTTGTATGCTAAGGAAAGGCGTTTCGAAATTTCTTCACGAAGTGACTCAAATTTGACTAAGTCAGTAGGAGGAATAGGACGTTCGGGATCCATAAGAACATCATCAGGATCAAGAGGTTTTCCAAAATGATCGCCGTAGAGAACATGTTCACGACCATATAGAGCAAAATACGGGGAGTAACCAATAACCTCATGTTTAAGCGTTCGAATAGCACAACCAATTTTTGCTAAATTAACGTCCCACCGACGTTGATTATCAGAAACGTAAGAAGAAATTATAGTTTTCAGGACTCTATTAATACGTTCGGCCGGATTCGCCTGAGGATGATAGCGACCATTAAACAGAATTTTTGTTCGATAAGAATCACAGAGTTTAGTGAAAATATTACTACGAAATTGTACACCATTGTTCGCAATTAGATACTGAGGAGTACCATACACCAGGAAAATATTTTCCTCAATGGTTCGAGCAACAGCAGCGGCCGTAGACGCACGTAGAGGAAAGAAACAAGCATATTTTGTCAAACAATCGGCAATAACTAAAATGAAAGAATTACCTTTAGAGCATCTAGGAAGAGGTCCGACAATATCAGTACATAGGACTTGCCAAGGACGAAGGCAGTAGCACGAGGAGACATAAAGCCAGGAGGTTTCTTTTGTTCGACTTTGTGTGCAGAGCGAATTTTACAACGACGGACGCATCGAGCAACCGCGGCTCTAAGTTTAGGCCAATAGTAACGCATGGAAATTTTAGAGACAGTTTTGTGAACACCAGGGTGACCTGAAGTAGGTAGATCATGATTTTCGTATAGAACCCTATTCCGTTGTTCGCTGGGAACTACTAACTTCCAATCGTCTTGAGGAGGTTGGAGCAAAGACTGTTTAGATTTTACATGTTTGTATAGTAATTCGTTTCCCACATGCCAGTTACTGTATAGTTTAGGATTGGAATTAACACGAGTCCGTAGCTTAAGATACCAAGGATCCAGAATTGGCAGAGTAATAGAAGATTTAGGAAAGTCATCAATTAAGTCAATTTTAGGTACTGAGCGAGATAAGGCGTCGGGAACGATGTTATCTTTACCTTTCCGATGTACGATGGTGAAGTTATGTTGTTGAAGTCGTACAGACCAACGAGCTAAACGACCGTTGGGACTTGGTAGATTATTCAGCCAGATAAGCGAGTGGTGATCCGTGATCACAGTAAAGTGAGAACCCTCGATATAGGGACGAAATTTCTCAATTGCCCAGATAACACCAAGACATTCTTTTTCGGTGGCGCTATAGTTGCGTTCCGCCTTCCTAAGAGAACAGCTAATGTAGCTAATGACTTTTTTGTCATCACCCTGTTGTTAAGTCAGCACAGCACCCAGACCAAAATCTGAGGCATCAGTCTGTATAGTAAAGGGCAAAGAAAAATCCGGACAACTCATCAGTGGAGCTGTTACCAAGTGTTCTTTCAGCAGCTTAAACGCCTGCTGACATTCTAAAGACCAATTAAATTTAGAATTTTTCTTAGTCAAAGCAGTAATCGAAGCAGTAAGAGCGGAAAAATTTGGGATAAAGCGACGATACCACGAGCACATACCAACTATGCGTCGTACTTCAGTTACAGTAGTAGGAGGAGGAAGATTAAGAATGGCCGAAACTTTTTCTGGGTCGACATGGAGTCCACGACGATTTACTACGTATCCCAGATAACGGAGTTCCGGTCGGCATAAAATGCATTTTTTTATTGCAGGCTTGCTATTCTAATTTCTTTTATTGCAGGTACTGTTACTAACCCCTTACCGCCGCATACATCATAGGTCAGTCTGCTTTCTACAACCCCCCCTACTCTCCGATTGAGCCGGTCATTGCTTTGACTTTCTTTGTGTTACGTAACATAAATTTGGCGCCCAACGTGGGGCTCGAGTAAACACGTTCGCTGTTAATATACAGCTTTCACTTCGCAAGAAAAACAACTAAAAGCGTGTCGTAATTGTTCATACACGATTCGAAATTGATTCCGCATCAATTCGCACTATTTTCAAAGCAACAAGGAACAGCACCTTTAACGTAATATACAGGAACGAAGAACAAACGACAACTCCCAACACAATTAATAAAGCCACAAGGAAACAGTATTTTGAACGTAATATCATAGAAAACTAAGCACAAAACTACTAAACTGCGCGCTATTACAACCGCTTATCGACTTTTATCTACCTCGCTAATAACATAAGGACATCTAAAACGTGAATGTAACAATCGTATCTAATAATTAATTACAGGCTGTTTATCGTTTCCGATAAGTAAAAATTTATTTATAATCCAATTTTTATTAACGAAAATCAATCTTCAAATTATCTACTTTTAATTAATACACACGAGTTAAATTGTATAAATTCTGAAAGCTATGCGGAAGTATTGACTTTATGCAAACAAATGTAAAATATAGAAATAGTAATTGCGGAAAGGTATGTACTATTTGAAAAGAGCGTAAAATGTTACATTTAATAAAATGCACGTTACAATATATATATATATATATATATATATATATATATATATATAAAATAAAGATGTATCTGTAAAAAACCTTATGAAAATAATAAGACCATTGACAAATACAAATCGGGCTGGGTTATATAGCCATTAACAAAACATTAGCTTTATTACTTCATGGGAGGAAACATCCACTGACCAATGGTTTCGCTTGCCTCATCAGAGTGGACTGTTAAGAACCCTATGAAGTAATCAACTATTATAATGATATAATTTCCAATCACTGTATGGCAAAAGTAAATAAAACCGCCATCGGTGATAAAAACCAACACTACTAAAGTGTGGAAGCAGAATTGAACCGAAACTACATAATAAAAATGACTATAAAAGTACTTTTGGCCTTTGAGAGGGAATGTTACAGCAAAATTTATTTGCTAACGTAACAAACCTTCTCGTGGCGACACCCGGGTTCATGCCCCATAGGCAATTCAAATAAACAAAGACAAGTTTTTGCAGTCCGCAATAAGAAAATTGTATGAAAGTAAGATGTATCTGTAAACAAACTCTTATAAAATAAAAGAGCCATTGACAAATACAAATCGGGCTGGTAGTTATATAGCCATTAACAAAACATTAGCTTTATTACCATGGGGAGGAAACATCCACTGACCAATGGTTTGGCTTGTTAGCCTCATCAAGTGGACTGTTCCCAAGAACCCTTGAAAGTAATCAACTATTATAATGATATAATTTCAAACATCACTGTACTATGGCAAAAGTAAATAAAACCGCCATCGGTGATAAAACACCAAACTACTAAAGTGTGGAAGCAGAATTGAACCGAAATAAAAATTTTAAAAATGCTATAAAAGTATTTCTTTGGACGGAATGTTCAGCAAAATTTATTTGCTAACGTAACAAACCTTCTCGTGGCGACACCGGGTTCATGCCCATAGGCAATTCAAATAAACAAAGACAAGTTATTTTCTCCCCCTAAGAAAATTGTTTGAAAGTAAGATGTATCTGTAAACAAACTCTTATGAAAATAATAAGAGCCATTGACAAATACAAATCGGGTGGTAGTTATATAGCCATTAACAAAACATTTTTTTACTTCATGGGGAGAAAATCCACTGACCAATGGTTTCGGCTTGTTAGCCTCATCAGGTGGACTGTTCCCAAGAACCCTTAATTATTTTAAGGTTTTTATTTTCAAAATTTGTTTACAATACATCTTACTTTATAAATTTTTTAGGGACTCAAATAATTGTTTTGTTTTTTAATTCCTATGGGATGAACCCTTGCCCAAATTTGTTACGTTACAAATAAATTTCTTCATTCCGCAAATTCAAAGGAAAAGTACTTTTATAGTCATTTTTAAAATTTATTATGTAGTTTCGGTTCAATTCTGTACTTCCACACTTTAGTAGTGTTGGTGTTTTATCACCTGATGGCGGTTTTATTTACTTTTGCCATAGTACAGTGATTGTTTGAAATTATATCATTATAATAGTATTCGATTACCATAGGGTTCTGGGAACAGTCCACTCTGATGAGGCTAACAAGCCGAAACCATTGGTCAGTGGATGTTTCTCCCTGATGAAGTAATAAAGCTAATGTTTTGTTAATGGCTATATAACTACCAGCCCGATTTGTATTTGTCAATGGCTCTTATTATTTTCATAAGAGTTTGTTTACAGATACATCTTACTTTCTATACAATTTTCTTATTGCGGACTGCAAATAACTTGTCTTTGTTTATTTGAATTGCCTATGGGGCATGAACCCGGGTGTCGCCACGAGAAGGTTTGTTACGTTAGCAAAAATTTTGCTGTAACATTCCGCAAATCTCAAAGGCCAAAAGTACTTTTATAGTCATTTTTAAAATTTATTATGTAGTTTCGGTTCAATTCTGTACTTCCACACTTTAGTAGTGTTGGTGTTTTATCACCTGATGGCGGTTTTATTTACTTTTGCCATAGTACAGTGATTGTTTGAAATTATATCATTATAATAGTTGATTACTTAAGGGTTCTTGGGAACAGTCCACCTGATGAGGCTAATAAGCCAAACCATTGGTCAGTGGATGTTTCCTCCCTATGAAGTAATAAAGCTAATGTTTTGTTAATGGCTATATAACTACCAGCCCTGATTTGTATTTGTCAATGGCTCTTATTATTTTCATAAGAGTTTGTTTACAGATACATCTTACTTTCTATACAATTTTCTTATTGCGGACTGCAAATAACTTGTCTTTGTTTATTTGAATTGCCTATGGGCATGAACCCGGTGTCGCCACGAGAAGGTTTGTTACGTTAGCAAATAAATTTTGCTGTAACATTCCGCAAATCTCAAAGGCCAAAAGTACTTTTATAGTCATTTTAAAATTTATTATGTAGTTTCGGTTCAATTCTGTACTTCCACACTTTAGTAGTGTTGGTGTTTTATCACCTGATGGCGGTTTTATTTACTTTTGCCATAGTACAGTGATTGTTTGGAAATTATATCATTATAATAGCTTCGATTACTTCATAGGGTTCTTGGGAACAGTCCACTCTGATGAGGCTAATAAGCCAAAACCATTGGTCAGTGGATGTTTCCTCCCCTATGAAGTAATAAAGCTAATGTTTTGTTAATGGCTATATAACTACCAGCCCGATTTGTATTTGTCAATGGCTCTTATTATTTTCATAAGAGTTTGTTTACAGATACATCTTACTTTCTATACAATTTTCTTATTGCGGACTGCAAATAACTTGTCTTTGTTTATTTGAATTGCCTATGGGGCATGAAGCCGGGTGTCGCCACGAGAAGGTTTGTTACGTTAGCAAATAAATTTTGCTGTAACATTCCGCAAATCTCAAAGGCCAAAAGTACTTTTATAGTCATTTTTAAAATTTATTATGTAGTTTCGGTTCAATTCTGTACTTCCACACTTTAGTAGTGTTGGTGTTTTATCACCTGATGGCGGTTTTATTTACTTTTGCCATAGTACAGTGATTGTTTGAAATTATATCATTATAATACTTCGATTACTTCATAGGGTTCTTGGGAACAGTCCACTCTGATGAGGCTAAAAGCCGAAACCATTGGTCAGTGGATGTTTCCTCCCATGAAGTAATAAAGCTAATGTTTTGTTAATGGCTATATAACTACCAGCCCGATTTGTATTTGTCAATGGCTCTTATTATTTTCATAAGGTTTGTTTACAGAAATCTTACTTTCTATACAATTTTCTTATTGGGACTGCAAATAACTTGTCTTTGTTTATATATATATATATATATATATATATATATATTTTTATGTGGGGGTATAAGTTTAAAGGTATATTTGTATTAAAGGGGGCCAAACGATTTTTTAGATCTAATAATTTAAAACTAAAATTTTGCTATACTTTACATACGTTAAAGTATGTACCATTTCGTTGAAATTATATGCCAAAATAATAAATACTTTATGACGTTGATATAATGCACGGTCTTGGGTTTTATACTGAGTTGATATTTCATGAGCCAGTTGAGAGTACATTTGCCGTCGGAAAGCCGAACGCATTTATGGATATCTGCAATTTAACAAAGCGTCCAGGTCGTGTATAAATTATTTGGCTTTTCCTTTTTATAGAATCAAACTTTTGGACGAATTGTAAATCAAAATTTAAAGTGAATCAAAATGTAAAAGGTTTTAGTTTAGTGAAGTGTTTTGGACCAATAGTGAAATTTAAAATTATTAAAAGACTGTAGGAAGGTATGTTGGACACTGAAAGAAAGATGATTTGTTATTGGATGTTTATGTTTAAAAATGTTATTCTAGTAAGCTAAGTTTGTTGATTTAATAACTAAGCAAAATAAATAAGGGACTTACTTTTCAATTTGTTCAGATAAAGACCTATTTTATGAAACCTGCGTTAAGTTGTAAAATATTTTGAAATAAAAGTTTATATGTTATCAACGAGTATTATTTAGTAAAGGGTGAAAGAAATAAAAAGCATCGAGTATATAAAAGGAGTTTTTAAAAGTGGTTAATATGCAACGGGAAAGGCAAGAGTAGTTAAAGAAGATTTTGGAAGTGGTTATTAGTGCAAAGGGAAAGCATTATTTGTTTGAGAAGATTGGTGTTGGTTTTGGAATAGATTTGGATAACGGCAGTAGGAATAGTAGTGGATAAAGAAGGCATCGACGACATAAATAATTTTGGATTGATTTGAGAAGATTAAACGGCAGTAAGGACATCGTATGGATAATTGGAATAGCAGGACTAGGAGTGATTTATAATAGGACAGCGGGTTTGAATTGGATTGTAAGAGAGGATTAATTGGGGTACGGAGCAGAGGAACAGGAGATCAATATACGGCGAGGAAGAATTAACGCAGGGAAGTAGACAACGGTTTGTTTTCTAAATTCTAAATTGGGGTAAAATTATTTCAGGTTTGGGTCATCGAAATTGTTTTAAGAACACCTGGAGGCAGTACGCAAGCGAACAACAGTGGAGAATCTTTGTGAAAGTGCGTACGGCGATTTCGAACAGCCAGCAGATAAAAAGGAGCGCGGTATATTTTTGTACCGTAAATATATCATAACGTCAAAAATTAAAGTCATAAACAGTTTAAATTAATTTGGCATCAGGCAACTTTGATCTATTAAAATTTGGCATACATAGTAAATTCAGTACATTAAAAAGTGGTAAAACAAACGAGGGTGCAGTTTGGTTGGTAGTGCACATCTACTCACGATTGAACTCACGGTGAGTAGGTGAGAAAACCCTGAGATTAAAGTTTCAAATAGTCGAGGCATATAAAATATAGTAATTAGTAAAAAGAACCAACCAAACGTTTGCTAAAGCACCTCGATTTGAAGTCATACATTAAATAGTAAATTTGTGACGACGACAAAAGTCGTGTAACAAATTTTGTTTAAAGTTAAAGTGTAATAAATAAAGAAGGTATTAGCCCAAAGTAAAGTGAAAGTAAAAAAGTAAAAAGAGTAATAGGGGTGATATTAGAAGGTGGCAAACCCAACGTGAGGCTCGAGAAAAAGGTTAAAAAGGTGTTAGAGTGAAAGAGAGTAGAATCTGGGAGCCCGAGTTAGGTGGGGCCCGCAAGTTTTTTTTTCTTTATTTACAGGAAACGAGTTCAAAACAAGGAAACAGAGATGACGGACGAGGACACAAAAAGAATCACAAGATCGGGACTAATATACGGGGTTGAAATGGATGTAGGGAGACAAGACATAGAGCTGAACGCAGGGGGCGACCTACAGGAGACGGACACGAGGCAGACAGAGTTGGAGGTGACAGACACGGACATGGACCAGGTGACGGTACCGGAGGTTAAGGAGACAGAAACTGCAGGGAACCAGGACATAATACGACTCCTGATGAATTTAACCAACAAAATGGAAACTTCTCACACGGAACTACAAACGAAGTTGACAGACAAAATTAATGAATCACGCAAGGAACAAAGAGATGCACACACGGAACAAAAAGAGGCGAATGCGGCGTTAACCATAAAAATTATGGAAGCAAATAACGAGCTAAGGGACGAGTTTAGGACAGCGCACGCGGACCTGACGGCGAAAATGAACCACACGCAGGAATACTTACTAACTCAAATACAGATTGCAAAAGACGACGTGCGGACAGAGGTCCAACAACAAGTAGACAGGGTTGACGACAAGTTGGAACACACACGGGCACATTTGCAGGGAGATTTGAACGCGACACGGACTGACTTAAGAACTGAAATTAAGACACGGGTAGACACAGTGGAAGAAACGATGATTAGCGGGTTTTCAAATTTAAGTACAGAAATACAAACATGTGGCAAACGACATAGGACCAACTACAAAAATTTAGGACAAACATTAGAGACCATACAAAACGAAAACGTACACGGTAGGACAAAACTGGACGAAAAACTTGACGACAAAGTCACGGGATTAGAAACCAGGGTAGGACATGACGTTAGACAAATTCACGAGAAACTCGACGACATAGAAAGGAGGCGAATTGGACTAGACTACTGACCGCACTTTCGATTAAACCGGGACGCTTTACCGAAGTTTGAGGGACGTAAGACAGAACAGCCCATGGGATTCCTGGACCGACTAGACCAGATCGTAGGGACAGAAAACGAACGAACAAAACTACAGATTGTGGGGGCGAGTTTGACAGGAAATGCCGAAAAATGGCATAACATTATTCGTAAACAGTATGACACGTACGCGGACTTCAGACGACTCTTTATAGAACAGTTTTGGAACACTACACATCAGACCGACATAAAGACGAATCTAATTACAGGACATTATAGCAGGACTCACGGCACACGCGAAGAATACGCGATTGACAAGTTTAATCAGGCGCAACACTTAACACCGAAATTGAGCGAGGACGACATTGTACTTCTACTGGCAGGTCACATGGAACCGGAGGTTACCAAAGTGGTAGTGGTACAAAATGTCAAGACGTTGAGGGAATTCTTAGGAGTAATGAGAAATTTTGATCTAGCGACAGTACTGGAAGCGAAAACGCGGACATACCATTGGGAACAAAACAGGGGTTACAGGAAGACAGTCGACGACAACCGTACCACGAAAACAGACCAAATTATAGACAGGAAAATTTTAACTACGGACATAGGAATTATTGGGGACACGAGGTACATAGACGACCGTATTACAATAGGGATCACCGGGATAACGCCTACAATGGACAAAACAGAAACCGGCACGACAACGGCGAGGATGACGGCCGGACGACTGGGGGCGGAATACAAAATGGAAATAGCCGGACGGACAGGGACGTAAACGTCCAGCATATGACGACGAGCGCAATTACAACGGACCCGGATAGGATTGAGGTGGTGGAGATTCACGAGACGCCTCAAGAAGAAAAAAAAACGCGAATTTTTGGACGACCGACTGCTTAGGAGTAAAGATTGATGTTTGCTATAGTATAAGGGATTTATTGTTAAACAGTTACATTTTTAATAAAAAGAATTTGTTATTTATAAATATTAGTTTAAGGGACCGTGTTTATGTTGCTTTAGTGGATAGTGGGTCACAGTTGTCGCTGGTAAATGAGAGGGTAGTAGTCGAACATGGAGAATTTTAAAGGGAAGAATAGGAACAATTGAGGGGGTTAATTTATGGTCAGCGATGAACAAAAAGCTAACGACGATTTATAATGTTATCCGTGTACCGATATATATAGGAAATAAAGAAGCAGGGAATGCAGAGTTTTTAATTACGAAAGGGTTACAGTTAGACTTCATATTGGGTATGGATTTTATAGAGGATTTTGGATTGAATATAGATGGAAAGGATAGGTCAATTAGGATATTTGATAAAGATAGGTCATGGGTGGTACCTACGGTTAGTGAGGAATATAGGAATGGAAATGATATAGATAGTACAGGATTAGGAATGATTAAAGAGTATAATGATGGACAGGTTAAAGTACGATTATGTAATATGTTTGTAAGATTAATTAATGATGAACAGATAGGGAAAGTGAGTATTGATATTAAGATGAAGCTAGGAGAATGATTTAATAAATATGTAGGGTTATTTAATGAAGAGCCAAGATTTGCGAGGCGGTATACACATAAGTTGGAGGTCACGGATGACAGGGGGATATCGCGGGCGTTTTCATTTGGAGAATTTGTACCCATATAGAGTAGTACAGGAAGTGGGTTTAACAGGATAGGTTATAATGTGGTTCATGCAACGGAAAGTTTAGTTTTTGTTTTTGTTTTGTTATAGTAGTATAGTATAGGTTAGAATATAGCGTAGTGTGAAAGATGTGAGAGAAAGGCGAATGCGGGTTGCCAAATTAAAATGAAACAACGAAAGGATGGTTTTGAATGAAAATCAGAAATTTTTGCACACCAGGAAGAGAAAACATATGAAATTTCCAATTTCATTAAAACCAGTGGGGCCAATGTTATGTAAGGGGGGTATAAGGATTCTAAAGGTATATTTGTATTAATAGGGTGTATGCCAAACGATAGGATCAATATTTCAGATCTAATAATTTAAAACTATAAATTTTGCTATACTTTACATACGTTAAAGTATGTACCATTTCAGATTGAAACTTATATGCCAAAAGGTAGATAACATGACTTTATGACGTTGATATAATGCACGGTACTTGAGGTTTTATACTGAGTTGATATTTCATGAGCCAGTTGAGAGTACATTTGCCGTCGGAAAGCCGAACGCATTTATGGATATCTGCAATATAACAAAGCGTCCAGGTCGTGTATAAATTATTTGGCTTTTCCTTTTATAGAATCAAACTTTTGGACGAATTGTAAATCAAAATTTAAAGTGAATCAAAATGTAAAAGGTTATTGGACTTTAGTGAAGTGTTTTGGACCAATAGTAGAAATTTAAAATTATTATAAAGACTGTAGCGAAGCTATGTTGGACACTGAAAGAAAGATGATTTGTTATTGGATGTTATATGTTTAAAAATGTTATTCTAGTAAGCTAAGTTTGTTGATTTAATAACTAAGCAAAATAAATAAGGGACTTACTTTTCGAATTTGTTCAGATAAAGACCTATTTTATGAAACCTGCGTTAAGTTGTAAAATATTTTGAAATAAAAGTTTATATGTGTATCAACGAGTATTATTTAGTAAAGGGTGAAAGAAATAAAAAACATCGAGTATATAAAAGGAGTTTTTAAAAGTGGTTAATAGTGCAACGGGAAAGGCAACGAGTAGTTAAAGAAGATTTTGGAAGTGGTTATTAGTGCAAAGGGGAAAGCGACGGTTATTTGTTTGAGAAGATTGGTGTTGGTTTTGGAATAGATTTGGTATAACGGCAGTAGGAGATAGGAGTGGATAAAGAAGGCATCGACGACATAAATAATTTTGGATTGATTTGAGAAGATTAAACGGCAGTAAGGACATCGTATGGATAATTGGAATAGCAGGACTAGGAGTGATTTATAATAGGACAGCGGGTTTGAATTGGATTGTGCGAAGAGAGGATTAATTGGGGTACGGAGCAGAGGAACAGGAGATCAATATACGGCGAGGAAGAATTAACGCAGGGGAAGTAGACAACGGTTTGTTTTCTAAATTCTAAATTGGGGTAAAATTATTTCAGGTTTGGGTCATCGAAATTGTTTTTAAGAACACCTGGAGGCAGTACGCAAGCGAACAACAGTGGAGAATCTTTTGTGAAAGTGCGTACGGCGATTTCGAACTTGAGCCAGCAGATAAAGGAAGGCCTTCAGCGCGGTATATTTCTGGTAAGTACCGTAAATATATCATAACGTCAAAAATTAAAGTCATAAATAGTTACATAAATTAATTTGGCATCAGGCAACTTTGATCTATTAAAATTTGGCATACATAGTAAATTCAGTACATTAAAAAAGTGGTAAAACAAACGAGGGTGCAGTTTGGTTGGGTAGTGCACATCTACTCACGATTGAACTCACGGTGAGTAGGTGAGAAAACCCTGAGATTAAAGTTTCAAATAGTCGAGGCATATAAAATATAGTAATTAGTAAAAAAAGAACCAACCAAACGTTTGCTAAAGCACCTCGATTTGAAGTCATACATTAAATAGTAAATTTGTGACGACGACAAAAGTCGTGTAACAAATTTTGTTTAAAGTTAAAGTGTAATAAATAAAGAAGGTATTAGCCCAAAGTAAAGTGAAAGTAAAAAAGTAAAGTAATAGGGGTGATATAAGAATATATATATATATATATATATATATATATATATATATATTGATGTGATAGTAGGGTCAAAAGATGTCACTGACTGCGAAATTCTGTGAAAGAAGAAAACCCATCCAAAGAGAAGAAAAACGGAAAAAAGTAAAATTTCCCTATATTTAATGTTTTATCCTGTATAAATATAAGTTTTTTGCAATAGCACGTAAAATAAAATACCCATGTAAAATAACACTTTTTAAGGAGACACGCCATTTAAGAACGAAGCCCAATTTTAAATTCACTGATTATGTTAATTCATTTCGACAGTGTGTAAATAGTTACTCGTGAGGGATACAATAAAGTTAGGTTTCATTTTAAATAAAGCATAAAAGCAAAGCGCAAATTTTAAATACGTGAAAATGAAAGTATTTATTTTCATGGATGTATAAATAATTATCCTATTCTCCTGCAAAATACTTTTAGTAACAAGTTTTCATCGCATTTACTGTAGATCGCGTTTAAAAGATATCAATTTTACGAATTTATAAAGCAAGCATATTTTCCGTATTTAGATATTCGTTAAAAAACCTAAAACAAAGTTTAGTGCATTTATGGAAAAGACCAGTAGTCCAGACAGTATCATCAACAACAAATTGAGAACGCTTTGTGATAGCCATAAATTATACCGACCGCAATTATTTAAATATAAAGCGCGAAATTGCTGTGGAATATTACATCACCCAGATTGAGCACATTAATATAAATAATCTTGGTACAAGATGAACTGCTGATTTTAATTGATTAATTGTACAAAGAATTGAGAACGCTTTGCGATAGTCATAAATTATACCGACCGCAATTAATTAGAGATAAAGCGCAAAATCACTGTGGAATATTGCATCATCCGGATGTGTCATGCTTCGAGAATATAATCAAAGATGACGTATTGAGTTTGTTTTTAGTATGGAAAGAGGAAATAATCAGGGAACGGTCATTCATTCTAACGTCAAGCAATATGTAAGTTTCGAGTAACTCATTCTTTATTCATTTTACGACATGCAACATACACGTTACCAGTAATTTGTAATCCATTCTGTCGGGGTTGCACAAGTAACATAGAAGTATAACGAAGATTGATTACATTAATATAAATAATCTTGGTATAAGATCATCTGCTGATTTTAATCGATTAAAAATAAATGCACTTTGCAAGTTGATATCTTTCACGTCAAGATTAATTATAAATGAAGATTTGAAGTAAAATCAGAAAGTATTCAACGCTGTTAATTGCAATGGAAACGATACTTTTATAAGCGCTATTTGACCATACCAACTGCAAGTATAATTTTGTTTTTGTAACCTAATAGGACAAATGAGTATCATACAGTAAATGAAGCTAGAATATGATTTTACTTTTGTAAAAATTAATTGTCAAGGGATAATTGGTTCCAGCAATTTTGAGTTTAGAGCTCGAAGCATTTTGAACTTTTACAAAATTTTCTGCTTATCGTCGTTTGCCAACTACACTGTCAAACGGGGTAATACAAGGCAAGGTAAATTATCCTGAGAATTTTAAAGAGAATTTTTGTGAGTCACATATGAGATGTTTGTCTTCTATACTTGTTAACAATGATTAGGTGAAGATTATTTTAATTCGTAGGTATGTGACTTTTAGTTTCTAAAATCATATTGTTTTTCTTCTATGTGCAAAATGGAAAACAAAACCTAAAAATGATTTCAACTAAACATTTAAAAGGTTTGATACAGAACGTAAACATCTTTACTAAAATACAAATTCTGTCCTTTTTGAAGACGAACACCAATTATGTTTCAAAAAGGTAATTGAAAAATTCTTCAAATCTTTTTTCCGCTGTAGTTAAATTTTTTCTTCCACAAATTGTTAATTTTGTACGAAGACAATAAATGGTTTCCCAAAGCTTTTTTCCTTGCAATGGAAAAATGTTTGTCTTTCATTCAAAAAAACTTTGTTTAATGTCTTTACGCATGCATAAAAATGCAATCGCAGTTTACTCAATCATGGTCCAAACTATCCTTAAATATGTATTTACTCGAGCTTATAAGTTGTCGATACCGTTGTGACATCTTTAGATTTGTAGCTGATTCAAATTTCTAATCATTATGCACAAAGCGGGTGCCAAAAGTTTTAAATCCAAAGGTAAAAAGGTTTCAGTAACTAATAAAGTACTTTCACAGATGGGCAATAGTTGGCAAACGTAGATCACAGGGGTTGTCCATACAATTGCCCTCATAAAAGGTCAACGCTATATTATGGTACACAAACTGCATTGAAGTAAGTAATCAAGACTATAGGGGATTCTTGAAATAATTACTACTACTCTGGCTTAGGCGATCAATTTTCACTGCAACACGTACTATTTCTTTTTAAATTGTGAGACGAAAGGGGAACTTATATTTAGAAATCAAAAACTTTAAGACCAACCTTTCTTTAGTTACCATATTGGATGCTTATGCTAATAAATTCTATTATGCCGGTATTGTTTTGTATTTCCAGTATACACACCACGATCATCTAAAAAATGGTTTTATGTACCACACGCACTCTTTATGTGTTATTGGTGATTCGGGGATTTAATAAATAAAAGTGTATTTTGTTTCATTTGGTAGTAGCCCGACGAGAAAAATATTATAAAAAAAACTAAGCCGCATGTACGGCTCACAACCAAACTTAGACATTAAGTTCAACAAATATTACTTACCTTTGTGTTAAATATTTGAAATTTAATTGTACGCGATATATAAAAAAATTAAATAATAAATAGTAATGTGTAAAAATTCGTATTTAAAGTCGAATATCTTGATTAATAATTGAAATATCGAAAAGTGAATAGCGTATTCGTATTCAGCGTAAAAAACTGGATAAGAATCATATATTATATGTCTTGTAACATCACGGGAACCGTGCAACGGACAGGCAGACAGACCGACCGACAGACTAGACCATCTCATTAACCAAACGAAGTTTGGTTGAAAATATGTTAAAAATTGTTTTTTTTTGGTTGAAGTATAGTAGCTTAGTCCAGGTTAACTAACAAGTAGAGTGTTAATTCTAATTTCCTAGACATGTTGCCGGAGTTCATCGTCAAAACAGTAATATTGTAAAAAATCCTATGGTAAGTATCTTGGAAATGATTTATATGCTGGAAAGAATGCGTTGGTAAATGCCTTTTAACTAAAAAATAGTTATTATACCGAATATAAATTTCTCTAAAATTCCGTTTTACCGGAAATAACCTTTTTCTAGTAAAAAAAATATTTCAAATCGTCTTGAAAATGCTATAATATTAAATTTCTAAGAATTTTTAATCAAAAGTTGAGTAGTATACATACAAATCAATTTCCATGAAGGATTGGGTAAATTGAGAGAAAGTTAAGTGATAAAAATTTTTCCACGTCAATGTTCTCTTAGAGATGAGTTTAATTTGCATTAAAGGGTCTGAAAAATGGTAAGGCGCCGGGTACAGATAAGGTGCAAGCAGAAACTCTAAAATCCGCTGGAGAAGCAGTAACAGAACGTCTCATCCAACTTGTAAGCTATATGTATGAGACAGGCGAGATACCCAAAGATTTCAAACGTAACATCATAGTAACTATACCAAAAAAGAAAGGCGCTGATAGATGTGAAAATTTTCGAACAATAAGTTTGACAGCACACATGTCAAAAATATTAACTAGAATTGTACAAAGACGCATGGAAAAACGGACTGAAGAAATACTAGTAGAAAACCAATTTGGGTTTAAGCGAAACAGGGGAACACGGGAACACGGGAGGCTATTTTAGATCTGAGAGTGATAATGGAGAAAACAATAGAATAAGGGGAAAGCTTGTATATAGGGTTTGTAGATCTGGAAAAAGCATTCGACAATGTAAAATAGAAAAAAATGTTCAAAATACTCAAAAAGATTGAAATGAATTCTAGGATAGACGAATAGTACATAGCTTATACAAAGAGCAAATAGCAGTAATAGAATTAGAGCAGGAACATAGAGAAGTAAACATTAGGAAAGGGGTGAAACAGGGATGTGCCCCATCCCCATTAATTTTTAACTTGTACATTGAAGAGGCAATGAATACTGTCAAATGCAGAAAGACATTTGGAATTACTATGCAGGGTCAAAAAATTGATATGCTTAGATTTGTAGATGATATAGCGGTAATAGCGTCTAGCACGGAAGAGTTAAAAGCTGCTCTTAATAAAATGGAAACGGTTCTAACAGAGGGATACGGTATGAAAATTAACAAAACTAAAGTACTAGTATGCAAAGGAGGGGAAAATAAATCAAGAACAAGAATACAAATATGTAACACGAGCTTACAAGAGGTTAAGGATTTCTACTACCAAAGAAGCCAAATAACGCAAGATGGGAAAAGCACAAAAGATATAAAACAAAGATTAACACAAGGCCGTGCTACATTTAACAAGAAAAAGCAACTACTATGTTCAAAGACAACAAACCTAGAAACAAGGAAAAGATTGCTTAAAACATATGTGTGGAGCACAGCACTGTACGGCTGTGAAGCCTGGACAGTAGGAAAAGCGGACAAGAAAAAGGTAGAAGCCTTTGAAATGTGGTGCTACAGACGTATGATAAAGATATCATGGACAGACAAAGTTAAGAACGAAGAGGTACTAAAAATGGTAGGGGGAAGAAAGAAATATGTGGAAAACAGTAAAAAATAGGAGAGATAGGATGATAGGCTACATACTACGGCATGAGGGAATAGTGCGGAATATATTAGAAGCAGAGATAGGAAAAAAGAGAAAAAGAAGTAGACCTAGGTTAGACTACTTCACACAGATAGTGAAAGATATACGTTGTGGGAATTTCAGGGAAATGTGTAGGCTAGCTGAGGTTAGAAATTGATGGAGGTATGCGTTCAACCAGTCCCAAGATGGAAAAACTAATGACGAAAAAAAAAGTAACTGTACTTAAACATGATGATTATTATAAGCAACTTCAGAAATTGGTTGTGCAATATTTTCAAATAATGTTGATTGTGCGAAAGGATTTAATGGAAAACTATTAACTCGGCAAATGTCTAAGTGTTGGGGGATCTTGGCAGCCACATGCTGCTTAACCTTCTTCACATACCACTGAATCTCGGTGAAATAGGGTATATAATTAGAAAACAATAAAGGGGAACCTAGCTGTATATAGGCTGTTGGAATTTCAGGAAACTGTGTAGACTAGCTCAGAATATAAATATTTGTAGGTACGCGTCCAATCAGTTTCAAGATGGAAAACATAATGACGAAAAAATAAGTGCACTTAAATCTGATGATTATTATAAACAGCTACAGGTGTTGGTTGTGCGAAAGGATATATTGGAAAAACTACTAATTCTGCAAATGTTCAAGTGCTGGAGGAACTTGGCAGCCACAGGCTGCTTACCCCCCTTCACATACCTTACATGTGATTTTCCAATGCTCCACCCGAAGGTACTACATTGGCCAGGAAGCGAGTTTTTTTACCAGGAAAATTTGAGTTTTGTTTTGAACCCTTGCTGTTCCAACCAAGGTAGGGATCTTTAACGTGCGTGACAACACTCACATACGGGACCTCCATTTTACCTCTCATCCGAACGAGGATGTATTTTTGTGAAAAATGCTTACCCAAGATTTTCCAAACGGACCGTGTCAGGATTCGAATCCGGGACCTTAGGCTGTAGGACTTTCAGGGAGATGTGTAGGCTAGCTTAGAATAGAAATCAATGAAGGTACGCATCCAACCAGTCCCAAGATGGATAAATCAATGACGAAGAAAATAACTGTACTTAAACATGATGATTATTATAAGCAACTACAAGAATGGGCTGGGCAATATTCTCGAACAATGTTAATTGTGTGAAGGGATTTACTGGAAAACTATTATTTCGGCAAAGGTCTAAGTGCTGGGGGATCTTGGCAGCCACAGGCTGCTTAAACCCGTCACTGAATCTTGGTGAAATAGGGCATAAAATTAGAAAACAACAAAAGGGGAACCGAGTTTTGAAACGGAAAACCTAATGACGAAAAAATAAGCGCAGATAAATCTGATGATTATTATAAACAACTACAGGTGTTGGTTGTGAAATATCTGCAACTAATGTTGACTGTGCGAAAAGAAATATTGAAAAAAATATTAAATCGGTAAATGTTTAAGTGCTGGGGGAACTTGGCAGCCACAGGCTACTTACTCCCCTTCGCAACCACTGAATGTCGGAGAAGTAGGATGTACAATTGTAAAACAATAGAATGGGACCGAACTGCATATAACAAGAAAGAACAACGCCTATGATGAAAGACAACAAACATAGAACAAGAAGAAAATTGTTGAAAGCATCAGTGTGGATGGAATATTTATTTACATTTTTTTTTTGCAAAATAAATGTATAAATGTCATATAAGGTTCATGGACTAAAGAAAAACGTTACTAACTACATTACAAACGAAAAGCAGATTAAATTAGCTAAAAGCGATGAAAGTGATAGTTTGAACATTAGAATGCTGCTTATTGAAGCGACGAATTTCGGTTTCAGCTTGATTTGTATGGGTACCGGTCGGAGTCGCGTAAAAAAGCAGAAAAACGTAGGTTATAATATTTATTGTTTGACACGAAAAGCAAATGTTTCGGCATTGGTTATGGTTTAGGTATAAAAGCTGACTACTAGAGAGGCATGAAAATTACAGTTAGTTAAAAAAATTAAAAATACAAAAAATGGATAAAAATATATTAGAAGTTTTAGTGCATACATCAAAACATACCGTTTTGGGTTCTGAAAAAGACTACTTTTTAATATGACGATTTAGCGTATCTTACGTTTGTCAAACCTTGTCAGTGGTTTCTAAACAATATTTAAACTGGGTATCCAGTAACCTAGATTTATCGCCAATTGACGTTGTGGAATAAAATAAAAAAGAAATTACTGGTAAGCCATGAATGCTCTGTTTGCAAATTAATCGAAAATTGCCGGAAGCTTGGTATAAACTTATGCCAGAAGATAGCCAAACGTTAATCAATACCATACTACGCAGTTATAAAAAGTAGACGTTGTCATTCAGTTGCAGTTTAAAATACTATTTTTACAGATAGACTTAATTAGGTTCCAGTTCTAGTGATCTTGTTTTTATAAATTTTGCTTTAGTTATGTATTTAATGTATTTGTTGTTGAAAGTTGGCCAACTAACTTGGAACATGGCTCTGATATCCCTAGTGCTATTAGACTTTTGCATTTGAAATGTCCGATTTATTAAACTTTTGATCCACTTGACCTTTGTTTATTTGCGAGGTTAGTTCGCTTTAGTTTAGATAAATATTAAGCATTTATTTTATGTCATTTGACATAACAGTCACTTTTCAACAACTCTATATGAAAAAGTTCCAAAAATGTCGCTAACGCATTATATTCGGATACGTTTTATTTTTCAATTTCTAAGAGGTTTAAATGTTACAGCAGCTGCTAATTAAATTATCCAGGCATTTAGAGACAACTGTTGCAACGGTGTATCGTGCGCCGTTGCTTAGCAAATCTTCACAAGGGAAATTTTATATTGGGAAAGAGACCACATGGGCGTCGAAATACAACGTTAAACAATGAAGAGTTTCGGGAAGAACTTGAACGAAATTCGTGGAATTCGCTAGAAAACTTTGAAGACATGTTCGGCGTGTGAATAAGTACCGTAAGTTAACATATTACTCTTCTAGAAAAGGTAAGAAAATAATAGATGAATTCCACACATTTGTTAACACCTGCAAATAAATTACAATATTACAAGTGTCATCTCCATTGCTTAATCGGAACCAAACTTTACAATTTCTCCAGCGCATTATTACTTATTATGAAAATTGGATGGTCTATGACAACTGCATACGTTTTGGGCTGTGGTTGGATCGTGCTGAAGCTGTAAGATCCTAGGTGAGAGCAGGACTGCATTTAAGTAAGGTTATGCTGATAATATGTGAACTTTTGAAAGCGTAGTTTATTATTATTTCTTGCAACCCCTGACTTTTCACCTACTGACTACGTTTGCAGAATGGTAGAGACCAACTGGGACATATGGAAAAAATTTTTGGTCATAAAATGCAAATTTTTTCTTAAAGGAATTAGTTCATTGCCTGATTGTTAGCTATATACTATCGATGCTAAAGGTATTATTTTAAGAAGTAAATGCTTCTTGAACCAATATCTATCGAGCTTTATTTTATCTAAAGAAATAGGAAATTTCTTATGTAAAAGTCAGATATTTTATATTGAAATGATAACCCCATTATAACACACAAAACACTATGGATAAGAAATCGAAAACAGTTAGTCCACATAAACCTAAAATTTATATTTATTTTAAAGTCGCAAATCACAGTTGAGCAAATGCATTTCAATCCACCAAATATAATACTAGAAATCCTACAGGATCGTAAGTAACGAAATTTCACTTTAGTGGCGACATAACAACTACATATATCTGAAGTAAGCGAACCGTAACTGACAAATGTGATTTTTATGGAACGTAAACGAAGCGTCTTTATTCTCGTTCCAGGGCATATTGTACAAATTATAAAGTTTATGGAAGACCAATATTAAAGGATGCGCTTCTTATAATTAAAGCATTAATTAAAAACGCGTCTATTAGTGAACTTTATGCGCGAATACACATCCTGTTCCTCCTTCCTGTTAAACACCCACTCGATTATAGAAGACGGTTGGGTGGTAAATAAAACGTCTGCACTTAATGAGAAATCCAGATAATCTTCCTTGGTGTATTTCATCAGAATGACAATAAAAACAGAGGTTTACAGAGTGTCCAACGCGACCCACCTTGTTCCGTGAAAGCATTGTGTTTGACATAATTGCGGAGACGATGTATTCTTGTGCGTTAATTACCTAATGAGAGATGCGACAGAGCGAGCTTTCTACAACTATTACCCGACAGTAATTACGTAGACGCTATAAAGTGATAGGGATTTTGAAAGAGATAGAATGTCATTTTGCACAAACTTTGACAATACTGTTTAGAGACATGAGAGAGACGTCGAGTAATGTGATACTGAGAGGAAAAGCAACCAGTCATCCAGCAGGCTAATTAGTTGATTTGTAGTGGCTCAAGGGGTCTTCCCCCCTCTAATGCAATCTAAATTTTTCATTTCTCTGTGCTCCTCTTGGGAAGCAAACGGAAGAATGATCCGGACGAAATCATCTACAGCATGATGTTTGATCCGGATTTCCTATTAAGTATAGAAATAACAACGGATTTCTAATTAAATATTTAACAATTCACTTGAATAACTTGGTCAGCACACAAAGGAGAGAATAACATATTCAAAGATGGATAGACCGTTGAAAACAATGAGAAACCTGGGTCACTCACGACGGCCCGAGCAGCAACCACCTTAGGGTATCGTTAATTCTTTACGCGTATACATGGACGCTGTCAAACAATCAGCAAACCTTCATCAAGCTAGAGAGGTCTGCAGAATCCCGATAAAGCGCTAATTCCCGCAATCAAATATTGATTCAAAACTCACCCTTACTCTTCTTCTTACAGCGCTCATTTTACATACAACGCAGTTATTAGAACGCGATGATTTACAGTAATGACTTTTTTCAGTGAAAGAACCAAAGCCGGTGTTAATAATGTTAATTAATATTTGAAATGTGGACGGGGACGTAACGAATCTTTCAATATTAGCTGGAAACTTTTATTTTTAAGGGTCGAGAAAAAATCGCACCTGCTGTTATTAGCTAAATTAAAACGACAAAATTAATTTAAAACACAGGAATACTCTTCTCAATATTATTAAACCCTATACAAGTCGAATTATCTGAAGCTTGCAATGCATTCTGGGAAAGGAAAGTGTCAACTCACTGCTGTGCTACAAGCTTTAGAACATCAACCCCTACACTGATTTAAATACTTCTAGCAGCTTTGAAATATTTGTAAATATCTATAACCAAAAAGAAAATTTATACTGCTAACTATGTGCACAAATTTCAAGTATAGCACAAAATGTTATACATTTTCGTTACCTCTATGTAAATTGACCGTATTTTACATATAGAATCAAATTATAGTAAAATAAAGAAACTAAATTGCATAGTGTGTATTTAAATTTATTTACAGTCGAAGTAATGGGTAACGTCTTCACATGATCACTCGATTGGATTCGTGGTAGAATAGTCCAAGGGATTCCCCTTGTATATCATAAAAGGCCACTACTAGGGTAACTGTCCTTTCTTCAATCCGAAGATCATTTGAAACATCTTTTACTTTCAATCAGAAACAATGGAACACAACCACCGATTTACTTTTACACGAAATGCATAAATATATAAAAACAAACATAAAAGTGAGTTTCAACATGTATATTCCAGGTAGATAGAAACTAACATCAAAATTCCACCATACTTTGGTACGCAATGCCTATTGTAATGATAACGTGGAATAAGAAGTCACTCGAAAGTATGGAGACGAAAGAAAAATGACATCAAAGAGGAGTGTAAAACCTTTCAAGTCTTTTGAGGGTAGAGCAGTTTGAAAATTTGTAGTTATCAATAGCTAGACTAAAACTAGATTGCTTTGGTCTTATTGGCTGACAAAAGGGATCTTTTGGTTAGGATAATTTAGAGCGATCTAATAAGGCTCAGATTCATCATACAGATACAGGTTTTATAATAAATGAAAAAGCAGCAAGAAAAATAAGAAATGTCGAATAGGTTAGTGAAAAGATAATAGTAGTCGAACTTAGTACTGAACAATCAGACGTAATGATGAAAATGAGGTTATTCAGAACGTTAGAAAGGTGTACGTATTGTTCCTTATTATGGATTTTAATACTGCTGTAGGTCAAGATTAAGAGAGTAAAGTAATATTATGGTTTAGGAGTGAGAAATGAAAGAGGACATTACCTCATAGGGTTCTGCAAGAGCAACGAATTAATTGTGGCTAATGTAATACTTAAAAGTCGTAAATGCTGGTTACTCACGTAGAAAATACCTAAAGATCTAGGTATATTTTAGATGTACCATTATTAGTCAAGGATAGACTCAAAGATTAAACAAGAGCTTGTAAAAGTTACCCATGTGTAGATATAGACAGTGATCACGATTATACAGTGACAAAATGTGATTTGAACCGAAAGAAAATAAAAAAATTAACTACCTGGGAAATTAGTTGACATTAAAATCTGGAACGAATATAAAAATAGGCTAGGTAGTAAAATGGCGCAAGTTGGCTATAGAAGAAATGAACTACTATTATGTGTACCATACTAGAAGTTGAGGACTATGTAGCTATGACAAATTACATAAGACAAGAAGTGTAAAGTTTAATATAACAAAGATGAGAAATATAAGGATGTTGCAACCAAGGCAGGTAGATAATAATATAGTGAACATAAAAATCAGATAAATAAACTTGTAGGCTGGCTAAACGGTAATGGTCGTATAGCTGTTGCAAAGTAATGGAATCACCATTAAATAATTGCAACCCGACTACCCGCAAAAAAATAGGAACTTCTACAAAAGACTAGTAATAGAAATAGAGCAATAGAAGATGAAGCTGGCATAACATTGGTAAAGACGAAAGACACTTGATTTGAATTATCTAATACCACACCCGAAGGTACTACATTGGCTAGGAGGCAAGTTTTTTTTGCTAACCTAAGAAGATAGAGATTCTTAATGTGCTTAACTACACTCACACACGGCACCTATATTAAACCTCTCATGCTCGCTTAACATTTGTCAAACAATCTTGTTTAGGAATAGAACCTGAGCCCTTAGGATTAGTATCCACACGCCAGCTATCTAAGCTGCCCCGGTGGTAAAAAATAATATTTCGAAATGACCAATATTGGTTGTCATTGTTTAACAATGAGAACTTTAGGTCATATTTAAATATATTCAGTTACATCAAATGAAAACAGATATTATTAATATTCTGGTTAATTTTTCATTGGAATTGGTTTGAATGAAAGAAATGTTTTGCGTTCATTATTATATTATTGATTTACGAATATAAGTCTAAACTTGACCTTGATATTTTATTTCTCTGTTATAATTATTGGAGGTCTGAGGTATGAATTTAATGAGAAAGGGAAAAGTATTTCTAACGGAAAGAATTTAATAAATTGAAGCTTACGTTTATTGACTGCTGCAACGTGAAGAGTAATATGATAAATCAATAGTACTCATAGTAGGCTCCAAATACCCTTGGTTGGTTATTCAGGGGTTTCTGAACTATGAAATCCAGCTTCTAAGGATCTAAGGGTTATTTAAGGCATTTGTTTATATGAACTGATGTTCTAAAATTTCTCCACAAGACGCTACGGCCTTATGACGCATTAAGACAGTTGTGCAGAAATATGTTTTATTGAGTATTATTGCATTTTATTTTAATCATTTTGTACGTGAAAATACTACAGTAATTTTTAGAATGTCGGCTTTGAACTTGAATGCAACTGCTTAAACGACGTACATGGTTTCTGCAAACTTGCTTAAAATTTAGTATGATTTTGAATGACTTCAAATGCTGCAGTAATTCGTGCAATCAGGTTACCACTGGTGTTTATTAACCAGAGCCTTTACATATCTCGACGAAAAGTATAAAGGCATTAAATCGGACCCAGGGGTGCGCGGTACTACGCCACCTTTGCCAATCCAATGTTGTGCGAACTGTTAATACAAATACTGACAAACTTGTACAGAGAAGTGTACAAGCGCACCATCATGTTGCAGCCACATTTGTTGTTGAACGTGTAGTAGAACACTTTCAAGAATTTCCGACAAGACTTCTGCCAAAGAATGCATGCAGATAGGTCTCGTTAAACGATCTGACAGTAAGTACGGCCCGATCAAATGATCATCAATAATGCCGGCCCATACGTTAACAAACTTACGTTGCTGATGACTTTTAGGAAATATCGAGAGCAAATTTTCTTTCGCTTAAGCATGGCTATCACTACTGTTGAATATGCAACCTCTTGTGTAACTGGACTCATCCATTCATAAAATAGAATGTATAAAATTGGGTTGCTCAACAATCTGATGAAGCAGTCACTGACAAAACGGAACTCTTAGTTGATAATTGGCTGGAATGAAATCTTGAACCTTTGGAAATAATATAAATGAAGTTGTTGCTCCAAACGTAAGCTTGAGTCGCACCCATAACTTCTGCAACTTGACTCGTGTTAATCGAAGGTTCATCTGCAACTCGCTGACGGGCTTCTTCCTCATACTGGACCATTCTTAGTGGTCTTTCTGGTGCGGTATCGTGCATGTTAGATTTAAATGTGCCAGTTTTGGTAAGTCGACATAAAACAGCAATAAAGTTTATGTATCCAGGATGTTGCCTTGCGAGACAGCGTTTTTGATACTGTCGTGTAGCAGCTTTGCGTTGCAATTTGTTGCTCCATATGCCAGGTGCAAATCTGCTAGTTCTCGATTAGTGTAGTTCTCCATAAGAACCGATTGTTTTGATCACTTTACATAATTTACAGCATTAACGAGCAAATGTACTAAACTAATAATAATAAATGAAATGCAACATTAAATTTAAAAGAAAAGGTAGGTACCTATTGATGCCAAGAGTCGTATTATGTTCACTGTCCAAGCGATCAGACAACGCTTATCACTTTTGCATTAAAAACTGCATTTGAAACGACAAGCGTTGTCGCTTTGAGAACAAACATAGTATAGCCCCAAAATTAATTTCAAAAATTAAAGGCAGCGCTTGGGGTGGTTTAAAACAATTGTCAAATTTTTAGTCAAATCCGCAAAAATCTTGTGCGTGTTTAAACAGATGCACTGAAGTTCAAGGACGACATTTTGAACAATTACTGAAGTGTTATTAATTGCAACAATAAAATAATGCAATTAAACTCCATAAAGCACATTTTTGAGCACAGCTGTCTTAAAGCGCCATAGGGCCGTAGCACTAATGGAGACATTTCCGAATATGGGTTCCTACACTCAAATGTCATTTATTATTGAATTGAATAACCCCTAGAGGTTTGATTGTATAGTTGTAAATGACACTCCATATGTTATTGAATTATTTCCTTTATGTTTCCTACTTTTTAAGACTCTTGTACATAAACCATGTCCTACGTACCTAGACGTAGCAGGAAGAAAAGTAAATAGCAGCCTAACTATTAAACGCCGAGAGTGGGGAGATTCGCCTACATACCAAAAATAAACAAAAAAAAACACATCGCCCACGATTATCTGTTAACACATAGAAATAAATAAAGGATTATGTACAAACAAGCAAAAAGAAAATAAATTAAGTGTTATTATTTCACAGTAAACAATTATAGTGTATGGGACAATTTAGGAATTTAGATACGAAATGCGCATCTCATATTTCACACAAAATAAAATTACTCAATAGTAAATAAACATGTGAACTTTCATCAAGCGTTTTTAAAATTTCAGCTAAAATTTTTTGTAAAATAACTAATTAGTAGGAAAGAATTAACGTGTGGAGCTTTTGTCAGACATTTTTTAAATCATACATAGTACTGTTTGTAAAATACACCTATCAGTATAAAAGAATAAGTGTATGTCTGTCCAACATTTTTAACAAAGGTACCTTACACCTGTAGAGAGAAAATGTTGATTAACAGCAACGAACAATAGTTCTACAATGTCACGTAACTACACCAAACGTTGATACGGAATATGCCATCGACACATACAAAAGAAAACTAGTTGCATACCTGTAGGTGTCCGGATACTTAGCTCGCAAACCGTCGGGGGTGAGTCAGCATAGCAACGCTATGGTCGCCAGGATCTGTTTATCCTGCTACCATAACTGCAGCAGCAGTCTACGAACAAAAGCAGTTGGTCTACAGACAAAAGTAGTTGGTCTACATAAAGAGAGAACCCATTTGGCCTCCAGCTAAAAAAGCTGAAAAGAAAATCTGATTTAAATGGGTTCTCACGGGGAAACTCACCAATCCACGCAAGACACCTCCTAGTTGTCGAACAGAAAAAAAGAAACGTGCATTGCTTTTGAAATAGCAAATATTTCGACGCACAAGCTGCAGAATCAAGTTCAATAATAATTCAAGTGACACGAATTCAAACTGCAAATCCTCCCTTATCGTAGTGCGATTGAAACTGGAAAACCCGGGTTTTATCGGATAGTTCAATACACTATTTAGACGAAAGTTTAGATAGAAAACACATCAGAAGTAATTATAAGTTATCGCAATGTTTAATACACTAACGGATACCTAAAACAGGATGTAAACTATTTAATTGAAGCATAAACTTTACGGTTCCAAGTAAATAAGTTCAAAATGAAAATTTGTAGCAAGAGTACTTATTGTAAACAGGATGTTGTTGAAGAATTTAAAATTGAAACGGAATCGATTTAACAAAATTATTGTAAATTTTACAAGCAAAATTGGAACATAACACATGTTATTTTTATCGCAGGTGGTTTCCTGTTGTGTAGCATCTGGTCATAACTGTCCGGCTGATTTAGGGTTTCTATACCTCTCCGAGGACTGTGGTTTTTTTTTGTTTAGAATTCTAAGGTGTAGCGATGCCAGGCAGTTTCTAGCTTTCATCGTCTTTTACAAGTCAATCATACACTCCCTCCTTCTTTATCGCTCTTCTCTGAAGAAGAGTTCAGAGCTAGACCAAACTGCTCTTCTGCCGTCTGTAGCGGCTAGAACAGCGCACACCAACGCTCTGAAATTGAAAGGAGAAACCTTTGCAGCTTTTTTTGAAAAACTATCTGAATCTTTAATCTTTAAGTTCGACTAAATTAAATAATTCAAATGGAATTGTAAATTTAGCGTTTTTGTAGTGAGCACAGGATTTAGTAGATTATTATTCAATAAGTTGTATGTACAAAGCTGCAAACTAAGTTTCACATCACTATTTTGTATGAAACTTAAAGTGAAAAATTTTATACAAAAAGAACAATCAATCCATTCCTTCAAGCAATTTAAATAGGAATTAAACAAAGACAAATAACGTAGCAAGGGAAAAGGTTAGAAATTTTGGGGTTTTAGAATTTTTATGGAAGTTCATAGTTTTGTTGTTTGGAATTGTGGTTTGTCTTATATCTATCTATTTATTGGCTTATTTCAGATTGTCATTTAATAATGGCTGAACACTTCTTTGATTTATGTTTAATCAAGCCAGATCTTCCTGAAGGGCTATCGATAAGGATCTTGAAATACGTTACTCCCTGCCACCTGTACCGTCTTGTTGCGTTTCTCTCGTCAATCACTCTTTTGCCATCCGAAATTGCTTCATTTCTATCATGTTCATGCCTGTTCACTACTTTCTCACTTTGATGACTTTCTTTACTTTTTTTAATCTTATCTACCACATTGTACTGATGGGCCAGAAACATGGCTAAAACCAAGCTTGTCTAATTCTTTGGTAAAGCTTGAAGGATATAGAATTATTCGATACAACAGAACTGGAAAAAATGGCGGTGGGGCGACTCTTTATGATCGTAGCGATTTTAATTGTAAATTTATTACTTCTGCCTTTATTTATAAGGTGCGCCTGTAATGTCTTTTTCTTGATATAGTAGTTGCCCACTTAAAATTCCTAGTTGAGATTGTTTATCATCATCATCATTAGGTCTTCAACCCTGGAACTGGTTAGACGCCTACCCTGATTTCCCAGAAATTTGCACTGTCTGCATCTTTCACTATTTGCGTGCAATAGTCTGATCTAGGTCTACCTCCACCTCTATTTTCCCTATCTCTGCTTGTAATATAGCCCGCACTATTCCCCAAAAATGGCTTAGAATTTATCCTGCCCTTCTATTTCTCCAATTACTTAAAATTGTCAAATTTAGAGAAGAGACTTTAAATTTTATTAAAGATCAAGAACCTAGACACAAATTTTACACAACCACTGAATGTCGGAGAAATAGGGTATATAATTGTAAAACAATAGAAGGGGACCGAACTGCATCTAACAAGAAAGAACAGCGCCTATGATGAAAGACAGCAAACATAGAAACAAAAAGAAAATGGCGAAAGCATATTTGTGGAGCACAGCACAGTATGCCTATGAAATACGGGCAGTAGGAAAAGCATAGGGAAAAAACGGTAGCAGCCTTTTGGAATGCTGCGCTTTATATGTACGAGGATGATAGCAGGGACAGACAAAGTTAATAACAAATAGGTTATAGAAAAAGTAGGGGAACAAAAATATTTGTGGAAAAAAATAGGAGAAATAGAAGGGCAGAATACGTTCTAAGGCATTTTTGGGGAATAATATGGGATATATTACAAGCAGAGATAGGAAAAAGAGGTAGATGGCAAATTTCAGGGAAATGTGTAGGTTAGTTCAGAATAGGAAACAATGATGGTACGCGTCTAACCAGTTCCAGGACTGAAGACCTAATAATGATGACGCATTAGAAGCATTGTTAAGAACATCGTTCCTTCAAGAAGAGATTTTAACTTTTTAACAAGAATAGTTACGGGCAAACAAAATAGTATAGGGCATCATCATTATTAGGTCTTCAATCCTGTAACTGATGTAGCAGTGTAAAATCCTGCTAATATCCTTATAGGTAGGCAATCCTAATTACGGAGCATAGACATCTATGGTAGTATATAGTTCTAGTGCACGTACAACAAATTAGAACGGAGTAGGGGTTCGAGGTCCGACGGCGATACTCTAGGCCAATGTGGTTCTTGTTGAGTCGAACTTGCAAGCAGGATGATGTGTCGAGGAATCAGCTTCATAATGAGAATTCTTGCGAAGAAGCGAGTTCGTTTGAAAATGTTTATTTAATTAAACTCACAGCAGGCTAGTGGTAGGTGAGCTTTCTTTTAAATAAAATTTTGCTAATGAAGTATTACAAAATTTTAGCTGTTAGTTACGATCGGAATTTAATATATTTAAAGACGAATGCAGTAATTTGGACTTGATTAATGGAATTTACTAGGAAGAAGTAACATTCGAATTTATGTTCAAAACAAGTGACGAAACTACACGTGCGATGGTAGAACGCAAAGGTTGTTGATGCTTACATTTCCATTGTTCATCGCAAGGGTCAAGTCGAGTCAAGGACGCAGCTGGAGGTTAGGTTGGCTGTTGCAGACAGATGACATTGTTTTCTTACAAGTTATGTAACTAGGTAATTATACATCCTTATCGGATCGGGTTTGGAACAAACTTTTAGTTAAACAAAGAGTAAAATACTATAAATTTTATTTGTAAATTACAACATGATGTTGCAAACATTCCTGGACGTTTTAAAGTTAATTTTTTTAAATTGTTAGAAAGTCAATTGATGCCTGCGAAGTCCGCAGTCACTCGACATTAAATTTGATCTATAATTGACCTTTACCTCAATCTAATTTCACTTGTAAAATATAGCACCTTTGCATAACGTGCTTAGTACGCATTTGGTGTATTAATAAAACAGTGTAACACTGATAAGGTTATGAGCTCAAACACTTATCGGCGCCTTTGATTTATTTGTAAAAGATTTAACGTAATTTAATTCTTTATTACTTGATATAAAAATTTGGACTTATGAAAGTTTAAGTCGGCTTGTATATAGTTTTGTTAATTGAATTGTTTTATTAATTGATATAAATTTGGACTTATGAAAGTTTAAGTCGGATTGTATATAGTGTTGTTACTTGAATTGTTTTATTAAGGAACTAAGTCGAATCATGCTTTTTTTTATGGTACATACCTTTTTTTATGTACATATATTACCAAAAAGAAACATTAGAAATACTTTGCTTTTCAATTGTTTTATTTATTGAACTGGTGTGTTGTGACTTAGTGCATTAAATGGTACACTACTGTGTTAAGCTATACAGGTCAGCCCACCCTGAGGAAGTTATTAGATGTTTCATGCTCTTAAATTATTATAGCTTAGGCTATGTGTTTTAGTAAGCAAAATTTAGTGTTTTGTTTAGATTCTGCCATACTTGCGGAGACGGAGTTTGCAGCCAGTGCAGCAGTCCCGAGGTAATTGGTATAATTTTACTCCCTTACAGATAGGTGTAACAAGGAGTAAGACACTGATTAGACGCGCAGCTTCATTGTTTCCTCTGTGCTAACGTACACATTTCCTTGAAATTTCCACACTCTACATCTTTCACTATCTGTGTGCAATAGTCGATTCTAGGTCTACCTCTACATCTTTTTTCCTATCTCAGCTTGTAATATATCCCTTAAACTTCTCTTATTTTTTTTCACAGATATCTTTATTCCCCTTACATTTCTATAATCTCTTTGTTATTTACTTTGTCTGTCCGTGCTATCATTCTCATACAACTGAGCACAACATTCCAAAAGGCTACTACCGTTTTGCTGTCTGCTTCTACTACTGCCCCTATTTCATAGACATACTGTGCTGTGCTCCACACATATGCTTTCAACAAGTTTCTTCTTGTTTCTATGTTTGTTTTCTTTGAACATAGCTTCTACTCTTTCTTGTTAGTTGTTGTTCGGTTCCCTTTTTTTTTTGTTTATAAATATATACCCTATTTCGCCGATATTCAGTAGTATGTGAAGGGGATTAAGCAGCCTGCGGCTTCCAAGATACCCCAACACTTGAATATTAGCGGAATTAATAGTTTTCCAATATAAATGTTGCACAATCAACATTAGTTGAAGATATTTCAAAACCAACATCTGTAGTTTATAATAATCATAAGATTTAAGTGCAATTATTTTTTCAGCATTAGGTTTTTCATCTTGATACTGGTTGGATGCGTACCTTCACTTATTTCTATTCCTAGCTAGCCTACACCGTCCTTGAAATTTTCACAGTCAAGATACAGCTCGGTTCTCCTTTTGTTGTTTTCTAATTAGATGCCCTATTTCACCAAGATTCAGTGGTATGTGAAGGGGGGCGTCGCCGTGGATCAATGTAGTAAGCGTAAGACTACGGATCCCAAGGTCCTGGGTTCAAATCCCGACACGGCCGACTGCTTGAAAAATGACAGGTGGGCTTTTTTCACAAAAATTAGGCCCTCGTTCGGATGAGAGGTTAAATGGAGGTCCCGTGTGTGTGTTGTCACGCACGTTAAAGATCCCTACCTTGCCTGAAACGGCAAGGGTTCGGCAAAATTCTAAATTTTCAAGCAACAAAAAACTCGCCTCCTGGCCAATGTAGTACCTTCTGGTGGAGCATTGGAAATATAAATGCACGGTATGTGAAGGGGCCGTTTGAAAAATGTTAGGTGAGCATTTTTCACAAAAATACGCCTTCGTTCGGATGAGAGGTAAAATGGAGTCTCGTGTGTGTGTGTGTGTGTGCGTGTGTGTGTGTGTGTATGTGTGTTGTCACGCACTTTAAAGATCCCTACCTTGCTTGGAACAGCAAGGGTTCGGCAAAATTCAAAATTTCCAGGTAGAAAAAACTCTCTTCTGACCAATGTAGTACTTTCGGGTGGAACATTGGAAAATCAAATTGTAGGTATGTGAAGGGGCTTAAGCAGCCTGTGGCAGTTAAGGATCTCCGAACACTTAGACATTTGTTGAATTAATAGTTTTCCAGTAAATCCTTTCGCACAATTAACATTAGTTGAGAGTATTGCAAAACCAATACCTGTAGTTGGTTATAATAATCATCAGGTATAAGTACATTTATTTTTTTCGTCATTAGATTTTTCATTTTCGAATTGGTTGGATGCGTACTTCCATCGATTTCTATTCTGAGATAGCCTGCACATTTCCTAAATTCACACAGCTGCATCTTTCACTATTTGTGTGCAATAGTCTAACCTAGGTCTACCTCTACCTTTCTTTTTCCTATTTTGCTTCTAATATATTCTGTACTATTCCATCATGCCTTAGTATGTGGCCTATCATGGAGTACAGACCAAATATTTTCCATGGGTTCGGCGTTGCTGTCGACGCTCCTGTGGAAGATCCAGGAGGTATTTACTAAAATGTGGCACTTGTATAAAATTTATATGGAACGCACTTGTCAAATATTTGACGATTGTATGGGAATACTTCAATTCGGATGAATTCCAAAAGATTCCAATTCTGTAAATTACAAGAAATAATCGTTCCTCGATCATCCACAAAAATGAAGATTACACATATATACCTTAGGAACAGAAAACCGAAATATTGTAAATTTAAAAATTTACGAGAGATTCATTTAGTCAAGGTATGAAAGTTTAAGTCGGCTTGTATATAGTTTTGTTAATTGAATTGTTTTATTAATTGATATAAATTTGGACTTATGAAAGTTTAAGTCGGATTGTATATAGTGTTGTTACTTGAATTGTTTTATTAAGGAACTAAGTCGAATCATGCTTTTTTATGGTACATACCTTTTTATGTACATATATTACCAAAAAGAAACATTAGAAATACTTTGCTTTTCAATTGTTTTATTTATTGAACTGGTGTGTTGTGACTTAGTGCATTAAATGGTACACTACTGTGTTAAGCTATACAGGTCAGCCCACCCTGAGGAAGTTATTAGATGTTTCATGCTCTTAAATTATTATAGCTTAGGCTATGTGTTTTAGTAAGCAAAATTTAGTGTTTTGTTTAGATTCTGCCATACTTGCGGAGACGGAGTTTGCAGCCAGTGCAGCAGTCCTGAGGTAATTGGTATAATTTTACTCCCTTACAGATAGGTGTAACAAGGAGTAAGACACTGATTAGACGCGCAGCTTCATTGTTTCCTCTGTGCTAACGTACACATTTCCTTGAAATTTCCACACTCTACATCTTTCACTATCTGTGTGCAATAGTCGATTCTAGGTCTACCTCTACATCCTTTTTCCTATCTCAGCTTGTAATATATCCCTTAAACTTCTCTTATTTTTTTCCACAGATATCTTTATTCCCCTTACATTTCTATAATCTCTTTGTTATTTACTTTGTCTGTCCGTGCTATCATTCTCATACAACTGAGCACAACATTCCAAAAGGCTTCTACCATTTTGTGTCTGCTTCTACTACTGCCCCTATTTCATAGACATACTGTGCTGTGCTCCACACATATGCCTTCAACAAGTTTCTTCTTGTTTCTATGTTTGTTTTCTTTGAACATAGCTTCTACTCTTTCTTGTTAGTTGCCGAATTCCCTTTTTTTTGTTTATAAATATATACCCTATTTCGCCGATATTCAGTAGTATGTGAAGGGGATTAAGCAGCCTGCGGCTTCCAAGAACCCCAACACTTGAATATTAGCGGAATTAATAGTTTTTCAATATAAATTTTGCACAACAACATTAGTTGAAGATATTTCAAAACCAACATCTGTAGTTTATAATAATCATAAGATTTAAGTGCAATTATTTTTTCAGCATTAGGTTTTCCATCTTGATACTGGTTGGATGCGTACCTTCATTTATTTCTATTCTTAGCTAGCCTACACCGTCCCTTAAATTCTCACAGTCAAGATACAGCTCGGTTCCCCTTCTGTTGTTTTCTAATTACATGCCCTACTTCACCAAGATTCAGTGGTATGTGAAGGGGCCGCTTGAAAAATGTTAGGTGAGCATTTTTCACAAAAATACGCCCTCGTTCGGATGAGAGGTAAAATGGAGTCCCGTGTGTGTGTGTGTGTGTGTGTGTGTGTGTGTGTGTGTGTTTGTGTGTGTGTTTGTTGTCACGCACGTTAAAGATCACTACCTTGCTTGGAACAGCAAGGGTTCGGTAAAATTCAAAATTTCCAGGTAGAAAAAACTCTCTTCATGACCAATGTAGTACTTTCGAGTGGAACATTGGAAAACCAAATTGTAGGTATGTGAAGGGGCTTAAGCAGCCTGTGGCTGTTAAGGATCCCCGAACACTTAGACATTTGCTGAATTTTCCAGTAAATCCTTTCGCACAATTAACATTAGTTGCAAAACCAATACCTGTAGTTGGTTATAATAATCATCAGGTATAAGTACAGCTATTGTTTTCGTTATTAGATTTTTTATCTTCGAATTGGTTGGATGCGTACTTTCATCGATTTCTATTCTGAGATAGCCTGCACATTTCCCTAAAATTCACACAGCCTGCATCTTTCACTGTTTGTGTGCTATAGTCTAACCTAGGTCTACCTCTACCTCTCTTTTTTCCTATTTCTGCTTCTAATATATTCTGCACTATTCCATCATGCCTTAGTATGTGGCCTATCATGGACTACAGACCAAATATTTTCCATGGGTTCGGCGTTGCTGTCGACGCTCCTGTGGAAGATCCAGGAGGTATTTACTAAAATGTGGCACTTGTATAAAAATTTATATGGAACGCACTTGTCAAATATTTGACGATTGATATGTGGAATACTTCAAATCGGATGAATCCCAAAAAGATTCCAATTCTGTAAATTACAAGAAATAATCGTTCCTCGATCATCCACAAAAAAATGAAGATTACACATATATACCTTAGGAACAGAAAACCGAAATATTGTAAATTTAGAAATTTACGAGAGATTCATTTAGTCAAGGTATAACTGTAATTATTCAGAAGTTGGATACAATTTTTAAAATCTACAGACGTTGGCATCCACTCGGACCGATAATAGAAAAGCCATACTTACCGACAACGGAACAACAAAACAAATCGGTAAGGCGTATAATACTATGCAGCTCATTATATTCATCTTATCACCACTCGACGGACGTTGAGAATACGTTCTTCATTACGCGTAGTGAGTGGGACAGGAATCCATAAAGGCGACAGGCTATGGAAAAGCAGCCGAAATTCATCATATAGCTTTAACAATCAAACTATTTACTTTCATATTACAAGTTCACTTTTCAACTAGTAACCATAAAGAAAACATGTCTACTAAAGCATATAATTTTATGTCATATCACATTAGTAAGTAAATATCAATATTAACTTTAGTATAGTTTTGTTACTAATATATTACTTGTATTATTGTTTTTACATTTACATTAAATAACTCAATAATACGCTCTTTCTAGAAAACACGTTCCAACTGTACTTTAATTTTTTAACAAGATTTCTGACATCGCTTTTTATCAAGGCGTACTATTTTTCTGGAAAATACCTTATTCATTGTCACAAACATTAAGAGTAAGAATGGGTTTCGCAATTTAAAGTTGTTCCTAGCGCTGTGAATATAAAGAGTTGCATTATTACCTCCGGTAAAAGAAGTAAATTGGGCTGGGGTTGTTAAAAGTAATTACGTTGAAGTAAAAGAAGCACCTGCCAGTGACGGGCGTACACCTAAGATACACTATCAGTGTTTTAATTACGGCTATTATGCTAATTATACGAGCGTTGTGTTTCAATGCTTCATTTTTCAAGGAGCTTCCTTAATAAAAATCATAAAATTAAGATGGAGGGTTTAAAGCTTACCACTTACTTTAAAGCTGAAGTTAATGTAGAGGTATTAAAATGTACATGAGTTGTTTCATATGGTGGATTTTTTGTGTTCCCGAAATGGCGTAGGGTAATTACTAAGATGGAACTTAGCACGCTACGTTACTTGTAATGCCTAATTAGTTTATTGTGGCATACATTGTGCCTTCAAGGAACTTGAAACTTGAATGAAAGCATGTATTTACTGTATTATGACAATGAGAGGTGTTAGCAATGGGGATATTTTTGTAAATCTTCCTCTTATTTCTAGATGAAAACATGGATTTTTTACAACCAACAAAACATACGGGGTTTATCAACGAAAAGCTTAGTGCTTCGCTAAAACAACCAAAAAAAATCATCAAGTGGGATATTTGGTTACGTAATATTTAGACCTGTATTCCCAACTACTAGCTTCATCTACCCAACCCTCTCTAAAACTACAAATGGCACTACGTCATGTTCGACACATCAATGTGAAGGCGATGAAAGAAAGAATCCATTGGACTACTTATCCCTTATTTGTGTGATATCAGGTGATTAAGATGAAAATGGTCTTTATGATGTTTATTTAATAGAATATCAATAACATGGTACATTCTGAAGATCAAAACTACTAGCTTTTTAATAACCTACTGTAAACGAATACTTTGTTGCAGTTATGTAGACGATTTTCAAAAATGCTTACAGAACTGAAGAAGTCGTTGGGGTAACTGTTAATATTCTTATTATATTGTTTGCCTAGGACCTTTAGTACCGATGAATTTTGTTGTATGAAGTTTGAGTTCGAAATGTCCTCACAAGAAAAACTTAGCGGTGAAAGCCCGAGGGATGATCTAAATGGCCATTCGATCCTAAACTTGAATTCTTCAGTTCTTGACCTGAAGGTACTGCATTTGCCAGGATGTATTTTTATTATTATACTAATATTCACTTTTTGAAGATGGGCACTACTGGGCATGTACATTCACAAACGTTTTCTTAATTTTATGACAAGAATCCGTCGATGATCGCCGACATAGACTGTAGTCGGAACTTGTACGGTTTTAGTGAATCTGCATTTCCAGAATGCGAACAGTATGATTCATCTTGGCAAATTAATCTGTATTCTTGTATTGCAAGTTATGATTGTTTTAAAATCGTATGTAGCAACATTATGAGACGTTTTTAGTGTCTATACGCGATTAAATAGTATTTTCCTTTGACTTAATTTTTGCTCAACCCAATAAATAAAGTACAAATTGCAAAAAATCAGTTTTCAATGTCTACCCATAGGTATGTATAGCATCTATATGGTAAGGGACAACGTATCTGCAGGTGAAAATTTGGCCCTCAATCTGGTAGGAAGTGATAAAACTAAAAGCCTTATATTGAGAAAATACCATCATATACATGAACAGTAAAATTTTGTACAATGAAAGGGGGTCTCCCCCTCCCCCATACAATTTCTTAAAATTGTTCGCAGGTATTTCATTTACGAATAAACTAGTATTGCCAAAAACATTTAAAACAAGAAAAATGACAGTTTTAATTTTATTGAAAAATATTTGTCAGATTAAGAAACGATATTTAAAAGTTCTTTCAATTCCATGAGATATTAAATCAGCGACAAAAACATTCGTCTCTCAATGTTTATTTGTTTATTTGATAATAAAGTCAAACGCTTTATAGAAAATCCTGAATATTTGCTTCTTCGTGGGATAAATAGCGACAGTCAAAAAACATTGAATTAAGCTATGCGCTATCCATAAATAATCAAAGAAAGCAATGACCATTGTTGTATTTGGTGATTTTTCTGCCTAAACTTAAATAGGGAAAGTTTATAATAGAAGAATTAGCCAATAATAATGTTGTAGAAAGAACTTTGGGATATAAAATTTGACGCTAAAGTTACAATAATGAAGGTTTAAAATACTATTTTAATGAATACGACAGACACATATATAGGTGTATTATACTTAATGGAGAAAAAATGAAATTATGGCATTTTGTTATAATAAAAATTTAAGTTTTAGTGATTGTTGAGTTTCTCTTGTAATAATACTTTACTTTTAGTAAAGCAGGTGTAGTATTTCTCTGGAAAGTTTCAATATCCGACCTAATTGGAATCGACCGTAATCCTGTAACGTCATTTTAAAAAATTCTAACGAACGTTGAGAAAAAAAATCTTGATTACATCTTGTTTTTGCTATTTTCATAATCTTCCATGGTAAATTTTGAACAAAGCATGGAAGCGAAAAAGCTAAATCCAGTACAAAAAAAGTTTAATAAATTAAATCGAATACACAAACATGCAATATTAGATTATATTTTATGTCCTATGAACTAACATGTAAATAAATACAATTCTTGCAAATTAAATTCAAATTTTCCTAATATTTGTGACATTAACAAACAAGTACTACAAATCTACTAATAAAATAGTACAGTTCAACGGCGGTATTTACAATTAGAAAATAGATAGTTTTTAATTAAAATGTAAAACAATCAGTAATTTAAAAACAATAATGACACCTGTCAAAGCAACACAAAACTTAATATATTTAGTACACCTTTAACAGTAATTAACAATACGGCTGGGATGATTATGATATTAGCAACAATTATTTTTTGTGTTTCCTGTTTTTCAATTTTTTTTTATTTATAACAAGCAACAAAGGCCGGTTTTTAAATACAATTTTAGGGTCTGTTGTATGTATGTGTTGTAAGTATAATTTTAAAAGTACTTATAGAATATAAACATTTTGTTGTTTTATGCAACGATCTAAATTAAACACTGTAAATATTCTATTTGTAAGACCCTACATTAATTCACCATTAGGTCTTCAGTCCTGGAACTGATTAGACGCGTACCATCATTGTTTCCTATTCTGAACTAACCTATAGATTTCCCTGAAATTTGCAGTCTGCATATATCACTATCTGATCTAGGTCTACGTCTACCTCTTTTTCCTATCTCTACTTGTAATATATCCCATACTATTCCCCAAAAATGCCTTAGAACGTATTCTGCCTTTCTATTTCCCTTATCTTTTTCCCCAGGTATCCTTGTTCCCCCTACTATTTCTATAACCTATTTGTTATTATCTTTGTCTGTCCATGCTATCGTTCTCATACATCTGAAGCACAGTATTTCAAAAGGCTGCTACCGTTTTTCTGTCTGCTTTTCAGACTGCTCGTATTTCATAGACATGCTCCACACATATGCTTTCAACAATTTTCTTCTTGTTTTATGTTTGTTGTCTTTCATCATAGGCGCTGTTCTGTCTTGTTAGATACAGTTCGGTTACCTATTGTTTTACAATTATATATCCTATTTCTCCGACATTCAGTGGTTGTGAAGGAAGGTAAGCAGCCGGTGGCTGCCAAGTTCCCGAAACACTTACACATTTACCGACATAATATTTTTTCCAATATATCTTTTCGCACTGTCAACATTAGTTGAAGATATTTCACAACCAACACCTGTAGTTGTATATAATAATAATCAGATTTATCTGCGCTTATTTTTTCGTCATTAGGCTTTCCGTCTCAAAACTGGTTGGACACGTACCTGCACTTATTTATATTCTGCACTAGCCTACATAGTTCCCTGAAATTCTCACACAGCATGTATAGAGCTCGTTTCCCTTCTATTGTTTTCTAATTTGTATGCCCTATTTCACCGAGATTCAGTGAAGGGGGATAAGCAGCCTGTGGCTGCCAAGATCACCAACACGTAGACATTTGCCAAAATAATGGTTTTCCAGTAAATCCTTTCATACAATTAATATTATTCGAGAATATTGCCCCACCAATTCTTGTAGTTGCTTATAATATTCATTATGTTTAAGCACAGTTATTTTTTCGTCATTAGTTTATCCATCTTGGGACTGGTTGGATGCGTATCTCCATTGATTTCTATTCTGGGCTAGCCTACACATCTCTCTGAAACTCCTACAGCCTACATCTTTTACTATCTGTGTGCAGTAGTCTAACTTAGGTCTACCTCTTCTTCTCTTTTTTCCTATCTCTGCTTCTAATATATTCCGCACTATTCCCTCATGCCGTAGTATGTGACCTATCATCCTATCTCTCCTATTTTTTACCGTTATCCACATATTTCTTTCTTCCCCTACCATTTTTAGTATCTCTTCGTTCTTAACTTTGTATGTCCATGATATCGTCATCATACGTCTGTAGCACCACATTTCAAAGGCTTCTACCTTTTTTTTGCCCGCTTCTCCTACTGCCCAGGCTTCACAGCCGTAGAGTGCTGTGCTCCACACATATGTTTTAAGCAATCTTTTCCTTGTTTCTATGTTTGTTGTCTTTGCACACAGTTTCATTAAGAGCAGCTTCTAACTCTTCCTTGTTAGACGCTAATACCGCTATATCATCTGCAAATCTAAGCATATCAATTTTTTGTCCATGCATAGTAATTCCAAATGTCTTCCTGCATTTGACAGTATTAATTGTCTCTTCTATGTACAAGTTAAAAATTAATGGCGATAGGGCACATCCCTGTCTCACCCTTTTCCTAGTGTTTACTTCTCTACGTTCCTGCTCTAATTCTATTACTGCTGTTTGCTCTTTGTATAAGCTATGTACTATTCGTCTATCCCTATAACTCATTCCAATTTTTTTGAGTATTTCAAACATTTTTTTCCATTTTACATTGTCGAATGCTTTTTCCAGATCTACAAATCCTATACACACGCTTTCCTCTTTTCCTATTGTTTTCTTCATTATCACTCTCAGAGCTAAAATAGTCTCTCGTGTTCCCCTGTTTCGCCTAAACCCAAATTGGTCTTTTCCTAGTATTTCTTCAGCCCGTTTTTTTCATTCGTCTTTGTAAAATTCTAGTTAATATTTTTGACACGTGTGTTGTCAAACTTATTGTTCGAAAATTTTCACATCTATCAGGCGCCTTTCTTTTTGGTATAGTTACCATGATGTTACGTTTGAATACATATAGCTTACAAGTTGGAAGAGACGTTCTGTTACTGCTTGTCCAGTGGCTTTTAGAGTTTCTGCTTGCACCTTATCTGTACCCGGCGCCATGCCATTTTTCAGACCCTTTGATTCTAATTCAAACTTATCTCTAAGTATAGGATATCCCAAGTCATCATTTTCAATGTCTGATTCCTGTTCTAATGCAGTTAGTTCCTCTCCTGCATATAAATTCCCTATATATTCTTGCCATCTACCCACTTTCTCTACATTTTCTATAATGACGTTTCCTTGTGCGTCCCTTATATTTTTTCTATACCGTTTTATATCCTTAAAATTCATTCTAATTAGTTTGAATGCTTTATCTGTCTTTCCTACTTCCATCTTAGTTTGTATCTCTTTAAACTCTTCGTCAATCCATTGTTCTTTAGCTTTCCTGCATTTTCGAATAATTTCCATTTTATGGCTTTGTATCTCTGTTTTCCTGTTTCGTCTGATTTATTTTGTATTTTTGTCTTCTATTAAATTCAGGATATCCTTTGATATCCATGGTTTCTTATTTTCTTTTTGTGTATACCCCAGAATATCTCTGGCCGCCTTGTCTAGGCTGGATTTAATGTTATTCCATTCTGTTTCTACTTCCTTAATATCAGATATTTTCCCGATATCTTTGAGCAATTCCTTTGACTTTTTTTCGAATCTTTCTTGAATATCTTTATCTTTTAGTTTCTCTAAGTCCAAGTGCCTTGATCAGTTTCCCTTTTTCACATTTTTAAATTCAAGTGCGGCCTTTATAATTACGATGTTGTGGTCAGTATCTATATCTGCTTCTGGGTAGCTTCTACAGTCTTTTACTTGATTCCTAAACCGTTGTCTAACAAGAATGTCTACTTGTTACAATTTAAGTACGCTGTGTACTTGGGAGGTAATGTGGTGGTTTCCCGTTTCCTTCCACATCGCGGTAGTGCGTCAGACTGCCATACCGACCCCTATGGTCTCTGCCAATCTAATTACCAAAAGAGCCGCTGCCCTCTTTCGAGGACCTGTCTTAGTCTGGTTCCTCACTAACGACCCCACTACTTTGGTTGGAACTGCAGTTTGGCCCCTTAGCTCATTAGAACACGCAAGCCTTTTTACCTGTTCTAATAATCTAGAACTTCGGCAAGGTAAAGTCCATTCGAAATGGCTACATTAATTAAGCAATATTGAATTGTTAAGAAAATAACAATAAATGCCTCTATTGAGTAATTTTATAAACAAAGTATGCTTATCGAACAATTCACTAGTAATTTAAAAGTTAGCCGAACCCTTGTCGTATCAAGCAAAGCACGGCTCTAATACGTACATAAGAACACACGCACACTCAAAACCACACACGCGCCACACTCACGCACGCGCGGGCATGCGCGCGTACGTTCACACTCACGCACGCGCACGCATACGCGGGTGCGTTCGTACACATTTGAGCACAAGGTCACGTCCGCATTCGGAGGCTCAAGTAACAATTTTTTTTATAAAGTACAACAATTTTTATAAAGAAAAGAAAAAATGAAAAAGTTTACTAAAATTACTTATTTTCCGTACTAAATAAGTTTCCATATGCATAATAAATCTTTAGTTCCATATGGAAAACAATAAACGATTCGCTATTTCCAATTAATTCTATTACTAGGTTAAATGCCATACTTCGTTGTAGTAGTAACAAATTAAATACTTAGGGTACTTGAAATCTTGTTGTGAAAGCCAAGGCAATGGTTTAATTTAGCGTTTTATCATTAGAAATTGTAAGTAAATAAGTTATTATTCTCAAATGACTCACGACGTGCTTCTCACATAAATTCCACGTAGATAAGGTTTACCAGATTGAATCGTTCTCATGAACCGTAATCTAATATCGTCACTTTCATTTTATTCTCCGAGAAGTTCGCAGAGTGGTCATTGATAGTAAAACCTAGTCTAAGGTATAAGACAGTGCTTTAATCTGTGTTTTTTAGCTTAAAACCTAAGGACTACAATACCGCTTTTCCTTTCAGAAATATCGATGCAAAGTAGTTTGTTCTGTTACATGAAAATGGACCGCTGATATCAATGAATGTTTATGGGTTGAAACTAATTAAATCCTATACCACAGCGGAGTGGTTCCGTCGGGGTCGCTTTCTGCAACTTGCTATTAAGGGTGATCGATTCATTTGCCGAATTCCTCAATGAATTTATAAAAAAAGAAACGCTCGTTTTAAACAACCTCCCTTAAAACTTGAAACGCGAATTCCCTCGCTAACGGAGCTGTTAGTAAAAATATCATTATTTCAGTTCATGGGTTTCTTTTCGTAAAACGGTAGTCATATTTAAAATTTTAATTTTTTTTAGTTTCAGGTATTTTATTAAAAGAAAATAACTTCAGTAAATTACTATTTAAATTTTTGTAACAATAAGAACTTTCTCGTTTGCGAGAAGCTGGTCTAAAGAAATTATGTTAAAAGATTTCTTTGCGTAATGATTTGTAACAAAATTAGTTGTGTATAAAAACAGAAAAACCACTTAGCATTTCTCTTTATAAATTAAAATTTAGCTAATTTGAATATGTAAATGGAATGCCAGACCTGACAAACCCTGGTTAAAATGCCAAGTGTGTAGGTGCGTGAACTATTTATAAATTCTGGTTGAGTAAGTAACGGCACAAACCTGTGATATTAAATTGTAATGTTATTGAATATGAACTATGCAGAATTGTTATGATAAAAATATTTATTTCTCAAAAATTTATTACGTTATAATTTTATTGTTTTTGTAATTTAAGAAGTGCATATGTTAAAATATTTTTTGTTGAGGAGATATTTAGTTGATTGAGATGTGATCTATCCTACATTCTGTCACACTATATGTATCCAAGAATTACGATAACAAATAAGAATTTGCAAACACGAAAGGATTTTCTGTGTCTGCCCTTCAAAATTAATTAGTACTTGCTGGATGCAGTGGCGTCCAATTTAAGATTACATTTTCTTTTATTCAACTAAGTAAATCCAGCCCCGAGCCACCTACAATTCTCCCTTAGGGTAATAGCCGAATCAGTCAAAGGTACGAGGGGTGCTCAATATGTAACAGGAACTGACAACACTAGTGTTGCTAGGTACGATCTGACGTTTCTAACCTAAAGTTTGACATTTTTGACAGTATACATATTTATATAATTTTGCCATATAAACACTATTTGTTTTGTTTTAGTTGAAAATATCGTCTCGGCCAATAAATGGAATTGACTTGCAAACGTTTTCGTGCGATGACTTTTTACGAATTCCGACGTGGATTGTCTCCACAACAGTGCCTGAATCAACTTATTTCGACTTTTGGAAAAGAAGCTCCAACTAAAACCACTGTATATCGTTAATAGTGAAATCAATCGAAGTCGTAGTTTGCTAGCGGATGAATTTAAAGTAGGTCGTCCAAAATACACAGGTGTTGTATATGGGTGGGTTAATAGGAGGGTTGATTACTTCGAATTGTAGTTCGTTAATCAAGTTTTGGACTCGTTTTTTGCGTTCGTCCGTGAGGGACTGTGCCACATCGGGGAGTTTCCATTTACGTCTGCCCTAATAACTATTAGTTTATTGTTCTACGTGTGTAATATATAACGTTTGTTGTTTATGTACGGCTGGGGGTCCAGTCTGTACTGGAAGTAGCTTGTTACCAACCTCCACTTTCCAATCCGACCGATTGAGAGCTGCAGACATGTACAGTGTTCTCAGCTGTTTCGTTGGATTGTCGTGATGTCAATGTGGGTTCAAAAATGACCACTGCCGTTTGTGGGTTTCTACCTGTATATATTTGTCGTGCCTTGACTGACATGCTTGGGATCATTCCATGCATCAGATAAAGTGCATGTAATCGTAAGTTTTCAGCTAGTTGTCTAAGCCCTTTTATTACAGTTGCACAGTGCATGGCAATGTTTTTGGCCAATTCTGAACTTTCCGTCGTCCATTAGGGGTAATAGGTGTGTATACTGAGTTTTGGTTGTGACTTGTGTTTGTGTGAGAATGTTGTGTGTAAGTGTAGGTTCGTATTCCGTTTGTGGGTGGGTTTCTATTATGTGCATGTTCTCTTGTAGTGTTTGTTAAAATTATTGTCGATATGTGATAGCCCTTGCTTTGTCCCTTTGAATTTGTGAGGGTGGCTTGTGTTTCGTTTGGTTAGATTTACTGTCCATAGTCGGTCTTTTTTATGAACCTGTCCATTTGTTTGCCACAAGTTTTCGGAGAAATAAGAAGAACAAATTGCGCGGACAACGATTTTCGACACCCGAAGAGGCGGTTGATGCGTTCAAAACCCATGTTTTGGAATACCTCATCGGAATTAAAAAAATGCTATGGTACGGTGAATAAGATGAAATAATAACTTAGACTTTTATGCAAACTCCAAATGATCATTTCAAATCGAGCTAGGAATTGAAAGGTGGAAAATATAAGGTTTTGGACAGGGCTTTGCATAGAAGTCTAAGTTATTATTTCATTTTATTCACTGTAATGCGATAGTATTTATCAACGTACCTTGTGTAATTAGCTACCTAATATAATATATATATATATATATATATATATATATATATATATATTATAAGTAGTTTTTTACACAAGGTAAGTTGATAAATACTAACGTATTGAAATTAATAAGATGAAATAATTACTTAGACTTTTTAAGTAAAGCCCAAATGATCATTTCAAATCGAGCTAGTAATTGAAAGAAGAAAAATATAAGGCCTTGGACAGGATTTGAACCTGCATCTCAACTTACCTTGTGTAAAAAACTACTTATAATATTTATATATTAATACTTGGCTTATAGCCGTGATTTTGAGCGTTGCTTCCTGTCTATAACTGACATAAGTCAAAAACTTGACAATTTCAGATATGATTGACAAAAATGCTAAACGTAATTGATAGTTATGTTTATATATGGTACTGTACACGATTTAGATTTGTATATTTCCCAATTATAGCCATCGGCCTCGGTAGCGTAATTGGTAAACGCACAGTTCCGGCAAAACTGAGATGCAGGTTCAAATCCTGTCCAAGGCCTTATATTTTCCTTCTTTCAATTACTAGCTCGATTTGAAATGATCAATTGGGCTTTACTTAAAAAGTCTAAGTTATTATTTCATCTTATTAATTTCAATACGTTAGTATATATATAAATACACAGTGTAGTATATATATATATATATATATATATATATATAATTTTGAATACACAATTCACAATTTTTCTCTACACTACTACTACGATAATCAAATTTTAAACACATGAGAATTATTTATCAATATATCCTTATTTAAATATTTTCCTTGAAATTATTATAAACACAACTTATTATCTATTTACACCTCTCTTAAATAATCAGTTCTATAGAAAGTCATCTAATTTAATATTCTTTGTAGAATCACAAATTCTTTACATGAATGTACACAAAAATCTACTCTGAAAATGAAATTTTTAACTTAAAAATAGTCTTTTATGAAGTCACTCATTAAAACAATAGTTTAACAGCTAAATGTCCTTTCGTAGTTTGTTTTCAGATTACCAGGGTCCACTCATCAGAATTCAAAAATAACGACTACCTAATTTTTATAAATCAGATTGTTTTATCATGTATTAAATTGTAAATCTTGCATTTCAAAAATATATTCAAAACAATAATTCGCTGCCAAATATTGTCAGTCTTACGTTCGAAATTAATTTCGTAATATATCACAACTATGGACAGCAACATACCCATGACAGCGTTCCAACAAGTACTGATTGATCGCATGCTGTGTGCATCCGGTTAAATAAGATTTAGCTTCCTACGTCATACACTTTGATACCTTTTCGTACTTTTCAGAACATACCCGTCGTCTAATACATGTCACATTGAAATTCAAAATTAATTAAATTTACACATTTACACGTAGAAATACGCTCTTTTGTTATTAAGTATGAATGAAATTTGTATTAAAATATTAAAATATTAAACGTAATTGTATCTAAAATACAATCCTTCAATTATTAAACATAAAAGATATTTTTTAGAACAAGGTTTTATGTGTTAAACATAACTAATGCCCACTTATACAGTGCATCTAAAAAATATGTTCTAGGTGGTCCTATGTGCAAATACATGACTGAATAATTGGGTTTTTTTTCGTATTTTCTCGATTTATAAAATGAAATCCGTGTCATACGCTGTAATATGACCTTGCTATGACCTTTATATATATTGATATAATCAAGAGGTCACAAGAAGTCATTAAAACCCAAATTGTATAAATATCCCCCAAAGAGAAGGAAACAAAAATAAAATGGTTCCACTCTGTATAAAATAAACGCACTCCTTTACCATTAAAAGACAATGCCATTATTAATTATGTGATTAAATTTCCCTGCATTAGATTAGTGGCGGACTGAAAAAATCATACAACGAAAATAAAACTTTAAACTTTGTGCAAATTAATCGTTGAGAAATACCGTAAAAATGAGTTTTTATTACTAAGATATAAATACAAAACCATTCAATTTTCGTGTGTAATATTTATTCTTGTTAAAGATACCTTAAAACGCATTTTAAATACATGAGTTACTGAAAATATTAAATTCATATTTTATTAGGATAAAGAAGCAATTGAAAGCTGAGTTATTTATGTAATAAATTTTTTGTGTGTAAAATATGCGTTAAAACAAAGCACACCTTCCGTGTACAAAAACAATGTCATTTAATTGCATTTGCAAACCATAGGGACGCATTTGTGATCCTTACAATTAAATAACACTTTATGAATTTTAAATTGAGTCCAAATTCCATAATTTTTGTGATTAATGAAGAAAAAAGCGTCATATTTACCAGAAATAAATAAATAAATGCCCCGATTTTAAGAGCGCCACGATTAAAAATGCCATGAAACAGATAAGAATTATTTATAGGTTTTTTTTAACAATATGATAAAAGAGAAACTGTTCATGAGCTCCGTGCATTATACAAGGATCGACAACGCCTTGAGATGCTCGTAAATCATGTCGGCCGAGGTGGCTTGACACTAATTAGACCATTAAAACCATGGAATTCGCGGAAGGTATTTTATGTTCCAAAAGACTCAGAAAGGATCCCGCACGATGACGTACTAAGATAACTTTCATATATAAAGCCGAAACTTGATTAGGAAAATTCATTCAAGATTTAATTCACGATTCGTCATTGTTTCTACACCAAGTAATACATAAAATTTATTATGTAAGATTTAAAGTAGAATTGCATGCCGTGTACACGATTTAGACTTGTAAATTTTCCAATTGTCGTCTTCAGTCCCGGTGGCGTAATTGGAAAATGCATGTTCCGCGAAAGACTAAGATACAGGTTCAAGTACTGCCTGGGACTTTATGTTTTCCAACTTTTAATTACTAGCCCGATTTGAAATGATTATTTGGGATTTGCCTGAAACTCTGTTATTATTTCATTTTATTAACTATAATACCTTGGTATTTATCAACTTACCAAATAGCTTTAATATGCCGGTTATTTTCTGAGTCTATATGTAATCTTTTGAATTTAATGAGGAGTATACAATAACGACATTTAATATTGTTTGTACTTAATGTACTGAGTGCTTTACTATTTTAACTTCTTCATCCTAATTTAATATAATATTAAATGTAAAATACCAAACTTTCTAAATTTTACAGACTGTTTTCGTGCTAAAAGCTCATTTAACTAGCTGAAATTTTCTTCTAATACTTAATGTTTCTTTAGGTAATGCGCTAGCGTTACAATTCTAATGAAAAATTTTATATTTTGGTCGTGCTACGTTTTTGACACCTTGCGTAATTAACTATCTAATATAACATTTTCAAAGCTCATTTCGTATTTACAATTGTATCACTTGTAACAAATCCTTTTTCAAAATTTTAATTGAATATTGTTAACCTCAAAATAAAACAAATACCCTATTAAAGTAATTGGGTTTTTCTCATACCATACGTTAAACCCCAGTCTTATCATGAGCTCATGGTAAAACTTTTTACGCTTGAGTGCAAATTTACAGCACTGTAAAAATAAGTCCCCTTTACTTTGTACAACATCGCGGTTATATTTATATTAATTATCTTTTTTCTACCTCAGCAAATTACCTTATACCTCTAAAGTCCCTTAAAATTTTCAGTTGATAAATTATTAAAATAAATCACTTCAGAGCACAAAAAAAATAAAAAGAAACACAGTTAATAACTACCACCAAATGTTTTTATCAAAGAAGTTACCTGGTAACTATGCTCCTGCAGGTCTGTGCCAACCAGTCTTGAAGTAGATGTCGTCACGTATATCGTTAAGCTGTGGAACCACTGCCAGGTCGAATTACCATTCTATTCTTCACTCTGCTATCCAAATATATCTTTATTTACATTAAACCCAATTGCTTCCAACGCCCCAAAAATTCGCTTCTTCTTTTCAATTATAAAGCACCAATCAAAACTGCTACATTCACCAATCAATCCCAAATTTTAACCATTTTGGTACGTTCCAATCACCCAAATTAATAAAAGTTAGTACTTACATACGCTTCGCTCTAAACACTTTCTATTCATTTCAGTATTGTGCTTTCTGAACTTATCGCAACAACTTGTGTTCACTTATAATTAATTACATTAACTCAATTACTGCACTATTCGAAGTAAACTAGAAGACGAGCGAAGAAGTTAAGAATAAGAGAGCATCCACCTCGTTAAAGGTGGTTTTATAAGTACTCCTGGGCCCCCTATTTTGAAGTCCGGCACGTATTCTACCCTCAAACCGACAAACATTCTGGGGAAAGCACCAACCGTTGTTCACTTATCGTTAAAAATCACAAACGGCTTCAAATTTTCTTAGAACGACCATGCTAAAAACACCTAAAATTCATCAGAAAGTGTACGAAAACAGTCAACCGTCTTTGCATTTTTGCGAAAACTACTCCAACGGAAATCGATTCTACTAAAATCACGCCTCTTTACCCAAATCATACTTTTTTCATCTCCCTTTCAAATACCTGTTACCTTGTACCACATATGCTACATTTTTACACATCCCCGTTAAATGTTTCCCTACCACGTCTTTAAACTGTTACGCGTCTATACGTGACGTCCAATAAGATCGCTTAATTCCTCTCCAGAAATTATTAATTTCATTCCCCTATGCGAAACACGCTTATGCACCCCTCCTATAATATTTCGACAAAATAAATTACGTCTCCCTCATGCTAATGCGTTCTATATTTCATTCGTGTTTCTCTTAATTGCTTGTTTGTGGTCTCCCTACTATACTATCTTTAAGATTAAATCGATCCTACCAATTTCAGCGGTTTTAGCTCTTCTTGGAAAATTTAATAGCTTGTTCATGCTGTTTACATATAAACCTTGACGTAAACGACTACTTGGAACGTTTCTTAATGTGTTTGTTTCTCTTTCCAACCGAAAAGCGTTGAACTTGTTTATCGTAATATCTGCTGTAATTAATACATAGAATTTTTTCCCCTGCTTGAAATGTTTTTGCTTTACTACAAACATCGATCTTATGCTAACGAACCATGCAAAAGCTTTTATATTATTTAAACTAAAATAAATTAGAATAAAGCGGTATTTTTAACTTGTTGCTTTTGATCATTTGTGTCTTACTTTATAAATATTGTTCCTATGCTATAAATAAATGCTATACCTTACTAAAGACATGCAAAGCTATAATTAATTAACCCCCTATTTCTAAATTAAATTGACTACGCTCTAACAGACGTAATTAACTTACTCGTCTATTGTGCCTATATACCATAGCTTGTCTTAAAATCTATTTATGTACCCTTAAACTACTAATCACACGATAATATATATATATATATATATATATATATTGCTATGATAATAGGGTGATCTAAGGGTATATTAAGTCATAAAGGGTCGTGCGATACATGTAAATATTATTAAAGTTTAGAAAATCAAACAATTTCGTCATAAAATGGGAGTAACTCGGCAATTAAGCAAAAAGCCAATATCGAGCACGCTGTATGTAAATCACAACTAACTTTAATTCTGAAAGGAAGCTCATGCTTCAAAAATCACATCATATTTAGTAAGACAACTAACTTGTACGACGTATAATACATTTTAAATTAAATATACAAACATAAAATTGAAAGGAAATACGCAGGAATAACGGTTTAAACGCAACGAATTTTATTGAAATAAATACGCAATTAATAAAAGTAAATAACCTGACATACTAGCTATAAACAAATCTCATTCAAAATATTAACGCAAGTTACGTTTTGGGCATTGGGAGCTGCCTTTTTAAAAGTCTTCTTCCAAAAACTCTTGTAACAATTTTTATTTTATCAGAATTTACAAGTGGAATTTTGCAAAACTATATAAAATTACTCAAAGTCGAAATTACTGTTAAATGGATTTAAATTAGGGCGAGTAGCCTAAACAACCAACAATGCAAAAGTTGTGCGGCTCAAGACTGACTAACTTTCTTGGGGTTCCCAGGGTATTTATGTTGTCCCTGCCCTTCTCATTTCTGTGGGAATTGCAGAGCTCATGTCTGCTTATTTCTTTATTAATTTATACAATACAAAGTAATAATCTTAATTCTAATAATTGCGGTTTTATAACCGACTGTGAGCTGTACCTACAGTATCACGTTGCGTCTGGAATACATTATATTCACATTCGTTCTCACAACTTGCTTGTGAACTTTCATTAACCTTTTCTTTATTTATCCTTGAATTACATTGTTGCATCTAACTTAAGTTTTAATAATTTCTATTTAATTATACATATTTTGATTTGGGGATATGTAACTCGCATAAATAAATAAACGCAATCAAATACGTCATCATAGAAACTTTACTCCGTGACCAATAACATTGTATTTTCATAAAATCTAACAGATTTTGGAGTACTAAATAACAAATAACAAATTATTGGTTACACGATAAAATTTGAACAATAGCAAATATAAACAAGAGAATGTGACTTAAATGAAGGTAAAAGTTGGATTTGAGTTACATGCCAATAATTTCTTTTTACTTTGTATTAATTTAAGACTCATTAACCTACTTCTCTTTTAAATTATAACTTTTGGCTATGGAAAAAGGCAGTTGAGCCGGATCTCCTCCGTGCCAACTGTTGCTAAAAACTTGCGATGTCAGGTGAAACGACACGAAGACACAAATTGTAAGTTAGGTGATGCTGTACTTCCCACAAGGTGTCTGTATTGAATACTTCAACTTTGCTACTCCTGTCCTGATGAGCCCCAATTAGGGCGAAACGCGTCGACAGGATGCCCTCGTGGCTGAATTTGAGTCACTTGCCAATAATTTCTTTTTACTTTATATGGTGGTATTGAAAAAAACAAATGTTTAAGTAAATGATTAAGTTGTAATGCACATCCTAAATACATAAATAGCGTCTACTTGTAAAATAAACTCTTTGATCAGCTGAATGCCCGCACACATTGTTCAAGAAATTATGGGTAATCGTTATTTCACCTTCATTCGTGAATTAATTTAATCATGTACGGTATAGTGAAAGCGTGTTGAATAGTATTTTTTCCATACGTTGAGCTATGTTGAAGAAGAACAAAAGTTAACTTGCACGGTAATCAGGTGAGACCTCACTTTAATTTTAATATACGAACGAGCTTTGAAAGTACATGTCAATCCACTTGTGTACTCTAGGCAAGTACGATCTACATATGATCGGTTACTATTGCTTAAATATTTATATCCCTCTTGTAATAATCAGTAATTATTTGAAAACTCACTTCTTTTATGAATGTGCTTAATGAAATGATTAAGAACGAAACCGAGGGTTGGGCTTTACGATAACCAAAATCAAGTGTTTACACGAAACCGAGAGCTGTTTAAAATATCAGCACTGATAATTTAATTAAGCGATCCCTTTTTAAACGTTTCTTTGTGTTGGTGTAGGCAAAGAAGCCGAAAGAATCTGATCCACAGAACCACCTCTGTTCATTGTATTTTTATTGCGTTCTTTGAAGGGAGCTCTGCATCTCGTACGGGCCAACTGATTCCTTTGTTAAAAACAGCTCTGCTTACATTCTTTGCTGTTACAGCTTTTTCAGGTGTTTACGCTTCGTTTACTGATTACGGCATATTTCAAAAGTATTTTATTAATTTTAAAATACTTTCTCAACTTTAGCCCGCGCACCGACGTTCGCAATCCATGTGTTATTCATCGAACGAAAACTCCCTCGTGAAACATGTATGGCAAATAGAGCTATCTATACGTGATATATTGACATTAAGAGGGTCCGCACAAACGCCGAATAAAGTGACCGGAAGCTACATTGAACCCGTTCGACCTGCAAATAAGATGTTCCGGTACAACGCTTGCTTTGCTTCTGTATTAACTATCGGATATTATTTGTTTAGTTTCTTTGATGTCCAGTTACTGTAATCATATCCAATTAATTCAAGAAAAGATACGTGCTGAATAATAGAAAGTGATATATTCAAAGCTATCAAATATGAAATTTGTATGCTGCTTTATACAGGATGTAGAATTTAATGTTCAAGTATTTGTCCTGTAAATTATTTTAGAGAAAAGGTGTAAATACTCCTCTTGTTGAAAACAAAAAACTGTATACAACCATACCGTGAATTTTAACTTTCTTACAAGGATTAAAGTTAAGAAAAATTAAAACTACTGTTTTAGCAAAAATAGGTTATGCTTTAAAATTGTTGAAACAAAACTCAATTGTTAGTTAGCTGACAGGTTAATAATTTAATCACAACTTTAGGCGTGTTTTAAGTAATCTTGAGTTAATATTATGTACTGGTTAAATGACAGGATCCTAATAAATTACAAAATAAACAACAATCAGGTTTTCGAGCGAATTATAATACAGCTCGTCTACAAGATACTGATGATGCAAAAAAGTCATAGATTGTCAAAACTAATATTATTGATTTTATTACATTTCGGTGGGGACATTAATAGTAAGGATCCTAATATACTCGTAACTAAATTATAATGTTTGAACAATTTTTCTGAGTCAGCAATTTCGTGGGTAGAATCATACTTAATTCAACGCACGTAGAAAGAAAAAGATGCAAATGGACATCTCCAAACTTGTTGACCTTGTCACGAGGGTACCTCAAGGCAGTGTACTAAGTCCCTTTCTGTTTAGCGCGCGCTCGCGCACGCACGCATGCACGCACGCACGCGCGCGCGCGTTCACGCACGCATGCACACGCGAACGCACTCACGCACGAGCACACGCACTTGTAGCGCACGCGCACTTTATATACGCACGCACGCACGCACGCAGCATGCATGCACGCAATTGCACGCGCACGTACGCATTCACACACCCATTCGCAAATAACTCCCTAATTTAATCTTATTATGTACAAAATTTGTCAAGGTAATTCGGATTATTTAATATCCACCCCTTTAAATCGGATTTAAACATATCTGATCAGTTAGATTTAATTATTTCTTTGTATACTGGCAAAAACTACCGTAGGCCGCCAACCCATTTTAATCAATTTATCGACTTGTGCATACAACTCTCACACAGGGACTTGTACACAAAACAAAGCGCTTTGTCATATAACTTAAATCAATAATGTCCTTTTAAATATTTTTCTGTCCTGCTTGTGTCGAGACCCTGTCCACTTAGATTTTACTGTTTGGGGCTCATACAGGTCTCGAATTAATTGTATGTACGAAAATGATTTATGATACTGGGATCTATTGCCATGGGATTACTATATTACACTTAACTTTAACTACTATGTATTAATGCGGGAATAGGATAAAAACTTGCCGTCACATTGGAAGACGTTATTGCCATTGTATTTGTAATTGTAGGTTATATGTTAGCATTATCACAGCCTATGTGACGTATCATAATATTATGATTATTAAACGAAATTGTAAAATCTGGCATACAAATACACTAGCTAGCAAATACTAATACCTATATTTGGTTTATTCTCACTTACTTAAACCGGGTTAATGCCCATTATGGTGTTTCTTTTTTTTATGCTAATTAGAATTCTTTTGTTAATGTGTTATTCCCTTTGTTTTTTTTTATTTAGGTATAACTGCAGGTGGGGATTTCTCCTACAGGTTGTACGGAGCGGTTAATAATTTATTTTTATTTCAGGCCTTATTTAATTTTTGTAGGTATTATACCCCACCCACTCTACCAACTGAGCCCGGTCAATTTCTCTTTCTTTCTTCTTTTTGATTTTTTTTTGGTTTGATTAAGTCACTGCACGTAGCAACGTGTAGCTGCCAACAAAAATATGTGCAACACATCAGTAAGTTACTAAAACAATAAATATCAGGCCAAAGGACGATATACGCACAAACAAAGATTGTTGTGCATTGGCTGAACGTGTACTAAAACACCAAAAGCATACAGTAGATTAGAACAATTCAAAATTCGTAGCTAAAGAAAAACACTAAGAAAAGAACTATACTGAAAATGTTTGATATAAGAAAACATGAAGCAGGAATAAATAAGGAGACAGGCACTCAATAACTAAATAATATTTACACCTACCTACTACAAACAGAAAAGAATGTAATGCATAAATATGCCATCCATACACAAAACATTTCGTCACAGAGAGTAAACTAAGGTACAAATATTTGACATGTAAATTACTCACCGTGCATTTATATTTCCAATGCTCCACCAGAAGGTACTACATTGGCCAGGAGGCGAGTTTTTTTGTTGCCTGGAAATTTAGAATTTTGCCGAACCCTTGCCGTTACAGGCAAGGTAGGGATTTTTAACGTGCGTGACAACACTCACACACAGGACCTCCATTTAACCTCTCATCCGAACGAGGGCGTAATTTTTGTGAAAAATGCTCACCTGTCATTTGTCAAGCAGTCGGCCGTGTCGGGATTTGAACCCAGGACCTTGGGATCCGTAGTCTTACGCTTACTACATTGATCCACGGCGACGCCTAAATTACTCACCACATAAGACATGACCCAATATCTTAACCGCCAACACAAACACAAAAATATAAACATAATTAGCTTAATAGTATTGTACAATATTTGACAAGTTGTAGAGGCTAACCACAATATCGATTTTAAGTTGCTGTAGTGGGATTTTAAAAAAAGACAACGAATATGAGTTAGACGAGGATAACATAGTTGGATGTTAGACCTACGACAGGGGAAATGGTCTGGATTGGCTGATTGTAAGTGGAATGAGAGATATTTCTAGGAACATTGTAACCGTTGTACTTGAGAGCCATTGTTTCGGACTAAAAGCGGATTGGAACGTGAAATTCTTAGTTTTGAAAAGATCGTTAGAGTTTGGATTTTCAGAATCAAGTTACGGTGGTGGTGATTTCATTGAATACATTCAAATAATGAATAAAAGATGTTACTGAGGTAAGCGAGCCTAGTAATATTTCTGAACGAGGGTGCTGATTGTAAGGAAGATTCGGAAGCTGACTAACATATTTGGACAATTATATGGGTAGATATATTGAAGATGTCTGCAGAGAATTGGATAACATCTGGATGAGTTTGATGTACATGTAGCAAAGGGAAGTTCGATGAAATGCAACGACGAAGTTTGGTTGCACAACATCTTCAGAGGTGACGGTGCAAAGGGCGTACATCAGGTAACGAAATTTGTTCCTTTTGTTATTGCTTGAACATTTTGTGCTGCTATTTTGTGCTAGAGTGATTTGATATAAAAGCTAATTTGAAGGTTATATGAAAAAGACAATTTGAGTTTATTATGTGAAGGTAGAAACACATGAGATATAATTTTGATGTAAAGAGTAAACGGGTCTTTAGAGTTGCTGAAAACAAAACTGCGTTTTATTTATGAATTTAAAATAACAGAGTTTATACTGAGCTCACCATAGACCAGAGTAAATTTCAATTTAGGGTTTCAAAGTAGGCCCATCTACTTGAACTATATAAAAAAATGTTGAAATAAATTAAATTCATTAAATTAAAAGGAGTTAATGGTTGATATTGTAAAATTTCATGAAGATCTTTATATCCGATTTTGTAAATATTGAGCTGGTAACGTAAATTTTTGATTTGTGTGAATTATTTTCCACCTAATATATATATCTGTATAATCAATCCTTTTATTAAATATTAAATAATATAATACATTATAATGTTATCCAATCCACTTAATTTAATAACATCTATTGTCCAATAAAGAACTAGTATTTAGTTCATGTTAAAAGTTAAATTCTACGGTGACAATATAAAAGCTTTTGTGTAGTATCCTTCTTAAAGCCCCCTCTACTCAATAACTGCAAGGTAAATTGTTACTGGGTAGCAACAAGCTCGGCTGGTACTTCTAACATAGCTGTGGTTCAAGCAGGTCGATAATTGTTCTTAGGAGCGATGTCCGTGATTGATTTTTGTTGTTGGATGCATTCACGGTGGAAGATTGCTCGTGTAAGCTATCTTCATAAATTGTTTTGGATGGTCCATTTGTTTGTTGAAACCAGTCGTGAAGAACGATGAAGTTTTTGTTAAAAGACCATTAGGAACAGTAAGTGAATTTGTTTCTATAATAATATTAATTGAAATTTTCAGTGTAACTTTGGGAATAATTAAATTTATTTTTAAAAAATATTGCAACGTAAATTATAAATAAGCACTTTTCTGAATGGTATTCATGCGAAATTAAATGAAAACAATTCTATCCTTGTATAATATGGAATCACATAGATAAATTTATTCAAGTTAATTACAAACAACATTAGTTTTCTCGTGGTGAGAATTACTCATGGAACATCTGTAAATTGAAACGCAGATAATGGAAGCCAAGTGACGTGTTTTTCAGTATACAGCGCAGCTGTTTGTTTGGAATGGAATTTTCCGTTGTCAATACATATGTCAGCTTTCAAGCAAGTATTTTGGTGCAATATGGAGTTCTGGTATGTACAAAAAATTATGTTCGTATGTTGTTTGAACTGTCCACGTAGTAACGAGATAAATTTTATTTTAACCGACTTGTGTTAACTTTGAACAGGTCAAGGACAGACCTCAATTATATTTTTCGTTGTCATACGATATGAATCTGTAATTTGTTCCTACATAATTCGTTTATTAACTCAATGAAACATCAGAAGATGTCACTACTAATTAAATAAAGTAAATTCTTACAACTTTAATTTTTAGAAATTAAATCTCTACATTTGATATTTTATGAACAAGTTATCTGTAATTATTTACTGTGAAATTAAGGTAAATTTACCATAATTAACGCTTTCTATAAATAAGCAATTTTATGCTTTGTCAATTTGTTACATAAACCTCATTACATAGTAATTGGTACGGATATATTCAGTACCATTGTAATTAACTCTTCTAATTTAAATTAACTTATAAAGGAAGACATATTTTTGTAGAAAATTACATTATTGAATACCAGTTGAATAGATTCTTATTTTCAGACTAAAGACTATTTTTATTTAAGAGGAATGAAAGTCGATTCGGATTGTATTTAATTATTTTTGAGTTTGAATGCACAAGCAGTGCTTTTCTTTGTTAATCTGTTCACAGGTGCAGTGCAGGATTGCTAAGGTCAAGGTCGAGCCATAAGGTAAGACACTTTAAAGATTAGGTGGTCTTTAGAAATTATATAGCGGTTATAGGAGAAAGGTTTCCGCATTAGCCTTGTACAAGGGACTTGTATTAGGTCTTCTCAGTATAAAAAAATACGGTGGCGCCTTATTCTTATTACTAGTGGTTGCAATTACACCCCGACCCACAGCTCATTCTCTACCCAGAGCATATAAGTTCGACTAGCCGCTTTGCCTTTGAGATTTCCTCAACATAGAGCCACCTTCCATCTTAACTTGCCGTGGGCTCCTTTTTAATTATCGGAAATTCTCGTTAAACTAAATTGGAGAAAAAGGCTACAAATAGCGCCCAGCGTGTAGGCCTCGATTGCTGTACCAATTGTATAAGCACATAAAGTATAGGCTTCGATTGACTTTGGTTGTTTGCACTTGTGGTTTGTAATTCATTTGCCCTCAGATTGATTTAGTCTATTGATGTTGTTGTTTAATTGAGTTTAATTTGTAATTAGTTAGTTAGTCTATCCCATGATGGCTGAGACGTATCAAGTAGTTTATTTGCATAAAGATGAGTTGGATTATGAATTGAGAATTCGTGGAGTTGTTAGCAGCAGACCGATGCAGGATAAGAGGAAAATGTTAGGCCGATTATTAGCCAAAGAAACAACATTACCTGGTCGTTTAATTGATCCTTCCTCATATGTCGTAGATTATTCAGATGAACGAGATGAAATTGAGGCTTCGATAGAGTCAGTAAGAAATGTTTTATTAGAATTTGAAGGCGAATTAGCAGACCCTACATTTAAGAGGATACAGTCGAGATTGATACATCTTGATGGTCGAGTCAGGAGAATAAAATCCTTTAGATAATTCAGATGAAGTAACTTTATTTAAGAATGAATCATTGGCAACTATTCTTACTATGGAGGCAGAGCTACATGAAAAGCTTAAGAAGAATGAAGATGTAAACGCATATGGTGAATTTTCTATGAGAGAAACCATTCCAGCAGTTGTCAGTGCTCCTATTCATACTGTTTCATATTTAGTACCCCTATTCCAATTGGTTCGTGGTCAGTAAAATTTTCTGGAGATCCAAAACAGGTTCATCAATTTTTAGATAGAGTAGCTGAGTTGGCACACTCGCGTAAAGTATCTGAAGAAGATTTATTTAATGCTTCTGTAGAATTGTTTACAGGTAACGGTTTAGAATGGTATCGTTGTGTTCGAAATTCTTTAACAAACTGGAATTCATTAGTTATTCGATTAAAGGAAGATTTCTTACCATCACACTCAGAGGACGAGATTTGGGAAAAGATTAGGTCGCGTCATCAACAAAAGGAGAATCTGTAGTCATTTATATAGCTCATATGGAGAATTTGTTTAGTAGGTTACCACAATCACCTGCGGAATGTACAAAAATTAGAATGGTAAAGAAGAACCTATTACCTGATTTTATTTGTCAATTAGCTCTAACGGAAATTGATAGTATGTCTACATTAATAAAGTTGTGTAAGAAATTGGAAGAAGCATATGCATCCAAGCATAAATTAGTACAAAGTCCAGTAAAATATGTTCCGAAAGCATTAGGAAATTCAAAATTTCAAGTTGAAAATAAGTGGTCAGCTCCTGTAAAAAACTTTTCAGCGCGAACTGGTCGTAGTTTTTATAATCAATCATTTCCCCCTCAAATACAATCTCTCGGCAACAGTAATAGTAATAATAATAATCCCTCTAGTAGAGTCTCCGTAAATAAATATAAATTAAATAAACTTATATGTTGGAATTGTTTGGATGAAGGTCATACTTTTGGAGGTGTAAGATTCCTCGTAAAATATTTTGTTATAGCTGCGGATATAGTGGAGTTAGGTCGATAAATTGTCCGTCGTGTTCAAAAACGAGTAGATAGGCAGATGCAGAGTGGCCGGCATCATGCTTTTATGCAAAAGGCTACGGTTATGTTGTGTAAGCAGGAAAATTTTTTGATATAGATGATTGGTCAAAATGGCTAGGCATCGTTAAAGATTTTTGTCAAGGGAACGTCAAGCCAAAAGCTGACGCGTTATTTTAAGGAAACCTCAGGACAATCGTCCGTACATTATGGTAAAATTGTTAGATAGAGATGTCACAGGTTTGTTTGACTCTGGTTGTACTACTACCGTTGTTGGTTCATTAGCGTTTTCTGTTCTGGAAGAATTAAATTTAAAAGTTTTAAAACTGAGAAGAGAATAGTTTCCACTGCTGATGGTGCTCTTCAAGAAGTTATTGGTTCAGTTGATTTACCTATTAGAATTGGGAGACAATATCGCATTGTTAACGCTTTGGTTGTACCATCTCTTCCTCACACATTTATTTTGGTAGCGATTTCGCAAAATCCTTTGGTTTAATAGCAGATTTCAAAAACGATACATGGCACATTCAAGATTATGATAACAATAGTATTTCGTATATTGGTCATTCGTCAGTACCCTTAAGTTGTAGTAATCAATTACTTAGTTTGGATGATTTGTTAGAAACACAACAAGAAAAAGCACGAATAGCAATAGAATCTTTCAAGGAAATTAGCAGTGAAGAGAGACTAGGGCGTACCGATAAAATTGTTTTAGATATTGATACTGGTGATGCAAAACCATTTCGCAAAAACCATATGTCATGTCCCCTTTATGAGCAGGATGTTAGATAAAGAATTAGATGAGATGCTGAGATTGGGAGTAGTGGAAGAATGTCAGAGTCCATGGTCATCCCCTGTACTGTTGGTTAAAAAACAAGACAGTGAGTACAGATTTTGTTTTGACGGAAGAGCGCTCAATGATATTACTAAACATGATAGTTACCCATTGCCAAATATCGATAGGATTATAAATTTACTTAGAGGTGCAAATTACATTTCTAGTTTAGACCTTAGAAAGAGTTTTTGGCAAATCCCACTTTCCGAAACATCTAAGGATAAAACAGCGTTTAGTGTTATTTCGAGAGGACAATATAGGTTTGTCACCATGCCATTCGGATTAAAGAATGCTGCTCAGACGCAACAGCGTTTGGTTGATTCAATATTTGGACCGAAGTTTGAGCCACATGTTTTTTGTTATTTAGATGACATTATTTTGTATTCATCATCTTTTGAGGAACATCTGAAGTTATTAGAAACGGTGAAGGAACGTCTTAAGGAAGCAAACCTTACGATTAATTTGAAAAGTGTGAATTCTTTAAGAAATCGTTAAAATTTCTTGGTTATATTGTTGGATCGAACTCTCTTCGTACAGACCCCGAAAAGGTTTCTGCGATGGTAAATTTCCCCAGACCTAAGACAACTACTGAGGTCAAACGTTTTTAGGAATGTGTAGTTGGTATCGTCGTTTTATAAAAACTTTTCATCTTTAGTGTCACCAATCAGTGATTTGGTAAAAGGAAGAAAAAAGGGTCAATCTATTGTTTGGACATCTGAGGCTGAGAACTCATTTGTACAGATTAAACAGGCTTTAGTTTCCGCTCCATTGTTATCGCAACCGGACTATTCAGTTCCATTTATTGTCGAATGCGATGCTAGTGATACAGGACTCGGAGCAGTTTTAGTTCAAAAATCGATGATGTAGAGCACGTTATCTCTTATGCCAGTAAATCACTTACCCGAACTGAGCGAAACTATTCAGTCACGGAGAAAGAATGTCTCGCTGTAATTTTCGCTATAGAAAAATTTCGACCTTGGGTAGAAGGTACCCGTTTTACTGTTATCACAGATCACTTTTCTTTGTTATGGCTTAATAATATACAAAACCCAACCGGAAAATTAGCTAGATGGGCTGTCCGTTTACGACAGCATACTTTTGAGTTGGTTCATCGAAAAGGAAGTTTAATGTAGTTCCAGATTGTCTTAGTCGCGCAGTTCCAGTCGTGAGTCATGTTGATAATTTAGTTGAGATCAAGTTAGATAATGTGGATCCTTGGTATGTGTCTCTTCGAAAAAATTTTAGCTTCACCTGATGATTACCCCAATGGAAGGTAGAAGATAATTATGTATTTAAATTTCTTTCATCAAATTTACCACTCTCGTCGAATGTAAGGAATGGAAATATTTAGTCCCTAGATCACAGAAGGAAGAGGTTATTCGGATAAATCATGACCCTTCAGTGGCCGGACATTTTGGTTTTTAAAACATTGGCACGCATACAAGAGAATTTTATTGGCCAAAATGCGTATTGATGTGTTGAAATTTTGTAAAATTGTTTAACGTGTGGTGCACGGAAGGCATCGAATAGAGGACCCCTTGGTTTAATGGGAAAGGAAAAAGAAGTGAAGTTCCCCTTTCAGATTATCGCTATAGACCTTATGGGCCCATTTCCACGGTCCAAGGTTGGACACAAATGGTTATTAGTTATTGGTGATTGGTTCTCAAAATTTACGTTATTGTTTCCGTTACGTAGTGCAAAAGCGCATATAATAGAACGTGTATTGGAGGAACGAGTTTTTTTAGTTTATGGCGTTCCCAAATTTATTATTTGTGATAATGGCTCACAATTTAGTGGTAGAAATTTCAAGGCAGTATGTAAAAAATATGACGTTCAAAAAATTTGGTTTAATGCAGTTTACTCTCCCCAATGTAATTTTGTAGAGAGGATAAATAGAACGGTAGGAACAGCTATACGTTCGTATATTAAAGAACATGATACTTGGGACATAGAGTTACCCCAAATTCAGTATGCGATTAATTCTGCAAAACATCATGCCACTGGTTATTCGCCAAATTTCTTAGTTTTTGGTAGACATGTTCCTGTGTCTGGAAAATTTTATGGTCTTGATGTGGAACCCTCAGTTGATATTGATTTTATTTCTAGTGATAGACCTTCGTATGTGTCAGATCATCAAGGACTATTTGATATTTTTATAGACGTACAGAAAAGGTTACATTTAGCTTACATGCAGTCTAGTAATTCATATAATTTAAGGAGACGTAACATATCTTTCGAAGTGGGTGACAAAGTTTGAAGGTCAAATAAAGTTCTTTCGAAAGCAAGTGATAAGTTTACAGCTAAACTAGCGCCAAAATATGTTTTGAGCATTGTTAGAAAAAGGTTTCGAATTTAATTTACGAATTGATTAATGAAAATGGTTCAAGGGCAGGCAGATGGCATGTTAAGGACTTAAAACCTTATTCAGAGTTCAGTGGTGATATTGAAAAAGAGAACGTTTCTGAACATTAATTAGTGTTGTTGATATATTTAATGGTTGATAGTAGGAATTATTTCTGTCTTATCTTTTAGTAAAGGATTTAAATATTGTATTGGAATACTGTTTGGTAGTCTAAAATTTTAGATGTTGGATAAGAAGTATAAAAGAATTTTTGTAGTGCAGTAAGGTTGATATTAGACTGTGCTGATATTGTTAGTTGCAAGTTATTCATTTGAGTCAAGATAAAAAGTTACATGTTTCCGTTTGTCAAATGATTTCATTTGTCGTATAATTCTTTTGTTCAAGGTTATAAAGGAATGTTTAGGTATTTTTATGATTAAAGTGTTTGATAAATAAAGTTGTATATAGTTGGTTATTATTTTCTTTCGAATTTAAAATTAAGGTGTTTGATAATTAGAACGGGAATCAAGTAGTTTGAGTCCATATTAAATATTGGTTGGAGGTCAATATTGTTAGTAACTATGATAGTTATGTTTAGTATGAATATTGTGTAAGATGACAATGTTCTATGTTTGATTATGAATATTGCGTGAGATAGCAATGTTCTATTTTGTTCATTCATGCGTGAGTGAGATTTTTGAGGAGTAAGACGTGGTGGCGTTTTACTTGTCTCTTCTGGGAAAGAGATATTTCTACATTTTGGTTGCATATACATGCAGTAGATTGTTGAACGATAGTGATTTCAAGACTTGTTTGCCGTTTTGAAGTTATGTTTGGAGTGGATCTCAAAAGTAGTGAGAGTCCTTTTTTTCTTTTGTAAATATGTAAATTACGGTTAATATAGTAAACATATGTTTGTCATGATAATTTGATATTTTCATTAAGGAATCATAATACGGCAGTATTATATATTTTGTTGTTTAAGTTTCGAGTATAAATGAGTGATATAATAACCCCGAATATGATTAAACGATAATGACACCCTACCGATTAAGACTTCCTGAATTTGTCCCCTTGTGGCGTATAGTACGCGTAGTTACTCGTCACTCATTTTCAAATATGTTGTATCTTAAGTGGTAATTTTTGTTTTATTTTGTAAAATTAATAATAATAAGTTGTGAATATGTAACTATAAATTCAAAAAATTCTTCGTATTTATTCCAGAATTTTTCTCTTAGAAAGAGGCAGTGTAGCAATTTTATTTTCCACCTAATATATATATCTGTATAATCAATCCTTTTATTAAATATTAAATAATATAATACATTATAATGTTATCCAATCCACTTAATTTAATAACATCTATTGTCCAATAAAGAACTAGTATTTAGTTCATGTTAAAAGTTAAATTCTACGGTGACAATATAAAAGCTTTTGTGTAGTATCCTTCTTAAAGCCCCTCTACTCAATAACTGCAAGGTAAATTGTTACTGGGTAGCAACAAGCTCGGCTGGTACTTCTAACATAGCTGTGGTTCAAGCAGGTCGATAATTGTTCTTAGGAGCGATGTCCGTGATTGATTTTGTTGTTGGATGCATTCACGGTGGAAGATTGCTCGTGTAAGCTATCTTCATAAATTGTTTTGGATGGTCCATTTGTTTGTTGAAACCAGTCGTGAAGAACGATGAAGTTTTGTTAAAAGACCATTAGGAACAGTAAGTGAATTTGTTTCTATAATAATATTAATTGAAATTTTCAGTGTAACTTTGGGAATAATTAAATTTATTTTTAAAAAATATTGCAACGTAAATTATAAATAAGCACTTTTCTGAATGGTATTCATGCGAAATTAAATGAAAACAATTTTATCCTTGTATAATATGGAATCACATAGATAAATTTATTCAAGTTAATTACAAACAACATTAGTTTTCTCGTGGTGAGAATTACTCATGGAACATCTGTAAATTGAAACGCAGATAATGGAAGCCAAGTGACGTGTTTTTCAGTATACAGCGCAGCTGTTTGTTTGGAATGGAATTTTCCGTTGTCAATACATATGTCAGCTTTCAAGCAAGTATTTTGGTGCAATATGGAGTTCTGGTATGTACAAAAAATTATGTTCGTATGTTGTTTGAACTGTCCACGTAGTAACGAGATAAATTTTATTTTAACCGACTTGTGTTAACTTTGAACAGGTCAAGGACAGACCTCAATTATATTTTTCGTTGTCATACGATATGAATCTGTAATTTGTTCCTACATAATTCGTTTATTAACTCAATGAAACATCAGAAGATGTCACTACTAATTAAATAAAGTAAATTCTTACAACTTTAATTTTTAGAAATTAAATCTCTACATTTGATATTTTATGAACAAGTTATCTGTAATTATTTACTGTGAAATTAAGGTAAATTTACCATAATTAACGCTTTCTATAAATAAGCAATTTTATGCTTTGTCAATTTGTTACATAAACCTCATTACATAGTAATTGGTACGGATATATTCAGTACCATTGTAATTAACTCTTCCTAATTTAAATTAACTTATAAAGGAAGACATATTTTTTGTAGAAAATTACATTATTGAATACCAGTTGAATAGATTCTTATTTTCAGACTAAAGACTATTTTTATTTAAGAGGAATGAAAGTCGATTCGGATTGTATTTAATTATTTTTGAGTTTGAATGCACAAGCAGTGCTTTTCTTTGTTAATCTGTTCACAGGTGCAGTGCAGGATTGCTAAGGTCAAGGTCGAGCCATAAGGTAAGACACTTTAAAGATTAGGTGGTCTTTAGAAATTATATAGCGGTTATAGGAGAAAGGTTTCCGCATTAGCCTTGTACAAGGGACTTGTATTAGGTCTTCTCAGTATAAAAAAATACGGTGACGCCTTATTCTTATTACTAGTGGTTGCAATTACACCCCGACCCACAGCTCATTCTCTACCCAGAGCATATAAGTTCGACTAGCCGCTTTGCCTTTGAGATTTCTCAACATAGAGCCACCTTCCATCTTAACTTGCCGTGGGCTCCTTTTTAATTATCGGAAATTCTCGTTAAACTAAATTGGAGAAAAAGGCTACAATGTTTCGTTGAATTATTTGAGTAGTAATTTTATTTGGTAGTCTAAGTGAGAGAAAGTAAGCATAGGATATGTAAGTATCTCGGAAGAAGCTGGAAGCAGAGCTAGCCGTGGTATGCAGATTTAGGAGAGTTTTTTTTCAGAGATATTGGAATATATTTTTTCAGGAAAATATTTATGCAGCCCAGCTCGAGGGTAATCCACCATAGACCACAGCAATTTTATGCAGCCCAATTTGTAGGGGCATAATCCAGAAAGACCACTGCAGTATATATATATATATATATATATATATATATATAAACTTATATATACATTTTGATGTAATAAAGAATTCATATGTGGGACAAGGAGCACCATATTCTGTAAATGAAACCATCGTAAGAGAAAATCAAAATTTTCTAATACTTAGTTTTCTCTAAAGAAATACACTGTATAATATTGTAGTAATACGACGGGCTTTATATAATTTATTTTTAGTATATAACTGAAATTCGTGAAGATACAAATCATTCCATGTAATGAAATACAACTTTAAGACGCGTTCTAAATAATTACGTTCCTTTCTGAAGAGGAGCAATAAAAACTTTAAAAACGTGGTACGTAACCTAAACATTAGAATTTTCTATTGAAAACATTATTGAAAGTTCTTGCAAGTCATTTCTTTCCATTAAGAGCACTTTTAATGCGAAACGTGTGAAATCTACACTTAAAAGAAAATACTACAATATTTCAGTTTTTGCTAATGCGAGAATGAACTCATAAATCACATTTGTAGAAATAAGCATATGACAGCTAATTATTTTTTGCTATAAACATTTCAATTAACGCAACCATAAAATGCGATAATACGTTTAACCACCTCATGAATTAGATAACAAACAATTACCGATAACCATTTTCACTCATTCTTTTAATTAAGGAACTATTTTACAACCTCATAAATTAAAATGGCAGCTATAAACGTGTAAAATGAACGAAATTTCAAAGCAGTTACATCATGCTCGATGAGTCAGATTAACTGGAATATTATGAAAGTTTTCTAGAGTTTATGACTTATTGAAGTTTCTGTTATATAAAGTCGTGAAAGAAGGCAAGAGATCAGTCATTTACTAATAGTTGGTCTATTTATAAAGTATTTGCCGACAATCTTTTTTGGTGGTTACTATGAGCTGTAATAAAAGAAATATTGCATGCAAGGTCACGTTGATATTTTATACTTGTCAAAACAATGTATTTATGAGTTTAACAAATATAACGCTGGAGGTACAAAAATAAATATTATTGAAAGATTATTAAACGGAAATGGAAAGCAGAATAAAGTTTACCGGTAAAATCAACACGGACGAACACAGACTAAGAACTAACGTGACACGACCCTTAACCTCGTGTGTTAAACAGGGATAAACGGCGCGTTTTACGATAAAACAATTCATAATTTGACACTAACTGGATCGTTAAAACGCGAAAACGATGTAAATTCTTACAACAGAGGTGACTATTCTTCTTGGTGGATACGGAAGAATCTCGAATGTGACGTATAGAGATAATTATTATATATAATCAAGAACTTGATTAAAAGGATTCATTTGCGTTTGATTCCTTCTAAACCCAAGTAACATGTAAGATTTAAATTTGCGTTTTGATTCTTTCTAAAACCAAGCAAGTTGTGTCGTTGAGTAAAGATCGATCATGCAGAGTTGCAATGAAAGGTATATAATTAAATTAGTTTTACGAGTAAGATAGGAGTTCTCTACTGCAATATATTGATGACATCATTGTTTTGTAAAATACGATAAAGACCGACCGAACATTCTTCGAACGAAAACTACTCTCAAGTTCATTGATTAAAGATAGAAGATGCACTTTTTGATGGAGATCTATCATGGAAATGGAAAGCTTTTAATGCCGTTAATTACGTTGGAAATGAGTTCTTAATAAGTATTATATGACCATAAGAATTGCAACTATAAATTTTAGATTTCTTTGTTTATAACTGATGAGAATATTATAATATGGATAATTTAGATTCAGAATTTGTTTTCATGTTTATTATTTGTGAAGCGGGTAGTTTGCATAATATTTTGAGCCAATGTTCGAAGCGTTTTGACCTTGTAACATAAATTTTTTCCCTCGCGAATATCAGATAGCAAATTGGACCACCATATACCATAAACCCTTACCTGAGATTCGAGAACTTCGGTCGAGAATTTCTTATTAATGAAGGAAGCCCAAGGTAAAGTTGGATGAAAAACGGCTTGAGGAAAAGAAAAACTCTTTAGAGATAAACGGCTAGTAGAGTGTTAGCTCTGGGTAGATCATGAGCTTGGATCATGGGTTGTCTGTTGACCAAAAATATAGATAAAGAGCGCCACCGTATTTTTTAATACAACAACATACAAAGATACATGTACTTGTACTAGGGGAATGCGGAAACCTTAAATCTACACCGCTTATATAGCCACAAAACCTGTATATCAACCTTGCAAAGCACTTACCAAAATATCAATTGCCAGATGTGTTACAGATGTCTCGACTTAACCTGTGAACAAACAAATGCACAACATGGACACCGTTTGTGTCAAAAATAATATAATTTAATTTAAGTTCCAAGAATATATACACCCAGGGTATTTGTTATCATAGGACACAGTTAACCTCTTGCTTACTAAGATTCTATAAATTTCACTTGAATTTTTAATAATAAAAGAGTTAAGCAAAAATAGATTCTATTCAATTAAATTCTCTTGGTTTGTTTCAGCATTAACTTTTTCAACAAAAATTTACATAAAAAGAAACTAGTATGGTTCTGTCTTCAAAAAAAAACACAAAGATCTTTAAATTCAATACTTCTACGTAAGTTTACTGTAAGGTATATGCTTCCTTAATTAAATTTCAAATTTTAATTATAGTCATCAGTAGTACTACGGTCGACTTTAAAAGTGAGAAACTAGATTATTTTACGTCTTATAAAAATGTACCATTCAAACAAAGAATAAGCTTTACTTTATATCCTACAAAAAATTCATCATGTTCTTAAAAATTAAATTACATGACCTCAAAATAACCAAAGATATTTTTAATGTAACGCAGAATAACATGTGGTAATTATGTTGAATAACTAGATATTTTTGACATCACATGTCAATAACAATTTTTTAGGGAAGCCATAACTGTCCTCTTGTAAAACGAATATGAGGCAAACTACGTAGCCATCTTTAAAATTTTGTAAAGTTACGAAAATAGAACGGGATATTTCTTACTAAATGAATTCTAAAATAACTAAATCAAAGTAAAATTTCAACCTTCCATCATACGTAAAACATTTAAATAAATACAACTTAAATTAAAGGTTAAATGTCACTCACGTGCTGAAGTACAGTTCAATCAAAAAAAACTTGAACGTTTAAACCAGAACCAAATAACACCAGATGTCTACAATTCCATGTACATCTGCAATGCACGCAATATAATAACATACTATTATGCTGTATTTTACGTTGGAATTTTCAGAAATCTTCAGAACAAAACATTATCCAACCATATAAAATCTGCGTTAAGTATGTCCAATTATTATCTTGTTTTCTAAATTTCAAACTAAATATTGATTTCAGTGGTATTGCATGTTTTAATGATGGGAACTTCAATCTTCTTCGGTCTGCAGGAATCAACTAACTTTGCTGATGGTGGAATTCAGAATAAAACCATCACCAAGAGCTGTCAGGAACCACATTCAGACACGAAGGTATTTGCTAATCAGCTTCTTTTACGAACTCTATTCCAGGCCACGTGCCTAAGCATATTGACTTTTCTATGCTCCGAAGAGCTGCTTACTTCTTCAAGCGCTAAACGAATAGTGAAACGAAATAACAGACAAGCGACTAGGATTGTAGAAACTTAGACATCAAAAGTGAAGGAGCGCATAATCCATTATATACTTTATAAATTATTTTTAGTGATCAGACAATTATAAATTATATTTTTATCTTATTGCAACATGATATTAGATTTATAAGGAAAGTGTAACTGAGTAAAAAAATACGCTACAACCTTTGATAAATTATCTGTGAAGAGTTTTTGGTCAAACGCACTTACAAGCTTGGTAATAAGAGATAGACAAATTAACCAGCTATTAATTAAAGAGGATTTTATAATTTTTAACAAAGACTAGATAAGAGTTATTAAGTAACTTGTAGGAATTATTTTCTTTAAGAACTTAAACTGTAAGCTGTTTTATAAATTCTTTTGTATGAAAGAAAAATTGTGTTTGAATGTATATATGTTTCATGAGATTGCTGTGTTTTATTTCCTTTTTGTAAATTCCCAGTATAAAATCCGTTGAGCTAGCTAGGCAAAGCAAAGAAAAATAACAACTAGGGCCCCCTCATCTCAGAGGCCTAACACAGTAATAATGGCAGGTAACCAAAATTATTTCATATTCACATGTAACGGTATCTTGATGAAAGTCTATTACTGCAATTAATTCACCATCACGTGCGTCCTTGCAAATTACATCGAATTTTTCCTTAATAAAAATTAACAGTGTGAACGGTAGAGTTAAGCTCAGCCATCTTGTAACACAACTACGTGCAACCTCATAATTTATATTTAATTTTTCCTACGTGCGCAATAATATGTTTCGTTAGGAGCCTGAACAATTGACACTAGTCACTTTAATGCTATTCGCATTTTTCACTGACAGGATCTCAAAGACCTCCTGCCTTCTTCAAATGGGATCTCTTATACAAAGTGGCTCTTTTAAGAGTGTGGGAGTGGGTTCCTATGGAAGAACAATTAATATTCATTTGAAATAACTGAAATACAAATAAACAATTTTACAATATTCACTTATGCTGAAACATTTATTCTACAATCATAATCAAATGTGGCGAAACCGTCTTGTCTCAGCAATCCTTTTCGATGTATTCCCTAGACGGAGGACGGTTATTCCGAATAGGTCTCCTTTGCTTTTGGTTTTCTAATTCTATCACATTATGCGCTACCTTTTTCTACAATCCAGTAAAAACACGCCATAAATTTTTTCATACAAAGAAATTTTTTAAAATAAAGTGCCTCTCCCAAATATGACTCCGTTACTGGGATGGGTGTATATTTTTTGACAATTAGCTAATTTTACATAATTTATAAATAAATGCAAATAAAATTTCAATCAATGTTTAGCTTCTATTAAGATTACATAATTGCAATAATGAATACAAATATTTTCCTAAAAACAACATACATACCTAACGTCACACGGGTCAGCTGTTATTAGAAGAAGTTCAACAGAAAAACACTACATCACTCAATAATGTCATTACACCATTGTTCCCGTTTTCCATATTGTTATACCTGACATTCTATATTGCCTTTTATAAGAATACAAAGACATCTAAATACCAACTTTTTTTATAATTATTGCATTATCCACTCAAAATACTAAATTTTCATTCTTTAGACAACACTAAATTCCACCAATAAAGTTTATATTTAAAAGCAATACACACATGTACATAATTATAGATTATAAACATAAAAGCTCATATTTTACTCATTGTTGAATTTCCAATATATCTTTAAATTTAATGATGTTCAGATACCATCACTATTTCAACTTTCTTTTGTTCCAGATAACACAGCTTTCTAAACACAACACAAAATCCAAACTTTTGTGGAATAAATTCTTAAATTTTTTCCCCTTTAACCGGTCGTAACAACGTAAGTTCTACGAACATGTGATTGAAACAAATCCTGCCCTTGCAAGCGTTGTTCAAAAAAGTACCCATATTCCGCATTTTCCTTTCGGTGAAGTCGATGTTTACGTCTTGAAGCTGTATTTCTTTTCAACTTAATTTCCCATTTTCAAGCTTAATTCTTATATCTTATTTTCATTTTCTACAAATTTTGTTCTCAGAATGTAACATATTTAATCTATGCTGAATAAAGAAATTATTGTCACGTTGGTTGTGTAAAAGTCATGCAGTTTGTATTATTGCGGTGTCCTTGATGGTTAAGACGGAAGACGCATCCATTGTAAATTATCTTTTTATAGGAAATGGCATACGTAGTTTTTTGCAATATTAAGATCTGTTTTATTTGCGATCCTAAATTAGATCATTGTCCTGGATTATTACGTTTACAATGTTTTTAAAAGGAATAATGTGATACCTTATTATCTGAATTATCTTCATAGAAATAAAATTTCAAATATCATGTCTAATTAATATTTGCTATTTGTGAAATCTACCAGACAAAGTGCGTCCATATTTAATCTGGCCATCCGAATTTAATATTTATATCTTATCTGATTTATAGTTAACGCAACTAGAACTCGTTACACAATTAATTTTGAACACCGTGGCTATGAATTCAGAAATTCGCATCTCTATCCAAAACAAATGACAAAAGACTGTGTACCTTCTGATTTAATCAGCCCATACAAATGTAAGTCGCTTTGCAGTACTGATAGTTGTAGTTGTAAAATAGAGGCGTCGTCGTGTATAACTTTCTGCAAATGTGACACCAGTATTGGTAAGAATTTTGAATTTGAATAACATGTATTTTTAGTATGTCGTATTGTCTATTTTCTCCCATAAAGGTATTCAAATACGGAAGAAGTTTGTTTAAATTTATAATATCTTGCTGTTACTGTTCATAAGATTTAGTGTTCTGAAAAATCCAAACGGGCCAAATTCTTCGAGGACAATATAGGCTTTAAAAGGGTTACAGTACTAGGAAGCAATCTCATTTACAAAATTAAAAATCATCGCTAATATTTTGCAAACGACGATCCTCTTAGCGGCCAGTACTAATTTAAATTGTATAGAGTTACTTACTATTATTATATTGTAGACATTTTAAGCGTTGAATAGATCATCAATTAATAAGTCAGAAACTGTTATTAACGAAATTACAAAAGATGTAAGTCAATTAATTTTATCTGTGATATAAATTTTTCACAATCATTAAATATGTATTTGAATGTATAACTTGTTGCCCAACAGTGTTCATTTTGACAGTTCACTCACTTTGCGGTATGAATCAACCATTGCCAACAATTAAGCTACTAGAAGGATCTGTAAACTTGAGCAGCTCTATATAAGTACATTAACCGTAAAAAGCACATAATGACTTTAATTTGAACCTTAAATCTTTCATACGTTAGATATTGCAGATGACAGGGTCCCAAAAGAGCAATTGCTTATTCCAAAGTACATCATTTACATGTTGATAAGATATTTTGTCAGTTCTTAAGAGAAAACATGGATCGAGTCCCAAAGCTCGTCACCTTCATATCATATTCTCAAGTGTTTACGTGCCAAGTCTGAAAGCTGGGAGCAAAATGCTACATTTTTATTTTTATCTGCCTTTCTGACGCATGAATATTTAACAAGCAAGCAGACTTAATCTGTATCAAGGGAGCGGAAAGTAACCAATATGAGTTCTTTAGCACACCCCTCACTAACTTGCTTCCTCTTAAAAGTTTATCTGAAATTATAAAACACATGAGTCGTGAAACGCAAGCATTTAACAGCTCCGACGGGGTTGGCAAAAATTTGTGATTAAGGACACGCTGTTGTACCAATGTATATATTAAATTGCTTGATCATATCATAAAACAACACCGTAATATGCTTACCGTGTATCATAAAAACCAATAAGCGGGTAAGTTAAAACAAAACCGCGCAAAAGAAGGGGGACGGCAGTAAAACAGGAATTCACATGAGAAAATATTTCAAGGTAGGGGAGGCGATTCGGTGAAAATTTTATAGAGAGAACGGAAAACATAACATTTGCTTTTGGATGAAAACCCTTTATCAGTTCCAATTTGCTCATATGGATTCACCAGACAATGCAGGCTTTAATGTGACAGGATTAGTAACCTCTTAATTAAATGAATGTACCTCAAAGGACAAAACCAGAACTTAATCTTACACCACGCCAGAGTTATATATGAAGCTTAATTAAAATTTGTGGATATAGGAGGGAAATGTGTTTTCTGCTTTTCTTTTTATAGGAGTCTAAGGTAATTAATTGATTAAAATATTTATATTATTCGCAAAGCTCTAGCGTAATATGCCTTGTGATTAACTTTCTGCACTTGATACTGTATTTATTATCTTTTACATACTTTTGGACAATATTCTAGATAACCAACAATGGCCTGTAGTTCTCTCAGAAAGCTTAGAACAATTAATTTTTGAGTTATGAATAACTGTGTATATTTCAGTAAAAATTCAATAAAAATAGTAAACAAAACATTATTATCAAAAATGATAAATCGAATTGGCCTCAGAACTTACCGATACGAAAAATAAGTGCATTTATTTTAAGCAAAAGCTTTCTAATGCACCTAGTAGAATAGTGTAAGAAATAATTCAAATGAACACAAGTAGTATAACTATGGAGAAGCTGGGACAGCCTTTTTTAAAGGGTCATAAATATCTTGTAAAGGGTGTGTGTATTATGGAAAAGAGAAGTATGTATGTGTGAAGGTCATGTATGTGTAGTGTGTGTGTGTGTGTTAGTATTAGTTAGGTTTGAGGATAACAATAGTATGGCTATGGAGAAGCTGGCCGGCCCTTTTTAAAAGGATCATAAATATCTTGTAAAGGGTGTGCGTATTATATAAAAGAGAGGTATGTATGTGCAGGTGTGTGCGTGTAGGGTGTAGGGTATGTATGGTTCGTCGGTGAAGTTAATGTGAAGTCGTGCCGCCGCCCTCATGATAAAAGTGTGTGTAGATATCGATCGTTGGGGGTGTGTGTGTGTGCGGTGTTGTTGTTGTTTTATTTTCGAAAAGAAAGGTATGTATCGTTATGTGTATAGGTGTGTAGGGGGGCGTGCGTGTTTTAGTCTAAGACGAAATATCGTAAGGGCGCGCAAGTGGTGCGAACGTGTTTTTGTTTTAAGAGCGTGTTTTCGGGGGGGTGGTGGTCGCGTTCGAGAATAAGTCTGGGTAAATAACCGCCCTCCGAGAGAGAAGATGATGAAAGTGCGCTATTTAATTCGTATACATTGTATGAACGAATGCATAATAGAGACGATGATGGGTTTGTAGTAATTTAAAATAACTAAAAAATTAAAAAATTAAATACTAACCAACTTCCCGCCGCCCGGACGTGTCGGGGTAATAAGAATCGTTTATTTATGAGAGGTCGATGTAGAGGTCAAGTATGTGTGTAGGCGGCGACTTCTTTGTATGCGAGTTTGTAATGATTTAAAATAACGCAGAGATTTCAGATCGTCGGGCAAGAGAAAAAAAAACGGGGTCACGATTATCTCATCGGACACGTGCAGGACGTTTTAAGTAATCTTTAATAATTTGAAAATGTTACGCTCGATATGTCGTAGGCAATTATGATGAAGTATAAGGAGAATAAGGCTGGGGGAAAATAACCGCAAGGGTTTTTTTATTACAGGTGTCAATAAGAAAAAATTGCGTGCTGCGTTTGTATTTGAAAAAAAAAATTTCTCCCCTACTACGAATAATAGTTTCGTCGTCTTGGTAAAAAGAATATCCAAAATATTTTTCTATTTATTATTGTGTAATTATTCGAACGGTAAACATCGTGTGTCGAAAGTGCAAAAAATGTCTCAAGCTTCGGACGAATTAAAAATTCCAGACGCGCCTACCTCAACGCGTGCAATTTTAAAACAATTGAAAAGTGCTTGCAACGTAGGTCGAAAACGTCACTACGAATCGATGCTGCTAAATCTGAAATGTAATCAGATTGTTTCTAATGCAAAAAGCAAGCGTGATAGGGCGATCAGAGGGGCAGGTATTAGTAAAAAGAATGGATCCGGCGATAATACTAGTGCGAAGGACGACGACGACGAGGGTTATGCGAACGACGTCGAAGTCGACGATCCTGCTGAAAATTTCGATAGATTAACAACAAAGAAGAATGTCAAAAGACGTAGAACGTCGAACAATATCGTGTGGGTCGATTTGAAATCGGCTTTCGCCCGCAGGATACGTTCGAGTGCTGTGGTCAATTTATATCACATAGATCCCATGCAATTTTTAGAAGATGCATTCGCCCTAATAGAGCGACGTTTGAGAAAATGTTTGAGAAAATTCGGCTCTTAAAATTAATTTCGTGTTTAACGGTGAATACGTAAAGCCCAACGCATCAACATCATCATCGTCTTCAGAAGCCGTGGATACATCGTCATCATCATCGTCGTCGTCGCTCAGACATTAATGCGGTTTTATAATATAAAAATACAAAAGACAATGCAATTTCTTTATCGTTACAAGATTTTAATTATTTTTTATAATAAACATGCAATTCACAAAATAAAATATGGTTTTATTCAAAGGTCCTTTATTAGATAGTGCCCATGAGGCAAAGTATCTATTCCGTTAGACAAAATGTATCTTTTATCATCTTGATAACTTAAAGCAATTTTCGTCTGACGTATGGAATATACCTTATGCAAATATGATTGTATGCTATTTTGGTCTCGTTCTATGACTACTTTATTTCGTAACGTATCGAGATAGTGATCGAAACAGATTTGCCGATCGACAATGTACTTTTTAACACCCTTAGCCTTCTTTATTATCTCACGGCCTTCTATTTTAAAGAGTACATTTTCGATCGAAGGCCTACAAAGTGCGTTAAAATACGACCTCTAGTTTCGTCTTTCATAAGACCAATGACTTTTTATTAATTAAAGGAATTTTATAGATGTTATCGGGATCATAAGCGCTCGTATCAAATTTTTCTAGATTCGTCTTTATACACTCTTCATAGAAATCATTGCACGTCACACTATACAAAAGGCTGTCGGTGTCCATGTAGCATAATTCGCAATTATTTGCAAATTTTGCCTTCATGAAATCGTAGTGAAAATCATATAATTCAATTTTGATAATTCTAAGATGGCCATACCTATGTAGATAGGTTTGTTGAACTCTATCTCTATTTTGCTCAATTCGATCGCGACCAGATTTTTGTCAAAAATCGTCGCCGAATGGAAATTTGGTTTGGAAATTAAAGATAGAGCGCCATACCGACCGCTCCAATGAGTCACTAATTTTATGACGCTTTTTTTCCTAACATTCTCCATTGTTTTACCAAAAATGGAATTGTTTGCAAATTTATATAGATTTTGTGCAAATTCCGTTTTAGCCTCCGTGCGCATTCTTGTATTTAATTCGACAAACGGTCTCAACCAAGGAGACTGACCGAATTCTAAAACCTTATGAACGCGCGTCATAACTACGCCCGCAGATAAATAAACCTGGAGATTTCTGTAATGCACAACGTAGTTGCACTTTGTCGTGAGAGTGCACATTAATTTTGAAAATTTCGAACCCGGTGGCGTGCCCTGTTCTGGGCACATCGGCAACTCTTTCTGAGCGTCGTGAATGTCCGTAGGAAATTCCAAGTCGCATTCAATAATATAACCTTTATCGCTCGTAATGCTCACCGTTGTAACATTAAATTTTAATATTTCTTCAGGCGTTAGCCATTTGAAATCCCGTAAGGCAAATAGCAAGATTCGGCATGACCATAGAGATTATTAATATCTCCGTAAAATAAAATTTATTCGGCTTGGATGGATCATGCGTTTGGGGATAATATTTATTATTGGATTCTACATATCGTTTTACGACTTGAGTAAGGCCCCCGAATGCCTCTTTCGATCATTAAAACATGTCGACGTCACAAATTAGTTCTAGCCTGATTTTAGTATATAATAACATGCTAGACCACGAGTAGCTCAAAGTCACAAAATTTAAGGGATCCAATTTGTATGTTTCAAGACAATTTTTCTAAAGTCTTGGAATATATCGCAAAATAAAGAATGTCGCATTTTAAATATAGGTCCGCGTAGTCGCCTAAATTTTTGCATTTAAAAGTGCTCCATACGGTTTGCGCATGAATATATTCCGATTCTTCAATATGTGATTCATTAAGATTGCTATAAAAACATTCTATAGGAGGAAGATTTTCTTCGCTTAATTTCAAAATGTCATCCAAATACTCGTAGGAAAAATACCCTTGCGCATTAGCAATTTAATGCGATCCGGGTTTAGTGAACTAAATTCCTTTTTTAAAACTTTAAAGTCATCGAAAGACAACTCGCATGCTAATTTTTCCAATGACATTGCCATAAAGCGAAAGGAATCTATGAATCTGAACGTCACATTTGCGTCGTTGTATTTTTTAGAAAATGTTATGTATTTTCATTATTCAAGGGTATTATATTCATGGGGCCTTCGAAAGCGTTAGCAAGCTCTTTAATAATAAAATGAGCATCATAATTGCTCAAATTATGATAGACTACGGAATTGGAAATAACCTAAAATTTAAATTACAGCTGCTATGCGCAACACCTCTTACAGAACCATTCATGTGATCGTGATCGATAACCTTTTCGTCGTCCGGCAAGAAATCGACTTCGCAAATAAAGCACGTTTTTGCCGTCGAGGCATCTATAGAGGACGTAGCAGGCTCATTTTTTTAAAAATGCGCTCCCATAACATATGGCAATATGTTTTAATTGTCACAAACCAAGAAATGCAGTCTGTGCCTGTGTATGAGCTGTAATATGAAAGAGATTCGTCATATCCACAATAAAAATAATATCCTATTGAAAACGGAATATGTTCCTGGTATTTGAAAGTGCGTTCTGATTCGGAAGCTCGATCGGTTTTTTTAATAAGGCATTCTATGTCGGAATAAACCACCATCGGCACAGGTATTTTATACCTAAAATCTTTAAATTGTAAATATTTGTTTTTTCGGAGGTAAAATAACACGACACTCGTTAAGTTTTTCGCATACTTGCTCGTGGACATCGAGACGTTTGCGATCGTAAAAATAGGAGAGACATCTATCGCATACGTAAAAGTGGCCCGTATGTTTAGTTAATTGGCCTCTCACAAGTGAGGCTAAATTTTTTATAAGACAATAATGATATCTAACGCCCCGTTTATAATCTTTAATATTTTTTTAATTCTTCCAAACTTTCCAACTTTATCTGCCTCGTCGCCGCCGTCGTCGTCGTCGTCGTCGCCGTTGACGTCTTCGCCGTCGTCAGAATTAAATTTTGACGACTCGTCGACATACGCATCTTCAACAATCAACAGATTAACGTGTTTATCTCGTTTTTGGCTAGTTAATTGTACCGGTGTTACAATGTATCGAGCGCGTTTTAAAATAAGAGCAAAACATTTACAGAAATATCATTCTGCTTTTCGAATTTCGATATATCCGATATAGGCATGGGGCTGACCAAATTTTTCATATTAAAAATTTCTGCAAAATGCGGATACGAAGTTGTGCGATTAGCATGCTTACCTGCTGTAGGCTTGATTATTCCGGCTAAAACGCTCCAATAAAAGCATGAAAATTATTGTTTCTAATATTTAAACAGGCCTTTTTGTTTTGAATTGCGATAGGAAGAGGCATGAAACAACTCGCGTGAAACATATCATAGCATTTATTAATATTAACATTTAGAAATAATATTTCGGATAGCGTGAATCCTGACCCGTGCATTGCGTCGTTCTCTATTTTATCCAACAAGCGTGTTGCGATATTGCACGCAAACCACTCGTTAAACTTCTCTAAATTGCCGAAACAGATTAAAAGTTGGGCGTCGAAAATACCTAGTTTGAAACTCATTTTCGTTACGCGCGACGGAAAATTTGAAAAAATCGCACGCTAACACGACATTAATTTTAAGGTTTACCGAGTGATTTTTAAAATCGTATACAATTTGGATAAAATTAGTTTTACAATCTTCGATAAATAAATTAAGATCTTTATGTGCAACATTAATAATTTGAGCTGTTTGAATTCTCGATTTAAACGCAGACACGATTGGCTTCCAAACCAATTCAGAATGTCGAGGCGTGCTCCGAGAATACATCCATTGTTTAGGAACATTCTGCCGCAGTAGTTTTTTTAATAGATTTTTAAATAGCATTTTATATCTTTTCATATGGCATAGAAGATTTTCGAATAGATTCAGATAACTAGCCGAGAGCGAAGAAGAAGTTTGTTTCACCGTTCTTAAAATCGATTCGGTGTTGTGAATGTGTGATTTTAATATTCGAACCCAATTGCGAAATACTTTAGTTTTACGACATTTCGTTAAAATTGCGTGCACTTTTCGATACAACTGTAGCATCTGATCACAACACATCGAAACGCCCGCGTCCGCTTCGATTTTTCTGTTAGTTAACATTTTTTTTTTCGTATTTCAATGCCAACTTTCTGTATTTTGAACCGTGCAATTTTACTAATACGTTTGGCGTATCGTCTTTGGGCGATAAATCGCAGGACCATAAAATGGCTTCTAATTCGGCATGCAGTTCCCGTTTTATTCTAACAATTTGTACGAGTTTAAAAATCTTATACAAAAGGATAAGTCTATAGCATATTTTTCTGAATCTGTAATTTTTAGATGATTTTATAGAAAATACATCTGTCGTTCTAACACATTTCGTTTTTAAGTAGTGTTTGCATATCATTTTGATGCGTATCAAATACCTTTTAGTATTTAATTTTTATATATAATCTTTTAAAGCTATGCTTTAATTAAACACATTTGTTGAACGTTTACGTGACTTTGTCGGAAAATGTGTGATTTAGAAAGCCAAACTACAGGTCCAACCAAAGTAGTAGGGTCTTTAGTGAGGAACCAGACTAAGACAGGTCCCCGAAAGAGAGCAGCAGCTTTCTCGGTACCTAACGTGACAGAGACCATAGGGTCGGTGTGGCATTCTACGACACACTATTGCGACGTGGAAGGTAACGAGTAACCACCACATTATCTTATCTTATAGAAAATGTAGAGAAAGTGGTTAGATGTCAAGAATACATAGGTAGTTTATATTTGGGAGAAAATAACAGCATTAGAACAGGAATCAGACATTGAAAAGGACGACTTGGGATATCCTATACTTAGAGATGAGTTTGAATTAGCATTAAAAGGTCTGAAAACGGCTGTAATAGAATTAGAGCAGGAAGATAAGTAAATAGTAGGAATGGGGTGAGACAGGGATGTGCCCTCATTTGGAATTACTATGCAGGGACAAAAGATTCATATGCTTAGATTTGCAGACGATATAGCGGTATTAGCATCTAGCAGGAAGAGTTGTTACATGCCAAAATTGGCAATATACCATTTTAGATTTAGTTACAATTTATAAATTAATTCCCGCGTATTTTTAGAGTAATATTAACTTCCGTCGTCGCTGACAGTCGCGCCTGCGCAGAGCAAATGCAGGGGTGCGCGAGTGTCGAAAGCGAGACTAGGCCACGAAACGGTAACCAAGCAAGATCTATCTGTGTGGTGTGTGTCCTTTCTTTTAGGAATAGGTATGTAGGTACCTTGTAACGCCATCATTCTGCAATGTTTTATATGTAGGATTAAACCCTTATTTAAAAGCAAGTATTTCTTATCTCAAAGGCAATTAATGCATCACACTAACAGACCCTGTCGACTACCTGACCCGGCAGGAGGAGAATTCAATGCACCAGTGGTTACGATAAGTCCATTGTTAAAAGGCCTTTCATTTCAAAGAGCATTTGAAAATACATGTTCAATTTACATTTATTATATGCCATAACTATTAGTAACTTTTGTGAGATATAATTGTAAAAAAACCCTACTTCGTGGTTTTGCGATTGAAGTTTTTGTAGAAAATGAATCTTCAAAATGATTTCTTGGCCAAAGTGAATAAAGTTCAGGCTAAAAGCTACTTAGGTATTGTTTGATGTCTTCTCAGATTGACAAGCTCAGTCATTGTAAGCCAAATGTTTGTCAGAAGTTCCTAATAGAATTCTATTTAGTTGAGTACGTACCTTGTAATAATAGTCTAAGGTTTAACATTTAACAATGCAGTCAAGATGACTTAAACAAGTCTAATACAAATATAATATAGTGTTTGTTTAAAGTACAGGTACGTATTAGGTCGATACCCTCCCGATGTATACAATTACAAGCAAAACTAAACCACCCTCCTTTGTCCGTCTTAAACTGTATGCGTAAATTGTTACGGACGTTCAGTTGTTGTTTATACGTGAAGTGTGTAGTTAAATTACTCTTAGTATGAAGTCATAACCAACGACTAAAGTAACGCGTAGTTAAAATAAAGATAAAGAATCTATAATTGTTGGTATTTTGATTATAAATACTAAAAGCTTCTGTGCTAATATTGTTTGGATTACATGCATACATTTTACATTGGGTATGATGTGAATTACATGTGTTAGTTTAATTTTTTGTATAATTAATTATTAAGTTACTTCCCCTATTTTAAGTCAGTTATATATAATATTCGAAGCTTTGTGCATTTAATCTGCTCTGGTATAAGCGTGTTTGCTTTTATATTTGATATCATCATTATGTCAGAAGGGCCTTCTAGAGACAGAGATATAGGTAGAAATGGGAATCTGGTGCGTCAAAAGAAAAAGAAAAGTTGAAAAGGCTCTGTCTAACCAAACCATGAGTTCCAGTATGATAAAATTTCTTAAGAAACCTTCATCAGGACCGGTCGGTACTACAATAACATTAAAGTCTTATGACTCACTTGTACAGTTTCTGAACCAACTTCAGATCCAGAGTTGGCAGAATCTACAGTTATTCGTCTCTGAACCCAGTAACAGTAAAAAGTTAGCCTGTGACGACAAAATTCGTGACTCAATGATTCAAAACAAGCATCCCATTTCACAGCGTTATTTATGGATTCTGATCCGGAGAAGTGGGTATTTCCAATAACGGACTCGCAGTGTCATGACTTAATTCAAAACGGTCCTCACCAAAACCTAGAGACGTCTGACGAAAGTTATCCCAGAGACGATGATAATAGACATTTTCTAAATTCCACTTTAATCGAAAATTGAGTAATGGAAAACCAACATCGCAGGTGGTTAATTTACTCTATATCTGAAGATAAAGTTTATTGCTTTCCATGTAAACTTTTTCCCATTTGCAAACACAGATGGTAAAAAGATTTTGCGACTGGAAAGATTTGAGTCGAATATTGCAAAGACATTAACAAAGTCATAGACCCATGGTGCGCATGAGTAAATGGATTGAATTTTATAAAGGAATTAAACACGGAAAAACAATAGATGCAGAAAACGAGAGACTGGTTAAAGAATCGCAAAAGTATTGGTACAACTTGTTTGAAAAGTTGATTGATATAATTAACTACTTAGCTTCACATAATCTGGCATTTAGAGCTCATCGAGAATCTCTTAATTTTAATTTAAATAATAGCGATAATAGTGGCAATTTTATAGACCTATTTAAATTGTTATCCAAATATGATCTGACACTACGGGAACACCTGCAACGCATTAATAAAAAACAGCTTAATCAACATTATTTGAGTCAGGATATTCAAAACGAATTAATCACATTAATGTCTAAAACAGTTGTTGATGAGATTATACAAAGAGTCAAACAAGCAAAATACTACGGGTTTATGCTTGATTGCACCAGGATGTCAGCCGTGTTGAATAAATGTCGATAACATTAAGATTTTGTAATTCTTCAACTGGAGCGATAAAGGAGCACTTTGTTGGGTTTATTGCCGTCGCAGAGACAACAGGAAAATATTTAACAAATTCAATATTACAAGAACTAGAAGGAAATGGTTTAGATATCCAAAATTGTCGAGGGCATGGATACGATAATGGCGCTAATATGGTCGGCATTAACAAAGGAGTGAGAACTAGAATCCTTAATATTAATCCAAGAGCGTTTTCACGCCTTGTGGATGTCACAGTTGAATTTACTGTTGATAGATGCAAGTAATTCTTCTATAATTGCCAAGACGTTTTTCGGCTTTATCAATAAAATATACCTTCTATTTACGAAATCAAGCAAGCGTTGGGGTCTCCTTAATACCAAATTAAAATTAACATTAAAATCCCTATCTGAAACAAGATGAGAGAGTAGAATAGAAGCAGTTAAAGCGATATTGTTGCAATTTGATGATGTTGTCGATTGTGTAAATGACCTGAAAAACAAAACTGAAGATTCCGAAACTCTAAGTGACTCTGAAGCTGTACTCAACGAAATGTTAACTTTTGAGTTTATTGTTGCAATACACGTTCGGTACGAGATTTTACTGCGCGTGAACAATTTAAGTAAATTATGGCAATCGGTTCAAGTTAACTTGAAGATCGCTGTTGATACTTTACGTTTGCTATGTAACTGGATTCAAGAATACCGTGATACAGGATTTGAAAAAGTGTTGCAGAAGCCAAATTTTTTGTGGAAAAAGGTAGTTATGAGATTTCATCTCAATTTAAAGAAAAAAGATTGGCCAAAAAGAAAAAAATGTTCTCGTATGAAAATATTGATGAACGAATACAATCTGCTGAAATGCAGTACAAAGTTGACTTTTTTATTAAGGTGTTAGATGCTATCATAGTCGACGCCGAATGCCGATTCAAATCGCTCCATAATTATTTTGAACAATTTGGCTTTATTTTGACATAAATTATTTAAAATCTATACCAAAGAGAACCTTCTTAAACATTGTTATGATTTAGCTGCAATACTTCGGGATGTCGAAAACAGCGACATTCAGCCTTTCAAACTATGTGAAGAACTTCTGCTTTTACAATCGAATTCACTAATAGACTCTATCAAAAATGTCAAACAACTTATACAGTACATTTTAGAAAATAATTTGCAAGAAGTATACCCAAATGTTTACATAACAATCAGAATTATGCTTACAGTTCCGGTCACTACAGCTTCTGCTGAGAGAAGCTTCTCAAAATTAAAATTAATTAAGACCTACTTACGAAGTACCATGGGCCAAGAGAGACTATCTGCGTTGTCAATTTTATCGATTGAAGCAAAAATAGCGGCTGGTCTAAATTATGATACAATATTGAAAAAATTAGTGAAACTAAAAGCAGAAAAGTTCGTATATTGTAATTTGTGTTTGAGTGTGTAATACGTCTATTTGTGTTCGGTCGTCTTAAAACTATTTAATGTTAAATTTGCGTTTAGAACAAGAGTCAGGTGCTTCATCGCTTCGAGCTTTACGCCGCTTCAGAAGTGTTAGCTTCACTATCCATATAACAATTATACATGCTTCGATAATAATATGATCCACCAGACTAGAGCTCTGAACGTTACGAGTTATAATGTTTCGTGTCAATTAATCTTAACGGATAAAAATGTCGCAGTGAAATTTGCATGTTAAATACCATGAGTGTATTTGGAATTTCATCAGAGACCATTTTGTGCAACTAGCCGCCTATGGATATTGGATATTTCCTCACCTCGTTATTTCCAAGTAAGTCCTTAATCATAATTATTAATTTTAAAAAATTATTTGGTTGTACTTCTTTGACAAATAACATGTGAACCCAAGTGTTATATATTGTAGACACTCAAATTGTCTATTCACCTTCATTCATGTATCTTACCTTTTACTACGTACAGTTAATTTGCTCCTTGAGTTCTAATTAACCGCCACAGTTTGATTAGCTTAGCAACAAAATACTTATATATACCTAGTATGTATTGGTATAATTCAGGTCATTAAACGTTTTGTTTTGGGCTCTGAGAAATGTTAGGGGCCTCGAAAGACTGATGTCGCCGACACCCACGTTTGGTCTAGCGCCTCCACTGCCTATTATGTATTATTAGAATCAGTAAGTAAAAATGTTTTGTTGTAAAATCCACGACCACTCATCATAAGCTCTACCGAGAAATAGACCTTAGTCGGAAGATTGTTGAGATCCCTTAATCATAAGGAGATCTAAATCTTCACCATAAGGAAGATTAGTTATAAGAGTACTACTAACACCTGTAACTATCGTTTGAATTTCAGTTTATACTAAGAGTAATTACAGTGGTTTATGCTAGTTTCAATTGTGTTAGCTAGTTGCACCCGTAGATTCCAGGATACACAATATTCTGATTGTCCTTTTGTGAGATTGATTAATATAATTTCACATCAGCAACATTCATAAAATCCCGTTTAATTAGTGTAATGCCACCATGGCTATGTGTTGCATTGCATATAGCGCAGTACGCTATGAACTAATATCGTTGTGTTAATATAAGAGTTATTCGTAAGTACATTTGTATTTAGAATTTATGCTTTAGAGATCATTTTGCTTAGTTGGTTAAGTACTTTAGACTAAGACTATACTTTAATCGAGTTGTCCAAAATTTTGGAAATGTATCAGTTTAGACCATTATGTAGAATTTTCTATATTTAATCTTTTTGCCTGTATAGCTTTTTTAAATTGATTGTGGACCACAGCGTGCTCATTTTAGGAAATCTGTTCAGAATATTATTTTTTGGTGTTACTGGGTTAACTGGTTTTATCTATTTTAAGGTTTTAGCAGTTTATTAAGAACAGCTTTCTTAGGGCCAATACTATGGAGTGTAGAAAACTCCGGCAGTCTCTTACCGCTCACAATTACTTGGCGCCGACAAAATAATAGTTTTGTTGTAGCTAATTCGAACTGGGTCTACAATAGTCGCAGTAACTTTTACCGTGACACCTTAAAAAGAACTGATCGAATTTCCAAACTCTTGGTACAACCTTTGTATGGACTGTTGAACTGTATGAACTGTTCTTTGGTCGTGTTTAAAATAAAACATTTTGGTACATAAAAATATCTTTTCCACTCTGTAAACAAAAGCTCAGTCAGATAATTGAAGATTAATTCAGTTCAGAAATTCAAATTTTTAGTTACAGAAGACTAATCAAACATATTCTTAAATACAGGTTTAATGGAATTTTTTCCCATTTTCCGTGCATATACACGCGCACACACGAACATATGCACGCACACACATCGCCTTTTTGCTATTGTCCAACCATCTTACTTTAGTACTTTATTGAGAAACAACGAAAAACTACTTACCTAATTTTTCAAACTACATATCAATCACTTTGTCATACTCACCTCCAAAACTTCAAAGTTTTATCTGCTTCTACTTCAACTTAAGATGTCTTGATATTTAAAGGAATTACTTGGCATAAATGCAAAACCACAAGCTATGTCCTACAAACACTATGTTTCTTAAAATCTTAGAAGAGAACACAGTGCCCCTTAAGATATGGTTTCAAATTGCACTTGTAGTTTACGGGACACAAAAATATAATTTATAATAGAAGTTTTTTTATATGTTGTAACATTCGGTTTATTTAATAACCATGTCAATTCTTATTTAATAAACTTTTTATTTTAAAATCTATTAGTAACGCAGGTGTGTTACAAATTACATTGAATCATTAAAATAATTTATATGCAGACGCACACGCTCACGCTAATTTTCACGCTCACGCTCACATTCACACACACACATACACGCACGCACGCACGCACGCACGCACGCGCACGTACGCATATTACCTTATTTCCCTGACCCACGATGGGCTAGCTTTTTACAAGCATTTCTTTCTTGGCGCCATCCTACGCGTCCATTGTAACAACAATTTGACGTGTAACAATTTTTCGATATCGTAAGATAATTTGAAAAAAACTCTAGCTTTAACGATTCACATTAAAATTGTTTAAATAATTGTTTTATATGAACATTGTTTTACTATGTTGTTCGAATGTTATCAAAGATTATCCGATTCAACAGTTTAAAAGTTATTGTACGCCAGATAGACTACTTAGATACGAGTCGTTGCATTTTGTTCTTGTAAACAATATATCCAACTTTATTATGATTTTGGTTTCGATTAAAGATTAAGAATGAAAATAAAGATTATCCGTTTTACAATGTATAGATCAGAACCAACTTATCCGTACGTTAGCAAATAAGCTTTCCTACGAAATAAGGGACAATAATGCATTTTACTCGTCTTTTGCCCATTCTAATAATGTTCATAGGATGCAACTAAATCTAATCAGTTATTTGAGTAATGGAGTGGTTAAATCTCATTTGTATTAAACTACTAACAGGGGAATGCAATTATTTCTGCGCTAAAACTTGAGATATTCGTTTAAATTGTTCTGTGTGTTCTATACCTACATTTAACTGATAGGTAGCTGCAACTTTATACCTAGCTAGTTAAAATTTGATTAGAAACACTTCACAAACAGATTCTGCCCAGAAAGTTTCTGTATAGGGAGTACTCGTGAAGCGTTTGTGATTTGACATTTGCAATATCTTGTGTCGAACATTGTATTGAATTCATACGATTATTGATGAAGTCCAGGAGACGTTTGTAGGTGCTTTATTGTAGAAGTTGCATTCAAAGTGGTCAAAGTTTGCATGTGTAGCCTGATGTATATTGAAACCGACTGACGGTGTCTGCAACCGTCACTTACTCTCTCAAAGGATCACTTGTGGAGCGTGCAAACCTTTGCAAATGTTGGCCGCCTCAATGCAAGTTAATTTCTTGCAGTTATGAATTTCTATGTGTATTAACTTGTTTAAGAGCTTTGTAGCAGGTGCTGTATTTCTCGTACCGCTTGCTTTGTAAAAGCGTAGTAGTTACAATGAGCAGTTGATATTTGAATGTGCTACTTTATAATAAAATTGTAAAAGTGCAATACATCATCTGGAAAACGTATAATAGAATGCTTTAATGTTGTCTACATTTTATAAAATCCCAATACAAATGCTTCTCGTGTAAAAAAACGGACTTTCGGTAACATATTATTCTTGTAGTAAATTCATATTAGAGGGAGCGCTAGTTACAGAAGACTTTAATGCAGGATGCAGGTATAGGCCTACATAGAGACGGAGAAGCAGTAAGTAAGTAGGATTTAGCAGTCACAAATGAAAAGATGATAAGTTCATAGAGATCTGTATCAGAAATGAATGAATTGTAGACAGTGCAATGTTTAAATCTCATATACGCCAGTGGTACACGTAGAAAATCTGTTGATATAAGTAGGTTTTAGACACACGCTATTTTAGTAAAGGATGGATTCAAAAATTAGGTAAAAGATTGTATGACTTACCTAGGTACAGATATACATAGTGACCATGATTAAATTACAAGCAATATATAAATAGAAGTTTATGAAAATTGGACATAAATAGTCTAAACGACATCAAAACGAGATACATATGCATAAATAAACTAACTAGTAAAATGACGCAAATTGTCAAATTCATACAAGATACCTGGCAGTTGCTTAATGAAGTAGTATTGGAAGCGCATGTTATATCAGTAGAATGTAACTAGGAACGAATGAAAAGGCCTATAAAAACTTATGCCTAGTAGGAAAAATAGAATATAAATGTTGCAACGAAGAAGGATAGACAAAACGCACAACAAATAGTTGAAAAGTTACATAGAACTTTATTTTACAGCAGAGGTTTTAGGCATTATAAAAGGTTTAAGTGACGTAAAGGATCAGGAAGCAGGATAAAAGATACAAGAACAAATATCAAAAAGGTTTAAAGCAGCAAAAGTTAAAAAAAGTCGTAGGATTAATTACTAGCAGATATATGTATATACAAGGTGCGTTTTAGTGTGGCAACGGTTGATAACTCCGTTATTATAAAAGCTGCGTAAACCAAATTTGGAGGCATATTAGGCATGCCTAAAATGCACATTTAAAAAATATTTGGAAGTATAAAGTGTGTTTCATAATTCCAGGGCAGATTAAACTTATATTTTTTAAATGGAACACCTTATATATTATACATTTTTGAAAAGTACATAAAAAGAGCTTTAATTTGATACAAAATTTTATCTGTCTATCCCTTTTAGTTTTTGAGATATTCGACTGTTTTTAGAAAAAATGACCCTGATTAGATACATTACCACTGCAATAATACACAACTTATGTTAATTTTCAAGATGCAGAAAATTTTACTGTATACCATAGTACATTTGTAAACATCACTCTTTTGAAATTTCTTCACACTGTACAGGGTGTGTCAGGTTTCGCAAAATGTAATTTTTAAAACTATTTTTAAATAGTACCCTACCAATTTTATTGCTACAGTGGATAGTTCATTAAATGTTCTTTCATTTTTGTTAAGCATTCCCTATACCTAAATCCATTACTTTCTGAGTTATTTTTAATTTTCTTGAAATTTTAAGAATGTTTTTAATTTACATAACTAAAAATAACTTACTATTAGAGAATATTATACAACAATTAATACATTTTGATTAACAATTAACTACAACTACAATAATATATTGTAATTTCAAAACAACTGTTCAAAATGTCCGCCTAGAACGTCTATGCATGCTTCTAATCGGTTTTCAAATGACTGGGCTACATTTCTTAACATTTCTGTGTTAATACTGTTGAAAGCTTCTCTAATTCTATTTTTCATATCATCTGGTGTTGTTCGAGTTACTGGTACACACAGTTTTTATATAGCCCCACATAAAAAAATCAATTTTAGATCATTCATGTGATCGAGGTGGCCATGCAAATGGCCCCCCCTCTACCTATCCACCTTGCAGAAAAGTGATTAAGGTGGTTGTGAATTCGTGCAATGTGATGTATAGGAGCACGATGGTGTAAAAACCACATTCTTTGCCGGATATTAAGTGGAACCGCTTCAAGTAATAATGGCAAATGATTCTCAATAAAATCCAAATATACCGCACTATTCTCACGACCGTGTGTATGTTATATGTTAATATTTGATATTTAATTTCTTCTATACTATCTATAAAGTAATTGTTAAAATTAACTGCTATATCATTATTAATGTAACAATTTTGTCACCAAATTCAACTCGCTGTAATGTTCTTCTCCTATTAATTTTATTTGGCAGCCATAGTTTAAGGTTTGTCCATAAATTTTTATTTTTAGCTCTTTATTACCATTTGATAATATTTATTTTCTTCTGCTCTTAATTTATAATTGACTGTATTTTTTAAATGTTTATAGAAATTCCATTCTTGTGCAATCTGTGTAAACACAGCGATCTCATACTGTACATCTCTTTCTCTCTTAAGTATTTTAATTTTACCTATCAACCACTTCGCTGTTTCTTTCTGGTTTACACAACTTCGCTACTACTGGACGCATACTATATAATGCATCTTGAATAAACTTGACAAATTTCAAAGATAATTTATTTGTATCCACATTTTTAACTAGGGATGACCACGGGCCCGGGCCGACAAAATTTTTCGAGCCCAAGTCGGGCCAAGCACGTGTCGGAGACTCCTCAAGCTCGGACTTTCGGGCTACTTCGGGCCGGCCCAAAGTTTATGTAACGAAATACAAAATTTATTGATTTAGTAAAAGATTCCATTTAATGATTTCTTTAGTTGCCTCTTAAGCAAAATTATAATTAACACCCCGCTTAATATATCACCCAGGTACAGTTACACACATATTTGTGATAATGGAAGTAAATCGAAAACGAAATGATTTGATTTAAACCGATTTGTGAATTTCGATTATTTTTTTTCGATAAGTAATATTTACTTCTTTCCACTTTTCAAGAAATTTTAAATAGAAATTGTCCGTTTTATATTTAATTAATTTGAAGGAGTATTTATTGCAACCTATGTTAATTGAGCTGGTTTATTTTATTATACTTATTAATTAACTTAATCTTGTGGCCCCGCACTGAAGATTATTTATGAATAAATCGAAAACACTCTGTATATGAAAAATATTAGAACTCACAATTACAAAACCAGCTAAATTATATTTAATTATTTGAACGTATCTTTTGTTGAAAACATACCGCATACAATGCAATTAGGTTTTATAGCTTTAAATAACATGGATATAGAAAATAAAATGTAAATACTAAATAATATTCTATGTTGCGACTCCTAAAAGGTATATAGAAAAATCGAGTTATTATAAAGGGTATATACAAAATTACGGAATAGAGAAATTATTATTTTAACAGAGGCGTCTCTAGCTGCTGCTATCTGCAGAGCTTAAGCCAATAATGGATACCCATAAAATTTGTAACTTGCATTTTAGGTCGCATATTTTAAACAGCTGTAGTAGTTGGTACATGCGGTAGTAGTTCAATTTTAGAGGTTCTTGACCATCGAACTCAATCCTATTATGACTTATTTTCATCAAATTTTGCGAACTAGCAAGGAATGTACCTGATTCCAGCGTGCTTCAACAAAAGCCGTGTAAATTTAGATTTATCATTTCAAACGGTTTTATTATCCCTTTTACGCATTAGGCGGCATGCGCCTGTGTTTCGTGCTGGAATTTATTCTTATTTTGGTAGTTCTTTACAATTTTTTCACTTCCTTTGCACTTAGAGTTGCTTGACCCATGAGACATAAATTTATTGCAGGTGCGACTATTTTGGATTCTTTCCTGATAAATATAAATAAGCTGAATTTCGTTTCTGCACTCTAATTTAAATCATAAAGATTTCTTTATTTAGTGCACTGTTTTAAAAATATTATAACAAAGATTTTAAATTTTGAGCTATCCGTTTGCAATCACAATGTCGGATTTCAATAATGAGAGTAGCGTAGGGGGATCCAGATTATCAACCTCGACGAAGTGAATCGGTAACTGACAACACACAATTAGTGTCAGACAATTCTAAAACACGGAGCAAATTTAGTAAGTCTTTGAGTTTCTCCAATTTCAAAAGTGTAAAACTGCAAAATGTAAAATATGCCAAAAGAAAAGTACGATCAAGAACTTAAAGTGAAAAATTCAACTACATCCATTTGTAAAAGGTAAAAATACAATGCGGTTTTATAATATAAAAATACAAAAGACAATGCAATTTCTTTATCGTTACAAGATTTTAATTATTTTTTATAATAAACATGCAATTCACAAAATAAAATATGGTTTTATTCAAAGGTCCTTTATTAGATAGTGCCCATGAGGCAAAGTATCTATTCCGTTAGACAAAATGTATCTTTTATCATCTTGATAACTTAAAGCAATTTTCGTCTGACGTATGGAATATACCTTATGCAAATATGATTGTATGCTATTTTGGTCTCGTTCTATGACTACTTTATTTCGTAACGTATCGAGATAGTGATCGAAACAGATTTGCCGATCGACAATGTACTTTTTAACACCCTTAGCCTTCTTTATTATCTCACGGCCTTCTATTTTAAAGAGTACATTTTCGATCGAAGGCCTACAAAGTGCGTTAAAATACGACCTCTAGTTTCGTCTTTCATAAGACCAATGACTTTTTTATTAATTAAAGGAATTTTATAGATGTTATCGGGATCATAAGCGCTCGTATCAAATTTTTCTAGATTCGTCTTTATACACTCTTCATAGAAATCATTGCACGTCACACTATACAAAAGGCTGTCGGTGTCCATGTAGCATAATTCGCAATTATTTGCAAATTTTGCCTTCATGAAATCGTAGTGAAAATCATATAATTCAATTTTGATAATTCTAAGATGGCCATACCTATGTAGATAGGTTTGTTGAACTCTATCTCTGTTTTGCTCAATTCGATCGCGACCAGATTTTTGTCAAAAATCGTCGCCGAATGGAAATTTGGTTTGGAAATTAAAGATAGAGCGCCATACCGACCGCTCCAATGAGTCACTAATTTTATGACGCTTTTTTTCCTAACATTCTCCATTGTTTTACCAAAAATGGAATTGTTTGCAAATTTATATAGATTTTGTGCAAATTCCGTTTTAGCCTCCGTGCGCATTCTTGTATTTAATTCGACAAACGGTCTCAACCAAGGAGACTGACCGAATTCTAAAACCTTATGAACGCGCGTCATAACTACGCCCGCAGATAAATAAACCTGGAGATTTCTGTAATGCACAACGTAGTTGCACTTTTTCGTGAGAGTGCACATTAATTTTGAAAATTTCGAACCCGGTGGCGTGCCCTGTTCTGGGCACATCGGCAACTCTTTCTGAGCGTCGTGAATGTCCGTAGGAAATTCCAAGTCGCATTCAATAATATAACCTTTATCGCTCGTAATGCTCACCGTTGTAACATTAAATTTTAATATTTCTTCAGGCGTTAGCCATTTGAAATCCCGTAAGGCAAATAGCAAGATTCGGCATGACCATAGAGATTATTAATATCTCCGTAAAATAAAATTTATTCGGCTTGGATGGATCATGCGTTTGGGGATAATATTTATTATTGGATTCTACATATCGTTTTACGACTTGAGTAAGGCCCCCGAATGCCTCTTTCGATCATTAAAACATGTCGACGTCACAAATTAGTTCTAGCCTGATTTTAGTATATAATAACATGCTAGACCACGAGTAGCTCAAAGTCACAAAATTTAAGGGATCCAATTTGTATGTTTCAAGACAATTTTTCTAAAGTCTTGGAATATATCGCAAAATAAAGAATGTCGCATTTTAAATATAGGTCCGCGTAGTCGCCTAAATTTTTGCATTTAAAAGTGCTCCATACGGTTTGCGCATGAATATATTCCGATTCTTCAATATGTGATTCATTAAGATTGCTATAAAAACATTCTATAGGAGGAAGATTTTCTTCGCTTAATTTCAAAATGTCATCCAAATACTCGTAGGAAAAATACCCTTGCGCATTAGCAATTTAATGCGATCCGGGTTTAGTGAACTAAATTCCTTTTTTAAAACTTTAAAGTCATCGAAAGACAACTCGCATGCTAATTTTTCCAATGACATTGCCATAAAGCGAAAGGAATCTATGAATCTGAACGTCACATTTGCGTCGTTGTATTTTTTAGAAAATGTTATGTATTTTCATTATTCAAGGGTATTATATTCATGGGGCCTTCGAAAGCGTTAGCAAGCTCTTTAATAATAAAATGAGCATCATAATTGCTCAAATTATGATAGACTACGGAATTGGAAATAACCTAAAATTTAAATTACAGCTGCTATGCGCAACACCTCTTACAGAACCATTCATGTGATCGTGATCGATAACCTTTTCGTCGTCCGGCAAGAAATCGACTTCGCAAATAAAGCACGTTTTTGCCGTCGAGGCATCTATAGAGGACGTAGCAGGCTCATTTTTTTAAAAATGCGCTCCCATAACATATGGCAATATGTTTTAATTGTCACAAACCAAGAAATGCAGTCTGTGCCTGTGTATGAGCTGTAATATGAAAGAGATTCGTCATATCCACAATAAAAATAATATCCTATTGAAAACGGAATATGTTCCTGGTATTTGAAAGTGCGTTCTGATTCGGAAGCTCGATCGGTTTTTTTAATAAGGCATTCTATGTCGGAATAAACCACCATCGGCACAGGTATTTTATACCTAAAATCTTTAAATTGTAAATATTTGTTTTTTCGGAGGTAAAATAACACGACACTCGTTAAGTTTTTCGCATACTTGCTCGTGGACATCGAGACGTTTGCGATCGTAAAAATAGGAGAGACATCTATCGCATACGTAAAAGTGGCCCGTATGTTTAGTTAATTGGCCTCTCACAAGTGAGGCTAAATTTTTTATAAGACAATAATGATATCTAACGCCCCGTTTATAATCTTTAATATTTTTTTAATTCTTCCAAACTTTCCAACTTTATCTGCCTCGTCGCCGCCGTCGTCGTCGTCGTCGTCGCCGTTGACGTCTTCGCCGTCGTCAGAATTAAATTTTGACGACTCGTCGACATACGCATCTTCAACAATCAACAGATTAACGTGTTTATCTCGTTTTTGGCTAGTTAATTGTACCGGTGTTACAATGTATCGAGCGCGTTTTAAAATAAGAGCAAAACATTTACAGAAATATCATTCTGCTTTTCGAATTTCGATATATCCGATATAGGCATGGGGCTGACCAAATTTTTCATATTAAAAATTTCTGCAAAATGCGGATACGAAGTTGTGCGATTAGCATGCTTACCTGCTGTAGGCTTGATTATTCCGGCTAAAACGCTCCAATAAAAGCATGAAAATTATTGTTTCTAATATTTAAACAGGCCTTTTTGTTTTGAATTGCGATAGGAAGAGGCATGAAACAACTCGCGTGAAACATATCATAGCATTTATTAATATTAACATTTAGAAATAATATTTCGGATAGCGTGAATCCTGACCCGTGCATTGCGTCGTTCTCTATTTTATCCAACAAGCGTGTTGCGATATTGCACGCAAACCACTCGTTAAACTTCTCTAAATTGCCGAAACAGATTAAAAGTTGGGCGTCGAAAATACCTAGTTTGAAACTCATTTTCGTTACGCGCGACGGAAAATTTGAAAAAATCGCACGCTAACACGACATTAATTTTAAGGTTTACCGAGTGATTTTTAAAATCGTATACAATTTGGATAAAATTAGTTTTTTACAATCTTCGATAAATAAATTAAGATCTTTATGTGCAACATTAATAATTTGAGCTGTTTGAATTCTCGATTTAAACGCAGACACGATTGGCTTCCAAACCAATTCAGAATGTCGAGGCGTGCTCCGAGAATACATCCATTGTTTAGGAACATTCTGCCGCAGTAGTTTTTTTAATAGATTTTTAAATAGCATTTTATATCTTTTCATATGGCATAGAAGATTTTCGAATAGATTCAGATAACTAGCCGAGAGCGAAGAAGAAGTTTGTTTCACCGTTCTTAAAATCGATTCGGTGTTGTGAATGTGTGATTTTAATATTCGAACCCAATTGCGAAATACTTTAGTTTTACGACATTTCGTTAAAATTGCGTGCACTTTTCGATACAACTGTAGCATCTGATCACAACACATCGAAACGCCCGCGTCCGCTTCGATTTTTCTGTTAGTTAACATTTTTTTTTTCGTATTTCAATGCCAACTTTCTGTATTTTGAACCGTGCAATTTTACTAATACGTTTGGCGTATCGTCTTTGGGCGATAAATCGCAGGACCATAAAATGGCTTCTAATTCGGCATGCAGTTCCCGTTTTATTCTAACAATTTGTACGAGTTTAAAATCTTATACAAAAGGATAAGTCTATAGCATATTTTCTGAATCTGTAATTTTTAGATGATTTTATAGAAAATACATCTGTCGTTCTAACACATTTCGTTTTTAAGTAGTGTTTGCATATCATTTTGATGCGTATCAAATACCTTTTAGTATTTAATTTTTATATATAATCTTTTAAAGCTATGCTTTAATTAAACACATTTGTTGAACGTTTACGTGACTTTGTCGGAAAATGTGTGATTTAGAAAGCCAAACTACAGGTCCAACCAAAGTAGTAGGGTCTTTAGTGAGGAACCAGACTAAGACAGGTCCCCGAAAGAGAGCAGCAGCTTTCTCGGTACCTAACGTGACAGAGACCATAGGGTCGGTGTGGCATTCTACGACACACTATTGCGACGTGGAAGGTAACGAGTAACCACCACATTATCTTATCTTATAGAAAATGTAGAGAAAGTGGTTAGATGTCAAGAATACATAGGTAGTTTATATTTGGGAGAAAATAACAGCATTAGAACAGGAATCAGACATTGAAAAGGACGACTTGGGATATCCTATACTTAGAGATGAGTTTGAATTAGCATTAAAAGGTCTGAAAACGGCTGTAATAGAATTAGAGCAGGAAGATAAGTAAATAGTAGGAATGGGGTGAGACAGGGATGTGCCCTCATTTGGAATTACTATGCAGGGACAAAAGATTCATATGCTTAGATTTGCAGACGATATAGCGGTATTAGCATCTAGCAGGAAGAGTTGTTACATGCCAAAATTGGCAATATACCATTTTAGATTTAGTTACAATTTATAAATTAATTCCCGCGTATTTTTAGAGTAATATTAACTTCCGTCGTCGCTGACAGTCGCGCCTGCGCAGAGCAAATGCAGGGGTGCGCGAGTGTCGAAAGCGAGACTAGGCCACGAAACGGTAACCAAGCAAGATCTATCTGTGTGGTGTGTGTCCTTTCTTTTAGGAATAGGTATGTAGGTACCTTGTAACGCCATCATTCTGCAATGTTTTATATGTAGGATTAAACCCTTATTTAAAAGCAAGTATTTCTTATCTCAAAGGCAATTAATGCATCACACTAACAGACCCTGTCGACTACCTGACCCGGCAGGAGGAGAATTCAATGCACCAGTGGTTACGATAAGTCCATTGTTAAAAGGCCTTTCATTTCAAAGAGCATTTGAAAATACATGTTCAATTTACATTTATTATATGCCATAACTATTAGTAACTTTTGTGAGATATAATTGTAAAAACCCTACTTCGTGGTTTTGCGATTGAAGTTTTGTAGAAAATGAATCTTCAAAATGATTTCTTGGCCAAAGTGAATAAAGTTCAGGCTAAAAGCTACTTAGGTATTGTTTGATGTCTTCTCAGATTGACAAGCTCAGTCATTGTAAGCCAAATGTTTGTCAGAAGTTCCTAATAGAATTCTATTTAGTTGAGTACGTACCTTGTAATAATAGTCTAAGGTTTAACATTTAACAATGCAGTCAAGATGACTTAAACAAGTCTAATACAAATATAATATAGTGTTTGTTTAAAGTACAGGTACGTATTAGGTCGATACCCTCCCGATGTATACAATTACAAGCAAAACTAAACCACCCTCCTTTGTCCGTCTTAAACTGTATGCGTAAATTGTTACGGACGTTCAGTTGTTGTTTATACGTGAAGTGTGTAGTTAAATTACTCTTAGTATGAAGTCATAACCAACGACTAAAGTAACGCGTAGTTAAAATAAAGATAAAGAATCTATAATTGTTGGTATTTTGATTATAAATACTAAAAGCTTCTGTGCTAATATTGTTTGGATTACATGCATACATTTTACATTGGGTATGATGTGAATTACATGTGTTAGTTTAATTTTTTGTATAATTAATTATTAAGTTACTTCCCCTATTTTAAGTCAGTTATATATAATATTCGAAGCTTTGTGCATTTAATCTGCTCTGGTATAAGCGTGTTTGCTTTTATATTTGATATCATCATTATGTCAGAAGGGCCTTCTAGAGACAGAGATATAGGTAGAAATGGGAATCTGGTGCGTCAAAAGAAAAAGAAAAGTTGAAAAGGCTCTGTCTAACCAAACCATGAGTTCCAGTATGATAAAATTTCTTAAGAAACCTTCATCAGGACCGGTCGGTACTACAATAACATTAAAGTCTTATGACTCACTTGTACAGTTTCTGAACCAACTTCAGATCCAGAGTTGGCAGAATCTACAGTTATTCGTCTCTGAACCCAGTAACAGTAAAAAGTTAGCCTGTGACGACAAAATTCGTGACTCAATGATTCAAAACAAGCATCCCATTTCACAGCGTTATTTATGGATTCTGATCCGGAGAAGTGGGTATTTCCAATAACGGACTCGCAGTGTCATGACTTAATTCAAAACGGTCCTCACCAAAACCTAGAGACGTCTGACGAAAGTTATCCCAGAGACGATGATAATAGACATTTTCTAAATTCCACTTTAATCGAAAATTGAGTAATGGAAAACCAACATCGCAGGTGGTTAATTTACTCTATATCTGAAGATAAAGTTTATTGCTTTCCATGTAAACTTTTTCCCATTTGCAAACACAGATGGTAAAAAGATTTTGCGACTGGAAAGATTTGAGTCGAATATTGCAAAGACATTAACAAAGTCATAGACCCATGGTGCGCATGAGTAAATGGATTGAATTTTATAAAGGAATTAAACACGGAAAAACAATAGATGCAGAAAACGAGAGACTGGTTAAAGAATCGCAAAGTATTGGTACAACTTGTTTGAAAAGTTGATTGATATAATTAACTACTTAGCTTCACATAATCTGGCATTTAGAGCTCATCGAGAATCTCTTAATTTTAATTTAAATAATAGCGATAATAGTGGCAATTTTATAGACCTATTTAAATTGTTATCCAAATATGATCTGACACTACGGGAACACCTGCAACGCATTAATAAAAAACAGCTTAATCAACATTATTTGAGTCACGATATTCAAAACGAATTAATCACATTAATGTCTAAAACAGTTGTTGATGAGATTATACAAAGAGTCAAACAAGCAAAATACTACGGGTTTATGCTTGATTGCACCAGGATGTCAGCCGTGTTGAATAAATGTCGATAACATTAAGATTTTGTAATTCTTCAACTGGAGCGATAAAGGAGCACTTTGTTGGGTTTATTGCCGTCGCAGAGACAACAGGAAAATATTTAACAAATTCAATATTACAAGAACTAGAAGGAAATGGTTTAGATATCCAAAATTGTCGAGGGCATGGATACGATAATGGCGCTAATATGGTCGGCATTAACAAAGGAGTGAGAACTAGAATCCTTAATATTAATCCAAGAGCGTTTTCACGCCTTGTGGATGTCACAGTTGAATTTACTGTTGATAGATGCAAGTAATTCTTCTATAATTGCCAAGACGTTTTTCGGCTTTATCAATAAAATATACCTTCTATTTACGAAATCAAGCAAGCGTTGGGGTCTCCTTAATACCAAATTAAAATTAACATTAAAATCCTATCTGAAACAAGATGAGAGAGTAGAATAGAAGCAGTTAAAGCGATATTGTTGCAATTTGATGATGTTGTCGATTGTGTAAATGACCTGAAAAACAAAACTGAAGATTCCGAAACTCTAAGTGACTCTGAAGCTGTACTCAACGAAATGTTAACTTTTGAGTTTATTGTTGCAATACACGTTCGGTACGAGATTTTACTGCGCGTGAACAATTTAAGTAAATTATGGCAATCGGTTCAAGTTAACTTGAAGATCGCTGTTGATACTTTACGTTTGCTATGTAACTGGATTCAAGAATACCGTGATACAGGATTTGAAAAAAGTGTTGCAGAAGCCAAATTTTTTGTGGAAAAAGGTAGTTATGAGATTTCATCTCAATTTAAAGAAAAAAGATTGGCCAAAAAGAAAAAAATGTTCTCGTATGAAAATATTGATGAACGAATACAATCTGCTGAAATGCAGTACAAAGTTGACTTTTTTATTAAGGTGTTAGATGCTATCATAGTCGACGCCGAATGCCGATTCAAATCGCTCCATAATTATTTTGAACAATTTGGCTTTATTTTGACATAAATTATTTAAAATCTATACCAAAGAGAACCTTCTTAAACATTGTTATGATTTAGCTGCAATACTTCGGGATGTCGAAAACAGCGACATTCAGCCTTTCAAACTATGTGAAGAACTTCTGCTTTTACAATCGAATTCACTAATAGACTCTATCAAAAATGTCAAACAACTTATACAGTACATTTTAGAAAATAATTTGCAAGAAGTATACCCAAATGTTTACATAACAATCAGAATTATGCTTACAGTTCCGGTCACTACAGCTTCTGCTGAGAGAAGCTTCTCAAAATTAAAATTAATTAAGACCTACTTACGAAGTACCATGGGCCAAGAGAGACTATCTGCGTTGTCAATTTTATCGATTGAAGCAAAAATAGCGGCTGGTCTAAATTATGATACAATATTGAAAAAATTAGTGAAACTAAAAGCAGAAAAGTTCGTATATTGTAATTTGTGTTTGAGTGTGTAATACGTCTATTTGTGTTCGGTCGTCTTAAAACTATTTAATGTTAAATTTGCGTTTAGAACAAGAGTCAGGTGCTTCATCGCTTCGAGCTTTACGCCGCTTCAGAAGTGTTAGCTTCACTATCCATATAACAATTATACATGCTTCGATAATAATATGATCCACCAGACTAGAGCTCTGAACGTTACGAGTTATAATGTTTCGTGTCAATTAATCTTAACGGATAAAAATGTCGCAGTGAAATTTGCATGTTAAATACCATGAGTGTATTTGGAATTTCATCAGAGACCATTTTGTGCAACTAGCCGCCTATGGATATTGGATATTTCCTCACCTCGTTATTTCCAAGTAAGTCCTTAATCATAATTATTAATTTTAAAAAATTATTTGGTTGTACTTCTTTGACAAATAACATGTGAACCCAAGTGTTATATATTGTAGACACTCAAATTGTCTATTCACCTTCATTCATGTATCTTACCTTTTACTACGTACAGTTAATTTGCTCCTTGAGTTCTAATTAACCGCCACAGTTTGATTAGCTTAGCAACAAAATACTTATATATACCTAGTATGTATTGGTATAATTCAGGTCATTAAACGTTTTGTTTTGGGCTCTGAGAAATGTTAGGGGCCTCGAAAGACTGATGTCGCCGACACCCACGTTTGGTCTAGCGCCTCCACTGCCTATTATGTATTATTAGAATCAGTAAGTAAAAATGTTTTGTTGTAAAATCCACGACCACTCATCATAAGCTCTACCGAGAAATAGACCTTAGTCGGAAGATTGTTGAGATCCCTTAATCATAAGGAGATCTAAATCTTCACCATAAGGAAGATTAGTTATAAGAGTACTACTAACACCTGTAACTATCGTTTGAATTTCAGTTTATACTAAGAGTAATTACAGTGGTTTATGCTAGTTTCAATTGTGTTAGCTAGTTGCACCCGTAGATTCCAGGATACACAATATTCTGATTGTCCTTTTGTGAGATTGATTAATATAATTTCACATCAGCAACATTAATAAAATCCCGTTTAATTAGTGTAATGCCACCATGGCTATGTGTTGCATTGCATATAGCGCAGTACGCTATGAACTAATATCGTTGTGTTAATATAAGAGTTATTCGTAAGTACATTTGTATTTAGAATTTATGCTTTAGAGATCATTTTGCTTAGTTGGTTAAGTACTTTAGACTAAGACTATACTTTAATCGAGTTGTCCAAAATTTTGGAAATGTATCAGTTTAGACCATTATGTAGAATTTTCTATATTTAATCTTTTTGCCTGTATAGCTTTTTTAAATTGATTGTGGACCACAGCGTGCTCATTTTAGGAAATCTGTTCAGAATATTATTTTTTGGTGTTACTGGGTTAACTGGTTTTATCTATTTTAAGGTTTTAGCAGTTTATTAAGAACAGCTTTCTTAGGGCCAATACTATGGAGTGTAGAAAACTCCGGCAGTCTCTTACCGCTCACAATTACTTGGCGCCGACAAAATAATAGTTTTGTTGTAGCTAATTCGAACTGGGTCTACAATAGTCGCAGTAACTTTTACCGTGACACCTTAAAAAGAACTGATCGAATTTCCAAACTCTTGGTACAACCTTTGTATGGACTGTTGAACTGTATGAACTGTTCTTTGGTCGTGTTTAAAATAAAACATTTTGGTACATAAAAATATCTTTTCCACTCTGTAAACAAAAGCTCAGTCAGATAATTGAAGATTAATTCAGTTCAGAAATTCAAATTTTTAGTTACAGAAGACTAATCAAACATATTCTTAAATACAGGTTTAATGGAATTTTTTCCCATTTTCCGTGCATATACACGCGCACACACGAACATATGCACGCACACACATCGCCTTTTGCTATTGTCCAACCATCTTACTTTAGTACTTTATTGAGAAACAACGAAAAACTACTTACCTAATTTTTCAAACTACATATCAATCACTTTGTCATACTCACCTCCAAAACTTCAAAGTTTTATCTGCTTCTACTTCAACTTAAGATGTCTTGATATTTAAAGGAATTACTTGGCATAAATGCAAAACCACAAGCTATGTCCTACAAACACTATGTTTCTTAAAATCTTAGAAGAGAACACAGTGCCCCTTAAGATATGGTTTCAAATTGCACTTGTAGTTTACGGGACACAAAAATATAATTTATAATAGAAGTTTTTTTATATGTTGTAACATTCGGTTTATTTAATAACCATGTCAATTCTTATTTAATAAACTTTTTATTTTAAAATCTATTAGTAACGCAGGTGTGTTACAAATTACATTGAATCATTAAAATAATTTATATGCAGACGCACACGCTCACGCTAATTTTCACGCTCACGCTCACATTCACACACACACATACACGCACGCACGCACGCACGCACGCACGCGCACGTACGCATATTACCTTATTTCCCTGACCCACGATGGGCTAGCTTTTTACAAGCATTTCTTTCTTGGCGCCATCCTACGCGTCCATTGTAACAACAATTTGACGTGTAACAATTTTTCGATATCGTAAGATAATTTGAAAAAAACTCTAGCTTTAACGATTCACATTAAAATTGTTTAAATAATTGTTTTATATGAACATTGTTTTACTATGTTGTTCGAATGTTATCAAAGATTATCCGATTCAACAGTTTAAAAGTTATTGTACGCCAGATAGACTACTTAGATACGAGTCGTTGCATTTTGTTCTTGTAAACAATATATCCAACTTTATTATGATTTTGGTTTCGATTAAAGATTAAGAATGAAAATAAAGATTATCCGTTTTACAATGTATAGATCAGAACCAACTTATCCGTACGTTAGCAAATAAGCTTTCCTACGAAATAAGGGACAATAATGCATTTTACTCGTCTTTTGCCCATTCTAATAATGTTCATAGGATGCAACTAAATCTAATCAGTTATTTGAGTAATGGAGTGGTTAAATCTCATTTGTATTAAACTACTAACAGGGGAATGCAATTATTTCTGCGCTAAAACTTGAGATATTCGTTTAAATTGTTCTGTGTGTTCTATACCTACATTTAACTGATAGGTAGCTGCAACTTTATACCTAGCTAGTTAAAATTTGATTAGAAACACTTCACAAACAGATTCTGCCCAGAAAGTTTCTGTATAGGGAGTACTCGTGAAGCGTTTGTGATTTGACATTTGCAATATCTTGTGTCGAACATTGTATTGAATTCATACGATTATTGATGAAGTCCAGGAGACGTTTGTAGGTGCTTTATTGTAGAAGTTGCATTCAAAGTGGTCAAAGTTTGCATGTGTAGCCTGATGTATATTGAAACCGACTGACGGTGTCTGCAACCGTCACTTACTCTCTCAAAGGATCACTTGTGGAGCGTGCAAACCTTTGCAAATGTTGGCCGCCTCAATGCAAGTTAATTTCTTGCAGTTATGAATTTCTATGTGTATTAACTTGTTTAAGAGCTTTGTAGCAGGTGCTGTATTTCTCGTACCGCTTGCTTTGTAAAAGCGTAGTAGTTACAATGAGCAGTTGATATTTGAATGTGCTACTTTATAATAAAATTGTAAAAGTGCAATACATCATCTGGAAAACGTATAATAGAATGCTTTAATGTTGTCTACATTTTATAAAATCCCAATACAAATGCTTCTCGTGTAAAAAACGGACTTTCGGTAACATATTATTCTTGTAGTAAATTCATATTAGAGGGAGCGCTAGTTACAGAAGACTTTAATGCAGGATGCAGGTATAGGCCTACATAGAGACGGAGAAGCAGTAAGTAAGTAGGATTTAGCAGTCACAAATGAAAAGATGATAAGTTCATAGAGATCTGTATCAGAAATGAATGAATTGTAGACAGTGCAATGTTTAAATCTCATATACGCCAGTGGTACACGTAGAAAATCTGTTGATATAAGTAGGTTTTAGACACACGCTATTTTAGTAAAGGATGGATTCAAAAATTAGGTAAAAGATTGTATGACTTACCTAGGTACAGATATACATAGTGACCATGATTAAATTACAAGCAATATATAAATAGAAGTTTATGAAAATTGGACATAAATAGTCTAAACGACATCAAAACGAGATACATATGCATAAATAAACTAACTAGTAAAATGACGCAAATTGTCAAATTCATACAAGATACCTGGCAGTTGCTTAATGAAGTAGTATTGGAAGCGCATGTTATATCAGTAGAATGTAACTAGGAACGAATGAAAAGGCCTATAAAAACTTATGCCTAGTAGGAAAAATAGAATATAAATGTTGCAACGAAGAAGGATAGACAAAACGCACAACAAATAGTTGAAAAAGTTACATAGAACTTTATTTTACAGCAGAGGTTTTAGGCATTATAAAAGGTTTAAGTGACGTAAAGGATCAGGAAGCAGGATAAAAGATACAAGAACAAATATCAAAAAGGTTTAAAGCAGCAAAAGTTAAAAAAGTCGTAGGATTAATTACTAGCAGATATATGTATATACAAGGTGCGTTTTAGTGTGGCAACGGTTGATAACTCCGTTATTATAAAAGCTGCGTAAACCAAATTTGGAGGCATATTAGGCATGCCTAAAATGCACATTTAAAAAATATTTGGAAGTATAAAGTGTGTTTCATAATTCCAGGGCAGATTAAACTTATATTTTTTAAATGGAACACCTTATATATTATACATTTTTGAAAAGTACATAAAAAGAGCTTTAATTTGATACAAAATTTTATCTGTCTATCCCTTTTAGTTTTTGAGATATTCGACTGTTTTTAGAAAAAATGACCCTGATTAGATACATTACCACTGCAATAATACACAACTTATGTTAATTTTCAAGATGCAGAAAATTTTACTGTATACCATAGTACATTTGTAAACATCACTCTTTTGAAATTTCTTCACACTGTACAGGTGTGTCAGGTTTCGCAAAATGTAATTTTTAAAACTATTTTAAATAGTACCCTACCAATTTTATTGCTACAGTGGATAGTTCATTAAATGTTCTTTCATTTTTGTTAAGCATTCCCTATACCTAAATCCATTACTTTCTGAGTTATTTTTAATTTTCTTGAAATTTTAAGAATGTTTTTAATTTACATAACTAAAAATAACTTACTATTAGAGAATATTATACAACAATTAATACATTTTGATTAACAATTAACTACAACTACAATAATATATTGTAATTTCAAAACAACTGTTCAAAATGTCCGCCTAGAACGTCTATGCATGCTTCTAATCGGTTTTCAAATGACTGGGCTACATTTCTTAACATTTCTGTGTTAATACTGTTGAAAGCTTCTCTAATTCTATTTTTCATATCATCTGGTGTTGTTCGAGTTACTGGTACACACAGTTTTTATATAGCCCCACATAAAAAAATCAATTTTAGATCATTCATGTGATCGAGGTGGCCATGCAAATGGCCCCCCCTCTACCTATCCACCTTGCAGAAAAGTGATTAAGGTGGTTGTGAATTCGTGCAATGTGATGTATAGGAGCACGATGGTGTAAAAACCACATTCTTTGCCGGATATTAAGTGGAACCGCTTCAAGTAATAATGGCAAATGATTCTCAATAAAATCCAAATATACCGCACTATTCTCACGACCGTGTGTATGTTATATGTTAATATTTGATATTTAATTTCTTCTATACTATCTATAAAGTAATTGTTAAAATTAACTGCTATATCATTATTAATGTAACAATTTTGTCACCAAATTCAACTCGCTGTAATGTTCTTCTCCTATTAATTTTATTTGGCAGCCATAGTTTAAGGTTTGTCCATAAATTTTTATTTTTTAGCTCTTTATTACCATTTGATAATATTTATTTTCTTCTGCTCTTAATTTATAATTGACTGTATTTTTTAAATGTTTATAGAAATTCCATTCTTGTGCAATCTGTGTAAACACAGCGATCTCATACTGTACATCTCTTTCTCTCTTAAGTATTTTAATTTTACCTATCAACCACTTCGCTGTTTCTTTCTGGTTTACACAACTTCGCTACTACTGGACGCATACTATATAATGCATCTTGAATAAACTTGACAAATTTCAAAGATAATTTATTTGTATCCACATTTTTAACTAGGGATGACCACGGGCCCGGGCCGACAAAATTTTTCGAGCCCAAGTCGGGCCAAGCACGTGTCGGAGACTCCTCAAGCTCGGACTTTCGGGCTACTTCGGGCCGGCCCAAAGTTTATGTAACGAAATACAAAATTTATTGATTTAGTAAAAGATTCCATTTAATGATTTCTTTAGTTGCCTCTTAAGCAAAATTATAATTAACACCCCGCTTAATATATCACCCAGGTACAGTTACACACATATTTGTGATAATGGAAGTAAATCGAAAACGAAATGATTTGATTTAAACCGATTTGTGAATTTCGATTATTTTTTTTCGATAAGTAATATTTACTTCTTTCCACTTTTCAAGAAATTTTAAATAGAAATTGTCCGTTTTATATTTAATTAATTTGAAGGAGTATTTATTGCAACCTATGTTAATTGAGCTGGTTTATTTTATTATACTTATTAATTAACTTAATCTTGTGGCCCCGCACTGAAGATTATTTATGAATAAATCGAAAACACTCTGTATATGAAAAATATTAGAACTCACAATTACAAAACCAGCTAAATTATATTTAATTATTTGAACGTATCTTTTGTTGAAAACATACCGCATACAATGCAATTAGGTTTTATAGCTTTAAATAACATGGATATAGAAAATAAAATGTAAATACTAAATAATATTCTATGTTGCGACTCCTAAAAGGTATATAGAAAAATCGAGTTATTATAAAGGGTATATACAAAATTACGGAATAGAGAAATTATTATTTTAACAGAGGCGTCTCTAGCTGCTGCTATCTGCAGAGCTTAAGCCAATAATGGATACCCATAAAATTTGTAACTTGCATTTTAGGTCGCATATTTTAAACAGCTGTAGTAGTTGGTACATGCGGTAGTAGTTCAATTTTAGAGGTTCTTGACCATCGAACTCAATCCTATTATGACTTATTTTCATCAAATTTTGCGAACTAGCAAGGAATGTACCTGATTCCAGCGTGCTTCAACAAAAGCCGTGTAAATTTAGATTTATCATTTCAAACGGTTTTATTATCCCTTTTACGCATTAGGCGGCATGCGCCTGTGTTTCATGCTGGAATTTATTCTTATTTTGGTAGTTCTTTACAATTTTTTCACTTCCTTTGCACTTAGAGTTGCTTGACCCATGAGACATAAATTTATTGCAGTTGCGACTATTGTGGATTCTTTCCTGATAAATATAAATAAGCTGAATTTCGTTTCTGCACTCTAATTTAAATCATAAAGATTTCTTTATTTAGTGCACTGTTTTAAAAATATTATAACAAAGATTTTAAATTTTGAGCTATCCGTTTGCAATCACAATGTCGGATTTCAATAATGAGAGTAGCGTAGGGGATCCAGATTATCAACCTCGACGAAGTGAATCGGTAACTGACAACACACAATTAGTGTCAGACAATTCTAAAACACGGAGCAAATTTAGTAAGTCTTTGAGTTTCTCCAATTTCAAAAGTGTAAAACTGCAAAATGTAAAATATGCCAAAAGAAAAGTACGATCAAGAACTTAAAGTGAAAAATTCAACTACATCCATTTGTAAAATTCCTAAAGATTCGGGTAGCTGAGAAAATCTAATATTGATTGATACCAAACAAGATAGGATTATCTCAAAAGATGCAATGGCTAGACGAAGAAAACTATTTGGTTCAGATGAAAGATAAAAAATGGCTAGTCGAAGAAAACTTTTTGGTTCAGATGTGGGAGGAAATGAGGATGCTCATTTGTCTCAAAAGATGAAAAATTTAAGATAGGTTTATCTCGAAAGATGAAAAATGGTTAGTCGAAGAAAACTTTTTGGTTCAGATGTGGGAGGAAATGAGGATGCTCATTTGTCTCGAAAGATGAAAAATTTAAGATATATTTATCTCGAAAGATGAAAAATAGTTAGTCGAAGAAAACTTTTTGGTCCAGATGTGTGGGGAAATGTGGGATTCTGGGGGAAATGTGGCGGTGGATGCCCCAATTATACTCTACTTATATTCTACTCGTGATCGATTGCTATTCGAAATATTTATGGACGAGACCGCTTAAATCCAAGAATGGCCATGAAGTCACATCTGCGATGCGCGAGATTTTAAATGAAATTAAAAGATCGCGGCCGCCTTTACCGAAAAATCTGCAAACAGATAATGGTACAGAATTTTATAACGGCCAATTTGCACGGCTGATGAAGGAATATGGCGATATTAATCATTACTCCACATATAGCTCAATCAAAGCCGCCATCGTAGAACGTGCAATCAGAACGATAAAAAACAAACTGTATAAAGCTTTTAGTCTGAGAGGCAAATGGAAGTGGATTGATATAATCGATTCGATTGTATCGAAATACAACGATACGGTGCATTCGGCCACTAAAAGAAAACCCAAAAATGTGACCGCGAAAACGCGCCTGAAAGTTTACGATAAATTAAAACTGGCGACTAGAAAACCTCGTTATGCCGTGGACGACTTTGTACGCATTTCAAAATATAGAAGTATTTTTCTAAGGGCTACAATGCAAACTGGAGCGAGGAAACGTTTAAAATATGTAAAGTGTTTCGAGCAAATCCGACTACTTATTTACTCGTCGACATGCATGGCGATCCAGTATTGGGACAGTTTTATGAAGCTGAGCTGCAGAAAACGAGAGTTCCAAATATTTACCTTATCGAGAAAATACTAAGGCGAAAAGGAACCAAAATTCTCGTCAAATGGTTGGGCTTCCAAGAGCCTTCTTGGATTCAAAAAGCTGATCTTATATAGATTGTTACATTTAAAAATAAAACATTTGTTTTTATATATTTTTTATTATATAAATATGTTACGTTTCAAAAATAAAAATTTGTTTCTTTTTTGTTGATTTTTTATTATACATTTTTTGATCTTTTAAAAATAAGAAAGATAGAGACGCTACAACTGCGATACTTTGACATGCAGCAGCACTTAAAATGTATTATTTTAGTTTATTTTATACATAATATAAAAAAATAAAAAATACAATGCAGTTTTTATCTTGCCTTGTTACAATATCTTAATTAATTTTTATAATAAATATAAAAAATAACAAAATACAATGCTGTTCTTTTTTTCTTGATTACAATATAACAAAGAGAGCCTCTACAACGGCGCTTAAAATATATTTTAAATTAATTTTATACATAATATAAAAATTAAAAAAATACAATGCGGTTTTATAATATAAAAATACAAAAGACAATGCAATTTCTTTATCGTTACAAGATTTTAATTATTTTTATAATAAACATGCAATTCACAAAATAAAATATGGTTTTATTCAAAGGTCCTTTATTAGATAGTGCCCATGAGGCAAAGTATCTATTCCGTTAGACAAAATGTATCTTTTATCATCTTGATAACTTAAAGCAATTTTCGTCTGACGTATGGAATATACCTTATGCAAATATGATTGTATGCTATTTTGGTCTCGTTCTATGACTACTTTATTTCGTAACGTATCGAGATAGTGATCGAAACAGATTTGCCGATCGACAATGTACTTTTAACACCCTTAGCCTTCTTTATTATCTCACGGCCTTCTATTTTTAAAGAGTACATTTTCGATCGAAGGCCTACAAAGTGCGTTAAAATACGGCCTCTAGTTTCGTCTTTCATAAGACCAATGACTTTTTTATTAATTAAAGGAATTTTATAGATGTTATCGGGATCATAAGCGCTCGTATCAAATTTTTCTAGATTCGTCTTTATACACTCTTCATAGAAATCATTGCACGTCACACTATACAAAAGGCTGTCGGTGTCCATGTAGCATAATTCGCAATTATTTGCAAATTTTGCCTTCATGAAATTGTAGTGAAAATCATATAATTCAATTTTTGATAATTCTAAGATGGCCATACCTATGTAGATAGGTTTGTTAAACTCTATCTCTGTTTTGCTCAATTCGATCGCGACCAGATTTTTGTCAAAAATCGTCGCCGAATGGAAATTTGGTTTGGAAATTAAAGATAGAGCGCCATACCGACCGCTCCAATGAGTCACTAATTTTATGACGCTTTTTTTCCTAACATTCTCCATTGTTTTACCAAAAATGGAATTGTTTGCAAATTTATATAGATTTTGTGCAAATTCCGTTTTAGCCTCCGTGCGCATTCTTGTATTTAATTCGACAAACGGTCTCAACCAAGGAAACTGACCGAATTCTAAAACCTTATGAACGCGCGTCATAACTACGCCCGCAGATAAATAAACCTGGAGATTTCTGTAATGCACAACGTAGTTGCACTTTGTCGTGAGAGTGCACATTAATTTTGAAAATTTCGAACCCGGTGGCGTGCCCTGTTCTGGGCACATCGGCAACTCTTTCTGAGCGTCGTGAATGTCCGTAGGAAATTCCAAGTCGCATTCAATAATATAACCTTTATCGCTCGTAATGCTCACCGTTGTAACATTAAATTTTAATATTTCTTCAGGCGTTAGCCATTTGAAATCCCCGTAAGGCAAATAGCAAGATTCGGCATGACCATAGAGATTATTAATATCTCCGTAAAATAAAAATTTATTCGGCTTGGATGGATCATGCGTTGGGGGATAATATTTATTATTGGATTCCACATATCGTTTTACGACTTGAGTAAGGCCCCCCCGAATGCCTCTTTCGATCATTAAAAACATGTCGACGTCACAAATTAGTTCTAGCCTGATTTTAGTATATAATAACATGCTAGACCACGAGTAGCTCGCCAAAGTCACAAAATTTAAGGGATCCAATTTGTATGTTTCAAGACAATTTTTCTAAAGTCTTGGAATATATCGCAAAGTAAAAGAATGTCGCATTTTAAATATAGGTCCGCGTAGTCGCCTAAATTTTGCATTTAAAAGTGCTCCATACGGTTTGCGCATGAATATATTCCGATTCTTCAATATGTGATTCATTAAGATTGCTATAAAAACATTCTATAGGAGGAAGATTTTCTTCGCTTAATTTCAAAATGTCATCCAAATACTCGTAGGAAAAATACCCTTGCGCATTAGCAATTTAATGCGATCCGGGTTTAGTGAACTAAATTCCTTTTTTAAAACTTTAAAGTCATCGAAAGACAACTCGCATGCTAATTTTTCCAATGACATTGCCATAAAGCGAAAGGAATCTATGAATCTGAACGTCACATTTGCGTCGTTGTATTTTTTAGAAAATGTTATGTATTTTCATTATTCAAGGGTATTATATTCATGGGGCCTTCGAAAGCGTTAGCAAGCTCTTTAATAATAAAATGAGCATCATAATTGCTCAAATTATGATAGACTACGGAATAATTGGAAATAACCTAAAATTTAAATTACAGCTGCTATGCGCAACACCTCTTACAGAACCATTCATGTGATCGTGATCGATAACCTTTTCGTCGTCCGGCAAGAAATCGACTTCGCAAATAAAGCACGTTTTTGCCGTCGAGGCATCTATAGAGGACGTAGCAGGCCCGTTTTTTTTTAAAAATGCGCTTCCATAACATATGGCAATATGTTTTAATTGTCGCACAAACCAAGAAATGCAGTCTGTGCCTGTGTATGAGCTGTAATATGAAAGAGATTCGTCATATCCACAATAAAAATAATATCCTATTGAAAACGGAATATGTTCCTGGTATTTGAAAGTGCGTTCTGATTCGGAAGCTCGATCGGTTTTTTTAATAAGGCATTCTATGTCGGAATAAACCGCCATCGGCACAGGTATTTTATACCTAAAATCTTTAAATTGTAAATATTTGTTTTTTTCGGAAGGTAAAATAACACGACACTCGTTAAGTTTTTCGCATACTTGCTCGTGGACATCGAGACGTTTGCGATCGTAAAAATAGGAGAGACATCTATCGCATACGTAAAAGTGGCCCGTATGTTTAGTTAATTGGCCTCTCACAAGTGAGGCTAAATTTTTTATAAGACAATAATGATATCTAACGCCCCGTTTATAATCTTTAATATTTTTTTTTAATTCTTCCAAACTTTTTCCAACTTTATCTGCCTCGTCGCCGCCGTCGTCGTCGTCGTCGTCGCCGTTGACGTCTTCGCCGTCGTCAGAATTAAATTTTGACGACTCGTCGACATACGCATCTTCAACAATCAACAGATTAACGTGTTTATCTCGTTTTTGGCTAGTTAATTGTACCGGTGTTACAATGTATCGAGCGCGTTTTAAAATAAGAGCAAAAACATTTACAGAAATATCATTCTGCTTTTCGAATTTCGATATATCCGATATAGGCATGGGGCTGACCAAATTTTTCATATTAAAAATTTCTGCAAAATGCGGATACGAAGTTGTGCGATTAGCATGCTTACCTGCTGTAGGCTTGATTATTCCGGCTAAAACGCTCCAATAAAAGCATGAAAAATTATTGTTTCTAATATTTAAACAGGCCTTTTTGTTTTGAATTGCGATAGGAAGAGGCATGAAACAACTCGCGTGAAACATATCATAGCATTTATTAATATTAACATTTAGAAATAATATTTCGGATAGCGTGAATCCTGACCCGTGCATTGCGTCGTTCTCTATTTTATCCAACAAGCGTGTTGCGATATTGCACGCAAACCACTCGTTAAACTTCTCTAAATTGCCGAAACAGATTAAAAAGTTGGGCGTCGAAAAATACCTAGTTTGAAACTCATTTTCGTTACGCGCGACGGAAAATTTGAAAAAATCGCACGCTAACACGACATTAATTTTAAGGTTTACCGAGTGATTTTTAAAAATCGTATACAATTTGGATAAAATTAGTTTTTTACAATCTTCGATAAATAAATTAAGATCTTTATGTGCAACATTAATAATTTGAGCTGTTTGAATTCTCGATTTAAACGCAGACACGATTGGCTTCCAAACCAATTCAGAATGTCGAGGCGTGCTCCGAGAATACATCCATTGTTTAGGAACATTCTGCCGCAGTAGTTTTTTTAATAGATTTTTAAATAGCATTTTATATCTTTTCATATGGCATAGAAGATTTTCGAATAGATTCAGATAACTAGCCGAGAGCGAAGAAGAAGTTTGTTTCACCGTTCTTAAAATCGATTCGGTGTTGTGAATGTGTGATTTTAATATTCGAACCCAATTGCGAAATACTTTAGTTTTACGACATTTCGTTAAAATTGCGTGCACTTTTCGATACAACTGTAGCATCTGATCACAACACATCGAAACGCCCGCGTCCGCTTCGATTTTTCTGTTAGTTAACATTTTCTTCGTATTTCAATGCCAACTTTCTGTATTTTGAACCGTGCAATTTTACTAATACGTTTGGCGTATCGTCTTTGGGCGATAAATCGCAGGACCATAAAATGGCTTCTAATTCGGCATGCAGTTCCGTTTTATTCTAACAATTTGTACGAGTTTAAAAATCTTATACAAAAGGATAAGTCTATAGCATATTTTTCTGAATCTGTAATTTTAGATGATTTTATAGAAAATACATCTGTCGTTCTAACACATTTACTATAGACAAATAAATCGCCGATTTCATGCAAGCGCATGCGGGGGTTTTCTACAAATCAACAAAGAATTAATAAATTGAGTTGAAAACACGAATTCTCTATTTTTAAGTCCACGTATAGGCAATCGGTTCTTAGAGTTGCATAAAAGAAAATGTCATTTTCACATTTATACTGAAAATTAAACACTGTTTTTAATGGCGATACGGCAGATTGATCTACAAATCTAAATAACCTAATACCGGCCGAGATGCTTTCGCTAATATTATAAAATGCCTTTCGGTCGTAATTACATAAATTAAAAGCTTTTCTTTCATACGAGACACGTCGGTGAAGCAAAACGCTATTGTGTTAGAATACGAATCTTCTAAGCACGTTAAATTGTCGAACAAATTAAACTGCATGCAAAATAGAAAAAGGGCTCGAGACCCCATCAAAAAACCGTCCCGATATTTAAAGTCTTTTAAATAAGCAGGCAATTCCTTGCATGCGATTCTATAAAATTATGTGGATAATCCGCAATTAGCATATCACGATTGTAATGGGTTGCTGATCTAATTCTATATTCAATACTCATAACTTTAAAAATCAAGATGTAAAAATACTAAAATTATAAAAATTAATTACCATGTATAGGTAGGTATTCTAGTGTGATGACGATACGGATGGCTTTTTTTGCTCTTGCCGTTCTTGATTTTCCTTGGGAGGATCCGTGAGGGCCGATGATGGATCCTTTTGTTTTTCGCCCATGCAGCAGAAGGAAATGCTCGCAGCAGGATTAGTTTACCTTTAAAATAAACGAATTTCGTATTAGTTTTTAAATAAAAATTAAAAATTAAATACTAACCAACTTCGAACGATCCTAGGTAGTGCAAACAAAGGCATTCCTGTTTATTCAGCTCTTCGATATTTTGTCGCTAATTACGTCCGCGATTCTCTGCGGAAGGAACACAACGCATTCTTCTAATTCGACGAGAATGAGCCGAGAATTCTTCTTTGACTGAAGAGATTTGATGCTTAAAACCGGATAAGGGCGCTGTAGCTCGAGATCTTTGACTTTACGGTCTTCTTCCTATCGATGCGGCTTACTGAATTGATTTTTTAATTAACTCCATATTTTATTTCTAATTACGAATATAATTACATAAAGTTAAAAATATATTTACAATTATTACCTGTTTTTAATGCAAGCTGCACGATGACAAACACGTTGTACGACTCTCAAACTTATATTTTACAAGATAAAAATCCTTACAAGGGGCCATCTATTTATATCGCTCGAATGACGTACAATTTATTACGCATCTAATTTGCGATCCCAAGCACATACACGATTATGACATTAACGATAGCAATTCATTAGAATTAAATAGCATTGCCCTTGTCTGGACAAAAAAGCGCCCATTTAAATTAAAACGCCATCTTTTATTATGCGGATATTGAAGTCGCATAAAATTAATGAGGCATATTTTTATTCAAAGATGTAAGTAACTAAAACATTTTCCCCGACTCGGCATCGATAAAGAATATAAAATCCCAAACGTCTATATTTCGAGGATTTATGAGCCCATATTTGTTAAAAATAATGGGTTCCTATATAATTAATGATGCAAAACGATGTGTACTGAAATTAAAACTTACTCACGAATGATGTAATCATGAAACTACAGTATTTTCTTTACGCGTTCCAAGAAGCTATCTTTTATGCATACAATGTTTTAATCAAAAGCAATTCCCGACTTCGATAATAAAAAATAATTATACAAACATACTCGATCATTTATATTTTAACTTCCTTTTCATACAATGAATGTATACTATACGAAATTTACGACCACTTTTTATTTCTCGGCAAAAATACGATTTCGTCATCGTATATGCTTTGGTTCATATAATGCACTCAAATTATTAAAAGATTACTTAAAACGTCTTGCACGTGTCCGATGAGATAATCGTGACCCCGTTTTTTTTCTCTTGCCCGACGATCTGAAATCTCTGCGTTATTTTAAATACTTCATAACTGCCTACGACACAGCGAGCGTAACATTTTCAAATTATTAAAAGATTACTTGAAACGTCTTGCACGTGTGTCCGATTAGATAATCGTGACCCCGTATTTGTATACGAATTAAATAGCGCACTTTCATCATCTTCTCTCTCGGAGTGGCAAAAAATACACGCACACGTCATCGATCGAACCATCTTGAGCAAAAATACGATTACGTCAGTAGTATAGCTATGGAGAAGCTGAGACAGCCCTTTTAAAAGGGCCATCGCAATTTTTTTTCTTATCGACACCTGTAATAAAAAAAAAACCCTTGCGGTTATTTACCCAGACTTATTCTCGAACGCGACCCCCGAAAACACGCTCTTAAAACAAAACACGTTCGCACCACTTGCGCGCCTTACGATATTTCGTCTTAGACTAAAACACGCACGCCCCCCTACACACCTATACACATAACGATACATACCTTTCTTTTCGAAAATAAAACAACAACAACACCGCACACACACCCCCCACCGATCGATATCTACACACACACTTTTATCATGAGGGCGGCGGCACGACCTCCACATTAACTTCACCGACGAACCATACATACCCTACACCCTACACGCACACACCTGCACATACATACCTCTCTTTTATATAATACGCACACCCTTTACAAGATATTTATGATCCTTTTAAAAAGGGCCGGCCAGCTTCTCCATAGCCATACTATCGTTATCCTCAAACCTAACTAATACTAACACACACACACACCTACACATACATGACCTTCACACATACATACTTCTCTTTTCCATAATACACACACCCTTTACAAGATATTTATGACCCTTTAAAAAGGGCTGTCCCAGCTTCTCCATAGTTATACTACTAACACAGATAAACTGTGATAAATTTTATCTTTTCTAGACAAACTAAGACTGTTGCACAAAGGCTGTTAATTAGACATTAAAGTTATGACAACCTCTTTTACTTGGTAATTTGGTAAAATGTTTCAAAACACAGTCTTGCTAGAATGTTCCAAAAGATTGCTAACGGGAGATTTTCAGTGGAAAATGCCATGTGCATAGTAGAGATGGAAATAACGGCTAAGAAAAACAAATCTGCGGAAGCATAAAAACGGGGGGTTTATATCGAAGGTTTACAAAAAACAGCAGGCGTCATCTAATCAAAATCGGGATCACAATGAGGCTAGGGCGTCTTTCACTCTGAGAAAATTTTTTTATTAAAAATACTCTTCTAGTAAACAAGCAAAAAAGTAGAAATACCATAATGATTCACTAATCCCTATCGATCTCAATTTCATTAAAAACCTTAGCTCAGGCTAAACTGGCGACAACCTGCAAATAACTTCTACGCTAAATGTATATCCGGTTACCAGTTGCAGTACGAACTCTTAAACCCTAGGCTAACACAAACAATAAAAAATTTACAAATAAACTACACAAGCACATAGATGTCTGCATTTTTAAACAAAAATATCACTCAACTAAATGTTTCTCACCAGTAGACACTAAACTCAACAGGAACGTCCTAGAATCTAGGCGACCATGTTGATTTCTAAGTTTATCCTTAATAAACGATTCAAAAAATAAACGAAAAATGCGAAGTAATCATTCACTAATTTAATCATCATAGGTCTTCAGTCCTACAACTGGTTGGACGCGTACTTCCATTGTTTTCTATTTTGAGCTAACCCACACATTTCCCTGAAATTCCCACAGGCTACACCTTTTACTATCCGTGTGCAATAGTCTACGTCTATCTCTCTTTTTTTCCTTTCTCAGCTTCTATTCTATTACACACTATTCCCTCAATAGTCTACATATAGTCTACAATAGTCTACATCTACCTCTCTTTTTTTCTTTCTCAGCTTCTATTCTATTACGCACTATTCCCTCATGCCTTAGTAAGTGTTCTATCACCCTATGTTTCTTATTTTTTACTGTTTTCCACATATTTCTTTCTTCCGCCATCATTTCGAAAACCTCTTCTTAACTTTGTCTATTAGTGATATCTTCATCATACGTCTGTAGCACCACATTTCAAAGGAACCTTTTCCTCTCTGATGCTCCCACTGTCCACTTTTCATATCCGTACAGTGCTGTGTTCCACACATGTTTACAGCGATCTTTTCCTTGTTTCTATGCTTTTTGTCTTTGAACATAGTAGTTGCTTTTTCTTGTTAAATGCAGTACGACCTTATACTAAACTTTGTTTTATATCTTTAACACTTTTCTCATCGTGTGTTATTTGACTTCCTAGGTAGCAGAAATCTTTAACCTCTTGTAAGTTCTCATTTCCTATTTGTATTCTGGCTTTTGACTTATTTACCCCTCCTTTACATACTAATATTTTAGTTTTATTTTTGTTAATTTTCATTCCGCATCTCCCTGTTAGTACTGTTTCCATTTGATTAAGAGCAGCTTCTAACTCTTCCTTGCTAGATGCTCATACCGCCATATCATCTGCAAATCTAAGCATATAATTGTTTTGTCCCTGCATAATAATTTCAGCATTTGACAGTATTCATTGCATCTTCGATGTACAAGTTAAAAATTAATGGGCATAGGGCACATACTTGTCTCACCCATTCCTACTATTTACTTCTCTACCTTCCTGCTCTAATTCTATTACCGCTGTTTGCTCTTTGTATAAACTATGTACGATTCGTCCATCCCTATAACTCGTTCCGATTTGTTTGAATATTTTCTGCCATTTTACATGTCGAATACTTTTTTTAGATCTACAAACCCTATATACAGGCTTTCTGCTTTTCTATTGTTTTTTACTTTAACACTCTAGCTAAGATCGCTTCCCGTGTTCCTCTGTTTCGCCTAAACCCAAATTGATCTTCTCCTAGTATTTCTTCAGCCCATTTTTTCATCCGTCTATGTACAATTCTAGTTAATATTTTTGACACGTGTGTTGTCAAACTTATTGTTCGAAAGTTTTCACATATATCCACCTTTCTCGTTTAGTATAGTGACTATGGCGTTACGTTTGAAATCGTTGGGTATCACGCCTATCTCATACACATAACTTACAAGGTGGAAGAGACGTTCTGGTACTACTTATCCAGCGGCTTTTAGAGTTTCTGCATGCACCCGGTGCCTTATTATTTTCAGACTCTCTAATGCTAATTCAAACTTATCTCTAAGTACAGGATATCCCAAGTCATCCTTTTCAATATCTGATTCCTGTTTTAGTGCTTCTGGTTCCTGTTATGCATATATATTCCCTATATATTCTTGCCATCTAACCACTTTCTCTATATTTTTTATAATAATGTTTCCTCCCGCACCCTTTATATTTTTGTTATACGGTTTTATATCCCTAAAATTCATTCTAATTGGTTTCTATGCTTCGGTCTGCATTTACGAATAATTTTCCATTTTATGGCTTTTTACCTCTGTTCCCTGTTTTGTCTGGTCTGTTTTTGTATTTTCATCTATCTTCTATTAAATTCGGAATATCCTTTGTTACCCAAGGTCTCTTATTTTCTTTTTGTTTATACCGCAGAATATCTCTGGCTGCCATATTTAAGTTGGATTTAATGTTATTCCATTTTGTTTCTACTTCCTTGGTATCAGAGATTTTCTCGATGTCTTTCAGAACTTCATTTGACGTTTTCTCAAAATTGTGGATATCTATACCTTTTAGTTTCTCTAATGCCCTCTTATACTAAACTAATTTAATACATGTACTTAAAAGTTTGATAATAAATATATAGAACAGAAAAAAAAGTTAAATGAAGAATTTACTATGATTTTTCAAACAATATTCAAAAATTAATTTAGTACTTTACGATACTTTTTAAAAGAAAGAATAACTTAAATTACACTTACTAGAAATTACTGCAAAAGTGAACATATTTTGAGCGCAAGGTGTATACCTTGCTTACAAAGCATCACGAATTGTGATCTTACGTAGGGTATTTAATATGATAGCATTGTTTAACTATGTTTAATATTAAAAGTTGTCAGAGTATAGTGAGCATTCCGAAGGGTTAATTTTGAACAATAAGTACTAATTGAGAACATGCTGATTTAAAAATTACGGCGTGCAAATTTTGTAAAATATTCAATCCAAAATCACTTCTTAAATTATTAATAGAACAAAATATGCGATAACAAACATAGATAGCAGATAACAAAATATACCAAGGTCCCGTGTTCAAATCGTGACACGATCCGCTTGAAAAATGTTTGGCGAGCATTTTCACAAAAATACGCCCTTGCTCGGATGAGACGTAAAATGGAGGTCCCGTGTGTGAGTGTTGTCACGCACGTTAAAGATCCCTATCTTGATTGCAACAGCATAGGTTCGGCAAAATTCAAAATTTCCAGGTAAAAGAAATCTTGCTTCCTAGCCAATGTAGTACCTTCGGGTGGAGCATTGGAAAATTTAATGTAGGGGCATTTTATCTTCGTACCTGATCTCCTATAGAAAGAATTTAAAGTCCTGCCTTGCAAGCAAATCCAGCTCGAAAACAATATCACGCGTCTCACAACAACATCATAAACAGACCATATATGGGAAAAAATAAAACCTAAAACAAATTGTTTAGGACAAATAACTTCAATGACTTTGGCAAATGTTCTAAATTTAATAGGAACTGCAATAGACGAAAAAAAACACATCACAAGGTTCTCAGTTGCATCTTCATCAACAGAAACTAAAATATCCTAATTATTTTTTCTCTCTGTCTAGCTGATTCCCAAATAATGATTTTAAAATTCAAGGATGTATTCAATACGTGCGTGTTTCGTTTTTAAGTAGTGTTTGCATATCATTTTGATGCGTATCAAATACCTATTAGTATTTAATTTTTATATATAATCTTTTTAAAGCTATGCTTTAATTAAACACATTTGTTGAACGTTTACGTGACTTTGTTGGAAAATGTGTGATTTAGAGAGCCAAACTACAGGTCCAACCAAAGTAGTAGGGTCTTTAGTGAGGAACCAGACTAAGACAGGTCCCCGAAAGAGAGCAGCAGCTTTCTCGGTACCTAACGTGACAGAGACCATAGGGGTCGGTGTGGCATTCTACGACACACTATTGCGACGTGGAAGGTAACGAGTAACCACCACATTATCTTATCTTATAGAAAATGTAGAGAAAGTGGTTAGATGTCAAGAATACATAGGTAGTTTATATTTGGGAGAGAAAATAACAGCATTAGAACAGGAATCAGACATTGAAAAGGACGACTTGGGATATCCTATACTTAGAGATGAGTTTGAATTAGCATTAAAAGGTCTGAAAAACGGCTGTAATAGAATTAGAGCAGGAAGATAGAGAAGTAAATAGTAGGAATGGGGTGAGACAGGGATGTGCCCTCATTTGGAATTACTATGCAGGGACAAAAGATTCATATGCTTAGATTTGCAGACGATATAGCGGTATTAGCATCTAGCAGGGAAGAGTTGTTACATGCCAAAATTGGCAATATACCATTTTTAGATTTAGTTACAATTTATAAATTAATTCCCGCGTATTTTTTAGAGTAATATTAACTTCCGTCGTCGCTGACAGTCGCGCCTGCGCAGAGCAAATGCAGGGGTGCGCGAGTGTCGAAAGCGAGACTAGGCCACGAAACGGTAACCAAGCAAGATCTATCTGTGTGGTGTGTGTCCTTTCTTTTAGGAATAGGTATGTAGGTACCTTGTAACGCCATCATTCTGCAATGTTTTATATGTAGGATTAAACCCTTATTTAAAAGCAAGTATTTCTTATCTCAAAGGCAATTAATGCATCACACTAACAGACCCTGTCGACTACCTGACCCGGCAGGGAGGAGAATTCAATGCACCCAGTGGTTACGATAAGTCCATTGTTAAAAGGCCTTTCATTTCAAAGAGCATTTGAAAATACATGTTCAATTTACATTTATTATATGCCATAACTATTAGTAACTTTTGTGAGATATAATTGTAAAAAAACCCTACTTCGTGGTTTTGCGATTGAAGTTTTTGTAGAAAATGAATCTTCAAAATGATTTCTTGGCCAAAGTGAATAAAGTTCAGGCTAAAAGCTACTTAGGTATTGTTTGATGTCTTCTCAGATTGACAAGCTCAGTCATTGTAAGCCAAATGTTTGTCAGAAGTTCCTAATAGAATTCTATTTAGTTGAGTACGTACCTTGTAATAATAGTCTAAGGTTTAACATTTAACAATGCAGTCAAGATGACTTAAACAAGTCTAATACAAATATAATATAGTGTTTGTTTAAAGTACAGGTACGTATTAGGTCGATACCCCCTCCCGATGTATACAATTACAAGCAAAACTAAACCACCCTCCTTTGTCCGTCTTAAACTGTATGCGTAAATTGTTACGGACGTTCAGTTGTTGTTTATACGTGAAGTGTGTAGTTAAATTACTCTTAGTATGAAGTCATAACCAACGACTAAAGTAACGCGTAGTTAAAATAAAGATAAAGAATCTATAATTGTTGGTATTTTTGATTATAAATACTAAAAGCTTCTGTGCTAATATTGTTTGGATTACATGCATACATTTTACATTGGGTATGATGTGAATTACATGTGTTAGTTTAATTTTTTGTATAATTAATTATTAAGTTACTTCCCCTATTTTAAGTCAGTTATATATAATATTCGAAGCTTTGTGCATTTAATCTGCTCTGGTATAAGCGTGTTTGCTTTTTATATTTGATATCATCATTATGTCAGAAGGGCCTTCTAGAGACAGAGATATAGGTAGGAAATGGGAATCTGGTGCGTCAAAAAGAAAAAGAAAAGTTGAAAAGGCTCTGTCTAACCAAACCATGAGTTCCAGTATGATAAAATTTCTTAAGAAACCTTCATCAGGACCGGTCGGTACTACAATAACATTAAAGTCTTATGACTCACTTGTACAAGTTTCTGAACCAACTTCAGATCCAGAGTTGGCAGAATCTACAGTTATTCGTCTCTGAACCCAGTAACAGTAAAAAGTTAGCCTGTGACGACAAAATTCGTGACTCAATGATTCAAAAACAAGCATCCCATTTCACAGCGTTATTTATGGATTCTGATCCGGAGAAGTGGGTATTTCCAATAACGGACTCGCAGTGTCATGACTTAATTCAAAACGGTCCTCACCAAAACCTAGAGACGTCTGACGAAAGTTATCCCAGAGACGATGATAATAGACATTTTTCTAAATTCCACTTTAATCGAAAATTGAGTAATGGGAAAACCAACATCGCAGGTGGTTAATTTACTCTATATCTGAAGATAAAGTTTATTGCTTTCCATGTAAACTTTTTTCCCATTTGCAAACACAGATGGTAAAAAAAAGATTTTGCGACTGGAAAGATTTGAGTCGAATATTGCAAAGACATTAACAAAGTCATAGACCCATGGTGCGCATGAGTAAATGGATTGAATTTTATAAAGGAATTAAACACGGAAAAACAATAGATGCAAAAAACGAGAGACTGGTTAAAGAATCGCAAAAGTATTGGTACAACTTGTTTGAAAAGTTGATTGATATAATTAACTACTTAGCTTCACATAATCTGGCATTTAGAGCTCATCGAGAATCTCTTAATTTTAATTTAAATAATAGCGATAATAGTGGCAATTTTATAGACCTATTTAAATTGTTATCCAAATATGATCTGACACTACGGGAACACCTGCAACGCATTAATAAAAAACAGCTTAATCAACATTATTTGAGTCAGGATATTCAAAACGAATTAATCACATTAATGTCTAAAACAGTTGTTGATGAGATTATACAAAGAGTCAAACAAGCAAAATACTACGCGTTTATGCTTGATTGCACCAGGATGTCAGCCGTGTTGAATAAATGTCGATAACATTAAGATTTTGTAATTCTTCAACTGGAGCGATAAAGGAGCACTTTGTTGGGTTTATTGCCGTCGCAGAGACAACAGGAAAATATTTAACAAATTCAATATTACAAGAACTAGAAGGAAATGGTTTAGATATCCAAAATTGTCGAGGGCATGGATACGATAATGGCGCTAATATGGTCGGCATTAACAAAGGAGTGAGAACTAGAATCCTTAATATTAATCCAAGAGCGTTTTTCACGCCTTGTGGATGTCACAGTTGGAATTTACTGTTGATAGATGCAAGTAATTCTTCTATAATTGCCAAGACGTTTTTCGGCTTTATCAATAAAATATACCTTCTATTTACGAAATCAAGCAAGCGTTGGGGTCTCCTTAATACCAAATTAAAATTAACATTAAAATCCCTATCTGAAACAAGATGAGAGAGTAGAATAGAAGCAGTTAAAGCGATATTGTTGCAATTTGATGATGTTGTCGATTGTGTAAATGACCTGAAAAACAAAACTGATGCTTCCGAAACTCTAAGTGACTCTGAAGCTGTACTCAACGAAATGTTAACTTTTGAGTTTATTGTTGCAATACACGTTCGGTACGAGATTTTACTGCGCGTGAACAATTTAAGTAAATTATGGCAATCGGTTCAAGTTAACTTGAAGATCGCTGTTGATACTTTACGTTTGCTATGTAACTGGATTCAAGAATACCGTGATACAGGATTTGAAAAAAGTGTTGCAGAAGCCAAATTTTTTGTGGAAAAAAGTAGTTATGAGATTTCATCTCAATTTAAAGAAAAAAGATTGGCCAAAAAGAAAAAAATGTTCTCGTATGAAAATATTGATGACCGAATACAATCTGCTGAAATGCAGTACAAAGTTGACTTTTTTAATAAGGTGTTAGATGCTATCATAGTCGACGCCGAATGCCGATTCAAATCGCTCCATAATTATTTTGAACAATTTGGCTTTATTTTTGACATAAATTATTTAAAATCTATACCAAAAGAGAACCTTCTTAAACATTGTTATGATTTAGCTGCAATACTTCGGGATGTCGAAAACAGCGACATTCAGCCTTTCAAACTATGTGAAGAACTTCTGCTTTTACAATCGAATTCACTAATAGACTCTATCAAAAATGTCAAACAACTTATACAGTACATTTTAGAAAATAATTTGCAAGAAGTATACCCAAATGTTTACATAACAATCAGAATTATGCTTACAGTTCCGGTCACTACAGCTTCTGCTGAGAGAAGCTTCTCAAAATTAAAATTAATTAAGACCTACTTACGAAGTACCATGGGCCAAGAGAGACTATCTGCGTTGTCAATTTTATCGATTGAAGCAAAAATAGCGGCTGGTCTAAATTATGATACAATATTGAAAAATTAGTGAAACTAAAAGCAGAAAAGTTCGTATATTGTAATTTGTGTTTGAGTGTGTAATACGTCTATTTGTGTTCGGTCGTCTTAAAACTATTTAATGTTAAATTTGCGTTTAGAACAAGAGTCAGGTGCTTCATCGCTTCGAGCTTTACGCCGCTTCAGAAGTGTTAGCTTCACTATCCATATAACAATTATACATGCTTCGATAATAATATGATCCACCAGACTAGAGCTCTGAACGTTACGAGTTATAATGTTTCGTGTCAATTAATCTTAACGGATAAAAATGTCGCAGTGAAATTTGCATGTTAAATACCATGAGTGTATTTGGAATTTCATCAGAGACCATTTTTGTGCAACTAGCCGCCTATGGATATTGGATATTTCCTCACCTCGTTATTTCCAAGTAAGTCCTTAATCATAATTATTAATTTTTAAAAAAAATTATTTGGTTGTACTTCTTTGACAAATAACATGTGAACCCAAGTGTTATATATTGTAGACACTCAAATTGTCTATTCACCTTCATTCATGTATCTTACCTTTTACTACGTACAGTTAATTTGCTCCTTGAGTTCTAATTAACCGCCACAGTTTGATTAGCTTAGCAACAAAATACTTATATATACCTAGTATGTATTGGTATAATTCAGGTCATTAAACGTTTTGTTTTGGGCTCTGAGAAATGTTAGGGGCCTCGAAAGACTGATGTCGCCGACACCCACGTTTGGTCTAGCGCCTCCACTGCCTATTATGTATTATTAGAATCAGTAAGTAAAAAATGTTTTGTTGTAAAATCCACGACCACTCATCATAAGCTCTACCCGAGAAATAGACCTTAGTCGGAAGATTGTTGAGATCCCTTAATCATAAGGAGATCTAAATCTTCACCATAAGGAAGATTAGTTATAAGAGTACTACTAACACCTGTAACTATCGTTTGAATTTCAGTTTATACTAAGAGTAATTACAGTGGTTTATGCTAGTTTCAATTGTGTTAGCTAGTTGCACCCGTAGATTCCAGGATACACAATATTCTGATTGTCCTTTTGTGAGATTGATTAATATAATTTCACATCAGCAACATTCATAAAATCCCGTTTAATTAGTGTAATGCCACCATGGCTATGTGTTGCATTGCATATAGCGCAGTACGCTATGAACTAATATCGTTGTGTTAATATAAGAGTTATTCGTAAGTACATTTGTATTTAGAATTTATGCTTTAGAGATCATTTTGCTTAGTTGGTTAAGTACTTTAGACTAAGACTATACTTTAATCGAGTTGTCCAAAATTTTGGAAATGTATCAGTTTAGACCATTATGTAGAATTTTCTATATTTAATCTTTTTGCCTGTATAGCTTTTTTAAATTGATTGTGGACCACAGCGTGCTCATTTTAGGAAATCTGTTCAGAATATTATTTTTTGGTGTTACTGGGTTAACTGGTTTTATCTATTTTAAGGTTTTAGCAGTTTATTAAGAACAGCTTTCTTAGGGCCAATACTATGGAGTGTAGAAAACTCCGGCAGTCTCTTACCGCTCACAATTACTTGGCGCCGACAAAATAATAGTTTTGTTGTAGCTAATTCGAACTGGGTCTACAATAGTCGCAGTAACTTTTACCGTGACACCTTAAAAAAGAACTGATCGAATTTCCAAACTCTTGGTACAACCTTTGTATGGACTGTTGAACTGTATGAACTGTTCTTTGGTCGTGTTTAAAATAAAACATTTTGGTACATAAAAAATATCTTTTCCACTCTGTAAACAAAAAGCTCAGTCAGATAATTGAAGATTAATTCAGTTCAGAAATTCAAATTTTTAGTTACAGAAGACTAATCAAACATATTCTTAAATACAGGTTTAATGGAATTTTTTCCCATTTTCCGTGCATATACACGCGCACACACGAACATATGCACGCACACACATCGCCTTTTTGCTATTGTCCAACCATCTTACTTTAGTACTTTATTGAGAAACAACGAAAAAACTACTTACCTAATTTTTCAAACTACATATCAATCACTTTGTAATATCATACTCACCTCCAAAACTTCAAAGTTTTATCTGCTTCTACTTCAACTTAAGATGTCTTGATATTTAAAGGAATTACTTGGCATAAATGCAAAAACCACAAGCTATGTCCTACAAACACTATGTTTCTTAAAATCTTAGAAGAGAACACAGTGCCCCTTAAGATATGGTTTCAAATTGCACTTGTAGTTTACGGGACACAAAAATATAATTTATAATAGAAGTTTTTTATTTATATGTTGTAACATTCGGTTTATTTAATAACCATGTCAATTCTTATTTAATAAACTTTTTTATTTTAAAATCTATTAGTAACGCAGGTGTGTTACAAATTACATTGAATCATTAAAAATAATTTATATGCAGACGCACACGCTCACGCTAATTTTCACGCTCACGCTCACATTCACACACACACACATACACGCACGCACGCACGCACGCACGCACGTACTCACGCACGCAGGCACGTACGCATATTACCTTATTTCCCTGACCCACGATGGGCTAGCTTTTTACAAGCATTTCTTTCTTGGCGCCATCCTACGCGTCCATTGTAACAACAATTTGACGTGTAACAATTTTTTCGATATCGTAAGATAATTTGAAAAAAAAACCACTCTAGCTTTAACGATTCACATTAAAATTGTTTAAATAATTGTTTTATATGAACATTGTTTTACTATGTTGTTCGAATGTTATCAAAGATTATCCGATTCAACAGTTTAAAAGTTATTGTACGCCAGATAGACTACTTAGATACGAGTCGTTGCATTTTGTTCTTGTAAACAATATATCCAACTTTATTATGATTTTGGTTTCGATTAAAGATTAAGAATGAAAATAAAGATTATCCGTTTTACAATGTATAGATCAGAACCAACTTATCCGTACGTTAGCAAATAAGCTTTCCTACGAAATAAGGGACAATAATGCATTTTACTCGTCTTTTGCCCATTCTAATAATGTTCATAGGATGCAACTAAATCTAATCAGTTATTTGAGTAATGGAGTGGTTAAATCTCATTTGTATTAAACTACTAACAGGGGAATGCAATTATTTCTGCGCTAAAACTTGAGATATTCGTTTAAATTGTTCTGTGTGTTCTATACCTACATTTAACTGATAGGTAGCTGCAACTTTATACCTAGCTAGTTAAAATTTGATTAGAAACACTTCACAAACAGATTCTGCCCAGAAAGTTTCTGTATAGGGAGTACTCGTGAAGCGTTTGTGATTTGACATTTGCAATATCTTGTGTCGAACATTGTATTGAATTCATACGATTATTGATGAAGTCCAGGAGACGTTTGTAGGTGCTTTATTGTGTAGAAGTTGCATTCAAAGTGGTCAAAGTTTGCATGTGTAGCCTGATGTATATTGGAAACCGACTGACGGTGTCTGCAACCGTCACTTACTCTCTCAAAGGATCACTTGTGGAGCGTGCAAACCTTTGCAAATGTTGGCCGCCTCAATGCAAGTTAATTTCTTGCAGTTATGAATTTCTATGTGTATTAACTTGTTTAAGAGCTTTGTAGCAGGTGCTGTATTTCTCGTACCGCTTGCTTTGTAAAAGCGTAGTAGTTACAATGAGCAGTTGATATTTGAATGTGCTACTTTATAATAAAATTGTAAAAGTGCAATACATCATCTGGAAAACGTATAATAGAATGCTTTAATGTTGTCTACATTTTATAAAATCCCAATACAAATGCTTCTCGTGTAAAAAAACGGACTTTCGGTAACATATTATTCTTGTAGTAAATTCATATTAGAGGGAGCGCTAGTTACAGAAGACTTTAATGCAGGATGCAGGTATAGGCCTACATAGAGACGGAGAAGCAGTAAGTAAGTAGGATTTAGCAGTCACAAATGAAAAGATGATAAGTTCATAGAGATCTGTATCAGAAATGAATGAATTGTAGACAGTGCAATGTTTAAATCTCATATACGCCAGTGGTACACGTAGAAAATCTGTTGATATAAGTAGGTTTTAGACACACGCTATTTTAGTAAAGGATGGATTCAAAAATTAGGTAAAAGATTGTATGACTTACCTAGGTACAGATATACATAGTGACCATGATTAAATTACAAGCAAATATATAAATAGAAGTTTATGAAAATTGGACATAAATAGTCTAAACGACATCAAAACGAGATACATATGCATAAATAAACTAACTAGTAAAATGACGCAAATTGTCAAATTCATACAAGATACCTGGCAGTTGCTTAATGAAGTAGTATTGGAAGCGCATGTTATATCAGTAGAATGTAACTAGGAACGAATGAAAAGGCCTATAAAAACTTATGCCTAGTAGGAAAAAATAGAATATAAATGTTGCAACGAAGAAGGATAGACAAAACGCACAACAAATAGTTGAAAAAGTTACATAGAACTTTATTTTACAGCAGAGGTTTTAGGCATTATAAAAGGTTTAAGTGACGTAAAGGATCAGGAAGCAGGATAAAAGATACAAGAACAAATATCAAAAAGGTTTAAAGCAGCAAAAGTTAAAAAAAGTCGTAGGATTAATTACTAGCAGATATATGTATATACAAGGTGCGTTTTTAGTGTGGCAACGGTTGATAACTCCGTTATTATAAAAGCTGCGTAAACCAAATTTGGAGGCATATTAGGCATGCCTAAAATGCACATTTAAAAAATATTTGGAAGTATAAAGTGTGTTTCATAATTCCAGGGCAGATTAAACTTATATTTTTTTAAATGGAACACCTTATATATTATACATTTTTGAAAAGTACATAAAAAGAGCTTTAATTTGATACAAAATTTTATCTGTCTATCCCTTTTAGTTTTTGAGATATTCGACTGTTTTTAGAAAAATGACCCTGATTAGATACATTACCACTGCAATAATACACAACTTATGTTAATTTTCAAGATGCAGAAAATTTTACTGTATACCATAGTACATTTGTAAACATCACTCTTTTGAAATTTCTTCACACTGTACAGGGTGTGTCAGGTTTCGCAAAATGTAATTTTTAAAACTATTTTTAAATAGTACCCTACCAATTTTATTGCTACAGTGGATAGTTCATTAAATGTTCTTTCATTTTGTTAAGCATTCCTATACCTAAATCCATTACTTTCTGAGTTATTTTTAATTTTCTTGAAATTTTAAGAATGTTTTAATTTACATAACTAAAAATAACTTACTATTAGAGAATATTATACAACAATTAATACATTTTGATTAACAATTAACTACAACTACAATAATATATTGTAATTTCAAAACAACTGTTCAAAATGTCCGCCTAGAACGTCTATGCATGCTTCTAATCGGTTTTCAAATGACTGGGCTACATTTCTTAACATTTCTGTGTTAATACTGTTGAAAGCTTCTCTAATTCTATTTTCATATCATCTGGTGTTGTTCGAGTTACTGGTACACACAGTTTTATATAGCCCCACATAAAAATCAATTTTAGATCATTCATGTGATCGAGGTGGCCATGCAAATGGCCCCCCCTCTACCTATCCACCTTGCAGAAAAGTGATTAAGGTGGTTGTGAATTCGTGCAATGTGATGTATAGGAGCACGATGGTGTAAAAACCACATTCTTTGCCGGATATTAAGTGGAACCGCTTCAAGTAATAATGGCAAATGATTCTCAATAAAATCCAAATATACCGCACTATTCTCACGACCGTGTGTATGTTATATGTTAATATTTGATATTTAATTTCTTCTATACTATCTATAAAGTAATTGTTAAAATTAACTGCTATATCATTATTAATGTAACAATTTTGTCACCAAATTCAACTCGCTGTAATGTTCTTCTCCTATTAATTTTATTTGGCAGCCATAGTTTAAGGTTTGTCCATAAATTTTTATTTTTTAGCTCTTTATTACCATTTGATAATATTTATTTTCTTCTGCTCTTAATTTATAATTGACTGTATTTTTTAAATGTTTATAGAAATTCCATTCTTGTGCAATCTGTGTAAACACAGCGATCTCATACTGTACATCTCTTTCTCTCTTAAGTATTTTAATTTTACCTATCAACCACTTCGCTGTTTCTTTCTGGTTTACACAACTTCGCTACTACTGGACGCATACTATATAATGCATCTTGAATAAACTTGACAAATTTCAAAGATAATTTATTTGTATCCACATTTTTAACTAGGGATGACCACGGGCCCGGGCCGACAAAATTTTTTTCGAGCCCAAGTCGGGCCAAGCACGTGTCGGAGACTCCTCAAGCTTTTCGGACTTTTCGGGCTACTTCGGGCCGGCCCAAAGTTTATGTAACGAAATACAAAATTTATTGATTTAGTAAAAGATTCCATTTAATGATTTCTTTAGTTGCCTCTTAAGCAAAATTATAATTAACACCCCGCTTAATATATCACCCAGGTACAGTTACACACATATTGGTAAGTGTGTGATAATGGAAGTAAATCGAAAACGAAAATGATTTGATTTAAACCGATTTGTGAATTTCGATTATTTTTTTTTCGATAAGTAATATTTACTTCTTTCCACTTTTCAAGAAATTTTAAATAGAAATTGTCCGTTTTATATTTAATTAATTTGAAGGAGTATTTATTGCAACCTATGTTAATTGAGCTGGTTTATTTTATTATACTTATTAATTAACTTAATCTTGTGGCCCCGCACTGAAGATTATTTATGAATAAATCGAAAACACTCTGTATATGAAAAAATATTAGAACTCACAATTACAAAAAACCAGCTAAATTATATTTAATTATTTGAACGTATCTTTTGTTGAAAAACATACCGCATACAATGCAATTAGGTTTTTATAGCTTTAAATAACATGGATATAGAAAAATAAAATGTAAATACTAAATAATATTCTATGTTGCGACTCCTAAAAAGGTATATAGAAAAATCGAGTTATTATAAAGGGTATATACAAAAATTACGGAATAGAGAAATTATTATTTTAACAGAGGCGTCTCTAGCTGCTGCTATCTGCAGAGCTTAAGCCAATAATGGATACCCATAAAATTTGTAACTTGCATTTTAGGTCGCATATTTTAAACAGCTGTAGTAGTTGGTACATGCGGTAGTAGTTCAATTTTAGAGGTTCTTGACCATCGAACTCAATCCTATTATGACTTATTTTCATCAAATTTTGCGAACTAGCAAGGAATGTACCTGATTCCAGCGTGCTTCAACAAAAGCCGTGTAAATTTAGATTTATCATTTCAAACGGTTTTATTATCCCTTTTACGCATTAGGCGGCATGCGCCTGTGTTTCGTGCTGGAATTTATTCTTATTTTGGTAGTTCTTTGCAATTTTTTCACTTCCTTTGCACTTAGAGTTGCTTGACCCATGAGACATAAATTTATTGCAGGTGCGACTATTTTGGATTCTTTCCTGATAAATATAAATAAGCTGAATTTCGTTTCTGCACTCTAATTTAAATCATAAAGATTTCTTTATTTAGTGCACTGTTTTAAAAATATTATAACAAAGATTTTAAATTTTGAGCTATCCGTTTGCAATCACAATGTCGGATTTCAATAATGAGAGTAGCGTAGGGGGATCCAGATTATCAACCTCGACGAAGTGAATCGGTAACTGACAACACACAATTAGTGTCAGACAATTCTAAAACACGGAGCAAATTTAGTAAGTCTTTGAGTTTCTCCAATTTCAAAAAGTGTAAAAACTGCAAAATGTAAAATATGCCAAAAGAAAAAGTACGATCAAGAACTTAAAGTGAAAAATTCAACTACATCCATTTGTAAAAGGTATTTAAAAATAAAACATTTAAAAGAATATCGAGATCTCTATCCGCAGACTGAAAACCGAGCTGAAAATGAAGTTGCAGGTAGATCTAGTACAGTGTCTCACCAAATAACCATTTCGGAAATGTTGCAGTGCAAGGTATGTGTGAAACCTACTTTTTCATTTTTTAAGAGTTAAGAAAATTCCATATATTTAACCTTAAAACCGAAACAATTAATACAATGTTATCCAATAATGCTTGTTTTTATCTCTAAAAAGTACCACACATGTGTGCAGTAACTAGCACTGCTAAGGTGTCAGGTCATTTTTAAATTGGTTTCATGTTTGTTATTATTTTATTAATAGCTTTAATTGAACATTTTTTACTTCCGTTTTATTGCAATCGCCAGCATAGTAAACGCTTTTAAATAAACCTAAATAAGAAACCATCAACAAAAACCTGTAAAAACAGCCGCAAAAAAACCAACGGATAAAAAAGCTGTAAAACTGAAAAAAGTCGCTAAAAAGAGAAATTAATTATTATCCTTTAAACAGTTTTAAATTCTTATATTGCGTTCGAATTGTCTAAATTATAGTGTAAGTAAGTTGATGTAAAGTGGTAACTAATTAATTTTTTCATATGTATTGCAGTTTCGAACTCTCGGCAGACAAAGTACGTTGCCAGTTATTTCATTAATCCAATATGAAAAATTTTTTTATAAAACACACAATAATTATACCACATAAAATATTCAAACTTTATTTACAAATTACTGTGCTTACATAAATAAAGTACATGCACAAATAAATGCAGTTTTCTTTTTCTATGCATTATCCAGCGGCTGGTTTACGTACATCCTATACTTTCCGTCATCTTTTTCTTTCTTCAATTTCCATCCTTCGAATTTTTTCTTATTATAACGGCTTATTTTGGGATTTCCCAATTTTAAATAAGTAATGTTATATAGCTTGCTTATTTACATAATTTCGGGAAATAAAAATTGGGTTTTAATATATAAAATGTAGAATCTCACAGGACTACGTTTTTTTATAACAAGTTTCGGGATATCGAGTGAGAATTGTGAAAAAGGGGCGTGGATGTAAAAATCAATATAATATAGTGATGGACACGAACTAGGTACGGTTCGGTTATAGGTTCGGTTCGATTTATTTAACCGAACTAGACTTTTTTTCTAACTGAACGTAGAATCGCACTGGTGGGTAAACTTTTCAAACCGAACCACATGCTCAAGGTTTGATTTCTATTCAGGGCAAAAGGTTCCATTTTTAAATACAAATTTAGTTTAAAAGTTTTCACTTTCTGCGTCTCAATCTTAATATCCCCACAAATGCACTTTTTAAAAATCACTATAGTCGGAAGCATAATCCTTCAAGCATTTAAGAAATATAACTATTTTTAAATGTACATTGGTCATCGAGTTTTATAACTCAATAGATACAAAATGTATCAGGTATTAAGGTTACACATCTAGTGCTACAAAATAAATTTTCCCATCCAAGCGGCAAGCAGCACGCTGGTGGGTCAAAAAGTTTTGTTTTTTTTTTAAACATGTGGAGAACTTATTTCTATTTGACACTCTGCAGGATGTATAATTAATTGCTTACTTGATATTTACTTATAGAACCATATAGAAACACTTAACTATACAGGATGCCCCAACGACAAACTTTCATTAAAGAAATCTCAAAACTTACAATTCCTGAAAAATTTAAATTTGCATGTAGGGGTTACCTAATAAGGCAAATTTAGCTAAGATATTTTCAACGTTGCGAAACTTCCGATTATATCGAAAGTAACTGTCAATATCATTATTTTAAATGGCATACTCCACATTTTATTGCTTATTTGAATAGTGCACGAGTAGATTATTATTTTGATATTAGGGTTTGTAAAACTATTTTCAATTGTTTTGCTTCCAGGAATTTTTTCTCCAAAAAAGTGCACTTTGGAGGATCAGAGAAATGGTATTAATAAACATTTTATTAAAACGGTTTATATGTTGTGTTTGCATAACACCGTAACAAATGTTTCTCAATCTCAATAAGAACAATAACATAGTTTTTACAATTTAATAACGCGAATTTAAAAACTAATAATAAGTTGGAATATGCAATGAAATTCTTTAACAAATATTTGTACTTTGCTTTTGAACTCAATTTATTAAAAAAAATATGTATAACCTTAATTTCCGCAATACCATAAACGAAAGTAAAATTAAAGAAAATTAAGCACAAAAGGAAATTTTCCAAATAACTGAATATACTTTTATTCTCGTTCATGTCGAGATATAAAAAAATGGAGGTTCTCTTAAAATTGTAAAAACTATTTTATTGTTTTTATTGAAAATCATTTCTTAAGGTGTAATGGAAACACAACTTATAATCCGTTTTGATTAAATGTTTACTAACACGATTTTTTAGATCAATAATTCCTGGATGCACAACAATTAAAAATACATGCGCTTAAATCAAAATAACCATCTGCTAAAGCATCATTCATATATGGAATAAAATACAGGATGTACTATTTAAAATAATTAATATGACAGATATTTGCAAGACTTCAAAACTATTTTAGCTATTGTTTCGCCTTGTTCGGTAACTCCTACACAAAGTTTCAATTTGCCAGCAAAATTGTAGTTTTTAAAATACTTTTAATGGAAGCTCGGTGTGGGACATCTTGTATACATGCCTTTTTTCATATTAAAGAGCTAGATTCTTTGTAATTATATGTTATTGTTTTACTCAATACGTAGCAGATCCTCTATATACGGTGAAAGCAGCGTTTCCATACTTTTGAAGAACCCTGCATATATTAATATTGAACATTTTTATAGATAAGATTGTCGGCCTTTCTTTCATAATAATTAAAATTTACAGTAAAGCATGCGACAAAAAATATTCATAGACAACAAAGTAATGTCTACCTGATACGAGAGACTTGAATAGTCAGTTCTCTGAACGGATGCTAGCACATTCTCGAAATGTAGACCTATACACAAGCAATCTGTAAAATGGAAATTGGCAACGTTCTTTGTTTAGAATATGGGGAAATAATATTCAGTCAAATTTTGAATACTTTCCTTTAATAATGTTACTATATACTAGTAGTAGTACATGAGTTCTAAAATGCATTTTGTTACTTAAGGTTGAAGTTTGACGCAAACCACCTTCTCTTTTGGATTGCCTGTGCAAGTGTGTATCATCTCCAAATACCTTTGGGATTACTCGAGGTTAAAATGATACTATAAACCATAATTTATTAAAGTTGATATATTCAACTTTTGTAGAAAAGCATAATAATAGTAAAGAAGTATTTTTATACAACTGAAAATACATATATTAACAAATGATACTTTCCATTTGGATGTTAAAAAATCTATACATCACTTAAGGTTTTAGTTACATTCCGGCCCGAATCGGTCCGGCCCGGCCCGAAGCCCGGCTAGAAATTCAAGCCGGGCCTCAAGCCGGGCCGATGCGTTTTGGTTCGGGCCGGGCCACCGGGCCGGGCCGGAGCAAATTATTTCGGGTCGAGCCGGGCCGCATCTAAAAGCCCGGCCCGGCCGCATCTAAAAGCCCGGCCCGGCCCGGCCCGGATCCATCCCTATTTTTAACATTCCAGTCTGATTGTTTCGATTATGAACACTGACTTTGTTATACTGTTTGAATTACTTAACTTTAAAATATATTTCTTTGTAATAACATTCTTATTACCCATTTGTACAGTAATGATCAGATATTCGTAGAATCGTATGAATAATATGTTTATTATTTGTTACTATATAGTCAATTAAACCAGAACTATTACTTGTTATTCTCGTAAAGCAATTAACAATTTATTTTAACCGGCTTTGATAAAACAAATCTCAGTATTTATCGGAATAATAAATATTTTTACATAGATCTATGTAAAAATTCATAACACAAATTACTGCACCTTGAAATTCAGACATTTCTTGTATTGCTTCATCCCAATCAGCTAAATACAATGGTATACTTACCGCCGGGGGATGGAGGAGTGCCGTTACAAAATATTTATATGTAATAATTTTTATTTCAATAGATGTCATCCATAAATAATTGTCATTGTATACCATATATTTGGTTATGAAAGGGATATTGTCCTTAACAAATATTGACACTCTATCACTACGCTTATTGTTTGAAACACACTTTATAGTTTTATACTCAAGAATATATAGTTCAGTTGGTTCAATGTCAATAATAATATGAGTCTCAACTAGGTATTGTTACGTGTGTAATATTTATACTGTTACGGATAAAACAATTTAAATTCTATTTGTCCTAAAGGAGCAGTTACAATAATAGGGTGCGTCGGCTAACTACAGTGGTGCGAGAGTGAGTTCCTATAGATAAATGCAAAAAGAATATAAAGAACAATAAAAATAATTATAAAAAGGCTATCCAGCAAGATATTCAACTAAAATTCTGTATTACATTAACATTCTGAAAGGTCCCGTCTTTGTCAATATCAAGGGCGCTAAACAGTCGGTCATCGCAAGCTGTGTGATGTTCTTTTCCATGTGGAGGATTGTTATTCCGCATAAAATTCCTTGCTTTGGTTTTTCTACATTCGATCGTCACCTTTCTTTGTTCAAATAAACGCTCACTTGGGTAGCTGGAGATCCTTTAAAAATTCCTAAATACACACCTATTTCCTTAAATAATTAAAATCAAAATCCATCTAAAACTTAACCTTTATTAACGTAAAAACATAATTCCAACACACATGTAGATATAAATACACTTTCCTAAAACTAACTTATCTGCAATCTGGCCAGGTGTTATTGAACTAAACCTTAAAGAAAATCGTTAAACAAACTTAACCTAACCCAGCAGCAAAACTATTTAATCACCACACTTTTCTGCTTTCTTATCTAATTGTTACATTAATAAGTCCCAAGTCAATAGTAATGTTGTTTATCAAACAAGACCTTTGTCCTTTCTAAATACCTAATACCTACATATTTCTTAATATTTTACTGCTAATAATTTTATCCTTCGATTAATGATCTATGTCAAAAAAAGTCAAAACATATTTACATCCACTTTCAAATATAAATTTTACCGAATCATACATAAGTCTATACTATTATTTACAGTTTACTTCCTCAAATTCAGGTAATGTTCACATTACCCCAGTTTTTCCATTCTCAGAACAACAGCCACAACATTACTTCAAAATTCCCAAATTAATGGCAGGACGAACAAATCCAGTTTTACTCCCTACACACACGGTCAAAAAGATCAAATTTTCGCTCTCAGGCGTTTCGAACTTTACCTTTCATTAAGCGTAAAATCGAAAACGTCCTATGCCGCGTCTACCGTCTACCGTCTCCCTGACTACACTTTCGAAATTTTAGACCAACCTCCTTTTTACTAAGTCAATTTTCTTATATTAATTCCAGATGCCTCGTAAAATAACCCCGCTTGGGGGATCTAGCATTAAGACCGCCCCCCCCTTTCCGACTATTATATTTTTACATTTTCGATGTTTTCAGAGAACATGTTCCTATATATGACTGTCTGCTAATTTAATCTCAATAGGTTTTCATTCTCCTAATTCCTCTCCACTAATCGTATATTGTCCGGGGATTTTCATATTATTGCATAATATTCTATTACTGTTTATGTCAAATAGCACGAAAGGAGACTGTTATACTTTAATTTACGTAGATGTATCTGTAGTTTTTTTTTATCTGAAACCTTATAATTGCACATACAGTTTGGAACAGCCAAATGGAATAAATTCGTTATTTCGGTAACTGTAGATATTTGTAGAATATCCCGAAACGCGTCAATTTTAGATTATAAATTGACATCCTGCAACGAAAAAATTCGATGCCTACATTGAACCTCCTTCGAGTGACAGTTCCAACCCAAAATTTTTGAAATGGGAAATATGGACTTGTGATATATCGTTTGAAAGATCTCTTCATTCTTTATTCAAAAGTATTATTGTTTTCACATTTATTGCAAAAATGAATATAAAATAAAATCGTCCTATTACCGAAATTCGCTACAACATACTCAAAATCTAATAAGTAATACTGTTTATGTGTTCATAATTAAACTACAATTCAGAAACATGGTTAAATTAGCAGAAATGCACAAAATAACAGTTCTACAGATGATTGGTTACGGAAATAACACACGAACACATATGAAAGTTGCTCGCCTATTTCATGAAAAATTTCCTGATTTGCCGCCTATTCGCCAAAAAATAATTAGTAAAATAGAAAAGCGATTTCGCGAGTTTGGATATGTAAGGTAGATAAAAAAAAACACCTGCCATGTAATAAATTATGATACCAAATTGGAAGTATTGCTTGTGTTTGAGGAAAACCTACATACATCGAGTAGGCAAACAACTCTTACATTTGATTTTCCAATGCTTCACCCGAAGGTACTACATTGGCCAGGAGGCGAGTTTTTTAATCTGGAAAATTTTGAATTTTGACGAACCCTTGCTGTTCCAAGCAAAGTAGGGATCTTTAACGTGCATGACAACACTCACACACGAGACCTACATTTTACCTCTCATCCGAACGAGGGTATATTTTTGTGAAAAATGTTCGCCTAACATTTTTCAAGCGGACCGTGTCGGGATTTGAACCCGGGACCTTGGGCACAGTAGTCACACACGTAGACAAAAAACCGCAGCATTGGACGTTAGTCATACATGGATTCTAAGAACATTAAAAGAAAATGAAATGTATCCTTATAAAATGATGCCAACTCAGGAGCTCATACAAGATGAGTTTGATAGGAGAACTTATTTTGTGAACAAATGATGGAAAAATTGATAACAATGTTATCCAATTAGAAGATGTTATGTTTTCTGATGAGTGCACTTTTACACTTAACGGTCATGTTAATCGTTAAAGTTGCCGCTACTGGTCAACCGAAAATCCTCACTGGATGAGAGAAGAACATACGCTATACCCTCAAAAGGTAAATGTTTGGGCATGTATTGTTGGAAACATATAATTGGTTCCTTTTTCATTGAGGGCAATTTGAATGTCAATAATTATTTAACACTACTCCAAAATAATGTCTTGTAAACTTTGACATATTTATATCCTGATTGAAGGATTCCTCAAGTTCCAGCAAATACGATATGCTGCCAGTAAGATGGAGTACCACCATATTACCAACGCAATGTTTGACAATACCTAAATGTAATATTTCCAAATCGGTGGATAGAGAGGAAGGGATCGATAGAATGGCCAGTACGGTCACCTGAGCTCACGTTATTAGACTACTTTTTACGGGGATATGTAAAGAGTATTGTGTAAAAACTAGATGACTTAATAAGACGAATAACGCTTGCGATTAGATCGGTCACGCCTGAAGTGTTAAATAAAGTTAGAAGACATCTTTATTTAAGATTAGGATGTTGCCAAGACTTTCGCGGCGAGCATTTTGAACATCTCCTTTATTGACGTTCATGTTTTTTTTTGTTTTTTAAAATGATGAATACATAAACAGTATTACTTATAAGTTTTTGAGTTTGTTGTAGCAAATTTCGGTAATTGGAGGATTTTATCTTTTTTTATATTAATTTTTGCAATAAATGTGAAAATAAAGGCATTTTTGAATAGAGAATGAAGAGATTTTTCAAACGATATATTACAAATCCCTATTTCCCATTTAAAAAAATTGGGGTTGTAACTCTCACTTGAAGGATATTCAATATAAGGATCAAATTTGTTTCCAACAGGATGTCAATTCATAATCTATAATTGGAGTGTTTCGGGATTTTCTATAAATATGTACTATTACCAAAATTACAAATTTATTCCATTCGACTGTTCCACACTGTGTAGTAGTCTAATGTATAAAAGAAGACATCATTTTTGGTAACCCTATAAGCGTGTATTTTTATGATTTAGCGTATACAGATTACATTGTAATAAAGTGTATTTGTGGTTTACTTTATGGTAGCTGCAACAATGTTTATTAAAACTATATTGTATTGCCTGGAATTTGTTTAATTAAAACTTTCTAGAGCTCGTATTTGTGGTGCATATTAATGAATTTTTCAACAATTTTAAAAGTTTTTAAAAAGGTAGGAAGTGTTTCTACTATAAAATTTTATGCTTAAAATATAGTTGGGTTATTTACCTTCTTATAATTTTAAAATGTGTTTAAAATGTGTTAGTTTATTTATTTTTTAACATGATTTTATCCAAAATAAAGATTCTACAGGGTATTTCCATAACAAATTTATCCATTCAAAATTAAGTACTGTGTTTTCCATCTAATTTAAGTTTACTAGGATTCCATTTTATATCAGTATTTAATTTTGGTTTTATTATTCAAAAAGTCCTGTCAATATAAGTAAATTAATTTATGTGTTGCTGATTGCTATATATCACTACATTTAATTTTTTGCCTATGCTCCCTATTATTCTACGATAGCATGGACAGCTACGATCATATGCTGAATGTTCAGCACCATTTTAATATTTTGTTTCTCGACTTCTTAACACAATTAATGCATTTAGTTTCAGCTGATTTATACTGTTTGGTTGTATGTTTTCTCCACATTTAAAACATGTTTTTTTACTTTTGCATTCATGCGCAAAATGATTAAATCCAGTACATTGAAAGGATCGAACTACCCTACAGTAATCATCCGCCACACATCTACTCCAACTAATGTTTAATCCTTCTTTAGTTCTAATTTTATTATAAATAGACGAGCCCATTTCTAGTATAATACTGCACATCCTTTTTTTGCATTTGTTTACATGTTTACTTATTACCATTTTATTTTTCTACATTCTCACCAAGATCTTATAAATTATTTTCAGACCATGTAGTAATTGTATATCTTCATTATCTATATATTTTTCTTCTACCTCTCAAATAATAAACTTAGGACTTTTCGATCTGATTTTATCAACCTTATAGTTACTACCAAATTCTTTATTTAGATTTTTTCTTTAGTATCTTTGCAAGTATTACTATACCACCCTTTTTAATGTTTTTTACTTCATTAGTGCTGATGTTTAGCTTGTCGGGGTCAATCTTTTCACTGAAATCTGCTCTTGTTTCATTATTCTTTTGCTCTCTCACTGGTTTAATCATAATAACTTCATTCTTTCCATATATATAAGTGCATTAGCGTAAGCACCTTTATTATGTATTGCATCATTATTGTTTGAGCCTTCCATCATAACTAACAATAAACCTTTAATTTCTTTCATGTCAGTTTTTATTTCTTTTATTATTTCTAACATTTTAGGTAATGTTCTCGTATTTTTTTGTACATACATCACATGCTAACTTCATAGTTCTATTTTCTAAACTAATACATCTTATTTCTAAAGCTGTTAGTTCATAACACATTGCATGTACATATTCATGGCACGTATCACATTCATAGTATTCAAGAACAGTACTGCACTGGATATATTTGTGTACATATATCATGCAAGAATTTTGTTAAAAGATTGTTAAACAATTGCACAAAAATTATGTAAACGTTCTGCAAAAATAATTATTTACACTAAAATTCATTTTAATTACATACCATTAAGTAAGGATAGTTGGAGCTTTTACTTTAAATATTTGTAGTAAATAGTGCAATTCTAACTCGCTTAAAGAACCTCTCAACCACACCTTGAAGCACCAAGTTCCAACTATATCTATGCTTCGAGGTCATTTGAGGTAACAACGCTGGTAGATATCGCGGGTTTACGGAATTATACGATCATTTGTAAGTTCAAAACGAAGAATATTTTAAAACCGTAAGAGTACTAAACTATCAGCAAAGTAATTTTCCTAAGCAACACTTGCTAATGTCACATATTTAAAATTAAATGAACAGAGGTTTGCTTGAAATATATATAAATATATATATATATATATATATATATATATATATATATTATAGTGAATAAGATGAAATGATAACTTAGACTTTTATGCAAAGCTCAAATAATCATTTCAAATCGAGCTTGTGTAATTAACTATCTAAAATATTTATATATACTGCTGTGATGAGGGGTTCTTTAGGGGTGTATTGAGTAGCAATGGTCGTGTAGTAACTATAAATTGCAATAGGAATCAGAAAACTGCATTTATTTAGCAGAAAAATAGGTAATTCATACATTATGTAAATAGCAAGCATTTAACACCCTGTATATAGACCATAGTTGACTTTAAGCGATGCAAGGAAGCATATCTTACAACAATAGAACGTGTATTTAGCAGAAAAATAGGTAATTTATAAATTATGTAAATAGCAAGTACTTAACACTCTGTATATAGACCGTTATTAATTTTAAATAATGCCAGTGAGCATATCTTTCAACAATAGAACGCGTATTCAGGAGAAATGATAGTACATGTAATTAAACACGCGTTGAGGAGTGTCTAATTAGTTATAAAACAAGTACGAAGATAAGAGATAAAACCTAACAAAGCTTTATGCAATTACGCTGAAACAATAAACATTTGTGATAAGAAAACGCAGTTTCAAACACGCATAAAAATACATAAACGAAAACAGCATTGTTACATCATTTATTTTGTTCAAAAAGCGATATCTATACAAAACAACAGGCTTAAAGTTGAAAGTCTGGCAAATATAACAAGGTATCTATAGCAAATAAATATTACATGGAAAACCGAAGAAATTACATCAGAAACAACTTCAAAATGCAGGGAATATTAAAGATCTGGTTGGTTGAGATATCTGCAAAACTGTTTGAAAACCCAGCCCACATGTAAGTGGGAAGAGCTTGTATATAATACAGAACAATGATAAGACTATTCAGTTTACAACTCATGCAGCGCGAAGCTGCGTCACTGTCAACCAGAAAGTCACGCGTAATTTAAATATAATAGAATATCAAGTGTATGTTACAGTGCTAATAATGCAACGATTACGAAGACTTCTTTTGCCGTTTAACATGAGTAGAATTTGGGGTAATTTATTTAAACTAAATATTAGTAATAACAGGGCTTCAAGTCTGCGTTGACAATTTTCGAATCTATGATATAACATTTCGAATCTATGGTACATTTCTGAATATTTCAAATGTGTTCATGATAATAATTGAAATTGGGGTCGATATAACATTTCGAATGTGTAGAGTATTTCTGAATAATTCAAATCTGGATCAATATAATATTTCAAATCAGCGTCGACAATTATATTTTGGTACAATTCTTGTACAATTTTGAGTTGCGAGATTCAAGGCATATAAATTAAAGAAGCACGAAGTAATTTATGGAAAACGAGAGGTTCAACCAAGCAGAGCAGTGATAGACGAATGAGGACAACAAAGGGGTGTTGATCTACAACCCGAACAACCTGTAGCAGGTAAGATCTATTTAATTCTAAGATATTTTTCTATTTAAATTTCAAAACTGAATTTATTCATTTTATAAAACTTGTGATTAAGTCAACAACAAACATTGCATACGTTAAACTTATGTAATAATTATAGAGAGGTCTAGAACGTTCCAGGTTCTTTGGTAAAAAGATAGTTTTTGGTGACTTTAGATTGAATTCAAAGCATATAAATTTTGGGGTAAATGATACATATGTTATTGATTGATTGAAGGGTGTATTTAAATATTTTTCAAATATTGTAAATAATATTTCTTTTCATTATATGAAACTAGTTGACTTCGTTTTATCAGTTCAAAGAAATAAGTAATCATAAAGGGGTGGAGAAGAGAAAAATTGATCATCGTAACGTTGTGCACTCTGTGTAGATTTAAAAGGGCTAGCCGCGGCATAATAATAAAATTAGTAATAGTAAAATTTGAAGTGAGAACACAGAGTGGTGGCGTTAAGTAAAAACGTCATAACACCGAGTACGGCGTTATCATATCAATATATATATATATATATATATATATATATATATATATATTTCATATCGATTATGTGATATATCTTTTAGTAAAATTAAGCGCTATGCTTCCTTTTAATCCAAGGTTGGAATAGAATATATCCTAATGAAACTTCAACTCGCTTCAAGCGCATGTGTAATTTATGCAAATGTTTCATTTACAGCTGCTCTAATATAACATTAAACTAACACTTTTATTTAAAGCCTCAGTACTATAACGTGTTTGAAACGTTTGTTTCTGAAAATCCAATTCACTTTAGTATTATCGCTACCCTAAATTATTGTGCACTAGAGTCTGAATTTGGGTTAGAAGAACTCCATGTTATAATTATTTGCACTTTCCAAATGTAGCATTTTTCAACTGCAGAAAACAAGAGAGACAATATAACGAGACTACAAAATAAATGTTACACAAAGACATGTTCAGGTAATATAAACATGATACACAATGAATGAAATACTTTGAAATCGATACCGAGATCCTTTTTATATTCAGCTCGTATCAGAATGCTTACGAGGAAATCGTAAGCATAGGAGAATTACTTGTTAAGGGCACTTAAACGCACTTTTATTGGTCTCTGATAGGCTATAAAAGGGTTGCGAGTTATAATTCAAGCTACTGCGCTAGTAAATGAGTATTATAGAAAATATTTCCGGTTTTGTTAGTCGCTTAGCTGCACCATAGTGCTATTATTAAGCTATTTTCAAAAATTACATGTCAGCTAATAGGCACTTATTTTTAGAATATTAAAAAGGTTTTTTAGGCAGGTTGTTAGTTGGTCGGGGTGCCTTTGAAAGTGGTGTGTACAAACAGTAAAGTTGCCTGTAAATATAACTCAGTTGACGTTTTCGATACTACATTCTACTAACTTTCGGTAATCAATTTGCAATCATTTATCCTCATCTCCATTTCCTTTAATTTCCTGGCCACACGTATCACCTCCCCAGTTATCTCTATAACATTTTCTTGTCGATTTCCATTACTTATTCAGTTATACCAATGAATACTGCGACATGTTCGGGTATAAATGCTCGAAACATACCCCATACAACCATTGACGCTTGCAGAATTCTAATTTTCAGTGGGTTGAAAAGCTATATACTTTACGAACAGGTATGGAAACATAATAAATCACTACTCTTTCCAAATTAGCCATACTATCACCTAGGAAAAATAATTCTTAGATTAATGGATACTTAGTGTTTGGGTGCAATTAAATTGAGAGGATGTCATTTAAACGGTATTATCTCTAAACTTGGTTGATTAAAAAGCAGGTTATTTTGATCTTCAGTGCTCTTCCTTTGTATTTTTAATACAGTCACAATGTATTTTTATTCATTAAAATAGTTGTTTCACGTAGAGTGAACGTTACATTAATAAATTTTGATCTGTCCTAAAGGGGCGGGGACCCCGTAACAATATAAGTGTGCGACGGCTAACTATAATGATACGGGAGTGAGTTCCTATGGAAGAAATTATAAAAGAAAATGATAAATTCGAAATCACCATCATTAGGTCTTCGGTCCTGGTACTGGTTAGACGCGTACCTCCATTGTTTCCTATTCTGAGCTAAGCTACACATTTCCCTGAAATTCACACAGTATGCATCTCTCACTACCTGCCTGCAATAGTCTGATCTTGGTATATATCTACCTCTCTTCATTCCTATATATGCTTGTAATATAGCTCGCACTATTCGCCAAAAATGTATAAGAACGTATCAAACCTTTCTATTTTTCCTATTTTTTTTCATTTTCTACACATATCTTTATTCCCTTACTATTTCTATAACCTCTTTGTTATTAACTTTGTCTATCCATGCTATTATCATTATACATCTGAAACATACTATTCCAAAAGGTTTATTGTTTTTCCTGTCTGCTTCTCCTATTGTTCTTATTTCACCAGCGTACAGTGCTGTGCTCTACCCATATGCTTCCAACACTTTTGTCCTCGTTTCTATGTTTGTTGTTTTTGAACATAGTCGCTGTTCTTTCTTGTTAGATACAATTCGGTTTCCCTTCTCTTGTTTTGTAAACATATACCCTATTTCGCCGATATTCAGTGGTATGCGAAGAGGGTTAAGCAGCCTGTAGCTATCAAGATCGCCCAACACTTGAATATTTGCCGAATTAATAGTTTTCCAATAAATTCTTTCGCACAATCAAGAGTAGTTGAAAATATTGCATACCCAACACCTGTAGGTGTTTATAATAGTCATCAGGTTTAAGTGCACCTATTTTTTCGTCGTTAAGTTTCCGTCTTCAAATTGGTTAGACGCGTACTTCCACTGATTTCTATTCTGAACTAGTCTACACAGTTTTCTTGGAGTCCCACTGCCTGGATACGGTTCGGTCCCCTTCTTTGTTTTGTAAATATAGACCTTATTTCACCGATATTCAGCGGTACTTGGAGGGGATTAAGTAGCTTGTGGCTATCAAGTTCCCCCAACTCTTCAACGTTTGTCGAATTATAGTTTTCCGATAAATGCACAATCAAGGTTAGTTGAAAAATTGCAAAACCAACACCTAAATTTGTTTCTAATACTCATCAGGTTTAAGTGCAATTAGTTGTTCGGCATTAGGTTTTCCGTCTTGAAACACGTTCAACGCGTATCTCCACTGATTTATATTCTGAGCAAGCCTACACAGTTCCCTGATATTGGTACAACCTAGCTACAACTCGGTTCCCTTCTATTGTTTTCTAAATATATGACCTATTTTACCGATATTCAGTGGTTTGTGAAGGGAGTTAAGCAGCCTGCGGCTACCAAGATCCCCCAACACAGACATTTGCCGAATTAATAGTTTTCCAGTAAATTCTTTAACACAATTAACATTAGTTGAGAACATTGCGTGATAATCATCAGGTTTAAGTACAATGTTCCGTCTTGGAACTGGTTGAACGCGTATCTCCATTGATTTCTATTTTGACCTAGTCTATACATTTCCTTAAGATTCCCACATACTACATCTCTGACTATCTGTGTGCAATAGTCTAACCTAGGTCTACCTCTACGTCTCTTTCTCATATCTCTGCTTCCAATTCGTTCCGCACAACTTTCTCATGCCTCAGTATGTCACTTATCATCCTATCTCTCCTGTTTTTTAATGTTTTAAATTCGAAATAAAAATTATAGAATGGTCGAAATACAAAGCAAAACCTTACGCAAATATCTTACCTTGGAGGGCTCATTTTCTTGCCATAATCAAGGGACGTCAAACCGTTCGTCACAGCAATCCCTTTGCTATTATATCTACTCAGAAGGCAGTTATTTCGCATACGACCCACTTGCTGGGGTTCACTAAATCTTATCACCTTACGTTTACCTTTCGCTAAAATATTTTAAAGCACTTTTGAAATTTTGGTCAAACTAAACTAAATTGAAAAATAAGAGTCCATCGAAGGGGTAGCCATGTATCCTTTACAAGTGTGTATATTTACTAAGTTTTTAAATAAATTCGATTAAAAATGAATCTATTCAGCGCCGAGGTGCTGACCTAACCTATCAATTTTTTCTGATATCTAACCTAAGTACAGACAAGTCCAACTAACCTAACCTAAGTCCAACCAACGTGAACTAACGTAACCCCCATCCTCCTATACTTCATACGCAACGGCAACTAACCTAAGTTCTCCCCCCTCCCTCCTACTTTTATGTTTTCCCTTGCATCCATACGACGTACTTCCGATATACATCCGACATGCGACCAACATCCGTACGCCATAGCTTCGACACCCATCCGACATACTTCGACGCACGCCCGGCATACGTCCGACATACGTCCGAGTGCATTCGACATGCATCCAACATAGAAACTTCCATTCAAAATAGTCCATTTTTTAGCATAATTTTGACATATTTTCAAAACATCTCTATTTATACTTTTTTTACAGTTTACAATATATGAACAATAATATATAATATTTTTATAAATAGCAGATCTTCATTTATCACGTTCTTGCATAAGATTAGATATTAATTTTCGCGAGTACTTGGTAGCTTAAACTGAAAACTAAGACATATGCTTGACCTTTATGTGCTAGAACAGGTGTTATTACCAGAATTATCCAGAAGCGAGCGCGCAAACAGCACGTTTTTCACGTACCGATCTGGATAGCATGTAATTATTTTCAGAGTTGTTAAATAATTATAGTTATTTCCGTTGCTGAATAGAAAATTACACGCTCGTATATCACTTTCGAGCAAAAATTTAATCCTATCTTTTTCTTGTGTTAGCTTCAGTCTTTTGTCATAATTAAGTCGACAATAAAACGTACTAGTTGGTTGTAGAACGGTTGAAATTTTCTATGGTGATTGTTGCACGTTAGCAACACACAAAAAAGGCCTGATAGTAGGCGAGGATAAAAATGGTTTTTAAAAGCTAGTGTCATGGCGTCACAAACAAAATAAAAACTCTTATGTCTTGTTTGGCCACATTTTTATGAAATTAAGTTCTTGTAAAAGCTAGCTTGTTTCGTTGCAATACGTATATACTTATACTTAAAAGGAAACGACTGCATTGGTGACTCCGACCATTCACTTTCATCTATATTGGTCAGCTAAAATCCACTTCGTAATGGATGACGCGCACAACGGGAATAATGCTGCAACTGAAGTCGAAATTGCCAGTAGCAGAATTATACGAGTACCATTATTTTGGAATGATAAGACATCATCTTGGTTTGCTATTTTGTATGCCCAATTTCATATTAGAAACGTTACTCGTAGAGAAACCAAATTTTTTCATTTTTCTTAATCTTTCATGGGTTTTGATTTTTCGTTTTTGGTGGTTTTCTTCCTTGTCAATAATTTTTGCGTCCTCCCATTTTGTTTTATGACTGAAGTCCCATGCATGTTGGCAAATCATAGATTTTTCAAATTTTCTATTTTTGATATATGATTTATGTTCTTTTAATCTAACTTGAAATAATCTGAAACATTCCCCTATGTAAAACTTGTTACATTCGCACGGTATTTTGTAGATGCAGTTATTTGAACTTTGTATTGCGTTTTTGGGTTTTATTTTTGTTAGTTGTGTTTTTAGTGTATTGTTGGTTCTAAATACTGTTTTGATTTTAAATTTGTTTTCAATTCTTTGGATTTTTTCGAAGAATTCTTTCATGTATGATATTGAGAGCATTTTTTGATGCGTATCGTTGTTTCTGTTTTCTTCTTTTTTATTTTTTGGGACATTACTCATTCCTTTTTCTATTATTCTTTTAGGATGCTTGTTTTTTATTAGTGTATATTTGATTATTATTGTGTGTGTATTTTTAATTTTGATGCTTGATAATTTTTCTAAAAAGTGTTGGTTATTTTGTATGAAAGAATTCGTTGGGCCTGCTTATGGATTTATAATTTTTAGGAAAAATATTTCTAAATTATGGCATGGTGAATCTATGGAGGATAGGTCTCAAAGGAATGTATGTTTTATGAATTTTTGGTAGACCGTAGAAGTGGGACCAGTTTTCTTCTTTCACACACACAATAGTAATTTTTAATGTAGTAAATCTCTTCACAAATGTCCCTGTAAACAAAACGCTTAATATTATAAAAAAACAATCTACAAAGAGATGACAACCTTAAAGAAAAAACAAAACTAAGTATATCATTGATCATGGAATTATTTGGTATATGCCTCAATACCACATATTTTCAAATAAATGACAAATTCTACAAACAGAACTTCGGAATGGCAATGGAACGTCCACTATCGCTAATTTTTAGTAATATATTCATGGAGGAATTCGAAAAGATGTAATATTCACACAAGAATTGAAACAACTAATCTGATGGAGATACGTAGATGATGTCTATGTTATTGGGCCTCATAATACAGATTTGATTAAAAACTTTGTAGATTCAATTAACAAAATAGAATCAACTATTAAATTCACTTATGAATTAGAGCAACATGGAAAACTTCTATTTTTAGATATTCTAGTTAGCAAAAACGGTGCAACAACTAATACATCAGTATATTGAAAACCAACACAAACAGATACTTAAACTTCGATTCAAACCATCCACACTGTGTCAAACGAGGAATTATCAAAACCATATACGATAGAACACAATTAATATCATCAAACAAAGAAATTTTTCAGAAGGAGAAAGACCTAATCAAATGTACACTAATAAAAAACAAGTATCCTAAAATAATAATAGAAAAAGAAATTAATAAAGTTCCAAAAAATAAAAAAGAAGAAAACAGAAACAACAATACGCATCAAAAAATGCTTTAAATACTATACATAAAAGGATTCTCCGATAAATCCAAAGAATAGGAAACAAATTTAAAATCAAAACAGTATTTAGAACCAACAATACACTAAGAACACAACTAACTAAAACAAAACCCAAAACAGAATACAAAGTTCAAAAAACTGCATCTACAAAATACCGTGCGAATGTAACAAGTTTTACATAGGGGAAAGTTCCAAACCACTTGAAGATAGATTGAAAGAACATAAATCATATATAAAAAATAGAAAATTTGAAAAATCCATGATTTGCCAACATGCATGGGGTTTCAGTCATAAAATAAAATGGGAGGACGCAAAAATTATTGACAAAGAAGAAACCCACCAAAAACGAAAAATCAAAACAACGGATTCCATTTCTAAAAGAAATTACAAATTAAAATCAAATGCCCCCAATATATAGGTAACATTGCAAGTTTCCTGGGTTTTCCTTGCGATATTAACATGAAATACAGCCTACATACATGATTTCTATTTATACATACAACAATTACTTACATAACAATAGGCATATTAGCAGTCCCCGACTGCTTAAGCCTTACGATAACGTAATCACACACTTCATTAATAACCATCCCCTCAACCGTATAAATTGAAACATGTTAAAAAATGTTCCAATCATCAAGCTATTGAATTTATATGAAATTTAACTATATAAAAATTAATCAGCTGATTTCACGTTAAGCGTATTGGCTACCTTAAAAAACCGCTCCCAGGGCGCAACACAAATTGAAAGTACTCATTCTTCTAAACTTTAAAATTTTCACCTAATGTAGTCAAATTAATAAATCAAAGTCACCTTCAATTTGTGTCATAAATGTCAAACTTAAAATTTTTTATTATTTTGACAACGATCCTAGGTCATGGATCGACACGTAAATAAAGACAATTTGAAAAACTCTGAGTGGTTTAATACTCAAGAAAGGGTAAGAAAGATACAAAGCAAACCACAACAAATATACGGAAAAATTGTTCATGCTGTAGCAAGTTTAGATTACCGCAGTGCATCTGAAGTAGAAAAAATAATAACCAAACCACCGGCCGTAAACCCTTATAGCACCCTAAAACAAAAGCTTGTCAAAAGATTTTCTGAACCTCAAGAAAAAAGAGAAAATAGGGGATAGAAAACCTTCACAGTCTATGCGATATCTTCGTGGCCTAGCAGGTAATAATGTGCCAGAGAAATTACTCGCTACTATTTGGCTTAGTCGACTACCGCATCAAACGCAATTAATCTTAGCAAGTCAAGTTGAATTAAAGCTGGGCAATTTAAGCGTACTAGCTGACAAAATTCACGAAATTGGTAACGCATCAAATAATACACCTTACTTACAAACTCCAGGACCTACAGACACAAGTTCAGAAATTTCTATACAAGGACAAATAGCAATTGACGATATCAATGCAGAAGGCCTTTTAACAATCAGTGAAGAGACTACCACTACTATAACAAAACCAAGAAAAACTGTACGTTTTGCTGATACACATGTTTAGTAATACATAATTTACTTCCTCTTTCGAACTCTTATAACCAGAGCTCTCGCTTGGGAGTTTCGTGGTGATTGTTGAAGGTTAGCAACACACACAAAAAACGTGATAGAAGGCGAGGACAAAAAATGTTTTTTTAAAAAACTAGTGTCATGGTGTCACAAACAAAAATGAAACTTTCGTGTCTCGTTTGACCACATTTTTATGAATTTAAGTTCTAATAAAAGTTAGTTTGTTTTGTTTCATTACGTATATACTAATACTTAAAAGGAAGCAACTACATTCTCTACCAACCATCTGTTAGTATCTGCCACATGCTAAATAGTCTCCTGAGTTCGCGTTCATGTAAAGTGATGACACCAGTACTTTTTATAAGTTCCAGTGTAAACGTTTCTTCTTTTTTGTCTATAATACCATTTCCGACCAATACGGTCCTAGCACACCATTTATTTGCTTCAAACCTTAATTCGAATTCATTTCCAAGTTGAAAATGTACGTTTTCTAGTTTCTCACCATTTTGTCGAACTTGTTTTATATCTCTAAGAAATCAATTCAGCGTAGTTTTACACCGAAGTTGCACAAATTGGTCCAATTTTCAACCCATAATTTGATAGTATAACTATGGCAGTATCTATTGTGGCACACAATTTGCAATACTGTTCGTAAGCCATACAGATCAAATTCAATTTCTACTCTATGGTAATAAGGAGCAACAGATTGTTCGCATTCACTTAAATCGTAAGTCACCTGATCAATCAGTCTGTTGACGTCTACTCGAGGCACTCTAATATCTGACGTAACATCAAAACCGACAGTCTCCATTTTACACACATCTGATTAGCTCGACAATTTTTTTATAAATTGACCCTTTTCAAAGAAATTCTAATAAAAAAAATAGTGTTTGACGCATAGGCAGATTTTTGAGTAAAATTCATGCAGGTTTTTACAAGAAAAAATTAATTTTCACTTTCCCGTAACATCATTCCACACACTTTATTCATAGATCTACAAAGATTACTAGTAAATTAAACTAGACTAACTGTGACCATACTAACTGTAAACTACATTTTCAAGAAATATTTTGATATGTGGGAGGTAGGAGGAGGAGTTGGTAATTGGGAGGGGGTGGAAGGTTGTCAGGTGGTCGGTGGGAGGCGGAGTTGGGATGTGGGTGGTGAGAGGTGGAGGGTGGGGGGATGGGAGTTAGAAAGTGGTAGGAGGGGTGGGGATGGAAGGTGGGAAGTGAAATGTGGAAGGTGGTTGTGGTGAATCTGAATTTGGCCTATCCTACCTACTTCTATGTATCTGGCTTTTAAAATTTTCTTTGACTTATACTATTGAGTAACTACTTTCAATTGTTTGCTTGATATGTTTTTTCAATCGCGTTTTTCTAAATTTCTGGCAAGATAACTTTATGGCTTTATTTGGCAGGCATATTGTTACCGCTTATCTTTTGGCTTAAATAATGTTCAGAATGGAATATATAGACGTATCTATGGCATCAAGTTTTTATGTACCATATTCAACAGAAGTAGTTTTACTTAATACTGTAAAAGCTTTACCTTTGATTTTCTTTATTTGGAAATTTTACTACTTATTTAACACGTTCGCGTGCATTTAGTAAAATACAATTCAATTTTTTGAAATTTTGATTAGGTATATCTATAGACAAGCAACAATCTGAGAATAAAAAACGTGTTTACGGTTTATCTCCATTTGTATGCCGCTTATATCCTCCAATGCAGTTTGAAGAGCAGAAAATACTTTATTCACCCTATCGCTGAAACAAATCAACAAAAATGTACTTTATTAATGTCGTTATGCGTAAAGATATAACTGTTTGCATATTGATATTTCATTAGAATTTGAGAGAATGGTTGAAACGGTACCCGCAGCTGGCAGATCATTTGGAGTTTCAGCGTCAGCCCGCGTCTGAGAGCCGTAAGAGCATTAAAAGGACGCTTTCCCACTTTCCTTTTCCTGTGTTGCTACTTTACCGATTCAGCCCTTAAAAGCACCGCTCACGATCGCAATTCATAATTTACAGTAATTTAACAATGCACGAGGTATAAAATCGGAGTACGCATTTTTATACAATACCTTTCCTAAAAGGGTTGGTAAATGCAGTCCTTGGAAAATATTTTTACTATAATTAAGTAGCCTATTTAAACACATTTACATAATATTGTATTTACATATAATCAACATATATTATTTTAAAAGAACTAACGTCACCACATAATTTCTAACGCTGAAAAAAAAGGCGTTGTTTTAAACAGATTTAATGTTTGAATTTTAAATTTGTAGTAACGTAAAATAATATTTGTGCCGATCTTAATACCCGTAAGAAACGTTAGATCGAGGAATTCTAAGGCTTTAGCACAGAAGTTTTTTCTAACTTGTATAAAATATCGGCACCCTATATTGGGAATAGCTAGTTTACAATAGTATAAAAACCTATTTTTGTAATAAAATAGTTTACACAGCACGAAGAAAAGTCATAAAACAGCCAAAGTAGATTTCTGTTGATCTTACTTCCGGAAATGTAGTACGGTATGCAGATGAAACGATCCACGTATATGCTATAGGGGAACTAGCGGAAAATGGCAGTGGATGATTGATCGACGAGCTAATTGGATGATCGATGAGTTTTAGTTCATCAAGCACCAAGGCTCGAGTCCTAAACACTCTCGCACAACCACCCTTCCAATGCACTACAAAATTAGTAGGTTATTCTCTGAACAAAGTTACTTCAAAGGCACGGGTCCGGATGTCAATCTCTATTCGTACAAAAACTAAAGGCTAAGGTAATGTGATGTTGATATGTGGATTTTATCAGAGCTTACGCGAAAGTCCAAAGAAAGAAGCGGATAAGAACAGCGTGATCCTGTGGGGACTGCAAGGAAAGCGACAAAAAATGAAACAAAGAATTTATTTTTCCGGCGTTTATAGCATTTAACTTGCAAATGTTATGGTTTTATGCAGTATGTGGCTAAAGTGGGAGTCATCACCTTTGAATATTTTTATGGAGCTGGAGCGAGGGATTTATTCAGGATTTTCTACGTTTGTTACAATGTAGTGTACAAACGGAATTTTATTTTATGACTAAATATATAATCAAATGCAGATTTGTTTTGTAAATAAAAAATGCTTTTTATGTGTGCGACAAAATTCTATGTTCTTGTTTAACGTGAGATATGTATTTAATAGTTTGCAGAGCATATGTAACGTCAAAAACTTTCACCCTTATTGCATCCAAGATAATTCAGAAAAATTTCAGATTTTTTTGATTGTGAAAGGTAGAACACCTACGAAGCTACAAAAACTAGTTTGTTTTATCGAGTGGGTTATTTTAGACGCTGTACTGATGTTAACTGCAGAAATTGAAACTAACGTTATATAAATACAAGCATTGTTTACTTACTAGCAAAAATTAACATTTTATATAATTTCATAAACGCTCTGCAATATAGTTAAAAAAATAAATAATCGAATCAACAACAAAACATATCAAACGCTCATACAATTATCTGAAGCAAGTACAAACTTAAATTATCTAACATGGTTAAACTCGGTAAAATTATATTTGCGTTCATCAAGCAGCTGCACAAGTTAAGAAATTTAATATTCCTCTACAATCATTTTGGCACCAGAAATAGATGATTAAAACTAACTAAGCAAATCCAAGAAGCGTCTTCATACATCGGATAGCCTACTTCGTTGTTGTATTATTTCTGGTAGCTACATATATACTGAAGCAATACAGAACTACAGAGCAATGATAGGTTCCCTATCTCGAAGCTATATTTTTTCTAGTAGGTGGATGTAACTTCACGTTCTAGTGATCATAAAGCTAATAGTAACCGTTTGCCTAACCGGTACCGCAATAGAGTCCGTTACAAGTAGTGCCATTAAGAATCTTTAACAGCATCAAGTTCCGAAAAAAACTTAGCTTGCGGAGGATTTCGAGTACAAGCTGCACCTATGAACATCAGCTCCCCCTTTCAAGCTTCGGAACGTTTCATTGATCCTCAACAACTATAATGTTCTGCAATTACAAGAGCTTAACACAAGGTCACGGTCCGACCACACAAAGTCGCACGGTATACAATTTCTATTCAATCAACTTTACACGCTTCTGGTATTGTTCTAAACACCAACTACTTCAAATACATTTCATCGCAAAATTATGCATGCCTACCGATTATCAAGTATTTAAATTAGGTTATTATCTAAAGGATCTTTAATGAAAAATAACCGATTATTCGGTTTGAAGTTGGGAGCTGGATTGAATTTTTAATAATTTTTATAGAATGTTGAAATTTGATATAAAATAAAAACCTTCAAGTGAAGTCATTTTTATATTATTTGCACGCAATTAAAAATTAGTAACATTAGCTTTTTTTATTAAGTTTATTCACATTTATCTATATTTATCCATGCATTTTATTCGGATTGACAAATGTGCCAAGATTATTAGGATCAATATAAAATAATTCTACTTTGTGTATAGATTTTGATTTTAAATAAAATAACAAAAGCGTTACGTGATAATGTGAAGAATGCGAAATATGAAGGACCTTTTACTTTAATTGTGATTAAAAATATGTAAAACTTCTGGTTACCGCCAGTGATTATGAACAAGCTTTAATTTTAGTGTAAAAAGCAATTACTATACAAATTAATTTACTACAACAAACGAACATACCTCCAGGGGTTTCTTAGCACGACACATTCAATTGATGGTAATTAAGAACTTGATATCACACTATATCAACCATGTGTGATCTTGTTGAAGTTCAAAATACGAATTCCTAAAAAACAAATGCCAAAACTCTTCTTTTCTTCTGCTTAAAGATGATTCAGTGGAATGACGATAAATGGCGAGTATAATGCGCCAATTTTGAAAGGACTTTACTAACAACTGGAGTTGTTTTTATACAACGAAAATGTTTAAAATGAATAAAATCGCAAAGACGATCCATAACTGCTCACCAAAATAGCATTTAAGATGCAATTTTTCTTAAACAAAATTTTGACTTGTAACTACTGGGAGCTATAAGATTGAACGAATAATTATAGCGATATGAATTTGGTTATGTACACACATTTTTTTTCTTTATAGATTAATAGACACCAGCTTAAGTATTAGTAGTGTATTTACACATAGACGTACAAATTAAAATTTATTTATAGTAATGACAAAGGACACAATTTGACCATGGGACGTTTTAAAATGCCCTTTGATGTTTGTACGGTAGCTACACGAGCAACGCCATCAGTTCCAGAATATAGCCGAATGATACGAGCTAGTCGCCAATGAAGAGGAATTTAATCCTCCTTTATGATAACAAGAGTACCAATATTAATACCATCTAACTGTTTCGATTTGAACCAACGAGCACGTTGATATAATTGATGTAAATTTCATTATACCACCGATCCCAAAAATCCCTGCTGCAATGCTTGAATTAATTAAGAGCGAGACAAACGAAACACATATATGCAAAACATTAGGATCGGGGAGTGGCCACAAAAGTTCCAGAATCAAAAATGACCTGGAGTCAAGAACGAAGCTCATTTAAATCGTTACTAAGACTGCAAAAAGATCGAGAGCTCAACAAGGTTTCAATCTGAACAGTAAGAGTTTGAAACTCTTCCAGGCTAAGTATTTGATTTCTGACTACTCAAACTAAATGATTTTTTACTAATTTAACGGTACTTTCCCAAATACCTCCTAAGTGGTTAAAGGGTTAAATTGTCAGACAATTGCTTCTGATTCAACAGATTGGCGAAAATGTTCTTGTAGTTGTTGATCAGCACCAACGCAATTCATCCCACAATTGCTACAGATATCCTGGTAGCAACCACGACAAGCAATAAAACGTCGGAGACATGCAACAACTGAATCAGTAGACAGATCCGTGGCCATGCAAGCAAAGATACAAAGATATGACATAAAAGTTCTGGAGCCCTTTTACCATATGACGTAATAGTGAATGGACCAGCAAAATCTATTCTCACAGAGCTAAAGGTTTTAGCTTCGGAAACACGATAATGGGGTAAATTTTCCATAATAGGAAGAATCGGTACGAGATCAATCCTATAACAACGATAGCATTTCGACAAAATGCGGCGAATAGCTCTACGAGATAAAATAATCCAGAAGTTTTCCTGAATTAAATACAAGGTTGTATTCACTCTTGAAAGCAATTTCTTGCAATGAACTTGTTCTATAAGTAAGCCTGTAAACAATGTTTATTAGGCAGCAAAGCAAGATACTTAGTAAAGTCTGGAATTAAAGAATAACCCTAAACGCTGATAGTGTTTGGGTAAAAGCTCTTTTTGACGAAAAACTTCTAGTTCATTCTTAAACGAAGTTGCTTTGAACCACTTTTGTGATAACCATCAGAGTTTTGTATAACTCTAACAAAAACAATGATAACGAATGAACAACCATTTTTCTCACGTTGAATACTCTTAGGCAATAGGCAATTATACCTTGAATTTTGCGTAAAGAAAAGAATCTTTCTAGCAAATTATCAAAACATGTCGATCCTATTGTAACAACGCACACAGTTCATTTACATTTCCAATGTTCCACCAGAAGGTACTACATTGGCCAGGAGGTGAGTTTTTTGTTGCCTGGAAATTTAGAATTTTGCCGAACCCTTGCCGTTCCAGGCAATGTAGGGATCTTTAACGTGCGTGACAACACACACACGGGACCTCCATTTAACCTCTCATCCGAACGAGGGCGTAATTTTTGTGAAAAATGTTCACCTGCCATTTTTCAAGCAGTCGGCCGTGTCGGGATTTGAACCCGGGACCTTGGGATCCGTAGTCTTACGCTTACTACATTGATCCACGGCGACGCCAACAACGCACACAACACGCTTCCCTTCAAAAGATGCTTCAAGAGATGAAATATATGACAAAGGGAACCAATTTTCTTCCGGGATTGACAAGAACGGAGGGCCTGCGCGCCCTAGTGGATGTGAAGGCAATTCAAAAGGGAACAAACTTCGCGTGGCACAATCAACAGAATTAGCACAAGAGCGAATATAAGAGAGTTCAGGAGGAACTCTTTTCTGAATATAACTAACGCAATTAGCTACAAATGTTTTAAAACGATAAGCATGTGACTATCCAAGTTAAAGCTATTGACGAGTCAGTATAACAAACGTTTTTTTCAAATGTTATAGACGAATAAATATATACAACAAATTGTACCAATTTCGATAAGAGTAGTGCAGCACAAAGTTCGAGTTAAGACGCATATAAGCATTTCAAAGGTGCTACCTTTGATTTAGCCATAACACAACAAACTGAAATATATCTGAAGGAAATTCCAAACAAAACAGACAACGGCTGAATAACCCTTTTCTGAGGCATCAGCAAAAGCATGAAGCTGTACACTACACGGTTCTTTAATAGCTAGATAACGTGGCATCTAAATTGATTCAACGGTTGAAAATTCAGAAACAAATCTTTTCCAAAACATGACACGGACATCTGGAGGAGTTCCAGCCCAATCTAACCCAAGAACCCAAAATTGTCAAATAAGTTGCTTGAGTGCGAAAGTGACTGCGGTAAGAAATCCCAGAGGGTCCTAAATGCTAGCAATCGTTGAGGGAAGAATGCGTTCAAATGAAAGGTGTCTGCCGAGGATTGCCAACGAAGTCCAAATACCACTTCCAACCAGATTTGACATTGGTTGTTGATGTTCAAGGAAAATATTTTCCAAAAGAATCGAACTATTGCTAGCCCATGGGCGTAATTCAAAACATCCTGAACAAAGTTTGAATAAGCTGATACTATAGTAAGTAAGGTGGAAGCGCCACACAAAATATCATAGAAATACAAATTGCTTTTTAATGCTTGAGCAGCCAATTGAAGGGTACTTTCGCCAAGTTTATCCAACTCCGTAAGTAATGGTGTTCAACTGATAAGTCTGAATAGACTCAGACGGTTTCCACCTCTATTGTATTAGCTGATAGTGACGATCTGATTTTGTAATCAATATTTGACGATACATTTGTTTAACGTCACAGACGAAAACGAATTTCAAATTACGAAAGGTTAACAATAATTTAACAATATCATTCCGGAGCTTTGGTCCAGTAATCAAAGTATCATTCAACAAAGTTTTCTATCTTATAAATTGCATAATGCGGAATGTATTATGAATCATTACCAGGAGGTGGAAACAACAAAATTGACATGTAACCTAATGATTCATAATCACGCATAAAATCAACATACAATTTGCGAAGTTCTGGATTGGGTTGAGAACGACGTCCTAAAGTCAACAGCCGTTTAACTGCAATAACTTTTTAATCTGGAAAGGTGGGAATCCTTTCTTTGAAAGGAAGGCTTACTCCAAACCTGCCATTGGGCAAGCGAAATAATGATTTATCGAATAGCTGTTGAGCCATATGATCTTCCTGAGAAAACAGTTTCGTGCCCGAAATATCTTCAAGCTCCCAAAATTGTCCGAGATTAATATCCCTGCAGGTATGGACAGAAATGAAAAACGAATTTAAGTGAGGTGCAGACATGGTATCAATAGTACCAAAAACAATGTAGCCAACTATTGTATTAACAGCAACTGCAGAATTGTGATTACCAGTAATTTTCCCATCTAATCAAATTCGAGAGGCAACGTCAGCACCTAACAACATCTGAACAGGAGAAGGCTGTCTCTATTGTTCATCTGCAAATTTAATATTTTCTAAATGAAACAATCGAAATTGTATAAGATTAGCTGGATGTTAACCACAGATGAAAGGTAAAACCATAAAGATTACTTTTAAATTGTTATCTGTTGGGACAGAATCATAGTCCTGAATAGGACGAATTATACCAGAAATCATGCCTAAAGTTTGATGTGAAGTTTGGCCCATACCAGAAATAGGAACAGGTGAGGGACGAGATGATGAACCAATAGATTTGCGATGATCTTCACTAATTAAAGAAATGTGACTTCCCATGCCAACAAGAGCACGAACAATTTGAAGTCGATTTTGCTTTACAAGAATTTCTAGATGAACTGTGGGCAACAGAGCAAGACAACAAGTTGTTAAGACAGAACCAATAATGCTTGTACATACATTGCTAGAAGTGCTAGCTTGAGATGTTTCTTGATGATCGAAGAACAAGTGCGAAGTAGCATTGGGCGAAACAAAATGAAGAAGTGAATTATGATATTTATCACAATGTCTGCAAGATGACTTCGACAACAAGACGACATGCTGTGGTTGGGCCGAAGATAATTCAAGCATAACCGATGATGTTTGGCTTGTTCATGACGCTATATTAAAGACAATTTAAGTGCTAGCACGAATACAAAGCATGATTTCCTTTGCAAATAACGCATAACGAATTACTTCTTGAATAAGTAGTAGTGTGTTGTACCAGAAATCCCTTACGCTTCTAATAAAAATTAGAACGTGCAGGACTTAGTCGACTATACGATCTAGCAGTGAGTGACTACTCAGAAGTTATATTTTTATAAGGTTTAAGTTATTGTTATAAGGCAAAGCCATAGAGCTAAGGTACCATCGTACGAGCACAAAAAGTGCAATTTTTACATGTATTTGCTTATGGAAAAGTTTAAGGTTCATTTTGCACTTTTTTGTACTAAGCATTGAAATCCCCATAAGGAAGATTTTAAGATCAATTCAGGTCATTTTTCAACCAACGCCCACGACGGACGCGTCTATTACATTCAGTTTTTAAGATTAGCATAACACTAAACTATATAAAATTTTATTAAGGATTATATATTTACAATCAATATTCTACATTTGCAATAAGTATTATATTTCTTTTTGCTCCATAATTGAATAATGTCCAACAGGTAGTGTTGCATCCGAACCAGGAAGTAAGTGGCGCTTATCATCATGCGGGTTTATGGCAATCTTCTCCTGAGCGATGGTGTGAACCTGATACTTGGATGATTGAATTAGATTCTGCGTTACAAATACTTCCTTGTAATCTTCTATACAGTCGACATAATCCTCAAACGTAATTCTATTCTTTATTACTGATCTTTTAATCCCTTCAATTTTTTTTGTAACACCAAAGTCTCGGATGCCAGGTAATTCTTCTTCTTCTTGTAAGAGTTCAACTTCTTCTTCATCGGTTGCCTTAAGAATCCTCGTCGTATACATCTTTGATTGTAACCCAATAAAATCTGTCATAAGTCGCTCATTATTTTCGTCTTTCATCATACCCAATACTTTTTTGTTAATTAGCAGAATACCATACTTGTTGTTAGCAGGATAGTCAGAAGTATCAAAACGTTGCTGACAGTCCCGCCTCATAGTTTCATAAGGATCCTGATTTATTATTTTATAAATTAGGCTATCCGTATCTATGTAAAGAACTCGGCACCCATCTCCAAAGACTGCGTTTATATATCCATAGTCAAAATCGTAGATTGTCAACTTGGCCATGTCGAGAATGCACAACATATATAGATTTATTAAAATATATTTCATATTTAAGAAGTTCCACTGCCATAAGGTTTTCATCAAAGATTATGACATTTTTTAATAGCGCCTTGGATATACGAGCTTCGGCTCCATAACTGCCGTCCCAATTTTGCACAAGCTTTACGTTGCAATGTTTTCGCTTGTTCTCCATCGTTTCCCCAAAGACTGCATTGTTCATTAGCTTGAACAAGTTCTTCTCAAATTCATTCCTTGCTCGTTCCCGAAGTTCAGTATTGAAGTCAATGTAAGATTTTAGCCAACAGCTTTGTTTAAATTTTAACACTCGATAAATTGCAGATAATTTAAGTCCATTTTCCAAAGCTTGTTTCAGATTTCTATAATGAATCACATATCTTCTTTTAGCATTTAGTGTAGCCAATAATTTGGTACTTTGAGTTTTTGATACAGGCGGTTTTCCAGTCTTCGGATCAATATGCACCAGACGGAATGGGATGTCCTTATGTAAATCATGAATAGATTCCGGATACACCAAATCAACTTCCAAGATATAACCTTCTTCGCATTATCAGGAACTGATGTTACATCGATGTTGGTGTCCACCCATTCAAATCCTTCATAGGGCAAGGGCTGACTCATCGCCCATTCATATTGAGTATAAACGTCATAGTACATAAGAAAGATCATACGTTGGTAAATATTTATTGTTCACCGATGCACGCCGTTTCGAACACACTTGACTACGTCCTTCTCGTATACCCTTTTCAATAAATAACAGCTGATCAATGTTAGTTAAAAACTCAAGTTCCGGCCGTGTATGCTTCAATATTCCGCCCCAAGTGGATCCTGCTAGGGTGTAATAGTGAGTGGGGTCTAGTCCATAAGTTAAATGACAACTTGCACGAAACTGTTCAAATACTTCAGCCAATAGCATCATATCAGTCTTGAGATATAAGTCAGAGTACTGCCCCAGGTTTTGATTATTAAATGCTTCCCACACTTTTTGTGCATGCGCATACTGCTTCTTGGTAATTCCTCTGCCTTCCAGCGTGTTGTAGAATTCCTGTTGGCTAGGTAGTGAAGTGTAACCCAGCTTTTCCAAAGAATCTATGAAATCGTATGGGTATACAACTTTTTTAGTTAGCAATTCAAACTTTTCATTATTCGAACCACAAAATTCTTTTCTAATAAAGGATATTCGTTTAGATATGAAGCCAATGTTTCTAAGGATGAGCTCATAAAGCGGAATATATTTTATCAAGGAAATACATTTTCCTTTGTTACTGGTAACATTTCTACACGACCATCCAAATCAATGGTAATACTTTGAATTATAAAATTACTATCGTAACCACTTAAATTGTGGAAAACTATCGGAATCGTATCAGAATTTTGATATGTGGTATTACAGCTCTCATGAGTCGGTCCTCTATAATTATTAATCGGCACTAAATGAGTATGGCCCGAACTTTTTATCTTCTGCACTGAAGAACTCCTCGCAAATATAACAATGTGTTGCGGTAGTAAAAGAAGCTTCTTGTTCTTGTGTCAATGGGGTCATATCATAGGGACATAAGAATACCGTCTCAACGTCTTTTGCAAATTGTCGTAGTTCTATAGTAAACTACTTCACACAATCTTCGCCACGATATGATCGGTAAAACGATAAAGAGTCATCATAGTCACATTTCACATAACATTCAACACTATATGGTACATGTTGTTGGTACTTCTTTTCTTTTCCAGTAGACTTCAGTATACATTCCAGATCTGCATATATCACGAACGGAACTTTTACTTTGTTTTTGAAATTCTTGAAGCGAATGATCTTGTTTTCTTCCGTAGGCAGTCGAGGTGTACATAATTGCTTCATTTTATAATCGTTGATATGAAGGTTCACATGTTGATCCAATCTATTTTCTGATATAGATATTGGAACAGTAGTAAACTTGTGTTTCTTTAATTTTAAGGTGTAAACGTTAATTGATAAGCCATTTTGCGACTCAAAAGTTCTTGATTTGATTAAGAGTCATTGGAAACGGGATACCTTTCAGATTTAAAAATGAAGAATAATGTGAATATTTGGACACAGTTTGAGAGTTTCGTTCGACTGGATATAACGCTGCCATTACGGACCACGCGAAGCAAGCTTGGTCGTTATTCTTAAACACCAGCCGCTATCTCGCTCTTGGAATTCTTCCAACTCCGTCATTATTGATTTTGTAACTTTTTCCATAAATCATTTATCTAGATCGATGTCTCTGAAGATGGCTGCATTTGATGTTGTGAAATGTTTATGTTCTTGCATCAACTTGGAACCAGTTGCAACTTCAAACTCTCCACAAAATGTTGTATTAACTTTTATAGCCGCGTCCATTTTCAATGCATTCTGGATCCTCCTCTTGAAAAGACTTTTCAGTCTATTAAAAATTTTCTCATATCTTTATGCTTGAGGTTGCTAATTACTTCAGTTCTAATGCGACCTTTGAAAGCTGAGACGGACTCTTCCAAATGTATACGCTTATATGCAGTTTCCTTTCTAGTTTTAGGCCCCGTTCGTTTCTTCTGAGCTACTTTAAATTGTGATCGCATAGTTTTTGTTTGCCAACGAAGCCAATAGCTTTTGTTTCTCACCAACGGATTTTGCATTTCCAATTGCTGTTTTCATACAACTAATTCCCATTCGGCATTCACTAAAACCATTTATAATTATGGCATCATCATGTGAAGTCCGCACTAATCCGAGCAGAGCAGCTATGTACTGCACCAAATCACTGAAGAGAGACGTTACTCGTTCAACGTTCAAAAACAGAATGACTGATACTAGCACACGCTTTCCGTATTTATACTGTTTGCCCCACTCCAAATTAAATACCAAGGTCATCTACTTTAACTGTTAATTGAATAGCCAAATTGTGATTGGTTGATATTTTTTGTTTTTAAAATTTAGGAAAACAGGTTATTAAAAACGGTGTACCTTTAACAAAAAAACGGTAAACTGATCATCACTTCTATATTCTAGAATGCTTACCAAATAAGATTAGAGAATAATAAACTAGGACTTTGAATCGGTTTTCCTGAAGGCGAATGTATAGATTAACTAACTTGAACTTTGAACCTGTTTTCCAATCAATATTTGAATAGAAATTTCTAGAATTTTTACTAAATAAGGTTTAAATTTGAACAACTTGACATTTGCATCTTTTCGAATCAATGCGTGTGAGTAAATTCCAAGAATATACAACTTACGGGATATATTTATTATACGGTACGGTTAAAGATTAAACAACTTGAACCTTGAATTTCTATTTTATAGATGCTTGCATGGGAATGCATTAAGTGTTTGTCATATATTCAGCAATTACTGAAAGAACACTCACCCGGTTGGGCGGGCGGGTTGGAGGGCGGCCGGGCGGGTAGGTGAGGATGGACTATGGTGTCAAGAGAACTTTGCCATTAAAGCACCCACAACCAGACCTATATCTGATTATGTAAACAAAGGAATAGTTTAATATTATTGCATTATCAAAAAAGCTCCATTTCGAATGGACCTGCACCTTGCCGAAGTTCTAAATTACTAGAACAGGTGAAATGGCTTGCGTGTTCTAATGAGCTAAAGAGCCAAACTACAGGTCCAACCAAAGTATTAGCGTCGTTGGTGAGGAACCAGACTAAGACAGGTCCCCGAAAGAGGGCAGCGGCTCTTTTGGTACTTAGATTGGCAGAGACCATAGGAGTCGGTATGGCAGTCTAAGACACACTACTGCGATGTGGAAGGCAACGTAAAACCCCCACATTATCTCCCAAATACACAGCGTACTTAAATTGTAACAAACATGATGGCATTCTCTGGGGTAAAAGATTCCGGAGTTAAAATAGTCCCCCATTCGGATCACCGAGAGGGGACTACTTCGGAAGATGCGATCGGAAAGTTAAGAATAAGAGTCGGGAACATTCTGCGAGTCGGAACGTGGAATGTTAGAAGTATGAAGCAAGTAGGTAAGCTAGAGAACCTAAAAATCAAAATAAATAGGTTATCACTAGACATAGTAGGGATCAGCGAAATTCGGTGGCCAGAGGCGGGGGATTATTGAAGTGGAGACTTCAGGGTAATTCATACAGGAACAGAGGAAGGAAATTTGGGTGTGGGGATAGTTATGCGGAAAAAGATATGATACTGTGTAGAAAATTACTTACAAAAAAACGAAAGAGTACTCATGGTTAGATTAGAATCTAAACCGGTTAACACAGTAGCAATACAAGTATACATGCCCACCTCTAGCTACAGTGACGAAGAGGTAGAAGCCATGTACAAAGATATTGAAGACATATTAAAATACGTAAAAGGACATGAAAATTTAATAATTACGGGGGATTTTAATGACGTGGTACGTGAGGGTAGGGAAGGAGCGGTAGTAGGTTTATTTGGTTTAGGCACGAGAAACGACAGGGGAAATAAACTGGTAGAATTTTGCGACAAGAACAATTTAATTATCACAAACACGTTATTTCAACATCATGCTAGAAGACGATATACGTGGAAGATGCCAGGAGATATAGAAAGATATCAAATAGATTACATTCTTGTAAGACAACGGTTTAGGAATCAAGTAAAAGACTGTAGAAGCTACCCAGAAGCAGATATAGATACTGACCACAACATCGTAATTATGAAGGCCGCACTTAAATTTAAGAATGTGAAAAAAAAAGAAACGGAAAAAGGCACTTGGACTTAGAGAAACTAAATGATAAAGATATTCAAGAAAAATTCGTAAAAAAGTCAAATGAATTGCTTAAAGATATCGGGAAAATATCTGATACTAAGGAAGTGGAAACAGAATGGAATAACATTAAGTCCAGGCTAGACATGGCGGCCGGAGATATTCTGGGGTATTCACAAAAAGAAAATAAGAAACCATGAATAACAAAGGATATCTTGAATTTAATAGAAGAAAAACGAAAATACAAAAATAGATTAGACGAAACAGGAAAACAGAGATACAAAGCCAAAAAATTGGAAATTATTCAAAAATGCAGGAAAGCTAAAGAACAATGGATTGATGAAAAGTGCAAAGAGGTACAAACGAAGATAGAAATAGGAAAGACAGGCGAAGCATACAAATTAATTAGAATGTATTTTAGGGATATAAAACCGTATAGCAAAAATATAAGGGACGCACAAGGAAACGTCATTATAGAAAACGTAGAGAAAGTGGGTAGATGGCAAGAATATATAGGGAATTTATATGCAGGAGAGGAACTAACTGCATTTGAACAGGAATCAGACATTGAAAATGATTACTTGGGATATCCTATACTTAGAGATGAGTTTGAATTAGCATTAAAGAATCTGAAAAATGGTAAGGGGCCGGATACAGATAAGGTGCAAGCAGAAACTCTAAAAGCCGTTGGACAAGCAGTAACAGAACGTCTCTTCCAACTTGTAAGCTATATGTACGAGACAGACAGATTTCAAACGTAGCATCATAGTAACTATACCAAAAAAAAGGCGCGGATAGATGTGAAAATTTTCGAACAATAAGTTTCACAGCACACGTGTCAAAAATATTAACTAGAATTGTACAAAAACGAATGGAATAACGGGCGGAAGAAATACTAGGAGAAGACCAATTTGGGTTTAGGCGAAACAGGGGAACAGGGGAGGCTATTTTAGCGCTGAGAGTGATAATGGAGAAAACAATAGAAAAAGGGGAAAGCGTGTATATAGGGTTTGTAGATCTGGAAAAACGCATTCGACAATGTAAAATGGAAAAAAATGTTTGAAATACTCAAAAAGATTGGAATGAGTTATAGGGATAGACGAATAGTACATAGCTTATACAAAGAGCAAATAGCAGTAATAGAATTAGAGCAGGAACGTAGAGAAGTAAACATTAGGAAGGGGGTGAGACAGGGATGTGCCCTATCCCCATTGATTTTTAACTTGTACATAAAAAAGGCAATGAATACTGTCAAATGCAGGAAGACATTTGGAATTACTATGCAGGGACAAAAAATTGATATGCTTAGATTTACATATGATATAGTGGTATTAGCGTCTAACAAGGAAGTGTTAGAAGCTGCTCTTAATGAAATGGAAACGGTTCTAACAGAGAGATACGGTATGAAAATTAACAAAACTAAAACTTAAGTTCTAGTATTCAAAGGTGGGGAAAATAAATCAAAAACAAGAATACAAGTATGTAACACGAAACTTACAAGAGGTTAAGGATTTCTGCTACCTAGGAAGCCAAATAACGCAAGATGGGAAAAGCACAAAAGATATAAAACAAAGATTAGCACAAGGTCGTGCTACATTTAACAAGAAAAAGCAACTACTGTGCTCAAAGACCACAAACCTAGAAACAAGGAAAAGATTGCTTAAAACATATGTGTGGAGCACAGCACTGTACGGCTGTGAAGCCTGGACAGTAGGAGAAGCGGACAAGAAAAAGGTAGAAGTCTTTGAAATGTGGTGCTACAGACGTATGATGAAGATATCGTGGACAGACAAAGTTAAGAACGACGAGGTACTAAAAATGGTAGGGCAAGAAAGAAATATGTGGAAAACGGTAAAAAATAGAGGATGATAGGCCACATACTACGGCATGAGAGAATAGTGCGGGATATATTAGAAGCAGAGATAAGAAAAAAGAGAAAAAGAAGCAGATCTAGGTTAGACTACTGCACACAGATAGTAAAAGATGTAGATTGTAGGGGTTTCAGGGAAACGTGTAGGCTAGCCCAGATTAGAAATCAATGGAGGTATGCATCCAACCAATCCCAAGATCGATAAACTAATGAGGAAAAAATAACTATGCTTAAACATGATGATTATTATAAGTAACTACAAGAAGTGGTTGGGCAATATTCTCGAATAATGTTATGTGTGTGAAAGGATTTACTGGAAAACCATTATTTCGGCAAATGTCTAAGTGTTGGGGGATCTTGATAGCCACAGGTTGCTTAACCCCCTTCACTAAATCTCGGTGAAATAGGGCATAAAATTAGAAAACAATAGAAGGGGAACGAGCTGTATACACATACCGTGTGAGAATTTCAGGGAACTATGTAGGCTAGCTCAGAATATAAATAAGTGCAGGTACGTGTCCAACCAGTTTTGAGACGGAAAAACTAATGACGAAAAAATAAGCGCAGATAAATCTGATGATTAGTATAAAAAACTTCAGGTGTTGTTTGTGAAATATCTGCAACTAACGTTGACTGTGCGAAAAGATATATTGGAAAATATATTAAATCTGTAAGTGGTTAAGTGTTAGGGGAACTTGGCAGCCACAAGCTGCTTATCTCCCTTCACAACCACTGAAAGTCGGAGAAATAGGGTACATAACTTTAAAACAATAGTAGGTGACCGAACTGCATCTAACAAGAAAGAACAGCGCCTATGAGGAAAGACAACAAACATAGAACAAGAAGAAAATTGTTGAAAGCATATGTGTGGAGCATAGCACAGTATGCCTATGAAATACGGGCAGTCTGAAACGCAGACAGAATAACGGTAGCAGCCTTTTAAAATGCTGTGCTTCAGATGTATGAGGACGATAGCATGGACAAACAAAGATAATATCAAATAGGTTATAGAAATAATAGGGGAACAAGGATATCTGTTGAAAAAGAGAAATAGAAGGGCGGAATACGTTCTAAGGCAATTTTGGGGAATAGTATAGAATATATTACAAGCAGAGACAGGAAAAAAGATGTAGATGTAGACCTAAATCAGATAGTAATAGATACAGACTGTGCAAATTTCAGGGAAATCTAGGTTAGTTCAGAATAAAAAACAATGATGGTACGCATCTAACCAGTTCCAGGACTGAAGACTTAATGATAATGACAAAAAGCTATACGCAACAACTAACTTTAAATAAATTGTATTTGAAACTTAAATGGATGTAATAGACTAAGCTTTATCACTACTGCGGCATTATATCTGGCTGAACCGAGTACAAATAAGGTGATGACGAGGACAAGATCGATGTGAATTGGTGTGGTTCTAGCCCCCCCCCCAGCAGGCGGGGTTGGGCCTGTCTGACCGCAGAGTCATCATAGTAAGCCATCAACTCAAAGGTACGACTTTGTAGAAAGTAACCCAACTAGGTCGATTCATCATCAAGTCTTCAAACCTACAAAGTTGCCTAAAAAAAAGTCTAATACACCCATTTATTCCTATTATATGTTAAAACATGCTTACCCATAACAGAGTATCCATACTTACCTGACCGTGAATACCCAACGTAGTAGGCGATTAATCAATTCGTGGAAGAGATGATACTCAATCTATGAAAACTATAATGTCTTGAAATTAGATCGAAGCGTATCAACTGAAATAAAAACAAATCATTAAAATGATAAGGACATAGTTAACTACTACAAATGATATTTTCCACTTGGCAAATGTTAGCATAAGTTCTTGGAGTTCCAGGAGTAGCTTTACGATACGTAAATTCTACTGGCCGCTGATAATTTCGTTACCGTGATTGTTTGAGACCTCAAGAAGCCATAACGCAGTTAGTGTCATTTTGTAGCATGCTACCAAATGCAATTTTTACATATCAAAATATATCGCATTTTGTTATTTTTATGGGGGGATTTGACTTAGCATTATGGCAAGTCAAAAATTTTGGGGTCTGAATTGCGTGAAATCACAGTAATAACCAAGAATTTTTATTAGTTGGCCCTTGCCATTGCAACATTTTACATATCAAACAATATCGCATTTTGCTATTTTTATGGGGCGGGGGGGATTGAACTTGGCTTTATAACTAGTAGGAGATTTTGAGGTCTGGATTGCGTGGAATCACAGTAATAATTAAGAATTTTTATTAGTTGGGCCTTGCCATCGCTTTACATATTGAACAGAGACCTAATGACCTTAGTAGTTACTGACCAATAATCCTATATATTAAAAGAATAGTTATATGGTCTGGTGAAATTCTGTTTTGTTCATGCTTTATTGTTCTGATTTGTGATTTGTATCATAAATCATTGTTTGGAAATGGTGCTGGCCTTATTCAGCTTATATTTAGGACCAAAGTTTTAAAATGTCTAACTATTACTTTAGTGTTGTACAGGGCCATTACTGAGAACTGCTTGGTTTGGACTTGGGTATACACAGAAAATTTTGAGTAGAGGGAGTTGCGTACGGTGGAACTGTGTGGGGGAAAGTACGCAGTTTCGGTTGTAGCTGAGATGTGGTACCTTGAACATCGTTCGTTCAACATGCGACGTTTCTATCTAACCATGAATTAGTCACGCAGGTCTACTTTGGGTTTATTATCCATTTTAATGTTTTACGGTACGGCACGATCCCTGATCCCAACACAATCCTACGATAAGTAATGTCAATATGATGGGATCATTGTTGAAAGGGAAACTCTTAGGACCGACAAGAACAGTTCGTACTCCGTAAAATGTGGAGCGAGTACGTGTTGCAACGGTGAAGAGTCCTAGCCGATCGATACAGAAGCGAGCAGCAAGTCACGGCATTTCTATACAATGATGAACATTTTGGTCAAGGAACTTCAGTTCGTCCCTACAAATTTGCAGTGTGTCAATAACTACGTCCTGTGGATAACAGACAACGTGTAAACTTTTCACAATGAATGATAGAAATATTGGATGGAAACGACACTGTTGTTATTTATGTGCGATGAGGCTCATATCCAAATGGACGGTTTTATAAACAAACATAACTTTATATTTTGGTGTTCAGCTTACTCACGAATCGTGAGTGAGAGACCTCTATGCCGCTTACATGTGACTGTGTGATGTACGGTTGGTAAAGTAGGGGTCATTCGGTCGTATTTTTTTGAAGACAATGATGATAATGCAGTTATGGTGAATGTACCCCCGCTACGGGGAAATGCTGGAAACCTATTTATTGCCTAAATTGCGTCGTCGCCGCGATACACAGTATATGATTTCAAAATGAGGCGACAGCCCATAGTACTCGCATTTCTATGGACATTCTTTGATAAACATGTCCGGAAAGAGTAATATCTCGTTTTCGTAATGTGACTTGACCCTACCGTTCACCAGACCTTTCAATTCCAGATTTCTTTCTATTAGGATTTTTAAAATCTCAATTGTACATTAACACCACTATTCCGGAACTTGAGCAGCTACTCGTCAAGGAATCGACAATATTCCAGAGAAAGGTTATAAAATGCAGTGCGAAGTTTTAAGCAACGTCTTCAACGTTGTGTTTAGGCAGACGGAAGCCATCTTACAGATGCAATTTTCGGACATTGAAGTTGAATTTCTTGTGTTCAGATTGTATACCATATGTAATGTATTGGTAATAAGAAATAAAAGTTTGGTTCAAAATTGCCCGTGTTCTCGTTATTTAAAAACCATACGATTCCCACAAATAACCCTTTATATAAGTGTAGATCTGATCTGATCCGAACGAGCACTTTAAGCTTGTTTCGAATAGAATTTTATTTTAATCAAACAGGATTTTAGTTTCAATATCACAAAAATAAGAAATTAAAAATGTAATTTTAAGTCATACAATGTACGTGATGAACTTCCATGAACTGTAAATGCATGAAAAGTTTACTTTACATAGTATACAAAATTGGGAAATTGCATAGGTGTAAAATTAAATACGACGTTAGAAATTAACAATGGGTTATAATTTATAAAATGTCTTACTAAAAAACAATACATCCAAAGACATTTTTGCAACATATCCGCTCAGGTTTATAGAGCTACAGAACTTTCACAGATATACAGCCAAAAGCAGCAGTAACGCGTTTTATTTAGGAAAATCTATAGAGCGGGCTTAAACAAACATAATTATACTATTAAATTGAAGACTAAGACAAAAACGTATAATAGCGCCTGACAAAAACAGAGGCAATTCGTTTACCCGTTAAACCAAACATCATTCTCCACTTACATGCAGAACACATCCGTATGCGCTAATCTGACTCCATTAAGAGTACATAGTGGTGCTTTAGTCAGACTAATCCGGCACAGCATTGACCTGTATCTGTTGAACTTTGCTATCCTTTATACTGTTATATTTCGTTTGTGGAGCAAAAAGAAGGGATGATTCCGACGAACAACTTTAAGAAGAACGAGATAAAATGTACTACGTTTATCTAACCGATATTATGGAAAATTGTCGTCTTGTCTCTGGAGTGCAAGACCGTGCTAACTGGCTCGGGGCCTCCCTGAGCTATAACCCAGCCTCGGAAACCAATAAGAGGAAATATCGACGGAAATCGGAGAATTCACTTCCTAGATGGATATAAATTGATCTTTTGCCAAAATTAATTACCGAAGCACCACATTTCCGACGGTATAAATGTAAGACGACTTTTTAAATTCTGTGTGATTGTATTTTAAACAGTGCTATGCACAGTAATTATAGATATTCGGTTAACCTCCAGTTACAAAAAGAATAATTCACTTCATGTGCTTATTGTAAAGACACAAGAGCTAGCTTTATCGTACTCATCGAATTTGCTGTCTTTCTACGTATGTTTCAGTGTTGTAGATCGCCATAAAACCACTGCACACAACTTGAAATCTGAAGCTTCAACTAAAGTTAATTGCCGCCAATTTTATAACTTGACTCGATATTTAGAGGATCAAAAATACCCTTTCGAAAATTTGTATGGTTCTGAGCTTAAAAAAGAATATCCAAAGAATTCATTTGGAGAAATATTTACATGAACTAAAGACTAATTTCCTGAATATTTTGTATAATTCTTGTTGTTGATGAAGCGAATTCTTGATACGGACTAATGCAACGCTTGACCTTTCAATTGAACTCTTTTTGGATTTAAGTTGTTATCCCTGTTAAAATTCTGAATACTGTTTTAATGGGACACTACTTTGACCCCACCTCATGTTTCACTAACATTAATGTTTTCCCTCTATCTTCTCCATTTTCTACATTATTTCTTAAATCTGTTTTAAGGTTTCCAAAGTCTTTTCTAAATGCTTTAAATCCATCTTGGCAACCTTTCTCAATTTCGTTTACCTTTTGATCCAGATTCTTAATGCTTCAATTCGTTTCTTTCTCACGTGCATCTTGATTAGATTTTATTTAAACAATTTCCTTTTTCGCATCGTCCATATCCTCTAAAACCAGTACTACTTTAATTTTAAATTTTATTTTTTCTATGGTCTTATTCGCATTTTTTAAGCCTTCAGTTAATTTATCACTTATCTTGTTAAATTTTATTCCATTCTTTTCGCTTTCTATTCTTAAACTTTTCCCCAATTTGACTAGATTTTTCCAAATTCTGCTCGTAACTTCTGAGTATTCTTATTTGGATTCTCACTCATCTCCTCTATATTCTTATGCATTTCTTTCATATGTTGCTTTTGTTCCCGCATTCTTTTTTATCCTTTTCACTCATTTCCTGCATACTATTATTTAAACACAATAAAAGAGACATTATTTTTGAATCCATAGTTTTTGCTACTCTGTCCTTTCTCTACCTGATCCCCATTTTTCGGACCTTCTAAATAGACGCTTTCCTGAGAACCAATTTCCACACCTTCAGTTCTCAATCCCTCAAGAATTAATGTCGTTGTGTCAATCACTGTGGAAACAAATTACATATACTACACATAGAAAATTCCTTCAAAATCCTCCGAGGCACAAAAAACTCTCATATCCAAGCGGTTTAATCGAGCACTAGGTTGGGACTCCAATAAAAGTGCTGTAGATAGTTGCAAATAATGTGCCCAGACATGGGGCTCCAACAAAAGTGATTTGAATTAGAGCCTACAGATGCTCGAATTACCGTACTAGCTGAGTTTATATGAAACAACGTGAACACAACACGAAACTTATAATGTCATCAAATATTCATTAACAAACAATCCTTCAAATTGTAATTGCTGCATCCACATACATCTTTCTTTAACACACATTATGAAAAAATAACATTACTTACATACAAGCATTAAAATCTACAAATAAAGCACATTTTAAGTCTAAAAAAATATTTGATAACTACCAGAACTAAAATAAAGTCCTTAAAATTTCAATTTATAATTGGTATGTCACAAACCTTTCTTATATAAATCACGCTATGTACAAATTTTTCTTTAGAAATGAGCATGGATAATTTTAATAATCCCTCATACCTCGTAGTTAATCGTAGCTGATCAGATAAATTCGATGAACCCTCTTATTATGGCCAAATTTCAACCTGAATCCGATTCCATAAAAGTTAAATTATTCAGTTACAAAAAACAATCTACATCCCAAACCCACTTAAGTAAATGAACAAGCAAAAATGTCTCCCAAAAAATTTTAAAACAATGATTTTTCTTTAACTTGTTGATTGTTCCTTTCTCTTGTCATGGTAAGTTTGGGTCCAGTAAACTTCATATATTCTTTTCCAAAACCATATCAGTGTCGTTCAATTGCTTTTAAATTTAAATTTGACATGCCTTTGAAAGTCTACATCATATTCTTTTATTTAATTTAAAACTTATTTTGCTGAAATTTACTGTCATTCATCAAAAACAACTAGTTTCATTATTTGATTCAGATAATCTCAATATAAAATCTACTTTTAAATAACTTGTTATACGCTTAAAACAGGTCTTTAGCAGAAACCATTCGCTCGACTCATTAACTACACATTATTATCTATTGACAGATATTTTTAAACGTGTATTACTATACATGAACGTGAACTAAACGCAATTAACTAAAAATTTACAATTGACAGTTCTTAGTTCATTCCGATTGCCTTCTTGATAAATTTGTATAGTATAAACTCCCCACATCATTTAACCTAGAATATTCCGTCTAGTTTTATCCATACGGCTGACGCAATTTTCCCGGAAATTGAGGCTCTACGGTTTAATTAGAACATCATCTTAACTAAATTGCTGTTATCTTTGATGTATTACATCGTTAAATGTATTATTATAGTTACTAATTAGTGTAGTTTAAATAATGAATGTTAAATTGCTTCCTGTGTATGATTAATAGCTGTCACCGCACATTTTACAATCTTTATCTTTTGACTTATGCGTTGTTAAACGTCTTATCCCATATAATGGTTCCCCTAATTGGAATGTCCATTTATGTTATTTGTTATTTTAAAAATAATTATCTGTCACCTGCTTGTCATATAGTTTGATTTGTGGGCTTTGGTACTTGATGAATGAACTTTGAACTTTCCTGCCTGTATAATGAATAAACTAGATGTTTCTCCAAAAACGAAATTTAAAATATAGGATTTGCGTGTGTTTTGTGTTATTTCTTAATTAAATGGAGTGGATCGTATTCTAAAATGTACTGAACGCGTTTTAAATAATCTTCTATAAATTCTTCCATCTAGTATTTTTTTAATTAGGAGGATTTTTACGGATTTCTACTTATGTACTATGTACTATTTACAGATACTATCATGCAACATAAATAAAGCTTATCATGTCACGGATTTTCGAAATCATTAAAATATTATAGTGTTTCCAACTACGGAGTTACGAGTATTGAAAAAAATTGTTTTGGGGTGCTGTATAAACACGGTTTGTATAATATATATATATATATATATATATATATATATATATATGGTATGATAAGGAGGTCATATAGAGATCAATGCTACTATACCCTGTAAATAAAATCACCCCAAGGCCGAGAACATTAAATTTTCAAATATTTAATTTTTACCCTGGGTAATATTGTAATAGTACGATAAGCTTATTATTATTAGAGTATTTATTATTACATTAGTAAAACCCGTGTTTTTAATTAAAGCAAGTTTTGAATAATTACGCAATCGACTCATTCTTTGATTGAAACACTTGCAATTTCTAAATATAAAAATCAGTTCAAAACAAGTTTTAGTTTTGGGGTGCTGTATAAACACGGTTTGTATAATATATATATATATATATATATATATATATATATATGGTATGATAAGGAGGTCATATAGAGATCAATGCTACTATACCCTGTAAATAAAACCACCCCAAGGCCGAGAACATTAAATTTTCAAATATTTAATTTTTACCCTGGGTAATATTGTAATAGTACGATAAGCTTATTATTATTATTATTCTATAAATTCTTCCATCTAGTATTTTTTTAATTAGGAGGATTTTTACGGATTTCTACTTATGTACTATGTACTATTTACAGATACTATCATGCAACATAAATAAAGCTTATCATGTCACGGATTTTCGAAATCATTAAAATATTATAGTGTTTCCAACTACGGAGTTATGAGTATTGAAAAAAATTGTTTTGGGGTGCTGTATAAACACGGTTTGTATAATATATATATATATAATATATATATATATATATATATATATATATATGGTATGATAAGGAGGTCATATAGAGATCAATGCTACTATACCCTGTAAATAAAACCACCCCAAAGCCGAGAACATTAAATTTTCAAATATTTAATTTTTACCCTGGGTAATATTGTAATAGTACAGTATTGTCCGAAATAAACAGTACTGAAATTGTAATTGTTTTGTATATTTAAAAAATACATATTATTGACACTTTATTATATGTTCTAAATGTGCACCTCCTCGTTCGAGACAGACTTCATAACGATGTTCTAAGTTTCTGGTCATGTTATTGAATAAGGGTTGTCTCAGGGCTGCGAAGAAGACTCTAACGGCATCCTTTAATTCATCGATGGTTTGTGGTGCCCGTTTGAAAACGGCATTTTTAGCCATGCCCCAAATGTATGCGTCTGGAGGTGTGAGGTCTGGAGAATGTGAAGAATAAGGGAAGTCAGTAAATCGTGATATGAATTTGCTTGGAAAATGTTCTTGAAGAAATTGACGAATTGCGGCAGCAGTATGGCAAGTTGCCCCGTCCTGCTGAAAAAATTGGTTTCGAAATGCCAAGTTACGTGCACGACAGATTTGACGTAGATCAGGGATATATCGTGTTAAAATTTGTCTGTACCTCTGTTGATTAAATGTGACTTGCCTACCATTCTCTTCGATAAAGTACGGACCAATGATTCCGTGTCCGGAAACAGCACACCAGACACTCACTTTTTCACTATGTAAAGGAACCTCTTGAACCTCATCGGGTCTGGCAAAGCCCAGAAATCGATTTGTGCGACGATTCACATAGCCTGACAAGTGAAAATGTGCTTCGTCTGAAAACCAAACATTTTTCAAAAATTCATGATTTTCATACTGTAACGCGAGAATTCTGGCGCAATATTCCACTCTACTGCGATAATCCCGAGGATGTAGTTGTTGATGTACCTGAATCACATACGAAAATGTACCCAGCTCCTTCAGGATTCTTTGAAAGGAAGTTCTTTTTAAATCAAGTTGTAACGCTGTCCTTGCCTGTCTGACTTTCGGATTTTCTAAGATTTGCTCAAAACACGTTCATGGTTATTGTTGTTGTTAACTGTCCTGGGACGCCCTGAGTTTCCTTTTCGTTGGCACAATACACTACCTGTATTTCTAAACTTTTCAATAACCTTCAAAATTACAGCATTACTTGGAGAACGTTTATTAAACCTTTGTGTGAATTGATCAGACACGTATAGCAAACTTGCACCATTACGTCGGCCGATTCCGTATGAACGAAAATAATGCTCTACCAGAAACACTTTCTCCTCTGTACTTATCACCATTTTTAACAATTAGGCCCTACTAATTACTTGTTTGAGGTTTACTTGACAGGTCTATACTAGCTAACTTGAGTGTGACAGCGCACGCATAAAAACACCGCCAACTTAGTTTCAGTACTGTTTATTTCGGGCAATACTGTACGATAAGCTTATTATTATTAGAGTATTTATTATTACATAAGTAAAACCCGTGTTTTTAATTAAAGCAAGTTTTGAATAATTACGCAATCGACTCATTCTTTGATTGAAACACTTGCAATTTCTAAATATAAAAATCAGTTCAAAACAAGTTTTAGTTTTGGGGTGCTGTATAAACACGGTTTGTATAATATATATATATATATATATATATATATATATATATATATAAGTAAGATGTATCTATAAACAAACTCTTATGAAAATAATAAGAGCCATTGACAAATACAAATCAGCTGTATTATATAGCCATTAACAAAACATTAGCTTTATTAATTCATGGGAGAAACATCCACTGACCAATGGTTTCGGCTTTAGCCTCATCAGAGTGGACTGTTCCCAAGAACCCTATGAAGTAATCAACTATTATAATGATAATTTCGAAACAATCACTGTACTATGGCAAAAGTAAATAAAACCGCCATCAGGTGATAAAACACCAACACTACTAAAGTGTGGAAGTACAGAATTGAACCGAAACTACATAATAAATTTTAAAAATGACTATAAAAGTACGTTGGGCCTTTGAGATTTGCGGAATGTTACAGCAAAATTTGTTGCTAACGTAAACCTTCTCGTGGCACACGTTCATGCCATGGCAATTCAAATAAACAAAGACAAGTTATTTGCAGTCCGCAATAAAAATTGTATATAAAGTAAGATGTATCTGAAACAAACTCTTATGAAAATAATAAGAGCCATTGACAAATACAAATGGCTGGTAGTTATATAGCCATTAACAAAACATTAACAAGTCGAAACCATTGGTCAGTGGATGTTTCCTCCCTATGAATTAATAAAGCTAATGTTTTGTTAATGGCTATATAACTACCAGCCCGATTTGTATTTGTCAATGGCTCTTATTATTTTCATAAGAGTTTGTTTACAGATACATCTTACTTTATATACAATTTTTATTGCGGACTGCAAATAACTTGTCTTTGTTTATTTGAATTGCCTATGGGCATGAACCCGGTGTCGCCACGAGAAGGTTTGTTACGTTAGCAAATAAATTTTGCTGTAACATTCCGCAAATCTCAAAGGCCCAACGTACTTTTATAGTCATTTTAAAATTTATTATGTAGTTTCGGTTCAATTCTGTACTTCCACACTTTAGTAGTGTTGGTGTTTTATCACCTGATGGCGGTTTTATTTACTTTTGCCATAGTACAGTGATTGTTTCGAAATTATATCATTATAATAGCTTCGATGACTTCATAGGGTTCTTGGGAACAGTCCACTCTGATGAGGCTAACAAGCCGAAACCATTGGTCAGTGGATGTTTCCTCCCCTATGAATTAATAAAGCTAATGTTTTGTTAATGGCTATATAACTACCAGCCCGATTTGTATTTGTTAATGGCTCTTATTATTTTCATAAGAGTTTGTTTACAGATACATCTTACTTTATATACAATTTTTTTATTGCGGACTGCAAATAACTTGTCTTTGGTTATATATATATATATGGTATGATAAGGAGGTCATATAGAGATCAATGCTACTATACCCTGTAAATAAAACCACCCCAAGGCCGAGAACATTAAATTTTCAAATATTTAATTTTTACCTGGGTAATATTGTAATAGTACGATAAGCTTATTATTATTAGAGTATTTATTATTACATAAGTAAAACCCGTGTTTTTAATTAAAGCAAGTTTTGAATAATTACGCAATCGACTCATTCTTTGATTGAAACACTTGCAATTTCTAAATATAAAAATCAGTTCAAAACAAGTTTTAGTGCATTTTATGTAGACTGACAGGACCACAAAAGGAATTCAAATGTGTAAATATTCATTCGCTTTAAAAATACTAATTAACTTTAATGTCAAGCGAAATCTCCAGGTAGCGATATTGTTTGTAAAATTCTGAATCGAAAACCTTAAGAATAGAATGATGTACTCGTACTATGCTTCCCGTTCCCCTCACGAGGTCCTCAAAGTTTCAAAGTTTAGTCTTAAAATAAGCATTATTATTTAATGATCTGTTGATTACAAGATTGCAGTTTCAAATAAAAAACGTTTTAAAAATAATTCTAGCAAATAATTGTTGTTCAACTCTGAAATTTCAATCTTCACCTCGTTTAGGTCTGTTCGTAAAATAAAAACGTATGACAACATTGTACAGTTAATTGCCATACGTTCTCGTAGTTTCAAATTCACCTGATAAGCTGGAGCGGGTAATGCAAACAATATCAAAAAGATTACACCTATGTTTTGAAACAAATGGTTTTCAGTTCGAACATTTGGTTTCATAGGTTAGCCAATAGTGATATAGATTGACTACGCACCAATGCACAAAATTGAATCCCAAAATAAAATCCTAATTTAAAACTTTCGAAGTGTATTATGCTTAAAATAAATAATTTCTGCACTTAATTTTATTTCTTAGTGGCACCTCCAATGGAAGATTTTACGCCTCCCAACGAGTGAAAGGATGAAAATATAGTTTTAGCAAATCGAACGCTGTGTCATAAATTACTATTCATTCATTCAGTATGTGGGATAGATTCAATGTTGCCAAATGTACGTTTCTTTGGCATGGTTCGTGTAGGCACGGGAAGCATGGTACATCATTCTAGTATTAAGGTTTTTGATTCAGAAATTTCCAAGGAATATCGCTAGCTGGAGCCTTTACGCCAATTTCTAAACACCCTGTATATATATGTTAAAGATAACTTTTTTCAAAGTGTGCAGTAGGCAGAACGTTTTTAAGCGTGAGTCTTCTCCAAAGGAGACTCGCATGAATATATCAAAAGATTTTTCATGATAAGAAGACGCGCGGTCACATTGGGGTGGAAATAAAGGTCAAGACAATTAGAAAAGCTCCGGCAGAAATTTGATCAGCAGGGATCAGGTCCGCGGATGTACGCGCTGGGGGGCTTTATTTTTACGAGAAAGTGAGTGCCACTTACCCAGGAAAAAAGGTGACGAACGATGGTTAGTATACCTTCTAACAAAGAAGGAGTTTAAACTAAAATTATTAGCTTTTATTAACTAACGAAAAGAAATATTTGAAAATACATTAAAATTTTAGAGTACTTCATCAATACACAATTTCTTATTCTGATTGATCTTAACTTAGTCGAAATCACTAGAGCGATACGAAATAAGCAAACTACAAACCATCGACAATATTTTACATCTTAAAATAAAATTTACAGACCTAAGGAGGTTTTCATTTTTCTATACAAGTAATTTACAAAGCCATTTTTTTAACTTATCTGGTGTTTGCTTCGCGTTCAAGGTTCTTGATTGCAAATTTTTATCGGTTTCAGTTTTCTAATAAAGCTTTATTAATTATTAATTTTAAAGGTTTTTGATTAATAATTATATGGTGAATCATATGTATATTAGAAATAGAAAGTTTACAGTGAAATTGATGAATAAATTGACAAATTAATTGTTGCTGCTATTTATTAGGTTATGAAACTCGAAATTAAGAGATTTGTTCGCAAATTTATTAATTGCTAGTAGTATTTTAAGTTGCTGACACTTAAGTGCCGCAAACTGTTTCGGTAATTATTATTAAACTTGTATTTAGTATTTTTGATTGAAATTAAACGCCGCCATTTTTCTGTATTTTGGAGATACAAATTGACACATTGGTTATGTAATAACAGAAGCTTTTTAACGTTTACTGGTCTAGTATAAGACTTCCTGATAAACTTACTCCCTCACCCGCACTTAATATAAAGCGGATATTATCCTCATATTCAGTTTACGATCAAGCCAAATCAGTCTTATACAAACCTGATATCTATTATCTTATGACCTGTAGGAGGAAAACATAATTTCCTGTTTTTCATCTTATTGCAAGCAATCCCATTGTTGTAGATAGATCTTAAGGAGAGAATAAGTAAATTAGACGACGTGATAACAATCTCCCCTTTTTTAAAAGAAGTTAGACATCCGGTGATCCGTTTAAAAGGGCTATATGTATTACGGGGCATTTTAAAAAGATCGTGCTGTTTTCTTTCGCTTTTTTTTAAAGCGAGCCCCCGAGATATGAGCCATCCATCGGTGTGGAGAAGGGTGAGCAATCTCAAGTGAGCAGCAAGTGTTTGGTTGGTTGATTGCTGTTTAATCAGCATGTCTTGTGGAGTAATTTTTATCCTTATTAAGATACCGCCTTTATGAAACCTCCGTTTCCAAGGATTATATTTTGTGTGCTCTACAGACTTTATTTTTTAGGTCAACTTCATTAGCGGCATTTTTAATTTTGTTCTGTTTGAAAACTTTTGCAATATAAGTGTATAAACTGATCGCAATCACGATCTACTTTCTTCCAAAAGTAAATCAAAGAAGTTATTAAATCTTACCGCCTATAATTACATATTAATAAATATTGCAACATTAAAGCAAGGACCAGCTTAAAAACATTTTAAACAACTTCAATATATGTATCTTATAAATTTCATAAAAAGTTAAATGTGGAACAGTAAAATTTCAAAATCAGAACACTGCCTGATCGTTCTGATTTGAATTAAATCTCCATACACCATGACAATATGGACGGTTTACTACAAAACACAATATTTTTAATCAATACCTATAACCCTGATATCAGGTTTATTGTCTTTTTTCTTAAGAGAAAGCTACAAATTCGGTTTGGTTTTTTGTTAGTCGGGTTGGATCTACGTAATCGAAGTCTCCTGCGTTTTTTACTTGTCGATAAAATATAGTTTACCAAAATTGATAAAATAAATGGTTACATTTAAATACTGTTTAGGCATTTATTAAGCAAAAGTACGGCCACGAACATAGTAGCATTGCCAATAGAAAGATAGATGTTACTGTTGCAAAAAAGTGGTAGATACCTTTTACAGAGTATGAAACTTGTGATAACGGGACCTTTCGATTTAATATTGTCTATAAGGACATAATAAGAGTATATAAACCTCACACATATACGTGATTGTCTATTTCACGTCACCACCACAACATGTGTACATTTTTACATGACTAACCTGATGCGTGGCTAATTTTATGTTCAAATGGGTTGCAGTCTAACACTAAGTTTTGTTCAATTAACTCTTGGTAGCATGCGTCATACGGCATAGGGGTTAATACGCCAAGGGCTCTTAGGAAGTATTCGATATTGAAAAAGTGAATGGGGGCCTAACTTCGTGGCGGGATTGTCTGATATGACAACATGTTGTATTTGACGTTTTAGTATCGTGCGGGGGGGGGGGGGTACAAATTTTCAACAACAAGTTTTGGAAAACACTAACTTTTACAACGCTCGTGTGTATAGAAAAGTGCGCTCTTTATTGATTAAACGAATGGACTTTTTACGCTTTTAGCAAAGAAAATCATCAGTGAAGAACAGAAGATAAGTGCATTAATCTTGAAAAGACACCCGAATGCATCTACTCTTATTAGGAAAGTGCGCTTTATATTCATTAAATTGATTTTTACGTATTTATTCATCACAGAAAATGTTCTATAAGAAGTAATAAATTACTTTTATTAAACTAAACTGAAAAATTGTATCATGCAAATCTTGGTGTTATGAAAAAGTATCATTTCTTAGCAATGGTCATTTTGCCACTTTGTCACAGTTAATATTTTGTTCTTGTTCAAAATCAACATGTGTTAATGATAACGGGCGATATCTTTAAACAAATGGGTATTTACCTAGAGAAACATTTGAAATTAAATTACAGGATCCTTACATACCGCAAATTGTAACTATATTTCCATCTTAATTTAGCTAGTATAAGTAGGATATGACGCACAAGAATGCAGTTTTAAATTCCCATACACTGTCAGGGACTATTAGAAATAGTTTATTTTGTTTATCACAAATTTAATGTGAATGGAATGTTGAAATAGACGATTGCTCACCATCAAAGTAATGTGCGTTATTGCTTAAATTAATGAGAAAGTTGATATAGAAGAGGAGTTTTCGCAAGTTGACGGAAACGAATATCTTGATGGGAGATTATCTTGGACTTTTAACTAAATAGACAAAGTTGAGACAGTGCGTGAAATGTAGTGAAGTTACCTTTGAATTGCTTACCTTCCTTCTATCTTGATATCTATTTTCTTCCATAAAGTTGTAGGTTCGCAACAACTTTACTTCGAATTTGCAAAAAAGATGTCAATGAACCCTCCGATCCAAGCATTCGTGCTAAAGAAATAACATATAGCATTTGCCGTCCAGAAATGGCCGTATTACGAGGATGCAGTAAGTAGATCTATCTACCTTAATTATTTAGATTAATCAAGGTAAGCATGATTTACCATTTGAGTTGTTTGTTTATTTGTCATGGTAAAATTTGTGTAATATTATTACACCCTCTGTACACGTAACGTTATAAGTACGTTTACCTGTAACTGTCATTTTGCACTAATAATTGCTTTTTCAAAACTTTTAGTTCTACTACACAATACTAGTAACATTTCAACCCTAACTATATCGTAATCTGCCAATTAGGCAGCATGCTGTTACCAATTTAAAAGTAAAATTTACCATGAGTATTTATAGAAGTGACAATCCAACATATGGTTTTCTTGGTTAATTACAAACAGACCCAACTAGAGGGCGGGTGGAGGGGGGGATACAGCAGGTCCGGCGTTTTAAGGAACCCGCGTTCGGGTCGATTCCCAAGGTCCAAGGGTTAAATACATCATACATTATACACTTAAACACATAAATTAAATGAGTATAATGAAAATAAAAAATATATAATAAAAACATGCTAATTATTGTAAATTTATTTTTATTGAATAAATACAGTATTGCCCGAAATAAACAGTACTGAAATTGTAATTGTTTTGTATATTTAAAAAATACATATTATTGACACTTTATTATATGTTCTAAATGTGCACCTCCTCGTTCGAGACAGACTTCATAACGATGTTCTAAGTTTCTGGTCATGTTATTGAATAAGGGTTGCCTCAGGGCTGCGAAGAAGACTCTAACGGCATCCTTTAATTCATCGATGGTTTGTGGTGCCCGTTTGAAAACGGCATTTTTAGCCATGCCCCAAATGTATGCGTCTGGAGGTGTGAGGTCTGGAGAATGTGAAGGATAAGGGAAGTCAGTAAATCGTGATATGGATTTGCTTGGAAAATGTTCTTGAAGAAATTGACGAATTGCGGCAGCAGTATGGCAAGTTGCCCCGTCCTGCTGAAAAAATTGGTTTCGAAATGCCAAGTTACGTGCACGACAGAATTGACGTAGATCAGGAATAAATCGTGTTAAAATTTGTCTGTACCTCTGTTGATTAAGTGTGACTTGCCTACCATTCTCTTCGATAAAGTACGGATCAATGATTCCGTGTCCGGAAACAGCACACCAGACACTCACTTTTCACTATGTAAAGGAACCTCTTGAACCTCATCGGGTCTGGCAAAGCCCAGAAATCGATTTGTGCGACGATTCACATAGCCTGACAAGTGAAAATGTGCTTCGTCTGAAAACCAAACATTTTTCAAAAATTCAGGATTTTCATACTGTAACGCGAGAATTCTGGCGCAATATTCCACTCTACTGCGATAATCCCGAGGATGTAGTTGTTGATGTACCTGAATCACATACGAAAATGTACCCAGCTCCTTCAGGATTCTTTGAAAGGAAGTTCTTTTTAAATCAAGTTGTAACGCTGTCCTTGCCTGGCTGACTTTCGGATTTTCTAAGATTTGCTCAAAAACACGTTCATGGTTATTGTTGTTGTTAACTGTCCTGGGACGCCCCGAGTTTCCTTTTCGTTGGCACAATACACTACCTGTATTTCTAAACTTTTCAATAACCTTCAAAATTACAGCATTACTTGGAGAACGTTTATTAAACCTTTGTGTGAATTGATCAGACACGTATAGCAAACTTGCACCATTACGTCGGCCGATTCCGTATGAACGAAAATAATGCTCTACCAGAAACACTTTCTCCTCTGTACTTAACACCATTTTTAACAATTAGGCCCTACTAATTACTTGTTTGAGGTTTACTTGACAGGTCTATACTAGCTAACTTGAGTGTGACAGCGCACGCATAAAAACACCGCCAACTTAGTTTCAGTACTGTTTATTTCGGGCAATACTGTATTTGTTGGTGTTTAAGTAAATGCTCTGGTATGCATCTTCATGAATTAAACATTAAGTGTCTGAGAATTCCATGTCTGCAATAGAAATAAGGAATATGCTTGTATAAGTGGTATGTGGTACATCTGGGAATTTTTCAGCGGAACGTGCAATGCGTCACAGTCGGTAAACGCTTTGTATGTCATGATACCGGCAACGGAAAGTGAAATGGGAATGGGAAAAGAAAGACGCAACAGTGCTACTGTTTCTGTTGTTTATTTGTGATTGTGAATACTGAAATGTGATCGTTTAATTTATAGCATAGCCTCGTTGGTAAGTACTTAATCGTGACTCTTCTTAATTTGTTGTTATAAATAGCTAAAATGATTTCATCATAGCACCAGCACAGTCTTGCAACGTCGGCAATTTAAACCAGTGGTATAGAAACAGAATGGTCAGTGTTTTGTTAATTTTGCTATTTCCAGTGTTCTGGTGGTTTATGATTGTGTGCTAGCAAAATCCCCTTGGTTTCATTGAACACGATACGCGAACACTTCAAGTGTGTGTTTCTGACAATCCTAATAATATTACGTTTACGCGAGTTATGTAATCCCCCAACTGTTATATATATAAAGAAACTAATAATTAGGAAATTATTAGAAATATAAGAAAATGCGGTAAGTGATGTGCAACAATGTAAATGAAGGACAATTCATTTTAGTTTATTAACGTTCATGGGAACGGAAGCGCTACTTTGTAGCACAGAGATAAGTGACACTGCAGCTGTCAGGTCACAGGCGGCCACAGACAGTCACGTACCGAGATTAGCTGGAAAGGAAGCTCGCAACAAAGTAATTATGAATAAAATTAAGATAGCAACATCGTATTATGAATAGAGTCAAGTGTAAGCAGACATTAGGTCTGCAAGTTCCCACAACCATGTGAGGGGGTAGGGATATTATAAAAGGCCCGGGAGCCCTAGTCGACGACAGTTAATCCATCGTTCAGCTTTTACTTTGCAGTTCGTTAGATTACTCATTTTGTACAATTAATAAATTAATTTCGGACTTGAATAATATTTCAAGATTGTCAAAATTTCAATTAATTTCTGTATAACAAATAAGTAAATGTGTTAAGAAGTTGGAAATGTCTTTTTAAAAAGGACCGCTCCCAGCCACGAACCTTAACTCGCGTAGTACGAATACGCTTGGCTTACATTAACCTTGCACTAGTATGTTCGTATTATGAAACATCCGATTAATATTATAATTTATTTACTCTTAACATGATTAAATTTTAGCTGTTATTCAGCAGAAAAAAAAAAGTACAAACATAATTCAAGGACGAAAAAACGAAAAAGGGGCGCAGAACGAGGAAGAAAAGAAATACAACCAACCAATGATGGATAAATTAAGTTTTTCATCGAGCAACACAACAAAGAAGAAAAATTACTGAAGAGTTAATCATCGAAAAAAAAACTACTGAAAAAGTTAAACAGAACGATGCCAGCGTGGAAAATAATGATACAAATTATGACGATTTTGTGAAACTGCATTCTAATTAATATCTATTATTTTATTTACAGCGGATAGTTGGTTTGGTGTTTACTAAACTTAAGTTCCCGGTTTCGAATCCCGGCACGGATCGCTTGAAAAATTAGGCAAACATTTTTATAAAAATACACCCTCGTTCGGATGAGCGGTAAAGTATAGGTCCCATTTGTGAGTGTTGTTACACACGTTAGAGATCCCTACCTTGCTTGGAATTGTAAGGGTTCGGCAAAATTCAAAATTTTTATGTTAAAAAAACTCGCTTCCTGCTCAATGTAGTATCTTCAGGTGCAACATTGAAGAATCAAATGAAAGGAAAGAAAATCTGAAGGCGTCCAAAATTCAACGAATTATTTTGAAAGATACAGTTCATCAAGGTCCCGAAAAACACTTTACCACATTTCCAAAAGATAGTAATGGTCAAAAATTTCCGGAAAACTTTCTAAACATGACATTAACAAATGGTGAACAAGTCCCTTGTGATTGGCTCATTTGGAGCTGCAGCAAGTAAGCATTATTTTACTTTCCTTGCAGACTTTTAATAAAGATTCGACTTGTCACACGTTTGGCTTTACATGAAAACGTGGCCATTCATTAAATCAACATTGGAAATAATTGTATGAAGAAGTTCCAAACCATCAAAACAGTATTAATCTCAAAATTAATTACTTATAATAGCGAAATTTAGAAAACATGACTTGGAGCCGCATCCACTGTAGATTCGTATATTTTAAATTCTATTATGGATCAAGAACGCGAATAGACACACACATAATTTTTGACGTCACTTTACTTTTATGAGAAAGAGGTTTGGCGTTTAGAGTGAAGACGCATTTATTAAATCAATCCAGTAATGGGAATTTTGTGTGAACTTTGGAATTAGTGTCATTATGACCTTGTATTGAAGTAGCATTTGGACAACTTGAAACAATCTCAAGTCCCAAAAAATTTACAAGTTCATTATATTTTCTCCGAAAGCCAAAATGAGTTTATGCAACGTTTTGTGCTGACACTGTGAAACAAGCAATCCTTGAGAAAAGAGAAAATGCGAAATATTATTCTATAATAGTCGACGCACCACGAGACTCATGGTATACCAAACAAACTGTTTTCGAACTGCAATATTTGCAAATTAAAGATGACAAATGTTTTTAAATCAAAGAACGTTTTTTAAAATTGCAGCCAATAAACAGTTAAAGCTATCGCAAGTTTAATTTTGACCACCATGGAATAAAATAGCATCCCAACCGCTGAATGTTGTGGCTAGGGTTAAGAGAATGGGGTAAATATGAGTATAAAGAGAATAAAGATGTCCAGAGTGTTATTTTGCAACAAAATTCTTTTGCCATTTTTTCTACATTTGCGTGTCATTTGCTTAATGTCTGTATAGTACATGCTGCAGAAGCTTGTAAAGGAGCAATTAAATATTTTGGGACCATTTAAAAAGTGTATAATATTTTCAGTTCAAGTACTCACAGATTGGACATTTTAAAGGCAAACATTGGGTGCTTTTTACACGATATATCTGATACGCGTAGGTCGGCCTGAATAGATGTTGTAAAACAATTTTCAAATAATTTAGAAGTTTTGCGAAAAGCAATTGAAGTATTTTCAGTTTTAAATTTAACTGCAGAAACTAGAGCTGATTTAAGTGGCACTCTTACGTATATAAATTCTTTCGAATGCTTACTTATGTCTAATATATGGTTTATAATATTATCGGCAATCGATTACAGAAACAAGATTCTGCAAAATGTAAGTGCTACTCTTGATGTTGAAGAATGTAATACCAAAGTTTAATTTCGGATTCAAAAGATTTAAGAAAAAAGTGGAGCGTAATTTTAAATGAATATAAATTTGTTACTAAAAGTCTTAATGTCACACTCCTTCAAATTCTTCTTCTAAAAGGCGTAAGATTATAACAATATTTGCGAAAGAAAATGTTCCTGATTACGATAATACACAAATGGCTGTTGAAAATCAATTTCGGATTGAAGCGAGTTAGTTATCTCCCAAACCAATATATATGTATATTTAAATGAAATCATTAAATATTAAGAATTATTGTTACATTGTATAATTGAAGGACATAATAAAAGGTTAATAAAAGTTTACAAACCAGGCATGAGAACGGAAACAGTTACTTTGTATTCCAGACGTAATATGATACTGCAGGTGCAGGTCACAGTACACAATAAGACAGCAATTGTTAGAATTAAGATTATTAAAATTTAATACTTTGTATTGTATCAAGAAATAGCAAACATGAGATCTGCATTTCCCACAAAGTGATATAAGAGCAGGGATAGCATAAATACCCTCAGGTGCCCAAGATGACTAGTCAGTTTCGAGCTTCACAACTTTAACATTGTTGGTTGTTCAAGCTACTCATTTAGTTTTAATTAATTAATTTAGTAAAAGTAACTTTGATTATTTAGAAACCAAGTCGTTAATGAATATAATGTACAATTGTCAAAATTATTGTAATTATTATAAAAATACACGTGATAGGAGTGTTTTGGAAATAAAGTCTCTTTTTAAACAAGAAATCCCCAAAGGCCCAAAACCTACCTAGCGTTATACAAAATTTTAGATTTGTAATGGGAGACTTAACTTGGCGATATCGCGCTTTGAATAAAATTTGTAGTTTGTTGAGTTCTATGTAGGCTTACTTAACAATGAATAGTGACCTTTTAAAACGAAACGCTATTGATTTAAGTGACAAATATAGTGCCGATATTGCACAAGCAATTTACGGTGAAATTGTTCATTTGAAAACCGTTCACCAAGTAAATTTCAGTAAAAAAACAATTATTTCCGTTAAATTTGTTGAACAAAATGTATGAAATAAAAATCTAATCTGTTTTTCCGGGTTTTTGCATAGCATTGAGAATATTCAGTACGATACCTGCGCCGGTATCCTCGACAATGCTCGCACTTCGCGTATACAATACCAAAGCAAACAGTTAAAGTATGAACACATGAATTTTCGACAACCCTTCGTAAGCTTATAAACGGTATATGAGTCACAATGAACGAATGGTTTAAGTGGCAACGATGTAAGTACGATAATAGTGTTACATTTTATAAATATAACCATATTTTCTGTTCTGCTTTATCACAAACTTTTATTTATTTTTATTTGAAATATCAATCCAATTTAAGATAAAAAAACAGTTATAAAAGCAATAGATGTAATTACTCTGCTCGTAAGCTGTTGAGATCTCTTATATTTGTAGGAAATTTTACATATTCTTGAAATATCTCATCTCTGGTAGCGTTAACAACTTCTTCAACACAACGTGATACTGATGATTGTGCTACCGAAAAATTATAGTTACAACCAATATCCAACTGGTAGCTACAACTAGCCACAAAGCGTAGTAATATTAACACCTACAAATATATACAAAAATCTACTCTTTCAGAATCTTATAGAAAAAGTCGCAAATAGGTTTACCTTAATAGAAATATCTAAATCGGTGGCATTTGTTCCATATATTCTAAAAGATTAACTAATATCAATTGATTCAATTCATCCGCCATATTTTAGATCGCACAAATAAAAGCAAAACCGTAACTGACGTTTATTGGTTTCGTAAAAACCTATCATAGATAACTTGAATACAAATGTCACTAAACTAAGATGATAATTTTGGTTAGAAATCACTACAAAATATTCAAAACAAATGGAAATAACCGGTCCTTGTTTACATTTGCTTTCAATCCGCATATCTAAAGATTTCGGGGGGTCAAGAATATCAATGTGTGCGTTTGCGCATACCCATCTCAAATGACTTGCCCAGGATAGACCCCCTGCTTGAATAAGAGGGTTGAATTGCATCTACGGACCGAAATTGACGACAGAAACGTTCGGAACGGATCGAGTTGCAATAGTTGCTAACAGTAGGTATTAGGACCCATTGGCCTGGGAAAATTTTCGATACCGTGGGAACATTCCTTTGAGGGGCGTGACCCTTTGATGTTTCCCGCTTTCGGTACCGTGGGAACATTACTTTGAGGGGCGTGGTCCTTTGATGCTTGCCGCTTCCGGGTGGGCCACACTTTCAAATTGGGGGGGGATACCCCAAAAAAATTTTGGAGGTGGGCTATACACCAAATTTTTTTAGGGGTCCTAGTAACTTTTGGGGTTAGGGTGGGCCATTTCCCAAGCTTTTTAAGTGGGGTATATCCCAAATTTTTTTTACACATTTTTGTGGGGTCCTAGTTATTTTTGGGGTTAGGGTGGGCCATTTCCCCGTGGGAACATTCCTTTGAGGGGCGAGGCCCTTTGATGTTTGCCGCTTCCACGTGGGCCATGCTCCCAAATTTTGGGGGTGAGGTGAGTTATACACCAAATTTTTTTGGGGGGTTTTAGTAATTTTTGGGGGTTAGAGTGGGCCATACTCCCAAATTTTGAGGGGTGGGGTAGCCGACTTCCGGGTAGGAAGAATTTGTGAAAATTTTGAGGTACCGTGGGGAAATTCCTGAGTGGGGCATGGTTCACGCACACCCACCCCCCTGCCAAAAATATTTTGGGATAATTATCGATATTAATCAATAATCAATAATTGATTGTTAATAATGGATTTTATTATTAACGTCACAGAAATCCGGTTGGGGAAAAAAGTCTGAGCCCGGCGCCGGTATCGAACCCGGGACCGTCCGATCCGTAGCCTAAAGCGGTATCCACTCGACCATCAAACTTATCAGAATAAATGATGTTAATATATTTCTTAAGCTGCTCGCGTGTATCCTATGTATTTAACACGTTATTTAACAATGCGATAAAAATAGTTACTACATACAAAGGCATTGCTACAGGATCAATGACCTTGAGTACAAATATTCCCGCACTTTGAATAAGATTATGGCAATAAATTAATCTACACCAACCGTTTTTTCAAAAATCTATTTCTTGTAACAATTATTATTGTACTGTAGAATTTCAAACCTATACAATAATGTGAATCATCACCCGTGTGTCTGTTGTAATTGCACCAACGCCCTGCTTTCACAGGACGCCAAATGCAAATTGCTGGTCACCACTCTTTTTTGAGGCTCCGGAATTCATGTCTGATTGAAGCGACTTTGTGTGTAAATATTTTCCTAAATTTTAATAAAATGATGGCATTAAATTATTCTAAAACACGTCTTGTTCGATTTGCTATACGCGATTAAATTCTAAAACAGGTATTTTCTTAATATCTTATAAAGATACGTTAGTCATCACATTGGTGTTAAATATATATGACATTATTTGTTACGAACTGACTGACCTAGTTCAATTCTTGGAAACGCATACACTTTACTTTCATATGTAAAACCCAATAAGAGGTTTCGCTAATATAAAGATCGAGCAGCGAAATTTGATAAATTACAAATGAACGTGAAATATTTAAAGCATGACGTAATCTATTAATTTGTTAGTTCTAACAAACAAGTTTCGACAGGTATAATCCGGTGTACCATTCCAATTGTACGTTGGAGCTAAATTTGTTCAGTATCTGTTTGTCTTTCGGATGTGTAGGACTGTTAATTTATTCCTCAAAAATAATTTTGGTACGAAACACCTTTTGTTGTACATTGTAAATATTTACTCCGAGTGTAATTAAAAATGCAAAAGTATATTATAACTAAAGATTTTGTAAATAAAGTACGTCGCTTCAATCTGGTAGGACGTACTCTTGAATTCGAAATTAAACCAATAACCAATGGCGAAGAACCCGTAGGATAGATAAAAAAAGCTGTTAATCAGGTGATACGAAGGGCTACTGAAGATCTCGCAACAGGTGATCAAGTGGGATTTAGTTTTTGCTCTAAAGATCTAAAGAGGGAAGAAGGTTGGATTCGTTTCTGTCCTGTTGAGGAAATAACATACGACAGCGTATGGGATGTTATTTCCAGTATCTATCAGCATGGGACCTAACACTTCTACTTTCTGTCTGAGTGTAACGTCTGTGAAAATGCCGTCAGGAAACGGAAATCGTAAAAATTATAACAGCTTTACTCAAGAATGCGGTATGAAACAGGGCATTATCACTATCAATAATAAAGACAATATGTAGGATGGGCCATTTCTCAAACTTTTTGAGTGGGGTATACTCTCAAATTTTTTTTTGGAGGCGCGCCATACACCAAATTTTTTGGAGGTCCTAGTAATTTTTGGGATTAGTTTCGGCCATTTCCCAACTTTTTTTAGTGGAGTATACCCCAAATTTTTGTTTGAAAGGCGGGCCATACACCATTTGGGAGAGGGGGTCCTAGTAATTTTTGGGGTTAGGGTGGGCCATTTTCCAAACTTTTTGAGGGTCTTAAAAAATTTTTGGGGACCGCCCCGTTTTGCCGCTTCCGGGTGGAGGTGGGCCACCCCCAAAATTTCTTGTGAATTTGGGAGGTTGTTGATCCTATAAATTGGTGGACGTTTTATTCAACGCTACACCGCTCTGGACCGCTGACGTGACAGCATTATGATCCTTGGAAAAAAAAGTTAGTGCCTCTAACAGCAGTCGAACCTGCTACCTCTGAATTACAAGGCCGATGCTCTAACCATTCAACCACAGATACATAACGCTTTCAAATACTATTCGAGGATTTATATGTTGTAGTCGGTGACGCACTCTTGCGTATGTTTTAACCGTAGTCAATTAAGATCAATATGAAATTTGTATATCTTATTAAATAGGACCGGTAGTGAGCTTAAACACTTTTCGGCCTGTTTAAATTGCTGCGAACACCCTCCTTTTGGAAGGCCAAATGTAAATTACTGATTCCCACCGCTTTTGGGGCATCGAAATTTAGGTCCTATTCCAGTGACCTTGAGTACAAAATGATATTTCTCCAATAGATAATAAAATGATGGCATTAAATTAATCTAAAACACACTTGTTATATGCTCCTATACGAAGTAATTTTAAATCAGTAATTTTGTTAATATCTGATAAAGATGCATGAATGAATATAACACCACAGATACTTTAGTTATCACATTACTATTAAATACGGCATTGTCTCGAACTGAGTAATACACAATTCTTAAAAAACTTATTCAGTTTACATCCATATATAGAAATAACTATTTACCCAATAACAATAACAGATAAATTTTTTATAATTACAAATAAATCGGTATATTTATTTATATGAAGTATATTGTAAAATATGCGGCATTCACGTTTCTCAATATCACCTCTGATACATGCAACCCGATACTGGAAAGTCAAAAACAACGAATGTCAACTTTATTTTCTATGACTTGGAAAGGATGTAAGAAAGGATTCTAGCTAAAGGTGATTACCTACACGAACCCAACTTATGTGTATTAGCAAGTAGGTGTTACGTATGTGTAGATGAAAACATTTTATACTTTTGCCAGAATTGTGGATACAGACAAGTGATTTACAAGGAAAATGTTATAATTAACTTCATGAAGTACATTTTAGCAGCAAAACAAAAATTAAAACGAGTTGTGATAATAGCTCATAATGGACAGGCATTTGGTCATCAGTTCTGTCTAAATTACATAATAACCAAATCACAGCGAACAAGAGCGTGCACTAACCGGTATGTGGGTAATCGACGAGGTGTTAAAAGGAATCGACAAATGTTACAAGATATAAAGGTTTACGAGGTTTGGTCTTATCAGGTAGATCAATTTGATAGAGCTAAAAAAATTGGCGGTCTTTTTCGAGAAATGATGGACAAATTTCTACAAATAAAGCAGCAGGCTTCGGGTTGGTCAGCAAGTTGTTCTTCACAGCCAAAGAGGGATACATATATTAACGATTTCTTAAACAACAAAGGTATTCGGATGGAGTATGCTGAAATTCTAAACAACCCTTGTTTGCGATCACTAGCTAAACTTATACTGAATTCGTTTTGGGGAAAACTAGGCCTAAGAGAAAATCAACCTAAAACAAATATTGTCAGCAATCCAAACGAGTTTTTGGAATGCTATCAAATCCAAGCATTACTATAAATCACGTATTGCCGATTAACGAAAATACTGTTATTGTTAATTGGCAATATAGAGAAGAAGCCTGTGATGTACAGGCTGCCGTAAATGTTGTTGATTAACTTGCCGACAGGATTCCTTACTACGACACAGACTCTATAATTTACGTTTCTAGACCAGGAGAATATGATGTTTCAACTGGAAAATTAATAGGCGATATGACAGATGAATTGGAGACGTACGAGCCTGGTAGTTACATCGACGAATTTGTGACTGGAGGTCAAAAAAATTACGCATATAAAGTTTACTCTACAGACACACAAAAGAAGTCCTTGTTTGCAAAGTAAAAGGTATATGGCTTACCTACGCAACCGCACAACTTGTAAACTTTGAGAGCATCAAGAAGATGGTTTTAACCCCATCGCGGCCTTTATTTATAGTTTCAATAGTATCAGAACAGAGGAGTACGAAGTAGTGACAAGAACTGAGAACAAAATGTACAAACCAAATTCTACAAAACGTAAATTTTTTGATAACCACACTTCACTTCCATTTGGATATAAAAAACTTAAAACTCTTCATAATTTGTAAATATTTGTGGAAATTTGCATTTTTATAAACATTTTATGTAATTACGTATAATTGTAATTAGAAATTAATATTAATAGGTGTAATCGTATACAAGTATTATTTATTTATTTATGATTTCCTGAAAGCCAGCAAAATAACTTTTTAATTACTTTTAAGTACCTTTGAACGTTCTAAGAAGCTTTTCCTGTTTTCGAATCCTTAAATGACCTTTTTGTTGACTCTTACAGACATACAATATATAGCAAATATTAAAATTGAAACAGTCTTTAACTAATAAAATATTTAAGATTGCTAACCTTGGAAAGAAGCCCTAAAACTTCATGCCCCATAGTTGGGCTGTCATAAATATTGCTCTGTATTTTTGTAAAATTCGTGCCCCAATGTTGAGTTCGATATATAACACTTACTGAAAATAAAAAAAAAACTCTACTAAATTTTACCTAAATAAATTTTTGAGTTCAAGCTTTGGTTACGAAGTGTTCTAGTTGCGTACCTTCTGAAGATGCTTTCCAAACTGACATTCCACGACTAGCTCTGCTCACGGCTTCTTCAGAGATACTCACCACGGCTACTCATTCTCTCAACAACCTTGATAATTAAAAGAAAATAAAAAATAATTTGACAAAAACATACAACCCTTTTATTCTGACAACATAAATAATAAATTCAAACAATCTCACTATTTACAATATTTATCCACGTTAAACATTTCTTACCCCTACTTGGTAATAAAGTCATCAATCAAATATATCTGTAAATTTATGCTCTTCTACATTCATTATCTTATTTTAAAGTAGATGGACCTATCCCAGAACCTTAATTTATAATCTCCTGGTCTATGGTGAACTCAGTATAAACCATTTTATATGTGTGCACAAATTTTTGCACTTAAAATCATACAAAAGACCCGTTTACCTCTTACATCTGTGAAATATTATACGAGCATTTACACACTCAGATTTATAATAAAAAAATTGTCCTTTACATATGTCAATAAAATTAATTTTCGGTTCATAAAAATTTTCACCAAATAAAACTCAAATCACTAATAGTTTAAATAAATCATCACAAGCACAACAGTTTCAACAAAAAAAAGAATTCGTTACCTGGTGAATGTTTTTCTTCTTCTAGATCCCACCTCTGTAGATGTCTTCCAAATTGACTGCACGCCCCTGGATTACTCCATGTTGCTGCATTCCATTGTGAACAGCAATCCCATTTCGAACTCGTTGTTCACCTCAAATCCTCAACAATCCTTCTGGACTACTGCTCAAGGTCCAAACATCACCTCTTCTTCCAATCAATGTGCAACAAACACCCTCATTCAATTTGTAAATAATTCGCTACTTACAACTCATCCTGCTTCAAGTATTACTATAATGATTTACTACCGTTCACTCCGTTTCAACTAAGTTGCACCTACTTGTGCATCAAAACACTTGTAAATTGTAAATCGGACTGCACTAGTCACGTGGTTTGAAGCTAGGATGTTCTTCTGTAGATTTGGAAAATAAGAGAGCGAGTGCCGCCTCCAGCAGTGCTTATATAAACAGACCCACTTGAGTTGCCTATATTTTTCTTACCCATTTCTTGTAAAACGACTAACGGCCACTCAATTCTACAAAATCCACTTGCACGTAAACACAACGGTTTTTCAGAACTTAGAAATCGTCAATACAAACACTTCATTACCGCGAAAAACTGTCTAACCGTGCCAACCATCTAAATATTGCTTGAATTTCCACCCTGTTCACACAAATACAATCACGCTTCTTGTGTGCGTGTTTATCAAATTATCTCCCTTGCACTCTCATAATAACATTTCTCATCTTTGTCTTTCTTACCTGAAGTGTCTACGTTATTTCTGCCTAACTGGTATCTCTTTCTGTCCCGTGTGTTCTGTCTTGCTTGTAGCCCCTCCATTATTATATTGTTCACAGTTAATTCTCCATTCTTTTTTGTACGCCTCGAAAAATCGATACCGTCCACAAACATGTTGCATCTTCGTCCCACTTGTTGCTTTTTAAAGTATGCTTGTCTGACACGTGCTTGAAAATGTTTGTCACTTAAACACCTGATATCTTTCATCTGCGCCCAAAAAATTTGGTGTACAGCCCACCTCCAAAAAAAAAATTTGGGGTATACGCCACTATTAAAATTTGGGAGTATGGCCCACCCTAACCCCTAAAAATTACTAGGACCCCAAAACAAAATTTGGTGTATAGCCCACCTCCAAAAAAAATTTGGGGTATACTCGACCACCAAAATTTGGGAGTATGGCCCACCCTAACCCCCAAAAATTACTAGGACCCCAAAAAAAAATGTTGTGTATAGCCCCCCTCCCCCAATTTGGGAGTATGGCCCACCCGGAAGCGGCAAACATCAAAGGGCCACGCCCCTCAAAGGAATGTTTCCACGGTACCGGAAGAGGCAAACATCAAAGGGCCATGCCTCTCAAAGGAATGTTCCCACGGTATCGAAAATTTACACAGGCCTGTAGGTCCTAATACCTACTGCTAACTTGTTCTAGTTACTGGCCATGGAATGAGGTTAGGTTATGTTATTTAGTACCATTGTGAATATGTCGTCCCGCGCAAAAGGTTATGCTTATCCCAAAGCTAATAATATGTCTGAAGTTGTGTACAAAATTCAAAGCAGATCGAAAGAGGGTTCAATCGAACGGGTTGGTTACGTTCGGTATACACGCGTTCGGATCGAATTCAAATTTGATCGGGTCGGTTTTCAATCGGGTTCAACTGTGTCGAGATAAACGTAGTAATTGTGAAACGCCAAGACAAAAGAAAATAGCTACTGCAGATCGAACAAATTTGTTATCGGGTTCAAGCGTGGCGGAAAATGTGTCACCATTGCCATTAAACCAGGCCTACCCAACAACACTCATAGTTATGTCGCAAGAACAATTACAAACTGTTAAGCGAAATGACGCGAACTTCTACACAACAATTGCAGTTGAATCAGGAAATCGCTACCGCGCCAGCCCAAGTGCAACAGGTAGTTACAAATTCCAGCATGGCTAGCGCTAGCTACGCCAAGTGCTGGACACGATTTTCTGGAGTAATGGGAGATACCGTTGACGCATTTATCGATGCAATTTCGGTGTATAAAAACTGCGATAAGTGATAAAAACTTAATAAAAGGACTTCCTATGTTGCTACTTGAAGAAGCTACTACATGGTGGTAAGGTGTAAAGCCAACAATTTTAGACTGGCATGATGCTATGTCGGCGTTACGATATGCCTTTGGTAGAGATATACCACCGCATCAAATGTATAGAAAATTATGTACGAAAGAACAGAATTCCAGCACACCAACAGACATCTTTATTTCTAAAGCGCGGCTTTACTTACAAAAATAAACGAGCCGCCTTTACCGGCAGTTATATATGGTGTATGGTTTACTCCATGCGGTCATTGGTGAACAAGTTACACGTGACGATTGTGTTACATTCAACAAGATCCTAGAAAATTGCAAGGTCAGTTGAAACAACGTTTCGTGCAACAACACAAGCAGGTATTAAACAATTATCAGCTGAAAACAAAATGCGATCAAGAACGCAGGTGCAAACTGCAGGTGATAAGAAATCATCACGTTGCAAGTTTTGCAAGAATTATGGTGATACGAAAGATATTATCCGGAAATTGGAAACGCGCAGGTCACAAACAATCAAAACAACACCTCCAAGTACAAGCACGAATACTGCTTTACGTTGCTATGGGTGCGGTGCTCCGAGTGTTATACGTAGTAACTGTACCGAGTCCAATTCAGAAAATTTAGAAGCAGACAGTGCCACTACAAGTATGGAATGAAAACCTAACGGCACAGAATAGACGAAGGCCAGCTCTATCTATACAAGTTTCAGGACTCGGCTTAATCGACACAGCTGCAAAACAAAGTGTAGCAGGTTAAAGTCTTTTCCACATAATGCAACAAAAAGGACAACAATTCTATAGTCGAGAACTTGTTCTTACATTTGCGGATGGACAAGCTAAAAATACAAGTGTTTTGCCTACTAACGTAAATATTCGATTAAATAATCGCGACATTTTTGTTTCTTTGAACAACTACAAAATTGTGTCAATAATACGACCCAGTTTCCATCCCTAGTTAAATATCCACTAGAATTTATATAACCCAACACCATAAATGAAATTCAATTGCTAATACTTCTATTTTAATAATAGCTAGTCAACTCTAAATGACATGGACGGAAGCACTTAATAATCGTTTTAGGGAAAAAATATGCGGATGATATCAAATTAATGTGCATGTTTTATTTCTTTACTGTATAAAGGAAAGTAGTAAATACTAACCACTCTTACACTGGCATGAAACAAAAAGTACACACGCAAACACACTCGAACACACACAGTTTACTTTCTGCACTTGGTTCCAATACGCATGTGCACGAAATATCCCGTTATGACTTACCTTTTATATGAATTGTGAAACAACTAGGCGCATATAGTTACAGTGATTATTTAACTTTAAGAACAAGTTAAATGATAAATGTTTGTTTGACTTATATCAGGTAGACAAAAGTTAGAAACTTGCGTCTGAAAGTCACTCAAAAATCGGCATTCCACTTTTGTCAGCCATAAAGTGTGTTAAGAAATATATAATCTTGGTTTTAGAAAGTTGAAAGTATTTCGTTGTTTTCTTCTGTGAATGAAAAAGCGAAATTTGGTGCGTTAAGCATCCTGATCCTGTTTAAGAGGGATAAACGTGATCCCATTATGCTCGTCAAGAAAGCCGATCCCTTGTGAAGTCGACACCCTTGCCGTAACGACTCTTGTACGCGGATATTAAGATCCGCCTTTGTCATCAAAGCGCACATTGACGCCATCAGCAGCATATCGACACCACTTGACATGTGTAAACTTTACAAACTTGAAATTATCCGCTCCCGGGCGGAGATAAAATGACTGAAAATGCGACTCCAATAACCATTCATCCATCATACGTCAGAATGTAGTAAAGCGTACATAATAGGTAAGAAATAATAGCAATGCCAAACACAATCTGCTCTTCTTATACCATCCGCTTGCGGAAGTTTCAGAGAAATTGAGAAATAGCAATGCTGTGAACAATCGTACGTTTTCTCCTTTTTCGTTTTAGTTACGAAGTTTAGATGTCTCAGTGTTCTAATTTTCCCCTTTTATAGAAGGCAAATTTTAATTTCGATTCGGTGCATAAAGTAATCTATATAATTAAACGTTTCATTCTATACATCTGCTTAGACCTGCACATGCTTGCACATTAAGGGCTTTACATATAACAGCATATCTTTGAAAATGAATAAAATTAGAGTCTGAAAAGTAGGTTATTGAAAAAAATCGTTATTTGATGTTCTTAAACTTACATTTCACATTTTTCGTATAAAAATACATTACCACAACGTACGAACAAACTATTTACTTGCAGTATGACATGCATTTCAATGTTCCTACACTTTAAAATATTAACTAAGGTAAGGCATTAGAGTGCTGAACTAATTTGGCACTGCTAGAAATAGTTCTGTTTTCAATCATTGCTAAACTTGGAATACTTTAATTTTTTAGTTTGTCTAATCTTCAGCCCAGAGAGCTCATTTATTTTAAATAAGGTAATATATGATAATATACCTACATCAGTAAAATTTTGCCGAACTCTGATAGTGGAAATATATATATATATATATATATATATATATATATATATATATATATATATATAATAAATACAAGATATTTGCAGTCCGCAATCTGAAAAATTTGTGTACATCAAAAGATTACTAAGATGTATCTGTAAATAAACCTTTATGGAAATAATAAAAGCATATTTACGAATAGAAATCGAGCTATTAGGTGTATAGCAATTAACAAAACAATAACCCTATTACTTCATAAGGGAAAGAAACATCCACTAACCGGTTTCGGCTTTCTTGGAGACTCGTCAGAGTAGACTCGTTTCTAACCATCTTATGAAGTAATCGAAGCTATTACAATGATATAAGTTCGAAGGAACCTTTGTACTATGGCAAGAGAAAACAATATCGCCATAGGGTGGAAAACTTCAGTACTACCAAGCGTGGAAGTACAAAAGTAGTTTCATAGATGGCTACACAAGTATGTACTGTCTTTGAGATTTGCGGAATGTTAATAGCAAAATATATTTGCACTAAATAACAAAACTTCTCGTGACGTCGCCCGTTTTTTGCCCCAAAAGCAATTCATATTAATAAAGACGAGATATTTGCAGTCCGCAATCTGACAAATTTTTTTTCAGATTGCGGACTGCAAATATCTTGTTTTTTAAGTTTTTAAAGACGTTTTTCTAAACAATAGTATAGGAATTTACGATTTACATTAAACTTTAGGGTTAATTTTGCGTAATTGTAGCATAACTGTAAATATGAATATTAAGCAGGAAACATAGTTTTGTAAAGGGTATAAAGACTTACATTTTAAGAAGTAGCTTGTAGGTTATTTAATACGAAAGTTTTAAATCTCTGTGTATAGTAAAAATTGATAATTTAGGAGGGTAAATACCTTAATTGCATAAAGTGTACATAATTTAGTATAGTATAGAGCTTTAATATTGGTTAAACTTGCAAAGATGTAGCGTAAGATAAGAAAGTGTTATCGATAAACAACTTATAAACGGCTAAAGGTTCTAAGAAAGAACGTGCAGGTAAACAATTCATTTCTAGCAACAAGAGAACGTTGAAAATAGGTTCGAGGTATTAACTTAAAAAGAGGGAAGATAGTTTATTTCAAAGATTTCTGGTTAAGAGCTCAAGATCGTTATAAACCAACGAACAAGAAATTTATTTGAGGTAGGGTGTTGAAGGTGTTTTAACATGTATTGAAATAAGACAAAATTTAAGTGTGCATTTACTTTGAAACCACTAGGGGAGACAAGGACATATGATAATCGGAGATAATTGGTAGGAATACACATATAGAAAGTAGATGGACGATACTCAAGAGAGGGTAGATGTTGTTAGAATATTATTATACTTGTAAACTTCGGAAAAGAGATATAAAATACGGGTTAGACAAGGGCATAATAAACGGTTAACTGGCATGTGGAATATAAGAGGGTACTAAATAGAAGACAGAACATTTTCGGATATAAGATAGAGCGAGGTAACTGTATATACGTGTATTCGAGAGGCGTGTTATAAATGCTTTTGTTTGTAACAGTTGACCAGGGGCATCGATGAATTCGACGGCCGTTGTAAATTTTAATTAGATTTTTGGAGTAAAACGTTTGTTTTGTATTCAAAATTCTGAGATTTTCGCGACGGTTGGCATACGGCTGTCAGTTTTCCACAGAAGTCTTAAAAGTTAGCGATGCGATTTTTAGAATCAACGAGGGTTGAGTGTTATTTGTGTAGAGTGTTTTTCAGAATTGTGACCCGTGGTACAGATTTACCAAGAAAGTTTGTTTGGAGTAAAGGTGCGTTGTTGGAAGTGAATCTAGTCGGAGGGGATTTGGTCTATATAAACCACCGGGAAACGATGAGTCCTCTCTATTAAATTTCATTCAAGCTTCGAACTACTTTAGTACATGAGTTAAGCAAATAGTGAGTTTGATATTTTATGAAAATTATTTTAACGTACACATGTTGGTGTACTGTAGAAATAACAGTTTTAAGTTTTTTTAAATATATTTTGAAAAATCGAAGCACGATGAACTGTAAGTAGAAATTACTTTCTTAATTTGGTGGCTGGAGCTTGTTGAGGACTCAAATTGAATAGTGGATGTAAACGGAACTTAGCTGATGTGTGGAGGAGTGGAGTTATTGTAGATTGGAGAAATAAAAAAATTGGAAAGATGATTGCTGTCTCAAATGGTGTGAATTAAGTTGGTATGATTCCAGTACGTGCAGTTGTTGAGGACAACGATGGTTTAATGGCAGATACCTATGTGTTCTACATTCCAGGTAACTGATAATTTTGCAAAACGTTTATTTTGTGATTATTTGGTGTTATGACATTCTGTGCTTTTGGGGGTGTATTTTGGTGAATTCTATGAACAAAGAAATTGAGTATTTAATATGTATAATGAAATATTTTAAAAGAAAAATATGTTGAGGTCGAAATTTGTATCTTAAAATATTTGTGTATCATCGGCTTATGTAAAAGGTAAATGGGTTTTAGGTGATTTTCAGTGCAAAATAAAGTTTAGCACAAGTTCAAAAGGTTTACTATGTGCTCCTATTAGACCAGGGTTTTAAAGTAAGGTTATGGTTAAGCCCAGTTACTTTCAATAATTATTAAATCTAGAAAATGTGTTTTAAAAAGAATTATTCTAAAGTGAGGCTGATTATTATGCAATCTATAGTAGAATAAATAATAATAGATGGAATACTTTTTTGATACTGAATTTTCGATTGGAATAAATTGTAATAATTTTGTGTAGTCGAGTTTTCTTTCTTCAAATATTAGGGCAGTAAATTCAAAGAACCTCTGAGAAGCCGTCGTGTATATTCCTGAGGAAGCAGCATTTTAAGCAGTGTAAAAATCTAGAAGTTTTGGTGTCCAAAAGGAGTAGCATCTTCAGAGGATAAAATAAGAATTGAAGTTGAAAGCAAGTTAAGAGGGGTTTTTGTTTTTCAGAGCAATTTATGTCGACCCAACAGTGGGGCTCGAATTAGCGATCCGGACTATTTCAGCAACCTTTTCAGAGCACTATATATATTACTCATATTTAGACCAGGGTAGAAAATTAAATAATCACATCAAATAATTTTAATCACCGTGTAGAAGCTTTGGGAAAAGGTACGCGTTATTAAAACCGTGAAGCATAAAAATTCATTCGTTTCATTTAAAATAAGGTAGTTAAATTATTTACAAGACGCTTGCTATAAAAAAGGAAGCAGTATTAAAATGCTCTACGTGTAATTTAATTATTCCGAGTAAAGAAACAAATAGAAATTACGTGCAAAATTTATATTAATTAACTCAATTTTAAGTAACCGGTATTAAACAAAATGTACAGATAATAATTAATATTTGATTAGGAGTCACTAAAAATTAAAGGGTATTATTTTTAATTGAAGTTAATTGAACCATAAGTAACATATAATATGTATAAAAGCTAGTAATAACCCAATAATATTCAGATCGTAGAAGTATTATGTTTGAACATCTGCGTATTTTTAAATGTTTTATGTTCTGCGTAAAATTTGCAGATAACAAATGGTTACAGAGAATGTTGGAGAAACCGTTGCTTAATATTTACGGGAAATGCTAATAAGGTGGGTTATTTCACAAGTCCACGTGGATTGAAAATAACCGATACTAAAGAATATAGATTTGTACCACTCGGAACAGGGTAGATAGAGACAGATAATATGCGCAAGACAGAGACACATATAGTAAAAGGCGTGAGTTGAGCAACGTCACTGGGTTGCGATTGGTTGAAAATAAAGAGGCAAACTTGAGAGGAAAAATAACATTTTGTATAAAAATTAATTAGTTATTCCCAGACGTTGCGAGCCGTGTCGAAATTTCTGAGATTTAACTGGTGCGAGTGCAAATTTAATAAGAACCGACGCACAGGCGGTCGAGATGGGAACATAGTATACGAAATTTTAGAAACTGGCCGTTTTGGGGACAAAACCGACAGACAGGCTAACCACTATATATACCCGGGTTAATATGAGTTTCTCTCTTAGATTTTCGATTTGATTCAATGCGTTAAACAGTGCTTTTAGTTTTCCGATTTTGATAGAATAATTTAAACAGTTTGCTCGTATATTTTGGTGATTTAAAACAGTTTGTTCTTTACGTGCTACAATGAATGTAATTTAGTGCACTTAGAAAAGAAGATACAAGGTAATAAAGTCTAGTATCACTGTACCAATTAGTCAAATTTGCAACGACAAATGAATATACAAAAGTAGGCAGTTTTGGCGTATATTTGTGAAAGAAGTATGAATTTCTTTGCTATTTTTCGGGGGTGTTAATAATTAAATGATTCGTAAACGTGTCTGGATCCACAAAACAAGCTTCAGATATACACAAATGAGTTCCGGAAAAGCACTGAAACAACTTTAGAGGAATGGTGGTGTAGAAAATTTTAAAGGCGACCAGCAATACGAGGACCTAAACATAACCCAGTTGGATTGGTGTGATTAACAGAGGACGATATACATTGGGCCACGAGTGCATTAACCTTCAGGTAACTTATGCTTTGTTGTTCGATTTTGATGTTTTGGTGTGTGTTGAATAACTTTATAATTGATTTACTTAAAATGGACAGTAGTGAAATTGTACTAACAACAAATTTTTAATTTTAAGGTGAAATTTTCTTGTTTAAGTAGAAATGGGTATTTAGTATATATGTTCTGGATTATGATGAAAATTTGGGTATGTCTTTGAGCTCAATTAGACGAACCTGGTTAATTAACGTAAAGGGTGGGAGATGCTCCCTTTGTACTCAGACTCAGGTCTGCACATATTGTTATATTAATTAGTAGGCATCTACAAGGACTTTAATTCTGGATGCACATTAAAATGATAATAAATTTAATCTTGAAATTTTCTGATACTGAAATTTATGCTGAATTTTAATTTTGAAATTTTAATGTATTGTGAATATTGATGTAAATAGAGTTAACGTTGGTGTTTGTGATAGGAATGTGTTTGTTTTTTTTATGATTGAGGATGAAAGTTTTAACTAGGTGAGCAGCCGAGGCGGAAAAGAGTAAAGAGGCGATTAACAGAAGAAAGTCAACGGAACAGTCAAGTTAATGAATAACTTTTTGTAGGATTCACAGCATTCTTGACGCCCAATTCGTGAGGCTCGATTCTAATACACGGAAACACAGCATTCTTTGGCGACCCAAAAGTGAGGCTCGAGTTCCAAATAAAATTTTTGTGATTTTATTCCAGGAAACTGGTGATCTGAGAGAGAGAGTTTCTGTTTGTGTATAAATTTAAGAGTATTTTAGAGTGTGTGAGAGTGATTAGAACGTATGCAGAGAAAGGAGTGGTTAAGGAGTCAAGGAGTGGAAATTGGAAGTGACGATAGTGCATTGTGTGGGAAAAATTCGAAAATGGAAGAAGCTGGAGGCAGTAGAGATCAGTCGAGGACGGAATCAGGGGATCAAGGAAACGAGATGATAATGAGAATGCTAGAGAGGATGAACGAAGAATCCAATAGAAAATTAGAACAGCTAAGCGATGAAGCTAATAGAGCTAGGGAATAATCTAATAGAGCTAGAGAAGAATCGCATAGAGCGAGGGAGGAGTTCAACCAAAAATTAGAGCAGATAAGCGGGAAAATTGAACAAAATACTAAAGAATTTACAGAATTTAAAGATAGTCTTACCGTGAAACTGGGGAAGTAGAAAATAGGGTTGAAAAAATGGCGTGATATTACAGGTCTTCGACAGGAAATGGGACATTTAAGGTCCGAAGTACGCATTTTTTGTGAAGAAGAGATTAATATAAAAATGACTGAAGTGACGGACTCATGTAGGGATCAGTTAGGCAGGGTAGAACGCGAAGTTAGTAGTATCAAATACAACATGTCAAATTTAACGGGGGATGGTCCCAGATTTTATACAGGTGGAGGATCATTGGACCAACACATGAAGTTTTATGGCGATAACAGGGTAAATCCACAAATTTTTATTAATAGTGTAAGAAATCTAGTGGGAAATTTATTTGACGAACAGACTAAACTGAATACGATAAAGGCTTTATTGAAAGACAACGCGGAAGCATGGTACAATTTAGTAGGACAGGACATAGACACCTACACGGACTTTGAAGACAGATTTTTAAAGCACTACTGGAGTGACCACAGACAAGACCAGGTACGAGACGACTTAATCACAGGGAAATTTAAGGGAGAATTTTCAGGAAGTAGGGAGCAATATGCTATACGCAAGTATAGCATAGCAAAGCAACTGAACCCACCACTGACGGACCGACAAATTATCAAGTATTTATCACGACACTTCGAGGTAGAAGTAAGACAACACGTAGCACTACAGAACATAGTGAACAGAGAAATGTTTTAGAATACCTGCAGAGGTACGACGACGTAAGTAGTGGACGACCTCGGGATAATAGGGAAAGACAGATCAACACAGTTAGGTTTGACAATAGACGGGACAACTATGCTAGAAGGGGGAATAGTTACGGATACCAGCGACAGAATTGGGAACAGCGACGACCATACTTTAGAAGTAATAGTTTAGGAAGGGGACCTGCACCGAGACCGGAACCTACCAGAAGGAATAGTTCACCGGACATGAGGGGGACTGCTAATACAGACACGGAACGAGTGGAAACGCCTAGGACATACGCTGAGGTGACGGCTAGACCAGGACCAAGTAGGGAAAACAGACCTGGACAGGATTTTTAGAACGCGACAGACCACTAGATTTCAGTGTAAATGTATATGAACATCCACGTGAATTTTTCAAAATTGAGGAGGAAGTAGAGCCAGAAACTGTAGAAAAATTATGTTTGCCAATTGTTAATATAGGAATTTTTGAGAATAATGTAGAAGTATTCTTGATACAAGGGCAGAGGCGAGTTTAATATCGGAGGAATTCGTCAGCAAAATTAGGGATAAGGTTTGTGATAGAATTATGCCTATAAAGCGTAGCCATTTAGTAGCTCCAAATAAAAAGAAGTTTGCTGTAGTAAATAGTGTTGTGGTGCTTAGGATAGATATAGGAGGTTTAAGCTGTGAACAGGAGTTTGTAATTGTACCTGGACTGAAGTTTCAGAGCATTTTAGGTGTTGACTGTATGATGAAGTTAGGGTTTTGATAGATATGGAAAGGAAAGTAAGGATTAAGGATAGGGTAGTGCCATGGAAGGGCAGTTATGAAGTCACAGAGGATGACACAGGGTTGAGTATTAATGTAGTAGAGGTAGAAGATGATGGAGTTAAACAGATCAACACAATAAGATGTCCAGAGGATAGGATAGTAGAGGTTCAAGCTTTAGTACAAAAACATGCAGAATTAGTGGGGGTAGAAGCAACTGCAACATATCGGGAGCAGGTGAAGGCAGAATTAATTAAAGATGCACGAAAAATTAATCAACGGACCAAACCGCAATTCCATTGTCCACCATCCATGGACACATTTTTGACGAGGTTAAATGGCAAGTTTGTTTTAATAAAGTAGATTTAAGGAATTCATTTCTGATTCCATTACACAAGAATTCTAGAAGGTACATAGGATTTTCCGTAGAGAGAAAAAGCGAGAATTTTAAAGTAGTATCGTTTGGTTTGTCGGCAGAAAAGAAAATAAGAATAAATAAGAAACAGACAAGTGTAGGGACTGAAGAAGAAGTAATATTTAAGAGTCAGGATAATAGGGATGAGTTTATTGTATGTGAGATAATAGGGATGATAAGTATAGATATAGAAGTGGGAGAAATAGGGATGAAGAGTATTAGGATGGTGAGAAGAAAGACTTGGAGGGTCAAGAAGAGAGTTAGATTTAAATAACTTGATGAACAAAGGATAGAGATAGGTGAATTTTAGTATAAATATAGAAAATAAAGCTAAGTATAGGATAAAAATGGGAGATAGTTAGATATAGGAATATAGGATGAGAAGGAAAATTAAATGTAGGAAGAAAATAAGATAGGTTAAGTGTAGATATTTCTTATAAGATTAGTGGGGAGTTAGGAATAGAATAAGAATAGGATAGGTATATAGAATTAGTTAGGGGGAAGTGAAGTATAGTGAAGATTAGTTAAAAGTTAGGTATAGGATAGGTATATAGGATGTATATAGGATGTTTATAGAATTAGATGAGAGTTAGGAATAGGATAGGGATATAGGATAGGTGTAAATATTTTTTTTTGGATTGGATATAAGTTAGGTAAGATAGATAGATAAGGGTAGAGAGAGATAGGCATTTTTTTTGTAAATTTTGTTTGCGGTTTAAATATTTTATATTTGAATTCAAATAAGTGGGATTATTTGTATTCAAATATGGGGAAAATACTCATATTTAGACCAGGGTAGAAAATTAAATAATCACATCAAATAATTTTAATCACCGTGTAGAAGCTTTGGGAAAAGGTACGCGTTATTAAAACCGTGAAGCATTTAAATTCATTCGTTTCATTAAAATAAGGTAGTTAAATTATTTACAAGACGCTTGCTATAAAAAGGAAGCAGTATTAAAATGCTCTACGTGTAATTTAATTATTCCGAGTAAAGAAACAAATAGAAATTACGTGCAAAATTTATATTAATTAACTCAATTTTAAGTAACCGGTATTAAACAAAATGTACAGATAATAATTAATATTTGATTAGGAGTCACTAAAAATTAAAGGGTATTATTTTTAATTGAAGTTAATTGAACCATTAGTAACATATAATATGTATAAAAGCTAGTAAAAACCCAATAATATTCAGATCGTAGAAGTATTATGTTTGAACACCTGCGTATTTTTAAATGTTTTATGTTCTGCGTAAAATTTGCAGATAACAAATGGTTACAGAGAATGTTGGAGAAACCGTTGCTTAATATTTACGGGAAATGCTAATAAGGTGGGTTATTTCACAAGTCCACGTGGATTGAAAATAACCGATACTAAAGAATATAGATTTGTACCACTCGGAACAGGGTAGATAGAGACAGATAATATGCGCAAGACAGAGACACATACAGTAAAAGGCGTGAGTTGAGCAACGTCACTGTGTTGCGATTGGTTGAAAATAAGAGGCAAACTTGAGAGGGAAAAATAACATTTCTGTATAAAAATTAATTAGTTATTCCCAGACGTTGCAAGCCGTGTCGAAATTTCTGAGATTTAACTGGTGCGAGTGCAAATTTAATAAGAACCGACGCACAGGCGGCCGAGATGGGAACATAGTATACGAAATTCTAGAAACTGGCCGTTTTGGGGACAAAACCGACAGACGGGCTAACCACTATATATACCCGGGTTAATATGAGTTTCTCTCTTAGATTTTCGATTTGATTCAATGCGTTAAACAGTGCTTTTAGTTTTCCGATTTTGATAGAATAATTTAAACAGTTTGCTCGTATATTTTGGTGATTTAAAACAGTTTGTTCTTTACGTACTACAATGAATGTAATTTAGTGCACTTAGAAAAGAAGATACAAGGTAATAAAGTCTAGTATCACTGTACCAATTAGTCAAATTTGCAACGACAAATGAATACACAAAAGTAGGCAGTTTTGGCGTATATTTGTGAAAGAAGTATGAATTTCTTTGCTATTTTTCGGGGTGTTAATAATTAAATGATTCGTAAACGTGTCTGGATCCACAAAACAAGCTTCAGATATACACAAATGAGTTCCGGAAAAGCACTGAAACAACTTTAGATGAATGGTGGTGTAGAAAATTTTAAAGGCGACCAGCAATACGAGGACCTAAACATAACCCAGTTGGATTGGTGTGATTAACAGAGGACAATATACATTGGGGCCACGAGTGCATTAACCTTCAGGTAACTTATGCTTTGTTGTTCGATTTTGATGTTTTGGTGTGTGTTGAATAACTTTATAATTGATTTACTTAAAATGGACAGTAGTGAAATTGTACTAACAACAAATTTTTAATTTTAAGGTGAAATTTTCTTGTTTAAGTAGAAAGGGGTATTTAGTATATATGTTCTGGATTATGATGAAAATTTGGGTATGTCTTTGAGCTTAATTAGACGAACCTGGTTAATTAACGTAAAGGGGTGGGAGATGCTCCCTTTGTACTCAGACTCAGGTCTGCACATATTGTTATATTAATTAGTAGGCATCTACAAGGACTTTAATTCTGGATGCACATTAAAATGATAATAAATTTAATCTTGAAATTTTCTGATACTGAAATTTATGCTGAATTTTAATTTTGAAATTTTAATGTATTGTGAATATTGATGTAAATAGAGTTAACGTTGGTGTTTGTGATAGGAATGTGTTTGTTTTTTTTATGATTGAGGATGAAAGTTTTAACTAGGTGAGCAGCCGAGGCGGAAAAGAGTAAAGAGGCGATTAACAGAAGAAAGTCAACGGAACAGTCAAGTTAATGAATAACTTTTTGTAGGATTCACAGCATTCTTGACGCCCAATTCGTGAGGCTCGATTCTAATACACGGAAACACAGCAATATATATATATATATATATATATATATATATATATTGTTGTGATACTGTAGCAATATCCGTATGCGCCCTTTTTTTGAATTAAAAGGTAAAATTTTTAATCTCTCAATTTTTGATTTTTAAGATATAATTTTAATTGCGTCGGTTAGCTCAGTTTTTGAATTACGCACGGAGCTTGCGACAATACGACAAACAAAAAATTTAAACCTACCATCTATCTCTCTTAACTGTTTTAATCTTTAAACCCAAACACCATTAAGCACAAATTATTGTAATGTTTTCAAAAATATTTACAACGTATGAAAAGGTTAAAATTCTTTAACTAGAATTTTCTTTCAATAATTGAATACAAAAATTTAATATCATCATTCCCAAAGATAATCAAAAAAGTCAGCAACATCACCATTATTATTAATTATTAACTGAAGCCTGATGAACGTTCATTTAACATCTTTTACTATTTACGTAATTTACAACGTATAGTCAAAAATATAAATCTTGCCGATCCCTCACATAAATTATCATGAAAGCAGTTTTTAAAGTATTTAAATTAGTAATATTTAATTAAATGTTAAATCTTAAGTTATTCAGTTTAGCAAAGTGCAATCAAATGTTCATATATAAAATAATAAAATAATAAACATTCAGATTGGCTAACCTGTTGTTTTTCAGCTTAAATCAGTCTTTGGTCCAACCGTTTTAAGTATTGTGCATCTCTCATAGCATCGCCTTAAACATACTAGCCTACTCCATGAAACTCCTTGACCATTAATCATTAAAGTAAATGCTTGTTGCATTTCATCATTTGTTCCAGTAATAATCGCTTATAATCGCTTCAGCATTTATTTAAACTTGTTCCCGTAATCATTTAGACTTGTATCCAGTGATTCTTTACAGTTCTTTTTATTAAGGTTAATATTAGAATTAAAATTAAAACAACTTTTAGTTACTTACGGTTTTTTCTATTTATGGATAAAACGACAAACCCTTCAATTTTCCATATTCAGCGGTATTATTTTAAACTTCACAATTACTCACTTTACGTGGATATTTTTGTTTTCAGAGACGTGAACTATACTTTACTTCATGATGAACTGATTTGTTTAAAAATATGGTCATATTTAAATGCACCATCTATCTATTGACAAGCGCAAAGTTTGTTGTTTGTATAAACTTTCATACCAGGTTTTCGGATATCCCATGGTATTATTATTGTATATTAACATCAACGCGTTCCTCTTGTCACGTACGATTTCGAGTTAATAGCATTGATTCGCTTGGATTTTCATACTTCTAGATAAGTAAACCATTGTTTATTCAAATAAATTTGGTGAACTTTGATTTTAATTATCATGCCTTGTCCGTTTCCAATAAATCAGGTGTCGATTTTAATTTTCTAGTCACGTAAATTTAATACAATGTATGCGTTAAATTATCTGCGTTTGCTATCTTACGCATTCTTAACCTGCTTATTTTAATTAAGATTCTTGATGTAATAACGTTGCATTTATTTTGTTTAACGACTTGCGGATTTGTTTCATTCAAATAAATCTTCAAAATATTTTTCATTAACTGAATTAATTATGATTATTATTTATATACAGAGCGTTGTGAGTTAATTTCCAGTCAAATCATAGTATTTCTTGTTTTCTTCTGAAAACTATGTCGTTTCTGAGCCCTTATATATTACGCATTAATAAATTGTAAATATATACGCGTTAAATGCAGTAACAGTTAGAAAATCATAAAATAACTCCCATTAAAATTAAACATGCGATTGTGAAAGGATAGTACAGCGTTCTGATAATAAACCCATCTTTCGAAATAAATACGTTTTGGAAACGGAGGATGTAAACAGAAATATGTTAATTTACGTCATTTCATCTACGTGATTTTCTACATGGAGTTAATACAAAACCCAGAGTATTATCTAGACAAACAAAAGCCATAAGTTAAATTACGTGCCAAAGCGAATTATAAATTCCTGTAATAACATCAAAACAGATGGTCAAGAATAAATACATAATAGAAATCCATTGGTATCCTACGTGACCAAGACATCGTTCCGGCGAACTATCATCATATGTATACCTGTAAAAGCCCAAATTATTCTAAACATCCTACGGCTGGTCGTAAACTTTGAACAAACAACGCCGATAACCAATAAATTTTAGATGGAGCGTTGCTTATATTACACGCGAATTTGATAAGCAGGCAGTCTTCATTCAAACTGAGCACAGCCACTTCACATAGTCAAGACTTTACGCAACGAGTGAATATTAAAATTAAAATAATTAAGTATTTGTGAAAGTGGTGTTAGAGAATTTTAAAGTAAATAATAGTGAAAAATAAATGGGACAAGTTTCGCCGTTTGCTGGAAAACGTGATTAAAAGTTTATGACTTAATTAATTTTAAATATTTATAATTTAGGGCTCTAAGTAAGACTAAGAAAAGACGGGGTAAATCCAAGTAATACTAAGAAAAGACTAGAAATATAAGTAATGCTACGAAATATTTGGTACAAATTAAGAAGTATTTAATTATTGATTAAACGCGGTAAAATTTGGAAACTAAATGAATTGATAATACTGGGAAGACATCCGAATAAAAATATTGGTTTAAATCTATGCAAAGGCGCACAAAACAGATGATTGTTAAGCATTGAATCAAAGAACTCAACTGAAAGTAATCCTGGGGTACTGATCCATAGCACACAGTAGCAGATCCCGAAGGAACAAAGAGAGACGCACAATGAAAACTACAGGTCAGAACTATCTAACATAAGGCATTATTTTCTCTTTATTTTGAATATTGACTATATTTATTATACCTAAATATTTTTTTCCTTATACGTGAAAATTTACGTAAAAAGGGGAAAGGTCTTGAACGTTCAAAGATTTTCCAGTAGAGTACAGTGTCATTTTTGCTGGCTTTAAAATAAGGAAAAAGAGCTCTCATTTTGGAGATAAACAATTTGAAAATTATTATTATTTGATTCAGAGGTTTATTTTGTCATACAGTAAAACATATTAAACTGTGAAGTGTATATGATTTTTTTTCATCTTCATTATACAAATATTAGTCGATTTTGTTGTTCTCATTCAAAGCAGAAACGATATTAGATAAACGGGGGTAAATTATTTGATTATCGTAACGTTGTGCACTCACTGTGAATTAAACTGAGCTAGTCGAGGCATATTTAAACTTTAGGTATTAAAAGACAGAGCGGTGGCGATCAACAGGAGATTGAACGTATAATTACATCGACGTGCAGCGTTATCATATCAAATAAATATAGCGCATCAACGTGGGACGAGAATACCGGAAAGAAATTGATTTACCGCATTAACGTAGGGCTAGAATATCATATCAAATAAATCTGGCGACCCGACCGTGGGGCTAGAACATCAAAGCAAAATAAATATTGGCGACTCGACCTTGGGGCTAGAAAATAGCAATTAAATTTGATACCGTCAACGGGGGACTAGAAAATCGTAGGGGCTCGAAGTTCCAGAAAAATTAATTGTCGCATCAGCCTGGGGCTCGAATTAAAAAGTGGTAATTTGAAAAAGATTTTACACAAAAATCACAGGAGCTAGAAAAACTCAAAAGTTGTATATTATTTAAAATTAGGGATTACAGGCAGGCAACAGATAAATTTATAAATTCAGTTTAGTATTTAGGGTTTAGTGTAAATATAAATTTAAATAAAATGGACAAAAGAATACAAGAAGCTAGAGAGGCGTTGCAAAATAAAAAGGTTGGAATAGGATCTCAGGAAAGTATAATCCTCCATGATACGCAAACCGAAGTTACAGACCTCACAGTAAACAAAAATAATGTCGATTTTATTAGCACTAAATAACAAGATGGATAAAAATGAAGAGGCCATGAAGAACATGACCACGAAAATTGACGAGAATGGAAAAAACTAGGTATGGAAATAAAAATTTTAAGAGATGGTTTAAGGGAGACTAATCAAACAATTGCGAAGATAAAAACACAGATGCAAGATAAAATTGGGGAATACGGAGGACATTGACTGTATGAGGGACGAAGTTATAATAGTAAAATCAAGACAAGAAACATGCGAAAAGGAGACAAACGGGAGACTCATGAATCTAGATGCAAAAATACAAAACGTTGAGGGGAATTGTGAGATAGAATTCAGGACTATAAACAGGGAACTAGGAAATTAAAAACTGATTTAGAAAACTTTAATGTTAGGGAGCCCATAATGTTAATTCAACCGATAATAGAAGGTAGTTCCATATACATTGTTTTCGAAAAAGAAATTCAAACTTTTATTTTGAATTATAAATTAAAATTATGACCTATCTACAAAAATGGCTCTTTTTTGCCTTAGCAATATACAGGGTCCGCTAACTAATGATAGACAGCAAAACATCTATATCAAAAGTCTAAGTACATGACCAATTCGTATACCATCGATTTTATAAAGGTCGAATATAATATTAATCTTCCAAATAATGATATAAGTTTACATTTCTTGCTATTTCAAAAACTAAATATTTATTACCGCACCCACGCGCTACTTTTCCGTATCACTGATTGTAGTAGCTATGGTTGCTGAATCTTTTAATTCAGACTCAGTTGAAGTTTAGTCAAGTATAATGTCACAAACCGACGTACTGTAGTAGGTAAAACTGGTGGGTTTCTAAGAGGACAATTTTTTCCTGTAATAGAAATCACCAAGGAATGCATTCATGTCATAGGTTTCTGATATAAAACGTCATCCTTTTAAAGGATCTATTGGAATACACTTAATCCATAAGATTTGAAAGTGTGTCGTTTTTTAATTCAGGAATCTATAACGTGAATGAATTTTTTTCATGATTTCGACTATAATACTCGTATTATAAAACACAATGTATCATTTTTAGGTTCCTTGAGTTAACTGCATAGCAGTATCAGAAGGAAGTAGTCTGATATTTTATGAAAAACCGTACAAATCACACTCATATTTATTACTAGTTTTGAAAAGCTCAATAATGTTATTGATAGATAAGCTTGATACAAGAAATAGTTCCTATCTAAAGTTAAGCGCTTGTGCTTAAATTGTTACCAATGCAATGGGCCCATTTTGTAACATTGATTACTAAATATGAGCCTTTTTACTTGCTTTAAGATGTGCAAAAGCAGCGTATCTGCTCTATATAAGCTCCCTCTGATTTCTGATTAGAGTTCTTGTTTCACTCAATTTTTATAATCTAGAGTGTGTTTAATTTCGTAAACAGCGCCAAGTGTTTGCTGAGAGTTGGTAGGGGGCCAGAGATGCGCGTATCACAGATGGAAATACCCTATTTAAATGCAAATTCTGTATTTGTCACCTCAAGAAGAAAAAAGTTCGATCTTTCCCTCAAGTTTGCATATTTCCCAACAGACGGGTCGCATTAGGTGCCGATGTATCCGAGATATGATGACGTCGGTTTACAAAATTGTATTCCTTGATGGGCTGGAAAACGAGCGGTATAGAAGAGACTAATTATTCCACATTTTTCAACCAGACGTATTGTTGTAGAATGACAACTTTTTTATGTCACTTTCCTGATCGCATTCATTTCTTTTGCTTGACAAATTTCTTGGTGCTTTGTTTTATTTAACCTGTTAGGGTAGATAAAGCTCTGCTAACATTAAAAGTCTTTATATTATTGGGGTGGATGTATAACAAGACGTTTGTAAATACCATATTATTATTGAGACTGATTTAACGATTATAGATAAACTACAACAATGAATATTCGTGTAGGTACTTGAATAGCTTGCATGATCGTCCTATGCAATTGACAGATATTTTTATTAGATCTTGCTTATATTTGGCATTCAGAAATTACTAAATGCGGTCACCACTATAAGACCAATTACATAAATTTATTAGACCTGCAAACAATTAAAGTAATTAACTGTATAATTCTGTTTAAAAATTTATTAACGGTTTGTATTTCTGGCTATTATAAATACTACAGTAATCTAGGTGCTTCATGTAGGATTTTGGATATTAAATTTATAGGCGAAATGAATGCACGGTTAGTTAATATTCGCTATAAAGAACATATCTGAAGGGTAGCAAAACAATTGTTTTGAAAGCAATGTGATTGACGTTTTAAAAATTGGCTATACCACGTATCAGTCATAGTAGTAAAGTATGCTATTATAAACAGTACACGTTAGTGCGTTTAACATTTTATTCCTATAGTAACAAAAATCCAACGCTTATAAGTTTTACCAAAGTACTTTTTAAAAGTTAACTATTCTTAGCACTTATCTTTCCGACAGACTAGAAATAGACATAAAAGCTTTCTTAAAATAATGTATTCGGCACGTTTCCCGGGATCAATTTTATAGTTGTTAGGATTAATTTTAACAAACAGCATATTTTAAAATTCCTAGTAAAGTTTTAATGATCAGATAGGAACAAATTTTTTAATGTTCAGTTGGAATTTAAAAACAACTCAATATGCAAAAGTGCATTATAAACCGCACGTAGTATTTGAGTTCGTGGAAGAAGGCGTCCGCTTATGACGCCGATATTTCAACGTATACATAGCAGAAATCTATAAATTTGCTCTTTTTTCAAACTTTTTGGATTTTTCATTTACTTGGCCCATTGGATTGATTTTCGCATAGAACCTTCGCCCAAGTTGAATTATAAGCCGTTTTATTGTAAACATTAAGCTAAATAACCTAAAAAAGATTAACAACTTGTCAAAATATATGACATACCTTTTAATAAAAGTGACATTTGGTTTCAAAATACAAGCAACTTTGTTATACCTTGCGATATAAAAAATATTTTATATTTAGGACCTAAATTTAGCTTTCCCCTTTCAATTAATTATAGAGTAATAATTGAAGTATTATCAGATTTAGAACTTATTATGAGCAGTATTAATCAAGACGAAATTAATTAATACAGATCAAATCCTACTAATACTATCACTAATTATGTGCATAAGTACTTAAATTCAAAACCAAAATTTTCTCAAGATTATTTAAAATGCAAGAAATTTCTTATCCAAAACAAAGAATTACAGTTAAAGCTAATAAAGGTAATGTAAATACTCCCTGTATATTTGGTGTGGTTTGCTTTGTATTTTCTTAAACCACTCATAGTTGTTAAAATCGTCTATATTTACATTTCGATCTATAACCTAGGATCCCTCTCAAAATAATAAAAATTTCAAATTTAACATCAATGACATAAATAGAATATGAGTTTGATTTATTAATGTTTGATATATTTGGTTTTAATACTAAGATGAAAATTTTAAAATTTAAAAGAATGCGTGCCTTCAATTTGTGTTGCGACTTTGAGGTAGCCAATACGCCTAACGTGAAATCCGCTGATTAATTTTTATATAGTTAAATTTTATATAAATTTAATAACTTGAGGATTGGAAAACATTTTTAACATATTTCTGTTTATACAAAGAAGATCGAGAAAAATACAAAACAAACCGCAGCAAACATACAGGAAGTATTTACAAGTCAGGTATTTGTTTTAGACACTTGGACAATCTAAACATTCGCTCACGTTCCTAGTAAAATGAAGAAACAACGAAATAATACCAAAAAGATTTAGAATCAAATCGGATCAGACAAGCTATAAACTATCAAAGAGATTTTTGAAAGAACAAGTTTTAGTATGATGAGAGAAAGACTACAAAACCACTGACACATTATTTATAAGTTAAAACAAGATATTGAGTGTATTATAAATTTCATATGAATAACGGTAACAACAGATAATTTTGATAAAATTCTCGTTAGTGCAAAAACCTACTACGAATCGGAATTCTCCACACAAAAAGAAATTCACATAAAAAGTTTAATAATCTATTTATAGAGAAAAGTAACATGTATACCAAAACGTTAAAAAAACAGCAACACAATGCCAAACACCATCATACAGAACTATTAACAACATAGAAAACTAATTCTATCAAAAAGCCTGAACTTTGCAGTAATACCAAAATCAATATCAACATTTGAAATAATCAGCTGTATTGAGAAAACAGGCAACCAACTCGAAAAAGTTCAAGCAAACGAATTCAGAGTACGATACAAAATCGAAATAGAAAGGAATCACAGAATAAAACCAAATGTAAGTAGTAACGAAATAAAAGCAATTCGCAATCTAAAAAACAATAATTCAATTACAATTCTACCTGCTGACAAAGGCAACGCAACAGTAGTAATGGATAAAAACGATTACAACTCAAAAGTCAACGAACTGTTAAACACTGAGAATTACACTAGTTTAGAAACAGACCCAACAAAATCAATTGAAAGTAAAATATACAAAACTCTATACAAATTTAAAAATGAATTGGAAAACAAAGAAAGAAGCAAACTGATCCCGCGTTACAGAAAACGACCCCACTTTTACGTTCTCCCAAAAATTCATAAAGGAGACATTCCTTTGAGACCTATCTCTTCACAAATGTTCCTGTAAACAAAACTCTTAATATTATAAAATACAAATTCAAAAAGATGGCAACCATAAAGAAAGAACAAAACTAAGTATATTATTGATCATGGAATTACTTGGTTTATGCGTCAATACCACATATTTTCAAATAAATGACCAAGTCTACAAACAGAGCTTTGGAATGGCGATGACAAGTCCACTATCGCCAATCTTTAGTAATATATTCATGGAAGAATTCGAAAAAGATATGATATTCACACAAAAATGTAAACCACTAATCTTGTGGGAATACGTATGATGTCTATACTATTTGGCCTCATAATAAAGAACTAATTAAAAACTTTGTGGATTCAGTTAACAAAATAGAACCAACTATTAAATTCACATATGAATTAGAGCAACATGGAAAACCCATTTTTAGATATTCTACCCTGAGAAAAGGATTTTCTTGTGATTCAATTAGAATTTTGGTTTGTATATAAACAATGATCTACATGCATTAAATAGAACATAATAAAATGTTGCAAAACCGATGTCGAAGCAAACAAACCTAAATTTGTACCACAATAATTATGGCATTTACTCAAATGGCCATTAATGTAACTTGAATGTTAGGTAAAGTTCCTTCAATTGCTTGTGGGTTTGAATTGAATTATTTAATACTTTTATCAAATACACTGGTATGTTAAATCAACACGTTGAATATCCCACTTGCAAATAAACATCATTGAAGCAAATACACATTAATTTTATCAAACCACGAGTTTAGTACTTGAGGGGGTTTGCAGCATTAAAACAAACTATTCAAATTTTTCCACTAACCAAGGAGCGTCATTGGTTTAAATTCAGTATACATTGATTTAACTAACCCATATGTTGAACACAGTTAATAATTATTAAGCTAAGTAGCTAATAAGGGTTGAAGTAATAACATTTTTAGTTTAATCAAACTTTTATTGTGTTCAACTAAAACATTTAGTTGTCAAATCGATCATTATGTTGCGTTCTACATTGTTTAGAAATTGAATTAGTTTAAACATTCTAGGTGGTTTGATTCAATATCCATGTTGATTGATTCCGACGTAATGAATTATTTTAATCAATTTTTTTAATTCAACTTGGCGATCAACAAATGAGTTTGTTCATCCCTAACAGATTAAAAAAAAATTGATTTAAAATAACTTCATTCAGTCACATTATCAAGTTGGATATTGAATGTTACATTAATTCTAGTTCATCGTGCATAATTTTTAGTTTAGCCTTCACTGATAAATAATGTTCTTTTGCAAAATGTTATTTTTATAATCTCATAAAACCTAAAATTAATATAACTTCCACTTGAATTTTATAAAACTTATATTGATTATTGAAAAGTTTGTTTATTCCTTGAGGTTGCAATGGGTCTTTGAAGTTCGACGTTCGCTTATATAGTTGAATGCTAAAAACAACGGCATTTAGTTATGGGCAATGAGAGCAATTTATAGGAAGGTACTTACGTGTTTTTAGACGAAAAGATTTTGTTTGAACACAGCAGAGCATACTAAATTTATCTTCTATGTATTTTTATACTGGTTGAAAAACTTTTATTGAAACTACCACAATAATAAACAATGTGAAGTAACGCTCGACGCCATGTTGACGTGTGTTAGTCGAATGGTAGCAGTATATTAAAGATATAACGTGCGCGCGCCGTACATCCAATACACAGTTGTCCGAGAGCGTCGGACACTTACTAAAAACGGTTGGGTTCAACAAATAACCGCGACGTTTGATTTCGCTATCATAGTTTATTTAAATCAACAAGCTATAGTACGTTTGTTTGAATGATACGTTTGTTACAAAACGTGTTTATTTGACACTTATTCCGCCATTCATTTAACTAAAATGAATTTTTTTCAACATTAAAGTAGTATTGGACTAAAATATGAAATTTGTTGGCAATATTAATTTGTATTAAATACGATTATTGTTCAATGAAATTGACTTTTGCATTCTTTTATTGACCAACTGTTATTATGCGTTCAAGCAAACAAATTTAAGTCGACTAATTTTTATAGTTAGTTTAACAATCTACAAGCGGTTCGGTGAATATAGTTTCGTTTAGAACGACTAAAAAATACTTGATCAAATGCCTTACCCCTCAAAACCACAGAGTTGGTTGTATCAACCAAATCACTTTTCTCAGTGTAGTAAGCAAAAACGATACAACAATTAATACATCAGTATTCAGAAAACAAACACACACAAACAGATACTTAAACTTCGATTCAAACCACCCACACTGTGTCATTCGAGGAATTATCCAAACCATGTATGATAGAGCACGATTAATATCATCAAATGAAGACATTTTAAAAAAGAAGAAAAATCTAATCAAATGTACACTAATAAAAAATAAGTATCCTAAAAGAATAATAGAAAAAGAAATGAATAAAGTTCTAAAAAATAAAAAAAAGAAAACGGAAACAACAATACGCATAAAAAATGCTCTCAATACCATTCATAAAAGGGTTTTCCGAAAAAAATCCAAAGAATAGGAAAAAATTCAAAATCAAAACAGTATTTAGAACCAACAATACACTAATAACACAATTAACAAGAACAAAACCCAAATCGCAATATATTCAAAAAGCTGCATCTACAATGTGCGAATGTAACAAGTTTTATATAGGGGAAAGTTACAGACCATTTGAAGTTCGATTAAAAGAACATAAATCATATATAAAAAATAGAAAATTTGAAAAACCCATGATTTGCCAACATGCATGGGACTTCTGTCATGAAATAAAATGGGAGGACGCAAAAATTATTGACAAAGAAGAAAATTACCAAAAACGCAAAATCAGAGAAACTGCTTGTATAACCCTGCATAAAAATAACTGCGTAGTAAACGAATCCGTGACTTTCAGTAAACAATGGATTGCGTTACCAAAAATAATAACAAATGAAAATCAAATGCCCCTAAATTTATTGCAGATATTCTATCAAAATTAATGAGTAATAATTTTTATAATATTCAGGACTCTTTTGAATTCGCAAACTTTATAAATAACTCCATACAATTACATGCTAATTAGTTTTGATGCAATATCTTTATTTAAAAATATTCCAAAATTTTTGGTGTTAAGTAATATAACATTATGGAAAAGCATATCAAAAAATTGTACAATTCCAAAAAGAAAAATTTTGAAAGTGATTGAATTTATCTTTAACAATAGTTATTTTAGTTTTTTAATGAGTACTATCTACAAATTTTTTTATTTACGATGGGATCAAATTTAAGTCCGATTATAACGATTATAGTCATGGACATTTTGATTAAAATGTGTTTAGCAAATTATCATTTACGTTGCCTTTCTTTAAGAAATTTGGGAATTTAATAACAACTTCAATTCCTAAAGAAATGGTCAATGAAACTTTAACAATTTTTAACAGCTATCATCCAAAATTACAATTTACACGTGAAGAAGGAAAAGATCATACAGTATATTTTCTAGATACCTTACTCATTTGTAATAGTAATAATCATATAATTCTCGACTGATATAAGAAACCAACATGTTCGGGCAGATATTTAAATTATAGTCATGCCTTCATTACAAAATAAGATCAAGTTTATATATTTGCCACCCTTCATTATATCAAAAAATTTAAATAAACTACGAACAATTCTAAAAGATAACAATTATCCTTCAAAAATAATAAATAGACTGTTATATAACCATCCAACTAATGATACGACTAACATTAATTATACAATGATGTGAACATTACTAATAATAACACTTTGAAATACCATTCCCTGCCTTATATAAAAGAACTGGCACCAAAGTTATATAATATCTTTATAAGATTTAACATAAAAATTACTAGAAGAAATATGCTTACACTGAGTAACTTATTTTCAAAAATTAAAGACAAAACTTCACCACCTAATCAGAGAAACATAATTTACCAAATTTGCTGTTTAGATTTCAATGAAGAATACCTTGGCCAAACATCACAAAATCTAAAATAAAGAATAAATTAGCACAGAAGTGAGATCTGCGTTAAACCTAATGTATGTGCATTGAGTATCCATACTAATTTAAATAATTCTCATAAGATCAACTTTTCAGAACCGGTAATCTAAATATAGTAAGCAATAAACAATAAAGAGAATTCAAGAAACGTGCTGCATTTATAAATACCCCGACACCATGAATAAAAAACAGATATAAACAATTTGAGTACTATATACACATTATTATGTTTTCAGTCTGATAATAATTCAAATACAGTTACTATACCAAGATAAGCATATTTATTACATTCCTATCCATCCAAATGGTGTAATCGACATCGACTCACTCACATAGACCTACATATTAATTAAGTTAAAAAATCTAGCAACACCTTGCTTACATAATTAGAAAATAAAGTTTTGTATTCAAAATCAAACTTTCAAAAAATTGTCGCTATATGCAGAAAAATGAAATTTTAACTGTTATACTTATATTTTTAATATTATTAGTTTATAGAATTGTGTTTGCCTTTTATATTTATACACCGCCAATTTATTAATAATCTCAATTTAGTAGGTATTTAAGTAATTAATATTGTAACAGCGTTTTCTTATTGTAGCACCTTTGAAAAATGATAAAAATATATCCAAAAATTTAGGTAATAAACAAGAGTATTCTTGAATCCAGCAGACCTGAAACCCACAAATCCTTATGAAGAAAAAAGCTACCTACAACATGGTCAATAACTTATCTAATATAATATCAAAATATGTGTTTTCATTATACAGAGAGTTTATAAAAGAACTTGATTTAAAAAAATTATAATTAGAAAACGAGATCAGTAATAAACTTTCTGGTTTTGAACTTGAGTTCAATATATTGTCAAGATTGTTTTGTTAATATTCGATCGCAGTGCGTGGCCTTGGAGCGACCGTGGTGGGGGAAGAGTGCTACTGGTTCCGCCGGCCGGCAGTCGCCCCTCACCAGTCATGACTACGCCACAGCAAAGAGCTCAGTGTGTGATTTGGTTTATTCAATCGCGTTCAGTGAACACAGTTCATCGTAATTATCGACGTGAATATGGCGGTGATGCACCTACTACCAAAACTATTCTGCAGTGGTATAATCACTTTAGAGAAATGGGTAGTGTCTTAGAAATTAAGCCATCGGGTAGGCCTTCAGTCCCTGAACAGAATGTGGAAAGGATCTGTACATCTTGTATCCGTAGTCCTAAAAAATCATTAGCAAGGCGAAGTTTGGAGTTTGGAATACCTAAGTTACTGAGTACAAAATGATGCGAAAGAAGCTTAAATTACGTGGGTATAAGATTCAATTTCTGCATGAAATCAAGTCCAATGACAAAGTGAAAAGATTCGATTTAGCAGTCTACATTTTCAACAGGATTAAAGAAAATGAGAACTTCCTAGACAATGTTATCTTTTCAGATGAGACGACTTTTCACGTAAGTGGGTCTGTCAACCGACACAACTGTAAGATTTGGAGGTCTGAGTCACCGTATCAATTCATAGAACATCAGCGAGACTCTCCCAAAGTCAATGCTTGGTGTGGATTGATGCATGATCGTATCATAAGACCTTTTATCTTCGCTGAGAAGACAATTAATGGGGATATTTGTTGTGAAATGTTTGAACTATACGTTTTCCCACAGTTAGATGATATCGAACAAAAAAAGGGACCGATTGCTTGCCAACAAGACGGCGCGCCACCTCACTGGCAACCGTATCCGTGATACGTTGGACTTGCGTTTCGCTGACAGGTGGATTTGTAGACGTGGGTCGATTGCATGGCCATCAAGGCGTCCAGATCTGACTCCACTAGATTTCTTTCTTGGAAGACATGTAAAAAACATTGTTTTTCCGAGAAGATCCGTGACATTGCTCATTTGAGGGAGAGGATTATTGCAGCTGTAGCATCCCTCACCCCTGATATGCTGCTGAATACCTGGGAAGAAACTGATTATCGTTTAGACGTGGGCAATAAATGGTGCACATATAGAACTTTATTAGGTATCTAAAAAGAAACTTGAGAAGATTCTCTTTAATACTATATAGGTTTAATAACTATTATTTTAACTTTACTGCGTACAAATAAAACTTTAAATCAAGGAGTTTTTATAAACTCTCTGTATAATATCTGAAAATTATAGAGCTGAAGCAACTTTCATCCTAAACTGCTGGGCAAAATTGAACATCAAATTGGTAACTATGAATAATAGAAAAATATTTCTTCTACAATGCAAATCTAAAAACATTTTTTCAAAGTGCATTCCTCAAACTTTAAATAGTTATATAACTTGCTGACAAATAATGGTAATTCCACTGCTTATACAGTTAAACGATTTAAAGATCAACTAAAAATTAAAATTCTTTGAAATAAGTATTCACCATGTGATTAGAAACTCAAATAGAGATTTAAAATTTATAAAAAACAAAGTTACTAATATTATTCCAAATGATGTATTAGGTAAATACCAACGGAAACAAAACATTGTAGGAGTAAATGAATTCCTTCCCACTCAACTCAATGTTTACCATTCCTAAAACGTTTTCTATTCTATTTTTGAATGATTCACATACACAAGTATTTAAACCTCCGTATTTTTAACTGTAAGTTAAGAACGTTTTGATAACTTAACTTGACATTTACTAGATTCGGAACTTTTAAAATTAATTTGACACAGTAAACACATTTCATAAATATACCTAAAGATATGAGAAACTTTACGTTACACTCTAGTTCAGTAGTACCTTACAAATGATTTATTGTGCGCATCATTAAGATTTCTAAGAATTGAATTCAACTACCACATTCTTGGAGTAACCGACAAGTAGCTTAAAATGAAATAAATAATCTAGAATGGAGCGAGATTTCCAGGGGCAATTTGCACTTTCGAAACCGCATCACGTAGAAATCTCTCCGTTTGGCGCGGTGACAACAGCGCGGTGGATGTCAGAAAGGGATTTAATTAAGGCGCTGTAAAAAGCTAGTCTGGATACTTCTGGCAGGTGGACGGAGAAAATGACTTATAATTTTAATTTCAACCACTTACGCAATCTAATACATAAATATTGTATTTAGGTGATTACCACATCAGTGATTACCCTTAAATGAAAATTGAAAATTATTAAAAGCTCATTTAAAAAATATGAACCTGTTGAACAGTATCTGATCCGAAAAAATGCAATAAAAGGAAGAATCTTTTAAAGCACACAGAGGGGCAACAAGAGTCGTTTGCTTTCTACCAACTGATCCTAATACCCTCGCGGCTTCTTGCAAGCTTCTTATAAAAAGAAGCCGGAAAATCTGATTGCAAAGGGTGTCAACTACACAAACACTTGATTCTCTCCAATTCTGCCATCATTTTGTCGGTTTATTGTATTAACGCAATCACTTAAGGAATTTTTGATGCCTCGGCGGTTAATTTGATTTTTCAAAGATCACTTGAAGCTACGTTTGTAAAATTTCATTATTAATATTACGCAAATGTTTTACGTGTGAAACATGATAAAAGCCCTAATATGTGGTTTGTTTCTATTCAACGAAGTAATAACGTATGAGGGAAAGATTCCCAAGATGGAACGGGATGAACCAATATTCATTAGCGAGTTGAAGCGGAATGAACAGGAATATACGAAACCTCCGGAAACCTAAAACATGTACGTGCTGGGATACGGTGCCTCCAGCCTACATGCCATATACTCAAGAGCAGACCGTGTATGACATGATTTGAGTGTTTTACAAGAGTGTTATTTCTGCTACGGTAACTGAAGAACTTGAGGAATTCGGATCGCTATATCAGTATTTGTCGCATTTTGTTCAGGTTTGTGGATTTACACAGAATCTATCAATATAAAGCTCTCATTTTTAATTGTGTAAATACATTATGATTTTATTTCATTTACAAACCATAGAAATTCAAACATACGTTCACCTTGAAGGATAAGCTTTATTTATGTTGAATTAAAGTTGAGAATAACGTCGAAGACTTTCACGCCTGAAGTCATAGTTACTAGTTTTCGGCATATTAAATAATAATGAAGTCAACGTTTCTTCCACTTTTGTAAGGGGCTCCATTGGGACAGGTGTTGACCACTACTTCCAAACTTACAAATAAAAACATGTTCAATAAAGCTGAATTCGTATCTGTAACAAAGTAGTGGTTGCAAGGAGAGAGACTTCTAGACGTACAGAATCGCTAACACTATCAAACGAAAATGTGTCTGTTTAGCAATGTTATTGAAAAACAGTACGAAATTTACTGTTACAAGCGTAAACGCTTGCAGCCCGAGTAAACAATATACGCGTATAGTTATTAAAATTGAAACTTGAACTTCGGTGTGCGCAATGCCATTTTCCATATAGATTAAAGTTGGTAACCCTTTTCCTAGTAAATCTTGTTAAGATTCTTGCTCATTTCACAGTTTTTCTGATTTATTTTAGTGTAAAAAAAGGTGTTGGGCTACTATTGTACGAGTGCACACTAGTACAAAATAGCTCATACTATCAATTTCGACCAAACATAATTGATAAGCAAAAGTCCTGCACTTTGATGTCATAGCTGGTCTTCATCCGATGGATTGTATTCCGGCTATTATATCTAAATTCATCATGGATGTCGTACATCTTTCGATAGAGCTTCTCCACGTAGCTCTCGCTCACGATGTCTTTTCCGAGCTTACACCCAAACTCAAGCTCACTTGATAGACGTAGCTCGCGTTCCAGCAAAGCACGTGCAGATGTCTGTTCAGTGGATGAGGTAAAATTTAGGTTTTGTGTGTGTGTTGTCACGCATGTTAAAAGTCCCTACATTGCTTTGAATAGCCAGAGTTCGGCAAAATTCAAAATTTCTAGGTAAAAATACTCGCCTACTGGCCAATATAGTACGTTCAGGTAGATCGATAGGCCAATAAAAATAGATATACACATTAATCTCAGTCTCTCTGTTGTTGGGAAGCCACCTTGTAAAGATACTTGCGTAAGAATCGGTTCATGCCCTCTATTATACCATCGGATTATAGTTCCATTAGTGTCGTACTAGTCTTCCTCATCCTTAGCAACCAGCAAACGTTTTGGAATAACACTGACTCAAATTTTCCGCTCCGATTAGCGTTCAACTGCCCATCATCTCCAAAACGGCAAAATAATTTCTTCACTAATACGTCTGTGGCAGTTGCAGCTTCTTAGTTTGGTATAGCATACGCTTCGGTCCATTTCGTGAAGCAGTACATGACCACCAAGATATATCTGTTCCTGGCACTTGCGGCACCACTTTTGGACAATGCCTTTACAGCCTACGCAGTAAAGTCTTGCTCGGACTTCCTCCGGAGTCTTCTTAACGCCAAAGTGTTCACGTGACGTCCCATTTCTATATGTACTAAAACCTCCGGTACTTGGATTCTGGGAACAACCTACTGAAGCGTTCTCACTAATCCATTTCGATCTTCCAAGGATTGCATCACAATCCATTCTCTACCCTCAAGAAATCCCATTGTGTCAAGTACAACTCACCGGACCAATATCCCGCTAGGATGGTCGTTCCCCTCCGGTCTTCCAACCCAGTATGATACCTAGATATTTGTCATTCTTCTGTTAAGTTTGCAGCTGTAGAGACTGCCTATCGTCATTGATCACGGTAGTTTGGCCAAGTAAATCAAATTTCGTTTCTAACCGTGAACTTTATCTTCAGGGCAAGGTTGTCTCAAAAGCGCAACAGTATTACGATGACCGGTGCCAGCACACTGTTTCGTGTCGGACTCATACTCCTAGCATTTCTATCTATTTGGGGGCATGCTCTTTGGGGATTCTAAACGGTAATAGCCGGTTCATGACTGCGTGGTCGCTTCTCAGACAGGATTTTCGCCACTACAAGTACTTATAAAGGTGTTCTCCGGATTTAACCACAGCTATTGCCTCCGTAACCAAGATAAATTAACTTCTAATCAATAGTAACTTAAGATGGGCGCTGTTATCAATAAATGCTTTAGCTGTTGGAAGCATTTTGTCAATCTTTATACCAAACGTAATCACGACTTTCTTTATCAACTTGGTCAAGGGCTTTGTAATATTCGCAAACCTTGAAACGATCCCTGCATAATAAATGCGCAACCCCAGAAAGCTTCATAGTTCAGGTTTTTTGGTGTTGGCTCTAACCTTTACTGGGTCTGGCCTGACTCCATTGTGTGAAACCATATGCCTTTGGTATTTCAACTCTTTGCCAGCAGCTGCCACTCTTTTGGATTTCAGATTCGCTTCTCTTTATCTTCGAAATGCTTCTTTCAAATTTCTTAAGTGTTCCCCAACCGGCTTCCCAATAACAAGGTACGTTTTCCATATCAGCCCGCGCAAGTTGTTATCCATTAAACGCTTAAAGGTAGGTGTCCGGAGTGCTGCAGTGCTCAAATGGTACGACTGTTAATTGCCATAACCCAGTAACAATAGTGTAAGCAGTTTTTTCCCGATAATTGACTTCCATATCTACTTGCTAGTAGTCAGTCATTAATTCTAAGGTTGAATACTCTCGCGACCCTGAAAGTGTGCCTAAGATGTCGTGGATCTTTGTAAGTGGCTAACCATTCGGTTTGGTCAGTAATCCACACATAACCTTGTTGACCGTCAATCTTTTTTACAACCACAACAGGCGATTCCCAAGGGTTATCATGTCCATATCTCCAATTATTCAATGGACCATTTGACTTTCCAATGCTTCACGCAATGGTACGACATTGGCCAGAAAGCGAGTTTTCTTTACCTAGGAATATTGAATTATGCAAAACACTTGCCCTTTCCAGCAAGGTATGGACTTTAAACGTGCGAAACTACACTCACACTCTGTACTTACATTTTACCTCATCCGAACGAGGGCGTACTTTTGTGGAAAATGCTCACCTAACATTATTCAAGTGGTCCATGTCGCGAATCGAACCCTTGAAATCAACAGACATACGTGAACTTGACCCGATCCACGAAACCGTCCACATCCGAGTACCCCTACATTTGAGTTCTCCAATGCTCCACCTGAATGTACTACATTGGCCAGGAAGCGAGTTCTTTTTTTTACCTGTAAATTTAAAATTTTGTCGAACGCTTATTGTTTCAAGCAAAGTCAAACTCACACACGCGACTCATATTTTACGTTTCATCCGAACGAGGGCCTTTTTGTGAAAATTACTTGTTTAACATTTTTGAAACAGTTCGTGTTGGGAATCGAACCCAAGACCTTGGGATTAGTAGTTATACGCGAACCTATCTAACACACGCAGCCACCCACATCCCACTACCTCTGCATTTAATTTTCCAGTGCTTCACCCAAAGGTACTTCTTTTACCAGAGCGAGCTTTTTTATCAGGAAATTTAGAATTTTACCGAACCTTCGGTATTCAAAGTAAGAGAGGGGATCTTTACATACGGGATCTACTTTTAGATCTTATCCGAACGAGGTCGTACTTTTGTAAAATGCTCGTTTAACATTTTTAAGCGGTACATGTCGGGAATCAAACCTGGGACCTTGGGTGTAGCAGTCATACGCAAACTTGTCTGATTTATGAAGCTCGCCACATCTTAGTACCCCTAAATCTAAATTTACAATGCTCCATCCTAAGGTACTATATTGATCGGGAGGCAAGCTTTTTTACCTGAAAATTTCTAATTTTGCCGAACCCTTGCTATTCAAGGCAAGGTAGGACATCTTTAACGTGTGTGACAACTCTCTCTCTCTTACACACACGGACTCTATATTTTACATTTCATTCGAACAAGGACGCATTTTTGTGAAAAATGTTCGCCTAACATTTTTCAAGCAGTCCGAGTAGGGAATCAAACCCGTGACATTTAAATTAGCAGTCATACGCGAACTTGTCCGATTCGCATAACCACCCTACGTTCGAGTACCCCTGCATTTGAGTTTTCCAATGCTCCACCCGAATATACATTGCAAGTGTTTTTACCCAATAATTTTGAATTTTGTCGAACCCTAGCTGTTCCAAGCAAAGTTGGTGCTTTTAGCATGCGTGACAACCCTCACATACCGGACCTACATTTTATCTCTCATCCGAACGAGGGCGTATTTTTGTGAAAAATAATCGTCTAACATTTTTCAAACAGTCCGTGTCGGGAATCGAAACCAGGACATTGAGATTAGTAGTTATACGCGAATCTAACACATGGAGCTGCCCACTTCTGAGTACCGCCATATCAAGGTGTAAGTCCTACCAGTTGTTATTATTCAAGATGAGTAGTGGGGTAGGGCCAGTCCTAATTCAAAACGTGTTCAGACGTATTTTCCATATGTAAAATACACGTGCACCGTTTTTAATTAGGATCGGCCTTATATAATTTCAATGTAAAATAGTTGTGAAAACATTTCAATGTAAAATAATTGTGAAAACATGAATTCTTATATACTTTCAATGTAAAATACTTGTGGGCACGTTTTGAATTAGGATCAGCTTTATATTAATTTCAATGAAACATACTTCAAAACACACGTATGTTGAAAAATGTAAGTGCAGAGAAAAAATGGGTGTAGCTGTTTTGAATTCGGTTTTCTAGCGAGAAGTTACATGTGCACCATTTTGAATTAGGATCGGCGTTATATACTTTTAATGTAAAATGTGAAAACCTGAATTCTTATATACTTTCAAATGTAAAATACTTGTGGGCACGTTTTGAATTAGGATCGGCTTTATATGACTTTCAATGGAACATACATACTTTAAAACACACGTATGTTGAAAAATGTAAGTGCAGAGAAAATGTGTGTAGATGTTTTGAATTTGGTTTTCTAGCGAGAAGTTATAAAGTATGACAGATGCAAAATATCGCATTCAAGTCAATTGTGTTTAATTAAAGTGGATTCTGATTTATGTTTTTTATTTATGTTTAGAAGCTGCAAATACACATGGGCCGGTTTCAATTCAAAATGTGATCACTCTTGTGATAGGTTGAAAAGTGGGTTGGCAAAGTACGCAGATGGTGGTAATCTGCTATATAAGGAGATTGCTCCTAATATTAATTTAATTAGTCGAAGTTTACTGCATATATTTACATACAAACATGTATATAATTGATATTCAGGATTTAAATACAAGAAAACGAGTTTGTGTGTAAAGAAATTGCGGTTTTGGACTTGTTGAAAGGTGTTGTTTGGCATAAAATTTTTAAACTACCAATGCAGTCCAGTTGTTTGAGCCAAGATCATATAAAACATAACGACTGGGTGACAAAGAATATTCATGGTCTTTCTTGGGATGAATCTTCAACGACTGGAATGGTGTTATCATATATAGCGCTTTATTTGAAGCAAATTATCCTACCCGGTGAAGAAGTATTTGTGAAGGGTCTAGAAAAGAAGAAATTGATTGAAACCTATCTAATGCAAAACGTTGTAACTGATATGCTTGCACTAGGTTGTCCTAAGCTATCGGAGTTAAAAATCAACAACCGTTTAAAATATAACATCCATTGTTGTAGACACAGCAATAATAATCTGCAATGTGCAAAACAAAATACCTTGTTATTAAAAGAATGGCTTGATAATAATAAAAAACAATAGAAAGATTGTGTCTGTATTATTTATTTTAATATAATTTTACAATGTTAGCCGAAGCAAATTATCCGACCCGGTGAAGAAGTATGTATGAAGAGTCTAGAAAAGAATAAGAAATAGATGGAAACCTATCTATTGCAAAACAAAATACTTTGTTATTAAAAGAATGAGTAGTACATTATCAGGGTTTTCACCCCCACATTTCCACCAGCATCCACATTTCCACACACATCTGGACCAAATTTACATGTAAATTCCCATAAAGAGGAAATGAGGGAGATGAATCTCCTCCTGGCTCCTCCTTGCTCTCCTCCTTGCTCGGACACCCCCAACCATTTTGATTACGTCACACCCGCATTCTTTCCACCCGCGAGATAAATCTTTCTCCGCATTTCCACCCACGAGATAAACCTATCTTGTTTGGTATCAATTAATATTAGATTTTTCTCAGCTACCCAAATCTTTTTAAATTTTTTAGATATCATCACCCCCGAGGGAGCTACCCCCATTTTAAGATTTCTTACCTGTAGAGACTTTTGAGCGTTCTTATAAATTTTTTTATACATGCAATACATCTTGTTAGTCTAGAATTTTATGTAGAATTCGAATCTGTAAACAGATTTGAAATCGGACCACGCCCTGTAAAGTTATACCCCTTTAAATTCCGGAACCTCTAAATTTTGCTCTTTGCTCTATAAGCAAAACTAACAAATAGTTTTCTTCGTCTAAGCATTTTTCATCTTTCGAGATAAACCTATCTTGTTTGGTATCAATTAATATTAGAATTTTCTCAGCTACCCGAATTTCTAAGAATTTTTTAGATTGCACCATCCCCGAGGGAGCTACCCCCATTTTAAGATTTCTTACTTGTAGCGACTTTTGAGCGTTCTTATAAATTTTTTAGTCATGCAATACATCAAATTAGCTTAGAATTTTACGCAGAATCCGAATCTGTAAACAGATTTAATATCCGACCACGCCCTACAAAATTACACACATACCCTCTGCGAGATAAATCTTTCTCCACATTTCCACCCACGAGATAAACCTACCTTGTTTGGTATCAATCAATATTAGAATTTTCTAAGCTACCCAAATCTCTTTAAATTTTTCACATAGCACCATCTCTTAGAGAGCTACCCCCATTTTAAGATTTCTTACCTGTAGCGACTTTTGAGCGTTCTTATAAATTTTTTATACATGTAGCACATCTTGTTAGTCTAGAATTTTATGCACAATCCGAATCTCTAAATAGATTTAAAATCGAACGATCCCTTACCATTTTACACACACCCTTTAAATTATAAATTTCCTGCGGCTCATACATAAAAGAAAATCTAAAAACAATTCTTAAAACTTTTTTATTACAGACAATTTTACTAATACAGTTTAAATTTTGTAAAACCACATTTCTAAATACATATTTACAATTTTTATTTTAACCTAGAACTTCTCATATCGGCTTATACTTATTAATATTTATTTCTAAATAGAGCACCTTTTCCAAAGACCAACCGGACCCGCATGTTTCAAATTCCTCCGATTTTGTTCTTATGGTTTCGCTTAGGACCTCGTACATATTTTCCAGATTACTAGAAGACGTTATAACAACATTTTTGTGTTAAAGGATTTCACATCGGTAGTCTCTTCCCCATTTTGGTGTAAACGCCGTAGAGTTCGCAGTAGACTTTTATTGCTGTATGTTGTATTCTTTTTCATTTATTAATCGAATAAATCGCTCTTTCTGCTTCCAAAGAAACTCGGCACTCCATCGTCGACACTGGCGTTCTTTATGCGATAGCTAGCCATACGGTTGTTAAACGCTGTACTAACCATTTCTACACCATCGTCGTTAGTAGCGGTAACTGATGCATTTTTATGTCTGTTGCTCCTTAAGTGTGCAGCATAGGTAGTCTTTTCCATTTCGAAATCGCATACTTTACACATAATTCGTGGTTGTTTCGTACAAGTCCCTTTAACAGCTGGCGGAGCTGAACGTTTAAGGCTTAATGACATACCGTGCTGTTTTTCCTTGTGTCGCAGTAAGTTGTCCATTCTCGTAAAAGCGAAACCGCAAGACCCACAGTTTAAGTACTTTGCTGCGGGCGGATGTATAAGCTTAACCGTGGACGATGTTGCACCACGACATTTGTTCTGGTGCCGTTTGAGAGCATTTTTCCAGGTATAGGAAGCACCGCAAGAGTTGCACTTAAAAACGTTTGCAGATACCATTTTAGTACAAAACAAAATCCGCACTATAGCACTTTGGTTAAACTTGTAAGCGAACTAACTTATAACTAAAGAGTTTATTCTTGCGCACCGGCTTTATGTACCCTATAGAATGCAAACCGAAGGTTTCGAAGACACCGAACGAAGTCTCGGATTCAGCGGGAGACTAAATGAGGTCATAATCCTTGCTGCTCGTCCAATACATTTAGCGCCAATGCATGCACCTGGGTCGCATCGTCGATGGTGCGAATGCCGTTAGTAGAAACATCGGAAACGTCTTCCATGTTATACGGATCGCGTGCATATTAAAAATCCAAAGGGTGATATAACACGCACACAAATTGTCTGCAAGTCGTGCTGTAGAAGATGCAGTGCTACTATAACCAAAAACTTAATAAAAACACTTTAAACCTTTGCTAAGGAAATACCAAACTTGTCTACGGAATACTTACTAATAAACCAATTTAATTTTAAATAACTTCTACGTCATATTTTAGGAAATGGACGGCTTGAATATTTTCTAAATGAATCACCAAGCGAAAGTATATGCTTAGCAGTATTAAAATTGACCATTAATTTCCAATTTTTACGACCGTGGTTAATTATAGATTAAAATTTAATTTGTGCACGTTCGAGCTTCCCGTAAACTAACATATTTTAGAGCAACAATGCGCTGTATAATACATGCATACCCCTTCGCCGCGCTACTGCTATTCTTGTAATTGCTAGAAAAAGTCACTCTCCTTCTTACTGTTAGGACCGATGCAAAGCACCAATTTTTTATACTTTCTATAGCACATCGCGCGCTTTTTCGTATGATAATTAAATTTGCTTCTGTAGGCTTTTACACTTTCGCATAGCGGTCAATCGCACGTAATGATTTCTAGAACCGGTAAGTACTCGATATCACTCCAATAGAGAATTAGATGCTCGATGTCTGTCAATTTCCGATTCCCTCGTAAAGGTAGGAAAAACCCAGTCAATAATCCATTATACTTCAACCCGCTCCTGTTCTGATAATTTACAAACATTTTCAAACGACAATGGGCCGAGAATTTTAAACCTCCGAGGGATCTTTAAGTCGTGATCAATTACACATCCGAGCTACACGTAAACTAACATATTTTGCAGCAACTGTATAATACATGCATACCCCTTCTCTGCGCTACTGCTATTCTTGTAGTTGCTTGAAAAAATCAGTCGCCCTTTTTACTGCTAGGGCCGCTAAACAGCACCATTCCATACTTTCTTTATAAGTGTAGCACATCGCGCACTTTTTGTCGGATAATTAAATTTTTGTTTATGTAGGCCTTTACACTTTCGCTTATTTAAACATCTAATACAATTGATTAACCACTTTCGATTATTCTAACGGAGACCACCATACGCACCGTTCTTTTTAATTCCAACGATCCTATGGGCTTCCACGCACTAACACCTGACGTATCTTTCCTACTATTTGTTAAACAAAAACTACCGGTATTACCATTGTGGACGTAAGCAGATGTTTGTGGATGTGTACGAGAGTATGTATCCATATACATTAACCAGTCTAAGCTATTTTATTTAGTCCACGAAAACTACTATTTTTCTAAACCACAATTAATAATCGCCTTTATAGGTTCCACATTTCTACCATTACCCAATGACTGGTGCTACGTACATGGAATCTTTAATTTCTTATTGGAGAGAATAAGAATTCTCCCACGCACTGCAGCGTAGTTGCATGCCCACCCCTTTTGGGAATATATGCTCGTTATAAGTTGTAACACCCGCGGTTTTACTTAACTACACTTCGTGAGACCCCTTTAATCTTTATAATCGTATCTTTCTCGCTTACAATACACTCGGACTTAGCCCTACTACCAACAAATTCTAATACTGGACCCCCATTAAATATGTCTTTAATTTTCCCTACAACTTTTTTTGTTGACAAGTGTTATATTGTATTTATTATTTGCGGGGTAGTCACTCTTTTAAGATAAATATATTTTGCTAGGTATCAACTAATATTAAATTTTTCTAGGGACCCCCAAACCTGTAAATGGATTTTAAATAGAACCACCTCTTACAAAGTTATGCCTTTTAAAGACCCCAAACCTCTAATTTTTGCTCATCTTTATTTAACACCATTTTTAAAAGGAAAAATTAATAGGTTATGTCAGCGCCGCGGCGCTGACCTAACCTATTAATTTTTCCTTTTATCTAACCTAGGTCCACACTTGGTTTTTAATGGAAAAACTCATTAAAAAGCAATTAGTGCTAATGGGTTTTTAATGAGAACACTCATTAAAAAGCAATTAGATCATATGGTCATGTGGTCATATGGTCATGTGGTCATGTGGTCATATGGTCATGTGATCATGTGGTCATATGGTCATGTGGTCATGGGGCAATTTCACCCTATGGGGTAATTTCACCCTAACTTAACATCCTACATATATCCGGATATATGTCGATGCGCATCCCTGTCGGCTTAGGTCGGATAACAACATATTCGACTATCTTCGGCAATATACGTCCCCATTCTGTAGAATACATAAGAGAACAATTTTTTCGTATTCAATTTAGTATTCGATAGTAGCTAGAACGGTAAACATGAGCGTCTCAAAGGTGATTAACGTTTCTCAACTTCTTGGGAATAAAGTGAAACCGACAAATGAGCGATTTGGATTATGGCTGTTGACAGAAAATATGTGCAACAATAATCTGGTAACAGATATTGGTAATATTTGTTATGTCGAAGGCGAGCAGATGCTGACTGGTGGACTACACACACCAATTACAGAACCATTTTGTGACAATATAATGTTGGTTAAAATTTGCGACTTTTCTGACGCCGAACAAACCTCTGCAAGCAAAAGGATGTTTATCTTAAAAAAAGAAATTTGTGGTGCATTTAACAGCTATCTACGAAGAAAGTTTGACCGATTTGTTTCCGCTAGGCATGGTGTTAAAGCTAAGCTTCCGTTTTCTCTGGAAAGCACTAACAAGATGGGCCAGAGAGTAAAAGAAATTATCGGAAAAGAAGACCTCGAATGCATTAATAAAAAATTCCAAAATCCTATATGTGTTCCATACAAAGTGGAACTAGCAGATGTTAAGTTGGAAACTTTATTAGAGGAACTACCAGATATATTAGACGAACTCGAAAAAGATTATTTCTATCTTTTTGACATGGATGTAACCCAAGATTTTGCGGGTATATTTAGCAAGATGGAGATGTGTAATTATTTAACTACAAACCATAACTTTTGCTATAAGGGCGAATACGAAGAAAAGTGTAATATTATAGTTGACAACGATAAAACTGTAGGAATTGATTGTTTAACATGGCTAACAACCAATGCAAGAATTAAGATATACAACAAATTTGTGTGTCAGATAACAAGTCCTGGTGTTAATAAACAACTTGGCAATCATATACTAGATTTTTTACGTTGTCCGGATGTACGTTTAAGGGAAACATTTGCGTCTACTTTGGCCAAACAACATGGTATTACGCGATTGGAAGCGACAATATACAACTGTGCAATTGGAAGCTATGTCAGTGCGGAACGGTGTATAATCCTTAAAAGACTGTTTAACGTTATTGGAAGATAGTAAGTTATACTTCCTAAAGGCGCCAATGTACTCGGTACCACTTGCCAAAATGTGGAGTAAGCTATCGGACAAGCTACAAAATAGTTGCTGTTTAGTGTATAAAAACCTACTACAGTACGTGTATTGGGGGAATGGTAATACAAAGAAATTGACGGGCTTGCAAATTAAGTTGTCCGAAAAACCAAAAGAAAGGGAAACATTGATAAAGTATGTGCTTTCGGCTTTTAGTTTTAACTATTTACCTGTAAATTATTTGGAGATAGTAGAGGAGGAAGACAGTCAAGATAAAATAAAAATCTTACACAAGTGCTACATTAAAGCAGGTATTACATATTTTACACAATCTGCCACACCATATTCTACAATTCCAAAAGAAATACTCATTTCGGAATTGGGATTGATAAATACACCTAACATTCGCCCAGAGGTTGTACGACAACGCGCAAATATTGGTAGTAAACTCTATCCGTTTACGCTAAAGGAAATTACCCCATTATGTATGCCATACGCTATAAGTGGAAGGAAAAGACAACTGGAATTAGAGGAAATGGATGCAAAAGGCGAAAATTGGACTACATGGAAAACACTGCGACAATACGCGAACAATACAAAGATGTGTTAGACAAAGAACATCTTATTAGAGAAAATGAGGAAGAATTAAAAGATTATTTTATGTGTCGATGGACTGACTTAGATACATCCGGGTTGTACAAGTTGTATGCATTTGCGGTTAGTAAGAAAGACTCTTTTAGTTATGTAGGTGTTCTTGCAGAAAAGGATGGTACTAAATCCGTATACTTTTTAAAAGGTTATTCTAAAAACGTATTTATCAAAATGGCAGATAACAAAGACGAACTAAGGAATGCGGGTTTCGTAACCTTGGCGCACACCACACGCAAGGGGGTTCCGCTAAACATTGTATATTTACCTAGTAAAGAACCTTTCGGATCATTTAAAACCGAGGGTCTTACAACCTATAACAACCATATATTCCCAAAAGTGGTGGATATGCAACTACACAACGGTGTGTGGGAGAAAAAGGATTTCCTCCAATACCGACAAGAAGAAGTCGATCAAGCTAACAAGATACGTATGCAGGATATAGTGGGAAAGCTGCGATTAAAAGATTGTCACAAGCTGCAAGAATTACACGAAGGAATGGATCTGGTTGTCGGTGGAATCAAAGACTTTAAATATAGAGGCAAACTTCGGTACATTTTACAATTCGAAAACCTAGACGGTCTTTATTTATCAAACTATTGGTTAGAAAAGGAGATAGAAGACTTGGGTGTTGATTTAAATTTTAAGCTGCGAATAAAATTAGATAAAATTAAAACCACTGCAAACAAACATAAAGAAAGGACTGTCTTCTGTGTATAACTTTGTATTAAAATTAAGTTAAATGACTCCATGCTTGGTATTAAATATTTTCAAATTTGTTATGTATAATGTCGGAATAAACATTTTATAATAGTATATAACATTGTTCCTTATTTATAAAAGGCTGTAACGTTACCCCGAAATAGCAGTCGCACAGAAAGGGGTGCTCATGGGCAGCGAGCATGGGCAGGGGTGCGTACGCGCATGGGCGCGCATGGGCAGGGGTGTGCATGCGCAGGGGTGCTCATGGGCTGGGATGTGTCTGGGCGTACACGAGGGAGGCGGATGTTAACAGTCACCGAGCATCCAATTCTTTATTTGGTGTGGAGTACTTGCCTGCGTATGTATCCGGAGTAAAAACACGATTTGTACACGCAGATAATTAATAAAATTAGTTTATCGAGCGAAGATCACAAAAGGTATATCATTCCTAATAGTACAACAATCTACGCATGGAGGGTGTAAAGATATAAGATAGTTGTTTATATTTTGTAAATCTATTGTATATATTAGTTTTAAGACTCCATAATTTTTAAGTTCTTCTCCCACCTTCCAAATCCTTCCGGCTTCTATCCTGGTTGACAGAGTATACGTGTTATCTCCACGTGGTATTCGCGGGACACTGCGGTTTTAGATTTCTTGGGAAACGGTTGGCTAAGGCATATGTCTTGGGTAGCGAAAAGGTTTTAAAATGGTGTTAAATAAAGATGAGCAAAAATTAGAGGTTTGGGGTCTTTAAAAGGCATAACTTTGTAAGAGGTGGTTCTATTTAAAATCCATTTACAGGTTTGGGGGTCCCTAGAAAAATTTAATATTAGTTGATACCTAGCAAAATATATTTATCTTAAAAGAGTGACTACCCGCAAATAATAAATACAATATAACACTTGTCAACAAAAAGTTGTAGGAAAATTAAAGACATATTTAATGGGGTCCAGTATTAGAATTTGTTGGTAGTAGGGCTAAGTCCGAGTGTATTGTAAGCGAGAAAGATACGATTATAAAGAAGTGTAGTTAAGTAAAACCGCGGGTGTTACAACTTATAACGAGCATATATTCCCAAAAGGGGTGGGCATGCAACTACGCTGCAGTGCGTGGGAGAATTCTTATTCTCTCCAATAAGAAATTAAAGATTCCATGTACGTAGCACCAGTCATTGGGTAATGGTAGAAATGTGGAACCTATAAAGGCGATTATTAATTGTGGTTTAGAAAAATAGTAGTTTTCGTGGACTAAATAAAATAGCTTAGACTGGTTAATGTATATGGATACATACTCTCGTACACATCCACAAACATCTGCTTACGTCCACAATGGTAATACCGGTAGTTTTTGTTTAACAAATAGTAGGAAAGATACGTCAGGTGTTAGTGCGTGGAAGCCCATAGGATCGTTGGAATTAAAAAGAACGGTGCGTATGGTGGTCTCCGTTAGAATAATCGAAAGTGGTTAATCAATTGTATTAGATGTTTAAATAAGCGAAAGTGTAAAGGCCTACATAAACAAAAATTTAATTAACCGACAAAAAAGTGCGCGATGTGCTACACTTATAAAGAAAGTATGGAATGGTGCTGTTTAGCGGCCCTAGCAGTAAAAAGGGCGACTGACTTTTTCAAGCAACTACAAGAATAGCAGTAGCGCAGAGAAGGGGTATGCATGTATTATACAGTTGCTGCAAAATATGTTAGTTTACGCGTAGCTCGGATGTGTAATTGATCACGACTTAAAGATCCCTCGGAGGTTTAAAAATTCTCGGCCCATTGTCGTTTGAAAAATGTTTGTAAATTATCAGAACAGGAGCGGGTTGAAGTATAATGGATTATTGACTGGGTTTTTCCTACCTTTTACGAGGGAATCGGAAATTGACAGACATCGAGCATCTAATTCTCTATTGGATCGATATCGAGTACTTACCGGTTCTAGAAATCATTACGTGCGGCCGAGCGCTATACGAAAGTGTAAAAGCCTACAGAAGCAAATTTAATTATCATACGAAAAAGCACGCGATGTGCTATAGAAAGTATAAAAAAATTGGTGCTTTGCATCGGTCCTAACAGTAAGAAGGAGAGTGACTTTTTCTAGCAATTACAAGAATAGCAGTAGCGCGGCGAAGGGGTATGCATGTATTATACAGCGCATTGTTGCTCTAAAATATGTTAGTTTACGGGAAGCTCGAACGTGCACAAATTAAATTTTAATCTATAATTAACCACGGTCGTAAAAATTGGAAATTAATGGTCAATTTTAATACTGCTAAGCATATACTTTCGCTTGGTGATTCATTTAGAAAATATTCAAGCCGTCCATTTCCTAAAATATGACGTAGAAGTTATTTAAAATTAAATTGGTTTATTAGTAAGTATTCCGTAGACAAGTTTGGTATTCCCTTAGCAAAGGTTTAAAATGTTTTTATTAAGTTTTTGGTTATAGTAGCACTGCATCTTCTACAGCACGACTTGCAGACAATTTGTGTGCGTGTTATATCACCCTTTTGGATTTTTAATATGCACGCGATCCGTATAACATGGAAGACGTTTCCGATGTTTCTACTAACGGCATTCGCACCATCGACGATGCGACCCAGGTGCATGCATTGGCGCTAAATGTATTGGACGAGCAGCAAGGATTATGACCTCATTTAGTCTCCCGCTGAATCCGAGACTTCGTTCGGGTGTCTTCGGAAACCTTCGGTTTGCATTCTATAGGGTACATAAAGCCGGTGCGCAAGAATAAACTCTTTAGTTATAAGTTAGTTCGCTTACAAGTTTAACCAAAGTGCTATAGTGCGGATTTTGTTTTGTACTAAAATGGTATCTGCAAACGTTTTTAAGTGCAACTCTTGCGGTGCTTCCTATACCTGGAAAATGCTCTCAAACGGCACCAGAACAAATGTCGTGGTGCAACATCGTCCACGGTTGCTTATACATCCGCCCGCAGCAAAGTACTTAAACTGTGGGTCTTGCGGTTTCGCTTTTACGAGAATGGACAACTTACTGCGACACAAGGAAAAACAGCACGGTATGTCATTAAGCCTTAAACGTTCAGCTCCGCCAGCTGTTAAAGGGACTTGTACGAAACAACCACGAATTATGTGTAAAGTATGCGATTTCGAAATGGAAAAGACTACCTATGCTGCACACTTAAGGAGCAACAGACATAAAAATGCATCAGTTACCGCTACTAACGACGATGGTGTAGAAATGGTTAGTACAGCGTTTAACAACCGTATGGCTAGCTATCGCATAAAGAACGCCAGTGTCGACGATGGAGTGCCCGAGTTTCTTTGGAAGCAGAAAGAGCGATTTATTCGATTAATAAATGAAAAAAGAATACAACATACAGCAATAAAAGTCTACTGCGAACTCTACGGCGTTTACACCAAAATGGGGAAGAGACTACCGATGTGAAATCCTTTAACACAAAAATGTTGTTATAACGTCTTCTAGTAATCTGGAAAATATGTACGAGGTCCTAAGCGAAACCATAAGAACAAAATCAGAGGAATTTGAAACATGCGGGTCCGGTTGGTCTTTGGAAAAGGTGCTCTATTTAGAAATAAATATTAATAAGTATAAGCCGATATGAGAAGTTCTAGGTTAAAATAAAAATTGTAAATATGTATTTAGAAATGTGGTTTTACAAAATTTAAACTGTATTAGTAAAAATTGTCTGTAATAAAAAAGTTTTAAGAATTGTTTTTAGATTTTCTTTTATGTATAAGCCGCAGGAAATTTATAATTTAAAGGGTGTGTGTAAAATGGTAAGGGATCGTTCGATTTTAAATCTATTTAGAGATTCGGATTGTGCATAAAATTCTAGACTAACAAGATGTGCTACATGTATAAAAAATTTATAAGAACGCTCAAAAGTCGCTACAGGTAAGAAATCTTAAAATGGGGGTAGCTCTCTGGGGATGGTGCTATGTGAAAATTTAAAGAGATTTGGGTAGCTTAGAAAATTCTAATATTGATTGATACCAAACAAGGTAGGTTTATCTCGTGGGTGGAAATGTGGAGAAAGATTTATCTCGCAGAGGGTATGTGTGTAATTTTGTAGGGCGTGGTCGGATATTAAATCTGTTTACAGATTCGGATTCTGCGTAAAATTCTAAGCTAATTTGATGTATTGCATGACTAAAAAATTTATAAGAACGCTCAAAAGTCGCTACAAGTAAGAAATCTTAAAATGGGGGTAGCTCCCTCGGGGATGGTGCAATCTAAAAAATTCTTAGAAATTCGGGTAGCTGAGAAAATTCTAATATTAATTGATACCAAACAAGATAGGTTTATCTCGTGGGTGGAAATGCGGAGAAAGATTTATCTCGCGGGTGGAAAGAATGCGGGTGTGACGTAATCAAAATGGTTGGGGGTGTCCGAGCAAGGAGGAGAGCAAGGAGGAGCCAGGAGGAGATTCATCTCCCTCATTTCCTCCTTATGGGAATTTACATGTAAATTTGGTCCAGATGTGTGTGGAAATGTGGATGCTGGTGGAAATGTGGGGGTGAAAACCCTGATAATGTACTACTAGAATGGTTTGATAATACTAAAAAAACAATAGAAAAAATTGTGTCTGTATTATTATTGTAGTCAGTAAGAAATCTTTAATGCTGATGTCTGCAGAAAAAAAAACAATTAAACTCAGACAGCACGAATGGGACTCTCAACCCTGAAAGCAATTATAATTGATCAACGCAATAGCTCTTTACTGGTTTTACACCATTTAACAAATTGTACAGATATCTCGAAAATTTTGCCAAAGACAGACAGACAAATAGACAAACAGACTGTACCAATTTTCTCATTCTCGCTTTTAAAGAATAACAAGTCGTAGTTATTAAATCGCGAACTCAGTTTATCTGCAAGAAATATATAAACGAGGAAATTTATGAAATGCTCCAACTTAAAAGAAACTAGAAATAAATCTATTGAAATATATGCTAACGTTGCAATTGGTGGATCTGCTCACGGAGTAAACAATTTTTTCAAGCACTTCATTTGGATTGACTATAAACTACTCAATAATTTTAACCTAACCACTATCATTATTCTTTCCTGACAAGGGCAATTTTAAAAAAAGTTTTCATTTTTGATTTGTTCTATAGAACACAACTACAACTTGACAATAAAGATTGAGCGATTATCACACACATATCTTGAGTATATATAAAGATATTAAACAACAAGAACAGCAGAAAATTCAACCCATGTCCGACAGCTTTTTTTCTTGTCAACGATAGTCTAGTCTAATGCTTCTTCAGCATTTGCATTTCCATAGTTACGTACTGAAGTCAACTCTGCAATTTTAGATCACATGCATTTCTAATTTCAATTGCAAAAATATAAAAGCATCTATTTAAAATGCATTTCTAACTTTAATCGCAAAAATGAGAGCATCTATTGGAAATATGCACTCAGATTAAAAGTCAAAAATTGTTTTACACCGTTCTGTAAACTGAGATTACGTAGTTATTAAATCGGGAGTAATGTGAAATGAAACACACAATGTATTTTTCTTTATTGTAATTTATAAAATACATACATATATATATATATATATATATATATATATATATATATATATTACTCATATTTAGACCAGGGTAGAAAATTAAATAATCACATCAAATAATTTTAATCACTGTGTAGAAGCTTTGGGAAAAGATACATAACTCGCGTTATTAAATAAAAGCGTGAAGCATAAAAATTCATTCGTTTCATTAAAAATAAGAGATTTAAATTATGTACAAGACGCTTTATATAAAAAAGGAAGCAGTATTAGAAAACTTTACGTGTAATTTAATTATTTCTAATAAAGAAACAAATGGAAATTACGTGCAAAATTTATATTAATTAACCCTATTTTAAGTAACCGGTATTAAAACGTACAGATAATAATTAATATTTAGTTAGGATTCACTAAAATTTAAAGGGTATTAATTTTAATTGAAGTTAATTGAACCGTTAGTAACATATAATATCTATAAAAACTTGTAAAAACCCAATAAAATAAAGCTCTGAGAATTAATATTATGTTTGAACACCTGCGTAGTTTAAAAGTCACGTACGGCGAAAATGTTGCAGATAATTAATGGTTACAAAGAATCTTGGAGAAACCGTGGCTTAATATTCACGAGAAGGTGCGATACGGGGTTATTTAACCCAGATAGTCCACATGGACTGAAATAATCGATAATAAGGAATATCAATTTGCACTAATAAGAGCAGGGTAGATAGAGACAGATAATAGGCGCAAGACCGAGACACATATAGTAAAAAGGCGTGAGTAGAGCAACGTCATGGGGTTGCGATTGGTTGAAAGTAAAAGGCAAAATTGAGAGGTAGAAATAACATTTCTGTATAAAATTTAATTAGGTATTCTCAGACGTTGCGTGCCGTGTGGAAATTTTCTGAGATTTAACTGGGGCGAGTACAAAATTCGTAAAAATCGCATGCCGAGCTGCGGAATGGGAACATAGCAGACGAAATTCTTTAGAATTGTCCGTTTTGGGGAACAGACCGACAGACAGGCTAACCGCTATATATACGGAGGTTAATATGGACAAGCTCTCTTAGATCTTCGACTTGATTGAACGAGTTAAACAGTGCTTTTTAGTTTTCCGGTTTTAATATTAAATAATTTAAACAGTTTGCTCGAATATTATGTGATTTAAAACAGCTTGTTCTTTACGTGCTACAATGAATGTACGTTAGTGCACTTAGAAAAGAAGATACAAGGTAATAAAGTTTAGTATCACTGTACCAATTGGTAAAAATTTACAACGACAAATATATACACAAAAGTAGGCAGTTTTGGCGTATATTGGTGAAAGAAGTATGAATTTCTTTGTTATTTTCGGGGTATTAATAATTAAATGGTGCATAAACGTGTCTGGATCCACAAGACTAGGGTCAGATATACACAGATTAGTTCCGGAAAAGCCCTGAAACAACTTTAAATAAATGGTGATGGAGAAAATTTTTAAAGCGTTGAGAATCAGAAGCCGTAAATATAACCCAGTTGGAATGGTGTGATTAACAAAAGGGACGATGTACATTGAAGCTACGAGTGCAAGTAACCTTCAGGTAAATTATACTATTTTGTTTGAACTTTGATATTTTGTGTGTGTTGAATAACTTTATAATTGATTTACTCAAAATGGACAGTAGTGAAATGGTACTAACAATAATATTTTAATTTTAAGGTGAAATTTGCTTGTTTAAGTAGAAAGGGGTATTTAGTATTGATGTTCTGGATTATGATGAAAATTTAGGGTATGTCTTTGAGCTCAATTAGACGAACCTGGTTAATTAACGTAAAGGGTGGTAGATGCTCCTTTGTACTCAGACTCCGGTCTGCATATATTGTTATAGTAATTAGTAGGCATCCTACAAGGACTTTAATTCTGGATGCACATTAAAATGATAATGAATTTAATTTTGAAATTTTCTGATATTAAAATTTATGCTGAATTTTAATTTTGAAATTTTAATGTATTGTGAATATTGATATAAATAGAGTTAACGTTGATGTTTGTGGTAGGAATGTGTTTGTTTTTTTATGTATGAGGATGAAAGTTATCTAGAGGAGCAGCCGAGGCGATTAACAGAAGAAAGTCAATGGACCAACACAGTTAAGGTAATGAATAGCTTTTTGTAGGATTCACAGCATTCTTGACATCCAATTCGTAGGGGCTCGATTCGAAAAGCGGAGTACCCGGATTTTGGTGGTATCACAGCATTCTTGACGCACAATCTGTGGGGCTCGATTCTGATACAGAGGTTTCACAGCATTCTATATATATATATATATATATATATATATATATATAATGTTATGTACTCTAGAATAAACATACTATAATTCACCTAAGTTCCCAAATATAAAGAACAGTTCTAACTCACTCCAACTCTGAACGGTAAAAAAAAATATTGCATTATCAGTTCTATGAGGGCTGTCTTCTTCATCTTTGACCCGCGTCGTTTCTGGTTGTTCTTCTTCTTCGTGTTCACTAAAAAAAGATTCAAATGAATATTAGACCAAGTAAATGCATTAAGAAAATTAAATCTATATATTAAGCTAACGAATACATACTCTGTATTGGTGTCATCAGGCCGTACGTTGCAATTGGTGGATCTGCTCACGGCGTCAACGATTTTTTTCTCCAGTACTTAATTTGGATTGGCTATAAACTACTCAATAATTTTAACCCAATTACTATTATTATTCTTTCCTGACAAGGATAATTAAAAAAAAAGGTTTTCATTTTTGATTTGTTCTATAGAACACACAACTACAACTTAGCAATAAAGATTGAACGATTATCACACACACACATATCTTGAGTATATAAGGATATTAAACAACAAGAATAGCAGAAAATTCAACTCATGTAAGCAAGAATTTAATGCTAAGATATTGTCTAGATAGCAATTGTAGAAATATGTAATCTATAAAAAATTTAATAAAGCCAGTCATGTATAAATTTTTTTAATGCTGACATCTACAGAAAAATAAAAAGCGAGAAATTTAATGGTAACATCAGCAGAATAATAAATAAATCCACTTAGTCAGCATTAATGGAAGACCGGTATGGCTTCGAAACGGTGCACGCGTATATACCATATTTTAAAATTAAAGTTGTCAATTGCAAAACAAAAAAAAATTAAATTTTACCTAGAAAACATGTGAAATATTTACTTTTTTTCAGTACAACTGAAAGAACTTGACTTTTATACATTTTTTTAATCGATATCATAGACTTTTTTTCTATACTGTTGGTAAAATCTACGTGAAGTATTTATATTAAATAATAAACTGACCTGTTAGAAAAAATTAAAAATTTGCATCGTTTTCTGAAAAAAAATTGCATACTTTTTTCAGTACAACTGAAAGAACTTGACTTTTATACATTTTTTTAATCGATATCAGACTGTACAGAAACAGCAATGTTTAATTAGGTCAGTCAAACATGATGTGTTTACTAATAAACAAAAACAAAATTGTTCTTATTCCAAGTGATGATAAAAGAATTCTTAGTACCTCAACCACTGATACTTACTATTTGCCTATTTTGGAGTATTGATTACAAAAATTACATACGACAGCGAGTACTGTGTTAAAAATTGTTTTCGTTGCAGAAAGTAACATCAATACCCGTCAATATTACTGTATTAGTCGATTAAGGCATGAGTTAATTTTTTACTACGTTTCTTTTTATTCGCTTAAGGCAATGCAGAGAAAAAGTTTGAATTGGCAACATTTTTTTATAATAAAATAAACCTTGATACAAAATCACATTCAGTTTTACTGAAAAGTAAATCGGAGGAGATTGCTAACTATACGGTGTTATAATATTTTTATATATCTGTGTGAATAAACTCACAAAGCGCCAAATGAGCGGTTTGTCTAACTGATTTTTTAACTTAAAGCGATTGACATTCATTTCAAACAAGTATTAATTAAGGTCATATAAAAGACCAAAAATTTTATTATATAAATAACGTTGTGTAATTTAAATTTCATTACGTAGCATTCGTTGAATTTTAAAAAATTATTTTATACCTCCATCATGAGTTAGTTTTACTACGTGCTATAATGAATCCTTTAACTGATGAAGAAATGAATTGCTTTAACAAAGTTTTATGGAAAATGTCATGCGTTGCACATTGCATATTCTATAGTGCGTGTAAATTAATATACAACATTGACGGTTTAATCTGAGACATTTTTTCAAAATTTGCTTTATTTTTTATTAAATTTTTTTATATGTAACCATAAAAAATAGCGCTGTAATGATAGTGTATTTTCTGTACACACAGCATAAATCAAAGGTCGTATAAAAAAAACATTTGATTACTATACTGCAAGCAAGCAAATTTTTTCAGTAAACGCAGCTGAATGAAAAATGATGTTGAATGCTAATTCATTTACAGTTTTTTGCTTTTGTCAGATGATATTTTTGTATAAATAGTAAATAAAGCTGTACATATATTAAGTAGTGTATTGATTTGTATAGAATCATGAATTCTGAAACCGTGGCCGAAATTAGTAGCGCTATTTTGAAATTAACTGTGAAATGCGTAAATCTAATCAGATCAGTCGATGCAATAACGAAACACATTATAATTATCAAAGCAAATATTAGTATATTGAAGCTTGCTATTAGAAATAAGGTATACGAAGACAATCGTCAGGAAAATCCTAGTAGGCTGGAATCTAATTTGGCACAACTTAAAAGTTACTTTGTACGATTGAGGCACTTGAAACGCTCTTTGGAATATCAAGGTAAAGGTATTGATGCAACGCTTTCTAGAAGTGATATTCGAAAAAATCTGATTTGGCATGATGTACAATCTTGTTTTGGAAGTCGAATAATTACGGGACTTATTACCAATTTAAGTTATAGAGATCCTCTAGTGTTCTTAGACAAGGCGTTTGCTAGTTTTAAACGCAAGATTGTTGCTTGCTTAAAAAAGTCAATGTTGAAAGTTAATGTAATATTGACCGCTAACTTTGTTAAGCCTACAACTGGCGAAATAGATTTGAAGACGTTTCCTACTGCAAATCGTCACATCGATATAAATACCAATCTCAAGCGGTGGTATAAGGAGAACGTATTAGACAAGATTTCGAAGCGATTAGAGGAATTTAGCGAAAAGGATTCAGGTTGGGCAATCCAAGAAGTTTTACACTTGAAGGTAAATATAAACAATCATGATCCACTTAAAGGAGGCTGTTCAACGTTTGTTCCGGTTCCGGACTTATAAACAATACCACAATGTTTCTTGATTTTATATTAAAAGTTCCTTTCAAAGCAAGTGGAGCCCACGACATTCAAACATGGAAGTATTTATTAATTGTATTTAATAAATCCTGATTAGAAAAAAGTATTATGATAGTTGCTCAATCAAAAGTGAAAGAGGATATAGTAAATGAACTTCATAAACCAGCAAGAATAAATTTCAAGAGACGCAAAGTGATAGTAAAAGGTTTAAATGACCTTCTTCAGACCGATTTGATTGAAATGCTACCATTTTCGCAAACAAACAAAGGATTTAATTACATTTTAGTAGTTATTGATTGTTTCTCCAAATACGTATGGGCTGTACCACTTAAAAGTAAAACGGGTATTGATGTTACTGCTGCAATGAAAACAATTTTAAATAAATTTAAAAATCCACCAAGAAATTTGCAGTCTGATTTTGGTAAAGAATATTATAACAAACACTTTCAATCCTTAATGCAGACATATGGCATAAACCATTATAGTGTTTTTTCTACAAAGAAAGCATGCATGGTGGAACGTGTAATTAGAACTTTAAAGGGGAAAATGTGGCGCTTGTTTAACCTGAACGGTTCTTACAATTGGATAAAAAATTTAAGCGATATTGTGAAACAATACAACAATACAGTTCACAATACTATCGGTGTCAAACCTGTAAAAGTTGATAAATCAAATGAAAAAACTATTCTTAAATCATCATTTACCCACATCAAACTTGCAACCAAAATACCAAAATATTCAATTAAAGACAGTGTGAGGATTAGTAAACACAGGAAGCATTTACGAAAGGTTACACACAAACTGGTCAAATGAAATTTTAAGATTAAAAAGGAAACGTAACCAATCCGACAACATATATATTAGAAGATCAAGACGAGAAAGAAATCAAAGGTGCATTTTATGAAACTGAGTTGCAAAAGGTTAAACATCCAGGAATTTACCTGGTAGAAAAAGTCCTAAGAAAGAGTGGAAATAAAGTCTTTGTAAAATGGTTAGGCTTCTCTAACGTACACAATAGCTGGATCGATAAAAAATAATGTTTGCTAGAAGTTGTTATAATAGTTAATAAGGCTAACATTGTAAAATTATATTAAAATAAATAATACAGACAAAATCTTTCTATTGTTTTTTATTATTATATAGCCATTCTTTTAATAAAAAAGAATTTTGTAAGGCTAACATTGCAAAATTATATTAAAATAAATAATACAGACGAAATCTTTCTATTGTTTTTTATTATCAAGTCATTCTTTAAATAAAAAAAGGTATTTTGTTTTGCGCATTGCAGATTATTATTGTTGTGTCTACAACAATGGATGTTATATTTTAAAAACGATTGTTGATCTTTAACCCCGATAGCTTAGGACAACCTAGTGCAAGCATATCAGTTACAATGTTTTGCATTAGATAGGTTTCAATCAATTTCTTCTTTTCTAAACCCTTCACAAATAATACTTCTTCACCGGGTAGGATAATTTGCTTCAAATAAAGCGCTATATATGATAACACCATTCCAGCCGTTGTTTCTACAATCGTTAGGACTGCATTTATTTAATTAAAAAGTAAAATGAATAGTGAAATACTGAACGTGCGTGAAAAAAGTTTACTTCGACAATGCAATTGTTAATATTGAAAAACATACTCATCAACCTTATGTAACACATGTTTAAACAATAACAAACTGAATTTTTTTTAAACAGAACGGTTACTACTACTATTTTTCTCTACAATACATTTATGCTAATATAGTTCAACTCGGGTAGATTGAAAGGTATCCTATTTTTAGATAAATCCAAAACGAAAAACTGTGTACTTGTGCAGGTATAAACATAACACTGAAGTTTTTATAACTAAAAAATATTATATGTTAATCGAGATAAAATAAATTGCATTCTTTATTTGAGCTAGTGGTTGAAGCTTTACAAGTCATTTCTGTGTGTATAGTTATACCCCAAGGTTTTAGTATCAATGGTTGAGGTACTAAGAATTCTTTTATCATCACTTTGATTAAGAACAATTTTGTTTTTGTTTAATAGTAAAGACATCATGTTTTGACTGATCTAATTAAACATTGCTGTTTCTGTACAGTCTCTTTATAAAACAAAGCATTCTTATAATCAGCAAAAGAAATTTGCTTAATACTTGCTAAGGAAGATCCCTTTGACTTTTTTTAATTATCCTATTCTGAACTCTGTAAGTGTACATTTTAGATCTAAGCCCTACAAACTCTAGCATGGTGTCATCTAAAAATTCTAATTCTCCATATGGAAGATATTCAGACATTGCAGCCCCATATAAATTATTAACATCAAAATACATTAAATATTTAGAATTAATATTCTGTCTTTTAATGCAATTGGAATTGTATCGTAATACTGAATCAAAATGTGAATAGCTATAAAGTCCGAAACGGGAACAAACGTTGAACACCCTCTTTAAGCAGATCATGATTGTTTATATTTACCTTCGAGTGTAACACTTCACTGTTAAAATTTAAAATTTCACTACTAACTTTAGAACTAGCTAAATTACTTTATACATAAATATGTTCTGATGTAAGCAAAATAGCTATAAAATTAGACATTTGCAATTTTTCAGAAAAATAAAGTAAATTCGAAATCTTGCCTGAACAAAGCACGTTCATCAGCAGAAAAATTAATACTAAATTTTAATTTCCAATAACAAAAATCTCACGTCATTTTTCATTCACCTGCGTTAACGAAAAAATTTACTTGCTCGCGCCAAAGCATTTCCTTATTTACATACTGAAGGCAACACTGAAAACATTCTGCAGTTTTATCATAATATAATTTTCAATAACAACAATCTTACATCATTTTTCATTCAGCTGAGTTAACGAAAAAATATGCTTGCTCGCGCCAAAGCAATTCGCATGCAAGCATTTCCATATTTACATACTGAAGGCAACTCTGAAAACATTCTGCAGTTTTATCATAATACAATTACGTCGTGCAATTTTTAATTTATTGGAAGAGATGGATTTAATCTCAGTAAATTTTAATAATGATACAATTTTCCCAAAATGTTGCTTTAATTAAAAAATTCCTAAAGATTTGAGTATCCCAGAAAAAATCTGAATCAAACTCATGCGTTTTTTTGTTTAACTAAAAATTTAGGGAAAAAATAACTTTAATTTATACAAAAATATTAATGTGAAATATTTCCTTTTCAGTAAAACTGAATGTGATTTTGTATTAAGGTTTATTTTATTATAAAAAAATGTTGCCAAGCGTTTTCTTGTTTCATGTCGTCCTGTAAATAAAATATGCAATGTGCAACGCATGACATTTTCCATAAAACTTTGTTAAAGCAATTCATTTCTTCATCAGTTAAAGGATTAATTATAGCACGTAGTAAAACTAACTCATGATGGAAGTATAAAATAATTTTTTAAAATTCAACAATGCTACGTAATGAAATTTAAATTACACAACGTTATTTATATGATAAAACTTTTGGTCTTTTATATGACCTTAATAAATACTTGTTTGAAATTAATGTCAATCGCTTTAAGTGAAAAAATCAGTTAGACAAACCGCTCATTTGGCGCTTTGTAAGTTTATTCACACAGATATATAAAAATATTATAACACCGTATAGTTAGCAATTTCCTCCGATTTACTTTTCAGTAAAACTGAAGGTGATTTTGTATCAAGGTTTATTTTATTATAAAAAAATGTTGCCAATTCAAACTTTTTCTCTGCATTGCCCTAAGCGAATAAAAAGAAACGTAGTAAAAAAATTAACTCGTGCCTTAATCGACTAATACAGTAATATTGACGGGTATTGATGTTACTTTCTGCAACGAAAACAATTTTTAACACAGTACTCGCTGTCGTATGTAATTTTTGTAATCAATACTCCAAAATAGGCAAATAGTAAGTATCAGTGGTTGAGGTACTAAGAATTCTTTTATCATCACTTGGATTAAGAACAATTTTGTTTTGTTTAATAGTAAACACATCATGTTTGACTGATCTAATTAAACATTGCTGTTTCTGTACAGTCTGATATCGATTAAAAAAATGTATAAAAGTCAAGTTCTTTCAGTTGTACTGAAAAAAGCATGCAATTTTTTTTCAGAAAACGATGCAAATTTTTAATTTTTTCTAACAGGTTAGTTTATTATTTAATATAAATACTTCACGTAGATTTTACCAACAGTATAGAAAAAAGTCTATGATATCAATTAAAAAAATGTATAAAAGTTGTACTGAAAAAAAGTAAATATTTCAAATATTTTCTAGGTAAAATTTAATTTTTTTTTGTTTTGCAATTGACAACATTAATTTTAAAATATAGTATATACGCGTGCACCGTTTCGAAGCCAGACCGGTCTTCCATTAATGCTGACTAAGTGGATTTATTTATTATTCTGCTGATGTTACCATTAAATTTCTCGCTTTTTATTTTTTGTAGATGTCAGCATTAAAAAAATTTATACATGACTGGCTTTATTAAATGTTCTATAGATTTCATATTTCTACAATTGCTATCTAGACAATACCTTAGCATTAAATTCTTGCTTACATGAGTTGAATTTTCTGCTGTTCTTGTTGTTTAATATCCTTATATACTCAAGATATGTGTGTGTGTGATAATCGTTCAATCTTTATTGCCAAGTTGTAGTTGTGTGTTCTATAGAACAAATCAAAAATGAAAACCTTTTTTTTTTAAATTATCCTTGTCAGGAAAGAATAATGATAGTGATTGGGTTAAAATTATTCAGTAGTTTATAGTCAATCCAAATTAAGTACTGGAGAAAAAAATCGTTGACGCCGTGAGCAGATCCACCATTTGCAACGTACGGCCTGATGACACCAATACAGAGTATGTATTCGTTAGCTTAATATATAGATTTAATTTTCTTAATGCATTTACTTGGTCTAATATTCATTTGAATCTTTTTTTAGTGAACACGAAGAAGAAAAACAACCAGAAACTACCGCGCGTCAAAGATGAAGAAGACAGCCCTCATAGAACTGATAATGCAATATTTTTTTTACCGTTCAGAGTTGGAGTGAGTTAGAACTGTTCTTTATATTTGGGAACTTAGGTGAATTATAGTATGTTTATTCTAGAGTACATAACATTATATATATATATATATATATATATATATATATATGTATTTTATAAATTACAATAAAGAAAAATACATTGTGTGTTTCATTTCACATTACTCCCGATTTAATAACTACGTAATCTCAGTTTACAGAACGGTGTAAAACAATTTTGACTTTTAATCTGAGTGCATATTTCGAATAGATGCTCTCATTTTTTGCGATTAAAGTTAGAAATGCATTTCAAATAGATGCTTTTATATTTTTTGCAATTGAAATTAGAAATGCATGTGATCTAAAATTGCAGAGTTGCCTTCAGTAGGTAACTATGGAAATGCAAATGCTGAAGAAGCATTAGACTAGACTATCGTTGACAAGAAAAAAGGCTGTCTGACATGGGTTGAATTTTCTGCTGTTCTTGTTGTTTAATATCTTTATATATACTCAAGATATGTGTGTGATAATCGCTCAATCTTTATTGTCAAGTTGTAGTTGTGTTCTATAGAACAAATCAAAAATGAAAACCTTTTTTTTTTTAAATTATCCTTGTCAGGAAAGAATAATGATAGTGGTTAGGTTAAAATTATTGAGTAGTTTATTGTCAATCCAAATGAAGTGCTTGAAAAAATTGTTTACTTCGTGAGCAGATCCACCAATTGCAACGTTAGCATATATTTCAATGGATTTATTTCTAGTTTTTTTGATGTTGGAGCATTTCATAAATTTCCTCGTTTATATATTTCTTGCAGATAAACTGAGTTCGCGATTTAATAACTACGACTTGTTATTCTTTAAAAGCGAGAATGAGAAAATTGGTGCAGTCAGTCTGTCTGTTTGTCTATTTGTCTGTCTGTCTTTGGCAAAATTTTCGAGATATCTGTACAATTTGTTAAATGGTGTAAAACCAGTAAAGAGCTATTGCGTTGATCAATTATAATTGCTTTCAGGGTTGAGAGTCCCATTCGTGCTGTCTGAGTTTAATTGTTTTTTCTGCAGACATCAGCATTAAAGATTTCTTACTGACTACAATAATAATACAGACACAATCTTTTCTATTGTTTTTTATTATTATCAAACCATTCTTTTAATAACAAAGTATTTTGTTTTGCAATAGATAGGTTTCCATCTATTTCTTATTCTTTTCTAGACCCTTCACACATACTTCTTCACCGGGTCGGATAATTTGCTTCGGCTAACATTGTAAAATTATATTAAAATAAATAATACAGACACAATCTTTCTATTGTTTTTTATTATTATCAAGCCATTCTTTTAATAACAAGGTATTTTGTTTTGCACATTTCAGATTGTTATTGCTGTGTCTACAACAATGGATGTTATATTTTAAACGGTTGCTGATTTCTAACTCCGATAGCTTAGGACAACCTAGTGCAAGAATATCAGTTACAACGTTTTGCATTAGATAGGTTTCAATCAATTTCTTCCTTTCTAGACCCTTCACAAATACTTCTTCACCGGGTAGGATAATTTGCTTCAAATAAAGCGCTATATATGATAACACCATTCCAGCCGTTGAAGATTTATCCCAAGAAAGACCATGAATATTCTTTGTCACCCAGTCGTTATGTTTTATATGATGTTGGCTCAAACAACTGGACTGCATTGGTAGTTTAAAAATTTGATGCCAAACAACACCTTTCAACAAGTCCAATACCGCAATTTCTTTACACACAAACTCGTTTTTCTTGTATTTAAATCCCTGAATATCAATTATATACATGTTTGTATGTAAATATATGCAGTAAACTTCGACTAATTAAATTAATATTAAGAGCAATCTCCTTATATAGCAGATTACCACCATCTGCGTACTTTGCCAACCCACTTTTCAACCTATCACAAGAGTGAACACATTTTGAATTGAAACCGGCCCATGTGTATTTGCAGCTTCTAAACATAAATAAAAAACATAAATCAGAATCCACTTTAATTAAACACAATTGACTTGAATGCGATATTTTGCATCTGTCATACTTTATAACTTCTCGCTAGAAAACCAAATTCAAAACATCTACACACATTTTCTCTGCACTTACATTTTCAACATACGTGTGTTTTGAAGTATGTATGTTCCATTGAAAGTAATATAAAGCCGATCCTAATTCAAAACGTGCCCACAAGTATTTTACATTTGAAAGTATATAAGCATTCAGGTTTTCACATTTTACATTAAAAGTATATAACGCCGATCCTAATTCAAAACGGTGCACGTGTAACTTCTCGCTAGAGAACCGAATTCAAAACAGCTACACACATTTTTTCTCTGCACTTACATTTTTCAACATACGTGTGTTTTGAAGTATGTTTCATTGAAAGTAATATAAAGCCGATCCTAATTCAAAACGTGTGCACAAGTATTTTACATTGAAAGTATATAAGAATTCATGTTTTCACAACTATTTTACATTGAAATGTTTTCACAACTATTTTACATTGAAATTATATAAGGCCGATCCTAATTCAAAACGGTGCACGTGTATTTTACATATGGAAAATACGTCTGAACACGTTTTGAATTAGGACCGGCCCTACCCCACTACTAAGATGCTGGAATGAATTTATGAACTGATCCAATAACTTCGCAGAGTACCCTTTGATAGGTTGTTCTATCTCAATACCAGCACGCCCATCCAGGTGAACAACCTAGAAACACCACTCTACTGCTGCATTATTCTTCAACGCGATATCAATGTCATTGGCGTTTAAGATTCTATTAGGTTACACCTCCCATCACATTGGTCAGAACCTTCCTCACAAGTATCCCATTTCGAGGATTTGTCACTAATCGGTTCAATAGAATGCGCACAATTCATTCTCGGAGAGTATCATCTAAGTGTCCCATGGCCACACTTTCTGTCCTTTCAGGTTGAATAACGTCATCCGTCAGACACACTCGCTTAGGTACGTCGTCTGTTTCGTAAAACGGCACTTCGTCGTTCCCTAATCTCAAGACATCTTTTTTCATATATCTATCGAATCCGTACTTCTTCAAGATATCCATTCCCAATATAACTTCTTCGGTCACGTTTGATATTACTACCCGATTGTCAAATATTTTGTTTCCAACTTCGATTTTTACATCTAACATTCCGTTAAACCATCTTCCACATACCTTCTTTTCCCTGCTCTTCTACGAACAATCTTACCATGCCACAACCACGATGTAAACTTTAACGTCGCTTCATCGTCACCGACATTCTTAAATTCTAGGGCGTGTTGTTGTATCACTGGTGCTAAAGCTTTTGGTGCTTGAGTTGTTAGCGAATTAAGTCCTTGTTCGATCCTCAGAAACTTTTCTTTCATTTTTCCTGAGTTTTCTATCCATTTTTCTGAAAACTCTATTTCAAGTTTTTGTAAACCACCTAAAATTTTGGATACCAGCTTTTCCGCGGATTTCATAGTTTCTTGTATAAACTCTTCTCTCAATTGGCTGAAATTTTCAATTAAATTTTGTTCAACTGCTTTAACAATCTGGTCTCGCTTTCCTGTAAAACACGTGTTGTTTTCTTTTAATTTCGCTGCTGTCCGGTTAAGCTCTTCTGGCAGGCTTCCAGTGTTTCGGTCCTGTTTCTCTGCATTTTCTTGTAATATCGCAGTTTTCATTAAATTTTTTCATGAATTCCGCAGAGTTCCCTGCGAAAGTCTCCGCCACGCCAAACTTGAAGTCCTTCAAGAAGGAAAGAATTTCACTGTATAGTTCTGTTGTTGGCTACGAATGGGAGGCATGCAGAAAGAAATCGTTCAAACGACTTTTTCACTACTTACCAACATGCTATATACCAGTGTAACAAAAACTCTTTTGTTATAACAAGAGTTCTTTATCATCTACTGATTACAAAAACCTTTTCAATCATTTCCAGCTATTGTAGCTAGTGTGAAATTCTATTGCACTCTGGACGATTTATTTCCAGCTAACCATTAACACTACCAATACTAACTTCTATAAAGCTGCAATGCAAATCTTCTTAATTACTACTTGATGCACTTACAAGTAACTTTGAAAGCACTAACTGTAAATTATTTCGATCGCTACAACAATTTATATCACGTTCTAGAGGTATTTATTTTAACACTAGTTGACACTAGTGTATAGCTCAAGACTCGAATAAAAACCAGTATTGTAATCAAAGCATGATTCGGAACTAAACTAAACTCCCGAACGAGTAATTAACATACTTAATTCTATAATCCTGAACTATTCTAAATTCGTACTAGAATTATATTATGCAAATAACATCTAAAAAGTTTGTAATGTAAGCTTAATAAAATATTTAAATAGTATAAGAACATCTTTTTGTATATTGTCACACATCTTTGACGCTCCGTGGTGTCAAAAGTATTGTTCTCGTCAACGATAACTACGTGACGTCTCGTTACAATATCGACAGTATTTTAGATTACAAAATTTTGGCCAGCTGCTACACTATCAGGTTAAACCGAATTGAATCCGGGAGATAATCGATTTTAGTTATTTTCAAAGGTGTCTGCAGTCAAATTCCTCATCAGGTACTTATAATAAGACTTTTGAAACTGCCACCTACTGTAACTGTAAGATAATGAATATATTTTTAACTGTATAAACGCATAAACGTACCCATAGTACGTTCTTGTTAATGCTTGTAAAAGATTAGAAAGTTGTTTTGTGTGCCAAAAACGTTTTCCATTAATGTAATTTTTGATGTATTTGACTTTATTTAAAAATGTTTACATTTACTTGTGCTTAAAGCGTAGTTGCGCACTAAAATATAGAGTTTGATAAACTAGTATTTTTCCAACTAATGTGTAGACAATAGTTACCTGCCTTGATGTAATTGAAGATATTGTAATTACCTAGAAGCGTGATTAATATACAGGTAGTTTAGCATTTGATTTTGGAAGTTCTTTTCTTTTAGCTCGCAGCTTTATGTAGTTATATCAGTATCTTTATCATTACGTTTATTTAGTATGTTTTAAATTTAGTGTACTCAATTATTCCTTGTATAAATTTTAAGTCAGAATCACTTTCTCTGAACTCGTGGTTTGTTATGCTTTTATTATTCCTTCGGGTTTTTTCCCTAGAAACCTCCGTATTTCAGGATTAGGCGTCGTCTAAGATAATTCCCGTTTGAGACTACCCACGCGATAGTATTCCGGAATCTACTTTAAACACTTACAGCACCTTTCTCACTGATTTAGTTGGAACCATTCTTGTTGGTACAGTCAAGGTTTTGGGTACTTTAACAAGACAACGGTCCCTATAGCAAAGAAAATGCGGAAGATGCGGATAAGTGGATAACTCTTAAACAGGGTATGCATGCATCAGCAGAAATAAACCTTACCAGAAGTAAATAATTGGGAGAAAGTTTTGAATAAAGAAGGATTTATTTAAACAGATGAATAAATAGAAAATACATGGCGTCTAAGAAGAATAAACTATTGAAATTGACTCTTTGGGCTTACCAGTAAGACATGAAACTTGAGAAAATATCGTCGGATTTTCTAAGTAGTTCTGTTAAGGCCCCCACACACAATCAAATTGGCTTGACAAACATGGCTTGTCAAACGTGTTTGCCAAACCTGGTTTGGCGTTTGACTTTGCACCTACACGTTCAAACTTGATTGCTACACTTCTGTCCAACAAGCTTCAGTCTCAAGTATTTGGTGGTTGAACTAAGTTGGTGGTAACTGTAAAAGGAATATTAATCAACTTAGTTATATTTATTGCTCGATGATGAAGAGTGAAGCAGCTAAAAGAGAGAGCGCGAGGCCGTAGACAGAACAGGAGGTCCGTGTGGGCTAAACAGTGAGTAATAAAAAGAGGTTCATATGGCTACGTTAACTTCCTGAATAAGCAACTACAGGAGGATAAACGAGGAAGTATTTATATTTGCTCTTTCTGGTTGCTACAAAATAAAAAAAGAAGACAGTCATCAAGAGTTCAATTTCCGCCTAAGAACGATTGACTGCAACTGTGCGTTTTCTGGCAACAGGCAGATGCTACGAGAACATGAAGTTTTCGCTGCAGGCATTGAGTAGCATCATTCCTGAGACGTGTCAAGCTATTGTGGAGGTATTGTAAAAATATTTTTTTAAGGTGGGTAAAATAAAAAAATTTTTATTTGAAATTTTGCAGTAAACATGTTTCATAGTTGACAATTGAAGTAATTACATTACAATATACTACGATCGACATTAGAAAAAAATTAGACAGATTGGATGAAGGTGTTGTGATTTATTATTGGGTTGCACGATGAACCACAATCCCATCGACCCACCATAAGTGCAAGGGCTTGCACCATTATAGTTTTAATACGGTGGTTCATTTAATGCTGCTGGAAAATGGTGAGATTTAAGGTGTTATGGGTTGGATTGTTAAACCTGAATTAATGAAAACTGTGTTGTTTCTAAATTCAGCTTGAAACAGAACCTCCGAAATCGGTCTTTTAGCGATTATTTGCTGTATATCATTTGAAGATATCGTAATTTGGCTGCAATGTTGCTACCCAAGTAACTAAACCTGTCCAAAAAAACTTGCTTTTTAATTTGTTTTGCAATGATCTGAAGAACTTCATTATGTGAATCTTGCTGCTAATTTTTTGCACCTCCTTTTTTCTCTCGCTTTCTTATTTGCTGGCACTGTAAAGCCGGATGGTAGCTGAGACGTCAGTTGAAGCCGGGTTGTCTGGAAATGAAGACGCAGCTAGTGCACACTCACTGCCACTTTATATTTTTTCATCTGAGTTTCATGAGTTTACTCAAATTGTTTCCTTTGTACCATTTCATTTGATTATTATATGGTACCTATTAACGTGCATTTTTGTTATGTTCCAATTTTCCAAAACTGAGTCAGATTGGTTGGAAGTGGCACGCCTTATGTTTTTGTTGGTACCGAGGCTTTTGCATTGCGCGCAAATTTCATTAAGCCATCTGCGCAAAAAGATTTGTCCAGGGAACGGAGGATTTGTAACCACCGCTTATCAAGAGCTAGAAGAGTTTTAGCAAATGTGTTTGGAATATTGGTTGTACGATTTGGTGTATCTCAAAGCCATCTCCTTCTAAAATTGGAAAGCATCGCAAAAGTCGTCATCGCTTGTTGCGTATTACACAACTTCCTCCGGTGACCAACTCCTGTACGTACATACACAGTGACGGTTTTGACGAAGACGACATTGACGCTGGTTGTACTGAACCAGGATTACGAGCTGCCCATGACAATAAAACTATGCCTAACCTACAGAGGGATGCAAACAGAAGAACATCACCAGATGCAATTGCTTCCAGAGATGCCTTTCTACAGTATTTCAACAACGTAGGATCGTCCCCGTGGCAGGATAAAATGTGTGTCTTGTAGACCACGATATGAAACTTTATCTGTGTGACTTTACCAATATGTTTGGAGCATAGTAAGTGTAATCATAATGTAAGCTAAAGTAAATGTAATCATATGGCAATAATTTTTAGGGTTGAGAAAAAGGTATGTTGACTTGAGAAAAAATATATATGATAAAATTAAAAAATCCTTACCCGCAATATATTGTCCTCTCCAACGTTTGATTTGGACGGACTTGGGGTTTCTTGTTTTGCGACTAGCCGCAGTAGTTTGCAATACCAAAGACTATATTCCTATGTATCTTCGACCCCTTTGCCAGATCTTATGGAGCTTAACACTTTCTTGTGTTCCCTTCTTCAAGAAGTTTGCAATGGATTGATTTTGCTTTTCACATCAGAAACAGTAGCACTGGGTTCAATTTTCTGTAACTTCAAGAGGAGGTTATTGAGCGCAGCATTCTTCTTGTCGCGGTTATTGAACTCTTTACTTTTTATACATTATAATTTAAATTAGGGCCGCTATACTTGCGGCCACGTCCCCAATGCTCCACCCGGAGGTACTACATTGGGTTTAAACGCGAAAAATAGTCGTGCTCCTAATTTATTCTTACTTCATAGTTGATTCACCCTAAATAAAAACTAAATAAAAATCTAACAAACCTAAAAATCTAACAAACCTAACAAACTCTAACAATCTAATAAACCTAAAAATCTGACAAAAACTGGAACAAAAACAAAACAAAAACTAAAAACAGGGTTGTAAATAATGGTATCCCTAGCGCTGACTTTCGAGTGTACCCGATCAACAAGCAAAATGAGAGAGGAGGGATCCGTAATACCGGATAGCAGACGCCGGTTCTGCTTACCAGTGCGACCTGAAGGGTCGTCTTAAAACTATCCAAATCTAGCTAACCAATTTAAATCCATCCCTAGCTTTCCTATCGTTCCCTAACTGATTTACATTATGATTACAATCTTCGCAATTCTGCTCGTCCTTCCCAAATATATACTGCAACCAAAATGGCGACAGAACGTCAAACAAAACAAATAAGCCACATAATACATGCTATATATAAATAAATATAAAGTGTAAATATAAAATATAAATAAATATAATTATGTAAATATATAAATAAATGTTTAATAAGCGTTAAGCATATAGCAGTGCACAAAATAGCGAAAGCATCACCCTATTTATCAGGTGCACTGCACAAGCATTATTTCGGCTAGCGCCTTTACACACCAAACGTGCTTCTTAAATTATTTCAAAACTACTAATTAATGTAAATCAATGCTTGTGCGAGTACAGCCGCCACATTTTAAGTCTTACCTCGATAATAAAATTCTCCAGCATCCGAAGATCTGGTCGTCTGTAACTTACTTCTAAAGGTGGGACGGGTGCACTGCTAAAGTCCTGGTGGGTATGCACTAAATGTTTTTGGGGGGATCACAATCACTATCACTATCACTTCACTTTCAAGTCCTGGGGGGATGCGCGGTTGCACTCTGTTTTATTATCCTTGTTTACTTTATTGATTTAATTTAATGAGGGTTTATGATTTATTTGTTATTGTTTATTTGGTATTATTTATTCCCGATTTTCCGCACATAATTATGAAGATAGGCAGTGATTGTATTAATGGAGTGGGGGTTTCTCGTGCATATTGGACATTTTGGTATAATTATCTTTTTTTTTTTTTTTTTTTTTTTTTTTTTTTTTTAATATCAGGTTTTGGTTATGCTCGTATCCTTACTCACGCCAAGTCAATCTAAAATTTTTCAATCCTCCCACCAACCCCACCGAATTTTTACACGCGGTCGTCATTGATTGTCTAATCTCGCGACCCTTCCCGCGAATTCTTTTAAGGCTGTCCAGAACGCCTTCTGGTTAACCACTTCCCCGACTTCCTCTAGGCTCTTTGGCCATGCCAGACCTAGGATAGCTAGTTTGCTATCAGCCAACCCTCGATTTCCCGCCTCAAGCGGGCAGTCGAAGAGCACGTGCTCTGCGCTTTCCGCGCCCTCACCGCATTCGCAGCGGTCGCTATTGGTTAGACCGAACCTTTGTAAATACGCCTTCAGGGCGCCGTGCCCTGTTATCAACTGCACCATTTTGTGATCGAGCTTAACCTCGATCTTACCTCTGGCTTCTATGCTCGGTATGAATTTGTGGGTCAACCTGCCCGTGGCAGCGTTGTTCCACCTCTCTTCCCATTGTCGAATTGATTTTTCGCGCAGCTTTCTTTTGATTAAAGACCTCGGTATCGACGAATGTGTTATTCGAAAGTCGCCCGTCGCGGCCTCTTTAGCTAATTCGTCAGCCCTATCTTACTTTTTATACACCAAAGTTTAGGAAATGATTAATATAGTTCTATGAATTCATTTACAAATATTTTGATCCACGAGCTGGGTCCGCAGTTTTGATGAGAGCACTATATGCTGACTGATAGAGCTTGAACACAGGCAGAAGACTATGGAAACACAGAAATCCGCTCTGTGAATTACTGAATAACTAACTTTGTTTGATAGTTTAAAGGTTTGACCGTTTGACGCTCTCCCACACGATCAAATTTGCTTGTCAAACCTCAAGTTGACAAACATATTTCCTAGCATAGCCTGAAAAACTTCAAATCCGCCTTCAAACCTTCAAACACGGCTTCAAACCTTCAAACTATCAAACACGATCGCCCACACGATCAAATTTGCATGACAAACACGTTTGACAAGCCATGTTTCTGAAGCCAATTTAATCGTATATGGGTCCAAATAAAGCAAAAGCCGGTAAACGAAGATTACGTAACAGCTAGTTTAACATCGCTTGCTTAAAGATTTTAACTTATGTTCCTTTAGAAGAATGTAGAGAAAAATAGAAAACCAATTTGATTTTAGAAAAAGAGATGGAATCCTATGATTAGAGTTACTGATAAAAGATGGGATAAAAACGAATGAACTGACATCTTCAGCCTTTTTTGATTTATAAAATGCATTTGATAACATCTAATGGAAATTTTATGTTTGAGATATTCCAACAGATAGGTTTTGAAATATACAGACAGATGATTAATTGCAGATATTTACGAAAACGAATAGCTAAAATCAGAGTAGATGATCGATAAAAATAAGCTAATGTAAATGAAGGTGTCTGAAAATGATTTTCTGTAAATCCTTTACATTTCAATCCATACACGAAGGAAACAATTATGGAAATTAAAGAACACGTGAAAACCAGGATAAACGTGCAAGACAAAAAATGTCAATGCCAGGAGATGCGGATGTCATACTTTTAGCTACCAGCACAATCATTCTAGAAAACATTAATTAAAATGATTTGTTTAAAGCAGAGTTGTAACGCCAGTGCATTATTTAAGTAAGCGTTAGAGAATGGAAAAGAATTTAGGAGTTAAATGAGTTTTTAGCATAGAAGGAGTGAGTATAATTTAGAAGCTTTGGTAGTGTACATTTAGTAACGTGGCTATTCCAATATGATATTAAATTGGGATAAAAATTCAAAATATTAAAACATCTAATATATTTTTGCACAAACAGCAATAAAGAAAGAGACTACACTTTTCATATTAAATTTAGAAAAATTTAGAAATCTCGTTAAATAAGCGTTCTAGGAACCTTATTGGTACACATTTACACGAGTTTAGAAATAAACCATTAAACCATGAAATGGACTGACACACCCGACATCTCAATAATCATAAAGTCAACCATAAAAATTAGTGCATTGCGTGTATACCATAGGGAATTAAGAATTCACAGAAGCCGCAATACAGCCATAAAAGTTGTATTGCTAACGTAAACAAAGAACGCAGCTTTTGGTATCTAATGTATAAATGTGAGTACAAAATGACCGGTCACATAAATACTACAACACTGACCTTGAACATCGATCAGTTAGACGCACTACCTCGTGAGAACGAATAATAGAATGCATAACGCTGTGGTGTTGAAGCTTATAAAACACGGAGCTTAGAAATACCGTTAATTGTGAAAGTAGCCTGTGTTTGGAGCTTTTATTCAACCTGGAGTTGAAATAATTATTCTTCCTGCAAACATTTCCTGCACTAGAAGGTCGTCGGCGCCTTGTAGAAAATAAACTAGCATATCTGTTAGGTTAGGTATAGAAAAAGTGGATTACCTTTTTTATGTTTTCTTAGTAGATTAGTTGAAGAATGTGGAGAGATTGTAAGCAAGACTCTATCAACCTCTAGCTGCAGTGAAAACCATTAAAACCATCTCTCGAATCATCCACCTTACGGTCAGGCATTTTCCGGGTGAGTTGACGCCCAAAGGTTTTATTAGACAGAGTTCAAAGACCTTTTCAGGTGGATGCAAGGGTATTTAGTAAAAGTTTTGGAATTTGTATACCTCAAAAAATTATTTGTTTTCATAGAACGGCATCATGCACTACTGAAAGCTAGCCGGTGCACTAATTCAGTGTTACGTCACTTTGTCTCTGGTAAAGAAAAATTAATTCAGGTACTTAACGTTAATTGAGCACGTAACAGAGTTGCAACTTGAAAATAAATAAAAATAAAACAAAACTTGTGACATGGAAAGATAATAAAATGTTTTTTTTTAATATACAAACAGGCCAGAGTATATTTTCTGAAATCAAGGAATTTTATTATTTAAGATGTGGAGAAGGCATTCTACAAAAAATATAATTTGTTTACATCGATTTGTTTACTATGTATAAGAAAATATACTTTAAGAACTTTTGTATGAGTTTAGTGTTATATGACTGTATACTATATCTGTTGCTATTCCTTTTTAACAGAAACAATAACTCGCGTAAAAGAAGAATTATATTCTGTTCTGACATATTAGTTAATTATTATTTCGTTTGTTCCAATATATAGTGGATCTCTTATTTTCTAATCAAAACCCTAATACCCTTGCAACTGTTTCAACCTCATCTGATAACAGCTACTTTTGTGGAATATATACTACACTGTAAGACATGGACGGGCGGAATTAAAGCTTCTGAAATGTGGTTCTATTGGAAAGCTGTTGAAAATTAACTAAGTGAATATAGCAAAGAGAAGGGCTCAACTGCATTTACGTCTAAAACTTGTATTACTGGAATTAGAAGAATTGTATAAGCAGGCCACACTTGAATATCTTTTACAAAATATAAACGATGTGGGTTGTGCCAAATGTTAAGCAAAAGAAATTGGAACAGAATACAGAAGTTAGGAAAATTGTAGAGAACCAGTTATTTCGCTGATATTAAAAGAAATTACAAATATCAACCCGAGAAAGTTTTTAAACAGATAGAAAAAATACACAGTTACATAGCAATTTGTCAAATTACTATAAATACTCTAAAGATGTGAGAAAAATAATCATATTGGGAAAAACAACGGGTGAAAAGAAAAACATTTTATTCACTACTATCGTTTCCGTTATAAACAAGTAGGTACTTATAAAGTTACTGACCCACCATTGTATCGTTCCTACCTGCATGTTCCTTGCATCAAATTGGCATTACTTTGAAGACGATACAATTTGTTACACCTAAAAGTAGATACACAATTTTTACTATATAAACTCCTTTTTTGGAATCCCCGAAGAAGTAGCTCCTTCATATTCAATTTCTTGTACGTGTACGTGTACGTCAAAACAGCTCCACTTCCGTTGTTAGCCTATGACTAACATATAAAAGTTCCAGAGACTTTAAAAGTTGACTAGCATTTAGTTTTTACATGTAACACTTGTAGGACGAAAACATAAAATAAACAGTAAATAATTACAGTATTTGTTCGCCAACTGACATTATCAAAGCTAATTTAGGCAAATTAAAAATCTTTGAATATCATGTTTTCATTACGAGATCCTCTGCTTCATTATGCTGTATTCTGAGTCCTCATTTGTGTAAGTCGACATACTTGAATTTACAATTTGAGGTTTGAGGTACAGTATTTAAAAAGGTAGTGTTTATAGACGTCATGTTGAACACAAACAAAACCCATGTAGAGCTAGGATAATGGACCCCCAACGTGATCAATTCAGCGTCTGATTGTTTCCAGTCAGGGCTGTTTAATGGAATAGAGAAATTCGCGGCTGCAGCAGACATAATGTATTGTAGAAGAGTTTGTAATTGGGAATTTCATAAACGTGTTTATTTGATAAACAGCATAAATGGATTTCCTAAGCAACTATTTCTTATTATCAGCAATTTATCGCGAAACGTTCTAATATAAAAACACAATAGCATTAAGGAGAACGTCAAAACCAAGATAATAAAAGCGATGCTCGCGTAAAATAAGGAAATAAGGAAAATTCTAAGTGGAAATTCCTTCATACTTAATTCAAGACATTTAGGGTGTCAACGAATCCCAGATATTTATTTGGTGGCCGTATTATTAACGAAGCTGTCCTGCTTTGTCTCAAAATTGTCTTCAATTTTCTAGATGTTTATTACAGTCGACTATTGTTGCGACTCAATTTCAGAGAATGGTATTTCTTATAATAAATGTTGGCTTCTATCTCAACTTGTCAATTTTATTTATTTATTAAGAATAAAAGAAACTCAATTATTTTGTGTTTTCATAACTCAACAGCAGAAAATGAATCCAATTAGGATTTTATACTATGAAACAACTAATTTTTAAGCGTAAATGAATTAAATTACTAATTACATGTGTAATTTCAGTCGAAAACTACAAAAAATAATCTGCCAAAGAGTTTGGGGCGATTACATCGGACAGGCTGAAGTCAAATATCATACTGTATGGTGTACTCTAATGACAAAGAGCCACTTTCCTGATAAATTATTCGTTCTGCGGATTTGAAAGATTTCCAATAACAAGTTAAATTGCACTTTATCAGAACAACCCCCTGTAGGACGCACTGCTGTCCCATAAAATTTAAATAGGGAACTTGTGTCAAGTGACACTTCATTTGAAAGGTCTTAGAGTCTCTTTACAGATGACATACGACGAGTAATGTAAATTGCACTACAGCTGTAAAAATTATCATTATTCCAAAGCAAAAGAAAATAAAAATAACTGTACAAAACGAATACATATTATTTAAGCAAAAGTTCTAGTTGTTCTCCACTCACTTTACACAGTGCTCAGAACACGATTAAAAAATTTCTTTTACATTTTGCATAATTTCTGGTATCAAAGTTTAATACTCCCAAAATTATTCCTTGTCGAAATTCTTCAAAAGTCGTGAACTGGGTCTTGTAAACCGCTTTCCTTCCTATCTAATGTGACGCCATGTTATTGTTTAAAAACCTCCGATCAGGAGCTGATAATGCGAAAGTGCTTCATCTTGTTCAAACATTACTTCATCCTTTATTAGCAAAAGATCTTGCTTTATATTCTCTATGAATATTAGAAAATTCCTTACTGCTTGCAAGTCCACTCATTCGTGCAGTACCGGTCATAACAATGCCTTCCAATGGTGACTAGTAATACCTTTTTAAATAATCTTCAAATTTATTTCACAATAACATTTATTTAGGAGTAGCTACGCAAGGTTTTTCTGGCGCAGAATCGCTTGTTTTTACATGTATTTTTCTATAAGAAAATTATCAAGAATCCATTGAATGCCAAAAAAGCTGTGGGTAAAATCTTACATTGATCTAAATACTGAACTACGGAAACTTGCAAGAAATAAATTCGAGAAGAATCTACCCAAGCTAATGAATGACACTGTATTTAGAAAAACGTTTGAAAACTTGTTTAAATCTGGATGGTAGATATGGAGCCGAAACCAGGATTTCTAACCCCTTATTCAAAATTGTTACGATCTCCGATGAAAATCTTGCGGTAGTGAAACTTTATTAAAAGAAACCAAAGAAATAAAGCACAAAAAAAATTAACGCACCTTGCCCACGATTATCTATTAACAAATAAAAAGTAAATAAAAGATTCTGTACACACACATTAAAGCAACAAATTAAGCATTATTATTTCAAATCAAACAATTATATTTTATGGATACTTCAGGAATTGAGATACGAATTGCGCATCTCGTATTTACAGTAAATAAAACTAATCAGTATTGAAAGTGAATATGGGGGCGCTTCTGTTGAACGTTTTTAAATTGTACATAATACCATTTTGTAAGATAAACTAATCAGTAAAACGAATAAACAAGCATGTTTAAAACTAGTACATCGCACCTGTAGAGCGATAATATCGAATCGTAGTAACCGACAATAGTTTTATAGCGTCACGTTTTTTTATCACGTGATTGCACCAAACGTCAATACGGAATATTATTGACACACATAAAGACATACCTGTCTGTATCCTGATACTTAGCTCAAGAGCTGTCAAGGTGGAGTCAGCATACATGTATTCTGCTACCATAATTGCAGCAGCAGTATAACGAAAGAAGTTTTACATATCGAAAGCAGTTGTTTTACATAACGAAAGAAGTTGTTTTATGACGAAAGAAGTTGGTTCACATAACGAAAGAATCCATTTGGCCTCCAGCTAAAGAAAAAAGCGAATACACGCAGGACACGTTCTAGTTGTACAGAAAGACGTGCATCGCTTTTTGAAATACAGTGACGAATAAAATGTAGAAAATCCTTCGAGGCACCAGATACCGCATAAAACTCAACAATGGTTCAAACAACACCAATTATAACTCCAATTCCTAGCGTAGCGAAGCACAATAGAATCGGAAAATGCGGATTTATATCGAATCGTGCGCGAGCATTACATCAAATTGACGATTTTCGATTTCCGCTATGAATATATGAAGAGTGCTTTCGGAGATGGGTGCCATATTCTGTACACCGACACTAATTGTCTAATTAAAAATTATAAATCACGATCCGTATCAAACCATGAGACGAGATTTTCAACAATGTTTATGCAAATTTCTCTACTTAACAAGAAAGTATTGGACATGATGAAGAATTAAAATAATGGACGACTGATAACAGACTGCATTGGATTAGATCAATGAGGCATGTGACAAGAATTTTAAAGACAGCTGAAGAAGAAGAAACTGATCACTCAAAAAAAACAACCATTTGTTATCCACTACTTCGATATAACCAAAAAGAGATTAAAAGATCCATAATAAGAAATAGAATTACCTTAGATGATTATGTCGACTGTGTAGAAAACTTGAAGGATGTATGTGTAAGCCAAAACTTAATCCAGTCTCCCACGCACCCTGTCTACACTATTGCTCAGGAACAGCATATTTTAAGTCCGCACAATGACAAACACCTCGTAATTCTTAGATCATATTTAACATAGCCGATTGAACATTGCTCGATTATGGAAGACAAAGATGTATTATAATAATGTTAGGCTATAAGTTGTTAGTACATCTATTGTATGTTTGTGTATAATTTGTATATTCTTAATAGGATTTTGTATGATTCAATTTTAGTTTCATTTTTATACTTCTGGTCTAATCTTGAAAGCGTAACCTTGTTCTATCAATTGCCTTTTAAGCTCCGCAATTGGTCGAAACGATAATAGGTCGAAAGTGGTGTAGTTTTAAACTTTGAACTTAAAAAGTGAGGGTTAGTCATGGTGACGCCACGTCATCCTGGAACGAATGACTTGAAAGGTACAAAAATTTGCAAAATAGACCTTAGATATTTTATGGAGAGGTGCATGCAAAATACCCAATTTTACTTTGAAAATAACTTGGCGCATCTACTTGTAGACTTTTGTATCAAATATTAGGAATTAAAAGAGGTAATATTTATTGAGGATTTATTAAGCAATACATAACTCTTTCCTCAATAAATATTACCTCTTTTTATTCCTAATATTTAATACAAATGCCATTCTACAAAATTATTATCATCCTTATAGATAAGAAGCAACTAGTTTATACGTTTTAATGTTAGTCCACTTTTGTATCTAACATCGCTAACATTGCAATTGTGTTCTCGATTTTTTATTTTTATTATTTTTATAACTACATTGTTTGTATTTCAATTCAAGTTAGTGATTATTCCTCATGATACACGCAAAATACCACCTGTGGCTATCGTTATATTCTAGCATAACAATATAAAATTTCTGGTCTGTATATTTTATAGTTAAGAATTTTATTTTAATTATTGACATTTATAGATAATCTATTTGATAATGGTTTCTTTGACCGAAACGCGTCATAGCAAAATATATTAATTTTTATACTACTACGATTCTTATGTTTCAAAGACTGGTTTATCTGACCAACTTCCAAGAATAAACCTCAATAATATATATATATATATATATATATATATATATAGTTGGTATGTTTCTTGACCTTTTGTTTATCAAATGGGGATATAGGTCATTTATTAAAATATAAAATTATATCAAGATATTACGCGTTTCAGTCTTATTGACCTTGATCACATATTAAAAATCTAAAAAATTTATATAATAGTTAATTAATAAAACTTACAAAATCTTACGTGTTATTGTTTTGCATTGTACTAGACTATAATGAATGGTGAAATTTATAATAGTGTTAATATGTCCAAACAGTATCAGTATAGATAAGATTATTTTTACATAAAGATGTGTTCATTCCTATATATTTGATTATTATTTAGTACATTTGTAAAAGTTTAATAAAAATTTTTCTTTTTATATGTATAGGGTGTTTAACTTAAATTATGTTAGTTAGAATCATAATATAAAAATTAAACGGCTTTATTATTAATGTTAGTCATTCTTTAAACTTATTTTTAAAAATTATGTGAAATCTTTTAATTTATTTAATGTATTATAGTTTAAAAATTATTATGTAAGATAATCGTGTATGTTTCTGTTGTTTTATGTTATTGTTATATTAATGTGTGAACAATTAACTACTAGAAATTAAAAACTAATACAACAAAAGAATAAGAATAAAACAAAAATAAAGTACTTGAAATATAACACAAGTGTAAAATATAAAATGCAATAAAATAAAATAATCTAACAATACAAATAACAATAAATAAACATATAACTAAATAAATATAACTAATAGAAATATAAATAAAATAAATAAATATAAATAATATAAATATAAAAAAATAAATATAAATAGTATAAATATAAATAATATAAATAGTATAAATATAAATAAAATAAATAATAAAATTACACTATTGATAATTTAAAAATAAAGATAAAAATATATAAACCTGTAATGATAGGATATACGCGTAAAAAATTGACTAGATATATAATTTGTGTTTTGAATGATTTAATATTATTTGAGTATAAGATTGTGGTATATGTGTGTGTGAAATGTTCATGATCGGTTTTACAGTTTATGCTATTGGTTTGTCGTTGGATGTGAATTATTTCCAGTGTGTTTCGTTTGGTATCATTTTTTTCTGTGTCTATTATATTAGTGTTTTCAAAGTCGAATTTATGCATTTCATTTAACGCGTGGTTAGTGAGGGCTGTATCTCTTTTATGCATTCGAACGGACTATTTATGTTCATAGATTCTTTTTTCAAGATATTGTTTTGTGTTACCGATGTATGAGCTATTGCATCCTGTACAGTCTATTTTATATACACAATAGGTTTTACTTTTTATAGAAGTTGGTGGTTTGAATTTTGTAAATAGGGCGTTGGTACTATTATTGGGTTTATGAACTTATTTTTATATTATAGTGTTTTAAACAATTTCGGATTGTGTGTGATAGCTGTTTATAGTATTTTATGTTTACATAATTGGTTTATTGTTGTTTTGTTGTTATTTTTATTTTTGGTTTATTATATATGAAATGTATGCATTCTTTTATGATGGGATTAAAAATTTTTTGTGGGTATCCATTTTGTTTTAATGTATTTTTTATTAATTGGAGTTTATTTGATCTATTGATGGGGTGGGTAAATTTCATAGTTCTGTTTACTAAGTTTTTAATCATGTTTATTTTATAACTAACGGGCGTATTAGAGTTATAATTTATATATCTTCCAGTCCAAACTTTTTTATTATACCAGCTGGTGTGAATGCTTCCGTTGTTATTTCTTTTTATTTCAATATCTAAGTAGTGAATGGTATTATTAATTTCTTGTTCTGTTGTAAATTGTAATCTTGGATGGAAGTTATTAAATTTATTTAAGGTTTTAGTAACTTTTGTTTGTGGTATACATAATAATATATCGTCAATATATCTTTTATAAAATTTTGGTTTGTATGACAATGATGGTATAACATTATTCTCGAGTTCTTCCATTACGAGGTTAGCTATTGGATAAGATAATTGTGATCCCATAGCAGTTCCATGATATTGAGAATATATTTTGTTATCAAAGGTGAAACATGTAGATTGTAGGCATAATTTGCTGTGATATCGTTGCAATAACCCGGTGTCCCCTTCATGTGAAATAAAAAGGTTAAAATTTTTCTTTTTATCAATTTTAATTTCTATTTTAATTTGAATTTTTAATACCTCGGCTAGCTCAGTTTAAACCACGCACGGAGCTTGCGACAATACACCAAAGAATTTTAAAACTTTTCCTTTTACCTCTACTTCCTATGCTTTTTAAGCAACGCACAATTAACCACAAATTACCATTCCATAACAGCATACAAACTCACGTATATTATACTTCTATTTATTGATTTACTAGCTTGGTATGATAGTAGTTGGACCTTGGTTAATTAAATTCACTACACGTATCTCACGTTAATAACTATCAGGCCATAACTACCAAGTACAAGTGCTAGCACTACATTTACTGTATTATGAATATTTTTAATACTCACAAGAACTCTACTATAACGTCGGTCTATCGTTGTAACGTAGTATAAACGATGAGAATACAAAGAGAGCCAGCTCCTAATTCCCCTAGAGTGATTTTATTTTTCAAAATGCTACCCCCCAGGACATACTTCACTCGAAAAACTTATTTTCAAATAACAATTCTGCAAATTTTGATATAACCGACTTAAAAATTCCTGAAATTAACCTCGTGAACGCGAAATCGCGAAATCGCTCCCACCTGTCGCATGTTCGTACGTTTGTAAAACTATCCGTTCCCAACCAACGATACTATTCTGTGTCGTCATAAAACCCCGCCTGTACTATTTTTATGTCTGTCGCGTTCCAAACTTCACTTGAGTTATAGAAAATCGATATTGCGGACAGCTTCTCATCACTACACGTGGATTAGTACATGCGTTTCGAATACCCATGCTCTTATACCCGTCTCTATCTGTAGCATATTACCGATCGTGCATCTCCCCTGCTCTTTAAGAACTTTGTTAGTTTGTTATTCGAATCAACTGACGGTTCAAAACTATTTTCTATGAAGCCCTGCTTTATTATGCTGATAATTTTGAAGAATGTAACCTTTTAAACATGCAGGTGTTCTTAATTATAGACCGTTTAAAACAACAATTTTTGGAGTTGATACTTCGCCGTATTAAGTAAAACTGACGTCTGTTTGTTACCAAGAAACCTTTTGCCTTGGGATTATTGATTTTCTTTACCCGGGTGTGTTTTCTAATGCTTTTACATGTTGAATTAAAATTAATTAAATTAATTATGCGTTTCTATTTGATTTTAAAACTAGTTTTCTTTATGTACCTTTAACCTTTCAATCATTAATTATAAAAATACGTCAATACTTGTCCGTTTAAATTAAATAAATTAAATTCTTTTCTCTATACAGGGTGGTTGAAATTGCATTGCTTACCCCAAATTTAACCCTCTGAATCCATAACAATATATATATTTATACACTTGTAAGGAAAGCAGAATTGTGTACAGGTCCTATGTTGGTGTTTTTTACAACTAATGTAAAGGTAATCGTTCCAATCTAGTAATAAAATATATTGCAATTACCGAGAGGTGTGATTAATATTCAGGCAATTTAATATTTTATTTTAGAATTCATTCTTTTCAGCTAAAAACTTTTAAATATACACATGTCCTTATCGTAACGTTTATTTTAAATTGGTTTCGGTATTAGTGTACTTTGTTATTGCTCCTGCAAATTGTAGGCCAAAATCACTTTCTTGTGGAAACCGTGATAGATTTAATATAAAACAAGGTCTATTCAAATTTGATACGCAGTTTTTATTTAAATAGTTTTAATAATATAGCCTTTGTAGTGATGCAGATTACGTACAGCCACGTACATTCTAAACTTAGCTAACAAAACAGTAGACAGGACCAGAAGCGGGTAAATTTTACTGAAATATATGTTATTTATCATATTTCAAACGTTCGTGCATATAGGGGTAGTATGTATTTACCTAAACGTCAGTGAAATGAGAAAGTATAGGGGCAAGCATTTCTGAAGTTTATTGCCTTTAAGTTTATTAGTCTTCCGAATAACTGACAGTACCTTATTGAAAAATCGCCCAACATTTAGGGCGATCGAAGGTAATTAATTATTTTTGGCATTATCGAACGAAGCCGTCTGGTTTCTTTTGCTAATTCATGAGCCGCGAACGAGCAATAAAACACTGCGAGATTCAGATTGCACCGGTCCTTCCCGTGATTACAACCAGTCGTGCATTCATAACGATCTCCTAAATATGCGGGTTTCCGTAAATCTATTCTTACGCCCTCTTGGATTGTCTAAAATAATGCAAAGCTCCACTGTTGATCTTCAATTAGAAAAATCATATTAGTCTAATGACATGACAATTTATTCCTTACATAAATTTAATTATACGTATTATCTTCCCAGTAAAACATTAATCGATAACATATGCGACTACAGCTTATCTATTTATCAACAAAAGCATTATCTATTACTGCAGTGAGTATTAGAAATTCGATTTCTACATATGTGGCTAGTTGCACTACACCATCGAAAAAATTGGCAAAGTAGGCTTCGGTAGCGTTGCAGATCGAATATAAAACATTAACGGAACAAAATGAAAACATTTTATTGAGCTTCTTGACCGATGTTTAAAATTGGAGATAAAATCTTCACGTATGTGTGACAGTAGTTTCCTGCATGAGAGTACAGGGTGTTAGAAAAGTCTGGAAACCGTCGAATATCTTAAAAATAAAGCATTTTAGAGGAAAATGTTTCAGAGAAAAGTTGTACAGCTTTGAAAAATCTATAAGATAGTACCATTGGTTTGACCTTGAAGAGTAATTTGAAGGTCACATAAAAGTTACCTCAACTCTTTAAATGGTACTCCCTATTTTTTATTACATATCCTTGTAGCTAATCTCGAGAGCTTTCTAAAACACTATAAAGAAATGTCTTTTCATCAATTACTTTTCGAGTTTTAAGGCTTCAAAAGTACAATACCGCCGGCATTAGCGTAACAGAAATATACCACGTGGAGGTTGCACGGTCGCATTTACATCTTGTCTGTGTGTATGTGCGTGTGAACGCGCGCGTGTGTGCGTGTATGCGTGCGTGCGTGCGTGTGTGTGGGTCAGCAGAAATAAGAATCCCGCTGTTCGTCATTCCCGCAGTATTTAACAACTCCGAAACCTTTCTGTTGTGTGTGTGCGTGCGTGCGTGCGTACACGAGTTTTTACTGAATTAAATGTTCAAATTGTTTTCCGTCTGCTGCATGACAATGACCTAATCGTAGATAAAATGTATTTAAAACGTTTCGTCTCATTTCTGGTGAGATCAAATTTTCTTGGTTCCATTTATTAATATTAATTTAGGAGAGTGTACGTATACGGTGTTAAAAGATACCGGATCACAGCTATTACTTGTACGAGAGGATATAATTTTAAAGCATACAGATTTATTAAAAGGGAAGACTTTCAGAATTAAAAAAAGGCAATTTATGTCTGCGATGATGAAAAGATTAACTAGGATTGAAAAAGTTGCAAGGGTGTCAGTCGTAATGGGTTAAACCAGGCTAGGCAAGGTGGAGTTTTTGATATCACGAGGACTGTATTTAGATTTCATTGTCGGAATTGATATAATTGAAGAGTTTGATCATAGATGGGAAAGCACGTACGATTAGGATTTTAAACACAGAAAAGAATTGGGTGGTCCAAAATGGTGAGGTTAATAATAGGAATGAGAAAACTAATGACAGTATGGGATTAGGGAAGACGGTGGATTGATTTTTTGATAATGATGGGTTGGGATAATGTAATATAGTTGAAAAAATATTTGATGAGACAGAGATTGGTCTAATTGGGGATGGCTTGAAAAAAAATACCCGATTTGTTTACTATACATACCGGGGTATTTAGTAAGGAGCCTAGGTTTGCCAAGGAATATGTACACAAATTGGAGGTTACAGAAGAGAGTAGTTTCAGTACAAGGGTGTATCGAATTCCGTATGCAAAACGTGGTAGGGTTAAATTAGAGATAAAAAGTGTATCGAAAAAATACGAAAAAAAGAAGAAAGAGAAACGTAACTGGAAAATCCAGAAACGGATGATTTTTGAAAACGGGGATATAGTGATAGTGAAAAGGTTAAGAACATCCAATTGAAAAAAAGGTATGTGGTAAATTATCATTACCGTATAAGGTGTCATATAGGGTTAGAAAGATTTTTGCAGGGAATAACGCTTACGGGTTAGAAAATGAAAGAGGCGAGTGCAGAGGCAGATTCCATATCGAAAATTTATATCCTTATTTTCAAACAGGCGATAAATAAGAAAATACAAGCAGGGTGCTATTTTATTTGAAAATTAAAACTGAATTTACGGAAATTAATTTACAGAACAAAATTTAAAATTTCCCAAGATTACGCTTAAAGCTAAAAACCTGTAAACATTAAAATTAAATGATTTTAAAAAAACTAAAATATGCCAGGAGTAACCAGTTACTATGTAAGGTGAAAGAAATTTTATTTTTTTTAAATCAGGTGGGGCTCATACATAGTGAAATTTGCCATTTATTTAAATTAGTTTAGATAATTGGTCGTATATTGTTTTAGTTGATAATGGGTCGTAGTTGTCGCTGGTTAAGGAAAAAAGAGCTGTTAATCTGAGAACAATGTACACTTCCTTGAATAAGCTTATATCCGCTATGCATTGGTAGTTTCTAATGCGTTTACTAATACTAGTAGGGTTCTCTTTTTCTAGCTTTTCTACGTAGGCTAAATTGTTTTTTTACTGAGACCCAACTGTCTTTTGCATAGGCCGCTGGTGCGGTGATGGTTGCAGCACTTACGATACTGGCTACTGCGGTGACGATCCACCCGGTGTACGAGATCGAGATGGTTGCTAGTTCCTCACAACTATTTCAAGTGTGAGATAAGTATCTCGGAACCTAAAGGTATGTGACCTTGTTTTATTTTATATCCAAAAATTATTGCTTATCAGCGTTTGGCGTTGTTGCGTAACCTATGCGATATAAAGAAACTTAAATCAGCTTGCTCCGATGGGCGGAGCAAATATACAAAAACCAGCTTTGCAATTAGATTCACTTGTGTTTTGTTACTTCAACTTGCTTCCTGAATATTGCTCCAAATAGACAGTTTAATTTAAAATGTTTATTTAGAAGAAATCATAACCATTACTTTTTCGTTTTGCTCATTATAGATAAATTTTACCTGTTAAAATACGAAGTGTGCACTTTGTAGATCAATTACATAATTTTCTCAAATAGCAATTTTCTTACTTCGTTTATAAAATCGATGGCGATGTAATTTTTTTGTCAGAACAATAAAAATTTAACACCTAACGTGTCCTATCACAGCAATATATATATATATATATATATATATATATATTAGGTAGTTAATTAGTTAATTACGCAAAGTAAGTTGATATATACTATCGTATTACAGTTAATAAGATAAAATAATAACTTAGACCTTTATGCAAAGCCCAATTTCAAATCGAGCTAGTAATTAAAAGATGGAAAATATAAGTTTTTGGACAGGACTTGAGCATGTATCTTGGTTTTGATGTGGTAAGTTCCGCGTTGGAGCGTCACTAAAAGAGTGCTAGACAACGCCGCTCGTTGATGCGTCGCTAAAAGAATGCTGTGATACAGATACAGCAAATTGTAAAACTGGAAATTATTGACTTGCCTTCCTTTCTAACTTCGCCTGGCTAGCTCAACGGAAATGTTAAAGTTTTCAAAATGAAATCAAACAGCAATATTAAAGCATTTATACAGTATGAAATATTTTTTACATTTACAACATCGTTTCTTTCAAACAAAATAATTTCTAAGAAGTACTTATTTATTTAATTATAAAAATGTTTTTTACCTTATTTTAAATTTACAGAACTAAATTTCTTCTGTTATGGATAGTTTACTTGGTTATGATTCTCACGCTTGTAAGGTTTGTTTTGGCCAAAAGATTCTTGACAGATAATCTATTAAAAGGTCGGAGTGTTTCGAACTCTGAACACAAATTTCCCTGGTAAAGATTCTTACAAACAATTAATACTTGCAAAAATCCACGAAGCGCTTTTTTATTCAACTCGTAATTAAACAGCTTCTTATTTTAAATTGACGTCCAAATCAGCTTACCAGATAATGCATAAAATCTCCATTTAGAAACCAATGAGCATGCTCGGAATTATTCAATTCAATTTTTAATAGTATTTTACATCCAAGTAATTCTCATCTTCATTGTATATAATTAAATTTAATAATTTCTATTTTTTTAACATCAGGTTACGTTTAAAACATCACTTCTTTATTCATTGTAGCATCGTATTTATTAAATTACAGTATGCTTACTGAATACTTATATCATCTTCGCAAAGCAACAGCTCGCAACTTAAATCAAAATAACATTTCGCAATCGAATTTATTAATCACTTTGTTACGTTTATTTTCGACCTAAATTAAAAATATATCTTTTGCTAGTAACTCATCATTCATGCAAATAGAGCCCGCTTAAATCTTTAGAACATCATCCTGTATTTTTACTTCTTTGCAACAGTACGCTCAATAATAATATTCTTTCAAATCTATTTACGTTACCAAATGGAAAATTACCAATATTGAATTAAAGTAAATAATCGGGACCTTATTTTAGCTGTCCGCGAACTTGCTATACATTACGATAGCGTATAATTAATTACTAAGGTACGTCAGTCTAAAGACTCGTTGAAATAAGATCAAGTATTATTTGGATAACCGGCGTTTCGATTGCTTTGAATTCTTATTATTAACAACTATTGGATAAACCCGTGTTTCAATTGTCTAATCGCCTGTTGGATAATACTCGGATGGTTTGGCATTCTTATTACTAAAAAAAATTCTGTTCTAGCGACAACGGTGGCTCGTTGTAATCGTAGTAATTTCCTGTTTTGGTGTTTTCGTTCTCTCAAAGTTCGCACACGCTGTGTGGTAAATATGTGTAATTTTAAAAAAATGTACTTTTCTTTTGTACCGGTTCTAATTTTTGCCTGTATGTTTGTTTTATAGGGTCTTCTGACGGGTAGGACCGTTCTGACATTTTGGCCCTCCTTGACGGCCCATCCTCCTCGACTTTTGGGTGATTGTTGATTCGTTCTTTGGTGTGTGGTAAAAAGAAGTTTTACGCAATGATTATTCAAGATTTTTTTTCTATTCTAAATTATTTTAAGAGTGTTTATTCGTTCTTTGATGTGTGGTAAAAGAAGTTTTATGCATTGATTATTCAAGATTTTTTTTTCTAAATTATTTTAACAATATAATATTCACTGCAGATGTTCATGTAATATATAGAAGTGTGTTTAATGAATACAATGAAACGTGTAACATAATGTAATACAAAAAATAAATAGTTAGTCCTCATGAGAAACTTTATTTATTAGTATATTTTAGTGGTTAATTAAGTAATTTTAACTACGTAATTAACACGTGATTTATTGTATACAGTTGATTCTAGGAATACGATAATGTTGAGCTGTTGTTTTTGCAGGGGTAATTTTTTTTTTCATAGTACTTAAATTAGGGTAGTACCTAAAAACAACAGCTCGCCTTGCAAACAAAAATGCGTTCCTTTTGGATTTTCTGGTTGGGTTACATTGTAGTTATTGGTTTTCATTTCTGTAAAATATTTTGTTTAACTATAAGCTTTTTGGGTATGTTTTGTTGTGATTTATGAATGAGTGCGAGTATATTTTTATTGCAGGTTTTCCTTTTAGGTTTCTTTTTTTTGATAATTATAAAACCCCGCCTACTCCCTAACTGAGCCCGGGCTTTCTTGCGTTGTTCTGCCAGCTACGTCAATATACGTAGCAAGTTTATTTAATAAACGCTTCCCTATATATACAAAATTATCAGTTTTAAAATGTAACAGTATTTGCGGGATTCCATTTTCAATAATATACGCCGATCTTGCCTAACCATTATGGGAAATCCTCATGAGCGATCAAAATCGTTGAATTCTCGTTTCAGTTATTAGTGACGTGCGTTGTTCATCTTTGTTTAACACCCAAGGTTATTGTCGCGTCGTATACTAATCTATTTATTACGAAAGGTAATAAATAATTTTGATCAGTTATTTAATCGATTTTACGGTTTTTTTCAATGATTGAGTTGCTTCTTGGAATAAACGTTTATTTATTAATGAGTTCAACAAAGTTGACGTATTTCTTCTCAATTCCTCTCGAACATGTTTTTATTTACAATATTTTTATGCTATTCAAAGGCTAATTAATAGGTGAAAATAAAGTGGCTTTGCATTTCTCTTAAAATGATCGAATATATTGGAAGAAAGGGATCTTGAAAGACATTCGGAATATTGTTTGTGAAGTCGGGGTAATTTTTTAAATGATCAGAGTTTCTTAAATAAAATCTTGTTTACTTTGAGATTACGTCTGCAATCAATGGAATAGTTTCATCGTATTACTGTAGATATCCGTCTGCAGATAACGCACACTAAATAATTAACTGTAGGTGTCAGTATTTTCAAAAATTAAAGTTTAGCGGGAAATTCCAAACAATAGTATTGTAGGACCAGTTTTTTAGACAAAGTTTAAATGCTTTTTTGGGAATTTTTAAATAAAGATTTATGAGATGCATTACGTGATCTTCTAGTCGCAGTATTAGAGGGAACGTACTATCAATTAAATGGGGTCTCTATACATACGCAGTTGTGGTTAGGGAATGGTTAAATAAGAATTTTCAAGAAACATGGATCGTCTGTAAAAGCAGCGTAAAATAGCCACTTAAATCGCGCGATATGACATTATCGGATTTTAATTTCTAGGGAACTCTAAATATAAAGTATATAAATTATGTCAATAAGTATTTAACAACTCTATGACAGAATAACTTATGTCTACTAAGATATAAGTTAAGAAGAACTGAAAAAGGTTGTCGGAAACAACAGAAAAATGTATACGTATTACGTATTTATTGTGAAGCGTAATTTTTTTGTTATGGTACTGAATTAAAAAATAAAATAGAAAATCGTGACAGGCTTGTGAGACTATTATTTGAGTTTTCTGGTCTTACACATTTTTTGAAACCAATTTTCAAAATTTTTATTTTTAATGAAACGATACTGAACAAGGTTTTGTATTAATGCATTCCTAATACGTCTTCTTTAATTTTATTTTAAATCGTAGTATACTAGCATTTTACCGCAAAAAAAAACAACTATAATCTAAAATTATAATTTAGTGAGGGGTATCATCAGAAAAAAGAAATTTCTTAAATCTATATAATATATAACAAAAATGAGGTGGTGCCGTCTAAAGTAAAACACATTAAAGATACATAAAATTTAAATCAACCACAACATCCCTATAAGGCATATATTTCTAGAATATAGCTTAAATGAGAGGAAGAACGAATGTTTCTGTAGGATACATAAGCAGATAAATGATTTGGATGCCTAACCAAAATTGTAGTTACATTCTATTTTTCATACAGGTATATATGAAGATTATCCTAAATGAAAAATAATAATACTTTCTTTATTTCCTTAGACTCTTGTGAGCATGTGTAGTACGCCCGTAATGGGAAGAATTTGGCCTGTTGAAATCAAAATTAATACGATTAATGAGCGCGGCTTAATGTAGGAGACGATATTTTTATGTAGTCCAGCTTAACAAAATAAAAAGTGAGCAATGAAAAGAATTCTCATTTTTCGTGGGATTTTTATCCTCTGTATAATCTTCCAGCTTCTCATAATAACGGGGGTTAACAAGAAATATTATCTATGTTGTTTCGCGACGTAATCTCAATAGCAGTTGAATATCTCTGCCCTTGTAGTTATTTTTCAGCTTATGTAGAGGTATTTTCAGACTCTAGCCAATAGACAGAGGTTTGAATCTTGGAAGCCATGTTTCTTTATAATTTTAAGTCTAATGATTTCGGCGTCTGTCCTGCAGTATTATGAACGTGTAGGTAAAATATACTTTTTTGGTTGAATGGCAGCTTTAGGATATTGAAAAATTTTTTATAACGTCAACGGCAGCTGTTGAATGCTTTTTCAACCGATGAAGTTCGCCCAACTGACAAGTGCGTTTTCGCCTTTTTTAGCCGTAGAAATTCTCTACACATTGACTCTGGTTTTCTTGAGATGCTACCCAAGCTTCATTAAGAATGAAAATTTTCAAAATTTACGAAAAGGCTTTAAGCACCTAGGGCATTGACTCTTGTTTTGTTGGAAAGACTCAATGATGTACACTTAGGTTGCGTTGCCAATTATAGTATTCGAAAACAATTCCATTCATGTGCATCCAAAATTTCCGTTCAAAATTCCACGTCTAAGAAGTATCAGATATAGCATGGGACCCTGGAAAAGGATCTCACTGGCACTTTGTGCATTGCTAACTTTTATGCAAAATTTCCAAAACTTTGTCTTCGATTTCTGAACTTTCCTTGCAATGGCACCTGTAGTTATTTAATCCATTAACATCAAATTTTCAATTTTTTATAATTTTTTTTGTGCTTTTGCTTCAAGAGGTCAACCACATTTTGAATAACTTTATCCGATTCATGACTCGACTAAAATTATTTTAACCAGAATTTTACATGTTGGTGTACGAGCATTCGCATCTTAAGCAGCAGCGATTGTTGACCCATTTTAATGAGTCGAAGATTTTTGCTTTTGTGCTCAAACTTGAGACTGCTCATTTTCACTGTTCAAATTCAATTCAATGAAGAAAATTTTAATTTTGACGCAACCTGTAACAATTTTATTTTAGCAGTAAAAGAACCTATTCATTAAACGTACAATGAATATTGAAATACCTTTATTAACTAAAATAAAGATTCGAGTAACAATTAAATTTTTATAGTATTACTATATCTAGGATTAGTAGTCTATTTGTTTCGGAATTCGGTGCAATTCCACAGCCACTGGCGCGCGCGTGAGAGGTTCGAGAACCCCACTTATAATCCTCCCACCATGCAAGAACGCAGCGAGCGCACTCGTCGATAGTTAAAAGCAGCGTGAAGATGCATTCAAAAGAATGGCGAGTGACCTCCGAGTCGCTTTATTTTTGTGAAACACTTCCTGAGTAACGGTTAGTACTTAATCCACATTTTGCATATTCGTTATCATATTAGCTAATTTAAAAATTTATTTAGCGCAAGGATAAATCAGAAACCGCAACAACACGTCAGAAATTGCAACGATAAATTAGAAACCTTAACTTATGGACTAAGCAATGAAAGATTATATTTGTAAATAAAATTCGACAACAGAGGAGTACGCTATGAAGTAATGCTGCCGTGAACCAATGTGAGAAATCCGCTTCGCTCCTACATCTGTATTAAAGCATGGAAAACAAGCATATTTAGCTGCAGGCCCCCGCACTGCGAAGTTGTTTCCATTGCAACCAAGGACGACAGCCGGTAATTGGGTTCGTAATAGAATTAAGAATTTCCTCAGTACTTCCTTCTGAAAGTACATTATTTCATTTTGTTTGTTGGATGTACAAAATTGTTATTCAGTTTACCTGTGATTAGGCTGGTTTTCCCCAGTATCGGGTTTGATTTCACTTAGTTCCGTAAATATGTGACTACACGTGGCTACAACGTTAATTAACAGCTGCTATTACGTCACCTGTTTGTTTGAACAATGCCGTCAACAATTACACAATGGCTAACAGATGTTTAGCATTACAATACTGCCACTTTTGATAAAATTAGAGAATATCTTGGTGATTCTTTTGACTTCAGACTAATTTTAATTTTGTTAAATTAATGAGAAAATTTCGTATATTCATTTGTAAGTGACCTACACAGATCTGGTTGGGTTATAAAGAAACTTAATATTGTTAGTTACACTGAACTGTAATATATTTGAGTAAGGATCAGTTGATAAGCCTTACAACAATTTTGCAAGAATATCAAACATTTATTTTATTTAATTATAATGAAATTTTATTTACTGAAACAAAAAATTCTTTCTAGTAAATTAATAATCTACATTTAAAGTTTTTATTCTGATCTAGTTTGATCAGACCTGATAAACAAAAGACAGTAAGAGTTAAATTTTATGATTCCATTATGTAGAAAATTTTCTCTATGCATTTAGGTATACTTGAAGGACGCAAATTGTGTTCCCAATTTCTATGTGACTTAATTATTATTTTTCCTTACAGGAACAGCGTCTTATTCTGTTAAGACAAGTTTTTGAGTCAGCGAAGGCGATCTTATTTTCTTTGGGTCTCCACGTCCGCCCTTAGAAATTTGCTATGCCATTAATATAAATTAATCTGGACTTGGTGGCGCCTGTTTGTTTTAGTTTGAGTGTGACCCCCACAGATTTCGACTTACCCCCATTGCTCATAGCTCTACCCAAGGAATAGACCCCTAGTTACGTCGGAAGATTTAGTTTTGCAGACACCTAACTTGCAGTATGGTGTTAATGAAGTAGTAGTGTCAGCCCAAGCAAAAAAAATACGTAGCAAACCTAGTAGAAATACTTATTAAAGTTGGCAATATCTAGCGTACAAAAATCATTTCCATTCGTCAATTTTCGTAGCAGTGCAGATTTCATAAATACCTTTGTTACGTTCACCTTCCGATGGTGTACTAAACCTTACGCCATTTTGGTTAATTATTCATTCACATAGATTCTGATTCCAATATTCAGGCACCATCCTGTATATTAGACCTTCCTACAATAGGTACGCTTTACTGCAATTTCCTTTAAACCTATTTACTACGAAATCAAAAGTTCTTCTATAATTTAAATAGTCGTTACCTTATTTGAGGTATCCGTTGATTTAATACATATCACTAGAGCGTATAATTACTTCATAAAATATCCAATCTTAAAGACTCGTTGAAATAATGGATCTTACTTATTTGATAAAGCTTGTTATGAGTTTCTAATAACAACTGTGCGTTGGAAATGCTGGGATTGAATTTAATTCTTGCGAAAAACAATTTCAATTTGATTGTGCAACTCGTGCTTTTGATATATTTTCTGGGTTGCTCGTTTTATTACTACAAGAGCGATGTTGTTAACAAGAAGTGGATGTCTGGGGTGCATCGGTAAGTTCTTCGGCGCTTATCAACACTAATAAGATTCCCTTTTTTGACGGAGGCCTAATGATCTTCCTACGTTAGGACAAATCGTTTTTGATGAATGGCCCGACTAATCTTTGATGTAGACTACTGCTCTGGAATTACCAAATTACAATTACGATAACAGCGTGGATGTTACCGATTACCGTGGCATTGCTGTATTGATCCACCTTTAATGGCTTACAAGATACATATATATATATATATATATTGCTGTGATAAGGGGTTGTTTAGGGGTGTATTGAGTAGCAAGGGTCGTGTAGTAACAATAAATAGCAATTTATTTAGCAGAAAAATAGGTAATTCGTACATTATGTAAATAGCAAGCATTTAACACCCTGTATATAAACCGTAATTATAATTAATTTTAAGCGATGCCAGTAAGCATATCTTTCAACAATAGAACGCGTATTCAGCAGAGAAATAATCGTACATGTAATTAAACCTACGTTGAGAAGTGTTCTACAAGTTATAAAATAAAGACGCCGAAGATAAGAGAAAACCTAGCAAAGCCTCATGTAATTACGCTGGAACCATAAGCGCTTTGATAAGAAAACGCAGTTTCAAAGATGCATAAATACATGAACGAAAACAGCACTAGAATTACATCATTTATTTTTGTACAATTATCCAAAAGCATTATCTATACAAAACAACAGAAGTAAAGTTGAAAGTTTGGCAAAGAAAACAAATAATAAAGTATCAAACAATAGCAACTAACAAGTATAATTTCATCAGAAACAGCTTAAAATACAGGGAATATTCAAGACAAAAGCTGGTTGGTTGGAACAATCTGTAAAACTGCTTGGAAACCCAACCCAGATGTAGTGGGAAAAAGCTATTTAACACCCAGGAGTGATAAGACAAGTCAGTCCACACTTGATGCACGTCGAAGCTACGACACTTTAAACCAGAAATCAACGCGTCAAATAAATAAAGTTTAGAATACATCAAATTTATATTATAGTGAAAATAGTGCTACATACAAAAATTGTGTTAAGAATATATGAAAAGTTTTTGCCGTTTTTCTCAAAAAACGTGAGTAGAAATTGGGTAATTAATTTAAATTAAATATTTATAATCATATAGGACTTCTAATTGCATTCTAATTGCATTCTAATTGGATTCGAATTGATTTCTAATCAAATTCTAATTGGCTTCTAGTACAATTCTGGTACAATTCTAATCTGCGTCGAAAGCATTTAAGGGAAAAGATTCAAAGCATATGCAGAGAAATATAAAATAAAGAAGCACGAGGTGATTTTTGGATAACAAGGGGTAACTGTACTCAAATATTGGTTCAACTAAGCAGGCCATTGGTATTCGATTGAAGACAGCAAGGGGGTGTTGATCCACAACACGAAATAACATATCACAGGTCAGATCTACTTAATTTTAAGATATTTTTTAATTTTAATTTTAATACTAAATTTATTCAATTTATCCAAAGCTTGTAAAGAAGTCAACAAGAAACATTGCATATGTTAAACTTACGTAATAAATCATAAAGAGGTCTAGAACGTTCCAGATTTTTTTGTAAAGAGGTAGTTTTTGGTGACTATATTGAAACTTTACGTATATAAATTTTGGGATAAATAATACATATGATATTAATTGATTGAATGGTGTATTTAAAGAATATCAAAAATTGTAAATATTATTTCCTTTCATTATATGAAATTAATTGACTTCGTTCTATCAATTCAAATAGGTAAGCATAAAGGGGTGAAAAAAGGAAAATTGATTATCGTAACGTTGTGCACTCTGTGTAGATTAAAAAGGGCTAGCCGTGGCATAATAATAAAAGTAAAAGATTAAATAATTTGAGAGAACACCGAGCGGTGGCGTTAAGTAGAACTTGTTACACCGAGTACGGCGTTATTATATCAATATCCCGACCCATAGAGGTATGTGACTTGTTTCTTTTTTTTGTACATACCAAGTGATACACCCAACTTGCATTGACGTACGAACGAAGCACATTTTTTTGTTCAATAAAGACCCACTCTGAAATTAGCTGTGCTAGAGTTCCTTGTTATGTTAAAAAAAATTTTTTACTAACGATGTTTTATAAATTTAATAGTTTTTTTTGTTACTTAATGCACTTACTTATATGATAGTTTCAGTATTATTTTTTTTTGACTAGAGGTATTACCTGTTAGCGACGAAATGCGCACTTCGTAGAACCATTATTCAAATTGCCCATAGAGAAAAATTTTTTTTAAAAAATAGTAACTCTATTTACTTTTTTTTCTACTTGTTTTAGATACAAATTTTTATTGTTTCTGTAAATAGAAGAAATCAATGGCGATGTATTTTTCTTAAACATGTGAATCCCCCACTCTCCGCGTTTGTAGTTAGTCTTGTTTTTCTAATTTCCCTTTATCTTTGTTTCGGCGTGCCTTAACCTTATAAATTATGACGCCCATTCCGTTTACGTCTAAGTGCGTAGCGTCTTGTCCAGTAGCGTATGTATGTCTAAGTTATTTTAGAAAATATAATCAAGCTAATCTATTTAACTCCCTCTATGTAACCTGCTCGAAGTTCTCATTATAGAGCAATGGTATGGGTGGGACATTGGTATATAATTTTTCCCTTAGATTTTTTACGCCCTTCTTCAAGATATTTTAGTTTAAGGATTTGAAATGCTATGCGCGTGTTAAGAATCATAATTTTTATTTATAAAATAAAGAAGTGAATAGATTATAAAACTGTTCTAGAACATCATAATAACACAATGCATTAGCAACGTGTACCATCTCAATGATGTTAGTAAAATATGCTTTAATATCTATTCTTAAAGAGAAGTGTTAATCCCATAGTCAACCCTTACCTAGTGGTTATACAGTATATGAAGGCTATAAAACCCTAGGGCACTTGGTGACCACCTCGTAAAAGGAGATAATTCACTTTACTGTTTACGATGTGCCAAATTTTGTCTCGTTAATTGTTTAAAATGTACAAGTTAAAGATTTCAGGGTATAGAAATTGTACGTAATTACGGCCACATCGCGATAGACATGAAGTAAGCCGGAACAGATAATATAGGTTCCAGCTAATTTAGAATTCTTAAAGCGCCTGCCGTGATTAAAAAACTCACAAAGTTCCTAAAGGGCCAAACTTAATCGACAAGCTCCACGTTATCTGCAATATAAAGGCCCAGAATCAAAATGAATCGGTTATAAATGAGCAAGTATAGTAAGCAAGGGAAACAGGCGAGTTGGGGGCGCATATTGGTCTAGCGTCCCCTTATGTGTGTCCGCCACAGATTCCGACTCCTAATTAAGACTAGGGGGAGGGGACCCAAGGAGGAATATTGATCAAGTCGGTGGCGAGTGCGAGGGAGAAGTCGTTTTACAACGACAAGGATCATGCAGTTATTATTTGGGCAACCGCGCGCTGTATATTTGCATGCGCACCACTTTCTAAGGAGAAAATTAGCGCTGCCTTCGCAAAAACGGTTTATTTAGAAAATAAAGCTCTACTGCTCTGGAGCATACTCTTCTTTACTGGATTTCTCCGCTAAAGCTAGCTGGACGTTTCATTAAATATTAAGATACGCCCGTAATGCGAAATTTGATTAAAAACACATTAGGGGTGTTTGGGCAATTTATAATTTATTACGTAAAATGATATACAGACCATGTGGCTGGGTTAATCCTTATACGCAGTAGCTTATGACATTTGTTTAAATTCCGTTGAATAAAACAGTAGCCCAACAGGGATTTAGCGTGAAAGAACTTTACGTATAACTAAACTGCCAGCCAGCTCTTTACATGACAACTTCCCCTTTCAGAAAAATTATACGTACACCGAAAATGCTTTACAGGGTTAGGTTTTATTTCTAGTACTGGATAGAAAATTATTATTTAGTACTCATAACGGGGTTTATACTTAGTTTTCTAAAAACATTTATAATTAATTACTACATGGCAGATTTCTTAATGAAGGAAATCTTTTCCGTTGCAATTTAAAATTTATGATGTCTTGCTTGAACAAGGTTACTGACTTTGAAACACAATTGGTTAGAAGGCATGTTAAAGTTTTTCTAAGTTTAAAATTTACAAAACTTCTGAACTGTACTGTGACCGTTTACGTTGTAGAAAAAACATTAGAACTAAGAATTATATCAGGAAACTTTATATTTTTTTATGAGATCTAATTAGAATTTGACGTGGTATAGGTCGTTCTTAAGATCAGTGATAATCAGAATTATGCTAGCATATAGATTCTCGGGGAATAGTCCCTCTCTCCATTCATTCCAGCACTGTCTCACTAATGCCTGTAACCATATAGTTTTTTAAAACTAATGTTTGTGTTAGAAAATTGAAGGAATTAATTAAATTGCTTAGTTTTAATTTTAAGTCTACGAACTCACTTTTCTAGAGATTCGTACCCAAGTAAAACGAAACAAATCCTACCGTTGGTGATGCTGTCCGTCTATCTGTCTACTTGTTTTCTAGAGCCCTTATCTTCAAACTCACACTATACACATTATTACTCGTCAAATGACAGTTACAGGTAAACTCACTTTAGTTTAAAGCGCAATTATAGGGCGTAGTATAGCACATATTTTTCAATAATATATTAACTCATTATGGATAACACAAAGAAACGGCATACATTTACCCATCTAGGTAGTTTAAAGTAAGCCCAAAGTACTATATCGCGTCAAATTCGTACAAACGCACGTTCGGGTATTATTTTCATTGGCCTTATTCAGCAAATTCGGTGCAGTTTGTTGCTAATCTACAACATAGAAAATCTGAAACACATAATGTATTTAGTAAAGAAACTGTAAGGATTGCACAGGTATCTTCACTATTTTTGTCGCACTGACTGTTACGTCGTCCGTTCAATAAGGTATCCCAAGGTACGCTGTCAGATAACTGCGTCCATGAACACCAAGTTGAAGCAATCTTGTATATTCTTTGAAGCGTGGGAAAACTCCCATTCATGAATATATTGTAAACATAATAAAACAGTTCCCAAAAGCCCCCGAGTAGTGAATGCGAATTCAAAACCACATTTGTAATGCGTCATAATCTACGTATACTAGGCAAATCATGATGGGAAATAACATCCATTTTAGGATTGGAAAACCCATATACCTAATTATTAGAATAAAGCTTATGACGCAAAAAACCGCAACACTCGTTTCAAGGTCTCAAAAAGAAAGACAAAAAGAAAAAGTCTCTTTATGCACGAGAGCTCTTATACACGGAAACACTTTATATAATGTTTATAGGAGCCACCTGGTTTTTAAACCGTAGAAATCCTTGCGATACCACGGAACAAAAATAAGTAGCCACTCGATCATCAGGCTAACTGAGCGCGCAGAAGTCTTGTTTGCCGCCACACCGACCACTCAGAATTACTCGGCAAGCATGAGACCCAAAAACTTAAAACTAACACTAAAACTAAATTCAAAAATCATTTATCATAGTGCATACTAATGCATATAAATTTTCGTAAATACCTATAAGATTTTTACTTAATCAAACAAATTAATATATTGGCTTATAGCAAGATCAAGAGAACATACGTTCCAGCAATAAAAACGTTAAGTTAAAAAATTAGCCAGTACCACTACATTAACAATACGTAAATTCTTATTCCTATCCTACCAAATATAAAAGCAATAGGTAGGTTAACTCTTTTTATTTATACAATAAATCGTACCTTTGAACATGAGTACCAAACGTTCGTAACATACATCAAATAGATAAGTTCTCTAATATATTTTCACAGATAAAGGTACGAATATATGGATAATTTTTGCTTTGCAGAAACGGTAATATAGATTAATATTATATGGTAGTATCTCAAAGATAATTTCAGAGACAGACATATTTCGCAATCACTTATGGTTTAAAGGTATTAATTAGATTAAGGTAAAACCTTCAAGATATTTTCGCTGAGAAAGATAGTTAACTAACCATTAGTGGTTTAACCTAATAATAAGGAAGGATTTCAATAGAGGTAAAGATAACAAATAGCAATTATTTTGGTTTGTAATACCTATTATTGATAATGCATACCGCCCCTCGTATGTATGTGTATATATATATATATATATATATATATATATATATATATACATAAGCACTACTTGTTGTTGGATAAAATTATATATAGTTAATAAGATGAAATAGTAACTTAGACTTTTATGCAATGCCTAAATGATCACTTCAAATCGCGCTAGTAATTATTATTTCATCTTATTACCTGTAATACTTTAGTATTTATCAACTTATTGCTCTGAATTTAAGCCCCTCCTTTGAGACGCCAAAAATGCTCTGAATCTAAGCCCCTCCCTTGGGACGCCAAAATTGCTGCAAAAGCTCGCCCTTTGGAAGATAGCTTACACAATACCTTTAAATTAACCTTACTTTCTGGGTGCCACTAATTACTTCAAACTCTGGACCTGATGAAATGCTGATATACTGTGCCTGAAACGCTTTAATAAAATACATGCCACGGCTGCTCAGCTTCTTTTTAAAAGTTAACTAACGCCAAAACAAAATAGCTGCTACGAAAAATCACATACAGTTATTACATACTCATGAATATTATACACGCCAAATCACGATTAAAATCCCACATTCACACATAATCAATCCATTATACACAACAGCCTTATGCAATAACACATTTCAAAATTTATTTTGGAATAATTACTCAAATACATATTAACGAATGATATGACTTTATAAAGTAACAGGACCTTCCTCCCGTAATAACTCTTACCTCTAGTTTAGTATGAGCTCATAATAACCCTTACACCTTCGTGCAAATATAGCACATCAATCTACCAAAAGTACTTTTTATCTTGTACATACCAAAATTAGTTAATATCAATGATTTTTGAATCAAAATTTCCAAATAAAATACAATACAATAATACAATAAAATAATTCTATCAGTCACACCTTTCAAATTTGTTCTTCTTAGTCGTAACTTATATCCCCAATTGCCAAAAAGGCCATTGGACACTACTTAATACGCGTAGAAAAATTAAAAAACCAAAATCAACACTTAAAGCAACAGTTACCTAGATACTATTTCAGCTTATGGCTGCTACCATTCCCACCTAGACTGCGGCATACTGGAACACCATCTTGCTTTGCCGTAACCATATTCTCCAGCAATAACCATTTAACAGCGATCATATACCATATTAAATGAATCCAATTTCCCCAAGCTCCTCGACAAACACCATTAAATGTTGATACACAACCAATTTTAACAACTACCGATATTTATACCATCTCCATATGTACGCTCTTTTTGCATACTTATTGCAAATTTAAATTAAAACAAATTTTACTTACTCTTACGCAACTTAGTGTATTAATTTCTTAGCCATCAGCTGGTTGAAAAGCTTTATGCTGTTAGAACTTGTAGACTATCGTCGAAGGATTAAGAGCACTTCAAAGGAACTTACAGAGCGAACTTATGAGAGAAAGTTAAAGAGAGCCCCACAATAACCTGCTGGGGTTTATACACAGTTCCTCGCCCCACACAAGCCTGTCAATACAAACATATCCCTCCACGTAAATTTTGCAACCGTTTTGACTTCTCACAATTTTATAACACAAACAAACACCGACGGCCACTGTTTTCTAGTAATTTTGTAACGTGCGCTTAAAATTCCTCGTAAAACCTTCTAACCGTCACGATTTTTCAAAAACAATTCCTTGAAAAGCTAAACTGACGTCCACAACCCACTCTTGCTTGACTGCTATCCCCGTATTTAAAACATCTGTCATCAATCACGTTGCGTACCTTAGAAACCAACTTGACAAAATTAACATTCAATACATCCCTAATACAACAAGGGTAACATCTATCTCTCTCAAACCTAGTTTCCAAGATCATCTCTCTTGCTTTGTATCCATTCCAGTTTGTATTACCACCCCTTTGTTATAATTCCATTATCCTAACACGTGTTATCCTCATCTCACTTGCACTTATTTTATCCTAACTCCCTCTTTGTTTCTCGTTGGTAAGTTGAACTTGTAACGGACAATAGTTATTGAAATTGATATACAATTAAATTATTTTTTAGTTGCAACTCTTCATGCATTAGTACTGAAATTACTTAGTTAATTATACGTCAAGTATCTTATTTCAATTAAGTGCTTTATTTCATTTACAGTGTCCATGAATTTTTTTTAGCTGTGTTTATACTTCTCTGAGGTATTCTTGTATGTTAATCTTTTGCTTTTCAACGCGTTCTGTAGCGGTTAATGTTAGATGTGCCAGAGTGAAACTCATTACTGTCGTATACACATACCAGCTAGAAAATGTAGAATGCAATTTATATTCCCAATTTATTACCTCCACGAACGTGCGATACATGGTCACGGAGGAGTTTTAATTTTTTTCCTCAGGCGTACACGTAAAAAATAGAACATAATTACAATTTTTAAGTATCAAAGTTTTTATCTGCTTATATAACGGTTCCTCCAGAAACATTCGTCCCTCTTCCCATTAAAGCTACGTTTTAGAAAATATATGCATTTACAGGTATGTTTTAGTTTAATAGAATTTTGTGCACCGTCTTAACAAATTTTTTTGATACAACATTAGTGGAGAGTTAAAAGATACCGAATATACTACATACAGTAAAAGTTGTGTATCTGATCATCTAACCCTGAAGGTATCCAAAATTTTAGTAGCCGGTAATGTTTTTCATAAAAATGAACTAAAAAACTTTTCTAGGTGGACAGTTTCAAACAGAATGCGTTCCTAAATCATAGTAAATACGAACCTGATACCAGTCTTTTATTTGTGTCAAAACATAAATAGTTTATTGCACTGTAATGGATGTAAGTAGGATTTGTTGTGAAACTGGTTTATAACACGATGGAAACCAGGACTGCAAAAGTCCAGAGTGCACAGTATTTTTTTTTATTTCGAAATCATTAAAAAGCATTTTCCATTAGTTTAAATTACAAAAATAATCAAATAATTATTAAATGAAGTCTTAAAAAAGTCAAAAAAAGTTAAATTTGGAGAAACTGTAAGGAAAGAAAGTGAGTAAAGTATCCAAAAACCATACTGTGTACGAAAAATGTAAAAAGGAGTAGGCAACTACTAAACAAAGAATTTATGCAACCACGGAAATAAATATTGGCAAAACTAAATGGTATCGTAGAAAATTTTAGATAAAGGAGCATATATAAAAATTGATGGATGAACATAGGAAATACGAAGTGTGGTAATTAAATAACAAGGTTGGTGTAAAACATGTGATTTATTTCAAATAAACTTATATTTAACACATATCTCTTTCAAAATACTTTCCGCTGCTATTTATACACCGCTGCATATATATCTTCCATTGCTCAAAACAATGCTGTAGCTTCTCAGTTGTTAGGTTCTTTCACAACTCTGTCGTTTTTGCGATTAGGTGATAAACAAACTGAAAATGTGTCTCCCTCAATGTATTGTTTACTTGTGAGAACAGATATAAGTCGCACGGTGCGATATCTAGCGAACACGGAGGATGAGCAAGTCTAGGAATGCATTTATTTGCAAAAATATGGCACATTGTCTTAACGTTAGGACTCCTCCCTTGTATTTCTGATTAACAATTTGACCCTTTGGCATCCAATCAGTCTTAATAACACCTTTGTTATAGATAAAAAGGATCAGCAGCATCGATCTGTTGCCGACCTTCCGAAAACCGTTTGTGCCGTTTAAAAACTCGCGCACGTAACTTATCAATATTACCACACCCTTCCTTTAACATTTGTGAACATTGGATTGGCGACTTTTTAACTTCATTAAGAATTTCAAGTTAGTTTCTTGCTCTATGTTTATTTCAACCATAATCGCGGCACTACCGCCCAACAGTGCCTACCACAACCAACACTGTAAAGTAAACTAAAACAGACAGAGAGACGAAACTATGAGTTGTTCCTTCGGAAGTGTCAAATTCAACCGCATTCCAACTACACCTCGTGCGATGCGGCTGTGCGGTGGAATATGCACATTTTGGTTATTTAGTTTCTACACCAGATAGATTTTAGGTCGTTGGGAGCTTCTTTTTAAAAAGTTTTATTTTATATAACACCTCTATCAAATTTATTTTAATTATAAAGAATGACTTATTCTCTTTACAACACTTGAACGTTTATGTTCCTCAAACATTAAGTAATTGAAATTGACAAATACTATAAATTAATATTTTAATAAATCAATAATCAATCATTATAATGAGTAGCTTGAACAACCAACAATGTTAAAGTTATAAAATTTGAAGACTGACTGGCGATTAAGGGCTCCTCACAGTATTTATAAAGCCTCTGGTCTCACTTCATCTTGTGGGAAAGTGCAGATCTTGCTGTCTGCAGTTTCTCGATAATCATGCAATGTCTTATTCTAAGTAAATTTAATTAAGACTGATATATTGCAGTTGATTGTTTCTGCACCTGCAGTATCAGGTTGCATCTGGAACACAAATCAGTTGTTTCCTTTCTTATTTCTGATATGAATTCTGTTAAACTTTAATTATATAACTTTCGTTTAATACAATGTAACATACTATTACTAAGACATAATAGATACATTTATTTTATAGTCATTTTAATATGGGGGTAACTCACCTAGTATAAAAATTCTATAGATAAGCTGGGAAGTATATAAACAACTTCCAAATAGAATAAATCAGAATTGTAAGGCAGCCACGTAAGATTAAGTTAGTGAACACCGTTCAAAACTTGCAAAACCAATGATTGTTAATAAGTGCATATATCTACAAAATGCAAGTAACTAAAATCACAGTAGATAATCAAGAGATGTAAAGCTGCGAAGATTTATAAGTAAATCGAACTAGTAGGGACATTAAAGCAAGTGAATACTGAACTAAACTTACAAACGTTAAACGTCAAACATTATTAATGGTAGACAACGTGTTTTTTTAAAGGATTGCCTCGTTGTAAAGCATAGACTATGAGGAAAGCTGAGAAGTGCGATTGAAGCTATTGAGATGTACCGATATAAAAAATGCTGAAAAGTAGTTGAGTGAGCAGGGTAACATATGATGAGGTGCTAAAGACGACCTGGTATGGAAAGATGTATTTAGAAAAAGACAGTAAAGAGACAGGATCAACTGGAAGAAAGGCCATCACTTACAATAACTATCACTGATAATGAAAAGACGCAGGTAAAAAAAGTTGCGTTGGTAGACAACGACTCGAATATCCTATATACAGTGTGGGCTGTTCTAGCTACGATAATATGAAGCAACTGGCGCAGAAGAGGGGGGCTTACATAATTTCATCAAATCAAACAACAGGATAATTACAACAAAAAAGATCACAAACCATCAAGCTTTCTTTTTATAATTAGTGACACACATACAATTTCCCTATGGTACAAAACTCTACTTGGCTAGTTTTATGCAATCCTAGTGTGATCGAGACTTTTAGACCAAACCAAAACGATTACATTTGGATAATAAATAGCAATACTTTATATTTACCTTTTCATTCTAAAACCAGTATCGCGTACATCCATCTTACTTAATTGTGAAGGTGGAAGACGGATGAGCATCTTCATTTATAGCATAATTTAAAATTTTATGTATATGCATATAACTAATTATTTTACGTTGTTTCAGATTTAACAGCTATTGGCAGGCCCAGAAGGGCAATGCAAAGGGTAAGTTAAGTGGTTTATAGTTTTCATTCTTGAAGATTTAGTTACTGTCCAAATCAGAGGGTCTATTTACAAATAAAGGGTATTAATAGCTTTCATTTTTTAGAAAGAAAATTACCCCAGTTTTCTTGCATAATATTACCGCACAAACCACTAAGACAGTTGCTTAAACCCTCGAGTCAATTTATCAAATTGTGTAACCTTAGGAAAATTTTGATAGGTATATCGAAATATAACTCTCTCAGGAAGTGGCTTCTAAAAAGGCTAGGGACAAAATATATTGCGTAGGTAACCTCCTTAATTACAGTTCGTAGCTAATAATGAAAACCATAGCTAATTAGACGGAGATAAATTTTTCATTACTTGTTGCTTCTAAAAGTGACAAATGAGTTATAGAAAATGCTGATGAAACAAAAAGGCAATACTATAAGGCCATTATTAAAATATTAAAGTTATATCAAACGTCTCAATGATGACTAGACTGCATAAATTTGATCGCGGCCTGCTATGAATGCAGCATATATGCCACAATATAAGGCATAAAGTGAGGAAAAATAAACAAAAATCCAGTTGGAAGGAAGAATCGAAATTTAGAAGAAGGAACTGTAGTTCAATTTATTGATAAAGATCTTGTTAGTAATAGGATGGATGGATAGACTGAATTGAGTAGTGTGGCAAACGCCAAACGCATTTAAGCCAGCTAGTGTGCTCATTACGCTGCATTATCTGCTCTAAATTGGTTCCAACACCCATCCACCCGACATTGCAGGTGAATTTTAAGATCTGATTTTGTCGTTATCAGGCCAGAAGTTCCCCAGCATGGATTATCGCAGTCGGGTAGATGATGGGCATGTGCCCAGAATGTACACCGACGTCTCGTCTTCCTGGTGGCAACCGCGACAGGTGGAGTTGGTTGACAATCCCATCCTGTGCAGATGCTTCTTTGGTTTACAGTGTCCAGTCAGAATACCGACCTTCTCGGCAAACATATGACAAATTTTTTGATGTTAGTCATGGGAGACCTAATAAACATTTTTGCTTGTCGGCAGCTTATCGTACAAGCCCACCTATTCTCATGACGGCGGTGGGTTGTCTGATTGTTTGTCTTATCATGGAAAACAACGCGGTGACGATATAGGAACCGATGGCTTAAGCCCAACAAAACTCTGAGTCGATGCTTGTTTCGACAGAGCGTCTGCTTGTTCATTGCCATGTACACCTGAATGTGCTTTGACTCAAACTAGCTCAAGAGCGTTATTGTCAGAAGCGAGCTCAAGGATTCGATAGCATTGGAGTACTACCCCTGAGAGGAGCTTCTGCGCTTATTCAGGCTCTACTATCATTCATAATGCGTATAATTTTATTTTCGATTCTACGTTCAAGAATAGCGTTAGCACTATACATGATGGCTATAACTTCTGTTTGGTAAAAAGTAGTCAGCTAGCCGAGTGTAACATTTTCATGGTTATTTGTTGTGGAACCATCTCTGCTTAGACGTAAATCTTGTTTGGGGACGCATCCTCAGTGGTTGGACAAACCCCGAAATGTTTTTTGAAAATCATTGTGAGTGCGATCGAGTTCGTCAGTTCTCCCAGGGAGATGTGTTGCACATCGTCTTCCCTAGTATGTTGTGATGTATACCCTCGCCGTCCTTATCGATCCATAGACCTTTGAACCGTAGCCTAAGTGCCGCCTTCAGAGCCATCTCCTCCATATACAGGTTCAACGGAGTGAGGCCTAGAATGGCTTCTAAGGCAGCCGTGAGTGTGGATCGCATTGCTTTCGCAGGCAAATCTTTGGATATAAGTTAGCTCTTTAGCTGCATGGGCTAACTTGGTACGGACCTACCAGACTACAAAGCGCCATATCAAAGCCTTGGTCTAACTACCGTAGTGTACAGACACAGGACAGCCTTTGGTTGGAAACCCCTGAGTTTGTCTATGTCATGTTTACACTGCCGGAACGTTTGCAGTATGGCAAATCATGGCCGCAAGTACGCATTGAAGTGGTATTTTGTATTGTCTTTCTGCTAAGCTCGCTATTGTGTTCATTGTGACTGTAGCGTTTGTGCATACGGTGCTTATGTGCTGTCCGTAATTTTGTTTATCGTCGAGTATTACCCTTAGGTGTTATGTAGATTTTGCTCGTTTGATTTTATTGGCGTGTAGTTTTATGTTTGGGTCTCATGCGAGGGTCTCTTATATGTAGGTTGTTTTTTGTGGCACAATACTCATTTTATTTTTGTGCACATTTTCTATACTGTATGTAGTGCTTTATTTGCGTTTGTTTCAAGTTTCATCCTGGACTCAACTTCCACCGCTAGTAAGATATCATCTACGTACGCCACTACAGATGCGGTAGTCACCTTATTCTATTACTGGTTGTGAGAGATCCTATCAGTCTTTGTAATTTGTTTGTTGGTGTGGGTTCTGTCTGTGTCAATTGTTTTAAGTGTGTCTGTAATGTCCGTTGTAATCCCCATGTCTATTGTTTCTTTTGTGCGTCCCATTGTGTGAGTGTTATGTCGTTCTGCCCTAATTTTGTCCCGTTCGTGTAGTGATGGTGGTTTATTATGTCTCTTAAATACGGTGTCTGTCGTAATTCTTATATTTGTATTATTGGTGTGTAAGTTGTTTCCTTCACTTTCGGTACTAATTTTTGGTGTATTATTCATAATCTGTTTTCTGAATGAGTCTTTCTTTCAGTAGTTTGTAAGTTGGACGGTATTTTCTGTCTGGCGTACATTTTTTTATTTCTTTTCGTGCAGGGAATGCATGTCGGAGGTGCATACTTTTTCGAGCTTTCTGCCCTTCTATGATTTGCCTCGTCTTGTCCATAGCGTCCACAAGTGTCCTGTTTGTGTTTGCAGTATTTTGCAACGTGTCCTAGATCTTGTCAGCGAAGAACTACTAAGTAGTCCTTAACTGCAATGCACCTGTATTCGATATAAATTTTCCCTAATCGTGTTATTATGTTTCTTATTTCTCCCGTTACTTGTGCTATGTGATGTTCGGTTTGTTTGTCGAGTGGTCCTGTTTGAAGGTCATTGTGAAGTCTCTATCGAATTTGTCTTTGGTGATTTTGCGTTCTAAGTTTTGGTTGTATATCAGGGTCGTAATTTCGGCTTCTTTAAGATATGTCGGTATATCTTAAAGTATTACGAGAGGGTTTCGTTTCCATGGTTTGGCGCAGTTTCGTATATGTATCAGTTTGTTGTTGTTGATAATTTTGGTTGCCTCATTTTCGCTGTCCGTTTCGATGATTAATGCTTTGCTTGTGGTTTGCATTGCTTTAATTTTCATTTTAAAGACTGTTGGATTCAGGGTCTTTGTGAATTTTTCTTGTATTTTCCTTGCGTGATGTTACGAATACTGTGCCTGTTTGATTTGCCACTGATTTTGTTATAGCGTCTATTTTGGGCGGGGGTGGCTTCTGTGCTAGAATGTTTGCGTACGTTAATGTCGGTGTGTGTTTTTGTTGAGTTTTATGCAGTTCCAGTTCGAGTTTCGTTTCAATTATTTGTTTGTGTAGGTCGGCGTTTTGTTGTTTGATGTATTTGTATTCCCCTATGAATTCGGCTTGGCAAACGCCCACTGCGTTAGGCGATCCTTTAGTTCTTTACGTTGTCCTACTTTAAGTCTATTTGTTTGATCCAGTTCGTTGGTAATGAAGTCCATAAAGTCCGAGTACATTTTGTCTAACGATTCAGTTATCTCAAATTTCTGTTGTTTTGGGCTTACTTGTAGTCGTTTACTTGTTTGTAGGGAATATTGTTCATCGAGGATTTGGCTAGTAATGTTTGTTGTAGTTGGTGTGGATGGCACCGTTTCAGAGGGTGTTGAGGAATGGTGTTCTATTTCTTCAGAGTTTAAGTTTAAAGTGAGTTCCCTCCGCGTGTGTGGCGGCGTTCGCTTTGTCTTCATCATAGATGGACGGCCGTTTATTTTGGGCGTGTTATACTCCTGCAATTTATTTTTAAAATTCCCAACAAAATTTGACCAAAACAAACCTCAAAAGACTCAAAATAAATCCAAAGTTTTGTAATGTATGTGTTTAATTAACTAGCAAAGTAATAAATGCAATTTATATCAATGTCTTTGCTGAGTTGTAGAATGCGCGTTCTATATTTGTTACACTTTCCGCGTGTAATAAAATCCCAAGAATGATATTTGATAATACGCTGAAGTATAACAATTATTTTATTCTAATTTAAACACGAAAACATTCTAACTATTTGTTATTTTGTCACTAATCAAACGTAAACTTGTATGTAGAAGTCCACGCATTTCAGGAAGCATGGTTTATGGCGAGGATCTTTAGAAAAAACCTATTAATACGATAGTTTGCAGTGGCAGACTCAACTGAGTTACAGGTCTTCTAATGCCACTTTGTATAGTCTCGGGTGGCTATTATAATCCTCCCACTAGGATATAGTTCTAGTATTATTTGGACTGTTGCGCAGTTTTCCTAGGGTCTTTTTCAGCCTTTAAAGCTTTCTCGCTTTGCCATGGGCTGATGGAACGGGTAGAAGATGTACGGGTAGAAGAGAAGCCGGGTGTTTATGTTTATGTTTATTGTTGTTGGATTGCTGATACCATGTAATGATGCCAAGAGGTTCCTACTTGCCGTCTAGATAAACAGACTTCCTCTTTTCTTTACAGATCGCTTCTATTGCCTTTATTTTACAATTTAACATTCTGTGATCTACCAGAGTTACCTAAGACGTCACCTGTCAGTTCAAGATATGTTTAGAGATACCAGCCAATTCCAGGGTTTGATCGACAGCTGTTTGATATCGAGGTGTCACAAAAATGGGTTCGCTACCCCAGTTTAAAATCCCAGGTTCTTAATCGATATGTACTCGAACAGTACCCTTCCACAAGGGTTCGTGTCCACGCTGCCCCACATCGTGTGAAATGCGGCAGAGTCGTATCCGATAATGAGATGCTATTTGTGCCTATCGCAAATAACAATGACCATTGTTAACTTCAGAGGGGGGCGGATCTAACTCTATTGAGAAATAGGCTGAAATCATAACTGCAACTGTTCTAAACGGCTGTAATGTCACGGCCATTCAGTAATGCAGGAACAGAGCTCTGATATTCCTAAGCAAGTATACTCATGTCCTAGGCCTAGGTTGATTATTAGCCGCAAAGATAGTGCTGTTTAGGCTGCCCGGGTGTTTGCATAGAGCAGCTGCTGCCGCCCGACAGAGCTAGGAGTTAACCTGAATAATATCTAGCTCCATCGCTTTAACTGTAGGGCAGTTGCTCTTTAAGCGTCGCTGAGCGAACAACCTAATGACGCTTTAGTGTACTCCTTCAACTGCCATTTTACATGCAACGGGTCGGAGTCAACAATATCTATCTGACTGCTTGACACTGTCGCCGGTACTCCTGCTTAAGTCTTCTGATGCCGTTGCTGGAGCGGATTGCGTTATCCTTACAACAAAGATTGAAATTAGAATAAATTAGTTAGGGAGTGATAGGAAAAGTTAGGGACGAATTTAGGTTGAAGTTGGAATAAAATACTTAGACTAGAGAGGACGATATTGTAAATTTGAGTAGGAACAAATAACTGGATTTGTTATTAATAAATTTGACGTATGCTTAAAAATTCTAATCCATTGGTAAATATTAGTTAGCTAGATTCAGATAGCTTTAAGTCGACCCTACAGGTCGCACCGGTAAGCAGAGCTGACGGCTGCTATCGGGTATTTTGAATCCTTTCCCTTTTACCTTTGATAGTGTTTTGTTGATCAGATACATTCCATAGTCAACACTAGGGATACCATTTTTTTAAACTCCAACTTTAGTTTCAGTTCAGACATAAATATTCATGTTTAATAATTTTGAAATCAGGTTTATTTGAAGCGCGTTTAAACCCAATGAAGTACCTTGGAATTGAGCATTTAGGACGTGGCCACAAGTGTAGAGGCTCTTACTTAAATTATAGTGTCTCTACAGCAGCAACTGCGTGGCTTAGTTCGTATGCAAACGACTACTGAGCCCAAGGTCCCGGGTTCCAGACACGGTCTGCTTGAAAAATGTTAGGCGAGCATTTTTCACAAAAAAAAACACCCTCGTTCGGATGAAAAGTAAAATGTATGTCTCGTGTGTATGTTGTCACGCACGATAAAGATCCCTCCTTGCTTAGAACAGCAAGGGTTCGGCAAAATTTAAAATTTCAAGGTAAAAAAGCTTGCTCCCTGACCTATATAGTACCTTCGGGTGGAGCATTGAAAAATTAAATGTAGTATCTCTACAACAAGTTGTGGTTTATGGATTTTTAAATTTAAGGTGGTGAGCTTGTAGCGCGACTTGTCTTTCTTGCTAATAATAACATCCCTTATGTCCTCTGCAACACTTGAGGTTGGTCTTTAATGGCGGTGTGGAAAGCGTACCACCTGGATGTGTTGGCCCAAGAGTTCTGCACACGCGATATCTTCCGGGAACCCAGAAATCCATAGTGCCACCTTCGGGAGCCTCGGTAGCACTCCCACTTGGACGACTGCAAGGCGAGCAGTTTCCCATGTGCTGTTCTCCAATCGTACCGGCTGCACGCCCTTCGCCTCTAAGAGCTCACTCAGTTGGCGATCTGACCCGACAACGCTGCCAATTGATCGAGATGAATTAGTCTCGACCCCTCGACTAGGTGAAAGTTGAGCCAAAGTGGCGTGTTGCCAGACACTGAGTAAATAATCCCGTCTTAGGTGTCCCTCAACCACTAAGATCCCGTAATCCAACCGACACTGGTTGTCTCGTACGGCACAAATACAAGATAATCTGAATACTGCGCAGACCGCTACCGACCCATGTAGCGTTTTTTTTTTGTTGTTTGACCCACGTGGTGAGATTAGCCTAACCATCATCATGACCGCACTGACATATACTCATTCCCCGGTGTGTTGTGGTTTTTATGCAACTCAATGCTCTGGATCACTACGAGTGTTAGGCTTATTCTGCCACAGTACCCGATGGCAGCGTGCGATTGCTCGTACGATGACACTGAGCCCGCCTCCCCTAATCGCCACCTGTGATGTGCCTGATGGATAACCACCAACCACACGGGGTTAGTACTAGGAAACACGATCTTTAAAAATTTATCAGTAGATATTCATTTGAAATAAGTAAAACTGAAAAACTGATGAATAGAATTGCAATTTCATTGATATCATGTTCTTGTTGCTGTGTTATAACTGCTAAAAGATTCGTTAATGGAGCGTATAAGAAAAATATTTCTTGCTACGTTTCATACTTTCTAAGTAAATTTAAGTACAATTTTTTAACAAACATTATTTAAAACCACTCTCATTTTATCTGCCCCAACAAAAACTGGAAATGCTTGACATTATCATTACGTACAACACCTGTAGCACGCAACTTCATCATTATTCCCCAAAGCAGATAACTATTGACTGCAGGAATTAATAGCTTTCTATTATTTCTATAGACAACGCGTACATTTACTCGATCGGTTTTATACTTCAGTAACATGAGAATATTTGTCTGTCTGAGGAGTAATTAATATAAGATATAAAAGGACCCTATAAAATCATTCAAAAAATTTAGAAAATAAATCCCACGTTCATATCATTATTTTCAAACGCTAATATTCCAAAGCCCATTAAAAGTTTTCATAGCGCTTTTTCAAATGCAGTATTACTAAGTACGATTTAACAAGGAAACCTTGTAAGAATTGAATGTTTAGTCGTTATAACTTTTCATTTCAAGTAATCTGAGACGCGTTTTTCTCGTATAAGCATAAACATGGAATGTAGCAGTCGTTTATTGATGCCAATTTGCAGTTTATTGGAGTAAATTGTGAAAAAGCTCTTGACTTGTATTGACGCCTAGTCAGCAGACCATAATTATATCAAAGCGCTGTAATATACGTAAAAATTTAGTGTGTAATGTACAATTATTTCACAATAGTTAGAAAATCGAACTGTGTGTTTGCCAAAAACATACATAATTTGCATCATGTATCAACATCATCAAACGAATAATTGATTAAGGAAAGGACACGTGTTGAATTATTTTTTAAATGTTAAGCCCTTTATTTATTTATGACAGTCCAAGTATGTAAAATATATTTTTATTCCTTTCTTTATTTAATACAGCTGTGGTTCTTACATAAATTGACAAAAAAGAAGAAATATATTTTTTCAGATTTAATTGAAGTTCTAAGTAGGAAATGATAGACGGTGGCAATTTGAACACTAGCCACTGACAAAACAAGTTATTTCTTGTTGCTTCTCAAATTACAAGTTCGCTGAATATTTTTGTGGAAAAAGAATATTAGCAATTCGTGAAACACTGGCTTACTCTGTAAATTTTTCGTGTCAATCCTTCTGAATCATTATTTTTGGGACCCTTACTATAAAATAATAGAAAAGAAGCCCAGGTTCCCTGTTTTTAATATTAAGAGTCGATGTAGAAGTGTTAGAAAATGGCCTGTGGAAATGAGAAAACCTAATTTGACAAAAACGGCAAATGACTTTCTACATCTGCAATGAGTATAAGCTTGGAAGTGGGAGTGACGATTTAGGGGCAAGATGAAATTTAATTGAAGAGTCTAATCAATGAATTATAGATGAAGTGGTGGGCGCCATTATACTCTGTCGTATGATGGGGATCTAAATAGTACACTTGAAGGTGGGTATAGAAACCTTCAAGAACGACTAACCTCTATGAACATGAAATTCATAACGAAATAATCAAGCAACATGTATACTTACTCATTACATGCGTAAGAGCTTCCCCCACAACGACTTGAGTTGATTCTGTAATATAACAATAACAACTTGAAATACAAACCAGACTCTATAGAATCTGTTTTGATCAATCGCTGTATTAACCAAAATACGTATACTTTACTAAACCATTCAGTTTGATTCTTGACTCTCTTATAATGCACAACAGATTTCTAAAAGAGCGTGCTCAATTACCAACGCTTTAAGTTTAATAATTGCTAATAAAAGATAACTTGCAAACTGTAAAGATTCTCTATTAATTTAGTTTCTTTTCAACTAAATACATAGTATTCATAATTTACATTCAAAATATGACAAATTAGAAAATGTTCTATACTTAAAACACAATATTGTTGCAGTATGAATTTTGATCACAGCTACGACACATCTATCAAGTTGTTTATCGTGGCAGTGCTTTAAATGTAATTTAGAAATAAGCACTAAAGCATAAATAAAATATATCACTTTAATAATAACCTTCAGTTCTTTAAAATGCAAGACTCAATATGTTCAGACAATAGGTATTAAAAAACGTTCAGAAAATTCTGAAGATCTTTTCTATGATCGACTACCGAAGACTTTTAAATGTTTACATATGTTTACGATCAACTAATTTAATAATTTACTATTTCACTATTAAGTGATTTTTATCAAAAAGTAGCACTATAACATAAGAAAGAAATTTTATGTAAGATTAAAAAACCCTTAAGTACCAACGTGCTTTTCAAACCAATTTATTAATTCACAACAAATGAAACTTTAGTATGATTTTGACTTCTTATTACTAAATACAAGATTTTAATACAGAAATATTAACTTATGAACGACAGACATAAGGAGCAAAAACTCACCCCTTATATAGTTAAATTAATACAACTATCAGTTGTAGGTTATATACCACGCGTACATATAACATTAGGACTTAGCTGATGACTACTACAAGCCACATTGCACGTAAGACAATGCGAACAGGATACTAAAAATGAAGGTTGCCAGCAGTTGCTGCCAGATGAATATCAAACGATTTTGCATTTGAAGACACAAAAATTATTTATTAATATTTGGACGTTATTTTTCTTCAAGATGAATCACGATCAGCATATAACGTCAAGATTGTAATTTTCAGTATTTCAGACCAGCATAAAATAAGAAATTCCTTTATACATTTGAAAATACTCCTATGATAGTGATTTAACTTAAGTGCTTTCCTTGGTGCTTTCTTAGTAGATTCTAAGTGGTTTACCTAAGTGCATTCTTAGTGCTTTCGTAGGAACGAAGGAAATAATTTTTGATACATTAAAATGAGTTTCACGTACCATGAATTGAATAAATACAATAAAATGTACGATGAACGACTACTACTGAAGCATTGCTTACCAAAACAATGCCAGGGGTCTCAAAACCAATTCATCAATTCAATTGCTATACGTAGGTGGCGGCCGAGAGAGACATTTGTGACATGCTCTCTCCGCGATAAGAAAATACCAACTGTTTGTAAACACTGTCTAGCAGGTTGTCGAACAAGAAAATCTACGTTTGCTATTGGTGCATTCAAGTACTATGTAGAGAAAACAAGGTTACAAGAAACTTTGGTCTTTCTAGAATATTTATTTGATAAAACAAGGGTCAACTTCGTGCCTGAAGACCATATTGGAAATTATTCTACATAAACATTGAAGAGTTTTCAAAAGGGAATGCAGGTAAAATAAATCGTACGTTGTATAACGTTAATGATTTATTATTTGAGAAATATGATTAGCATAAATGTTTTATGAGGGATTGGGATTCATATACACTAAGAATGTCATTGTTTGATCTTAAATTGCCCGTGGGAATTTTAGATCATTACAACTCAAACAAATAGCCTATCTCCCTATATTTTTACAAAGTAGGCATCTAATCCCGCCCGCCACCTATTACACATGATTTTTACACAGTCCTGCGTAAACCGACGATACGGTGAACTCGTTGTTTATGTGAATTATCCAGAAGGTTTCCGCAATAAAACTGACTCTTTGCATCATTATAATTTTCTTCGCTTCATTTATCATATTAATTAATTTTTGAGATTTACCATGTTCCTGTCTAGCGACTATAATTCTTTATTTATTTTTCGAATTGCTTCCTTCACGTCATTTTTGTATGATCTTGTTTTGTAAGATTTGCTGTATTCATTTTTAAACAAGAACTATTGGCTATTCTTCAAGTTGAAGTTATCCGTTGAATACTTCAGAAAACACCATCAATTTCTTAATTGGTAGATTGAACTCGACGAGACCTTTTCAGTAAAATCATTTGGTTCATTAATTTTTTTGCCAACCTTAGTATACCTGAGTAATTTTTTTAAAGCTTCATTTTAAAATGTTGTAGAAAGATTAAGATATGTGTTTAGAAAAAAATATGAACGTTGCAAAAATACACCGCTCAACATACCGTTCTAAATCTTTGTATTGTAAGAGTACAAAACTATTATACCACAACCATTATTTAAATAGTGATTCCATTCTGTGGCACTTCAAAAGCATGTTTCTCGTAATACTGCACTACACATGATGAACTGCGTTAATATAGATATAGAGTTTATAATGTACAGCGTTCGTGTTTCTTTATCGTAGTTGGTGGTACTATAATATGTTCAACGTTGCACATGTTTTTTTAGTAATAGGAAAATTGTCAATCCTCAATTATTGATCGTTTTCTCATCGCCGTTCTTTATGTCTCATCACTTACAGTTGCACTTAAAGGTTTTCCGCCTTTTCTTTAATAATGAGAGGATAAAGCTGCATATATTTTTCAGTGTGTTTCACAGTAGTTATTTATAAGAGGTTTTAAACCCTGTAGTAAATTTCTCAAAACGCTGGAATAAAACAGTGAGGCCCCTATGGTACTCGTTTTTCTCATCATCATCATTAGGTCTGGTTTGACGCGTACTTTCATCGTTTCTTATTTTGAGTTAACCTACACATTTTGCTGAAATTTCCACAACCAACATCTTTCACTATCTGTGTGCACTAGTCTAATCTGGATCTACCTCTACCTATCGTTTTTTCCTTCCTCTATTTCTAATAAATCCCGTACTATTACCTCATGCCGCGGAACGTGTCCTATTATCCTATCTGTCTTATTTTTTTACTGTTTTCCACATGTATCTTTCTTCCTCTACTATTTTTAGAACCTCTTTGTTCTTAACTTTTTTTTGCCTATCATATCTTCATCATACATCTATAGCACCATATTTTATAGGCTTCAATCTTTTTTTTGCCCGCTTCTCCTTCTAGCCATGTTTCACAGCCGTAGAGTGATGTGCTCTCCACATATGCTTTCGACAATTTTTTATTTCCATGTTTGTTGTTTTTGAACATAGCAGCTGTTTTTCCTTGTTAAATGCAGTACGGTATTATGCTAATCTTTTTTTAATATCTTCTACACTTTCCCCTTCTATTGTTTTCTAAAAATATACCTCGTTTCACTGATATTCACTGGTATGCAAAGGGGGTTAAGCAACCAGACGCCTATTAAGATCCCCAAGACTTACCGAATCAATAGTTTTTCAATTGCTCCTTTCGCACAAACAACGTTTGTTGAGAATATAGCAAAACCAACACATGTAGTTGTTCACTATAATCATCAGGCTTAAATGCTATTACTTTTTCATCATTAGGTTTTCTGTACTGAAATTGGTTGGACGCGTACCTACGTCGATTCTATTCTGAGCTAACCTACTTGTCTCCGAAATTCTTACAGTCTACGTCTTTCACTATCTATGTGCAATAGTTCAGTTTATGCCTACCCCTACCTCTCTTTTTTCTTTATATCTGCTTCTTAACTTTGTCTGTCGATGATATCTTTATCATACGACAAAAATTTCTATCTTTTTCTTCTGCGCTTCTCCTATTGTCTACGTTTTCAGCCATAAAGTGCTCTGCTTCACACATATATTTTCAACAATCTTTTCCTTATTTCTATGTTTGTAGCCTTTAAACATAGTAGTTGCTTTTTCTTGTTACATGCATCGCGGTCTTGTGCTAATCATTGATTTATATCTTTTGCACTTTTCCCATCTTGCATTATTGAGCTTCCCAGAGTACCAAAAATCCTTAACTCTTTAAGTTCTGGTTTTCTATTTGCATTCTGGTTTTTGACTTATTTTTTTTCTCTCCTTTACATAGTAGTATCTTAGTTTTATTTTTGTTTACTTTCATACCTAGCAACTTATTATTTTTCAGACCCATTAATGCTAATTCAAACTCATCTCTAAGTATAGCATATATCCCAAGTCATTCTTTTTAATGTCTGATTCCCTTTCTAGTGCTTCTAGTTCCTGCCCTGCATATAAATTCCCTATAAATCCTTGCCATATAACCATTTTCTCTAGTCGTGCCCCTTATATTTTTGCTGTACGGTTTTATATCACTAAAATTCATTCTAATTAGTTTGTATGCTTCGTTTGTCTTTCCTATTTTCATCTTAGTTTGTACCTCTTTGCACTTTTCCTCAATCCCATTTTATGACTTTGTATCTCTGTTTACGTGCTTCTTTTAAATTCAGAATATCCTATGTTATCCATGATTTCTTAAATTCTTTTTGTTTATATCCCAGACATTTTCCCGATGTTATTCAGCAATTCGCTTAACTTATTCTTAAATCTTTTGCAGATGTCTTTATCTTTTAGTTTCTCAAAGTAAAAGTACCTTTTTCTGTTCCTTCTTTTTTGAATCTTTAAATTTATATGCGGTTCTCATAGTTAGTATGTCGTGGTCAGTGTCTATATCTGCTTCTGGGAAACTTCTGCAGTATTTTACTTGATTCCTAAACCGTTGTCGAACAAGAATGTAATTTGATATCTCCTTATGAATCTTGGCATCTTCTCGTGTACTGTTTTCTAGAATTATGTTGAAATAATATGTTTGTGATGATTAAATTGTTTTTATAGTAAAATTCAACCAACCTGTTTCCGCTGTCGTTTCTAATGCCTAAACGAAATAAACCTACTACCGCTTTATTCCTGCCCTAAACTATCACTGCATTAAAATCTACCGTGGTTATTAATTTTTTATGTTCTTTTACGAATCTCTTAGTATGTCTTCGATATCTTTGTGGGTCGCTTCTACCTCTTCTTCACTGAAGGTGGGCATGTATACCTGTATTGTTACTGTATTTATTGGTTTAGATTCTAATCTAACCGTGAATACTCATTCGTTCTTTTGTAAGTAGTTTTCTACACAGTGGCCTATCTTTTCCACATAATTATTCCCACCCCCGAATCTTTCTCTTCCGATTCTGTTAGAGTTACCTTTCCACTCCAAATATCTCCCGCCTCTGAGCACCGAACTTCGCTAATCCTTACGATATATATTGCTAGCTAGCATATCCATTTCAATTTTCAAATTTTCCAGATTGCCTACTTGCTTCATGCTTCTAATACTCCACGCCCTAACTCTTGAGATGCACCGGGTTTTTCCTTTCTTTTTGTTAAACCTGCAGATTACATACTCTAAAGTGCTTCCCTCCTGAAGATCCGAACGGGGACTGTTTTAACTCCGGAATCATATACCCCAGAAAATGTCAAAATTTTTTTAACGATTTTAGTACCCTGCGTACTTGGGAGATAATAAAGTGGTTTCCTTCCACATCACAGTAGTGTGCCTTAGAATGGCATACCAATCCCTATAGTCTCTGCCACTCTAAGAATCAAAAGAGCTGCTGCCCTCTTTCAGGGAACTGTTTTTGTCTGGTTCCTTACTAAAGACCCCACTAACTTGGATACTCTTTAGCTCTCCGAAATACGCACGTCATTCTACCCCTTTTGAATTCTAGAGGTTCTTCAAGGTGCAAGTCCGTTCAGAACTGTCTTATATTGAAAACCATGGACAATTAAAAAATAACATTTTATCTTTGTAAAATTCGGTCTCCACAACACATTTGCAATTGGAACAAAAATTGCAACTGTCACTATTCGGTAGAACATGCCAGATACATATATTACAATTCTTGACAATCGATCTACAACCAATTAATATAGTACTAGTTACCATCATATTACATAAATTGTTTTTCTTATTTCAGCTATATTAGGTTAGTTTTACTTAAAAATAACTAAATATCATATAGAAAGAGAGCATCCCTACTCCACCTAACCAGCAGTATACGTACTCAAACATTTAACGATACTTGAGCCAAAGGCATGATCGCTGCTATCTACAATAGCCCATGAGCTGCAAGAGTCTAGTCTGTTTACAGTATCTTCGCCTCTAGGCAATGTAACTATAAAAGCGTGCCTCTAAGCTTGGTGAGGCTGTTTTTTAGATTAGCGTAACGGACTCGCAAACTCTAGTTAGCTATAATTTAAAGAAATGTGCGCATATAAAGTTGCTTGACTAAGGCAGATGTCCACAACGATCACTCTGTACTGTAACGAATATATATTCTGTAGAACTAGTTTGGAGAAATCACATCTATGCATAGTAGATCTGTGATATTTGATTTTTGTATTCGATATAGTTATATCTGAAAGAAACAATTCCACAATGGAACAGGAAATTATGACCAATTAATTAGCTTAAATGCATTACCAAGAAATATTTAATAACAATATACACTCTGAAAACGTATTTAAAAAAGAACAAGTCGTTTGTGTTGCCTAATCCATAGGCGGATTATATCCTTTCAGTTGTTAAAATTAAGATAGCACTTGCGTAAATACGGTCACGAGGTGACGCGCAAGGCGTATCAGCTGTTCTTTACGTGGAAGGTACGGATAGCCAAGCCGGCCATTGTAGTTTAACATGTAATCGAAGCTGCAACTTATAAAGATGGGATCACGGATTCGTGACAAATGGAGCCTCAGAATAGGCGTGTCGTGATAGACGCTTCCTCTTAAAAATGGTTAGAGAGGTCGGTAATTGTTAACGGTGAGCCCACAATATTTAAATAACTTTATACTAACACAAAATATCTTTAATTCCTTAGCGCATGAAGTAATCATATATATATATATATATATATATATATAGATTGGGGCAACTGTCGTTAACGAAGTACGTACAGTGTTTGTTCGATGTTTCTTGGCATAATTTGTAAGCAGGATCCGGGAAAAGGGCATTGCAGTTAACTTTCAGTTCTTATGTTTGCCAGACTTTTAAAAGTGTTCACATAAAATTTTAATAGAGGATTGCTTAATCAGGCTAAATTTGTGCACGAATAATAACGTGAAATATGATTGTTAGGAAGTACTAATAAGGTAACTTTGTAAGATACGCGGAATATACATGAGTTTAAAGTATTGTGATTCTAAAGTCCACTTTCCGTTTTTTAAAAAGTTCATTACAGATATCTAATCTTTAATTAGGTCATTAATCATTTCTATATCTGAATAAGTTTGAAATTTTATTTACTCAAAATAACTACATGTGCTTTAAATTTTCTATAAAGAAATGAACTAAATTGATGTGATATACATGTAAACCATACACAGATCTGTCCATTGGGTATCAGAAATCTTGTTTTGAAATATTATTAAAAGTAAGGTCTTGTAATGTCAAGACAGATTTATAAGAAAAACCAGAATTCAATTTTATTATTTTGTATTTGTAACCATATTTAAAAAAAAAACGAAAAGAGAGAAACTATATTAAATTACATTTTTGGACTCAAGTTTTTTATTCCATGCACAATTAATTTTAAAAAGAATATTTTAGAGAAAATAAATTTTTTGAATAATGAAATTAGACGAATGTTGAAGTAATTTAAAAGCACAGATAAGTTACAATTGATTTATTCTAGATATCCATTTTTAATTCAAATACCTTTGGTGTGGTAATCTCAAGATTATCCACTCATAATTATTAGTATGCTTTTTTATTAAAAAGCACAAACAGTGTCTTTTTAATAGAAAATTTGTTGTGTACTTTTTCTTTCGGGATCATCGAGATTGAAGAGGTTGTAAGTATGTTCCAGAGGTTTCCAGATGTGTTAGTTCATTAAGTTGTAAGTTTTTTTATGGTGCTTAAATCCAATGAGTTTATGTATCTTCTCATAGGAGTATTGAATTTCTAGTGTTGTCCATATAGATACAGTGGCGCTCAATTTCCCTTTTTTTATGTTAGCTTATTGTTGAGTTTATGCCATCCCCATGCCCATTCTCATTGCTCACCCTTGGGGTGATTCCCAGACAGCCGCGAACAAGTAAAAAAGGATAAAGCTTCACTTGTATCCAACGAGTGGAGGCGAAAAAATTTGTTTCAGTACATCTGTTACTAGAAGCCTCTGATAAGCAAAAATAATTCCACGGGGACTTTAGTACCTTGACCTCCTCTAATACCAAGTAATCGGATAGTCCTGTGCATCTGACGCTACATAAGACGGCTACTTAAGACACCAAAGCTTTTGAAATATTGGATTTGATAAATCGCTTGTGGAATATTCACCCCCAGCGTCGTTTTAGTCAAGTTCTAAATCGTAACGAAAAATGTCATCAATAATCAGCCCGCCGTAACTCTAAATAGCTACGACATTTTCGTCGAGAACGGTTTTTTTAAGGAAAAAGCTAACAACAGCAATACTAACGTCTCTAATAGTCACAAACGGCACTCTCCGAGCTTTAAAATTACCATGATCTTTACCGTTAAGAAAAAGCCACTCCTACATATAGGGCAAGATAGGAAGACAACCTTTAACAATAGGACCTATAGCAGATGTTGAAAATGACATCCTGATTTTGACCTTTTTTCAGGTCGCAAGGGAAGGGATCACTTATACTACAGCAAACGATAAATAATACACTTTGTTTCAATTCATTATCTCTGGAGTAATCTATATTTAATTATTCAATTTTAATTAACTGTATTGTAGCACATTCTCATAACCTTGTCCCATAAGGAAATCCCAAACTAATATCAGTTGTCCATTTTGTACATAAATCTAGTCATGCAAAAAGTCCTCATGGTTAGATAAACCGTTGAGAACGTTCGGATACGGAAATTTATGAGGTCGCTATTGATCATAACTATCTTGATCATTTACTTTGTCTGTAGGATATTCTTATGCGCATCTGCACTAATCCCTTTAAGAAAAGCGAACACAACTGGACAATTTAATCAATAGTCGGTATTTAAGGTTCAGAATTCATTGTTCAACAATTCAGTACACCAATCATAGTTCAACCCGATCCTCAGACTAGAGTCCACGGGACCAAGTCAATATTTCAAATATTTCCAAGTACAGCCAAGGCACCTCGTACAGAAATGCAAATCTGAATTATTATATTTTTAGTTAACTTACCTTAAGTACTGCCTTTTCGCTTTACTAAGAGATGCCCTAATTATTACGTCAAACATTGATTATGTCTCGTTACTATTTTGCTTAATCTGATAATAAATCAAGTGTTCCTCGAATTCTTTGAGTGTAATTGTAGAGTAAGTATAAATAGGTCATAAATTATAGAAGCCGTCCGAACCCGCAATCCAACAGACGTGGGACTGAGGTTAAATATTATCTTGACCAAAATAAGCAACGCATTTTGAGCATCCCCAACTCTATTAAACGGTATTAAACCATACTTGATTATGTACATTGCATTGCTTGCTCCTCTTTCAAAATTAAAATTCCACCAATGAGACAAATACAAATATAATGAGTTCACAATTGTCGGTCTCACAAACAAAGTTTTACATACACAGTTCGCAGTTACTCTCTATACTACTCTAATAAACAAATTTTAAACAAATGAGAATTACTCAACAATAAATCCTAAATTGGATATTTTCATTAGAACTGCTATTTACACATTATTTTCTATTTACATCCTATGTAAATTATCAGTCCGATGGAAAGTCGTCTAATTTAATATCTTTTCTTTTAAAACCGTGTTAAACATGCTGAATATTTAGTCTGTATAGTATATTGTGTAATCTTCAGTCGAATTTGAAAAAGATTATTTAAATGACTTGTACACAAATCTATGAAACTTTAAATTTTCAATCTAAAAGTAGACTTTTATGAAATCACTCAATTAAAAGTAAAATATTTTATGTCTGACCTCATTACAGTCCGATATCCTTTTTTTAAGTTTTTTTTATGGTTTGCTTTTACGTTTCCAAAGTAGACTCTTCAAAGATTCAAATAAAATGATTTCCCAATTCTAATAAATTAATACCAAATTATTTAAGCAGGATACTTCCATTTTAAATTGCAATTAATCTTCGAATATTTGATTAAGCTCCAGTCTTCACGTTGTATTAAATTGTTTATCTTGCATTTTTAAAATAATATATTATAAATAATCATTAGCTGCAAAATATTATCTATTTTACGTACAAAATTAACTACGTATCGTATTATAATATAAGTATATCCATAGCATGTTCGCGTCGGAGTTTTAACCAGTAGTACTAACTGACCTTTTACTGCTGGGCGCATTGGTCTTAAATAGAGCAACCCATCTATGACGTCATCTTTCTGGTGTGTTCGCGTATTTTCGAGAATATACGTCGTTTTCCAATAGATTTCATCTGAATTATGCGCTTTTTATGCATTTTACTATTTGATATACTTTGATTTAATAACTTTAACTTTTCAGTAATTGAAATTACTTAAAGTAACAGGTTTTCACATAGGAATACGTCCGTTTGTTACTAAATATAAATGAAAAGCTTTTAAGAATATTTCTATATGCATTAAACGTTATTATATGAAAACTACTATACGTCTATTATTAGATATGAATGAAATTTGTTTTATAACCATATTTATACGCGTTCAGCGTAACTAATACACAATTATACAATGCATTTCAAAAATATGTTCCCGACGTCTTATATGTAAATAAATGGCTAAATAAATTGCTTCTTTTTGGCATTTTTTTGATTTTATGTATGAAATCTTTGTCATACGCTATTATATGATCTTGATATGATATTTAGTCATAATAATATATAATTACAAATGTTAGTAAATACATAAGACAAACTAATTTTCAATGTTATATTAGTTAATAAGATAAAAATGATTATTTCAAATTGAGCTAGTAATTGGATTATGGAAAATATAAGGTTCCGAACAGGATTCGAACCTGTACTTACAACTTTCCGATGCGCTAGCTAATTGCGCCACACGAACGGGTGATTACAAGCGGTAAGATATACAAATCTAAATCATGTACGCAACCATATATCAACCTAACTTTCAATTACGTTTGGTATTTTTGTTAATCATATCTGACAGTGTCAAGTTTTTGACTTATGTCAGATTTATACTCAAAGCGACACTAAAATTCACCATTAATTGCAATTATTTGCAATTGCACAAGGCAAACTAGGAATACTTTGCAATACTAGCCCATCTTTTATTTATGACGGTTGCATTTCTTCGACTTGACCAACTGGTTATACTTAATACGCGTTTCAAGACCAGCATATTTCCGACATATTCGAGGCATTATCGTAACTTTGCCATCTGCAGTTTCTCACATCGATATCCAAGAGAGCAACAAAAGTGAGAACTGTATCTTCAAGTTCTTCCCTTTATGAACTACATTTGGAATAAGCTGCAAAAATACTGTTTACGACATTCATGGTTTTGAACAAACTTATAACTAATCCATGTGGAAAATGTCAGGAGTTCCGTCAACAATTAAATAATACCTATTGTTCTGACGTTCGGCTAATAATATTATGAAATCTTCGTAAATTCTAGATGATAAAATAGGATATCTTACCTGAGCCGACGTTATCAAATATTGCAAAATGTGCTGCCGTAAATGGATCAAATACAGCAATCAATTCCACACACATAAGTTTCCGTTATACTGTGAACCAATTTTTTCATCTTTGCCTCCAAAGACCAAATCTCTAGAAGCCAGTTTTTTATAACTGACATAACTCTTCTTCTAATATTTTTCCAATACAATAATTTTTCATCCTGCTTGGCAGTCAATTCATAGTCTATTTTTCCAAATGTTTTACTTCGTTCTTTAAAATTTGTCAAATAGAGTTTATGGCCTTTAGACTTTTCATGTGTGTTGAAGCGAACCGTCGCATGCTTGCAATCGTTGTAGCCATTTTGTTTAAGCTGGTCAACGAAGTTCCGAATAAACGGCAGGAACCGTAAAATACCGCTCTCTTTCCTTTAGAGTATATCAGTCGCTTTCTTCTTAGTTTTACTCGTTTGGCAATTTCCTTTCAAAAATATCCTTTGTTAAGACTTGAGGGATACCACTCTGAACATGTTTTGCTAAACTAAAATTGGCGTTTTTTGTCAGATATGATAGTGCGAAATGGTTTAATATCCATTTTGCTGGATCAATACACACAGACACATCTATGGTAGATAATGCAGCAGGAAGAAGTAGGACGTACTCATTAGCAGATTCATTAACTAAGTCTTGTTTCATAGTAAGAAAACCTTGAGATGCCAATAAACTGTTATCAATTTTAATGCCCTCGGAATCAAAATTTTCACAATTGCTCAAAAATGTCAAAATAGATGACATTTAAGGGAGACGAAGCAGATGCAGGAGGTTCGGCGAGGTTTTGATTTTTCTCTTTTTCCCGTTCGGAACGCTTGAAAAATGTATTTCACTTTGGTGTTTTTTTCTAAAACCACCTTCTAGTCGACTGCTTTCTTTGCTGCTAATTATTTATAATCGGCACCACTTGATCAAAATCGACCATGTTTGAAAAGCATAGTGATTACTTTTGTAAAGTGTAATCAGTCATAAATAATTTATTAACTTGGGTTACACTAGAATAATACTACGTACTTATATAATAACAGTTAAGTAAACACAAAATTATAACTAAATATTTGACAAAAGCTTTACAATAGATAATTTATATTTACACATTTATATTCACTATGCTACGTAATTTATAAAACCTTTTGCTACATGTTTAGAAAACGAACTAGAAAGTAACCCAAGTATGTGAAGGGTCCCATTTATGTACCAACTTTTGGCTGTTGTAGCAAAATCGAGACCAATTAGTAACATTCTTATCTCGATTTACGTAAAACGTTTATTCTAGAATATTGATTACATATTTTACCAAGTGTGCGTGAGCCTGCAACATCCACGGGCAGCAACATAACCATTGACATGCCAGATGACCCTAATGCGCTACATTGTGATAGAATAAAATATGATATCAGTTTTCAGGGAGACTTCAAAAAAGCAATAACATTTTAATGTTAAAAAGCGCTTAAATTTTAGAAGTGAAGTTATAATGTGTTTGTGTTTCAACACATAGTTTTGTTAATCAAATGTTGCATGCTGTAAAGATGAAATAAAAGAGATATCATATCTTTACTGCGAATTTAATCTACACCTGTCGTTATTAACACAACTGATTGTCCATTTATAAATTTCACACTGCAGGCGTGAATAGATTTCGCGAGTTTTATAGCGTAGTAATTGGTTATATTCTAACTTAGATTGGAAAACAATGAATGTTGGTTTGTGACATTAGACCTTTTCGAATAGAAATATTTGTAAGATTTGAGTTTCGCCCTCTAGTAATTTTTCGTACTTCTGAAGACTTTTATATATTATACCCTACTAAATTTTTGGGCCAATAGGTCAGTAATGTGATAGCTTGTTAACTTTTGCCACAAGTTTGGGAAGTTGCAAGTGTATAATTTTTACCAACACACAGTTTGCAAAACGAAATAGATGATAAAGATATAAAGCGCTGTTGGTTTAAGTAGCCTATAATAAAATGAAAACCAAATTTATAACATTGATTGGTATCGCTTTACGTTTATACTAACGAATGAAATTAAGATGTATGTATAAGAAATGATAAATGAAAATTTATAATATATAATTAAATTGGAATCATCTGGCATACAGATCACTGACCGTATACGCTAAAATCATTTGAAACTATGGCTCACTGATAAGAGCTTCATCTTTTTTTTTGTTTTTAAGTGGTTACGTTTTGTGTAGGAGATAAGGTATTGTATTCTCAGATATAACAAAAATAAATTATTAATCTCTTTTGGAAATACGTTATTGGGGTAAGAGTTTATAAAAGCCACTGCTTTTCGTAATTTATTGTACAGGTCTTATTCTAATGATTAGTCAATTATATAACGTTTTTGAAAGCGTCAACTGATAAAGTTTTTTGAAAGCCATTGCTTGAATGGAATCATCATTCAAGCAACGTTTCTCGTACAAACTTAATCAGCCTTCGTTTTCAAAAATTGATTTTCTTTATCAGGAAACTGCAGATATGAGAATTACAAACGAATTGTTTTAATTTCTACCTACGATTCTAATATATCCATTTAAACGACGAAGCTTAATAATTATGACTAGTTTGTTACAAACATTTAAACCCAATAACACTCTACCAAATAAATGAGTAAAGTTGAAAAGTTTCTCCACATTTAAAAAAATTTCAAAAAATCTTTTTACTCCAAACTTTTCAAAAATGTCTCAAAAAATCAAAAATATTCAAAAACGTTGATTTTGAGTTTTCCAAATCTATTTATTTATTTATACGTTATCGGTTTTAAATGTTAGTAATAACGCATTGGTCAATGTTGTAGTGGCTCAGTTTCAATTATAAATCACAATCCGTAATACAAATTAAATCCTTGGATATAAACTGATTAAATTTGACTTATCAATCCCAAATTCGAATGATTCGTCCATATAAGCTGCAGGATATTCTTGCAAAACTAAACATATCAAATTCATTTTCTTTGTTTTCACTATGTAAATAGCAAAGACTGTCAGTTATATATTTTCGGGTTGGATTTTATTCGGTTTTTTGCTTACTCATCCTAACTCCCTTTCAAAAAAGCAATAGGACACATAATTCCTCATATCTGTCAAATTTAAATAAAAATGTGTCAAATACTATTGCACTCACTTATCGTGAATCAATTTAATAAAATTTCAAAACTGGGTTTTCTTAATTTCTATGAAATAAAACAAGTTTTATTAAAAATATTATGATCATGAGTTATCCCTTTTCTGTACAGAGAACGTGAGAAATTTCATCGATTTTCATACCTAAAGTATATACGTTTTTTTCTGTTCGGGGTTTCTACAGGTAAGATGAACTGGCGATGAAATGATTTTAATGAAGGTGCATTTTATTAAAGCCCGTCTAATGAAATTACAGGTAGTTGAGGGGACTTACTGACCTATTTACTCACTCACAGAGTATCTGATACCGAAACCTCGCTAGCGAGGTAATAATGAACTATAAATATATTATGACATTCAGAGTAAACCTAAAACAGTTTTTAATGCTTCTGCTAAGATAAATATTATTTATTCAACTAATTATTCCAGTACATGTTAACAAAATGAATACGAGACTAATTTCTCTACTTATAACTTCTAAAATACTCGGGTTAATACCATGAACCCTAACTCTAGTCAAGGATGATTTCACTTCGACATATATCAATTCAATTTTTCATTTTAGTATTAAATGCAACGACTACAAATAGATAACAGAAATGCCCGCTAAAAAAATTACGAGTTCTTGTATAAAACATAGCTGTTGCAGCAACATGGGTATAATGTGTATGACCGTAACTACACATTTGCGTGTCCGTATCCTATCATTCTCGTAATGTTCGATTTGTCCCTCTGCGCGAGTGTCTTCATAAATGGAGATGGAATGGCACGGGAAAAAGGGATGCTATAGCATTGAACGGTGGATATGATACTCCTCGAAACCGCTAATGCGGCAGACAAGCTGATGAAGACAACTCACCCGCCTGGGACTGAATAGGGCTGAAGGCTCTGGGATTCAAGTCTGACCCCACAACACTCTCCGATGCTCTTTTCAATACAAATAGTATATATGACAATTTTTAAATAATGATTTAAATGAATCTCTTCTGGGGCTTTTCAACTACATAAATGCATAACAAATGAATTATTGAAAACCCGTGAAAGCTAGGTTTTGCTAACTTGAAAAAATATTGCAGTTCATGAGAAAATACAAACAAGCTTTCTATTGCAGTTTTATCCATATTCTAAATTCCTAAACTCATTGTCGTTATTTATCAGAGTACAGGTGCAAGAAAACGTAATCTGTTGCGTAAATCCTCCCAAAGGCATATGTATGAGAGCTGTTCATGTCGCGGAGTCGATGGTGATCGATTCAAAAATCCTCGCGGTAATGTGATGTGTGCTAAGACTGATGAGAGAAGGATGTCGGAGGCGGATCACGAGCTTAGAAACAGATGACAATCCCTCAGATAATGCCTCGGAAATGCGAAAAGTCTGAAAAATTGTAACGCGTATTTCCACTTAGAGACATGTAATTGTTTTGCGGTTCTAAACTTATTTAATGTCATTATAACGTTACGTGAGATTTTATTTCATTTTTTTGCCTACTATTTTGTAAATTGTTTTGGATAAATTAAGTGGACAATTTTTAAAATTATTTATGTAATTTTCCTAGACCCGTGTTGTAAAATTTTCACTTCACTTTTAATTAAAATGCAAGCGTAATAACACGGATGATGTTACAGTTCAAGATACATAAGTCAGTAGCATAAGCATGATTTTTGGGCACCTTTGCAAAACTGTTCTATCTAGACCTCCTTTAAGATTTATTACTGTTCTATGTTTTTTCGTATTTTCTAATTATAGTATTTATAGAGGAGAATTAAACCAAGTGCTTTATTACAAGCAAATTACATACATTGAAAATTTATAAATTAATTGACATGAACGCTATAGTATATTTATACAACGCACAAAATAAGATACATTTCAAAATTTCAGACGGAAAAACCTATTGCAAACAAAGCAGGCACTCATCAACATCGAAACTATAAGTACATTTCTGCTTGTTTCGCTGCAAATTCAGTCATTACATCGTCGATACACGCAAAGTGGAAGTACCAGTACCGAACCACTGCAGGAAATTATCAATGCTCTGAATATCAAGTACAAGCTAGTTCACTTGTCTGAATAGGTTACAAAAAGGTTCCTATATAGGGCATTAGAGAAAATACCTTCTGTAGTACTATCTATAATAAACATTAGAAAATTTTTAAAAGTAATTTAACGCCATCTATGCGGATCAGAATAACGAGCAAAAACAAACTCACTGGTTTGAATATTCCTAGTACCTTCTGATCGGTTGAGTATTCTGAAGGAATGAGCACTAGCTAGGAAGGGTACAGAATATGGTGCTGTTGCCGAACTAGCAAAAGATTGGGTCCGTGGGCGTTGGTAACACACAAAGAAAAGATTATATATGGGCGCCAATTGTAGTTGATTCAACCCAACAGCACCATATTAGTTCTGAAGGACAAAACAACATCTGCAATTAAGCCTGCTTGTCTACACGTATACAAGTAGGAATATTTACTTGTCAATAGAAATACTAAATTCTCAAACAACGGGTAGTATATTATTTATTATGGATTGGTTGCGATTTATACAATAAATATCTAAGCACTGAACCTATAGAACAAAAATACATATAATAATGACCACAAAAAAGTTCAACACTTGAATATTCAACACCTAAGTATGTACAAAAATATTCTCCCACATAAAATAAATACAATAGTATTCCCTTAGTATATATTCCTTAATGTTGACCCTAGTGGAGAGTATATATCGAATTTGTTTAGGTAATGTATTAGCATATAATGGCGCTCAACACTCTTAAATAGATAGCAATGGTCAATTGTAGTTGATCTTATTTTCTTTAACCTTGGGAACGTGCACTCTCCCTTCGGTTATAAGTAGAAACCAAATATTAAAAGTTTATGGTTGAGGTAGTAGTGGAAATCACTATAATAAAGCTTGAGCGTCTGAAAGACAAACATCCTACTTTACATAGCAAAATTCTATATACATAAATCCCAGAATACTTTTACACCTCTCACTATACAGACAAAATTCTATATACAGAAATTTCTGGATAACTTTGTGCCTCTTACTTTATAGAGAAAAATCCCATATACAAAACATCTGAATATTTTTATATCTCACTTGTTTCGGGGAAAATTCTATACCAAATACACTGAACAAGGGTTTAAATCTCTTCGGTCTGTGTAGTTCCACTTTGCATCTCGATCGTCACCTGGATCTACGTGGATCAATTCATCCGGCACACTGCGGTGATATCTATCCAAAGGCGGATCCCCTGAACGTTTACCGAGCTTAGATCCTAGGACCAAACTTGCTCACTGAACTTGGGATTTAAGGATAAAATTCATTTACAGGAAACACATGACTGCTTGTCAAAGAAACACTCGCAAAGGAAAAAGATACTCTGTACACACAAAATTAGATAGATTTCAACATGTGACTAAAATGCTACCGTAAGTGGTTGGCATTGGTTAGGCGGCTCCGTGGCGTAGTGGTATGTGTGTGACTACTACGCCCAAGGTCCCGGGTTCGAATCCCGACACGGTTCGCTTGAAAAATGTTAGACGAGCATTTTTCACAAAAATACACCCTCGTTCGGATGAGAGGTAAAATGGAGGTAGCGTGTGTGAGTTGTCACGTACGTTAAAGAGCCCTACCTTGCTAGGAACAGCAAGTGTTCGGCAAATTTCCAAATTTTCCAGGTAAAAAAAAACTCGCTTCCTGGCCAATGTAGTACCTTCGGGTGGAGCACTGGAAAATCACATGTAAGGTTGGCATTGGTTACTATTCAGTCACCTGTGGTTATTATTGATTTCATTACTTAACTAATTAAGTATTGTCGGAGGTCGTTAAGTTATAGACGCAACGCTAATACCTCCGTGGTAGACGCATGGTGTTGTTTAGCAATTCATACTATTTGAAATCTATTTGGCAACCAAGTACTTGTGTACTGACTAAAACACTCCACTAGCAGGTTAACACCTAGGACTGCAGATTCAAAAAATGGAAAAGGACTGCCTTTCAATTCAATTTATAGATATTGATAAGAACTATCCAAAAAAAGTTCCCGCGTCTATGATTTCATTAAATGCCCACATAGTTCACAACATCAAGCGATAATTTCACAGAGAATAACCTGAAATAACATTACACGATTTTGCAACATATCACACCTAATTAGATCACAAATTTGTACCAGACTACTTGGATGACAACAGAAATTCAATTAGGCTGTCAAAATGTCGTTTTTTTTATAGTGGTAAAAGATTTTATATCCGCTGTGTGGGACACTTCCTTGCCGGAGCAAGGACATACCCACTAAAAATCCACTTTGGTGTCGGACTCGAGATCCCTTGTCATAGACGTTTATAGGGATCCCGTATCTAGCGTACCTGGACTAGTTCTTTCACCGCCGCCGCGAATTGGAAAAAACATGGCGTTACGAGCAGTTTATTCCTTTCGGACGTCTGATAGAATCGCAGCAATTTTCACTGCCGAAGCATCGCACTGGGGTGCTTATGTCGTTGCCATGAAGCTTCTTCATACGCGCCCATCTTCATACGCGCCCAATCAAAATGTCAAATCACAACATTCAGATAATAGCGATCCCACAAACATCGAAAGACAACTTCTTACTACGCGAGGCGTTCCGAGAATAGAATTAGCAAACAGTTTCAACTGATCCAACTACGTAATAATCAATTTCACGGAATATGTAAGCTAACTGAACAAGAATTGTAGTTTAAAACGGAAAGAATTAAACCGTTACAATAATAACCTCTTAAAAAAAACAAAAATATTAAAGTAACGGTGTTTGTAAATACTACATGATGGAATGTATACAATTATAGCAACAAAGACACTTGAGGGTCGAGATTTAAATTAATTAATGTGTAGATCAATGAGGCGACATTACAGTATAAACTATAACTGTGGTACTAGGTACCCAGGCCTACCCTGAGTATACATAATTGATTGTTTTAGTATAATTTCGCTCTCTCTCTCTCTCTCTCTCTCTCTCTCTCTTTCTCACTCTTTCACTCTCTCTTTCTTAAGTTTCGGCATTGCAGTAAAAGAGTGTCGTGTTTATAGAATGGAAGTATCTTTCTTGAGATGGGGAATGAGTGTGCAAAAATCGCTAAGTAATCCCGTAACTTATTAAATATAATTCTGCGAGTTGCTGGCGGAATAGAACTAGTTAGAGTGGAGCGAGCGGTTGCACGTGACGGGTACTATGTGTCGAGTAGCATCTTCGCGAGGTGAATAATTAAGGACGCCATTGTTAATGTACTGTGAGTAAAGGTGAGGTAATGTAATTCCGTTTCGAGGAAGTGCTTGTGTATTAATTGAAGAGTGTAGGTGTCTCCCGTGAAGTTGTGTGATGGTTTTCTTGGAACACTGAACTGATCAAGTGAAATCGAGCAGGAGCTTTATTTATAGGTATCGTACGTTTTAAGATACTAAGCATGAATCGATCCCATAGCTCTAACGGTGTGTGTAGTTCCACTTTGCATCTCGATCATCACCTGGATCTACGTGGATGAATTCGTCCGGGACGCTGCGGTGATATCTATCTAAAGGCGGATCCCAGAACGTTTACCGAGCTTAGATCCTAGGACCAAACTTGCTCACTGAACTTGGAATCTTTAGGACAAAATTCATATACAGGAAACACATGACTGCTTGTAAAAGGTGCACTCGCAAAGGAAAAAGATACTCTGGACACACAAAATTAGATAGATTTCAACATGTGACTAAAATGCTAACGTAAGTGGTTGGCATTGGTTACTATTCAGTCGCCTGTGGTTAATTATTGATTTCACCACTTAACTAACTAAGTATTGTTGGTGATCATTAAGTTACAGGCGCAGCACTAATTCCTCCGCGGTAGACGCATGGTGTTGTTTAGCAATTCGTCCAATTTGAAATTTATTCGGCAACCAAGTACTTGTTACTGACGGAAACACTCCACTAACAGGTCAACACCTTGGGCTGCAGATTTAAAAAATGAAAGATGACGGCCGCGCAATCCAATTTATAGATATTGATAAGAACTATCCAAAAAGAGTCACCGTGCCTATGATTTGATTTGAGATAATTATGGAAATTTTTAACCAAGCTAAATCCACAACTTTCACCACTAGCCTTGAGTTAGTTAACCAAGCTGAGGTACCAAGCTACGGTATAGTATACACATTTCAGCGGGTGGATGTTTCGTATACGTGACGGCGGCAATCAGACTAAAAAGGGGTCCCATTAACTTTGTTTTAAATACGCCGGTCAGCGGTTTCTACGTGCAAGCATAATTTATTATAACAATAATCGAACTGAGTGCGTTACGTTTAAACTTTAGCGTCGCACAAGTACTTAATTTTATTAATTATCACCTGTGTAAGATTTAGGCTGTAATACTGTTAAAAATTGTTAAGTAGTAGAGTAGTAGTATTACGAAGTCCTGAAGATTAGGTATTTTAGTTAGTGTAGGGAGGGCGCATTGTTGCGGGAGTCCGTTCCTTGTGTCTTTATCTGAGACGCAACAACTGTATTTTATCTATTTCTTGTAGAGATTAAAACCAGCAAGTTAAGTGGCTGTCCTCTTGTATTTTTCTCATAACCTTAACCAACCTTCGAATAACTCCTGAAATGCAGAGTTCGTGCCCGGAGAGTCTAGTTCATAATTTAAAAATAAGTATAAAGTAGTATAAAGTACAATTAGTAAAATAATCACAAGCGGCAAAGACCTAAACTATCATATACCACCGGGTTAGTCTAAATTAATGTTACAAAAACTTAGCTACGTCGGTGTATTCAAAGTAGCTCTCTAACCACATTTAAACAAACATTATCACTGTTCGCGTGAGAAGTACATCAAAACCACATTACGTGTGATTTTCCAATGCTCCACCCGAAGGTACTACATTGGCCAGGAGGCGAGTTTTTTTACCTGGAAAATTTGGAATTTTGCCGAACCCTTGCTGTTCCAAGCAAGGTAGGGATCTTTAACGTGCGTGACAACACTCACACACGGGACCTCCATTTTACCTCTCATCCGAACGAGGGTGTATTTTTGTGAAAAATGCTCGCCTAACATTTTTCAAGCGGACCGTGTCGGGATTCGAACCCGGGACCTTGGGCGTAGTAGTCACAGCACACACATCAAAACCACAGCTTTGGTTATACAAGCGATCCAGATGTGTAACTCAAGAACAGCGATAGCGTTAAAATATGAATAGTGACACTCTATAAGATTGGAGGTAAAACTACAGGTCAAAATATGAACCAAGTACGAACAAAAACACGATCTAAAAAGTAGCCACTATTAGTAAGTACACGACGCACAGTACATTTACCTATAATCGAAGATTCATCTGATCAGCAAAAATACTGCTCACAAACAGTAATAGAGTACAGCAAAAAAAAGTTTTAATTGTTATATAGCTCGGAATCCCATAGTACGAAAAGACTAATGTTAGAAAATAATGTCGGAACCACATAATGTGGAATACAAAAGTGCTATCTAAATGAATTAAAAATATACGAGTAAGTAAAAATTTTCTATCTGAGGAAAACCAGACATTGTTATGAATACTAGATGAATGCATTACTGTAACTAAAATGCCTAATCCTAGAATAGTTAACCCATACGATATCGAAAAATGTTTGGAGTGATAAGAATATCATACACTATAATTATTTCAAAATAGCGTAACTGTTTTCAACGAGTTTTTTTTTATGAGAATCGTGATGTGCCTGCTTTTCCTTACTTATAATGTTTTGTTCGATATTCGTATGGAAGAAGTATATATAGTAAGCATGCATTCAAGTTCATTGATTGGCAAGTGGAAATGTAACGGTTTTTAATGGATATTAAATAATCTAAAATGCGTTACGTTGTACAGATTTATCGAAACGTAATGTCCAATTAATTTTAAGAGGTGAGGGTCTTGAAAATAGTAATGTCTAGTATCTAATACCTGTCGAAATATGTACTGCGTGCGTAAAGTTAGTAAGAGCTAAACGTTGGTGTTCGCCGTACACGGGGTGAACTTGAAATACTCGTGACGGCGAGTATAATTATTGTATTACAATTATTACCCAAAACTAAAAATCGCGTACATATTATTTGTTTCTGATGTAGAGTAATCAAGCAGTTTAACTCAGTAACACCGAAATATTGTCGTGCACGTTACATTTGCTATACCCTAAACCAAAAACCTACTTAAGTAATAGTTATTATTTGTCAGCGTTCTATACCTAATTATGACAGTTAGTTACTTAAGGTTATGTAATGAGTGAAATGCAGAACTGAGGAGAACTGGATAGAATAATGGTATTGTAATGAATTGATGAAAACATGCGAGACGCTAAACATCCTTGTGTTAAATATTATCAATAAACAAATTATAAGTGTTGTTCATTTTAATTTAACCGGCTTGGGTTAAAAGTCAGATGGCGATCTAATAAACCACAAGAATACATAGCGAACCTGCAAGGATTGCGCTAGAAATTTTTCTACAACACATTGCCTGAGACCAGCCGTTTGAGAATTGGAATTAAATATAAAGAGCATTGAGAGAAGCTTAACAAAGTTATACATATCATGATTAAACTGTAAGTAGTTAGTTAGATTTGCAAGCAAAGAATACTTTGAGCGGAATATTTTAAACTCGCAATAAAATAACCAAAATTAAGAAATATTTGTGTTTGAATTTTATTTTATTAATACGGGCACCTCGCAGTTAAAACTAGGGGTGGGCGATACGGGATTTTGCATATCGAATATCGATACATATTCTATATCGATATGTATCGATATATCGAATGTCGATATATATCGATACGTATCAATACGTATCGATACGTATCGATGCGTATCGACATGTATCGATGCGTATCGGTGCGTATCGATACATATCGATTCGTATCGATGCGTATCGATACGTATCGATACGTGCGTATCGGTGCGTATCGACTCGTATCGATGCATATCGATACGTATAGATACGTAGCGGTAATTATTGATATATATATATATATATATAGTGATTCGTATCGGAACGTTTAGATGTGTAGATTAAGTATACATATCGAGACGTAGCGATACCTATCAGTACGAATCGATACGCATCTATAAATTTTTTTACTCTTTCTTTGGGAATAAAATCACAAGATTGTTTTAAAATAATGTATTTACTGACAATTCGATCTTTCACTTAAGATTGTTTGTTATCAAAATAATTAAAGTTTCAAGTTTAATATTTGTGACATAAGTATGTATATAGGGGTGGGCGATACGGGATTTTGCGTATCGAATATCGATACATATTCTATATCGAATATCGATACGTATCGATACGTATCGATACATATCGAGTATCGATATATCGATATTTATTTTTTGCTGTATCGGGGGTCGATACGGTGGTCGTATCGATACGTATCGATATATCGATACGCCGACCCAGCCCTAGTTAAAACAAGAGGATATTATTGTGCAATCTGCGGGAGTAGGTACTAATAGTGCTACACAAGATTTGATTAACTAATTAAGTATAATAATCGTTTTAATTATAATAAGTTTGGTGTACATTTTAGTGAATAAATACTAAAAAATGAGTAATAAAAATAGATCTGAAGAAATACAAATTCTGCAGCAACAGATTGAAATTAGAAATGTACGAAGAAATGAAGCAAAACAACGTGTCGTATCTGTGTAAAAGCGCATAAAGTTGTTAAACAATCTTTATTGTAAATTATACAAAGGCCGTTTAATTCTAACAGTATAATAAGTTAGTTGTATTATAGAATGTTGGATAAGTAGTATGAGACTTTAGCAGCTTCTAATAATCCATTGAATTCAAATTTAATTAATTTAAGAAAGAAAAACGTGCAAGCTAAATTAAACCAGGTATTGAAGAGAAGCAAATATTCCGAGTGGCAAGCAAATAAAAATTATTTTGATTCTTTAACAGTAAAAATTGGTAATGAGCAGTTACATGAAGGTTTTAAAAAGAAAGCAGTAGGCAGTTTATGTATAGAAATTGCAACAAAACTTTCGCGCATTGAACAGATTTTCTTTTCTCGGTTATCAACGGAAAATCTTTTGTCTGAAAAGGATTTAAATAATGAGTATATGTCACCAATAGCGGCAAAATTTTAGGATTTGTTGATAGAACTAGAAAATTGTTATGAATTTTCAGAGGTGGATTATAAGGGTAACTAAGTTGTTTTTCTAGTAAATCGTTACAAGTAAATAATTTAGCGCGTAAGTTTAGGGAATTAAGGGATTTTGCAACCAAAAAACTAAAAAAAATTAGTTAGTACTAAACCAAAGGAGTTTAGAAAATATTTTAAAGTCGAAAGTAGATCGAAAAATTGCGGAGACCCAACTACAATTAAAATACGGAAGGAAAGTCTAGGCTAACGTCATTCTTTAGAAGCCCAAAGTAGCAAAACCAAAACATCCATGCTTATGAGAGCAGTGGAATTTTTTCATTTTGCAAGTGGAATAATGCTCTCAAATTTCGATGGATCAGCAGCTAACATTCCTGCATTTTTAGATTCGATAAAAACGTTACAAGCTTTAATAGAAGGCATTGAAAAAAACGACGCAACGTATCTTAGATCCAAACGTAATGGAAAGGCCAAGAATTTAATTTTAAATGAAAATGATTTCAAAACAATAGTATGAAAATTGAGGAATGGAATTAAACCGGAAAATGCAGAAGTGGTTTATTACAAATTCATGCATTAAATCAAAATTCTACCTTTATGTTATCAGATTTGATCGCATTTGACCAAAATAAAAGTCTCAAAGTTTAACTAATTGTTTACTGAAGTAAAAAACTTTCTTTTAAAAATTCATAACTTGTTAACATGTAAAAATTCTCAACAATAATGTTTATAACAAAATCAAAATTTTGTCTTTTTAAAGCAAAAGACTGCTCTCTAAACATCAGCTTGTTTTAAATATTTAATCAAAAAAATTTGTAACTACAATGCATTGAATTATCATTTCTATCCTGGGCCGATCTTATCAGGTAGATTACAGTTTCATAATTATTACGCAGCGTGTATTTAAATTTTGCAATGAAGTGAAATAACCTTCCATGTACATAACAAATTAAAAGTAAACAAAAGTTCACTGCTATTACTTATCAAGTACTTTTTGTATTAAGTATATAAATTTTCATAACCTCAAAAATGTTGTATGAACACAAATGCAAACACTTTGCAATTGTCACTAAACGAATTTAAATTTTTATACTTAGTTTTTATAATTTATATGTGAATAAAAGCTAACTTCAAGATTGAAGAATGTTTAATTTGAATTTTAGGAAAGCTACACGAAGCGTCTGCTTTCACGACAAATATCTTTAAAATGTTACTACATCACAAAAAAAGTATAACGTCGAAACTATACTTCAAAATTTATCTAAAGTTCGAATGTGAACAAAGCCTACAAATATATGAACCTAACCTAACAAAAATTTCTTTCTACAGTTTGTAAAACTAGTTTAACAATAATCGAAAGTGAAACAGGTCATATGGTCATAAACATAATAGCAAATTGCGTGTTTTTTACATGACCGTCAGTTTATCAAAGACTAACGATATTCTAAACACATGCAAAATTTATTAAATTTAATAACGAACCAAACTGCATCTGATTTTCCCAGACAAATCCCATCAGAAATTTCATCAGCTGCAAACAAAACCATAAACCATTTCTTGGGGTAACAGCAATCTCCAATCCTTGTACAGAACCATACAACTTACAAAAACAACATTCTCATTTGTACTTCTCTATAGTTTTTCGTAAGCGCGCTAAATAAATGAAATAAAGTTAAATTAAGTTCGGAAAATGTATATATTACAAACCGTTAGTAGAAGTTATTGAAATCTATTCAAGTCTACCATGACTTGAACCACTCACACAAATAATTTAATCGGAGGTCGCAAACCTCTAGTCTGGAAAACATCTTAATGAATTGATAGCTTGGCTTCGACTAACGAACGATAGCGACGATTCAAAGACTCGCCGTTAGAGGTGGGGAAATACGAAGGCAACAAGATCGCTGGAGATGCTCGACAAAATAACTTTATGTCACACAGATATTTTACTACAAGACGATTATTAAAACGAAGCGTTCCATTATGCACTATATGGAACATTAATAAAGAATAAGGCACGCTTGGCGCATTATACTTGTAATTCAATGCGAATAAATACTGAGCAAATTAAATATGTTTCAACTTGAAAGATGCGTTCAAAATAACAGCTGCTTTGTTCGAAGACCACAAACATAGAAACAAGGACCAAATTGTTGAAAGCATATGTGTGGAGCACAGCACCGTACGGCTGTGAAACGTGGACAGTAGAAAAAGCATACAGGAAATGTGGTGCTACAGATGTATGATGAAGATATCATGGACAGACAAAGCTATGCACAAAGAAGTTCTAGAAATGGAAGGGGAAGAAAGAAATATGTGGAAAACAGTAAAAAAAATAGGAGAGATAGGACTATAGGACACATACTAGGCATCAGGAGATTAATGGAGAATATATTAGAGGTAGAGAAAGGACAAAATGGAGGTAGATGTAGGCCTAGATTAGACCACTGCACAGTGAAAGTGAAAGATATTGACTGTGGGAGTTTCAGGGAAATGTGTAGGTTAGCTCAGAATAGAAATCAATGGAGGTAAGCGTTCAACCAGTTCCTGGATGGATAGTCTAATAATGAAAAAGTAATTACATTTAAAATCTGATGATTATCGTATAGTAGAGGATGAAAGATATCTGTGAAAAGCAAAAATAAGTAGGAGAGATTCAATGATAGGACACGCTCTAAGGCCTGCTTGATATAGTGCGGTGTATATTAGAAGTAGAGAAACGAAAAAGAGAGGTAGAGGTAAACCTAAATTAAATTATTGCACACAGATAGTAAAAGATGTAGATTGTTGGAATTTCAGAAAAGTATGTAGGTTAGCTCAGAATATGAAACAACGGAGGTTCGCGTTTAACCAGCTCTAGAAGTGAAGACTTAGTAATGATGTTGGTAAATTTACAAATAAAAGAGGATTTATAAAGTGTGGTCTTTTATGTATAGTTGAAGATTGTAAACAGTGTCGGGTATTAATTCGTGGACGATTTGCTAAAGAAATGTATCTACTAAAAAACTGCCATCACGATCAAGCCCATGTGTAATCAAATGCCAATTTTTCCAACAGTGTCTCTTTTGGACAAAGTTGTAATCAGCAGGCGGTCAAAAACAAATTTTGCAGAAAAACTATATTTAAAAATCATATCTTCAAACTCGCGAATGTGGAGTACGATAAACGTTATTTTGGAACCTGTGAATACAAAAGGACGAGACCCTAAAGAGAGAAATAATCAAACAAGTTTTGTAGATACGGAAATGTCATACGTTATACATAGTAGAACTTCAGATGTTTATAATTCACATGTGCAGCTCAAAAGCAATTAATCATAATGAGGATACATTTCATACCACCAGTCCTCAAGTAATGATTGAATTGCGCGGGAAAAGAAACAATAATAGAAGTTTTCTTCTATTGAATGAAAGTCGTAAGACTTCAAATTGTGAAATAACACGTAATAGAGTATGTTGCCTTGTTTAGAAGTACTACGGCTTCAGAATAGCAAAAAATAGTAATTCAAGCACTTATTTACAATTCTACAGGAAAATTTAGTAGTACGAAAATTGAAAGTAACCAAAACCAACTATTAACAGAATGACTCCTATTTCTGAAACAGATATTTCACGATAATTAGGATGCTGTGTATGCTTTTAGATGATCCGCTGTTACGTTCTTAAATTTCAATAAAGTACGTATCTGAATCATTGATAAGCTTCTGGCTTTCTTAATGTATATTAGAAGAAAGTAAAAGCCTAATTTGTCAAATACGAAAAGTATACATGAAGCGCTTTGTGCTTAAAGTTTAGTTAAACACAAAGAATTAGTAAAACAAAACGTTGCCCATCAATCAAGATATTAAATTTTTGCGAAAATGCATTGTTTCCATTCTATAAATCCATCTACTATACATTAAGTTATCTGAAAGCTACTGATTTGTTGTACTTCTAAAATCAAGAACTAACTGTATTAATTGGTGGAATGCAATAGAACGATTTTCAAGTATATTTATATTTCGGGGATGAATATTATAAGCTTATCACATATGGACGCGCATTCTATATTTCTTCAAATATTTAACTCACAAGCTTTGCCATTGGTTACACAAATATTAAAAAGATATTTTTTCTGAGCGCTTTAAAGGTAATATTAATTCCTACTGAGAAATATGTTTAACATGGCGTTCAAATAACGTACAAAGTAAAATTCAAATAACTTGCTTTTAAAACAAAATGTTGCGAGATGTAAAAATAAGACGTTTCCATTAATTCTGTCTCATTTTGCTAATCTACATATGTTTTCGTCAGTTCGGCTTTGTTTCAGAAAACGACTGATTACGAATGCAAAGTTTCCCATTCATATTCAAAATTTTATATCCCACTTTTATCACTAATTTATTCAGATTTCTCTTTTCCTCCCTTTCTACATTATAAAGGTACAGTAAAATTGGTTTATGAAATAAAGTAAGTGGACTAACCAAAGATATAATTTTGTAGGTAGTTCTAACCAAATCATGCAATAATCATTAAACGATTTACCCTTGTTATAACTTGTTCACAAAATATGTTTTTCCGATGTATCTAAGAGTTCAATAAAAAGCGATTTATTCAGAAAGCTTTAGTTGAGCTACAGAATAATTTAATAGAGCAAGCCTAGTTGAGGAAAGCTTATATTAATATATCGTTTATATTGATTCTCAATCATTGTATTTCTTATTTTAATGCAATATACGCTCCCAAACGATAGTATTGTAATTTAAGGTTGTAGATGGCTTTATATTCATTCCCGTTTCTATGCGAAAGTGTATTGGCGTAAAAGTTAGTTGCACGTAAAATTGGAAAAATATAGCGGATTTGCAAGACATTCCCTTGCGAGTTGATCGCTAACGCATAAAAATAGTAATAGATATACATTTGGGATTGTATTGGATAGAAATATTCGAATCTGAGTGACCAAGTACACCCAAGAGTATGATCCATTTCCCACTTAAATTGTATGACGTGTAAATACCAGATCTTCTGCGGCAACAATTTTCTCTAAAACTCTCGTTAGCTCCTTAAATGCAAGACAGGTAGCTTTCTTTGAAAGTTTTTAAAATAAACTAACTAAAGTTTATACGAAAAGTAATATTCAACGTGTAATGCCTATATTGCATAAATTGAAGCTTCTTTTTTAACTTGTCTGGTATTCTTATTCTCCGAAATATTAAAAAATATCACACAGAACATAGAAATCGCATAATGACGTGTGTTATTTATATTATATGTATTAACATAGATTGCAGCAAAATTTAATTAATTTGAAGTTTTCAAATTATATTATTTATGGCATCTACCGTTTTATATATTTTGGAAGCAGATTAGTATCGGTCAACTACATAAACGCAAATTTAATATATTACTCGTAATCTTTACACAAATTATAAACATAATTGTAGATCGTTTCTGAACTAGGACTTCTCTAGGGATTAGTATTTACACACAGAATATAAATATTAATAAGAAATTCGAGGTTGCGTTTTTTTATACTTTATATGCCTAAATTCGTCCAAAAAATGAAAGGAGTTGAAGTCCCTTGGCATTCTTAAAAAATCAACTGAAATTCAAAATAGCAACTTCTGCCTATAATTAACACCACTATTTTTTTTAATGTAAAGTTTTTACTGAGTACAAAACTCTTGGCTTGAACGAAAAAGTAAGCAATGTTTAACAAAGGGATGAGAAGATTAAAAGGAAATTACTTGTGATTAAATATAAAAACTTGTCCAAATAAACAAAAATAATTAAGGGAAAACGGCTAGAAATTTTGTGAAGATTTCCAAGGTAAAAGAATGATAACAAAGGGCTCTAAAAGAAGAACACTTCCGAGATATGACAGCCAGCTGAATGAGTAATCTCCGCGAGGGCATGAGACAGTCGTGAGTCTAAGAAAACAAAACGGATAGCGCCAGTACATCCAATTAAATTAATGAACACATGAAAGGAAAACGCGAAACGCCTGAAACGCAACAATGTCAAGAAGATGATCAATACACTAAGTTAATTTACCATATTGTACTTACTTTGAGCCATCAGAACGTATCTTCTAAAACTGCTTTATTAGACTGTACAAGAAAACATAAAGTCACTACATAACACCGCAAAAATTAAGGACACTAATATACTTTAACAGCCATCACGTTCAACTGACTAATTCACAAAGAGTGGAAATTAAATTGCATTAGTCGGGTGTATTAGACTGTCTGACTACATAAATTACAGTTCAGGCACCAGAAATGTACTAAGGTTTGTTCCAAGGTTAGGATAAAAACTGAAAACGTCATATCACTGTAACATTACAAGTCAATTTTGAATTGTTGCAATATTCCTTCGCGAACGCTCCTTAAAGTGGGAACAAAGAAGTATTTAGAAGATAAATGAGAACATCTGAACAAAACATGGGTACATAGTATTGCCTACATACAGGTTCAATTCAATATTTACGTTTCAAAACACAGATTACAAACATATGTCAATTATTTCAATTAGGAAAGTGTTTATAAAAAATATCTATTAAATATAGTTGCCTTATGCCATTTTATCGACAAAAATATTTAAGAAGATCCTATAAATGATTTATATTAAAAATTACTGCATACATTAATGTAAAAATATGTAGGAGTAATAAAATTTGTTATACTTTTATAGTTCGTTTAAACAGTTTGACACCTAATGTCGTCTTTTCTAAAAACGTTTAATAAGAAAATATCCCAAGTTTTTTATAAACTTATAATACGTTCAACACAAAAATATTATTTGAAGGTTTTTTGATTTATAAAGTCTTATTTCGTCATCACAGGTAGAGCATTAAAGTAGTAAACGTGAAATAAGGTTTACTTAAAATATATTTTAATAATTCTTTTGTTAGTTTAGCCGCTGCAGTCTGCTTCCCCGTCACTTTTATTATTGATGTAAATAAAATGATGCATTTACTCAAAAACGCGTTGGCATATTACGGCTCCATTATAAAAAATCCATAGCTTTAAAATTCCGTTTGCCAAATTTAAAATGAATTTTCCAGCTCTTTGTACACTTATTTTTAAAATCGGAGCCGTTTTAAGAATCAAATTTGATTAAAATATATAAATCGGCAAGGTTGACTATAAGATCTCGTCGTTAACCTTGCAGGTTTTCTTCGCTAGTTCACAGTATTCAGTTATCGCAGCCTTTATTGCACTCCATCTATTCGAACATCTGAATTAGTTATAGAATTTATTTTTTACCTATGCATTGATGAGGACTAATAATTTAGTCGAAAGCGCTCTGGAAGAAAATAAAAGATATATTTGCACGTTCATATTTTATGTGTAATTTGTTTCGTTTTAATATCAAATCCTATTGTCGAACATATAAACAATCAAATTTTTACATGCCTTCAGTTTCTGCATAAGGTGATTTAGATATTTACGTTTTAGTGGTAAACACTATAAAAACAGCAGAACCTCAAAACGGACAAATTGACACGATTTCAAAGTACTAGTCGATATATATGGAGGAGTGGAGCGCGGGGAGAGAGGAGGGAAAGCGAGAGGGAGACAGATAGAGGATGAGGAAGAGGAAAAGGAAAAGGAAGAAGGAGAGGAAGATAGAGAGGCAGTGGCAGGAGTGGGAGAGGGTGAGTGATTGAAAGAGGGAGGTGCAGGGGTAGAGGTAGAGGAAGAGACGCAAGATAAAGGAGCGGGAAAGGGGGAGGGAAAGTGAGGTGGAGAGGGGGATGGCGAGAGGGGTAGAGAGGAGGGGAAAGGGAAAGAGAACGGGAAGGAAGAGGGAGGGGCAGTGAGAAGAGGGATAGGGAGATGGGGAGGGAGAGGACATTGAGAGAGGGTGAAGGGGAGAGAGAGAGAGGGGGTGAAAGAGAGAGGGAGGTTACTTTTGAATTTTGACGATGGAAGTTTAAGAAATAAATGTCAGTCTTTTAACCAAGAATTGCTCTAATTTATTACATTAAACAGTATTCTTTTGAAAAATAATCTAAATGTGGAAATATAATTCACAGACATAAGGCTTTTATTAGTTGTTTGTATCTATAGAGTGTATCACTTCAAGTATGTCACCTATAAAGTTAATCCGTAAGTAAACTATACTAGGTTTCTTGGTATAAATAAAAGGAATAAATTCTTTATTTTGTAAATCGGTGATTTTATAGAAAAATTCTGAAATTCTACGATTTTTATTTGTAAAATCGCGTTCCTTCAAATTTTCTTTTAATTCATAACGTTATGTGCGCCAGAGCGATGGCATCATCTTGAAATATAGGTCATGCGATACCTCATTTGAAAGGATTTTTAATTATGCATCTATCCAACCATATCAATGAGTGTAAGTAATGTAGTTCTGTGTAATGTCAAAAATCATTTATAGAATTACAACTCGTTACTACAAATATTACTTTAAAAGTTTTCTACTCTCTGTATATTCTATACCGAAAAGTAAATTTAGCAAATGTCGTCACTGGAAATAAAATGTTAATTTCCTACTTGCATTTTATATTTTGTTTTGAATATATTTTTGTCAAGGTTGCTACACTCAAATTCAACATAATAGACTTGTCGATCAAGTGATTACTGGTAATATTTATCAACATAAAGCTTAATGAAGTGAAAAGTATTGAAATTTTAATAATCACTGGTTGTGGAGACAAATTAAGAACGCAGAAAGCGGTTTTTACTTTACTTAATAATGAATATACCAACTTGAATTCAATGTCGGAATCCACGGTAAGTAAAATTGAGAAGATATTCTGAGAAATGAGTCATGTAAAAAACCTCCCTAAAGGTAGTAGAAAACGAACACCAAGAAACTAGAAACTGGATGTCATAGTAGCGTTTGTAGACTATTTTTAAACCAGTTCATAGATAATGGAATGTTTAACAGTTCTTGGAACACTAAAAAGAGGAACAGTAGGATTCCTTCAAAGTTGGTTTAGTTTAACAACTTCTAGAAGACGATTTTGATAGGCGAGTGTAATTTTGTTAAAATATAATGAAAATAAATAGTAGAGATTCGATGTTTAAAAAATATCTTTTTTTTCATGAAGCAACATTCGAACCGAACGATCGGTAGAATCGTCAAACTTGTTAGTACTTTGTTATGGAAAATCCACACTAGATGCAGGAGTATCGTATTCAAGTCCCAGAGAAAGTGAATGTTATGGTTGAAATAGTAAACAATAGGGTTATAGGACCATACTTTTCTTACGAAACCTTACAGGGTCCTCGATATTAAAAATTTCTGTAAAACTTCTCGCTCCCAAACTGAATCGGTTGTTCTCAAATATAAATTATTTTTGGCTACAACAAAGTGGTGCACCCTCACATTATGCTGTTTTGGTGACACACTACTTGGACAACGATTTCTTTTATTGGGATATTTTAAAATTAAAATTTATCGAAATATACTATAAAATATCGGCGCACCCAAAGAACGCATAAGTCTCAAGATGACATAAACTGCTCAGGAAAGTATATACAAAGTTCTAGAAGAATTCATTACTAGTGTTTTTTGCTGCATTATGACTAAAGATCGTTAATTTGATCATTTGATTTAAACTTTCGGTGTGTGTATTTAATAAATGAATAAAAATATTGTAATGAAAAAATGTTTGACAGTTTGACATTGTTGTATAGATAATGAAAATGCATTTCAAAGGAGGTCTCGCATGATTCAAATTTAAATTTAAAAGATCATCGATGACGTCATCGCGTTCGCGCAGATGACATTAATAAGAAGAAAATCTGAGGAACGCGACTACAAATAAAAATCGACCAGTTGTAGGGTTTTTAACGTTACCAGTTCATGAAATAATGAATTTATCCCTTCCATTTGAAGCATACTGTATAAGAATTATTAAAATAAATGTAAAATGTAGAATATTTTTGTTTTTTTGCATTAATACTGTCAGCAATTGCTAGCCAAAGCTTTCGAAGTCATGATTTCCGTAAAATCGTGGTAATTTATATACAATATAATAAAATTTCTATAAAATCTGTTAATTTTCGTCATAAATTCTCAGAAAACTTTGATTGTGATTTGAGCTCACTTTGTTATAAATAACCCACTATCAGCATTATTTTTTATAGTTTATTTATAAACAAATTAACACCCAGTAATGGGTTCCATGGGGTTTATTTATAAAAAATAATTCAAATTTACTGCAAAATTATTTTACAATTTCTAGGTAATCTTGACTTGTAAGGTTTTTTTAAGCCATCGCAGGTATAGCATTGCTACAACAGATATGACACAAACTTTGTGCTACGTTAATTTAATACTCCTTTTGTTAACTAAGAATTCACGTCCTATTCTAGGATCGCTCTTATAATTAATATATTTAAAGCGACGTATCTACTCAAAAACATTCCAATATGTGTGAGTAATAATAATTACATTGAATTACATTGAATCATTAAATGGACTAAAAATATATTTAATGATCCATGTCTTCAATATTATATTTATCAAACTTTAGAATGAATTTTCCAGCATCCGTGCATTTCTATTAAACATCTTTGAAATTTTAGACTGATGTCAAATCTATTGACGGACATGCAAAAACTCAATTGTATCCAGGCTTCACATTTGAAAATCAAACAAATCTCTGCAACGATACAGATAGACATTATTGTTCACTATTAGTATATTTAGAACTTAATGGAAATTTAAAAATACAATAAAATGCAGAATTTTCTGTTTAAAACAACGACGTTGATGAATTCGAGTATAACCAGAAGTGCTATCACTTTAATAGGTAGTGTACTTTAGATTAGTCCCGTATGGAAATTTTAGACTTCTTCCAAATAGAACTGACATATCAATTTAAAAAAGAAATGCTTATAGAATTCTAGTTACCAATGCAGGAACAGTCTGTAGTTCGTCATTGTAGATGGAAAATTGGCAATAGAAAGAAACTGAGGAGATAAATGCCTGAAAGGGGAATTGTTAGTCAAAATAGTTTTAAATTATACTACTACAAGCAACTCTGCTCTAAGGTTTGAAATACCCGATAATTTTCAAATACTAATGTTCATATTTTATATTAATTTTAATGTATTTTAGGCTAAATTGTTTAGTGTTTAATAATGGTCATCTCTTGTTTTTTACCAAATTGAGAGATTCGCTCCTAACCAGAGCTAAATATTTAAATTCCGAATAAAAGTCGTGATAAAATTTACAAACGGCAGTTCAATAGAGACTTATTTAACGAACTACTTAAATTATATGTGTATTAAAAAGGGTATTAGTTTGTTTTCCATGTGTATTGTTCTCTGATGATCCAGGTGAAAAATTTTGGTGGTAAACAGGTGTGGGGAAATTTGGTACAGTTAAGCAAAGAAACAAGAAAACGTGAAAATTATTTGACAAAATAAATATACAATTTTGGCTTAATTCTGCATAGTGAATAAAGGTTCTGAAAATAACAAAAAGTAGCCAGATATAAATAAATTTTATCAAAAGCTCCATTCTGAATGGACCTGCATCTTGAAGAAAGTTCTAGATTTATTAGAACGGGTAGAATGGCTTGCTTGTTTCAGTGACCTAAAGAGCCGAACTATAGGTTTAATCACTTATTGGGCTCTTTAGTCAGGAATAAGACTAAAACAGGTCCCCGAAAGAAGACAGCAGCTTTTTCGATACTTTGAGGTCAGAGGCCATAGAAGTCGGTACATTCTAAGACACGCTACTGCGATGTGGAAGGCCACGGGAAACCACCACATTACCTCTAAAATACACAGCGTACTTCAATTGCTATTTAAGATGATGGATGAATAAAAGATACCGGAGTTAAAATAGTCCCCCATTCGGATCTCCGGGAGGGCACTACTTTGTAGGATGTGATGGGAAAATTTAAAAGTCGGAAACATTTTGCGAGTCGCAGCGTGAAATTCAGAAGTATGAAGCAAGTAGGTAAGCTAGAGAATTTGAAAATTAAAATGGATAGGTTAGCATTAGACATAGTAGGAATTAGTGAAGTTCGATGGCCAGAGGTGGAAGATTTTTGGAACAGAGACTTTAGGGTAAGTCATACCGGATCAGGAGAAAAAAATTCGGGTGTAGGGATAGTTATGCGAAAAAAGTTAGTAGACGGAGTAGAGAACTACTTGCAAAAGAACGAAAGAGTACTCGTGGTTAGATTAGAATCTAAACCGGTAAACACAGTAATAATACAAGTAAATACAGTAATAGTACGAGTATACATGCCCACCTCTAGCTACAGTGAGGAAGAGGTAGAAGCGATTTACAAAGATATCGAAGACATTCCAGGATACGTAGAAGAACATGAAAATTTAATAATTACGGGGGATTTTAATGCAGTGGTAGGTGAGGTTAGGCAAGAAGAGGTAGTAGGATTGAATTTCGCTGCAAGAACAAGTTAACAATCACAAACACAATATTTCAACATCATGCTAGAAGGCGATACACGTGGAATATGCCAGGAGACATAGAAAGATATAAAATAGATTACATTCTTGTTAGACAACGGTTTAGGAATCAAGTAAAAGACTGTAGAAGCTACCTAGAAGCAGATATCGATACTGACCACAACATCGTAATGATGAAAGCCGCTCTTAAATTTAAAAATTTGAAAAAAGGAAACGGAAAAAGGCACTTTGACTTTGAGAAAGTAAAAGATAAAGATACCCACGAACGATTTGAAAAAAAGTCAAATGAATTACTAAAAGATATCGGGAAAATTTCTGATACTAAGGAGTTAGAAACAGAATGGTATAACATTAAATCCAGCATAGATATGGCGGCCAGAGATATTCTGGGGTATACACAAAAGAAAATTAAAAACCATATATAAGAATGAATATCATGAATTTAATAGAAGAACGACGAAAATACAAAAACAAACCGGGCGAAGAAGGAAAATAGAGATACAAAGCCATAAAAAGGGAAATTATTCGCAAATGCAGAAGAGCTATAGAACAATGGATTGAGGTAAAGTGCAAAGTAGTACAAATTAAGCTGGAAATAGGAAAAGCAGACGAAACACATAAACTAATCAGAATGAATTTTTAGGATATGAAACCGTATAGCAAAAATATAAGGGACATGGAAGGAGACATCGTTAAAGAAAATGTGGAGAAAGTAGTTAGATGGTAAGAATATATAGGGAATTTATATGCAGGACAGGAACTAGCAACACTAGAACAGGAATCAGACATTGAAAATAATAACTTGGAATGTCCTATACTTAGAGATGAGTTTGAATTAGAATTAAAGGGTCTGAAAAATGGTAAGGCATCGGATATAGATAAGGTGCAAGCAGAAACTATAAAAGCCGCTGGACAAGCATTAACAGAACGTCTCTTCCAACTTGAAAGTTATATGTATGAGACAGGATAGATACCCAAAGATTTCAAACAGAACATCATAGTCACTATACCAAAAAAGAGAAACACTTCTACAGTAGCAATACGAAAACGTTTTAATAACACCATATTATTACAAATAACGAAAAGAAAAAACGCTTTGTATTTACTAAACCATTTACTAGACGGTTCACTTTTATTGTCTGAAAATGCACTTAAAGTATCATGATAGATCTAGGGACATTTTAAACAAAAGGCTTCTCAAAACAGAAATATCCGTATTATATTCTATTACTGAATCTTAAATTTACGTGGTGCTTCGCCCTTTCTTAAATTTATAATTGCCAATAATATGAACAAAACCAGGAATCTTTTACAAATACCTATGATCATATCAATAACCACCGATGAAGCAGAATGCGCTTTTTCTACACTATAACCAGCTAAAAAAATTTAACAAACTCGATGTGTTCAAACAGGTTACCAGTTCTTTCAATGTTGTCAATTAATAAGAAATTCATAAGTTCAATTCCCAATTTTAAGGAAAAAATAATGCATAGTTTGCTACAGAAAGATTATACACATTTTTCAGCAATATTAAAGACAATCCGTTAGAATATCTTTATATGTCAGCATTGCAGCACTGCCAAATATACCTAGTACAATCCCCCACTGACATATTCATTTGATTTTATAATAGTAACCTTTCGTGTGCTTTAATAATTTCATTTATTTATTTTCAACGCGGTTCTTTTATTTACTATAACTCGTTTTCATCGCATTTTTAGCACGTCTCATTTTGACATAAAAGTATTTGATAACCTCAATTTACGTGTAAGTACATTGGGTTGGAAAAACAAGTTTGCATATAATCGAATAAACTGAAATTCCCAAGCACACCTAAAATTGTATGGGGGAAATGCTGCGTTATGTGGAGCATGTGAATGTAGCAGCCAACAGGTGGTCATCATGAAGTGCAGGTCGCGTAAAACCATCCATCAACCTGTGAATGAGTTAGCAATCCGTCACTCTGTCAATACTACCAACACCAAAACACCCGTAATTTACGAAAGAAGAAAAATTATACATGACTCGACACATCATTCCATTACAGTAAAATATGAAGCTGCTAAACTAAACCTGAAAAGTGGCGAATCCAAAGACAATTTATGGTTTTTAGCATAACTACGCCTGACTGACATCGATCATGTGTACAATGAATTGGCCATATCAACACATGCAGATTAAATTTCAATCTACTTGCCCCTATACCTAATGCTAAATTCATACATGAATTCTGCGTGTTCAAAGACCACTTTGAACGGTTCACCAGAATAATTATTTATTAATGTTCTGGAGTCGGCAAAAGCCAAATGGATGTCTGATGTAATTAATCACTCCGAGGTATTTCAATTACCAACTTGTTTAATAACCAAATATTTAAATCGCCAATGTAAGTCTATAATAAAATATCGAACCTTTTAAAAATCAAAATTAGTCCTTCAAACATGTCAATCAAAATAATAAACAAGGGGTGCATATTTCAATATTTGTGGAGACCCACGAACAAATCAATCTAACCGCAAATGAAACCGGATTTTAAATGCAGGATGGAAAGAATGAGTAAAATGTAGAGAAGAACCCTCTAGCTTGGTTTATTTAACTGCACAATTGAGGACGACTTTCATTTTAGCGATCAGAATCTAGAAAATAAATTTAAAGTAGGAGTTGTGCTGTGTTTCATATCAAATCTAATAGTTAGTTTTTATCGGTGTAAATTTTTAGAGGTTTTTTTATTGAAAATTTGTTAACTGAAAATATTTCATTCAAAAGTCCGAAGTAAATTTAAACAAAAGGGATATATCATTATCACAATGCGTAAAATGATCTCATGAAACAGAATCACGGTTGTTTAGAAAAGCAAACTATTATGCACTCTTGCTACTATAGGGTTTAATAAGTCTTTACACAAATTGAAATTAGACTTTGAATTGCAACGTATGTCAAATTTGATCCACATACAGATTTTGTCATTTTTGGCAAGTTATTGATATTTTGTTTGGAATTGCAAAATACTGACATTTAAAATCGAATAGAAACAGATTTAGATTGCTGTAGCCATATATGTGTATTTAGTGAAAATTTGCTGTTACCTATATATTTTGTATAAAAATATGCTACCGCAAATCGCTCATTTGGTACTGCAAATCAGAGGTGGATGCTACAGTCCAGACCTGGAACAGAAAACCATAATAATTATTATAATGGACATCAGAAAGTAACCCAAAATCAATTGCTAATTTTTTTCTTTCATGAATTATACATAGTTTGTGACGCCTCAAATGGCTACCCAATGAATTTATTTAAACAAGTATATTAGAGAACTTTTTCTTGCAGAATTAAGTAGGCTACGACGCATTATAAATGTGGTTTTGGGTTCCCAGCACTGCTTGAGAATTGATTATATTTATTATTGTATTTTGCGGCATAGACATTTCCTCAAGTTTTCCGAATTGGTGGTGGATCTGAAAAGCAGGTTTCCTATATATAAAATTAAGATTCGATTTTGGGTTTTACTTCGTCCAAATGTCATAAATTACTCAAAATATGCCAAAGTCATTTATTAATAACTGACGTTTCGGAAAGTATGTTTCCTTAAACTTAGTTATTTATTAAACTATTGGTTTTTATGAAATTGAGCGACTTTATCCCAAGAACCGAAAAACAAAATCTTTTCTAATTTAACTACGCTCAAGAATTATCAAGAACCTTTTATATATATATATATATATATATATATATATATATATAGTGAATAAGATGAAATAATAACTTAGACTTTTATGCAAAGTTCAAATGATCATTTCAAATCGAGCTAGTAATTGAAAGAATGAAAATATAAGGTCTTGGACAAGACTTGAACCTGTATCTTGGTATTTCCCGTACCATGCGTTTACCAATTAATTACGCCACCGAGACCGATGACGATAATTGGAAAATTTACAAACTTAAATCGCGTACCCAACTATACATAAACCTAACTTTCAGTTACGTTTGGCATTTTTGTCAATCATAGCTGACATTGTCAAATTTTTCTTCTTTCAATTACTAGCTTGATTTGAAATGATCATTTGGACTTTGCATATAAGTCTAAATTATTATTTCATCTTATTCACTGTAATACGATAGTATTTATCGACTTACCTTGTGCAATTAACTACCTAAAATATTTATATACTTGATACTTGGCTTATAGCCGTAATTTTGAGCGTAGCTTCCTGTCTATGACTGACATAAGTCAGAAATTTGACAATGTCAGGTATGATTGACAAAAATGCCAAACGTAATCAAAAGTTAGGTTTATGTATAGTTGCGTACACGATTTAAATTTGTAAATTTTCCAATTGACGTCATCGGTCTCGGTGGCGTAATTGGTAAACGCATGGTACTGGAAATACCAATATACAAGTTCAAGTCCTGTCCAAGATCTTATATTTTCCTTCTTTCAATTAGTAGCTCGATTTGAAATGATCATTTAGGCTAGTATTTATCAACCTACCTTGCGTAATTAACTACCTAATATATATATATATATATATATATATATATATATATATACAGGGTGTTTTTTTAAGTGGGAGGTCACCTGTATATGGAAGACCAATGATAGGACGAATCTGAAAATTTGCACTAGGAGGTTTTCAAATGTGCCCTACACGTCTAAAATAGTTTCGATACGTTAGCACTTCCGGTTATACCGAAAGTCGGTATTACTATCGTTATTTTAAATAGAACACCCTGTATATTTATGCATTTTCGAATTCCTTGTCGAATTTTATGTGAACTTTTATAACACACCATACCTCTATCTAATGCCGTTTTCGAGATATTTTGACTTTTAGTAGATTTTTGACATTTGCACGCAGTCACATAAATTGGAATAACTAGAAAGTGAACGCCAGAGTAAAAAAAAACCTTCGAGCATTTATTAATTTATCAAAAATCGTCATAAATTTCACAAAAAGGAGAATTTTCAAAAAAATAATTCTTACCTAGATCCCTGCTCCATCACTTTAATTGATTTCTTCAACAGCTCCCAGGCTAGCTCAGTTGGGCCTTCTCTTGGATGCCTATATTTACTATCATACTCTTTACCGATCACGCACACTCTCAATAAAACCACAAAATAATACAACAATCATACAATATTTATTTACCACTATTTACAAATAAAACTTCAAGATTATTTACATTTGGGTGCTCAAGTTACACCTCAATAAATTCTATCTTTGTAAAGTCCAAGATTTTAACTTGAAATATCAAACACATTGAATGTAACAGGAGTAAATGGACCCTAAATAATACCTTATTTTTCTTTTTTATTTATAATTATTTCTAATTAGTACACTCTGGAGTATGGTGAGCTCTTGATAACCCAGTTTATTTTATTAATGTATGCTTTTACTTTGCATACTCTTACTACAAACACAAAAACCCATGTACCCTTAACAATAAAATTTAAATTTATGGGGAACGTTAATAAGCTTTATATACACCTTTAGGTTTATATTCAAATACCATCATCAAAGTTAGTTATACGTATTATTTTCAATACGCAAAATAATGCAAAATACCATCAAAGTTCAGTCTCACACATCACAATAATTTTCATAGTTTATAAAAAGCAGCAATTTCTAATGCGTTACCTAGAATTTCTTGAAAATCCCTACTCCGTTGACGATGAAGTTAAGTTCCTGCACTCTCGGTCTCGTGATTCTGCTCTGCTTCCGCCTCCAGCTATTTATAGATGAACACCATCTAAGTTGTGCTGCATGCTATTCATTCAAGATCCATCCAAATCCAAATCCAAGTATATTACACTTTTTTATAATTGCTTAATTTAATTTACGTTATTTTACTTTACTTTACTTCACGAGCTTGTTAAAATATCTGTTGCACCTTAATTAAAATTAAACTCGACACTATCCGCATTTCAAACTATGAGGCCAACACTATACTATTTAATTTAAAACTTTTAAATACTTACAAGCTCGTGGTAGATTTCTGTACGTAGTAAGCAATGCAACTTAACGATGTAAAAGAGTGAAGTCAAAAAGTGAAGTCAAAGAGAAACTTAATAACTCTTCTCTCATATTTAGACGATTCTGATGTGTAACCTCTCCAGACCCTCCTAACGCGAAATACTTAATTCAACTAATTCTTTCTTCAAATTTTGGTATAACCGTTTTCAAAATCTTCAAAATTTAGCTCGTTGATACGATATTTTCCGAAAAACCCGTATTCAATTTTCCCGTGTTCGTCTGTTGTACAACTAACTATTTAGACCAATGATATATTCAGTGACGTCTTAAAAACCCCGCCTATATTAACTCTATTCTTGTCTTATGCATATTAGATGTTTCCTTCTACCCTCACTTGAGTGGTAGAAAATCGATATTACTGTCTGCGTGCTATCTAACCCACGTGGACTGAATACGTGCGTTTCAAAGTTAACTGCTGTTATGCCTGTCTCATTCCGGAGCATATCATTGATTGTCCATCCCTTCTGCGCTTTAAGGAAACTTTTGGTTAGCATTTATGCGAACCGTCCGACCGTTTGCACAATATACCTCGAATTTGTCTTTTATCTACACAAATAAGGGGAACATGACCTTTCCAAAACATGCAGGTGTTCATTTAACGAACGTTTTAAAATAACATTTCTAGGAGTTTGCGTTTCAAGGAATTTTATATATTCGACTTGTTTGTTTGTTAGTAAAGCGTTTCGCCATGGAATTATCGATTTTTCATGCTCTTATGCGTATTAGACGTTATAACCCTTTCAATTAAACTCAATTAAATTAATTAATAATTTCCATTGGCCTATACAATTTATTTTCTTTACGAACCTAACTAAATTTTAATCACTAATTGTAAAATTATGGTAATACTTGTTACTGTAGATTAATTAAATGAAGTAAATTTTGCACGTAAATTTTGGTTGTTTCCTCTATACAGGGTGTTTGAAATTGCCTTGTTCATACCTAAATTTAACCCTTTAAAACCACTACAATATATATATATATATATATATATTAATATATAGTATATATTATATATTATATATTATATAGCAGTTACCGGAAATTTGAGGTGTATAAGCTTTATGGATGAGTCTGCAATATAACAAGCGTCCAGGTCGTGTTAAATTATTTGGCTTTTCTTTTTAATAGAATCAACTTTTGGACGAATTGTAAATCAAAATTTAAAGTGAATCAAATGTAAAAGGTTATTGGAGTTTGGTGAAGTGTTTTGGACCAATAGTAGAAATTTAAAATATTATAAAGACGGTAGTGAAGGTATTTTGGACACGGAAAGAAAGATGAATTGTTATTGGATGTTGTCTGTTTAAAAAATTGTAATTCAAGTAAGCTAAGGTTGTTGATTTTATAGCTAAGCAAAATAAATAAGAAACTTAATTTTCGAATTTGTTGAGATAAAGACGTGTTTTCATGAAACCTGCGTTAAAAGTTGTAAAATATTTATTAAAATAAAAGTTTATATGTATCAGCAGTATTATTTAGTCAAAGTGAAAGTAATAATGAATCATCGAGAGTATAAAGGCGACGAGTATTAAAAGGTTTTAAAAGTGGTTAATAGTGCAACGGGAAAGTCAGCGTGTATAAGAAGATTTGAAAGTGGTTTAAATAGTGCAACGGGGAAAGCGACGATTATTTAGTTTTGAGGAAGATTGGTGTTGGTTTTGGATAGATTTGGTATAACGGCAGTAGGGAAATTGAGTGGATACAGAAGGCAACGTCGACATAGATAATTTTTGGAGTGATTTGAGCAGATTAAACGGCAGTAAGGACATCGTATGGATAATTGGAATAGCAGGACTAGGAGTGATTTGTAATAGGACAGCGGGATTGATTTGGATTGAGCGAAGCGAGGATTAAATTGGAATACGAAGCAGAGGAACAGGAGAGCAGTATACGACGAGGAAGATTTAACGCAGGGGAAGTTGACATAACATTTTGCTAAATTCTAAATTGGGGTAAAATTATTTCAGGTTTGGGTCAACGAAATTGGTTTAAGAACACCTGGAGGCAGTACGCAAGCGGACTATATTGGAGAATCTTTGTGAAAGTGCGTACGGTGATTTCGAACTTGAGCCAGCAGTTAAAAGAAGGCCTTCAGCGCGGTATAATTCTGGTAAGTACCGTGAATATATCAGAACGTCAAAATTAAAGTCATAAATAGTTACATAAATTAATTTGGCATCAGGTAACTTTGATCTGTTAAAATTTGGCATACATAGTAAATTCAGTACATAAAAAGTGGTAAAACAAACGAGGGTGCAGTCTGGTTGGTAGTGCACATCTACTCACGATTGAACTCACGGTGAGTAGGTGAGAAAACCCTGAGATTAAAGTTTCAAATAGTCGAGGCATAAAATATAGTAATTAGTAAATAAAGAACCAACCAAACGTTTGCTAAATGCACCTCGATTTGAAGTCATACATTGAATAGTAAATTAGGGACGACGACAAAAGTCGTATAACAAATTTTGTTTAAAGGAGGAGAGAGATATTTAAGAATATATATATATATATATATATATATATATATATATATATATAGTAAATAAGATGAAATAATAACTTAGACTTTTATGCAAAGTTCAAATGATCATTTCAAATCGAGCTAGTAATTGAAGGAATGAAAATATAAGGTCTTGGACAGGACTTGAACCTGTATCTTGGTATTTCCGGTACCATGCGTTTATCAATTACGCCACCGAGACCGATGACGATAATTAGAAAATTTACAAACTTAAATCGCGTACCCAACTATACATAAACCTAACTTTCAGTTACGTTTGGCATTTTTGTCAATCATAGCTGACATTGTCAAATCTTTCTTCTTTCAATTATCGCGTACCCAACTATACATAAACCTAACTTTCAGTTACGTTTGGCATTTTTGTCAATCATAGCTGACATTGTCAAATCTTTCTTCTTTCAATTACTAGCTTGATTTGAAATGATCATTTGGACTTTGCATATAAGTCTAAGTTATTATTTCATCTTATTCACTGTAATACGATAGTATTTATCGACTTAACCTTGTGCAATTAACTATCTAAAATATTTATGTACATGATACTTGGCTTATAGCCGTAATTTTGAGCGTAGCTTCCTGTCTATGACTGACATAAGTCAGAAATTTGACAATGTCAAGTATGATTGACAAAAATGCCAAACGTAATCGAAAGTTAGGTTTATGTATAGTTGCGTACACGATGTAAATTTGTAAATTTTCCAATTGACGTCATTGGTCTCGGTGGCGTAATTGGTAAACGCATGGTACTGGAAATACCAATATACAGGTTCAAGTCCTGTCCAAGACCTTATATTTTCCTTCTTTCAATTAGTAGCTCGATTTGAAATGATCATTTAGGCTAGTATTTATCAACTTACCTTGCGTGATTAACTACCTAAAATATTTATATATATATATATATATATATATATTTATATATATATATATATATATATTACTGTGGTTAAAGGTCAACGTGTAGATAGGCCAAGAAGGTATTATAATAACGACCCTGTAGACAGAAAATAATAATTTATTTATAACGTTTCAAATCAATAATTTGCATAATTTAGTATAAGACGATATAAGACGATTACATACAGAAATTTTTAGTGTTAAATGACATATTTTTATGTAGCTTTAAAGTAATAATTTGTATACATTAATTTAATGCAAAGACAAGTAGGATAGATCACAAGGTTGACTATTGCAGGCAAACATGTGTAATATTAAAGCTTCACGGTATATAAAAACCAATAATTGATGCAACGGATATATGTGTAGCATCGTAAACTAAAAAGTACGTTAATTTAATTCGTAGAAGCCTACAAAATAACATAGCAAAACGGTCGAGGGTTCAGGGAATAAAAGCTTCAAGTAAATAAATATTTCTTTGAAAGCTAGAAGACGATGCGATAACATTTCGAGGTATTATACAACGGAAAGGCCAGGTTAACGAACAGTATGTTATTTTTGAAGCAAAAATCAATAATTTTAAGGGACCGAGAATCGTTAGAAGGCAATTAAGAGAAGTAGAGAACACATCTGCTGATAAAACAACAAGCAGTTTTCAAGCGCGTGACAGACGAGTATATTTTAAAAAACAAATGGGCGAAACGAAGATGCAAGATGTTTGTCGACGATATCGATTTTCAAGACACACATTTAGCGAGGGAACCGTAACCGTAGACAGCAGTGCAATAGTGGGGCTTGATTAAAATAGGAAAACACGAGTGAGACAGAAAATAGTGGTTATGAACGCATGACTGCAAGGAGAATAGAGACACGGGCACTATGGGCGTGTTTTACAGGTGTTAGAGTAAGTGGGGACGAAAGTTTTTCTGGGTACGCGTCGACAGTTGCAACTGATAGATGGTTTTTCGCGATAAAACCGTGGTGGAATGAGTGAAATTCTGAGTTATAAAAGTTCGTTGTGTTTTGAGTGCAAGAATTAGGAGAATTGTTTGTGGCGAGTGCGATAGTTCAGCGAAAACTGTAGGAATACGTGACTAAAGAAGGGGTTTGAAGATTATAAAAGCTCTTCCTAGGGGTGGTGGAGCTCTCTTAATTTTCTGATTCGCTTCGAGTACACTAAGTAGCTTCGAAAAGACATCCTAGTTTAAAATTAAAAGCAGCGACATAGTGCAGTCCGCCGTATATTTTTACAAGTGTTATAAATGCACGAGTTGGTGTAACAAGTTAAACGGGCTGAAAATAAATTATTATAGATAATTGTACGAGTAAGACAGGATGCTATTGAGGTAAGCGAACCAAGTATTTCTTGAATGAGAGTGCTGGTGGCACGTTACATTGAGACGGAGGCAACATTTGGATTTGGATGGATAGTAGTATGGAAAGCATCCACTAATAACTGGGGGAACTGGATGAACGAGTTGAGATGAAGTTGCTGTCCATGCAGGAATGAGAAATTGGGGGAAATCTAAGTACGTGAGTTTTGTGGAGGTCATCTAAGGAGGTGGTGCGTCCGAAGAGCACTCCAGGTAACGAATTTTGTTTTATTGTTGAACTGTGGTGCTGGCATTGTGTTATAAAACTAGGTGTGATTAGAATTCTGTGGTGAAAATTTTATGAACTAAAAATTAATTTAATTACCGTATATAAAAGACAATTTTCTATTATTATTTGAGTAGGTAAAAACAGGAATAATAAATTTGATGTAAAGAGTAAACGGGTCTTTAAAGTAATTTGACCATGCAATATTTGATGCATATCAAACAAAACGGTTTACACTGAGCTCACTATAGACCAAGGAAAGGTAAATTTAGGGTTTTGCGACGGGCCCATCTACTTTGAAATAAAAAAATGTTGAAGTGTAATAACTCACAAACAATTTAGATTGAAGAAAAGGGTGAAATGCTTTATTGTAAATATAAAAGTGTAAATATTGAGATTGTCTGAATAATTATTTATGTAATACGAATAAAAGGGTGTATGTGTGTCCAAGGAGTTTATTTCATTTTTGTATATGAACATATATATGAACACCAATATTTAATAATATCACACAAGAGATGCACAGCCCTGGCAAATCATGCGTTAGACAAATTACATACATTTGATTTTGATGACATAAATATTTTGGGTACTGAAACTAATGATAATAAACGAAACATTTTAGAAATGATCCAGATACAGCGCCATGCAAACAGCATCAACAATAAAACAGATCACGAACAATTCACGCATATTTACCACAATATTATAAAATCATAAATCTGATGACCAACCTTGTATATTAGAAATTAGTTACAAAAATTAACAGTTTATAATAATAATATTCTATCAATGTTCTTGTACTATCTGCCTAGATAAAACATGTATGTTTTCCATATTATCTTTGTATTGGCAAACCTGTTTAATATGTTTAGTTTCTAACAAAAATAATAAATCAATTTAACATTCATTAATCAAAGAAGTACATAGTAAATTGTGTTCTATGCTTTATATTAATTGTAAACGGATTTCTTCAATGTTAGGAGGTGAGTTGTACGCCAGTTAAATTTTCTTTTAAAAATTTTTTAGATTAACTTATTATAAATTATTTAAGTTTTAATATTTTTATATTTATTGTAGACTTAAACGTGATCATGGTTTAATACACCGAAACGCGTAATGTTTATTACAAATTTTTAAAAAGCATTTTTACTATTATGACCTACATACCAAGAATTTTACATACAAATATATATATATATATATATATATATATATATATATATATATTGCCGTGTACCCTCTATACTGTTTCGCCAGAGTAAAAAAAACCTTCGAGCATTTATTAATTTACGAAAAATCGTCATAAATTTCACAAAAAGGAGAATTTTCAAAAAAATAATTCTTACCTAGATCCCTGCTCCATCACTTTAATTGATTTCTTCAACAGCTCCCAGGCTAGCTCAGTTGGGCCTTCTCTTGGATGCCTATATTTACTATCATACTCTTTACCGATCACGCACACTCTCAATAAAACCACAAAATAATACAACAATCATACAATATTTATTTACCACTATTTACAAATAAAACTTCAAGATTATTTACATTTGGGTGCTCAAGTTACACCTCAATAAATTCTATCTTTGTAAAGTCCAAGATTTTAACTTGAAATATCAAACACATTGAATGTAACAGGAGTAAATGGACCCTAAATAATACCTTATTTTTCTTTTTTATTTATAATTATTTCTAATTAGTACACTCTGGAGTATGGTGAGCTCTTGATAACCCAGTTTATTTTATTAATGTATGCTTTTTACTTTGCATACTCTTACTACAAACACAAAAAACCCATGTACCCTTAACAATAAAAATTTAAATTTATGGGGAACGTTAATAAGCTTTATATACACCTTTAGCTTTATAAACAACTACAGGTGTTGGTTGTGAAATATCTACAACTAATGTTAACTGTGCGAAAACATATATTAGAAAAACTATTAAATCGGCAAATGTTCAAGTGATGTGGGAACTTAGTAGTCACGGGCTGCTTACCCCCCTTCACAACCACTAAATGTCGGAGAAATAGTGTATATAATTGTAATAGTATAGAGGGGGACCGAACTGCATCTATCAAGAAAAAACAGCGCCTATGATCAAAGACGACAAACATAGAAACAAGAAGAAAATTGTTGAAAGCATATGTGTAGAGCACAGCACAGTATGCCTATGAAATACGGGCAGTAGGAAAAGCAGACAGTAAAACGGTAGAAGTCTTTTGGAATGTTGTCCTTCAGATGTATGAGGATGATAGCATGGACAGGCACAGTTAATAACAAATAGGTTATAGAAAGAGTAGAGGAAGAAAGATATCTGTGGAAAAAAATAGGAGAAATAGAAGGGCAGAATACATTCTAAGGCATTTTTGGGAAATATTATGGGATATATTACAAGCAGAGATAGGATAAAGGAGGTAGATGTAGACCTAAATCAGATAGTGATGGATGCAGATTGTGCAAATTTCAGGGAACTGTGTAGGTTGGTTCATAATAGGAAACTATGAGGGTACGCGTCTAACCAGTTCCAGGACTGAAGACCTAATGATGAACATGTACTGGTTAGAGAGTTTGAATTTCATGAGTACCAGCAACTTGGAAAAAAATGTTATGAACAGAGAAATAGACACGTCGGGTAAACATTGTTATGTTTTCTAACTATAAAAATTAATAATATACTTGCTAAAAAATAATATCAACTGCCTTAAAATTAAGGAGATTTATTTACAAAAAGATCAAGCAAATCTTCTGTACACAAGAGAATTCGAGAAAGTATTGTAATGGTTGCTGAAATTTTCCTGCCCATTATAACTCATCTTGTTAATTTTTCTTTGTCCATCAGCTGTTTCCCAAAAATATGGAAGAAAGTGCATGTCACTCCAATTCCAAAAGTTTCAAGTCCTGACTCGATGTCTAACTTCAGAACGATATTAGTGTTGTCGTTTCTTTCACACTGACATCCTACTAGTTTATTTAGAAAAGTATAATTTATCTATAGTTTTTACTAAATGATTTGAATCCTACCTAACAAAACGTGAGCAACGCATACAATTCAACAGCGGATCTTCTAATTGGGAATTAGTCGCCAAGGGTGTTTCCCAAGGTAGTGTACTTGGGCCATTGCTTTTCATTCTGTTCATTGCTTCCATAAGTAAAGATCTGACGTGTCGTTATCACTTATTTGCTGATGACTTTCAAATATACAGGCATTGCAACGTACAACATCTTCATTTAACAATTACTTTAGTGAATGAAGATTTAAGCAAAATAGCTGACTGGGCATGACTGGCCAAAATTTCTTTTTTACCTTCCATAAGCTAACATTACTAAAAAATATCAAGCCCGCTTGCGTTTAGTCACTGCACTTCTAATTTCAAAAATCGAGTACGCTGATATAGTATTTTCAGATATGACCTGGCGTTTGCGTAACAAACAGCAGCGATTACAGAATGTGTGTTAGATTTATTTATAACCTACCTAAATTTGAGCACATTACTCCATACAGGAATGAAGTAGTTTGTCTAACCATGGATGATAGACGTAATAGGTGTTGCGCTGTTTTACTTTAAAAATCATAAACACAAATATTCCTCAGTATCTACGATCAAATTTTCGCTTTTGAAAAGACAGTATTCAACAAAATCAATTGATAATATTCGTTTGACTATTCCAATTCATAGAACAAAATTTTATAATGGCTCATTTACTGTTAAAGCATTCGACAATGGAATTTGGTTTCGGTAGATATTAAACATGTAAGTCAATTATCATCATCATCATTGGGTCTTCAGTCCTGAAACTGGTTAGACGCGTACCATCATTGTTTCCTATTCTGAACTAACCTACAGGTTTCCCGAAATTTGCACAGTCTGCATCTAACACTATCTGATCTAGATCTACATCCCCTCTTTTTCCTATCTCTGCTTGTCATATTCTATCAATGTTCTTGTACTATCTGCCTAGATAAAACATGTATGTTTTCCATATTATCTTTGTATTGGCAAACCTGTTTAATATGTTTAGTTTCTAACAAAAATAATAAATCAATTTAACATTCATTAATCAAAGAAGTACATAGTAAATTGTGTTCTATGCTTTATATTAATTGTAAACGGATTTCTTCAATGTTAGGAGGTGAGTTGTACGCCAGTTAAATTTTCTTTTAAAAATTTTTTAGATTAACTTATTATAAATTATTTAAGTTTTAATATTTTTATATTTATTGTAGACTTAAACGTGATCATGGTTTAATACACCGAAACGCGTAATGTTTATTACAAATTTTTAAAAAGCATTTTTACTATTATGACCTACATACCAAGAATTTTACATACAAATATATATATATATATATATATATATATATATATATATATATTGCCGTGTACCCTCTATACTGTTTCGCCAGAGTAAAAAAAACCTTCGAGCATTTATTAATTTACGAAAAATCGTCATAAATTTCACAAAAAGGAGAATTTTCAAAAAAATAATTCTTACCTAGATCCCTGCTCCATCACTTTAATTGATTTCTTCAACAGCTCCCAGGCTAGCTCAGTTGGGCCTTCTCTTGGATGCCTATATTTACTATCATACTCTTTACCGATCACGCACACTCTCAATAAAACCACAAAATAATACAACAATCATACAATATTTATTTACCACTATTTACAAATAAAACTTCAAGATTATTTACATTTGGGTGCTCAAGTTACACCTCAATAAATTCTATCTTTGTAAAGTCCAGGATTTTAACTTGAAATATCAAACACATTGAATGTAACAGGAGTAAATGGACCCTAAATAATACCTTATTTTCTTTTTTATTTATAATTATTTCTAATTAGTACACTCTGGAGTATGGTGAGCTCTTGATAACCCAGTTTATTTTATTATTGTATGCTTTTTACTTTGCGTACTCTTACTACAAACACAAAAAAACCCATGTACCCTTAACAATAAAAATTTAAATTTATGGGGAACGTTAATAAGCTTTATATACACCTTTAGCTTTATATTCAAATACCATCATCAAAGTTAGTTATACGTATTATTTTCAATACGCAAAATAATGCAAAATACCATCAAAGTTCACTCTCACACATCACAATAATTTTCATAGTTTATAAAAAGCAGCAATTTCTAATGCGTTACCTAGAATTTCTTGAAAATCCCTACTCCGTTGACGATGAAGTTAAGTTCCTGCACTCTCGGTCTCGTGATTCTGCTCTGCTTCCGCCTCCAGCTATTTATAGATGAACACCATCTAAGTTGTGCTGCATGCTATTCATTCAAGATCCATCCAAATCCAAATCCGAGTATATTACCCTTTTTTATAATTGCTTAATTTAATTTACGTTATTTTACTTTACTTTACTTCACGAGCTTGTTAAAATATCTGTTGCACCTTAATTAAAATTAAACTCGACACTATCCGCATTTCAAACTATGAGGCCAACACTGTACTATTTAATTTAAAACTTTTAAATACTTACAAGCTCGTGGTAGATTTCTGTACGTAGTAAGCAATGCAACTTAACGATGTAAAAGAGTGAAGTCAAAAAGTGAAGTCAAAGAGAAACTTAATAACTCTTCTCTCATATTTATACGATTCTGATGTGTAACCTCTCCAGACCCTCCTAACGCGAAATACTTAATTCAACTAATTCTTTCTTCAAATTTTGGTATAACCGTTTTCAAAATCTTCAAAATTTAGCTCGTTGATACGATATTTTCCGAAAAACCCGCATTCAATTTTCCCGTGTTCGTCTGTTGTACAACTAACTATTTAGACCAATGATATATTCAGTGACGTCTTAAAAACCCCGCCTATATTAACTCTATTCTTGTCTTATGCATATTAGATGTTTCCTTCTACCCTCACTTGAGTGGTAGAAAATCGATATTACTGTCTGCGTGCTATCTAACCCACGTGGACTGAATACGTGCGTTTCGAAGTTAACTGCTGTTATGCCTGTCTCATTCCGGAGCATATCATTGATTGTCCATCCCTTCTGCGCTTTAAGGAAACTTTTGGTTAGCATTTATGCGAACCGTCCGACCGTTTGCACAATATACCTCGAATCTTGTCTTTTATCTACACAAATAAGGGGAACATGACCTTTCCAAAACATGCAGGTGTTCAATTAACGAACGTTTTAAAATAACATTTCTAGGAGTTTGCGTTTCAAGGAATTTTATATATTCGACTTGTTTGTTTGTTAGTAAAGCGTTTCGCCTTGGAAATATCGATTTTTCATACTCTTATGCGTATTAGACGTTATAACCCTTTCAATTAAACTCAATTAAATTAATTAATAATTTCCATTGGCCTATACAATTTATTTTCTTTACGAACCTAACTAAATTTTAATCACTAATTGTAAAATTATGGTAATACTTGTTACTTTAAATTAATTAAATGAAATAAATTTCGCACGTAAATTTTGGTTGTTTCCTCTATACAGGGTGTTTGAAATTGCCTTGTTCATACCTAAATTTAATCCTTTAAAACCACTACAATATATATATATATATATATAGAGTTACCGGAAATTTGAGGTATTTTTTTAAGCTATTATGGATGAGGTCATTAGCAATTAATTTAACTACGTAATGTCTTATGCAAAAATGAACCACTTCCGAGATATTTACAATTTTATTATTTTTTTTTAAATGGGGTACACAATTTCAAAAATTCATAAGAAAATATTAATAACCTTAATAAAAAATTTTTATTTATTACACGCTCAGGACATCATCCTAAATAATTATCAACACTTAAATTAAAATTACGTGTGCACACATTAAAATAGGAGACACAACCATTTCAAATCTTGATGATTTTCATTTATTTATTTCACTGAAGTTAGTGTTTTTTCAAAAAAAACACTTATACACCATTCCGAATGGACCTACACCTTAAAGAAGTTCTAGATTACTAGAACCGGTGGAATGGCTTCAGCTTTCCAGTGATCTAAAACCCTAACTACACGTTCAACCAAAGTCTTTAGTGAGGAATCAGACTAAGACAGGTACCTGAAAGAGGGTAGCGGCTCCTTCGGTACTTACATTAGCAGAGACCATAGGGGTCGGTATGGCATTCTAAGACACATTACCGCGATGTGGAAGGCAACGGGAAACCACCACACTATCTCCAAAGTACACAGCGTACTTAAATTGTATTTAAGATGATGGTATTCTCTGGGATAAAAAATTACGGTGGTCAAATAATCCCCCATTCGGATCTCCGGTAGGGGACTACTTCGGAGGATGTGATCGGAAAATTTAGAAAAATAATCGGGAACATTCTGCGATTGGAGCGTGGAATTCAGAAGTTTGAAACAAAGAGGTAAGCTAGACAACTTAAAAATTGAAATGGATAGGTTAGCACTAGATATAGTAGGGATCAGCGAAGTTCGATGGCCAGAGGCGGGGATTTTTTCAGCGGACACTTTAAGGTAGTTCATACCGAATCAAAGGAAGGAAATTTTGGAGTGGAGATAGTTTTCAGAAAGAAGATAGGGCACTGTGTCGAAAACTACTTACAAAAGAAGAAAAGAGTACTCATGGTTAGATTAAAATCTAAACTGGTAAAAACAGTAATAACACAAGTATACATGCCCACCTCTAGCCACAGTGACGAAGAGGTAGAAGCGATCTACAAAGATATCGAAAACGTACTAAGATATGTAAAAGGACATGAAAATTTAATCATCACGACGGATTTTAATGCAGTGGTTGGCGAGTGTAGGAAAGGAGCGGTAGTAGGTTTATTTGGGTTAGGCACGAGAAACGACAGGGGAAATAGGCTGGTAGAATTTTTTGACAAGAAGAATTTAATCATCACAAACACCTTAGTTCAACATCATGCTAAAAGACGATACACGTGGAAGATGCCAGGAAATATAGGAAGATATAAAATTAAATTACATTCTCGTTAGATAACGGTTTAGGAATCAAGTAAAAGACCGTAGAAGCTACCCAGGATCAGATATAGACACTGACCACAACATCGTAATTATGAAGACCGCTCTTAAATTAAACAAGTTGAAAATGCAAGGCATTGTCGCAACGAACTTCCAAATGTAGACTTACTTTAAAACAATTTAAAGAAATTAAAATTATTATGTTGTAATAATTATAAGTATTCAGATAAAATACAAAAATTTATAAACAACAAAAGAGACATTTTAATATATTTTATTTTATTGAATAAATATTTTAAAAGCTATATATGTGTGTGTGTATGTATGTATGTATGTGTGTTTGTGTGTGTGTGTGTGTGTAAATAAGGGGGCATCATATTTCGATTCAGTTTTTTCAGAGGATTCTAAATATGTATGGCACATTAATTTTGGACCTATTTGAAATTTTTGATAAAAATTAATTCCCCGGGGGGGTCGGGTATCCGTGGTCAGATTTTGTGGGGGGTACCATATTTCGACTCAGCTATGTTAGTGGAGTCCAAATATGTATCGCACATTAATTTTGGACCTATTTGAAATTTTAATTTTCCCGACGGAATATCGCGGGGGCACGGCGTCCCCGTTGCCCGATTTCAACTGACATCAAAACTTAAGCTCAGGACACCTAGCTGAATCGATCGATGTATCACACATTGATGTCCGACCATTAGAAAGGCCTCGGACGGACAGACAGACGGACGACAAATCGATTTCATAAACGAACGAAGTTCGTTGAAAATTTTAAAAAAAGAAACCAAAAAAGGCACTTTCACTTTAAGAAGCTAAAAAATTAATTTATCCACGAAAGATTTGAAAAAAAATCAAATGAATTGATGAAAGATCTCGGGAAAATGTCTTATATTAAGGAAGTAGAAACAGAATGGAATAACATTAAATACAGCTTAGATATGGCGGCCGGATTCACTCTGGGGTATACACAAGAAAACACGAATAACAAGGATATCCTGAATTTAATAGAAGAATGTCGAAAATACAAAAATAGATCAGACGAAACAGGAAAACAGAGATACTAAGCCATAAAATGGGAAACTATTCGCAAATGCAGGAGAGCAAAAGAACAATGAATTGATGAAAAGTGCAAACTAAGATGAAAATAGGAAAGACGGACGAAGCATACAAACTAATTAAAATGAATTTTAGGAATTTAAAACCGTATAGCAAAAATGTAAGGGACGCGAGAGGTGTAGTAAGTGTAGAGAAAGTAGTTAGATGGCAGGGATATATAGGAAACCTATATGCAGGAGAGGAACTACTAGCATTAGAACAGGAATCAGACATGGAAAGGGATGACTTGGGATACCCTATACTTAGACATGAGTTTGATTTAGCATTAAAGGGTCTAAAAAATGGTAAGGTGCCGGGTACAGATAAAATACAAGCAGAAACTCTAAAGCATTCGACAATGGAATTTGGTTTCGGTAGATATTAAACATGTAAGTCAATTATCATCATCATCATTGGGTCTTCAGTCCTGAAACTGGTTAGACGCGTACCATCATTGTTTCCTATTCTGAACTAACCTACAGGTTTCCCCGAAATTTGCACAGTCTGCATCTAACACTATCTGATCTAGATCTACATCCCCTCTTTTTTCCTATCTCTGCTTGTCATATATCCCATACTATTCCCCAAAAATGCCTTAGAACGTATTCTGCCCTTCTATTTCTCATATTTTTTTCCCAAAGATATCCTTGTTCCCTTACTGTTTCTATAACCTATTTGTTATTACCTTTGTCTGTCCATCCTCAAACATCTGAAGCACGGCATTTCAAAAGCCGCTACTGTTCTTCTGTCTGCTTTTCAGACTGCTCGTATTTCGTAGGCATACTGTCTGTGCTGTGCTCCACACATATGCTTTCAACAACATTTTGTTCTATGTTTGTTGTCTTTCATCATAGGCGCCGTTCTTTCTTGTTAGATGCAGTTCGGTCACCTTCTATTGTTTTACAATTATATACCCTATTTCTCCGACATTCAGTGGTTGCGAAGGGGGGTAAGCAGCCTGTGGCTGCCAAGTTCCCCCAGCACTTGAACATTTACTGATTTAATATTTTTACCAATATATCTTTTCGCACAGTCAACATTAGTTGCAGATATTTCACAACAAACAACTAGTTGTTTATAATAATCATCAGATTTATCTGCGGTTATTTTTCGTCATTGGGTTTCCCGTCTCTAAACTGGTTGGACATGTACCTACACTTATTTCTTTTCTAAACTAACCTACATAATTCTCACACAGCAATACAGCTCGGTTCCCATTATATTGTTTTCTAATATTATGCCCTATTTCACTGAGATTTATTTAAGGGGGTTAAGCAACCTGTGGCTGCCAAGATCCCCCAACACTTAGACATTTGCCGAAATAATAGTTTTCCAGTAAATGCTTTCACGCAATTACCATAATTCGAGAATATTGCCCATCCAATGCTTGTAGTTGCTTATAATAAATATCATATTTCTTCTATTGTTTTCTAATATTATGCCCTTTTTCACTGAGATTTATCAAAGAGGGTTAAGCAACCTGTGGCTGCCAAGATCCCCCAACACTTAGACATTTGCCGAAATAATAGTTTTCCAGTAAATGATTTCACGCAATTACCATTACTCGAGAATATTGCCCATCCAATGCTTGTAGTTGCTTATAATAAATATCATGTTTAAGTGCAGTTACTTTCTTCGTCATTAATTTATCCATCTTGGGACTGGTTGGATGCGTAACTCCATTGATTTCTCTTCTGAGCTAGCCTACACATTTTCCTGAAACTCCTACAGCCTACATCTTTCACTATCTGTGTGCAGTACTCTAACCTAGGTCTACCTCTTCTTCTCTTTTTTCCTATCTCTGCTTCTAGTATATTCCGCACTATTCCCTCATGCCGTAGTATGTGGCCTATCATCCTATCTCTCCTATTTTTTACCGTTTTCCACATACTTCTTTCTTCCCCTACCATTTTTAGTACCTCTTCGTTCTTAACTTTGTCTGTCCATGATATCTTCATCATACGTCTGTAGCACCACATTTCAAAGGCTTCTACCTTTTTCTTGTCCGCTAGTCCCACTGTCCAGGCTTCACAGCCATACAGTGCTGTGCTCCGCACATATGTTTTGAGCAATTTTTTCCTTGTTTCTATGTTTGTGGTCTTTGAGCACAGTAGTTGCTTTTTCTTGTTAAATGTAGCACGACCTTGTGCTAATCTTTGTTTTATATCTTTTATGCTTTTCCCATCTTGCGTTATTTGACTTCCTAGGTAGCAGAAATCCTTAACCTCTTGTAAGTTCGTGTTACATATTTGTATTCTTGTTTTTGATTTATTTTTCCCTCCTTTGCATACTAGTACTTTAGTTTTACTTTTGTTAATTTTCATACCGTATCTCTCTGTTAGAACCGTTTCCATTTCATTGAGAGCAGCTTCTAACTCTTGCTTGCTAGATGCTAATACCGCTATATCATCTGCAAATCTATGCATATTAATTTTTTGTCCCTGCATAGTAATTCCAAATGTCTTCCTGCATTTGACAGTATTCATTGCCTCTTCAATGTACAAGTTAAAATTAGTGGGGATAGGGAACATCGCTGTCTCACCCTTTCCTGATGTTTACTTCTCTACGTTCCTGCTCTAATTCTATTACTCCTGTTTGCTCTTTGTATAAGCTATGTACTATCCGTCTATCCCTATAACTCATTCCAATCTTTTGAGTATTTCGAACATTTTTTTCCATTTTACATTGTCAAATGCTTTTTCCAGATCTACAAACCTTATATACACGCTTTCCCTTTTTCTATTGTTTTCTCCATTATCACCTTCAGAGCTAAGATAGCCTCCCGTGTTCCCCTGTTTCGCCTAAACCCAAATTGGTCTTCTCTAATATTTCTTCAGCCCGTTTTTCCATTCGTCTTTGTACAATTCTAGTTAATATTTTTGATACGTGTGCTGTCAAGCTTATTATTCGAAAATTTTCACATCTATCTGCGCCTTTCTTTTTTGGTATAGTTACTATGATGTTATGTTTGAAATCTTTGGGTATCTCGCCTGTCTCATACATATAGCTTACAAGTTGGAAGAGACGTTCTGTTACTGCTTGACCAGCGGCTTTTAGAGTCTCCGCTTGCACCTTATCTGTACCCGGCGCCTTACCCTTTTTCAGACCCTTTAATGCTATTTCAAATTCATCTCTAAGTATAGGATATCCCAAGTCATCATTTTCAATGTCTGATTCCTTTTCTAATGCAGTTAGTTCTTCTCCTGCATATAAATTCCCTATACATTCTTGCCATCTTCCCGCTTTCTCAACATTTTCTATAATGACATTTCCTCCCGCGTCCCTTATATTTTTGCTATACGTTTCTATATCCCTAAAATTGATTCTAATTAGTTTGTATGCTTCATCTGTCTTTCCTACTTCCGTATTAGTTTGTACCTCTTTGCACTTTTCATCAATCCATTGTTCTTTAGCTTTCCTGCATTTTCGAATAATTTCCCATTTTATGGCTTTGTATCTCTGTTTTCCTGTTTCGTCTGATTTATTTTTGTATTTTCGTCTTTCTTCAATTAAATTCAAAATATCCTTTGTTATCCATGGTTTCTTATTTACTTTTTGTGTATACCCCAGAATATCTCTGGCCGCCATGTCGAGGCTGGATTTAATGTTATTCCATTCTGTTTCTACTTCCTTAGTATCAGATATTTTCCCGATATCTTTGAGCAATTCATTTGACCTTTTTTCGAATCTTTCTTGAATATCTTTCTCTTTTAGTTTCTGTAGGTCCAAGTGCCTTTTCCGTTTCTTTTTTTCAAATTTTTAAATTTAAGTGCGGCCTTCATAATTACGATGTTGTGGTCAGTGTCTATATCTGCTTCTGGGTAGCTTCTACAGTCTTTTACTTGATTCCTAAACCGTTGTCTAACAAGAATGTAATCTATTTGATATCTTCCTATATCTCCTGGCATGTTCCACGTACATCGTCTTCTAGCATGATGTTGGAATAATGTGTTTGTAATGATTAAATTGTACTTGTCGCAAAATTCTACCAGCCTATTTCCTCTGTCGTTTCTAGTGCCTAAACCAAATAAACCTACTATCGCTCCTTCCCTACCCTCACCTACCACTGCATTAAAATCCCCCGTAATTATTAAATTTTCATGTCCTTTTACGTGTCTTAATATGTCCTAGATATCTTTGTAGATCGCTTCTACCTCTTCGTCACTGTAGCTAGAGGTGGGCATGTATACTTGTATTATTACTGTGTTTACCGGTTTAGATTCTAATCTAACCATGAGTACTCTTTCGTTCTTTTGTAAGTAATTTTCTACACAGTATTCTATTTTTTTTCGCATAACTATCCCCACACCCAAATTTCCTTCCTCGGCTCCTGTATGAATTACCCTGAATTCTCCATTCCAAAAATCCCCCACCTCTGGCCACCGAACTTTGCTGATTCCTACTATGTCTAATGATAACCTATTCATTTCGATTTTTAGGTTCTCTAGCTTACCCACTTGCTTCATAGTTCTAACATTCCACGCTCCGACTCGCAAAATGTTGCCGACTCTTATTCTTAACTTTCCGATCGCATCCTCCGAAGTAGTCCCCTCCCGGAGATCCAAATGGGGGACTATTTTAACTAGGCGGCTCCGTGGCATAGTGGTATGTGTGTAACTGCTACGCCCAAGGTCCCGGGTTCAAATCCCGACACGGTCCGCTAGAAAAATGTTAGGCGAGCATTTTTCACAAAAATACACCCTCGTTCGGATGAGAGGTAATATGGAGGTCCCGTGTGTGAGTGTTGTCATGCACGTTAAAGATCCCTACCTTGCTTGGAACAGCAAGGGTTCGGCAAAATTCCAAATTTTCCAGGTAAAAAAAACTCGCTTCCTGGCCAATGTAGTACCTTCGGGTGGAGCATTGGAAAATCACATGTAAGGACTATTTTAACTCCGGAATCTTTTACCCCAGAGAATGCCATCATTTTATTATAATTTAGGTACGCTGTGTACTTGGGAGGTAATGTAGTGGTTTCTCGTTGCCTTCCACATCGCGGTAGTGTGTCTTAGACTGCCATACCGACCTCTATGGTCTCTGCCAATCTAAGTACCGAAAGAGCCGCTGCCCTCTTTCGGGGATTTGTCTTAGTCTGGTTCCTCACTAACGACCCTACTACTATGGTTGAACCTGTAGTTTGGCTCTTTAGCTCATTAGAACACGCAAGCCATTTCACTTGTTCTAGTAATCTAGAACTTCTGCAAGGTGCAGGTCCATTCGAAATGGTAAGTCAATTAGTATTTTCAAAAATAAAATTAAACTGTATCTTCTCCACAAGACCTAATCTATATCTGATATGCTTCCTGCTTTCCTCAATCTCATCCTTCTCCATCCTTTGCCATATTTCTTTGAACATACAAATAGGTGTGTATTTACAAACAAATTCTATACTAAGATATATTCTCCGTATATTAATTAATTTGAGGCTTCGTCAATGGTTAATTGTAAGAAATCGCCAGCTGGCGATAAATTCACCATTTGCGAACCTTGTAATTTATTTATTATTTTTATTATATGCACATATATGTATAAGCATGTACAAGTTCTCAATAAAGAAGTCCCTAAATCTATAACAGACACGAATAGCCAAATATAATAAATATCTCTAAAAAGTCAAGGGAAAGTTACAGCCCTAAGTTTATTTCCACTCTGACTGGAAGCAAAAATGGCTAATTTGAATGCTCTTTTTTCTGTTATACCAGATGGTGCAACTTATTGCGTTAACTAAGTATTACACAAAATATTGATAATAATTATTTAGAAAAACTTGCTACGTTTATTTTCGACGATAGATCCAAATACGTCCTTTTTGTGGTTATTTGTTTTTCATTCACCTAGCTTCTGTTTCTATTCTAAACCTCATCCTGTATTTTTACCTCGATACAATAGCACGCGCAATCGTAACATTTATTTCAAATCTATTCATTCTAAAACAAAAATTTATTTGATAAATTAAGTAGTCAATACCTTGTTTTAGGTACCCGTTAACTTGTTAAACATTCCGATAACGTATAATTACTTTCTTTTGTGTTTCCCATTTAAAGACTTATCGAAATAATAGACCCTACTATTATTTGATAGCGTGTTTTTTAGTTAGCTAATCGCGCTTCAATAACGCGAGGTTTGCAGTTCGAACTAGTGTTATTTGAACCCATTTTGAATTTGATTCTGCAGCTTGTGCGTTGAAATATTTTCTACATTTTTCGTCACAGTATTTCAAAAGCAATGCACGTTTTTTTGTTCGACAAGTAGGAAGTATGTTGCGTGTATTGGTGGGTTTTCCCGCGCACCTATTCTAATCCAATTCTTTTTTTAGTTCTTAGCTGGAGGCCAAATGGGTTCTTTCTTTATGTAGGCCCAACTGTTCGTTGACGTAGACCAACTGCTTTTGTCCGTAGACCGCTGCTGGGGTTACGGAATGGATACTGACTACTGTGGCGTTGCTGTGCTTACTCACCCCCGACAGATTGCAAGCTACGTATCCAGACACATACAGGTATACAACTTGTTTCCTTTTGTGTATATCAAGGGCATATTCCGTATCAGTGTTTGGTGTAGTTACGTGATAAGAAACATGACACTGTAGGACTATTGTTTGTTACTGCGAATCGATATTATTGCTCTACAGGTGTGATGTACCATTGTTAAAAATGTTTGACAGACACACGCTTTTTCTTTTTTACTGATTGGTTTATTTTACAAACGGGATTATGTACAATTTAAAAGAATGTTGGACAAAAGCTCTCACACGTTAATTCTTTCCCACTGATTAGTTTATTTTACAAAAAGTATTAGGTGCAATTTTAACAACGAAACGCTTGACAAAAGCTCTCACATGTATATTTACTACTGATTAATTTTATTTTGTGGAAAATACGAGATGCGCACTTTGTATCTAAAGTACTAAATTGTTCATATCACATAATAGTTTGCTTTGAAATAGTAACGCTTAATTTATTTCTTTTAACTTGTTTGTACAGGATCATTTTTTTTTTATTTGTTAATAGATAATCGTGGGCGACGTGTTTTTTTTTGTTTTCTTTGGTATGTAGGTGAATCCCCCCCACTCTCCACGTGTGGTAGTTAGCCTGGTATTTACTTTTCTTCCGGCTACGTCTAAGTACGTAGCAAACTTAATCAAGAGACTTTTACTTAGAAGAACCATTATGTGTTTTTTCTTGTATTTACTAGAAATTCTCGTCTTGTTTTTTATATTATCGTTTTTAGAAAAAAAATTATTTACTAAATTTGAACCTTATTGCTTTTTAAAATAAATTTTACATAAATACCTCAATACATTGTTTTACTTATAGGTAGTTATTTATTTTGCAATAAAGCTTCAATCCACATTTTTATCTTATTGCAATGCAAATAGTAGAAATTTAAGTCATAAATATATAAACAAATGCAATGGGGCAAAAAATATGTTAAATATACCAAAATAGTGCTCATAGCAGTAAACGAAAAATCCAAATATTAATCGCCATTTTCTCAAAATATTGTTCATGTGGGTTTAGATTCTTGACACCATTCAATTGATCTCTTACGTATTGGTGAAAACAACCCATACACTTTCGAACGTCGTTTCGATAGCAGACAGATCCCTATATTTTAAAAGATCTTTTATGTAGTTACCTGCGTATTCTGATGACATAATAAGCATTAAAGTTCATTGTATCTAAAACGTCTGCGGCATAAAACATAAAAGTACTCGGGTGTGAAAAGGGTGACTACAATGCCTGTGTTTAAAACAACATATAATCCTCTTTGTTGATTCAGACGATACAATGCTGGACAAGATAGTATTCAGTTCACCGACTCTCAACGGGAGGAAAAAAATCGTGCCAAAAACTTTTTAAGCTTCCGCGCTGTTTTAAATACATTATATTCCATGGTTAATTGAAAATCCACTTTAAAGTTATGCGCCGCTTCAGAATTGCAATCAACGATACAATTTCCACATTTTTAAATCTAATTTTAATGTAATGAGCGGATGCGGATACAAGTGAAGGGCGTCTGAGAAAGGAGCACGTAAAATATAGAAAGAATGCTAATTAATTATTCCGAAGAGCTGGGCTGCCGCGGGTGATTAGCATTCTACACTAAGCTGAGGTTTTCCAAACGCTATGAACTTTTAAATTTTGTGATACTCTTAAGGACGAAACTTTAAGACTTATGAATTCCAATCACAACCACAAAGAATTCATGAAAGTTGTTATTAATAAATATAACAAAACAATATTTACAACTGGAACACACTTTATGCATATTTTACACCATATAATAAAAGAAAATCGTTACAAACGTTTAATAGTCATAGACCGTTGTTTGATTAATATGTCTGCAATACAGTGATTTCTATGCCTTGCTTATGAAGTACAGCTTTTGCACCACACATCTTCTGTAACTCATAAAATAGATTATAGTGCTTCAGAAGCTGTAACGATTTTTGTGTTTCTGTTGAGTGATTAGTTGATTACAAGTTAGCATAATATTTTATGAAATATGTGCTTGTCAGTTCTACTAATCATTTAGATTCGTGGAACGCTTCGAAATATCAAAAATTTTTATAAACTTACTTTCATAAAGTAAATAATTATAATTATAGTTTTCAAGTAGAGCAGAATGAGGGAGTCTGGATCCACCCTCCACTACTTCTTACACCACTACCACTTTTCCCCCGCTCCCACCTCAACTTTCCAACATCCCACCAACTCGTCCATATTGCTTACATTCCCTTGTTTAGGAACAGATTTGCTAAATAATAATATATAATTTCTCCTCGTTCTGTGATATTTTGACGTGATTGTATAGCTTAGTTCTATGTATATAATATTTTTTACTAACAGCGTAGAAATTTCATTTACAGCTTTTAACATAGACTCTTCAGGGTAGCGTTTACTGCGTACTTGCATTTTTTTTTAAGAATGCTGTGTCACAACTTAGAAAATATTTCTTCTTATATACTCTACTATGTCGGACATCTGTGGGACATATGTTGGACATATGTCGGACATATGTCCGATATATGTAGGATATATGCTGGACATATGTCGGATGTATGTCGTACGGATGCGAAAGGAGGATGAATGACAAAGTAGGGTGTAGAGAGAAGGGTTTAGGTTAGTTTACGTTGTTTGGACCTACGTTAGTCGGTGTTGTCTGAAGCTAGGTTAGGTTAGTTGGGCTTGTCAAGAGTTGGGTTACCTAGCGTAGTCCGGGGTTAGGTTAGATTAGTTGGACTTGTGTGGACTTAGGTTAAATAAAAAGAAAAATTGGTAGGTTAAGTCAGCGTCGCCGATGACGCTGACCTAACCTATCAATTTTTTAGGCTATTTAACCGACATATGTGCATCATAGTAAAGTATATAAGGAGACATATTTTCTAGGAGGAATCAGTTGTGATACAGCATTCTTAAAAAAATGCAAGCACGCAATAATCGTGTGATACGCATAAGAATATTCATTGTTTTTATTTTTGTCAATCTTATGCTAGTACCTTAAAACACAGGCTTAGAGGTAACGCCAATGTAATCGTATTATGAAAGCTGGATGACGCTAACCTTCTCCATATTTTTCTGGATCATATAAGCGGTGACATGTCATACCCAAAAGTTAAAGAAATATACTTAAATTGTTGGAATGGTGGGGACTCGAAATATAATTTTATAACTATTGTCAAAGATTTTGATATAGAACAAAAGGACGATATAGGAAGAATTTCGATCAAAATATAAGCATTGAGGTGACATAAATGGTTAAAAGTTTGTGGTTCACAAAAGGTGTACCACTTCGCAGCACGAATTCAAATAAACACATAAGTAATTGATTAAACTGTCGCAAGTGACAGAATCTCATTTACAAGATATCGAACAAAAAAATTCCGAAGCCTGTGAGAAAAGTTAAAGAGGAAAACGTGGAAAATCACCCGTAAAGAAAATTAAACAACCTATTCTGGAGGACCATATACATCTTTATTTATTTTTAAAGTCCTTAGCATTTTCCTAAGGAATGTAATAAATTCGTTCAGAAGATAAATTCCCTATCTGTTGTTTCGTGCATGCCTACGAATCGGGTACAATCGGGACATATCCGAATAAGAGTAACTCACATAAAAGAACTGTTCGCGCAGAAACTATTATTTGTCGATTGTAAAGTTTAAAGACAGTATTCAACAAAATCAATTGATAATATTCGTTTGACTATTCCAATTCATAGAACAAAATTTTATAATGGCTCGTTTACTGTTCAAGCATTGGACAATGGAATTTGCTTTCGGTAGATATTAAACATGTCAATTAGTATTTTCAAAAATACAATTAAACTGTATCTTCTCCACAAGACCTAACCTATATCTGATATGCTTCCTGCTTTCCTCAATCTCATCCTTCTCCATCCTTTGCCATATTTCTTTGAACATACAAATAAGTGTGTATTTACAAACAAATTCTATACTAAGATATATTCTCCGTTAGAGATGGACACGAACCGAACAGGTTGGAGGTTCGGTTCGAGGTTCGGTTCGATTTTTCGAACCGAACCGGACATTTTATTTTCGAACCGAACCTCGAACCGGACCGGCAAATTTTTCGAACCGAATCAAACCTAGCTCAAGGTTCGGTCTGGTTCGGTTCGAAAGGTTTGATTTTTTAAATAAAAATTTAGTTCAAAAATTTAATTTTCACTAAAAACATGCCAATCTTAATTTCCCCAAATGCACATTTTAAAAATCTCTAGTCGCAAGCATACAAGAAATAGAACGATTTTCTAATGTACATGGTCCTGTAGTTTTAAGCCAAAAGGTAAAAATGTAATAGTTACACATCTAATAAATTTTGTCATTGAGGCACGTTTATAGATTAAAAAATTCCACATTAGTTCGATTTGTTTAATGCTTCTTATTTCAAATTGTTGTTTGTTTTTATAACTATTATTAGATATTAAAGAAACTCGAAATGATTTTGAAAATTTGGTTTTAAAAATAAGTTTATTTTATTTAATGAACAGAAGTTGTGTTGAAAACATTCAAGCCGACATCACGGCCTAGAGACTACAGAAGTTTTCAGAATAAACAAAACAATTTAATTCTTAATTAAGTATGTATTACTAATCCATCATTTTGAATTTTTTACTTTTGTATGAAAACCGGCTCTCTATTAATGTTAAAAAATGTGACCTTGTAGCAAAAACTAATCTCCTTTTTCTTTTGTACATAATCGCTCAACAAATGGTTTTATAAATCGCACGGTACTATAATATTTACTGTTTATTTAGTGTGGCCATTACCACGAACGTCTTTAGAAGTAGCCGATACTCCAGAAGAATGACCCCGAACTTTCTCTCAAAACCAAGGGTTTAAGTTTATGACTCATGGCAGCATAAACTTTTCAATCAATGCCGACAAAAAATAACACAGTCTAATGCAAATAATAAGCAGACAATGCCCGTGCCATAAATACTGATTTTATTATGAAAAACGTAAGCGCTGTTTGAGGTAGATTTACGATTCTTTCCGGGAACCATCTGATATTGTCTTTTAAAAGAAATAATAATAAAAATAACCTGACAAACAGCTTTTTGTTTGTACTGTATAAGAAATCAGCAACACTTAATTGTCTTGATACTCTTTATACTAACTAAAACTAAAATAAAAGTAATCGCAAAAATCGTGTGATATCGTTCTTACACGGTAAACTGACATTAGTAAAAATCATCAATTATTAACACATTCTAAATTTTAGAGGTGGCTTTCACTATTAACCTAATTGTAATTACGCTTTGTTAAAGTACGTATTCTAAAAACAAACATGGACAAATAGTATTAATATGATTTATGCTACTAAAATCTAAAGTAAATTAATGTTGGGTTTATTTGAAAGTAGCAACTACTAAATATAAAAACTAAATTAAACATTTAAATTGTTGTAGTTGAACGCACTAGTTGTTTAAAATATTAAAATGTCGAACCGGTTCGGTTCGGTTCGAGGTTCGGTTTGTTTTTTTCGAACCGAACCGAACCGAACCGGAATATATTTTTTCGAACCGAACCTCGAACCGAACCGGACTAAAAAGTTTTCGAACCGGACCGAACCTAGGGCAAGGTTCGGTTCGGTTCGGTTCGAATCTATCACTATTCTCCGTATATTAATTAATTTGAGGCTTCGTCAATGGTTAATTGTAAGAAATCGCCAGTTGGCGATAAATTCACCGTTTGCGAACCTTGTAATTTATTTATTATTTTTATTATATGCACATATATGTATAAGCATGTACAAGTTCTCAATAAAGAAATCCATAAATCTATAACAGACACGAATAGCCAAATATAATAAATATCTCTAAAAGTCAAGGGAAAGTTACAGCCCTAAGTTTAGTTCCACTCTGACTGGAAGCAAAAATGGCTAATTTGAATGCTCTTTTTTCTATTATACCAGATGATGCAACTTATTGCGTTAACTAAGTATCAGACAAAATATTGATAATGATTATTTAGAAAAACTTGTTACGTTTATTTTCGATGATAGATCCAAATACGTCCTTTTTTGTGGTTATTCGTTTTTCATTCACCTAGCTTCTGTTTCTATTCTAAACCTCATCCTGTATTTTTACCTCGATACAATAGTACGCGTAATCGTAACATTTATTTCAAATCTATTCATTCTAAAACGAAAATGTATTCGATAAATTAAATAGTCAATACCTTGTTTTAGGTACCCGTTAACTTGTTAAACATTCCGATAACGTATAATTACTTTCTTTTGTGTTTCCCATTTAAAGACTTATCGAAATAATAGACCCTACTATTATTTGATAGCGTGTTTTTTAGTTTGCCAATCGCGCTTCAATAACGCGAGGTTTGCAGTTCGAACTCGTGTTATTTGAACCCATTTTGAATTTGATTCTGCAGCTTGTGCGTTGAAATATTTTCTACATTTTTCGTCACAGTATTTCAAAAGCAATGCACGTTTTTTTGTTCGACAAGTAGGAGGTATGTTGCGTGTATTGGTGAGTTTTCCCGCGCTTACCCATTCTAATCCAATTCTCTTTTTAGTTTTTAACTGGAGGCCAAATGGGTTTTTTCTTTATGTAGGCCCAACTGTTCGTTGACGTAGACCAATTGCTTTTGTCCGTAGACCGCTGCTGCAGTTACGGAATGGATCCTGACTACTGTGGCGTTGCTGTGCTGACTCACCCCCGACGGTTTGCAAGCTAAGTATCCAGACACATACAGGTATACAACTTGTTTTCTTTTGTGTATATCAAGGGCATATTCCGTATCAGTGTTTGGTGTAGTTACGTGATAAGAAACATGACACTGTAGGACTATTGTTTGTTACTGCGAATCGATATTATTGCTCTACAGGTGTGATGTACCATTGTTAAAAATGTTTGACAGACACACGCTTATTCTTTTCTACTGATTGGTTTATTTTACAAACGGGATTATGTACAATTTAAAAGAATGTTGGACAAAAGCTTTCACACGTTAATTCTTTTCCACTGATTAATTTATTTTACAAAAAGTATTAAATGCAATTTTAACAACGAAACGCTTGGCAAAAGCTGTCACATGTATATTTACTGCTGATAAATTTTATTTTGTGTAAAATGCGAGATGCGCACTTCGTATCTAAAGTGCTAAATTGTTCATATCACATAATAGTTTGCTTTGAAATGGTAACGCTTAATTTATTTCTTTTGCTTGTTTGTACAGAATCATTTTTTTTATTTGTTAATAGATAATCGTGGGCGACGTGTTTTTTGTTTTCTTTGGTATGTAGGTGAATCCCCCCCCCCCACTCTCCACGTGTGGTAGTTAACCTGGTATTTCTTCCGGCTACGTCTAGGTACGTAGCAAACTTAATCAAGAAACTTTACTTAGAAGAACCATTATGTGTTTTTCTTGTATTTACTAGAAATTCTCGTCTTGTTTTTATATTATCGTTTTAGAAAACAAATTATTTACTAAATTTGAACCTTATTGCTTTTAAAATAAATTTTACATAAATACCTCAATACATTGTTTTACTTATAGGTAGTTATTTATTTTGCAATAAAGCTTCAATCCACATTTTTATCTTATTGCAATGCAAATAGTAGAAATTTAAGTCATAAATATATAAACAAATGCAATGGGGCAAAAAATATGTTAAATATACCAAAATAGTGCTCATAGCAGTAAACGAAAAATCCAAATATTAATCGCCATTTTCTCAAAATATTGTTCATGTGGGTTTAGATTCTTGACACCATTCAATTGATCTCTTACGTATTGGTGAAAACAACCCATACACTTTCGAACGTCGTTTCGATAGCAGACAGAGCCCTATATTTTAAAAAGATCTTTTTTATTTAGTCACCTGCGTATTCTGATGACATAATAAGCATTAAAGTTCATTGTATCTAAAACGTCTGCGGCATAAAACATAAAAGTACTCGGGTGTGAAAAGGGTGACTACAATGCCTGTGTTTAAAACAACATATAATCCTCTTTGTTGATTCAGACGATACAATGCTGGACAAGATAGTATTCAGTTCACCGACTCTCAACGGGAGGAAAAAAATCGTGCCAAAAACTTTTTAAGCTTCCGCGCTGTTTTAAATACATTATATTCCATGGTTAATTGAAAATCCACTTTAAAGTTATGCGCCGCTTCAGAATTGCAATCAACGATACAATTTCCACATTTTTAAATCTAATTTTAATGTAATGAGCGGATGCGGATACAAGTGAAGGGCGTCTGAGAAAGGAGCACGTAAAATATAGAAAGAATGCTAATTAATTATTCCGAAGAGCTGGGCTGCCGCGGGTGATTAGCATTCTACACTAAGCTGAGGTTTTCCAAACGCTATGAACTTTTAAATTTTGTGATACTCTTAAGGACGAAACTTTAAGACTTATGAATTCCAATCACAACCACAAAGAATTCATGAAAGTTGTTATTAATAAATATAACAAAACAATATTTACAACTGGAACACACTTTATGCATATTTTACACCATATAATAAAAGAAAATCGTTACGAACGTTTAATAGTCATAGACCGTTGTTTGATTAATATGTCTGCAATACAGTGATTTCTATGCCTTGCTTATGAAGTACAGCTTTTGCACCTCACATTTTCTGTAACTCATAAAATAGATTATAGTGCTTCAGAAGCTGTAACGATTTTTGTGTTTCTGTTGAGTGATTAGTTGATTACAAGTTAGCATAATATTTTATGAAATATGTGCTTGTCAGTTCCACTAATCATTTAGATTCGTGGAACGCTTTGAAATATCAAAAATTTTTATAAACTTACTTTCATAAAGTAAATAATTATAATTATAGTTTTCAAGTAGAGCAGAATGAGGGAGTCTGGATCCACCCTCCACTACTTCTTACACCACTACCACTTTTCCCCCGCTCCCACCTCAACTTTCCAACATCTCTCCAACTCGTCCATATTGCTTACATTCTCTTGTTTAGGAACAGATTTGCTAAATAATAATATATAATTTCTCCTCGTTCTGTGATATTTTGACGTGATTGTATAGCTTAGTTCTATGTATATAATATTTTTTACTAACAGCGTAGAAATTTCATTTACAGCTTTTAACATAGACTCTTCAGGGTAGCGTTTACTGCGTACCTGCATTTTTTTTTAAGAATGCTGTGTCATAACTTAGAAAATATTTCTTCTTATATACTCTACTATGTCGGACATCTGTGGGACATATGTTGGACATATGTCGGACATATGTCCGATATATGTAGGATATATGCTGGACATATGTCGGATGTATGTCGTACGGATGCGAAAGGAGGATGAATGACAAAAGTAGGGTGTAGAGAGAAGGGTTTAGGTTAGTTTACGTTGTTTGAACTTACGTTAGTCGGTGTTGTCTGAAGCTAGGTTAGGTTAGTTGGGCTTGTCAAGAGTTGGGTTACCTAGCGTAGTCCGGGGTTAGGTTAGATTAGTTGGACTTGTGTGGACTTAGGTTAAATAAAAAGAAAAATTGGTAGGTTAAGTCAGCGTCGCCGATGACGCTGACCTAACCTATCAATTTTTTAGGCTATTTAACCGACATATGTGCATCATAGTAAAGTATATAAGGAGACATATTTTCTAGGAGGAATCAGTTGTGATACAGCATTCTTAAAAAAATGCAAGCACGCAATAATCGTGTGATAGGCATAAGAATATTCATTGTTTTTATTTTTGTCAATCTTATGCTAGTACCTTAAAACACAGGCTTAGAGGTAACGCCAATGTAATCGTATTATGAAAGCTGGATGACGCTAACCTTCTCCATATTTTTCTGGATCATATAAGCGGTGACATGTCATACCCAAAAGTTAAAGAAATATACTTAAATTGTTGGAATGGTGGGGACTCGAAATATAATTTTATAACTATTGTCAAAGATTTTGATATAGAACAAAAGGACGATATAGGAAGAATTTCGATCAAAATATAAGCATTGGAGGTGACATAAATGGTTAAAAGTTTGTGGTTCACAAAAAGGGTGTACCACTTCGCAGCACGAATTCAAATAAACACATAAGTAATTGATTAAACTGTCGCAAGTGACAGAATCTCATTTACAAGATATCGAACAAAAAAATTCCGAAGCCTGTGAGAAAAGTTAAAGAGGAAAACGTGGAAAATCACCCGTAAAGAAAATTAAACAACCTATTCTGGAGGACCATATACATCTTTATTTATTTTTAAAGTCCTTAGCATTTTCCTAAGGAATGTAATAAATTCGTTCAGAAGATAAATTCCCTATCTGTTGTTTCGTGCATGCCTACGAATCGGGTACAATCGGGACATATCCGAATAAGAGTAACTCACATAAAAGAACTGTTCGCGCAGAAACTATTATTTGTCGATTGTAAAGTTTAAAGAAATGATTAAACAAATATGTATAAAGACTTTGGGAAGGTTATTCAGAGATTTCGCAATGCTTTACGAGTAAAAAAAGCATAATACCGGAAACGTTTTTTGATAGAAGGAGAAAACGTCCTATTTGTCAGTCATACGGATAAACAATACACCACTGTACTGCTGTGTCAGTATTACTCGAGGATTTGAATAATCGAGGACATGTGGTTTATAAAACTGTTGGCAGATATTCAGATGGAATATATTCTAAATTGTAAGCTTTAATGTAAAAATTTATATACTATGGAAGCTGTATCGATACCTGTCTGTGAAATCCGGCTATAATAGTGACAGCACCTTCGAGAACGTTAAACCAATGTAAAGCTGGTTTTTCTTTACATATTCCAATGTTCACCGTGCGTTGAATACTATTCGTATCAGGTATTATATCAACATTTCTTAAACGCTAACAATCAACGTATATGCTTCTATTGTTATGATGATAAGTTCAACTGCAGTAAACAAAATTCTCTGTATTTGAACTAGTTGGTTAGTGATGAGATATTTCGTCAAAGTGTGCTCCAAGAACCACCTCAACTACTGTGAATGATGTAAATTTAGAAATTAATTTTATACATATTACCTTGTTTATGTTACAAAATATAAAGCATACATTGGTATTGTCTAATTGTTCAATTGTCCGCATAACTGAAATGTGTATCTAAGTTTTTATGAAAAGTGTTATAACAAAAATGTGTATTTATTAAGAAAGTGCTATAAACGTTTTGCAAAATTATTAATCAGAATCGTTTTATTTAAAACTTCCATAGTGCGTATAATATATGAAAGATTTAATATAAACTTCCTAAATACATTGAGGGATACATCAAGTACAGTCTATGAAATACTGTCAACAAATCTGAAAGTTATTTTATAATCGTCAAACGGGTTCAGGTCTACAATTATGATTTTGGAAGAAGATTTTGTTACGGCGTATGGGTTTTCAAATGTCACCATCAATTAACTAGCGTTGTATGAAAGCACATTCATTTACTAAAGAATTCAGAACTAATGATTATAGCCTCTTAATTTATTTAGAAACGTTTTCTCTCGATTTACATAAATAAATTGAAAATGAGCTTTCAGTATCACTTTCCCCGTATTTATGTACATAGAGAAATAGGTAAATGGGTATTCACATATTTGAAATCAAATTATTAAACAGCGTCATTTCGACTAACTAGCATTGTAGGAACGCAGTCATTTACTAAAGAATGCAAGGCCAACGATTATGACCACTTAATTTATTTAGAAACGTTTTATCCGGTTGAATGTATGATGTGCGGGAAATCATAATGAAAATGCATGCATATACTTCCTATGTGATTCATTTATTTGCTTGGTAACTAGTCAAGTATTAGATTCCACACAATACGAGGTATTTAAAAATGTAAATTCACACTCGCGCGTTAATGTTTATTACTGCAAATTGAATGACATTGAAAATCCCTTAAAAAAATCATTAGGTAGCTCCCAGCTCCAAAAGACAGTTTTAAGATGTATACAAATTTAAATTGTACACGAGGGTTCCAATTACGATAGTCTAGATAAATTTATATATACGTAATTGGAGTCTTTAGAGGGACCCTACTTGAAAAAATACTATTGCACGACGGAGTTGTATTAAAAAATTTGCTAAGAGCACATTATGGTGAAAAATTTTAAAAATGGTGGTAGTAGCTAGAGAACCGGTGCGTTTTAAAAAATTCTTTCAGATTTGAGTAGCTGTGAAAATTTTAATATAACTTGATAGGTAACATGATATATTTATCTCAAAAGACCGAGCAATGCTGTTTAGAAGAAAATGAAAGATGAACACTATATGGTTTGAAAAGGGTAATTTTTAGTTCAGTAAGAGATGCTCCGAATTGAAAAATTCTAAAAGAATTTAGTAACTGAGAAAAAAGTAATATAAATGAACACCTTAAACAGCGGGTTTATACTAAAAACGCCGCTAAGAGTAACTTTTGGCAAAAATTCTAAAAATGGTGGCAGTGGCTAGAGGTTCGGTCCGATTTAAAAAATTCTTTCAGATTTAAGTAACTGGGAAAATTGTAATATTATTTGATAGATTATACTAACGAAAAATGTACAGCAGGCGGGTAAAAATTGCAAAAACGATATGTCTTGAGAAAACGGAGTAGGTATTTGGAAATTCATAAATAAGAATGCTACAAAATTTGGCGTTTTTCAAGTTCCTCCTACATAATTCAAGATGACATTTGTAAAATGTTTGTTTGGTCTCTTACCCTAAAGTTTTTTTCATATTTAAAAGTAACACGTCGGTTAATCTATAAGATAGGAAGAAAATTATATTTAAATACAAACAGGTAAATCTCAGGATAACACAATTATATGCGTCACTTTTCTTGTCAAGACTTGCATATCACAGCTATTACCACAACAGGGAACTGCGCGCGCTTGACCGCTAGCGTAAAAGACGGGCAAACCATGTTGCACAGCATTAGTTGTCAAAATATCGTCGAGTTGATCAAAACTACAAGTTAAAGGTGGATTTTCTTGTGTTGACGTTACAAGTGATGTAAGAGTACCATAAGATCTCAACAAACTAGTAGGTAAGACCACCTATGCCTTAGGCGATTTTATATCAATTTTTCACCACTATAACGTAGAAGTTGGTTTGGATTTATACGTTGTTCTGCGGCAAGTTATACAAATTATTTGCAATAGAGGAATGTGCCAAAATTATGCTATAAAAATGGATTACTTTGAATGGAGAGAGTTTTGCAATTTTCAATTGGAATTTAGAATCATACAATTTACCCCAGAAGCAGCAAAGGTACGATTGAATGATTTATCTGGTGGGAATGTTTTAGAATTACAACTGGATCGTGAATTCAAATTAAAACTGATTACCGAAACATCTAATAGAAGTGTATGGGTAGCGAATAAATTTCGAGAAAAAATACATATAATATGGAAATCACGAAAGACCAAAATGTTATTGTGCTACCTGAGTGCGAGTACTTCGAGCTATTAAATTTGCAAGAATTAATATGTTATAAAATGGAGGAGTTGAGGTGTAGAAACTTTTCATAATTTTACGAAGAATTTGTAGGTATTATGGAAAATGTAAGTGGAAATACGTTATTAGAGGCAGAGAGCCGTGGGTGTACTTCTATATTTAATGATTGCAGCAGTGTAAATTACTTGACAGTGGTGGAAATTATTAAATGTCACCCCGTTCAGTACTTAGAAGATGTAACTTCGAGGCGATCGCTCATGCAAATGTTTAGAGATTTGGCTACCCCCGATTCACCAGATTTCGGTTACCATGCGAATTAGAATTCATTTGTCTGTTTGAATGGTGCCTGTGAGCACTCGTGGTTAATAAAACACATTTATCGTTTACGTGCCTGTGCACATTTATTTATCGTGTTCCCCTAATACAGAGTAAGTATGTCGTAATAACACTCCTCTATACTTTTATCTTGCTTAGTTGTTATATTCCCTTGTATTAATTAACTTAGAAAGTCCGTACGGAGGAAGTCCGCCACGAGGATATTCTGTGCCGCTATAACAAAGATCGCTGAATTGAATTCCTACGTCACTGACCTGGGTACAAGTCTATAACAAAGCATCTACAGGTGATCTTGAAAATCCGACCGAAATCTCAGTCGTCTGTATACTAACAGAACTCGCCCATCTGCACATCTATATACCTGCTTGGAGTCGAGGTCAGTGGGAGAACAAGATCGAATACCTCTTTTACTAACTTGTTTTGTTTATCATGATACTACTACCAGCCGATAAGTGTCAGGCAGTGGCAAATTTCTACAATATTAATTTCTGTGTTTAAGTGAAGCACTAGTGTAATGGTTTCATATTTTGGTATCTACTTTTTAGTAATTAGGAAACTTGTATTCCAATTAAGTTGCCATTAATTTTGTTGATGGTCACTGAAGTTATATTTAAATCTCTGCCAGATAACATAGCGTGTCTAACATTATCATAACCTACAAACGTATCTGTGTACTGTAGTACGTGAATTACTGTTGCAAAAATTTTTAATGAAAAAAGTCATATGTGTAATTATTTATGTCTTGTTTGTAGCAACGAGGTAACCATGGTAACTACGTTGCAAGTAAAGTAAGCTGCAAGTTGTCATAGTCATTGTACATCTGGTTATAAGTTACTTATTAGAATTAACTACAATATTAGAGCTGGAGAAGATATTAATTGAGATAACATTATACCTGATACGTTTGGAATTAGTCTCTCAACTACCTTATTTATAATAACTGGTATTCCCTATTACTAAGCTAGATTAACACTCAGTTCCCCTGTTTCAAGTTGAATGTATCGCTGTGCTTATTACCGAAACAGGTGGTGCCAAGAAATAATCCTGATTAAGTCAAATTACTTATTTAGTTTCTATTTACTCTCCCATAATATTTTTCAGTATTTAAGAGGCCCTAACGTCAGTCAATCCTAGCCCACGCCCGGTGTGCTCTCCAACAAACCCTAATAGCTAGCCGATTAGGTGCGTTGTCTCATACACTCTAGCCCCCTCTCTTCCTTTTTAAACAAAACAACAAGAAAAATTACGTGATAGTACAGATCAATTTTCAAATCAAAGTTCAATATATCTTCCCAAACCTAAGAAAGATTTATGCGACATTTACAATAAATGTTAGCATTCTTCGGCAGAAAACAAAATGGCATTGGAGGAGGAGATGTGGGAAACAAAAAACTCGAATGAGAAATGAGAACCTGGACAAGGAGAAGAGAATTCACGACTCCAACTTTTGTGCTGCAACTTTTGATTTACAAGAAGTTTTATCTGCACCGAAATTAATAGTTGGACGGGCTTATTACAAACTTGAGCTCTCTACATATAATTTCAACATTTTTAATCTGACGTCCAAGAATTGTTTTTGTTACATGTGGTATAAGAGAACCCCCAAAGGGGTGCCTCAGAAATCGGCAGTTGCTTCCTATATCACATTAGAAATGGTGTGGAGCATTTTTGTTTCTATTCCGACAACTATTCAGTGCAGAATAGGAACATAACCTTTTTCTCCTTTTACAACTATCTTTCTCACAAATACAAAGTAAAAATTTGTCTTGTGCCCCAACGATACTGAATTTTTCAACAGCCAGCTTTCATACGTCATTTAATTTAAAAGTCGTGTTGCATGCTGCTATATGATTTTCACCAAGCCCATATTTTTCTATTGGGTTCAGCTCCGGGTCATAAGGTGGTAAACATAGAACTGCCATGTTCGGCAATAAGTTTATCGAAACAATAAACTTTGTTTTTTGGCTTATACATCCAAGCCTTTGTCACGTCAAAATCAATATTTCATTCCAATAACCAGGCTTGCAAACCTGCTTTAGTCCATGCACTTATAGGATTTAGTTCCAAGCATATATTATGATATAAGGCATTGTCAATAACTACTACAAAATTTGCATCTAAATTAGGAATTAATTTTTTGTTCAGCCACTTTATGTAGTTTTTGTGGTTCATTTCATGATTTCATGATTTAAATATTTAAAGTGCATTTGGAATAAAAACCATTAGAATCACCGGCATGAACAATTGTAAGCCTATGAGTTATAGACAATTGTTGCTGCTGTCGTCCCACGATTTTGGTACGGTGTGAATGGTGTGCAAGTGTACTTCACCAGTATAAACCACATTCTTTCCTTCGTCCTTGTATTTTTTTATACAGAAACTCTACACGTTTAGCACGAATATCACTTTTTTCGATAAACGCTTTACAGTTATCTTCAGTTTTTTACCAACGAAAACCCATCTTTCAAACAACTGCTCTAAGGGTGGACAACTTTCCCTCAAAGTTGGCCCATATTGCGTCACAGCTTCAAAAACATTCGAAATATTTAAGGTTGCCTGCCATAAATATTGGCAAATCTATAAATATTCCTGTGAATAATTACTTTTTGTTAACGTCAGACTTGAGGATTCGTTTGGAAAATGCTTTTCTAGGCGACGCAAAATTTTGACCTAAAAAAACTAAACGTAAAGCAAATCTCTGTGCTGTTTATGCAAGAAACAAACATTCAGGTTTTTCTGCGGCCTCCCTGCATATTTGTTTAACGGTACTCGCCGAGACGCCATTTGCTTTACCGACTCTTTCTGTAATTGAAGTGTCGAAACTCCCTTATTCTTTCTTTCTTCATAAATTTATACCTGAGCCTGACTGAACAATTTTCTTGAGACCACTAATGTTTAAATGTTTCAGTTGGATACTGCAAACCGGAATCAAAACTATATAAAGGAATAGTATTCTAGATGAGTTTCAGAAATTTTGATCAAAAAAGTTTTAAAATGTAAACGAAAAAACCAAAAAATACCTTCACTTATTAGCACGCTGCAACAGTAAAAACGAAAATAAAATATAACACGCTGCAGAGTAATGTCATAACACGCGCCCAGTGATGCTCCATTTACGCTTTCTACGTTACTCTTAAGCACCGCCCAACGTTTTTTTTCTTCCACATCTAATTTATTGTTAGCGTAATGCAATACGTTACAGCTAATTAGATTATAAACACAGGGATTATCCAATTATGCATGCTAAAGAAAAATAGAAAATAAATATTTTTACAATTTAATTGAAGTAACCGTTAATTATTTAGGACGAAGACTGGCTCAGCTGGACATCATAATATTTATTTCAGTATTTCATATCACATTTTTCAACTTAAAAATGATGAGAAAATTTGGAAATAATTTAGAGATATGAAGAATCTCCCGATATAAGTAGTTTTGAATTTGGAGATATTAATAACTATGGTATGTTCCATTTTACAAAGGGATATACCAATTTTGCAAGTTTGATTTAAATTTTGCACCTAATTTAAGTATCGCCTTAAAGATTTTAATAATTTTCCCTCTACTGCTACCTAGTGGCGGATTTAGACGAGGCGAAGGAGGTTTCGCCCCCTCCCCCTGAACAAAGCTCAGTTGCTCAGCTGTAGGATATGTATTAAACAATTATTTAGGAACATTAATATCTGAAACAAGATTGTCAGACCTGACAACTTTAAATACTAAGTGTGTACAAATAAATTTAGCAAGATTAGATGTTCCTGAATTAATTGAAATTAAAAGTATTTATGTAAACTACTTAATTGGACTGTTGTAATGTTTAAAAAATTAAGAGTACCTATATTGAACGCTGTTGTATTTTAAAATGTTCGCTAATAAAAATGTTGTTTGATTTTTTTTATATTATCCAGAATTTTATTAAGATATAGATATGAAGATAGGTTTAAAGCTAGGCCACTTTTTTGTTCCAATGAGAACAAATTTTTAAAGACTTAAAAAGTTTTGATTCGGGTCTATTTAGTGTACTTACCTTAACATTTTAGTCTATCAAGTGTTTAAAGGAATTACCGTGAGCATTGAAATAATATTTGACGAGTGGACAGGAAATTAAACTGACAACCAGACAGATTCAAGGCATACAGCTTTTATCAGAACAGTTCAAATGCTAAAATAATCAATTGAAACGCAAGCAGAAATAGTTGCTCAAAACGATCTATAAATTACGGCAAATCATGGACCCTATTTCTCTCATTTATTTATTAGATTAATACCAATAAGTCATTGCGAAAATTATGTGAAATACTACGTGTGCCACATTTATGATTAAGTTCTAGATTCTCAGACCGTCAACTCGGTATAAAAGAAATCTTAATTAACGAGTCTATTGTTCTAACGGAAGCCCGCTTCTTTGGCGGGTTAGCGTGATCTCCCGCGTCACTGACAGCCTTTATGGAATTTAAAGCATTGTACAGCTCCAATTTCAAATCTGCAGACGAAATGCCTCCATAACGACTTGTAATAACTCGACACGTTAAATTATCCTACGCTAATTTCAATCGCAGAATAATTGCGTTTGCATAAGCTTTCATACAACCCCTTTGGTTGACCATTGCAGCGCAAAATTACTTTATTACAATTTATGTCGTTCTCATTGTGGCATGAACTGGATGTAGCTCCCGAACGAAACTTTGCAACTAGTATGTGAAAATTTATTGCAAATAGCGACTTAAATTAATTATGTATTCAGGGATTTCACATCTTGACACTTTTTATACGGATGATATCACAATATTTTCGAAAAGCATACACAGCGTATTTGTTTCGCATAAGTTTATTCAGTAAATTTCTATATCCATGTATAAAATGGCCCAGTCGTCTCCATAACACTTTGGCTGCACGTGTCATTAGATTTCAGATTGATGGTCACTATTTGCCGCTACATCCTTCATCACCTCTCGATGATTGTTTTCTCGGGAAACGTGTTGTTTAAATGTTCTGTGAACCACATTATTTGTTTTACGAATAGTTGCAATACGATTAAATACAAACTTAAAGTGTAATCTTTATACCACTTAAATAAATTTATTAATTTTACAATGATCTTGCAATAATCTTACAAAATCTAATAAAACTCAAAAGTTCAACCGTCGCAATGACGCGATCTGCTGATTTAATCTCTTACATAATTTTATAGGTAAATTATTCTTGGACACAAGATGTTGCTATAACTTGTAGAATCAATGATGACAAGTATGAATGCATTAATATAAGTCGTTTTCTTTATCATGTACAAATATTAAAACAGTTTCTCATATTTAAAAAAGTTAGCCAAGAACGAATCGAACTCGCACTATTAGGGTTCCGTACCAATACTACAGTGAGCAATCAATAAACCAAATTAAGCTGTTTTTATTTTTTATGTATATTTAATTCTTATCCAAATTTGATTGTGATAACTGAAAAATAAATATATTGTCCCACACTGTACTGGAACATTAGTAAATACGTTGTCTATTACTGTGTTTAAAAAAAAATTTTCCAACAACTATTACACTGTCAAAAAAAGACCTGCTGTTGTCCAATAATCTATAACTCAATAGCTACTATCCCTATTAAAATCAAAATTTTACCTTTGGAAATGTAGGAGAACAGAAGGGGAGGACGGTCATTTTGGCACATTTTGAGCTGTCATGAAAATTAAGGAACCGAAAATTATAAAAAAAAAATTTAAGAAGCCTTTTAAATTCCTCTTTCAAATGATGCCTCACACGATATATTTATTAAAACTTTGTTTCTTTTGACCGAATTAACCCCTGCCATTTTAATCTAAAAATATTTTTTTCTATTTTCTAACTGTCGATATATGTGCGCGCCATAAAGACCTAGCATTGTGCCAAATTTCAAATTCGTGCGTTACATAGTTTTCGAGAAAAACCTCTGTGACGGACGGACACGAGAGTGATCTTATAAAGGTTCCGTTATACCTTATAAGATACGGAACCCTAAAAATTGTTAAAAATAAAAGTAAATATACTTTCCGGCATTCTTTTAATTTTATATCCCGCTAAGAAAGTTTTCACGGTATTTGAAAAAGTCAATCTTTACAAATGTTTGTAAGCCCTTAGTTTTTATACACTTTGATTTTGAATATCACCAATCTTCTACCATTGATACTAGGATGCAAATAGTATCAGTGCAGATACAATACTGCAACACAAATTAATTTATAGAAGCACGATAGAAATATATTTACAGCACTAAGAATTAATAACTAACATCTAAATATGTGTACAACACTATAATATAAGTATTTACAGGATTAATACAAGTGTATGCTAGTAAACACTAAGAGGAAGAACTATATAAAAAGTATATTGAGTCGGTCAATGCAAAAACATATGTGAATATTTACATGAGTGAGTGTTAAGGAGCACAAACAAGATATATTGCTATGATAATAGTGTTATTTAGTGGTATATAGAGTCATAAGTGTTGTACACTCCATGTAAACAGCACCTAAAGTCTAGAAAACTAAACAATTTTATCATAAAAGGCAGGCAATTCGCCAATCAAGCAAAAACTAATATCAAACACACTATATATAGATCACAACTAACTTTAATTAATGAAAGGAAGCTCATTCTTCAAAAATCAAATCACACTTAGTAAGATAAATAACTTGTAGCCATACAATTCATTTTAAAACAACAATGCAAGCATAAAACCGAAAATAAATACGCATTAGGGGCATCTGAAGCAAGAAAATCATGAAACGAATCTTATTGAAATAAATACGCATTAGTGTAAGGAAATAACCATGCATACTCGCAATAAAAGAATCCCATTCAAAACAAATATGTTTCATAAACGCAGGAAGTGAATAAGCGCATTCAATTTACGGCATTATAAAATTGAACTACATGAGCTTTTAATTGTAAACATCAGAAAATTCGAATAAAATTCAACTGATTAGGAAAACAAAACAAGATAACAGACGCTTGGCTACGTGATAAATTAAACGGAAAGTTTGAATAAATTGCTATACAAACAAGCGGACGTGAGTTGAAAAAGGTACAAAGGTATTATATTCAGAGGAATACACTATACAAAACTATATGTCTATGTGATGTACTGGGCATTTCGACGAGAATTTAGATGGTAACTTTATAGAAAGTCCAAATGCCTGTATGCTAAGGCAAAGTGCAACGCCTCAGTCAACAAGGTAAGCTCGGAAAACCAATGATACAGGTGAAGAGGGGTATCCTTTATATAGGACACGAATTTAATAAACAATCAGTCTTTCTTAAACCAAGGCACGCTTTGTATCAGTTCGAATTGGAATATCACGCAAAGTGAAAATAGTAAATTAAATAATTAGAATTCTGGTGAGAGTCGTGATAGAAAAATTTTGAAATAATAATACTAGTGCAAGTATACGATAGAAGTTTGCCGTTGACTTTGAATCGTAAGTTAAAATCTTTAATTAAACATAATTTTACTATTTAATAACTTAGGGCTCTAAATGGTTGACTAGATCTAAATATTTGACGAGATAACCAACTAAGCAATCTAAATTATCAGCTAAATTACCAGCTAAATTGTCATCTAAATCATCATCTAAATTTTCATTTGAATACTATTCTAAACATTGGTCTGGAACTTTAAAATACAAATTTAAAGCTAAATTTGCATCGGAGCAGTAAACGCAGTATTATTCTAAACATTGAATAGGTGTTTGGCAAAGCTGTCTTACAAAATCAACAAGTGGACTCAACTAAAAACAATCCAGGGGTACTGGTCAACCACACGCAGCAGCAGTTCGAAGGATTGGAAACAGGTAGGGAAAACACAGGTCAGAAATAAGAACAATTTTTAATAGCATAAGGCATAAATTTCATTTTGAACACTTACATTTTTCATATATTGATATATTTATAAAGGGTCATCAAAAATTTTTAAAAAATTACGTAGAGCGAAAGGGAAAGGTCATTGAACGTTCAAAAATATTTCCAGTAGTAAAAAGTGTTATTTCTCCTGGCTTTAAATTGATTTAAGGGAGTTACAATTTGGGGACAAATAAATTGATATTGATACTTTGATTCAGAGGTTTATTTTTGAATAGTAAATCACATTATCAAAGTTATAAAACTGTAAAGTGTATATATTCTTGATCAATATACAAATGTTAGTTAGTTTTGTTTATATTATTCAAGTAGGAAAGTGCTGGAGAAAAAAGGGGGTAGAAATTTCTTTGTTATCGTACCGTCGTGCATTCTGTGTGGATTACGCTGAGCTAGTTGAGGCATATAAAAAAATTGTATTTAAAATTTAAGGTTGAGGTTATTTAGAGACACAGAGCGGTGGCGGCAGCAGGAAACTAAACATTAATTACATCGGCGTGCGGCGATATTATAGCAATATATATATATATATATATATATATATATATATATATATATATATTGCTATGATAATAGGGTAGGTTAGGGGTAGGTTAAGTCATAGGGGTCGTAGAATAAATATAAACAACTTCAGCTTTAAGAAAAGCAAATAATTCCAAAAATTATACGAGTAATTCGGTCACTAACATATGTGGAATTAAATGCATGAGAACATAAATATGTCCAAGTGTAGTTTACAAATAGAGATAATATTTTAAAACGCAGTAAATTGCATCAAAAGTAAATCACCGGGAAGCATAGATAAATTGGCATTGCAAATATTTAACAATTGCGTCGAAAATATTAACGTACACGCATTCTAAATAATTCATTATTAGAAAATCGTTACGTGAATGGAAGAAAACACATTTGTTCAGAAAACCAATATTCTGTAGAAACAAATACCAGGCGGTTCAATTATACGATAAAATTAACAAACATCCAAATACGTGAGTTAATGAAAGTCAAAAGTTGGAAATTCTCGAATAATATTACTGTGCGGGATTTGGACGTGACCAACAGAGCATGCATCGAAGATTTAGACTAAGTAATTTGTAAAAAATCCGAGTTATGCAAGATAAGGCAAATGTATCAGCCTAGAATGTAAAAAGCCAATGAAAACAATTGGAGGAAGGGCTTATATATACGATAGTAACGGAACGACATTTTAGTCTATATTCAAACTGAGCAACGACTATGTTCAAAAGTGTTAAAAACTTAAGTAACTAGTGAAGTATAAATCAAAACAAATCAGAGTTAAAAGTGCGAGAATTTGTGCAACGAAAACTAAGCCAATCTGTAGATAGACATAAGTTAAACAACTTAATTAAATTCATTTCTAATATTAATGAAACAGGGCTTTGATTTAGGCTGTAATTTAGGACATATTTGAGTGCGATGGCTTTAATTTGGGATATTTAATCGAGACGACTTTAATTTGGGACTTCTAACTTTGAACATACTCTAATTTTGGAGATAATTTAAAAATGAACGTATTCTAATATGGACATATTCCGATTTGGTACGAATTTTAATTGGAAGCGATTTATGGGAGGCGATTCTTATATGGGGCCGGCATATCAATAAGCAAAGCGGACACAGAAAGGGGATGCAGATCATAGACTAGGATGGAACTACAGAACACATTCCAGGTTAGCAATCTTAATACACTTTATTATTGAAAACTGTTTTGATTTAATATTTGCCATACATTGTATATTTGTAAGTCATCAAAAAGGTTACTTAAAAATTTATAAAACGGAATAGGTATCTTGGAACGTTCGAAGGTACCTGAATATAATTAAAAGGTATTTTTGCTGGCTTTCAGAAAAAGCATAAATATGGTACAAGTAGATATTTTGTACAAAAAGGAAAATTTTGAGTGTTGTAAAAATTATCAATTATTATATTGTGTATTCTAGAATTTCTCTATTTAATTCAATAAGATTTATTCAGTAAGCTAGTCGGGGTAAAAATCCTAATTTAACATTTTATAACATTGGGGCTTAAAATAATAATAGGGCAAATCACAGCAATAAAAATAGGTACGCCCAATCGTGGGGGGAATTTCATAGTAAAAATATGGCTCCCATCGAAGGGGTTCGATAATCCTAAAATCGGGAATAGCATAGCAACATATATATATATATATATATATATATATATATATATAATGCTATGATTAGATGGTAGTTTAAGGGTAGATTAAGTCATAGGGGTCGTAGGATAGATAAAAATAATTTTAACTTTAAGAAAACCAAATAATTCCACTATTGTAGGAGTAAATCGATTATTTTAGAAAAAGTCAATTGCGAGCACACTGCATATATAGTATATTTGATTTCATGCATAAGAAAGAAGGTCATTTTGCAATAGTCCGATACCATTTAGCTAAAATAATAATACGTATGTCGTGTAATAGGTTTTAAGTATAATTTACGAGTGAAGATAAGGTTTTAAACGCAACTAATTGCATCAATATAAATACATTATCGGGAAAGACAGATAAACTGGCATACTGGATATTTAATAAATTCGTCGAAAATATGAACGCATGTATAAGAAAACTTATTCTAATACGTCATTAAATGCGTGACTAGAAATAGTACATTTGTTTAGAAAACCAACATATTTTAATAACAAATAAACACCAGACGGTTAATTGTACGATAAGTTTTGAACTTTTAAACGACAAATAGAAATACGTGACAGAATTGCAATGGATATTTGGAAATTCTAAGAAGATGCTATGATATATTGAATGTATACGTGCTGAATAGAACGAAAGTACAACAATTGAAACCAGGGAATTTGAGAAATTCCAAGGTTCTACAGAGATATGCGGAGATTATCAATAAACACGCGACGCGCATCAATTAAAAGCATTGATAGGAGGGCTTATAAATACAATGGGGAATGAATAAACATTTAGTACATCTATAACAAGGCAAGAATCACGTCAGTTTGCAGTAGAAATTTACGTGACATTATTAATTAGTAAAAAGGTTATAATTAAATATAAGTAAAAATTTGAAAGTGTCAAATTTGTGCAACGAATAATAGCCGATGTACACATAGACGTAAGTTAAACTATTAAATAAAATTTATTCTAATATTTTACAATTCAGGGCTCTAAATCAATATCCTGACACGGATCTAAATCAATATTTAATAACTTGATACTGATCGAAGTCAATATCGTCTCACATCTAAATAGAATATCTGAATATATTTCTAAAATTACCTCCAAAAAGAAAATATAAAAATACGTGTGAAAATACGACCAATTAAACAAAAGTAAAGACACTCATGGAATCCGAGGGAAACCACAAGCAATAACTAGAACGAGTATAGCAAGAGATGCTGAATACAGATACTCTGAGGAAATTCCAGTAAAAAGGAAAGAAAAACGCAGGTTAGCGATCTTAAATATTTTATTAGTTAAAGACTGCTTCAATTTTAATATTTGCTATATATTGTATGTCTGTAAGAGTCAACAAAAAGGTCATTTGAGAATTTGAAAACAGGGAAAGCATCTTAGAACGTTCGAATGTGCTTAAAAGTAAATAAAAGGATATTTTTGCTGGCTTTCAGGAAATCATAAATTGGGTAAATGTTAATGTTCTATTCAGGGGCTAAATTTTGAATTTATATAAAATTGTACATATTATTATTAATCATTATATTGTGTAATCTTTGGATTGCTTAATTTAAAATTCGTTTAAATTTATTTAAACAGTAGAGAGAGTAAGGGTTATCGTCGTACAATAGGAATATTATATCAAATAAAAATAACACCCAACGTAAAGCGATTTCATATCAATTATAATGACACCCACAGTAGGGGAATCTCACAGCAATTAAAATCGCACACAAACGTGGGGAATAATAAGGGATATCACAGCAATTTAATGGTATGCCCAATCGTGGGGCTGATCACAGCAATATATATATATATATATATATATATATATTGCTGTGATATACTCCTTTGAATGCGGGAACTGGGTCCTTTCAACAAAAAAATTCTAGTCCCACAGATTGGGCGTCATAAACGGCTGTGATCCTCTTTTCGCCTCGGCTGCTCACCTAATGTTATAAACCTCCTCATTCATAAAAAAAAAACAACACATTCCTACCAAAAACATCAACGTTAACTCTATTTACATCAATATTCAGAATACATTAAAATTTCAAAATTAAAACTCAGCATAAATTTCAGTTTTAAAAAAGAATTTCAAGATTAATTTTATTATCATTTTAATGTGCATCCAAAATTAAAGTTAATATAACAATATAAGCAGACCGGAGTCTGAGTATAAAGGGAGCATCTACCACCCCTTTACGTTAATTAACCAGGTTCGTCTAATTGAGCTCAAATACATACCCAAATTTTCATCATATTACCGAACATCAAAACTAAATACCCCTTTCTACTTAAACAAGCAAATTTCATCTTAAAATTAAAATTTTATGGTTAGTACAATTTCACTAATGTCCATTTAAAGTAAATCAATTATAAAGTTATTCAACACAAACAAAAATGTCAAACAAAATAGTATAATTTACCTGAAGGTCACCGCCCTCGCAGCTTCAATGCACATCGTCCCCTTAGTTAATCACACCATTCCAACAGGATTATATTTACGGCTTCTAATTCTCAACGCTTTTAAAATTTTCTCCATCACCATTTATTTAAAGTTGTTTCTGGGCTTTTCCGGAATTCATCTGTGTATATCTGACCCTTGTTTCGTGGATCCAGACACGTATTTGAACCATTTAATTATTAACACCCCGAAAATAGCAAATAACTTCATACTTCTTTCACCAATATACGCCAAAACTGCCTACTTTTGTGTATACATTTGTCGTTGTAAATTTTGCTAATTGGTACAGTGAAACTAAATTTTATTACCTTGTATCTAAGTGCACTGAAGTACATTCATGTTAGCACGTAAATAACCAACTATTTTGAATCACTAAAATATACGAGCAAAATTTTAAATTATTTTATCAAACTAAAATGCACTGTTTAACATCTTCAATCAAGTCGCGGATGTACGAGCTTTTAACGCATCGAATCGTCAAAAGTCTAAGAGTCTAAGAGGGCTTGTTTATATTCATCTCGGTATATATAGCAAAAAGCCGGCACGTCGCTTTTGTCCTCAAAACGGGTAATTCTAAAGAATTCCTTATTCTATGTTCCAGTCCGTCGCTCGCGCGTCGGTTTTTACGAATTTTCACTCGTCCCAGTTAAATCTCAGAAATTTCAACACGGCACGCAACGTCTGGAAATAACCGATTAAATTTTATACAGAGCTGTTATTTTTACCTCTCAAGTTTGCCTTTTACTTTTAACCAATCGCAACCCCATGACGTTGCGCTACTCACGCCTTTTACTATATGTGTCTCGTTCTTGCGCATATTATCTGTCTCTATCTAACCTGCTCTTATTGATGCAAAGTAATATTCCTTATTATCGATTATTTTAGTCCACATGGAGTGTGAAATAACCCACCTTTAGCATTTCTTGTAACTATTATGCGACGTTTTCCCCAAGATTCTCTGTAAACATTAATTATCTGCAAACTTTTCGCCGTATGTGACATTTAAACTACGCAGGTGTTCAACATAATATTAATTCTCAGAGCTTTATTTTCTGGTATTATAATCTTGGGTTTTTACAAGTTTCTATAGATATTATCTGTTACTAACGGTTCAATTAACTTCAATTAAAATTAATACTCTTTAATTTTTAGTGAATCCTAATTAAATATTCAATTATTATTTGTACATTTCGTTTAATACTCGTTGCCCAAACTTGAATCAATTAATATAAATCTTGCACTTTAATTTCCATTTGATTCTTTACTTTGGAATAATTAAATTACACGTTGAGCATTTTAAAACTGCTTATTTTTATATAAAGCGTCTTGTAAATAATTTTAATCTCTTATTTTTAATAAAACGAATGAATTTTTATTCTCCACGGTGTTTTAATAAAGCGTATTATCTAATAAAATTCCTTATACACGGTGATTAAAATTATTTTATGTAATTCATTAATTTTCTACCCTGGTCTAAATATGAGTATATATATATATATATATATATATATATATATATATATATATATATTAAAGGGCTAAATCTACGTATAAACAAGGTAATTTCAAACACCCTGTATAGAGGAATCAACCAGAATTTACGTGCGAAATTTATTTTATGTAGTTCATTTTAAAGTAACATGTATTACCATAATTTTACAATTAATGAATAAAATTTAGTTAGGTTCGTAAAGAAAATAAATTTTAGAAGCCAATGCAATTTATTTATTAATTTAATGGAGTTTAATTGAACGGGTAATTACGTATAATACGCATAAAAGCATGAAAAATCGATAATACCAAGGCGAAACGCTTTGCTAACACATAAAACAGCCGTTGAATATAAAATACCTTGAAAAGCCAACTCTTAGAAATGTTGTGTTAAAACGTCGGTTAATTGAACACCTGCATGTTTTCGAAATGTCAGGTTCCCCTTATTTTATAGATAGCAAACAAAGAATATTGGTTAAACGACAGTCACAAAGCACGTATACAAGTCCACATGGAGTAAAAGAACGCGGACAGTAATATCGATTCTCTACCACTCAAACAAGGTTAGAAGGAAACATATAATATGCATAAGAAAGGGACATCGTTAATATAGGCGGGATTTTTAAGACTCAATGGATATACTATTGGTCGATATAGTTAGTTCTAGAACAGACAAACACAGGGATATTTGAAGTCGGGTTTTTCGGAAAATATCGTAACGACGCGCTAAATTTCGGGAATTTTGAAAACGGTTGAAACAAAATTTGAGGAAATGTTATTTTAAATTTGATTTTCCACGGAAAGAGCGGCCTAGAGGTGGCATTCGGAATCATATAAATACTTGAAGAGAATTAGCATCGCTCTCTCAGTATTTTCACCGCTTCAGAATGCGAGTTTGTAAGTATACATATTTTTAAATTAAATAGTACAGTGTTGGCCTCATAATTTGATACGAGAATAAGTGTCGAGTCTAAAATTTAATAGAGGTGCAACATTTATCTTAAACAAGCTCGTGAAGTGACGTGAAGTAACATAAATGTAAATTAAATTAAATTAAAGTACGCAAGTATGAAAGAAGTGTAATTAATTTGGAGTTGGATTTAGATGCACCGTGAAGGCAGAGCAAACAGCACAACCTAGATGGGGTTCTTCTACAAATAGCTACAAGCGGCTAGCAGAGCAGAGCAAAACAACTTGACGGCATCATCAACGGAGTAGAGATCTTCAAGAAATTCCAGGTAACGCTTTAAAATTGTTGTTGTTATAAACTATGAAACTATGAAAATTGTGTGACGTGTGAGAGTGAATTTTGAAGGTATTGTGCATTATTTCGCGTATTGAAAATAATACGTATAACTAACTTTATTATGATATTTAAATAGAAATCTAAAGGTGTATATAAAGCTTATTAACGTTCCATCAGGAATTTAAAATTTTTATTGTTACGAGTACATGGGTTTGTTTTTTTTGTTTGCTGTAAGAGTATGCGAAGTACAAAAGCATACATTATTCATAATTAACTGGGTAATCATGAGCTCACCATACTCCAGAGTATACAAATATAAAATAAATTATAAATAAAGAAAGAAAATAAGGTATTATTCAGGGCCCATTTACTCCGGGTATATTCAATGTGTTTGATATTTTAAATTAAAATCCAGGACAGTACAAAAATAGGATTTATTGAGGTGCAACTTGATCTCGGAAATGTGGATAATCTTGAATTTTATTTGTAAATAGTGGAAAATAAATATTGTATGATGGTTGTATTATTTTGTGGTTTTATTGAGAGTGTGCATGAATGATACAGAGTATAATAGTAAATCTAGGTACCCAAGAGGAGGCCCAACTGAGCTAGCCTGGGAACTGAAGAAGAATTAAGGTGATGAAGAGAGGAATCTGGGTAAGATATTATTTTTTTATTAAATTTTTCTACTGTGTGCAATTTTCGATTTTGTAAAAATAAAAACAAATTAATTTTCGAATCTACTGAGATTCCTGACAAATACTCGACAATATATATAATGATCTTGATGAAAATTGTAATTATACTTGAGATATTGTAGTCCAAAAATAAACTAAATAGTGTTTTGCATATATTCAATTAATTATCTGACGTTTCGGCAAGGGTTGTTGCCTTTTTGAAAGATAATACAAAATTAATATAGTATTGAATGGACATACTAAAATTATGACATAGGTACTTACTTAATTACTAATGCATAAATATTAAAAAAGTTATCTCACACATGTGGATTGATGTTGGTTAACAGATATACAAAAATTATATAAAATAAATTTTAAATTATATGTCTTATTGATATAATTGTCAAGTTTGACAAGTTTGACAGAAAATCTTGATTTTAATTTTTACATGGGTGACGTAAATCTTAACTGTGTTATTGAACTATTGCTTTTTTTGTGTAATTCTATATAAATTAGAGTAACAAACCTTCTCGTGGCGACACCCGAGTTTATGCCCCAAAGGCAATTCAAATAAAAAAGACAAGTTATTTGCAGTCCGCAATAAGAAATTGTGTAGAACAATATATAAAATAAGATGTATCTGTAAACAAACTTGGCCAGACGTACTTGTATAGCCATCTATAGAATTTACTATGTAGTTTCGATTCAATTCTGTGCTTCCACACTTAGTAGTGTTGGTGTTTTATCACCTGATGGCGGTGTTATTTACTTTTGCCACAGTACAGAGATTGTTTCGATATTATATCAGTACAATAGCTTCGATTACTTCATAGGGTTCTTGGAAACTATTTCGCTCTGATGAAGCTTAACAAAGCCGAAACCGTCGGTCAGTGGATGTTTCCTCCCTTGTGAACCAGAAGTTTTTCTGTTCATCTTGTAAGCTTTCGCACAACCCTCTCTTCTTACTTTTGGTTCCTGGACAATTCCGCCGAAGATTGGTTGCCAACAAGGAGACCCGGGATGTTCTTGACATTTTTGCATGTCAATTCAGTCATTTATTCTCCGATTTTGTCATGTTCTATCCTCCCCTGTGAAGTAATAAAGCTAATGTTTTGTTAATGGCTCTATATAACTACTAGCCCGATTTGTATTCGTCAATAAGCTCTATTATTTTCATAGAGTTTGTTTACAGATACATTACATGTGATTATCCAATGCTCCACCCGAAGGTACTACATTGGCCAGGAAGCGAGTTTTTTTTTACCTGGAAAATTTGGAATTTTGCCGAACCCTTGCTGTTCCAAGCAAGGTAGGGATCTTTAACGTGCGTGACAACACTCACACACGGGACCTCCATTTTACCTCTCATCCGAACGAGGGTGTATTTTTGTGAAAAATGCTCGCCTAACATTTTTCAAGCGGACCGTGTCGGGATTCGAACCCGGGACCTTGGTGTTTACAGATACATCTTATTTTATTTATATATATATATATATATATATATATATTATATATATATATATATATAAGGATGGTCGACGTTGGAGCTCCACTAAAAGAGTTCTGTGACAATGGCCGCACGTTGAGGCGCCGCTGAAAGAGTGCTGTGATAGCTCCGCGTTGGAGCGTCACTAAAAGAATGCTGTGACAACGCCCCACATTGATGCGCCGCGAAAAGAGCGTTGTGATACAGACACCGCAAATTGTAAAATTTAAAATTGTTCAGTTACCCTGGTTAGCTTAACTGAAATGTTGAAATTTATAAAATGAAATCAAACACAACAATATTAAAGCATATATACAGTATGAAATATTTTTTCTCATACAAAAGCATATAGAACTTTTACACATCGTTTCTTTCAAACATCAAATAATTTCTAAGAGGTACTTATTTACTTAATTATAAAACAGTTCCTTACCTTATTTTAAATTTACAGAACTAAATTTTTGCTCTTATGTATAGTTTACCCTGTTATGATTCTCACGCTTGTAATGTTTGTTTGGCCAAAAAATCCGTGACAAATAATCTATTAAAATAGGTTAGAGTGTTTTGAACCCTGATCATAAACTTTCCTGGTAAAGATCCTTACAAAAATAACATGATTAGGACTGACTCTATCTTAAACTAAATGACAAAATTTAAGTATCAGCTACAAACAATGTTTAAAAAAATTGTACTTGTAAAAATCCACGAAGCGCTTTTCTCTCCAATTTGTAATTAAATATCTTCTTATTTTAATTTTACGTCCAAATCCGCTTATAAGATTTTCATATTATTTACATCTATTTAGAAACCAATGTACTTCATTGGTTTGATTATTCAATAAAAATTTTAATAGCTTTTTATATCGAAGCATTTCCCATTTCCATTAAAAAATTTAGTTTAATAATCTTCATTTTTTATGCAGGTTATGTTTAAATTAACTTCTGTATTTACTGTTTCATGGTAAATATAAACCATAATATGCGTACTTCATACCTTAAAGCAATAGCTTTGAAATTTTTTTCTTAATGTGACATTTTCGCGATTGAATTTATGAATGAATGACTTTAATAAACGCTTCCATTTATAAATAAAATTATTTATATTCTAGTACATTCGAGCTTGGTATGAAATTTCATTTCAAAGAACACGCTTTTATTTGATGTAATTTTCTGGGAATCACCTCGTTAACGCGTTCCACTTATTAGTGACGTGTACGGCTTATCCTACTCTAAAACATATTCGGTTATTGTGGCGTCGCATACTAATGCGAAAGATAATCAATTTTTATCGGTTATTTTTTTGATTTTATGGCATTTTTCAATGTTCCGGTCGCTTGTTTCGGTCAGTTCTTGGAATAAACGTCTTTTTATTAGTTAGTTCATACGAAATTGACGTATTTCTAAGCACAGGTAATTCATCCTCTCTATAATTTTAATATTTTAGAAAATTCTTTATTTAAAACGAATTTATGTAATACAGAAGTCAATGTATATGATTAATTTAAAGCTTTAATGGCAATATGATGCAAATTGGTTTCATTTTTATAGAAAATATTTGCTTTCATGGTAAAACGTTTTTAATACCCAAAATTAGGATTAAATTAGGGTTTTAAATACACGAAATTATTTATTTTTATCCACCATTAACTAATTCCATAAGTTTTATAATACACACGCATAATCTTTTCATACTAGGGCTTTTCTCCTTTTAACAATCCATCTATTTCTATCTTATAATTAACTAAATCTAGCATTTCCATTCTATATTTCTAACTTTTTATATTTACACACAGTCTCATCAAGTTTCATCTTAAACAAAATTCTCTTCACTATCATACCTAAGTCATCGTATTATTGCACATTCCTCCCTAAATTATCATAATCTTGGAAAAATATGGGATATAAAATTTCATGAACTTGTCCCAGCAACTACTCAGCTATACTACTTACATCGAAGAAATTGTAGTCTAGAATCTCTATATTTAGCCTACTTACGTTATTCTCAAAATCATACGTTTTTCAATTATTCTGCATTAACTGCATAAACTTCAACCAAATCGTTCATTATCAACAACTTCTTAACTCATTTTTACATTCTTAACTCTTTATCTTTCAATTCACAAGATTTCTACTTCAACAACGATTCTATTTTATTCTTAACTTCCCCCTGACATTTATAATGACTTCTTTATTGAGAACTTGTACATTTTTACATGTGTGCATAAAATAGAAAAAAAAATAATCTAATTACAAAGTTCACAAATGGTGAATTTATCGCCAGCTGGCGATTTCTTCCAATTTACCATTGGCGAAACCTCAAGTTAATAAACAATAGAAAAATTAACTTAGTAATCGGATTTGTATAACTATTATTAAATAAAAATGCAAAGTTATTTGAACGTTAAACGAAAAACATAGAGGGATGGGGAAGGACGGAAACGGATGGGAATGGGGAACAATAGGAAGCATATCACATAAAAGTTAGGTCTTGTTGAAGAAATACAGTTTAATTTTATTTTTGAAAATACTAATTGAATTAGATATTTTAATATCTATCAGAAGCAAATTCCATTGTCGAATAGCTTTAACAGTAAATGAGTCATTGTAGAAATTAGTTCTATGAATTGGAATTGTAAAACGAACATTATCAGTCGATCTTGTTGAGAACTGTCCTGACAAAAGGTGAAAATTAGTTTGTAGGTACTGAGGAGTATGTGTTTTTACCACTTTGTAAAGTAATACAGCGCAATGCATACTACGTCTGTCGTCCATGGTTAACCAACCTTGTTCATTCCTGTATGGAGTAATGTGTTCAAATTTGGGTAAGTTATAAACAAATCTGATTCCCACATTCTGTAACCGTTGGAGTATGTTACGCAGATACCCAGCCATATCTGTAAATACTACATCAGCGTATTCTATTTTTGGAACTAAAAGTGCATTGACTAAACGTAAGCGAGCTTGGAAGAGAAGAAAATTTTTTAATAATGCTAGTAGAGCATAATTGGGGCTTTTGTGACCTCATTTCCACCAGAATCCCTCATTTCCACACTCATCTGGACCAAATAGTTTTCTTCAACTGACCATTTTCATCTTTCGAGATAAATGTACCTTGTTTGGTATCAATTAATATTAGATTTTTCTCAGCTACCCGAATTTCTAAAACTTTTTTAAGAAATCATCATCCCCCAGGGAGCTACCCTCATTTTAAGATTTCTTACCGCTAACATTCTGAACCAAATAGTTTTCTTCGTCTAACCAATGCATCTTTTGAGATAAACCTATCTTGTTTGGTATCAATTAATATTAGATTTTTCTCAGCTACCCGAATCTCTAAGAATTTTTCAGATTGCATCATCCCCCAGAGAGCTACCCCAATTTTAAGAATTTTTACCGGTAGCGATTTTTGACCGTCCGCAGCCATTGCATCTTACGAGATAAACCTACCTTGTTTGGTATCAATTAATATTAGAATTTTCTCGGCTACCCGAATCTTTAGGAATTTCTTAGATTACGCCGTCCCCCAGGGAGCTACCCCCATTTTAAGATTTTTTACCAGCAACGATTTTATGATCGTCCTTATAAATTTTTTTAGTCATGCGATACATTAAATTAGCTTAGAATTTTACGCAGAATTCGAATCTGCAAACAGATTTAAAATAGGACCACGCCCTGCAAAGTTACACTTTAAAGCTCCCAAATCTCTAAATTTTTTGCTCATTTATGACATGTGCTTTAACCAACACAAATAAATTAAGCACGCAAAAATTTAATAATTTATTTTATCCGATTTACAGTTTAATAAACTAATTACAATTTTTACAAAGTATAACATTTATCTTCTTCGTTTAACCAAATCCAAGCAGGTTAACCTGTAACAAAAAAGAGATTAATGTGTTGTTTAAAAAAGACCTATAACAAAAAGAAATTAATGTGCTGTTTAAAAAGATAGGAAACGTGTTTTTGGTCAATAAGGCATATTGTTGTTAATCTAACAATATGAGAATAATGTAAAAACATTCCAATGTAATGTGTTTTTAATATATAAATGGGAACGTCGACTTTTGGCGTAATCATCGCTTCGAATTACATGTGAAAGCTGTATATAATTTCTTTTTAAAAGTGTATACCTTCTCCAAACAAATACGGTTATTACACGGAAAACCACGCTAAATGCGAGCCAATTAATAGCAATTTAATATTGCTTACTGACCTACCTTAATTAAGTTGCTGTACTATTAGGAATGTTGTACTTTTTGTTGTCCTCGTCCGACAAACTGATTTTATTAATTAATTGGGTATAAAGTTGGTGTTTACATTGTTTCGTTTAAGACCTCGTACATATTTTCCGGATTACTAAAAAACGTTATGATTTAAAATAGGACCACGCCCTGTATATAATTTCTTTTCTTGGACTTTTTATTAATTATGTTTGTGTATTAGAAATTGATGAATAATTGCAGGATACAAATTTTAAATAAACACTTTACTAAGGGAACACCAAACTTGTTGTATACAGAATACTTACTAATAAAGCAATTTAATTTTAAATAACTTCTACGCCATATTTTTTGAAAATGGCAGGCTTGAATATTTTCTTTGGAATCAATCGAAGATTGCCGAAGACACTCGAAGAGTGCACAAACGCGGTCACTAAACCACAATTAATAATTGCCTTTATAGGTTTAACATTTCTACCATTACCCAATGACTTTAATTTCTTATTGGAGAGAATCCTTATTCTCCCACGCACTGCTGCGTAGTTGCATGCCTACCCCTTTTGGAGATATATGCTCGTTATGGGTTGTAAGACCCTCGGTTTTACTTAACTACACTTTGTGAGATCCCTCTAATCTTTTTAATCGTGTCCTTATCGCGTACAATACAGTAGGACTTAGCCTTACTACCAACAAATTATAATACTAGACCCACATTAAAGTTGTCTTTGAATTTCTCTACAATTTTTTGTTAACATGCGGTATATTGTGTTTATTATTTGCGGGGTACACCACTTTAAACCTAAAAATAAAAACAAGATAGTTTAATACGTCTATTAATAATTTTTGCTAATGTTGGCGATACAAATATGTAAAAACAAACTTTATCAAGAAAATATAATGTTTTTAATAGAATACATACATGTATTGATAACATCTATAAACCGCTGTGGTAATCAGAGTCTGGCGAATCTGGGATAGCCAAATCACTAAACATTTGCGCAAGCGATTGCCTTGCAGTTGCATCTTTTAAGTACTGGATGGGGAAACATTTAATAAGTTCCAACACTGTCAAGTAATTTAAATTGCTGCAATCATTAGACAGAGAAATACTGGCACTGCTCTCTCCCTCTAATAACGTTTGAACCCTTTCTTCCTCCGTCGTATTTCCACATACTTTTTTTATATCACCAACAAATTTTTCGTAAAATTCTGGAAAGTTTCTACACCTTAACTCAGCCATTTTAAAACAGATTAATTCTCGCAAATTTAATAGCTTGATGCACTCGTACGCAGGTAGCACAATAACATTCCCATCTTTCGTAATCTCCATATTATATACATTCTCTTTTTCAAAATTGTTCAACAGCCATATACTTCTATTAAAGGCTGTGCTCAGCTGCAATTTGAAATCTTGATCCAATTGTATGTCAACAACATCGTTTCCAGTAGTCAAACCATTTAATCTGACTTGTTTTGAGTCTTGAGCAAATTGGTGAATTTGAAATTCCACTTGAAAAGTACACAATTTCTTCCAATCGAAGTAAGAGAATGTTATCGTAGAATCAGCACACATACAACTACAGCAAATAACTTGGATGGCAGGTTGAAGACCACCATATAAATCAAAACCAACTTCTATTATATGGTGGTGATAATTTGGGGGAAATTTGCCTAACCTATAGGTTGTCTTACCAACTAGTTGGGTGACATTTAATTGTGGTACTCGCACATCACTTGTAACGTCAACACAAGAAAAATCCATCTTTAACTTATAATTTTAATCAAACTTGACGATACTTTGACGACTAATGCACTGGAACATGGCTCTCTCGCCTTTTATGCCGATGGTCGAGCGTGCGCAGCTCCTTATTATGTTAGTTGGCGTTATATGCAAGTCTTGACTGGAAAAGTAACGCGTATAATTGTTTTATAGTGGGTTTTACCTGTATGTATTTAACCACCAACACCATTTTTAGAATTATTAAACAAAATTACTCTTAGCAGTATTTTTAATATACCGTCGTGTAAGATTTCAATTATTATTGTGTTTTTCCTCAGGTTCTCAAATCCCTCGGAATTTTTTTCAAATCGAATGACCCCTTCCTGATTTGCAGATTAACCTTTTGCAAGCACAGTATATAATTCACCTTTAATCTATTTCTAAACCGTATCGCTCTGTCTTTTGAGATAAACCCCTGGTGTAACCTATAAAATTAGTATAGAATTTTCCTGGGGAATTGAAATTATTTATCACGTCTTTTAAAATTAGTTCCAACAAAGACCTGTATATATTGTATTAATATTCAAAAACCTATCAGCAAAACACCTTTGCATTTTTATTTAGATTTAGCTCGATAATAGAGTTAAACTCCAAAAATATTTATTAGTAGCTAGAATTGTTAAAACTTTCAATTAGTGAATCCACATACAAATGATTAAACCAAAAGGTATAATACATATATTAATTCTGCACGGTGAGCTAGAAAGTGGTTCGATAATCTATTTTAAATGTAGTTCAACATAAGACGTATATTCTAAATAAATTTAGTGAAATGTATGATCATTAGCCTTGCATTGTTTTGTCGATGACGTCTGACTATTATTTTAATAAAAGCACTTTCCACAATTCTAGTTAATATACGGGAATACACATTCTATAATTTGATTTAAATTGGGTTAATGGAAGGACAATATATACTTATACTTTCTCTATGTACATAAATACGGGGGAAATGATACCAAAAGTTCATTTTAAGTTTATTTTTGTAAAACGTAAAGTCGTTTATAGTTATAAAAATTAATTAAATTAATTAAATTAAAAAATTATTAATTTTTTCTTTTATCTAACCTAGGTCCACACTTGGTTTTTAATGGAAAAACTCATTACCAAGCTATTAGTGCTAATGGGGTTTTAATGAGAAAACTCATTAAAAAACAATTAGTGCTAATGGGTTTTTAATGAGAAACCCCATTAAAAAGCAATTAGTGCTAATGGGTTTTTAATGAGAAAACTCATTAAAAACAGCCTAACCAATCAATTTTTCCTTTTATCTAATCTAAGTCCACACAAATCCAACTAACCTAACCTAACATGGTCATATGGTCGTATGGTCATGTGGTCATGTGGTCATGTGGTCATATGGTCATGTGGTCATATGGTCATGTGGTCATATGGTCTTGTGGTCATATGGTCATGTGGTCATATGGTCATGTGGTTATGTGAGCAGGAAGATTAAATTTGGTATATAAGGAAGTAGTTTTGGGTTGAGCTTAGTTATAGTAAGACATTTTTCGAAAGATGTCGCATTCAAGCAATCAGTGGTGCTCCAAACAATCTATTACAAAAGCAGCAGAGGATATCCTGGATGACTCGAGTTTCTACGCTGCTAGTAAAAAATATAATATACCTAGAACAACGTTGTGCAGATATGTAAAAGGTTGCAGAACGTGAAGAAATTACATAATTTCAACGATGCATTCAGAGATGTTATACCAGAAGTAAAAACACCTATATAGAATTATGATAACTTTGCTAATGCAAAAGAGGATGGTAAACATGGTCCTTTGTTCCCGTCTAACATACGAGCTATATTCGTGGGACCATCGAGTTGTGGGAAGACCAACGCTTTAATATCTCTGATCTTGCACGAGAACGGTCTTAGATTCCAAAATGTCTATGTAGTTGCTATTAATTGGCTCGCATTTAGCGTGGTTTTCCGTGTAATAACCGTATTTGTTTGAAGAAGATATACACTTTTAAAAAGAAATTATATACAGCTTTCACATGTAATTCGGAGCGATGATTACGCCAAAAGTCGACCTTTCCATTTATATATTAAAAACACATTACATTGGAATGTTTTTACATTATTCTCATACTGTTAGATTAACAACAATATGCCTTATTGGCCGAAAACACGTTTCCTATCTTTTTAAACAGCACATTAATTTCTTTTTGTTATAGGTCTTTTTTAAACAACACATTAATCTCTTTTTTGTTACAGGTTAACCTGCTTGGATTTGGTTAAACGAAGAAGATAAATGTTATACTTTGTAAAAATTGTAATTAGTTTATTAAACTGTAAATCGGATAAAATAAATTATTAAATTTTTGCGTGCTTAATTTATTTGTGTTGGTTAAAGCACATGTCATAAATGAGCAAAAAATTTAGAGATTTGGGAGCTTTAAAGTGTAACTTTGCAGGGCGTGGTCCTATTTTAAATCTGTTTGCAGATTCGAATTCTGCGTAAAATTCTAAGCTAATTTAATGTATCGCATGACTAAAAAAATTTATAAGGACGATCATAAAATCGTTGCTGGTAAAAAATCTTAAAATGGGGGTAGCTCCTTAGGGAACGGCGTAATCTAAGAAATTCCTAAAGATTCGGGTAGCCGAGAAAATTCTAATATTAATTGATACTAAACAAGGTAGGTTTATCTCGAAAGATGCAATGGCTGCGGACGGTCAAAAATCGCTTCCGGTAAAAATTCTTAAAATTGGGGTAGCTCTCTGGGAGATGATGCAATCTGAAAAATTCTTAGAGATTCGGGTAGCTGAGAAAAATCTAATATTAATTGATACCAAACAAGATAGGTTTATCTCAAAAGATGCATTGGTTAGACGAAGAAAACTATTTGGTTCAGAATGTTAGCGGTAAGAAATCTTAAAATGAGGGTAGCTCCCTGGGGGATGATGATATCTAAAAAATTTTTAGAAATTCGGGTAGCTGAGAAAAATCTAATATTAATTGATACCAAACAAGCTACATTTATGTCGAAAGATGAAAATGGTCAGTCGAAGAAAACTATTTGGTCCAGATGAGTGTGGAAATGAGGAATTCTGGTGGAAATGAGGTCACAAAAGCCCCAATTATGCTCTACTAATGCTAGCTTATGGAAGGTAAAAAAGAAATTCTGACTAATTTTATTTACATGTGGAATCCAGGATAAAGTATCATCGATATGGATACCTAGGTTTCTAACTACACTACTAAAAGGTATTACGGTGTCAATAAATTTTATATCGGTAAGGGTGTTCTTCTGTATAAGTACTTTATTATAAGGTGAGCTAATAATAATACATTGGGTTTTTTTAAGATTAATTACTAGACCATGCCTAGTAATCCAATCAGCTATTTTGCTCAAATCTTCATTTATTAGACCAATTGATACCATATCTAAATTATCTTCACAATCTCTCTCAAAATAATTCACACATTATCCTTGCCAATCGTTAATGGTGCCATTACACCAAGCATCATTAATACTTTTGCTCGCCCTCTCTGAAAAGAGCCAACAAAATGACAATAAACTGTGTTTAATATTGCTGAATAAGAAACCAAAATCTATGAATAGCTTGGGAAGTTTTAGTTTTAGTTTGATAATACTCGTTACTAAAACTTCTTTTTGATACCCTATCTTTAGGAAAAGAGCCGTTTGACTAATGAGATCCTAACTGGATAATTTGTACCTTCATCTCGTCATCTAAATCTTGATCGTATCGTCCTCGGTCACTGTCGGTCAATTAATATTGCAGTACTCTCAAGCCCTGCTACAAAGGTATCCCATTGTAATTCTAAGTTATCGTTAGTTCTTAGAGCAGGGACATCTTTAATGTTTTTGTCAAGACGTAATTTGTAATATCAGTATTATCACTATGCACATCGATACTACTACGCTTATACCACTACAACTCGGTACCATCTGTAGTTGCATTTTTAAAGAAAACATCAATTTTCTGTAATTTTCTAATAGATTGTTCTTTTTCACGTCTCATGTTACGTTTTTCAGCACCACTTAAATACCTTTGCTAGTTTAAACTTTTTTCAATAATTTTGTAATAACTGCTAAAATAAAGCACAACAAAAACCAATCTTTTTAAACAAATTAAAATTACGACAAATTGTCCAAACTATGTAATCCAACGGTGGCAAGTTATTCTTTACAAACGCACTAAACAGAAAATACAAACGCACTGTTCTACTTTAAATTTCGTTCTGATAACATATAACGTACAATACTGTAATACGGTCATGCAACAAATATAAGGACTATTATGACCTGTTCTTGAACTTCTTAGAAGGAAATAAAGCAAACCAAATCTTAAAATAAACACTTTCTTGAAAAATTTACAAAACAATTTATTGTCCAGCATCCGGAATTTTCAATCTTTCATGAAAGGTTCTTGCAAAACAAATATGAAAAACATCAAAGCCGTCCACAGCCCACAGGATTAAAAAATACGAGAACACTTTCAAGCTGTCAGCCATCATGCACACGTTATCTCTTTCTACTACATCGTATAATGCAAATACGGATTATTAAGCCCTATAGCTTCCATACAATCTGAAAATGTTTGTTTAATGATTTCAAAGGGAACACAATGGTATACATTCTTTGTCGTTTTTCTTGTGTAGGGAAAAATATTGAAATGCTGGTTCATAATTAATATACTGTATAAAGGTAGCAGAGTGAATTAGTAAAATATATGGTATGTCAGACTTTTCGGCCGGAAGAGGGTTGTTGATCTGGATGGCTTCTTGGTGGGTGGTCATCGTATCTATATAAAAAAAAAATGGTATGAGCGTACAATGCCCTAACATATTGCACGTTAAGCTAAAATATATACAAATGAACAGTTACTTGAATTAGGTCAGTGGTAAACAGAATTAATACTCAGGCACTTTATAGACAAAGGGATACAACACGCATTGTCTAAACAAATAACAGATCTTATAAGGGTAGCGAGTCGTGCAATGACTCAAAGAGATACAACACGCAGTGAACCGACCCCAACTACCGCCCGAACGCAAAGGGATACAACTCGCAATGCGTTCAACAAATTAATAGTGAGAAGTGCAATGAACTCAAAGGAATAGATTAACACGCAATGGGTTCATCTCCATCTATTAATTTAAGTATATACCATTCATTTACATTTTACTGGGATCACCTGGTTACAAGGAGATACAACACGCAATGTAACCTCCCAAGAACTGTTAAATGATCTTCATTATAATTAAATAATCATCTTACTAATTTCAACACTTAATAAGTTCTCATGCAAATTACTTTTACTTCAATATCAATATAGCTTTAAATTCATGCAAATACAAACAGACAAATCGCTCAGTGATAACTCACCGATTTGGAATTTAATCCGTTAGGAGCACGCGCACACACGCACACACCCACACACCCACACACACACACTCACTCACGCACGCACGCACGCACCCACACACGCACGCACGCACGCGCGCGCGCAAGCACACGCGCGCACGCACGCACGCGCGCAAGCACGCGGGCAAGCGCGCGCACACACACACACACACACACACACACACACACACACACTTAAAACGACCTGTTTACACAACCACTAAAAGAAGTTAACTAACCCCTAGTCGTCGTTTCTAAAGTAATTTTCCTATGGAACCGACTAACATGAATGTAACTACCACCCATTGGTTTAACCCCACAAAATAACATGCACCTGCAGTCTTGAAAGGCGACTTACTATAGCACATTCTTTGAATTTTATTTCACGTTACCTGCAATTTTTCTAACGTACCTTACACTTAGAATCAGATTCTTCAAAAAAAGAAATTTCTTGTTTACAGAGGAAGGTTAACGAAAAATTGTCAATAGTAAATATAGTAAAATGTGACCTATTATGAAATAAGTTTATGGGCCCCCTACGATCATAGCACCCCCGCAAGACGGGTCTTAAGGGTCTGTTAGTTTCACCTCTGCCCATACTCATGCTATCGAGTAGATTGCCTTCAGATAACCAAAATTTATCTAATTTTATCTTTCTAGAAGACAATTAGCATCCTGTTTTACCCTGAATTCATAGCTACTGAAGAAAATTTCGCTGACAAACGTATAGGTTGCCATAGCACGTTTTTCGTTTCATGCAACCTCTTATTGGAACTTCATTATACACAGTGTCTCGCTTTAGATGGCACCAACCCAGTATTTTTTTTTAAATATATAGTCGATATTAAAAATTTCTTTTTCTGATTACATCCCTCTCTAAATTGTACTTTTAGAGTGTGGTATTTTTCATTCGCAGTAAAATGCTTAGTTCGCTACGATTTAAAATGAAGAGCAAAATTGAAGCAGTCGTATTTGGGATTTTGTTAATAGAACTTGTTCAGAGTTGTTCGAACAAACTAAATCTTCAATTTTATTAACAACAAAAAATTTGAAAATCTCTGTTTTAAGTTTAGAAAATTCAAATAATAATCTCACACGTTTGCCATGACTCTTTATTTATACGCCTGAGACAATATATTTTCTTAAACATACTGTTTGTTAGTTAAGCCGTTTATTTTGAAAGTGGCCTAAGTCCATTTATACTTAAATTGAGATATTTAAGGATTTGTGTTTCAATTCAATTAAAAATATACGTAGAGAATACTAATGAGTAATACTGCTTAAGTGTATCTACAGTGTTAAATTTATAGTACCTATTAAAATAATGGCAATTATTAAATGAATAATATGCGTTTTCTTACCAAAAGTGACGTTAACCCATTTTCAAAATTAACAACCAGATTCGTTATAAAATTTGAAGGAGCCCAATGTCATTCAACATAATTTAAGATGTTTCAAATTGAAAAAAGCAATACTCAATTTATTATACATATCTTTAGAACACTTCAAAAACTTAATTTATGCGATTCAAAACCTTTTTAACTACATGACATACAAAATTATAAACATAAATTACAACGTACAAACATAATTGTTAATTTGTTTAATTGCATTAATTAAACGTACTGATTATTCAACTAATGCAATTATCCAAAAACTGAAGTTAATTTGTAAAATACTAATTAATTAAAATAACCTTCGGACATTATCAATAATTAATATCTTAATTTAAGTATTTCTGGACTTAGGCCACTTTCAAAGTAAAAGGCTCATTTAAGTAATTAGGTTTCGAATTTTCTTATTGTATTGATTTAAAGAATAAAATAGAAAATCATGGCAAACTATGAGATTATTTTATTCTATTTTTCTGGTTTTAGAAAATTTTTTGATAGATTTTCAAATTTTATGTTTTAAATGTAATTTTTGATTCGGCTTGTTTGACCAGTTCTGAATAACTTATATTTACAAAACTTTTTTCATAAAAGATCCCTAATACGACCTCTTCACCTTTGCTGTTTAATTTAAATCGTGAAAGAAAAGTACCTTACCCTAAAAGTGCAATTTAGTAGGAATAATAAAAAATAGAAATCTTTTAATCAATAATATATTTTAAAAATACTAGAGTGACACAGTCTGTGTGACACTGTGTAAAATGCACTGACTTCTGATATGGTGATATTACTTTTTCCAATTGTATAATTTAGTATGTGTGTGTACCCACTTTTGATCTTGCATAGCATTTTGAAATTGTTTTTCAACTTTTTGTCCATTCAGTAATTTTTACATTACATACAACACTTTCTGGGAATTTTGAATAGATACATGGTACTTTAATAAAATAACAAATTTTTTACTAAATCCAAATTATTTCGAGTACGAATAATTTTTATATCCAATTACTTCGTTAAAAATATTTTCATATGCATCGTTTGTAGTTCACAACATTATCAAAATGCATAGCTTACCGTTAACTTCACTTTATAAGGCCATCTAATATCCGACCAGATTAAAACTCCCTTGATATTGGAATTTGTTTTCAAACGATTTCTGAATGCGGAATCATAAACACATGTCCCAGAAGTCAAGAATAAAGCTCGTTCCGCTGCGCTATTTATCGTAACCTTATACGATCATATAAATTTTATTACCGTTTCATAAATTTAGTGCTCCTCCTGAGACATTCCCGTGATTCCCTTCAATAAAAACGAAATGTTGAAATATTAATGTACTAAAATCCCAAATTTGTCGTAAACACTTAAATCTAGATTGATAATCTCTCTTTAAACAGAAAAATGCTGGAATACTGATGTTGTTAATGAGACGTGTAAGTGTGCGTTTTATTTAATTTTTATTCCTGTTCAATATACATTTTCCAGGTAGGATTAAGCTTGTGGTTACTTTAGGATCCACAATTTCAATGATTATAAAATGTAGGGTATTTAAATCATTCCACCCTTGATGTGGTCTCTTTGATTGCAGGTGGACGAACGGAAACCAGGGATCAGAAGACCTAATGCTGAACAAAAGTGAGTAAACAAGGTTTTATTAAATTCCGTATATTTATTTAATTTAATATTCACAAAGGGAGTGTATTTTTATACCTACTCAACAAAGTAGTGGTTGATTAATTTTAACATTAGAAATGCTTAAGTTTTATTATATTTTGTTTGAAATACCATTTTTGATGGATGAAAAGTTCTATAGGTATCGGTATTTTAATTTGTAATATACTCTTCCTGTTCTGATGTGCATTTTTGCGAGCAACTGCTTGCGCATTTTCCAAATTTTTAAAAAACTCTTTGTTTGTTTGTAACGTTTCGGTGATATCGCACTTCTCACCTTCAGGTCTCTCCTAAGCATCTGCTTCTGTTTCTAGATAGAATGGAACCAAAAGTTTAACGTAATTACATCCGCCATCTTTAGGTTTTTTCCGGCATCACCTTATTCTGATTATTTCCTTTCTAACTGGAAGAGAAAGCAGACACTTAAAAGAATCCTTAAGATGAGGCCGTAATTCCATCGAAATGATGTTAAATTGAAAGCATGCCAGGTTTTGCTACCATAAAGTGGTTTAGAAATAGCGAATTCCTAAAAATTGGATATATAGCAAGGCCAAGGATACAGCGAAATGGAATATCTCCAAATATTTTTATATTATGCAAATTTTTTTCTATATAGTAGGAGCTTAGGATTATGCTTAAAAATACAGGTCGAAGTATTAAGTTTTTCCAGATATTGGGTATAGGTGTCCAACATTCAATTTGAGTTTTGAGAAATTTGGTAATGGCAGTTCTGTTCAGGTTCTGTTCTGGTCAGAAAAAGTATTGTGACCAAAAACGCAGAATTAACATTTTACCTCTCCGTTATGTATTTACAAAAACTTTTGCCTTCGATCAAAAACGTCTTCGTTCAATTCCGGAAGTAAAAAATCACCTTGTAAGGATGATACTTCGGGTTATGCTAATAGTTAACGACGGAAGACGACTGCCCTTACTAGAAGTTGTTAAAGTTATGGTCTTTCACTGCATTGTTCGTCTGAACCACCTACATGGTGTCAAAGATCTTCGAATAACCTATGTTGCTTTCAAGGGATTGAGCAGAATGCATCATAATAAATATCCTTACAAATCTCTGTTTTGTATTCTTTAATTATCTCTACATCCTGCCATAATTAAAACATCAGTTTTTAACTTTTCTGTGAATTAACGAACCATTTTCTATTACCTGCATTGGACTAATTAATAAAATTGAAATTGACCACCATCTGTAACAGTAGCTTTTAAATTGTCGTGATTGTTTTAGAGAATGCAAGGCAACACGATTTTATTTATTTTGTTTCTCATTCGTAGTTTTGTAAAAGGTAAATCAGTATTTTTTTGTAAAACAACAAATAACTACTACAATTACATGCATTCTTTACAAAATTTCCAAACCAACCCGAATTTGCAAAAAAAATGGTGATCGTTATTTCAAAAACGTTTAAGCTTAAAAAGTTCTATTAAAAACTAAATTTTGCGTATTCAAGGATTTCAATTTCAAATAACCCAAAAACATTTTATTTTGATTATTCCACAGTCGACGTTCGCACTATATACGACATACTCTAGATACAAATATAATATTTACACTACTGTACGCTACTGGCGTAATAAAGGATATCGAAGGTGTACAGTGTGTCCCAAATCGGATGTATTAAATGGGTAACTTAGTTGTTATTAAAGATACAATCAAACTGTGTGCGCAGTCATGGGCCAACTTTTTGAGATCAATTCAATGGTGAAATCACAAATGAGCGATCTTCTTTTGTTTTCGAGTTATAGCCAAAAATTGATATTTTTAACAATTCTATTAATTCGTATAACTCGTTTGTTTGCAAAAACATCCAAATATACTGTAGAAATCTTTTATACAGTTTTTTACGTAGAATACAGTGGCGTACGCAAATATTTAGTATTTATAACACTTTTGAGGTTATAATATAAACTTGTATTTTTTTTAAATGGAACTACAATTGATTGCCGCTTTATTTAAAAGCTCTTTTTAACAGCTTTTCAAAAATATATAGTTTAATATAATTATCTTTTCAAATGGGCGATTTATTCCATGTTTTTGATATAATAAAATAATTTACTATATTGGTAATAAATAGTTGGCCACGAAACAAAAGATAAACACAAAACAAGAGTTTATTATTGCACCACAACACATTTCTAAATAACATAGTTTGAAAGCTAGAAGAATACAATATCATAATTACATATATTACAAAAATTAATATAACTACATGTTAAATTGAACATTATATTTCCCTATCTACATATAAATAGTCTATAATCTATATATGGATACACAAATACACACACTCACACACCTTATGCCCCCACACACACACAAGCACGCGCCCACGCATGCACGCACGTATGCGACAACACCCACACACCCTCACCTACACACACACACATAAAACACTAGAAGACAGATGGGAATACCACATTAGTTTTATTTACTGACAATTCAGAATTGTTCAAACTGGCCTCCATTCTCTCTTAAAAACGTTCGCATCGTTTTATTAAAGATTTAATAGAATTTATTAAATGAACCGCCTTAACTTTACGAACATACATACCCCGATCTTTTACTGTTAGTTTGTCACGTTGTTCTATATAGCCCACGTAATCTTAGGAAGGTCCCCGAAGACGCGACGTGCACTCGCTTCTGCTACTATCGGTTAAAAAAGTCGGACACCACTCAACTAGGTTCATAGTATGGACTTTTTTCTGCTCCTCCATGTGCTGCCATCTAGGAGTGAGTTTCACAACCATAAACGTAATGGTCGCGTTCAGCAACACACTCTTCATCTGCACAGTTGTCTTTTAATCTGCCACCACTGTATACTTAATTTATAGCTTAATCATATGCTCATACTCTTACATTAAGAAACCTTACATTCTTACAGAGTATGTACCCATGTCGATTTCTTGATCGATCAAGCAATTTAATGAATCTTGTATACATTTTGAGCCTAAATTCCATACATGATGTAGTAAAATCACAACTAGCAGAAAAAACGTTTTCTGGTGCAATTTTAGGAAAGTAGGCCATCAATAATAAGTGAAGAGTACAGAGTGGTTAGTCGGGTTTTAGAGTTTTAGTAAACGGTTGTATGTCCCTTGAGTGAGAACTCGGCGGCGTAGTTTAATGTATTACGCACGAGCAAATGTATCGTATCTAACTTAAGGTAATATTTAGTCTTCACGTATTTAGTGTTAGTAAATAATAATAATGATAATAATAATATTTGTTATCCCATATACAAAAGAAATACATAAACATTAACGTTAGAGTAATTAATGAGACAACATCAAGGTATGGTTATCTACCTCTTAAGAAGGAGAGGGTGCTGTTTTTCCACTACACCTTGCATTAATTTAAACAAATTCACAGCAGAGTAGCAAACATAAACCTACAGAGTTTTCTTATGAATAGTACCAAAAAACATTAATAAACTAATATACCGAAAGGCAATTACATTTTTATTGGTAGTTTACAGTTGTTTAAAATACCGCATAAGGGTCGTGTAAAAGTATTCAAAGCAAGCGATTTTAATGCCAAATCTAGATTATTATATATTCTAACAATTTGATAACTAAAGCATTTTTTAAACAACATATTTTTATGCTTCGGTGTGTCAACGCTTCTTTGAACCTTATATTTAGAGAATGAACATCAGTTCGGAAACGTATACGTTTATATAAGTATTGAGGAGATTTAAATAATATTATCCTACGATACAAGCTTGCAGCTTGGAGATGGCGTCACGAATGCATACTCAACCACTTAGACCCGGTTATTTTAAAAGATATTCGCTGGTAGTTACGAATTTCGAAAATTAAACGTAAACATGATTATTGCATTTTCTGTATTCGGTTTTGTTGAAATAGTTTAGAAATGAGTCATACATGGAGTCACAGAAATTAAAATGCGATAGAACCAAGGTATCACAAAGAAGGATTTTGACTTCCTTAATTAGAATTTTCCTGTTTGCATATATACTTTTGAGGAAGGTATATGCTCTTTGAAGACAGCTCTTTACGTGAGGTCAGTGTCCATGATCAACCCAAAATTTCGAGCTTGATCTATATTTCCAGAACAATATCTATATTATAAGTAGAAAGATATTTGTCTTTTAAATGTTTAGGCCCAGAAAGTAGAAGTTCAATTTTAGACGGATTTACTGTAAAAGAATGCTTTGATGAATAATCAACTAAAGCTGCCAAATCCTGATTAAAACAATTTGTTCCAGTTGCGAATTCATTTTCCCCAAATGAAATATACAGTTGAGTATCATCAGCATAGCAGTGAATGTTGCTATAGGTACAAGTACTTGTAGTTGAAACGGTATACAGTGTATATAACAGTGGCTGCAATATGGATCCCTGCGGAACACCTACCAGCAACGGTTAAGAAGTGGATAAAGCATCATCAATTTCAATACTGTACGTTAGTTCTTGTAAAAACTTTACAAAAAGCATACTACAGGATCCATACTGATGTATTTTCGGATGACCAACATTAGGAAGTGGTTAATTCTGTCAAACGCTTTGGAGAAATCAATAAGCGCCAAAAGTGTTAGTTTAGAGTTGTCTATAGCAGCAACTATGTCGTCGATAACACAAGTCAATTCTGTTTCACAACTATGATCGTGCCTAAACCCCGATTGCGTTAACGGTATTATGTTATTATCATTTAATTAAGCACGAAATTATCTAGACACAACTTATTCAATTATTTTTGATATAGATGGTAGAATGTTTATGGGACGAAGCATTTTAATATCAGTTGGATTAGCTCATTTGGATAATGGTGTCACAACAGCAGAAAATACACCTTCCAACAAACGTGTATTACCTATTTTGGTAATATAAGGAATGATGTATGAAAAAAACAACTTAATCACATCAGTACTAATACCATGGCTCCCAACTTACTTAGAAGACATTGATTTGATAATGTCACTGACTTCAGTATGAAGAAGAAGTGAGAATGAAAATTAATTTTCGAATAGCCGGTTTGTTTGATAAAAATGTTGCAATAGAAGCACATCGATATCATTATTGATGTTATTACAACAAAATAATTCCTTAATTTTTTCCACATTTTCAAAGAATCGGGTATGCAAGTATTTCTACTACTTACTATATGGTAACGTTTAAGATATCTCTAGATATTTTGTAACATAATTTTTTCCGTTTAATAGAATAATGTATCAATGCTGTATCTAAAATAGTCTAAAGTAAACAGTTGTAATTTTATTGGTACGAAATTAAATTGAAAAAATATTATGACAGTTAAAAATAAAAATACGGAGTATTTCATAACGAAATCTTGAATCAAAACGCATCGATATTGATACAATAGTGCTTGCGCGAGTTTATCACAAATGCTCATCGATTTCCGGTCGAACAGACAGTCACGTCGTAGCGCGAAACAAGTAAGCATGGCTGATAAGAAGAAGCGATGTGACTTTCGTATTCCTTAGGTGCTTGTAGCAGGGTCTCCAGGTACAGGGCATTTATCAATGCGCAAAGAATTGAACTAATTTAACCTTCAGTGACCTGAATTTTTAGATGTTCAATGTTACACTTATTTAGTAATTTGTTCTTTCAACTAAAAAAACTATATAATTAATAGAAACATATGTGAACCAATTTGCCAGATCTGATTCTTGGGGAATTTGAAATTATTAGTTGTTAATTTATAAAAAGAAACTTAATCTTTGACTATTTAAAAAGTAGATAATTATAACTTTGAAAATTGCTTATGATGCTAAAATATTTTGTACATATCTGTCTTATTAAACCAAGAGAATATTTATTCAGTTTTATTATAAATGTTAAATCAGTTTAGTAATTTTTATTGAGTGAGATTGATTTAAAAGAGATGAATGTAGTATGATGCTAAAATCCAATGAATATCCTAACATAAGTACCCTTAGTTGGTTTTGAGACGCAAACAGCTGTCTCCATTAATTTGTTTTAATATATTTATGCATTTATTACAGGTACTAACTGTTACGCTAGTAACAACCAATGTGTTAATACTTTGAAAGGTTTCTGCACTTTTCTTTCAGGTTTTTCTATCACAAAATATTACATTTAAAGGTGTAGTGGCGCCTGGCAAATCCGTCCTTTTAGAGACCCCTCCTGTGTCTCATCGAAATCCGCTGAAGTTAGAGTTCAGAGTTAGACCGAAAACCCCATAAAGGACCTTTGACGGACTACTTACATCTCATGTGTAATAAGAGTCTACGTAGTTCTCTCTGCGAGTCTCTTTGCCTTTATTGGGGAGAATATAATTATTTTCTATAAGAGAAAAAATAACATTACAATTTTTTGAATCACGATTGAAGCAAGATGTTAAAAAAGCCATTTTCAGCTCAATACCCGACACCAACAGCAACTTGTTTATTCCTTAGTTTGAAATGAATACAGCATTGTTCTGTTGTGAGTTCAATATTAATGCTAAAACCATTTAAGCAACATCTCACATAAATTGCTACGCCACCTCCCCTGATGCCTACCCGATCGTATCTGCATAGATGATATCCGTTTAATTCTATATAGCCCAGTAGAATGACTCGAAATTTGTCGATTTGGAGGAAATAATACTGACTGGGCTGAAACTTTGTAAACAGGTTTGTTTTAGGGTACTATTCAACATATTAAAATTCCCCACGTGTAGACGCTACGTTGCGGGCAGAGGATGGTCCAAAAGATCCAAAAAATTAGTTTTTCGCTAATAACTCGGAAAATATCAACTTTACGGAAATTATGTGGATATCAAAATTGCAACTTACAAAATCCCGCACAATTGCGTTTTATACTCAAGTCTGTATCACCAAATGAAGCAGAGATATAATTTTTTTAAACATCGGTAGTTTTGCGACGCAACCAAATCGCGTACGCGCGTCGCGCATTTTTCGCTAATATCTCGAAAATGGACTCTCGAATCGAGAAATGTTTTAAATAAAAGTTGTAGAGAAATCTAGTTACGAACAATTTCGTTTTTTATTCATTATCACATCTTTCAATGGCTTGAACAATAATAAAAATAAAATACTCTCATTTTATTAACCAATTGCTATTTTATTGCTTCGGACTCTTCTCAATCTTTAGTACCTACGTACAGTACTATCGGTCCTAAAATATCGTCCTATAGTACCAAACGATTCAGAAAGATCCCTAGAATAACTTCTGACACTTCAATAAGTACATAAAAATGGTTAAGGACACGTTTTTCCATCATTTCAGGCGACTCATAGTGATGATCTGCTACATACGTAAACTTACCTGTCCTTTGATACCCCAGTTTCCCATCACGATCCAAACAAAATTACATGCCACAAACTCCATTTTATAGGAAGTTCTATCAGCTTTAATTTCGGTCTTAAGAAGTTTTTTCGTAAAGTTAATAGAAACGAAGATATTTACAAAGAAAACGAATGCTAATGCAATTTTTCCATAATTTATCAAAAATACAGCAATATTCATAAACTTTTTTTTAAATAAAACATACTTTGCGAAGGAATTATACTACTCCAGCATGTTCATATATATATATATATATATATATATATATATATATATATATATGCTGTGAAACCTCTTGGATCACCTGGTCCGTTGATTTTCTTCTGTTAATCGCCTCGGCTGCTCCTCTAGATAGCTTTCATCCTCATACATAAAAAAACAAACATTCGAGCCCCACAGTTTGGGCGTCAAGAATGCTGTGAAACCTCCAAAATCCGTGAACTACGCTTTTCGCCTCGGCCGCTCACCTAATTTTATAAACCTCCTCATTCATAAAATTAAACAACACATTCCTACCACAAACATCAACGTTAACTCTATTTACATCAATATTCAGAATACATTAAATTTTCAAATTAAATTTCAGCATAAAATTCAGTTTTCAAAAAAAATTCAAGATTAATTTTATTATCATTTTAATGTGCATCCAGAATTAAAGTCCTTGTTGGATGCCTAGTAATTAATATAACAATATAAGCAGACCGGAGTCTGAGTATAAAGGGAGCATCTACCACCCCTTTACGTTAATTAACCAGGATCGTCTAATTGAGCTCAAAGACATACCCACATTTTCATCATATTCCCGAACATCAAAACAAAATACCCCTTTTGTCACCTATATATACGCCAAAACTGCCTACTTTTGTGTATACATTCGTCGTTGTAAATTTTGCTGATTGGTACAGTGAAACTAAATTTTATTACCTTGTATCTAAGTGCACTGAAGTACATTCATGTTAGCACGTAAATAACAAGCTATTTTGGAATCACTAAAATATACTAGCAAACTTTAAATTATTTAATCAAACTAAAATGCACGGTTTAATATCTTCAATCAAGTCGCGTATGTACGAGCTTTTAACGCATCGAATCGTCAAAAGTCTAAGAGGGCTTGTTTATCTTCATCTCGGTATATATAGCAAAAAGCCTGTCTGTCGGTCGAGTCTCTAAAACGGGTAATTCTAAAGAATTCCTCATTCTATGTTCCCAGTCTGTTGCTCGCACGTCGATTTTTACGAATTTTCACTCGCCCCATTCAAATCTCAGAAAATTTCCACACGGCACGCAAGCATGTCCGAGAAAAACTAATTGATTTTGTACAGAAATTGTTGTTCTACCTCTGATATTTGCATCCTATTTTTAACCAATTGTGACCCCCGTGACGTTGCTTAAATCCCGCCTTCTACAATATGTGTCTTTGCTTGACGCATTTTCTCTTTCCTTCTCTACCGTGTTCTTATTGGTGCAACTTGATATTCTTTATTATCGATTATTTTAGTCCACATGGAGTGTGAAATACCCAGCTTTAGCAATTCTCGTAACTATTATGCGACATTTTCCCCAAGATTCTTTGAAACATTAATTATCTGCAGAATTTACGCCGAATGTGATATTTAAACTACGCAGGTGTTCAAAATAATATTAATTCTCAGAGCTTTATTCCGTGGTATTTTAATCTTGGGTTTTTACAAGTTTCTATAGGTATTATATGTTATTAACGGTTTAATTAACTCCAATTAAAATTGATTTCTATCCTTTTCATTTTTAGCGAATACAACTTAAATATTAATTATTATACGTACACTTTGTTTTACTACCGGTTACTTAAAATAGGGTTAATTAATATAAACTTTGCACGTAATTTCTCTTTGTATAGGAATAATTACATTACACGCAGAGCTTTTCAATACTGCTTCTTTTGATATAAAGCGTCTTATAAATAATTTAAATTTCTTATTTTTACTGAAACAACCGAGTTTATTTATGCTTCATGGTTTTAATAACGCGTATTATTTAATGAAATTCCTTATACACGGTGATTAAAATTATTTGATGTGATTATTTAATTTTCTACCCTGGTCTAAATATGAGTAATATATATATATGAAGTAATGAAAATAAGATAAAATAAATTTTTGAAAAATTATTATCCACATACTATTGGACTAAAATGTTAATTTAACAAAAATTGTTTTTTTTTTTAATATTTAAACGCCTGTAACTCGTCAACGTTTCAATGAAAAAAGCTCCACGACGTCTCATTTTAAAGATAATTAAAATATCTTCAAGAAAAATACATAACATTACTGCCTTCAACCAATCAGAAGAAGTTATTTTCCAAAATGCGCTCATAAATGACATTTTTTCAGGTTTTTTGCTCTTAACTTCAAGCTATATTTACCAAAATGGATTCATGCATACATCAACATGTTCAAAATTTTATTTGTTTCTACTTACATTATACATACTGTATGTGTACGACCTATACTTTCAGAGTTAATACCGATTTTTACATGCAAAAAATCCACTATCAACATAAAAAAATTGTCTTTAATAACTCGGCGAACTTGGATCGTACAGAAATGAATAAAAACAAAATTGTTTGTAATTAAGATTCTCTACAACTTATACTTAAAAGATTTTTCGATTCGAGAGTCCATTTTCGAGATATTAGGGGAAAATGCGCGACACGCGTACGCGTTTTCGTTGCGTCGCAAAACTACTGATGTTTAAAAAAATTATATATCTGCTCCATTTGGTCGTATAGGCTTGAATAACAAACGAAATTGTGCAGAATTTTGTGAGCTACAATTTTAATATTAACATAAATTTCCGTAAAGTTGATATTTTCCGAGTTATTTGTGAAAAACTGATTTTTTTGGACCTTTTGGACCCTCTCCTGCCCGCAACGTAGCGTCTAGACATGCGGACTTTCAATATATTAAATAGTACCCTAGAACAGCCCAGTCAGTATTATTACCTCCAAATTTGTCATTTTACTGGCCTAATAGTGGAGTTTCTGATTTGATTTGTTAACCATGATTCTCTTATGGTAAATATAACTATATTTTGTTGCAGAATGATATCTTTTACTTTTCTGAATGAAGATAATAATGATCTATTTTTAAGTAATCAATTGTGCGTCTCATTGACAAGTGTGCTTTTGTTGTGTGGTTATTAATGCATTTTTGTATGGGATTACACCGATTTTGCGAATGTGCGGTTTGCTTTTATGTTATTAATTTACTCGAGGTTTGAGTATTATCATCACTTTGATGATCGATTTATATGCGACGAACATTGCTTTAATTCTTTATCAATTTGTCTACAACGCCCTAGTAGGTAGGCTACCTTTGTTCTGGCCCACAATCGTTCAGTTTTACATGTATTTTTCCAGAAGAAAATCTCAGGTCCGTTTTGCAAATTTTTGTACCCTACAAGGTCTTCCATTTAAATCACGAGAAGTTATTATGGAGGGTTACTTTCACTCCGTCGCCTCTTCCGTCCTATTCTTGCCTCGATCAATAGGAGATGCCCTAGGTAAGAATAAATCAATAAATAAATAAAAATGTATTAATTAAGGTATACATAATATTAATTAATATTTTTCATATACCCTCATTTACAATATAGGATTATTTTGTACGTATATTTTATATGTACTGCATAGATTTAAAAATAGTTACACATTTAAACTATATTCACATATCTTTAACAACTAAAATAGAATCGTAGTAGAATATCAATCAAGTGATTGAGGATCATGGTATTTAAAATTTTATATGCATAACGTACAATAACTATATGTAAAACTTATATCATAAAAATAGATAACATATAACGTAGTCTAATTGGTATCCACAATTGAATAATAGCCAAACGGCACTGTTAAATAAGACACAAGAATTAAATGACATTTGTTATCGTGCGGACTTAGAACAAGCTTCTCTTAAGCGATAATTTAGAGATGATGTTTGGACGATTGGGTTAAGTTTTGCACTACAAATACCCTTTTAAAATCTTTTACGTAACCAACACAATCATCAAAGGTAATTCTATTTCTTATTATACAGCTTTTAATTCTTTTTATATTCTTAATAACATCGAAGTCGTGTGTAATAAATAATTTTCTTCTTCAGTGTGTACAGCTCCTTCTTCAGCTGAACATAAAATCCTTGTCGCGTGCATCTTTGATCGTATTCGAATAAAATCAGTCTCTCACTATTTTCATCTTTTATCATTCCGAATACTTTCTTATTAAATTGTAGAATTTTATAAACGTTGTTAAAAGGATAGCTTGACGTGTCAAAATATTGCCAAGAATATCGCCTCTTGGTTTCATACGGATCGTAAACTTTGGCTCCATATCTACCAACCTAGTTTTGTACAAGCTTCGCAGTACAACGTTTTCGTATACCTTCCATTGTTTTGCCAAAGGTTGCATTATTCATTAACTTAAACAAGTTCTTCTCAAATTCATTCTTTGCACATTTCCAAAGCTCAGTATTTGGGTCGATGTAGAATTTTAGCCAATAGCTTTGCTTAAATCCTAGCACTCGATGAATTACTAATAATTTAAGTCTATTTGTCAAAGCTTTCTGAAGCGTTATCAGGAACTGATAACACACCTATGTTGGTGCTCCCCTATTCAAAACCACCGTAGAGCAAAGGCTGGCTCATTGCCCATTCGTATTGGTTATTAAATACACATCTGGTTTGGAAAGATCATACGCTGGTAAATATTCACTGTTAGCAGAAGCTCATCGTTCCAAACGTACTTGACTCAGACCTCTACGTATACCCTGTTCGATAAACAATGATTGATCAATATCAGTCAACAACTCAAGTTCATCCCCCGTATACTTTAACATTGCATCGCACTAAACCCTGGTAAAGTATAATAGTGGGCGGGGTTAAGGTCATATGTCAAATAGGGGAATTGTTCCAAAACTTCGGCCAATAGAATCACATCTGTTTTGAAGTATAAATCAGAATACTGTCCCAAACTCAGAATATTAAATGCCACCCAAACTTTCTGAGCGTGTGCATACTGCCTCTTAGTAATTCCTTTATCTCCTAGCTTGTAAAAGTCTTGTTGACTACGCAATGATGCATAATCCAGTTCTTCAAACGAATCAACAATATCGTATGGATAGACATCTTTTCTAGTTAACAGTTCAAACTGCTCATCATCTATTTGCAAAAATTCACTTTTTATAAATGGATGTTTGTTCAGCTAAGAACCTAATGTTTCCAAAGATGAGCTCATATAGCGAAAGCTATCGATAAATCTGTAGCTGATCAAGTTCTCAGGAGCATGTTTTGTGAAGCAGATATTTTTATCTTTGGTTACTGGCAGCACGTCTACACGACCATCCAAATCAGTGGCGATGCTTTTAATTATGAATTAATTGTCATAACTATTAAAATTATGAAAAATAATGGAAATTGTACCACGATCCATATGAAACCATGAGGCGAGGTTCCTTGCAATACTTTGACAGGTCTGACTTACCTTTCTAACAACTTTTATGGAATTCCACAACTTAGCAAGAAAGTATTGAGAATGATGAAAACATTAGGAAACTTATGACTGATTTATTGGATTACCATCAAAGGTATACGTGATCAGAATTTTATGTTCAGCAAAGAAGAAAGAGCTGCACACTATAAAGACGAGCAATCATTTGTTACCCACGACTTTGATGATACTAAAAAAATTAAATAAATTAAAAGATTTATAATAAGGAACAGAAATGCCTTTGATGATTGTGTTTGCTGCGTAGAAGATTTTAAAAGAATATTTCTAACGCAAAACTTAATCCGATCGTCCAAGCATTATGTCTACACTATCGCTCAAGAGAAGCTTGCTTTAAGTCCGCACAATAACGAACGTCATTTAATTGCTGGGCGATATTTAACTTTATCGCTTGAACATAATTCAATCATGGTCACAAATTAGCCTATGCTATATATCATCTATTTTTATGATATACGTTTTTACATATAGTTAGTGTATGTTAAGTTTATGCAATTTTTTCTACTACTATCTAGTTATGTATTTCTTATGCATTTAAGAATAGGTCAATATAAGTGCTCATTATTCTGTAGGGTATATGGATTCATAATCCAACATCTTTAACCGATCAGGAACATCCAAGTTATGAATTATTATTATAATCCAACACCTCTGACCAATCAGTACAAACCTCCATTTCTTATAATCCGCGACGTAAAATTTTCGTATCATGCGAAGTAGACTGTTACACTTTGGCAAATAAATTTTTGCTTGTCAATATTTGTGCCATTAATTTAAACGTATAGAAAATATCAAATAATGAAGCTTTGTGTAGTCATGGGAAAGGTATAGCAGTCTACTCGCGAGTTATTACCGTTACTCATTCGGATTACGCCGCTCCCCATAACGGGGTCGCGGCGCAAACCTTCCGAATGGGTAATGGCTATCATAACTTGCTCGTTGAATAATATACTATTAAATATATGGAGCACATATAAAATATACGCATAAAATAATCCTATATTGTAAATGACAATATATGAAAAATATGGATTGCTACCATGTACATTCCATTTATTAAATTTTTATTCATTGATTTATTCCTACCTGGGCTTTATGATATCTTATGCTTGGCATTTCCTACTGTTCGAGTGGAGAATATGGCGGAAACAGTGTAGGAGTGAATTTTAAGTGAAAGTAACCGACTTCACGTGATTTGAGTGGATGGCTTTGCAGGATACAAAAATTTGCAAAACGGACCTCAGCTTTTCATATGGAGAAATACATGTAAAAATGGACGATTTTGCGAAATATCAAAGGTACCCCACCTGCTCGTCCTGAGGTTAGGAGATATTAAATTTATGCTTCTTTGCTATTTTACTAAATAGGCAAGTTAATCATCATTTTGGTTTTATTGCAATGTCCTAGTTCGACTGGACCAGTTACAAAGTAGAGAGCAACCGGAGCATTCCATCGTTGAAAAGTTGTAACGTAGCAGGTCAGAGGATAAAATACAGTAAAAAGTTGTTAGGTATGATGAAGTTATAAATAGGATACTACCAAATTAAAAAAACTTTTAAAACTATTTCTTAATATTGATGATATTTTAGCCATTATGAAATTTAAACTTTCATTTTCAAAAGAACACCATACCAGTTACTGTTATGGTTGGAATGTCTTCTGAAACACGTGGAGAACCCCAGTGGAAGAAGAGCTGCGTTAAAGACTAACACGCAATGGCTTTAGTGCACGTCTCCTTTGCAGCAGCGGACAGTAACTAGAAAAATGGAACCATAAGATACTAGATATCTTTGAGGAACCCGAATGACATTGTATAGTAGTTGTATAAATAAAAGTTGTAACACGCCGACTTCAGGAACGAGAAAAGGAAGACGAATTCAGAAATTTATGAACTAGTCCCTATAAAAACCGAGCCAAAATTAAGAATTGGGATAGGATTAACAGGCACAGGGAAAGAAAAGGGAAAAAAAAAACCTAACCAAAATAAACCATACCGGAAGGCAGCAGTGGGAAAAAACCCGCCCGCTCCAGCTAGCGGCTTGCGGTGCAGTGACGAAGACAGAAAACAAGGAATGTTAAGAACTATATATATTAAATTGCAACAATAAACGATCTTTATATAGTACTCTTACAATACTACCATATCATAGAGATATCATAAAGATAATCTTCTTTGTTTAGCAACAGTTAAAATTTAGACGTCAACTTTATAAATATTGTTTTGACAATTGCAACTATGTTGACACCCTTACAAGACAAATCTTTGCTACGTACATTGACGTAACCTAAAAAAACCAATAAAAAGAAAGAAAGGATGACCGGGCTCAATCGGTGAGTGGGCGGGGCTTTTACCTATAGATAAATTAAAACGAAACCTGAAATAAATAGAGAGAAAATTTATATACACTCACTCATTCACACTCAGAACAAAACATACAAAAAAAGAACTTATAATTGAACAAAATATTTACAGAACACAGTAAAAAATTATTCATGAAAATGGCGAGCTGTAGTTTTTAGGTAATTACTCCCAGACATTATTTATTTAAAAAAAACAAACGCAACCCTAAAAACCACAGCTCTAGATCATCGTAACTATAAACTTAACCTATATTTACAAACATAATGGCAACAACATTTTCAAACGTGCCAGCAAGTCATTAAACCGTTTTACATTAATAAGTAGTATATTTTTAGTGATTTATAACTAAATAGTAAAGCATTAATAAAAGAGCAGTTTTACCGTTTACCTTATGCAGGTAATTGGTGTTACCGGTGCTATGCTCTAGACATTACTCTAAGCGGTAAAAAGCATGGTTCAGGTGGGAGTAGATATTAAAAATTTAATCTAAATATTGAGCGCCACTACATTCGGAAGAAAGGGGAATGTAGAACCCATAAATTGGCTACAACAATGAAATATCTGAAATAAATTACAAGATTAATAACATAACACATGAGGCAGCAGTTTGCTCCTCCAATATGTTTCAAAATGACATAAATGGAAAGTACCTTTTTATACTTAAAGAAAATTTTTATACCTTTTTTCTTTGAAATAAAAATGTTCTAAGTTTCTTAAAAAAGTATAATGTAACATAATATCTTTTGACAATTCATATGTTATCACAAAAAAATTGAACGTATTTATGATTCAGAGATTAAAAGAAAATTCTTTAAAAAGATAACTTAGCATTCTTTAATTATGCTTTTATAAATTTTAAATTCCACATTAATAATGGATTTTAATGTTTAGTTCTAATTAATATGTAACAAAATTTATGACATGTAGAAATCGGATCCGTTACCTACTTACAATTTGACTGAATAGATATTAAAATTCATGAATAGAGTAAGTAAATGAACAACGTTTCCTACTCAGATGATAGCAGAGGTAAAATTATACCTAAACAGAAGATTTTAAATCAGTAACGTGATATATGCAAGTTACATATCTAATTAAGTTGAAGTATAAATTTTCATAAACGAAAACAATACATAATGATGAACTCGTAAGAGTATTAGAATGTCGCTCTTTAATCATAACAATAAATAAACAATTTAAAGCTTCATTTGATAGCTGTTATATCCAATTATACCATGGCTCCCAACTTACTTAGAAGACATTGATATGATAATGTCACTGACTTCAGTATGAAGAAGTAGTGAGAATGAAAATTAATTTTCGAATAGCCGGTTTGTTTGATAAAAATGTTGCAATTGAAGCACATCGATATCATTATTGATGTTATTACAACAAAATAATTCCTTAATTTTTTCCACATTTTCAAAGAATCGGGTATGCAAGTATTTCTACTACTTACTATATAAAATTAAATAAAAACCCTTAACCACAAAAAATATTTAAATTACTAAATACGTATTTCGACCACTATGTGGCCATCATCAGTAGAAAACCTGTAATTAAAAAAAAAAAAAAAAAGAGCTGTTCTGGAACACTTCAGAGGATATTCTCCTCACCACTTAGGCTGAAGTGAACCTTCCCAACCTATAATTTACTATATTGTTGCTTTAAACACTATCGAGAATATTCTCCTCACCCGCAGGCTGGTGTTCTCAACAACAAACAAGTGAATTGTGACATTATAACTTAAATCTACTTAATTTATACTAATTCTAAACCTACTGAAGCGGAACCAGTTTAATCTTGCTTTCTCATTGGTTGTTGACCAATAGGGAAAGCAAAGCAGATGACTCTATTGGCCCTTTATCGGTGTTTAAGAGGGGTCCTTTATGTTTAACAATTTTAATTGATTCATAGGCATTTAAGGAGGAAAACGTTGGTACCGCTTTTAACAATTTAACATTTTCTAGTTTAACGGGGTGGCTGGTTTCAAATATATGTTTGGCGACCTGAGACCTTTCATATTTACCATATTTGAAGTGAGCATTGTGTTCTTTAAATCTTGTTGTTATATTCCTCTTGGTCTGACCAATATATTTTTAAAACACCCTGGCCCTGCACAACTAATTTCATAAATCCCCAACTTTTGCAATTTTTCCACCTTGTCTTTTGGATTACCTAGCAAATCTTTAATTTTATTAGTATTAGTGAAAGCAATTTTGAAATTACACTGTTTGAATATTTTATCAAGACCCTTTGTGGTTTTGTGAAACGGAAGTTTAACATATTTAACATTATCGTTAGAGGTGGTTGATTGCAAAGTCGTTGATTTACGAATGTTGATCCTATTTTACACTTTCTAAAAATATTATCTATAATATCAGAAGAGAAACCATTGTAATTCGCTATTTGTTTAATAAGAGCAAATTCCTTATTAAATCTGTTTTTATTTAAAGGAAATTCAATAATCTATTAATTAAAAAGTTAAATGAAGCCAACTTATGTTGTATGCTATGATTAGAGGAAGACAAAATAAAGCGATTTACATTGGCTTCTTTTCTATAAATGTCAAATTCTAATTTATTACCATTTCTAATTACTAATGTATCTAAAAGGGTAATTGTCCATTATTCTCTAGTTCATACGTAAATTTTATGCTTTGAAATTTTGAATTCATTTCTTTAAGAAAATCATCAACATTTGATTTAGAAGTGTCAAAAACTGCAAAAATATCATCCACGTACCTTAACCATATTCTTGGGAAGTATTTGGAGTTTTCTTTTAACTCGGTTTCAAAACGAGACATAAATAAATTTGCTATGAAAGGTGATAAGCTATTTCCCATTGCTGTGCCTTCATGTTGTTCGTACAACTTGTTGTTGAATTGAAAACAGTTCTGGGACATGCAATGCGAAACAAGCTTGATATAGTCCTCAACTTTATCAGCATCAATATCTCTATCTATAAGAACATCCTTTAAATATGTTAAAGTACGTGGTATTGGAACACTAGGGAATAATGAACAGACATCAAATGAAATTAAGATTTCGTTCTCTTCTAATGTGATATTTTTAATTTTATTAATGAACTCTAAAGAGTTTTGTACAGACAAACTATTAAACTTTAAATTCTTAAATTCATTTGACAGCCATCGTGATAAATAGTAAGTCGGTGAGTTGATACCTGAAACTATTGGTCTCATCGATTTATTATTTTTGTGAATCTTTGGTAAACAGTAAAGCTTTGGCATTTCAGGATTTGAAATTGTTAATTTTAATTTTAGTGTGGGCGAAATTAGGTTTGGACATTCTTTCAAAACAGACTGTGTTGATTTAATCATTTTATTTAAAGGAACTTCATTTTTACGTTTTTGACTATTGGTCTGTAAGGACCCTCAGACAGCAAAGTCTCTACTCTATCAACATAGTCTTGTTTATCCAGAATAACCAACCTATTCCCTTATCAGCCTTTAAATAATAACAATTCTTTTGTCGTAAATTTTAATAATCAGATGATCTTTCCTTGTTTGTTCTGAGACATTCCTTGCGCAAGTGCGTAAGTTGTTCGAAAGTTGAATTTTGCACGCGTTTCTAATAAAGTTTTTGAATTGTCATCTAATTTTGAAATGGATTTTCAATGCCAGCAATAATGTCTTCCAAAGGAGTTTTCAAATGATCTACTCCAAATTTTAGGCCTCGATCAAGGAAAGTCAACTCTTCATTATTAAAGATTTTCGACGATTCGTTAACAACTATTGACTCTAATTGAGGTGAAGTAATTTCCAGTTTTTTAGGAGGTACATTGACATTGTGTTTCTTTAAAAGAAACTTCAACTTAGTGTTTTGACTATTAATTTTGTCTAACAATTTATGATTGTTGACTTCAAATACAAATCTCTGGAAATTATTCCATTCCTGAAAACCGGACTCGGATAAATTGCACGTTAGTGCTAGGTGCGATTTATACGTTTCCAGTTCCAATCTACTAAGCTTACTGTACAGATATTTTATTTCCAAATTAAGCCACTTATCTTTTGCAAAATTGATTATTGCGTTACTACGTTTACAATTACTGCTGATTTTTACGTTAATGAAATTTGGAAAAACTTTGTGGGCTTTACAACTTTTTAGAAATCGAATATCTGCTTTTACAGAACTAATTTTAAGAACTAAGCTCCGATACCTATTATGTTCCGAAGACCGGGAAGTCATAGTTAATAATCTATAGGAACACTGTGGCACGATTTAAATAAAATTAAATAAAAACCCTTAACCACAAAAAATATTTAAATTACTAAATACGTATTTCGACCACTATGTGGCCATCATCAGTAGAAAACCTGTAATTAAAAAAAAAAAGCTGTTGTTCTGGAACACTTCAGAGGATATTCTCCTCACCACTTAGGCTGAAGTGAACCTTCCCAACCTATAATTTACTATATTGTTGCTTTAAACACTATCGAGAATATTCTCCTCACCCGCAGGCTGGTGTTCTCAACAACAAACAAGTGAATTGTGACATTATAACTTAAATCTACTTAATTTATACTAATTCTAAACCTACTGAAGCGGAACCAGTTTAATCTTGCTTTCTCATTGGTTGTTGACCAATAGGGAAAGCAAAGCAGATGACTCTATTGGCCCTATATCGGTGTTTAAGAGGGGTCCTTTATGTTTAACAATTTTAATTGATTCATAGGCATTTAAGGAGGAAAACGTTGGTACCGCTTTTAACAATTTAACATTTTCTAGTTTAACGGGGTGGATGGTTTCAAATATATGTTTGGCGACCTGAGACCTTTCATATTTACCATATTTGAAGTGAGCAATGTGTTCTTTAAATTTAATATCTACTGATGATGGCCACATAGTGGTCGAAATACGTATTTAGTAATTTAAATATTTTTTGTGGTTAAGGGTTTTTATTTAATTTTATTTAAATCGTGCCACAGTGTTCCTATAGATTATTAACTATGACTTCCCGGTCTTCGGAACTTAATAGGTATCGGAGCTTAGCTCTTAAAATTTGTTTTGTAAAAGCAGATATTCGATTTCTAAAAAGTTGTAAAGCCCACAAAGTTTTTCCAAATTTCATTAACGTAAAAATCAGCAGTAATTGTAAACGTAGTAACGCAATAATCAATTTTGCAAAAGATAAGTGGCTTAATTTGGAAATAAAATATCTGTACAGTAAGCTTAGTAGATTGGAACTGGAAACGTATAAATCGCACCTAGCACTAACGTGCAATTTATCCGAGTCCGGTTTTCAGGAATGGAATAATTTCCAGAGATTTGTATTTGAAGTCAACAATCATAAATTGTTAGACAAAATTAATAGTCAAACCACTAAGTTGAAGTTTCTTTTAAAGAAACACAATGTCAATGTACCTCTAAAAACTGGAAATTACTTCACCTCAATTAGAGTCAATAGTTGTTAACGAATCGTCGAAAATCTTTAATAATGAAGAGTTGACTTTCCTTGATCGAGGCCTAAAATTTGGAGTAGATCATTTGAAAACTCCTTTGAAGACATTATTGCTGGCATTGAAAATCCATTTCAAAATTAGATGACAATTCAAAAACTTTATTAGAAACGCGTGCAAAATTCAACTTTCGAACAACTTACGCACTTGCGCAAGGAATGTCTCAGAACAAACAAGAAAAGATCATCTGATTATTAAAATTTACGACAAAAGAATTGTTATTATTTAAAGGCTGATAAGGGAATAGGTTGGTTATTCTGGATAAACAAGACTATGTTGATAGAGTAGAGACTTTGCTGTCTGAGGGTCCTTACAGACCAATAGTCAAAAACGTAAAATGAAGTTCCTTTAAATAAAATGATTAAATCAACACAGTCTGTTTTGAAAGAATGTCCAAACCTAATTTCGCCCACACTAAAATTAAATTAACAATTTCAAATCCTGAAATGCCAAAGCTTTACTGTTTACCAAAGATTCACAAAATAATAAATCGATGAGACCAATAGTTTCAGGTATCAACTCACCGACTTACTATTTATCACGATGGCTGTCAAATGAATTTAAGAATTTAAAGTTTAATAGTTTGTCTGTACAAAACTCTTTAGAGTTCATTAATAAAATTAAAAATATCACATTAGAAGAGAACGAAATCTTAATTTCATTTGATGTCTGTTCATTATTCCCTAGTGTTCCAATACCACGTACTTTAACATATTTAAAGGATGTTCTTATAGATAGTGATATTGATGATGAGAAAGTTGAGGACTATATCAAGCTTGTTTCGCATTGCATGTCCCAGAACTGTTTTCAATTCAACAACAAGTTGTACGAACAACATGAAGGCACAGCAATGGGAAATAGCTTATCACCTTTCATAGCAAATTTATTTATGTCTCGTTTTGAAACCGAGTTAAAAGAAAACTCCAAATACTTCCCAAGAATATGGTTAAGGTACGTGGATAATATTTTGCAGTTTTGACACTTCTAAATCATATGTTGATGATTTTCTTAAAGAAATGAATTCAAAATTTCAAAGCATAAAATTTACGTATGAACTAGAGAATAATGGACAATTACCCTTTTAGATACATTAGTAATTAGAAATGGTAATAAATTAGAATTTGACATTTATAGAAAAGAAACCAATGTAAATCGCTTTATTTTGTCTTCCTCTAATCATAGCATACAACATAAGTTGGCTTCATTTAACTTTTTAATTAATAGATTATTGAATTTCCTTTAAATAAAAACAGATTTAATAAGGAATTTGCTCTTATTAAACAAATAGCGAATTACAATGGTTTCTCTTCTGATATTATAGATAATATTTTTAGAAAGTGTAAAATAGGATCAACATTCGTAAATCAACGACTTTGCAATCAACCACCTCTAACGATAATGTTAAATATGTTAAACTTCCGTTTCACAAAACCACAAAGGGTCTTGATATAAAATATTCAAACAGTGTAATTTCAAAATTGCTTTCACTAATACTAATAAAATTAAAGATTTGCTAGGTAATCCAAAAGACAAGGTGGAAAATTGCAAAAGTCGGGGATTTATGAAATTAGTTGTGCAGGGCCAGGGTGTTTTCAAAATATATTGGTCAGACCAAGAGGAATATAACAACAAGATTTAAAGAACACATTACTCACTTCAAATATGGTAAATATGAAAGGTCTCAGGTCGCCAAACATATATTTGAAACCAGCCACCCCGTTAAACTAGAAAATGTTAAATTGTTAAAAGCGGTACCAACGTTTTCCTCCTTAAATGCCTATGAATCAATTAAAATTGTTAAACATAAAGGACCCTCTTAAACACCGATAAAGGGCCAATAGAGTCATCTGCTTTGCTTTCCCTATTGGTCAACAACCAATGAGAAAGCAAGATTAAACTGGTTCCGCTTCAGTAGGTTTAGAATTAGTATAAATTAAGTAGATTTAAGTTATAATGTCACACCACTTGTTTGTTGTTGAGAACACCAGCCTGCGGGTGAGGAGAATATCCTCGATAGTGTTTAAAGCAACAATATAGTAAATTATAGGTTGGGAAGGTTCACTTCAGCCTAAGTGGTGAGGAGAATATCCTCTGAAGTGTTCCAGAACAACAGTTGTTTTTTTTAATTACAGGTTTTCTACTGATGATGGCCACATAGTGGTCGAAATACGTATTTAATAATTTAAATATTTTTTGTGGTTAAGGGTTTTTATTTAATTTTATATAGTAAGTAGTAGAAATACTTGCTGTATCTAAAATAGTCTAAAGTATACAGTTGTAATTTTATTGGTGCGAAATTAAATTGAGAAAATATTATCACAGTTAAAAATAAAAATACGGAGTATTTCATAACGAAATCTTGAATCAAAACGCATCGATATTGATACAATAGTGCTTGCGCGAGTTCATCACAAATGCTCATCGATTTCCGGTCGAACAGACAGTCACGTCGTAGCGCGAAACAAGTAAGCATGGCTGATAAGAAGAAGCGATGTGACTTTCGTATTCCTTAGGTGCTTGTAGCAGGGTCTCCAGGTACAGGGCATTTATCAATGCGCAAAGAATTGAACTAATTTAACCTTCAGTGACCTGAGTTTTTAGATGTTCAATGTTACACTTATTTAGTAATTTGTTCTTTCAACTAAAAAAACTATATAACTAATAGAAACATATGTGAACCAATTTGCCAGATCTGATTCTTGGGGAATTTGAAATTATTAGTTGTTAATTTATAAAAAGAAACTTAATCTTTGACTATTTAAAAAGTAGATAATTATAACTTTGAAAATTGCTTATGATGCTAAAGTATTTTGTACATATCTGTCTTGTTAAACCAAGAGAATATTTATTCAGTTTTATTATAAATGTTGAATCAGTTTAGTAGTTTTTATTGAGTGAGATTGATTTAAAAGAGATGAATGTAGTATGATGCTAAAATCCAATGAATATCCTAACATAAGTACCCTTAGTTGGTTTTGAGACGCAAACAGCTGTCTCCATTAATTTGTTTTAATATATTTATGCATTTATTACAGGTACTAACTGTTACGCTAATAACAACCAATGTGTTAATACTTTGAAAGGTTTCTGCACTTTTCTTTCAGGTTTTTCTATCACAAAATATTACATTTAAAGGTGTAGTGGCGCCTGGAAAATCCGTCCTTTTACAGACCCCTCCTGTGTCTCATCGAAATCCGCTGAAGTTAGAGTTCAGAGTTAGACCGAAAACCCCATAAAGGACCTTTGACGGACAACTTACATCTCATGTGTAATAAGAGTCTACGTAGTTCTCTCTGCGAGTCTCTTTGCCTTTATTGGGGAGGATATAATTATTTTCTATAAGAGAAAAAATAACATTACAATTTTTTGAATCACGATTGAAGCAAGATGTTAAAAAAGCCATTTTCAGCTCAATACCCGACACCAACTGCAACTTGTTTATTCCTTAGTTTGAAATGAATACAGCATTGTTCTGTTGTGAGTTCAATATTAATGCTAAAACCATTTAAGCAACATCTCACATAAATTGCTACGCCACCTCCCCTGATGCCTACCCGATCGTATCTGAATAGATGATATCCGTTTATTTCTAGGGATGGACTCGGGCTCGGGCTTTCGGGCCGTCCGGCCCGAGCCCGGCCCGATTTCGGGCTCGAATCCGGGCCGGGCCGTTGACTACTTTATTCGGGCCGGGCCCGGACCGGCCCTATCTTTTTTCGGGCCGGGCCGGGCCAAACGACTCGGGCCGGCCCGACCTTTTCGGGCCGAAAAACGCACGAGTAGATACTCCATCGTCCCTTCACTTCTATCTTACATTAAGTAAGTAAACGTTCTTAACTATATTTTCACATAGTGTCTTCATGAACCCATTAATAATCAGTTTTTCGTCTTGTTTAGTGTAAAGGAAACGTGATATTATAACTCGCTTCTTATACCGAATATTTTTTCTAGTCCTATTTAATGTTCCTCATGTTGTATTTTAGGCAAGTTAAAGATGCTCAGGAACATCAAACTAGGTGATTTATTCATAATTCAAAAGTTTGCACGATTTATATTATGTATATGTATATACTCTAAATCTCAATCATGCGGCAAACGTCGATATTATCAATCACGTGTATAATTTATGTCTACCGCCTAAAACACTAGAGAGTTATTGCAAAGTTCATTTTACCAATTTTTTAATAAAGTTTTCCCTTATTTGACATTTACACATGCGCAATTACACCTTTAATATTCTTCTTAATTTTCTTTGGGAATTAAACCACTTATATTTTTTATCTACTCCTATTTAATTATAATAACATTATTCATATACTTTTGAACAAGTAATAGTGTTCATAATTAAACACCGTGAGTTATGAGCGCGAGTTATAATAACTCACGCTTCCAGCTTATATTTCTATTTAATTACCTACCAAAAATATCAAAGTAGCCATGCTCATTGACATTTACGTAATGTCAAACAAATTTGTACTATAATTTTTTTTAAATAATCTTGATTACATGTGTTTATTAAAACTTGTTACTGTGCTTATAGTCGTAGATAAAGTATAGTATTCAACATACGGTAATGGCAATAACTCACTTGATGAATTACGGCACTCGCCTTCGGCTCGTGCCGCAAACTTCATCTGCGTGAGTTATTACCTACATTACCGTATGTTGAATAATATACTATTAAAATCAACTTTATTTACGTTTCGATCCATAACCTAGGATCGTTGTCAAAATAATAAAAACTTCAAGTTTGACATTTATGACATAAATATAAGTGGTTTAATTCCCAAAGAAAATTAAGAAGAATGTTAAACAAACCACAACAAACATACAGGAGTATTTACACCTTCAATGTTTGTACTTTATTAAAATACAGGACACCTTTATTTAATTTAAACACAGGCAGGGAATGCTTTTATTTAAGGCGCCTTAATTTTGACATATGCCAAATGCCTAACGTACAAACTTACATTTAATTGTCTGCTTTGTGTATAAATATAGCGAAATAAATGGTTTTTTGTAGTGTTGTTTCTGTAATTAAATTTAGAAATATAATGTCCAAGTTTATAACACGAAAAGATATAAAACGTCAACGCTCTAAATACGAGGATGCTGTTTTGAAATGCTTTTCCTAGAAGTAAACTGTAAAATCCTTTTGAAAACGGATATGCTATATGCTTGGAAAGAAGTAAAACAGTGTCTTGAAGTAAACTCAAAAGTATTCCGTGAAAACACTTTGACAACACATACAAATGTCATCGAATCAGTGGGAAATAAAAGACTCAAATAATAAAAAAAGGTTCATCTTTGTGTGAATACAATTTCTTTGATTTTTTCCAATATAGTTAAACATGTAGATCACCTTATCACAAAAGAGATTAATTCTTTATTCATTTTTAAAACATAACCTATAGATATAGAATACTAAACATATATGTCAGAATAAAGAGTAAGGGAAAAAACACTTGCACTAACACTCCTTTAGATTGGATGCAAACTTTTAAAAAAGGATACTTTATTTGAAGATTCTTTTAATAAAATCTGCTTGGAATGAGTTTGCAACAACTCTCTAATTTCAAGTAGGTAATTTTAGTAAAATTCTTTGAAGTAGAAACGGCAAAATAAAGCGGACGCAAATTTATTATAAAGGTTATAAGGTGCGTTAAGCGTACAATTTCATAAACATTGAAAATTGCTAAACATTTTGTACCTTTGTTACCTATTTTTAGGATTTTTTAACGAATTGATACGTTTATTTTCAGCATAAATTAATTACCCTATTTTTCTCCCTTATTAATTCAATACCCGCTCGAATAATTCTGTTTCTACTGTTAAATCCTTCAACATAATTAATAATAAACACGCTCTCGAATACATTTCTCAACTTAAATCTAGTTGCTTTGAAACGACAAGTTTATGCAACAACTAAATAGTTATATCCTGTTTCAGGTACCCGTTATCTTGGTATACATTACGACCGCCTACAATGATTTTCTCTATTGTTTCAATGTACAAACTTGTTGAAATAAGGTCGCACACTATCTGATAAAACCCGGGTTTACCAGTTTTAATCGCGCTTCGATAAGCGAGGATTTGCAGTTAGAATTCGTGTTATTTGAACCATTGTTAAATTTGCGTCTACAGCTTGTACGTCGACATATTTTCTACATTATTATTCACCGTATTTGAAAAGCAGTGCACGTCTGTTTATTTTCTGTTCGACAACTAGGTGTCTTGCGTGGATTGCTTCTTTTAGCTGGACACCAAATGCGTTCTTCCTTTCTGTAGACCAACTGCTTTTGTCCGTAGGTCGTTGCTGTAGTTACGATGCTAGGGTGAATGAATCCTGAATACCGCGGCGTTTCTGTGTTGACTCACTCTCGACGGTTTTCAAGCTAAGTATCCGGACACCTAGAGGTATGCAACTCGTTTCCTTTTCTGTGTTGTGTCAATGGGATATTCCGTATCAACATTTGGTGTAGTTATGTGACAAGAAACGTCACATTGTAGAACTATTGTTCGTTGCTGCTAATCGATATTATCGCTCTACATGTGTGATGCACCTGTGTTAAAAGTATTGGACAGACACACGCTTATTCCTTTGTACTGATTAGTTTATTTTACAAACGGTACTATGTACAATTTAAAAGATATCTGACAAAAGCTCCCACACGTTAATTCTTTCCTACTAATTAGTTATTTTAGAAAAGTATTAGGTGAAACTTTAAAAATGCTTGACAAAAGCTCTCACAGGTTTATTTACTACTGATTAATTTTATTTTGTGTAAATACGAGATGCGCACTTCGTATCTAATGTACTAAATTGTTCATATCACCTAACTGTTTGCTTTCAAATAGTAACGCTTAATTTATTGCTCTTGCTTGTTTGTACAGAATCCGTTATTTATTTTATTTGTTAATAGATCATCGAGGGCAATGTGTTTTTTGTTTTCTTTTGGTATGTAGGCAAATCCCCCCTCTCCGCGTTTAATAGTTAGCCTGGTACTTACTTTACTTCCGGCTACGGCTAGGTACGTAACAGAATCAAAAATCAAATGATATACTACAATATGTTCCACAAGTATCTTGATTGTAATTCAAAATCATATACTCTTAAATTAAACAAAAGAATGATAGTTACTTGTTGAACACAACAGAAAAAAATATCTTCTCATTCGCCGAATAAAAGTCGGGCCGGCCCGAACTTTCGGCCCGGCCCGGCCCGGCCCGGCGGGCCGGGCCGTCAATTTTCATTTCGGGCCGGGCCGGGCTTATTAAAAGCCCGGCCCGGCCCGGCCCGTGACCATCCCTATTTATTTCTATATAGCCCAGTAGAATGACTCGAAATTTGTCGATTTGGAGGAAATAATACTGACTGGGCTGAAACTTTGTAAACAGGTTTGTTTTAGGGTACTATTCAACATATTAAAATTCCCCACGTGTAGACGCTACGTTGCGGGCAGAGGATGGTCCAAAAGATTCAAGAAATTAGTTTTTCGCTAATAACTCGGAAAATATCAACTTTACGGAAATTATGTGGATATCAAAATTGCAACTTACAAAATCCCGCACAATTGCGTTTTATACTCAAATCTGTACCACCAAATGAAGCACAGATATAATTTTTTTAAACATCGGTAGTTTTGCGACGCTACCAAATCGCGTACGCGCGTCGCGCATTTTTCGCTTATATCTCGAAAATGGACTCTCGAATCGAGAAATGTTTTAAATAAAAGTTGTAGAGAAATCTAGTTACGAACAATTTCGTTTTTTATTCATTATCACATCTTTCAATGGCTTGAACAATAATAAAAATAAAATACTCTCATTTTATTAACCAATTGCTATTTTATTGCTTCGGACTCTTCTCAATCTTTAGTACCTACGTACAGTACTATCGGTCCTAAAATATCGTCCTATAGTACCAAACGATTCAGAAAGATCCCTAGAATAACTTCTGACACTTCAATAAGTACATAAAAATGGTTAAGGACACGTTTTTCCATCATTTCAGGCGACTCATAGTGATGATCTGCTACATACGTAAACTTACCTGTCCTTTGATACCCCAGTTTCCCATCACGATCCAAACAAAATTACATGCCACAAACTCCATTTTATAGGAAATTTTATCAGCTTTAATTTCGGTCTCTAGAAGTTTTTTTGTAAAGTTAATAGAAACGAAGATATTTACAAAGAAAACGAATGCTAATGCAATTTTTCCATAATTTATCAAAAATACAGCAATATTCATAAACTTTTTTTTAAATAAAACATACTTTGCAAAGGAATTATACTACTCCAGCATGTTCATATATATATATATATATATATATATATATATATATATATATATATATATTACTTGAAATTGTGTTTCTTGGGAAAAGGTCTAAATAAATAAAAATATTTTTCACATTATATGCGTGTTAAACAGACGTTTCGACCGTCGCAAGATGGTCTTTATCAATGATGGTTTTTTACCTATAATACGATACATGTACATTATCTCTTATAAATACCTAAAATATGCTTACCCATAAACGGAGGTTTATATATTATAACGTAGTATAAATTGAGTCATTCATTGAATGGTATGGTACGGTTACTACACTTTAATTTATTTAATATACAATTGTACTAAACATTTACGTCACAAATTAAAATATAGTTGATATATATAAATTATGTACAACCTTGATACGAGTTGCTAAACTCTTAGTCAAAATTTAAAATTCTTAATTTCTTAGTAAACATGTATATTAAAATGTTTAGTACAGAGTTTGATTGGAGACTAATGCTTGATTTATTGGAGTTTCTATTTCTTGGCGCTGGATAAAGACACGTTTTTAAAACAGGTTAAAATCATAATACTATTTACAATTATGTATATGCGTTATTGGGTAAAATTAACTTTATGTATAAACATATATCGATGTGTTCATATATTTAATAGTATCTATATATCTATCCACCTGTACATACCTCTACGCATACACATACGTTTTTTCACTCTATTTTGCCACCCTATATGTACAGGTGGATAGATATATAGATACTATTAAATATATGAACACATCGATATATGTTTATACATAAAGTTAATTTTACCCAATAACGCATATACATAATTGTAAATAGTATTATGATTTTAACCTGTTTTAAAAACGTGTCTTTATCCAGCGCCAAGAAATAGAAACTCCAATAAATCAAGCATTAGTCTCCAATCAAACTCTGTACTAAACATTTTAATATACATGTTTACTAAGAAATTAAGAATTTTAAATTTTGACTAAGAGTTTAGCAACTCGTATCAAGGTTGTACATAATTTATATATATCAACAATATTTTAATTTGTGACGTAAATGTTTAGTACAATTGTATATTAAATAAATTAAAGTGTAGTAACCGTACCATACCATTCAATGAATGACTCAATTTATACTACGTTATAATATATAAACCTCCGTTTATGGGTAAGCATATTTTAGGTATTTATAAGAGATAATGTACATGTATCGTATTATAGGTAAAAAACCATCATTGATAAAGACCATCTTGCGACGGTCGAAACGTCTGTTTAACACGCATATAATGTGAAAAAAATATTTTTTATTTATTTAGACCTTTTTCCCAAGAAACACAATTTCAAGTAATATTATATAAAAGAAGGTCAAGAAATACCAATCGAATATTATATATATATATATATATATATATATATATATATATATATATATATGAAGTAATGAAAATAAGATAAAATAAATTTTTGAAAAATTATTATCCACATACTATTGGACTAAAATGTTAATTTAACAAAAATTGATTTTTTTTTAAATATTTAAACGCCTGTAACTCGTCAACGTTTCAATGAAAAAAGCTCCACGACGTCTCATTTTAAAGATAATTAAAATATCTTCAAGAAAAATACATAACATTACTGCCTTCAACCAATCAGAAGAAGTTATTTCCAAAATGCGCTCATAAATGACATTTTTTCAGGTTTTTTGCTCTTAACTTCAAGCTATATTTACCAAAATGGATTCATGCATACATCAACATGTTCAAAATTTTATTCTCTTCTACTTACATTATACATACTGTATGTGTACGACCTATACTTCAGAGTTAATACCGATTTTTACATGCAAAAAATCCACTATCAACATAAAAAAATTGTCTTTAATAACTCGGCGAACTTGGGTCGTACAGAAATGAATAAAAACAAAATTGTTTGTAATTAAGATTCTCTACAACTTATACTTAAAAGATTTTTCGATTCGAGAGTCCATTTTCGAGATATTAGGGGAAAATGCGCGACACGCGTACGCGTTTTCGTTGCGTCGCAAAACTACTGATGTTTAAAAAAATTATATATCTGCTCCATTTTGTCGTATAGGCTTGAATAACAAACGAAATTGTGCAGAATTTTGTGAGCTACAATTTTAATATTAACATAAATTTCCGTAAAGTTGATATTTTCCGAGTTATTTGTGAAAAACTGATTTTTTGGACCTTTTGGACCCTCTCCTGCCCGCAACGTAGCGTCTAGACATGCGGACTTTCAATATATTAAATAGTACCCTAGAACAGCCCAGTCAGTATTATTACCTCTAAATTTGTCATTTTACTGGCCTAATAGTGGAGTTTCTGATTTGATTTGTTAACCATGATTCTCTTATGGTAAATATAACTATATTTTGTTGCAGAATGATATCTTTTACTTTTCTGAATGAAGATAATAATGATCTATTTTTAAGTAATCAATTGTGCGTCTCATTGACAAGTGTGTTTTTGTTGTGTGGTTATTAATGCATTTTTGTATGGGATTACACCGATTTTGCGAATGTGCGGTTTGCTTTTATGTTATTAATTTACTCGAGGGTTGAGTATTATCATCACTTTGATGATCGATTTATATGCGACGAACTTTGCTTTAATTCTTTATCAATTTGTCTACAACGCCCTAGTAGGTAGGCTACTTTTGTTCTGGCCCACAATCGTTCAGTTTTACATGTATTTTTCCAGAAGAAAATCTCAGTTCCGTTTTGCAAATTTTTGTACCCTACAAGGTCTTCCATTTAAATCACCAGAAGTTATTATGGAGGGTTACTTTCACTCCGTCGCCCCTTCCGTCCTATTCTTGCCTCGATCAATAGGAGATGCCCTAGGTAAGAATAAATCAATAAATAAATAAAAATGTATTAATTAAGGTATACATAATATTAATTAATATTTTTCATACACCCTCATTTACAATATCGGATTACTTTGTACGTATATTTTATATGTACTGCATAGATTTAAAAATAGTTACACATTTAAACTATATTCACATATCTATAACAACTAAAATAGAATCGTAGTAGAATATCAATCAAGTGATTGAGGATCATGGTATTTAAAATTTTATATGCATAACGTACAATAACTATATGTAAAACTTATATCATAAAAATAGATAACATATAACGTAGTCTAATTGGTATCCACGATTGAATAATAGCCAAACGGCACTGTTAAATAAGACACAAGAATTAAATGACATTTGTTATCGTGCGGACTTAGAACAAGCTTCTCTTAAGCGATAATTTAGAGATGATGTTTGGACGATTGGGTTAAGTTTTGCACTACAAATACCCTTTTAAAATCTTTTACGTAACCAACACAATCATCAAAGGTAATTCTATTTCTTATTATACAGCTTTTAATTCTTTTTATATTCTTAATAACATCGAAGTCGTGTGTAATAAATAATTTTCTTCTTCAGTGTGTACAGCTCCTTCTTCAGCTGAACATAAAATCCTCGTCGCGTGCATCTTTGGTCGTATTCGAATAAAATTCAGTCATAGGTCTCTCACTATTTTCATCTTTTATCATTCCGAATACTTTCTTATTAAGTTGTAGAATTTTATAAACGTTGTTAGAAGGATAACTTGACGTGTCAAAATATTGCCAAGAATATCGCCTCATGGTTTCATACGGATCGTAAACTTCGGCTCCATATCTACCAACCTAGTTTTGTACAAGCTTCGCAGTACGTTTTCGAATACCTTCCATTGTTTTGCCAAAGGTTGCATTATTCATTAACTTAAACAAGTTCTTCTCAAATTCATTCTTTGCACATTTCCGAAGCTCAGTATTTGGGTCGATGTAGAATTTTAGCCAATAGCTTTGCTTAAATCCTAGCACTCCATGAATTACTAATAATTTAAGTCTATTTGTCAAAGCTTGCTTCAAATTTCTGTAGCGGATAATATATGGTCCTTTGGAGTTCAATGCAGCCATCAACGTAATGTTTTGAGTTCTCTCTACAGGTGGTTTCCCAGCCGTTGGGTTGATATATTCAGAACGGAGCAGGATATCTAATATACATCATGGAGATAGTGGTACTCCAAAACACCTTCCAAGATATAACTTTGTGAAGCGTTATCAGGAACTGATAACACACCTATGCTGGTGCTCCCCTATTCAAAACCACCGTAGGGCAAAGGCTGGCTCATTGCCCATTCGTATTGGTTATTAAATACACATCTGGTTTGGAAAGATCATACGCTGGTAAATATTCACTGTTAGCAGAAGCTCATCGTTCCAAACATACTTGACTCATAATTTATATATATCAACAATATTTTAATTTGTGACGTAAATGTTTAGTACAATTGTATATTAAATAAATTAAAGTGTAGTAACCGTACCATACCATTCAATGAATGACTCAATTTATACTACGTTATAATATATAAACCTCCGTTTATGGGTAAGCATATTTTAGGTATTTATAAGAGATAATGTACATGTATCGTATTATAGGTAAAAAACCATCATTGATAAAGACCATCTTGCGACGGTCGAAACGTCTGTTTAACACGCATATAATGTGAAAAAATATTTTTATTTATTTAGACCTTTTCCCAAGAAACACAATTTCAAGTAATATTATATAAAAGAAGGTCAAGAAATACCAATCGAATATTATATATATATATATATATATATATATATATATATATAAGTAATGAAAATAAGATAAAATAAATTTTGAAAAATTATTATCCACATACTATTGGACTAAAATGTTAATTTAACAAAATTGATTTTTTTAAATATTTAAACGCCTGTAACTCGTCAACGTTTCAATGAAAAAGCTCCACGACGTCTCATTTTAAAGATAATTAAAATATCTTCAAGAAAAATACATAACATTACTGCCTTCAACCAATCAGAAGAAGTTATTTCCAAAATGCGCTCATAAATGACATTTTTTCAGGTTTTTTGCTCTTAACTTCAAGCTATATTTACCAAAATGGATTCATGCATACATCAACATGTTCAAAATTTTATTCTCTTCTACTTACATTATACATACTGTATGTGTACGACCTATACTTCAGAGTTAATACCGATTTTTACATGCAAAAAATCCACTATCAACATAAAAAAATTGTCTTTAATAACTCGGCGAACTTGGGTCGTACAGAAATGAATAAAAACAAAATTGTTTGTAATTAAGATTCTCTACAACTTATACTTAAAAGATTTTTCGATTCGAGAGTCCATTTTCGAGATATTAGGGGAAAATGCGCGACACGCGTACGCGTTTTCGTTGCGTCGCAAAACTACTGATGTTTAAAAAAATTATATATCTGCTCCATTTTGTCGTATAGGCTTGAATAACAAACGAAATTGTGCAGAATTTTGTGAGCTACAATTTTAATATTAACATAAATTTCCGTAAAGTTGATATTTTCCAAGTTATTTGTGAAAACTGATTTTTGGACCTTTTGGACCCTCTCCTGCCCGCAACGTAGCGTCTAGACATGCGGACTTTCAATATATTAAATAGTACCCTAGAACAGCCCAGTCAGTATTATTACCTCTAAATTTGTCATTTTACTGGCCTAATAGTGGAGTTTCTGATTTGATTTGTTAACCATGATTCTCTTATGGTAAATATAACTATATTTTGTTGCAGAATGATATCTTTTACTTTTCTGAATGAAGATAATAATGATCTATTTTTAAGTAATCAATTGTGCGTCTCATTGACAAGTGTGTTTTTGTTGTGTGGTTATTAATGCATTTTTGTATGGGATTACACCGATTTTGCGAATGTGCGGTTTGCTTTTATGTTATTAATTTACTCGAGGGTTGAGTATTATCATCACTTTGATGATCGATTTATATGCGACGAACTTTGCTTTAATTCTTTATCAATTTGTCTACAACGCCCTAGTAGGTAGGCTACTTTTGTTCTGGCCCACAATCGTTCAGTTTTACATGTATTTTTCCAGAAGAAAATCTCAGTTCCGTTTTGCAAATTTTTGTACCCTACAAGGTCTTCCATTTAAATCACCAGAAGTTATTATGGAGGGTTACTTTCACTCCGTCGCCCCTTCCGTCCTATTCTTGCCTCGATCAATAGGAGATGCCCTAGGTAAGAATAAATCAATAAATAAATAAAAATGTATTAATTAAGGTATACATAATATTAATTAATATTTTTCATACACCCTCATTTACAATATCGGATTACTTTGTACGTATATTTTATATGTACTGCATAGATTTAAAAATAGTTACACATTTAAACTATATTCACATATCTATAACAACTAAAATAGAATCGTAGTAGAATATCAATCAAGTGATTGAGGATCATGGTATTTAAAATTTTATATGCATAACGTACAATAACTATATGTAAAACTTATATCATAAAAATAGATAACATATAACGTAGTCTAATTGGTATCCACGATTGAATAATAGCCAAACGGCACTGTTAAATAAGACACAAGAATTAAATGACATTTGTTATCGTGCGGACTTAGAACAAGCTTCTCTTAAGCGATAATTTAGAGATGATGTTTGGACGATTGGGTTAAGTTTTGCACTACAAATACCCTTTTAAAATCTTTTACGTAACCAACACAATCATCAAAGGTAATTCTATTTCTTATTATACAGCTTTTAATTCTTTTTATATTCTTAATAACATCGAAGTCGTGTGTAATAAATAATTTTCTTCTTCAGTGTGTACAGCTCCTTCTTCAGCTGAACATAAAATCCTCGTCGCGTGCATCTTTGGTCGTATTCGAATAAAATTCAGTCATAGGTCTCTCACTATTTTCATCTTTTATCATTCCGAATACTTTCTTATTAAGTTGTAGAATTTTATAAACGTTGTTAGAAGGATAACTTGACGTGTCAAAATATTGCCAAGAATATCGCCTCATGGTTTCATACGGATCGTAAACTTCGGCTCCATATCTACCAACCTAGTTTTGTACAAGCTTCGCAGTACGTTTTCGAATACCTTCCATTGTTTTGCCAAAGGTTGCATTATTCATTAACTTAAACAAGTTCTTCTCAAATTCATTCTTTGCACATTTCGAAGCTCAGTATTTGGGTCGATGTAGAATTTTAGCCAATAGCTTTGCTTAAATCCTAGCACTCCATGAATTACTAATAATTTAAGTCTATTTGTCAAAGCTTGCTTCAAATTTCTGTAGCGGATAATATATGGTCCTTTGGAGTTCAATGCAGCCATCAACGTAATGTTTTGAGTTCTCTCTACAGGTGGTTTCCCAGCCGTTGGGTTGATATATTCAGAACGGAGCAGGATATCTAATATACATCATGGAGATAGTGGTACTCCAAAACACCTTCCAAGATATAACTTTGTGAAGCGTTATCAGGAACTGATAACACACCTATGCTGGTGCTCCCCTATTCAAAACCACCGTAGGGCAAAGGCTGGCTCATTGCCCATTCGTATTGGTTATTAAATACACATCTGGTTTGGAAAGATCATACGCTGGTAAATATTCACTGTTAGCAGAAGCTCATCGTTCCAAACATACTTGACTCAGACCTCTACGTATACCCACCCTGTTCGATAAACAATGATTGATCAACATCAGTCAACAATTCAAGTTCATCCCCCGTATACTTTAACATTGCATCGCACTAAATCCTGGTAAAGTATAATGGTGGGCGGGGTTATGGTCATATGTCAAATACGGGGAATTGTTCCAAAACTTCGACCAATAGAATCACATCTGTTTTGAAGTATAAATCAGAATACTGCCCCAAACTCAGAATATTAAATGCCACCCAAACTTTCTGAGCGTGTGCATACTGCCTCTTAGTAATTCCTTTATCTCCTAGCTTGTAAAAGTCTTGTTGACTGGGCAATGATGCATAATCCAGTTCTTCAAACGAATCAACAATATCGTATGGATAGACATCTTTTCTAGTTAACAGTTCAAACTGCTCATCATCTACTTGCAAAAATTCACTTTTTATAAATGGATGTTTGTTCAGCTAAGAACCTAATGTTTCCAAAGATGAGCTCATATAGCGAAAGCGATCGATAAATCTGTAGTTGATCAAGTTCTCAGGAGCATGTTTTGTGAAGCAGATATTTTTATCTTTGGTTACTGGCAGCACGTCTACACGACCATCCAAATCAGTGGCGATGCTTTTAATTATGAATTAATTGTCATAACTTCAAAATTATGGAAAATAATGGAAATTGTACCACGATCCATATGAAACCATGAGGCGAGGTTCCTTGCAATACTTTGACAGGTCAGACTTACCTTTCTAACAACTTTTATGGAATTCCACAACTTAGCAAGAAAGTATTGAGAATGATGAATGATGAAAACATTAGGAAACTTATGACTGATTTATTGGATTACCATCAAAGGTATACGTGATCAGAATTTTATGTTCAGCAAAGAAGAAAGAGCTGCACACTATAAAGACGAGCAATGATTTGTTACCCACGACTTTGATGATACTAAGAAAATTAAAGAAATTAAAAGATTTATAATAAAGAACAGAAATGCCTTTGATGATTGTGTTTGCTGCGTAGAAGATTTTAAAAGAATATTTCTAACGCAAAACTTAATCCGATCGTCCAAGCATCATGTCTACACTATCGCTCAAGAGAAGCTTGCTTTAAGTCCGCACAATAACGAACGTCATTTAATTGCTGGGCGATATTTAACTTTATCGCTTGAACATAATTCAATCATGGTCACAAATTAGCCTATGCTATATATCATCTATTTTTATTATATACGTTTCTACATATAGTTAGTGTATGTTATGTATATGCAATTTTTTCTACTACTATCTAGTTATGTATTTCTTATGCATTTAAGAATAGATCAATATAAGTGTTCATTATTCTGTAGGGTATATGGATTCATAATCCAACATCTGTAACCGATCAGGAACATCCAAGTTATGAATTATTATCATAATCCAACACCTCTGACCAATCAGTACAAACCTCCATTTCTTATGATTGATTGATTAACTTGGGAAGGGTGACTTAAAGCCACGCGCACTTAGGCCTCCTGGTGGGCCCATTGTGCTGCCTTCCTTGCCCTAGGTTGGTCCTTCATTGCTCAACCACCCGACCTTGCAGGTGAATTTGAGGATGTCGGACCAGGGGGTGTCTCGAATTCCGGCCTTCTCGGGCCAAAAGTCCCCCAGCATGGATCCTCGAAGTCGGGCGAGTACCGGACAGGTGCACAGAATGTGTTCCGCCGTCTCATCCTCCTGTTGACAACCGCGACAGGTGGGGTTGTCTGACAGACCCATCCTGTGCAGGTGCTTCCTTAAAGTGCAATGCCCGGACAGAATACCTACTAGTAGCCGTAGTTTCTGTCTTGGCAAGCGTATGACAAATTTTTCTATTTTGGTCATGGGAGACCTTATAAACATTTTTGCCTGCCGGCAGCTTGATGTACAAGCCCACCTATCCTTGTGACGGCGGTGGGTTATTTGTCTTATCATGGAGAACACCACAGATGGCGCAATAGCAACCGATGGCTCAGGGCCGACAAAACCCCGAGCCGCTCCTGCCTCGCCAAAGAATCTGCCTGTTCGTTACCATGTACTCCTGAATGCCCTTTGATCCAAACCAGTTCAAGGGCGTTTGTATCAGAAACGAGCTCGAGAACACGATGGCATTGGTATACCACCCCCGAGAGAAGCTTCTGCTTGTTTAAGCTCAGAAGAGCTGCTCTACTATCGCTCAAGATGCGTATAGCTTTGTTCTGGATTCCACGTTCCAGTATGGCGTTGGCGCCGTGCATGATGGCTATGACCTCCGCTTGGAAGACAGTTACCAGCCTGCCCAGCGCAACACTTTCATGAAGGTCTAGGTCATCGGAGAAAATGCCTGCCCTGGTACCTTCATTTGTTTTGGAGCCGTCTGTGTAGATGGAGATCTCCGTTAAGGAGGCGTCCTCAGTGTTTAGACAAACCCCAAAGCGCCTCCTGGAAATGATTATGGGTGCGATCGAATCAACCACTCCTCCCAAGATAGGTGTGTTCCGCACCGCCTCTCTTAGTATGTTGTGGTGTCTACCACCGCCTCCCTTATCGATCCATAGACCTTTGAACCGCAGCCTCATTGCCGCTCTCAAAGCCACCTCCTCCACATGTAGGTCCAGCGGAGGAGGCCTAAGATGGCTTCTAAGGCTGCAGTAGGTGTGGAACGCAATGCACCTGTAATGTTTAGACAAGCCACCCTTTGGATATGAGTAAGGTCTTGGACTGTATGGGCCAGTCTGGTCCTGCGCCACCAGACTACAGCGCCATAACAGAGCATCGGCCTTACTACCATGATGTATAGCCACAGGACAGCCTTTGGTGGAGACCCCAAAGTTTGCCTATGGCACGTTTGCATTGCCAGAACACTTGGTTGGCTTTGCTAGTTTTCATTTGTAGGTGTTTGGCCCAGTTCAGCTTCTTATCAAGTATAATGCCCAGATACTTGACTTCTGCTGATAAGGGCAGGGAAGTTTGGAAGAGCATTGGCAATTTAGTTACCGTCAGCTTCCTTTTATTGGAAAACAACACCAACGCCGTTTTGTTGGGGTTGATGGTTAAAAAGTTGTCGGAGCACCAGAGCTCCGTGATCCTTAGTGCTGCTTGCATCAAATTACACAGCACTTGTTCGAATTTGCCGACTATTAGAATAGCTAAGTCGTCGGCGTAACCTATCGTGAAGAAACCTGCCTCATTAAGACGTTGGAGAAGGCTGTCCACTACTAAATTCCATAGTAGCGGTGACAGCACGCCCCCCTGGGGACAGCCTTTATCCACCACCCTAATTACCGAGGTTTCCCCCACATTTATGTGTACCCGTCGACATTGCAGAATCTGCATGGTAAACTGCCGAAGGGTGTCCTCAGCTCCATGTGTCCGTAGAGCTCTATCGATGCTTGCGAAAGTAGTTTCGCTGAACGCACCCTCAATATCAATAAATGCGCCTAAGGCGGACATGTTATTGTCTAGGGTTTTCGATCCGTCCTACAACAGCGTGCAGGGCAGATTCCGTTGATTTACCTGGTATAAAGGCGTGTTGATTTGGGTGAAGTGGATAAGAAAGCATTATCCTCTCCTCATATCATTGTCGCACAGTCTCTCCAAGGTCTTTAGCAAAAAGACGTGAGACTGATCGGTCTGTAGGATTTAGCCTGGGAGTAGTCCTTCCGGCCTGGTTTAGGAATGAAGACAACTCTAACCTCTCTCCAACTGCTGGGGATGTATCTAAAAGCAATACAGCTCCTAAAAGTACCACAAGGAACGGTGTCAGCCTCTCCACTCCCCACTGTAGTAGGGCGGGAAGATGCCATCCTTTCCAGGGACTTAAACGGTTTGAGAGTTGAGATAGCCCATTTAATTTTCTCTCATCCACTACCCGGTTAGAAACCTCCCAGTCGGCCCCGTTAGAGCCGAGCTGGGTTGATCCAACCCGTAAGACAAAGGTCGTGTGACACTGCCTGGAAAGTGCGTGTCCGCGAGTAACTCCGCTGTTTCTGCCTCGTTGGTGGTGTATGTACCATCCACACGTTTCAGACAGCATGGTTGATGACGAGGGTCTTTGGACAAGATCCTGTTAATGCGAGAGATTGCATTGGTAGACTCGACTGAGTTACAGAAGGTCTTCCATGAGTCTCTCTGTCGTTTTCTAATTGTCGTTTTGTATAGTCGCTGGTGGCTTTTATATGCCTCCCAGTCAGCCATACTTCTGGTGTTCTTTGCCTTATTAAACAGTTTGCCCAGGGTCTTTTCAGCTTCTGTAGCTCCGCGCCCCACCATGGAGTACTGGAGCGAGTAGAATCTGTCCTGACCGGGCATGCCTGTTCAAAGGACTCTACGATGGAGTTTTGTAGAGAGACCGAGTATCTCTGTAGCTCTTCTATAGTTTTTGGGTTGTCAGTACCTTGTGATGTCAAAGGCGTTGCTCCAAGCTGTCTAGGTAGACAGACCTGTTGGTCGCTTTTGGGTTCCTGTATTCTTTACAGACAGCTACTGCTGCCTTTAAATTGAAACTTAACAATCTATGATCTGACAGTGTCGCTTTAGGCGTCACCTGCCAGTTCAAGATATGCCTTGAAATATCTGACGATGCAAGGGTTAAGTCGATGACTGTCTGGAAGCGAGATGTCACAAACGTGGGTTCGCTGCCCCAGTTAAGTATCTCCAGATTCTTACTCGATATATACTCGAGTAGTAGTTTTCCACGGGGGTTAGTATCTGCGCTACCCCATACCACATGGTGCGCGTTGGAATCGCATCCGATAATCAGATGCTTTTGTGCCTATTACAGTGATCAATGACTGCCATCAACTCCGGAGGAGGTGGGTCATGGTCAATTGGAAAATAGGCTGAAACCAAGATTATGTCAGTAATTCCTCCCAGCCTGCATGTGATCTGTACGGCTGTGACGTCACGGCCACTCAGTTGTGGCAGGAGGAGGGCATTTATGTGCCTGGGTATGTAGATGCATGCCCTAGGCTTAGGTTGGTTACTAGCCGCAAAGATAGTACCATTTAGACTCCCTAATCCCGAGATTCCTGAGCATGCCACCCAGGGTTCTTGGATAAGGGCAATGGCCTGGTTATTGCTCAGGTGTCTGCATAACGATGCTGCAGCCGCCCTGCAATGTTGCAGGTTTAATTGTATAAAGTTTAGTCCCGCCATTGGTCTGTGACGGGTCAAACTTGCTTATCAAGCGTCGCTGGGCGGGCTGTCCAGCGACGCTTTACTATACTCTTCCGCAAGCCATCCCACTAGCAGCGGATCCGAGTCTGCTGTATCCATCTGACTGCTTGACGCAGTCGATGGTTCATCTACCTCAGCCTCCTGAGGTTGCTGTAGGAGCGGAGCTCGCTGTAGCTGCTCAGGAGGTGGAGGTTGAGCCTGCTTTTGCGCGGCAGCCGGTTGAGCTGCCTCTGCGGCAGGTTGCACTTTTTGTATCTTGAGATTTAGTGAGGTGAGCTTATAGTGAAGCTTGCCTCCCTTTCTGTTGATAATCTCCCTCACGTCTTCCCCAACGCCAAAGACTATCAGCCTCCCTGGAGGTTGATCTCTTGTGGCGGTGTGGAAAACGCACCACTTGGATATGTCAGCCCAGGGGTTCTGCACACGTAGACGCCTTTGGACGACATCCATGTCTTCCGGGGGCCCCGGAATCCACAGCGCCGCCTTCAGTAGCCTAGGCAGCAGTCCCACCTGGACGACAGTAAGGCGTGCAGCCTCCCACAGTAGTGGGAGGTTGCCAACCGCCTCCGTAATCCATGTTAGAGTGGTCATCCTCGCACCAGATCCGGAAGATCTCGCCCGAGTACGCCCACCTCCTAAAGGTCGGGGGAGCGCTATCATTGGGAAGAGCGAACAGATGATCGTCCAAAGCCTTCTCAATTGCTAATTGCAAGGTCTCTGCTTGGGCCTTGGTAATCTTACCCCAAGGGTTGTTCTTGTCTATGACAGCCACCTGGAGGTGCCGAGCAGCTGCCTCCACGTAGCTGTCAGTGACGGGCTGTTTAGTGCTAGTCTGACAGCCCTCTTCCGTGGTCTACCTTGCGGAGGGTGCCCTCAGATCTAGCTCTTTTCATGCTCCGCGTCTTGGCCTCTGCAGGCCTAGAGGCGGAGGTAGATGGTTTTGAAGTGGAGGGTGTTTGATTGGCACCAGGTTGTGTCGTGGATGGGTTAGCCATAGGGCCAGCCTTTTCCACTACACCCTCCTGTGCCGCCAAACGGGCCCTCCTCCTTCTTTCTGTTCAGCCCCACTGATTCGCTTTTTCTGTGGGCGCTGCTGTTGCCACTCCTCTGGCTTATCCTTCACCCCACCTTGGGGCTGATATTGATGTTCTTTCCGTTGCAGTTCCTGTGGGACCTGCAACAAAACTTGAGGGGTGTCCGAGGACGCACCCTCTGGATTGACTACATTAGCTATAGGATCCATGTTTTACTAAATAAAATTCATCTTCCCGGCTCCCCACCCACCATGGAGCCCAAATTTGGGGTGTGTAAAACAACACCAGGGCTACCAGGAAGATATAGCTCCCTTAAGATGACTGACGTACGAGCCCGCATACCGCTTTGTAGCAGCACACATGTAGCATGTGCTGCTCACCCACAGTACCGGCTGCACGCCCTTCACCTCCAGGAGCTCACCCAGTCGGCAGTCTGACCCGACGACACAGCCGATTGATCGAGATGGGTTAGTCTCGACCCCCCGTCTAGGTGAAATCTGGGCCAAAGTGGCGTGTTGCCAGACACTGAGGATCTAAACCGCCTCAGGTGTGGCTCAACCACCAGGATCCCATCATCCGACCGACACGGGTCGCCTCGCACGGCACAAACACGAGGTGGCCTAGACCCCTGTGCAGACCGCTACCGGCCCATGTAGCAGTAGGGGTTTGGTGGTTTGGTCCGCGATGTGAGATTAACCTAGACCATCATCATGCGGGGTTTAGTCCGCATTGACGTACACTCGTTCCCCCGCATATTGTAGGTTTTATTCTACTCAGCGCTCTGGATCATTACGAGTGCTAGGCTTATTCTGTCACATAACCCGATGGCAGCGAACGATTACTCGTACGGTGACATTGGGTCCCCCCTATCCGCCACCTGGGGACGCGCCCGATGGGTAGCCACCAACCACACGGGACTCCATTTCTTATAATCCGCGACGTAAAATTTTCGTATCATGCGAAGTAGACTGTTACACTTTGGCAAATAAATTTTTGCTTGTCAATATTTGTGCCATTAATTTAAACGTATAGAAAATATCAAATAATGAAGCTTTGTGTAGTCATGGGAAAGGTATAGCAGTCTACTCGCGAGTTATTACCGTTACTCATTCGGATTACGCCGCTCCCCATAACGGGGTCGCGGCGCAAACCTTTCGAATGGATAATGGCTATCATAACTTGCTCGTTGAATAATATACTATTAAATATATGGAGCACATATAAAATATACGCATAAAATAATCCTATATTGTAAATGACAATATATGAAAAATATGGATTGCTACCATGTACACTCCATTTATTAAATTTTTATTCATTGATTTATTCCTACCTGGGCTTTATGATATCTGATGCTTGGCATTTCCCACTGTTCGAGTGGAGAATATGGCGGAAACGGTGTAGGAGTGAATTTTAAGTGAAAGTAACCAACTTCACGTGATTTGAGTGGATGGCCTTGCAGGATACAAAAATTTGCAAAACGGACCTCAGCTTTTCATATGGAGAAATACATGTAAAAATGGACGATTTTGCGAAATATCAAAGGTACCCCACCTGCTCGCCCTGAGGTTAGGAGATATTAAATTTATGCTTCTTTGCTATTTTACTAAATAGGCAAGTTAATCATCGTTTTGGTTTTATTGCAATGTCCTAGTTCGACTGGACCAGTTACAAAGTAGAGAGCAACCGGAGCATTCCATCGTTGAAAAGTTGTAACGTAGCAGGTCAGAGAATAAAATACAGTAAAAAGTTGTTAGGTATGATGAAGTTATAAATAGGATACTACTGAATTAAAAAAACTTTTAGAACTATTTCTTAATATTGATGATATTTTAGCCATTATGAAATTTAAACTTTCATTTTCAAAAGAACACCATACCAGTTACTGTTATGGTTGGAATGTCTTCTGAAACACGCGGAGAACCCCAGTGGAAGAAGAGCTGCGTTAAAGACTAACACGCAATGGCTTTAGTGCACGTCTCCTTTGCAGCAGCGAACAGTAACTAGAAAAATGGAACCATAAGATACTAGATATCTTTGAGGAACCCGAATGACATTGTATAGTAGTTGTATAAATAAAAGTTGTAACACGCCGACTTCAGGAACGAGAAAAGGAAGACGAATTCAGAAATTTATGAACTAGTCCCTATAAAAACCGAGCCAAAATTAAGAATTGGGATAGGATTAACAGGCACAGGGAAAGAAAAGGGAAAAAAAAAACCTAACCAAAATAAACCATACCGGAAGGCAGCAGTGGGAAAAAACCCGCCCGCTCCAGCTAGCGGCTTGCGGTGCAGTGACGAAGACAGAAAACAAGGAATGTTAAGAACTATATATATTAAATTGCAACAATAAAAGATCTTTATATAGTACTCTTACAATACTACCATATCATAGAGATATCATAGAGATAATCTTCTTTGTTTAGCAACAGTTAAAATTTAGACGTCAACTTTATAAATATTATTTTGACAATTGCAACTATGTTGACACCCTTACAAGACAAATCTTTGCTACGTACATTGACGTAACCTAAAAAGACCAATAAAAAGAAAGAAAGGATGACCGGGCTCAATCGGTGAGTGGGCGGGGCTTTTACCTATAGATAAATTAAAACGAAACCTGAAATAGAGAGAAAATTTATATACACTCACTCATTCACACTCAGAACAAAACATACAAAAAAGAACTTATAATTGAACAAAATATTTACAGAACACAGTAAAAAATTATTCATGAAAATGGCGAGCTGTAGTTTTTAGGTAATTACTCCCAGACATTATTTATTTAAAAAAAACAAACGCAACCCTAAAAACCACAGCTCTAGATCATCGTAACTATAAACTTAACCTATATTTACAAACATAATGGCAACAACATTTTCAAACGTGCCAGCAAGTCATTAAACCGTTTTACATTAATAAGTAGTATATTTTTAGTGATTTATAACTAAATAGTAAAGCATTAATAAAAGAGCAGTTTTACCGTTTACCTTATGCAGGTAATTGGTGTTACCGGTGCTATGCTCTAGACATTACTCTAAGCGGTAAAAAGCATGGTTCAGGGGGGAGTAGATATTAAAAATTTAATCTAAATATTGAGCGCCACTACATTCGGATGAAAGGGGAATGTAGAACCCATAAATTGGCTACAACAATGAAATATCTGAAATAAATTACAAGATTAATAACATAACACATGAGGTAGCAGTTTGCTCCTCCAATATGTTTCAAAATGATATAAATGGAAAGTACCTTTATATACTTAAAGAAAATTTTTATACCTTTTTTTCTTTGAAATAAAAATGTTCTAAGTTTCTTAGAAAAGTATAATGTAACATAATATCCTTTGACAATTCATATGTTATCACAAAAAAATTGAACGTATTTATGATTCAGAGATTAAAAGAAAATTCTTTAAAAAGATAACTTAGCATTCTTTAATTATGCTTTTATAAATTGAATGTGTAATTTCTTTGATTTTAAATTCCACATTAATAATGGATTTTAATGTTTAGTTTTAATTAATATGTAACAAAATTTATGACATGTAGAAATCGGATCCGTTAACTACTTACAATTTGACTGAATAGATATTAAAATTTATGAATAGAGTAAGTAAATGAACAACGTTTCCTACTCAGATGATAGCAGAGGTAAAATTATACCTAAACAGAAGATTTTAAATCAGTAACGTGATTTATGCAAGTTACATATCTAATTAAGTTGAAGTATAAATTTTCATAAACGAAAACAATACATAATGATGAACTCGTAAGAGTATTAGAATGTCGCTCTTTAATCATAACAATAAATAAACAATTTAAAGCTTCATTTGATAGCTGTTATATCCAATTATATTTAAATTAGCAAGAACTATGTTTAGATGTAATTGCATTGATTAATATTCTCTAATTATTCAATCAATGTGAAATATTCCCTGCTTCTACATTTTTAGTTTACTTTCCATTTATGAGATATTCTTAATCACTTTAGAGGTTATTACACCACTGTTATAAAATGAACAAAAGGTAGTTGACAAAAGGCATCTGTCGACTTAACGTATAACTAATACGCACCTCGCGTATCCAGTTTGGCATCTGTAATTCCAACCAGTTGTAATTGTTGACGTCGTGCTGTTTACGTAGTAGATTATCGTAGTTTGTACTTTAACCAAACCTCTTCGATGATAATTAAAACATTTATTTTATTTAACTAATTGGAAATCTTGCGATCTCGTACCGAACATTTGTGGTATTTTGAACTTCTATACATTCTAGATAGATGTAAAATAAATACAACACGGCGGTTCTTTTGAATAAAAAAAGAACGGAACGAAGCTAATGATTTTAAGGGTAGATGTTAAACGAATTATCCTTTTAATTTATGAACCAAAGTACCGAACAATTCCTCTACATTGCCACTACAAATTAAAATACTCACGTCGACCTTTCTGGACGCTATCTATCGTCCCGACTATTGCAATCCGTAGGTCCGAGGACGCTAAACAAGCCATGTTCATCTGATAAACAGCGACCTAAGACTGCTTTTTCGAGTTTGAACTAGTTTATATTTACTCGATACCTGCATCTTCGTATATTTACGGCAGATGACTGTGTATATTACCACGTACTTCATAACGATGTTATTCTGGAATGTAATTATTTATCTACATTATAAATGTAACAATATATTTTTATTAAATCGCTTGAGGATGTAAGTTAAATGTTGAAAACAACAGCTGGTACAATTTTTGTGATATAATTATTTTGTCCCAACGTGTTAACGATAGCTAATCAAATATACTAATTGTATAGTGGGCACTACAAGGTGTATTGCAAATATTGGATTTTACTTATTAAAATTCTTATTGTGATTATATTGACTACGTAACATTTGAAAATGTTACAAAGTAGCGTTTTATAAACCCTAAATACCTACCACGCTGTATAATGCGTGCCGGAAATTCGCATAAGGAAAAACGAAACGAAGCAAAACAGGACGGATATATTCTTGTTGCTATTCGAACAGAAAGTGAATATTAAATTTGTTTAGTTAAAGCACCAAAGCTCAACGTAAGCTTGTCGTCAAGGAAATAAAACAGGAAAATCCTAATTTATTGAAACAATTTCGCCGAATTCTTTAAAGAGAGAAAACACACCAGCATTAATTAGTGAATATTTGGAAAGACGCCTATCTAATTATGGCGTAAATTCCACGTTAAAAAATTTTTAGAAAGGATATTTATTTTTCTAATGAACAGAAAGATTTATCAAGTAAAATATATAGGATGTTTATTATTAATTACAATACAATTTTAAACACGCGAAAGAGTTATTTTTAATTTACAGAATAAATTTTCGTGCTTAACGCCAAAGGAATTTAAGTTAAAATTATTGTATATAAACTAATCAATTATTTACGAAAATGAACGTAACATCTTCCTGTAGCAACGATTTTACGGTAGATGGCATGGTCCTAGATTGATCTGCAGTATCTAAAGTACGTGTTTTGTCCAGAGATTAACGTAGCAGCTTCCTCCAAACAATACCAGCGGTCACTAACAAATAGCTGCTGATATCAAAGAAACTCTACGGTCTTACGTTAATCATCCCTTTCGGATTAAAGATTGCAATAGCAAAACGAGTAGAGTAGCCATCAGTTTTCTAGATTTGACAATCGGTACAAACAGCGAAAGAGACGAATGCCGTATCAACGATCCCTTCTATGATGTAGTATAAATAGTATAAATAATGACGACTTCTAATTGATAGAAAACTAGCTGCAGTAGCACTTTTCATGTTTTAAGTTACGAGCAAGGGAACAAAGTCGAAAAATCACAAACATTATAATAATATCCAAAACGATTTACCTCGAATTCCTCGCATCTGTGTGCAAGCGATAAAACCAGGTTGTCGTATCAGGTATCGATGTAAATATCAAAAGCGAGATTAAATTGTGGTTTTAAGAAGGTCTATCGATTAAAACTAGCATATCGCTCTCGATGCTTATACATTCTAAAAAGGGAGGCTATGAAAGAGCACAGTGAAAATATGAGTGAAATAGAAATTTGCACGTTGCAAAATACGGTACACGTTAATTAGATCGGTCAGAATTTATAAATTTAATTAAACATAACAATATGTGCCAGAAAGTACAGAACTCTAAGCCAATGCCGTTCAATGTACGGAAATACATTATTTTTAAACACACAGATAAAGTATAAAAGCTACATTAATTTTCTACGTCAAGTTCGCTCAGTACTCCCGTATGCCATTTTTCTAGAGTGGTGTGAAGGCAGCACCCGAAAGTTAGCGGCTAAAATAACGAACACGCCCGAAATCAAAGTTTGTTACATCAACGTTGCTATTTTGAACCATGCTTAATGGCCGCCAACTTATAAAGTTAGCGGCCAACTTCCCAGTAGAAATAGGCAAAGGCGCATATAAAGAAGCGTGGCTTTTTAAGCGTTCGACGATTAAGGCATAAACCAAGATATAAAAAAATTGCATTATTACATTTGTGAGAAAAACACACCTAATTTCACTGCACAGAGCGTATTTTTCAGAATTGCTTGTACCCCCCAAGGAAAACTGATAGCTAATATCAAACTTTAGAAAATCTCATGCGTAGAGTGTTATAAGTCGGACTTAGGGCGATATGTCATTTAGTAAGTTATCAAAATACATTGCTCAATTTCGATTAATAGGATTATAAACCACAAAACAAACTTTTTAAAATTGATTGTACCCCCCAGAGAACACTGACACCCAATATCAAATTTTGCAAATTCTTATATAAAAATTGTTATAAGTCACGGTTTAGAGGATATGTCATTTACTAAAATACATTGCTCAGTTTCGGTTAATAGGATGAATACACCACATTCCAGGCAACAAAACGCACTTTTCAAAATTGATTGTCCCCCCAGGGAACACTGACAGTTAATATCAAACTTTACAAATTCTCATATATAGAGTGTTATAAGTCATGGTTAATACGATATGTCATTAACTAAGTTATCAAAAAACATGGCTCAATTTCGGTTAATAGGATGAGTACACCATATTCCAGGTACAATCAATCAATTTTGTTGCCTGGAATGAGGTGTATTCATCCAATTAACCGAAATTGAGCAATGTATTTTAGTAAATGACATATCATCTTAACCGTGACTTATAACACTTTTTATATGCAAATTTGCAAAGTTTGATATTGACTGTCAGTGTTCCCTGGGGTGTACAATCAATTTTGGAAAGTGCGTTTTGTTGCTTGGAATGAGGTCTATTCATCCTATTATCCGAAATTGAGCAATGTTTTTTGATAGCTTTGTAAATGACATATCGTCTTAACCGTAGCTTGTAACACGCTCTATATGAGAATTTGCAAAGCTTGATATTAACTGTCAGTGTTTTCTGGGGGAGTAGAATCAATTTTGAAAAGTGCGTTTTGTGGCCTGGAATGTGCTGTATTCATCCTATTAACCGAAATTGAGCAATGTATTTTAGTAAATGACATATCGTCTTAAGCGTGACTTATAACAATTTTTATATGAGAATTTGTAAAGTTTGATATTGACTGTCAGTGTTCCCTGGGGGGTACAATCAATTTTAAAAAATGAGTTTTGTGGCCTAGAATGTGGTGTATTCGTTCTAGTAACCCAAATTGAGGGAATGTTTTTTGATACCGTGGTAAATGCCATATTACACTAACGGCAGCTTATTACACTATGTACATGAGAAATGTAAAGTTTGATATTAACTGTCAGTCCCTCGGGGGTACAATCAATTTCGAAAAGTTTGTTTTGTGGCTTATAATGTGGTGTATTCATCGTATTAACCGAAATTGAGCAATGTATTTTGATAACTTACTAAATGACATATCGCCCTAAGGCCGACTGATAACACTCTATGCATGAGATTTTCTAAAGTTTGATATTAACTATCAGTTTTCCTTGGAGGGTACGAGCAATTCTGAAAAATACGCTCTGTGCCGTGGAATGAGGTGTATTTTTCTCACAAATGTAATAACACATTTTTTTTTATATCGTGGTTTATGCCTTAATCATCGAACGCTTAAAAAGCCACGCCTGTTGATATGCGCCTTTGCCTATTTCTACTGGGAAGTTGGCCGCTAACTTTATAAGTTGGCGTCCTTTAAGCATGGTTCAAATTGGCAACGTTGATGTAACAAACCTTGATTTCGGGCGTGTTCGTTATTTTAGCCACTAACTTTCGGGTGCTGCTTTTACACCACTTTTTTCTAGCGCCTCTAAAATGATTTGTGCACCAAAATGATGAGTGGGGTGATAAGTAGGGGGTAAAAATGAAACCTCCAATTTGCTAATACTGACGTACTCGCTCACTCACTCAACAAAGTTATTCACACGAATACCTAGCATGTGAGGAATACATAAAATACAAAATTTAATCAAAGACATGCGTAGTTTTAAAAGTAATTTTCTGTAGTAGTAAAATAAGAGTAAAACTTGAATTATAAACACTAAATATATTGAAATAGTATTACTGCACATTCAATTACTTTACAAACTAAAGCTGTATGGTAATAACGTAAATGCTATTTTCCAAATAGACCTGAGATTATTTGGTAAAGATTTGGTTGGAAAGTGTGGTTTAACATCACGTATAAGGGTAGCTTTGGAACTACATTATGAAAACCGCTATATTTTGTTTTGCTTTTAGCAGTCAGGTACGATCGTAATACCGTTTTATACGCTATCTGCTGCCTGGCTACGTGACATATTGCCTTTTATACAATAAAAACACAGAAATGTTACTGGCAAATGTATAAATACTATGTCGCATTTGCCTGCGACGCGATAAAGAAAGACGGAGGAAAGGAACTAGCGAATCTGATGACTAATTTGTCGAAAGTCTCGTTGGGGGCGATAAGAAGTATGCGTTACAGTGCCATGTGCAAGCTGTGCTAAAAGTTGCCATGTTGAGCTGATTTATTAGCATCAGTGGGATGTTCACCTGCGTAACGCTTAAAACCTACATTTAGTAATCATTACTCTATTATAAGTAACATTCCAGTGTAATACTCTTCGATTAGAATGAGCAAAATTTAAAAAAGAACTCTTTTTGTTCTTAAAATTCCGCATTAAGTAATGAAGGAAGCTTAAGTAATGATTAATTATTAAAACATTTTGACAATCTTTAAAACCTTTAAAGTTAAACTTTATTTGGTCTGTTTTTTAAGTAGGAGGACTGAATTGAAAAGACCAATGTACAAGGTAAAATATTTATAAAATATGCTTTAAATGTTGTCTATATACCTCAGATACAATTTTAGCAGAAAATTTAAATATTTCTGGACTCCACTATTATTATTTACCTGTTTGAAATATGTTTTTAAGCAATTAGAAACTTTTCTTAAGTAAGTGGTAGTTTCCAGTAGGAATTAGTTATAAGTATCAAAGAATTTCGTGTCAGTTTCTGAAATATATATGAAAAATGTTCTGCTTATGTTATAGCATACACCAATACTTTTAATGGATTTGCGTTTACGCAAAAAGAATAAAATTTGATTTTTAGTGCGATTATAAATGTTTGAATAACTGCATATTCACACATCATCCAGCTGGTAAATTAATGAGTGAATTAGCAATTAATACCGTTTTTCTAAGAGATGTAAAGGAGAGGGTTCAAATATAAATCACATTTTGTTTTTCTAAAATATTTTATAGTATTTTTGGCCTAGTTAACGTGTAATTTGGAAACTGAATTACTAGGAGCATCTAGTTTAAAGTTATATAAAAACATTTTTGAAAAAATCGTTAACATTGGTTTTGTTTGTCAAAATACAAGTTATCAATTTTTAGTGAAGAGTGCTTGAAATATGGGTCACCTTGTAAAAGTAACAAAAATCGTATTAAATTGTTAAAAAATATGTATTTTGAAAAAATGTGGCATAAAAAACTTATTTACAAAAATCGCAAATATATTTGCCGCGATCTGTGTCCCCACAAGTCTCGTGTGACAACATATAACACATCAGACAGCACACCCGCAACTCGTCCTTGACGTCTTCAAGGAAAAATACTCAACAATAAATGCACGTTGCATCTTCATTATCTATAGGGAATAAATATTTCACCCCCTTCATTCTCAGAGTCGAGCGATTCAACAGTCTTCTTCAGTTTTGAGCTTTTGTTTGGGATTTCGATTTACCCTACACCAAAATTTTACCAAACATTCCTTTTTCAGTATTTTTTTTTCAACAGATATTTCTAATTCGCTTATATATGGAGAATACGGTATAATTTGAGACTTTTTCCAACAATTAGTTATTTTCTTTTTTATTTATTGGACTGGGGAAATCGCAAAATGCGACACAAACCTGACTGATTTTGACGGACCTTACATGTGATTTTTTCCAATACTCCACCCGAAGGTACTACATTGGTCAGGAAGTGAGCTTTTTTACCTGGGAATTTTGAATTTTGCCAAACCCTTGCTGTTCCACGCAAAGTAGGGATCTTTAACGTGGGTGACAACACCCACACATGTGACCTCCATTATACCTTTCTTCCGAACGAGGGCGTATTTTTGTGAAAATCGTTTGTCTAACATTTTTTAAGCGAACCGTGTCGGGATTCGAACCCGGGACCTTGGGAATGGTAGTCATACGTATACCAACTACGCCATGGATGCGCCCGATTTTGATGGACCGGAAGATGTAGTAGTAGAGCAAACCTTGGAACATCCCGGTTGTGTATTTATATTTCCGAAAAATGTGGGATTACCGACATTTTACATCATTCCTCTTAGGGATAATTATTGGAACTTTCTGAGTAAGAAGGTTTGGCATTGTTTTTATTACTCTCAGTTGCTGGATTGGACGCACCAGAGGAACTTTGATCTTAAGACATATTGCTGTTGGTTTGATTTTTCTTTAAAATTGCTGCATCTTTTAACTGTTTCAGTTTCCTCAGTAATAAAATCAGCATTGCAAAAAATTTATCTATTAAACGTATAAATTCATGTTTTTGATTTATTTTGCCCTCCTTTGCATACTAGTACTTTAGTTTTATTTTTATTAATTTGCATACCGTATCTCTCTGTTAGAACTGTTTCCATTTCATTTAGAGCAGCTTCTAACTCTTCCTTGCTAGATGTTAATACCGCTATATCATCTACAAATCTAAGTATATCAATCTTTTGTCAATGCATAGTAATTTCAAATGTCTTCCTGCATTTGACAGTATTCATTGCCTCTTCAATATACAAGTTAAAAATTAACATGAATAGGACACATCCCTGTCTCGCTCCTTACCTAATATTTACTTCACTACGTTCCTGCTCTAATTCTATTGCCGCTGTTTGTTCTTTGAATAAGCTATGTACTATCCGTCTATCCCTAAAACTCATTCAAATTTTTTTGAATATTTTGAACATTTTTTTCCATTTCACATTGTCGAATGCTTTTTCCCGATCTATAAACCCTATAAACACGTTTTCCCCTTTTCCCATTGTTTTCTCCAATAACACCCTCAGAGCTAAAATAGCCTCCCGTATTCCCCAAATTGATCTTTTACTAGTATTTCTTCAGCTCTTTTTTCCATTCGTCTTTGTACAATTCTAGTTAATATTTCTGACACGTTTGCTATCAAACATATTGTTCCAAAGTTTTCACATCTATCCGCGCCTCTCTTTTTTGATATATGGATGTTACGTTTGAAATCTTTTGGTGTCTCGCTTATCTCATACATATAGCTTACAAGTTGGAGGAGACGTTCTGTCACTGCATGTGCAGCGGCTTTTAGAGTTTCACATGCACCTTATCTGTGCCCGGCGCCTTACCATTTTTCAGATCCTTTAATACTAATTCAAACTCAGCTCTAAGTATAGGATATCCCACGTCATCATTTTCAATGTCAGATTCCTGTACTAATACTGTTAGTTCCTCTCCTGCATATAAATTGCCCATATATTCTCACATATAACCACTTTCTCCAAATTTTCTATAATGACGTTTCCTCCCGCGTCCCCTATATTTTTTCTGTATGGTTTTATATCCCTAAAATTCATTCTAATTAGTTTGTATACTTCGTCTGTCTTTTTTATTTCCATCTTAGTTTGTACCTCATTGCACTTTTCATCAATCCATTGTTCTTTAGCTTCCTGCAATTACGTATAATTTCCCATTTTATTGCTTTGTATCTATATTTCCTGTTTCGTCCAATCTATTTTTGTATTTTCACCTTTCTTCTCTCAGAATATCTTTTGTTATGCGTGGTTTCTTATTTTCTTTTTGTGTATACGCCAGAACATCTCTGGTCGCCGTGTCTAGCTGGATTTAATGTTGTTACTTTCTGTTTCTACTTCCTTCGTATCAGAAATTTTCAGTAATTTATTTGACTTTTTTCAAATCAATCGTAGATACCATTATCTTTTAGTTTCTTAAAATCAAAGTGCCTTTTTCCGTTCCCTTTTTTCAAATTTTTAAATTTAAGAGCGACCTTCATAATTACGATGTTGATTTCAGTGTCTATATCTGGGTACCTTCTACAGTTTTTTACTTGAATCCTAAACCTTTGTCTAATAAGAATGTAATCTATTTGATATCTTCCTATATCTCCTGGCATCTTCCACGTATATCGTTTCCTAGCATATGTTGAAATAATGCCTTTGTGATGAATAAATTGCTCTTGTCGCAAAATTCTATCAGCCCATTTCCCCTGTCGCTTCTCGTGCCTAAACCAAATAAACCTACTACCGCTCGTTCCCTACCCTTGCCTACCACTGAATTAAAGTCCCCCATAATTATTAAATTTTCATGTCCTTTTTCGTATTTTAGTATGTCTTCGATATCTTTGTAGATCACTTCTACCTTTTCGTCACTATAGCTAGAGGTGGGCATGTATACTAGCATTGTTACTGTATTTATCGGTTTAGATTCTAATCTAACTATGAGTACGCTTTCGTTCTTTTGTAAGTAATTTTCTACACAGTGTCTTATCTTTTTTGCATAACTATCGTCACACCCGAATTTCCTTTCTCAGCTCCTGCATGAATTACCATGAAGTCTCCACACCAGAAATCTTCCGTCTCTGGCCACCGAACTTCGCTGATCCCTACTATATCTAATGCTAACCTATTCACTTCAATTTTCAAGTTCTTTAACTTGCCTACTTGCTTCATACTTCTAAATGCCACGCTCCGACTCGCAAAATGTTCCCGGCTCTTATTCTGAACTTTTATATCGCATCCTCCGAAGTAGTCCCCTCCCGGAGATCCGAATAGGGGGAGTATTTTAACTCTGGAATCTTTTACTCCAGAAAAAGCCATTACGTATAAGTTTATAAAATAAACAGTACGTAAAATATAATTAGTTCTAACAAGAACTGTTTTATAAGATAATCTCAACAAAAAGAAGGCGATTTATAATATCAGGCATACAGAAATAAATCAGCTGTTACAACTATTATAACCGCCAAAGCAATGGTAAATACCATGCGTAATATAACTTATGAACGGTGTAAACTCTCCTCGCCAGAAACGAATCAGGGATGTGTAGTTTTAAGGGGCAGTTTTAAATCACACCTATTGAAACGACAGACTATAGTACGATATGCTTCTTTATATCATATCCGTTTATTTGTTTATTTTACGTCAGTCCATTGTTGCTGCTTTTACTTGCTACTGACGCGAGTTATGTGATCCCCCATTTATTATATCAATATAAAACTAATACCTAAGAAAGTTATTAGGAAATATTAGGAAAATGCAACAATGTAATTAAAAGACAATTTATTACAATTTATATTCAGTTTATAAACGTTCATGTGAACGGAAGCGCTACAAAGTAGCAAAAGAATAAGTGACACTGCAGATGTCAGGTCACAGACGGTCGTAGGAAGTCACGTAGCGAGATTACGCAGAAGTAAGCCTGCAACATTGTAATTATGAATAGCTTTTAAGATAGCAACTATGTATCATGAATAGAGTCAAGTGTAAGCGGACATTAGGTCCGCAGATTCCCACAGAACTTTGAGGGGGTAGGAGATTATAAAAGGACCGGGAGCTCCACTCGCAGTCAGTTCATCAAACGTTCAGCTTTTGCATTGCAGTTCGTAGATAGCTCACTTGCACAATTAAGTAATAATTTTGGACTTAGAGTAATAATTCAAGATTGTCTAACTGCAATATTTAACTTCTGTATAAAACTTAAATAAATGTGTTAAAGTTCAACTAGTCTTTTTAAAAAGAACCGCTCGAAGCCACGAAACTTAACTCGCGTTAGAAAAAAAGCTTAATCAAAAAACGTTTTTAATCTTAGCTCAAGTACGAAATCTTTGCATTTGAAATGTTCGTTTTTTCTTAGATACATAAAACTCCATAGATATTTATTCAAAAGCACGTATTTCTTGAAATAACCACGATTGACATAGCTAGTATGTTGCCAATGATCAGACAGTGCGTTAATTACTATTTAAAGAAAATTTTGCATGTTTATGACTTTTAAGTTTTTCAAATGTCGAAATTGCAAAGTCTCGACTAATTAACCAACGATTTTGCAAATAGTTTCCGAAGCTTCGGAAAAAATGGTAACAAATAAAAACCTCGTATCCTAACTTGTACAACTTTCTCGCGGTCAATTGTTATCGTATAGGCTAGCATTATTATGCAAGACTATCGGTCCACGTTGAATAACTGCACATGGTTGTTTAATTTGTAGTTTTTCATGCATAATCTGTAATTCCCTGCAACATGATTTTGCTGTTATGATTTCATAGGGTTGCAAAAAGGTAAAATGAACTACGCCTTTATAAGTCCACAAGACTGTCACCATAACCTTTCTTGGATGGAGTTCTGCTCTCTCCAGATACCCTAAAGCTTCAGCATAATTCAATCATTGTCCAGAACGTTTGCAATTGTCGTAGAACATCTGTTTTTCATTGCAGGTGACAAAGCATTTGGGAAATGAGACAGTTTTGTTCCGATTAGGCAATGAAGATGACACTTCTAATCGTTGCAATATGTTTGAAGGCGTTAACTTATTTGAAACCCATCTATCGCGTCCTTTTATCGTCTCTAGCAGATTCAAGATGATAAAATACGGTACTTACTAATACGTCAAATATCTCTGCAAAGTTTTCTAGCACGTTCATTTCTTCGCGTAACCCTTCATTGTTTAAAATGGTAGTTGGCTGCCCACATGGTTCATTTTCCAAAACAAAATTTTTGTTGCAATAATTTGCAAACCAACAGTGCACGATGCGTTCGTTTCAAGTGCTTTCTGCAAATACCTTATTGATTTTCTTAGCCGTTGCTGTAACACTTAAACCTCTTTTAAATTAAAGAAGAAGTGAACATTCAAGTGTTTTTTTGCTAAAATCCTACTACTTGACACCAATGTAACGAAAACTCTATTTACCCAAATAACAGTTCTTTATTATCAAATTGATTATACAAACCTTTTCAACAACACATAGCTAAAGTGAAATTTCTTTAAAGCTCTCACAACAATGTACTTCCTGTTAATAACTGACAATACAAATACTAACTTCTTAGGACTACGATGCTATCTTCCTTATTACTATCGAAGCACAACTATTAACTATCCGAGCACTAATTATTAATTTATATCCATCACTACCGTAATTTATATCACATAGGGCAATTTACATTAACAGTAATTTATATCACCTAGGACAATGTATTTTAAACTGTTGGTACTACTAACTTATTTTGTATTATGATTTTCAAATCTTTAAATTAGGATCCATATTATAACTGAAGCTTCAATTAGAACTGAACTAACTAACGCATAAAAAATTATTTTTTAGAAATAACAATTTAAACCGATATTTTAAAAATGTATGTACGTGTACGTACGTATGAAGTAAAGAGGCGAAACGTAACAGAAAGTGTATTCGCAAGGAACCGATCTTATTTTTCTAATCAGCAGGTCATTTTACCCAATGAAGTTACGAATCACGCATAAAATTCTTAACTTAGTGAGAATATCTACTCTAGAGAGGGGAGTAGATTAATATTTATGCAAAACATATGATAAAAACAAAGATAAAAACAAATGTATGTAATTGCGTACTTAAATTAAGGTACCTGCTCACCAATAACAACTTACAAAAGGTGTTCAAAGTGTACTCCATTTGGTCAATTCTCAAACATGCTATTCTACGCCAGATTTTTAAAAGAGCTTAGTAAAGTTGTTCGTTATAGTTTCCAACAAATAAGCACAAGCTTTAAGTGTTCAAATGCAAAATGTGATGCTGTGCCAGTTCTGCAATAGTTGATAAACAATCAAAAGAAATGGTGTATTAATTTTAACTACACTGCAATAAGTTATGCTAACACAGGAAAATGCATTAAGAATAGCTAACTTGTATTGCTGACCTGCCTCTTATATTATTACAATAGCCTAATTTTGTGTCCCTTAAACCGCAAAGTTTACAGAAGTGTTATGTTATTGTAACTTGCCATTTTTCCTAAGGCTAATTGTTATGCTCTACCTAAGTAAACCTTTCAGTTTTACTTTAGCTATTTCTTTCTTACCTACCTTTTATTCATATAACTCAAATAATTATTCACATAATCTCAATATTTACAAATCATTTCACGATAAAACATTTCACACTTTGGTTCGTTATTGAAACATTAATCTAAAATTCTCGTGAGCTTTTATGTTACGCTATATGACAAAATTTCATTCGAGGCAGGTGGACCTCTCCTAAAACCCTAAATTTACGTTCTCCAGGTCTATGTTGAGCTCATTATAAACCTTTAATTTTGTATGCCTAAAATATTGCATCAACAAGTTATGCTAAAGACCTGTTTACTCCTTACACCATAAAAAATTTTATTCAAGTATTTACACCTTCAGATTTAAATTATTGTCTTTTACATATGTCAAACAAATTACTTTTCAGTTTACAAAATTTCACCAAATAACTCAAACACACAGCGTTTTTGATAACACCATATCATCGCAACAGTTCAACAACAAATAAAAACGTTACTTGGAATGTTCTTCTAAATCACCACCTCTGTAGTTGATCTTCACCAGACCCATGTTCCTGGATTACACCATCTTGCTGCTTTCCAACTTTGACTGCATTTGTCTTAACTCGTTTATCCAGTTTTCTACCAATTTATGGACGCCTTCCACACGACTGCTCGTACAAAACCCAAACTTCGCTTTCTCCTCCAACTAACTCGTTCATCCAGTTCTCAACCAATTTGCTTACTTACTTGTCATCCTGCTTCAATGGTCTTAACTATTTCTAATTATGTTCGGCCCGTTTAAATTACTTGCACCAACTCTTGCATTTCAAACACTTGTAATTATTCGGAATGCACTATTACACGATTTTCAGCTAGGATGGTCTTCTCTATACTACCAAAAGTGAGTGATGCGACTCAGAAAATAAGAAAGCGATCGCCCCCTCTGACAATCTTCATATAGCCTCAAAAACCCCCCTTTTGTGTCACCCCAACGACATGATACTTTGAAAACACGCTAAACTAACCAACCGTCAAATTTTTCTGTGAACTGTGTCCCTTTCCTATCGCCTTTCACTAATCATAAGCACGCCTCTTAATGTCCGCGTCTATATTCTTATTGCACTCATACGTTTATAATCACCTTTCCTGTCTTTGTCTTATGGTCCCACTATTGTCCCGTTGTCTACGTTTAAAGCTCCCTTCTTCTATATGTGCGCCTTGAAAAATCGATATCGTGTGACGTAAAACTTGTTGCATCTGCGCCCCTATCTTAGCCTCTTCAAATATTTGTCTACCGCGCTCTTGAAACTGTTTGTTACTCAAACACCTGCTATATTTTCCATCTGCCTCTACTACATTCTAAAGATTCTCTGTCCCTTACATTTTTATTGATCTATTTATGAAATACCCGTCGGTTGAAGCTAATCTTGTGTCTTTGCGATGAAATGTTTTGTTAACGTCTTCTAGCCTTCACAAGAAATGCTCATCTCCCCAAGCTTTTATTCCTTGGAACCTTGACTTGTTTTGCTGTCTTACACTTTGTAACGTTCTACAAACTACTTTAGTTTACTATCTTAAATAAATGTCCGTTGCTTAACTTATTGATTTTTACCCTGCAAAGCTTTAATACTGCTAATTTTTGCAGGTATTTTTCATCCTTGCATCAACTTAATGTATACAAATTATTGATTTGAACTTAAAATATGCCCTTTATCCCCATTTAATTAATTTAAAACGTAATAAATAAATTATTGTTTTGTGCTTCTATTATAGTATGTCCGTTTTTATTCCAATTTTATTTAATTGAAGCTAATAAATAAATTATTGTTTTCTATGTACAGTGTGCTTACACGAATACACATTTGACCTATATACACATATTTAGCCTTACCCGTCACAGTAATATATATATATATATATATATATATATATATATATGTATATATATATATATATATATATATATATAAGGGATGTGCTGATTATTGCTGATTATTGGTTTATTTAAAATCCACATGTAACAAGGCGAACTAATTTTTAACACCATTTTTAATCTTAGCTCAAGTACGAAATCTTTGCATTTGAAATGTTCGTTTTTTCTTAGATACATAAAACTCCATAGATATTTATTCAAAAGCACGTATTTCTTGAAATAACCACGATTGACATAGCTAGTATGTTGCCAATGATCAGACAGTGCGTTAATTACTATTTAAAGAAAATTTTGCATGTTTATGACTTTTAAGTTTTTCAAATGTCGAAATTGCAAAGTCTCGACTAATTAACCAACGATTTTGCAAATAGTTTCCGAAGCTTCGGAAAAAATGGTAACAAATAAAAACCTCGTATCCTAACTTGTACAACTTTCTCGCGGTCAATTGTTATCGTATAGGCTAGCATTATTATGCAAGACTATCGGTCCACGTTGAATAACTGCACATGGTTGTTTAATTTGTAGTTTTTCATGCATAATCTGTAATTCCCTGCAACATGATTTTGCTGTTATGATTTCATAGGGTTGCAAAAAGGTAAAATGAACTACGCCTTTATAAGTCCACAAGACTGTCACCATAACCTTTCTTGGATGGAGTTCTGCTCTCTCCAGATACCCTAAAGCTTCAGCATAATTCAATCATTGTCCAGAACGTTTGCAATTGTCGTAGAACATCTGTTTTTCATTGCAGGTGACAAAGCATTTGGGAAATGAGACAGTTTTGTTCCGATTAGGCAATGAAGATGACACTTCTAATCGTTGCAATATGTTTGAAGGCGTTAACTTATTTGAAACCCATCTATCGCGTCCTTTTATCGTCTCTAGCAGATTCAAGATGATAAAATACGGTACTTACTAATACGTCAAATATCTCTGCAAAGTTTTCTAGCACGTTCATTTCTTCGCGTAACCCTTCATTGTTTAAAATGGTAGTTGGCTGCCCACATGGTTCATTTTCCAAAACAAAATTTTTGTTGCAATAATTTGCAAACCAACAGTGCACGATGCGTTCGTTTCAAGTGCTTTCTGCAAATACCTTATTGATTTTCTTAGCCGTTGCTGTAACACTTAAACCTCTTTTAAATTAAAGAAGAAGTGAACATTCAAGTGTTTTTTTGCTAAAATCCTACTACTTGACACCAATGTAACGAAAACTCTATTTACCCAAATAACAGTTCTTTATTATCAAATTGATTATACAAACCTTTTCAACAACACATAGCTAAAGTGAAATTTCTTTAAAGCTCTCACAACAATGTACTTCCTGTTAATAACTGACAATACAAATACTAACTTCTTAGGACTACGATGCTATCTTCCTTATTACTATCGAAGCACAACTATTAACTATCCGAGCACTAATTATTAATTTATATCCATCACTACCGTAATTTATATCACATAGGGCAATTTACATTAACAGTAATTTATATCACCTAGGACAATGTATTTTAAACTGTTGGTACTACTAACTTATTTTGTATTATGATTTTCAAATCTTTAAATTAGGATCCATATTATAACTGAAGCTTCAATTAGAACTGAACTAACTAACGCATAAAAAATTATTTTTTAGAAATAACAATTTAAACCGATATTTTAAAAATGTATGTACGTGTACGTACGTATGAAGTAAAGAGGCGAAACGTAACAGAAAGTGTATTCGCAAGGAACCGATCTTATTTTTCTAATCAGCAGGTCATTTTACCCAATGAAGTTACGAATCACGCATAAAATTCTTAACTTAGTGAGAATATCTACTCTAGAGAGGGGAGTAGATTAATATTTATGCAAAACATATGATAAAAACAAAGATAAAAACAAATGTATGTAATTGCGTACTTAAATTAAGGTACCTGCTCACCAATAACAACTTACAAAAGGTGTTCAAAGTGTACTCCATTTGGTCAATTCTCAAACATGCTATTCTACGCCAGATTTTTAAAAGACCTTAGTAAAGTTGTTCGTTATAGTTTCCAACAAATAAGCACAAGCTTTAAGTGTTCAAATGCAAAATGTGATGCTGTGCCAGTTCTGCAATAGTTGATAAACAATCAAAAGAAATGGTGTATTAATTTTAACTACACTGCAATAAGTTATGCTAACACAGGAAAATGCATTAAGAATAGCTAACTTGTATTGCTGACCTGCCTCTTATATTATTACAATAGCCTAATTTTGTGTCCCTTAAACCGCAAAGTTTACAGAAGTGTTATGTTATTGTAACTTGCCATTTTTCCTAAGGCTAATTGTTATGCTCTACCTAAGTAAACCTTTCAGTTTTACTTTAGCTATTTCTTTCTTACCTACCTTTTTATTCATATAACTCAAATAATTATTCGCATAATCTCAATATTTACAAATCATTTCACGATAAAACATTTCACACTTTGGTTCGTTATTGAAACATTAATCTAAAATTCTCGTGAGCTTTTATGTTACGCTATATGACAAAATTTCATTCGAGGCAGGTGGGCCTCTCCTAAAACCCTAAATTTACGTTCTCCAGGTCTATGTTGAGCTCATTATAAACCTTTAATTTTGTATGCCTAAAATATTGCATCAACAAGTTATGCTAAAGACCTGTTTACTCCTTACACCATAAAAAATTTTATTCAAGTATTTACACCTTCAGATTTAAATTATTGTCTTTTACATATGTCAAACAAATTACTTTTCAGTTTACAAAAATTTCACCAAATAACTCAAAACACACAGCGTTTTTGATAACACCATATCATCGCAACAGTTCAACAACAAATAAAAACGTTACTTGGAATGTTCTTCTAAATCACCACCTCTGTAGTTGATCTTCACCAGACCCATGTTCCTGGATTACACCATCTTGCTGCTTTCCAACTTTGACTGCATTTGTCTTAACTCGTTTATCCAGTTTTCTACCAATTTATGGACGCCTTCCACACGACTGCTCGTACAAAACCCAAACTTCGCTTTCTCCTCCAACTAACTCGTTCATCCAGTTCTCAACCAATTTGCTTACTTACTTGTCATCCTGCTTCAATGGTCTTAACTATTTCTAATTATGTTCGGCCCGTTTAAATTACTTGCACCAACTCTTGCATTTCAAACACTTGTAATTATTCGGAATGCACTATTACACGATTTTCAGCTAGGATGGTCTTCTCTATACTACCAAAAGTGAGTGATGCGACTCAGAAAATAAGAAAGCGATCGCCCCCTCTGACAATCTTCATATAGCCTCAAAAACCTCCCTTTTGTGTCACCCCAACGACATGATACTTTGAAAACACGCTAAACTAACCAACCGTCAAATTTTTCTGTGAACTGTGTCCCTTTCCTATCGCCTTTCACTAATCATAAGCACGCCTCTTAATGTCCGCGTCTATATTCTTATTGCACTCATACGTTTATAATCACCTTTCCTGTCTTTGTCTTATGGTCCCACTATTGTCCCGTTGTCTACGTTTAAAGCTCCCTTCTTCTATATGTGCGCCTTGAAAAATCGATATCGTGTGACGTAAAACTTGTTGCATCTGCGCCCCTATCTTAGCCTCTTCAAATATTTGTCTACCGCGCTCTTGAAACTGTTTGTTACTCAAACACCTGCTATATTTTCCATCTGCCTCTACTACATTCTAAAGATTCTCTGTCCCTTACATTTTTATTGATCTATTTATGAAATACCCGTCGGTTGAAGCTAATCTTGTGTCTTTGCGATGAAATGTTTTGTTAACGTCTTCTAGCCTTCACAAGAAATGCTCATCTCCCCAAGCTTTTATTCCTTGGAACCTTGACTTGTTTTGCTGTCTTACACTTTGTAACGTTCTACAAACTACTTTAGTTTACTATCTTAAATAAATGTCCGTTGCTTAACTTATTGATTTTTACCCTGCAAAGCTTTAATACTGCTAATTTTTGCAGGTATTTTTCATCCTTGCATCAACTTAATGTATACAAATTATTGATTTGAACTTAAAATATGCCCTTTTATCCCCATTTAATTAATTTAAAACGTAATAAATAAATTATTGTTTTGTGCTTCTATTATAGTATGTCCGTTTTTATTCCAATTTTATTTAATTGAAGCTAATAAATAAATTATTGTTTTCTATGTACAGGGTGCTTACACGAATACACATTTGACCTATATACACATATTTAGCCTTACCGTCACAGTAATATATATATATATATATATATATATATATATATATATATATATATATATATATATATATATATATAAGGGATGTGCTGATTATTGCTGATTATTGGTTTATTTAAAATCCACATGTAACAAGGCGAACTAATTTTTAACACCATTTTTCTGTGAACTTTTGTGCTGGAATGATAGGCAACAGATTGTTAGGACCAGCTTATTTACAACACCATTTAGATAGTGCAGGGTGTTTAAATTTTTACAAAATGATTTGGAATATCTGCTTGATGACTTTCCACTTCAAGGTCGTCGTCACGTGTGGATTTTACATTATGGTGCTCCTCCCCATTACGCTGTTCAGTGTGTCCCAAATTGGATGTATTAAATGGGTAATCTAGTTGTTATTAAAGATACAATAAAACTGTGTGCGCAGTCATGTGCCAACTTTTTGAGATCAATTCAATGGTGAAATCACAAATGAGCGATCTTCTTTTGTTTTCGAGTTATAGCTAAAAAATGATATTTTTAACAATTCTATTAATTCGTATAACTCGTTTGGTTGCAAAAATATCCAAAGAAACTGTAATAGTTTTTTATACGGTTTTTTACGTAGAATACAGTGGCGTACGCAAATATTTAATATTTATAAAACTTTTGAGGTTATAATATAAACTTGCATTTTTTTTTAAAGAAACCACAATTGGTTGTTACTTTATTTAAAAGCTCTTTTTGACAGCTTTTCAAAAATATATAGTTTAATATAATTATCTTTTCAAATGGCCGAATTGTTTTTGGTATAATAAAATAATTTATTATATTGGTAATAAATAGTTGGCCGCGAAACAAAAGGTAAACAAAAAACGACAATTGTTTGTATAACAAACGTCAACGAGCTTCAATCATATCTATTGCACATGCAATAAATTGTATTGTTAGTTTGTAAGTGAAGCATCAGTCTGTTACTAAATGGCAAAATTTGAAAATTACGAAAAATACGATATGCTAGTTGCATTTATTGAGTCTGCGAGAATTCTTCTATCAGTAAAAACTTTATATTTTAACAGGTAATTGTGTAACTAATAGCAAATAATATTACTATGTCGTTTGTAAATAATACAGATACCCTGAAAGACAACAACCAAATATTAACATGTTTAAAAGGATAGATAGTAATTTACAACAGTTTGGCTGCTTTGAAAAACCTAGAACGAAACAGTCTGCAGTTTTTAATTAAGAGCAAACTACTGTTTCAACCATAGTATGTGTGGAAACAAACCCAAGAACATCATGTAAGAAAATTGAAAGGGAAATGGGTGTTTCTAAATCAGCAGCTTCAAGAATATTGAAGCGTAATAAATATCGACCCTATAAAAATAAAGTTATACATAGTTTGTTTACCGACGATTTTCAAAAAAGAAGGCGATTTTGTCAATGGTATCTTCGTAAATGTGCTGCTACTAACAATTTTGGAAATAACATTATATGGTCTGATGAAGCACTTGCTGGTCGAATGAAAATACCTATCAAACATACGAGGCGTCAACAAAGCCGTTATGGTTTGAATATTTGTTGCTACATTGTTGGTGGCAAATTTCAATACCATATTTTTGAAAACAATCATTCAGCTTGTCGGTATATTGAAATTTTGTATACCAACTTGCACGAATTACTGGAGGACATGCCTCTCGAAAAAAGACAAAAAGTGTGGTTCCAACAAGATGGTACACCCCCGCACAACGCTATAATTACTCGTGATTATTTAAATAGAGAATATCTCAATAAATGGATGGGTACGTTTGGACCTTTTCAGTGGCCGCCTAGATCTCCTGACTTGTTGATATTGGACTATATCTTGTGGAATTTTTTGAAAGAGGAAATCTATAAAACCCAGAACCATAGTATTGAAGAGTTGCGGAATTCAATTGAAGCATTATAATTTGAATAAGGGCCGCTATACTTGCGGCCACGTCCCCAATGCTCCACCCGGAGGTACTACATTGGGTTTAAACGCGAAAATAATCGTGCTTCTAATTAATTCCAACTTCATAGTTAATCCACCCTAAATAAAAAAACTAAATAAAAATCTAACAAACCTAAAAATTTAACAAACCTAACAAGCTCTAACAATCTAACAAACATAAAAATCTGACAAACTGAAACAAAACTAAAACAAAACTAAAAACAGGGTTGTAAATAATGGTATCCCTAGCGCTGACTTTGGAGTGTACCCGATCAACAAGACACAAGCAAAAATGAGAGGGGGAGGGATCCGTAATACCGGATAGCAGACGCCGGCTCTGCTTACTAGTGCGACCTGAAGGGTCGTCTTAAAACTATCCAAATCTAGCTAACTAATGTAAATTTATCCCTAGCTTTCCCTATCATTCCCTAACTGATTTATATTATGATTACAATCTTCTCAATTATACTCTTCCTTCCCAAATATATACTGCAACCAAAATGGCGACAGAACGTCAAACAAAACAAATATGCCACAAAATACTACAAAACATGCTAATAAATATAAAGTGTAAATATAAAATATAAATAAATATAATTATATAAATATATAAATAGATGTCTAATAAGCGTTAAGCATATAGCAGTGCACAAAATAGCAAAAGCATCACCCTATTTATCAGGTGCACTCCCACAAGCATATGTCGGCTAGCGCCATTACACACAAAACGTGCTTGTTAAATTATTTCAAAAACTACTAATTAATGTAAATCAATGCTTGTGCGAGTACAGCCGCCACAATTCAAGTCTTACCTCGATAATAAAATTCTCCAGCATCCGAAGATCTGGTCGTCTGCCTACATCTAACTGTAACTTACTTCTAAGGGGAAGATGGGGTGCACTGCTAAAGTCCTGGTGGGTATGCACTAAATGTTCTTGGGGGGGATCACAATCACTATCACTATCACTTCACTTTCAAGTCCTGGGGGGATGCGCGGTTTCACTCTATTTTATTATCTTTGTTTATTTTATTGATTTAATTTAATGAGGGTTTCTGATTTATTTGTTATTGTTTATTTGTTATTATTTATTACCGATTTCCCGATTTCCGCACATAATTATGAAGATAGGCAGTGATTGTATTAATGGTGTGGGGGTTTCTCGTGCATATTGGACATTTGGGTATAATTATCATGTTATTTTATTTTTTTTTTAATATCAGGTTTTGGTTATATCTATGCTCGTATCCTTACTCACGCCAAGTCAATCTAAAATTTTCCAATCCTCCCACCAACCCCACCGAATTTTACACGCGGTTATCATTGTCTAATCTCGCGACCCTTCCCGCAAATTCTTTTAAGGCTGTCCAGAACGCCTTCTGGTTAACCATTTCCCAGACTTCTTCTAGGCTCTTTGGCCATGCCAGACCTAGGATAGCTAGTTTGCTATCAGCCAACCCTCGATTTCCCGCCTCAAGCGGGCAGTCGAAGAGCACGTGCTCTGCGCTTTCCGCGCCCTCACCGCATTCGCAGCGGTCGATGTTGGTTAGCCCGAACCTATGTAAATACGCCTTCAGGGCGCCGTGCCATGTTATCAACTGCACCATTTTGTGATCGAGCTTAACCTCGATCCTACCTCTAGCTTCTATGCTCGGTATGAATTTGTGGGTCAATCTGCCCGTGACAGCGTTGTTCCACCTCTCTTCCCATTGTCGAATTGATTTTTCGCGCAGCTTTCTTTTAATCAAAGACTTCGGTATCGACGAATGTGATATTCGAAAGTCTCCCGTTGCGGCTTCTTTAGCTAATTCATCAGCCCTATCGTTTCCTGCGTTACCATTGTGCGACCTGACCCAACAGAACTTTAAACGTCGAAACTCGAACGCCGTACGCGCTATACTCCAGACGTCCGCTTGGAGGTCTGTCGAGGTATTCATGTTTGTTAAAGCCGTCAGCGCCGATTTACTATCACTGATTATATAATACTCGTCTCTGCCCGTATGGTTTATTACATAATCGATAGCCTCTCGTATGGCTACCAATTAGCACTGGAAGATAGTGCTCCAGTTCGCGAGTTTGGTTTGAAACCGAAACACCTCCCTTTCCTGCTTATACACGACAAACGCCGCGCCTGCTTGCCCATCGTCCATACGTAAACCGTCCGTATAAATTCTGATACCCATCGCGTCCTCATCACCTACGACAAACTCGATTCCTCTAATATCAGCCGGGTGCCCCAACTCAGATACAGCGATCTTTCTTGCAATTTCCCTATTACCAAGATTAAGATCTTCGATAATTTCGCGCCCTTTTCCTATATTTATTAATCGCCTATCTCTAATCTCCCTAACGACATATTCGATAGGGAGAGTCCTACTGATCACCAGGACAGCCTCCGTGGAGGTGGTCCTGTATGCCCTCGCCGCTTTTACCGCGGTGATGCGTTGTACACTCGTCAATTGACGCATCTTTCGGACTTTACAACCTTCTGCCCATACAGAAGCTGCGTACAGTATTGCCGGCTCAATTGCTCCGGCATAAACCGTCCTCAGCGATTCGCCCCTGAAACCCCACTTTATTTTAGCCACCGCCATCATTTTATTTGATATTTCGCCGCCCTTACTTTTTATGTATTGCACGTGCGCTTTCCAATTTAATTTATTGTCGATGTTGACGACGAGGTAGGTAATACAATCTTTAAACGGGATTTTCTCCCCTCCTAGCTCTAACCTAGGAGGTCTCTGTCCTGGTTTCGTGCCGAAATAAAGCGCCTCTGACTTCGCTGTGTTAAATTTTAATTTTACCGCCTGCGACCATTCGTGTAATTTATTAAGCGCCTCGTTCGGTTTTGTGCGCATATCCATTAGCAATCTCGATCTTACAATTAAAAGCGTGTCATCTGCAAACCCAACGATTGAGCATCCTGCGGGCAACTTGACCCTAAAGATGCTCTCATACAACAACTTCCAAAATGTGGAACCAGAACATGACCCCTGTGGGCATCCCCTTTCCACCTCACGCGACAGAACTTCACCCGGAATTTCAACCTGTGCCAATCGCCCCGAGAAATAGCTCTTGACCAAAGACATCAAGTTTCGCGGACAACCCCTACGATCTAACTCGCAAACGATTAATGGCCACCAGGCAGCATCAAATGCTCCTGAAATGTCCAAAGCAATTCAATTGAAGCAGCATTTCGTAAAGTTAAAGCGGTTTATTTATTAAATTCTATTAAGTCTTTAATAAAACGATGCGAACTTTGTTTAAGAGAGAATGGAGGCCAGTTTGAACAATATCTCTGAATTATCAGTAAATAAAGCTATTGTAGTATTCCCATCTGTGTTCTAGTGTTTTATATATATTATGTGTGAGGGTGTGTGTAGGTGAGGGTGTGTGTGGTTGTGTGCGCATGCGTGCGTGCATGCGTGGGCGCGTGCTTGTGTGTGTGTGTGTGTGTGTGTGTGTTTGTGAGGGTATGAGGTGTGTGAGTATGTGTGTATTTGTGCATCCATATATCGATTAGAGACTGTTTAAATGTGGATAGGAAAGTATAATTTTAAATTTAAGATGTAGTTATATTCATTTTTGTAATATATGTAGTTATGATATTTTATTCTTCTAGATTTCAAACTTTGTTGTTTAGAGTGGTGTGGTACAATAATAAACTCTTGTTTTGTGTTTACCTTTTGTTTCGCGGCCAACTATAAATTACCAATACAATAAATTATTTTATTATACCAAAAACATGGACTAAATCGGCCATTTGAAAAAATAATTATACTAAACTATATATTTTTGAAAAGCTGTCAAAAAGAGCTTTTAAATAACGTGACAACCAATTGTGGTTTCCATTTAAAAAAATGCAAGTTTATATTATAACCTCAAAAGTATTATAAATATTAAATATTTGCGTACGTTACTGTATTCTACGTAAAAAACCGTATAAAAAGCTATTACAGTATTTTTGGATATTTTTGCAACCAAACGAGTTATACGAATTAATAGAATTGTAAAAAATATCAATTTTTGGCTATAACTCGAAAACAAAAGAAGATCGCTCATTTGTGATTTCACCATTGAATTGATCTCAAAAAGTTGGCACATGACTGCGAGCACAGTTTTATTGTATCTTTAATAACAACTAAGTTACCCATTTAATACATCCAATTTGGGACACACTGTACAAGTTAGATAACATTTAAATCGCGAATTTGGTCAAAGATGGATTGGTCTATGAAGGTGCTGTGTCGTGGCCAGCCTGATCGTGTGACTGCTATGCCCAAGGTTCCGCGTTCAAATCCAGACACGGTCCGCTTGAAAAATATTAGGCAATCATTTTTCACAAAATTACGCCCTCGTTCGGATGAGAGGTAACATGGAGGTCTCGTGTGTGAGTGTTGTTTCGTACGTGCAAATACCTACCTTGCTTGAAACAATAAGGGTTCTGCAAAATTCAAAAATTACCAAGTAAAAAAACTCGCTTCCTGCTCAATGTGGTACCTTCGGATGGAGCATTGGAAAATCAAATGTAGTGGTCAGTCTGCTCGGCGATGGTTTTGTGACTTAGTTGATTCGCGTAAGACTGCTAAGCGCAAGGTCCCGGGTTCCATTTCCGACACAGACCACTTGAAAAATGTTAGGCGAACATTTTTCACAAAAATACGCCTTCGCTTGGATAAGAGGTAAAATGTAGGGTGCGGCAACATTCAAAATTTCCAGGTAGAAAAAGTCGCTTCCTGGCCAATGTAACAACTTCGCGTGGAGCATTGAAAAATCAAATGTAAGGCGAGCACGCCCGACCTGCGGCTCCGTGTATCAGACACGTTCGTATATGACTGCTGATCCCAAGGTCACGAGTTTGATTCCCGAAACGTTGAAACATTAAGCTAGCATTTTTCTGCGCCCTGGTTCGGATGTAGGTCCTGTGTGTGAGTGTAGTCACGCTTTAACATAATTCAACACTTCCAAGTAAACAATTAATTTTATTTAAGTTCTAATGTTTTGTATACATTAATCTCTGTGATGTTTGCAGATTATGTCTTTTTACGATTTAGAAGGAGTTTGAATCTAACTTCATGCAAGCATATTTGGTGCGATGAAATGAGTTTCGTAAAAATTAATTATAATTTACGCAGTTCTCGTAATTAATTAGGATCCTTAACTGAAAATAATTATGAGACCAAACTATTAGAAATCTTACTTTAAAGATCACGACATTTAAGAGCAAAAAATGGTAAACGTTATTGTACAATTATTTACATGTTTAAGGTTAAGAAGACTGTGCGTTTTATAAGCATCAGTAAAAGCTTTTGACTAAAAATATGATAAAGTAAATATTGCCACTGCAAACATAAAATCTGTGTGAAACCCTCGGCGCGGTTAAACCACAAATCACAGAACGATTTTTGAATGACATTCGTATAATTAGAAAACTTTGAAGTCAATCGGATTTCGCATATCGGGCGGAGGTGAGACGCAGCATAAATCTGGATATATTTACGAGCGAGTTCATAGATCGGTTGGAGATATAGTATATATGCTGGATTTCTTAGCACAGTTGGGTTCATATATCACACGGTATATCACGTTTGTCCGATAAATCAGAGCCACGATTTCAGTCTGAATGTACTAGGTCGCACTGGTTACCGGCATCTTTTTAGCTTTGCTACTTTTCAATTTGTATATGAAACCTGCAGGTTTGCCAAGCCCACAAACAAAGAAAACCATTTTTAAACTCTACTTATACTTTGTAATCAAAATATTCTTCCCAAAACCAGTTTCGTGAGTACAAATGTCAGGTACTTACCTAATTAGAAAAGTAATCCGACTTAATGCAACTATAACTTTTGCAAGCTTGATTAGTAAGATGTGTATTTAAATCTCATATTGAACCAACGAGACATTTTCATTTCAGAAATGTTGAAACTAACCCACACTGTTCTCGTTAGAATCTAAAGCAAACTTCCTTCTAATCTTATTTCAAACAGACTTTCTACATCCATCCTTTCATCTTCCAATTTCCTGCAGTTTTGCAATTAAAAGTAAAATCTAAAACGTAATTTAGTATTTACCTTGTTAATTGTGGAACCGTAACTTCGAAGGAATGAGAATTACGTCGCAACTTTATTGATATCGTTATAGAGGGTGCACATGTAGTAGTAGAAGTTACAAATACGGTTGATGTTTAACAAATCCTATGTGTATTTAAAGAAATGAATATAATGAAGAAAGAGGCATTTCAGAAAATTCCCAATTTGCAACCAATTCAGACCGCAATATTATATAAAAAGCTAGTGGAAGACGAAATAGGTGGAAATTTCAAAGCCTTATTAATATTAAATTGTACATTTCAATTCTTATATATAGTTATGAATTATTAACAGTAGTGCTTTTTTGTTATATTGAGAATAGTCCTAATAGAATTACACAGCCATCAAATATTTTCTGATTAATTAAGTATTGACGTTCGTAATGAGCCAGCACCTTGAAGAAATTCTATAATAAGAGCCGAACTATAGGTATAACCACATTAGTGTCGTCTTTAGTGAGAAACCAGACTAAGAGACAGGTTGCCGAAAGAGGAAAACAGCTTTTTCGGTATTTAAAGTGACAGAGACCATAGGGGTCCGGTATAGCATTCTAAAACACACTACTGCGATGTGGACGGCAACCAGGAACCACCACATTGCCTCCGCAGTACACAGTGTAACAAAAAAGTTTTCAAAAATAATTGCATTCTTTGGGGTAAAAGATTCCGGAGCTAAAGTAGTCCCCCATTCGTATCTCCAGAAAAGGACTACTTCGAATGATGTGATCGGCAAGCTCAATAAAAAGAGAAGCAGAACCAGGAACATCTTGCGCAGACTGTTAAAAACATGAAGCAAGCAGGCAAGCTAGATAATTTGAAAATTGAAATGAATATGCTAGCACTAGACGTAGTAGAGGTTAGAGAAATTCTGTGGCCAGAGGAGGGCGATTTTTGGAGCGGAGACTTTAGGATGATTCATACATGAACAGACGAAGGAAATTATGATGTGGAGACAGTTATGCGGAAAAAACTAAACTCAGTGTAGAAAACTATTTACAAAAAAACGAAAGAGTTTTCATGGTTAGATTAGGATCTAAACCGGTAAATACAGTAATAATACAAGTTTACCAGCTGTAGTGATGAATATATAGAAGCAATTTACAAATGTATCGAAGACATACTAAGGTTCGTATACGGGCATGAAAATTTAATAATTATGGAAATCTTAATGCAGTAGTAGGTGACGGTAAGGAAGTAGCTGTAGTAGATTTGTTTGAGGATGGGGACAGGGGAATAGGGCTGGTAGAATTTTGCGACAAAAGCAATTTAACCATCACAAGCACATTATTTTAACATCATGCTTGAAGATTATACACGTGGAACATGCAAAGAAACAGGGGAAGATATCAAATATATCACATTCTCGTTAGACAACTGTTTAAGAATCAAGTTAAAGACAACATAGTAATTATGGATGCAGAGCTTAAATTTAAAAATTTAAAAAAAGTTGTAACGCCCATTTTTCGTTAATTATTATTTTCGGCATATATGACCCGTTAGTTGGTCTTAATTTCTCCGCCTGTAATTTAGACACTACAATTCCATTTTATTTGTATCTCGAAACGAAAGTCAATGTCATTTATGCGCTACAATCATTGTTATATTCGGCTGGTTTTCGTATTTAAAATTTATCAATATGTTGTTATCAAGTTGTTTGATAACTAGCTGGTTGTTAGCTATTATTCTAATCGAACCTTGGAAGGTGTTGGATCACGCTGTTGCTTCTATTTTGCAATATGCAGATTTGAACGGCGTCGATTTTATTTCGAGAGGCTACCTATTTTTGTATGTTTGGTTTGGAGGTCTCTACCGTTTATTACGGATTTTGAATCTTCCAAGGACAGGTATGTGCATTGACATTTGTATTAATATTTCTTTCACGTGTCGTTTTAGTACATTTTGTATTAGTGACATTGAACCTAATTATTGTTGGAGGTCACATTCTAAATTTAGTTATCCCACCTGTGTGGTATTTATATTTTTAATAGCACGTTTTACTATGTTGCTTATTCATAATTTTTTGGGAACTAACTTTAGGGATCAAGTATACGAAGAGTAACTAATTATAGACCAAACTAGTAGCACCACTAGTGTTACCTTTAGCATTAATCACGAGCACTAGCTTCACTAGTACGAGATCAAGATCTTCTCTATCTTTTATATTGTACGTAGCAGAAATGGCGAAGAGCTAAACCTGGTACCTGTCTGCACTACTACCCGCAAGTGTTATTATTTACCCAGCACCTGGTGCATCGCTGTTACATTCAGCTGCCGAAGATCTAGGAACAACTAGTTCAGGTCGTATAATTGATTTATTGTTTGTGCATCTGTTGAGATCTAAGTAACTGTTAGATTATTTAAATTAACTTGTTTTGTGTGTGGTTTAAATTTGAAGTGCACCCTCAGTGCGAAATCCTTTATCTAGGTTAATATAATTGCAACCCGCCTTACAACTTTATGCATGGGTTGCCGTTTGTTGTAATTTTGGTAAGTCCCTTGAGGTGTCCCAACTGTAACATAGCATGTACATTAATCTTGTTTTTCTTTACTTTGTAACTGCACTATATCCTGGCCAGAATATTGCCGGCAGGTATTATTGATGTATTAAAATAATATAGTGCTTACCAATATCCTAATCTGCTTTCTTGAGCACTCAAAAGTATCACATTATTTATGAATTATTGAATTGGGATTTATTTAATGTGTCTTATTATTATTGTATGATGAGGTGTTAGAAGCGGAAGAGATATTTTATGTGTTATTAATAAAGTTTGCTGTACTTGAGTAACTATTTCACTTATCGCATCATTCAGTTAGCTGTTGGCTTCCTATTCAATACATTTTGTCTTTAATATTGGTACCTTACCGAACTGTTAGGACAAAGTTCGCAGTTCTTTGTCTCGCTCCAAGTAGTCCTTGGCGCCCTTAATTATTCTGTTCAGTTCTGGATCATTTGTGGCTTCTTATCATCCAGTCACTACTACGAACCCACGAGATTATTCAAAACCCCTGAGCAGAGCCGGAGCACTTTAAAGTCACCGTACCAATAAGAAGCCTAGTTTATAATATTTCTAAAATTACCGTGACAAAGTGACCGTTTTGACTGAACCTGTACCTTGAAGAAGTTCTGGTTTACTACAACGAATAAAATAGTTTGAGAGTTCCAATGATCTAAAGAGCCGAACTACAGGTGTAACTAAAGTAGTGAGGTTTTTAGTGAGGAACCAGACTAGATAGGTCCCCGATAGAGGGCAGCAGCACTTAGAGTGGCTGATACCATAGGGATCGATATGGCATTCTAGGACACACTACTGCGATATGTAAGGCAACGGGAAACCACCACATTACCTCTCAAGTACACAGCGTACTTAAATTGTTATTTACGATGATGGCATCCTGTTGGTTAGAAATTCCAAAGTTAAACTAGTCCTTACATGTGATTTTTCAATGCTCTATCCGAAGGTACTACATTGGCCAGGAAGCGAGTTTTTTTTTAACTGAAAAATTTTAAATTTCGCCTAACCCTTGCTGTTCCAAGTAAGATAGGGATCTTTAACGGGCGTGACAACACACACACGCGACCTCCATTTTACCTCTCATCCGAACGAGGGCGTATTTTTGTAAAAAAATGCTCGCCTAACATTTTTCAAGAGGACCGTGTCGGGATTCGAAGATAAACCAGTCCCCCAATTCAAATCTCCAGGAGTGAACTACTTCGGAAGATGTTATCGGAAAGTTTAGAAAAAGAGTCGGGAACGTTCAGCAAATCGGAGCGTGGAATATCTGAAGTATGAAGCAAGTAGGTAAGCTAGAGAACTTAGAAACTGAAATGGATAGGTTAGCACTAGACATGGTAGAGATCAGCGAAGTTCGGTGGCCAGAGGCAGGTGATTTCTGGAGAGGAGACTGTAAATACAGTAATAATACAAGAATACATTCCGACATTTAGCTACAGTGAGGAAGATGTAGAAGCGATCTAAAGAAATATCGAAGACATACTAAGATACGTAAAAGGACATGAAAATTTAATATTTACGAGGGATTTTCACGCAGTGGTAGGTGAGGGTAGGGAAGGAGCGGTAGTAGGTTTATTTTGTTTAGGCACGAGAAACAACAGGGGAAATAGGCTGGTAGAATTTTGTGAAAAAATAGTTTAACCATCACAAACACATTATTTTCACATCGTGCTACAAAACGATACTCATGGAAAATGCCAGGAGATATAGGAAAATACCAAATAGATTACATTCTTGTTAGACAACGGTTTAGGAATCAAGGAAAAGACTGTAGAAACTACCACAACACAATTATTACGAAAGTCGGGCTTAAATTAAAAATTTTGAAAAAGGAACGGATAAAGACAGTTTGACTTTGAGAAACTAAAAGATAAATATATCTACGAAAGATTTAAAAAAAAGTCAAATGAATTACTGAAAGATCCGGAATGAAATAGCATTAAATCCAGCTTACACATAGAGGCCAGAGACATTCTGGGGTATACACAAAAAGATAATAAAAAATCATGGATAACAAACGATATCCTGGATTTAATAGAAGAAAGACGAAAACACAAAAACAGGCCGGACGAAGCTAGAAAACAAATATACAAAGTCATAAAATGGAAAATTATTCCAAAATGCACGAAAGCTATAGCCAATGGATTGATGAAAAGTGCAAATAGGTAGAAATTAAGATGGAAATAGGAAAGACAGAAGAAGCATACAAACTAGTTAGAATAGATTTTAGGGATATATAACTGTATAGCAGAAATATAAGGGGCACGGAAGGAGACATCATTATAGAAAATGTAAAGAAAGTAGTTAGATGGCAGGAATTTATAAAAAATTTATATGCAGGTGAGGAACTAACAACAGCACTACAGCAGGAATCAGACAGTGAAAACGATGACTTGGGATATCCTACACTTATAGATGAGTTTGAATTAGCATTGAAGAGCCTGAAAAATGGTAACGCACCAGGTATAGAAGAGGTGCAAGCAGAAACGCTAAAAACCTCTGGACAAGCAGTAACAGAACGTCTCTTCCAACTTGTAAGCTATATGTATGAGATAGGCGAGATACTAAAAGATTTCAAACGTAACATCATAGTCACTATACCAAAAAGGAGAGGCGCGGATAGATGTGAAAATTTTCCAACAATTAGTTTGACAGCACACGTGTCAAAAATATTAACTAGAATTGTACAAAGACTGATGGCAAATCGGAATGAAGAAGTACTAGGAGAAGATCAATTTTAGTTTAGGCGAAACAGGGGAACACGGGAGGCTATTTTAGCTCTGAGGGTGATAATGGAAAAGACAATAGAAAAAGGGGGGAAGCGTGTATATAGGGCTTGTAGATCTGGAAATACCATTCGACAATGCAAAATGAAAAAAATGTTCGAAATACTCAAAAAGATTGGAATGAGTTTTAGAGATAGTACATAGTACATAGCTTATACAAAGAGCAAACACCGGTAGTAGTATTAGAGTGGGAATGTAGAGAAGTAAATATTAGGAAAGGGGTGAGACAGGGACATGCCCTATCTCCGTTAATTTTAACTTGTACATCGAAGAGGCAATGAATACTGTCAAATGCAGGAAGACATTTGGAATTATGATGCAGGGCCAAAAGATTAATATGCTTAGATTTTCAGATGATTTAGCGGTATTATCATCTAGCAAGGAAGGAGTTAGAAGCAGCTTTTAATAAAATGGAAACCGTTTTAACAGAGAGATTCGGTATGAAAATTAACAAAAATAAAACTAAAGTACTAATATGCATATGAGGGGGAAATAAATCAACAACTAGACTACAAATAGGAAACGAGAACTTACAAGAGGTTAAAGATTTCTGGTACCTAGGAAACCCAATAACGAAGAATGGGAAAAGCGCAAAAGACATAAAACAAAGATTAGTACAAGGTCGTGCTACACTTAACAAGAAAAAACAATTACTATGTTCAAAGATAACAAACATAGAAACAAGGAAAAGATTGCTGAAAGCATACGTGTGAAGCATAGCACTGTACGGTTGTAAAACTTGGACAGTAGGAGAAACGGACAGGAAAAGATAGAAGCCTTTGAAATGTGGTACTACACACGTATGTTGAAGATATCATGGACAGACAAAGTTAAGAACAAAGAGGTTCTAGAAATGGAAGAGGAAGAAAAAAATATGTGGAAAACAGTAAAAAACAAAAGAGATAGGACGATAGGCCACATACTAATGCATGAGGGAATAGTGCCGAATACATTAGAGAGGTTAGAAGTATAACTAGGTTAGGTTATTGCACACAGTTAGTCCAAAATGTAGGATCTGTAAATTTCAGGAGAATGTGATTTTCCAATGCTCCACCCGAAGGTACTACATTGGCCAAGAAGCGAGTTTTTTTTACCTGGAAAATTTTGAATTATGCCGAACCCTTGCTGTTCCAAGCAAGGTAGGGATCTTTAACGTGCGTGACAACACTCACACACGGTACCTTCATTTTACCTCTCATCCGAACGAGGATGTATTTTTGTGAAAAATGCTCGCCTAACATTTTTCAAGCGGACCGTGTCGGGGTTTGAACCCGGGACCTTGGGCGTAGTAGTCACATACCACTACGCCACGTAGCCGCCTCCCCTTCATATACCACTGAGTATCTATCAATAGGGTATATATTTACAAAACAATAGAAAAGGAACTGAAAGTCGGAGCAAGAAGGAATGGGACAGACATCAAATGTTCGAGAAAGTGGAACACACAATCGCAATCAAGAGTTTAGACCGAAAGCGGAGTTGTTTGGGAGAATGGAACGCAGAATGACAATTAGGAGATCAGACAAAAAGAACGTTCTTTCAAGTAAGATTCGAAAGCGTAGAAGTAAAAGTAGCAAAATTTGGATTGAAGCGTCGGTACCAGTAAGACGACGGACTTCTAGCAGAGAGGAAGGAAGGGGAATTTTAAAAGAAGCAGAAACTTCATTAGAATCGACAACTAGGCCATTCCGTAATGACGTAACCAACATAGAGAAACTAGACCGAAATGACATTTATCTAAAGTAAGGATTTGATAAGCCGTAAAACGACAATAAAGAACTACGTCGATAACTTTGTGGTGTTCGTCGAAGGAGGGGGTAGCCATGACGATATGCTAAACAGAACTTCTCAAGGTCAGAACCGATGACCTGATCGATAAACCGTTTGAAAATAACAGAAGAGTTATGGAGACCAAGATACATGCGACAGAATTGACTCTGGGGTACCGTGAAAGCAGTATTTTTGTGAAAAATACTTGCCTAACATATTTCAAGCGGTCAGTGTTGTGAATCGAACCCGCTACCTTGCTGTTGGTAGTCATAAACGAACCTGTTTGATTCAAGAAGCGACCTCAAAAACTCTACTGTCGGTTTAACGAATTTCTGCTATTACGGCAGCTGCGCCGAGGGACTGTTTTATATCCACCTACATTTGATTTTCCAATGCTCCACTCTAAGGTATTACATTGGCCAGGAAACGAATTTTTTTACTTAGAAAATTTGAATTTTGCCAAACCCTGCTATTCGAAACAAGGTGCGTGACAACACTCAGCAAAAATGCTTGGCTAACATTTTTCAAGCGGTACGTGCCGGGAATCGAATCTGAAACCTTGAAATCCGTGGTCATATGCGAACCCGATTGTTCCACGGAGCCGCCCACAGCTTTAGGCCCTCTACCATAGCATGCATGCAATGGGTTGAAAAATAACCAGTTTGACCACAGCTGAAAGTAGGGGTAGCATCCGGAAAAAGAGTAGATTTAGTGATGGGTGTTGGGCAAATCTTGACTGACCGATTATGGGAACCAGTAGTATTTATAGCAGCCGCGTGGGACATAAAAGCAAAATACGGTTCCACGTACGACTGTTTGTCTCGACTAGGAGGCACATAGTTATCAATGCGGAATTTCTAACATCAAATATTCCTCCTCTAACTACTGTAGTGATTTTACAGAGAGTAGCTGAACCAATTAGAAGATGGATAGATTTATAGAAACCACATCAAAGTGCACCTCTTCAGGCATACCATCATGATGCCGAAACATTTCAGTCATGCAACATAGGTATTCGACAATACACTCAGAAAGACCTTGTATTTGTTTTAAAATATCGCCGAGGATTGTAATCCGAGGGTTCAAAATGATGTACTAGTAAGCTGGACAACGACTTCCGATCCGTAAGTCTGTGACGATTACCGCGGTACCGCAACAACGATTTAGATTCAAACTAATCCACCGTGAGCTGAAATAACTCAAACTCAAAATTTTGTCAAACTCTTTGAAGTTCTAGGACCCTGTCTAAAAAAATTATGCACCGTGATTGTATTAAGGTCACCTAAAAATTTTGAATTCCATTTTGACACTGAAAAGCCATAATGGGAGGTAGAAAGAAAAGTAGAAATCGGCCTTTGTCTAGTAGCAGGGGCCTGATCAGATTTTTTGTCCGAATCCACCCTTAAAGTGAGTAACGGAGGTCAATCCGTCCCTGCATTGGGAGTGTGTGCGGGATTAGAAGCAGCTACCTACGTATCGAATAACGAGGCGACATTTTTGCATTTTATTTTTAAAATCACTGCAGAGATTAGGCAAGGTAAGTAGGAATTAGCAATGGGTTTTGTACTGCACCGTTCTGTGTGTAGCCATAGGGAACCTACCCGTTTAAAAGCAACTGAAGATTTGTCACCACCAAACCTGGCGAGGGATTATTGTAGCTCTTAGATAGAACTTGCAAACACTTCGTGTTCGAAAGCGAAATCGAATTCTGGGGAAATAGAAGAGGGCCTCTTCTCCTTTTCCATATAGTAAACACTCGGCACGAACCTACGTAATTCGTCCACATTGGCCTTCGAAACAAAGCCGTGAAAATCTAGTTCATATTGAAGCTTGGCTTTTACCAATTGGTTAACGTAAATGCACCAATGTTTCATAATGAACAGAAATAACGAAAGAAGGAAAAGCTACGTGAATGCCAACTGCAAACCAACAAAAGCTCAAATCAACAATACAAAATATCACCGAGTACCACAGAACAATTTACGGGGCATCCGCCATATAACCAAAGAAGGAAGGCAGTAGGAATCACTGACTAAAGTAGGGAGGACTAGAAGGAAATTTGGGCACCAGGGTTTTCGACTTTCTCTATTAAAACGCTAGGGTTGTCAGTGAAAAGCAAAGTCTGATAATCCGGGATAAACTACTATTAAAAATAAAATGGGAATAAAGAAAATCGAGGTCCCGCGTTGGTACTCCAGATTTTGTCACGGTAATTTCGCCGTTAAGTACATACGAAATATATTTAACAGTGCTTATAGACTTGCCTTTTGATATTGATTCATACCCAAGATCCCGGGTTCGAATCCCGCACGGTCCGCTTGAAAAATGTTAAGCGAGCATTTTTCACAAAAATACACCCTCGTTCGGATGAGAGGTAAAATGGAAGTCCCGTGTGTGAGTGTTGTCACGCACGTTAAAAATCTCTACCTTGCCTGGAACAGCAAGGGTTCGGCAAAATTCCAAATTTTTCAGGTAAAAAAACTCGCTTCCTGGCCAATGTAGTACTTTCGGGTGGAGCATTGGAAAATCACATGTAAAGATATTGATCCATATCAGAACAGAATAAAATATTTTTTCATTAGACTTGTAGCAAGCTATATTATGATGTCGAACTAATCGATTGAGAATTTACTTATCAGTACTATTTCGGACATTTAAGTATATTGTTGTTGAAATTTGCCTTTATCGAAGTCCTGCGTATAAGATTTTGATTTTTGAAATTTTGATTTTTAGTAAGTAATGCATCACATTAACATTGCGTCCGGGATTGTCATTAATAAGTGTCAAATCTCCATTTTTTCATTGGTTGAAACTTTTAGTCAAGTTTAACTGATATGCTTAAAGTTTGTGAAATTTCAAATGTTTGTTTTTACAGTTAGTGTTCAAGATTATATATTCATACTGGCATCTTTAGCATATACCTTTTTTATTCGGGCATAGGCATTGTCAGATACAAGTAATCGCAAACACCTACAAATCATGGTATTAATCGTACGTTAAAGTTTCGTAAAAGTTTAAGGTAAGATAATCTTTTCTCCCAAATTTTAAATATTTATAAATAGTTTATAAACTTACTGTACTAGTTAAGATTTTTGTATTTCGCAAGTAAATTGAATGAAATCCTCATTTTTCTGACGTAGTTTATGCAGCTAAATAGCATATTTTGAAGTTTGCTTATACGCACACTACTATCCAGCATAAGATACTTTGATTATTATGTTATAGAAACTGATAAACAGTTATGTTGCTTTTGATGACTTCCATAAGCATATGCAGAAGGAATATGTACAACAAATTTCTATGTTAATGTATCTATATGGACACTTGCTCATCATCTACCCAATTTTTATAGCTATGGCAAATACATGTTGCGCCGTGGTATGAGTTTTATTCGAACTTCTCGTTCTACTTTTGTGATATTTACATAAACAGTTATTTTTCAATTTATTTGTGTAAAGTTATTTATGGTTTTCTTAACGACCAATATTTATTACAAATATTTACATATAATGCATCAACTTTTGCAACTTGTTAGATAGACAATTTTCAAAGTTTTCACATGCAATCCATAAAGAGTTTACAACAACATCATCTATAAGCAACGACGCGTCACAACTAATTTTGGGGATTGTAACAACCACTGTACTAAGAATCATTATAGTTCGTAAACGGTTAACAAAGATTTTCTAAATTTTACACGAAATCCCTAAGTGAACTGAGGGGGTGTTGGATTTGTTGTGTGAATTACGTTCAAAAGTTTATAGGTTACATCGAAGTACCACCAGATATAACTGGGGTTAAAATTCAAGGTACTGATCTTGTTGGTTGTTGTTGACTTGTATTGTTCTGTGGAGTCACTTCACGGTGCACCTTTGGTAGTAATGTTCCACACGGAAGCACACTAATGCGTCTGCACTGCATTGAAGCTACGGACACTCACCGAAGGCGCGTCATACTGCACTGGATTGAGTATTTGTGCGCACATTTTTAAGTTTTAAAATGTTTTGCGCTAACAGTCGTCACTATTGTCGTAAAGGAACACTAAGAGTTCATATCAATATCATTCATCTGCAACGATGCATCATAACTAATTCGGAGAAACCCCTATACAAAGAATGGCTCGGAAATGGATAGATAAAAGCTTTTCAAAATTTTGACGAACCATCCTTTAAGTGTCTATAACAATATCATTCACTAGCAACTATGTGTCCAAGCCAACCTTAGAGGTGATTGCAGTCCTGTACTAACAACATTATAGCTCGTAGATGGTTCGATTCCGAATTTTCATCATTTATACATGCAATCCCTTAAGAGTTCATCAGCCATCAGTAAGGGTGCGTCAAAATCTTGGGGATGATTTCAGCTGCTATAAATAAAAACCTATAACTCGTAAACGGATAAACAAAAAATGTTCAAAATTTACATGTAGAACCCTCTAAGAGTTAAATAAGAAATTTGGAAATTTTCCAAATAAAATCCCTTTAAGATCTCATCACCATTTATTCTACTGGTAAGTAATTAATGCCAACACCGTCACCTGAACCCACTTGTTTTTATATTTTTCTTAACGCCGACCTTAATATTTGACATTTTGTTTCTTGTTCCTGTATTTCGCTTACATTATTTCAGTCGGGTTCAGTGGCTTGAAGCATTCTTTTACCGTTTTCACATGTCTACTATGTATATATTTTTCTCGTACGAACGTTATGATTCCTATCAAAACGAATATTATAACACATAAAACGTTAAAAAAATTCAAAATTTACACATGCTATCAGTGCATTCTGGTACAGCGCCACCGCCACCGCGCAACTAATCGTTTTTTAATGGAGTATCTCATTAAAAGCCCATTAATACTAATCGCTTTTTAATGGTTTTTCTCATTAAAACCCCATTGCACACTCACTACATCACAAGCGCCATCCTAATCACTTTTAGACTGGGTGATCTGTTAATTGGACCTGAACCCTAATTTCCCGTTCAATCTAACCCTGTTTGAATTTTTAAAATCGGAGTATTTTTTACGATGTTACACCCTGTTAAAGCCTCGTACCTTTAAATTTTATGTTTATTTAATTTTAACTCGTTTTTGTTTATTTAATTTTAATTCGATCTTTAAATCCTTTTTGGTCACCCGGGTTTTGTAAATCAATTTAAACCTTTTGAAGAGAAACTTAATAAAACACTTTAAACGTTTACTAAAGGTATAACATAATTATTGTCTACAGGATAGTCACTAATAAAATAATTAAAATTTAAATAACTTCTACGTCAAATTTTTGAAAATCGCAGGCTTGAATATTTTCTAAATGAATCAGCGAGCGAAAGTACAGCACTAGCTAACCTAACTCCTAACAAGTCCAACCAACCTAACCTAACTTCAGACAACGCCGACTAATCTAACTCTAAACAACGTAAACTAACCTAAACCCTCCTTTCTCTACCCTATGTCGGATTAGTCCGATCTAGGTCAAATTTTTATCCGACCTATGTCGGATGCATCCGACCTAGGATTGGCGGGCGAGAAGACAAGCGGGTGGGCGGACGGATACCGAGCGTATTTCTATATAGCTTTATTAAAACAGAAGATACAAACTATATAATTTAATTGTGTATAGATTTATTAACAATTTCTGTAAATGGATTGTATTTTATAGTCATTATCATTGTTGCTATGGAAATAGATTTCAACAACACATGAGTAAGAAGTGATAGTTCAACCGTGATAAATTACATTAATATTTGCCTAGAGCATATTGATAAATTTTATCAGAATAATACAAGTAGAATGTAGTTCATTTTACCTTCATTTAATGTTACTAGAGTCACGTTTTTTAGAAAAAAATGCTTTAAATATATAGAGGTAATTATTTGTGAATTTTTTAGTAACCTTTTTGAAATCGTTATTTTACAGTGAATTTTTCTCCATCAGAATAGAGTGAAAGCGTCTTATAGGGTGAAATTGTCTCATAGGGTGAAATTGCCTCATAGAGTGAAAGTACCTTATAGAGTGAAATTGCCTCGTAGGGTGAAAGTGCCTCTTAAGGTGAAATTGACTCATAAGGTGAAAGTGCCTTATAGAGTGAAAGTGACTTCACCAGTATTGCTTTAGCATGGTTAGCAATTATATAAGGAAACGAAGTAGTGGATACAGTAAAGAAGCTTTAGAAAAACCTATACAAGAAGTTCGACTAGGTAAATCGAGTATTTACTCCATCAGTAGAAAATACAACATACCGAAAGAGACGTTAAACTATCACCGCAAACAGCAGCAAAAGCAAGTACACGTTCGAAGCAATATGGAGACTGCGAAACAAAAAATTATAATACCTATACAGAATTATCATAACTTCGCTCTTGCTAGTGCAAAAAAGGTTGGTAAACATAGACCTTTGTTCCCATCCAATATACGAGCAATATTCGCTGGACCATCGAGTTGTGAAAAGATCTTGCAGTAGAACGGTCTTAGATTTCAAAATGTCTATGTATTTTCAAAAAACCTATATCAACCGAAATACAAATTGTTAAGAAATGTATTTACACCATTAAAAGAAGAAAATGGCTATCTTGAGTTTGAAATTTACCAGAATGTGATTGGGCCAGAGGATACTAAAGACGATTCGATTATGGTTTTCGACAATAAAGCAGTAAACGAACAAAGCAAGATCACACAGTTTTTCTCGTTTGCGAGACATAAAGCAATAGATTCGTTCTACCTATGTCAAACTTACGCTAGTGCCTTAAAACATTGACTCAGAGATAACGCTGATGTAATCGCATTATGGAAACACGATGACACAAACCTTCGCCATATCTTTCTTGATCATATAAGTGTTATACCTTAAATTTAAAGAAATGTGCTTGCAGTGTTGGGGTGGGAGTGACTCAAAACACAATTTTATAACTATTGTGAAAAATTTTGATATCGATAAAGGACGGTATCAGAAAAATTTCGATCAGTATATAAATATTTGACATCATTCAAAAATAATTAGCCCCAATCCTAAGTTTCATGATGACGGACGTTAAAGATTTTATTGCAAATAAACGTAAGCGTCATTTTATGCAGGGTGCCGTACGAAAGAAGTTTGTGGAACGCAAAAAAGGATATACTACTTCTCAACAAGAATTCAAAGGCATAGCGTTTATCCTGGCACTAGAGATCTAACAAGAGATATAATTATTTTTAAAGTCCTTAGCATTTTCCTAAGGAATGTAATGAATTAGTTCATAGGATACATTCCCTACCTGATGTTGCGTGCGTGCACACAAATCGAGCACAATCGGTGCATATCCGAACAAGAGTAGCTCATATAAAAGGATTGTTCGCGTAGAAGTTATAATTTGTCGATTATACAGTTTAAAGAGACGATTAAACAAATATGTAGAAAGACTTTGGGGAGGTTATTCGAAGATCTCGCAATGTTCTACGAGTAAAAAAAGCAGAATGCGCGCAACGGTTTTCGATAGAAGAAGAAAATTGTCTTATGTGTCAGTCATACGAGGAAGCAATACAACACTGTACTGCTGTGTCAGTAATGCCCGAGGATTTAGAAGATTTTATGGAAATAATCGAGGAGATGGGGTTTATAAAACTGTTGGCAGATATTCAGATGGAATATATACTAATTTGTAAGTTTTAAAGCAAAAATTTAACCAAAATCTATAGTTTAAAATTTAAACATCGCTCGTAAATGCGTGGAATGGAAACCTGTGTTACTCATCCATTTACTCAACTTGACTACTAATACTGTTTTCAAATAATCTTGGATAGGTTCTTATAAATTTGTATAGCATGATCCCAATATCACTATGACTGTATTTGCTTTTAATTATATCGTATGCGAGATTTTGTAAAACATCATTCCTATTATACCTATTCATTGCTACATCTAACAGAAACAGATCTATATTAAGAGTACCGTTTTCCATTAGTTCTCTTAAAGTATTAGCGTAGTTGAGAACGATCTGAGATATTCCTAAAAAGTGTTCTAAAGTTCCTTTGGTAAGTAGCATATAATTCTCATCATATGTCACTATCTTCACTAAACAATTCTTATTTAAATAAAAACGCAAGTTGTCAAAATTTGCATATCTGAATCCGCGCGCCAACTTCCATAGTGCGTATAATATATGAAAGATTTGATATAAACTTTCTAAATACGTTGAGGGATACATCAAGTACGGTCTGCGAAATGATGTCAACAAATCTGAAAGTTATTTTATAATCCTCGAACGGGTTCGGGCCTACAATTATGATTTTGGAAGAAGAGTTTGTTGTGCAACTTGGCTCGCTGTAACTGAATTGCTGCGTTTATACATTCTTCATACGCTGCGGTCGACTGCTTTTCTAAATCCTTAATTTGCTCCCACTCATCGTCTGTAATTTTCAGTTCTTCCTGGAAATAAATCATCTCGATGTGCTTCTGGTTGTGTTTGTTTACGGCGTCACCTCCAGTAAAAACACTTTTACACACATTGCATGAGAAACTTAAGATGTTCATTCTAGAAGAAATAATGATTAACAGTTTTTGAATTATACATGTAAATATTAATTTCTTCAAAGTTTACAAGCGGGTAATATAAACAGTGTCTTGCAGGTGAGGTTGCTGAATAACAATAGAAAATCGCAGTTTAAACATGCAAGTCTTTTGCTGTTAGGTTTTTGAATATTAAAACATTATGCGGGTCTTTATTGGAGCTAATATTAAGAGACGTAATAATTGATTTTAATTCTCCAGGAAATTCTATACTAATTTGATAGGTTACACGATGGGTTTATCTGAAAAGACAGAGCAATGCTGTTTAAAAATAGATTAAAGATGAACACCGTATGGTTTGTAAAATGTTGGTCTGTAAATCAGTAAGGGGTCGTTAGTTTTGAAAAAAATTCCGAACGATTTCAGAACCTGAAGAAAACACGATAATAATTGATATCTTACACAACGGAGCTATATTAAAAATACCGCCAAGAATAATTTTTATAAAAATTCTAAATGGTGTTGGTGGTTAAATACAAACAGGTAAAACCCACTATAAAACAATTACAATCGTCACTTTTCCAGTCAAGACGAGGGAGCCATGTTCCACAGCATTAGTTGTCAAAGTATCGTCGAGTTCATCAAAATTACAAGTTAAAGATGGATTTTTGTAAAAATCACCTACACAGGTTAGACTGGGACATCCCTGCAACTAATGATTTATCAGTTCAACGTTTAAGTTTATCTTTACAATAAACACTACCTGCACATGGGACCGTTTATGTAAAAGGGTTGTTAAAGAAAAACATCATCCCCCGCTACCTTCTAGCTAACGAACTTGTTAATCTTGAACAGTTTGATATTACAAATTTGAAGCAGTTACAAAAAGATAGTTAATCTAACAATTGTTTATTGCATTCAAAAAAAATTCTGAACTACGCCAAGCAGAACGATTTTATATTGATTTGATTCATTTAATTAAATGGTTTTACAAAATTGAGTAATCAACACTCATATTGAAAAATTAAACGTTGCGCATTTGAAAACGTTAAGGATGGACCGTGGAGGATTTGGTCATTGTCATATGCATATGGATAGCCACTTAGCATGTGCCAAACAAAATGTTTTACTTACGATAATTGCTGCGTTGGGTGATTACGCGCTTAATAGTATCTTGGAAAGTTGTACGGGAATTTTTTTCAAAATGAGCAGTAAGGCCGACGGCAATTTTTAATTCCGGTAAATACAATTAAACATTACTAGTATTAGAGAAAACGAAATTTTACTTTTAAAGAAATCGACTGACCTAGTATGAATAATTATTTTTAGGTTAGTGAACAACGTTAATAAGCTTATAAGTGGTTAGCATTTAACAAATGAGATACAAATTGTCAAACTAATGAGTCTGCAATCAGTCAATCATTGAATCAAGTCAAATATTCGATTTCTTTATTTAAAACAAATTAGACTTTAAATAATAATTAATCGTGCTCATAAAATGGGAACCTAATGGTTAAATTTAATAACACTAAGCATGTACTTTGGCTTGGTGATTCATTAGAAAATAGCCAAGCCTAACTAAAAGCCGAATAAATAAATGAACAAATAAATCCAGAAACAAATAAACGAACCAAGTATTAATAAACAAATGAACACAAAAACGAACGAACGAATTAAGAAAATAAAAAACGAAAGATTGACGTAGAAATTATGTAAAATTAAATTGTTTTATTCGTAACTATCCTGTAGACAATTAGCATGATATATTCTTAGTAAACGTTTAAAGCGCTTTATTAAGTTTTCTTTCAAAATGTTTAAATTGATTTACAAAAGCCTAAATTGATTTTTAAGGTATGAGAGAAATCTATGTATAATTGGTTGTCTATAGGGCTGTTTAGAGTTGATTTTATTTTGAAAATTTATTAGGTTTCTTAAAATTATCCCGCAGAAAAGAATTAAAAATGTTTTAAGATTGATTTCAAAGTTTTTGTGTTATTCTTAAAATAATTGAATGGTTTGCATCTTGCGGTAAATTTTAGATCACGTTAAACATTTCTATAAATACATTAGCTAAAAATGTTGGTGGAGGGTTTGTGTTAAGGTAGTCGGGAAATTCCGGATTAAAGCTTATATCTCGGGTAACCAAAAATGATTTAAAGATCTAGTTAAAATTAATTAAACAAAAAATTTAAAGGTTCGGGGCTTTATAAGGGTGTAACTTTGTAAGGGGTGGTTCCATTTGAAAAATTTCAGCAGATTCCAAGTCCCCAGAAAATTCTAGATCAAACTTATGTATCATACCTTAAAAAAACGCTCCGAGTAGTGGATCCCATAAGGTGGATCTAATATAGCTAGTCGAAGAAAACTCTTACCTAGGATAGATATGATTGTGGTGGATCCGGTAGATCCAATGAGTGGATCCCACAATGTGGATCTAATATGACTAGTCGAAGAAAACTCTTACCTAGGTTAGATATGATTGTGGTGGATCCGGTAGATCCTATAGGTGGATCTGCACCAGGATCGGCCTATTCTACTACTATTATTAGTACACTGAATACTTGGGAGGTAGTGTGATTGTTTTCCGTTGCCTTTCACATAACAGTAGTGTATCCTAGAATGTCATATTGACCCCCTATGGTCTCTGCCAGTCTAAATACCGAAAGACTGCTGCTCTTCTTCGGGGACCTGTCTTTAAATACCCCACTAATTTAGGTAAACCTCTAGTGTGGCTCTTTAGCTCACTGAAACAAGCAAGCCGTTCTACTCGCTCTAGTATTTTAGAACTTCTTCAAAGTGCAGATCCGTTCAGAACGGGTTATCGCAGTTAATAAAATTTTAATGTATGGTTATACTATTCCGTTTATACCTAAAATTATGGTGATAAAATATTTCTTTTAAGCATTGGAAGTTAATTTTCGTCTTGTGTGGTTTTAGTTTATGAATATTTACTTTTTGAAACAATAAAACAATATAACACTGCTGTTTGTAGAATTATGCATATGCTACGTACCTAGACGTAGCCGGAAGAGACGTAAATACCAGGCAACTAAAAAACGCTGAGAGTAGGGGATTCACCTAGATACCAACAAAAAACACATCGCCCACGATTATCTATTAACCATAAGAATAAATAAAGGATTCTGTACAAACAAGCAAAAAAATTAATTAAGCGTTACTATTTCACAGCAAACAATTATGTGATACGAACAATTTAGTACTTTAGATACGAAGTGCGCATCTCGTATTTTAGACAAAATAAAACTAATCAGTAGAAAATAAACATGTGAGAGCTTTTGTTAAGCGTTTCTAAATTGCACATAATACCCTTTGCAAAACAAACTAATCAGTAGAAACGAATCAACGTGTGAGAGCTTTTGTCAAACATTCTTTTAAATTGTACATAATACCTTTTGTAAAATAAGCTAATCAGTAGACAAGAATAAGCGTCAAACATTTTTAACAATGGCATATTACACCTGTAGAGCGATAATATCGATTCGCAGCAACAAACAATAGTCCTACAGTGTCACATTTCTTATCATGTAGCTACACCAAACGCTGCTAAGGAATATTCCTTGGATATACACAAAAGAAAACAAGTTATATACCTGTATGTGTCGGGATTCTTAGCTTACACGCCATCGGGAGTGAATCAGCACCGCATCGCCACGGTCGTCGGAATCTATTTAACCTGTTACCATAACGGCACTATTGATCTACAGGCAACGGCAGTTGATCTGTGGCAAAGAACAGTTGGGCCTACATAAAAAAGAACCAATTTGGCCTCCAGCTAAGAGCTAAAAAGAGAATCTGATTAGGATGGGTAAGCGCGGAAAAACTCACCGATACACGCAAGATACCTCCTACTTATCGAACAAAAATACGTGCATCGCTCTTGAAGTACTGAAGTACTCGCGTTATCAAAGCGCGATTAGCAAACTGGAAAACACGCTATCAAATAATAGTAGGATCCATGATGTCAACAAGTCTCTAGATAGGAAACATAAAAGAAAGCAATTATACTTTATCGGAATGTTTAACAAATTAACGGATACCTAAAACAAGGTATTTACTATTTAATTTATCGAATAAATTTTCGTTTTAAAAGCAAAATGGATTTGAGTGAAAATTATGTTGAAGCGGGCTTATTCTGAACAGGTACACTATATAGGGTATTGTTGGAGAATTTAAGAATAGAAACGGAATTTATTCGAGCTGATAATGACTTAACCAGCAAAAAAAGGGTACTTAATTTATGTTGAAAAATAAACGTAACAAATCCCCCCCATCCTTGTAGCAAAATTAACAGGTCGGGGTAGGAAAGCCAAAGTTCGGGAATGGGCAGAACCCAAACAAAATCCCAAACAAAACAAAAAGAAAAATAAATCGTTTTAAACTAAAAGGACATTCGTTAGGGAAACAACAAAAACACCAAAAAAAGAAAAAAAGAGACCCCCAAAATAACAACACGAACGACCACAACGTATTCCGAATAGAAAAGGAAACAAAAACAGACACCAAACAAAATCCGGCTCAACGTACCAATAATAGAAAGAGAAAAAGAGAAAGAAAAAGAAGGAAGGAAGGGAAGACGGGTAATAAGCAATCAAGGAGGACTAAGGTGGAACGGCCTCAAAACTGCGGAGTCGTCATAAGACGAATGTTTCTCAGAAGAAACAGTAAGGTTATCAACCTCAAGAGAAGAAAAAGGAACGAGAAAGAAAACCAACAGTGCAAACCAAAACAGGACCCAAAGGTCAAGCCTCAAGTAAACAAATGGACAACAAGGGAGAACGAGAGGAAGAGAGGGAGAGCGGTGTTAGAGTAAACGATGTACTACTAACTGTGGTAACCAAAACCAAAGAACCAAAGAAAAGGAATGCTAACTATACCTAAAGTCGACTAACTCGTGATTTCTGAAGAAAGGAAAACGGACTAGAAAGCTCCTACCACAGGAGCGGATGGACGAAACACAATCGAACTAGGGACCGACAGCAAACAAGACCAGCAACAGGAAGAAGAAGAGGAATGTGGAACGAAAGGAACGAGAAAAAAACCCAAAAAGAATAACACCAACAAGTACAAGTACCAAACAAAACAAAAATACCTAAGAATCGTACAAAAGAAAATAAAACAGGATCCCAGTGTAATTATGTATGAGTATGTGTGTGCGTGTACGTGTGCGTGTGTGTATGTGGGGGGGCTGTTGATGTACGAGTATGTGAGTATATGTGTGTGTGTGTGCGTGTGTATGAATGGTGTGTGTGTATATATAGTATGCGTGTATAAAGTGTGCGTGTGTGTATGTGTTGGACCGCTGTAGTCGCCCCCTACGACAGGCAGGTCGTACCGTGGGACTATTCTATTCCCGGAGCCACGCGGGTGCAAGGAGTACAAGGAGGAAACGAAAGAATGGATAACCAAGTAGAACTGTATGTTTATAAAGTGTGTGGGTGTATGTGTGTGTGTATGAAGTGCGTGAGTATGTATTGGACGTGTATAAAGTGTGTGTGTGTGTGTGTTGCGTGTATGTGTTGGACCGCTGTAGTCGCCTCTTACGAAGGCAGGTTGTACCGTGGAACTATTCTATTCCCGGACCCACGCGGGTGCAAGAAAAAGAAAGGAAACCCAGAAAAACAGGGACGTAAAAATAAGAAAAAAAGTCCAGAAATCAAAACCTAAGGGGAGCAAACTCGGCATAAGAATCTGGGGCGCAATGATTAGGTATTGAGCTTAAAACGTTTACGCCGTCAGAAGGAAAATGAAACAAGATCACGGACATTAGGATTTTGTTGACTAACATCTTCAAGTTCTGGAAGAGCATAGACTAATGTCTGCCTCTCTTAGGCAGTTTCTCGCAAAACAGGAACAGTAGGGGGTGTAGTAGTCGTAGCCCGAGGTTTAGGAAGTGGCGAGGGTAGTTTAGGAAATTCAAAAAGAGTTAAGGAAGAAAGTTGTTTGTTGTTAGGATTGGAGGTAAGAAAGTCAACGGTAGAAAAGGAAACATCATGGGTTGTCCGAATATCAACGGTAGAAAAAGAAAAAGGATTGGCTGTAAGAGAATCGACTTTATGAAAAGAAACACAAGCAGAGCACACTTCAGTTACGTTAGATAAAGGGACAGAAACAGATAACATTTTATCGATGCTAGATAAAGGTCTAGAAGTATCACAGTTAGAAAAGAAAACAGCATTGGCTGTAGGAGTATCCAGCTTTAAAAAAGGAGCAGAATTCGATAACACTTCAACCATATTACATAAAGGAACAGAATCAGGTAGAAGTTTATCAACGTTTCAAGAACAAACAGCATCAGGAAGAACTTCCTCCACAATAGATAAGGAAGCAGAATCAGGTTGACATTCGTCTACATTAGACAACAGGACATCAGCTAGGATTTCACCAACCTTAGTTAAAAGAACAGAAGCAAGTAGCATTTTGTCAGCATGAGAAAAATGAGGAAGAGTAGGTAACGTTTCATCAACGTCCGATAAAGGAGTAGAATCAAGTAGGACTTCATCACTGTTAGACAACGGAGTAAGAATAGACAAAGCTTCAGTCACAATAGGCATGTGATAATAATAGATAACGAAACAGGATCAGGTAAAACTTTGATGACAACAGCAACAGGCATCACAGCAACGGGTTCATTAACTTTCACAGGATCTTCGATGACTAAATTAAAAGTTATCGTCACTTCAGCGACATTTGTGCTTGCAGACACGACAGGAATTTCGTGGGTAGAATGATTTAAGAAAGCTGTAACAAACTCTTGAGAAGCGAGCTGCAATTCACTAATTCGAAATATAGGTTGCACTGGTTTTGGAGGTACAGTTTAGGGTGAGAGTGAATAAGTACGGCGAGCAGAAGGAGGAGTAGAATAGGATGTAGAACTAGAAACGGAAGAAATTTTGTTCGATGTTATATTTGCCGAAGAAGGGTATATTTTGCTAGTAGGAGCCGGATGACCTGGATGAGGTACAGAAAAGAGCGTAGAATTAGAAGCAGAAAAAGTTTGGCTCCTAGAGCTGAGAACAGAAGTTGAAGTATTATTGGAAGACCTATTAGTAGTAGGATGACAGTTGGGACAGTTGTGGCAAGTGACTCCTCATGCCCACAACCATGACAATGGTGTACTTGAGGACGAGTACAGCGTGTCGAAACATTACCAGGTTTGTCGCAATTAAAGCATATGACCTGACGAGTAGAAGCATAATTAGGAAGAAGAACAGTAGGATCCATGATTTTGACAAGTCTCTAGATGGGAAACGCGAGAGAAAGCAATTATACATTATCGGAATGTTTAACAAATTAACGGATTCCTAAAACAAGGTATTGACTATTTAATTTATCGAATAAGTTTTCGCTTTAAAAGCAAACTGTATTTGAGTGAAAGTTATTTTAAAGCGGGCTTATTCTGAACAGGTACACTATCTAGGGTATTGTTGGAGAATTTAAGAAAAGAAATGGAATTTATTCGAGCGGGTAATGACTTAACCAGGGAAAAAAAGGATATTTAATTTATGTTGAAAAATAAACTTAACACAATATGAAATATCTGCCCAAATTCCCTGTCAGTATCTTTAAGAATTCATACTGATGGAAATATTTTAGGCCACTAAAGATGTAACACAACATATTTATTTTAAGTCGATTAGTGCATAGGCTTAACACATTTTACGTAATGTTTTTATCTTTTGGTGTTAAGAGTTTAAATTTTAGAATGCATTATGATATATTTTGCGCACAATGTTAAAAACTGTTTTTAATGAACGTGTTATTTCAATATGTTTCGTGTAGACTGTACGCGGAGTTGTTGCCAAATCAATTTTTTAGGATTTTCTATTTTCATAATTATGGATTTGATTTTGTACGTAATAAGCGAGAACGCAACAGTTCGACAATTATTTTTAAGAAAACTGGATAATTAGTACGCATAGTCCTACTAATTGATAACTAATAATTTAAATGAGTTATAATTTTTTACTTTTAATCTGAATTTTAGGCGAATTAACGTTCAAGTTTTGGTAGAGCAAACCGGATTTTTTTTAAATAAGTCAATATCTGAGTGCGTTTGTTATCAGTAAAACGAAAATTGGGACCAATAAAACTGTTTGATTCTTTTGCTGTTGAAGTCGGGGGATTTGAATATTTGGGCACATTAAGGTGCAGTTGAGCAGCTCAACAAAACAGCAGAAATGAATTTTTAAAAATTTGGTTTTTCAACTAACTTGATAGGTGGCACAAAGCCGTGTAAATTACTTTCTGTTTTTAGCAATGCCGGATTTCCGACCAGCTGCTCAGCTACCCAGCAAGTTACCTAGGGCCGACGAGATCAAGGGACCGCAAAAAAACATTTTTTTCTAAAAAAACTGAAATCTTATGTCAAAAATTTTTTAGTTCGCTGTAAATACTGTTCAGAAAGCTTTTCATTACCGGATGTAGGGAGGAAATCTGCTAAAACTGAAATCCGTAGTGACGGGTGGTGTGGATTCAATGAACCCACTCAGAAACAGGTGCGTGGTACCTCTCAGTCAGCTGGCAACAAAACAATCGTCTCTTACCCCCGCCCTTCCAATTCCTTTACTGTCACTCGACAAAAGTGAGACATCTGATCATGTAGCCCCTATAAGTGAAATAACTAATGAATGCAATGAATTAGAAATTATTATAAATAAAGAAGATTAATTTAGTGTTATTAAAGAGTCTGCTCAACGCGAAAGTATGCTAAACATTGATGATTAATCTAAATCTAATACATTTTGTACTTGGTATCTGTTAAATGGCGAAGCAGTGAATTATGTAATAACAAATATACCGAAGCATATTACAGATATAAAAGACTGCAGCTTTTCAGTATCCAAACGCTTTTATGCGGATAACCCTAGATATGAGATGAAACATATATTTTTTACCAAACAAAAAAGTGCAGATCTGAACGAAAGGAGAATAAATGATGTATTCAAATTCAAAAGGTCGTGTTTACTGTTTGCAGTACAACTTATTTTTGAAATAATTCATATTTGTCCAAATCTACAATGACCGGAAAAATAATGCAAGAATTACAGAGCACAAAACTAATTCCGAGCATAGGCACAACGTGAAATCCTTTGTTCTCATATGCTAGACGTTGTGGAAAATTGACTCAGCTTACACCAAATCTGTGTTAAAAAAGTCGATTACTAGCACTTTGTTTTAAAACACGTTCGTGTTATTAAGTTTCTAGACATCACGGGGTTTATCATTTCGAGGTTCACATAAACTTTTGGATTTTTTGCTAAAGGAAATTTTCTGGGAAGTTAGTACTACTCTTGGAGTATGATGGATTTTTAAAAACCCCTATTGAAAAATATGGCAACCCAGATCAATGTAGAACCAGCTACTTGTCAAAACAGCATGTAAGGAATTCATTGAGCTTATTTATGAACAAAAAATGCTGGATAGATTTAAGCAGAACTTAATCATTGCAAGTAACATTCAATTAGCGTAGACTCTACTCCTAATATAGTTCATACTGACCAGTTGACTTTTAGTGTGAAGTATATTTTAAGTGATGGTATTTCAACACAAAGATTTGTTAAATTTATTAATTTGTGAAATCATAATGGAGGTGAAATGCAACGGTTAGTTTTAGACAATCTTTCTCAATTCAACATTAATGCACGACATGTTGGGACAATCTTACGACAATGCCGTCAATATGTCTAGTCGTTATATAGATCTGTAATGTTTAATAAAGAATTCAACCAATTAATAGGTACATCCCATGCTTAGCTTATACTTTAAATTTGGTCGATACACATTCAGAAAATTGTTGTCCTGAAGCAACAAGATTTTCTATATTTAGTTAGGAATTGTGTGTTTTAAGTATATTAACTTTTAGATGGTAAATTGTAGATAAAATGGTGAAAGAAAGTGAAAATAAAATTAAATTAAATTTCTACCTAAAGGGCTCAACACGGGATGGTCAGCAAAATGGCACGCTATGAGAGCATTATTAACTAATTATTGGAGTTATAATACGGTATAGCAGATAAAAGATGAAACGGAGAGGTCAGAAGACAGGACAGAAATCCGTGGACTTGGTAAACAGTTAAATAAAGCGCAGACATAGATTTTACTATCGTTATGGTTTGACATTTTGAAGAAATTTGATAAAACCAGCATGGAAATGTAGAGTCTCTGCAGATTTGATCGATGTGTGTATATCGTATAAAAATCCTACCGTTTATGTAAAAAGTTTAAGCGATTCTTTTGATTTGTATGATTCAAAAGAAAAATTTCTGTTCAAATTGATTATTATGAAATTGACCTGGAATCCAAAAGTAAGTCAAGGAGACAACGATGTTATTTCGTAGAAGAAAGCAGTACATGATGGTAAATGAAACATGAGGAAGAACACATTTATTGTTGTTATTGACAAGCTGATTTTAAAGCTTGAGAGACGTTCCATGTGTTATCTTAAGATTGAAGACAAGTTTGATTATAAATAAATTGCTTGAAAAAGGAAAAGATGAAATCCGTGAAAAAAGTACTGTACTAATCAAGATTTATTAAACTGATATATTTGTAGACCTCGGTAATGAATGCGTTAACACGAGGAATTCTGAAGAACATTGCTTAGTCAAGTTCTAATGAACTTGACTAAGTAATTGTTAAAGCTAAAAACAGTTGAAATATCTTTTCCCCAATTTTGAAGTAGCAATACGTTTAGTGCAAAATCTTTTATATCCTCAAAAATGTTAAAAATTATTTGAGGTATCTTCTCCAAACGACAGACTGAACAACTTAGTGTGCTTCGTTGCAAATGTTAAACTCTCCAGGGTATGAATTTTGATGACGTAGTTGAGGAATTCGCAGCGTCTAACGCCCAAAGAGTTCAACTGTAAATTTGTTTTTATGTAATAGCAGGTCCTTCTTTGAAGCAAATGTCATAGAGTGAACACTTTTAATAATAATAACTTTCTAACAGTAATAAAATATCGGGGATTTTTTAAAATTTAATACGGTTTTTATGTATCAATTCTTCGGTAAGTTTTGTCTGTGTAATTGGTTTTAGAAATTTCTACACTAATATTGTCTACCAATCTAGTTATAGGTACTTAAGTAAAAGTAATTTGATTTGTTTTTCCTACGCATTTGAAAGGTTAACTACGGCATTACAATAGTTTGTACTATGTCTGCGTAGTAAATAAAAAACATAATTCCCCTTTTTATTAGTGTATTGTTAATTTTCTAAAAACCCTGCTTGAGCAATAAATTAATTACTTTTAGAATTTTAAAAGCAGGTATCTAAGCCAAGGTCTAGTGTTACTTCTAGAATAAAAAACAGCTTGCTTGACCTTCCTTGAGAACATATATGATTGATTAAAATAATGTGAGGTTAGTCCTATGCTGGATTAAACTGAGCACTTAAGTCAGAAAAATTTTCGTATATTGCTTTTTGCTGTGGAAGTTAGAATTTGGTATTTAGGCTGTGGATAGTATATTGTTTTACGAGTGATGCAAAATATTGTTATGACTTTTGTAGTGAACATAAAATGTATAAAAGAAAAAGGGTTCACGAACTATCTAAACTCAGAAAAAAATTTCATATTGAAAAGTACTGATAAAACAAAACGAACCCATCGGTAAAGCAAATGTATCAAAAATATAATGAGACAATTCCCAAAGCTTATTACGGGTGGGGAGTGGGGCGGCCATCAGTTGCTCAAGGCCACAATATACCTGATGTTTAGCATTACATATTTTAATCTTCACTCGCCTACATCTTATAGTTATTGAACACAAAAACGATTACCATGTACGTCCAAAGGTGGGTCTCTTAAATAGAGAACCATATGTGCACACAAAAGTCTTAAGTGAGTTAGAAATTCCACTGCATTTTCAAAGGTAATTTACTGTATTAAGTTTTTCAATTGTTAAGAAATCATCCGTACCCTTTATTTTTGATAATATAGTATTCCTGGTCTTTGCAAATCATCAGGTTTGCATATTACCCTCGCTATATCCTAATAATAGACGCAGTCCTTATCTAATACTTCTTCTAGATCTAAGAATCTGTAATCCTCTGTAATTAAGGAAGGCCTATTAAAAACACTTTCTGAATGCTAGGAGTTCACTACATAATGAACAAGAAATGCTCAGTTGTATAAAAATTTAATAAAGAACCTTGTCACATTATTCTCCCTTGCGGTGGTCATTCCATTATAACATATTCCCTTTTCTAATGTCTGGTTTAAAATTCAAACCAGATCCAGACAGGCTGCTGTTATGCTCACATGCACCCTTAAGCAACCCTCGTTGTAGGAAATGAAAACTGAACACTTTTACACACATTTCATGCACTGACAGTTTGGTATTCTGATTAAAATTTCATTTAAAAAATGAAATGGAATCTGCTTGTATAAATTGGACTGCGAAGTTAGCTCTATAACGCAGCTAAAGGCATTAATTATTGAATGAACTTTACAAAATTGGATTGTATGGCAGCCCAAACATTTTTAGTTTTTTCTTTATTGTCAAGCCTGTAACTAAGCATTTCCCTCTAAAGATTTATGACAGCATTTGATAGTTTATTATTTGTTGCTGGAACACTTTCATAACATCTTATATGTGAATAGAAGGGTGTTATACAAAAGTCTAAAAGATGATAACGTGATCTATAAAACGCAAAGAATAAATTATATTCAAACACCGTAAGAATGATTGCTGAATTTAGTTAACAACCTTACATGTGACTATAGTACATATTGAAAAATATTGGAGTAGGCTACACACAGACAGTTTTTTTGACGTACGCAACTGTTTGTCCTTTAGAGTATTTCCGTTTTTACATTCAATAGCTTTCCCTATTTTAATTGATGCAGAGTAGTTATCTAGGTTTACAAAGAAATTGCCCTAAATATGCATTATAACACTTCAGAGGCTTCAATGATTAAAATTTAACTTGTTTAAGCTCGTAGTCGCAAGTTGCAGAATATGTGAAAAGAACTATTAATAACTTAAAATAATAAACTTTTTATGCAATTACCTATGTTTTTTAGGGACTAAGTGACAAATTTATACATACATACATAGAGATATATATATATATATATATTAACATGTTTTGGAAGAAGTAAAGAAGTAAAGTAAATTAAGTAGTTTATATCTTTTATATATGTAATTATTATTATCCATCTTATAGCTTATGATTAATGAGTCAAATTCTTTGAAACGTCAAGTTCTAATAAATGTTTTAAATTATTGAACCTTATTGTCGAACGCAATTTATCCCAATACTTCTAACACAAATAAACAATTTCTAACCAGTACGTTCGATACAAAAAATAAAATTAGTTTTATATATATATATATATATATAAAACTAATTTTATTTTTTATCGAACGTACTGGTTAGAAATTGTTTATTTGTTAGAAGTATTCGAAATATTGTAATTTAAAATACTTATGTTATTATGACTTCGAATGTTATAAGTGAAGATAATAATATATATCACATATAAAAGATATAAACTCACTTAATTTATTTTACTTTTTACTTTTCCAAAACTATTATATATATATATAAGTATTATATCCATTTATATAATGATTATGGAGTATCAAATTCACCACGGTCATCTATACGCTTCTAATTAAGGAGTCATATTGTCGACGCAAAGTCAATTCCAATAAATTAATATACCCTATTCGGAACCAATATCCCATATATATATATATAGTATATAAGGATTATTTCTGATATGCAAGTGACTCAAATTCAGCCACGAGGGCATCCTGTCGACGCGCTTCGCCCTAATTGGGGCTCATCAGGACAGGAGCAGCAAAGTTGCAAAATCCAACACAGACACCCCACGGGAAGCACAGCATCACCCAGCTCACAATTTGTGTCTTCGCGTCGTTTCTCCTGACATCACAAGCTCCAACAACAGTCGACACGGAGGAGATCCGGCTCAACTGCCTTTTTTCCATAGCCAAAAGTTATATTTAAGAGAAAAGCAGGTTTAATGAGTCTTAAATCAAACAAAGCAAAAAGGAATTATTGGCAAGTGACTCAAATTCAGCCACGAGGGCATCCTGTCGACGCGTTTCGCCCTAATTGGGGCTCATCAGGACAGGAGTAGCAAAGTTGCAAAATTTAACACAGACACCTTATGGGAAGCACAGCATCACCCAGCTCACAATTTGTGTCTTCGTGTCGTTTCACCTGACATCGCAAGTTTTAACAACAGTCGACACGGAGGAGATCCGGCTCAACTGCCCTTTACCATAGCCAAAATTTCTCTCTCTCTATATATATATATATATATATATATATATATATATATATATATATAGTGAATAAGATGAAATAATAACTTAGACTTTTATGCAAAGCCCAAATGATCATTTCAAATCGAGCTAGTAATTGAAAAATGGAAAATATAAGGTCTTGGACAGGACTTGAACCTGTATCTTGGTTTTGCCAGAAACATGATCATTTGGGCTTTGCCTAAAAAAGTCTAAGTTATTATTTCATCTTATTCACTATAATACGATAGTAGTTATCAACTTACCTTGTGTAATTAACTACCTAAAATATTTATATATATATATATATATATATATAATATACATATATATAACTACACACACACACGCACGCACGCACGCACGCACGCACGCACGCACGCACACACACACACACACATATTAGGTAATTTCAATTACTAGCTCGATTTGAAATGATCATTCAGACTTTGCATAAAAGTCTAGGTTATTATTTCATCTTACTAATTAATATCTTAGTATTTATTAACTTGTAATTATCTAATCTGTATATTTAGTAGTTGGCTTACAGCCGTCAATTTGAGCATCGCTTCTTGTCTATATCCGACATAAATCAAAAACTTGACACTTTCAGATATGATTGACAAAAATGTCAAACGTAATTGAAAGTTTGGTTGATGTATGGTTGCGTACAGAATTTAGTTTTGTAAATTTTTCCAATTCACTTCACCAGTCCCGGTAGCGTAATTGGAAAACGCATCAGCCGCGAACACTGAAGATACAGGTTCGAATCCTGCCTGTAACCTTAAATTTTCCACCTTTCAGCATACTAAGCTTTGCATAAAAATTTAAGAACGTACACTTATAACTCCAATTAAGGCGATTTAGTGTCGGTCACAAAGTAGTGGTGCTAAAGAAAGTTACTGCTAGGCGTCCATATTCACACTTTATCAAGCTAAAACGTATCTTATTAGTAAAACAGTTAATTACTTTGCGGTGGTGTGCCAAAGTCAACTGTGAGATGGTTGCAACCATATACTGAAAAAATAAACCTTAGCTCGCAAACATAAACAAAAAAGGTTTAAGATGTTTTCATAAAAATCTTTTGTCATGTATACTTTTATAGAAGTACCATCTCCCAACAATGATGCCGCCAAAAACGGTCTTAAATGCACTACATTTGATTTTCCAATGCTCCATCTGAAGGTAATTTATTGGTCAGGAAACGAGTTGTTTCTACCTGGAAATTTTTTATTTTGCCGAATCCTTGCTATTCCAAGCAAGAGATTTTTAACGTGCGTGACAACACTGACACACGGAACCTACAATTTACCTCTCATCCGAACGAGGGCGTATTTTGTGAAAATGCCCGTATAACATTTTTCAAGCGGAGAAAGGAGGTTGCTTAGCTATAAGGTTTATCCGCTTGCAGAAAGTGGGATGAGTGGTATGCCATTCGAGGTTACAGCGCAAGATAAGAAACAGACCAAAGCGTCAGGGATGTCCGTAGAAAAACCAGCTTTGCGTTCCCACACGCTAAGCCAAAGTACCGAAACAGAAGCATTGCAGGAAACGAAAGAGACGCTAAGAACCAAGGGTGGCTGAATTAACTACCTGAGAACCGCTTAAAACAAAATATAAACAGATAGGTACGTTAAGAGTAAAATAGTGATCACGGTTTATACAATTAATATATTAGATAAAATTAAATAAAACTGACTTTGGTATAGAAACAGATTTACAAAACTTTGCTCCAGAACGTAACAAATTATTTTTAATTGGGGTAATTTCGAGAACATCCTAGTAATACCGCTTACATAAACATAATGTAAATTGTAAAAGTAGATCATCAATGGTTTTGGCAGATATTTAGCATGATGAGGCATATTAAAAAGACGCGATAAATGTTTGAGGCACATTGAGATTTAAGGTAAAATTTTAAACTAGTTGTATGATCAAAGTAATATTACAAGTTTTATAAGATACGAGTAGTGTAAATGCAATGAAGTCAAATAATTAATACAATTAATACGTTACAGAATATTTGTAAAATCAGAAATTATCAATTTTTACAAGAAACAACGTCATCATTGTTTGTGTTACTTAGCAGTCATATAAATTTACAAATATTTAAATTAAATATAAAAACAAATATCACACGGTCAAAACTCTTCGCATTTCATTGGGTAATTGATCAATTTTTAAAGTAAGGTATATAACGTAATTGCAACTCATAAGTGACAGGTGATAAAATATACACTATAGGAATAATTAATTATTCATCCTTGTGATATCTAAATTGTAGTTATTTGTAAATTTCTTAACACTAAAACCTAATCATTCTAAAATATATATATCGGGCTGTTTATCAAGTAACGCTAACCTTCATTCATATAATCCATTATATACCGTAAATACAGGAAGTTTTACCAAGCACAGAATGAACTACTTTCGAGCCAATGAAGAAAATGCACACAACTAGCCCCTTGTCTCTGCAACATCACAATGATTTTCTCCACCTGGACATTCAATGAACGTTCTAGTAAAATGAGGATCATGAGTCAGATGTTTCTCTCTTTCCTGTATTTTCACTTGATCTGAATTATTTTTTCCTGTGGTTATTAATCCAAGTTACATTAGGATTCGTTAAAATTCTACTGGATCAATTCCAAACTGCAATAGTCTAGTGTAACGCGCACTATTTGTTTTTTTATGAAAGTTTTATTTTACATACAATTCAAAAATTAAAACTGTTTTATAGTTATTCACACGGCTTGCACTTGTTACATTTACATTCATCAATTTTAGATCGAAGTCATAAGCCAAGAAACTTATCAAACCAAAAGTCAAAATAAAAATAGCAATTTTATAAATTCTCGACTATATACAGATTGAAATTTTGACATCACAAACAGATGCGTCAGTGCGCAAAGTGTTTGCTCGGTTTTGGATTATTTGAGTTTTTTGGTTTTAGACTTCAGCAGATTCTTTAAATTGTTATTAAACAACTGTTGCTTTGATGTTTTCATGAATTTCACCTCTTTATTAGGATGTTGAGTGGTCAAAAATATTTTTCCATAAATTCTAAATGCATAGAACTTCAGATTATTTTTAAACACGTGTAGTGTTCTCTTGGGGTCTTTTGTAGGGGTGATTAAATCAAAGTCGAAGACCATTTCACATGTTTAATTTACTTGTCACTTTAAGGTGCAGTACAACTATTACATTGGAAGGTTAGACTTATAATCAATCTTATTCTATATTAATACTTAACTGCTAACAATTATTTTGCAACTATGCTTATTTACTAATTCAAATTACACCTAGCCTAGAGTTCGTTGCACGTGTACTTCCTGATTGTCTTCCTGTACAACTTCCGCACTTTTCACTTCTTATACAAGTCACTCACCTTTTAAATGCTTAAACTTAATACAATGTAATAACTATAAATTATTCGGCTATTACACCATCACACCTCCACGGGGTGCACTAAAAAAATTTTTGTTTTTCAAAATAAAAATTTTCTAAATTACAATACGTTATATAATTTTGTCCTATTCTTATGGATTTCTACTAACTTATTATCTATCTTAACTATAACATTAGGATTCTTATCTAAAACTACTTCATATGGGCCTACAAATATTGGATCTCTTTTATTAAGAGATGTATTCTTAATCAACAACTTATCTCCTAATTTATAATTAACATGCTTAGTTTTGATATCAAACTTATGCTTTCGTTTACTTTTGGACTGTAATAAATTATATCTCGCTTCATTTCCAGCGACTTGCAATCTATACTTTAGTTCTGCTGGATAATTATCAAAATTATAAAGTGGGTCTACTGAGTTTACCACGTTTGACGGTATTTGATTAATTTTCCCAAACACTAATTCATGCGGGGTATATTTAGTTTCAGTATGCACTGAATTATTGTATGCAAAACACCAATAAGGTATCCAACTGTTCCAATTATTCGAATACTGCGGACATTGGATCCTTAAATATGCTGCTAAATTTTTATGTGAGTTTTCGAGCGCACCGATAGTTTCATGATGATACGCTGTAGAATTTAATTGTTTTATATTTAATAATTTGCACATTTCCTTAAAATCTCCGACATGAACTCTGAACCTTTATCCGTTAAAATTTCGCGTGGGATGCCGTATCGTAAAATAAAATTCTCGACAAACGCTCTAGTTACACTTTCAGTCTCTTTGTTTGGTAATGGATATGCTTCTACAAATTTACTTAAATCACACTGTAGTGTCAAAATATACCTGTTTCCATTTGCATCTGGTTGCAATGGTCCAACTAAGTCTAAAAAAATTTTTTCGAAAGCTTCTGAAGCTGTGGTTGTAATTATCATCGGCTGTTTGCTAATATTTGAATGTTTATGTCTTTGACATTCGTCACATTTTTTAATAAATGTTTCTACATCCTTTTGCATACTTGACCAAAAATAGTATCGCTTTATATTATTGTATGTTCTATTGATGCCCGCGTGACCTCCCGTAGGCAATAAATGAAAATCATTAATGATTAATCTTTGCGTTTCTGAGTTTTGAATATTAGTGACTTCCTAATCACACTAATTCGTATGTCATTTTTTAAGTAAATTGCGGCCGGCTTTACAGTTATTTAAAATGACTTCGATTCTTCGTTTTTTATAATAATAAATTCCGGAATTGTAAATTCTCTACGAAGAAATTGCAGGTCTCTCAACGACGCTTCGAAGGCTGACGCTGATCGAGATCCTTGCTTCAAATAAATTATATTTTTACTCCTATCATAAATTGATAATTCATGCATGCAAACAAAATTATATCCTTTATTGGATTTAATGATTCTGTTAAACTCCTCCTCTGATACAAATCGTAATTCTGTTGCATCCTTCGGATGCTTCAAAAGTTCAACAATGTTGGGGTGATCAGTCCCATCATCCTTTGATGCTTTTGATTCGACTTGAGAGTCGCCTAATTTTCTACTTTGGGCTTTTGTTGTTACATATACTTTTTCGTGAACCGCTCGCTCCATATTCTTTAAATAATCTGAATCTATAATAATTCTAGATAAAGCGTCCGCTGTCGCGTTTTCTGTACCCCTAATATACGTTATTGTAAAATCATATTCTTCTAATGTTAACCTAAATTTTGTTAATCGACTAGATGGATTACTCATACCAAATAAGTATACTAACGGTCTATGATCCGTTAAAATTTGAAATTTTTTGCCAAATAAGTATGGTCTAAATTTTTTCACTGCCCAAACTATAGCTAATAACTCTTTTTCTATTGTACAATAATTTATTTCGGCTTTGTTAAGTGCTCTACTTGCGTAAGCTACTGGCTTGTCGTCGCTATTTGACAAAACTGCTCCTAACGCGTAACCTGATGCGTCCGTGCGTAAGATGAATGTACTATTATCTGAAAAATCTGGGTATTGCAATATTGGTGGGTTTGTTAAAGTTGTTTTTAACAGTTCGAATGCTGCTTGACATTCATTGGTCCATTGGAAAGTTACACCTTTCCTAGACAATTTGTTTAACGGTGCTGTTATTTCAGCGAATTTTGGAATAAATTTTCTATAGTAATTGGCAAATGCTACAAACCTTTAACGTCGTTTGCATTAAGTGGCGTTGGATAATTTTGCATGACTGCAATTTTTCTGGATCTGGTTGTACACCTTGTGCCGTTATAACGTGTCCTAAATATAAAATTTCCTTCTTTAAAATTCACACTTTTTGGATTTAATTTTAAATTGACTTTCCTTAACCTATTGAGTACTTTTACTAAATTTGTATTGTGCTTTCCTAAACTATCTCCGAATACAATTAAATCATCCAAATATGTAAAACAATTCTCGTAATTCAATCCTGATAAAGCTACTGTCATCGCTCGTGCAAAAATACTCGGGCTTACTTTTAACCCCATCGGTAACCTAGTCATTTGAAATTGTCCTTTGTCTGTACTAAATGCCGTACACGGTCTGGACTGTTCTTGTAATCCTATCTGATAATATCCTTGATATAAATCTAAACGTGAAAATATATCGCACCTCCTAACGAATCTAAAATTGACTCGATACTTGGTAGCGGAAATTTGTCATCTTGCAATTTAGTGTTTAATTGTCTATAATCAATAACTACGCGCCATTTTTGTTTCCTAAACTATCCGGTTTTTCGGTACTATTAGTAGTGGTGACGACCACGCACTCTGTGCGGGTTCTATTATCCCGTCATGTAACATTTTATCTACTTGCTTTCCTATATCATTTTTCTGTGAATATGGTAACCTATACGGTTTAACGTACGTTGCTGTAGCATCTGTTTGTAACTGAATATGCTGCTTACTTATGTTTGACTCGGTTAGTAGGTCATTGTCGACATAAAATACGTCTGCAAACTTAGCAGAAATCTTATGAATGCTGGTTTGTTCTTCGCTATTTAAACCTTCGACGTTAATGTCTTTTAATAATTTATCAATACGTTCAACTGAGAATTTTGACTCTTCAAATTTAACTATCTTGTAATCTGAAAGTCGTTCGATGGTAGGTTTAAAATTTCGTAACTTAATTTCAGTGTCGTTCGTATTCAATAATTTTACTGGTATAAAATTTTTAACTGGCTTTACAACTACGTTTGCTAAAAATACACCTTCGCACAATTCTTGTGATCTTATTACACATTCCATATTTGATAATCTCGCATCGTTTTGGGATTATTGTATATAAATCTTCGTTTGCTAATAATGGAATTGACGTTGATACATCATTACTTACGAAAGTAAATTTATAATTTTTATAATCGATATTTGATCTGTACTTATTAAAAAAATCTGATCCTATTACTCCGTTTACGTCTGATTCGAAATCGTTCATTACAACAAAAGTATGATTAATTGAGATATTCCCTATTTTAATTGGTAGATTTACTGTTCCAATTGCTTTTGTTTTACCCGATACTCCTTGAATAAAAATTTGCTTATTTGTATCAATATTTATCTTAGTTGTTAAACTAGAAATGAAAATAACGCTTACTGATGCTCCTGTATCTAAAATTAATTTAATTGTATTGTTATTGTATCCGACTTTTATGAAATTTACACTATTAATATTTAAAATTTTGTGAACATTCTTCAAATTTTCCGGGGGGTCTCGAAAAAATGTTTTCGGTTCCCTAGTTTGGTCTGTTGTATTTTCTGTGCAGTTTTTCTCTGACGAGTTGATATAAAAATTGCGATGGTTTCCCCTATTATAAGACTGATGACCTCTTACAGTTTTACCTACGTGTGCATTTCCTCGATCTCTAGTGTTCATGAACGTGCATGGATTATTTCCTCGACCTTGATACCTGGTGTGTGAGGTACGTTCATTTCTATTATTGTTATGATATTTTACGCGTCTAGTAAATTGACGACCTTTTCCGGTTGTGTAAAACATTTGCTGAGGTTTATTTGCAGTTTCCTCTTCCTTCGCGGCTATTATGGCGTCTTTTAATTTATCGTAATTTCGAGCTTTTATAATTGTTTTTAAATTTTCGTCCCTTATTCCGTTTGTAAATACGTTTAATGCAATTTTTTCGTTAACGGCTGTCAAAATTTTTAATGATTGTTTGTTACCCTCTGCTTGAGCTATTGTTAAATTGACCATTAATTCCTCGATCGTTTTACCAAAATTTTCAATTGATTTTTTATTTTGTCTGGAGTTATGTAATTCGGCAGACAATCCTGATGCTGATTTTTTAGTTAAAAGGTGATGTTTGATATCGTTCACAAGCGCTTCTACATTCTCATACTTACTGTCTAATCGCATTTTAGCATTTTGACTTAACTTAATTTTTATGACAAAATTTACTAACAATCTCTTACCTTCATCATCTAACAAGCTATCATATAGTTCAATTGCGTCGACCATTTGCTTGGTGGTATTTTCTGATCCGTCCATGGCTGGAATCATAGAGGCTGCTACTTTTAATTCAAATTTTTCACCCATGGTGTCTTGATTTTTCCTACTTAAAATACTTAACTTCCTACTTTTTAAAATTTCAGTAATATTTCCTATACACTTATCTATTAGGGCTATGTGCTGCTTAACTTTATCGATAATTTCAGAACTATCAAATTTTGCGACTTTAATCTTATCTTTCTCTAACCTATACTCCTCGCATAACCTATTCAAATAATCAAATTTCCTATTAGTAACATCTAAATCGTTTCGTCTTTCTTGACCATCTTTATTTAAATTTTTAATAAAAATCTTAAATTCCTCTAAAATTTGCTTCAAGTGTTCCGTCATTAATTTTAACTCGTACTTAATTTTTATAGCTTAAAATAAAATAATTCTTACTATACAATCTGCTGGCTTCTACTGACCTCTCTCCTAATCTTCTTGTCCAACATTTTCTTGAACATTTTAAAAGTTATAAAATACCCAACAACGCTAAAATTGTACCTGACGTAATACCTATTACCTCAGAATTTGAATACCCATTTATCGAACCATTATTCATTCCAGTTTGTGCAATAACTACTTCTTCCTTGGAATTGCTGGTACCCATTTCAAATTTCGGTTACATTAATTTATTCTGTAGAACTAGCAGGACTCGCAGAATTGGCAGGACTGGCAGAATTAGCAGGGCTGGCAGGATTAGCAGGGCTGGCAGGATCAGCAGGGCTGGCAGGATCGCCATGTAGTGTTCTCTTGGGGTCTTTTGTAGGGGTGATTAAATCAAAGTCGAAGACCATTTCACATGTTTAATTTACTTGTCACTTTAAGGTGCAGTACAACTATTACATTGGAAGGTTAGACTTATAATCAATCTTATTCTATATTAATACTTAACTGCTAACAATTATTTTGCAACTATGCTTATTTACTAATTCAAATTACACCTAGCCTAGAGTTCGTTGCACGTGTACTTCCTGATTGTCTTCCTGTACAACTTCCGCACTTTTCACTTCTTATACAAGTCACTCACCTTTTAAATGCTTAAACTTAATACAATGTAATAACTATAAATTATTCGGCTATTACACCATCACACACGTGCCTGTTGACTTTGTATTTCAATTATTGTTTTTTTAAATTCGGTGCACAAAAATACGGCCTTATCTACCTGTATTGACTGGGCTATTTGGTAGACAGTGCCATAGTCCTCGCAATTTCTAAATAGACCTTCATCATCAATATTACAACATGAGTATATTAACAATATCGGTAGAATAAAATAAAATAAAATAAAAATAATTAATAGATGGTGAAGAAATGCGATTTGTGACTTTAAAATATGTTTTTAGAATGATTTTCTATTTTCAATATTGCAGATTAAAGTCTTTAAATCAATAATAAGTTATTGAACGGTAACCTTTTACTACTGAGCGCATCTTAAATATAGTTGCTTCTTTCTATAAATCTTTATTTTATAGCTATATGCATTTTTTCCAGATACGGAAAAACAGCCACCGTTGTTCAAGAGGTTATGTTATTGAATTTTAAATTACACCATCGATTTAGCGAGGATGTACATAACTGGAAATCAGACTTGGGAAATAAAAGGAACACAGGCGGTGCTGGTATTAATTGTGGGCAAAACAGTTTTTATGTGTAGTTACACTTGTTTATAGTACATAAAATTAAAGATACATCAATCGTAGAAAACGTTTCTTTAATGGATTGAAAATCTGTATCATACTCATCACCATCACCAATGTTAATAATTAGAGATGCATTGTCCCCTTGATCGAATTTGATCTCACGTTTTCACCAATCTTTGATAATTTTTCAGCATGTTCTATCGAATGTGTCTACATTTCTGGAGATATTCTTTGCAATACTTCCTTCCACATCTGTGAACAATATTCAATAGTTCCCATCCCTTCCAGTGTCGATTGTAGTAAGTTTTACTGACACTCCATGTATTCTCAATTGTATTGAATATGCAGTGATTTGGAGGAAATCTCAGTACCGTATTATGCGGCCACCAATTCTACTTTAAAGCGATTGGTAGTTTATGCCTACAATTTCTAAAAATAGTAATACGTTACAAAGCACCTTATTTTGACTTACATTTTGACAAGTTGAAGAAGCTCTGCTTTAAAAGCCTTACTTTCAAAAAAAATTGCTTGGTTAGTAAGCCATTCTGCAATGTTACTTTTTTCCAGGAACTGTTAGATGTTTCATTTAATACAGTACAATTATACGACGCAGATGGTGCTTCCAAATCCTTTAGTAATTAAGTTTCGTACAAATATATGAAATTTTGCTCATTTACTTCTCCGTATTAATTTGGGTTTTTTTTTTGTTGAAGGGAAAATAAATCAATTCAGCTCCATTCATAAATCCAATTACATTTCCGGCATGTAATACTATGTACTTAAAATACCAGTTACATTATACTTTTTCCATCAATTCGTGTGCTCTTTACTGATCTTAAATCGGTGACTTGTCAGAAATGGCTTCCGGCATCATTCTGAAAAATCCATGTTACGTCTAAAAACACCGTACAGATTCTATTCTTTTATTCCGATATATGTTTTTAAGCATCATACCCTTTTATCCGCAATATTTTGCAATTGAATTAGACCTCTTCTTAAGTTGTTTTTTTGCCATTTAAATTGAATATTATGCAGGACTATATTTAGGGGTCGTTCATTATCAGTCGACTCCGTGGCCTAGTATTCACTACCATTAAAAAATTTATTGTGCTTCAGATTTTACCGTAAAGTAAGAACAGAGACAATCATCTAAAATAATTACATGTTACACTATCTTCGTCAGTGGCAAGCTTTGTATTGTAACACCGTTTGGTCTACCACTGGCCAAAATAATACAATAGGACGTAAATGAGGCACTTGTACACAAAATATGATTGATAGGTCCCTGCTGTGCGACATCTTCAGATGAATTTGATTGACAGGTACAAAAGTTTGCAGTTAAGAGATTTATTAGCCTTATAATAAGAAATCGCTAGAATGTTATTTACATTCTGGTATGTTCTCGAAATAATATGGGAAAATTTGAAATGTCGGGATGAGCGTTAGTTAGTTCAGTTCCAATTTAAAACTTGGATTACAATATTACGTTTTTATTCGAGCTATAAAGTTGTAACATAAATTAGTGGTACATACTATTAGCATAAATTGCCCTATGTGAAATAAATTTATTATAGTGATGGAAATAAATTTATTGTAGTGCATAGAAGTTTTAGAAATTAGTATTTGTACTGTCAGACATTAGCTGGAAGTAAATTGTTGACAAAAGAGAACTGTTGTTTGTGCAAATAGTTTTCGATCAGAGTATCAAATCGTTTTTCTACGTAAAAGAGTAATTTCTCACAATTTTTTTGGAAATCGATTATATTGTGCCGATACTTAGACCCAGGCCAACCGACACTCTCTAGAAAGATGCTTAATAAATTGTTTTTGAAGTAAATAGAGAACTAAATTATCGCACGAACCGCTATTATAGGAATAAACGTCTAATGGAGTCCCATTCATCGTCTTCGGTGATCAGAGTTCAGAATAGCAGTAATATGAGTTCTGAAAGAACTGTTTGAAGCAAAAACCAGCCAAATATCGATGTATAAGGCAGAAAAACCCTCGTAATTGTTGACACAAACTAAACAACGAATGTGATATTGTCGGAAGCTTTCACGGCCGGAGTCATTATAAAAATTTATGGTTCCGGGTTGGGACCGTGTCATTTTATAAACTAAAGTCGACGTTTTGCCCACTTTTGTAAGGGGATTTATCAGGACAAGAAAAGAAAATAAGTAATAAAATAAAAATAATAATAAAGATAAGAATGATAATAGTAAGTAAACAAATTAAAGTGTAAAGAGTATGTAAAGTTACTTCTGAACTAGCAGACTCACTAGCCCATTTAAGCCAAAAGGTGTCTTGTGGCAAAGCCCCTTAAAAAATGGGCAAAATGGCGACCTTAGTTGATAAAATGACACAGTCACAACCCGGAACCATAAATATTTATAAACAACGAATGATATATAAGCCTAAAAATTAAACGTCAATTTTTAATATTCCGCTATAAATACTCCCCGTATGTTTGTTATGGTTTGTTTTGTATTTTTCTTAATCTTTTTTAGGAATTAAACCACTCAGAGTTTTTAAAATCGTCTTTATTTACGTTTCGATCCATGACCTAGGATCGTTGTCAAAATAATAAAAAATTATAAGTTTGACATTTATGACACAAATTGAAGGGGACTTTGATTTATTAATCTTCCCAAAGAAGATTAAGAAAAAAAAATCCGCTATAAAATTGTAGGCACCGTCGCACATTGCTACTATTCAAACAAAACTATAACACAATTGAAGCGTTTATTTCAGAAACCAATCAAGCAGTCAATTGTTTATTTTGAGGAAAACAAACAAAACTGTGTAGTCACATAATACACTTTTGGATGCGATTGTTAATTTATCTATAGAAAGTGATTTGAAACGGTTTTACAAAGAAAATTTTTTTTTATTTCTTCACTGTTTTTGCTAAAAAATTACCAAAACTCTGCATTTGACTGGTTTTTGTGATAAACAATTGTGTAATTCTATTTTGATAGTAGGATTCCATAATAAATTATTAAGAAATTTTATATATAACTATATATTTTGTGATACAAAACTAGTATTATCATAATACGACACAAAACATTTTTAGTATGTAAAATGCACTAGATCACGTTTTGTGAAGAACTACTTATCGTCATAACAAAGTCCACAGCACACTCTGCTTCTGTAGTAGGCCATTGTAATATCTTATTATAAAATTCTTCGTATCCAACCAGGTTTTAGGGCATTTATGTCTTGTATCTTCTTGTTGTTAATAGGGACTTTTTCTGAGGGTTATGCCATCTCGGTGGGTAAATCAGGAGGTGGATGTACTTTTAGCAGAGTGAAGGTTGCTAAAACCAGTCCATGAATAAATGGTCTTACTACCACTTTCCCAGGAGTATTCTTGTTGAAACAAAACTGTCTATAAGTTGATATTTTAAAAGTTTCCCTCCTGTCCTTTGGAACACCTCTACCAGATGTTTCTTCGGAGTTGGTTTGTTCCTTGTACGACTATGGCCACCATTTCTTGATACTAATGATATCTTGAGAGCAAACTCTGTGTACAATAAAGCGACTTGTTTTAGTGGCTTTCAATATCAGCTCGGTATATTCCTCTGAGGTATAAATACGATCTACGTTTTTCATTATACGCTTTATAGCGCCAAAATCTCTGCCACATGCTGAGTAAGAATGCCCACGAACTAAGAAGTTGTGAGTGATACTATCAAATCTTCCATTGTCACAGAGATTCATTAAAAATCTTACAACCGTATCGTTTTGATTTTGTCCTGATGAACCGTCACTAAAGAGGATAAGTTTCTTCACTGCGGAAGGTATATCTGTCTTTATATAATGAAGTAGAAAGCCACATACTTTTTCTGGTGATTTATGTGCCTCGCCCTCATGATATAGATACACCTTAGCTTTATTGATTTTTAAATCGTGAATACTAAAAACATTTACCCACAACTGCCTCATATGAAATATTTCCTGGTCGGGAATGTTAGGGAGTCGAAGCACAATGCAGCAGTTTGACTATCTTCATCTTTGGATGCCTCTTTCATACTATTGTAAAACTTTTTGCCCCCCGTTTATGTATTATGAGCACTGCTGTTGCACAACGTTTGGCATTATCGTTTAGGGATTTATCTCTTAATTTGACTTGTAGAGCCTTGTATTGACTACACACGTCAACTTGTGGTCGGCCAAAGTAGTGCCCAAAGTTTTCTTGAAAGTAGGAATAGTAAAAATGGTATTTTACATTTTTTAGGTCTGGATTTTCATCAATAAACATTTGATGCATTTTTATCACATTCAATGGAGCGTCTAAATATTTTTTCTGGGTTTCCTTTACTTCATATTTTGAAATATGGTTTTGAATGCGGACACACACATTTTGAGGAACTGCGTTGCCACTCCTGTGCTGACCCCTTCTATCTCTTGGTGTCTTATTTTGAAGTAACAACTTACAAATTCGCCCTAGCCTGTTATGGGTAATACCATGGATCTTCATAAAAACATTTTTGCAAACGTTTTTAAGTACGCCGTCAATTTTTACATTATATTTATAGGAATGATTCCTGCTAAATTTGTCTTCATAATCATTTTCAGGTCCTATTTCTTCACATGCGGCTTTTCGTTTACGTCTACGCTTGATTTCGTTTATCTCGATCAAAGTCTGAATATAGTATCTTGAGAATTTTTATTTTCAAGATAATGGAAATAATTCCAGGTTGCATTTATTGTATGCGCATTAATATTTGATGAACATTTAGCATTGCACTTACAGGTTAAATAATCTGGATTGGGTTTCGTTTTCTGAGGTACTTGCTTACCAGAGTATGCAACATAACCTTCTTCCTTCACCCTGGCATTACGAATGACGTTACGTTTGTAGGCTTCGTCATTAACAACTTCTCGCTTTCTTTTAGTAATAGGTTCTTCATCGGAACTAGACATAATTTGGCTACGATACAATTACTAATAAAATCACTACCTCTGTAAAGTTGTACACATAAAGTTCAAAAGACAAGGAATAAAACTAACAGTGAATAGGAATACTAATTTTTTCTATACTTTTCACTGTAAAAAATGCACAAATAGCTGTTTACTGCTCAACGGATGACTATTAACTACGAAACGGGTGACGATTATGACGAAGCAGCAGTGCTAACCGAACGGCGCACTAAATTTTTCACAGTCAGGCAGAAACCAGTTAAGTGCCCTCGTTTAACTTCTTTCTGTGACTACAGCCAGATATCGACAAACTGCCTATACTAAGACGGCGTTTGACTTTGTTTAGCACTAAACAGTGCATGGACCCCTAAAGAAGCACAATCTATCAATAACTCATTTTTGTCACTCCAGCTATATTTATGAGCATGCAAGTTGTATACATCTGTGTAGTATAAATTGTTGTTCTGTAAAATACGCATGCCTGTAAGAACTATAGGGAAGCTGTACATACTACAGAAATGAAACAGTTAAATTCAGCTCGATAACAGATTTCTCTTAACGATAATTAATTTTTCAGTTTGATTTATGGGCAAATTCATATTTATTCTTGCTTCTAACGTTTATTGCAAAGCATTAGATTTATACACTGTGTTAATTCAATTAACCAAATACGGCTATACGAAAAGGAAATGCATATTTGAATAAAAAAAGTTAGGTTAGAGCATTAAACTCAAAGTCTGCTAACAAATGGTCGTAAATCTGTTAAAAAAGTAGAACGTAAAAGTAACTTTTACTAATTCAAAACTGCATCGTCTGGTAAGCGACCTACCCGATAAAGTTGCGTAACTAGTTCATACAAGTTAGACGGAGAAAGTCCAAAGAACGTAAGTGTAATTTGTGTCGACAAAGTTTTGGTCCAAGTTAACACCAGTTTGAAATTAAAGTTAAACTTTTTATGACCAAGCATGAATTTTGAGAAATCGATATTGTTTACGTTTTCTCCATGTGGTTGCCACTAATATGCACAGTCCTTTAGGGATATATAAAATTATGAAATGTAATTGATTAAAACAAGGTACGTGGAATGAAACGCGTTATATACTTCGAATAAATTTACTGGTGAAAATAAAAATTCATCGAGGTTGAATTTAGCATACCCACTTTTTGAGCTTTCCCTTGTTTCTAGGGGTAAAACCCGCAACGAGCTCACGTCAGTCACTTGGCATTACGGCGCTTCACAAACACACGGTTTAATCTTTTTTAAAGAGGCAGGGTTTAGTTTGCTAATTAAGAACCATTTAAAATGTCATTTTTCTGTTTGCCCTTTTCGTTCTAATTGTATTTAATTTTTTCTGACTTTTTAAACCAAATTAAGTGCTTCTTTACCTCACAATTCGTTCATTATAAGTGCAATTAATTATTGACGTTTGAAATTCCGGTATTCTTTTAGCTGTCCTACTAGGCATTAGTAGTCGTTATAGTTTTCAGATGACCTGTTAACACTGCATCTTAGGAAAACTGCAACGCCGAAAAACTGGAAACAAAATATATGCTATATTGATTTTCAGACATTTTAAGAAACGTTTTTATTAAGTACCTTTCAGGCTCTGGACATGTAAAGTTGTAAGTGATCCCATATATTCATTACGCAGATGCACTTAATGTGAAATGACTCAATCTTGATTCTGAAATTTAAGAAACGGCGATTTACAGCATTTTTCTATGTAGAGCATAATTGAAAACTTAACAGAAGCACGTCTTTCACTTGAGCTGAAAACCAATGGGGTTCTAGAAGAAATTAAAGAGAATAGTATATACACCAGCATTCCTTTAGGAAATCTATAGTGAAGTTAGTGAAAGCTGAAATAAAAACTTCACTGTTTTCTTCGATAACTTAACAAGTCTATGGTGAAGCACATAAATGTGTTAAGTGTAAAGATGTCAATTTTTCAGGAGACACAATTTAAGGTTGCGTATAGGCTTTCGTAATATAACAGAATGCATAATTGTAATTAATTTATATAGGTTGTGGTTGGGTGTTCAGTATCTACCGCTACCCAACCACAGGTACTAAAATAATTTTCTTAATAGTAAGAAAAAAATTTCTTTTGTACAGTTACTGCACTTACTACATTTGTGACGTTAAACCGGTGCTTATCTTAGTATAGATAGAAAAATGAACCACTATAAGTTTTAAAAGGGGATTTATTGAGAAAAACAATTAGAAATCGTCAAAACCTATAGACATAAATCATTACAATTCTTGCAATGGCTATTCTCTTTAATCGTCTATGTTCCGTTTACAATTAATAGTTAAAATTAACTTCAATTATCGCACAAGATGTAACTTGTAAGTCAATTTCCCGCCGTCATATATACAATAATCAATGGTTTTTACCGCGATTAACTATCAAGTGCTTTATGTTGTGGTGAGCCGCGACAGTTTTTGTAACCAGGCTGGTGTGATCGTAGCTATGGTGCAATAGCAATTATTAACGATTTGAGTTTCGCTAAAGGTCGACAGTTCTTCGTCCAGCCGCTGCCGCTTAAATTTGAAGCTATGACTGGTAAGTACTCGAGGGTTCCGCTTTTATAAACTCATATTTGCACGTCCACTTTCTCCACCAACTGTGGTTATCGAAGTTAACACACGACAGTCTAATTTTGCTTCTCCCAAACGAGATGCATGGTCCGTTTACGGAATTTCATGACTGAAGTTATTGTAATCTTCAGGGATAACTTTATTGGATAACAAATATAAAAGATCTTTTTTTTCTTGGACACTGGTAATCTGGAATTGTACTTTTAGATTATTGCTACTTATCCCCAGCTTTTGTTTTTTTCTGGGCTTGGGCTTTCTAACATCAAATTCATGAAAGGTGTCATCATGAAGGAATGCTATACTTATACTGCATTGGAAATGGTTGTTGGTCCTGAAACCGCATCCACTTAATATTAAGCCAAATAACTTTTTCGTGTTGTGTATGATGGATAGTATTGGCAACTATAGCAGACACTAGTTGTTGCACATTGTATATATCATTATACTCAGGAAATAGTCTATTTTACGAAACATTGTAGTGTTGTCATATAGACCAGCATTTATGTTGCCATACATTGCATATAATATCATTTCTTTAGAACGTTTATCAAAAGTCTTGGGCTTATTGTTCACCGTTAATCCGGAATAACAATACAAAAAGCCAAATTTGTTCTGGAGAGAATAGGTTTAATACAAAATAAACAAGAAAAATTCGTAAAATAGCTTAAAACAACAAATTGCAAATGACAACCAAAACTAAATTAACTATATTAATGAAGTGCCATAGAAATTAACAGACTTCTTTCACGTGTGGATTATGTTTTCTATATCGCTTAGCTTTTTTATAGTAGCATGCATGGAATCTGCCTCAAGATGTGAATATCCCTATTCTATGAATTTCTGGTCAATAATCGTTAGATGGTCTATTTTATTAACGGCAAAGAGCATCCCTTTAGCAACAAATTTTTTGCAGTTTCGGCTACATGTGTCGCAAAATGATGCAGTATATGTTGCAGTTTTTAGTCAACTCATGGGACAAGTTACTATTTTTGCGCTCCTTTATTTCCATGGGCATCTCCCCATATAAAACAGTGCCCACCATTATTTCAAGCATCGCAGATGGTAAAATTATAAACACTAAGCTCGTGTTTGTAATAAATTTGACTGTCACCTGCATGTCGAACAGAAACTATTACTTGCAGCTCAAACGAAATAGATTTAAGGGTTTTTGCTTTTTCTGATACTGATATCGTTTTGTTTTTTCTTCTTTTATTTTTATTGCCTCATTTTCTCTTCTTTTATAATTGTCTTATTCTTCGTTCATTGATGACTTTTCTTTCGCATTATTATATACATTGCTTTACACGCATCTATTTCTTTAGGTATGTAATATGTTAAACTAAGTTCGTATTCATAAAAAAATTTTTTGTGAACGAAGTCTGACACTATACTGCCATTTTTCTTATACAAAATTCTTTCTATACATTATGTACATTTAATTCCAAAGAAAGATACTGCTTTATGGAATTGCGTCGGCAGTGATGGGACTCAACCCTTAGAAATAAATCATTATATTCTTTAAACAACTGTTTTATTTCATCATTGACATGAATACTGACTCTTCTTCTATCATACCCAGCATACAACTCGAATCGTTTAAATATTTTATGATTGTTTTAGCAATCCTGTACGAAATAGCCAACGTAGGACAAAAAAATTTTAGGCACACCCTGTACCGAATGCCATTCGAAGTGTCAAGAAATAAAATCTTGATGTCTATCGTTTTTTAGTCTTGGAACTTCTTTTCTTCCTAGCAACGGAGGACTATGTACATTTTTTGACGAATGTAGTCAGTCAAGCCATAAGATTTGTTTTTGATCTTCCAAAATGTTTTTTTGGCATTTATAACGACACTTTGTATAGTTCACTTCCTTGAACTCTTGTCTGGTATTACAATTCCAATACGATTAATGTGTGTTTGTTTGCACTTTGAGTCTGAACTTTTTAGAGATTGTCTTTTTCTAAACTTCTTTTTGTTTTGCTCTTCTGCTTCGTTTCTTATGCTGCTTCTGCTCATTCTTCTTAATTTGATCTTCTCGTGGCTGCGGTAGTTTTATCTGTTTCGGTAATGTTGGCCCCGCCTCATGATCGATTCGTCATCTTCTTCGAATGGCTGATAAGAACTTGAGGAAACTTCATAAACGTCAGTATGCTGGTGATCATTACATTTGAATTCAATTCCTTGGCAAAAGATGATACTCCTGGCTTATCCCAATATCTGTTATTTGTTTCTATTTAACTAACTAAAAATTAAACCTTGTTCTTATCTATCTGACCTACATCTACTAAAAACGTATGCTGTGCGTGCTTCTCAGAAAAACTACAGTCTGAACATGATTTGAATGTCACTTTAGATTAACTCTCTGTTTGTTCAATATTCCAAAATGTGGTTTTCCAAAACGTTCAAAGATTAAAAAGTAAATTAAGTTGGGAATTGTTAAACTTGCCAATTTGCGCTTCAGCATCAAGTACCATAATAATTATCCTTTTGCTTCGTAAAGACATTGTTGAATAGTAAAAAGCTCACTCTTAATAATTACATTTGCATACTAAACAAAAATAAATAGTATATAGGTCGAATCGTAACAACTATTTTTGAGGTTATGATCATTAATTAACTCGAATGTGGTTAATGCGCTTTTACAATGTACCTAGATCCTGGATCATAAATCGCTAATGTGAAGTGCTGTTCCAAATTTGATGTAGAAACCTGTTGAGCTTTAGTACTTACAGCAAGGGTCAGATGACAGTAACAGTATTAAAAGTAATGAAATTTAATTAACAAATTTGTGCATCCAAAAATAATGATTACAATCTAGTGGCTGACTATTAAAGCTCATAATGGCTGAAATTTGTACTTACTACATTTGTGCACTATATCATCGTAAGTCTAAAATCTACTATTTTTAATTACTGAGTACATTTTCCTAATTCGTCTTTTTGCCCATTTTGCTAAACACTAAATTTTAAAATTCGTTTTTTTGAATAACAGTTTCGCAGAATAATTAAAAAGGGTTATGGAAAATCCCATAAAATACAAAATACAAAATACAAAAAAAATTCCGTGACTTTATACAAGTTTAGCTCAAAAAGACGGTTGCGTGTTTTAGCTATTTTTCATTAGACATAAGTACTTTTGCGAAACTCTACATGTAGTTTAACAACTGTCGCCGTTAAACAGGTTGATGAGTCTTATTTGTGCCCTGGCTAGGCATTTGAGTGTGGTGCCGTTTTCGATTATATAGAAAACCACATGTTGTCATAGGTTGTATTGCTGAACTCCAATACACGCACACTCCTAACAAATTAGTGGTGATAACCTGTTTTAGCTCTGGCTCTTCAGGCACCAGCCGTCTGGGACAGACTACAATACCTTTATGCCTGTTACTGTGCACAGATGAAGACTAGAAGTTGCTTCCCATGTAATCGGAATCAGCATCACACTCCAATACTCAGCCAGAACAGGAACAAGACTCATTAACAGCCAAACAGCAACAGATGTAAAACCTTATTGTAATCTTTTGCGTAAATGCGTGTGCCTAGATTAACGAAAAAATTGCCTATACCAACTACTTTCTTAGGAATGTGAGAGTGTTCAAGTCAGCAACACAACTGACGACAACATGTGTTTGTACTATAATCTGCCCCAATATCACACTCCAATACCAAGCCGGGGCAGAAACAAAACTCACTAACAGTCTAACAACGACAGTTATGAAACTTTATTGTAGTCAGTCGCATATATGCGTCATGAGTCGAAGAAATTGGCTACCCCAACTAGCTTGCTATAAGCGTGTGTGTTCGAAGTCTGCAGCACATATGACGACAACATTTCAATTTTTATTCAATTATTAAAAGGAAGTTCTATTTAGAAAATTCTTAAACTTTTCGTACATTGTAAATATTTTTGAGAATATTATAGTAATTATGCTTAAAGGTGTTTTGGTTTAAAGAAACAGGAAGTAGAAGTAGAAGGTAAATCTAAAGGCTTTGTTGTCGTATTGTCGCAAGCTCCGTGCGTGGTTAAAACTGAACTAGCTGAGGTACTCAAAATTAAAATTAAAAATTGACAAAAAGAAAATTTTAACCTTTTTATTTCACAAAAAGGGGGTACCGGGTTATTGCAACTATATCACAACAGTATATATATATATATATATATATATATATATATATTGCTGTGATAAGGAGTTGTTTAAGGGTGTATTTTATAGCAAAGGTCGTGCAGGAATTAGAAATTATAATAGGAGGCAGAAAACCGCATTTATTTAATAGAAAATTGAGAAATGGAGATAGTTTGTAAATAGTAAGCAGTCAACACCCTGTATATAAAGTATAAGTAGTTTTAAGCGACGCAAATAGACACAAGAAGACGCATAGTTAGCGTAGAAATAAGGAATAAATGCATTAGGTAAATAGTAAATATTTAACACACTGTTGATAGAGTTTTAGTTAATTTAGGTAAGGCAAATAACGATATTTTTTAGTGGAAGCATGCGTATTTATAAGTAAACATAATAAAGTGTAATTAAACACGCATTCAAAAGATTTCCAAACAGTTATGATAATACGGAAATAAGAAATAGAGCTTCGAGAAACATAGTGTAAATACGTACAAATAGTTAACAATTTTGATAAAGAAAGGAGATTAAAAATTGCGTAAACAACAAGCATATATGAAAATTAAACATCAAATTGCATCAGTTGTTTGTGTACAACATGGAAAAGCGATTAGATTCGTCAAAACACCGCATTTCTGATAACAAGGCAGCTGCGAGCACACCACAATTACTTGAAGGCAGAGAAAGTTACATCAGAAACTACTTTAAATGCAAAGACTTGATTCGTTAAAATTAGCGACGAGCTTGTAAGCCATGCCTACTGACGGAGTAGGAGATCAATCATATATTAACAGGGACAGTGATCACGAACTCAGTTTTTAACTCAACAAAGGCCGAGGTGCGCCACTTTGAAGCAAAGTGTAATACGTAAGAATAATTTAAAGTGAAAATTGTTTAAGTGCGACGAAGATGAAAATTATGATTGCCGATTAAACGTAAGTAGATTTTGGGGAATTTATTTAAACTAAAACATAATAATAATAGGGCTTCGAGGCCGGTGAGCATAAAAGCCAAGTCTGGGGAGAATGATAATACAAGTTCGAGTCCGGGGAGTATAAACTACGATTTCAAGTCTGGGGAGGATGATAATCCAATTCTAAGTTTGGAGAAATTGATAATAATAAATTCTGAGTCTGGTGAGAATAAGTCTAAATGAGACGACAATAATTTGGGGTGCATAAGTATAAGTTTAATAATGGGTGATGACAATAATTTAAATGCAATGGTTCATATTTCGAATGGGTATATAATAATTCTGAATGGGGAAAAATAATTTTGATCCAAATGGATGGCATAATGCATGGAAAATATTAGCTGATAATGGATGCGTCGATTGCAAGAAGGAAATAGCAAAGAAAATAGACCAGGTTAGATTTTTAGTTATAAGACATTTTTCTATTTGAATTTAAATATTTAATATTGAATTTGCTTTATATAAATTAATGTGACGAAGTCAACAAAACAAAGGACTTGCATACGTATAAAGTGCGTTATATGATAAAAGGGTTTTGAACGTTCCAAACTTTTTTTTTATAAAAACAATAGATTTTTTGGTGACTTTAGATTGATTGAATAGTATATGATTTTGATAAATGAGATTTACAACATTAATTAATTGAAAGGTGTATTTTAATAATTTTCAAAAACCTGTACATAATATTTGTTTTCATTATATGGAATTGAATTAACTTCATTTTATAATTCAAAATAAACGCTAGTCGAGGTCAAAAGATAAAGTTAATGAGAGTGTAATTTGATAATGTAAACAATAAAGGAGGAGCTATAAGTTGAATACGCTATTGATAACGAGTAAGGCGGTATCACATCAAGTTTTGTTATTAGTCGATACCAGGCCTTTACAAGATAAAATCCTGGAGGGAGTTCATAGCAATATTTATATGACAGCCCAACGTCGGAGCTCGATAAATCCAGTTAATACATAGCAATATTTATATGACGCTCAAACGATGGGGCGCGAATAATTGAGGGAGATCATAGCAATATTTATATGGTCGCCCAAACGATGGGGCGCGAATAATTGAGGGAGAACATAGCAATATATATATATATATATATATATATATATATATATATGCTTCTGGGTAGATCCTATAGTCTTTTTCTTAATTTCTAAACCGTTGTCGAACAAGACTGTAATTTATTTGATATCTCCCTATGTCTTGACATTTTCCACGTGCATCGTCATCTAGCATGATGTTGAAATAATGTGTTTCTGATGGTTGAATTGTTTTTATGGCAAAATTCTACCAGCCAATTTCTCCTGTCGTTTTTCGTGCCTAAACCAAATAATCCCACCACCGCTCCTTCCCTAACCTCATCTGCCACTGCATTAAAATCTTCCGTAGTTGTTAAATTTTCGTATCCTTTTACAAATCTTTCGACATCTTTGTAGATCGCTACTACCTCTTCATCAATGCAGCTAGAGTAGAGCATGTATATTTGTATTATTACTGTAATTACCCGTTTAGATTCTAATTCAACCACAAATACTCTTTCGTTAGTTTGTAAGTAGTTTTCCGCATCACAATCCTCACAACTGAATTTATTTTCTCTAATCCTGCACGAATTGCCCTAAAGTCTCCGCTTCAAAAATCTCCCACCTCTGGCCCTGGACTTCGCTAATCCCTATTATGTCTAGTGCTAACCTATTTATTTGACTTTATAATTCTCTATCTTACCTACTTGCTTCTGACATTCCACTCACCAATTCGCATGATTTTCCCGGCTTTTCGCCTAAACTTGTCGATCACGTCCTCCGAAAAATCCTCTTCCGAAAGTTCGAATGGGGGACTATTTTAACTCTGAAGTCTTTTTACCTCAGAAGGTGTTATCATTTTTCAAGACGTTTTTGGTACGCTGTGTACTTTGGAGGTAATGTAGTGGTTTCCCATAGCTCGTCACATCGCAGTCAGTATGCCATACCAAACCCTATGGTCTGTGCCACTCTAAGTACCGAAAAACAAGCTGCCAACGTAAACGATAATAATAAGAAAAGAAAAACTAAATTGCTTATTAATAGTATGAGTCCGTAGGTTCCGACAAACTGTGGCATTTTAGGTCTAAAAGGAACAATAAACTTATTTTTTAACAGATTAGGCGTATTGCAATAAATCGTTGAAATACCTCAAAACAACCGCATTTAGAGCTAGGTACAATAGTATTTAAATCTCATATAACCTCAAATTTACTAGGGGCTTAAATTTCCCGGGACAACAAAAGGTGTAAATAAGTTATTAAGGCTAAACTTACTCGCGATATCTTGCTCCAGATGCAGCGGTTTCCTTGATTCGTTGGAATTTTGTGATGGTTTGCTGTTGTCACAGCCCTCGTTGACAAAGTGTCGATACGTTATACGATAACGATAGGATAGGAACAGAAAGGAGGAATCACTTATCGATAAGTTGAAGCACTACTCACACGTCTACACTCGCAAGTCGGTAGGTAGTCAAGTCCTCTGTTTCGATACATTCGCTCCTACGAAAACGTCTATCCTCCTCCAGGTGATGTTAAAGTTCTCTGAGCAATACGAAGCGTAAGAAATACAGTCATAGCATTCTCTCAGACCACAAAGATAAGCCAATGATCGGACTTTCTGTTCGAATCAAAACTTTGTGTGGTTTTCACGTACGTCTGCATTAGCGCATGAGTAAGCTGGGAATTTCTCCCTGTGGGGTCTTATAAGTCCTCTAAACGTAACTAATGCAATAAATGTTAATTTTTTTAAAAAAAAAAAACGTTACATCGTGGGGTGATATTTTGAGATGTTTCTTGGGCAAAACCGCATACTTTTCGTCACGCAAACGAGGCAATCCTGCTCACGTTACTGGTGCAACACTGCGCCTGAGTTTGGTGAAGAACTCTAATAACGAAAATAGGTCGACATAAAATAAATAAATAAATACAATTTTAGAAGTGTTTTGTTTATGATTTGAATTAGGTGCCACTGCATTAAATCCGCATGTTTTCTTTTATTCCACTGCATGCTTATTCTTTGTAGATTTGTTTAAAATCTCTATCATTGTACGGTAGCTACTTGTATAAATAATTTGAATGTTTTACCAACCAAGTGCGATTTAATGAAATCCATTTTTAGCCATTAATTATAGCTATATTGAAATGATTGAGATAAAATAGCTATTAATGTGTCTATTTTAGGCTAAGCAAAGTTTAATCAATATTTCAATCGGGGAAGAAACAGACGTGCGCTATTAAAAAATCTATATAAGCTTGAAGTCGAGGCCACACTTTTTCGAGATGCTGGGAGTGAAGGTATGATTATTTAGATCTGTTAGGGAAAGTTCTAAGGTTTGCGAGTTTTTCTCAGGATTATTCAAACGGTATCAAACTCTATGGGATTTATTTGCTTTCATTTAAATATCGAATGTGCTTTAGCGGTGCCTATACTATTTTGTTCGATTATTAAGAAATTGTTCTATCCCGGAAAGCTACTAAATGAAAATATATAAACATGAAACAATAGTAGCGACTTGCAGTAAAGAGAATAAAATGACTCTATTTTGAACGTAGAAATAGGACGGAAGGTATAGGAAATTTTTTATTTAGGATGTTGAATTACAAAGGATAGGAACAGTAAAAGTAATACAAGGTACAGAACTGCGCTATTATAGATATCATTCTTCAACAAATATAATTTGTCACATTTAGTATTAATCTACTTAAAAGAAAACAATTTTAAGAACATTTGTATGAAGTGTAACATGGTATGGTTGTGAAACATGGTCTATAGGAAAAACAAACAGAAGAAATGAGGTGCTATGGATAAATATTGAAAATTAACTAGCAAGATTAGGATAAAAAGTGGAAAGATGCTGCTAGTGAAAAAGACTATCTATTTGGGTAAAATACGGTACAAAGAAGCAATCGATTGATAGGTCATCCCGATATCCAGGACCGGTATCACTGATAATAGTAGAATGAAAAGTAGATAGAAAGTTGAGTACGTAGATTATGACTTGAATATGTACACAACTGATAAAATATAGGTTGTGATCGGTTTGTTATCATTAAGTAAGCATCGCAGAATATGGCGACTTAAAAAAGTGCATCAAACCTGCCAAATAGCTGACCACAAAAAGAAAAAAAAGTATTTTGGATTCAGTTTGTTATTTTTAGTAATCTGTTACTTTCTTTCAATATATCCATTTTAAAATAATTCGTATTTTACCGGCGAAGAAAAGTTTCTGTTTACTATTATTCAGAAGGCAAAAACATAAAAACCTTAAAATGTAAAAATTCTCTTAACGCTGCTTCTATATTCGTGTACATTTGTGTAATAGAAATTATTTTTCAAAATAGTCATAGTTTTTTTCAACGATTTTGTGCTATAGGTCAGATTGGTCGAATCATGAATCCCAAAAGATTCAAAAAATCGCAAACTTTATCACGTTTCATGACGCTTTAACAGGAATAAAGTCTGAAATTTACTAAAGAGATTTCGTATTTTTGTACCTTCGTATTTTCGCTCCTTTGTGTTTTTTAATTTCTTATCTTTGTATCTTCGTATATTCATATCTTTGTGTCCTTACACCTGGGTATTCATATCTCAAAAAACATTTATAACCACTCCTTTACACAGGCCCTAAATAGGCAGAATATCCTTTCAGGTGGTACTTTAGTGCCACCTCACTCTTGAACGGGCTTCTTACTCTAATATTCTCGAGCTGGCCTGGATCAAGGGTCATTCAGGTAAATACGGTAATGAGCAGGCTGACGCTTTGGCGAGACAATGATCGACTCAGAGTTTTGTCGGACCTGAGCCATCGGTCTTTCTTTCGTCATCTGTGCTATTTACCATGATAAGACAGAGAGCCTACCATCGCCATTGCGAGAGGTGGGCAAAGGAAACTTATTGCCGACATGCAAAAATGTTCATTACGTCTCCGTCAACAAAAAATGGGAAACTTTGCATAGGTTTGTCGAGGCAAAAACTACGACTTTTAGTAGGTGTTTTGACTGGGCACTGCAAGGTAAAAAAGCACATGCACAGATTGGGTTTATCAGAAAACCCAACCTGTCGCAGTTGCCAACGGGATGAGGAGACGGCAGAGCACATCCTGTGCACCTGCCCGGTACTCGCCGACCTCCGAGGATCCATGTTAGGTGACTTCTGGCGAGACACCGCCAGAATCGGTAACACGCCCTGGACCGATATGCTCAGGTTCGTCTGTAAGCTCGGATGGCTGAATGATTGAGGACCAGGTATAAGAAGGCAGCACAATGGGCTCATATTGAGGCCTAAGTGCGCATGGCTTTGCCACCCTTCCAATGAAATCAATCAATCAATCCTTTACACATTCAAAACGACCTTCTTTTACACACATTATGTAAGTAATCTACTTTCACACATAGATATAAATAACGCTTATAATTTGGAACCGGGAATTTTTAATGCAGTTAATTCCAATGGAAGCGATCTTTTAAATAGCAATTATAGGCATAGATGGTCATAAAGATAAAAATAACAGCAAAAATTTGACGATCCAACCCGCAAGTATAACTTTGTTTTAAACCTACAAATACGTGTATTATTGAGTAGATTAAGCTAGTATAAGTTTTTATTTTGCGTATACAAATTATTTGTAAATGGATAGTTTTTTAGCAATTTTGAAATTTTGTGACGTACATGTTTTGGTGTTTTCTTATTATCAACAAGGATTAAGTGAAGATTGTATTAATATAGAAGTGTACTTGTTTTCACAGACTTATTTATAACAGAGAATCATATATTCCTTTGACCATTACTGGAGTGGGAACAGAACAGAAAAGCATTTTTAAGTTCTCGAACTTCCTGTATTGTGTATTAGAAACTTTTTGTCAAATGGACCCCCTACTGCATTGTATTGCAAATCAGGACCCCGGGATGACCAGTCCAGAAACGCTGGCAAATGGACGGAACCACGTACATCGTATTAATCAGGCAATGTCTTTTTGAGATATAATCTGACGGCAATATCATAATGGGCTATTGCTTGATCCTGCTAGAAACATACCCAATTGAGCAGTCTCAGTTCCTCCAGCTGCAGAATAAACAATCGCATACCATGGTGAGATGCGTTACTTAATTTACAGCGTCATCAAAAAAATATTGTCATGTGGATGGGAAACATTGCGGTCTTGATCATGACATGTGATAAATTGTTTTCGACTTTTTCAATACAATGAGTACATCACAAGGCTCGTGGCATACACGGTGGCATTAGTTTTATGTGACTAAATTGAGGAGGTAATGGAGATTGATTAGCTAAACAAATATCCTATAAGGTATTCAAAATGACAATCGCCTTCATGCAATTCACTCAACTACACAAAATATCTTTAATTACCTAAAACCTAGTATTATTATAATTAACTCACAACACTGCGTTTAAGTGAATTACCAAAGCAGGTAGTGGAACTGTATCCTGTCCGACACAAGTAATAAAATCAAACAGTAGAAATGCGCTTGCAAAACATTTAACACGTTCCGGTTGCGAACTGTTTTAGTGAAAAAGTACAATCAACTTATGGGTTATCGCATGCGCAAAATAGCTGAATTGTAACAAACTTCTGGCTACTGGGTCAGAAACCCAATACAGTCGACCAAATCAGCATCATGGAATATTATCTCTTGTTGAGATTACTATCAGAACATCCGTATGTTTAAAAATTTTTTTTAACTAATTTCAGTTGCAGCTATAGTATTTCGTTTTACAGCTAAAATACAGTGTATTTCACTAATTTATGTTTGCAGAATATTACAACTTTGTTGGTCGACTATAAAGGACGGTGTTACTGTGTATTTGATTCATGACATAGTTAATAATACACTAGTTCTAAAACAGTTTGGAATTTTATTTGTGTGCCCGTTTGTAGCTTAACCATTTGTTTTAATCGCATTTTGATTAACAATTTTTGTTTGTCTTGTCGCTCTCTACGCTCCCTTTAAATTAATAACATAAAACTAATGCCACCCTGTATAACTCAACGTATTTACAAACGAAGGTTAAATATTTTTAACTCCAAACCCTTCATCGCCTGTTTCTGTTATGTCCAAGTACAGAACTCCCATTCTTGTAATCACTAATAAAAGAACTCTTTCGGAGAACGTACGACAGACGTATCAGCCTTCACATAAGTTTCTTAACGTGTTTTTGGTCATCTTGAGCAGGACCTATCTTTCATGTAATCGCTCAGACAGAGCAATTTGTCCAACCGTAAAATTGTTGTTTTAGTGAAGAAAACATCAGAAATCATACAGTAAAAACATGTTTAATATCTTTCATAGATTTTCCTATGTGTGATTTTCGTGAACCCAAGTGCTCCATTGCAACTCGTTCTTCAATGGTATAAGTGGATCCACCATGACAAATGTATATCATCACTTTGCAGGAAGAGAAAATTCATTGACATGCCTGTAATCCATATAGGGTAATGGGACTATGTGCTCACGCTATACATGTATAATATTAAATCGTGGCTCTGGATTAATGGTATTGGTAAAAGCAAGCAATTTAATTATTTGCAACATTTTTCCAGTTCACCGTTACATACACTAGAAATGTCAGTTAACTTATTTAAAACAGTAAGCTCAGAAACACCCTAAAGTTCTGAGAAATTGAAAAATGATATGCACACGGTCATTTGAAGCAAGTTAGATCTTACTTCATGCGCTAAACAGAAGTCGTTAAAAGTATTTCAACTCGTCTCGTCTGCCATCTATCAAAAAATTAAAATATGTCTAAACAGAAGAAAAAATTGGGGTGATAAAAGCGATATATAGGACAAAGCCTATATTAAACTAAACATAATCTTGTCGCTCAAAATTAAAACCTCAAATTTTCGTTTTAGATTATACCTACTTTAAATAGCAATTTTCTTTGATAAATTTCATCAGTAGCTGCATCAAAACCTTCTTTGTATTATTTAAAAGCAAATTTGTACTGAAAGTAAAAGGCCTTAGGCTCAATGAACCTTTTCTCAGATGTATTTCGTCCTCTATACATCCCATAAAAATTAAAATTTTCCCAATATTCGTTAGCTCTACCTCACGTTTAATGCGCGTTTTAATTCATTTTGTGCTTTAATATTGAACTAAATCTACGGCAGCAGAAGGAAAGAACATAAAGCATGAGCAACCCTTGTCTCAGCCATCCCTAATACAAGGGGTGGCGTCGTCCGCTCTATGCCAGAGTTGCATTCTTATATCGTGCGCGCGCCTGCATTAGCTTTGAGTCCTTCTCATAGAAATTCTGCTATTACTGTTTGTTATTCGTGTTGCTGCAGTTGCAGCGCTGTGCGTGTTGCCTACGCACCGTGGAGCTTTAAAAGCTCGCGTGCTCTGAGCTGCAATCGGAAATCGGGCAAATTCTTAGTATTTTTAAAAATGGTTGTGAGTTGAAATTGATGTATTTTAGTGCAATATTAGTGAACGTTTTTGTTAAATTTTTTTATTACTGACAGTGAATTTTAGAACTTTCAGAAAATTGTTTGTTAATCAGCTGCTTAAGAAAGGGAAAATGCACACTGTAACAGTACGGTAATTTTTATTATTATATCTGTAGTATTATCTAAAAGCTAATTTTGATCACTAAATTTTTACTAAATATTTTTTTATTGATAAAATCATCTAACAAAAAAATGGATTTGAAAGATTTGAACTTGTTCCATACAGAGAAAACTTCTTTTTGAAATTTTAATAAAGATATGATTCACAAGCAATTCAGCTATGGACTTTAATTAATAGGCAACATAAACTACTGAGATAAGTTTCTGTGTGTGTTGAATAAAAATATTTTTAGAAATTAATTATTTACACCTGCTATTTTCAGAGGATTTATTTATTATTCCATAAAGGAAAAAAATGCGTAAAAGAAACTTTTTAATTATACTTGCTTGTAAATTGTTATTGATTGTAGTTGGTTACATCTGTTTAAAGATAAAACAAAAAAAATACAGTACAGCTTTCTTATAAATTAATTCCAGGGGAATATTAAATATTCACAAGGAATAGAGGGAAATTAACAAATTTAAACATCTGCGACTAGACGAAACCCGAAATATAAATTATTTCTTAAAACCAAAGTATTTATGGTGTACAAAGGGATTTGTGTATAAATTGAAAGGAATCGCCTTTAGTGATTTAATTTAACCTTATTTCGTTAATTCTGCAGAATACGGGCTTATGAGCAAAATCGCAAATCGAATTTTTCAGAGCAGTATCAATAATCAGTAGCATCTATTTCTGAAATTACAAGAAAATTCAGAAGGTTTGTAAGATCCCGTATTATTTCAAGTCATCATAGCCGTATATTCGGGAACACAAAATCATTTAAACTGTAAAGAAAGCTTGTTTTTCCACTTCTCCCTAGAATATTTAAAAAGTGGGAATTCAAAAACTGCTGTATGTAATATGTAATATAAAAATTGTTACAGATTCAACAGCATTCTGCTGTACCTCATGCGTCTCAAAGTAATAAGAATTGCTAAAACCTATCAGTTTCTTAGTATACATTACTGGAGTTTAGTGCATAATTCACAAGAGCTTAGGTTACAGAGAAACAACTAAACAGTTTATGGCACCGAAACTCTTTCAGTTCATTTGATTGACTTTCAAACTACGTACAAAAAGACCTTGCGACGGTATTTTTATTACACGTTTACTTGTATTCCCTAAATTAAAATATCAATTTATTATGGAAGAATGAAGGTAAATTGCGTTCTTATACATAAATTAAAATTGCACCCTATGAATTAAATAAATATATGATATAAGAAATAACACAGTCAGTTACACATATTAGACAATATATTATTTATTTATACGAATTAAAATAACATAATATAATGTAGTGTATAAATAATATACAGTTTAATGTAGGAATTAATGTTAAAAAATACGAAGTATACAACAAACAAAAGTAAAATAAATTCCATATAATAAAAGTTGTATTTGTTTATAAGAACTATTGCTACCTCACAGACTTACTTATAACTTGCAATTTAATGTTTCTTGCTTTGATAACAGCAAATTTATCAAAACTTTTATCAATGCCTTATTTATCGCACATATCATGTTCTATTGCTAGTGATGATAAATTGACCAAATGATCTTGAGCTTGAGATAACTTTGAGACTAGGTATGTTCTAATTAATGTTGATGGAAAAATAAACGTTCTTTACTTGCTACAGACACAGGTACTGTTAGTAAGATCGTAGTGCTACGCATATATTTGCTAAAGTTAAATCTAAGTTATTGTTACAGTAATGAATTTAAAGAGTTTTTAAAGTTTTCTAAATTATTCATTACGTATTAAATCTTGGAATGTTAATAATTCATTATAAATCTCAATGGAATTAGCATCTTTCTATCTTTATCTTTTATTTTCTAACTCGGTGCAATTATATTTTATTTTTTCTGAATTAATATTTTTTAAAGTTAGAGAATTATATAAGAATTTAAAGCTATTATGGCATTTTTTAATTACTCATATCCATTTTTTATATAATCAAGCGATGTATCTAAAATTATCTTGGAAAAATCTTTTTTCAATAATAGTTAAAAGTCATCTGTAGTTTCATCTATATATTGCCGTTTTCGTTTTTTACTCTAATATTTTTTTTAATTCAGTTGATATTTTTACAGAGTTCGCTAATTTCCAAAGTGTTTCTAATAATTTATCAAACCTTCCTCTCTGTAATTTCGAATATATACATTTTACTAATTACACTTAGTTTACTTAATATGTTATGTCAACGCACTAAAAAATACAATTTCAAATGTTTACTTTTTTACATAAAGTAATTAATTACTTCAAATTTAGTAATTTTATTTTTGGTAACATCTCCGATATATGATATACAGCATCGTCGATTTTTCTATGAATCGTAATGATTAATTCGTGATTGTAATCGTTTGCACCGATAGGTTTTGGATTTCAATCTTTTACATAATTTTTTTAATACATGCAACTTCTTGATTGACGTAACAAAAGAAATACAAATTTGTAAATAATAGGAAAGGAATTTATAGTTATATAATTTACTTTTACTGCATCATTGACTATTAAATTTAGCAAATGATTAAAGCAGGAACTGTATAACACCTTGGGTTTATATTTGAAATATGGCGTTTAATCCATTGGTTTTTTATCCCATATCAGGCACACTATGATACACCAACCTCTTTAAATTTTTGATGTTCTAAATGCAATTCTTTTAATTTAGTTGCTATATTAGTTGTAATCCGAGCACCATTTGTATCCGTAACAGTGACAAAACCTAAAAAATATCCTTCTATGCTAACACTTTTATTTTCTACCAAGCAAATCTTGCAATTCTAGTTGTTCATTTGGCGTTGCTGACGTCTAATGTACAATCTAACATAAAGAAAAAACATATTGTTTTTTTTACTGAATTTAAAATATTGTCAAGATACTTTTGATATCATTTTGAATAGCTTTTCCTATGTAATAGACTTTATTATTCGCTATAATTGCGCATTATAAATAATTTATAGTGAAACAATCAAGTTTTGATAATATTTCAACAAGTTTGACAAAATTTCCATTAGTATTAAAAATTAAATTGTCTGATTTCGGTCGTAGTGATAGATATGATTTACATACTTATTTAGTCACTTCTATTATACGTTCAAATGCACTATACCAATTTTTTTTTAATTTATGTATATTTTTTGGTTGTCGATTGATGTCTTATTCTTTAACGTGTTTTTAAAACCGAGCCATTGACTGTAATCTTTGAAATGAGCTCAATAGTTTTGTAAGCATGCAATTTTTTGAAAGATTTGTCAATTTGAATATCCTGTAGTAATTAATACAGTTAACCGACGGCCGACTGAAAACTACAAAATAGTTTCCAACAAAACCCGAAAACGCTTTTATGCATTTTAGAATATACCAACCATCTTCAGTTGACTAATTCGCAATTTGGCAATTTTGTAATATTCATTATTAAATTATCTTTTTTTTTTATTATTTTTGGCTATTTAGTAGTTGTTTCTAACACTGGTTTAAGACCACTATATACGATAGCCGTGTAACAGAATCACGTAACATTTGAAGCAATTCGTAGTAATTTCTTTCGCAATCGTCATCAGGTATTTCTAAGTTTAAGATAACTTATTTTCTTGAAATGATTTATATCAATTTCATTGTGAATTCCAACTACTGATGCTGCTGTTTCTCCTCCTGCTGCTGTTGCTGCTAAATTTTAGGACATATTTGTATTCGTAAGCCAAAAACGAAAAACATCAGTATTATCTGACAACAACAAATTTTTTAATGCTGTTTTCATGTCTAGAAGATTTATTTATCATCATCCCTAATCCTTTAAAATTAATAAAATAACGATATCAAAAACCAGTACTATTATTCTAATTTTAAAGAAAATAAACAAAATTAATTAATAAAAAAAAAGTTAATAAGTACATTAATAAATTATTATTAATAGAGTTTATAATTTAAAAATACGATTTCTTTGAGGACATTTATTTTTAAGTTAAAACAATACAATATTTTGCTATTTACATCCCAGTTTTATTAATATGTTGAACATTTATAATTTTTTACTAAACAAAAATGAATTAATACTAAACAGTTTATTGCTATCATAAATAATCAACTCACCAAATTATATATTAGTCTAGAAAAATGTTTAGCAATAACACCACTATCACTATCGCAGAAAAGTAAGCAATTCCGCTTACCTACACATTGCGCTGTTCAATTGGATTTAATTTAATATGGTTACTTTCAAAATGTATAACTAGGCAATGAATATACCTTATAAAATACTGTTATGAAAATGGTAGTCTAATTTACTTATATATTTTGGAAACAACTATGTCTTTATTTTATTTCCGGGATTTTTCCTCTAATTTTCAAATTGTCTGCAAAACTGTGTTGCTGAATTATACTGGGATTTTCTTAACTTTCTTCAATAGTACAATGTTATACTAGAGTTGATTGTGTTATACAAATATATCTTAATTGGATCTTTTAACAAAAATCTTCACGCCTCAGGACATTCACCTCCAGACTTCAAAAGTAAACACTTTAGTATTGACGTTAAAACAATTGGTAGAAAAATATATATTTTGTTACATTTTGTCTATATCCTATATATATATATATATATATATATATATATATATATATATAAAGAATTAATGGCAAGTGACTCAAATTCATCACGAGGGCATCCTGTCGACGCGTTTCGCCCTAATTGGGGCTCATTAATTTAAGACTCATTAAACTAAGTTCTTATATATATATATATATATATATATATATATATATATATATATATATATATACATGAAATTACTTACACAAAGTAAGTTGATAAATACTAATACTAACGTATTATAGTTAATAAAATGAAATATTAATAGACTTTTAATGATCATTTCAAATCGAGCTAGTAATTGAAAGATGTAAAATATAAGGTCCCGTACAGGACTTGAACGTGTATCTTAGGCTTTCCGGGCCCATGCGTTTTCCAAATACGCCACTTGGACGGGTGACGACAATTGGAAAATTGACAAACCTAAATCATGTACACAACCATACATCAACCCAACTTTCAATTACGTTTGGCATTTTTGTCAATCATACCTGACAGTGTCAAGTTTTTGACTTATGTATATATGGGAGTATTTTTGTGACCCAAATGATAAAACACTCCAAAGTATGCTATACCCCACTTTTCCCCGAAGTATTTAGTATTCTTAACCATTACTCAATGTAGTGCATTTCTAAGAATTATGAATCAAAACAAATAATTAAACGAGAAATGAAATAAAATTAGTCCTCTGTACATAAACCAGACAACATCAAATTAAGCGGAAAACAAGGACTGACATGAAATCTCTACTTTTACATTTTAAATAAAAAGTGGTGGTCCTTTACATTATTATTCATTTTTACACTGTATTGAAAATTTGTACTCCTGTAGTCCTCTTCTTAAAGTAAACTAGCAAAAGTTTTGTAGTGTAATTTTCTCGTAGCAATTGTTTAATTATTATCAGCGCTATAATATTGCTACTTGGAACGCGTACTCAAAAAGCGCAAGTCCAAAGATAACGTTCTGCAAAATTTTGAAAAAAGCTGAATTGAAAATACATTATTTTTTAATAAATGTCGGTTAATTATTACTTATGTATTGGACTTGAAATCCAATATAGATTTAAATTTTGCATTTGTTTTATTTTAACTATTACCTCAACACACGGAGCTTTCAAACGCTAATACTTTTATTAATGTATTATACAGATTTTAGTTTAGCAGCCTCAAATTGTAGCGTTTTTGTTGTTAAGGAAGTAAATTGAAAAGGCTGTGAAGATTTTTAATATTGGGTGTGCAAAAAAGTTCTGAGCTTTAGATTTCATACAACCAAAACCACAATTTAAAATTCATTAGTTTTCCCGCTCTTTTACGGTTTTACAACGTTGACATTTGGTCTTTGAAAATACCATGTGGTTTGACGTTTGATGCACATAACCTGCAAAATCAGTAGTGTTCACGATGGCAATAACAATTAACAAAAGAGCATATTCGATTTTTCATCCACTTAGCGTTTCATCTGAGGAAGAATTCCGCTGAAGCCACTGAAATGATTTGTGCTGCATATGGAGAGAAGGTTGTAAGTCATGCTAAGTGGAAAAGGTGGTATCAAAAATTTCGCCAAGGAGATTTCAGTCTTGAAGACGAACCGCGTTCTGGACGCCCTCAAAAGACTAAAACGGACGAACTGCAAGCATTGTTGGATATAAACCTGAAAAGAAGCTTGCACAGCAGTTTGGCATTACGCAGCAAGTCATTTCTACACGTTTACATGCAATGGGAAAAGTTCAGAAGGAAGGCATATGGGTTCCGCATGCACTGTCCGAAGACAACAAAAAAAGACGGCGTGACACCGCACTCACTTTGCTTGCAAGGTTCCGGAAAAAGAATTTTCTGCACAAAATCATTACAGGCGATGAAAAGTGGATACTTTATATTAACCTAAAGCGTAAAAAATCATGGGTTGACCCTGGTCAACCTTCGACATCGACTCCAAAGCCCAATATCCACAGCAAGAAAGTTTTGCTCTGCATATGATGGAATTGGAAAGGTGTATTGTATTACGAGTTGCTACAGCCGGGTGAAACAATTACGGCAGACCGCTATTAGCAACAATTGACCAATTTGAGCGATACGTTTGAAGAAAAGAGGCCATTTACTGGCAGAGGACGTCGTAAAGTGATACTGCTTCATGACGATGCCCGGCCACATGTTGCGAAAGTGACTCAGGACCATATCCTTGCGTTAGACTGGAAACTTCTCCCGCATGCGGCGTATAGCCCAGACATGGCGTCTTCCGATTATTACCTATTCCGGTCGCTGCAGCATCACTTGGTCGATACATACTTTATGACACTTGAAGAGGTACGAAAATGCATTGATGACTTTATCGCCTCGAAGCCAGTGAGCTTCTATCATCAGGGAATTCGCAAGCTGCCCGAAAGATGACAATAGGTCATCGATGCAAACGGGAAATATTTCATTGATTAATATCTTTCTGTTTGTTTTTAAATAAATATTGAATTTTGCAAGAAAAAGCTCAGAACTTTTTTGTACGCCTAATATATAATTGGTTTATAATATCAAAAACTAGAAAGAAAGTTGTCGTATTCGATTTGTCTATTAATGAGAGAAATACTTTATTATTCTTGGTATACCTGCATTGACAGCATAGGCCGTTTTCAGCCAGAGTTGTCTAAGTTGTATATTTCTTTCAAAACAGAGCGACTCACGTTTGGAATAGATCATTACGCTTTCTGATTTATATTGCTATAAACATTCCTACACTGTCACCGTCTCTCCAATAACCCTGGTGGAAATGTATCCTTTTAAACCAAAAGTTTACTTTTCTTCGTCAATTCGTACTATATTTAACACGTGTGCCTCTTATATAACTCAAAAACTGTTGATAGTTTCTGTTATTCTCATTGTAGGATCAGAATCTAAAGCAGCAACTTTTCTTCTGATGCATGTACTTTGACTTCATCATCTTCACATTTGCAGCGATAGAATAACGCTATTTTTATATCCATGAAATTCCTGTTTGGTAGAAAAGATCTTATTTCACTTTATTTAGGCAACATTTAGAAAAATTTTGTTATTATTGGTGTTTTTTAAAAGGTTTTGTCGTTATTTTTACCTTTTTATTACGGCTTACTAAAATCTACCATTTCCAATATTTTATGCTACTTTTGAACACATTTAAACCTAGACAATTAGATATAAACAGATAAATAGTCAACGAAAACTAAGGGACAAAAGTATAAGTAAGGAATCATATTGGTATAGGTAGATGCAAGCTTGAGTTTTGTTAAGCTCTCCTCCAACCGACCCTAGTATCGAGCTGAACCAACAACAACCTTTTTGAACCAAGCTTCTAGACCTCCATTTCTATCTAACCGAATTGAGCTTTCCAGTAATCGAGTCAAGCTTTTCAAGCCTACTTATTGAGCTGTAACTACATGCTATGGAAAGTTATGCGATTGCAAAAGATTTTGGTCTCGCCATATACAGCGTTTCCAGTAGTTTTTGTGTAATAATAGTATATTGTATACCTAGTAGGAAAAGCTCAACATTCCCGGATGACGTGAAGATTGTTTGTCGAGGCGCAAGCCGATACAAGCAATACGGAGTCCGGGAATGTTGCTTTTTTCCTACGTGGTATATATACTATTTTGAACTCAATTTATCCTGTTTAGTCAAGCGTCAGCCTACTAATACTTTGTGATATACCTACAAAAAATACACCCAAGAAGACATTAAAATGGAAAACATATAGTAAAGACGATTTTTCGGTATAATTCCTTAGAATAGGATTAGAGAACTGTACAAATTCTCATGTATAATAGCTATTATTATTATTATCTTTTGACTATAATTGTCCATACAATGGCACAAATTTTGTTTCTTTGGCAGAAGTTAGCTCAAATTTAGGCATTTATTTGCCATCGTTATTAAAAATTCCACCGGGGTGAGAGTTTACCTGAATCCGGCCTTACTCTTTTCCCCACACATGGTAGTTAACTCTCCTCTTATCAGAAACCCTAATTATGAAAGTTGTTCAGATATGAACAGAAATTCGATACAGTTATCGATATGATAAAATTGCGATGGAAGTGAAACTATATCAACATACCTAACGACAGTATACCTGCATTTTGAATATCCTAGTAGTTATAAACGTCATTAGGTATATATGTTGCAAATAACGGACGAGGTTGAATTTTGTAAACTGAGGCAAAACCTCGGTTTAAAAACTGAGTACTTTTCATAATAATATGAATATTTGGGGATGATTTGTGAAAGTTGCTTTTCCGGTACGAATAAAATTTACTAGTGATCTGTGGCTTAATTTGTAATAGTTACCGTAGCAACGGTTGTGTAAATACTAGAGGTATGTGTAATATTTTTGAAATTTTGATGCAATGAAAGACAACATATACGCGAGGAAGTTGCTGCAATATGATGTGGACCAAATAAAGGATCGATACACAAAGTAATATGAAGCTTTTAAAACATGGCGGAAGAACAACAATGTCGATTGTGTAAATGAGAATGGTTAGCTCTGCTAATATAAATAATAAATAACGGCCTGACTAGTACATTTTAATAGCTGTGTCTGTTTCAACACGTTTATCGATTGAGCATGATGTATTATTAAAGTAAAGTAATTAATTTTGAAGTCAGATTTATTTGAAGCACGTTTACTTTCGCGTTTAAACCCAATGCAGTACCTTCAAGTGGAGCATTTGGGACTTGGCCGCAAATGTAATGACTCTTACTTACATTTTTATATTATCGTATTATGAAGAAGCAATATAATAGAGCGCGAGCATTATTTGGCTCAGCTCAAAGCTAGCTCGACTCGTATTCAACCCAAGCTGACATAATTTATTTCGAGTCGATCTCAACTTTAGTGTTTTCGAAACTAACCAAGGCGACACTGATTTAAGAAGTATTTTGTAATCAGAAAGTAACATTAATTATTTTATAATATACTTTATAATATATTCTCTTGGTTGCAATGGATTATTTCACCAAATGGCCGGAGGCGTATGCTGTACCTAACCATGAAGCCGAGACCGTTGCAGATATGCTAGTGAGGGAGTTGTTTCGTCGTTTTGGAGTTCCGTTGGAATTACACTCCGATCAAGATCGGAACTTCGAGTCGGCGTTGATTTAGAACGTCTGCAAGCATCTTGGAATCAGGAAGACTAGAACCACACCACTTCATCCTCAATCGGATGGAATGGTTGAAAGAATTAACAGGACGTTAGGAAAGTAGATAGCCAAAGTTGTCTCCGAACATCAACGAGACTGGGACCAATATTTACATTTGTTCCTACTGGCGTACCGATCTACGGTACATGACAGCACAGGATACTCTCCCACTTGCGTGATGTTAAGACGTGAATTGCGTCTTCCATGTGATCTTCAGTTTGGATTTAAACCTGGAGAAAAGGTCGCAGGTGAAGATTACGTTAATAAGCTTTGCAAAATGTCAAATAGCATTCACGAAAACGTCCGAAAGAATATCCAGGCGGCAAGCGGTCGAATGAAATCACAATATGACACGAGAGCACAAGAAGGTAGTTACCAACCTGGAAATTTAGTGTGGTTGTATACTCCACAAAGAAAGCGAGGATTGTCCCCAAAATTACAAAGACAGTGGGAAAGCCTGTACAAAGTGTTAAAAAGAGTTAACATTGTAGTGTACCGGATCATAAGATTTCCCCGTGGTAAACCAAAAGTGGTACACTTTGACCGTTTAACATCTTATGCTGGCAATAACCAGAAAGACTCGAGTAATGAAAATGGTGTTCGAAGAGTTATTAATCGTGATCCAAATGTAGATTTTGAGAGTTCCATGGCGCCGTATGGTGGTTCTGCTAAGAAGAGATTGACGTTGTTGTTGAAAAACAGCAAGATCTGTTTAGAGCACCAGAAAGGTATTCCCTTGCACATTGCGTAACTCAAGAAAAGAGCTGTTGTTTCCAAGAAAAAGTTTGAATGTGTGGATAAATTAGTACAACAGCAATCAACTGTAGGAAAAGCCTGCAATGTAGTACCTTCGGGTGGAGTATTGGAAAATCACATGTATAGTAGGAAAAGCCTTGGTTCTTCAGGATGGAAATTGTTATGTTTACTATCTGATCACCAAAAATTCTTTATGGCAAAGACCTAGTTATAAACATCTATGGGACGCTTTGCTAAGTCTTAAGGCTCAGATGATGGAAAATGAAGTAACGAGACTAGCGGTGCCCAAGCTCGGCTGTAGACTGGATTGCTTAGATTGGAGAATAGTTTGAAATACGCTAGAAGAAATTTTCCAGGGAACCAACATCCAGGTCCTTGTTTGTTGCTATCAACCGGTTGCCTACCAAGACCAAGCAAAGAGTGTTGACTGTTATTTCCAACGACATTATTATAAATAAATCTAAGATAAACAAAGTGTTTCTTTTATGATACCGTAATTTTTCTTTAAATAGGATGCATACACTTAGTTCCTCGATGAACTGTTTATATTTCAATGGCAGTGTGTGTGTGTGTGCATTAAAACTAATTCGTATTAAAATTCAATTAACTTTGATTTCCCCCCAAAAAAAAATAATGTACTTATCCTTCACAACAGTTTGAAATTTTTCAATTTTATTAGATTTTTAAGTAAAATAAAAATTTAATCGAAATTCATTTATTTAAAATCCTAATGCAAAAATTTACATCAATTACCAATTAATTATTAATCATGTTTCTCATACTTGGAAAATATTCTTCTCATAATTATTATCTGCTTTCAAACAAAATCTTTACACAAATACTTTAAATTATTTTATATTTCAGTACTCTTCGGAAACGATGTTAATTCATAAATTTCGAAATATGAAAAGGAATGAATCTGCAAACGTCCTACTACCACTTTATCTCTCTAAACTATCAAATATTTTCACTTCTCTCTAACCAATAATATGCACTAAACACAAACAATTTTCTTAATTATTTTTTTTTAATTTTCGGTCCAGTAGTCTTCATGATATAGTTCAAAATGTGCCAAAAATGACCGCCCCCTCTGTTCTCCTACATTGCCAAAGCTAAAATTTTGATTTTGATAGGGATAGTAGCTATTGAGTCATAAATTATCGGAAAACTGCAGGTTTTTTTGACAGTGTAATAGTTGCTGGGAAAATTTTTTTAAACACAGTAATAGACAACGTATTTACTAATGTACCAGTACAATGTTGGACAGTATATTCAGTTTTCAGTTATCACAATCAAATTTGAATATAATTTAAATATACGTAAAAAATAAAAACGGCTTAATTTGGTTTATTGATTGCTCACTGTAGTATTGGTGCGGAACCCTAATAGTGCGAGCTCGACTTGCTCTTGGCTAACTTTTTTATACATAGGTCAAAAAGGATCAACATACATCTCTTCGAAAATATTAATGAAGAGAAATCCCTTTGTTCATCAAAACGAATGCGTTTAAAACTTTACAAATAGAATATTATAAAATATGGAAAACATCTTATCGTGTATTTATGCTATGTAAAAAATGAAAAAAATATTCAAGACAGTTCTCAAACTTTCAAAATATTATTATTTATCTTAAAATTGTTTTATACATGTGGTGTATGTTTATGCATCTACGTGTGATGAGGACAATCTTTATATGCAAACTAGATGGCATGATAAACATCCTTCGCTGACCGTAATAACGTGATCATCTAGTCTTATACTTAAGTGCCCTATAGTACATGAAAGCCTTGAATTAAGTGTGCCGTATTGTACTAACGTGCCTATATAAAGTAACGACTGCAGCCTGAGCACCACCATCTATGTATTCCTTATTTAATAGAAACCAAGATTGAAATGTACTCTCATGTCAATATTGGAAAAGGAACAGCTTTTTAAATGTCAGATAATAAATACAGCAGTGTAAGAATGCTTAAGTAAAAAAATATTTAGTAGAATTCGTTCACCCCATCGAATACAGCGACGGAACGCAACGGCATCTAGTAGAATGAGGGTGCGAACGAAAAAAGCTTCCCCCAATTAAATGATTTAATTCAAACGGATTTGCTACTCGACCTCCTGATTTGAAATCTCTTCTAAAGAAAAGTGATGTTCTAAACTTGGAATGCTTAGAGCAAAGCAAGGATTAAGTGGTTTATCTCTCAAGTATCCTGATGCGGCATAGACCTTACTTTAGCTATCTGTGTATTGCAGAAACTCGGGATTTTAAGCAAAATCTGCCAGGTCTGACGGCTGCGGCGTACGCTACCTCGATAGTTTGCGGTCAGTGTTATAATCACTAATTTAGGATATACTTGCTTCACTATTGTTGATGTGTACAAGCTGTAGTTATATGACACCATTATCACATTTCTAATGTAATCCTTTTGCTGGGGTTTTAACCTTTGAGAAGTATAATATATTACAAAAATATTAAAGAGTTTGTTTAGTAATGTAAAAGTGTCCGTTTTCAAATGATATAAAGTGAATCTAAATTAAGGAGCCTTTTTTAGCTTTAGTTGATTTATACAATAACCGATTAGAAATTCTTTTATAAAATTCTGAAATTACCAAAGGCTTTAATACTGTAGCATTTTATACAAAGTTGCTGATCTCTTTGTTTTATATCTAGACACATTTACTTACATTTACTGTATATTTACAGGTCACTTGTCAAAAATGTTTGTACATGAAACTTATTTATATTCCTCATAAGGATATCAATATTCAGTAACGTCCATAAATTTGATGATCTAAAATACTATTTAACATTTAATTTATTTTAATTAAAATCCACTAACCAAACATTATAGCATGTCTACTTGTTGTTGTAGTGGTATGTTATAAGAATGGTACCAGTGGAGGCTATCCTTAAGGAGCAATTGAACACTTGCACCCACTACAATAAAAAATTTCTACCTAACGTACTCAAACCAAATATATCGAACATCAATAAATCAAAGTCACCTTCAATTTATGTCATAGATGTCAAACTTGAAGTTTTTATTATTTTGACAACGATCCTAGGTCATGGATCCAAACGTAAATAAAGATGATTTAAAAACTATGAATAGTTTAATATCCAAAGAAGATTAAGAAAAATCCCCTACAAATTTGCTAAACTTCAATTTCTATATTAAATCAAAATCTCCATATCATCCCAACATATTCTATCTAGCAGTATTTAAAGTAGATGGAGTTTATAAAAGAACTCCTTGATTTAAAGTTTTATTTGTACACAGTAAAGTTAAAATAATAGTTATTAAACTTATATAGTATTAAATAGAATCTTCTCAAATTTTTCTTACACCTAATAAAGTTCTATATGTGCGCGATTTGTTGCCTTGGCCGCGTCTAAACGATAATTAGTTTCTTTCCAGGTATTCAGCAGCATATCAGGCGTGACGGATGCTGCAGCTGCAACACTCCTCTCCCTCAAATGAGCAATGTCGCGGATCTTCTCGGAATAAACAATATTTTTACACTTTGGGAGAGTCCCGCTGATGTTCTATGAATTCATGCGGTGACTCAGACCCCCAAATCCTACAGTTGTGTCGGTTGACAGACCCACTTACGTGAAAAGTCGCCTCATCTGAAAACATAACATTTTCTAGGAAGTTCCCATTTTCTTCAATCCTGTTTAAAATATTCACTGCTAAATCGAATATTTTCACTTTGTCATTGGGCTTGATTTCATGCAGAAGTTGAATCTTATACCCACATAATTTAAGCCTCTTTCGCATCACTTTGTACACGGTAGACTTAGGTATTCCCAACTCCAAACTTTGCCTTGCCAGTGACTTTTTAGGGCTGCGAATACAAGATGTACGGATCCGTTCCACATTCTGTTCAGATACTGAACGCCTACCCGGTAACTTAATTTTTAAGACACTACCTGTTTCCAGAAAGTGATTATATTACTACAGAATAGTTTTGTTAGTAAGTGCATCACCGCCATATTCACGTCGATAATTACGCTGAACTGTGATCCCTGAACTCATAGCCATGACCATAGGTTAGATAAGTTAGTATAGATGTGCCACTTCCTGTTTATAAGTTGTTGGCGTCTTTGTCCGCCATCTGGGCGGATAGTGTTAATACTTCCTATGAAATTATAGGTTTGGTTTGCATCTACACTATATTTAAAATGTTAAAAACCCTGCTATGGTTTACATCTAAGAATGATTTGCAAATGAATTTGAAAGCTTATAGAAGCAAAAATTTATATTTTCATATTTCACTAAAATGAACTACATACATACATTACCGCAATTGTTTTTCCAGCATGGTGCAAGCTATTATTTTGGTGGTGCAGGATGGTGCAAGACTAGTACTTTCTGGTGCACATGCTACATTTCAATAAATCGTTTGGAGGGGGGGGCCAAGTTGACGGAGCAAGCAAAAGGCCAGTTTGGTCTTACCGTTCTTATGTAACTTAAAGGCATGCCGTTTAAGTCAGCCCATTGGTCTGCGTAATTGAAAGAAGAAAGGAGAACTTGATTTGTAAAAGTAAAATTAATGTGGCGTTATTCGACCCCAATCGATTTCCAATATATCCATTTTCACATTATTTTGCATATCAGTCAGTCAGTAAATGCTAAATGTGTTTCCGCTACTTAGTACATTCCGTTGTTGACGTTGTTTTGTTTGCTCTTCTTACATATTTATTTTCAATTACAATGTTACAAACTATAAATAAGATAAAAGGAATACAATTTTAAAAAGATTCCAAAGCTTTCAATGGGGTGCAAAGAAGGTTTAGAGTTAATTGTTCTTTTACTGAGAAAATGCTGTACTACGTGTACCTTGGATAAGTCAAACATTTTACAAGGAATTGTATACAATATGATCAATACAGGATTTAATTCGTGTGGTACAGGAATTTCTGATTCTGTGATTACATCGCCCTCTCATCGACAGCTGTTTGTTGCGTTGTTTATTTACAGATTACTGGAACTAAAACTACCGTTATTCATAAAATCATAAGAGATCTCTCTGTTTATCTTGCTTTTACGTTTTTTTGAGTTTTTTGGTTGAGCATTCAACCCCTTTTCGGAATGCGTGTAAATTATATCGGAATCGAGAAATAAACATAAATGTTTTGTTTTAAGATTGTTGATTTTTAGATTTAGTGCTACCGTGCTAGTTTTGTACATATAAAATTGGCGACCATTCTGTATACACTAATTTATAAAATGTAAAAGTACTCATAATTATAGTTTATATTGCTGTTGGTTTAAACAATTCATAGACAATAACTGTATAAATATGGAGCCATACACAAAAGCTAATGGGATGTGGAGAAACTTTGCGAAAAAACAGAAAATTATTGGTGAAAAAATCAAAAAAATGCGCGAAACTTACAAAGTGTTTTCAACAAACAACCGAACAGGCAACCTTGGCAGAGATAAAGATGTCTACTTTCTTGCAATCATTACAACCATCGACTTCCACTTCCTTGCAATTGTCAGAAGAACCACAAACATTAGTTAAAAATACAGTAGCAGTTGAACGTCCAATTTCGTCAACAATTATGGTAGCAGAAAAAACTGAAATGAGGATGAAGCAGCCACTGAATCGTTGTTAGATGTATTTGTTAGGCCTTCTATGCCTGATATGTCTCTATTTTTCAAATTGCATCCCAAGCAACCTTCCTCATTCTGTAATTTATCTTTTTCTAAAAAAAATATTTCATAAGAAAAAGGGCCAAAGCCGTTGTTGGCTCAATTATAATGAATTAAATAAGAAATTGTGTTGCTCTGTTTGCCTAGCGTTTGCAAAAACAAACGAAGGTAATTCGTTTATCGAAGGAATGAACGATTGGAAGCATATTCATCAAAGAATTAAGGAACGCGAAGGTAGTAAAATGCATAGTTATTGTACAGAAACTTATTTTTTATACTTACACGAAAAAAATATTAACACCCTGTTGTTCTTAAGCCAAAAGACTATTAGAAAAGACCAAGTTAAAATGAAGCGACAAATTCTAGAAAGAGTTGTTGAAAGTAGTAAAACTTATAGGAAAACGTGGTTTAAGTTTCAAGGGCACTAAATTTGAGGCTGCATATATAGTAGATGATCCCACATTAGACCATGGCAATTTCTTAGAACTTATTTAATAGTTTATAAAAAATTTGATAATGGTGTAGTGTGACTAAAAATTCTTAAGTAAATATGTGCCACCAATATTGTTTCGTATTTTAAGAGAAAATCACTAAAATTTTGCGCTTTGGCCCCAACTTCAAAATTCATTTCCTTTTTATTTATAATTGTGGTAAGTACAACAACTATATCAACAAATAGGCAATAGGAATTACTGTACTTTTCAAATGAACCAAATATTTTCCATAAAGCCACTTCCTTAGCCCAGCATCTTGTTTTGCTTATAGTTTGTAATTTTTTCTTTTTTCAACATCAAACCAAATATTCGTCCGACATCAAACCAAATATTCGTCCGCTTATACGATTCTATAAAAAACACAGCTAACGCATTTAATGAAGAAAAATGACGCCGCTGCAATTGGATCCTTTGTGCAGTCACGCAGTACTAAATTGAGAATATGGCTATAACACCATACGTAAATTTGTTGAGGTAAAATACTACTTAACCAAGCAGAAAAACCATTAAACTGACCCGACATATTCGCCGTACCATCAGGAGCATTTGCTATGCACTGCTGAATATTTAAATTATTTACAAGTAATACATTCTTTAAAATTTCTAAGAAGAAACTCTCACCAGTATAACTTTCGCAGCTTATTACAGCAATTAGTTTTTCATTGATTTTTTCTTCAAAAATATATCTTATAACAACACTGCATTGATCTTTTACTGAAACATCCTGGGTTGTATCAAGTTGTACTGAATACATACCTGCGTTTTAAATTTAGTTGGAAATTTATTTTTAATCAATGACGCAATAGACTGTATTACTACAACTACCGTATTCTTTGATAGCAAAGTTAATAAACATCCTCGTCCTTTTCTACTTATACCAGACTGTTGTTCATGACCAATCTTGCTTTTATTGATCATTTATGTAACTTACAAAATGTATATTAGGTATAAAAATAAAGGAAACAGTTTTAGATTTAAGGCAACCAAAGAAACAAATATACCATTAGAAAATATAAATTTTAAGAAATGAAATTAAATAAATTTTAAATTAAAAATCAAGAAAAGGAAACCCCTTAATTTTTAATGTACGTCGGGAGGAGTTATGTATCCCCCAATTGAATTATACATAAAGAAATAGAATAAATTAGGTAGTTATTAGAAATATTAAGAAATGTTACGTGAAGCGCAACAAAGTAAATCAAGGACAATTTTATACTGTTTATTAACGTTCATGGGAACGGAAGCGCTACTTTGTAGCGCAGACGATAGTGACACTGCAGATGTCAGGTCAGAGGCGGCCACCGACGGTCACGTACCAAGATTACTTAGAATTAAGATCGCAACAATGTATTTATGAATAGAGTTAAGAATAAGCAGGCATAAAAACTGCAAGTTCCTACAGCCATGTGAGGGGGTAGGGATATTATAAAAATCCCGGGAACCCCAGTCGACGACAGTTAATTTATCGATCGTTCAGCTTTAACATTGCAGTTCGTTAGATTACTCACTTTAGTACAATTAATATTAATTTCGGACTTAGAATAATTTTAATTCAAGATTGTCAAAATTTCAAGTCAATTCTGTATCAATAAGAATAAATTGTTAAGAAGTTTGGAAATGGTTTTTTAAAAAGGCCGCTCCCAAGGCACGAACCTTAACTCGCTCTATTTAAAAACAAAAAATTGACCGGGTCGGTCCCTGTTTATGACATGTTTGTACGGTTATGTATTTTCAGTTTTAGTAGAACGTAGAACATTATTGTTCCGTAAGGACCTGAATATATATTAATAAAAGAGAAGTTAATTTGTTTTTCATAGCCCATTATTTTTAAAAGTTGATTAGGTACATTGGATTATTCTGCCAGTTTTAATAGTGAATTTGGACTTGTTGCGTGATATACAGGGTGAATTTTTTAGCATGTTATTGCATTGGGATCTCGGAAACTATTAAAGATAGAGGTTCGGTTAAATGGGGAAAGAATCGCCCATTTCTGAGAGAAATAAGAATCCATAAGAAAATTGATATCTTGCTCCGTTCTTAAACAGGAACGAAAAAACTAAAATTTTCAATTTTCTTTTTTTGTTTCTAGCATTCACATTTTTAAAATTTTGAAAAAATGATAAAGGAACTTTTTGTTTTAAATTTTGCAAACTACGAGACGCTACTATTACCATTTTAATTACATGTTTCGTTTCCTCAAGGCCACCATCAACTTGAGATTTCTAATGCATACCTGGATTTTTATTCTAGATTTCGATAGTACTTTTAATTCCTAATTCAACAATGTATGGCACTTATACGTTTTCTACCAATTTGGCTGTGAAAATATGCTATACCCCGTAACAAAATCTATAATGTAAGCAATTTTTAAATGTACAATAAAAAACCCAGGTCCGTATTTAAAAATTTCGTTCAAAACAAATTATCATAATTCCTAAAACCATTAAATAATTATAACCATGCAATTATTATCTCAAACTACAACCACGTGTTTCCTTCGGTGTAGTTATTTATTAGTAATCGAATGAATAAACGTTCTCCATTTCAACTTTGAACATCCTGTATTTCTTAAACAAGCGACATTGATACAATGCATGTTGCGCTAAATTGTAACATTTCAGTGCCTAGTATCTGTACTTTGGAGATTGACCATTCATAATGAATTACACTGTATATGAGCTTGGAATAAATTAGGCAGAAAAACAAGTTGATCAACATGAGATTAATTCCGGTATGTGGTCCTTTAAATTTGTGATTATATCGATTGTCGAGACTTGATGGTGTATTATCCCTACTACATACAAGCTTCCAGAGTGTCAAACACGTTATTATTTAAGTGTTATACAGTTTAGACTGTAGAACTTTAAATTTGTTAAAAAAATTTCACTTGTGGCATGATTAATAAATTCATTCTTTAACGAAGTCAGTGTTTAATATTTGTTAAAACTTAAAATAGCCTCTAGTAGTTACTTTTTAGTATTCAGTTCAAATTAAAAAATAGTTCCAGTAATTACTTTTTAAGTAGTCGCCTGAAAGTTTTTAAGTTAACTTTAAAGACATTATCTGGTTAATTTTATGAACAAGGTCCTTATTTAAGTGCCTCTTATTATAATTGTTTGTTTGTATCATAAGTTTGTTAGACGTTGTTTTGAAAATAGGTTATATTTGGTAACCCTTCTACATTTTTCACATTTTAATTCGTTTACTTGTAAATAACATTGTTAATTGATTCTAATAACTAAAAAATTATTAATTTTTTGGGCATTTAACCTGTCCTGGATATATGATATGCCATTTTGTAAATATGTTATAGATTTCAAAAAAATAAGGGAAAGGAAACTTTAATTTATATTATCGTCATCATCTTCGTTTCTATGTTTGTTGCCGTCGAACATAGCAGCTACTTTTTCTTGCTAAATACAGCATGGTCTTGTGCTAATCTTTTTTTTATCCTTTGCACTTTTCACCTAATGTTTTGTAAAAAATATACCCTATTTTACCGATATTCAATGGTACGCCAAGGGGGTTGAGCAATCTGGCGGCTACCAAGATCCCCCAGTACTTAGACATTTGCGAATCAATAGTTTTCCAATTACTCCTTTTGCACAATCAACATTTGTTGAACATATTGCAAAAGCAACACCTGTAGTTTTTTATAATAGTCATCAGGTTTAAATACAATTACTTTTTCATCATAAAGATTTCCATCCTGGAACGGTATGGACCCATATCTCCATTGATTTCTATTCCGAGCTGACCTATAAATTTGGGAACCCTTCTACATGATTCATATGGCATACTACAGCATGTGGATTTTAACTGGTTTACTTGTAAATAACTTTATTAGATTTTAATAACTAAAAAAATTATTAGTTTTATGAATGTTTAACCTGTCTTGAATGTACATATAAGATGCCATTTTATAAATATGTAAGAGATTTAAAAAACAAATAAACCAAATGAATCTTTAATTTATATTATGGCTATCATCCTGGAACTGGTTAGACGCGTACCTCAATTGTTTCCTATTCTGAGCTAACCTATATATTTTACTGTAATTCCCACAACCTAATATTTCACTACCTGTATGTAATAATCTAATCAAGATATACCTCTCTCTACCCCTCTTCTTAACCTTTCTGCTTCTAGTATGTTCCGCACTATTCCTTCATGCCTTAGTATGTGTCCAATCAACTTATCTTTCATATTTTTTACTGTTTTCCAAATATTTCTTTCTTCCCATACCTTTTCTAGAAGCTTATGTACTTAACTTTGTCTGTGCGTGATATCTTCATCATACGTCTGTAGCACCACATTTCAAAGGCTTCTACTTTTTTTCCTGTCCGCTTCTCCTACTGTCTATGTTTTTCAGCCATACAGTGCAGTGCTACACACATGCTTTCAGCAATATTTTCCTTGTTTCTATGTTTGTTGTCTTAGAACATAGCAGTTGCATTTACTTGTTAAATGCAACACGGTCTTATGCTAACTTTGTTTTATATCTTTTGTACTTTTCCCATCTTGCGTTATTTGACTTCCTAGGTAGCAGAAATCCTTAACCTTTTGGAAGTTCTAACTACCTACTTCTATTCTGGTTTCTTATTTATTTTTTTCCTCCTTTATATACTAGGACTTCAGTTTTATTTTTGTTCATTTTCATACCATATTTCTCTGTTAGTACTGTTTCCATTTCATTAAGAGCTGCTCCAACTCTTCCTTGCTAGATGCTAATATCGCTATATCATCTACAAATCTCAACATATCAATCGTTTGTCCCTGTATAATTATTTCAAATGTCTTTCTCATTTGACAGTATTCATTGCCTCTTCGATATACAAGTTAAAAATTAACGCAGATAGTGCACATACTTTTCTAATAGTTATTTCTCTACGTTACTGCTCTAATTCGATTACTGCTGTTTGCTCTTTGTATAAACTGTGTACTATCAATCCATCTCTAGAACTCATTCCAATCTTTTGAACATCTTTTCCCGTTTTTTCAGAACTGCAAACCCTATGTACACGCTTTTTCCCTTTTCTATTGTTTTCTCCATTCTATTTCGACAAAGCCCAGATGGATCTTTTCCTAATATTTCATCAGCCGGTTTTTCCATCCGTCTTTACTCAATTCTAGTATATATTTTTGACATGTGCATTTTCAAACTTTTTGTTCCAATATTTTCACATCTATACACATCTTTCTTTTTTTGGTATAGTGACTATTGTGTTACGTTTGAAATGTTTGGATATTTCGCTTGTCTCGTACATATAGCTTACAAGTTGAATGAGACGTTCTGCTATTGCCTGTCCAGAGCCTTTAGAGTTTCTGCTTGCGCATTATCTATACCCGGTGCATTACTATTTTTCAGACTCTTTAATGCTAATTCAAACCCATCTCTAAGCATAGAATATCCCAAGTCATCCTTTCTAATGTGTGATTCCTGTTATAGTGCTTCTAGTTCCGGTCTGCATATAAATCATCCACAAATTCTTGTCAACCACTTTTTTCTACATTTTCTAAAATAATGTCTTCTTGCACACCCCATATATTTTTACTATACGGTTCTATATCCTTAAAGTTCACTCTAATTAGTTTGTATGCTTTGTCTGTCTTTCCAATTTTCATCTTAATTGGTACTTCTTTGCACTTTTGATCAATCCATTGCTCTTTAGTTTTCCTGCATTTGCAAATAATTGTCCATTTTATGGCTTTGTATTTCTGTTTTCCTGCTTCGTCTGGTTTGTTTTGGTATTTCGCCTTTCTTTTATTAAATTCAGAATATCCTTTGTTACCCATGTATTTTATTTTCTTTTGTTTATTCCCTCAGAATAACGCTGGCCGCTATGCTTAAGCTGAATTTAATATTACTCAATTCTGTTTCTACTTCCTTAGTGTAAGAAATTTTCCACATGTTTTTCAGTAATTCGTTTGACTTTTCTCAAAAGCTTTTGTGAGTATCTTTATCTTTTGTTTTTTCAAAGTCGGCCCTTTTCCGTTCTGTCTGTTCATATTTTTAACTTGAAGCGCAGCCTTTATAGTTACTATGTTTCGGTCACTGTCTATATCTGCTTCTGGTCGCTTTCTATACCGTTGTCGAACAAGAATGTAATCTATGTGCTATCCCCCTATGTCTGTTGGCATCTTCCACGTGTATCGTCTTCTAGCATGATGTTGAAATAAAGTGTTTGTGATGGTTAAATTGTTTTTATCGCAAAATTCTACCAGCCTATTTCCCTGCATTCAGCCAGATGGCGCACCACCCCACTTTAGTTTGCTTGTGCAAGAAGCAGCACTCTATACTCGATTAGGCAACAGGTGGATTGGAAAAGAAGGGCTTACTCCTTGGCTTCCAGGAAGCCCAGATTTAACTCCCTCACACTTTTTCTTCTTGGGGCATGTGAAAAATTTCGTGTATTCAGAGAAAATTCGAAATCTAACCCATCTCGGCCAACAGATATTCGCTTGCGTGACCCAGACATTCTGGTCAGGGCCTGGAAAGAGGTAGAATTTCGTTTGGATGTGTGCCGTGCCACTAATGGGGCCCACGTTGAAATTTACTTATTTGTAAAAAAATTTGATAATCTTACCTTTAAATTGATGTGTAACATATTACACTAAGATTTTGATTTAATAAAAATATTTAACCTCAAACCCCGGAGTTCTTTTGTGGAAACCTTGTATAATATTTAAAACTAATTTTGCTATACCTTACTTTGTAAAACATTCTTTCGATTGCGTATCTAAAGCGTGTCATAACTTTTAAGCTTTGGTACAAGAATAGGTTGTAATTCAACTTTTGAACTTTTAACTTTTTTCAGTCGAAAGTAGGGTAAATTAGCCGGTTAGGGAGTAGAGTCCCCTCCCTCTCTTCCCGAAAAACTAAGTAGAGCTAAAATGATTAAAATTAATGTAAGGATTTAAAAGGTTGAACGAGTTAGAAGGGTAAGGGTTAAAGGATTAATAGAGTTGAAACGTTTAAAGAGTTATTTATGACGAAATCAAAATGGCGGACCTGATGTTAGAAGTTAGACTACTTCTCTCTGAGTTAGCATCCTTGGTACAACTGTTACTTTGTCACATCCACCATTTCTTAATACACTACGAACCCTGTACATGACTTTATTCTCCTTCCAATCTATTCTACGGCAGTACCAACTGTAAATATGAGCTTTTTCAGAGTATTTACTTCCCCGCAGATTATTGGTAATATAGTAGAATCAGTAGTTGAAAAGTGTAGATTTTAGCTGTTGTTAGAAAATCTAAAGAATGGTATTTTAATTGCCAATCATAACAACATTAACTATATTATCGCATGAAGGTTCTGTAATTATATATTATATCGGTTAAGTCGTTACATTCTGAGAATTTTTCTTCTTTAGTATAGTACTAGTCAAAATAAAAAGCATAAAACTATCATAGAACAACATTTTTTAGAAAGAAAGATTTTGAAAAAATTAACAAGTGTTACATTGTTACATGTATTTCGTACAAGTGATTCCCAGAATTTTACAAGAAGTTTGTTAATTATAACAAATGCATATTCTGGTGAAACAGAGTTAGCAGATGAAGAACGAATTAACATTTTAATAGAAAGCGAGATCCGAACATGTTAGCATGTATTCGACGATAGTAGCAATGCCAACTACTTAACACTACTCGAAATGTACAAACGCTTGTTCAAATGTTTAAAAAATGGTTTTTATCCGGTTCGTTAGATTCTGGTTACAACAGCGCTTGCTCCACTTCAGACATATAAAATTATGCGTCAATAACATTAAAAGAAGTAGACGATTGAATCGTCGCTGGTCCTCTTATGTACCACCCTATGGCCCACTGAACCGTTAGTTGGGCCGCTTGTGGACCGTCCTATGGCCCGCAGGACCGCTGGTGAGCTACATCGCATCGCATTCAACTCTGATCCACAATTCTTATACATATTAAAAACAACATTAATTTCTATACCGTTTATTTAGAAAACACGTAATGCAAACCACAAGGATTATTTAATTGTGCATCAATCAATTAATAACTTCTGTAAATGGACTGAATTCAAACACCATCATTGTTTACGTCACGATTTAATATTGAATTAAGCTGTTGGTGTTCAGCCTCCATTATTAATATGCAAATTCAATTTTTTTGCTCGAATGGGGGGGGGGGGTCCTAAATGTTATTCATGGTATTTTTTACCTATGTAATGATTTTAGAATTGGTCTACTAAAGCTCGTTAAATTAATTATTTATCAAGTTTTTTATTGTTTTTGAATTTTTATGTTTACTTCGTATTGTGCACCTGCATAATTAGTAAATATGTTCTTAATGTAAAGAGGTGGAATGGACTCAGCCTGCTATTAGTAAATGCATTGTAAGGTGATTATTTAAAACTAATCTGCTGTTGGTTTATTATATTTAGTGATAAGTGTTCAATGCACTCTGAATTTGTTTACATAAGCATTACAAATAATTTGTTTTGTCAATATAAACTACTTTAACAAGAAGTTACGAGAGTAGAACGTGTTATCGCAACTGCTTTTTAACATTAAAATTGATGTCGTGTACCGAATATTATAGTGAAAATTGGTAATGAAAAAAATCAACATGCAGGGTGAGTACATAAACTACTTGCTACAACTAAAAAAGTTCTGAGCGGCTTAGAAAATATATTGTACACCAGAACACGTCCGATTTATTAGCTTCTACAATAATTCGTATTTTCTGTTGTTTACCGTGAGAAATTTTCTAGATGTTACTATGTTAAAGGGAAGACATGTCCCACCACAGAAAGCTGCACGGCGATTGTTCTTTTTTAAATTTTTTATTGTATTTAATTTTTATTGTATGTATTTGTGGCTTTTATAAATGTATTAACTATATTAGTATACAAACAGAAAACTTATATAATGACATTAGTGCAAACATTAATTACCTTGTCATATGTGATTTTCTTACAGATAACAAGTATAATCCTCCTCTAGTTAAGAAGAAAGCGCCTGGAAAATTTAAAGATGAATTCTGTGGTGACTAAATTGTATGATCTAATTACCAAAAAAGATGTTTACTGTGTGGTCTAATAGTTATAGTACTCGTTTTCTAACTAGGCGGCCCAGGTTCAAATCTCAGTGCATTTTTCCTCCTCTCATAATCATACGTAAGCAAAAATGGCGGGTGCATCAGAATAAAAATATATATATATATATATATATATATATATATATATATATATATAACTTTATTGCAATTTAGATATTATGGGGGTTGTATTCTCCTTAATATATTTTCCAAAAGTTTAACAGTTATTTTTTATTGTTTTGAAATTTTTATGTTATGCATCTATCGCTTTTTTAAAAATATTTCTTATTTATATACAAATTAAAGATAAATGGCATTTCTTTCAAATACTATGGAAGATAGACCGTGTATGGAAAAAAGCAGGTTTAAATAATACAACTACATTATATACTTGCAAAAGATTGTCGCCCTAATGTTACTGGTTTTTGTTAAAGAATTATTTAAAAAAAAGTTTATATTTAAGTAGCTTCTGAAAAATGAAACCGAAGATCTAGAAAAGTTCGAAATACCTAACCTTAAACGCTTAGTGGATAGTGCGATTATTGAAATCACTGTTTGTGACATGTAGATAACTTTTTATGTTGTGCAAAAAAGATATATTTTATTTACGCAATGTGCTATTTTAAAAAAAAATTACCATGTTTTATCTTCTATATTAAACAAAAACCATCTAAATTATTAAAATAGGAGCTAATTCAAGATATAAATGTTATTGATATTATGCACGAAAATTGTGAAGTATTCACAATTTGCAACTCAAGACCACGCAAATTATCTCAATAGATTTCGGTAGGTTTTTCTCATAGCTTCAGTTTATTTTAAATTGTTGAGTTAATCGGACGTGTTTCATTTTTAAAATGGAATGATACTCGCCCTCCAACCAGGCGGCCCGGGTTCAAACCCCGGTGCAATAAACTTTTTTCTCGTAATCTTGATAAGCGAAATGAAATGTTAGTAATATTGCGTACGCAAATTGTAAAATATTCTCAATTTACAAGTCAATGCAATACAAATTATCTTGCTAAATTTCGGTTTGAGGTCCAAGATATATTTATTAATTAAGAAATTTCCTTCATTATCGTAAATTGTTTCTTAATGTTGAATAGGAAAGGTCGCGGTATGCTATTAAAAAGTACTGTTATGTGATTACTTAGAACTAATCTGCCGTTAATTTTGTTTCATTTAGCGAATGCTTTCCAAATTTGTTTACATAAGCCAGAAATATAAACTGCTTTAACAAGAAGTTACGAGTAGAATGTTATTGCGATTGTAGTTCTTCTTTCAAAACACAACTAGTGTGGATCTGAACTCATATCTGAAATGTCATTTATCCACTTCAATAATTTCTCCTTCCTTTATTTTGTGGTTATCTAAAAGATTCGTATAAGGTTCTCTTTTATTACTTGTCTGTCTGTAAGTATAGACTTCAATCTCATTGACTTATCTATAATTTGCCATGAGGTTAACTATGGTGTCTTACCCCACATGTAAGATGAAAATTTGCCTATTTGAACCTGTCTTTTAAATTAAAGACTGTAAGATATAAAGAGGTCAATTTTGATGTGCTTCGTCGAACCATGTGTCTTATAAATTTGAAACGCAATTAATGTTGCAGGATCCAAGAATGATTTCCTAATATATATTTTAACATTTTATTTCAAATATATACTACAATTTCTTACTCCAAGGATTTGTTTCGGAAGTGAAACTTCAAAATTTTCCTTTAGATTTCTACTCCGAAAATATCTAGAATTATTTCTTATAAGACGCTACCTACGATCTATGTTTTGAATTTATCTTAAGCTACAGATGTTGCAAATATCTTCATAAATTTTTCTCTCAACGTTCTATATAATAAAAGCTGTTTATGTGCAACAGTTTTACCTCCACGAGATAACAATAACTGGAAGCCGGAATATCTTTTAATGGAATCATGTAGCGTTTAATTGCAACTATTTGATGCAACAGATGTTCATCCATTTATAAAATTGAGGACTTCACCTTGTGGATGATTCGTTTAACTGCGGCAAATGTTTATCCTGCTTAACGCCAAGTGGAACTCAAACAAAATATGGGATGTTTGCTTGCTTTGTTGAATTCTGTTTAGTGTCAACGATAGTAAATTTTAACCTAACTTTGTACACATTTCTAAATTGGTTAAGTGATATTTACAACAGTGATATTATTTTGCTTATTTTGCATTTAGTTAAAATATGCTTATAATATTTTTTACTGCTTATTACCTATCTCTGTGAGCATACAAGATTTCATGAAATTTTCTATGGTTAAAGGTTTTCAAGCACATAACTTAAATATAACTATTTTATTTGTCTTTACAAAAAACTTTGTGTAAATGTTTATAAAACAGCATATTAAAACTGCTGTGATTTCCTGATTAGTAATCGCTCATAATTTATAGAAATAATTGTTTATATGCTGATGACTGGAAATGAAACAAATGACCGATTATCCATTATAACACTAGCGGACTTTCTGAGGAAGTACTACACCAAATATTAAACGGGTAGTTGGTCGACAGAAACTAATCCGTTTCTTGCTTAATGATAACAAATAATTTTTGTCTGGTTTAGAAAAGTAATTCACGCACAGTAAACGAAAATTAAATTGATTGTTGTTTTACAAAGAGAAAAAGCAATGACCGGTTTCGCTGTGGTTGCAGCTCATCAGTTTGGTGTATTTTTTTTTGCAAAACAACCAAAGTTCTTGAATTATACACGAATTATGGTGTATTAATAAGTACAAACGAGGGCGGGTGGTAATCTTTTGTACTTATTAATACACCATAATTCGTGTATAATTCAAGAACTTTGTTGGTTGTTTTGCAAAAGGAAATACACCAATCTGACGAGCTGCAACCACAGCGAAATCGGTAATTGTTTTTTCTCTTTGTAAAACAACCAACAATTTAATTTTCGTTCATTATGGTTGAATTACTTTTCTAAACCAAACAAAATTATTTGTTACTATTTCAATATACAAGTTTAGTACTTTTCTTGCCTCCATTTACGTTTAATTTCTAATTCTCTTCTTCCCCGCCCCTCCTCCCTAGATCGGTCTTTAGCAAACTCCTCGGCCTTTAAAGGCCAATGCTAGCTCCGCCAAATTATATATATATATATATATATATATATATATATATATATATATATAAAAGCAAAACTTTCTCTGCAATCTGCAGTTACAATTAAACCAATTACATGAGATGTATCTGTAAATACACATTGTATTTACCTATACAAATCGAACTGGTATTTGCATAGCCATTACAAAACAATTACTTGATCATTTTGTAGGGGAAAAAACATCCATTGACCAGGTTTCGACCTCTTGGGTATATATATATATATATATATATATATATATATATTATATATACATATATATATCCTATACTTTGTAGTACACCTACCCTTTATATCCCCTCGGAAAAGGGAACGGCGCAATGTAGCAGCTGGAAACAATAGGGCTTCTTTTTTAGGGTATACCACAGGATGCGCCACACACTGTTGTAAGAGATCTTGGGATACTCCCTACTTAAGCTCGTACAGTTTCCACATATTCCCCTTGCAATTGGCGGACGACCTGCTCGTAACTCATCGTAAACGCTCCTGGTTATTTTGCACTTGTTGACCAGGAAACGGATATTCTCCCTCGTCGGTGTTTCCGAACGGTACCGTTGACGAAACCTTTTCTGAACGGTTGCATACCACTTGCCTTCAAGTCTCCAGCAAACAAGAATTGATTATCGGTCGAACAAAAAAGAAATTCACTGACTGACTGACTTACGGAAAGCAGAAAAACTATAACTCGCGTTTAGGAGAGCGAGCTAAGAATGAAAACATTTTCATCTTTTCGTATATTTAAACAACTGCGTCCGTAAAACTAGAAATATGTTCGGCAACCCTTTGGTTTTTACTGTGATTAAAACAGCTTTGCATCTTTTATCAGCAGTCATTATTCTCTCGAATTATTATTTTATACGTTTTCTAATCTTTTGAACGGAGAACTTTTCGATATTTTCTTTTAAATATTTAACCCGATTACTCATTATGATTAATTTCCAAAAGCATCCTATTGTAATTTCTTACATAATTATTTTATATATCTTATTAAAATGCAGAACGTAGTAAGTACACATAGACTTTATTATTCTTAAATAATTTTCAGAGTTTTAAGCTTTAAACCATTTTTATTCCGGAATCGCGTATTGAGTTTTAAATTAATCGCTTTTAAATGAATTTATCCATTTGCAGGTGTATTGTAAAACTTTAGAAAAAACAAATACATATTTCGGTATTAATAGACATACGAAATAGATTAGTAACATCCTTTTTAATTCGTAAGCTACAATTATCTTCGTAAATAAATACAATCAATGAGCATTGTAGTTGAGCATTCTGCGTAGGATTTATACATTCTAGAAGTAAAAATCAAGTATTTCTATGTAATTTTGTTTCTCTTCTATTTCAGACAAAATCGGCCTCTTGGGTTCACGCAAGTCAAGAAACGGATTCTAGAAGGGCAGATTCAGCTTTCTAGTTCAAATATGAATAGCGTTGCCAACAGCATAAAATCGCATGATATAAATGATTTTAAAGACGATAAACGACGAAAGAAATCCTTTGAAGAGTTAAAATCTGAACAAGTGATTTTACCACAAAAGAAAAGAGTATTGCCAAATTCTGCAACAAACAGTCCTGCCAAAAAAACACAAAAAACAGGTCTATCTGTGCCTTCACAAGATGATAGTGTTGTTAATGAAACATTAATTAGAGAAACTGAAGCCGCATTAAAAAATTTATCGGGAAGTTGGTCAGGTCCTAGAAACTCCTCTTATAATAAGCAACAAGAAGATTCGCCAACTTTTGAGAATTTATTTGAGGAAAAGAAAACGCCTAAGCTTTCACCTTCATCATCATCGACTAATAGTAGCGATAACCTTAAAGACGTAATAACATTACGTGATCCCCTTGAGGATGTGGATAAATCGAAATCTAAAACTACTAAGCCATTAAAAATTAAACAAGAATCCGAAATAGATAATTTAATAAATATTGAAAGTGATTATGGGTCGATAGAAGCTCAAACCAAAACGAAAGGTAAACAGTCTAAAGCAAGCGAGCCACCCTCGCATTACGAACCTCCAGATTTCAACGAGTTAGTCGATGATTCCTCAAATGAATTAGAAATTGATATGTCTGAAGCATCTGCCGACAAGGACGATGTTAATGATGAAAAATTAGAATCAAAAAATAAGAAAAGGGAATCTGAAGACTTTACACGCATAAAATACCTTTCAGATAATTCGACGTCTCAATCGCAGCACGCTTATCCTTCGTTTTCGCGTTCTGTCACATCATCTCTAACACCCTTTTCATCGTCGACTTCCGCATTTCGACCACCACAAATTGATACCAATAAAAGCAGTCCTAAACATTCAGTTAATCTGAATAGCTTAGGCCCTTTTCCGGACGAAGCGACTTTTGTCGGCTATTCATCAAACGTTGTTGGGACCACTACTTCATCTACACACGAAGACAGATTAAAGCCTTCGATAAATTTAACACAATTGAAGCAAGAAAGTGTAGCGCAAGTAGACTCAACTACATCGTGTGTGAGTTCTGATACGAAGTCATCCGTAGCTTCTCCAGAAACTATGAATAAACAGTATACAATCCTTCAGCCTGCGCCTATAGGATCTCGAGCAGCAAACGTATTACAAGAAGCAGTACGTGAGGGAGTTCCAACAGTTTCCGCAGTTTCCAGCAGCACTTCCTCAGCCTCTTCAGGAAGTGAAGCCTCAGTAAAAATGCCTATAACTGGATACGACAGAGTTACTGGTACTTTATCGCCAAACAGTATTGGAAAGGGTAAGTTAAGTTTCGTATTTTTCTATGAAATTGTTTTATGTCAACACTTTTTACATTATATTTTAATTTATGTCGTTGTACTATCAAACAAACTAAGAACGCTCATTAAATTACAGTGTAATCTGTATTGTTTTGATTCCTTTTAACTATTTTTTTTAAATCGAAATAACACAGTTGTTCTCTCTTGTATGTATTTTTATCGATATTCTAATTAAGGGCTAATTTTTTCCGTGTATTATTTTACTTTTAAATTTAAAATTATTCTCTAGATATTTTCGCATACTTTGCATATACCGTATGTCTCTTTTGAAAACGCATCATATGGATTTCCCGTGTTAAAATTTTAATTTCAAATTTTCTAATATCGATGTTGATGAACAAAATCGAATTACAATCATAAAATATCATAATAGAACAATAATAAAAGCATTATAAATTATAACAAAAATTAAAATACCTGAAATAAATTGTGTAAATAAATTTCCATTATTAGTCAAACAATAACCTACTTATGGTACATGTTTCTAGTTATATTAGCAAGAGTTCTTACATTTATACTTCTACAAACATTTACAATTTTTTGTTGTAAATCTTTTAAAGTTATGTTATTCTTCGAATTGCAAATTTTATTTTCATTGTCGGTTATTGTTAATGTGAGTATGAACCATAATCCTTTTATGCTATTGAAGACAATGTCCGTTGCTCTGAAAAAGGTACTGGTTTTATGAAGGCCATTGAAGATGCAATAAAGGTTTGAACCATTTTGTTAAACTTATTTATTGCATATAACGTTGAAGTATGAGCTTTAATACATAACTTGAGCATGCATTACCAACTATATAAACATTTATAGATTTTTAACGATGTTATAAATGTTACATTGCATGACAGTGGCATACGAACGACGGATCGTAAGCAAGTAAGTATCGACCTAACTTTGCAAAATAAAAGATGGCCGTCGTAAACGAAGACGAAAGAGCACTTGATCAGTAAATATAAAATGGTGTACAGAATCCTTAACAGCCATCTGAGATTGCCACAAAGATTTAAGTTGGATGACTTAGCCGGCCAAGATATTTCATCTCCGCTCCCTATCCGCTTATAGGGAAAAGTTAAATCAAGATAATATTTAACGTCCTTTCCATTGTGCGCTGGGCATCTGTCGGGTTGAAACCAACTTCATCATCGTGGGTTGTCCATTTCCTTGCCCCCCCCCCCACCACCATTTCAAATTTTTTAGGTCGGACCATTCCATATTTTTGTGCCACGTTAGTGCTATTTTATATTGGTAACACCGAGTTTGTGCTGCCTCTCAAACAGATGTACTGTGAGTGGCGCTATGGAAACGGGAAACCTTTCTACCTTAGTGCTGTTTTGTGCCAGTTGGACCGAGTTTTGTGCTGCACCCCAAACCAGGATATTGTGGGAGGGGCTGAAAAAACGGGATCTCCGCCCACTTACAATTTTAAACTGAAACTTTGTCAGAATTTTGTGCCGCGTTAGCGCTATTTTGTGCCGGTAACCCCGAGTTTTGTGCTGATTTTCAAGCAAAAATATTGTGGGAGAGGCTGAGGAAATGCGAGCCCCATCCAGTTAAATTTTGGACTAAAACATTGTCAGATTTTTGTGCTGCGTTAATGCCGTTTTGTACTGGTTACGCCGACTTTTGTGGTGTGTTGCAAACAAAGATATTGTGTGAGGGGTTGAGGAACGGGGGCCCCGTCCACGTACAGTTCTGGACTGAAACCTTGTCAGAATTTTAAGCTAGGTTAGTGCTATTTTGTGCCAGTAACCACGTATTTTATGGTACCTCCCAAACAGAGATATTGTATGAGGAGCTTAGTCAACGCGAGAGATTGCGAAGAAGGCTTAATTTATCATTTATTATTGTTATTATTTTGAATAGCAAGCTTTGAAGAATGGTTTTAGTTTAGTTGAAAAATTGAGTACAACGAAGTTAAAGACAGTAACCAGTATACCTTATCATAGATCCAAGGTACTGCAAAATTGTTTGTACGTATTTTTTCCTTAAACATTGTTATATTTTTAAAATGATATAAACACGTAAGTAATTAAAGCGATTCTAGAAACACTTTAATATTATACAATATAATACGCAACTAATTCCCACGACGCTACACAATTACACAGCGATATTACCTAAAAATTAAGTAATGCAGTAATGTTAGCTATAGAAAAATGGCGGGGCTGACATTATTATTATTATTATTATTATTATTATTATTATTATTATTATTATTATTATTGTTATTATTATTATTATTATTATTATTATTATTACTATACTATAAAGAATTTAACTTTAACACGTATCTAAAATCACATAAAATAATCAACGTTAACCATATAAAAAATAACGCTAAGCGTATTATTTTGTTAAGTATTAAGTAAAACATAAGATGTATCTGTAAATTCACAGAGCGAATTTACCTATATAAATAGAACTAGTTTTTGAATTGCCATTACAAAATTATTACTTGACGTTCCAAAATACGAAGACAACATTTTTAGGCCTCATCAGAATGGAATAGTTTTAACCTGCTCCGTTATGGTGAAGTCCAAAAAGGTCGAAACCAGGTCAATGTATGTTTTTTTCTTACAAAACGTCAAGTATTCGTTTTGTAATGGTTATGCGAATGTTAGTTCGATTTGTATAGGTAAATTCGCTTTGTGAATTTACAGATACATCTCATGATAATGATCTAATGATAATGATTATAATTAGGTTTGCGAGTATTAGGTCTGCTGGGGTAAAAGAAAACTCTGTTTTATGGCCTAAATTTTCGCATTTATTTAATGCTTTCTCAAAGGCAATAACTAAAAAAGTAATACAACTATAATAAAGACACTGGTATTAATAAGCGTTACTTACATTGAGATTAATAAAAATTACCTTCCATAAATAAAATTTAAACTAAGTTCCTTTATATAATCTTATAAAATTGAATTGAATAAATAATTTCGAAGTAAAAATAAAATATTGGCTTGACATAAATAAAATTTTTGACAGAATGCTAATGAATAGTTGGAAAAGTTGATTTTGCTAAAGAATTAGAATAAAAAAAGAAACGTACATGTGCAAATAAGCGGTGTCATATATATACATGTATACTTGAAAATTGAGTAAATGTATATGTATTAATATACATATATGTATACCCTTACACATAAATACATTTTTAAAGATATATATATATATATATATATATATATATATATATATTCATATACGTAAACTAATGTTCTATATAGACGTGCAAACACATACACACATAATATATACACATACACACACATACATGCATAATACATATACATACATATACACATATACATACACACATAATATATACATATATATACATACATATATACATACATATACACACACATTCACACACAGACACACACACACACACACACATACACACACACAACACACACGCACACAAACACACACATATACATATAAACAGACTATATAAATCCACACAAATATAAAAATGCTTATGTATCTAAAAAAAAGAAACATTAAATGGTAATTAAATACGATTTGTTTTAGATTTAAATTTAAATTTTAAAAGAAAAGAGTAAAATTGTGGGATTATTAAAATCTCTTTTATGCTGTTTGTCCAAGACGTGTGTTGTGAGGGCGCAAGCTTTTGGTTTTACTCTTATATCGCTTTTGTATTGTGTTGTTCTTTGTTTTAAATTTTGAGATGTTTGTCCTGTGTATATATGAACACAATCTAAACAATTTAATTTATATATTACGTTTCTCTTATCTAAATGATTGGTTTTATCTTTATTTTTTGAAAATAATTTATGTATAGTGGTTAAATTTCTTTTTGCAATTTTAATTTTACCATCTTTAAATATTTTTATTAATTTTTCGGTTAAGCCTCCTATGTAAGAAAGAGATTTGTAACTTTGTACTAGGTCGTTATTAATAACTTTTGCAACTATTCATTAGCATTCGGTTAAAAATTTTATTTATGTCGAGCTAATATTTTAATTATACTTAGAAGTTATTTACTCAATTCAATTTTATAAGATTATATAAAGGAAATTAGTTTAAATTTTATTTATGGAAGCTAATTTTTATTAATCTCATTGTAAGTAACGCTTATTAATACCAGTGTCTTGATTATAGTTGTATTACTTTTTTAGTTATTGCCTTTGAAAAAGCATTAAATAAATGCGAAAATTTAGGCCATAAAATAGAGCTTTCTTTTATCCCAGCAGACCTAATACCCGCAAACATAATTATAATCATTTATCGAAAAGGAGGTCGTTAATACAAAAAAGATTAGAAGATACAAGTTATATTAAAATGGGATTTTACCAAAGAATATCTACTATTTATGGAATTAACACCACAACTCTATTAAAACGCTGGACAAAACTTAACAACAAATTGGCTTCAATGAAAAATCGAAAAATCTTCCTTTTACAATGTAGGCACTATGATGTTCTTCCAAACCATATTCCTAATGCTTTAAAAAATGTATGTAATTTATTAGATAACCATAGTAAAGTATTGGCTTCTAAAATAAAAAGCTTTAATAGAAAAATCAATATTAAAATCTTAAATTTAGAAATTAAAATTACACACACCATTGTAGATGAGTGTATTAAAGAATTAGAACATATAAAAAGAACCGTTTCAGATACACTTTCCAATTACATTTTCAATGAATATTCACGTAGACAAATTATTCTTTACAACAGAAAGTTCCATCAAATAAAACAAGATAACCTAAAAAAAAATAGATGTCATCCTAAAAACATCAAAAAATCCAAACTTTAATCAAAGTGACAAGTGGTTTATAAATATTATTGACATTGAAATATCTGAAAATGTCAAAAGAATTCTATCACTAGGTCCGAAATTTAGCATTAAACCAATCATAAACGATAGAACAACCGTAAATTTACTAGCTGACTTAGAAAATATCATTCTTGATTCATCAACAGAAGAAGAACGTAATGTATATAGAGCTCAGATTACTAACATTACAACTAATTTCTTACAAAAAAATAACAACCGAAAATCAAAATTAAATTTAGATTATTCATGCAGTAATAAATTTCTAAAACAAAATGATAATTTAATTATATTAAAATCAGACAAAGGTAGTTTAACTGTTGCAATGTCAAAAACCGAATACAATCAAAAATAGAAGAACTATTATGCGACAACAATACATAATTAAAAATTACTAAAGACACGACCCAAAGAACTCAAAGAAAAACTTTAAATATAAAAAGCTTGAAAATAAGAAAATATATCAGCGAACAACAATCCTCAACTCTAAATAATTATAGTAGTATTTCTCCAAAATTTTATGCTTTTCCTAAAATTCATAAATCAAACTACCCAATGCGACCCATAGTTGCATCTAATAACAATCCAACTGGAAAATTATCTAAATTCATTTCTGAAGTTTTACAAAAATCAATTCAAGAAAATATTTATAAAGTAAAAGACTCATTTGATTTTGTTGAATTTATACATAATTTTCAACTTCCTGAAAATTACATTTTAATCAGTTTAGATGTTGTGTCTTTATTTAGAAGTACACCAAAAGATTTAGCAATAAATAACATTAAAAATATTTGGAATAATATCGAACAGAACTGTAATATACCACAAGACATATTTTTCGATGTTATAGATTTTATTTTTACAAATAGTTACTTTAGATATAATAAAATATTTTACCAGCAAATTGCCGGTTGCCCCATGGGATCCAATTTAAACCTTATGGCTGAAATTGTAATGAATACAAGTAAATTGTTTCTGTTGAAGATATTACTAGTACAAACAAACAAAGGTACAGTAATTAATCGCGTGCCTTGCATAGAGGGCGTACTAGGTTTCACAGAAATTACAAACGAAATAAAATAAGTTACGTTTCAGATTGACAACGTAAATTAATTAATACTCGCTTACCTTTCTAAATTACTGCATATTAGCAAGAAAGTTTGCTTTTATCTCAGGGTTGGCGTGTGAATTGCAAATTGTTTTTTAGACCACATGTCCGTAGTAGAGCACACTGGTTTTCTCTAAAACATACACGAAAACACACATAAAAACGGAAAGGACTAGGTGAGAGTATCCACGGGTAAACACTCCATTATATTGTCTACAATACACTACCACTGCACAAGTAGTTGAAGATAAGTAAGTCAAGACAGAAACAATACATAGCAGCTGCTTTTCCCACAACCTGTCCACCACTCCCTCTGGTTCGTACACGTCCTGATTGATCGGAAAACGTCATATCTCTGTTCTGAACCGTGAAAGCCGTCGTTAACACAAAGTTACATGATAATAAAAAAAAAGGCTATTCCGCTTAAAACATTGCCGGGAACACCAATACCACATTTAATTTGCGTAATCTTCTAATTTCAAAAACTATTTTACACAACTATGTGTAAGATATTGAAAATATACAAGACAATCCCCGGTCATTAATTATTCACTAAAACGTTTTGTAAAGTGCTTTTAGCGTGTAGCAAAGATTAACCCGATAATTTATAAAGTGGACTCTCTATAAACAAGTAATTTAACAATTATCAGAAATTTTACAGTCAACTGGATTAATTTCGTTCAACAGCAGACAAAAATACTTTAAGTCACGTGTGTGGGTGTTGTCACGCACGTTAAAGGTCACTACCATGTTTTGAACTGCAGGGGTTCGACAAAATTCAAAATTTCCCGATATAAAAAACTCACTTCCTGTCCAATGTAGTAGCTTCGGGTTGAGCATTGGAAAGTCTAATTTAGGAGTAACTGCAGGGTAATCGCACAGAATCCTGCTCGTGGCATTCTCGACATAAATGGTGTTGCATAAATCCACTGTGCGCAATTTTCATTCAGTCAGCAGTAACCTAAAAGTTTGACTATCATCACCTCGGGTCATTCGTAAACAGACTTTGACGCGTCTCGAGAGAGAGCCGAAATGGTTTCTCGTACTTTCTATTTCTACTCGTTTGTTGCAGTAGCGTGAATATTTGTTATAAGTAATGAAAAATAACACGGTAAACGAAGGTGCCAACGGGGGCCTAATGCGGAACACCGAAACGTCTTTTTGCGGTCCTTAAGATGATTTTGAAGCTATTGAGAGTTAGAAGGGCTACTTTCTGTCATTAGAAATTTTAATCGGTTTATTCCGAAGTTTGTGTTTTTGAATTATATTTGCACTCACCAATCACCTTTACCTAGTGATGGGCTTTGTGCTCCTGCGGTTCTTGTAAAAACATATCTTTTCCTGTGCTGTTTTCAATTTTAGATCCAGTTTTAAAAATGAATATATTTGCATTGGTTGTCCTTTTGGAATTCATAATAAAATTGTTTTCTAGGAATATATTTGGACAGTACGAAATCTGCTTTAGTACCTAAAAGGAACAGTTTGTTAATCGCTTCGTTTAGAGTATATCCACGCCTTGCCACAGTATTTCTCTTTTACTTCAACGATCCCTAACTCACCGCCTTAGTGTGGATTTCACGGTCATCTTTACTGCAAAGGAGGCAATGGAGGAATATCCAAAAGAAGTTTTATGTATGCGGTGTAAGTGAAGCTCACTGCTCCAGTTGAACTCAGACATTAAATTCTCTACCCCGGTCGAACACAGTCATGCCAATTTCTGGATATGTGAGAACTTCTTTGCTGTAGTTCATAACCTTTCTCTGTACCACCACACAACAGCTCCATATCCGAACATAAGTCTAATCACGGCAATATACAGCTACAAGATAGCTTTTAGTGATGGTTCTCAAAAGTTATTTTAACACATGCCGATATTAACACAAGTCAATTTTTAGCCAAATGTGTTTTGATCAATTCAGTCTCTTCTCAAGCGTTACCTTTAAGTACTTGAGTGCATTCCAAAAGACTAGTGTAGCTTAAATAATGTTAGTGAAAAGAACTCACTCCGTCCCTGCTGAGTTGACACTTAAAGAATGCTGCATCTTCAGGCGCCACAATTCCGTCAGATGAAATGCTGTTTGTACAAGGTTACCCAGCCCTTGATCATGGTTACTACTTAAAAGGTGATTACATTATTTGAATACTCTGTTATAGAGACTTGTTTCATATAGTCGACCGAAAACGATAGCTGCAGCTAAGTTTCATAACAACGGTGACAAAACTCCTCCACAAAGACATCTTCTGATAGTAAGACACCTGAATTACAATAGATTCTATATCCACGACGTATTTATGCCATGAATTTGTAAGTTTATATCTTTGCCAGAAAAAAAACGCGCCAAATATATCTAGAAAGGCGCTCGATGAAGATTTTCCTGTGTAGTGATCGCTTCATTCGTCCTACAAAGCACCTCTAATTTTTAGAAGATAATAAGGGACGATAAGATTGGGGCTGAGAATAATCCCTGTCACCTAGTTTTGGTACAAAAGTTAACCTAACTTCGGTATAATCTTCAGATATATATATCTGAAAATAAAACAAATCTTGAAAATAGCATGAGGTAGTGAAACAGGTTTCTTACTTTCCACTGTAATAGGACGATGACTTGTGGAGTTTAAGGATGCAAATCGTTCAGGTTAGTTTACTTTTAATCTCTACAAGATTAGCAGTTTTCCGTTCCTCTTTGCTTGGCATTGGATTGAAATCATTCGCCAATAGAGGTCGAAGTTCTGGTCTAGAGTCTGGTAAGTGTAAATTAATCAGCTCTATTGCTGCATCTTCAACACTGACGGCTAAACTGTTATCTAAGCATTTACAATTAGAGGATTGCTGCTATAGGTCTTTTCACAAATATCTTTCTAGACGCGTAGGCTTTCTAGTAATATCAATATATTGCCAAAGTATTTTTAAGGTTTTTCTTGCCTTTTTCAATTTGATAGTTTCTTGTTAAACAATTTATACGGGATAATGTTGAACTTCTTAAGTTCCTATTGTTGAGTTGAGGCTGTCCTCACCGAACAAACCTATTTAAAAGATTCTAACAGTGCTTCTGCTTCTTCCGTAAATCTTTGATGCTATAGATGTTGCTGGTATAAGAGAAGAACCTTGCCGGTCATGCAGAACAAAGCAGTCGGTTAGCTAGCCTTAGGTTCCTATATCTCTGACAAATAGTATCTTTGTTCCCTGTTGTGTATCCAATTTTTTTGCTTGTAATAAATGCAGTTTCTAGCCCACAAAAAGAATGGCGAGCTTGAGTTGCAGTCCGTATTAAAATGTTTTTTTTTATCTCCGAATAGTTAACGACTGACATCATCTCTGTGGCGGGATCATAATGTATACGTAGATAAACGCAAGCTAATACTATATTAGTCTCACTCTCCCATATCATTACTTCTAGACTGCTGTGAATGTGATATCAAAGCTACATAGGTATGGTTGAAGGAGTTCTCTTGAATATGATTTACTATTAGTACAGTTGTAATGCTTGTATAGTAATACAATTCTTTTTAATTACCCAAACAACAACGCATGAATGAACGGAAAATGCTGTTTTCCAGCGATGTTTTGATTTTATTTTACCTTTTTTTAAATATTTAAACTATAAACAAAATAATAAACTTACTGTAATATTTTTATCTGTTTATAACCTAAACCAGTAAATATCAAAGCAATTGCTTGTTGTAGAAGTTCAAGGTTCGACCTGTAAAACTTACTATGTTAAGACTATGGAAAACGCCATCTGATACCTTTATGGTTTGAAATGCGTGTTAGTATAAAATATACTTGGTAACGTCCAGTAGCGGGACAAATACAGATGCATATATTGGAACTTAAGGGAGGTAAAACTGGGACAACGTTTTTTTACGCTGTTGGGTTTGTTTAATAGCGTAACTTTTTTTAATTATTTGTATGATAAGCTTTCGTACTACTTCATAGTACGATTAATCATTTGACTTCTATCAGTACGAAACGGAAGGAGTATTAGTGTTACGTCGTCATCGAACAATTCGGTATTTTGTGACAATAAATACTTTGTGCGTGCATCCTACAGTTTGAGTGAAACATTTTATATACCGGCAATAACAGTGCATAAAGGGACAGTCGTACTCGAGCCTTTAGAGAAGCAAGTCGCCTTCGAACCCTTGAAAGGGACGGTCGTATTAGAGCTTTCAAAGCGAGACCGACACCCGGTCGAGCGTGTTACTGGTTCTCCGTAAAAGCTTTTGTGCGTGAAAGTGTCTATTGCCCCAGCGGCGCAGGACAAAGCTTTGTGCGTGAAAGTGTCTATTGCCCCAGCGGCGCAAGACTTAAGGTATTTATACCCTTCCTTAATTAGTTGGTAGTTGTCTTTTTGTTATTACATAACCGCTCCACCATTATCGTTATTGCTATAAAAGCAATTGGTCCTTCATTATAATTTGCATATTTTTATCACACATTTATATCAACCTCCTTAATCACCATCAATCATTGGCCCTATAAGTCGATCCGGATTCATTAGTCCTGTGGTTACATGTCCTAAATTAAATATTATTGTGCATTTCAGCGAGTTTTAATTAATTAATATTTCAGTTTTAAATTTGTGCTTAAAGCCCATATTTAGCGGGTTAAAATGTGTAAACATTATTTATACTGTCTTTAGATTAAATTAAGCGATTTCGCCGTAATTGAAACCAGCAAGCGTTTTAATTACAAAGAAATTCATAATATAAAATTTGTCAGTTTTCAGTTTTAAATTCATTTTAGCGGCATAAAACAGAAAGCAACCTGAAAACTATAAATCGCTTTATACTTCTTAAACAAGAAAGGTAAAGGATTTGCTTTGTATTTAAAAGCTATTGCACGTTTTGTATTACAATATTGAAAATATCTGCAGAGGAATAAGGTTGTAAAGTTGCATCTTTCGGCAAATATGTTAAGCCACATGTTTTAAACGTTTCTGTGAGCTTTTGATGGTAAGCCGCTCGGGTTGTTAAGCGGTACATCTTATATTCACGCTTTTGTTTGACGAACCGTTAGTCATAAAACGTGATTTATTGGTTATACCCTATTTTACATTTTCGTGCTTTGAACAACTCATAATATTTTAATATTTCTCAGTGCACATTTAGCTTTACCGTTTTACAACAGTTTATTGTAGTCCTTTCAGAATCTTTGAGAATGGCTCCAAAGAAAGCACATGTGGTAGAACTCCAATTACTGAAAACACGGATTTTAGAAATATTTGAGCTTTGTAATTCTATACAAAGTGACCCAAGTTTAAAGGCATTGTTCCTTATTCAAACAAGGGAATACATGACCTTTATGCAAATTTCAATACAATTTTAGTCGCTGTCTTGGCCTCATGTGACGAGGTAGACTCATTAACTTACAACGCTGTACGGAAGGAAGTAGATTCCGCTTATTTTTCATACTGCTGCATCTCGATACGATGCAAGAAATGAAAGCACCACAAATCATCGAAAATGCTCCAAGCAGCACGGTATCAAAATTGTTACCGTTAAAGCTCCAAATTTTTAATAATGAGGTAACTGAATTTTCATCTTTCATCGATTTATTTGACAGCCTGGTCTATAATAACGCGTCGCTGTCCAATATCGAAAAATTAAATTATCTTATCAGTTGTTGTACCGGGGAGTCTTTAAGAATCGTTAAATCTGTACCCATTTCGGGGATAATTTTATTATTTCCTATAACGCCTTGCGTGAGAGATTTAGCAATCCGCGTTTATTGGCAACTTTGCATTGGAAAGCAATGAAAGACTTTCTACCTTTAAAATCAGAAGACCCTAAGAAACTTAGGGCACTTATTGATTGTTTTTCGGAGAACCTTGCTGTTCTAACTAACTTAAAGTTTCCCACTGAACATTGGAACTTTATTCTGGTCGATTTGCTTTTAGAAAACTTGATCCGTTCACTAGAAAACGCTTCGAACTCCAATCGGATCCGAAGCAAATACCTAATTTCGAGGATTTGAGATATTTTTAACCCAACAATGTGCAGCGTTGAAACCTTTTCTTCAACCGCACCTGTTTCTTATTCGACGACTGTCCATACATCGCACACATCGGTGCCTAAGAAATCCTCAGCGTTTCAATTTAAACCAAAGGTTTCTTCTAACGTAGTTTCACTGGACACACCAAGTAGCTCCAGTGACTCAAATAATTCATTTTCGCACCATTGTCCTTCCTGCAAGGGCAATCACTTAATTTACAGATGTCAATCGTTTCTAAAGAAAACTCCGACAGAACGTTTCGACATTGTCAAACGCTTACGCCTTTGTTTAAATTGCTTACGAACAGACCATGCGTCCATGCAATGCAAATCTTATAATTCCTGTCGAACTTGCGCCAAGCCGCATCATACCTTGCTACATTTTGAATCGCAACCTGCTTCTAGCCGTTCAGCTGAACCGACCGCTACACACATGCATAAAAATGCCAATAGGACGCAGTCAGCCTCCTATTCCGGCAAATGTTTTGTCTTCACAGACGAATTCAAATCTTGGGGTTACTGTCTTACTCTCCACTGCTGTTGTGGAAGTTCAAGATCGTTCTGGTAGATACAAACCGATCAGGGTACTCTTAGATCCTGGTTCCCAAGCTAGCTTTATTCGAGACGATTGCGTGAGCAAACTTTGGCTTCCACGCATACGTTCTCAAGTTCCGATTTATGGACTTGGGCAGACAACTTCAGCAGTCAATAGAGGTGCCGTCAGCTGCACTATTCGCTCTATGTTAGACTCTGAAAATCTCTAGAAGTCACAACTTTTGTGCTTTCGTCAATATCTGGCAAATTACCTAGCGTTGAAGTTCCTAATAATTGGGAACACTTATGCGGCCTGCACTTTGCAGACCCGACCTGGAACTCTCCAGGAACTATTGACATGCTCCTTGGAGCAGATGTTTATCCGTTCATCATCAATGGCGGTGTTATACATGGCAAATTTCTTCAGCCTGCCGCCATAAATACAATTTTTGGTTGGACTATTATTGGTCCCACAAAAGCTTGCAGTCTGATACTGTCCAAGCATTTTTACTTCTGTAGAAGATCCTATCGACCAGACCCTAAGGCGGTTTTGGGAGATAGAAGAATTGCCATCCAAGCCTTATACTTCTCCAGAAGAAGAAAAGGCAGATTTGATTTTGAAAACACGTTTTCTCGTGACCCTAGCGGTCGTTTTATTGTTGCGTTACCGTTCAACGATACTTTGCCCGTTTTGATAATTGCTTTGAGATGGCTAAAAAGACTATTTTCGTTGGAGCGCAAATTGCATGCTCAACCGGAGCTACGCGCCCAATACAACAATTTCATGCAGGACTATCTTGATGCGGGTCATATGGCATTACTCGATTCTCCGCCCGTTGGGAACGATAATTATTTTTACCCCATCACCCTGTGTTTAAAGAGGAAGGTCATACTTCTAAAATTCGTGTGGTTTTGACGCCTCTGCAAAGGCTAAAAACAACGTGTCACTTAATGACACTCAACTGGCTGGACCTAGTCTCCAAAACGACATTTCGTCAATCTTACTGAAATTTCGTACTCATCGTTTCGTTTTTACTTGTGATGTTCGCCAAATGTATCGACAAATTTTGGTTACCGAAGAACATCGAAAGTTTCAATTAATTGTTTGGCGGTTCTCCGCAGAAGAACCCATCCAGACATATCAGCTTAATACAGTGACCTATGGTATTAAGTCATCGCCTTATCTAGCATTAAAGACTCTTCAGCAATTAGCCATTGACGAAGGCAAAGGTTTCCGTTAGCCGCTGAGGCTATACGGTCAAATCTATATATTGATGATTTCGTCGCCGGTGGAGATTCTATACAATCGGCCCGCGAAATTAAAGATCAACTTATCCGACTTTTACATTTGGCTGGTTTTGAACTTCGAAAATGGAGTTCTAATTCAGTTTCTATTTTGGAGGCATTCCGTCAGATTTTGCCAATATACTTCTCTCGATTTCGATTCTGACGAATCAATAAAAATATTAGGTCTTCAATGGTCACCTACAGAAGATATTTTCTCGTTTCGGGTTAAACCATTAAACCAAATATGTACAAAGCGCAACATACTTTCACAAGTTGCCAGAATATATGATCCATTAGGATTTTAGCCCCACTAACACTTTTGCAAAACGCCTAATCCAGCATCTGTGGATGTTAGGTTTAAATTGGGATGACATCCCACCAGCAGACATTTCGTCTCAATGGCAGCAATACCAAGAAGAGTTGCCGTTATTATCGTCATTAAAGTTACCACGTTGTTTACCCCTTCGGATCCTTTTACTTGTCATTTGCATGGGTTTTGCGATGCTAGCGAGGTAGGGTATGCAGCGGTAGTGTATTTCAGTTCATAAATCAAACTACTGGAGAAATAACTGTACAATTTGTAACCGCTAAAACCAAAGTAGCTCCAATTAAGCGCATTTCAATTCCACGTTTGGAATTATGTGCCGCCGTTTTATTAACCGATTTACTTTCTTTTACCATTCGGTCTTATCAAGGCTTGATTGACATCTCCGATGTTTCAGCGTGGAGTGATTCTACGGTCGCTCTCACTTGGATACGTTCTCCACCTTTTCGTTGGAAAACTTTTGTGGCAAACCGTGTTAGCCACATTCAAGAAATCATTGCACCTAGCCGATGGTTTTATATTAAATCTTCGCATAATCCGGCTGATCCTGCATCTCGGGGATTAATGCCAAGCGCGGTTATTTCATGTTCGCTATGGTGGGCGGGGCCTGAATGGCTTCACTACCCTAGTGACTCGTGGCCGCCTCAACCAACATTGTCAACCTCAATTGCTGAGGTAACTACGGAAAAGAAGATCCTAACATTTGTCGCTCAAACAGATCCAAACGTCATTGACATTTTACTAAGTCGCTTTTCATCGTTATATAAAATCCAAGGCATCGTGGCTTACATTTATAGATTTTCTAAACCCATGGCTCAACGTCATACGGGTCCCTTAACAGACATTGAACTACACAATGCTCTCATGATTATCGTTCGGCATGTACAAAATGTTACATTTTAAAGGAAATAGCTTCGATTAAGGCAAACCGTAAATTACCTAAAAGCTTGCGAAAACTTTCGCCATTTGTTGATCCACAAAACATCTTAAGAGTAGGTGGGCGCTTGACACATTCTTCGCTTTCCTATTCCGAAAAGTTTCCTGCGTTATTGCCTCAGCGGCACCGATTAACCGAACTTATCATTCTGTCAACTCATGAAAGGTATTGCCATCCCGGTGTTAATACCACAGCGTATCTTATCCAACAGAATTTCTGGATCCTTTCTATTAAACATTCAATCAGAAATTATTTATCATCCTGTCATAGATGTTTTCGTACCAAACCGGTCCTGGTAACTCCTCCTATGGGAGACCTACCGGCAGCACGTATTACCCAAATCAAACCGTTCAGTATTGTTGGTGTTGATTTTGCTGGCCCTCTTTAATAAAGGCTAACCGCCTGCGAGGCTCTAAAACTCTTAAGGCCTATATTTGTATTTTTGTTTGTTTTGCCACTAAGGCAGCACATATTGAACTTGTTTCGGATTTGTCGGCAGACGCGTTTCTTGCCGCTTTGCGACGATTTATAGCACGTCGAGGACGCTGTTCTCAAATATTTAGCGATTGCGGTACTAATTTTGTAGGTGCCTATCGTCAGCTTACGAGTTATCTGCATAGTGCAGTAACCTCAGAAAGGATAAAGTGGTCGTTTAATCCACCTAGCGCCCCTCACTTCGGTGGCTTGTGGGAAAGCGGTGTTAAGTCGGTAAAGACACACCTATCTCGCGTAATCGGCGAACAAAACTTACCTTTGAGGAACTGTACACAGTTCTTACACAAATTGAATCTGTGCTAAATTCAAGGCCACTCTGCGCTTTGAGTTCGGATCCAAATGACTTGCGTTGCCTAACACCAGGTCATTTCTAACTATGGAGCCTCTTTCTGCACCACCAGATGAGGACCATTTAACCAACGTTGTACCATTAAAAGCAGGTGGAAACTCCTGCAAAAACTCCACCAAGATTTTTGGGCTCGCTGGAGCCATGAGTACTTACATACTCTGAACCAGAAGGTTAAATGGCACTCTAAGGTAGGTGTCCGACAAGTGGAAAAGGACACTATTGTCCTCGTCAAGGACGACCAGCTTTCTCCACTTCAATGGAAGTTTGGTCGTATTATTAATACTTTTCCCGGTGCGGACGGTATTATACGTGTCGCTGAAGTCAAAACGGCACATGGCACACTAAAACGACCTTTGGTCAAACTAGCGCCGCTACCGGTATTTTAATTTTATTTTATGTTTAGATGTATATACACATTTTTACATGTATAGTAGTATATTATTTTACATATTTGCTTATTTACATATATATTTTATTTTTGCATAGTTGGTAATATCGCTCGCTGTAGTGCACCACCCTATCTTTCGTTACCTCCTTTCCTAGCAAGGTCAAATCCCATGTGATTTCCTTCACCCAACCTACTTCCTCCTTTTCAAAATTCTATGAATTTGGTGGGCGGTATGTTACGTCGTCATCGAACAATTCGGTATTTTGTGACAATAAATACTTTGTGCGTGCATCCTACAGTTTGAGTGAAACATTTTATATACCGGCAATAACAGTGCATAAAGGGACAGTCGTACTCGAGCCTTTAGAGAAGCAAGTCGCCTTCGAACCCTTGAAAGGGACGGTCGTATTAGAGCTTTCAAAGCGAGACCGACACCCGGTCGAGCGTGTTACTGGTTCTCCGTAAAAGCTTTTGTGCGTGAAAGTGTCTATTGCCCCCAGCGGCGCAGGACAAAGCTTTGTGCGTGAAAGTGTCTATTGCCCCCAGCGGCGCAAGACTTAAGGTATTTATACCCTTCCTTAATTAGTTGGTAGTTGTCTTTTTTTGTTATTACATAACCGCTCCACCATTATCGTTATTGCTATAAAAGCAATTGGTCCTTCATTATAATTTGCATATTTTTATCACACATTTATATCAACCTCCTTAATCACCATCAATCAATTAGGTTTATGCGTTTTTATAGTGTGAAGATTACGCTTTAATATATTATCATCATTAGGTTTTCAGTCCTGGAACTGGTTGGAAATGTACCTCTTCTGAGCTAACCTACACCATGCCTTGAAATTCCCACAATCTACATTGTTCACTGTCTATGTGCAATAGTCTAATCTAAATATACATTTACTTCTCTTTTTCCATTTTCCTGCCACTAATATATACAACACTATTCCCTCGTGCCTTAGAACGTGTCCTTTCATCATGTCACCCCTATTTTTTATTGTTTTCTACATATTTCTTTCTTCCCCTACCATTTCCAGTACCTCTTTGTTCTTAACTTGTCTATCCAGGATATCTTTACCATATGTCTGTAGCATCACATTTCAAAGGTTTCAATCATTTTCCTGTCCGCTTCTCCCACCGTTCATACAGTGCTGTTCATCACACATCTTTAAATAGTCTTTTCTTTGTTTCCATGTTTGTGTCTTCGAACACTTTTTCTTGTTAAATGCAACAGGGCATTGTGCTAATCTTTGTTTATATATCCTTTACACGTTTCTCATCTTGCGTAAATTGGTTTCCTAAGTAGCATAAATCCTCAACCTCTTGTACGTTCTCGTTTCCTATTTGGATTTTGGTTTTTGACTTATTTTCTCCTCCTTTACATACTAATAACTTAGTTTTATTTTTGTTAACTTTCATACTGTATCTCTCTATTAGTACCGCTATATCGTCTGCAAATTTGAACATACTAAATCCTTATATAATAATTGTAAATATTTTTTGCTTTTGATAGTATTCATTGCCTCTTCGAAATACAAGTTAAAAATTAATAGAGATAGCGCACAAGTCTCACTTCTTTCTTAATAATTATTTTTCTACGTTCCTGCTCTGATTTCATTACTGCTGTTTGCTCTCTGTATAAGCTATGTACTATCCGTTTATCCTTATACCTCATTCCTATGATTTTTAGTATTTCGAACTTTTTACCATTTTACATGTCGAATGGTTTTTCCAGATCTAAAAACCCTATATACACGCTTTTCCTTTTTTGTATTGTTTTCTCCATTATCATTATTAAAGCTGGACTCGCCTCTCATGTTTCTCTGTTTCTCCTAAACCCAAATTGATTTTCTTGCAGTACATCTCCAGCCCATTTTTCGATCCATCTATGTAAAATTTCAGTTAATATTTTTGATACGTGTGCTGTTAAACTTATTGTTCGAAAATTCTTCACATCTATCCCCACTTCTTTGGACACATCGCTTGTCTCATTCATATACTTGATGAGTTACAAGAGATGTTCTGTTACTGCTTGTCCAACAGCTTCTAGAGTTTTTGCTTGCAGCTTATTTGTACCGACACCTTATTTTTGAGACTCCTTAATGCTAGGTCAAACTCGTCTTTAAGTATAGGATACCCCAATTCATCCCTTTCAATGTCTTTTTCCTGTTCTAGGGCTTTTAGTTTCGGTCCTGTATATAAATTCCATTTATACACTTGCCGTCTATCCGCTTTCTCTACATTTTTTATAATAATGTCTCCCACGCCGTCTCGTATTTTAGCTATACGGCTTTATATCCCCCAAAATTGAGTCTAATTAGTTTGTATGCTTCTATTTCTATCTACCTCTTTGCATTTTTCCTTAATCTGTGGTCGTATAGCATTTGCGAATAATTTCTCATTCTATGGTTGAGTATCTTTGTTTCCCTGTTTCATCTGATCTGTTTTTGTATTTTTATCTTTCTTCTGTCAAATTCAGAATATCCTTTCTCATCCATGATTTTTTATTTTCTTTTTGTTTTTACTTTAGAATATCTCTGGTCGCAATGTCTAAGCTAGATTTTATGTTATTCCATTCTGCTACTTCCATGGTATCAGGATGTCTTCCATCAATTCGTTTGACTTTTTCTCAAATCTTTTGTAAGTATATTCATGTTTTAGTTGCTCATGGCCAAAGTGCTTTTTCCGTTCCTTTTTCAAATTTTTAAATTTAAGCGCGGCTTTCATAATTACTATGTTATGGTCAGTGCCTATATCTGCTTTAGGGTAGCTTCTATAATTTTTTACTTAATCTCTATATAGTTATCTAACAAGAATGCAATCTATTTGATATTTTCCTATGTCTCTTAGCATCTTCCACGTGTGTGGTCTTCTAGCATGATGTTGAACTAATGTATTTGCGATGGTTAAATTGCTTTGGTCGCAAAATTCTACAAGGCTATTTCTTCTGTCATTTCTTATTTCTAAACCAAATAAACCTACCACCGCTCTTTTCCTATCCTCACCTACTTGCATTAAAAACTTCTGCAATTTTTAAATGTTCATGCTTTTTTACGAATCTTAGTATGTCTTCAATATCTTTGTAGATCGTTTCTACCTCTACTTGTAAACTTGTATTGTTATCGTATTTATCGGTTTAGATTGTAATCTAACCATGAGTACTCTTTCGTTCTTTTGTAATTAGTTTCCTAGACATTGTCTTACATTTTTCCGCATAACTATCCTCACGCGCAAATTTCCTTCCTCTGATCCTATATGAATTGCCCTAAAGTCTTCGCTCCAAAAATCCCCCGCTTCTGGCTACCGAACTTTGCTAATACCTACTATGTTTAATGCTCACCTATTCATTTCAATTTTCAAATTCTCTAGTACACTTACAGACTCGCAAAAAGTTCCTGATTCTTCTTTTAAAAAACTTGCTGATCACATCCTCTGAAGTAGTCCCCTCCCTGAGATCTTTGGTATGCTGTGTACCTGGTAAGTTATGTGGTTGTTTGCTGTCACATTCTACATCGCAGTAATGTGTCGCAGAATGCCATACGGTCCCTCTATGGTTTGTGCCAAAAGTGCTGCTGCCCTCTTAAGGAACTATCTTAGATTTATTACTCGCTATAGACTCCACTTTGGTTAAATTTATAGTGCGGTACCGCAGTGAAAATACAACGGTCCCAATTTATATTTCCATACGGCTTTTATGCATGACAAGCGCGAAATACATTCTATAAAAAAACCTTTAATAACGTATTAGTAGGAAGCACGATTGCGAAACCAGCACTCGAAAATATAATGACAACAGAACCAAAAAACAATTTTCAATTTTATTTAAAATAGCAATGTTCAGGGAATTCTTGACTATCAAACACATATCTAGATAAGGAACCAGAAAGTATAATAAATGCGAACTCGTAAATTAAATAAAAGGATAAACTAAGTTGGTTGCCTAATTGAGCTATTACAAACTTGAAACCATGTAAGTTTAACGAATCCCAATATTTAAATAAATAAAAACTGAAATGGTCTTTAAATCAGGTAGGCTGTAAAATTTACAAGTACTAAATGGAACATAACAATCTGTAACCGATATTGGTGAATTCCACTACTAAACGTGTGCGTGCTTTTAAATAATAAGTACGTTGTCTAAATATGCTTATAAGGTTGTCTAAGCTTACTTTGTTTTATAATTACATGCGTGTCCCTATAACATTAATTCTACTGCATTTAACTAAAATTTCTAAAAATTCTCTCCTATATTTGGGTTAACTATGGTATGGAACATGCCTATTAATAATTCCATAAGCACTTACTTTTTACTCTAAAGCTTCCTTACAATGACATTTCCACACGCTATAAAAATTTAATGTTTATACTTATTATGCTTATTTTTTGTGGTTTTGAAATAATGTATGGATCTGAGTTACATTCAAATATGTGTTCAACAGAAATAAAACAAAGCTGTTATGGTTTTTAGGCTAATAACCCTTTATAAAACTAAAATTTTTTTTAAATGTTTTAATGAATACTACTATTCATAAAAGCAGAATATGCAGGGTATATCAATATTAATTTGTCTGTTTAAGATTAATCTTTTTTTGCATCTGCTTTTTTAACGTAACGCCAATGTGTTACAAATCTCAAGGTACTTTAACTCTCTTGCGTTTTGTTCATTTCCACCAAATCAATAAAATCATGACAAGTAATAATTTCAATCGTTCTGGATCCTATTTTGTTCGTTGCAATGTGTTATTACCAGCGGCTGTTCATTAAAACAAGGTAAACGTTTGTGTTGAAGTAACATAAACAATTCCCTTGAATCAATTTTTTGAAAAAATTAAAAATTATACAGCGGGGATTACTCTCATAAAATGTGTATTTTTTTAGTTTGATTATGTACTGAACTGGCATAATAGTGTACAATTTTTCTAAAGTTTTGTATTTGATAATTCTATGCATTCAAACATTATAAACTAAAGTCTGGTTTTTGCCCCACATCGTTGAATGGTGTACCTCCTTTATTTTAAATATTTATATTCCATATTGAATTACAGGGTATATAAATAATAGAGATGTTAATTGATTTACTTGTTATAATGTATAATCTGTTCCAACTGGCAATCACGAAAGCAACGCACCTGTAACTTTTACTACGTCAAATCTTTCGTTTGTTGTAGTTTTCTACATTATTATATTTTAGCCTTCAGGTACAGAAATAAATAAAATTTACCGGGCACTAGCTCGCTATTTGTTACCAAACATTGATCATCATTCTTTGGTGAAGATGCAATAACAGCAACTAAACGGATAATATATGCATTTTGTAGCCTTTCTTTTGCTCTAAATTTTCTATAAGTTAAGGAAAGAAGAAGTTTCTTTCTTATAACGCATACGTAGCAGGACATTAATATTGGATTCTCAATTTACGGACAAGTACCTGGTAGATTTGTGCTTAAATAAACAATTAGGGGTAACCAGTCATTACGTATACATTTACGCCCTATTACGTGTCCGTAATTAGAGATTCGCAGAAAATCAGATCTTGATTCGATTGTACACTAATTAATTGTATGCGTTCAGTGCTCGCAAAATCTAAGCAACTCCTAGAATTTGTTTCAAAAAACAGTTTTACGAATATTCGCAAATTGCATTTGTTTCAAAAAAGTAAGAGCTGTTTAAAGCTATAGGGAAAGATAGAATACAAAGCTAACGATTTAAGTACCGCTTTCTTTTTTCAGGATATAAAAACAGATTTCAATGAATTTAATTAATAGTTGCTCCTTTCTAATCCCATTTATAATTTACTTAACGTTTCACTAAATTACAGTGTACTTACAAAATTAACCCCAGTGTCCCCAATACTCTAAACGTTTAAAGTTTAACTGCTGGGTTATTATCCAGTGTTCAACTACCAGTTAATGATAGCAATATAAGCCCAAAAGAATTTAATTAGGTATCCAAATAATTGATTATTCAAAATTCATGTGATAATTAATTTTTGTCTAAATTCCTTGACACTTCTCCTACAGATCAATTGTCCATTATAGATTAAAATGGAAAGTTGAGTTAGGTATCAACTATCTATTAAACATTGAAAGGTTCGCCGTTAAAAAATATAGTAAAGATTATGACTGTAGTATGAATTACACGTAATCATTTAATAAACCACTTATAATCATGTTTGAATTCAGTGGTTTCCTACCAAACATTCCAATTACCGCCAACTGCACACTATTTAAAGGGTTGATTTTTTCCTCTTTCTACAAGCGCTCTTCTTTTGGAAGTGGGCAGCTGTAATAGTAATTTAACTGCTTTTATAATATTTTTCTTGCTACCGTTTCAATTTCATAGGATTTATACTGCAATATGTTTGATAAATATCATTATTTTGCAGTGACGGCTCGTTCCTATTAGAGTATGTATTGAGCATGTGCACGTAATAACAATTAAATAGTTGAGTAATATATGGCATTTGAACGTACAAAAAAGTTTTTCTCTTAAGAACTCATCACAGTAGCGGCCATCTTGAAATTTCTAAAGATCCAAATTTCTTTCCTATTAGGCGCCCAAATTAAAAACGGTTTTAATAAAAATAAAAATAAATTAAAAATTAAAAAAAATTTTTTGCCGATAATAGAACGATTTAAACAAAACCAGTAACGTTCCCAAATGTGTGAATAATTTTTATGAATTTTCACCAAAATTGCTCACTACAATTCACTTTATTTATCGAATAAATCAAATATTAATATTTTTTAGAAAAATGCACCTGCAATGTGCTGCCCTGGAAAAATTCAGAACTTCCATGTCACACTATGTAAAACAGAAATGGTTTGAATACATGCTATACAAAACAAAACACAACAAACATACAGGAAATGCTATACTCTTGAGATCAAACTGTCCTTATGTGGGGTTTCGACAATAGTCGTAATTGCTCGCAAATCTATTTATAACTATCATTACGGATATTATTTAGCGCCTTAGCAATTATAGAAATGAGTTGTTCTTGATAACCTTGGATTTATATAAATTTTTGTTGGGCTTCTTATTTAGTGAAGTATGTAATTGGTATTCCCCCAGTTTTGAGATAAATGATAATAAAAGACTGCATTGCAATAGTTTTCTATATTTTTTTAAAAGTTTTGAAATAACATACTATATAGTTGATGAAAACCTGGCTTGTAATATGGTGAAAGAATGAGTGTAGTCTAAGACTTGTAAAAAAGAATAAACAGGGAATTGTTTAATTTTTATGCCCAAGTTCAATTAATGTTTTCGGATAAATTTATAAAGCCACCAGTAATATTTCACTCGTCTTTAGGCTTGTGTAATAATAAGGAATAATGTGATAAAAATTTTTACGGTTAATTAGAATTTACAAACCATGTTTAGTTAAGTATTTTTTACCCTCAAACTTCTCTAATATACGTAAAATGTACTAAATAAGTATGTATTTTGTTCATTACGGTACAAATTCATCATTCCCAAACTCCGATACGCAATTGTGATGAAACAAAATTTGACAAGCTGCATGCAAAACGTAAATAAATAAAAGCAAAACAAACTTTGGACTACTAAAAAATGCAAAACATGCATTTTTATTCTACTAGAGGAATGTTTACTGTGTCCGAACCAGTACAATTTCAAATATGTAATAGCAATGTAAACATATTGAAAATTTGTATTTTATATTTATATCTATTTTTAATTGTAAAAAATTCACTAAAATAAAACATACTTGGCCGTTGCGGCCACTTTGTTTATTATTTCGTCGTTAGAAAATGATAAAGGAAACGAAGGTGTGATGAGAAAAGAAACCAACATTTGGAGCTTTTCACAAACTGCAATCAAAACCCACGACACTATACCTACTCATTTTTATTAGGAATACGTTTAAACCATTATTCTGTTTTTCCATTTATTGGCCAACTAATTAATGTAACAGCTTTATCAATTGCATATTAGAAATTATGCAAATGTAGGATTGCTAAATCTTATAATTTCTTGTTCCCTAATAATTGTTTTACATTAGATGTCGGAATTTGAAAGGTTTTCACTGGTTATAAATGTTAGAGAATATGTATAGTTAAAATATCTGTGAGGTTTATAACTGGACTAATAAGTACCACAGCACTGCCGTCTATATGTGCTCCCTGGTACTTCATAAACCAAGTAGGCGGAGTACTGAACTTTATATCTTTTTCTAATAAATATCTGCATCTCGACATTTCGTCCCTCCCTATGCTACCTCACCCCAACCCGCACTTTTACAGCAGATGGCAGGTAACCTGCTGTGAGTAAAATAAAATAAAAGAACCAGTGTGCTATCGATCCATACGGTCATTATCAATGATCTGGAACTGAAATACAAGTAAAAATACATACTTAAAAGGCTTACCTAAATACAGTTTAATTGACAGTTTAAAATTTCATAATTAGACATTTACACTACGAAGTAGCAGGATATGGTATACATAAAAATAAAATTGCATTTCTGTTCGAATTTTGTAGATAGCTTAAAACGACAATAGTCAGAGGAATAAAAATGGGGTGGAATAGACACTACTAAAACAAAATTCACTTAGTGTCAATTTATAGTCCTTAAACATTTTAATTTCGAGTGATATTTATTTTTAAATAATTTTCTTTTTGATATACATTAATACACAAGAAAATTGGAGTTATTGAATGTTGAAAATCAAAATCTAAACGCCTGCGCCTTCAAATTAAAACTAGAATACCGTGATATATGAAGTTTTTGTTTTTCGTTTTGCTATGTTTACAAAAGTGTTATGTTCCCTTTAAAAGTTATTATTATTTATGTTCAAGTTTAATAAATAGTTTACATCACGAATTTACAATTGTGAATCACTTACAAGGTACAACATCTGCAAGATCGAGTTATAAATATCCAATAGGTTATGGGCCCAGCTGCGTGTGTCCCACCGCGCATCTCAAAGGCAATCCGAAAGTGATTCTACTCGACTACAGTTTGTTCGACTTAGTAAACCTCCTCTGGCCGTTACAAAGTTCTCAGTCAAGAAGTAGTTTATTCGCTGTTTAAAGCAAACGTTTTTTAATCTCGGTAGTGACTAGTAACACCACGCAAGCTCTCGAAACTATTGTACGACTGGTGACTGTTTTACGGACCATGGATATGGACAAATTAAGAATATCCGTTTTGCAAGGCAAAGAAAATTGAACCGAATGGAAAACAGACATGATACTGTTATTCAAGTGCAAACGTCTCCATAATACCGTTCTAGTTACCTACAAAAGCAAGGTTCCTGTTCTCGCCGTTTTTCAAAAGCTAAAAGATGAGTATGAGGAAAATGATTTTACTACTCAATTAGTGATTGGAACGTCAGTAAATTCAGATCTATAAACCATGCTATCTACTTGTGAATCGGATTACCAAATGTAGGACAAACTTAATTCCACGTTTGAACTAAGAAGTGGTTAATCTTCTCGATGAGCTGTACACGAACTTTTTCAGTTACTCGAAAAACCCTGATCACGATATTGCCGCTCACATCCACCATCTTGAAAGTCGAAGATCAGGTCGAACAAACGTCAACGAAGGAGGTTATTCAAACGCTCGTTATCAATCGTATACTGAACACACTGCCAACGGAGTACTTCGAATTTAGAAATATGTGGGCATCTACTCCGAAAGAAGAACAAAATGTCCGAAGGCTGAAAGAAGGTCTCTGCCTAAGAAAAATTGCTCTCCAACATCAGACTAGAAGCAGTACGGAAGCTCACAACGCTCTAATTGCCAAATCGTTAAATGGCAACATGGCAATAAGCTTCAACAAAAAGTTAACTTCAGGCAAAAGTTCAACTCGCCTGCACGAGCATCAAGTTCCCGTTCAAGTTCAAGCATTCAATATCATGGATGTAATCGTTTTGGTCACATTTTAAGAGACTGCATAGACCCGAAAGGCAAGAAGAAGTTTGCAGATACTTTATGTAAGAAAAACGCCGAAAGTAATGTTTATCTTACGCTGAAGACTGTGACAATAATTTATTTCTATTTACGGCTGAATGTACTTTCACTGAATCTACATTATGTCACATGTCAAATGACAGTGACACAAGTCCAAACAAATCCGACACCGAACAACAGAGAATCCGAAATAGTTGGATATTCGACTCAGGTGCATCTCGCCATTTATGCAACAACCGCGAAGCATTCCAACAACTTGAGCTCTTACCCGTTGCCGGCCGTATTGGACTCGACGATTCAAGAATTATTTATGCATTTGCTAAAGGTGGCATTAATATTAGCTGCAAAGTAGGAAACAAAACCTATAAACACACAATCACCTATGCATAGTACGTTCCAGATATTACCTGAAATATTTTATCTGGTTATGCAGTAACTCGTAGAGGTCACGAAATTAGCCTCGAATGATGAAACTTGTATGATTGGCAAGATTAGAGACTGTATGTACGAACTAAAACTACAACAGTTGAAACCGTCAGGTAAATCGAAAAATAAGCCCGAATGCGAAAGCCTACTGCTGACCGAAAGTCAGCAACTTCAATTATGGCACGAATGACTTGCACACCAAAACAACAAACACGTAAAGAAGTTTCTAAATCCCAAAGGCATCAAAGTTGAAGATGATCATGAACTCTGTGAAGGCTGCATTTACGGAAAACATCATCGCGAAAGTTACAAAACTCGATCAGTACGGGCCACCAAGGTTGGTGAAATAATTAATACTGATATTTGTGGACCAATACAGGAACCATCTATGAATGGATCACGATAGTACGTCAAATTCAAAGATTACTCGAAATTTCGCACTCTATACTTCATCAAGCATAAATCGGAAGTTGTTGAGAAAACCTGAATCTTTATTCAGTTCGCCAAAACTGGTGGTCACGTAATTAAGACTATGATGTCCGATGGTGGTACGGAATATAACAACGAACAGTATTTCGAATGACTGAAAGCTATACCCCGCAATAAAAAGGATCCGCCGAACGTGATAATCGAACCATATGTGAAGCCGTCCGCTCGATGCTACAAGCTATAGATATGCCTGAACAATTCTAAGCTGAAGCGTGTAATACAGCTATCTACGTATTAAACCGTATAGGTCCAACGCAAGTAAAGGACAAACCCCGTTTGAACTCTGGTTTAATCGTAAAGCACCGTTCAAGCATCTCAAAGGTTTCGGAACTGAATGCTACGTTTACCTTCCCGATCAACTACCCAAGAAATGGGATCCAAAATCGAAAAAGGTATACTTCTTGGCTACAACAATCGATCAAAAGGAATACATCGAACGAATATTAACCAATTTTCGAATGTTACATTGCAAATCCCGTATCAACCCCTATCGGATAATGCAGTTTAAGCCGAAATCTTAATTCCAAACTTACGCAAGCTCCTTACCGCAAAATTCTCGGAAGTCTGATGTACCTAGCTTGCTCTTCTCGTCCTGACATCGTTTGCTGTCAATTAATGGACTAAATTCGCATCTAACTCAACAGAAGAAGATTGGTCTGGCGTTAAGCAAATACTACGCTATCTAGCAGGTGCAAAAGAACTCAAACTCGTCTACCAACTTAACCATAATCAGTTAGAATTGTTTAGTGACGTTGATTTTGCTAGTAGTGCTGATCGAAAATCTACAACAGGTACTATGTTCAAGTACGGTGGTGCTGCAATTTCATGGATGAGCAAACAACAAACAAACATTGCTCAGTCTACTATGGAAGCTGAACTACTCGCGTGCAATGAAGCATCCAAACACGCTGTATGGATAAACAGATTATTTTCCGAAGTTGTTGGCAACTCCGAAACACCAATAATCAGTGTCGACAATGAAAGGTTATCAATGTTATATACAATCCCGAACTGCACAAAAGCACTAAGCATATTAAGCAACGCTATCTCTTAGTTCGTGATTACGTTCAACAAGGTCAGTTGAAAATCAGCTACATACCGACTAAGGATCAAGCAACTAATGGACTTACTAAGCCGCTGAAAAGAAACAGTCTTGATTACGAAAGGAACTTAATAGGACTAGCTTAACAAGATTTTTTATCCAACTATTGGTTCTTTCACTCTTAAATTATTTAAATTTTGTAGGGAAGTGTTGGAAATCAAAATCTAAACGCCTGTGCCTTCAAATTAAAACTAGAATATGAAGTTTTTGTTTTGTTTTGACATGTTTACCAAAGTGGTATGTTTCCTTTAAAAGTTATTATTATATATGTTCAAGTTTAATGAATAGATTACTTCACGAATTTGCAATTGTGAATCACTTACAAGGTACACCATCTGTAAGCTTGATTTGTAAATATCAAATCATGAACATAAAAATTGAAGTATTCAGTTTTTATATCAAATTTAATTGGAATTAATAGCGGTAAAATTTTGAATATCTCACTCTCGATTTGTAAAATTGATGACATTTTGTGCCCATGTAAAAAAGGAAATATTTCGGAACAGTGGATCCAATACGATTCTTGCTCGTGTTGGTACCACTCCCTCTGTGCGGGATTTTAGGATCATGAGGTCATTACGCTAGGCTTATCTGGGAAACCCTGGCTCTGCCCTAATTGCGAATCAATATCCAACTCGCAACAGCAATATCAGCGTCATTCTCTGAAAAGCTTTCTTGTCCCCACTGTCCAGACTCCTTTTATCAAAAACAATATAATGGTCAAAGTTTTTTAAAAATTCACATAGGCAAGGCTCGCCGTGATTTGAGGGAAATTAAAGTCGCTGCACCGACATTTGAGTCAGTAATAAAACAAATTGTAGAGAAGAAGATCTCCATCAAAGTACTTAAACGAATCCCAAAAGGAGCAAGATTCTCTGCTGCTTTAAAACTTGGTACCGTCTTAGACAATTGTACCAAGGAGAACAATCTACAATCTTGGAGCTCTCTCTTCAATTTTGTTTTCACATGTCTGTGTGTGCCCCAATTCTCCAAGAAGAAATCTTTGGCAAGACCAGTGAAGGAGAATATTAACGGTACCGAAAACAGCTATATCACGCTGAAAATTAAAAACATTTACGGACTTGTCAAACAGTAGTTTCAAAAGTTAGATTGTCGCGTTGTCCGAAGCGTTGTCGCCAGTCAATCAGGATACTTAAGAGAAGCTTTTGGATAAACACCCCTCTGCCTCTTCTGCCTTGAATTATCCAAGTCCAACAATTTCAGATTGTATCGAAATCTTTGGGGTAACCAAAACAGAGGTCATAGAAGCCATCCTCGTTTCCTGCAACGGATCTGGATCAGGAATTGACGGTATTTGGTCGTAACATTTAAAGGACCTATTAGGGACTGGTAACGGTGATGTTGGATCTCGCTTACTCACTTCACTTACCAATTTTTGTAATCTCCTTCTTGCTGGAAAGGTAAATGAAACAATTACCCCAATATTATATGGTGCTAGTCTCTGCTTCCTCAACAAAAAAGATGGAGGAATTTGCTCCATTGCAGTAGGAATGACATTACGCAGCAAAAGAAGGGTTTTTAGCTGTTTGTGGAGACAACCACAAAATTAAGACTACGTCGACTAGGTTTTGGCACCAGGAGTGACTGCGAAGCAAAATTTCATTCAACTCGGACTTTCCTAGAACTTCACAATGATACCAACAAAATGTTACTGAAAATAGATTTTAAAAAATGCGTTTAACTCGGTTCACCGGGATAAACCTCTCCACAGTGTAAAGATTATGACACCAGAGCTTTTTCCGTTCATCTGGTAAGCTTACGCACAACCCTCTCTTCTTACTTTTGGTTGCTTGACAATTCCGTTGGAGACTGATTGCCAACAAGGAGACCTGGGAGGTCCTTTACTTTTTTGCATGTCAATTCAGTCAGTTATTGAGAATATGATTTCCGATTTTGTCATGTTCTATTTAGACAATGGCACATTAGGAGGTGATCCAAAAGATGTGCTCCATGATATTTCAACGATCATTGCTGATTGTGAAAAGTTTGGTTTAGCCGTTAATCTTGCTAAATGCGAATTATACTTTCCTGGAGAAATTGACCAATCTATTTAACAATGCTTCGATAATTTGTCACTGCGAATTAAATGTTTAACCGATGTGACTCTCCTTGGAGCTCCCATTACACAGAGATCATGCGCAGCTGTGTATGATAATAAGCTCATTGAGATTGGGTCTCGTTTTTGGCCGATGAAAGGAGCTCAAGAATCTTCATATCGCTTATTACTTTCGACGTCATTGTTTTGCTGTGTCTAACTTATTTGAGGAGGACATTGCTTTGTTGGCTTTCCAATTCCTTTGTTAGAGAAATGGATATGAAGTGTAAGTTAACTTTGGAAACTCTAATCAACTGCTCTTTGTCATCTGACCAATATCCGCTTGCTTTTCTTCCTATATGTTTTAGAGGAACCGGTGTCAGACGAATACATGATCTAATTTTACCCACCTTCATATCTTCAGTTTATGGTGTCTGGAATCTCGTCAATTCGGTGTTAAACTTACCTAGTACAGACATATATTAAGGAAGCAATGGAAAATTGGACAATACTAAATCCGAATTCAGTTCCCTCGCCAATTCCTTCAGTCCAACGTTTGTGGGATAACATTAACTTGTCGCGTCTAATGAAAGATATACAACAACAATCTAAAGGTCAGAAAGCAATTAGTCTTGCCTTAAAAAATCGGAATCCAACCATGTTGGTGGCACTACCTTCGCGGACGCTTTTAGATAATAATTCATTACGAATTTCAATTGAACTTTGGTTAGGCTGTAAGTTATGTACACAACACACATGTGTATGTGGTGAAAAAGTTGATAATTATGGACACCATGGCCTAAAATGTACGAAGAGTGCTGGACGACACTACAGACATCAAGAAATCAATAATATCATAATGCACAGTCTGAGTTCTGTCAAAATCCCGAACCGATTGGAGCCACCTGAAATTTTTAGAGAAGACGAGAAACGGGCTGATGGAATAACATTAATTCCTAGACAAATAGACAATGCGTTTTATAGGATGCTACTGTGTCTGATTCGCTTGCCCCGTTATACATTGACATTTCTTCAAGGGAAGCCGGTGTAGTAGCAAAGAACGTTGCTTCTGCGAAAGTCAGCAGTTATATCTCAGTGCGAGATCACCATTTAATTTTTCCATTCGCTGTTGAAACACTGGGGCCCTGGTGCGATGATGCCGTGAATTTCATAAACAAACTCTGAGGATTGTTGGCTGTACATGCTGGTGATTCGAGATCTCGTTCATACTTAACCAACGGATTGGTATAACTGTTCAAAGAGGAAATGCAATCTCGGCCATGGGAAGTTTTTCCTTACTCTGGATTGTTTTTGAATATTTTTTATATAAGTTTGTCGTTTTCAATTTGTATTTGTGGTATGTTGTTCACGAATAAATATTTTGTTTTTAAAATAGAGTGAAAGATCGTTGTTGTCAGGGGTTTTAAATTATAATATGAATATTATATATATATATATATATATATATATATATTGTAGTGGTTTTAAAGGAATAAATTTGGTGGTCAACGATGCAATTTCAAATACCCTGTATAGAGGAAGGAACATAATATTTACGGGCAAAATTAATTTTATTTATTTAATTTAAATAAATGAGTATTGACATAATTGTATAATTACGGATTAAAAGTTAATAGGTTCATAAAGAAAATTAACTTTATAAGCCACTGGAAATTAATTATTAATTTAATGTAGTTTAATTTAAGGGGTTATAACGTCAGAAAATGCAGCAGAGCATGTAAAATCAATAAATCCAAGGCGAATAGCTTTCGTTGTAACAAACAAATATATCGGTTGGGTTGAATACCATGAAACGTAAACCCGAGAATTGTTATTTTAAACGTTCGTTAATTGTACACCTGCATGTTTTGAAAAGTCGACTTCTATGTATTTTGGAGCATAACAAGACAAGTTTCAAAGAATATTGTTCAACCGACAGTCGCAAAGCACGTACTCATCCACGTGGACGCGGGCAGCTATATCGATTTTCTACCACACAAGCAAGGTTAGAATGCGACATCAAATATGCATAAGACGGGAATAGAGATATCACAGGCGGGGTTTTAAGACGTCACTGAAATGTATGATTGGTCGAAATAGTTAGTTTGAGAATACACAAGCACGCGACAGGTGGTTGTGATAGTTTTGTTGAAATAGCGTGTGACGCGAGGATATTTCTAGAAGCTTAAAACGGTTAGACAAAATTTGGAGAAATATAATTTTACAATTAGGTATTTCGGGCAAAGTGTGGCCAAAGGGGCCTAACTGGATGATATAAATGCGGGAACTAAATTAATAAGGGTCTTTTTATTTTTTAATCTTGCATCGCATAACGACATACAAAAAGCGACTGACGAAGCTTGTAAGTATTAAAATTATTAAACATCAGTATTAAATTGGTTGTGACCTTATACTTTGAGACGCGGTTAGTGTCGAGTTTATTTAAATTTAATTGAGGTTTAACGAATACAAGCTCGTAAATTAAAAATGCGATAATAAACAAGTGTAATATACATGGATTTGGATATTAAAATTGATATTCGATGGGTAGCAGGAAGCGCAACTTAGATTGTGGTCATCTTTAAAACATCTTGTGGGGCCGCACGGAAAACCAATTGGCCGAGGGGTTCAGGAACATAATACATCGTCAATGGAGATGAAATCTTCAAGTTTTTCTAGGTAACGCATTTGAATTTGCTGTTTTTTTTGTTATTAACTGTTAAAATTGTGATGTGTGAGAGTGAACTTTAATGGGTATTTTGTGGTATTTTACGTATTGAAAAGGATACATATAGCTGACTATTAATATGGTGTTTTGAATATAAAACAAAAGGTGTACGTAAAGCTTATTGAATTGCTTGATGAATTTAAATTTAATTGTTAAGAGTACATGGTTTTTTTTTAAGTTTGTAGTAATAGTATGCAAAGTGGAAAGCATACATTTATAAACTGGGTTATTATGAGCTCACCATATTCCAGTGTAGTAATACAAAGAGAAGGTATTATTTAGGGCCCATTTACTCCTGTTGCTTTAAATGTGTTAGAAATTTCAATTTTAAAAACAACGACTTGACAAAGGTAGCATTTATTGAGGTGTAACTTGAGCACCGAACTGTAAATAACTATGAATATTATTATTTGTAAATAGTGGTTAATAAATATTGTATGATTGTTGTATTATTTTGTGATTTTATTTGAATGGTGTGTGAACGGTAAATAAAATGAGAGTAAATTTATTTATACGAGAAGAAGCCCAGCTGAGCTAGCCAGGGAAGCGGCGGAAGAAATTAATTTGATAGAGCAGAAAGCGGGTAAGGAAAATTTTGTGAAAGTTTTATATTTTTGAAAATTAAAATTTTTTTGTAAACTGGCGAGGTACTAGAGCATGAGCTCGAACGATTTTTAAGAAGTTCCAGAAGCTGACCAGAAGGTTCCACGGCAATTTATGACGGCCTAACATTGGGCTCGAATGTTTTTACTTTGGCGAGGTCTTTATAGGCTAACACGGCAGAATATATATATATATATATATATATATATATATATATATTCAGTTTCATTTATAGGCTGTTTATAAAGGCGTACTCTTTTATTCCATCTGAATTTTCAGTATATTTGTACTCTTGGTCACAGATTAAATAGTTGAGATTGTGTAATTACTGGCATGTGTAACAGGAAACATTTTAAAAACTATTTAGAACAATTACAAAATTGACAGTTTCTGACAAATGACATATAAATTAAAACATTTGTATATAAACATGCAAACTAAACTAGAGACTCTAGAGACTCTAGTTTAGTTTGCATGTTTATATACAAATGTTTTAATTTATATGTCATTTGTCAGAAACTGTCAATTTTGTAATTGTTCTAAATAGTTTTTTAAAAATGTTTCCTGTTACACATGCCAGTAATTACACAATCTCAACTATTTAATCTGTGACCAAGAGTACAAATATACTCGAAAATTCAGATGGAATAAAAAGAGTACGCCTTTTATTATTTTTTTAAACAGGACCTATAACCCATAGAAGAAAAACTGAATAGTATTAAACCAGAGGTCGTTAATTCTAACTATATATATATATATATATATATATATATATATATATATTGTTGTGGATTCAAAGGATTAAACTTGGGGTAAACAATAACATTTCAACCACCCTGTATAGAGAAAAGAACAAATTATTTACGCGCAAAATTTATTTGATTCATTTAGGGAGAACGGACAAGTATTGACGTATTTTTATAATTAATGATTGAAAGGTTAAAAGTACATAAAGAAAAACAGTTTTAAAACAAATAGAATACGCATAATTAACTATAATTTATTGTTCCAACACGTAAAGGCATAAGAAAACCCACTAGGGTAAGAAAATCAATAATTCCAAGGCAAAAGTTTTCTTAGTAACAAGCAAACGTCAGTTGTATCGGATACGACGAAATATAAAATTTAAGAATTGTTGTGGTAAACGGTCGATATTTAACAAACACCTGCGTCTTTAAAAAAGGTTACATTCGTCGAGATTATAAGCATATTAAGACAAGATTTCATAGAAAATATTTTCAACCGTAAGTTTGGTTTGAATAACAAGCTAACAAAGTTCTTAAAGAGCATGGGAAATGCGCGATCGGATATATACTACAGATAGAGACAGTTATAATAGCATTGATATTGAAAACGCACGTACTAATACACGTGGAGTGGAGTTGAGCTGTCAACAATATCGATTTTCTATAACTCAAGTGGGGTTTTAAACGCGACAGCAGACATCCATCAGACAGAGACAAAGATAGTACAGGCGGAGTTTTATGACGACAGGTATATTATCATTGGCCAAGAACCGACAGTTTCTCAAATGTAGACAAACGCGACAGGTGGGAGCGATTTCGCATACGTGCGGAACGTGGACGGAGTAAATTTCAGGAATTTTCAACACGGTTGTATCAAAATTTGTACGATCTAAATTTGAAAATAAGCTTTTCACGTGAAGTGTGTCCGGGGGTAGCATTTTGAACTAATATAAATACTGAACGGAAATTATTCAGGGTTTCTTTGTCTTCTCGTCGCTTTTATACTATTTTACTACAGTAGACCAACATTATAGTAGAGTTTTTGTTATGTGAGTATTAGATATGTTCATAAAACAGTCAATATATAGCTAGCACGTTTAAATTATTAGTAGTGGCTTTCTATTTATTAACGCAAAATACGAGTAGTGTATATTAAATTAATAGAGGTCTGGCTACTACTATACTAAGCTACAAAATCAATAAATGGAAGTATAATATACGTGGGGTTAGCTTCACAAACAATCAGAATTGTATGCTGTTTTGGAATGGTACTTTGAAACGAGGCGCTTCGCTCGCAATTGGGATTATTGTCTGTGAATAGTTGTGTATCACAGCGCATGGTCACAAGGGATTCTGGTGATAGTCGTCGAAGGAATGGAAGCCTGAAGCATTCTTCAGGTAATTTATTTCAAATTTCTGTTATCTGATAAACTTTTGTAAAATGTTGGTGCTGTGTGGGTGAATTTTGAGGTTTATTTATGGTTATATAAACTTATTGGAAAAGGTACATGTACTGGACAATTTATTGGGGTTATTTAAATATTGAAAAAGGGTGTATTTAAAACTTACTAAATTTTATTCTGAATATAAATTAGATTGTAAAGGGTAAACGGGTCTATAACTTTTGTATTAATTTATGCAAGGTAAAAGGCATATACATAATAAACTGAGTTATCATGAGCTCACCATACTCCAGTGTTCAGTCAATGTAGGGTAATATGTGGGGCCCTTCTACTCATATCTCATTAAATTTGTTTGCAAATAAGTAAAATCAAGAATTTTAAAACATATCACATTTTGAATTTGTAATTAGTGTATAGACTAACTCTATACTTCATCAGCGGTCTTATTTATACCCTGAATTATATAGATGATTCATACTCTGGTATGTGCCCGAACACTCTCGATTCCTGGAGATTGCACTTGGGTTATGTAGCTTGTGTGTTTGACGGGTTGCCTAATAGTAGTTCGTAACACTGCCCCTTCTTTAAAACCGTTACGTCCCGTAACTGTAAAAACATTTTGACGCCAATTCGATGACTGATGACCGTATCGGCAGCTATCTCCTCTGGTGCATCCACTACGTCGTTGGAAATAACAGTCAATACTCTTTTTTTTGGTCTTGATAGGCAACCGGTTGATAGCAACAAACAAGGATCTGGACGTTGGTTCCCTGGAAAATTACTTCTAGCATATTTCGGACTATTCTCCAATCTAAGCGATCCAGTCCACAGCTTAGCTTGGGCACCGCTACTCTCGTTACTCCATTTTCCATCATCTGAGCTTTAAGATTCAGCAAAGCCTTCCACAGATGTCCGTAACTAGGTCTCTGCCATGAAGAATTTTTGGTGACCAGATAGTAACATCGAGAAGAAGCGCCCACGGGTCGTTCTTCCGGGGGTCGAAGCGGGGATGAAGGCGGAAGAGCTGGTGCGGTTGATCGCGTGCCAGAATCCCCGCTTCGGCGATTTGAAGATTGAAGACCACCTGAGGGAGAAATTTAGGTTTGGAGGAAAGGGCCCTAGGGATCCCTTCGTCAACGTAATCTTCGAAGTGACCCCCACACTTCGGAGACGTATATTAGCTGACGCTATAAACCTCAGGTGGCGAAGAGTCTGGGCCCGGGACCACTTCTCGATGACCCAGTGCTACAGGTGCTACGAGTACGGCCATAGATCGATGGAGTGCAGGGAGAAGGTACAGTGGTGCGGTAACTGTGCCGAAGTCGGTCACGAGTTCAAGAATTGCCGGAGGGCAGACCCCTGCTGTGTGGTTTGCGCTAGGGCAAACGACAGAACTGGCGGTGGCGCGAAGGTCGATACGCGCCACGACGCCAAGTCGAGTAGATGCCCCACGATGCTGAGATTGAAGAACGCAATCACACGCAACATCGATTATGGACCGTGAAGAAAAAGATAGATTTAAAAGAAGCAAGAAGATTAAATTCGCGCAACTAAATCTCGGGAAAGGAAAAGGGGCTACAAATAACTTCGTAAAGATATTCAGCGAAAATAATATCGACATCGGGCTTATACAGGAACCGCACCTGTATAGCCACAAAATAACAGGTTTTGGGAAGGGGGTTACCGTTTTAAACGCAAACAGCGAACGACCGCGTAGCGGGATAATAATAAATAACGGGACGTGCGCCGGAATAATCCTAAACAATCTGTCGAATGAGTTCATAACCACCGCAGAAATAAAAACGGGATTGCATACGTTTTACGTGATAAGCACTTACCTTCCGCCGATCGATTCCGGCGAGAGAATCCTCAAACAGAGGACTTAATAAATCAAATTGAAGGAATCCTTCGTAAAATCGGTAGAAATAGAAATTTAATTATCGCGGGAGACTTTAATGCTAAGTCGCCATTATGGGGCAGCCCTATCGAAGACGATAGAGGCTCGCAGGTTGCTGATCTTTTTACGGGATGGGACCTTAGTGTGATAAACACTAATGATTCACCTACGTTTGAGACGCATAGAGGCAGCAGTTTTATAGATATTACTGCAGTCTCGCACGAAATGTTAGAAACGATTTGTAATTGGAAACTAAGGTCGGACGAGGAAACGCTCTCTGACCATAAATTAATAACATGGGACGTTGAAACCAAAACAAGCGCAAACGAGCAGCTAACTATATTTCCGCGGTTCTGTAATAAAAAAGCAAATTGGGAGCGGTTTAAAGAAAAATTTGGCGAAAGTATCCCTGCGCTCGAAAATGAGCTATTTAACTGCCGAGAGGCAGACGAAGTAGAAACACTCGCGAAAAAATTGAACGACGCGGTGGTAAACGCGTCGTCGTATTCCATGTCGCAAAAGAAAACATTTAAAGACAGCGTACCCTGGTGGACCCGGGAACTAACAACCAAGCGGGTAATCGGATAATCCCGAGGGGGATGAAGGGTCGCACGATTTAATACGTCGGGAAGCTGCAAAGGCGCAAGGAACAGGTGCCAATAAGGCGATCCTAGTTCACGAGGTCGTCAGGGCTCTTAGGAGGATGAACCCTAAGAAGGCACCGGGGCATGATGGAATCACTTCAGACGCAGCTCTGCAGGCGTGCCTGTTAGCCCCGTGTGTCTTTGTTGGGTTGTTTAATCTTTGTTTAGAAAGGGGCGTTTTTCCGCGTTGCTGGAAAATCCAGAATGTGAAAATTATACCCAAACCTAAAAAGGCGGATGCGTCAGATCCGGGCAGCTATCGTCCAATTAGCTTGCTACCGGTGCTGGGGAAAGTTTTAGATCGCGTTATGACTACGCGTGTTGAACACCTAGTGCGAGACAGCGGCGGTTTTAATAACCGACAGTTTGGTTTCGTGGAGGGCAAGTCGACTATCGACGCGTTAGAGTTCGTTGTCGGGGAAATCAAGCAGGCAAGAGATGCCAAAGAGTACTGTGTCGTTGTTGCTTTGGACATTTCAGGAGCATTTGATGCTGCCTGGTGGCCATTAATCGTTTGCGAGTTAGATCGTAGGGGTTGTCCGCGAAACTTGATGTCTTTGGTCAAGAGCTATTTCTCGGGCGATTAGCACAGGTTGAAATTCCGGGTGAAGTTCTGTCGCGTGAGGTGGAAAGGGATGCCCGCAAGGGTCATGTTCTGGTCCCACATTTTGAAGTTGTTGTATGAGAGCATCTTTAGGGTCAAGTTGCCCGCAGGATGCTCAATCGTTGGGTTTGCAGATGACACACTTTTAATTGTAAGATCGAGATTGTTAATGGATATGCGCACAAAACCGAACGAGGCGCTTAATAAATTGCACGAATGGTCGCAGGCGGTAAAATTAAAATTTAACACGGCGAAGTCAGAGGCGCTTTATTTCGGCACGAAACCAGGACAGAGACCTCCTAGGTTAGAGCTAGGAGGGAGAAAATCCGTTTAAAGATTGTATTACCTACCTCGGCGTCAAGATCGACAATAAATTAAATTGGAAAGCGCACGTACAATACGTAAAAAGTAAGGGCGGCGAAATATCAAATAAAATGATGGCGGCGGCTAAAATAAAGTGGGGTTTCAGGGGCGAATCGCTGAGGACGGTTTATGCCGGAGCAATTGAGCCGGCAATACTGTATGCAGCTTCTGTCTTTAATCAAAAGAAAGCTGCGCGAAAAATCAATTCGACAATGGGAAGAGAGGTGGAACAACGCTGCCACGGGCAGGTTGACCCACAAATTCATACCGAGCATAGAAGCCAGAGGTAAGATTGAGGTTAAGCTCGATCACAAAATGGTGCAGTTGATAACAGGGCACGGCGCCCTGAAGGCGTATTTACAAAGGTTCGGTCTAACCAACAGCGACCGCTGCGAATGCGGTGAGGGCGCGGAAAGCGCAGAGCACGTGCTCTTCGACTGCCCGCTTGAGGCGGGAAATCGAGGGTTGGCTGATAGCAAACTAGCTATCCTAGGTCTGGCATGGCCAAACAGCCTAGAGGAAGTCGGGGAAGTGGTTAACCAGAAGGCGTTCTGGACAGCCTTAAAAGAATTCGCGGGAAGGGTCGCGAGATTAGACAATCAATGACGACCGCGTGTAAAAATTCGGTGGGGTTGGTGGGAGGATTGAAAAATTTTATATTGACTTGGCGTGAGTAAGGATACGAGCATAACCAAAACCTGATATTTAAAAAAAAAAAAAAAAGATAATTATACCAAAATGTCCAATATGCACGAGAAACCCCACTCCATTAATACAATCACTGCCTATCTTCATAATTATGTGCGGAAAATCGGGAATAAATAATACCAAATAAACAATAACAAATAAATCATAAACCCTCATTAAATTAAATCAATAAAGTAAACAAGGATAATAAAACAGAGCGCAACCGCGCATCCCCCCGGACTTGAAAGTGAAGTGATAGTGATAGTGATTGTGATCCCCAAGAACATTTAGTGCATACCCACCAGGACTTTAGCAGTGCACCCGTCCCACCTTTAGAAGTAAGTTACAGACGACCAGATCTTCGGATGCTGGAGAATTTTATTATCGAGGTAAGACTTAAATTGTGGCGGCTGTACTCGCACAAGCATTGATTTACATTAATTAGTAGTTTTGAAATAATTTAAGAAGCACGTTTGGTGTGTAAAGGCGCTAGCCGACATAATGCTTGTGCGAGTGCACCTGATAAATAGGGTGATGCTTTTGCTATTTTGTGCACTGCTATATGCTTAACGCTTAACGCTTATTAAACATTTATTTATATATTTACATAATTATATTTATTTATATTTTATATTTACACTTTATATTTATTTATATATAGCATGTATTATGTGGCTTATTTCTTTTGTTTGACGTTCTGTCGCCATTTTGGTTGCAGTATATATTTGGGAAGGACGAGCAGAATTGCGAAGATTGTAATCATAATGTAAATCAGTTAGGGAACGATAGGGAAAGCTAGGGATGGATTTAAATTAGTTAGCTAGATTTGGATAGTTTTAAGACGACCCTTCAAGTCGCACTGGTAAGCAGAACCGGCGTCTGCTATCCGGTATTACGAATCCCTCCCCCTCTCATTTTTGCTTGTTGATCGGGTGCACTCGAAAGTCAGCGCTAGGGATACCATTATTTACAACCCTGTTTTTAGTTTTTGTTTTGTTTTTGTTCCAGTTTTTGTCAGATTTTTAGGTTTGTTAGATTGTTAGAGTTTGTTAGGTTTGTTAGATTTTTAGGTTTGTTAGATTTTTATTTAGTTTTTATTTAGGGTGAATCAACTATGAAGTAAGAATAAATTAGGAGCACGACTATTTTTCGCGTTTAAACCCAATGTAGTACCTCCGGGTGGAGCATTGGGGACGTGGCCGCAAGTATAGCGGCCCTAATTCAAATTATAATGACCAGATAGTAAACAACGATTTCTATCCTGAAGAACCAAAGCTTTTCCTACAGTTGGCGGCTGTTATACTAATTCATCCACACATCCAAACTTTTTCTAAAACACAATAGCTATCCCTCTTGACATTGTAACGTATACTTCAGGCACTCGCTAATAAGTATACGAAATAAAAATAAAGTTTGGTATATTCGTTAGTTGGCTCCGATCAATTTAGGAATCCCAAAGGAAATCATCCCTGAACGGTTAGCGTAGAATATGGTGCAATTTCCGAACTAGCAACAGTAGTGGGCCGTGGGTAGTTGATGGTTAGTGCTGAAAATACGAGGGGCGACAATTGCAATAATAGGCCACTAAACACCATACCTTAAGAGAAAACAACTTAGTCCCTGCAATCAAACTTAATTGTCCCTGATACTATAAATGTTCAAGTAGATCCGACTCAATCAAAACACAATTATATATCCAATTATTATACCTATATTCATGAATCAATATATATATATGCTGACAAAAAAAAATATTTACACTCCCAATCAACTTGGCTTGAGCCCAAAATCACATTTAATTAACACTAAAAATATATTTACTGAGAGCAGAGAAATTATTCAAGGAGTACACAAGGAGTGCACTATGAATGTATTAATCAAGATTAATGTAGCTATTATTATTCAGGGGTAGTGCACTTTCCCTTGTATGTTAGGCAATATGTCAATCCGGTTTGCGACCCCGATATCAGGTTATAATATTGTTATACAATTTCGAATGGACCTGCACCTTGCCGAAGTTCTAGATTACTAGAACAGGTGAAATGGTTTGCGTGTTCTAATGAGCTAAAGAGCCAAACTACAGGTCCAACCAAAGTAGTAGGGTCGTTAGTGAGGAACCAGACAAAGACAGGTCCCCGAAAGAGGGCAGCGGCTCTTTCTGTACTTAGATTGGCAGAGACCATAGGGGTCGGTATGGCAGTCTAAGACACACTACCGCGATGTGGAAGGCAACGGGAAACCACCACATTACCTCCCAAGTACACAGCGTACCTAAATAATAATAAAAAAGATGGCATTCTCTGGGGTAAAAGATTCCGGAGTTAAAAGTCCCCCATTCGGATCTCCGGGAGGGGACTACTTCGGAGGATGCGATCGGAAAGTTAAGAATAAGAGTCGGGAACATTTTGCGAGTCGGAGCGTGGAATGTTAGAACTATGAAGCAAGTGGGTAAGCTAGAGAACCTAAAAATCGAAATGAATAGGTTATCATTAGACATAGTAGGGATCAGCGAAGTTCGGTGGCCAGAGGCGGGGGATTTTTGGAGTGGAGACTTCAGGGTAATTCATACAGGAGCCGAGGAAGGAAATTTGGGTGTGGGTATAGTTATGCGGAAAAAGATAGGATACTGTGTAGAAAATTACTTACAAAAGAATGAAAGAGTACTCATGGTTAGATTAGAATCTAAACCGGTAAACACAGTAATAATACAAGTATACATGCCCACCTCTAGCTACAGTGACGAAGAGGTAGAAGCAATCTACAAAGATATCGAAGACATATTAAGACACGTAAAAGGACAGGAAAATTTAATAATTACGGGGGATTTTAATGCAGTGGTAGGTGAGGGTAGGGAAGGAGCGATAGTAGGTTTATTTGGTTTAGGCACTAGAAACGACAGAGGAAATAGGCTGGTAGAATTTTGCGACAAGAACAATTTAATCATTACAAACACGTTATTTCCACATCATGCTAGAAGACGATATATGTGGAGGATGCCAGGAGATATAGGAAGATATCAAATAGATTACATTCTTGTTAGACAACGGTTTAGGAATCAAGTAAAAGACTGTAGAAGCTACCCAGAAGCAGATATAGACACTGACCACAACATCGTAATTATGAAGGCCGCACTTAAATTTAAAAATTTGAAAAAAAGGAACGGAAAAAGGCACTTAGACCTACAGAAACTAAAAGAGAAAGATATTCAAGAAAGATTCGAAAAAAGGTCAAATGAATTGCTCAAAGATATCGGGAAAATATCTGATACTAAGGAAGTAGAAACAGAATGGAATAACATTAAATCCAGCCTCAACATGGCGGCCAGAGATATTCTGGGGTATACACAAAAAGTAAATAAGAAACCATGGATAACAAAGGATATCCTGAATTTAATAGAAGAAAAACGAAAATACAAAAATAAATCAGATGAAACAGGAAAACAGAGATACAAAGCCATAAAATGGGAAATTATTCGAAAATACAGGAAAGCTAAAGAACAATGGATTGATGAAAAGTGCAAAGAGGTACAAAATAAGATGGAAGTAGGAAAGACAGACGAAGCATACCAATTAATTAGAATGAATTTTAGGGATATAGAACCGTATAGCAAAAATATAAGGGACGCGGGAGGAAATGTCATTATAGAAAATGTAGAGAAAGTGGGTAGATGGCAAGAATATATAGGGAATTTATATGTAGGAGAAGAACTAACTGCATTAGAAAAGGAATCAGACATTGAAAATGATGACTTGGGATATCCTATACTTAGAGATGAATTTGAAATAGCATTAAAGGGTCTGAAAAATGGTAAGGCGCCGGGTACAGATAAGGTGCAAGCGGAGACTCTAAAAGCCGCTGATCAAGCAGTAACAGAATGTCTCTTCCAACTTGTAAGCTATATGTATGAGACAGGCGAGATACACAAAGATTTTAAACATAACATCATAGTAACTATACCAAAAAAGAAAGGCGCAGAAATTTTCGAACAATAAGCTTGACAGCACACGTGTCAAAAATACTAACTAGAATTGTACAAAGACGAATGGAAAAACGGGCTGAAGAAATACTAGGAGAAGACCAATTTGGGTTTAGGCGAAACAGGGGAACACGGGAGGCTATCTTAGCTTTGAGGGTGATAATGGAGAAAACAATAGAAAAAGGGGAAAGCGTGTATATAGGGTTTGTAGATCTGGAAAAAGCATTTGACAATGTAAAATGGAAAAAAACGTTTGAAATACTCAAAAAGATTGGAATGAGTTATAGGGATAGACGGATAGTACATAGCTTATACAAAGAGCAAACAGGAGTAATAGAATTAGAGCAGGAACGTAGAGAAGTAAACATCAGGAAAGGGGTAAGGCAGGGATGTTCCCTATCCCCACTAATTTTTAACTTGCACATTGAGGAGGCAATGAATACTGTCAAATGCAAGAAGACATTTGGAATTACTATGCAAGGACAAAAAATTGATATGCTTAGATTTGCAGATGATATAGCGGTATTAACATCTAGCAAGGAAGACTTAGAAGCTGCTCTCAATGAATTGGAAACGGTTCTAACAGAGAGATACGGTATGAAAATTAACAAAAGTAAAACTAAAGTACTAGTATGCAAAGGAGGGAAATATAAATCAAAAACAAGAATACAAATATGTAACACGAACTTACAAGAGGTTAAGGATTTCTGCTACCTAGGAAGCCAAATAACGCAAGATGGGAAAAGCACAAAAGATATAAAACAAAGATTAGCACAAGGTCGTGTTACATTTAACAAGAAAAAGCAACTACTGTGCTCAAAGACCACAAACATAGAAACAAGGAAAAGATTGCTCAAAACATATGTGTGGAGCACAGCACTGTATGGCTGTGAAGCCTGGACAGTGGGAGAAGCGGACAAGAAAAAGGTAGAAGAAGCCTTTGAAATGTGGTGCTACAGACGTATGATGAAGATATCATGGACAGACAAAGTTAAGAACAAAGAGGTACTAAAAATGGTAGGGGAAGAAAGCAATATGTGGAAAACGGTAAAAAATAGGAGAGATAGGATGATAGGCCACATACTACGGCATGAAAGAATAGTGCGGAATATACTAGAAGCAGAGATAGGAAAAAAGAGAAGAAGAGGTAGACCTAGGTTAGACTACTGCACACAGATAGTGAAAGATGTAGGCTGTAGGAGTTTCAGGGAAATGTGTAGGCTAGCTCAGAAGAGAAATCAATGGAGGTACGCATCCAACCAGTCCCAAGATGGATAAATTAATGACGAAGAAAGTAGCTGCACTTAAACATGATATTTATTATAAGCAACTACAAGCATTGGAGGGGCAATATTCTCGAATAATGGTAATTGCGTGAAAGCATTTACTGGAAAACTATTATTTCGGCAAATGTCTAAGTGTTGGGGGATCTTGGCAGCCACAGGTTGCTTAACCCCCTTCAATAAATCTCTGTGAAATAGGGCATAATATTTGAAAACAATATAAGGGGAACCGAGCTGTATTGCTGTGTGAGAATTTTAGGGAACCATGCAGGTTAGTATAAAAAAGAAATAAGTGCAGGTACATGTCTAACCAGTTTTGAGACGGGAAACCCAATGACGAAAAAATAAGCACAGACAAATCTGATGATTATTATAAACAATAGTTGTTTGTTGTGAAATATCTGCGACTAATGTTGACTGTGCGAAAAGACATATTGGAAAAAATATTAAATCAGAAAATGTTCAAGTGCTGGGGGAACTTGGCAGCCACCGGCTGCTTACCCCCCTTCGCAACCACTGAATGTCGGAGAAATAGGGTATATAATTGTAAAACAATAGAAGGTGACCGATCTGCATCTAACAAGAAAGAACGGCGCCTATGATGAATGACAACAAACATAGAACAAAAAGTTGTTGAAAGCGTATGTGTGGAGCACAGCACAGACAATATGCCTACGAAATACGAGCAGTCTGAAAAGCAGACAGAAGAACAGTAGCGGCCTTTGAAATGCAGTGCTTCAGATGTTGAGGATGGACAGACAAAGGTAATAACAAATAGGTTATAGAAACAGTAAGGGAACAAGGATATACTTGGGAAAAAAATATGAGAAATAGAAGGGCAGAATACGTTCTACGGCATTTTTGGGGAATAGTATGGGATATATGACAAGCAGAGATAGGAAAAAAGAGGTGGATGTAGACCTAGATCAGATAGTGATAGATGCAGACTGTGCAAATTTCGGGGAAATCTGTAGGTTAGTTCAGAATAGGAAACAATGATGGTACGCGTCTAACCAGTTTCAGGACTGAAGCCCCAATGATGATGACAAAAAAAACGAGTGGTTCAGGCATCTGCTGAAAGCTAGACCTTACTGCATACAAGTAGATATGTAATTTAATATTGTAAGTGACTATCATACCAGATATAAATTCCCTAAACCCTGTTTTACTCAATTAAAATATATATATATATATAATTTGGTACTATAGTATATTCCCACAAAAACAAATTAATTAAACATGCACAATATGCACAAAAAAAAACATTAAATAGACAAACAACCATATGAGTTTTAATCAATAAAAAACCTGTGATAAAAGTGCCAGATGTCCAAGCCTGCTGGATTTCGTCTTCAACGACCAAACCAGTTTGCTGCAAGACGAGTCTGATCTTGTATCACTCGATACAACGTTGGACAGGAAGCTCCATATGATTCCCAACAGAAATAAAGAATCTCCCACGGATAAAGAATATTCCGTACCGAAAGAATACTCCGTACCAAAGAACCCTGTACACACAAATTAAAATTTGAAGGTTATTGCTGCAATTACTTACAAGGCGGCTCCGTGGCGTAGTGGTATGTGTGTGACTACTACGCCCAAGGTCCCGGGTTCGAATCCCGACACGGTCCGCTTGAAAAATGTTAGGCGAGCATTTTTCGCAAAAATACACCCTCGTTCGGATGAGAGGTAAAATGGAGGTCCCGTGTGTGAGTGTTGTCACGCACGTTAAAGATCCCTACCTTGCTTGGAACAGCAAGGATTCGGCAAAAATTCAAAATTTTTCCAGGTAACAAAAACTCGCTTCCTGGCCAGTGTAGTACCTTCGGGTGGAGCATTGGAAAATCACATGTAACGCAATTACTTACACTTTTCTAAGTGGTTCCACTTTATAATAATCAACGCAATTGTTGGTAACCACAATAAGTCACACGACCAATAATCAATAATGCTAAAAAGTTTTTTATTTGAGATTTCAATTCTTGCTGGAAGTACTCACCAAGTGCTAAATGTCCTCCACAAAATAAATATCTTAAGCCAGGAAATTCCTTTAATACTCTTTATAAAATTCTCCTCGATGAGAAAAGGGTGCCCCAAACTAATTTGTATAATTAACTTTATTTTCAGGACCACTCCATGAAAATTACAATAGGGCGTGCCTCTTCTGAGACTTGCACAAAGTATGCTGCACCCAACAAGATCCATGTAATGTGTATAATACATTTTATATCTTGTTGATAAGAACAACCGGTATCACAATAGCAATATATGGTTGAACCTAACTAATAAATTCCCAGTTGAAGGTCGGCACTAACAAAGTTCAATATTCAGACAATCAATACAGTCAAGGTGTATTTGATTATCGTTGTCTGAATCATTGTTATTTAATAACATTGACACAGTCCACTTGAATATAAAAAAGCAATAATTAATTGAAACCAAGCTTGTTAAGAACGATTTGACATTCGACAAAACAACTAAACTAAATAACGACATGGTAGTGTCTTGCAACCCGTCGCCAAATTATAACATTTAACCTTACGCAACATGAACGAATTGCGTTTCTGAAAGCAAATTGTAACGAGGCATAAATGACACGTTACAACATTTGCAGATTTTGAGCTACGCAATGTGCAAGGCAATACGCTTCTGGTGCTCTCAACAGATCTTGCTGTTTTTCAACAACAATGCAAAATCTCGCCTTAGCGGAACCATCATACGCCGCCATGAAACTCTCAAAATCTACGTTTGGCTCACGATTAATAACTCTTTGAACATCATTCTCATTACTCGAGTCTTCCTGGTTGTTGCCAGCATAAGATGTTAAACGGTCAAAGCGTACCACTTTCGGTTTACCACGGGAGATCTTCTGATTCGGTACACTACATCATTAATCCTTTTCATCACTTCGTACGGGCCTTCCCATTGTCTTTGTAATTTTGGCGACAACCCACGTTTTCTTTGTGGATTATACAACCGCACTAAATCTCCAGGTTGGTAGCCACCTTCTTATGCTCTCGTGTCATATTCTGATTTCATTCGATCGCTTGCTGCCTGGATATTCTTTCGGACGGTTTCGTGAATGCTATTCGATCTTTCACGTAGCTTACTAACGTAATCTTCACGTGCGATCTCTTCACCAGGTTTAAATCCAAACTGAAGATCACATGGTAGCCGCAATTCACGTCCTAACATCACGCAAGTGGGAGAGTATCCTGTGCTGTCATGTACCGAAGATCGGTACGCCAGTAGGAACAATTGTAAATATTTTGTCCCAGTCTTGTTGATGTTCAAAAACAACTTTGGCTAGGTACTTTCCTAACGTTCTGTTCATTCTTTCAACTATTCTATTTGATTCAGGATGAAGTGGCGTGGTTCTAGTCTTCCTGATTCCAAGATGCTTGCAGACGTTTTGAAACAACGCTGATTCGAAGTTTCCACCTTTATCGGAGTGTAATTCCAATGGAACTCCAAAGCGACAATACAACTCCCTCACTAGTACATCTGCAACCGTGTCGGCTTCTTGCTTAGGTATAGCATACGCCTCTAGCCATTTGGTAAAATAATCCATTGCAACCAAGATGTATTTATTTCCTTTCTCTGATTCAGGAAACGGACCAGCTATATCAATGGCCACCCTCTCAAAAGGATTCCCCACGTTATACTGTCTTATTGGGACTTTCCGTTTTGTAACCGGGCCATTTCCAGAGGCACACAACTCACATTTCCGGCACCACTCCTTCACATCTTCTTTGCAGTTCACCCAATAGAATCTTTGTCTCACTCTTTCGAGAGTTCTTTTCACTCCAAAGTGCCCTTCGGAAATACCATCGTGCAAATGCTGCAACACTTCTGGCACTCTCGTTCTTGGCACTATCACTTGAAGTCGTCTCTCAGTGCGATCTTCACATTTAAGGCGTCGTTTCAAGATTTTATTTTTAATCACCAAGGAGACCCAGAAAAAGAAAAATAAAATCAGTTAACTAAATGTCACCAGGACATGACTCACAATTGGTTAGCGGTCTGGCATGTTGGTAGCGTTTCGTTGCTGAAGCCTTACCATAACATAATTTAATAAACGTCACCATGGCATAACTCACAATTAGGTAGCGGTCTGGCATGTTGGCAGCGATTCGTTGCTTAAGCCTTACCATAACATATAATTTAACACTTTTCCTTTTTGAAGCGGATAACCAGGTTATATTTCATTTCCTTATAAATGGTAATCATGTAAACATGTTAGAGTTCTTTAACAACCATCAGGTTGCTAATATCTATGTAGAGCCAGCTGGATAGGAAAAAGATAGAAGGATATAGGAAGACCTAGACCAAACTATATTAGTCAAATTATTAGAAATTGAGGTTGTGAAGGGTATGTAGAGCTTTTTAGATTAGCACAGAATAGAAAAGAAGTTAGAGCTGCGTCAAACCGACCTTAAGTAAGGTCGATAACAAAATGATGATGAAGGAGACCCACTGTGCCCAGTATGTCTTCAGGCTCCTACTTGAAATACTAATTTCTTTCCAAACTTGTCGTTGTCCTCTACTCTTCCACTCAATAATACGTCCCAATTCGGCGTCATTCTCCTGGTCTTCTCGTATACTTTCGGGTTGCCAAGTATCATCAGTCACCGTCATTCAATGAATGACACTTATTTTTTCTTCCATCTTGCAGCAATGATTGCTACCGGACAAGGTCTCTTTGACAGAGCGTCTGCATTCCGATGGATTTCCTACACGATGTTTTGTGTCAAAATCATATTCCTGCTGCGCTACCGTTTGTTTTTTTGATTGAGTATAGCGTCTCTGTATATGACCAACTTCATCGCAGCTCCCGCATCACAGAACCCATCTCCGCGGTCGTTGTCTTTCAAGCCTTTCCGCCTTTTGCTTTTCAAACACACGGTTGATTATTTCTTCTATGCTGTTCTGCGATTGACCAGGTTCTTCATAGGCAGACCGAACTTTGTGACTCATCCTGTGTGATGTCTGCTTAGCTGCTTCAAATTCAAGCGCATGAGCCAGTGCGTCATCTAACATTTTTGGCCGTGCTAATCTTAGCGCTTGCTGTATTTCGCCAACTTTAACGCCATCCACAAATGTTTGAATAGCCAGTTGTTCGATGAACCTATCTGGTGCCGTTGGGTATGTCAATCTAACTATTCTGGAAATGTCAGCTTCGGATTCTTGCAGGCTTTCATTTTTCTTTTGCGAGCGGTTCTTTACTTGTACATTAAACCTGTTGAAGGTGAGCGTCTCCATATCTCATCTCAAGCTTCGATGTTAAGAGGTCGTAATCATTCTGCTGGTGATCGGGAATTGTTTGCAAGATGTTAAGAGCTTACCCCCCGTAAGGCCACTATTAAGGAGATAGCCTTCTCTTTGTTACACCAACTCTTTGGCTATTGCAGCGACTTCAAATTGTTTCAAATATGTGGGCCAAGGTGTTTTACTATCGAATGTGAGTGGTTTCACTCTAAATTTTGACGGTATTGACTCGCTTTCTTCCATGCTTCTTATTTCTGGTATGTTCTGATTTACAACTTGGTTTGCTAATTCAAGTGGCCGCGTTGTTAGTGAAATCACTGTTCTTGCAGCTTCATCACATCTTCTTCCATTTTTACCCAATTTACTGTCCAACTTTTGCTCTACTGTTTTTACCTGTTCAGTGAAATCTTCTTTCAATGCAATGGAGCTTTCGAATATTTTTTGTTTTAACGTGGTTGTACTTTTATTCAACTTTTCTTCCATTTTCGCAGCATTTTTCACTTAACCTTTCCATTTTCTCAGCATTTTCACTAAACTATTCTTCCATTTTTGCAGCATTTTCACTTAACTTTTCTTCCATTTTGTCAGCATTTTTACTAAGTGTCACTTTCATATTGTATTTAAACTCTTTAAGGGTCTAGTTCAACTGACCTCACTAAGTTTTCACTAAGGGTCACTTCTAGTTTAGCCGACCTATCTTCCATAGCGGATTTAAAGGCCTTAAGGAAATTCATTAAAGTTTCTGCGTCCATTTTGCTTTGGCTTCTTCTAACAGGCATATACAAACTAGTCAAATGTCTTGCGTTTTTTTTTTAATTAAAACTTTACACCCAACACAGCCTGACACCAGTGTAGCCGGCTACTATAACGCGTTTCACTAATTTAAAACAAATAGTAACAAAAGTCTTTATTACTCACTATTCACAAGTCTAATTAACAGTATATGCCTTATTTATAGGTGTTTTCAATCCAATTAACAATGAAGCACTATCACACTAATGCTATTTACAAGCACTAATATCTTCTTAAACTAATTCCTTAACCATAAGTCTTTTCAACAACACTAAACACTACTATAATTTATTTATTACACTTTTGTTTATTTATGTCGGTAGAATATACACGTTCACATAACACAAATTTATATTTACTATAGGACTTTCAAAAGTGTAACTAACTAACTTTGCACGATATGATTTATATTCGACATTTAGATATAGACTAACCCTGTACTTCATCAGCGGTCTTATTTATACCCTGAATTAAATAAATGATTCTTACTCTGGTATGTGCTCGAACATTCTCGATTCCTGGAGAATGAACTTAGGTTATGTAGCTTGTGTGTTTGACGGGTTGCCTAATAGTGGTTCGTAACAGTATTTATATCTCACCACATATCTTTGATATTTTATTTAAAATTACCAGGTGATTTCAGGTTAGAATAGTGAAAAATATTGTGTATTCTTCGGTTTAATGAAGAATTTAATAGTAAATGCTGTTGTAATCGTGATCAATGATCTCTGTAGCGACATTTCGGTATATTAAGAATTTTTTTTTAATATTTGTAAATAATTAGACTTATATTGGACAGAATAAAAGTGTAAATTTAAGTACGTACAGTGGTGTGATAACGTTGAAGTGTTACACACTCTGATGAAAGACAAAGAAATACATTGCTGCCGTACTCGTTAAAAAATTACACGAAAAGTAGGACATTTTTGAGCAGTTTATAAATTCTTATGTAATTATAACCATTTTATCGACATACGCTTCAGAAGAAGTTTTTCTTGTCTGGAACATATAAAGCTTTCTCAAGAAAGGTTCGATTTTTGGCCAATAATTTCATGAAAAACAAACTTTATGAAAAGCTAATTATCGTGTAGCAATATTGAAAAAATTTAGCCAAAGTGACATAGTAATTTAATTGGTCTACAAAACTTTGGTAAGTTGGAAAACTGACTTTTCTGGAAGTTGAACTATTATTTATCACGCTAACTGCTGTCCATGTTGCTAGTTAATAAGTTTGCAAAGAATTGCATATGCAATAAATAGGAAATGATTTAATTGAATTTCAGCAATAAGTTATTAAGCAATTATTGCTTTGAATTATGGTAAGGTTTTGTAAGAAAGTTTGAAAAATATAAGAATGCCTGTGGGGGGGGGGGGGGGTGCGTTAAATATTCCCGGTTAAAATTGCATTCGTTTGGTGCGAGTATTTCATATTGTGCTGAAGGATTTGTCATCTACAACTGTGGATTAATCAACCTAAGCGATCAATAGGTACTATTCTTTATTAAAATATTTTAATGTAATAAGCGTTACATAATATGGAAATATTATATAAAGTATAGCATCACAGTTTGTTCAGAAAAATTAGCAGTAAGTTAGCTTAAAGGGATCGAAACTAGTTTTCATTCAAAACCATAACCTAGTTGTGGTTATAAATAGAGAAGTAATGAATTTTAGATTCTTTTTACGCAAATAATGCTATTCAGTTGATAAGACAACTTGTGTCAGGGAAACTATATTAAATCGTCGTTCTACCATTATCGTTATATAAAATTTTGGAAGTTTAGAATTTTATCACTGCATATAATATTATAATACGTATATTCTTTGGAATAGTTGTTCTCAAATTTTTCCCGAAACTCATTTTCAGAAATTCTTTATAAAAATTAGGGATTGTTTTATTCCGTCAATTCCAATTTTTGACGTGGTTTCTGAAATAGAGTTTTATATTTAATGTAACATTTCAAGTTGCTGAAAACTTCTAATTGGGGACAGAAATGTCTTAGCACGTAGCTGTCACCTGCCTCTTCGGTGCCATCCAGCGACACTAGGAGTCTTATGGGTTTACTTGATACTAGTTATAAGCCGGGATGTCAGTGACAACGACGTGACTCGCTTTGGAACAGTCTTCTTACCTCACCCTCTCACTGAAAGCAACGTCTTTTCAACGTAGATGCAACCCTTTCAAGAAGCTTTGCTCTAACGTCGTGTGTATACATTTAAATATCACGAATGGAAACCGTAATGGTAGAATACAAATAAATGATATTCTTGAAATTCTATCTAAGCATTCTGAACGTAATTGGGAACTGAAAAATGCCAAACAACGGGTGGGTGGAATGTGTTTGCAAAACGACGCTAGTCCGCAGGTGCCGTGACCGATGCCGCGCACCCGCATCGTTCTCCATTCACAGCTGCGGTTTCTTTTTTCAAAAAAAAGATTTTTCTCACGAGTCTCCACCCGGACTTCTGGATAGGCTAATCGACCCACTAGGCGGAGTTTTCAACTTTAGTTTTTTTTCATAAAAATATATTACTACGCTTCGAGGATGTGCATCCTTCATGTTCACTAAGCGCTATATGTTGGTACATGATATATAAATTAATTAGAACAAAAAGCTTTCATTTTGCAGCAGCTTTATAAATACAAACCGTTCGCGTAATTCTCCTACACCATTTGAATAGAAATTACTTATTGAATATGCAACGAAGACGAGAAGAGAAGACTTGTCCGGCGTCAAGTCGCATCGCTTGTGACGTCTCTTGATACCGTCATTCTCGTAAACGTCATTAAAGGGAAAGCTAAAGATGCTAATTACCACCCTTATCTCCCACAGTCATAAGTAAGCCGCGTCGTATTTGAAATACTGGTGAAACTAAAATAAAACCAAATTCTTACCACACTATTAAAATTTTCAAGTACGAATAATAAATATTAACTAAAGTGCAATTCAATAAATCCCCTCTTACTTTATAGAAAGCTGAATGAAAAAGCTCTTCTTACACATACAATACAAGACCCTTTTCTTAAATTTCAGCAAATCCTCTGTAGATATAAAATAGGTAATAAGAAGTCTCATAAATTTTAAAGTTTTTGGTAAAGTTGTATGTTGTGCGAACTTTCACAGAAAACTCGGTCGCTCACACTGGGTCACTCTGACGGAAAACTTTAATTATAAAATCGAAAGCTTTACGAGGTGTATTATCCTAAGGAAATGTTTCTTGTAAGGTCAATAAACTGTGCATTTTACCGTGAAAATAATAATTAATATATACCCTATCTGCTTTTCTAAAACCGAATATATTCTCTCGATTGATCAAGAATTTTTTCTAGACAGAAACTTACGTGCATATAGTACCATCGAGTAACAACCAATACATTTTAAATGATCAAGACCTTTCCCGTCGGCTTCTTCAAGATCTGCGAAGGATTAATTTATTTCTCTTTTACTGCAATGAGTTTTATTTGCCTATACTAATATCAACTCTATGACCAGAATACTAACAGAAATACCAAAATAATATATATATATATATATATATATATATATATATATATATATATATATATATATATATTCTTCCACCTACCCTAAACTTAACTAAACTTATTTACTTTTGCTTGTTTACTCCACCCTTTTATTTTTATTTTATAAACAGTGTGTGATTATAAACTTTACTACTTTATTTAATTAAACAAAATTTGCTACACGACTTTTGTCGTCGTCCCTATTTTAGTATTCGATAAATGACTCCTATTTGAGGTGCTTTAGCAACGTTTGGTTGGTTATCTATTTACTATTTACTATTTATTATGCCTCGACTATATGAAACTTTAATCTCAGGGCGTTCACCTACTCACCGTGAGTTCAATCGTGAGTAGATGTGCACTACCCAACCAAACTGCACACGCGTTTGTTTTACCACTTTTTTTAATGCACTGATTTACTATATATGCCAAATTTTAACAGATCAAAGTTGCTTGGTGCCAAATTAATTTATGTAACTATTTATGACTTTAATTTTGACGTTTTAAGATATTCACGGTACTTACCAGAATTATACCGCGCTGAAGGCCTTCTTTTAACTGCTGGCTCAAGATCGTATACACCGTACGCACCTTCACAAGGACTCTCAATCGTAGTCCACTTGCGTATTGCCTCCAGGTGTTCTTAACCAATTTCGTTGACCCCAAATCTGAAATAATTTTACCCCAATTTAGAATTTAAAAACCGTTGTATCTACTTCCCTGCGTTAATTCTTCCTCGTAATATACTGCTCTCCTGTTTCTCTGCTTCGTACTCCAATCAATCCTCTCCTTGCTCAATCCAAATCAATCCAGCCGTCCTATTTTAAATCAATCCTTGTCCTGCTATTCCTTTAATATCCACACGATGTCCTTACTGCCGTTAATCTGCTCAAATCACTCCAAAAATTATCAATATCGTCGTTGCCTTCTATATCCACTCAAATCTCCTACTGCCGTTAAACCAAATCTTTCCAAATCCCACACCAATCTTGCTCAAACCTAAATAATCGTCGCTTTCCCGTTCGCACTATTAACCACTTTAAATTTTCTTTAATACTCGTTGCCTTTATACTCTCGATGCTTCTTATTACTTTCACTTTGACTAAATTATGCTCTTTAATACACATAAACTTTTATTTCAATAAATATTTGTACAACTTTTAACGCAGGTTTTGTAAAACACGTCTTTATCTGAACCATAGATTAGTAAGTAGATATAGATAGGCAACTCCCTATATTATTGCAAAACCATAATGAGCGCCACTCGCGATGCGAGTATGAACTATCTTCATTGGCGCCAAATTTAAATTTTTCTGGCATTTTAAGAATACAGGTTTGTGAAATGCACTATAAAGATTTCAAGGACGTTTTCTTATGTAATTACGTTAATCGTACAGAAAACAAACTCTTCTAAATAAAACAAAATTTATTGTTAAGTGAAATCATTTGTCAACATTTCAAAAATTGTAGCTACAGTATTATAAAATGAGGCAGGAATTGATAATTTACAATATGTCCTTGAAATCCCTATAAGTGCCTTTCATAAGTTTAATATTGACAACACTAAACATTTTTTATTTATTTATTTATTTAAGAATGAATGAGCAACCCCAATTTTTTACAAAAGAAATTTAAAATGCATGTTACATGTTAACATATCTGATAGGTCATACAGTACAATGGATAATTCAAAAAGCATTCTAATCAACAATACTAACACAAAAGTAAAAGCAATGATCACTTTAGGTACCTTGAAGGTGTAACCTAGGAACAGCATTGTATTTTAAATTAGTGAGATTTCTATTAGCCACAAATTTAGCATCGTCTGCAAAATGGATATCGCATACTCTAAATGCCTGCCTGCTATGCCTATCATCAAAATTCATTAAATCTTTACGACCAACTGCTGCGCACCATAAACGACGAATCTATAAACACAAAAATATTATAAATAAAAAGTATCCTGTATCAAAATACCATAAATTAATATGATAATTTGAAAATACTGAAATAGTTTAGCATTTAGTTAAAATTAATAAGCATTTAAAAATGTTTGAAGAACTTACCTCAGGATCCTTTGGTAAACAATAAGTTTTTACAATAACAATAGTTTACAACCAGCAATGGAACACTTAAACCCCATTATTTAAAATTGAATCTTAAACTCAAATCACAAATAAATAAATACCACAGATGAACACAAATTCTAAATATTTGACTAAATAAATATTCAAATGGAAATGAAGTTTGTAAGACATATGACAGATTTGCCGGTAAAGTAGTATTTTTCCTTAACCTCTTTATTATAATTAGCGACGACAACGCTTCGGTGTTGCGAGTACCTATTAAAACACGGAACTGTCAAATGCCAGGAGTGCGCCTGCCCTGATCTGAACATAATCGAAATTAGAATCTTTTATATTTATTTTGCTTAGCGATAAGATCAACAACCTTAGCTTACTTGAATTACAATTCTAAAACATACAATATCCAATAACAATTCGTCTTTCCTTTCGTGTCCAAAATACCTTCACTACAGTCTTTATAATATTCTTAATTTCTACTATTGGTCCAAAACACTTCACAAATCTCCAATAACCTTTACATTTCTATTCACTTTTAATTTTGATTTTACAATTCGTCCAAAAGTTGATTCTATTAAAAGAAAAGCCAAATAATTTACACACGACCTGGACGCTTTGTTGGTTGCAGATATCCATAAATGCGTTCGGCTTTCCGACGGCAAATGTACTTGCACTGGCTCATAAAATATCAACTCAGTATAAAACCTTAAGTACCGTGCATTGTATCAACGTCATAAAGTCATGTTGTCTACCTTTTGGCACATATGTTTCAAACTAAAATGGTACATACTTTAGCATATGTAAAGTACAGCAAAATATAGTTTTTTTAATTATTATATCTGATATATTAATCCTATTGTTTGGCATACACCCCTTTTAACACAAATCTACCCTTAGAAGCCTTGTACCCCCCCCCTTACATAATAATATATATTGCTATAGATGCTAGCTTAAAAGATAACGTGAATTCTTACCTTAATATGCCCGTTTTCTCTTGCCAGCTCAGCGATAAATATGCTGTGGACTTTACGAAAATGAAATTAAACAAAAAAATTTCAGCAATACAAGTATAATGTTAAAAACAATTCCCGATACATTCAAAAACATCTTTCTTCTACGCATATTATCTAAGAAATCTACTTACACACTCACACACAGATATAAGAAAGCTTAAGCAATTTACAGCATAAACAATTTTTATCATTACTTACATATTAATACAAACTTCACCACCCTTGTTGAAAATTAGAAAACCTCAAAATATTTCATATCTATGTACCTTGAGCAGAAATTTTTGTGGCGGTCAAATCACCTCGAGATCTGGACTCAAATTATTAAAAACCTATCGATTTACAAATAATTTTCTATACACAAAATAAAAACTTATACTAGCTTAATCTACATGATAATACACAAATGGTTCTTCTGGATTTGAAACAAAGTTATACTTGCGCTTTGGATCGTCAAATTCCTGCTGGTATTCATGTCTCTATGACCATCTGTCTGTGCTTATAATTGTTATTTAAAAGATATTTTCCATTGGAATTAAATGCATCGAAAAATTCCTGGTTCCAAATTTTAATCAATCTTCATACGTGGAAGTATATCAGTTTACGAAAGTACTTTTATTTTTAATAGATTATAGTAGCCGGTAACCTTGCACCAAGATAACTTATTATGTATATTAGATCAATAAATTAATCGTCGTTGCACTCCAAAAAAGGTTTTCAGTATCTATCAATGACCGAATGTTGAAGTACTTATGTTCAAACTTTGAATGTTGAATGCCCACTCATTTAAATTCCGGCTTTTATATAATACAATCTTAATGCGTCTTCATCTTTTCTCAAATTACGATCACATTCTAAAGGTGGATCATCCTCATGATGTAACAATTAACCGCAATTTTACATGTTCTTATCTTTAATGATCCGCCAGTTTAAAATTTATTGCGATCATAAAGATTTCACTATCTCTTTCTAATGCCTGGAACTAATAGTTGATTATTGCTCTATTTAATGAGCTTTTATAATAATTTATAGCCAATAAAACTTGTTATTTTATCTAGTTTATATTCCTTTGCGGGGTTATCGCGTTCCACGAATTAACGGGTATTCATTGAAGCAAGATAATAAGCTTATTACCTTTTATTATTGAACGAAACTAATGGTTGATTATCTCTCTCCTATTGTAATTTTACGAACTTCTGTGTAGCCATTATGACTTGTTATTTTATCTGGTTTTATAGACTTTCCCGGTGTTATCGCGTTTCTCGAATTGACGTATATCCATTCGCATTGCTTATTAACGTAAATATGGTGGATTCTACAAGCATTTCGAAAATGGTTTCTTTGAAAGTACACTACTTCGCATTAAAAGCTCCCAATTGTGTTATAACGTTTTGAATTAAATAACGTTTATTGACTAATATTTCTAAAGAGGATGACTGCATTACTGAATTTACATTTTTAGAAAAGTGCGAATTTTTATATTTTCGCCGGCTAAAACTTGTTTCATATGATATATTTTAAAGGATATAACTTGACATTGAAATTATTTAGCATTCTTAAAGTGGATAAATCTTTACACCTTAGACTCATTTTATGGTCTTTTCAGTCTGCATAAATGCAATAAAGCTTGTTTTTTAGATATTTTTTAAGAGAATTAACATTTACACACGGATTTTTAAATCAATAAATGTTTTATATTTTCACAAATTAGACTTGTTTTAAGGTTGAGCTTCGTTTGTAAATGGTATGTCACAACACTAAGAGCGCGTTATTTTCCATGGGATTTCACATATGTGCTAAAGGAATCTTGCGAGCATTTATACAGGGTAAAAATTAAATATTATAAAATTTTACTTTTCTCAGCTTTGAGTCGGTTTTTTCTCACACAATATGATGCTCAATGATCTTTTATGACTCAGTGTTTCCTTTAACCTTCTGCTTGAAATTTCTTTCACTAAAATATTTTAAAAATACCGCGTCATGGTGACTTTACCAAAAGTAAGACGAAAGGTATGATGTGTGCTTTTGCGCAAACAAATGTCAATGTCCGCACTGCAACCCGGAGGTATACCCAGTTATACCCCCCAAGGAAGACAACCGATTCATAAACTGTTTCGAACCTATACAATCGTTTAGGTGAGAATGATACATTTCGTATCAAAAGTGAAAATAACGTTACAAAAACTATCTCGGTTAAGCAAGAAAAGAAGGTTTTGGTTCGAGTGTACGAAAATACACATATAAGCACCCTTCCTCTAAGTGCAGCAATGGACATAAGTTACTCATTGATTTGAAGAATTTTAAACAAAGAGAAGCTTCTTCCATATCATTTTACTTCAGGTCAGAATTTGTTACTGCAGGATCCTTTATCTCGCCTCCGTCATACTCAGTTTTTACAGTAGCAAAACGTGAATCTTAATATTTTTAAATAAGATTCTCTTTACTGATGAGGCAACGTTTACTCGCCGTGGAATTTTCAACTGGCGAAACAATCATTTGTGGGATTTAGAAAACCCTCTGCCATACAAGAAAGACATTTTCAACACGAATTTAAGATCAGTGTTTGCTGTGGTATTATTTAAAAATTTTTATTGAGCCTTTTCAACTCCCGCCCTCTCTAAATGGCACTCTTCGAGAAAATTTAAACGATTTGCTTGAAGAAGTACCGTTTAATTTGAGGTCACATATGTGGTTTAAGCGAGACAGAGCCCCTGTACATTTCTCTCGGCTGGTACGCACATCGTGTATTGGTCATGGCATAGAATTTTCTTGGTCATCTAGTAGCCCCGACTTAACCCTCTTGACTTTTCGATTTGGTTTCGAATAAAAGACATGGTGTAGAAAGAAATTGTTGATTCTCCCGAGAGTTGTAGGCGAGAATACGCAATCGAGCAGCATTGTTTAGAACTAGTCAGTCTCTTAGAAAACGTATTACAAAATGTATCCAAGTAAATGGTACACATTTCGAAAATTTATTTTAAAATACTTTCAGTTTTTGATTCGGTTGCCTTCATTAGGGATATAACAGGCTATACTTTCGGGTGGCAACGCGGCCATTGCAATTTGTTTGCGCAATAACACACGTTATATCTCTCATCTCACTATTGGTAAAGTCACTATGAAGCAGCATTTTTTAAATATTTTAGTGGTAGAAAGTTCGAGCAGATGGTTAAAAGAAGCACCTGCTGAGTTGATACTGTAAAGACCTTTATTGACTCATTGAATAAAAACTATGGCAGATCATAATGACGACTGTCAAATAGTAAAATAAACCTACTGAAATATTATTTTCGGCGTGACCTCCCACTAATAAGGATTAAAGCATAATTTGAATCAAACGGTTTTTTCTTGAAAACAGATTGGAATATAAAAGAGAGACACGAATACATTTTTTAAGTAAATAGGGTTGCTCTTTCATTCGAAGTCGGTTGTACGCTAGATGTAGTACAAAGGAATTGCTTAGGTCAGAAGGGGTGCTAATGATCGGATGATAGTCTTCTGATCGATGATGCTAAAGGAAAATGAGTGCAGATCTAAATAGTCAAACAAAAAGTGAAACCCAAGCAAAACAGAACTCAGAATGATAGACATGATGAACTTCCTAAAAGAATCTTATCAGAAATTTTAACAAAATCAGGAAAAAATGTTTTCGGAATTTGGAAGCGTTAAGTCAAAAATCCAGTCGGGATCCGGAAGGGTCAGGTCAAAAATTGAATCAGAAATTAGAAAAAAATCAATAAAAATTCTATAAATGATAGATCCGATGACTTAACATTTGTCATGAGACAAAAGGTTCAAGTTAAGCGTATTGGCTACCTCAAAGTCGCTTCCAGGGCGCAACACAAATTGAAGGCACTTATTCTTCTAAACTTTAAAATGTTCACCTAATGTATTCAAACCAAATATATCAAACATTAATAAATCAATGTCAGTTTCAATTTATGTCATAAATGTCAAATTTGAAATTTTTATTATTTTGACAACGATCCTAGATCATGGATCGAAACGTAAATAAAGACGATTTTAACAACTATGAGTGGTTTAATTCCCCAAGAAGATTAAGAAAAATACAGAACAAACCACAACAAACATACAAGGAGTATTTAAGAAGTGGCCAACTCGTGTTATGTCAAAGACAAGAACAGAAATAAATCTAGGTTGGATAATATTAGTCGTACCATGGGTAATCAACAAGAAACAGTAGAGGGAAATGGACAGAATACGAGAGTGATATTTAGTGAAGTTAGTAAAAATCTTAATAAACTGAAGATAGAAGTAGACAATTTGAGAAAAGGGGCTGCACAAATTTACAGGAACAATGCTAAGAATAGTAATAAAGTCATTTCTATGGAATTTTTTTAATTTTATAGGAAAATATATCACAAAACATTGTTAAAAAACTTAAAGGTTTTACTAACAACTATTAGGGATATGCAACAGAAATTAAATGTCGTACGATCAATGCTAAAAGACAACGTGGAAATTTGGTTTAGTTCAGTACGCACGAAGATAGAGGCGATAGAAAAATTTTAGCGGTAATTTTGGAATTATTACTGGGGGAACGATAACATTACAAGGTCAGGGATAACTTATTAAAAGGAAGATTTAATAGTGACTATGATTACATGAGGAAACAGTATACCACAAAACAATTTAGTATAGCAAGACAATTAGATCCCGCGATCGATGACAAACACATAGTAAGATACTTAGCAAATCATTACAGTTTGAGAAAATTTTATGGAATACCTCAGGAAACAACAATTTGGGACAAGTACGACGAATAGAGAATAAGAACAGAGGCAACCACATAAATAATGTTTGACTAAATATGCACACAGAACGCTGCAACAAATGGACTAACTCTAGAAGTCGTACACTGAGAGATAGGTAAAAGAATAACCATGATCATGACAGGAATACGACACAAGGGCAACGCTTGAGACAGGAATGTACAATGGATAACACTAGACTAACGCACAACGAAAGACATAAGAAGGGGTACGAACCAGCCTATTTACGCGGACATAGCTAACCGGCCAGGACCTTTGACGAGATCGGATTTTCAGTAAGAGACGAACCATGCAACATCTTCAACATAAATAAGTATGGACATCAGCAAGAACTCTTTATTTTTGATATAGAAGATGAAAAAGAAACTAGCCACGAAAATGTATTGCCGATTATACGCATAGTTATTGAAAATAAGATGGTTAAAATGTAAGTTGACACTGGGACAGAAGCCAATTTGATTTCTGAGAATTTTATGATGCAACATAAAAATTTATTAATGGAGAGTATTATACTTTTGAAGAGAAACAGTTTAATCGCGTCGAACAATAAAAGCTTTGCAACAATTAACAGTATGATAATATTAAACTTGAAAATAGGGAGTGTTGTAAAGTAACATGAATTTTGATAGTACCGGGGTTCAAGTTAGAATGTATAATGGGGACGAATCTAATAAATAAATTAAAAATAAAGTTTAATGCCAGGAGCAAAAGTATTATAATTTAGGATAATTGTATGGCGCAGGATGATGATTTAAGCACCAATGAAGACATTGATTGTGTTTATGTTAATTATATTGAAAATGAATGGATTTAAATAAAGTTGATTCCATTAACTGTCTTAGCAAGGATAATGAGCAAGTTGTCACAATTCTACAAAAGTATCCTGAACCTTATCAGGAACTTTTTCGGTTGAAAATGTAACCGATACCAGCGGTGTATAGAAAGCAGGTTAATCTTGAAATAGAAGATATGATAGAGTAGGGATCATAGAACCTGCAAGGATAACTTAGTCAAGGTGAAGAGTTAAATTAATCACACTCCTCACACCGTGAATAAAATCGCTTCAATTATTTTATTAACTTACTCCAACAGAACCTGACAGGTTGTGCCAAAACAGGAAGAATCTCAAAAATTATTAAAGGGAGTTAAACGTAAGTTAGCTGTAAGGTCCCAGAAATATGTGGAGACGATCAATGAAAAAGTCAAAACAAGAACTGTATTTCAAGTTTGAAATAAGATGATAATTAAGACCGTAAGAGTGGAAGATCGGAGATTGCACACTTGTGCCAAATTACATCTACCCTATGTTGGTCTTTATGCAATTGACAAAATTTTCGGAGATACATCATACGTGATCAAATCAAGGTAACAGAAAGTATACAAGGGAAGTCCCACATTAAAGTTATTTATCCTTATAAGCAGGAAGTACGGGATGAAGAGGGTGAAACTTAAAATGATACATTTTTTTTATTTTCAAAATTTCATATTTTAAAATAAGTGTAGAGGGATGCCAAGAAAAAGAAGCCACTATGGTCAATAAAAGCACAATCCAAATTTGCCGAAATAGATTATAAAAGAGTAAACTTTTATAAAAAACGCTCGATATATGAGCATACTTCATATATCTTTCATGTATATCAAGGAAAATTATTAATAAGAATGACTTGTTTGTTTTTACTAAATTAAACTCAACACTGCATTAGTGTTGGAAGTCATGTAATTTTCTAGTTCATTACAAAAAGCATATTAAGGAAAATTTAACTATGGAGTTGTTATTGAATGATAATCATGTGTTTAAGAGTGAAAGAGATATTTGGACTTTATATTCAGTACATAAGACATGTGTTGCGAAGAAGTTTTTCTTCAACTTTGTAGTTAAATATTGTTTCTAAGAGAGCATTGTTATGGATGTATTCTTTTGTATTTGAAAGATTGTTTGTAAGAGGATTATTTTGTCTTATTGTAAATCTTATGTATCATTACAATAGTTAATTAAGAGTGCTAGCGGGCAGTGCGAGTAATTTGTCCTTTAACAGCAATAGAATTCCACACCTAACCTGTAACTCGATTCGATTATCATCAGTATCACAGTGATAAAATTTTGCGCCCAACGTCGGGCCTATCATAGCAATATATATATATATATATATATATATATATATATTGTAATGTTAGTAGGGGTTAAAAGGGTTCTAAGGGTTGTTTTGTTGAAGGTAGTGTATGCCAAATAAAGTAAACCAAATATCAGATCCCGTAACTGAGAAATTTATGTTTGCCGTACTTTACAAAAGTTAAAGTATTTGAAATGTTAGTTGAAATGTAAGTGCCAAGACGTAAATTATAATGACTTGATGACGTGATAAAACACACAGTATTCAAGGTTTTATACTAAGTTGTAGTTTAATAGGCCATTGAACGTACATTTGCCAACCGAAAACCGGATGCGTCTATGGATGTCCACTATTAACCACGCAGATCCAGGTTCATATGTGTATCATTTCGGCATTTATTTTCACTAGAATCAACCTTTGGACAAACATGTAACATCAAAATTACAAGTAATAGCAGTGTCAAATATGATTGAAGGGTTGTGCGATATTTAGGACCAATGATTGAACATTATGTATAAAAATAGGAAAGTGCAAAAGACAAAGTTTTAGGTATTAGTGACACGAACTTGGTGATACGACGTTATTGGATGGTTTTTTATATACTATGTAATAAAGAGTAGGCAGATTAATATTGTAATTATCACCTAGGATAAGTAAACAAGGGAGTCGATTTCTAAATATTTTTGTATTAAGACGTGTTTATAAAACTGCGCTAAATTGTTTAAATATTTTTTTTGAAGATTAAATAAATGAGTTTGAATTGTACGAGTTTAATTTATAAAGGAAGAGTAAAGACAAGTAACAGTGAATAAATAATTAATAGCGGCAACGAGTAAAAGTTAAGATTGGAATTAGTGCGACAGCGAACCGGCGGAAAATAAGATTGAATTGGAACGAGATTTATATAGGCAGAAGGCATCGAATAGGAATTATAAGAGTGAAGAATATTAGGATTGAATTGGATATGGTTTTATGTGTAGCGGGGCATTGAGTGGAAAATAGGAACGAGGATAGATTTGGAACGAGTGGTTTTAAATAGGAACAAGGATTGATTTGGAACGAGCGGGTTAAAGGCGGAAGTATTGAATTAGAACGAGAGAAGCAAAATTAGAAGACAGCGTAAGAGTAACAAGTGGAATCGTACGAGACAAAGAAGAAAAAAACACCGGAAGAATTAGTGCAGGGGAAGTAAATAAAAAGGGGGATTCTAAATTCTAAATTCGGGTCATATTTATTTTAGATTTGGGCGCAGCAAAATTAAGGAAAAGATACCTGGAGGCTAGACGGCAGTTTTCAAAGTGATAGTGAAACCTTGTGAAGGCGCATACGGCGAGAAGGATTTTGAGCCAGCATTCAGAGAGGCCGTTAACGACGTATAGAACAGGTGAGTACTGTGTGATATAACGTCAAAGTTAGAAATTTTGTGGTAGTAATTAATTTGGCACAAGGCTACGTGGATCATATAAAATTTGGCATATACAAAAGTAAATTATAAAAAGGTACTAAAACAAAAGATAGTGCAGTTTGGTTGGGCATTGCACATCTACTTACCACTGAACCCACGGTAAGTAGGTGGATACCCTGGGAAAAAAGAGTTCATATAGTCGAGGCATATTTAAAACATCTTGATTTATTAACCAACCAAACGTTGCTAAAGTACGTATCGTAAAATAAATATTTGCACATAATATATAAATCATTAAATTAATAAAAATAAGGCGCGAAAAAGAGCGGGGTGCAGCATAAGAATATATATATATATATATATATATATATATATATATATATATATATATATATATATGTAGATATATACTGATGTGATAAATGTCGTGTTGGAGCGCCGCTAAAAGTGTGCTTTGATACAAGTACAGCAAATTGTAAAATTTGAAATTTCTGTTGCCTAGCTAGCTTAACGGAAATAATGGAGTTTACAAAATGAAATCAAACACGGCAATATCATAAAGCATTTATACAGTCAAAAATATTTTTTCTCACACAAAAGTATATAGAACATTTACAGCAAAGTTTTTTTCAAACATAAACTTATTCTTAACAAGTACCTATTCACTTAATTATCAAAATGTTCCTCACCTAATGTTGCTTACAATTTACAAAACTCAAATTTCTTTTCTTGTAGATAGTTTATCTGGCTTTGATTCCCACGCTTGTAAGGTTTCTTTTGGTCAAAAAATCCTTGACAGATAGTCTATTTAAAAAGTCAAAGTGTGTTGAACTATGTTCATAAACTTTCCTGGTAAATACCGTACAAAAAAAATATTATATGATTAAGACTTAAATTAAATGATAAATACTCAAATATCAGTTACTAACAAAATAATCTAAAAGCAATACTTGCAAAAGTCCAAAAAGCGCCTATCCAATTCGTAATTAACAGTATTTAATATCTTCTGCTTCTATTCTTAAATTGACTTTCAAATCCCACTTTACAAAATCATGTATATTCGTTTAAATCTTCCTTCCAATTAATTAATTTAAAGTAGCGTTTGCTACCTACCTAGACGTAGCCGGAAGAAACGTAAATACCAGGCTAACACCCAAACGCAGAGAGTGGGGGGGTTCCACCTAAATACAAAAAAAGCACGTCGCCCACTATTATCTATTAACAATAATAATAATAAAGGATTCTGTACAAACAAGTAAAAGAAATAAATTAAGCGTTACTATTTCAAAGCAAACAATTATGTGATACGAACAATTTAGTACTTGAGATACAAAGTGCGCATCTCGTATTTTACACAAAATAAAACTAATCAGTAGAAAATAAACATGTGAGAGCTTTTGTCAAGCGTTTTAAAATTGCACATAGTACCTTTTGTAAAATAAGCTAATCAGTAGATAAGAATTAACATGTGAAAGCTTTTGTCAAACATTCTTTTAACTTGTACATAATACCTTTTGTTTCTTATCACGTAACTACACCAAACGCTGATAAGGAATATGCCCTTGATATACACAAAAGAAAACAGGTTGTATACCTGTATGTGTCGGGATATTTAACTTGCACGCCATCGGGAGTGAATCAGCACCGCATCGCCACGGTCGTCGGGATCTATTTACCCTGTTACCATAACGGCACTAGTGATCTACAGGCAACGGCGGTTGATCTGTGGCAAAGAACAGTTGGGCGTACATAACATAAGAACAAATTTGGCCTTCAGCTAGGAGCTAAAAAGAGAATCTGATTAGGATGGGTAAACGCGGAAAAACTTACTGATACACGCAAGATACCTCCTACTTGTCGAACAAAGCGTGCATCACTCTTGAAGTACTGGGAGGAGTAGTGTAGAAAATTTCAATGACAAACTACAGAATCAAATTAAAAATTGGTTCAAATAACACGAGTTCGAATTGCAATCCTCGCGTTATCAAAGCACGATTAGCAAACTGGAAAACACGCTATCAAATAATAGTAGGATCCATTATTACGCAAGTCTTTAAATGGGAAACACAAGAGAAAGCAATTATACGTTATCGGAATGTTTAACAAATTAACAGATACCTAAAGCAAGGGTATTATTGGAGAATTTAAGAATAAAAATGGAATTTATTCGAGCGGATAATGACTTAACCAGGGAAAAAAGGGTATTTAATTTATGTTGAAAAATAAACGTAACACGTTGTATCTAAGAATTTTCCATCTTCGTTGTATATTACAGTAATTACATTTAACAACTTCCATATTCATATGTAAACTCATGTTATTTTGGCTTTATAATCAACATTACGTCTACTTAGTTGACGCCAAATTATGAATAAATTATTACATTTTTGATGGCGTAAATCGACCTGAATCGATTTACTGAATGAAATCGAATTACCGAATGAGTCTCTTTACATATTGCTTGGTTGACGGGAATTTATATGAATCTAATATCAATTGCTTCTGATTATATCTATTTGTTATATCTATTCTATAGCTTTTGGGTTTTTATGAAATTCCATTTCAAAGACTTTACACCTATCTGATACACTTTTCTGGGAATGCCTCGTTTTATTACCTCATTAGCGTGATTTATTTCTTATTGACGTGCGCTGGCCGTCCTTGTTTAACACCTAAGGTCATTGGTCGCATCGCATCTATACTGTAGTAATGCAAAAGATAATAAATAATTGTTATCGATTTTATTAGTTTTTTTAATGTTCCCGCGGCTTCTTAGAATAAATGTTTATTTATTAATTAAATTTACGTATTTCTAAGTACTGATTACACATCTTTTATCCATTCCTTTCGAAAATTTGAGAATATGTTCTATTTAAAATTGAATTTATATTATACAAAAGTCAAATTGGGTAATTAATTTGCAAACGATTTGCATTCTTAAGGTTTGTAAAAGAAAATATCTGTTTTCGCGATAAACTAAAACGTGTTTAATACACATTTATTAATTTTTATGCACATACGAATGGCTTTATATTTATTTTAGACAGATTATTTACAAGCACGGCATAAATTTGTATACACGGCGTGATTATTCATTTAAAATTTGGGGCTTTTAAATACACAAAAAGTGGGGTTTTCTTTCCTCATAATGGTTATGTCTTTAAAATACGCCTTTGTTATACTGGGTGATTATTTACATGCACAGAATTGCATTTGCGCTTGGCACTTAAATGGCTAAAAAGGTACGCTTGTATTATACAGGGTGTAATAATGAATATTAGGAAATGTCTAATTTTTCCGGATTCTTTTATATCTTGGTGGAATTTATTTGTAGTATTTGGGTTTCAATAACCTCTCGTGACCTCCTTATGACGTCAATATATATATATATATATATATATATATATATATTAAATTATATATATATATACATATATATTTTTTAGATAGTTAATTACACAAGGTAATTACACGATTTAAATTTGTAAATTTCTCAATTGTGTCATCGGTCTCGGTGGCGTAATTGGTAAACGCATGGTTCCGGCAAAACCAGGATACAGGTTCAAGTCCTGTCCAAAACCCTATATTTTCCATCTTTCAATTACTAGCTCGATTTGAAATGATCATTTGGGCTTTGCATAAAAGTCTAAGTTATTATTTCATCTTATTCACTATATATATATATATAATATATATATATATATATATATATATATATTGATATGATAACGCTGCCCGCCGATGTAATAAACGTCCAGTTTCCTCCTCTCCGCCACCGCTCTGTGTCCTTCTCTAATATTCTAATTTTAATTATGCCACGGCTAGCTCAGTTTAACTCACACAGAGCGGACAACGTTACGATAATCAAATAAATCAACCCCTTTTCCTAAAACTTTTCCTGTTTAGAATGACAAAACGAAGTTGATCAATATTTGTATAATGAGAAGAAAATAATATTTACACTTCACAGTTTTACTATATGAAAAATAAACCATTGTATCAATTTATAATATTTAGATTATTTATCCCCAAAATTATATCTCCCTTTCTTTAATTTAAAGCCACCAAAAATTATACTATTACTGGAAAATCTAGAACGTTCAAGACCTTTCCCCTTTTTACGTAAATTTTTACGTATGAAATATTTTAGAAAATAAAAAATGAAATAATGCCCTATTTTAGGTAGCCCTGACCTGTACTTTTCCCGGTGTGTCCTTTTTTGTTTTCCCCTTTGATCTGCTGCTGCGTGTTGTGGATCAACACCACTTGATTACTTTCAATCAAGTAGCTTCTTTTAGAACAATGCTATGCCTTGTGCTTCCTTCCGTGAATTTGAACCAATAATTTTCATTAATTTGTTTCCAAAATTTACTGCGTACTTTATTTAGATTTGTTTGTCGTAACTTAGAGTTGTAGTAACTTAGACGTAACTTAGAATTTTCCTTGTCTTGACTTAGAGGTAACTTAAAGTTTTCTTTGTATTGACTTAGAGGTAACTTAGAGCCATTTTCCAGCAAACGGTGACACCTTTTTTATCCATTTTCGCTATATTTATTTTAAAATATTGTATAACACCACTTTTCACAAATTTTAATTATTCAATTTAAATATTAATTCGATGCGTAAATTTTTGAGTAACAGTGACGCAGCTTTTACGTGGTTCTAATTGAGACTGACTCTTGTCAAACTGTAGGCGTTATATAGTTTATCCCTATCTAAAATTCATTGGTTTATCTGAACTGTCGTTCAAAGATTGCAGCCAACCACAAGTTGTTTTGGGTATTTTTATGGATTTTACAAGTTTATTTCTGATGGAACGATTCAGTGATCACGTATTCTACTAATATTTCTATTATTTGTCGATCTTTGACCGCTTGTTTTGGTATTATTACTGGAAATTTTAATTTACCTTGGCCTTTAATTTAGCTTATGGCTCTTGTTTGTCTAGATTAAGCTTTTTGGGAATCGAACGAATTTCATGAATAAAATCACGTAGCATAAATGACGTACATCAACATACTTTCGTTTATATCTTGTGTTTAAAACTCATTTCTTTTGAAATATGCGTTTCTTTATCAGAGCGCTTTACTATCTTCTTTCATTATCGCATGCTTAATTTTAATAGATATTGCGTGATGATTTACTAGCTTTTACCTTATTCCATGCGTATCTATTTATAAACGCTTCTTGATTTAGAACTATTTTAATTGCGTGTATAATTATTTTTCTGCTAAATATGTTTATATTATTGAAGGACGTGCTTACTAGCATTGATTAAAGTATTCCATGCGTATCTATTTATGAACGCTTCTTGATTTAAAATTAATTGCGGTCTTTATACAGGGTGTTGAATGTTTGTTCTTCGCATAATATGTGAACTACGTGTTTTTCATGCTAATTAAATGCAGTTTTCTAATTCCTAGTACTATTTTCTTGTATTGCGCAACCACCACGACTCAGTATACCCCTAAATAAACCCCTTATCAGAGCAACATATATATTGACGTGATAAGGGGTTACAAGCGCTCATTGAAACCCAAATTCTACAAATAAATTCCACCAAGATATAAAAGAATCCGAAAAAAATAGAATAGGTTTTAATTATATAATAATTTTTTTGTAAGGATATATTTACCGGGAAAGTTTGTGATCAGAGTTTGAAACCCTCTGACTTTTTTTTTTATAGATTACCTGTCAAGAATTTTTTTGACCAAAACAAACCATACAAGCGTGGTAATCTAAGCCAGGTAAACTATCCACGAGAAGAGATTTTAGTTCTATAAATTGTAAGCAACATAAGGTGAGAAATACTTTGTAGTAAATAAGTACTTGTGTTCTATTTGCTTTTGTAGGAAAGAAAATATTTTAGACTGTATAGATATTTTTTATAGTGCCGTGTTTGATTTCATTTTGTAAACTCCCTCAATTCTATTGAGCTAGCCAAATAAAGTTAGAAAGGAAGGTAAGTCAACAACTTCAAATTTTACAATTTGCTGTATCTGTATCTATGAATCACAGCACTGTTTTAGCGGCGCATCGAAACGAGGCTTTGTTATAACGACCTTGCAGTGGTATAACGACCTTGCAGTTATAAAATTTAACTATTTTACGCCCATATTAGCTTTTCTGAATTTTTAGTATCTTTGATAATGGTTTAAAAATAAACCGAAAGCTTAGAATTATAATAAAGAGTACACTTAATTAACCAGCAGACCAAAAAGCTTGTCATTGTATATTATTATATATATATATATATATATATATATATATATATAAATTCTTTATAATTATAATCATTGGCTATGGAAAAAGGCAGTTAAACTGGATCACCTCCGTGCCGACTGTATATATATATATATATATAAATTCGGGAAAAATAATGAAATAGTCAAAAGCATATTATGAAAATACACCGTATTTCTTGTTTCTGTTTGATACTCTAATTGACAGTTTGTCATATCGGTATATGCATCGTATATAATCAGGATTCCATAAAAAGTTTTACAATGTTAGTTTTATAACAAATTTTTGCCGAAACCAAGTTGCTTTTTGCCTATCTGATTTAATCTGTATAACTCTAAAACCATAATCATATTACCAACTATGAGAAAAAACAGAAATTGTTCAGTATTGTACGGTATGTAACGTAAGTAGTCTAGATGTTACTCGCTAATGACTAATTTTACTTCTGGTAAGAAAAATCTGTTTTATGTTATTTTTTCGTAAGTTATTTAGATGAATGGCAGTTAGTGCTGTTGACTTTTACATGCGGCTCTGTGACGTAGTTGGTAGGCTTGTGACTACTATGCCCAAAGTCGCGGGTTCGAATCCCGACACGATCCGCTTGAACAATGTTAGGCGAGCATTTTTCACAAAAATACGCCCTTGTTCGAATGAGAGGTAAAATGGAGGTCCCGTGTGTGAGTGTTGTCACGCACATGAAAGATCCCTACCTTGCTTGGAACAGCAAGGGTTCGACATAGTTCAAAATTTTCCAGATAAAAAAACTCGCTTCCTGACCAATGTAGTACCTTCGGGTGGAGCATTGCAGAATAAAATTTAGTGTTTTGACTTTATCGTAGAAGAACTTTACTATATTTTCTAAATGTTGTCTGGTGAGCCAAAAATGTAATATGTAGCTGACTGACAACTGGGTAAAACATATTCTCTTTATAATTTATTCTAGTTCTAGTTTATAGTTTAATTATACTAAAAGCTGTTATTAGAAGTTGAATTTTATGATTGTTCTTAATTACGTAATTTTAAATCGATTTATGAATTAAATGTAACTTTTGTTTGCTTTCAGAAGGCAGTAAATGTCCAACTCCTGGATGTGCTGGGCAAGGACACGTTACGGGATTATATTCCCACCATAGAAGGTAATATTTTTGTGGTTAATAATTTTTCCTGAAATGTTTGACATTTACTTCTCTAGTCTATCAGGATGTCCTCGTAAAGACAAACTAACTCCTGAAAGTAAGTTTGACATATGTAGATATGTAGGTCTACTGAAACCATAGTTTAAGTTTCAGTAGACAACTAAACAGCTTTGCATTGTGTTTTATTATTTAGGAATTTTTCGTTATTGTTGCTTATTTTGCGGGGTAGAGAGCATCATTATTTATATCTTTTATTTTATTTTTGCCTAGAATATTTCATAGCTTTATCATTATCATCTTTCCTGTCCTGGCCCTTATTCATGCATCAGAATCGGGTCGCATATTGAGTATAATAACATAAAGATACATGCATTGTGTGTGATTATTTGTACAAAATACACTGTTTTAATTCGATTTTATTTTCTCTCTACCCGCTCGTTCCTTTTATTTTAGTGACATTTTACACACACAACACAATACAATTATTATACTCAATGATAATGACTGGATTCTGTTGACGTGATATAGTCCTGGCGATGCATGAGACAATCTTGAAATGCCCAACTCCGGGGTGTAACGGGCGAGGACACGTTAGCTCCAACCGGAACACGCACCGAAGCCTTTCCGGTTGCCCCATTGCTGCCGCTAATAAACAAGCCGCACGAGAACAAAAGTATCAATCCAGCCTGCAGCATCGTATTAAATCACCGCACAGCACGTTCGGTAAGTTAGTTTTAGCATGTACGCTTTCCCTGATATTCCTTCCTTAATTTTAATACAAACACTAATATTGTGATGTCGAACCATCTCATTTGTAGATTTTTGATACGCTAAAGTGTGCTTTACCTTGTAATTATTAATGTTTTAGTTAACTCTTGCCAAGGAGAATTCTCTTCGAGCTTTGACAATAAACAAGCTCCGACTGCATCAGTTGATATTAAGCCTAGTTATTTAGTCACATATGGTTCAGCTTCCTGTAATACATCGGAACAAAGTGAAAATAAATCACATTTTAGTTCTTATTATTCTAAATTTCAAGAAATGAAATCGGATAATTCTCTAAAAATTCCAAAAACTGAAGTGAATAGTTCGAGTTGTTGTAGTGTTACCGGACGAAATGATTTATTAGTGCCAAAAACTGAATCTTCTGTAAATTCTTGTCGATCTCCACCGTCATCTTTGAGACCTGCTTATGATCCCTATACTAGTCAAGACTCAAACTCTTCGTCAATGTCCAGTATGGAAACTATGAGTTCCCGAATTCATTCGCAACTTCAAGCACTACCCCAACATACTAATTTACCTCATCAAAATCAGCATCATATTGGGTATAGTTTAGAGGATACTCGGCAACATCATATCCCACAACGATCACCGTATCATCAACCTGATGAAATGTATAGAACAGATCACCCTATGCGACCGTATGGAGATATTAATGAATCTATAAGCGGAACAATAGCTAGACCGACTGTAACTTATCCTACTGAAATGGGTCCAAGACCTTATGATACGTCATTAACAAGGCCGTACGATCCAGGAGTTCCGACAGCATTTGAAAGATATGATTCGTCTAATCAGTGTGGACCACTTTCACAATCGGTAATGCCACAACGGCCTCATCAAGGAATGTATGGGTACGCGTCAATCGACGAACAACAAGAGCATAGGTATCAACAAGAAGCGGCGGCGGCGGCGGCAGCAGCACAACATCAAATGGCAATGGCGAGTGCAGCAGCTGCTGGAATGATAAAAACTGAAAACGATCAACAACCAACTGGACCACTATATCCACGGTATGTAGTTTGCTTATGCATAAAATGTGTTATCTTGATTAATTTCATACAGACCAATGTATCAATACGACGCTTCAGCGGGCTCTTTGCCTATGGGGTTTTCAGCAATCAACTTATCAGTAAAATGCGTGACTACTGCACAAGCACAAATCAAGGGAGCTGGCCCTCACACGTCTCCTGGGGGTACAGTTATCGACCTTTCTACATCAAGCGTCACGACAACTAGTCCTCAGGTTAGTAGCTATATATGAAACGTATAATTTCTCACAAAAACATTTATAAGGGGATTTGAACCACAATTTTAAGGTAACTAGATTAGCAACTTGCTTAGCACCGCGTTAATTACAACCATGTTGTGTTTCCCGCTTATCCTTAATAATTAATGCTATTTGTAACGAACTGAATATGCTTATTATATTTTAGATGGCATACGGCTCCCCTCATTATGGTGGTCAACGAGTGGGCGCTAGTCCACAAGCCGCTGCTAGTCCACATCTCTCGGCCAGTCCCCAAGTCCCAAGCCCGCAAGGTCAAACCCTGGACCTCAGCGTCAGTCGGTTATCCCACAGGTCGGTTTGTATTCATATATTATTCATACATGTTCAAGTTTACTTAATACGCGAAAATACTATATTTCATGTGCATGCTTAGTTATAAATTTAATTGTATGATAGATTCTATTTATTATAATAAGCAGTTCCTTAGTATTTTACATATCTAATTAGATACCTATCACGCAAACAATAATTTTTTTCTATATCTCAAAGCTCTAGAAGTATTGAAAACCAAAGGGATGCGTTTACCTACTTCCAAGAGGATTATTGCTTTTATCCTTCATAGCCAAAATAAGCTTTCAAAAACTTCGGTTATTTGTCGCATTTTTCTACCCTATTGAAATACTAACTTTTAGAACACTTTTAAGAAGGAAATTTTTTAACTGTAGGAAATTCTTGCAGGTGCCTAGTTTTCAAAACAGTCGTAAAAAGTACGCTTATAAATTTAAGAAAATATACATTTTAGCAAGTTGGGCGTATAATTTGATGGAATACTTGTTTATACTCACGTCTTTATGGTGTGTACGGTAAGAAAAAAACAATTCAATAGTAAATACGTGTATTTTGTAACTGAATCTGCGTTTTTTAAAATTATGTTTCATTCAGTATAGATGATCTTTAAAGAATAATTCTAGTTTTCGGTATGCTAACAAATATACAGGGTAGCCTATTAGTGCGAGGAGGTCTAATAACATATATACAGGGTGGTTCAAATTGTACCTTCCATAATTTCAGAGTCAATAGAAAACGTGAAGATTATATTTGTTTTCTTATAAACTTATATAAAAAAACACAACCGTTTTAGATATACAGGGTGTTGAAGTTGCAGCTTTTTTTTAAATAAATAAGATTTCTCCTTGACTAAATGATATATTCTATTGAAATTTGAAAAGTAGGTGTTTCTTATTAATTACTTATTTAAACATCATTTTTGCTTTTTTCTTCAAGCAATAGCGCAGCTTGCGGGTGTGTGATTATACATTTTTTAAGATAAAAAAAGTACACCAATGTCCTAATGAATTTTTTTGAGGTTATTAAAATCTACATTCAATTTTTAGGTCGTATTGTAGATTTTTTTAAATTAATTATTTTACAGAATCAAAATTTATTGCACTATCGGAACAAAACAATGCATAATTTCAAACAATTAAAAACAAAACATCACTAAAAACCGAACAAAAAATTCAATTTTTTAGGAGCTGTTGAAAATGCTTACCACCAATTTTGGATACATTACCGAAATTATGAAATTTACAGCGGCAGATATCTTATGGCATGCAATGGTGCGCATCCTACCACTTTTATTTGAAATATTTCTTAATACTGAATGGTCCGAATTGTACCTTTGATAATTTCAAAATCAATATAAAACGTGAAAATAATGAGTTTTCTTAATGAACTTACATCGAAAACTCAACCGTTTCAGATATACAGACTGTTGAAGATTATTTTTTAAATAAATAAAATTTTTCCTCAACTAAATTAAGTATTTTATTGAAATTTGGATACAACTTATTTAATCGGTAGATAAGTCCTTTTACAAAATTTAAACAATGTATTTTTATTTTTCCGCTACGGCTCTGCCCATTGTTGGCTTTTTCCAGTAATTATCAATCCATGCTCCAAAATCGTTTAAATCGTTTTACAAAGTATAACTTTCATGCAAATTGCTCCACGTACCATATAACCAACCATTCTAATCACTTATGCTTTGTTACATTTTTTAAAGCCTTTGTAAGGACGTCGAATAATCTACTCACGTTTGTGTATCAATCAGTACTTTACCGTGGGTTGTCAAGTAATACTTCTCTTTAAACTGTTTTCAAAATCGTCTACCACTTTCAATATTAAATACAATTCATGTTAGGTAGAACTTTTACTACGCAACGTATTATCTGATTAGGCCGACTGCATGTGACGTTTGATTTAAGACTGTCCCTCTATTCGACATGTATTGGTCTTAAAAAGCGAGCCTCTCTTATGATGTTGGCATCTAGATCGTTCTCGGTCAATCTGCTTGTTGTTTCCATGTTTGGATTGATTTTAGAAGTATGTGTGGCATGCAAGTCTCTATCAACTTTCGAGAATTTATTGCTTTTACGAGCCTTCGGACATATAATTCAATGAACGGTTACCTTTGTGTTATCTCATCTTATCACTATCGCGAATTAAATTCATTGATTCTCTACGGTCTTATTATCGCTCGCGGCTATTTACGTCGTTTACATTTTTATTTTATCTGATTAGACCGACTGCATGGTAACGTTTGATTCAAGACTGTCCCTATATTCGACATTCAATGGCTTTATAAAGCGAGCCTCTCTACATATTCAACTACACAGATTTTCACTATTAACATTTAGGTCAGATAACAACACATAAGTCGAAGGTAATCCATATGTACTGTGTACAAAAATTAGTTTTAACGATTGCTGTTTCCACATTGTCAATGTTTTTATTTATAGTAAGCGTTTGAAAATTGTTTAATTCTTAAATGTGTTTATTCAAGTTGTACTACATCAGGATGAATGCACATCATGCACATAAGATTTGTTAATTAGTTTTCGGTCAAGTCAATGTAAGTAAATTTAAATCATACATATACATATACATATACATATATATTGCTGTGAAACCTACAAAATCCGGGTACTCCGCTTTTCGAATCGAGCCTCACGAATTGGGCGTCAAGAATGCTGTGAATCCTACAAAAAGCTATTCATTACCTTAACTGTGTTGGTCCATTGACTTTCTTCTGCTAATCGCCTCGGCTGCTCCTCTAGATAACTTTCATCCTCATTCATAAAAAAATACAAACACTTTCCTACCACAAACATCAACGTCAACTCTATTTACATCAATATTCACAATACATTAAAATTTCAAAATTAAAATTCAGCATAAATTTTAATATCAGAAAATTTCAAAATTAAATTTATTATCATTTTAATGTGCATCCAGAATTAAAGTCCTTGTAGGATGCCTACTAATTACTATAACAATATATGCAGACCGGAGTCTGAGTACAAAGGGAGCATCTACCACCCCTTTACGTTAATTAACCAGGTTCGTCTAATTGAGCTCAAAGACATACCCAAATTTTCATCATAATCCAGAACATCAATACTAAATACCCTTTCTACTTAAACAAGCAAATTTCACCTTAAAATTAAAATATTATTGTTAGTACAATTTCACTACTATGCATTTTAAGTAAATCAATTATAAAGTTATTCAACACACACCAAAATATCAAAGTTCGAACAAAATAGTATAATTTACCTGAAGGTTACTGCACTCGTAGCTTCAATGTACATCGTCCCTTTGTTAATTACACCATTCCAACTGGGTTATATTTATGGCTTCTGATTCTCAACGCTTTTAAAATTTGCTCCATCACCATTTATTTAAAGTTGTTTCTGGGCTTTTCCGGAACTCATCTGTGTATATCTGAACCTTGTTTTGTAGATCCAGACACGTTTATGCACCATTTAATTATTAATACCCCCGAAAAATAGCAAAGAAATTCATACTACTTTCACCAATATACGCCAAAACTGCCTACTTTTGTGTATTCATTTGTCGTTGTAAATTTTACCAATTGGTACAGTGATACTAAACTTTATTACCTTGTATCTTCTTTTCTAAGTGCACTAACGTACATTCATTGTAGCACGTAAAGAACAAACTGTTTTTTATCACAAAAATATTCGAGCAACTGTTTAAATTATTTAATCAAAACCGGAAAACTAAAAAGCACTGTTTAACGCGTTGAATCAAGTCGAAGATCTAAGAGAGCTTGTTCATATTCACCTGGGTATATATAGAGGTTAGCCTGTCTGTCGGTCGAGTCTCCAAAACGGACAATTCTAAAGAATTTCGCCTGCTATGTTCCCATTCCGCAGCCCGGCATGCGATTTTTACGAATTTTGCACTCGCCCCAGTTAAATCTCAGAAATTTCAACACGGCACGCAACGTCTGGAAATAACTAATTGAATTTTATACAGAAATGTTATTTTTACCTCTCAAATTTTGCCTTTTACTTTCAACCAATCGCAACCCCATGACGTTGCTCCACTCACGCCTTTTTACTATATGTGTCTCGTTCTTGCGCATATTATCTGTCTCTATCTACCCTGTTCTTATTGATGCAAATTGATATTCCTTACTATCGATTATTTCAGTCCACATGGACTGTTATTTGGGTTAAATAACCCCGTATCTAGTCTTCCCGTTAATATAAGCGACGGTTTCTCCAACATTCTCTGAAACCATTTGTTATCTGCAAAATTTACGCAGAATGAGCTTTTTAAAAATACGCAGGTGTTCAAACATAATAACACTTCTACGATTTGCATTTTATTGGGTTTTTTCAAGTTTTTATAGATATTATATGTTACTAATGGTTCAATTAACTCCAATTAAAATAATACCCTTTAATTTTTAGTGAATCATAATTAAATATTCAATTATTATCAGTACATTTTGTTTAATACCGGTTACTTAAAATAGGGTTAATTAATATAAATTTTGCACGTAATTTCTCTTTGTTTCTTTACTAGGAATAATTAAATTACACGTAAAGTTTTCTAATACTGCTTCCTTTTATATAAAGCGTCTTATAAATAATTTAAATCTCTTATTTTTAATAAAACGAATGAATTTTTATGCTTCACGGTTTTTTTTTAATAACGCGTACCTTTTCCCAAAGCTTCTACTCGGTGATTAAAATTATTTGATGTGATTATTTAATTTTCTACCCTGGTCTAAATATGAGTATTTTCCCCCTATTTGAATACAAATATACTTATTTGAATTCAAATATAAAATATTTAAACCGCAAACAAAATTTACAAAAAAAAATGCCTATCTCTCTCTACCCTTATCTATCTAACTTACCTACCTTATCCAATCAAAAAAAAATATTTACACCTATCCTATATCCCTATCCTATTCCTAACTCTCACCTAATTTTATAAACTGAAATTATCCCTAACTTCATCCTACTTATCCATCTAATCCTATATATATATCCTATATACTTATCCTATTCCTAACTTTTAAACTAATCTTCACTACACTTTACTTCTCCCTACCTAATCCTATATATCTATCCTACTCTTACACTATTCCTAACTCTCCACTAATCTTATATGAAATATCTATACTTAACCTATCTTCTTTTCTTCCTACATTTACTCTTTATTCTCATCCTAAACCTATTTCTAATTATCTCCCATATTTATCCTATACCTAGCTTTATTTTCTATATCTATACTAAAATTCACCTATCTCTATCCTTTGTTCATCAAGTTATTTAAATCTAACTCTCTTCTTGACCCTCCACGTCTTTCTTCTTACCATCCTAATACTCTTCATCCCTATTTCTCCCCCTTCGATATCTATACTTATCATCCCTATTATCTCACCTACAATAAACTTATCATCCCTATTATCCTGACTTTTAACTATTGCTTCCTCTTCAGTCCCTACACTTGTCTGTTTCATATTTATTCTTATTTTCTTTTCTGCCGACAAACCAAACGATACTACCTTAGAATTATCGATTTTTCCCTCTACGGAAAATCCTATGTACCTTCTAGAATTCTTATGTAATGGAATCCGCCAGAATGAATTCCTTAAATCTACTTTATTAAAAACAAACTTGCCACTTAACCTCGTCAAAAATGTGTCCATGGATGTAGGACAATGGAATTGCGGTTTGGTCCCTTGACTAATTTTTCGTGCATCTTTATTTAATTCTGCCTTCACCTGCTCCCGATATGCTGCTGTTGCTTCTACCCCCACTAATTCTGCATGTTTTTGTACTAAAGCTTGAACCTCTACTATCCTATCCTCTGGACATCTTATTGTGTTGATCTGTTTACCTTCATCATCCTCTACCTCTACTACATTAATACTAAACCCCGTGTCATCCTCTGTGACTTCATAACTGCCCTTCCATGGCACTACCCTATCCTTAATCCTTATTACCTTCCGTTCCATATCTATCAAAACCCCCAACTTCATCATACAGTCAACACCTAAAATGCTCTGAAACTTCAGTCCAGGTACAATTACAAACTCCTGTTCACAGCTTAAATCTCCTATATCTATCCTAAGCACCACAACACTATTTACTACAGCAAACTTCTTTTATTTGGAGCTACTAAATGGCTACGCTTTATAGGCATAATTCTATCACAAACCTTATCCCTAATTTTGCTGACGAATTCCTCCGATATTAAACTCGCCTCTGCCCTGTATCAAGTAATACTTCTACATTATTCTCAAAAATTTCTATATTAACAATTGGCAAACATAATTTTTCCTCAGTTTCTGGCTCTACTTCCTCCTCAATTTTGAAAAATTCACGTGGATGTTCATATACATTTACACTGAAATCTAGTGGTCTGTCGCGTTCTAAAAATCCTGTCCAGGTCTGTTTTCCCTACTTGGTCCTGGTCTAGCCGTCACCTCAGCGTATGTCCTAGGCGTTTCCACTCGTTCCGTGTCTGTATTAGCTGTCCCCCTCATGCCTTTATCGTATTCAGTTTAGTCTGTTCGTCAAATAAATTTCCCACTAGATTTCGTACACTATTAATAAAAATTTGTGGATTTACCCTGTTATCGCCATAAAACTTCATGTGTTGGTCCAATGATACTCCACCTGTATAAAATCTGGGACCATCCCCCGTTAAACTTGACATGTTGTATTTAATACTACTAACTTCGCGTTCTACCCTGCCTAACTGATCCCTACATGAGTCCGTTACTTCAGTCATTTTTACATTAATCTCTTCTTCACAAAAAATGCGTACTTCGGACCTTAAATGTCCCATTTCCTGTCGAAGACCTGTAATATCACGCTCATTTTTATCAACCCTATTTTCAACTTCCCCCAGTTTCACGGTAAGACTATCTTTAAATTCTGTAAATTCTTTAGTATTTTGTTCAATTTTCCCGCTTATTTGCTCTAATTTTTGGTTGGACTCCTCTCTCGCTCTATTCGATTCTTCTCTAGCTCTATTAGATTCATCGCTTAGCTGTTCTAATTTTCTATTGGATTCTTCCCTAGCTAATCGCATTTCCTCTAACATTCTCATCATTAACTCATTTCCTTGATCCCCTGATTCCGTCCTCGACTGATCTCTACTGCCTGCAGCTTCTTCCATTTTCGAATTTTTCTCACACAATGCACTATCGTCACTTCCAATTTCCACTCCTTGACTCCTTAACCACTCTTTTCTCTGCATACGTTCTACTCACTGACACACACTCTAAAATACTCTTAAATTTATACACAAACAGAAACTCTCTCTCTCAGATCGCCAGTTTCCTGGAATAAAATCACAAAAATTTTATTTGGAACTCGAGCCCCCGTTGGGCGCCATGTATGCTGTGAAACCTACAAAATCCGGGTACTCCGCTTTTCGAATCGAGCCTCACGAATTGGGCGTCAAGAATGCTGTGAATCCTACAAAAAGCTATTCATTACCTTAACTGTGTTGGTCCATTGACTTTCTTCTGTTAATCGCCTCGGCTGCTCCTCTAGATAACTTTCATCCTCATTCATAAAAAAACACAAACACTTTCCTACCACAAACATCAACGTCAACTCTATTTACATCAATATTCACAATACATTAAAATTTCAAAATTAAAATTCAGCATAAATTTTAATATCAGAAAATTTCAAAATTAAATTTATTATCATTTTAATGTGCATCCAGAATTAAAGTCCTTGTAGGATGCCTACTAATTACTATAACAATATATGCAGACCGGAGTCTGAGTACAAAGGGAGCATCTACCACCCCTTTACGTTAATTAACCAGGTTCGTCTAATTGAGCTCAAAGACATACCCAAATTTTCATCATAATCCAGAACATCAATACTAAATACCCTTTCTACTTAAACAAGCAAATTTCACCTTAAAATTAAAATATTATTGTTAGTACAATTTCACTACTATGCATTTTAAGTAAATCAATTATAAAGTTATTCAACACACACCAAAATATCAAAGTTCGAACAAAATAGTATAATTTACCTGAAGGTTACTGCACTCGTAGCTTCAATGTACATCGTCCCTTTGTTAATTACACCATTCCAACTGGGTTATATTTACGGCTTCTGATTCTCAACGCTTTTAAAATTTTCTCCATCACCATTTATTTAAAGTTGTTTCTGGGCTTTTCCGGAACTCATCTGTGTATATCTGAACCTTGTTTTGTGGATCCAGACACGTTTATGCACCATTTAATTATTAATACCCCCGAAAAATAGCAAAGAAATTCATACTACTTTCACCAATATACGCCAAAACTGCCTACTTTTGTGTATTCATTTGTCGTTGTAAATTTTACCAATTGGTACAGTGATACTAAACTTTATTACCTTGTATCTTCTTTTCTAAGTGCACTAACGTACATTCATTGTAGCACGTAAAGAACAAACTGTTTTTTATCACAAAAATATTCGAGCAACTGTTTAAATTATTTAATCAAAACCGGAAAACTAAAAAGCACTGTTTAACGCGTTGAATCAAGTCGAAGATCTAAGAGAGCTTGTTCATATTCACCTGGGTATATATAGAGGTTAGCCTGTCTGTCGGTCGAGTCTCCAAAACGGACAATTCTAAAGAATTTCGCTTGCTATGTTCCCATTCCGCAGCCCGGCATGCGATTGTTACGAATTTTGCACTCGCCCCAGTTAAATCTCAGAAATTTCAACACGGCACGCAACGTCTGGAAATAACTAATTGAATTTTATACAGAAATGTTATTTTTACCTCTCAAATTTTGCCTTTTACTTTCAACCAATCGCAACCCCATAACGTTGCTCCACTCACGCCTTTTTACTATATGTGTCTCGTTCTTGCGCATATTATCTGTCTCTATCTACCCTGTTCTTATTGGTGCAAATTGATATTCCTTACTATCGATTATTTCAGTCCACATGGACTGTTATTTGGGTTAAATAACCCCGTATCTAGTCTTCCCGTTAATATAAGCGACGGTTTCTCCAACATTCTCTGAAACCATTTGTTATCTGCAAAATTTACGCAGAATGAGCTTTCTAAAAATACGCAGGTGTTCAAACATAATAACACTTCTACGATTTGCATTTTATTCGGTTTTTTCAAGTTTTTATATATATTATATGTTACTAATGGTTCAATTAACTCCAATTAAAATAATACCCTTTAATTTTTAGTGAATCATAATTAAATATTCAATTATTATCAGTACATTTTGTTTAATACCGGTTACTTAAAATAGGGTTAATTAATATAAATTTTGCACGTAATTTCTCTTTGTTTCTTTACTAGGAATAATTAAATTACACGTAAAGTTTTCTAATACTGCTTCCTTTTATATAAAGCGTCTTATAAATAATTTAAATCTCTTATTTTTAATAAAACGAATGAATTTTTATGCTTCACGGTTTTTTTTAATAACGCGTACCTTTTCCCAAAGCTTCTACTCGGTGATTAAAATTATTTGATGTGATTATTTAATTTTCTACCCTGGTCTAAATATGAGTAATATATATATATATATATATATATATATATATATATATATGTATGTATGTATATATGTATAATATATACATATATATTGTTGTAATTATAGGGTTAATTTAGGGATAGGTTAAGTCATAGGGGTCGTAGAATAAACAAAAGAAAACCCCAAATAACAAAAGCACATAATTACAGATATTAGAAGAGTAAATAGGTCATTATAAATATTGTTAGTTGAGATCACACTGTATATAACAGTACAAGCGATTAAACGCATATTCAAGAGTAGTTACGAGCAAATATAAGATTTAAAAATGTAATGAAATGCGTAAAAAATTAAATCAACGGAAAACCAATATGAATTTGCTAGATAAATATTCAACAAATGCGTTGAATATATCATCATTTACGCAGGTTAAATTATGCATTATTTGAAAAGCGTACGTGATAGAAACGTAGTACATTTGTTCAAAAATCCAATTTAACTAGGAAATAAACTAACACCAAATTTATTTCTATTTAAATTAGAATAAAGCAAATAACAAGAATACGTGATTTAATAAACGAAAATTCCTGGGATTTCGGAATTAAATGTGATGTTATGTGAATGAATTACGTGACAACTTGAGCGTTCTTCCAAGTAATTAAACTACACAATTGGTAAAGTGTCCGAAATAACACAAGAGATAAGACAATTGGTGTCGCCCAACACGTGGAATCAACGAATCGCAAACAAAGGGGCAAGGCCTATAAATACGATAATAATTGAACAACGAGTTAGTATACATTTGAAACTGGGCAGTCACTATACTTAAAAATGCTAAATTATTCACGCAAACAGTTAAATAAAAGTAAAGTGATAATCATTTTTATAAGAGTGTAAAAATTGTGTAAGCGATCCGTTCTACTACAGACGTAAGTAAAGCAGATTTAGTGAAATTATACAATTTCTAAAAATAAATAAAACAGGGCTCTTGGGTACGATCTTGGGTACGAGTCTTGGATACAAGTCTAGATACGATCTTGGATACGACTTTTGGATATGATTTTGAATACGGTTTTGGATACGAGTCAGGAAGACTCTGGAGATTACTTCCTGTTAGATTAATCACTCACATGGTAAATATTCTATTACTGTTTCATTAATTACGGAGATGGAAAACCTTTTATTGGAATAAACTTATTAATAACGGTTTGGATAGTATTTTGGTTGGATGTCAACTTTCAAATTCGACTCAAAACATTCAGACTGGACACGAAAACTCTTGGGGATGCAGAGAAGCTACTGAACCACTCCAGGTTGGATATTTTGATATGATTTATTTTTGTAAACTGTTTTAATTCAATAATAATTCAAAAATGTAAGAGCCGTCAAAAACGGGGTTTCTTTGATAAATTTATTGAAGGCAATAGACATCTTGAAACGTTTCAAAACGTCTCTCAATACAATAAAAAGCTCGTTTTGAAGGCTTCATTTTCTCAAAATCTGACAGATGTAAATAATATAAAAAGGGGAAGATATTTAAAAAGGTTGTAAATATTTAATAATTATACTGTGTACTGTAGAATTGCTTTATTTAATTGAATCAGCTAGTTGAGGCAAAGAGATTTATAAATTAACATTTTTACAAGTGCTTGATTAATATAAAGAAAATAACACAGTATTTTAGGACGCTCATCGTAGGGGCTGGTGAAGTATCACAGCATTTATGCACGACCAAGTTGTGGGGCCTAATATAGGGGTATATCACAGCATTTTATGATCGACCCAATCGTGGGGCTCAATTAACACAGCATTTTATGTACGCCCAAGCCGAGGAGCGGAATATAACACAGCATTTTATGTACGCCCAAATCGTGGGGCTAAATATTAATATAATAACAAGGGGCACCATTAACACAGCAATATATATATTGCTTTTAATAACGAACGTAATAACGACCCCAAAAATGGTCAAAATCTATCGACGCGTTTTTGAGTTGGCTAAATCGATCTATTTCGAGCCAAAGAATCTCTGTTCTTACGTTGTACACGTATTTTCCGGACACCCTGTATATATATATATATATATATATATATATATATATTGCTATGAAATGCCCCTTACAAGCCCCACGATTGGTGCGCAATTAAAATTGATATGATATTGCCCTTACGTTGGGTGTCATTAAAATTGCTATCCTTTACTGCACGACAATACAGATTGTTTAATCTCTCTTTCTTTCTATTACCTGAGTGTAAAATAATTTAAATGAAGCAATCCCAAATATTGCAGTATAATGATTGATAATATGTACAGTTTTATGTCAAATAAATAATTAGCCCCTGAATAAAAATATTAACATTCACCAAATTTAAATTTCCTGAAAGCCAGCAAAAATATCTTTCTAATTACTCTTAAGTACCTTCGAACGTTCTAAGATGCTTTCTTTGTTTTTCAAATTTTTAAATCACCTTTTTGTCGACCATTACAGATACTTGATATATAGCGAAAATATTAAAATAGAAACAGTCTTTAGTTAATAAAAATTTAAGATTTCTAACCTGCGTTTTTTTGCTTTTCACTGGAATTGCCTCAGAGTATCGGTGGTCAGCATCCCTTGCTACACTTGTTTTGCTTATTGGCCAGAATTATGGATTAATGATTGTCTGTAGTTCTCCCTCGAATTCCTGAATTAAGTTTGAGTATCTTGAGTATCCTTACGTTTGTTTATTTAGTCGTATTTTCAGACGTATTTTTGTATTTTCCTTTTAGAGGTAAATTTAGAAATATATTTAGATATGTATTTAGTTATTGATTTGGATTTAGATGTCGGTTTGGAGCCGTCTATGTGTAGATCGGCTATTATTCGTCGCACAAATTTTGCATTTTCAATTTTTCACTTATACTAAATTATAAACTTGTCACTAATTGATACTGTCACGTAAATTTCTACTTTATATTGACGTGGTTCGTGTCTTGTTAGAGATGAACTAAACGTTTATTCATTCTCCATTGTATTTATAAGCCCTTCCTATCAATGTTTTAATTGGTGCGCGTCGCGTATTTACTGATAATTTCCGCCTATCTATAGTACCTTGGTAATTCTCAAATTCCCTGGTTTTAATTGTTGTCCCAACCATCAATCTTGCACGTAGACATTCAATATATCACAGCATATTATTAGAATTTCCAAATATTGCTTTCATTCTGTCACGTATTTTATATTTGTCGTTTAAAAGTCCAAGACTTATCGTATAATTAACCGTCTGGTGTTTATTGCTTGTTACAAAATACGTTAAATTCCGATGAAATAAATGCATTTTGTCACGTATTTTATTTTCTAATAATGACGTATTAGAATGCGTTTACTTATTCATGCGTTTGAAATTTTTAATGAAGTGATTTAATGGCTAGTATTCCCGATTGTTTATATTTACTGAGTACATGTTTATTTTGATGGAACTTGATGTATTTGAAACCTTATCTTTGTTCTATTCTTTAACTTAAAGCGTATTCTGAGACGTATATATTCCTATTTTAACTAAATGGTAACTGATTATTGCAAAATGAGCTTCTTTCTTATGCATTAAATTAAATATACTTTATATACAGTATGCTTGCAATTAACTTTTTGTAAAATAGTCGATTTACTCCTATAATTGATGGAATTATTTGGTTTTCTTAAAGTTAAAATTATTTATATCTATCCTACGACCCCTATGACGTTATCTACCCTTAAACTACCCTCTCATCATAGCAATATATATATATATATATATATATGTGTGTGTGTGTGTGTGCGTGTGTGCGTGTGTGTGTGTGTGTGTGTGTGTGTGTGTGTGTAAGGTGAAGAATTTGAGAATTAAACTATTATGTTTGATAATTTTGGAAGCATTTTATATAAAAATTAGAAAATTTCAATTCATTTCTTAATCGTTATTAAAAGAATGTACCAGAAATTGATGAACTAGATTCAATTTTAAAAGGCATTGTATTTATAATGTTGAAAATAGGTTTTTAAAAGTATGCTGACAGCTAATAGACATGGGTTCAGATGTATGTGTAGATTTATGAAAATATTTGTGAGATAAAACATGATTTTCCAAATACCTAATTATTAATTAGGAATTTTTGATATTTAGGCTCATTTTGTATATTTCTAGATTGAATTACATTAAGAAGTTACATTTAAATTAAGTGTACGATAATTATATCCAATATGATTATTGTATCTGGATCTCTCAAAACTATGATGTTTGGAAATTTTGAAGTTTCTAAATTTTATTATTTTGAATATGCAGTTTAGAATTACTTTTATTATGTATTTGTTGTATCATTCAAACATGATTTACGTACGATGGTACGTCATCAATATTTTTCATTTTTTGTAACAATACAAATTGCTTAGTTCCTCATAAGTAATGGTTATTAAAACAGTTACTACTTCTATTTATTTTTGTACTTAATTGATCTATAGAATTGGACTTCATTTTTAGATTTAATCTCATTTTTATTATGTTTAAACGTTCCATAAAAACGACGTTTTTTTATTTTTATCTTTTGAAAGATAAATAAATTGTTGCTGAACTTTATCAAGTAGAACTATGGACACATCGCTGTTAACTTTGTTAAAAGATTCAGTTGTCTTCTATGTCAGTTTGCATTAACTATCAATTTTAGAAAGCTATCAAATTGAACGAAATTCAATAATTACAATTTTCAAACATTATAAAAGTTCATATTTTAGCATAAGATAATATAATAAGAGAAAGGACAATCAGTACTCACAATTTTGTGCGTCCAAAGATTGATTTCCAATTTTCCTTAGATTGTAGGCAGTCCCGAATTTCAATTCATAGTTCAAGATATTTTTTTAATGCTCTGATCTATTTCTGTTTTGAAAATCCTAGTAGCTATGCCAAAATTATAATTACGATTGCACAAAATTTTTTTAAAAATTTTATTATTTATAATTAGACAGAACGTTAATTAAGTCAACTTTTACGCAGCTTTCTTACTAGATTCGGACTATCTACTGTAAATAGTAATCTGGTACTACAAAATTTGATACCTTTACACTACAAATACAAATTATACTATAGTGACGTATATGTCCTACATTAATTATAATAAAGTTTCTAATAATGATATTATAGAAAGGAGGTGAAGTATACCCTACAACATTCTAATAATATTAGAACAATAAGTAAATAGAATTACACAGATTAGGAGGTTTATATTTCAATTTTATACTAATATAGGTTTTATCTACATAACTCATTTCCTTTAGCACAATTGTAATAAATTGAACTAAACTATTCAGAAAATCTTTCCCGCAGTTTTCACAGTTACTATGTTGCTTTAAATACTTACATGTTGAAACTCTTAATGAATAACCGCTACAAATAAACAGTATGTTTACTACTTCTTTTCAAAGTCTGTATATAAATTATTTCATACAATAATATCCTAAGCTTAAAATTTTTATCCCTGGAACACTCTTCTTCCCTAAAGGTATTTTTCTTAAAAGTCATGAAGCGTTATTTTCTTCAAAACTGCAATATCATTTAAAAATTTAAATAAGCACGTTTGTAAAGGAGTACCTGAGTTTGATGGCAGAAATGATAGCAACTATCTTGAAGGTGCCATTGTATTATTTACAGCAGTGCCACAAGTCCACATTACCAAAACGGTCATGCTGAGGGAGTACCACTACCACCGGGTTTTATCAGAGTTAGAGACGAACAAACGGAACCAGTCGATTTTTCCAACGCTAACGAACCCGTTAATTTTAGTGGAGTTCGACCAATTGCTACCTTCGCTGGACAAATTCTTGCACCTGGATCTGGATACAGTAGAGAATCAACTCCTGATAGTGGAGGTTCACATTACATGGATGCCTATAGAGACCCTTCAGGTATTTTACCTTATTTGAAACATTTATTTTTTAATGATAAAAATTCTTAAAAGGTTATGGACCAGTGAGCCCACATCCTGGTTATGGTATGACACCCGTACCTGCAGATTATCCATCCAATCCATATTCTTATTCTACTGGAGGTTACTCGTGCGCTGGTGGATATCCTGGACCGCCAACAACAGGATATCCTGCACCTCCTGGAGGTTATTCACCAAGTCCTTGCTATTCAATGCCTCCTCCTCAACACTCTATGGCTCAGCATGATAAAGGATCTAGTAAAGATAATGGGTAAGTTATCTATAACAACATATTAAAATTTATTTTTAACATTTTGGAATATTTTACTTTGCACAAAAATTTTAATCAGAACCTAGAAAGCTAGCTAATTGTACAAAAGTTTTTTTCACATATAAATAAATAATAGAAAATAGACAATTTTGGTATTGGCATACAAATTTAATAGTGAGACTTTGATCACAACATGCTTATGAGCATATACTTGAATTAATAGGTATTGTGTAATACACCAAATGACATTAATATCAGACCTAAACTTTGCCGTAAATTATTTAAGTAGACACCAAAGCAAACCAACTCTGGAAATCTGGAACAATTTAAAGTACATTGAAGGTACATTAGAAGTTAAATTGATTTACAGAAGAAACAGCAGCAACGAATTATTGGAGGGTTTTGCTGATGCAAGTTGGGGAACGGAAAACGACAGTAAATCCACAACTGGATACTTGTTTAAGGTTTAGTCTACGGCCAGTTGGAGTTCGCAGAAACAGCAAACCGGAACATTGTCCTCAGCTGAATTAGAATATATAGTCGTTTGTGCAGCTGCATGCGAAGCTATTTGGATCAGAAAAATTTTGCAAGATCTACGAATAGATATAGGTATAACAACTATACATGAAGATAACCAAAGCTGTATCCAAATTGCGAAAAATTTATACCCAGAAGCACCAGCGCAACCAGCTGTTCAACAAGTATGGTGGACTGGTGTTACACTATCCACCGTGGATAAATAAAAATCCTTGACATGCATAACAGAATACAAGGCACATACCTCTCTGCGTCAGGATACTTAACTTGCCAACTGATGGGAGGAAGAAGTCAGCTTAACAACGTAGCTACCATCGTAATTACAGTGACTGCTATACAGCACAGGTGGGCTACACCCAGAAAAAACGCCTTTGCCCTCCAGCAAAAAAAAAACTAAAAATAGAATCGGGTTGGATGGGGTAAGCGCGGGAACACTCACCAAATACACGCAACACATCTCTAATTGACAGGACTACAATAAACGTGCATTGCTTTTAAAGTGATAGAACGAGTAATGTAGAACATATTTCGTCGAACGGACTGCAGAATCAAATTCAGAATGAATTTAAATGACGCTAATTTGAAATCCAAACATCCGTGTTATCGAAACGCGATTTTAAACTGGAAAACACGGTTTTACCGGAGAATAGTGCGCGATCTTATTTCAACAAGTCCTTATTTTGTCACAATAGAGAAAACCCATTATACGCGGTTGTAATGTTGAACAAATTGAAGGTTACCTACAAACAGGCTATGAGCTATTTATTTATAGCATAATAAACTTTACGTTTCAAAGCGAATAGATTTATATTGAGGAATTATTCGAAAGCGTATTTATTACAGAAAATAAAATACACAGGATGTAAACTATTTAATTGTTGTTGCGTTTTAGGTTTTTGAATAATAAAATATCCTTCAAATAAGTTAAAAAAAAGTTGTATTTTATTATCTTAAATTAGATTTTTCTTGTTTAATTACAAAGTTTAGCCCAAATTATGTATCAAAATTGTTTTAAAATAATAAAAGTACTGGAATAGTTACATGTTAAAACTCCTTGAAGAAAAATAGCAGTATCTATTGGCGCCAATATCAATTTTGTATCCTGGCACTGCGGTATCTAGTTACGTCACTACTTAAATAACAATAGAATAATGAATGATGCGATAAAAGGCACGGCAGAAAGAAAGAGAGACCATGTATAAATTAAAAACATTCTAGATATTTCAAGAATATACAACGACATACAAAAACAAGCAAATGATTAACACGCGCGCAAATTGGAGACACCAAACAGAATAAAGAAAAATAATTAGTACAACCGCACAAAAAATAATATGAAATGTAGTACTTCTTTCTTAACTACCAATTCTCAACATTAAACAAATAACGTTCAAACAGTAATCCACAACAATCACAAACAGACAAAAAGAACTACAACCAACGACTGAGAAATTCTAAAGTAATCCGAACCTGAACCGACAGAGTTGCTAGTAAGTTCTGCGCAACGCTTCTTCTTTTAGCCGTCAATTTATAAGTTCCAATAACCAAGAAACGATACTGAAGAATCAAAACAAAAGTAATAGATAAATAGAAAATAGAAAGAAATTTATGACAGCACCTATCCAAGGACAGAACAATGATAATGATGATGACTGTGAGTCCCAAAATGTCCTGTTACCAAATTGAGTATGAGGTTGTAAATTTGACGTTATAAAATTTAAAGTCATCTATATGCAAGTGATGATGATGATTTCCAAATGGAATCTTACAACTTTGATGTGGACAAATTGAATGTGATTAGTCTTTCTACTGAAGAGTCACTTAAAATGACGAAGTATAGGTCTTCAGCTGTACGAAGGAGTTTAAAATTTAACTGCATACTAAAAGTGAGGACTAAAATCATCGAGTTCGCTTGAAAAATATTTGACATTGTAGATAGCTAAAACTTTATTGAAACACACGGACACGTAATCTAACACAGTAATTTAAATTGTGTGAAAAAAGCAGAATCTTTTGTTTTAATATTTGCTTTACAAAATTTAAATAATTATAAAAAACATTATTGCTTTTGCATTTTTAAAAGGTTTTTTTCGCAATTATTCAATTGCACTGCATCTTTTGAATGTGAAATAAGTAAGCGAAAACGAGTATTTGCCAACCAATGCCGGGAAATAATTTATACCGTCTATACATTTATGAAACTGGAAAAGAAAGTAGGGCGATTTACAACTTGTAGCAGTTGCAGCAGCTACTGGAGTATCTAACAGTAGCGTAAAAGGAATTTGCAGAGAAGGCCCAGATGAATCTGAAGGCAATGTTATGGCCGTGTTTTATAAGTTGTAACTATTTCTACATGCAATGTTATTGTAGGTCAGATTTTTTATCTCCGAGTAAAGCAATCTTAAAAGTGAAACCAAAATCTACTGTTGATGAATTTGACGGGGGTAATTATTTGTAGAAATATTCTCACTTATACAAGTATTCATGGCAAGAGGCCTACAATGGCTGGTGTATTTTAAGGAACAAAACAAAACGGGGTTAAATTTGATGGCAAATTGACTTCGTTTGGAAGGTGTGCTCATAAATTAGGTTATGAGTTGTCAGAAAAGCGATAATATCCGACAACGTTATCGAACAGACTGAAATTCAAATTAAGCATTTAAAGTTTTTGCGTAATTTGCAACAATTTCAAGCAGCAAAACGCAGTGTTGTTTACACAGATGAAACATATTTACACTGCTCCCACATACAGATATTATATATTATATATTGCTGTGAATTTTCGGGTGCAGCCGCTCTTACCAATAAAGATGCAATGACTATTAATTGAAAAGATAAAATCATATGATATGGATTCTTACCTGAATTTGCCAATTTCTCTTGCCAGCTCAGCGATAAATATTACGAAAATGAAATGAAACAAAGAAATCTCAACATTAGAGTTTTAATTCATGAACAATCCTCGACACATTCAAAAACATCTTTCTTCTACACACATTATCTAAGAAATTTACTTGCACACACAGCTATAAAAAAAGCTTAAAATACACTTTACAGTTTAAGTTTAGAAAGAAACAACATTCCATCACTAGTGACGCATTAATACAATCTTCGCCTAATCCTTGTTTATAATTAGAAAACCCCCAAAACATTTCATGTGTAAATCACAAGATTTTGGTAGATAATTTAAATATGCTTCTATTACCCCGCCTCAATGTGACTGATCAGCAGCATTGAGTAGATTTTTTGTAGGGGTCAACCAATTCGAGAGTTGACCTCAAAATTCCTAAGAAAATTATACACTTGCAGGTAATTTTCTATACGCAAAAAACCTATACTAGCTTAATCTACTTAATAATACACAAAGTGTCTCTCTAGGTTTAAAACAAAGTTATACTTGCGTTTTGGATCATAAATTCTTGCCGGTATTCATATCTCTATGACCACATGTCTTTAATTGTAATTGCTTTTTCAAGATCGTTTTCGTTTAGAATTGACTACATCAAAAAATTTCTAGTTCCATTTTTTTTAAATTTTTATTTTAATTAATCTTTATATGTAGAATTAAACTTTATCAGTTATTGAAAGTACTTTTATTTTAAAAGATTAAAGTAGCAGGTAACCTTACACCAAGTTTGATTTCCGTTTATTGCCGTTGTTGTTCTCTATAAAAAGCTATTCAATAACTATCTCTCAATGATCGAATATGTATGACTTATGTTCAACTCTTGAATGCCCCTTCGCATTAATATCAGGCTTTTATAACACAATCTTAATACGTCATCGTTCTCGAATTTCAATGACATTCTAGGTGTGCGTAAATCCACGATGTAACAATTAACCGCAATTTCGTGTGTTCTTATTTCTTTGGCCTGCCAGTTTGAAATTTATTGCAATCATAAAAATTTCACTATCTCTTTCTAATGCTTGGAACTAATAGTTGATTATCGCTCTATTTAGTGAGCTTCTGTAATAATTTATAGCCAATAAAACTTGTGATCTTTTCTAGTTTATAGCCCTTCGCGGTATTATCGCGTTCCACAAATTGACCGGTATTCATTCAAGCAAAATAATAACCTTATTAACGTAAATATAGTGGATTCTAGAACTATCCCGAAAAGTGGCTTCTTTGAAAGTAAACTACTTTGCATTAGAAACTCGCAATTGTGTTATAACGTTCTGAATTAAATAACGTTTATTAAGTGATATTTCTAGAGAATGAATGCATTATTGAATTTACATTTTAGAAAAGTACGGGTTTTTAATCAAGGGATGTTTTTGTTTTTTCGCCGGCTAGAATTTGTTTTGAATAATATTTTTAAAGAGCATAACTTGACGGTGAAGTTATTTAGTCTTCTTAAAGTGGATGAATCTTTATGCATTATTGAATCAGCATATAAGAACTCGCTAATGGTTTTTTCAGCTTGCATAAATGCAATAAAACTTGTTTTTAACTGATACATTAGAAAATTGGATTTATTATAAAGGAACTTATGTACTAGAAAATACTATAACAAGCTTACCTTAGTTAGAATATTATACAGGGTAAAATTAAATACTTGAAAATTCAATTTTCTCAGCTTTGGGTTGGTTTCTTCACAGAATGTGGTACTCAATGACTTTTATGACCTCCTTAATCATATCAGATTATATATTTATTTATTTATAAAAAACATATGTTGATCACAAAAGTGAATTACAGTTAGTCAATAAAATGATAAGCATTAATAAATATATTGTAAATTATGAAAACAAAGGAGGTTTGTGAAAAGGATATTTTGGACTTTTATATTTGTAACTACCTTAATGGTGGTATTTGATTCTAGTATTTGGTGAGCTAGCTGAGAGGCATATATTTAGTATGTATCAGAGTAGGTGCCGACGTCCAACAAAAGAGTTATCCAACACACAAAGGAGTTCAGTAGCAGAGTCGGGGAGAGGCGCATCACAGCAATATATATTACATAAACATGCGGACTTGCACATTAAATATAGTTGGTTGTCTAACTTCCAACTTGAAATAATAAAAGTGTAGCGAATCCGTATATTCAAATAAGTAGTAACCGAAATGGTTTTTAAATCCAGGCGGCAGTAAACTTACAAGAATCTAATGCAATGTAACAAAAGTATATGGTAATATAGAACTTACAAAATTAAGAAAATGATATCCAGAAGCTGAATTAGAATGATAACAGAAGGACATAATAGGGTTAGATTTTCAACTACATACCATCAGCATTATTTCCGTAAAAGGATAATTCATTAAAGAGTTCAATAAATTTTTTTAGATGACATCTAATCGCGAAACTATCGAATGACATGTTTCAAGTAAATTTGGTGAAAATTATTCCTTAATCAAAGATGAATCAGTGCTTTCATTATATTCTTGTTTTTATTGTTACGAACTATTAGGCAACCCATCAAACACGCAAGTTGTATAACCAAAGTGTATTCTACAGAAGTCTAGAACATTTGAGCAAACGCCAGACTATGAATCATCTAGTTAATTTTAGGGTATATATAACATCGGTGATGAGTGTACATGAGTTAATCTATATCCAAATGTCGTATAGTTAGTTGGTCATTACGTTTTGAAGGTTCTATAGTAAATATAAATTTGTGTTATGTGAAAGTGCATATTGTACCGCCAGCTTGTACATAAGTAGATAAAAGGGTAATAAATAAATTATAGTAGTGTTAGTGTTGTTAAGAAGACTTATGGTTAAGGATTTAGTTTAAGAAGATATTAGTGCATGTAAATAGCATTAGTGTGATAGTGCTTCATTCTTAATTGGATGAAAACATCTATAAATAAGGCATATACTGTTAAATTAAACCTGTGAATAGTGAATAATAAAAACTTTTGTTATTACTTGTTCTAAATTAATGAACGCGTTAATAGTAGCCCGCTACATTATTGATGTTGCTATCATTATTGTTGTTATTCAAGAACTAAATAAAAATCACACACATTCACATAACAGTAATTAACCGTTTCAGTTTTCAAACAGTCACATCAGTATTAGCAGGAAAATCTATATTATGAATTAAATCAAATGCACATTATGTTGATGGTGTTAATTGTCAGATGCTTCTGTTATTAATGCCATATTCAATTTAGTACCTTTGATGGAGCATTGGAAAATCAAATGTAGTGGTAATGCCATCTGTATTGATGCACTAACAAACATTATAAACCTTCCACCGCAGTATGGTGAATTTCCAACTGCATGGAAATACTCAATTGTTACACGTTACCAAAAAATCTTTAGCTGTCAACCATACCAATCTGCCACCCATAAGCATATTACCCGCATTTGCTCGAGTAATTGAACATATAGTATACATCCAATTAATGGAGCACATTACTGAATACAATGTATTACCTACTTGTCAATCAGATTTTTTCACCTGGATGTAGTACGGCAACTGCACAAACAAAAGTTGTGAATGATTTAACATGCCCAATAAAAGAATCTATAGTCATCTACCTTGTATTTTTAGATTTTAGTAAGGATTTCAATATAATTAATCATGAATTATTGTTAGCTAAGCTGCATTACTATGGATGTAGGGACATCATACTGAATGGGTTTAAAGTTACGTGCACAATAAGCAGCAATCTGTAGAACTGAATAATCAACTTTTCTAGTTTCGTTGCATGTTGCAAGGAGTGCCGCAAGGAAGCAACCTAAGGTGTTACTCTTTGCAATTATCGCAATTCTATATTACTGTCGTCAACATGTAAATACCCTATGTATGCCGATTACATATGGCTATATATGTCAGATGAAATCGCACTTGTCAATAATACAATAACTATATTGAATGAAGATCTTGCATCAGTAGATAAATGGGTACAAGACAATAGTCTTTTCCTAAATGCCACAAAAACAATTGCACTATGTATTGTCCCGTGGTAGGATGTACAAACTGTAAATACTGTGCTGATACTTTTATTTTTGAAGTGTATCTCTAACCGTACACCTTGTATCGACCCAAATATTATATGTCAACTTCTATTCCTTTCTAAAACCCCTTAATCTATCTCGGCTAGCTCTACTCTTATCTCCGGTTGGGTTCGCAATTTTATATTTATTATACAAATTTAGTATGGTAAAATGTTCTAATTAAAGGCGATCAGGATAAAATTTCCATTATAAATTCTAATGTCAAAATGACACTTGTCAAATTTAGGTTGTTAATTATGATTTTGTTTTTAAATATCATTAGGGATATAGCAGCTAATCCTATCTTACTAACGTACTCACTACTTGTGGTCCTGTATTCTCTGAGTCTTATTTAAATTTCTCTCCGTTGTTTCTATTTCTTTCGGTCTTAAATTTCATATACTGTCGTAACACCCAATGTCAGCAGTTCTCTCTGAAATATTCAAAAGGCATTAATTTTGAAGATTAGGTTCCCTGATATTTTGACTATTACTTTGCTTAATTTTGTCGAAAAACCTGTAAATAGATACTCGATCATAAAAGATATTATAAGTGTCAAAATAGATAAATCTGCTACTACTCTAATCTTTACAAGCGCTATAATAAATGACATTTTACTTTCCTTGATGACAGTATGGTAAATTTGTTCTTGAATTTCCTTTTCCTCGATCGTTTTGTGTTATGGTTTGATAGTGGTGTTTCTTCTGAATTTATTTTGTTCATTTCTTGGGCATACCTATATTCGTTAACATCCAAATTTATTTTATGAATAAAATAACTTTCTTTATGTAACTCCTCTATTTCTTCTTAAATACAGTAACGGCACACTGGTAACATAACTCGGTAGTATTATAACTTGTTTTCATAATTCACAATCACGTTTGATAGTTCTCTTACAAAATGGTTCTGGTTTATAAATCTTTTTATTCTACTTATGGGTAACACATTTTCTTCTATCACTATACTCCTATTACATACTAATACACTTCATTTCTTAAACTTGTCTTTTATATAATTAATTGACCGGACTTGTTCTTATATGTACTTCACTATCCAAATTCTATTTATCGACTGTCCTCGTTTCCTTGGTTACATACCGATCTCTATTCTTTTTTATTTTAAATTTTGACAGAATATGTAACCTACCTACTCTATTTACAATTAAAATTTCTTAATCCTAATGTCCATGTTTATTCCAAAGAAGTTTTGATTTTCAAACCGACTATCCATTTACTGGCTACTTGATTCTACTAAATTAATAAAATACATCACAATACATTGATGTATGGATTTTATGATAGCTAATACTGTGATTCCTATAAACAATAAGGTTATGTATTTCGTGTAGTTATTGATAAATATCTCAATTTCAACTTTCATAGTAATAAAAAAAGGACTGTTACCATAAAATGTGTACCTTGTTTAGATATAAGCAACGTCTAAGCCCTAACGTAAAATGGAATCTGCATAATAATACTGTGCTATGTGGTTTAGATTATTGCAACGTTGTCCATAATGGATTGGTAACAGACTATTTAAAAATCGAATGCAAGTGCTATAAAATGTGGTTCCGATTTTCTTTCAATGTACAACATAGACAACATAATTCCATTCTATAACTCTAAATCTTTACATAAATATGATAAGTTGCTAAGCATAGTCTAAACTTGAGAAATGTACTGGGTCTAAGTATTCCTTCACATCTTGTCGTAAAGTTCAAGGGCAGCTTTGCCCATACAGCTCCCAACTTATAAACACTTATAGGCAAATATAGGATAAAGTAAACAGATATAGCTTCAGATAAAAATTGTTTGGTATTTTATTATAGGAGCAACAACAACTCTAAAATATAGTGTTCAGTAGCTAAACTAGATAGATAAACGATGTTAACCAGATAATTTAGATTAATTGTTGTTGTACTATATTATGTTATGGATCATTTCAAAATTTCTTGCAGATAATTGTTCCACCAAATTTTAAAAATAAATAAAACAAAGCTCTTGATATGCTTGATTTTCTATGTTTACATTTGTAATAACTCCTAATTGACTTATTGTAGTTGGTTACTATGTTTTGCTAGTAAATTAGGTTTTTCCAAGTTTACTGGCTACGGGTATAAATAATTTACCACTATGTTAGGTCGAGTAACTTATCTTTTACTTAAAAACATAACAAATGAAACATAAACATTTTGGCATCATTGTTAATAACAGTATTTTATTTCTTAGTAACACCAAAAATCACATCCTACCTAATCATAATTTTTTACTAAACTCTGTTCTTTTTTGTACTTTGGGAAACTATATTCTACTGATATTCTTGAAAAATAGAGATATTAATTTCAAACAACGCTATATTGAAAGTAAATTGTCATATACAAACTTATATCGATAGTATAAGTATTGGAAATGACAGTTTTTTGAAAAATCAAAATATACTCCCAATACTTTTGGGACAGAAAAGCAACAAAGTTGTAGCATATTAATAGAGTTGTCTGCTCTATAATCAACTTATTCATTCTTATCAAAATTTTCCTTAAACTTAAAATAAACATTATTATATATAAGAAAAATTAAATGCTCAAACTACATATCAAGAGATCATACTTCAGTCTCGAACTTCCTAGATATGTCTAATGGAGTATCATATTCATAGTGTAAAACTGTTTTCCCCTTTGTCACTTTATGAGGTTCTGGAATTATAACCAGTAAACTGTCAAAGGACTCGAAACACAAATCAGTTTCAACGAATTTGAATTTTTACACTGAATTGTCAATTGACTTGAAAAACATTTATACTTCACTGTCGTTTTCTGTTTCACTTAACGCAATGTCCAGATAACTGTAACCTTGCTTTAAACTGGAAACCTTTACCAACACGCGCACATCTTGCTTATTTTACTAACATAAATATTTTCCTTCTCGATTAAAGTGTAGATGCGCTGGCAGGTTGTTCAATGTAAACATTATATTACAATGTTGATAAAGAGATACCGTCTTCTGAATTTGAACTCGAAGTACATACTGTGTTGTAAAGTGATTTTTTTATGTAGAACCATATTACTTATATCCGTAAGAAAATTAGAAACGTTGACAGTGTTTATTGGTTTTTTGGTTCTAGGTTTTAATGGTCAGTAGTCTTTGGGATCCATGTAAGTGCAAATACCTCGGCAACAGAAACTACTCAACTATCGATACTTCAAAACGCCTATCTCTTCATTGAACACCTGGTGTAGTTTCACTGTTCCACATAATGGAACAATATCCTATGGAATCTCTTTCAAAATTTGTTTAATGTCTTTATCAGTAATTGGGTATAACTTCACTTTACTTGTGTTTTTCAGAGTAATATAGAAATTTGAGGCATCAAAAATATCTGTTCCATGTGCTACCAGTTTATCTGCAGCTCGTTTTAAAAAGCCATCTATGTCGTCTGCTGCATCCTTGCCATATCGTGCTTTGAAAAAGTTCCATGTGACTTTTGTGAAATGGTATTCCGAGAATAATTTCGTGCGCATTAGGTAAAAGTTATGTTTTTGTCGATATTGAGTAGCAGGGCCATCTGAAAATACATGTAATGCTGTTGCTTAAGAAAAACTTTCTTGAGTTGAAGAAAGAATAGTATGAAGGTATGCCCAGATTTCAGTGGAATTGTGTGTATATTTTCCGACACAGAGCAGAAAGATGTTACCTCTACATTATTCTCCAGATTGCGGATACACATCACACCAGTGTGTAAAGGTATCTGTTTTCGTGAGCCGCCACTGAAGAGATTGTATTTCTTGAGAATACCTACAATTATACTGGCTTAAATCAACATGCAGTGGAACTTCTTGTTTAGATAATCCATCTATGCATGTCCTGTAATTCCCGTATTGTGTATATATTTTAAAAATGTCTCGAACTCTTTTAATGTTTTTTCAAACTTGCCTATAAAACCCTTTACTGTACTCCGTGTCTTCTTTTATATTCTTTGTAACTTTGACTATTTTTGGTAATTTCTTAAAAAGTGTCGATTTCCTTACCTAATGAAGATATTTTACAATAAACTCGTTTTCTGTAGTATCATATCTATTTTTTTTTGAGTGACATTCGGAGCAGTTTCTAATATACAAGCCAATAAATTTCTGCTGCAAACATGATCAATAATAATCTTGTTCAGATCAGAAGTTTTTATGAAATCCTCTTCAAATATTTGTTCAATAGCAAGCTTCTCCTTTCTATTTTCACTTTTTTATGACGCTCTTTTTTAACGGTTCATAAGATTACATACTTATCGTAGCTCTTACTATTGTCATTTGACTTCTTTTGTTTGCCTCTATTTCTTTAATCAGATATTAATCATATAATTACAATAGTTTAGCATAATATCCACAATCAAAATTGTCACCGACACTATAGTGATATTGACTTATTAATGTTAATGGTCTTAATTCCAATTTCACTTTTATTCTTGAGTAAATCACTTCCCGTTAATACATGCAAGTGACCACCAAATCTTATACGATTTTTAATCTATAGCATACCTTGATTCCAACAATCCATTTAGTTTAAGCTACAACATGCTGGCTGAACTTGTGACAACACTGATACGAATATTTCATGATAAGTTGGAATTGTACAAGTGAGAGCACTGAGTGATATAATCGTTACAAAACCACATGTAATTAAGCTTAGGGGTAATTTTTGTTACTAATTATCAACACAAACATTTTATATTTGTGAAAGAACCATATGAAAATGAAGTGTTGAAGTCATCCTTCCTTAACATCCGAGTTCGAACCAAGTCGACTCAACCGTTAATAGCCCAGAATGAAAACAGGTTAGTTCAGTTTTGAATTGAAACCACTACCTGACTAAGAGAAAGATTACAGTTAGGTGCACCTGCATTAACAATAGTGCCTGACATATTAAGTAACTACTAACTAAATGTATACAAATTTCAAATAAGTTCAAGTTTCTTGACCGATCAATGTTTTGCAATTGCTTATCTGGTTTCGCATTACTTCTACTAAGTAGGAAATCCTGACTATGACCACACCTGAACACTGAACACTGAGTGATATCCTTTTCATTATTAATTTTTAAAGAAACATTTTTTACTCTTTTAAATTTTGTTAATGAGTTGAAGAATTTAGAATAATAAAAAATGCATACTATTTTACAGCTTATCTGGTTGTCCTAGATCCGATCGATCTCAAATTCAAGCACATTCTCAAGAATTAAAGTGTCCAACTCCAGGATGTGATGGGTCAGGTCACGTTACAGGAAACTACTCATCCCATCGTAGTCTCTCTGGATGTCCTAGAGCAAATAAACCTAAGAGTAAACCAAGAGATGGTCAAGATTCTGAACCCTTAAGGTAATATTAGTGAGTAATTTTTTGTTTTAATTTAATTATGCGACATTTAGAAAATAGTTTAGCATTTTAACACTGGTCTCGTGTTTTTCACGCTATCAGATGTCCAATTCCCGGTTGTGATGGATCGGGGCATGCAACGGGAAAATTTTTATCTCATAGAAGGTAAACTTCTTTGGTGAATATAACAAAATATGTCGATTGGTTTTTCCTTTTTAATAATTAATTAATCTGTTGGACATAATTTGGGAATAGAATTTTTATATTGCAGAAAACCTTGGGAATTATAAGATTCGGTTAAAATTTTGTATTGATTTTTTGATTTTTATCAGAAATATAAGATTTACCAATCATATAAGTGCCTTGAAAGTTGTAAATGCCATTTATAACTTAAAACATTATATATCAGCATCCCTGAATTATTTATTATAAACAAGGTAAATAAATATTAAAATTATTTTTTATACGAATGAACGGAACTAATATTATTTGAGTGAATTGGTACATTAGCAAATTATAGTTTATTTAAATTTTTACCATGAATAAATGATAATAAATAAATAATGAATTCATACTAACTTGTATTGCTTACAGTAATGCCTTTAGTAAATATTCAATCTAATGTATTTTACTGGATTAGTATAGCTATAAACACATCGACAGACAGCAACTTGTGTTAGCAATACACTACAAAAACAGCCTAATTGGTATGTTCTCATTGAGATTGTATGATAAAAAGGTAATGTAAAAAATCGCTATCACAACGAGGATGGACGTATTGTACCATATTCATTTCATAAATATTTATACTGGAAACCAATGAAAACAAGTTTTGCAGGCCGTAGCATGTATTGCACATACATTAGCGATTTTTATTGAAAAAATGTTTGATGCGCCTTTGGATGTTTGACGTGCTGCATGCTAATTGAGGCCATATCATATGACCTGAATAGTTTGAACTCGTCAATTCCCCACATTATAAAGTTCACATTCAGAAAGATTTTAGTTTGCAATCATTTTTTAATTATAACGAACTTTTTATCAATATTTGCCAGTCTGTAAGCTACATCTGTTTTGAACAAACTTGCCTTCTTTGTGTAGGTTTATTGCATTTTTGAGTTTCCATTTTCTAACTGTTTGTCTTTGCTATTTTTCTTCAAAGATTCTTGTTAACAAGAAAACTCCCATTTATTGTAAGAAACAAAGAAATATTTTTAATACACAACATTCTGAGTAGGCGTAAAGGACATGGTGTCTTCTTCAGAAGAAAAATGTCACATAAAATTACACTCGCGTATGTACGTGCATGCATGCGTACATGTGTGTGTCTGTACATATGATTGTGGTCCATGTCTATGAGGTGGCTTCGTGGTGTAGTTGGTATGCGTGTGACCACTATGCCCAAGGTCCTGGGTTCAACTCCCGGCACGGTCCGCTTAAAAATGTTAGGCAAGTAATTTGCACTAAAATACGCCATCGCTCAGATGAGAGGTAAAATGGAGGTCCCGTGTGTGTGTGTGTGTGTGTGTGTGTGTGTGTGTGTGTGTGTGTGTGTGTTGTGACGCACGTTAAAGATCCATTCCTTGCTTGCAACAGCAAGGGTTCGGCAAAATTCAAAATTGCCAGGTAAAAAAACACTTCCTGGCCAATGTAGCACCTTTGGGTGGAGAATTGGAAAATCAAATGTAGGGTCCATGTCTATGTCTGTGTCTATGGCTGTGTATCTATGTATGTATGTGTCTGCAATCCTCAATCCTCCATGATTGTGTGTCTACATGTAAGAGTGTGTATGTGTGCATCAGCATGTGTATAGAGACGTCTTCAAATGTGATCTGCACATCTGTGCTTTGTGAATCTGTGCATGAGTGCATGTGCCTGTGGTTATGTGCATCCAGTTCCACATCTATGTGTGTGTCGAGGTATCTGTGACAATACGTGTGTGCAAATGCCATTAAGTTTTCATTACTAAAATAGTCCTTCTAGAAAATTAAAGTTTAAAATCGGGCAACGGTTTGACTTTGAGAAATAGCTTAGAAACAAACAGATAATGGTGAATAAATAGGATAACAATCACTCTTTTTACGTGAGCTTTTGTAACTATAAAGATGAAGCAATTAATTCAACTAAAGGTGACACTACATTTGATTGGCCAGGAAGCGAGGTTTTTTTTATCTGCATATTTTTAAATTTTGCCGAACCCTTGCTGTTCCAAGCAAGGTAATCTTTAACATGCATGACAGCACTCACACACGGGGCCTACATTTTACTTCTCATCGAAACGAGGACATATTTTTGTGAAAAATGTTTAATTTCTTTTTCCAATGTTCCACTCGAAGATACTACATTGGCCAGGAAGCAAGTTTCTTTTTACCGGGAAAATTTTAAATTTTGCTAAACCCTTGCTGTTCAAAACAAGATAGAGATTTTTAATGTGCATGACAACACTCACACACAGGACTTCCATTTTACCTCTCATCGAAATGAGTGCATATTTTTGTGAAAAATGCTTGCCTAACATTTTTCAAATATGATTGAGCATGCATGTGTCAGTGACCTATCGTCTCAGTTTTTGTTCCTACGTATAGAACTTTTGAAAACGTATTATATTTGTTGAAGATATCCAGTTGAAATTTAAATTTATTAGTTGTATACACCTCTTGATGTCATAATAACTATATATAAAGCAGAAATGACGTTAATTGTAAAATAAAAATTTATCGAAAGATATAGATTATCCTTATTAATTTTACTGCAACTATCATATAGTCAAATATTCAGAATATTATTATTAAATAATATTTAATAATATTAGGAAGTTTCAAACGTATTTTCCTGAACGCAATCTTTGATTTATCATTAATTCTTTAAGCTAATTGTATGTATGTGTTCAATACTGCCAATTCTAAAATTATGCTATCCAAAATATTACTAATATCGTAATTTATATAGATAAGTTTACCCGAAATTTAATTCAAAAATTTAATAGATAATGGAGAAAACTTTAAAATACATTTAAATTTAAAATAAAATGCTAAGTTTTAGGTTTCATAATAGATAATAGTTTCAGTTTTATGCTTTCATTCTGTTATGACCTCTGCTCATATTTTTACAAATTCTAAACCTCTTCGTTGTGCCATTTACGTTTTAACTTTCAATGCAGAAGTGTTGGTTTGGCATCTTTACATTTCTTTTCATTTTTCACTAAGTTTTAATATAAAAACAGTACTTGGTCATCTATACATTTTTTCTTTTTTCAGCGCATCTGGATGTCCAATAGCAAACCGCAACAAAATGCGTGGTGTAATAGAAAGCAGTAATAATGTAGACCAGCACAAAGCCGCAGTAGCTGCAGCAACAGCAATGAAATTTGAGGGTGTGAATTGTCCTACTCCCGGATGTGATGGTACAGGACACATCAACGGATCATTTTTAACACACAGGTCTTTAAGCGGATGTCCAGTAGCAGGTCAAACTGCAAAAAAGCACAAATATGAAGAGATGCCTTCTTTTTATAGTAAAGGATACTCAACAGGTAACTATACTTAATCAAAAATATTTTTGTTAGAAATTTTACAGTTAAAATCATTTTTATTTGAAAGCAATTTTACTATGTAGGTCTTTATAACTTTAACAGTTTTCTAATGTTTAGTAAATACACATCTTAAAGTTAGAAAAGTCGACATTTGGTTTTGTTTTTTAAGATTAAACTGCAACAGTTTTCATATATCTCAGTTTTTTAATTCTTTACATACCATCACAAATTATTTTTTTAGGGTTTTCTAAAACTAACCTGAATAGAACATGTTGGGTATAGGGAATATCCAATATAAAAGCATGTTTATCAGCTGATAGTCCACACACTGAAAAGTATCTTCATTGAAATTAATCAAATCTTATACATTTGAACGTCCTGAATAATTAAGTAACAGTTAAATTTTATTCTTAATTCACGTTTTCAAGATGTGTTACAGCACATACAAATTCAATAAACCACCTTCATATACAAGCACTTACTATGTATGTCTGACATCATTAGTTGATGCTATTCATCACGAGTGTTACATTTATTACATTGAGTCTGATAGAAAATAATATTTGAATAACGCACCTCACAAGTGTTTTTATAATCACGAATAGTTTTATTACATTTGTGGTAAGTGACTTTTGTATTGCAAGAATGCCACTTAACTCCAGTAATGGGAATGCATATTATTTTTATTTTGGATATAGAGCGAGGGATCAAGGCAAGTCGTAGGCTCCACATATATACTGCAATAACTGTGTGACCTGCCTTTGAAACTGGTAAAATTGAAAAGAATTCAATAAGCTTTGCATTTCCAAGGGTATGGAGAGAAGGATGGTTTTGTGGCTTAGTTGGTTTGCATCTGACTATTAACCCCAAGATCCTGGGATTAATTCTTGACACAGATTGCTTGCAAAATGTTAGGCAAGAATTTTTCAAATAACAAAGGCTGAAATAGAAGTAGTATAACATAAAGTTAAAAATCAAAGTAATGCATACACGTGATAGTTAAAAGAGTATAGGATGAGAAAGACCCAACAAATAAGTAGTTCAACTTAGTAAGCATTCACGTGAAGATGCGACATGCTGTTATCGTTATGGTATAAAGTAAAGGAAAAGATCACATCCTGCTTATGGAAAACGTGCAGTAAGTATACGATACAAAACCATTTTGCTTCAGTGTGTAAGGCAAGTGAATGAGGTTGAAGCAGTAGAAAATAATGACTTTTTATGGATCAAATCAACATAAATCAAAAAAGGTGAACAAGTGAGTGGCGCCAAGGAATTAGTGTTTAAATTGAATGCAGAAGCAGAAGTTAATATACTACCACATAGGTATCTTGATTATATCAATAAGAAGTATCCAGGTGTCAAGCAAAATAGTGGAAGCACAAGTTCCCTTTTAGAAGCATATGGTGGAGCCAAAATTATTCCAGAGGGTTTGCTAGAATTGCATTGTCAATATAAGGATAAAGCTAAATATTTAAATTTTATAGTAGTGAATTCTAATGTAAAACCAATATTGGGTTTAAATGCGGTGTTTCTAAAGAGTTAGGAAAATTTAAGGAAAACATCAAAATTTTTTTAAAGGAGGAGCTCTACCAATTGCCGTATCTCCTCATAGAGTACCACTGGTGCAGATGTTACCGTTTGCAATAAGAAAAAGTAAGGAAGAACTAGACTTGTCTTTTTATTGCCAAAAAACCTCCTGGTTATTACAAAACATAACTACATGCTAAAACTAAAAACAAGTAACCAGTAACTAGATTAGAGCCGTTTCATAACTGCTCTCTTAAAGAATAAAGTATAATAGATTACTCACCCCCCCCCCCTTAATACAAAGAAAAATAATTATAGTGCTAAATCCCTCATCCACATTGGCTTATTTCGGGAGCGACTAGGTCTAGTAGATAAACCGACTTTGGGAGGTTTCTGTCCTTGATTAATTTGTCCACAGTTACATCTTCAGCCTTATTAGCTTAAACTGCATTTCCACACTTGCTTTAAACACTATAGTTGCTTTCACTTTCACAAGGTTCTAGAACCACCTGCATTTGAATGTGATGGTACAAATGGTTCTGGTTGGGTATCCTCCACCTGTTGTAGTTTTGATCATATAAGAGTGAGGCTCATTACATTTTTGCAAAACCTTGCCATAAACGCGCAAGTCAGTCACTCAAACAGAATCATCAGTTTTCAATTCTTGTAGGTCTACAACACGGTGTCCCCTATTATAATTTCTATCTTACATTCCCTTTCGTCTCTCGTCTGCCTTCAGGTATTCTGAAGTGGCTGCAACTTTTGATAATTTACTAGGAAGTACAGGTAAAGGAGTACATAACTTTCGTGACATAAGTAATTCTGCGACACTGTAACCAGAATCGATAGGTATAGAGCAGTAGGCTAATAATGTCAAATTAATGTCATCGTTTTTCATAATTAAATTTTTTGCAGTTTTGATTGCTGCTTCTATGCACCAATTTGACTGTGGGTAGTAATGGCTGCTTTTGACATGCATAAAATTGTATATTGTAGCAAATTCTGCAAATTGTGATTTCAACTGTACATCATGTCCTTATCTCACAACTTCAGGGATCCCGAAACGTGCAAACACTTCTTTTAGTCTTGATATAACAGCACGTTGTTCCGTTAAACTAGTTAATGGAGAAATTCCAATAAATTTTGAATAGTAATCTGTAGTAATAAGATAGCATTGCTGGTGTTTGAATAAATCAACGACAATTTGCTGCCACACACGAGTTAGAACTGCGTCTGTTACAAAGCTCTCTTTATGGTTTATACGTTCTTCAACACAGCTTGGGCAAGTTCAGATTAGGTTTTCTATTTGAGTTGATAACCAAATGCACATTTTTGCTCGTGCCCGACATTTGACAATGCCCTGATGTCCAGCATGGATGAATTCAAAACATTTTAGTTGTAACCCTGGAGGTATAATGATATGACTACTTTTCAGCAGTAGATTTTCGCCGAATGAAATATCGTGTCTAAACTGATAATAAGGGATCCGGGGGTAGATTCTTCTTTTCGGACCATTGGGAAAAACAGTATTTCTTCAACTTAATGCAGAGTTTGTTCCTCCTGTATTTTATCAAGAAATGCATCCTGTGCTGGTAAAGATTATATGCTGTACGTGAGATTCCACTTCGGATTCTAGTTCCTCTGAATCAGGGATGAGCTTCAGTGGATTACGTGATAATACATCAGCAATTACCAATTACTTCCCCGGAATTTAAACTGCATCATAACTGTAACGCATTAAACGAATCCTAAACCGCTGTAGTCGTGGTGTTAAATCATCAACCAGTTTAGCAATAAAAATTTGAAATAAATGTTTGTGGTCATTTTCCAAAATAATTTTTAGTTCAGTAATGTATTCCCGAAATGGTCGAAAGCCCAAGTCAAATCAAGTGCTTTGCGTTCTATCTGTGCATACCTACGTTCTGTTATAGTCATGGATGATTGAAGCATAAGCTATGATTTCCCGATGGTTTTCTTTAACCTGCATCAGGACTGTCTCAATCCCGTAAGAAGATGCATCAGTGCTAGTTTGATATTTAGGGTCAAAAAGCTAGAATAGGAGCAATTTGTAACAGTTGTTTTATAGTTTGAAATGCAAAAGACTAAGATGGACCCAAATGAATGATATGTGCTTTTTTAAAAGGGAATTTAATGGCTCTAGAATTTGAGCTTTATTTGGGACAAATCCCGCAGTGAAATTTATAATGCTTAAAACTTGTAATTCTTTTACATTAGTCGGTGCCTGAAGTTTATTAATAGCTTCTATGCGGCTATTATCTATAGAAATTCCACTTTTTAGTATATGTCCTAAGAATTTGTCTGTGTCAACCCCAGATGATCACTTGCTTTTATTTAATGTGATGCCCTCAGAATGCAAACATTTCATAATTTCATAAAAATTTTATCATGTTCTTCTTTCGTAGGAACATATATTAAAAGATTGTCAACGTGCATAACCACCCCTTATACCCCTGTAACAACTTTTGAAAACATATTTGCAAAGTATTCTGGGAAGCAAGATATACCAAAAGGTAAGCGTTTAAATTTGAACCTCCCAAAAGGAGTTATAAAAGTTGTGAGGTCTTGACATGATGATTTCAAAGGTATTTTATAAAATTCAGAATTGGTATCAAGTTTTGACAACACAGCTGCTCCTGTAAGCCTTGACAGTGTACTTTCTATCCCAAAGATTGGAAAGTATGGTCTTAAAACACTTTCATTTAATTGTTTATAGTCACAACACAGCCTAACTGAATCCCCCTTGGGCACCACGACGATTAGTGTAACCCACACTGTGTAATCATCAACTGGAGAAATAATGTCGAGTCTTACAAGGCGCTGAAGCTCAGTGTTTAATTTGTCTAAAAGAGGTAGGGGCACAACACTGGGTACACTTTGTACGTAGGGTTTTGGATTATCCTTTAATCTGATTTCGCTCGGTTGTTTAAACTTTCCCAATTCATTGAATAAACCCTGAAACTTCAGCTCTATGGAGTTATAATTATTAGAAAGTGTATTCCTTCAAAACCCATTGTTCCCTCTTTTGTGAATTTAAGTATATTCAACTTCAAAATACCTGGACAGTCTAGTATAGGAGATTTTAAATTTTTAATTATGTAAACTGGCATGATAATAATATCCTTTCTATGCTTTAGAGTGAAACTTATAGTGCCAACTACATCTAACTTTTTGCCATCGGGGCCTGAAATGGTTTCGTTTGTTTTAACAATTTTGTCTAATATGCCTTCTAGGGAATCTGGAATACAAACCACGTCAGCTCCCGTGTCAATAAGAAACGATTTTTTCCCATTTCATCTACATCTTCAAGTATAGTAGTATTATTATCTCATGGCGGGTGACCTTGAAAAACCCTGCGCGAGGAGGAGCTATATTAATAATCAAAATAAAAAAGTGAGACTAGAAAACATCGACTGCTTGCACGTCCAGTGTTGCCAGAGCAAAAATTGTCGAGCAACCAAGGAATGTGTTTTAAATAGTTATATGCGTTTCAAATATTGAAACACATTAAAAACAATCTGTCGTCCTTGACTATGAATCACCTCCTTCTTATTCATAATATTACTCTAAAAAATATCATAATTAATCATTGAACAAACATTCTTTTTAAATACTTACATTGCTGAAGAAATTAACTATCAGTTAGTTTTGAAAAAAACTGTTTTGATGACTATTACTTGATACAAATATTAAAACGGAAAACTGGAAACAATAAGACCTTGATAAGAGTGAGAATGACAATGACAGTTACGATTCACATTCGGTATATACAGTATTGGGATCCGCTGAGTATGTGCACTGTTGCCACAGCAAATATTTACGGATAAAGAAACTACGAACCTAGAATGTTTATAAGTAAAAACAAGTAAAAGCTCCGATATTATATGGAGGTCTGGATTTATTTCATATATGTATGAATTTCTAGATACCACCAGCATGAACGGAGTCCTTACAAACAATATTTTACTTAATGTAATTAATGGGATATTCGTGACAACGTATTAAAGCCACATTGCTAGCAAGATGTTTGTGGGTTGTACTGTAGCGTTGTGAATCTTAAGGTTTAAGTTTAAATTGAACCTATTGCGCATGTGACGTCACCCGCCATGAGATAATAATACTACTCTACATGCCATTCACTCTCATGTGCAAATATTGAACTTATAGTGAGTGATCCGAGTAGATTATGTGTATAACTATTTTCTGATACACTATCAGAGTCTAATAAATTAGAATTTGCTACAGTTACATTTTTTACAAACTTTTTTGATAGACAAACCTTTTGCCAGGGTTCTGCTTTAGCACCACTTCCACACCTTGATTCGTGTACTGGACAATTTTCCCTACGATGATATACAAGGCCACAGAAAATACAGCATTTCTTCTTATTTCGATTATTTTCGCTAAACTTGAAACTGCTTGTCGCTTCTGAATGATCCATAGCTAGCTGATTTCCATATTGCTGTTTGGATACCGCTGATATACTTTCAGGCTCTATCTGATTATTTAAAATGCGGTTCTGCTGTTCTTGGACTTCAGCCTGTCGTGTTGCAAAAACTACATCAGAAACTGTTAATTTAGTTTGGTGTAATAAATGTTCTCGAGTTTTAGTACAAATTATACCCACAATAATACGATTTGCTATTAATGATTCTTTAAGTTGACCATACTCACAATTTTCCCCGATAGAATGTAGTGCAGTTATAAAACTGTCAACTGGCTCACCTGGGTATTGACACCTCGTATTGAACGTATACCGTTCGAAAGTGACATTGCGCCGTGGAACAAAATGCTCTTCAAAAGCGTTAACAGTCTCTTCATATGTTGTTGGTAGTTTAGAGAACTGCAATAAAATGTTCTCGCTCTCTTCCCCCATTACGTATAATAGAATGTCGATTTTCTTCTGATCTGAGTTTGTTCCCTTTCCAGAAACTGAAATGTAGCATTGAAAGTGTTTGATCCATTGTGACCAGTTATTTGGCACTGCAAAATAAAATTTTTCTGGTGGAACCACATTTAGTACACTTGTCATTGTAGTAGGAGCTGCTTCAGACATTTTATAAAATAGTACTCTTTTGTAACTAATGCTTGTTTTACCGCTGCCACCATGTAGTATTACCGTTTGCAATAAGAAATAAGTAAGAGAGAACTAGACTTGTCTTTTTATTGCCAAAAAACCTCCTGGTTGTCGCAAGACATAACTACGTGCTAAGACTAAAAACAAGTAACCACTAACTAGATTAGAGCCGTTTCTTAACTGCTCTCATAGAGAATAAAGTACAATAGATTACTCAACAACTGGCAATTAGTGATCATTTAAAATCTGTTGCATGAATTAAAGGAGTTGAGCATAATGAGTGAGATAAACTATCATCTACAATGGGTGAGCAATTTAGTTATTATAGAAAAAAGTGAGCATGATGAAATTGTAAAGAAAATGATACATGGAGCCAGGTTGTTTGAACATTAAATAAAAATAAGGTCCAATTTAGAAAAGATAGTGGAAAATTCTTGAGTCACATATTTAATTAACATGGTGTTAGTAGTGATCCTGGGAAAGGAAACAAATAGCACAACTCAGTAATCCCCAAAGCAGAAGGGAGTTACAGACAATTTTAGGGTTGATTAATTTCTTGCGAAGCTTCATTCCAAATTTAAACTAATGGCTCTTTTAAGAGAGTTGTTGAGAAACAATATGGAATTTCAGTGGGTATCCTGTCATACAGTAAAAAAAAAAAATTAAATAAAATTAAAGAAATAATAATGAAATCGCCAGCATTAAGTACATTTTAAAAAAATTGGTACCTGTCATTTAGTGTAATGCCTCAAAAAATGAGTTGAGGTGTGTTTTGATGCAAAATAAATGTCCTGTAGCATATGCATTACCTGCGCTAACTTTGACAGAACAAGGCTATACTGTAATTGAGAAGGAACTACTTTGCAGTAAAAAGATTACATCATTATGTTTATGGTCGAAAAATGATAGTAATTAGTGATAATAAGCCATTGGTAACTATTATGCGAAAACAAGTTGCACGAATTAACTCAGCACCGTTGCAAGATTAAGATTGAAATGATTAAAATATAAGTTTGATTTGCAATATGAACCAGGTTAAAAACCTACACATAGCAGAATATTTATCATATCAGTATATAGAGGATGAAAAATATATGATCACTTTGGAATATCGAGGTCTCAACTGAAAGCAAACAACGTCATGTACTAGGCTTCTATTAATAAAGACATTGACGAGGCAGTCGCTGCTTGTCATATTTGTGAAAGTTTTCAGAACAGCAATCTAAAAGAAATTTTAAAACCGCATAAAATACCTAATTAACCTTTTGTAAAACTAGCTGCATTTTTTTTTTTAGGCGGCTCCGTGGCGTAGTGGTATGTGTGTGACTACTACGCCCAAGGTCCCGGGTTCGAATCCTGACACGGTCCGCTTGAAAAATGTTAGGCGAGCATTTTTAACAAAAATACACCCTCGTTCGGATGAGAGGTAAAATGGAGGTCCCGTGTGTGAGTGTTGTCACGCACGTTAAAGATCCCTACCTTGCTTGGAACAGCAAGGGTTCGGCAAAATTTTCCAGGTAACAAAAACTCGCTTCCTGGCCAATGTAGTACCTTCGGGTGGAGCATTGGAAAATCACATGTAATGCATATTTTTTTAATGTCAAGGATGTAGCTACCTGATAAATTACTATTCAAAATGATAAATAATTAAAACTTCAAGCAAAACTGCCGATGATGTAACGGTAATTTCAACTTATGGAATACCCAAGTCAAATAGTGGCAGACAATCAACTGTTCAGCTCAAATTGTTTAAAAAATTTTGTAAAAGATTGGGATTTGAGTGGATTTCTAACAAGCCTTCATTTTCCAAAATCAAATGGATTTCGTGAACTGTTTATTAAACACGTATACAAATATTCAGAAAAAATATAGAACAACTCTGTTGCCACACATTAAGTTATCACTGGCACAACTTTTTTTAATAGAAGAATTAGGGAAAGGTAACCAATCAATGAATCACTACTAGAACCTCATTGATGCAATAAATTGATGATAAATAATCATGTTTAAAGACTACAAAATACGTATAGAAAACATCATTATCAGCATGGTTGTACTTTATCCAATACAGGCATAGGTGATAATGTATTAATTAATCCTAATAGGAGTAGAAGTAAAATGCAGAAGAGAAGGAAAGTGATAGAAAGTCAAATTATTCATGTTCGTTTATAGTACAAACTGAAAATAGTATGCCGAGTGTGTGAAATAAAATAAGCCAAACAGGACCAAACAACATAACTATTTGTATTTATATCCAAACACACAAATCGGTACATAAACTATAATTTACAGACAGTAGGTTCTTTTGTTCTCATACATAACTACTATAAAAAAATAGAACATACCTAGATAAACCCTATGTTAGGGATTTATTAATGACACTCCCACATAATGAAGAATGACTACTCATTGCATATACAATACTTTTCCCTTTTAATTACAATTCCTTAGTCCCATTCCTCTAACACAAAGTAATTATTTAGCGCCTGGAACAGCTTTCGTCAAATTATCTGCCACCATAGATTTGGCAGTTACATAATTAATAGCAATGGTCTAACATCTATATGTTTTGATCTAGCTCTATAGCCAATTGATTCTGCTAACTCAATGGAACACTGATTGTCGCACCTAATCTGATCAGGTTTTTCTTGATTATAGAAATTTAGATTCTGTCCGAATTAACTGCTGCTAGTGCCATGTATTTGGCTTCATTAGTAGATAAAGCAACTGTAGGATGTCCCAGATACCCATGAAATTGTACCACCTGCTAATTCAAAAACATATCCCGTACAAGATCTGCCCTTTTCCACATCCGATGCTCAATCAGCATCCGAATATCCACATACTATTTTAGATCTACTGTAATGTGGTTTCAGCTTAACTATTGCTTTTAAATGCCGAAATATTACCTTTACTGGTTTCTAATGTGCTTGGCCATAATTGTTATTAAAAGGTTTATGTCATTTACAGCAAGTGATATATTTGGACTTGTTCCTTGAACCAAATATAATAAGCTTCCAATAGCTTTCTGATAGGAAAATTTATTCAAAAAGTCGTTATTTTTACACATTTATTGAGATAGTTTCTGATTTGGATTACTTGTTCTAGCCACTGATTTACAATTTATCATGCCAAATATCTCTAAAATTTCATTAATGTAATGTGATTGATCCAACTCTATTCCGTTGTTGTTGGCATATATAATATTCAATCCAATACAACTCCTTGCTGGTCCTAAATCTTTGATGTGGAAAATTTTATTCAGCTTTAAGATCGTTTCGTTTTTCTATATTCTTCCAAAATATAAGTAAATCATCAATGTAGATTGCCACCACTTATTGGCAGTTTTCTTTTAAAAATACACAAAGATCAACTGGAGATTTTTTAGCTCCATCAGTTTCAACAATTTCTCAAGTTTAAGATTCCATATACGACCACTTTGTTTTAAATCATAAATAGCTTTGTTCAATTTACACACATTATTTCCATCATAGTACCTTTCTGGTTGCTGTATACTTATATTTTTTCTGTAATATCACCTTGTAAGAAGGCAGTGACAGCATCCATTGGTCAATTATTAGCTCATGTTTAGCTGCTACAGTAACTAAATAATGAGTGGTTGTATAACAAACTACTGGCGAGTATGTCTCTGTGTAAAACATCCGTTGGCTACTAGATAAGCTTTGTAGTGGATAGTAGGGCTATCACTTTTTGTTTTAAATACCCACTTGCATCTAATTGCTTTGCAATCATTTGATGGTTTTACTAAATTTCGAGTATTATTATCTTCTAGTGATTTAATCTCAGCTTCTAGTGCTAGTTTCTAATCTTTTGAGTCATTTCTTGTTAATCTATCATCAGACATTATTGGATCATAATTTTCAACTGTTGCCTTTAATGAGTATACATAGTCTTGCAGTTTAAGAGGTATTGGTGTAGGATTTGTTTTTCTGGTTTCTACAATAAGTGCTGTAACTGTCTCAACAGAAACCTATGGTATATAGTCATCAGCGCCCTCTTTACTTGAATTTGTTGCATCCATTGTTGAAATTCTTAAAGCTTTATGACAAACTTTCTTTAGTATCCCTCTAAAACATATTTTTGGTTATCAAAAATTGTAAGTCAATTTTCCTTCCACTTTGATTTTTAGCTATATCCTACAACAATAATTGTTTTCTAGATTTGGATGCCATTTTTTTTTTTTTTTGGAATATGAATCATAACTGGCGACCAAATATTTTCAAGTGATTAAGGCCAATACATCTACCAGTTCATATCCCTTTTAGAGTATTTTCATTTTAGTCCAAACTTACGAATCTATTAATAATATGAGCTGCTGTATTTACGGTTTCAGCCCATTAACTCTTGTCTAATTTGCATCAAATAACATACATTTTACTTTTTCCACAATTGTACTATTTGTTCGTTCAGCAATGCTATTGTGCTAAGTGGTGACTGTATTAGTTGTTTGATAAACTATACCATTTTTTTCAGAAATTTTTAAAACAACTGTAACGGTCACTTTATTACGTTACAATGACTCTCACTATATATAATGTAATTTGATTAAACGTAACAATTTATTTGTAAACGGATATTGATTCAGGGCCAAGCATTTAATATTAAATACAACGCGATTTTATCTTTCCGATAGATGTGTGATAATTGTTGATAAATAGGAATACGAATTAATACATTCTTCATTAGACCTTGTTCGTCTTGAATGCGCTTTGTGAAGTGACCTACACGTTTTCGTTATCCAAGGATTAGCGTGTGCTAAAATATATTTCCCTAGCTGCGTTGCAGGATATAAATATAACGAAACGTTAATTTTCTGGAGTTGCATATAGCATGGGCTGTGCTTATTTGGAAATTTCTGCAACTTTGGTTCAAGTATTTGAATTTTATAGGTCGATCGTTCACATTCATTGTAAGTAGGAAGGCACCACGCCGCGTACAATTACTATAATCTGTATTTTTAGGAATTGTTTGAAGTTGGTACCTGTTTGAAGATAGCGTCGCTATAAAAATATTATTAAACCCTTACGCTAGTTAGCGTTGAAGGTTTGCTGGTATAATTGCCTGAGCACTAATCAATTTTATGTTTTTAGGCTTTTTTTATTTACTGGTTTATTTATTTGTTCATTCTCTTCTCTGGTATTTTGTTGGTTATGGTTCTCGTTTTGGTTTTCCTTTATTAGAATTGCCTTTGTTGTATTTTTGGTGCACGTACATTGCATCTACATTTCCAATGCTCCACCCGAAGGTACTACATTGGCCAGGAGGCGAGTTTTTGTTGCCTGAAAATTTAGAATTTTGCCGAACCCTTGCTGTTCCAGGCAAGGTAGGGATCTTTAACGTGCGTGACAACACACACACGGGACCTCCATTTAACTTCTCACCCGAACGAGGGCGTAATTTTTGTGAAAAATGCTCACCTGCCTTTTTCAAGCAGTCGGCCGGGACGGGATTCGAACCCAGGACCTTGGGATCTGTAGTCTTACGCTTACTACATTGATCCACGGCGACGCCACCGGTTTTACCCAGATGTTACATTGGTACACTGATCGTTTAGTTACATATCTACAGCGAGGGACAAGTGCTACATGCAGAGAGCAAAACACTACACCAGTATGTATTAACATATCCTTTTTTTACGAAAGTGGCCTGGAAAGAATAAAGAATACTCCGACGGACTTAGTTGCTTACTTTCCGACTAACTAAATTTTGATATATAAAAATAATAATTTGACTTTGTTTCATTATCACTATTATAGCAGTTGAAAGGGCCTATATTGGTAATTTTCCTATATACATTTTACTATATATAAAGTGTTATTTTGCGCAAATCAACCCTGTAGTACTGGTTTTAACTTTATGTGACTTATAAGGAGTTGCAGGTGTAATCAGCTGTTTCCCTTCAATCAGTGTTAATTTGAATGTTTAAAATATATACATATTTACATAGCGTGTGCAAATATTAATTCTCATAAACCTGAAGTTTACGCAATATCTACAGTAATATTAGTCCTGGATCCTGGATCAGCCAATTAGGCAGGTAAGGTTGGTTTTATATTATAGTTGCCTTTTTGCACGGAGCCTGCCTTGGCGCTCCACAAAATATCAGTACCATCTCGCTTTCAGAACCCGATCCATTATGCTTCTGATTAGCCGCGGTACAAACAGGCAATATTTCTTTTGTTCTAGGCCTTAAATCTACGTAATACGGCAACTGCATTCTGTTTCATTATCTGATCTAATTACTTTAATTGTTTCTCTCATTTAAGCTCTATTAATAGCTTACATTCCTTAAAACATTCCAGTACTAAAACTTTCGACTTCAGAAAACAAACATATATCTTCGTCGAATAATCGTCAATGTAAATTAAGAAACACTTTTCACCACCAATCAATGCAGTTTCCATAGAACTGTATAAATCTGTATGAATTAATTGAACTAGTTTCTCTGAACTAGACTGTAAAGGCTTAAATGGGGTACGAAGCTGCTTGCCTTCCAAACAAAAATCACAATTTTTAATACCTTTGTATTGTCGCTGAAATCTATTTCATTTGCTATGTGATTCGTATTTTTTAGACTAAAAAAATTCATGTGTCCTAAATGACAGTGCCATGTCATCATATCATTTTCTACTGCTTTTGCAACCATGCTAGTTTTTGTGCATTTTACAATTTATAAACTCGGTTTTACTGAGATTTTATCACTTTTAACATAAACGCTGCACCCATCCTTAGTAAACCTTGCGATATTATATGTATTTACTATTTGTGTGAACGATAGTAAGTTAGCAGGTAGCTCAGAAACAATTATAACGTCTTTCACTGTAATCTGCTGTTTATTTATAACTAACGTTGTATCGCCCACACCTGTAACCTTCATTTTACCATCACTGGCAGCTGTAATTCCTTCTATACAACTTTTACATTGATTGTATATAAACTCTGCTGAGGGTGTCATATTATGTGCTGCATCACTATCAACATGTCAATCATTCAATTTTGGTTTGTCATTCTGGGATAGAAATGTTGCCCTAAAGTAGTTCTTGCTTTATTTTTTGTATGGGATTGTTCTACTTTTTCAAATTTGCCATTTAATTTGTACTTTGCTAAACATTTAAAAAGAAGCTGTATGATTTTTCTTCTCATAATTATAACGTTTTATTATTAGTTTCTGTTCAGCCTTTTTATTAACAAATTTATTATCTCCACATGAAAGGGGCAGTTTTTACAGAACCTCCATAATCGCCTTCTAATCATTTATATTTGATATACCTACTTGTTATTTTTATTCCACTACTTTCAATTCCCATTATTAGAGGTTTAAATTCATCTGGTATGTCTGCTAATAAAACTGTTCCAATCCATTCTTTTGTTATAGTTTATTTGCTGTGCCTCTTACATCATTAATATAGTTGGACATTAAATTACAGCTTTCCAAACGAGTTGTTATCAACTTGTATAACAAACAAATTTGACGAAAAAAACCACAATCGTCGAATAAATTGATTAATGCTTCCTATACTTCAACTGTAGAGTTTTACATTTGAATATGCATAAATAATAATTCACTGACTGCTAAGACAATACACACTTTTGCATTCTTAAGCTCTGAAGCGTGCGTTTCGGAGCATGGATTTTCCAAGACATGAAATTCTAAGATATTTCCATTGCAAATTTTAATTTGTGATAATTTTCACTACCTCTGAGCTTTTCTATTGTATTATCATTACCTTCCTAGTTAGTAGATATCTTTTTATGCATTGAATAAACAACTAATATCCGGACGTTTTTTACTAATGGCTAGCTGCAGTATTTTATATTTAAAGAGTTATGCCCTGGATCCATAACCTGTTGTGAGTTTGTGGAACAAAATAAGTCAAGCAAGTACGAACAACATAACTATTTGTATTTATATCCAAACACACAAATCAGTACATAATGGATTAATTGACAGACAGTAAGTTCTTTTGTTCTCATATGTAACTACTAATATAATAAATATGGAACGTATTGAGATAAGCCGTATGTTAATGATTTATTACTGACATAGTAACACAATTGGTGTAACAGCGTACATTTAAAAAAAAAAGTCAAAACTATGTAAATATTGAGGATGAACTGAGAAAGTGTCATAATGAGAATGTGAAAGTTGAGGTCGATCAACAAGAACAAGACAGTCATAAAGTCAGTGGTGGATCTGTTAGTTGAACTAAACCAACCAAATAATAATCCTAATAGTTCTGTACTTGATAGATCTGGGTTACTACTTGAATCAAAATGTAAAAGAATTATAAAGTGCCCATTTAAGAACGATGATTATGGTTGCTTATTAGTGATAGCCATTTTAAAATTTGCATTAATTATATCATAGTGTAAGTAAATATAGTGCAGTAATCAAATGGAGCGAACTGGAAACAACATTTTTTTGTACTTTTTTCTCGTAGAAATCAGGCAGATAAACATATCGTCCTTTAACTACACATTAAATTAATGCTCCCTGTTATTTAAGCAGAGCGGCAAATTTGAACGTGACGCGTTTTGTGAGAATTAAAATTTAGTTTTTGTAGCTGGTATTTCCCAGAGTCATCACCACAATTTTGGGGGTCTAAACCCCCCAAGTTCCCCCATAGTTACATCTATGAAGATATGATTTAATCGACAATAATACAATTGGAATTATTCGTTACGATAAATAAATAATGTACAAAAAAAAAATACATCCATACTTTTAATTTGCAACTTCCTGCATCAATTAAAAATCGAGTGCATGCATTTAACTGCCTTCTTTAATTTTCTAGCATCTGACATTATACATGAAGACTTATTACTTGTTAGAACATACTGCTTTTTAGTTTTTAAAATTGACAACTTTCTGGCAGTTGCAATATATTTTATTTTTTTCCTGTTTTGTATTTAGCTTTTCTTGATATGTTTTCTCATTTACATTCCTTAACAATGCATAATTTTTTTTAATATTCAATTAACTGCATGCGATGCACACAAGCAGTGTCTGTTATTTTATGGGTTATTTGCTGCACATACGTTGGACTTCAAAATAACTTTGTTTAAAATTGTTTAGTTTTGTTTGTGGTGTTTTAACTTTTATTAAATAATTTTAATGTTGTAGAACACATTATAATTGCTCCTTTTGTAGGTACACTGTGTGCGGTGGATTGGGCATTTAATTGATTAATACTATCGTAGGATTTGTACAAAAGAAGTAATTCATTGTTGTCGTCCAACCTAGAGGTAGGGATGATCAACTCCATTTTACATAACTAACAGTTTGTTCTATTAGTATTATTTTTAACAAGAAACCATGCAAAAATATACTACCCAAACATGATTCTGAATTGACGGCTTCATCAGAAGAGAAGCTTCCAAAAACATCTTGCTGAAGAAGTTGTATCAGTCGAACAAGCTTCAAATCCTTGTTCACTTTTGTTGGAATCTGGGTTAATAACAGTTGGCCTGTCTGCTGTTTTTTGATTTATATCTAGGAAAATATCATCGTCAGGTTCGTAATTTGTTGTTTCTGAAGACTGTATCATATTTCTAGAACATGTAATTCTGAATATTGTTTGCAACTGCTTTTCTGTCGGATATATGTTAAATCCACCTCTTTGATGAATACCCGAAAATAAATTTTCCAATACATCTTGATTGAGCCTGTTTGTTAGTAGAAACGAAAATCCCAAACCTTTTTGTTTTTCAAACAAATTTAGAATATGTTTTATAGAAGTCAGCAATCCATCAAAGCCATGAGGTGTGGTAATTTTTTTAGATTTGTGGCTGATTTTTATAGTTTTTTGAAACACATCACAACATTCTTCCAAGGCAATCTTGATGTGGGCATTGTTATCATAAATTGTGCATTTAAAACGATTACTATTATACAGAGTTCAATATTTAAAATGCCTAAGACCATATCAACTAAAAAAGTAAAATCACTTGTTTTCTGCAATGTCACTTTTTAGTTGCCCAGTATTTTTACATACCATGATTACGATTGCAACACTTTTATTTAATGATTGAAATGCCAACTTACAGCTTTATTTCTGAAAATTATTTGGATTGAAGTGAACAGACATAAGCTTAATTAACCCTCGTGTTTTAAGATTTAGTTAGCTATCAACAAGATATGTCTTTGATATCGCCATTTCAGTCAACAAGCTTATTCCTTATTGAATTAATTAGGTGTAGAACATCATATATGCAATGAATCTTACAATTTTATACAATAAAATATGGACAACCATTTGTTATTCCCAAAAATTTGCAGCAACTCTGGTTTGGCGCTGCTGAATCAGAAACTAAAACTTTAAAAACAACTTGCAGTTCTGAAGATGGCCTATAGCCATTACAAGTAAAGCCTTAAACTGTTTACCATTTAAGCCATTTTTGGAAAAGAAGTGGGTAACTGTTATTTTCCATTTGCTAAATGAACCTTTCACACGAACACTAAAGCTTTGAATGCTACTGCCTTGATGCATCCTTATGATCAAATATCTTCAAATCCATCAATAAAATCGTGCAATACATAACATTCCAAATTTGTACCAATGGCCATTTTGTCATACGACAGTATGCACATTTGCCTTTAGACATCGCCTAAATTTTCTATTTTATTAATAAATTTTGAACAAAAACCAGGTAAGCAGTTGCTACTGTAGCGAATCCACAGTTGTACAGATTCCAAAAACTGTAAACTCACTTTAAGTTCCGGTAGAAACCTAAATTTGGAAGTGTTTTGGTATCAAATTTTTGTTAAATAAAATAATTTAATAAATTGCCTATAAGCAAGTGGTGATTCGAAGAATAAAGTTAAAGCTGTGTTTTTTCTTCCAATCGCCATGCTGTGTTATTATAGGTAGAAGTTAAACGTTAATTATAATTCTGAAAAATGATAAAGAAAAACTTAGCGACTTTAAACAGTTTGTTACTGTCAATTGAGTTCGAAATCGTTAACATTTTTATTTTAACCTAGAAACTTTCTTGGTTGAAAACAGTCGTCTTGTTTTTAGCAAGTAGAATTCTTTTTCAATTTTATTATTTTAGAAGAACCCTTATCATGTATTAGTAGCTTTTGATGGTGTGAGTAGTTCGCAAATCTTTACTAACCATTTCGATGTGCTTGGATTGTTCGTGGAATTTGTAGGGGAATGACTTTGGTTTAGTAAAATTAGATGGTGTTGAAGATGTTATAGGTAAGATTTTCTGCACAAGTATTTTAGAAGATGCATTTGAATGCGTTTTTTAGGAGTACAGATTTTAAATTTTGAATCAGCGTCTGTGTATTTTAAAGGGTGGCCAGTTTTTTAGAAGTGTTTGTTTTTCAATATTTACCCAACCGGAACAATACAAATGGAGGGGACGTTTTATGGCAGGGAATCGGGCATTTGAAGTTATTTTATTGAACAAATCTCAAAGACATATGCCAGATTGAGTTGCGATATATTTACATATTTGTTTACTCTCCTGTATGTATTGTGTAATCAATAATGACTATCCAAGAAGAACTTTTCCAACAGTGTTATAAATCTTTTTCTAGCACTGTATGCTAAATAACCTATATTCATTTGACAGTTGCATCTGTTGTACTATAATATAAGATGTTTCTGAACTCAAAATTATGCCTATGTGTATGCAGAATATTTTAGTCTTTAGTCGTCAACTACAAATTTTCAAATTCATTATTAGTATTTCATATAAGAGTTATCTATCATGTTTAAAGCACCCTGTACAATAACACAGGGTGTTATGGATCATTATACATAACGTTAGCTATAAAATCTGGGTTCAAAATACAAAGATTTAACTTTAAATGTGCAAATCAAATATCGTGATAACGAGACGTGTTTTGGGTCTAATGTATATTTTGAAACCAGGATTCTGCATTTAGAGAATGTAAAATTATTAATAAATCATCCTGTATTATACGATAACATTTGCTAATAGTATTTTTAATATTGACAATTCTATATCCAATAAATGTTTCGTATAGTGTTATATTTTGGTACCTCTGCCAATTGAATATCATCAAAAGACGTTTTTTAAACCTCCTACATTTTGAATGATGATAGTCGACTTTTTGATGGCAGTTATCTTGCATTTTTATAAATTTAGATTGTGTAATAATTCTCTTTTCATCTATGTTATAGAATAATGTGACTTTTCAAAAACTTTCTGTGTAAATTAAAAAATACGTGTCACGTTTATTTTGCAGTGGCATACTAAAAGGATGCCAACTAATACAATTGTAGATTGGGGTAGGGGGCACACAAAAACCCGAAGAATAATTCAAAGGAAAACCTAAGAAAATAACTCGTCTTACTGAAATAAAAATCATAAGTACACTTTAAATTATACATAAACCAATGCATAACGTTAGTCTATCCAATAAATAAAGAAAATAAAACAAAAATTAATGATACGATAAAGAATTGTAATCAGTACGCAGAATTTTGTTTCAATTTACAACTTATAATACTAACTGTACAGAGGACTGATGAAAAATGTACAATTACATAATGTATTTCCACAATCACACATACAATTATCACAACTCCACATAATATGATCTTGCCAAATCCACATGGTAGAAAACAAACGTAACTAGAAAAGGAACTATGTGTGAATTTGCTAATTCAGATATAACAACAAATTCCCAATTACGTTGCAAAAATGCTAAGACAGAACACAAAGCAGGAATCAAAATGAGTCAAAGCACGATTTCTGTTTTAACTCATACAGATAATAAAATCAAAACGAGAATAATTTATTTGATAGCAACGTTATCAAGCAAATGTTCGGATAGCAAAACAAGACATATCAATGAACATTTTGGCCAAATGGATATAACAATTAAATGCCTTATCAAGTAAAATGAATTATAATATGCCAATAACTAATTATGGGCATACAATTGAGTAAATTTCAAAAAGGAGTGTCAAAGTAGAGGAACAAACGAAACATACAAATCTGAGCGTGATGGCTTGAAAAAACAATTAAAAGTGTAAAAAATGTTTGAGCTACATATCTAACAGATGTTGGTTTATTACTATGGCTAGAATTTTTGGTATTAATCATTCTTTGAACCAATACGCTCATTTTATTATTATTAAGTCCTCTTCTGCATGACCTACTTTGTCCCGTGAAACTGTCACACTTCACTAAACTCCTTGAAATTCGAGTAAAAATTGTGCACTCCGGTTGCTGTCTGTCTGTTTACAATGCGGCATAATTTTTAGTCACGGGAATAGAGGTTCTGTTACTTTGAATATAAATGTCGTAGAAGTCCTGCTTTTCTTCATTGGAATACATTTTTTAAATTTATCAATAACAGTCAATAAAATGCAATTTGTTTAATAACAAATCACATAAGCAGATATACTCCATCACTTCTTACTTTCAATTATTTTTTGAATGATACTAAACTTCACATCGTAAAGGACTTAATAATAGTGAAGTAAATGTATTGCCTCAAATAATGATTAATATCAAAAATTCGAATTGCAGAATTGTAAAAGTGGAGTATTCATGATTATAATGTGTAAAATTTACAAGAAGAAAACTTTAACGATCAGATTTAAAACTGCATAATACCTGCATCCTGGTAGTAGTATCAGAAGATTAAAATTTTGCAACTGCTTTGCAGAAACTAACTTATGCAGAAATTTTGTACATTTTCTGGATTACTTCGTTGTTTGTTTCTTCAATGTTCAAATCCAAGACAACCAAAATAAGAAAAAGTTGATTGTCGCTGCTCAAACTCTAGAAGGTTAAGAAAATTGCTGTTGATGTCATTGAATTGGCAGAGGTCCAAAATATTTCGATGCTCACCATTGATATCTCAAAAATGCAAAAGACAGGGTCAGTTAATTGGATATAAAGTTCTTCATTTTAATGCTTTACAATTTGCCACGAAGAAATAACGGCTAATTTTGACTGTTCACCTTGGGGATCGGTATGATCGGTATGACACTCTAAGACACACTACTGTGATGTGGAAGGTAACGGAAACCACTACATTACCCTCCAAGTACACAGCGTACTGAAAATGTTTTAAAACAATGACATCCTCTGGGGTAAAATATTCCCATGTTAAAATTGTCCCCCATTCGGATCTCCAGGAGGGGACTACATCGTAAGATGTGATCAACAAGTTTAAAGGAGGAGAAAAAAGGAACATTTTGCAGGTCGAAGCGTGGAATGTCAGAAGCATAAAGCAAGTAGATAGCTAGAAAATCTGAAAATTGAAATGAATAGGTTAGCATTATACGTAGTAGGGATTAGCAAAATTCGGTGGCCAGAGGCAGGGTAATTTTTGAACAGTGACTTTAGAGTAATTCATACAGCATCAGAGGAAGGACATTCAAATGTGGGGATAGTCGTATGGAAGAAGCTAGGACACTGTGTAGCAAACTACTTGCAAAAGAATGAAAGAGTGCTCATGGTTAGATTAAAATATAAACTAGTAAATACCATAATAATACCAGTATACATTCCCACCTCTTACTACAGTGATGAGGAGGTAGAAGCAAACTACAAAAATATCGAAGACATACTAAGATTTGTAAAAGGACATGAAAATTTAATAATTACGGGGGATTTTAATGCAGTGGTAGGTGATGGTAGGGGATGAGCGGTAGTAGGTTTATTTAGTTTAGGCATGAGAAACAACAGGGGCGATTGGATGGTAGAGTTATGTGACAAAAACAATTTAACCATTACAAACACAATATTTCAACATCATGCTAGAAGATTATACACGTGAAAGATGCCAGGAGACATAGGGAGGTACCAAATAGATTACATTCTTGTTCGACAACGATTTAGAAATCACGTAAAGAACTGTAGAAGCTACCCAGAGGCAGATACAGACGCTGACCACAACATAGTAATTATGAAAGCCGTGCTTAAATTTAAAAATTTGAAAAAAGGAACTGAAAAAGGCACTTTCATTTTGAGAAACTAAAAGATAAAGATACCCACAAAAGATTTTAGAAAAATACAAACAAATTACTGTAAAACATCGGGAAAATTTCTGATACTAAGGAAGTAGAAACATAATAGAATAACATTAAATTCAGTTTTGATATGTCGGTCAGAGATGCTCTGGGGTATAAACAAAACAAAAATAAGAATCAATGGGTAACAAAGGATATTCTAAATTTAATAGGAGAAAAACAAAAATTCAAAAACGGACTAAACAAAGCAGGAGACAGAGATACAAAGCCATAAAATAGGAAATTATTCACAAATGCTGGAAACCTAAAGAATAATAGATTGATGAAAAGTGATGAAAATTAGAATCAATTTTAGGGATATAAAACCCTATAGCAAAAATACAAGGGGCGTGGGAGGAAATGTCATTATAGAAAATGTAGAGAAACTGGTTAGATGGCAAGAATATATAGTTAATTTATATGCAGGACAGGAACTAGAAGTACTAGAACAGGAATCAGACATTGAAAATGACTACTTGGGATATCTTATACTTAGAGATGAGTTTGAACTAGCATTAAAGAATCTGAAAAATAATAATGCACTGGGTATGGATAAGGTACAAACAGAAACTCTAAATTTGATTTATTTAAAAATTTTGAAGATATTCAAGAAAGATTCGAAAAAAAGTCAAATGAATTGCTGAAAGATATCGGGAAAATATCTGATACTAAGGAAGTAGAAACAGAATGGAATAACATTAAATCCAGCCTAGACATGGCGGCCAGAGATATTCTGAGATATACACAAAAAGAATGTAAGAAACCATGGATAACAAAGAATTTCCTGAATTTAATAGAAGAAAGACGAAAATACAAAAATCAATCAGACGAAACGGGAAAACAGAGATACAATGCCATAAAATGGGAAATTATTCGCAAATGCAGGAAAGCTAAAGAACAATGGATTGATGAAAAGTGCAAAGAGGTACAAACTAAGATGGAAGTAGGAAGGACAGATGAAGCATACAAAACTAATTAGAATCAATTTTAGGGATATAAAACCATATAGCAAAAATATAAAGCACACAGGAGGAATCGTCATTATAGAAAATGTAGAGAAAGTGGGTAGATGGTAAGAATATATAGGGAATTCATATGCAGGAGAGGAACTAACAGCACTAGAACAGGAATCAGACATTGAAAATAACGACTTGGGATATCCTATACTTAGAGATGAGTTTGAATTAGCATTAAAGGGTCTGAAAAATGGTAAGGCGCTGGGTACGGATAAGGTGCAAGCAGAAACTCTAAAAGCCGCTGGACAAGCAGCAACTGAATGTCTCTTCCAACTTGTAAGTTACATGTATGAGACAGGCGATATATTCAAAGATTTCAAATGTAATACCATAGTCATTATACAAAAAAAGATATGGATGTGAAAATTTTCGAACAATAAGTTTGACAACACACGTGTCAAAAATATTAACTGGAATAGTACAAACATGGATGGAAAAACGGGCTGAAGAAATACTAGGAGAAGATCAATTTGGGTTTAGGCAAAATAGGGGAGCAAAGGAGGCCATTTACAGGAGAGCAAAGGAGGCCATTTTTGCTTTAAGGGTGTTAATGGAGGAAACAATAGAAAAAGGAGAAAGCGTGTATATAGGGTTTGTAGATTTGGAAAAAGTATTCGACAATGTAAAATGAGAGAACATGTTTGAAATACTCAAAAAGATTGGAATGAGTTATAGGGATAGACTAATAGTACATAGCTTATAAAAAGAACTAACAACGGTAATAGAATTTGAGCAGGAACATAGAGAAGTAGATATTAGGAAAGAGGCGAGACAAGGGTGTGCCCTATCTCTGTTAATTTTAACTTATATATTGAAGAGGCAATGCAGAAAGACATCTGGAATTACTATGCAGGGACAAACGATTGATATGCTTAGATTTGCAGGCGATATAACGGTATTAGCATCCAGTAAGGAAGAGTTAGAAGCTGCTCTTAATGAAATGGAAGCAGTTATAACAGAGAGATCTGGTATAAAAATTAAGAAAAATAAAACCATAGTACTAGTATGTAAGTAGGGGTAAATAAGTCGAACACCTGAACTCAAATAAGAAATGAGAACTTAGAGTTAAGGATTTCTGCTACCTAGGAAGTCGAATAACACAAGGTGGGAAAAGTACAAAAGATATAAAACAAAGATAAGTGCAAGGTCGTGCTGCATTTAACAATCAAAAGCAAGTACTATGTTCAAAGACAATAAACATAGAAACAAAGATAAGATTGCTGAAAACATATGTGTGGAGCACAGCACTGTACAACTGCGAAACGTAGACAATGGGGGAAGCGATCAGCAAAAAAGTAGAAGCCTTTGAAATGTGGTGCTACAGACATATGATAAAGATATCATGGACAGACAAAGTTACGAACTAAGAGGTTCTGGAAATGACAGGGGAAGAAGAAATATATAGAAATCGGTAAAAAAATAGGAGAGATAAAATGTTTGGACACATACTAAAGCATGAGGGAATAGTGCGGAACATTTTAGAAACAGAGATGATGAGAAGAGGGGTAGATGTAGATCTTGTTTAGACTATTGCACACAGGTAGTGAAAGATATAGGCTGTGGGAATTTCAGGGAAATGTGTAGGTTAGCTCAGAATAGGTAACGATGTAGGTATGTCAAACCAGTTCTAGAACTGAAGACCTATTGATGATGATGATCTTATTATATAACATCCAAATATTTATAATTTGCAAATTTTCCCTGAGTTTAGTGCGGTAATGAGGAATATGAAAAGTATCCTTCAACCTACCAGAATGAGGAAGAACACAAATACCAATTTTATGTAACAGATCTGGACAATCAACATAGTTATTAATTATTTTAAAGAGAAATATGAGTGAAATCGCTGCTCTCTGGCATTCTGATTTCATTATATTAAACAATGACCTTGCGTGTACATACGATTTGAAACCGAGAAACTGTTTAGATTTTTTAAAATACAGATCCGAAATTAATTTATTTTGTGTTGTCTCTAATATTTGTGAGTGTTTAAGTGTGCCTGGATCCCAGACAATAATAGCAAATTGAAGTTTTGACCTTACTAGTGTATTATTCAAGAAACTAGAACTCTGTAGGCTACTAAACTGCCATGTGTTGCGAATAACAGATCCCAACATTTGGTATGCAGATAAACAAGCTGCATTAATGTGGTTTTCAAAACCTAAGTTATTACTGAACAAAACTCCTAAATCCTTAATTTTGTCAACCTCCACTAATGTTTTAATAGATTGTAATTATATTGAATTTTGTTCTGTCTCAGTGAATAACTCATCTCTGAACATTTTTTAATATTTATTTGCAGTTTATCATCTTTGCACCAATCTTGTAATTTAACAAGCTCTGACTGTAATGCATGGCAACTATTCATATTTTTGATTTCTTGAATTAATTTTAAATCTTCAGCATTTAACAAGTATCTGTGGGCATGCGATATACCTGGAAAATGAAATATTACCTGGAATCCAGTCTGGTTTTCGTGTTAGGCATAGTACTACAACATCTTTATGCAAAATTATGAACGACTTGGTAAAGAAGATTCAAAGACAATGGTAATTGTATACCTTGATTACGGTAAGGCATTTGGAGTTTGCCCGCATTTCAACTTATGACAAATTATTTAACTAGAAGAACTCGACAAGTAAAACTAAACAGGGTACTCTCAAGTGAACTAAATGTAAGACAGATAGTTCCACAGCAGACGTGCTAACTGTAATAACCCACAACTGTAGAATGAATGTATATGCTGAAGACACCCAGTTATATATACTGGGTGACCAATAAGATACAAACAGAGTTGTTTTAGAGATGAACAGTAACTTAAAGGCAGTGCTCACATGGACTTCAAATAATGATTTAGCATTCAACCCTAAATAACTATATGTTGTGCATAGGTTTTCTGTATTACTGATCAGTGTTTAAAACAATCAAAATTCAGAAATACTATTAAACAAATGAGTTATAACCTTCATCGACAATGTGAAAAATCTAGGCGTAATCTGTGATTGCATTTTAAATTTTGAGAGACACGTAAACAAGATTTGCAGTATTACCTACTATAAACTGAAATTTATTTATTAATATAAAACAGTACTTCCCTAACAGATAAAGTGGAATTTATGTCAAACGCTTATTGTAAGCCGCACCAACTACTGTAGCACCATCTACTTTAAGTATTTAAAGATCTCTCTGAACAACTAAAGAACAAGCTTTGAATCATCCACAACTGCTGCCTGAGATTCTCTTATAATTTTCCCTACAGATAGCACATAACCCTGCTCTACAATAGACTGGAAATACTAAAATTGAAACCGCACTGTGAACTATTGTTTGCCAGTTGGCTATTTAATTATTTTTTTAAATCAGGAAACTAACACACTTGGGTAGTCTGCTCAACGCAAGATCTTAGACATGCACTTGCAATTTCCACAATATTAATCATATCGCACCACAGAACATCTAAATTGCTGTTATACAACGGAAGCTATCATTTACACAAGTAACAAGATTTACACAGTTTAATTTTTCATCTGAAGAAGGATCCACGTTACCATATGAAATGGTAGTACGTAGTTTGGTAAAATATAGTAGTTTTTCTGTAAAAATTACAGGGCTTTAATATAGTTATGGTGCTGTTTGTGGCTCTTCCTAATGAATCACCTTACAAAAGTAAATAAAACATTAGAGAATTATTTGAAACAGCAACATGAAATATATACTATAATATACCCTATTCACGATAAATATGGGATGACATCGTAAACAGTAATAAAGTGTTAGTAACTGTATAATGTGGACGTAACTATGAACGCAGCTTTAATGATATTACGATTTAGTATGTTACAGTTGGCAGTTTTGTACGGTGTTGTAATATTTTGTACTTCTGTATCCTTAGACGCAAAATTTGTTTACAGTGAAATTTTAAGACACTGCTTTGATTACATGAAAAATCTTAATTCTGCATCTTGAGTTGCATTGCTACCACAATTCACTACCATATAGAAAAAAGATATTTTAAAAATAACCTTACAATTTAAAGTATGCCAACTTTTAATAAGTATTTAATAATAAACAAAAACTACACAAGTCTAACTATTAAAGAGACATAGAATATGTCAACCATGACAACACAGCATTTATTTGTATTGTGACGTCATTCCATATTTATCGTGAATAGGGTATATTACTGTAAATTGAACGGAAGACCTACTTTATTGCAGAATTAGCTGGCCAGTAAATGTGCTGATTTTTAATTTTTTAGGCAGTTTTTTATAAAACAAACAAAGCATTAATAGGGCATAAACGGCATTGATTTGATGACATATAAGCTTCACTCGAAGACTGGAAGGTTATAACCATTTGCATTAGTAATACAACCTGTAGTACAATGTATTATAAGTCATAGTTTCTAAATATATACATAAGTAAAACTTACTGATTCTAATGTCAATTGGGAGACCTACATTTTGTGGAATTCAAAGAAACTTCCAACAAAAGTTTGAATTTGATTTACTATAGCCTTATCATTACAATATCAGAATAAAGTTAAAATAGGAACGTTACATTTTAAATACTTTAGTCAATCTTAGAGCAAATCTTTGTTATAAAACCATAACATAACTTTACCTTGACATTACAAGATAGAAGTTACATATGTAAAGATATTTATAGCTTTTAAGTAATGTTGAGACTGAAACATTTTAATGTAATAATTTTGAGCTTATATATGTATTTTTGTACCTATACTGCAAAAACTTTAAGTAGTGTTACATGCTTAGTGAGTGATAGAAAATAATATTGAATACATATTTTTTTATATACCCATTTTCCATCTATTTTACATCTGTAGGAGGTATCTATAAAACGAAATTGAGTATAAATTATGTAGTTTACTAACTTCTTTTGAATGACTTACTCATTATTAAATGCTTTTTAAGCGTAATAAAAAGAAAATCTCTAAAAGACACTTGGAAAGCCACGAATAATATCACTTGATTACTGGCCAAGATGGCCAATAAAAAATTAACTGCTCGTAGGTTTGTTTTTCCAGGTTATATACTAAAAGATTAGTTACAAGTATGTTTTTGAAACTTTCGCATATTTGTTGAATTGCTGAATTATCAAGTACAAGCATGAATTAAATAGAAGTCTTCTGACAAAGTCGCCTATATAATATTAGCGTTACCAAGAAATACTTATTGCCAACAGCTTTATACTTATTTATGCTAGCATAGAAGACAATTTTAAACACGTTTTTGAAACAACTAAACATAATTAACTTACATACAGATTCTGTTTTTATTACATTGCATACCTGAAATTGATTTGAAATTAACTAACACAACCTGCAATTTTTAGAAGCACGTGGTTTTTATTATAAAAAGTCTTTGCAAATTTTGAATTTGAAACATTTCTCAGTTTTGTGATTGTTTTGTGATTCTGTCTAGATTTTTTAGTCTGTGAACATTTTCCAGTCTAGCAGCAGAGCTTAAGGTTGCTATCAAAAAGAAAGCCTCAGCATGTGTTACTCGCTGTAAAAATTAAAAAAAAAACGAAGTGTAATTAAAGACGTTCTCTAAAATCAAGGCCTTAAATCGTATTTCTAAGACAATTCAATTTTGGAATTGTGTCTTGCTGCAAATAATATGTCAATTATCCAGCTTTTGTGGTGGAGTTCAGTTCCATTTAAAAATTGTAATAACTGAAAAATCTCAGCTTGCTCTATACTGTATAGACATGTGCAAACTTTGGGGTTTAATAGATTTTTCAAGAGGGATAGAATTTTTTATTTTACTTAATAATTGTAATAATTTTGACTGCATAATTTTTAAAAAGTTTTGTCTACATAAAAATTAAGGATAGTAGAATAGACGCTATTTTTAAATTATCCTGCGTCATGTTAACTTAATATCACATTTGCCCACTTTGTTTACTTTAATTTGAAATAGATTCAAGCTAGACAACCCACTTTACCAGCCTTTCATTTGTATGACACTTCTTGTTTTTGCTTATCCAAACATATGCGTTAGGTTCTAGTTCAAGAAATAGTTATCAATAATTTATAGGACGTCCGTTGAATTGGGTTATTTTTGTTTGATACTTTGTACTTCCAAGCCAACTTCACTTTCGTACTTCTGAAAAGTAAAGCAAGCAGTTACACACACAATATTCCTTTCTTCTACTGTTTCCATCTGTGTAACTGGTAGGTTTCTTTTATGCGATAAATTGCTAATTTTTATATTTCAGCTCATTTTATTTCATTTAGAGACTTGAGTTATGTTTAAGGCATAGTTGCTGATGCTTTAAGATTGACGTTGTAACGATTTAATTTTCTTAACCAATATTATCAAGTCTCTTACTCTGTATGTGAAACCACTGTTCATTTTTGAATGCATCTTTAGATTATACGTTTGTATTTAACACTATTAGACTGTGCCCTGTGCTTTTGTTGCAGCTTAAAGCCTCAATTAGTGGATACACAGGTCATTCTTGACCTGGGGAACCAGTTTGAAACCGCGTGTCATCTGTGGTTTTACCCACGATGAACAGCTTTGCCTGGTCTTGGTTTTTGAGAATCGCATGTAAAGTGTAATGGTAGTAGTGATTAGGGCTCTTCCACACTAATTATTGTTTAGATGGTTTTAAAATTATTACAATGGTGTGATCCTACACTTGTATTTCGAAAGTTGTGTTTTATTGTTATCCGTAGCACAAATTATAAAGCTTGCAGTTTCACAACAAATTATTATGTTCAAGAAAGTTGAAGTATTTAAAAATTTATGCTCGCAGTTTAACTAACCAGTTTATCTATGAAGCTACGTTTAATTAATTCACTCCGTTCAATTTACTTCAGTATTTGGAAATAATATTCATCATCTCATAATACAACACTTTAATTATTTGTTTGAAGGAAGGTTTCAAACATACCTTCGGGCCCAACGTTTTTATAGATACGTGTGTCAAATACATGTGATGTGAGCATGTCTATATTAGTATTTCAATTGATAAGGCGTATTTATAATTAAAGAAAGAGCGTGTTTATTGACTCCATGTTCTAGAACGACTAAATGTTGACATACAACATGTGTAAACGACATCGTCTAATTATTTAATTGCCTGAAGTGATAGCAAATCAATTAACTTAAAAATCTTGAATGCTAATAAGCATACCAATTATCAGATAATCCAAAGCGGTAGTAAAACAATAAATTATCGAATGTTGATAGCATATGTAAATGACACACCTACCTTCCAGAACAAATGAGAATGTGGAAACAACACATAGCGAAGTGACTAGATCAACGCTGCTACATCGGTAGGAGTTTGCTTTATAAAAACCAATCGGTGTTGAGTGGAGGGCAGTCTTGATTGAAACTCTGACGTTGGCATACTACCAACGAAATGAGATAATACTTTACGTATTTTAAAGTGCTACCTAATATATACAGTATATAGTAGTAAAATTTATAAATACATGAATATGAAAGATAGACGATATGAAACCAATTAAAACTATTGTAAAAGAGAATATACCTGAAGATATATTGATATAAAAATTTAACAAAATATTAATGAATGAATTGTTGTAATGGATGCATTTGCATAAAAAAATTGGACTTGTGAAACGATTTAAAGGAAAATGGGGCAGTGATCATGATTATTATGTTTTGGAAACCACAAACAGATCTGTAACGGTAAAATTTTAAGATATTTAAGTGATTTCTAAAGACTCGTTAATTAGTTTAAGTTTTAAAATAAAAGTTGTGTGTAAAAATCAATTTAATTTAATTTAACGATGGCAAACTTACGATACCGGTTTTTGACATTACACAAGTTGACAATCGGACCTAACTGAATTCAAATAAGTTTAAATACGGTTTCAATGGAAGGATATTAAATTACATAAATTATAAAGGTAATTATAGTACATATTAAGGAAGATTTAACTATGAAGTTGTTAATGAATTGTGAAAATTTAATTGAACCTTTCTTTAACTTATATAATACGCCAGTGCAACGAAATGAACGTCTGTATAATCTAGAGGAAGCAACAACGAAGTATCACTCTTATAACAGTATATTAATATTCTTACAAGGTTTAAGTTTATAACAATTTTGAATATTCTATGCTGCTTACAATTTGTTTTCGTATTTAGTAAGTTATTTTTTATATTTTATTTTTAAGAAAGTCAAATCGATAGATCTATTTATAACAAAAATGCATTTGTAATCATACTAGATCGATCACGATTCGTTCTACGAACTTACCTTTAAGTGCTGAAAACGCACACTAGAAAGTTTAAATTAAACTTTTAATAACATTTAGTAACATGAATGTTAATCATGTGTTTAAGATGAGTGAGTGAAAAAGATATTTTGGACTTTATAATTTAGTACATATAACATGTGTTGATAGGAAGTTATTCTTCATCAATTTTGTAGTTAGATATTGTTTGTAAGTAGGAGTTGTTATTGATGTATTATTTTGTATTTGAAAGATTGTTTCTAAGGATTATTTTGCATTATTATAATTCTGATGTATGATTACTGTGGTTTTATTAATTCAGAGAGCTAGCGGGCAGAGTGGGCAATTAGTCCTTTCACAACAACCAGATTTCGGGTCCAACATCGGGCCTTTCATAGCAGTCACAATTCTACGCCCAACCTGGAGCTCAATTCGATCATCATTAATATCACAGCATAAAATTGGACGCCCTACCTGGGGCTTGATTCGATTAATCCTATCACGGCAAAATATATATGCATTCACAATGCACGCACATATACACACACACACACACATACACATCCACACACACACACATGCACACACATACACACACCCACACATGCACATGCACACATCCACACACACACACATATGCACACACATACACACACCCACACACACATGCACATGCACATGCACATGCGTGCACACACACACACACATGCACACACACAAAACACACTCTTCTAGCTTTTATTCTGAAGTTATGCTCTACACCTACCTGAAATTAAGCTGTCTTCTTTTATTAATTTTTTGTAAATTTCTAGAGTATTTCATATTAAAAAATGCGCCTTATTTAATTCAATAGAACAGGTTATCGAAAGCTCACTAAAACTAAATTTTGAATGTGTTTCTAACATTATGCACGTTGCACATTATATTACTCAAAGTATTAACAATTTGAAAAGAACATTCAGAATATGATTTTTGTTTCAGGAATGGATGGATCTGTAGGAAATGGAGAGGATCTTATGACATTAGAAGCAGAAATATCAGAATTACAACGAGAAAATGCTCGTGTAGAATCCCAAATGTTGAGGCTGAAGAGCGATATTAATGCTATGGAAAGCCATCTTAGTCATGGTGAAAAGGTGAGGATTAATAATCTTAAAACGGTTCTTTATTTTACTACACTTTTTTGTAAAAATTAGTTTTGATATACACTATTTTTCTTCCTTTTGCAAAATTTTCTATACAAACAAATCTTACATATGCACCTAACTTCACATTCATTATCCGCCAGCGTTTTCATAAAAAAGCAATCGGACTACACTAAAAATTTCCCACCAGGAAACTCAAGTATTATCTCAACGGAACAACAACCTCAACGAGTATTATGAGAGTTTGCGGAACAATGTTATAACATTGTTAGAACACGTTCGGCTACCAGGTGGTGGTTCAACACCTGATAAAATTGGACAGGAAAACTTTGACTCCTACTTAACTAAATTACAGACATTGTGCACACCAGATGGCTACTGTAGTGAAGAAAATAGACCACTATATGAAACTGTTAAATGTGCTTTACAGGATTTTACTGTTTTACCTACTCCTATTTAATATTTTTAATGAAAAATAGTCAATAAATGTGATTGTTGCTATATAAGTCCAAATTCCACACAGTGGTAAAAACCAAAACGCAAATGATTTGTTGATTATAGATAGGTCATCATTAATAGAAAAAGTTATGTGTATCGTTCTGAAATGTAAATAAAAGTTTTGGTTTTTTCCATAAGATCCCCTTTAGGTAGTTTAATTTTTATATATAAATTAAGAAATATTTATATAATAAGTAACCCTAAACCCTGTTTTTAAGATTATTTTTTATCAACCTGTAATAGTGTACCTATTGTATTATAAATATATAAATACCTTCCTCGTAGAGGAGTGTAATATATTTTAATAACTTGCTTCACATTACCATGTAATTTTGTTCTTAATCTGTGATTATGCTACCTAATACTTCTACTTAATGTTATATGTAAATTGAATATTTGTGCAATTATATGTTACCTAACACTAAAGTGGTTATATCTTGGTAAAATGTTTGGTGATTCCTGATTATTTCTATCAGACCTTTTAATTGTTTGAATATACCAAACGAATGTTGTTTAGTAATTTTTTTAGGAATGTTGTTTCTAAAGTTTGTTAAAATACATGTGTTTGTTTTTAATTTACCTTTGTATAACTGTTTACCAAAGAAATTGTGCAATTGTGTCATGTACTTAATGTGTAAATATGCGATTTAGTGTATTTCAAAATCTGGAACTTGAAAGTATTATTTGTTCACATAGTATATCTATGTTAATATACATGGTGTTGTTAAATAAATTGAAACAAAGATAGTGCTTTAATTTACTTTAAAAAGAGCATTTACAGTAAATTATGAATTCAAGAAACTATAACAAAATTTAAATGTATTCCCTGTCCTTAGTAATCATCTGGGGATCCAACCCCCTCTTCCTCCCCCTCCCGAATCAAGATTTTTTAATGTAGTACAAGATTGATGAATATTTTAACCATACTTGGATTATTTACCGAGTTGCTAGAATTTGATCTTAATGACAAGTTCTGGTTGGCTGGCGTAATGTTTTCTACTGTTGTAATCAGTGCTGTACTAGAACTCAACACGAGGGTTGGCTGACTGTTGCTTTTAAGATGGGAACCTTAACGGTGTATCTGACCGTAGTTGTGTGGGAATTATCCTTTATATTATACCAGTACATTAATTTATTTGTGGTTTTTGGTTACGTTAATTTCAAGATGTTAATTACTATATTAGATAGTTGCTACTTCATAACATGATAAGTAAAAACAGTTTTGCTGCGAATGTGCAGTATAAATAGTATAATTAATTATAAAATCAGTGTTTTAATCTTGAGTGGGATAAATGTCATTGTACTCTATGTTTGGGTTTTTTTTTTATAAACGGAATCGTATTAGCCTGTGTAAGTGAGATACCATCTCCTGATACAGTTTTGTAGTCATGATTAACTTTAACAGTGTTTAATAAGTACTTAACTACCTAATGAGAAATTTTTGTACTATACTGATAAGGTAATCACAAATACTTCAAATATTTTTTATTCTAAATATACGGCATAAATTACATTTATCTGCAGTGGGTTTGAGGCAGATTAGAAGTTTTAAAACTACAGGACAAGGAACTTAAATGCAAGCGACGCTGTCAAACTTTAGTAAAAAGGCAAATAAAGATAATACTGAGCCATCAAGTAGTGATATTATAATAAAAAAACCTTTAAAGGGAAGTAATTATTATTATTCAGAATCAGAAAGCAATTGTTAAATATCCACCAAAAGTATCAATTACTTAAAAAAATAAAATCGTATTTGTAGTCCATACTTACTGTTTCGTTCCTAAACCTTTTACCTAAGTTATCCTTCAACAATAAGGAACCACAGTGGGTGTGTGTAATAGTAACTCGTTTTTGCACGCATCATTTCATCATACAAGTGGCTGTTCGTGTAACTGCCGTCGAGTCAACATGTGCTTTTTTGAGTAGCAACAGGTTTTTGCTTGACAGCAGTGAGTTCATCATAGAACCAGCAATTCGTAAGTGCACAATCATTTACATACAACAGTTGAATTATTAATTGCATCCAAAGTCATATTTGGTGGTCCTTTATTATCAAACATCCATTATGAACCCTCAATAAGATCCTTAATTCATTCGCATTCATAACATTATTGTCCTTCGATCAGATTCAGTTTTATGTTTTAATTACAGTTCAATAACTAATCAATTACGAAGTATACAATTGAGTTTATTAAGTTTGCAACGTGAATCTATACAATTCCGCATTCGTATTTTTCGCAAAATATGGTAAAATAACTGGTTTTCAATACTAGTTTATCCCTTTCGTGTATGATTCATGAAAATAACCTTGTATCTGATATTTACAGTTAGGGAAAACAAGTTACATTTTTTTGTTTTCCGTTTCTCAATTTTACACGTAGTAAATCGTGTTTGTTATTTGCTAGTGCTTTCGCATTATTTGTTCATTTTTATAAAAACCCTGCATCTTAGAATTTATTCGAAATTTTATGAGCAAGATTTTATAAAAGCTCAGGAGTGAATTTTATTTATTCCACTGCAACATACGCATTGCATCTTTGGTTCATTTTTGTGGAGCTTGCATTAAAATAATTATTATTTTGCACTTATTGTTTCAACGAAAATAATCTACGCATTAGAAAAATCCGTAGTAGTAGCGAAACAGACTATTGCTCGTTTGAAAGCTTTTGAAGCATTATCTAACAATATTGATGAATTGCAAAATCGGCTCAAATTCACTGCTGCGTTTAAAATTGCATCAAAATTATATGACGAATTTCAGTCAGTTAACCGCAACACTTTAGTTAATGAATCATCTGAGAATTGGATTAACTTTTGTAATTATAAATTTGAAATCGACTTATTATTTTGCTAATTAGAGACTGTGCGCATGAGCATCAGTGATGTTCCGCAAAATCAAGATTTGCAAAGTCTAGTCCAGACTCAGATCGTGGAAATGCAAGTGACAATGTCACGTCTCAATTCGGTTGAATCAGTAGCGTTGGAAGTGCCCGCTCCTATCAATAATGTAAGGTTACTAAAAATTGAATTGGCTCGTTTTGCAGGTGAGCTTAACGAGATTTATTTAATGCCCTCATACACAATAATGACAGTTTATCGCCCATGGCTAAATTCCAATATTTGATCTCATCTCTTTCAATAGAGCCTTTGTTTATTGTCAAGCATTTGCCTTTGACTTCTGATAATTATTTCATAGCATATAATACGCTTTTGTCTAGATATCAGAATGAACGTGTCTTAGCTACCATGTATTGGCAATCAATTTTTAACGCACCAAATTGCAACAATGATTCAGTTCAGTCATTCCAAAATTTATTAAACACTTTCAATGAAAACTTAACAGTAACATAGGTCTTTGGTAATTCACGCTTTTTAATTGGTTGATGCAAAGAATAGACAATTCTACTCGCAAGGCTTTTGAAATAAAATTCGCAAATGTGGAATTTCCTATTTTTGAAGATTTGAAACAATTTTTAACAGACGCATGTCGGGCATTAAAAAATAATTCGTTGACTAGTGTTTCCAATACTAATAATATCGTAAGCAAACCTTCATATAGGCCAAATATTAAGGATCGTCCTCGAGTATTTTTAGCTTCTACTGAAAGTGAAGCACCAAAACCAAGATGTGCCCATTGCAAGGCCATAACACATTTACTTCATAAATGTGTGTTTTTACAATTGCCAGCGACTGCACGCTTTAATGTTGTAAAATCAGCACGTTTGTGCATCAATTCTCTTAGTTCGTCGCATTTGTTAAATTCATGCAAGTCGACGTCTATTTGTAGGCATTGTTCGTCTAAACATAATTCGTCATTACATTTTTTGAACGTTGCTCCCAGTGCACCTCCCGCAAAGACTGCTACAGGGCAACCCTCTTCACAACCTGCACAAATTTCCATGTCTTCGACTGGAGGCTTAAACAATTTGTATGCTAATCACACAGTTTTGATACCTTCTGTTGTTTTTGAGGTCAAAGATAAATGGAATAATTTCCAACTTGTAAGAGCAATTTGTGACTGCAAGTCAATCAAGCTTTATGACTAATCGTTGCCGCAAACGTTTAGGACTGCCTCTTCAGCAGGCTTCCGCACCTATTAAAGGTTTAGGTCAAGTTGCTGTAGGTTCTTCACATGGAACCGTACAATGTCAAATTCGCCCAGTGAAATCGTTAGATTTTTCACTAACATTTTCCGCAATGGTTTTACCTAACATTTGTTCAAACTTACCAAATTTCTCTCTGCCTACGCAGCAATCGTTTTCTAATTTGAAACTCGCAAATCCGCAATGGTTTTTGCCGGGTTCAATCGACGTATTATTAGGGGCAGATATTTTCGCACTTATTGTAAAAGATGGTTTTATTCCTGGCGATGGTGTTCATCCAGGAGGTATAAATACTGTATTTGGTTATGCTTTATTAGGCACAGTTTCCACACACGCACCAGTTCATTCATTTTTTGTATCAACAGAATCGTATCTCGATGTTACATTAAAGAAATTCTGGAATTTGGAAGAGATTCCTCCGAAATTAAACATTTCTTCTGACGATCAACAAGCAGAGGATTTATTTGTTAACATGCATTTTCATGAACCGTCAGGTCGCTTGGTATTTGGCTACCTTTCAATGATCCCAAGAATCTTCCCATGTTTGAGGGTTCTTTAGACATAGCCGATCGCAGATTATTGTCTCTTGAACGCAGGTTGGCCAGTCAATCTGTTGTCCGCAACATGTATGTTGATTTTATGAGTATCTCAAGTCCGGACACATGTCAAAAATGTCGGATACATCGGATCCAAATTCATATTTTATTCCTCATCATTGTAGTTTCAAAACAAACGGTGACACAAAAGGTATTCGTGTGGTTTTTGATGCATCAGCGAAGGCACAAAACAATGTTTACCTAAATGATTGCATACTTAGTGGAGCCAAACTTCAAGCAGACATTGCTGAAATTTTACTTATTTTTGGAAGCTTTGGCACAATGAATATCTCCATAATTTATACCAACGTAGCAAATGGAACAAAACCCATAATCTTGAATAGTCAAGTATTGGCACCTTGGTGCTCATAAAAAAAGGACAATATTCCCCCGTTGCAGTGGAAACTGGGTAAAATTGTCGCCCTACACCCCGGTTGTGATAACATTGCACGTGTTGCGACCGTTCGCACCTCTTCAGGCCAATACAAAAGGCCAATGGTAAAGCTTTGTGCCTTGCCTACACAATAATCTATTAATTTAAATTTTGTATATATGTATTGCTTGTGCACATTGCAATCTATATAAACTTAGTTTTTTTTTCATAAAAGTACATATAGTTCATATTATCGTTTGGAAATTGCCCATTTTTTGGTAGTTTTGGTGGGCGGTATGTTTCAGCCCTAAACCTTTTACCTAAGTTATTTTTCAACAATAAGGAACCACAGTGGGTGTGTGTAATAGTAACTCGTTTTTTGCACGCATCATTTCGTCATACAAGTGACTGTTCGTGTAACCGCCGTCGAGTTAACATGTGCTTTTTCGAGTAGCAACAAGTTTTCGCTTGACAGCAGTGAGTTCGTCATAGAACCAGCAATCTGTAAGTGCACAATCATTTACATACAACAGTTGAATTATTAATTGCATCCAAAGTCATATTTGGTGGTCCTTTATTATCAAACATCATTAGCAACCTTCAATAAGCTCCTTAATTAATCCGCATTCGTAACACTTACAATGGGATTTAACTATTAAGTTAAAAAGTAGAAAAACTTTAAACCAAACCCATAAAATAATATGATTCTTTATTTTATTCGACGACTATAGTTTCAAATACCAATGTATTCATTTGTTTAAGTTTACTTGATAATGAATACATTGGTATTTGAAACTATAGTCGTCGAATAAAACAAAGAATTATATTATTTTATGAGCTTGGTTTAAAGTTTTTCTACTTTTTAATTTATCAATTACTGGCTCAGAAGACCATCAGACTTTGTTTAACAGAGTTCAAAAACTGGAAAAACCAAGAACAGGAAAAATCTTTGGCAATGTATATACTTCACACTGCAGCTAAATTATTGTCTGATGGCACCAATAAGGAGTACTATAATTGCCATCGATTGTACAACTACATTCCAAAAGGCAAGGGGTTTTAGAAGCTTAAAAAGCACAGGCACTAATAAAATTGGAAGTGTTTGTCCCTCAAGAATGGAAGCGACGATAAAGAACGATGGGTCTGTTGCAGTATACTTCTGGACAACTCATGTTGGACATACCAACGATATTGGTCGATTTTTTTTAAGTAAAGAGAGTAAAGCAGAAATTGCAGGTATTTTCGAACATAAAGTTCTAGTTTAAAATTTTACAGTTGATGTGTTTCAGGAAAATTAAAGGAACGTTTTACATTTCAACATATATTGGATGGTGTTCGTGATACTGCTTTAAAACAAGAAAATTCACAGAGAATTTTGTTGTTAGAAACAAAAGATATGCACAATATTGATAGGGACTTCAATATTGAGTATGGTGTGAAACGTCACCTAAATGATGCAATTAGCGTACGGCTGTGGGTAGAGGAGATGACGAACTTAGGAAGCGACTGCCCAGTGTTATATTATAAAAGCCAAGGTGTAGAAGGAAACCCAAATGACTCAGAAATAATTTTAGATGTTCAAGATTTTGCATTTGTCATAATGACTTCTTTTCAACATGAACAGTTTCTTAAATTTGGGAACGACAAAGTGTGCGTTGATGGTACACACGGTACAAATAGTTACGATTTTCAGCTCCACGCACTAATGACAGTGGATGAATTTGGTTCAGGGTGCCCAGTGGCATTTTGTTTTTCAAATCGTGCTGACCAAATGATTTTCAAGTTGTTTTTTGGATAAATTAAATCAAGAGTGGGTATTATATCAACTACAAAAGCATCAATGACTGGCTAACTTCCTTAAATAAAAATAACCTTAACTTTAATGTACTTGATGTTAATACCTTTTTAAATCAGTATGGCTATACAAGTTTTGGAATACATTTAAATCTAAAAGGTAAAAAAAAGATAGTAAGTTCAATAATTAAAAATTTTAAATTAGTCATAAACAAACAGCCAGAAATAACAGTAAGGATTACAACTAGAAACAGACATTTTTTAATTATTTTGACAGAGAAGGTAATCTTTTGGTATGTAATATAAGTAGTAATTTAATATATATCAGTAATAGCAATAAGTTGGCACTAAAAATTAACCTAGTTTTAGATCAAGAAATTACTAAACCAAACTTATGCATTTTTTATCAAAATGTACAATCAATTAGAAATAAGGTCAATGAATTAGAGTCTATTTTACAAGGCAAAAATTACCATATCTTATGTTATGTGGAACATTGGTTGAGGGACATTGAAGTACCATACTTTTGTTTAGATGGCTACTTCATAGCCTTCTATTTTACAAGAGCCAGAAAAGCACATGGTGGTTCTATAATAATGCTATATAACAAATTTAATAATGCATATAAGAAATTAAACAAAATAAGTAGCTTATCTCAAGAGGTCCATTATGAAATATCAGCAATTTTGTTAATGCCAGTTAACACAACAATAATTAATGTTTACAGATCCCCATTAGGAGATATAAAAATCTTTCTAAATATTATAAATAAAGCTCTCAATCTTGTGGACCCTTCAAAACATGTAGTACTGTGTGGTGATTTTAACGTTAGGTTCAATGTAAATGTCAAAAATACCACAAAATTAATAGACCTCTGTCAGTCATTTAAATTAAAACTCACAGTAACTTTTGAAACCCGAAAAAAAACTGTTTAGGTAATATATTTACAAATCTTAACATTTTCAGTATAAAGGAGCAAAAAAACTTAATATCTGATCATTCAGGTGTCGAGTTTAAAGCTGTTATCTGGTAGGAGAAATTAAGTTTTTCCACAAAAATGTTTCGTCCAAAATCGCAGAAAAATAAATACAATCTTTATAAATGTCTTAAAGAGGTTGATTGGAATTTAATAATACATAACATTGACATATCAAAAAATTTTGAAAGTTTCCTTGCGATTATTATAAAAGCTTTTACAGTTTCCTTCCCGCTTGGAGTGTTTCGTAAATCAACTGATATCCAGGGCTCATGGTTTGATAATAGTTTACGCAAAATACGTTGTACACTGGAAATATTGTATGAGATAAAAAATACTTACCCTACTAAACAAAATCAAATAAATTTTAACAATCTCAGAGCTAAGTATCGCCAGGCCATAAAAACAGCTAAGTTAAAAAGTACCTCTGACAAAATAAAACAATCAAAAAATCCGATAAAGACTATGTGGCACATTATAAATGCAAGAAGACTCTCCTGTAACGAAAATATATCCACTACATTAACTCCAAATGATTTCAATAATTTCTTTGTCCATGTAGCTGAAAGTGCTACGACACTCATAGAAAAAAAGAGCCTGCACAAAATATAAATTCATATTTCATAAACTGTAATTGTGAAAATTTCTCCTTTAACGCAGTATCAGAAAATGAGGTCAGAAATGTTATAAACTTTTTAAAGAACAAAACTAGCACAGATGCTTATGAATTAAATACGGAAGTGATTAAATGCTGTAAAAACATTTTGATTAGCCTTCTAACTAAACTAATAAATTCATGTATAAACAGTAGCATATTTCCGGACTCCTTAAAATTAGCTAAGGTTATTCCTTTATTCAAAAAAGATGACCCAAATATTACATCAAATTATCGCCCTATATCCTTACTACTTATCTTATCAAAAATTTTTGAAAAAATTCTAAGTAATCAAATACAAACGCATTTTGAAAAAAATTATATTTTCTCATCTAACCAATATGGTTTTAGACCAAATAAATCCACAACTGACACTATCCTATCTTTTATACAGAAAATAACAGACTGTTTTGAAAAAGGAGAATTCTGTATGACTTCTTTTCTTTATCTCAGTAAAGCATTTGATTGTGTATCTCATGACATTCTTTTAAATAAATTAAAATATTATAAATTTGACCGAAACAGTTGCCTGCTGATAAAATCTTATTTAATAAACAGGCAACAGTTTGTATACTACAACAGCAGTAAATCTGAGCTGAGTACAATAAAAAATAAGTGTACCCCAAGGTTCTATTGTGGGACCTATTTTGATCTTAATCTATATAAACGACTTACCATCATACATCACACAGTCCAAACCTGTTATTTTTGCTGATGATACTACTTTAATAACCAGTTCTTTATCTTGTGTAGACTTGTTCAATAAAAACGTGATTAGTCACTTTTTAGCAAGTACATGGTTTGCATCAAACAAATTAAGTTTAAACTCCAAAAAAAGTGCACAGATGTTGTTGTCACTAAAACAGTATTCATTCTCAAATCCTGAGTCTGTCAAGTTCCTGGGCTTATGCCTGGACTGTGATTTAAAATGGGATCAGCAAGTGAAAGATATTGCGGTTAAATTAAATAAATCAATATACTGCATCCGCTCCTTAAAAATTTGGGTTTCAGATAATATTATCATGCTAGCATATTTTTCGTTATTTCACTTGCATTTATCATATGCAATACTGGCATGGGGTCATTCCACACATATAAAACGTTTATTTTCGTTACAACGTAAAGTAATCAGAATAATAGCGGTGATTGGATATAGAGAAAACTGTAAAGCATCCTTCAGTTCACTAGGAATTTTAACATTGCCATGTATATACATCCTAGAATGTCTATTACATGTCCACAAAAACTGCAGTATATATGTGAATAATACACAAGTACATACACATAATATAAGAACAAACAACCTCTTGAGAATTCCATTCACATGACTTCAAAAATCTAGGTAGTCTTTAAACTATTATGCTTTAAAATTCTATAACCAACTTCCTCAAACCATAAAGTTACTACCATTAACAAAGTTTAAAAAGGTAGTAAAAAATTTCTTAAGAAAACGAGCATTTTACTCTTTTAATGAATATTATGGTTACGATTTCACGATTGACCTAAAATAATATTTTACATATTTTTTACTCTATTCGTTACTTGTTTAAATAATATTTAAAATTTTGTTAGACTATACCCATAACATTGTACTACCACAACGTCTTGTGCAAATAATTTATCATTTTTCTTTTAATCTAAACTAAACTATATGTATATGTTTATATGCATGTACCCACTTTTATATATAATATTGTATTATTACTGTTGACTTATACAAAAAATGTATACATTTCTAATGCATCAATATATCTATCTATCTACTGTTTTTATGTCTGATGATGCTCCAGCATTTTATAATACATGATCTTATGTTATGGCCAAGGTACCTCACTAGTTGCTATGTACCTGGCATGTGGATCGTAATTGGCGCAAGAATTTGTCAAAAGTCAATGGAGGGATTGAAAGGAAAGTAGTAGTATATAAATCCCTTCGTGTTTTATTACAGTGTGTATCTATTGATGAATTTAATGACATTTTAAATCAGGTAGTAGAAGATCTGTATGCCGATGTTGATACACAATCATTTGCTGAATATTTTCATAATAATTATGCAAATCGTCCAACATCTTGGGCATATTGCTATCGATTGGGTTTAGGAATAAACACTAACATGTATCTTGAATGGATGCACAAAGTTTTGAAGTATGTGTATTTGGAAGGTCGGAAAGTAAAACGTTTGAACAAAAGCATTAATGCAGTAATGAAAATTGCTCGAGATAGCTTGTTTATACGTATAATTAAACTTGCAAAGAATATTTCCAATGACAAAATTAATAGAATTAAAGAAAGTCATAAAGCAAGTCTAACAATTACATCAGATTTTATTAGACGTCTTGAAAATGATAAGGAATTTTTAGTTACGTCGTCCACTTGTGCTTTTCAACAGTATCAAGTTACCAGAGTAGACGAGGCCTGTGAAGGTTCATGCCTAAGTTGTACAAAGTGCAGCATATGTGTTCATACATTTCAATGCACCTGTATTGACAACATGATAAATCTTAACATTTGCAAACACATACATGCTTGTGCGATACAGTTTTACAAATCGAATCTTGGCATTGCCACACCTTTTCATATTAGTAACGTTAATGAACTTTTCAGCAGTAATATTTTACATGAAGCAAAATCTTCAAAAAATGATATTATTAAAAAAAAGCTGAGCTAATAATAGGCCTATGTGAGAATGCTTTGTTAACTGACGAGAACATCTGGGTATAATGAGGCAATTTGATAAAATCATTGACACATTAAAGCAAAATTTATTGATCTAAAAACTACAGAGAAGATTAATATTAATAAAAAAGTTGAACATCAGGTGCGGCTTTTTTCAACAAAGAAGAAATCAACAAGGAATAATGATCTTAAAAAGCCTACCCTAACAGAAGAAATTTTTATTAGGGATGGTTTGGTTAATAACTCAAACATTAATGTTAGTGTTCATACAAGATCTGATCATACATCACCTGATTTTATGTTAAGATAAGACAGTGTATTACCTCAGTAGAAAGTAGGTTTAATTAACGCTAAAGCTTATAAGGTTGGATTTTGTTCTTCTTTCTCTTGTTTGGGAATAAAATCCGATGGGGAAACCACTCGCAGAAATACATGGTACAAATTACTGGAAATCAATACAATCCCAGCAATTTTGATGGGAAACTTACAAGTACGTGACTAATCTAATTTAATCCTCAGTTCTCACTTTGTTTTATCAGTGTTACAAGCGCTGGTAAGTTATTGTAATTTCGTCAATTGAGTGTTCTTAAATTAACAGTGCAGTATTTTAGTTTTACTTTTAGTCGGAGTACCAAAATAATCTTAATTTTTTACCTTGTTTTTTTACATATTTTAGTCGACTGACGGTGCAAACAAAATTCTCGACAAAATAAAAATTAGTTTGTTTCTTAATTAATTTAGGTATTTATTGAGAATGTATATGGGTACATAACGTGTTCACTTTTTAAAAAATAAAAATACAATTTTTGAAACCTTAAGCCACTGTTACTATTATTAAACACATTTCACTCAAGTAATTAATAATTTACAAATCAAATTAAAGAAATACCAGCAAACTACCTTAAACTGCATTTTGACACAAGTACGAAAGATACCTAGAATAGCAACAAGTTAGTACAAAATACCAAGAATAGCAAGTTAGTACAAAATACCAAGTTGTTTACATACAAGAGCTAACATATATAGATAACATTCGTGTAAAGTTAATTTCCTTTATTGCACTGAATTTAACTTCTGTTTTATCCATAGTTGGTTGCTTATAGAAACTGGTCTCTTATATTCAAATCATGAAATTTTCTTAAGTGGCCATACAAAGTTTTATTTTACGTAAATTCAGAACCACAATCTTGGTAAATATTCATTTTTGACTCCTATATAAATAACGAGATAAATAATCAATTTAACTTTAACCGTTGATTGAGGTATTAGGAAGATACTCAACTATATGGACGAAAACGTGTCACATCGTATTACTTGGTCTCGAATTTAGCGACAATATACGGAGTTCAGCTAAAACTAATAGCAAAATGTAATTGAATCTAAGCGGTATATTTCCGTGCTAAGTTTAGTTGAATTTGGGATTTCAACAGATGACGCTTCAATAAATGTCATGGACGTAATATCGGTAATGTCACACAATCTAAAGAATGTAAATAAATATTGATAATTTATAATGCTGTGGGTAAAATTTTGATAACGGACTGAAAAGCAACTTTGAAACAAAAATAGTCCCAGTGTTGAGTTTTGCCGGTAAACAAGAGTATATTTATGTTTATTCATTGTGGCGAACTCAGGTCACTGAACGTAAAAAAAGCTGCTCCATTATTGGCTGCTTTAAAAACGCGCCGCTGCTAGGGACAGTTGCTGTTTCACTCATATACATGGGCGCCTATGACTGAATGATGACAGACACGTAAAAAGTAAAGGTATATGATCGTCATATACTCCTTTCAAACAGTCCCATTCTAAATGAATTTATTGTAAATTGTATACTTATAAAAAGCTTATTGTAGGACAAATAGTAGCAAGATAAACAGTTTGAATACTTGTATTGTCAAATGATTCTAGATATATTGAATGAATTCTTTTGTAAATAAATAATGTTACAAATGGAAACAAATCTATTTTGTATGTAAGGCGGGTTTTATTCGAAACTTTAATACATTTTAGGCAGTTTTTAACATTTCCTGAAAATAATGTAAACACCTACAAACTAATTGAAAAGGTTTAAAAAGGTGTTGAAGAATTCTCACCATAATCTAGGTAGCACATTTATTTAAAAGGGTTTTGGAAGTTGGGTAAAAGATGATCTCATGACCTCACGCACTTTGAAATTGCACAAAAAAATAACGAGGCCATATCGACTGAAGCTAGTGTTAGTACCTTCTTAATACTATTATCATTACGAAGTGTATATTTGTGGAGATACAATTAGAAATTTACAAGTGGAGATGCATTAAAACGTACATTTTGAGCATTTCAAGGTGAATTACCATGAAAATATTTACCAAATTTTAAACTTTCTATATTTGTTCCATACTAACTATTTTAGTTGGTGTTTGCACATTTTCGAGGGATAATACAAAATTGTCTAAAATGTATCAGTTTTATAATACAATGCCTCGAGGAATATCTTCTAATAATACACTGACACTCTATAGATTCATCTAAAACTAAATTTTTTCTCCAACCTCATTAAAAGACCTCATTTTTAATACTATTTTCTGACAAAGTTGAGGTTTTTGTTAGAGATGTATAATATAGGTATGTGTTGCTAAGCAACTCATTAAGGTCTAGGAATAAAAATATTTTTAGCTCCTGGGATTACAAGTGTTGACAATTAATATTTTTAATATTTATTAATTTTGAGTGATAGATTTTTTAGTTGGAGAAAAAGTGGTGTGTGTTATTTGTCTTAAAAGTGACTTTGTTTGACGAGCAAAATTACATAGGCTCAGATATACTGCGTTTCGCCTCACCAACCAAAATTTATATATCAAACAGAGAATCATTTTAATCCTAATATCACAATATACTATTTTGTGTAACCTAAAGTATAAGCATTTTGTGTTCTCTCCACAGTACCAAATACAATTTTGCGGCTGTTACCCTAGTAATGAGCACCATACTAAATGTCACATAGGTAATTGACGTTGGGCTTCACATTATACATTTCTAAAATATGTCAACAAAGTGTTATTTTTTATTAAGAACCATTGCTATTGCCAAACTTTTTCCTTTTGAAGAACTATCAAATAGTTTTAAAATATTATTTCCATAGCAATGTTGTGATTTAAAGCAACTACAAAAAGGTGATTTATTATAACATCTAAATTCTAACCATACATTTATAGGGTGAAAAATTTTGTAACGTCAATAGAATGGTTGCAGATCAAACAGTGTGTATAACTTGGCCGTGAAATTTTTATGAGCTCAAGATTATCTTCTCTTCTTTTTCAGTTTAAAACAATTTTTGACCATACAAATAACTATTAATTTTTTTGTAGTTCACACTTTATAATTTTCTTGAACAAACAATAGGTTATATTTCCATTTTAATCCTTTTAATAATTATGTAATTTTTGTATTGAAATAAACCCTAGAAGCTTTTTAGCCAAAATTGGTTTTTAACCAATTAATTAAAGGTTAGAAAATTTTGTAAACATTCGACTTAAGTTTCCTTGAGTTTTATTAAATTTACTTTAAAGTGTTACATAATAAAAAAAGTATTCAACCCCAATTGATTAAAATTGATTTGCTTTATTATTGCTATCTAATAACTTAAAATGTTTATTTGATCCAAAACTTTGTATTTGGCTTTTAGGTTTACCCTTGCAACAAAAGTTCCTTAATAACTAAATGGTCTAGGTGGCCAATTCTTCATAATTAACATTATCCATGTCATACACATTCATAATGCTTAAAACTTTTCTCATCATATATAAAAAAAGCAGTATTTATTGTACGGCTATGCGATTTAAACGTTAAACATTTAGTTTCTATTACACGTTTATTGTTTGTCTAAATAAAAAGAATTAAAAATCTAAAAGTCCGGCCAGGTATCCTGCCGATCGTAAAATGTGTGCAGGGAAACAAATCAATGCATGAAATGCAGGGTACTTTTCATTTAATAATAAAAACAACAACAAGACTGTTTAAATTCACGATTTAAGCATATAAAAAAATTTAGTAAAAGTTATATTTTTGTGTTTCGAATTTTTAACAGTCCACTGCTCAGTTCATACTTATATATTATTGCGTTTATTATTTATGGTTAAATGTTTAACAAAATCGTTTAAAAAGCACATCCCTATTGCATTTGTTGTGGAATCAAAAACTATTACAACATCTTTAAAATACCCAATCACTATTATCAACGTTTACTTTTAAGTATTTAAATACTTCTGATAAAAAACTGCTTCACAATCAAAAGAACTTACCACTTACTTAAAGTGACAATATGAGCTACATTTAATTCGTTCTAAGAGATGACTCCAGATAGATAGATAGATTTATTACGGAATAATATATACAAGATATTTAACCATGTCATACAAAATGCTTTACATTATTATGGTACTCTTTAGGTAGTTATCAATGCTGTATGGTGCAAGGCCCGTAAAGTACACTTTCATTCTGTTGACCAGTTCCCCAGTGGTCTTCTGTTGTAAATATTGATTTGGGATTTTATTGTAAATCTTGTAAGTCCAGTAATTTACTCCACTTTTCCTTTTGTTCATGCGGTACCATGGTACTACTAGTTTAAAGTTGTTTCGCGTGTTGTAGCTATGTATGTCTTGGTGTGTCAATGGATGCTTTTGTAGTGCTACAACATATTGGATGCACTGAAAAACATATATTGCCAGCAATGGTAATATTCCTAGCTCTCGGAATAATGGATTACAATGAGTGGTTACTGGTACATTAGTAAGTAATCTGATAGCTGTTTTTTGTAGAATGAATGCGCGCTTAGCATATGGTGAGACGCCCCATAATATAGTCCCACAATTCAGGTGGCTATGTATGAGTGCATAATAAACGGATTTAGCTGCAGATTGTGTGCTTATGTTCATTAATTTTCTTATTGCATATAGTGATCAGACTATTGTAACACACATTTTGTGTATGTGCATTTTCCAGTTCAATTTAGCATCTTTTGTGAAGCCTAAAAATTTTATACTTTCAGTGTCATTATGATGATTTACGTGATGTGAGAAAATGTGTATGTTGGTTTTTTCTTTATTGATTTTAAGTTTATTTGTATTAAACCAGTCCATTGCTGATAGAAGTCCGTCGTTTAGATAATCCATGATTTGTTCGTAGCTTTCACCTGTTACCAGGATAGTTGTATCATCTGCATATAAGCATGTATGTAAGCCTATGTTCTGCGGTAGGTCATGAATAAATAGGAGGAATAGTAGTGGTCCAAGTATGGATCCTTGAGGGACTCCAGTCTGGAGCTTTTCGATTTTTGATTGTCCTTGAGCAGTATCAGTTTTTTGTAGCCGGTTCTCTAGGTAACTTTTAATTAGTTTGTGTGCAGTTCCACGAATACCTTTTCTTTCTAGTTTGTGAAGTAAAATCATATGTTGGACGCAGTCAAAGTCTTTACTGAGATTGGTTGTCAGATAGTAAGTTGAATTTGTTTAGAAAATTCATCATTCTTATGTATATGATTTTCTCCAATATTTTGGACAGTACAGGGAGAATAGCGATTGGTCGATAGTTTTCTGGATTTTTTGGGTCGCCTTTTTTATAGATAGATGTGATTGCTGCAATTTTTAGTAAATCAGGAAATATTCCTTCATGAAGACTTTGGTTTGCTGCATAGGCTATTGGTGTGCTGATATATTCAATTATATCTTTTATTAGGTTAGTATTTAGGCCATAAACATCTCGACTAGTTTTGCATTTGAAGCTTTTTATTATTATTTGGATCTCGGTAGGTGTTGTCGGATATAAATAAATAGTATTTATCAGCGTTTTTAATTGATTTAAATAATGTGACTATGGCTTTGACGCTGTTTGTAAATTGGCTGCCATTTCCTTAGCAACGTTGGCAAAGTATGTGTTTCCCAGTTTCGTAATTAATTTTTTGCCAAACTTTTTTTTGTAAATTTTGACTTGTTAAGAGTTGGGTAGCGCAATACTGTCGTTTTTCATTCAGTAGTGCTGTGCTGTATTGACTTCTGATGTTACTCAGAAGTATTCTAGTATCTTCACTACTTATTTGTTGATGTACATGATATATTTCCTTAAATTTATTACGCAATAGTTTTAGTTCTCCACCAAACTTAAATTTTGCTATTTGGATTGGTCTTTGCTCTATCGGACAGTATTTTTCATGTGCCCTGACAATTAAGTTATTTATTAGTTTCCAACTGTGGATGCCGTTTGTACTACTATATACTTCGTGCCAATTTAAAGCTTTTATTTCTTGTTTGAAGCTGGTTATATTCTTTGCAGAATAATTTCTTCTTAGTACTGTAGTGGTTTGATTATTATTTTCAGCTGTAAAAGTTTAAAATTGGGCGCAGTGGTCAGATAATGTCGCCTGTATAAGAGATGAAAAATAGTTTAAAGTGGATAGTTTAACGAAGATATTGTCTATACAGTTGTTTTTCCTTGTGTGCTCAAAAATAGTTTGGGTTATGTTGTGACTTCTCGTAACATCATGATGAAATTTTATCTTTGTTTTTTGAGAGAAAGTTTACATTAAAATCTTCCTCTTTGAAATGTTCACTGCAAAATATAGTAGCCAAATTTGACAACATTTTTCTGTGTATGTAGCTACAGCGTTAATTTAAGCTCGTTTAATTGTTTGTATTTATTTCAATGGGCGAAATGATTAAGGATAAAAGTTAATTACTTGGATAAGATCATAACTTTTCTATGAGATTTTGTAGTGCTTGAATAATTTTTATTATTTGAAGACATTAGCCACTTTAAACCTCTATATAATTTAATTTTAATTAACTGCTCTAAAATAAGTAATCTGTGTTCCTTGCACTGGTTCAACCAGTCTGGGAAGTCTAATTGTAATTTTGTTAATATACTATTTTGAATTTTTTGTGAACTGCATTTTCAGTCTTATAAAGAGTAAAATAGTTATTAAATGAATTCGACAAAAATGTAACCACCTCACACAGTTAATTTGATAGTCGCTCTAAGTGATTGATTAGGATTCCCTTTGCCACATAATCTCTATTTAAAAGGAGTAGTTCATTAAAATCTATCACTGTTAGAATCTTTCATTAATGTTTTTTCACAAATGTCGTACTTTACTTTTTTAAATAAATAGCGACACAAATAACCAGCGATAAACACATTGGTGCTAGTTTCTAAAGCGGTTTCACTGTTTATACAGGTTGCTAGGGTCCTTGATGTAGACTGGGAGGTTGTCCAATAACTGTAGTCAAAGCAAGTTCTGCATGAGAGATGGAGGCCATGTTTATATCTATTTCTAGTTCTTTGTCATTTATTTTGCGAACAAGTAACTCATCACTATCAATTTCACAGTTGCTCGAGTTACTGGCATTTGCAATCTGATTCGCATATTATGTTGCAGTGCAGTATGAAAGTCTTTTACACTCGGCTGCGGTTTGTAACCTCCACATGTTCTGATAACTGAAAAGGCATTCTGAACAGGGTCTTAATTGATTCAAGATGTTATAAAATATTTGCATCCTTCCTGTTGTAGTTGTTCCCATAACAATAAAATGGCCTTTATGGTCCACTGAAAACCTTCAATGCATGATATTTTGTGATACTCCTTTCCATTTTAAAATTTTTTTATAGTTTTGTAGTATTCTAAGGCGTGTTTTAATGTGTCACTGGGCTGAGATTTATTAATTGAAAGAGCACATCTGAATGGATTGGGATTGTTTACTGTTGTGCTGTTTAAACAATCGAATATATTATTTATAGCTTTAAAAAACAGCGTAGTATTAAGTGCAGTATCATCTTCAACTGAAGGGTAGAAACACATGCAACAATTGCAGCTGCTACAGAGTTACTAAATACTTGTGCAGCATATTTTACTCGCATTCGTTGACATGTTGTTGGATTTACATGCACATCTGTAATTTTAACCACTGCTCTTGAAATGTTACTATGCTTATCTAGTTCATATTTTTGTGTAAAATCTGTCCACCACATTTTTTGATTATCAACATAAACATCCAATTCAGCATTCATAATATTGTTTCGTAAACATTTCAATAAATGGGGAGGGTCCCAAATTATACAAATGACCTTACTATCTACAATAATTTTGGGTCGGTCTTGGTAGCACCTAGTTTCTTGATTGCACGTCTGTTGTTTGAACCTAGATCAGGCACTATAACACGTGGTGAAAGAGCTATTCTAAACAGTTTTCTAACAACTTCCAATATTAATATTAAGAGATCATTACTGTGTATTGGCCCATTATAAACAAAATAGCAGAATGGCATTTTCCAATTAAACAGAAGCCCTCTCAGATAAAACAATAGCCTATGATCTGCAAATTCTGACGTCCGACTCAAAGTTCCCAAGTCCTCAAATCCCTCAATTATATCTTGATATTTAGTGTAAGCAAGATCTTTCTTGAGCTTTATTTCATCACAAAGCACTACATATTGCTTCTCTTGTTCAGCCACGGTCTTTACTTTTAATTGCAATTTTCGACTGAGTACGGTATTCACTCCAGATTTCAAATTAAATATTTTTAACCATGATTGAATGGTTGATACACTACGTAATACAAATTGCAAACTGTTACACATGAATTTATAAAGTCCCGGTGATCTATAATACAAAGATAGAGCCGATTGCCTTTCTGCAATTGTCCATTTAGCTCTGTTTTTGTGAAAACATTGCATACAAACAAAGGTTTTCACAGACTGTGATTTCTTTGCCATTTGTTTTCCTAGAATAGTTGTTATGGATAAACTCAAACATTTTTTCTTTAACCTGGAATTTCTTGCTTGTTATCTTTTCACTGTTCTTCGTAATTGGATAATTTTTACTCTCAGTTTGTTTTTCCTTGGGGTAGAGCCAGGTGATCTTGGCATGGTCAATAAACTAGTAGATTCATTAATAGAAGCCACCTCCAAAGCAACACTCTCCGTGTACTTGTTTGCAGTTGTTAAAGAGCAGCTAATATTTGATTTATCTATATATTGTCAATGGAGTCAGAAGAATCACTATCACTCTTTCTATAAGCACTGTAGGTACGTACATTTGCAGTTTTCAATACAGTCAATTCTGTTGACAGTTGCTGATTAACGTTGACATTCTGTATCGAGGTAATACTTGAATCTAAAACAAGAAAAACATATTAATCATAGTACTCCCCGACATAAACGTAGTGCAAGAATATTAGTTAAGGAAGTTTTTATTAACCATGGTATACGGAGTGGCTACTTTTTAATAGGGACTTTTCAATAAACAACGGTACATGAATGTTCGAGTAGAACAAAGAGACACAGTCTTGACAGCAATTTCCTTTAATAATTGACAAATAAGGGATGTGCTTAAAGCTACAAATATTAAAAATTAACAATTTTAAATTACTTTTCAGGATTACATTTAGTGAACCTATTTGAATAATATAATTATATAACTAATACTCTAATAGGAAAAACCTATTCAAATTACTTTTTAGCTACGTTAAATTTACAATCTTTAAGTTTGGCAGTTTGAAATTATTTTTCTGTTTTCTCGGGTAACGCGTTTGTACTAATATTTGTAATAACTGAAGCAACAATAAATTTAAAATCTGACATTTCGTTTCTCCAAGACCACTATCAACTTAATTTTTTTTAAATGTAGCCCTAGATCTTTTACTTAATATTTTACAATCACTTTGAATACAAGATTCACTATAATATATAGCACTTGATGTTTCTACATTTCGTTAGTATGATTATTGTTAAAAACTGATCAATAAATTTGTATCACATGGTTGAGGTGGAAACTTGTAGGGAAAAATAAATTAACACATACTTTAGTAGTTCATATATTGTGTATCACTTGTGATTTCCTCTACCACACGCATTTGGTCTACATGGCGTTTCCATGTTCGGCCATCGTCTAATACCACTGAATAGAGCAAGATTCCATCTCTATTTTTAACAGAACCCCATTGCCATTTGGTATTTGGATTTGAATAATTTCTGACGGCAACCCTATCACCCTATTGAAATTGCTTACAAGCTTCAAATGATGTAGTTATTCTTTTTGATGTGGGAGGTTTCATTAAGTCAAACCTAGTTTTAACCAAATAGTTGAAAACTAAATCTGCTGGAGATTTATTAGTAATCCAATACAGACATGTAAGTTTGTTTTTAAGTGTTTGTACAAAATGCTCTGCCAAACTGTATGTGGTGTATATTAAATAACAGGTAATTTGTGTATCAAAACAATTGGTCTGAATTACTGGTGTTTTTCTGACAAGTGTTGTCTGAACGGAAAATTTCACATATGGTGATGTCATTTAATCATCTTTAAAATATGCAACTTTTTTCTCAAATAACCGACTTTGCAACTTCCATTGTTTCTGAGAGCAATATTGTCACTATTAAAAAGTTCAGATGAAGTTCAAATCGATATAATTTAAACAAGGCATTTTAAAGTATTGCAAAAATCATATCAGTCTCGACTTAAATCAAGGCAATTAAGATTAAAAAGTTAAAAGGTAATTAAAGTACGCCCTTTAAAAACCTGTTGGGAACCCCTGACTATATAACACAAAAATTTCAAACAGAAACTTGCCTTTTTCTTCAAATATTAAAGGCACTGCATTATGATTCAATCCTCTTTTAGGTAGTGAGGGAACACTAAAAGAACTCGAATCAAAGTGTTTTTACATATGCATTTTCCTTTTAATTCCACCTCTAACAGGGCTGAATTACCGCAGTTATATAACCATTGTTTACAACGATTTTTATCGTTAACGGGAAATGTATAAAAGGTTAATGCACTAACCCTTCGAGAGGTTCCACAGCTTTTGTATATACGACGATGACAGGCAGTTGTACTCATTGTTAAACTACTCAACTTCAAAACACCATGTAATACATAAAAGGATTCAACCTAAAAGTAGCATTTATATTATATATTATACCATTTACTGAAGTATACCTCAATCAACGCTAGTACTTTCAAACAACCTGGTACAACTTTGCAATTGATCAACAGATAATATGAATTGTTTATTAGAATGTTTGAATAATGTGTATCTAAGCATTGATTGAGGTTCAACATCTAAGTCAATAGTCAATACACACCTTTAATGGTGTATCATTATATAAAATCTGGAATTTTTATATTGCCACCAGTTTTAATTCTATAAATAAATTAAAATAAACTACAATGTCTTTTAAAACTTTTACAAACTAAAATTTGGATATGCAGGCACAGATATTATAAACACAAACTGATTATAAACCAATATTCAGATTAAACAAGTTGAAAATGCAAGGCATTGTCGCAACGAACTTCCAAATGTAGATTTACTTTAAAACAATTTAAAGAAATTAAAATTATTATGTTGTAATAATTATAAGTATTCAAATAAAATACAAAAATTTATAAACAACAAAAGAGACATTTTAATATATTTTATTTTATTGAATAAATATTTTAAAAGCTATATATTAGTTATCAATAAGATAAGAAATTTTTTTTTTTTATATGAATCTAATTATTTTAGGTAATCAAAATTTAAGTTTAAACAATGTCTATAATATTGGAATAATTGGCATGAAATGCCATAAATTGTTCAAATATGTGTCGCATATTGATTTTGAACTTATTTAAAATTTTAATTATCCCTGTAGATTTTCCCGGGGGCTCAGCGTCCCCGTGGCCCGATTTTAACTGACATCAAAACTTAAGCTCTGGACACCGAGCTGAATCGATTGATGTATCACACATTGATGTCCGACCATTAAAAAGGCCTCTGACACACAGACAGACAGACACACAGACAAATAGATTTCATAGACGAACGAAGTTCGTTGAAAAGTTCTTAAAATTGATATTCAGCCAGACTGCAAACCAAGTCACTCAATGCAGCAATCACTTGATTTTCATAAAAGTAGCTTCTGAGCTATAGATGTCACGAGCGTCTTTTAACCACTTTTGGCTATATTTAGTTGATGTCAGAATTCAGAGATGGCCCGACGTGGAGTCATCAATGAATTCTAACATTTAGGAGCTACGATTTATTTGGCAGCGGTTCAATATCTTCCTAATATCTCAATCAACGCTTTAACACAGATCTTATGCAATTTATGTCATCATCATCATTGGGTCTTCAGTCCTGAAACTGGTTAGACGCGTACCATCATTGTTTCCTATTCTGAACTAACCTACAGATTTCCCCGAAATTTGCACAGTCTGCATCTATCACTATCTGATCTAGGTCTACATCCGCCTCTTTTTTCCTATCTCTGCTTGTCATATATCACATACTATTCCCCAAAACTGCCTTAGAACGTATTATGCCCTTCTACTTCTCATATTTTTCCCAAAGATATCCTTGTTCCCTTACTGTTTCTATAACCTATTTGTTATTAACTTTGTCCGTCCATCCTCGAACATCTGAAGCACGGCATTTCAAAGGCCGCTACTGTTCTTCTGTCTGCTTTTCAGACTGCTCGTATTTCGTAAGCATATTGTCTGTGCTGTGCTCCACACATACGCTTTCAACAACTTTTTGTTCTATGTTTGTTGTCTTTCATCATAGGTGCCGTTCTTTCTTGTTAGATGCAGTTCGGTCACCTTCTATTGTTTTACAATTATATATCCTATTTCTCCGACATTCAGTGGTTGCGAAGGGAGGGTAAGCAGCCTGTGGCTGCCAAGTTCCCACAGCACTTGAACATTTACTGATTTAATATTTTTTCCAATATGTCTTTTCGCACAGTCAACATTAGTTTCAGATATTTCACAACAAACAACTAGTTGTTTATAATAATCATCAGATTTGTCTGCGCTTATTTTTTCGTCATTGGGTTTCCCGTCTCAAAACTGGTTGGACACGTACTTGCACTTATTTCTTTTCTAAACTAACCTACATGGTTCCCTGAAATTCTCACACAGTAATACAGCTCAGTTCCCTTATATTGTTTTTAATATTATGCCCTATTTCACAGAGATTTATTGAAGGGGTTACAACCTGTGGCTGCCAAGATCCCCAACACTTCGACATTTGCCGAAATAACAGTTTTCCAGTAAATGCTTTCACGCAATTACCATAATTCGAGAATATTGCCCATCCAATGCTTGTAGTTGCTTATAATAAATATCATGTTTCTTCTATTGCTTTCTAATATTATGCCCTTTTCACTGAGATTTATTGAAGGGGGTTAAGCAACCTGTGGCTGCCAAGATCCCCCAACACTTAGACATTTGCCGAAATAATAGTTTTGCAGTAAATGCTTTCACGCAATTACCATAATTCGAGAATATTGCCCATCCAATGCTTGTAGTTGCTTATAATAAATATCATGTTCCTTCTATTGCTTTCTAATATTATGCCCTTTTTCACTGAGATTTATTGAAGGGGGTTAAGCAACCTATGGCTGCCAAGATCCCCCAACACTTAGACATTTGCCGAAATAATAGTTTTCCAGTAAATGCTTTCACGCAATTACCATTATTCGAGAATATTGCCCCTCCAATGCTTGTAGTTGCTTATTATAAATATCATGTTTAAGTGCAGCTACTTTCTTCGTCATTAATTTATCCATCTTCGGACTGGTTGGATGCGTACCTCCATTGATTTCTCTTCTGAGCTAGCCTACACATTTCCCTGAAACTCCTACAGCCTACATCTTTCACTATCTGTGTGCAGTAGTCTAACCTAGGTCTACCTCTTCTTCTCTTTTTTCCTATCTCTGCTTCTAGTATATTCCGCACTATTCCTTCATGCCGTAGTATGTGGCCTATCATCCTATCTCTCCTATTTTTTATCGTTTTCCACATATTTCTTTCTTCCCCTACCATTTTTAGTACCTCTTCGTTCTTAACTTTGTCTGTCCATGATATCTTCATCATACGTCTGTAGCACCACATTTCAAAGGCTTCTACCTTTTTCTTGTCCGCTTCTCCCACTGTCCAGGCTTCACAGCCATACAGTGCTGTGCTCCACACATATGTTTTGAGCAATCTTTTCCTTGTTTCTATGTTTGTGGTCTTTGAGCACAGTAGTTGCTTTTTCTTGTTAAATGTAGCACGACCTTGTGCTAATCTTTGTTTTATATATTTTGTGCTTTTCCCATCTTGCGTTATTTGGCTTCCTAGGTAGCAGAAATCCTTAACCTCTTGTAAGTTTGTGTTACATATTTGTATTCTTGTTTTTGATTTATTTTTCCCTCCTTTGCATACTAGTACTTTAGTTTTACTTTTGTTAATTTTCATACCGTATCTCTCTGTTAGAACCGTTTCCATTTCATTGAGAGCAGCTTCTAACTCTTCCTTGCTAGATGCTAATACCGCTATATCATCTGCAAATCTAAGCATATCAATTTTTTGTCCCTGCATAGTAATTCCAAATGTCTTCCTGCATTTGACAGTATTCATTGCCTCCTCAATGTACAAGTTAAAAATTAGTGGGGATAGGGAACATCCCTGTCTTACCCCTTTCCTGATGTTTACTTCTCTACGTTCCTGCTCTAATTCTATTACTCCTGTTTGCTCTTTGTATAAGCTATGTACTATCCGTCTATCTCTATAACTCATTCCAATCTTTTTGAGTATTTCGAACATTTTTTTCCATTTTACATTGTCAAATGCTTTTTCCAGATCTACAAACCCTATATACACGCTTTCCCATTTTTCTATTGTTTTCTCCATTATTACCCTCAGAGCTAAGATAGCCTCCCGTGTTCCCCTGTTTCGCCTAAACCCAAATTGGTCTTCTCCTAGTATTTCTTCAGCCCGTTTTTCCATTCGTCTTTGTACAATTCTAGTTAATATTTTTGATACGTGTGCTGTCAAGCTTATTGTTCGAAAATTTTCACATCTATCTGCGCCTTTCTTTTTTGGTATAGTTACTATGATGTTATGTTTGAAATCTTTAGGTATCTCGCCTGTCTCATACATATAGCTTACAAGTTGGAAGAGACGTTCTGTTACTGCTTGACCAGCGGCTTTTAGAGTCTCCGCTTGCACCTTATCTGTACCCGGCGCCTTACCATTTTTAAGACCCTTTAATGCTATTTCAAATTCATCTCTAAGTATAGGATATCCCAAGTCATCATTTTCAATGTCTGATTCCTTTTCTAATGCAGTTAGTTCTTCTCCTGCATATAAATTCCCTATATATTCTTGCCATCTTCCCACTTTCTTTACATTTTCTATAATGACATTTCCTCCCGCATCCGTTATATTTTTGCTATACGGTTCTATATCCCTAAAATTGATTCTAATTAGTTTGTATGCTTCATCTGTCTTTCCTACTTCCATCTTAGTTTGTACCTCTTTGCACTTTTCATCAATCCATTGTTCTTTAGCTTTCCTGCATTTTCGAATAATTTCCCATTTTATGGCTTTGTATCTCTGTTTTCCTGTTTCGTCTGATTTATTTTTGTATTTTCGTCTTTCTTCTATTAAATTCAGGATATCCTTTGTTAGCCATGGTTTCTTATTTACTTTTTGTGTATACCCCAGAATATCTCTGGCCGCCATGTCGAGGCTGGATTTAATGTTATTCCATTCTGTTTCTACTTCCTTAGTATCAGATATTTTCCCGATATCTTTGAGCAATTCATTTGACCTTTTTTCGAATCTTTCTTGAATATCTTTCTCTTTTAGTTTCTGTAGGTCCAAGTGCCTTTTTCCGTTTCTTTTTTTCAAATTTTTAAATTTAAGTGCGGCCTTCATAATTACGATGTTGTGGTCAGTGTCTATATCTGCTTCTGGGTAGCTTCTACAGTCTTTTACTTGATTTCTAAACCGTTGTCTAACAAGAATGTAATCTATTTGATATCTTCCTATATCTCCTGGCATCTTCCACGTATATCGTCTTCTAGCATGATGTTGAAATAATGTGTTTGTAATGATTAAATTGTTCTTGTCGCAAAATTCTACCAGCCTATTTCCTCTGTCATTTCTAGTGCCTAAACTAAATAAACCTACTATCGCTCCTTTTCTACCCTCACCTACCACTGCATTAAAATCCCCCGTAATTATTAAATTTTCATGTCCTTTTACGTGTCTTAATATGCCTTCGATATCTTTGTAGATTGCTTCTACCTCTTCGTCACTGTAGCTAGAGGTGGGCATGTATACTTGTATTATTACTGTGTTTACCGGTTTGGATTCTAATATAACCATGAATACTCTTTCATTCTTTTGTAAGTAATTTTCTACACAGTATCCTATCTTTTTCCGCATAACTATCCCCACACCCAAATTTCCTTCCTCGGCTCCTGTATGAATTACCCTGAAGTCTCCACTCCAAAAATCCCCCGCCTCTGGCCACCGAACTTCGCTGATCCCTACTATGTCTAATGATAACCTATTCATTTCGATTTTTAGGTTCTCTAGCTTACCCACTTGCTTCATTTATGTAAACAAAAAAAAATAAGTAACCTCAATCTGTGTACAACTGTCATTGCAGCTGTGTCATTACTACCGCGAGACGCTCGTAAATAATTGTCTCGATACGCGTGACACTTTTAGTCATAGATGTACGTTTTCTATGCTTTTAGCACATAACAGCGACTCCCTACTCTACTACCTCTATGATTTCTGCCCAAATGTCTTAGATGGGAGGATTATTTCGAATTACTGTCATAGCAAATTTATTAGTTTATAACCTTGTTTAATTGTAACTTATAAACAATTGAGTATTGTGTATACCTTAAACGAATCTGTTTTATAAATTTATCATTGTGATAAATTATAAACCAAAATTTTGTTGTTATATACGATGGCTACTGATACTCCTCGAAGATATGAAAAGTCTCTAGGTTTATTAACTTCAAAATTTGTGTATTTGATGAATTCTCAAGGTGGAATCTTAGATTTAAAAAATGTAAGCTTATATTTTATTGATGTATTATAGAGAGTTTTGTACATAGGCTGCTGATATATTAGAAGTCCGACAAAAGCGAAGGATTTATGATATTACAAATGTTTTGGAAGGAATTGGCCTTATCCAAAAGAACAATAAAAACTGTGTACAGTGGAAGTATGTCTAAATTTTATTCTTGCATCGTATTTACTAATACAATTAAAAAGCAAATTTGTAGACCATCAGCATACAAAAAATTCACTTCTAATGGTGATGAGTTTTCTACCCAACTACTTCATCTACATCAACAAATAGGTCAACTAAAACAACATGAAGAAATTCTTGATTATCATAAGGAGTGTATCGAACAAAATATTAAAAATTTTACCGAGAATATAGAGAATAAAAGATATTTGTATGTGACTAATCAAGATTTTGCTAAATGCTGCAATGAAGATTCTGTTTTTATAGTAAATGCTCCACTCAATGATGCGCAAGTAAAAGTGGAACAATTAGAGGTAAGATAACATTATTTGCAATTATTAAATAGTTTTGGATTTGTAAGCCTCTTAGAAAATACTAAGGGTGTGAAACAAAAATTTCTCATGAAAGTTACTATAAAAGGATAAACTGGCCTATGGGTCAGCAATTTTTAAATGAAATAATGGTTTTTTATATGTAATTTTTTATGTAGAATGCGAATTTGATATTCATATAAGGTGGAAATATCCCTGACGGTTACTACAGTGAAATCAACTGTTAATTTTTACATTAGAAAAGATTGCATGTTTCATCGTCAAATATATCTAGGTATTGTTGTGTAGTCTATTAAGACACTGGATAATTAAAAAATACTAATAATATTAAGTAGACATCTTTATTAGTAAGTACAGAAAAATATGTGCCGGAAATCTGATTCACGACATCGGTAACGTGATCATCGGATTGTCAGGCTGCACTGTTTCTCAATCCGGACCACTATAAATGAGTCACTACCAAACTTATTTATTTTAACAGGTATACTAACTATTAACAATTGCAAATTATTGTTTATTTTTTTTGTCATCATCATTAGGTCTTCTGTCCTAGAACTGGTTAATGCATCATTGTTTCCTATTATGAGCTAACCTACACATTACCCTGAAATTTCCAGTCTGCATCGTTTCCCATCTACCTGCAATAGTCTGATCTTGGTCTACCTGTATCTCTTTTTTCCTGTCTCTGCTTGTAATATATCCCGCACTATTCCCCAAAAATGCCTCAAAACATATCCTGCATTTCTATTTCTCCTATTTTTTTTTTTTGTTTTCCACAGATATCTTTATTCCGCTACTATTTCTATGACCTCTTCTTATTAACTTTATCTGTCCATGCTATCATCATCATACATCTGAAGCACAACATTCCAAAAAGTTTTTACCGTTTTTCTGTCTGCTTCTCCTACTGCCCTATTTCATAGACGTACACTGTGCAGTGCTCGACACATGCTTTCAACAATTTTCTCCTTGTTTCTGTTTGTTGTTTTCGAACATAGCCGCTACTATTTCTTGTTAGATGTAGTTCGGTTCCCCTTCTGTTGTTTTACAAATATATACCCTATTACCTCAATATTCAGTAGTTTTTGAAAGGGTTAAGCAGCCTGCGGCTACCAAGATCTCCCAACACTTGAATATGTGCCTAATTAATACTTTTCCAATACATCCTTTCACACAATCAACATTAGTTTTGAAAATATTTCAAAACCAACACCTGTAGTTGTTTATAATAATCATCAGATTTAAGTGCAATTATTTTTTTCAACCTTAGGTTTTCCGACTTGAAACTGGTTGGACATGTACTTCCGCTTATTTCTATTCTGAGTTAGCCTACACAGTTCCCTGAAATTCCCACAGCCTAGATACAGCTCAGTTCCCCTTCTATTATTTTCTTCTAATTATAACCCCATTTCACCGAGAATGGAGTTAAGCAGCCTGTGGCTACCAAGATACCTCGACACTTAAACATTTGTCGAATTGTTAGTTTTCCAGTAAATCCTTCCACACAATTAACATTAGTTGAGAATATTACAAAACCAATACCTGTAGTTGCTTATAATAATCATCAGGTTTAAGTACAGTTCTTTTTTCCGTCATTAGGAATTCCTTCTTGGAACAGGTTGGATGCGTACCTCCATTGATTTTTATTATGCACCCGCCTACACATTTCCGTGAAATTGCCACATCCTACATCTTTCACTATCTGTGCGCAGTAGTCTAACCTAGATATGTATCTACCTCTCCTTTTTCTTACCTCTGCTTCTAATATACTCTGCACTATTCTCTCATGCATTAGTATGTGACCTATCATCCAATCTCTCCTATTTTTTTACTGTTTTAAACATATTTCTTTCTTCCCCTACCATTTCTAGAACCTTTTTGTTCTTAACTTGTTTGTCCATGATTACGTCTTTAGCACCACATTTCAAAGGCTTTTATCTTTTTCCTGTTTGCTTCTCCTACTGTCCAAAATTCACAACCGTATAGTGCTATGCTCCACGCATATATTTTAAGCAAGCTTTTCCTTATTTCTATGTTTGTTGTCTTTGAACATAGTGGTTGCTTTTTCTTGTTAAATGTAGCACGACCTTGTGCTAATTTTTGTTTTATATATTTTGCGCTTTTCCCTTCTTGCCTTGTTACGGTATAACCGCAACATACACGAAAAGGATGCCGAACTCGCACTAGTCGTAGATTGGTGTGGGTGTAGGATCAAGTACGGTACAATATATGGGCTAGCTGAAATAGAAAGGTTAATATATGTACAAAGGTCGACAATGGTCGCACTTTTGTCAGTGTGATGATAGTATATATAAAGATTAAAGTAACAATGTGAATAGATATTTTATTCAGGAAATTTCAGTTGATGACTTTTTAATGACAATTATCTACAGGTTCAACAACGGCAGATGAACCAAGTCATACAGTACGTAATCGTTGTCTATACAATTTTAAATTACAGGGTTTTAACACAAAGGAATAGGTTACCATATACATCCCCCATATTAAGGTTTCGTAATTTACTATTTCCTGCTATAGCTTAATGCGTATTTAGAAACGTTTCCAGATTAGCAACACATTTACAAACTTTCGTTGGAACTTGCTTAATAATGGGAAAATAACTGTTTATAGTAAGCTCTGGTTTCTAATTGCTAAGATCTAACATATTTTCACGAGTATATAGCACGGTCATGAGCCTACGGGACTCAGCTCCTAGCAGCAATATAGGTGTGGAACGTCATAAACATTTAGTAATATACTGTAGTGTGTTTAGAGATTTGAGTGATACATGTATACGTAATAAAAAAACTATACTAGGAAGATCTTATCACAAAATAGTGTGGGACAGATGTAGCACCCCCCAAGTTAGGGTTGCCCTGGAGACAATCAAGTTGTAATCAATCATTGACAGATCGTACGGCAGTAAATCTCCAATATCAGCAACTAGTACTCCCGTAAAGTGGTCAAATATATACCAGGAGGTAAACCTCAGGTAGGTAGTAAGTAATACCACAAGTATAAAGGTATGAATCTACTCTTTATCCTACAACGGAAATCCAACCAACCATGGACGAGCAATTAACCGGAAGGAAGAAAATTTGAATAGGAATTGGTAATTGCTCGCTTAAAGTTCAAACACATTACGTGTACAGACGAAACACCAAGTAAAGTCTAAAAACGGTGTCAAATTATTTTTTATATTACAACTATCAAAACAAAGTCAAATAGCTATCTATACAAAATTAAATGTAGTACTAGCAGTGGAGGAACATTGGTTGCCTAGTTACAACGTATCCTGAATTTAGAATAAGCAAAGAATTAGCTGCAACGTGATATTTAATTAGGACTAGACCAATTGTCAACCGGCAGAAATTGAACGTAACAGCCTTATTTGACTTCTTAGGTAGCAGAAACCCTTAACCTATGGTAAGTTCTCATTACCTACTTGCATTCTAGTTTTTTATTTATTATTCCTTCCTTTACATACTAGTACTTTAGTTTTATTTTTGTGAATTTTCAAACCGTATCTCTCTGTTAGAACTGTTTCCATTTCATTAAAAGCAGCTTCTTCCTTGCTAGATGCTAATACCGCTACATCACCTGCAAATCTAAGCATATCCATTTTTGTCCTTGCATAATAATTCCAAATGGCTTCCTACATTTGACAGTATTTATTGCCTCTTCTATGTAGAATTTAAAAATTAATGGGGATAGAGCACACATCCCTGTCTCGCCTTTTTTCTAATATTTACTTCTCTACGTTCCTGCTCTTTTTCTATTACCGCTGTTTGCCCTTTGTATAAGCTATGTACTATCCGTCTACCCTTAAAACTCATTTCAATCTTTTTTGAGTATTTTCAACACTTTTTCCATTTTACATTGTCAGATACTTTTTCCAGATCTAAAACCCTATATACATGCTTCCCATATTTCTGTTGTTTTCTCCATTATCATCCTCAGAGCTAAAATAGTCTCCCGTGTTCCTATGTTTCGCCTAAACCCAAATTGATCTTCACCTAGTATTTCTTCGCTCGTTTTTCTATCTGTCTTTGTACAATTCTATTTAATATTTTTACAGGTGCTGTCAAACTTATTGTTAGAAAATTTTCGCATATATCCGGGTCCTCTCTTTGGTATACTGACTATGATGTTACATTTGAAATCTTTGTGTATCTCGCATGTCTCATATATATTGCTTACAATTTGGAATAGATGTTATGTTACTACTTGTCCAGTGGCTTTTAGAGTTTCTGCGTGCAACTTATCTGTACCCAGTACTTTACCATTTTTCAGATTCTTTAATGCTAATTCAAACTCATCTCCAAGTATAGGATATCCCTTCATCCTTTTCAATGTCTGATTCCTGTTCTAATGCAGTTAGTTCTTCTCCTGCATATAAATTCCCTATATATTCTTGCCATCTAGCCACTTTCTCTACAGTTTCTATAATTACGTTTCCTCTCGCATCCCTTATATTTTTGCTATACAGCTTTATATCCCTAAAATGCATTCTAATTAGTTTGTATGCATCATCTGTCTTTCCTATTTCCATCTTAGTTTGTACCTTTTTACACTTTTCATCAATCAATTGTTCTTTAGCTTTCCTGCATTTGCGAATAATTTCCCATTTTATGGCTTGTATCCCTGTTTTCCTGTTTCCTCTGAACTATTTTTGTATTTTCGTTTTTCTTCTATTAAAATTTAATGTTATTCCATTCTATTTCTACTTACTTAGTGGCAGAAATTTTCCCGATATCTTTCAGCAATTCATTTGACTTTTTTCAAATTTTTCGTGAATATCTTTATTTTTTAGTTTCTCTCAAAGTGAAAGTGCCTTTTTCATTCTTTTCTCAAATTTTTAAATTTAAAACCGACCTTCATAATTACGATATTGTGGTCAGTGTCTATATCTGCTACTGGGTAGCTTCTATAGTCTTTTACTTGATTCCTAAACTATTGTCTAACAAGAATGTAATCTATTTGATATCTTCCTATATCTCCTGGCATCTTCCACATGTATAGTCTTCTAACATGATATTGAAATAATGTGTTTGTCATGGTGAAATTGTTTTTGTTACAAAATTCTACCAGCCTATTTCCCCTGTCGTTTCTCGTGCCTAAATCAAATAAACCTACTACCAGTCCGTCTCAACCCTCACTTACCACCACGATAAAATCCCCGTAATTATTAAATTTTCATGTCTTTTTACGTATATTGTATGTTTTCGATATCTTTCTAGATCGCTTCTTCCTCTTCCTCACTGTAGATAGAAATGGGCATGTATACTTGTATTATTACTGTATTTACCAGTTTTAGAGTCTAATCTAACCATGAGTACTCTTTCGTTCTTTTGTAAGCAGTTTTCTACATAGTGTCATATCTTTCTTCACATACCTATCCCTACACCAGAATTTTCTTTCTTGATCCTGTATGAATTACCCTAAAGTTTCCACTTCAAAAATCCTCCGCCTCTGGCCACCAAACTTTGAAGATCCCCACTGTGTCTAATGTTAATCTATCGATTTCAATTTTTTGTTCTCTAGCTTACCTACTTGCTTCATACTTCTGACATTCCACGCTTCGACTTGCAAAATGTTCCTAACTCTTTTTTTAAACTTTCCGATCACATCCTTCGAAGTGATTTCTTCCCGGAGATCCAAATGGGGGACTATTTTAGCAGGCGGCTACGTGGCATAATGGTATGTGTGTGACTACTACGCCCAAGGTCCCAGGTTTGAATCCCGACACGGTCCGCTTGATAAATGTTAGGCGAGCATTTTTTACAAAAATACATCCTCGTTCGGATGAGAGGTAAGATGGAGGTCCCGTATGTGAGTGTTGTCACGCACGTTAAAGATCCCTACCTTGCTTGGAACAGCAAGGGTTCGGCAAAATTACAAATTTTCCAGGTAAAAAAAATTCGCTTCCTGGCCAATGTAATATCTTCGGGTGGAGCATTGGAAAATCACATGTAAGGACTATTTTAGCTCCGGAATCTTTTACTGCAGAGGATGCCATCATCAATTATAATATAAGTACGCTGTGCACTTGGGAGGTAATGTGGTGGTTTCCCGCAGTTGTGTGTCTTAGAATGCCATACTGATCCCTATGATCTCTGCCCATCTAAGTACCAAAAGAGCTGCTGCTCCCTTTTGTATGGAAATTATAATTAAAAAAATTCACAGTAATTTGGTATGTATAGGGATTTTAAAGTTTGGAAAATTTTATTCTTAATTTTAAGTTTAACATTTGATATTTTAATTTTTATGTCTTGTTATTGATTATTTAATCTTTATAAAATAAATATTATTAGTTTACATGAATTGGGATTATTATTCAAATCATTCCACAAATTGATGCATTAATATGAGTTTAAAAATCGCTCAGCGTATTGGCTGGTTTTACCAACTAAATACTTACACCTGAAAGCAATAAAGTAACAAAATTATCTATTTTTATTAAGAAAAAAATGCACCTAGTTGATTACAACTTATTTGGTAGGTAGACATTGATTCATACAAATAGTAATCGAATTTTGGTGTAAAGCTCAGGAAGCAGACTTGAATAATTTTAATTTCTGGCTAAATATTCTCTCGTCTTGGTACAAATATCACCGAAGTTACTATGAGCATGTTAGTATGTTGAGTTAGGTTTGTCTTAAATTGTTACTCTAGTATAGTTTAAAGACCCGTGCTTTTCTTCAATAGGGCAATATGAAACACACTACTTGTTTCCATGTTACACTTAGCAGCATTTTTAAAGAAGATTTATGAAATTTATAAACGTTTTATAGCACGTTATACTATCATTGGATAATAAAATAAACAAAATTATCTTATTAAATAAGCAAGAAGCTGATTTATATACTATCTTTTCAGCAGAAAGTAAAAATGGCAATATTTACACTATTTCCACATGCGCACAAAACATGAATCATGAAAATTAACAGAAACCCATTTATTTAATAGGCAAAATTAATAAACAGCTGTTAATTGCTACAAATAACACTGGAACATTTATAACCAATATTTAATACAAATATTCCATGTTTACCTCAAATAAAAGTTACAATGCATTTATAAGTAGCAACACAAGAAAGTAAAGTGTCTATATTTTTACAAGTCTATCTTGTAACCATAACAGAAAATTTGTAATTAAATATGTAGCATTACAAGTACCTTCATGTGCTAGCTAGCATCCACAGTGTCTTTTCTTTATTATTCTCTGGAGTTTTTTATACTAATAGTATAATGTAGAACTACAATGCAACAATAAATCCCTTCTATGGGAAGCTATTTTTCCAGTATACATTTCCAACAGGACTATGCATAACAGCGTAGTTGCTGTCAGATTAGAGTCAAGCAACAGCAATCGTTAGCACTGATTGACTAAATGTTGGGGATAGCTGTAGTAATTTATAATACTGTTATTAGTGATACTTACCTTATTCATTATTAATGGTAGTAGGTTTTGATAGAGAGAAATGTCAATGATGGTCAAAAGAATGATTTTGTAATAAAAAGTTATCTGATTTACTTAAGAGTTATATTGAAAATAGATGTAGTTAATTATGTGCAGTGTTTTACTGAATATCTAAAATAACAGGTTACGGGCCCAGACATCTAAAAAATGGCAGAAAGTTTGGTAGCTGTCATGAAAAATAATTTTAATATAGAACTGCTAAATGTAAATAATTTTCATGCTTGGAAGTTTCGAATGCAATCTTTATTTATGGAACAGGACGTTTTAGAATGCATAAAAATAGAATTTGATGCGACTAGTTACACTGGCGAAAAGAAAAAGGTTGAAGCCAAAAAACGAGATAATAAATGCAAATCTTATATCGTGCAGTGCATTGATGATGCTCAAATTGATTTAATAAGAGATAAAGAGACTGCATACAGTATGTGGAAGAATCTTGAAGAAAGGTATGAAAAAAAAGGTATTCGGGACAAATGTTATTACGTAAAAGGTTAATGAGCATGAAATTAGGAGAAGCAAAAGACTTTGAAATGTTTTTGGCGCAATTTGATGAAACAGTACGACAATTAAAAGTTTCAGGAGCAGATTTAAAAGAACAAGATTTAGTTTGTACTTTATTAATGGCGATGCCACCAAGCATGGAAACCGTAATTGCGATTTTGGAAAATATGCCTTCAGAAGAATTGAGTATAAATTTAGTAAAAGCAAAGCTACGAACTGAAGTAGAAAGAAGAAAAGCTGCGTCTGAAATTGAAACAAACAAAATTGGACAAGAACACAGTAAACCTGCAGCATTTTTAACAAATAATAGTGGTGTATGTTACGCATGTGGTGAAAAAGGGCATTATAAAAGAGATTGCAAGAAGAATAACTATAAAAATCAGACCTACAGAAGTGGACATTTTAGAAGTAGAGGTAACTACAGAGGAAATTTTAATAATCAAAGAGCAAATATCAATAACCAACGATGGAATTACTCGAGAAATTATAGTAATCAAAGAGGAAGATACCGAGATCAACCCAGCGGTAGTAGAGGAGATTATAGTAATCAAAGGGGAAATGGAAGAATCAAAAGGTAACTTTGTTGAAAAGGAGGACACAGATAAAGGTATATGTTTCATGACACAAAAAGAAGTTGAAGACAAAACTGTAAGTAAGAAAGACATTTTATTTTATATAGACTCTGGGTGTACTGATCATATGGTAAACTCTAGAAGGTATTTTTCGGAGTACATGTTGTTGCAAAATCCTATTAAAATAGCTGTTGCAAAAAAGTGAAAATTTTATGGAAGCAATAGGTGTGGGCAACATCAAAATAGTCAGTCATGTTTATAATGAAAAGGTAGAATGTACTATAAAGAATGTGTTGTATGTACCCAATCTTCGCAAAAATTTAATGTCTGTGAAGTGATTAGAAATGAATGGTAGTTTTTGATAATGGCAAGGTATTTTTGCGTAACAAAGATAGGTTAGTAGGAATTGGAAATAGAAATAAACTATATGAAATAAGTTTTGAGGTGAATATTAATGAATGTTTAAGTACTGAAACAGAAAATGAAGAACTAAAATTATGGCATAGGAGACTAGGGCACATTTGTAATGCAAATTTAGAAAAGTCATTAAAAAATAACATGGTTGAAGGGTTAGAAAATTTAAAATTGAGCAAAGTTGAATTTTGTGAGTCTTGCGTTCAGGGCAAAATGAGTAGATTACCATTTAATTCCAGAAATGAAGCTAACAGGATTTTAGGTATAGTGCATTCTGATTTAGTTGGTCCAATAACACCTATAAGTCATGAAGGTGAAAAATATTTTATCACGTTTATTGATGATTTCTCAGGTTTTGTTCAGGTTTATATGTTAAAATGAAAAAACGAAGTTTTTGATTGTTTTAAGGAGTTTGTTCAGGCCGCACAGGCTAAGTTTAATTTAAGATTATCAGTTTTAAGGTGTGATAATGGTGGCGAATATATTTCTAGTGAATTGAAAGATTTTTGTCGTGAAAATGGAACTGTTATAGACTATTCTACGCCATATACTCCACAACAAAATGGGAAGAGTGAAAGATATAATAGAAGTTTGGAAGAAAAGGCTAGAACAATGTTAGAAGAAGCAAAATTACCAAAACATTTCTGGAACGAGGCTGTAAGAGTTGCAGCATATGTGTTAAATCGGAGCACTCATAGTAATTTAAAAGATATTCCTGCAGAAATTTGGAATGGTGTAAAGCCAAGTATTCAAAATATGAAGATATTTGGTTGCATGGCTTTCTCTCACATTCCAGAACAATTTAGAGGTAAATTTGATAGCAAAGTTAAAAAATGTATTATGATGGGATACACAAATACAGGATATAGATTGTGGGATATAGCTAAAGAAAAAATAATTACATCAAAGAATGTGAAGTTCAATGAAAATGATTTTTATTATAAAATTAATGTTGCAAGAATAGGCTTAGTGAATAAGGAAGATAAGGAATCGACAGAAGATATCACTGAGATTGACGATCAAGAAAACGAAATAAATATAGACAAAGTCGGAGAAAATAAAAAGGAAAAGAGAAAAACAAAAGTACCAGAGAAATATTCAGATTTTGAAATGTATATGGCATTTAATGCAATTGCGTACATTGAAGATGTTCCACAGAATGTAGAGCAAATAAATGAAAGAGAAGATAAGCAAATGTGGATAACTGCTATGCAGAAAGAGATAGAATCTATAAATAAGAATGAAACTTGGATGGAGGTAAAGAAACCTGAAAATGCGGAGATATTAAGCACAAAATGGATTTTACGAAGAAACCATTGGAACATGATGTACAAGATAAATACAAAGCACGGCTGGTAGTAAGAGGTTTTGCCCAAAAGGATACGTTTAAGTATGATGAGATATATTCACCAGTGGCTAAGATGTTTACTATCAGAACTTTACTATCATTAGCGAATCAATACAAACATCATATTAAACAACTTGACGTTAAGACAGCGTTTTTGAATGGGAACTTGAAAGAAGAAATATATATATCCACCAGAGGGAGTGAACTGTAAGAGGGATAATGTGTTAAAACTGAATAAGGCTCTATATGGTCTGAAGCAAGCAAGCAAGTGTTGGAATCAAAAATTTAATGATTTTTTACTTAGTTTAGGATTTACAAGGTCAAACGTTGATTACTGTTTGTACATAAAACATGATAAAGAGAGTGTAGTGTATTTAGTAATATATGTAGATGACATTTTATTGACAAGTCAGAACTTAAGTGTTTTAGATGAATACAAAAGTAAATTTATGCAACAATTTGAAATGAAGGATAAAGGAAATTTAAAGAATTTTTTAGGACTTGAAATAGATTATGACCGAAAAGGAATTTTGAAAATAAGTCAAAAAGGTATGTTAAAGGAATTCTAAAACGTTTTAATTTTGATCAGTGTAAACCGTGTACAACTCCAATCGATTTAAAATTGCGAATAACTGTTGGTGAAAATAATGAATCTCAAAGTAAACCAGTTAAACCTTTAATTGGATGTCTTATGTATTTAATGTTAGGCTCACGTCCAGACATAAGTTTTGCCATAAACTACTTCAGCAGATATCAAGATAAAAATGAGAAGGAAGTATGGGTTGGATTAAAACGGTTATTGAGATATCTTCAGAGCACTTCAAGCATGTGTTTAAAATACGAAAGAAAGTTAAACGATTTACCCATAATTTGTTTTGTAGATTCTGATTGGGCAGGGGATTTGTTTGACAGGAAATCTGTAACAGGGTTTGTAATTAAAATATTTGGGAATTCCGTTGCTTGGGTTACTAGGAAACAAAACTGTGTGTCATTATCTAGTTCTGAAGCAGAATTAGTAGCTTTGCGTGATGCTGTTCGTGAATGTTTGTTTTTTACAAGATTATTAAATGACTTCAGTATATCCATAAAATATTTTAATGTGTATGAAAGATAACCAGGGCTGTATAGCGTTAATTAAAAATCCAGAGAATAACAAAAGAGTGAAACACATAGATCTGTATTATCATTTCATTTGTGATATCATTAATAAAGGATTTATGAAGTTAGAGTACATTAACACCAAAAATCAATTAGCTGATATCCTAACGAAGGCTCAAAGCAAAGATCAGTTTTGATCAAACAAATTAGGACTAGGATTAATAGAATAAAATAAACTAATACAAACTAGATCATTTGAGTAAGAGAGTGTAAGAATAGCTTGTAGCTAAACTTCGCCACTTATGAATTCAGACCTATTGCATATGTATGCGGTTTTTATCTATCTATATTACTTATTTATACTTATATATTATATTATATCTTTTAGAATATGCATTCTTTTAGAATACATATACTACTTGGTAGTTCATTATATAATCTTATTCCTTCAAAATAATAAAGACATTATTATTATTATTATTAAATGAATTAATTTCATGTTTTGATGTTAAGATTTTATTTATTGATGTAGTTGAAATACTAACATGTTTTAGAGAATTTAAATTTGATTGTTTCATGTTATAGAATAAGGAAAGTATCAAAAGAGGGTGTAGTAATTTATAATACTGTTATTAGTGATATACCTTATTCATTATTAATTGTAGTAGGTTTTGATAGAGAGAAATGTCAATGATGGTCAAAAGAATGATTTTGTAATAAAAAGTTATCTGCTTTACTTGAGAGTTATATTGAAAATAGATGTAGTTAATTATGTGCAGTGTTTTACTGAATATCTAAAATAACACTAGCTGCTTGCAATACCATTTTATTAATTATTGTGTGTCTAGAAATAAAAGTTTGTTATGAATGTCAAAAATCTAACATTAATGGCGACCGTGACAGGACAAGTTTCTGAAGAAACGCAGGAAGGTATGAGTGAATCAAATTCAAAGAGTACGAGATCTGTTTTATGTTCAGAACGTGCTGTTCTGTGGCGATTCCTTACGAATACCATGAATAACTTATTGGGTAGTATTAAGGGTGGTGATCTTAAAGAGGCCGTTATTAAGTTGAACGTCCTAGAGGATAAATGGAGTCGATTATCATGCAAAGATGCCGAAATGATGAATGTTCTGTTAGAGCATAGGTTCCCAACCATTTCTGAACCACCGCCCCCTCTACTGGAAAAAAAACTTCCAACGCCCCCCTCCTCATCATAGTGCATTATAACGAATATTAAAATATTGTTGCATAGTATCTATCTATCTATATATATATATATATATATATATATATATATATATATATATATATATATATACATAGATACTCATATCTGAACGTTGCACTTTTGACTGCTATTACAAGCGTTCACTAAAGCGTTGGACAAGGTATATATATTAAAAATCGCAAAAGTAAACCTTAATTAAAACGACTATCAAATGTAGTACAAACTTGTTTATTAAAAACTTAAATATGAATACATAATGAACAGAAAAAAAGATTAAGAAGAAAAAATTAATGAGATAGTTGAGGCTGGTGAAGTTTTAACAATTTGCTAATGTCGGGTTCCAATTTCGTTAACATCAGCCGCAAATCGCCACGTTCAGTAATGTGCAGTCTGTTCCTTTTCTTAGACGATAAATTAGCTACTGCACTGAACCCACGCTCAGCCAAATAAGATGAAGGAAATGCAATTAAAAATATCTACTCTTGACCACAATCCAGGGTAAAGAACTGGTATTGGTTTTTGAAGCCAGAACTCTTGATATCCATTTCTGAATTTTACTTTTAGTTCTTCGTTAGTTGTGAGTTCTACGAGTTCCTCTTCTAAATTTGATGATTCTGCTGTATCTGCATTTGCGAAAGGATCTAAAACCCAACCCGGTATATTCATGTTTAAAATATCCTGGAATCGCTCCACACAATCAACATGAAGAACGTCCAAGTGTTGGCAGTAAGTAAGTAAATCTTCATGTTTTGCAGAGACTGCTGATAATGTGGGAAAGTGGCTGTATTCACCTCTCCTAGATTTCGTTTGAATAGAAGAAGTTTTCCCACAAAAGCAGCTATGACGTTTTTGTTTTAATTAAATTCAATTCGTCACCTTGCAATTGTAAATTGAGTTCATTAAATATTTTAAACAAGTCTGTCAAATAAGCGATGTCATTTTATGTATAATCAGGTTTTCGCGCAATTTTTCGTTTCTGTTTTCAAGAAAGTCCAGTACTGAATCAAATAGTTGAAAAAACGGTTCAAACAAGTACCTTTTGAGAGCCAACGAACTTCTGTGTGCAGCAGCAAGCGATTATAATCTTCATCATTTTCACTACAAAGTTGGCTAAATAATCTGTCATGCAATGAATTGCTTCTAATCGTATTTACTGCTCTAATAACGTAATGAAGCGACGAATGCAAACGTTCGTTCAGATTTTTTGCAACCAAGTGCTGACGATGAATAATACAATGTATAGCGAGTACATTTGGTACTGCTTGTTTCAAATGAGCTATGAAACCCTTATGACTTCCCGTCATAGCTTGAGCACCATCAGTAGCTGCCGACAAAATATTATGCATAGGTATTTCTTTCTCTTGAAAAAACGTACTCATGGTATTAAATATCGTTTCTCCCTTTGTATCAGTTTCCAAATTTTTTGCAAATTTTATGAACCGAACGTATGATAACAGCAGTACTTCGTTATTTGGTAGAGTGGATTCATCAAGTTGAATGGAAAAATTGCAAGTTTTTAAGTAATCGCATAATGATATTTCAACGTCTTGAGCCATTTCGTCTATTCTCCTTTGCACTGAGTTATTACTCAGAGGAATTTTTCAGATGACATCTGCCGATGTCTTATGATGAAGAACAGTTTTTATTACCTCTCTGACTGCCGGCAAGATAAGTTCCTCGCCAATGGTATGTGGTTTTCCCGTTTTTGCGATTAACAATGAAATGTTATATGATGCTCGTAGTCCATCATCTTCTTGTTTAGAAGACGACGCAAATAGGTTTGATATAGTTGGCTGTTTCAAATATTTCTTCTGCGGTTCTTGAAAATAGGACAAATCTTTGTCCTTTTTATCAGTATGCATTTTATTTAAATGTTCTTGTAGCCTAGAAGACTTCATGGCTTCATTTGAGAAAACTTTTTGGCAAAGTAAACACATGGGTAATGATGGGTTTACAGGAGAGTGCGTAAATCCATATTTCAAATACAAAAGACTGTACTGCCGGCATTTCTTCTTAGATTCAGACATTTTGAAATCCAAAACTTGCCACGGTTTAAAATAAATTAACTTTTCAACGAATTTATAGATAATTATAAAATTAATGGTTATAATGACTTATATAACTTATCACTCACGAACATGGATTATTTGCGAAGCACACAAAAATAATAACACATTCCTAGAGCTATCCCTGCCTTTTATACGTTTGATTTCATACAAGCATCAACTTGTATGTTTTATCTTGTTTGCGATGCCGGTGCACTTTGTAAGCAAGTCATATCGCGTCTTTGCTTATCAACTTGCAAAAACTTGTTGCGGACAATATTAAACGGAATTAGGTATTCATAGACCTAATGCTGAATTAAATGTTTTAAAGTATATTTTCTCGATAACAATAACATAGACATTTTAGATAGCTAAATAAACTGTCTATTCATGCCAACTAGGTATTTTCAAAGTATTTTAATAAGGTAAGTACGTCACGAACGCCCCCCTTGATCCTCCTAACGCCCCCCTTTTGCACCTGTACTCGTTACCGCCCCTTTTGAAAGCTACAGCACCCACTGGGGGGCGGTACCGCCCCCGTTGGGAACCTATGTGTTAGAGGATGGCAATGAAAAGGAAATAGAGCATGAGTATACTCAAGTTGAAGAATACAGAGAGAAGTTTACTATGGAGCAGTTTTTGAAAGCGGTGAATAAATTATAGATCAGTGCGATGGATAAAGAGGGTGCAGCAGAGGGGAAAAATGACATGAAATATCGCATTCCAAAGCTAGAACTTAAAAGTTTTGATTTGGAACCATGTACTTGGCTTTCCTTCTGGGCTCAATTTAAAAGTGTTGAAGAAGATATGCAGATGCGTGAAGAGGACAAGTTTCAGTATTTGCTTCAGTCTATTACTCTGAACACTAGGGCGCTAATGATATTGTAAGTAGTTATCTCCCTTCAAAAGAAAATTACCAGAAAGTAATTAGTCAATTAAAAAATAGGTTTGGTCGGGAAGACCTTCTTATTGAAGTTCATATTAAAGCTTTATTGTCTCTCATTTTAGATCAAATAATCAAAAGACGACAGTTGTCTTTATCTATATTGTTTGATCAACTCTGTGCTAAGCTTAGGTCGTTGGAAGCAACGGGAGTTACCAGTGCAAAGTATGCTTCTATATTATACCCCTTGATAGAATCATGTTCAGCGGAAATAATTAAACAATGGGAAAGATTGCAAAATACAAAAGATTATGGTGCTATGGATGTCGAATTCAATCAATTAGGTAAATTAATGGAATTTTTAGGAAGTGAAGTCTGAGGAGATGAAAAAATTTGTATGGCGAGAAATTGCTTCAACAATGTAAGTCTAGAAAGTATAGTAGTCAGTCCAGTCGAAAGGACACACCTACCACATCAGCTCTACTCTCCATAAATAAGAGGAAAGTAAAGCCATGTCTTTTTTGTAATAAATGGTCAATGAGAGTATAAATTGTTATGCAGCACTAGGTATGACTGTTAAGGAAAGAAAACAAGCAGTTATAAAAAGTAAGAGGTGTCTTGTTTGTCTCAGATCTGGCCATTTAGGTAGAAATTGCCAAGCGTTTGTAAAATGTTTGTCTTGTAAACGAAGACATGTTACGATCTCGTATGATAACATTAATTCTGAAGAGGAGGTCGTTAAAAACAGCGTCCTTCAGAAGACACCAGAAAATGTAGAGGTAGTTTCTGATTTGCTTAATGGTCAATATAATAGTGAGATCTATTTAAAAACTTTGTTAGTTATTACAATTTAATTCGACGTATTACGTATTACGTAATAGTATTACGTATTACAATTCAATTGGTGATACATTTATATGGTCGATAAAACAGCTACAAAGTCGGTAATACAGTTTAAGAGTTCATGAAATACATCGCGCAAGCGCAATGAATAGAGCGAGTGACGCCTCTAGCGGAGGGCAGCGCGAACCCCTTTTACAGGTTTCGCGTGGCCAACTACCAATGACGTACCCAATACACAAAACTATATTGCGCCATAACCGGAAAATTTAAGAATTTAAAACAAAAGGTTATACGTTAATTACTTACATAAATATGTCTCGGGGTTAAAGTTGATACGCCGACGCTATTCCAAAGCGTTCGGACCGGCACTCAGGGCTCCGCTCCGGGCTGTTGGTTGAGCTTGGACATCAGGGTCGTGGAGTCCAGTTCGCCTCGGTGGCTGTAAAATTCTCCTACCTATGCAGGGAATGACGGGAAAAAGGTATAAGGTGCGACAAACAAAAGATAATCAAACAAAGGAAATCTACATAGGTACAGCTAACGATACGTTACCAAAAAACCTCCACTCTGCTCAAAGGTATTGGCGAAAAAGCCACGTTATAGAGAGAATAGGAAACTCCTCCACTCTTTTTGTCTTTTTTCCATCGGCGCGAACTTATTCGTCCAACCCTCTAGGGTCACGCACTCTGCACAAACTCACTATGACATAACGGAAGTACACGCCTAGTCTATTTAAAATTCCCGTGCACCGCGTCTTTTGAAATTATGGCGCGAAACTTCCGTACATCAAAACTAACCTAAAAACATGTTAAAGTGCCGATTGGCACGTAACATAGTATCGGTCATGTTTGGGCAGAAACAGTAGTTAGTGAGAGTTCTTATATTGATAAATCTTTAATAGCATTCATGAATGTGCAGCCTGTTGGTATGGAACATTTAAAACATGGGTTGTTTGATGGGATAGTGACATCTAATGTGATACACAAAAGGTATTCATTGCAGTTGAAAAATATAAATACGAACGTTTATTTTAATATTTCTGCTTTGGATACTGATAAAATTTGTAGAAATATACCGAAATTGACATCTTAAAATTTTGAAAGAGTTAAAAGAAAGGGGCATTATGTATTTAGCTGTTTCTGAAGAATTACCTATACAAATTTTGTTAGGAGCAGAGCATATAAGTAAATTATTAACTGGGAAGGTAGAGGTTTTAAGATGTGGGTTGTCGGCCATTGAGACCCAATTAGGATGGTGCCTATTAGGAGCTAAAAGGAGCTGAGTTGCCGATTTAGTATGTTTAAATTTACAAAATTTGGACGTAAGTAGTATGTGATTAAAAGATATTGGTATACAAGATCCTATTATTAGCAAAAGCAATGAACAAGTAGACCAGTATAATTATATTGCATTTTAACGAAACTATTTTCTTTAAACAAGGGAGATACGAAGTTGCACTTCCTTGGGTAATGGGTCATCCTGAGCTTAATACGAATAAGGGAATAGCTATAAGTAGGTTGGAAATTATGACGAGAAAGTTGAAGAAATAAAATAGTTACGAGGCATATGATGGGATAATTTGTGCTTGGTTAAAGGATAACATAATTGAGGAAGTATTTGAAGTTAAAGGTGAATCGGTTGGTCATTACTTGCCTCATAGACCCATAATAAAAGAGGATTCTACGACTACGAAGATACAGCCAGTTTTTGCCGCCTCTTCACGAGCGTTGAACGGTTCTTCTCTGAACGATTGTCTTAGTAAAGGATTGAATTTGTTGCAGAATATTCTGCCAATCTTGATTAGGTTCAGAGAAGGAAAATATGGAGTTTGTGGGGACATCAAACAAACGTTTTTGCAGATTCTTGTCAGAGAACAAGATCGGGATTTTCTGCGGTTTTTATGGTGGAAGGATAAGAGCACTGGTCAATTAACAACTTTTTGACATTGTTGTGTTGTGTTTGGTGTGACGTCTAGTCCGTTTTTGTTAAATGCGACGCTTCAGCATCATTTTGGTTTGGAGAAATGCTCTGAAGAATACAGTCTGGGAGTTATGAACAAGCTGTAAGAGTCATTCTATGTTGATTGTGTTTCAAGTAAGAGTACGCTTGATGAAATCAATTTATTTATACCATATTTTCAAAATATATTGGCAGATGCTGGTTTGGAGTTACGCAAATGGGCTTATACTGTGATGGACATGGAGGAGGAGCGGTCAGTGCTTGGAATACGATGGAACATTAGGGATGACGTTCTGTCAGTAGTTGTGCCAGATTTGATGGAAGGGGATTTAACGAAAAAGGTTTTATTATCAATTATTAGTAAAATATTTGATCCGTTGGGATTTTTATGTCCAGCATCTGTGGTACCAAAGTTACTACTTCAGGAAGCATGGAAACGAAAAATTCCCTGGGGATGATAAATTGCCGGACAATTTAAGATTAAAGTTGGAGGAAAACCTATAGCTGTTTGCGAGATTTTAAGATTCCCAGATGGATGCTGTGTGACAACATGATGCAAACTAATAGGACTATGCATGTGTTTTGTGATGCGAGTGCTGATGCATATGCATCTTGCATTTTCCTAAGAACTGAGGATTATTTTGGTAATGTGTTTGTTCGATTAATTGCGGCCAAATCTAAAATTATGTCTATGAAAAATGCACCATTCCTAGACTCGAACTACTGGGGGGAGCTTGTGTGGCAGTAAGGTTATGTGAGACAGTTAGGCACGCTCTAGCTGGGATGGGGGTATTTAAAGTTATATTTTGGTGTGATTCCATGGTGGTGTTGTGTTGGATAACAAACAAACAACCGTGGAATTGTTTTGTAGGAAATAGAATTAAGGAGATTAGAGATAGAACTGATGTAAAAGAGTGGAGGCATGTCCCTGGATTGTTGAATCCAGCAGACCTATTATCGAGAGGTTGTTCGCCTATTAAATTGTTTGTAGGAAATTGGTGGAGTGGTCCAGCCTGGCTGTACAAACTGAGTAGTAATTGGCCATCAGCGGATATTATTGATTCCGAAGAAGCATATTCTGAAGTTAGGACTGAAGCACTAACAGATTTCAATATGTTGGTTGTGGAGGAGATGGGAATAGGCAATAGGTTTGCTAAGTTCTCTAAGTTCACAACAATTATACGACTATGCGCGTGGATGCGGCGGTTTTATAATAATTGTAGAAAGTTTGCAGTAAATTGTCCATTTATAACGGCCGAAGAAATAATTGCAGTGGAAAAAAGTGTTTATTACCTGGTACAAAGGGAGTGGGACGATATTAGCAAACACAAATGTAGGTAGACGATGAAAATGTTTATTGCCGCTGATGGGTTGATCAGAGTCAAGACTAGAATTACAACTGGTCAGGAAGATCAAAGTTTTCAGTGTTTGGTGATATTACCCAAGCATAACATTGTTTTGAAGTTAATTCAGCATGTTCGAAATTTACAACATATAGGAGTTTCTACTACGTTGTGCAAGATATGTGAAGAGATATGGATTCCACAAGGATGTAAGATTGTAAGCCACGTTTTGAAAAAAATGTGTGATTTGCCAACGCTTTAGAGCTCAGGCTATTGAAACGGAGATGCCTGGTTTACCTGAAGATCGTGTGAAATGTGTTTCTGCCTTTCAAGTGACTGGAGTGGATTTAGTTGGTCCGTTGTATTTGAAGGGTGGAGAGAAAGCCTATGTTGTTTTATTCACGTGTGCCGTTTATAGAGCAGTACATTTAGAGTTGATAACATCATTGTCAACTGAAATATTTATGCAATCATTAAGAAGGTTTATTGCACGAAGAGACAGAGTGTCTATTTTGTACAGCGACAATGGTACCAATTTTAAGAGCACTTTAAGTTTATTGAGGAAAGGTGTAACGTTTAAAAAATAGAATGGAGATTTATTCCACCCACATCTCCATGGTGGAGAGGATGGTGGGAGCGACTAATTCGGGTAGTTAAGGAGTTGTTGCGCAAGTCTTTAGGGCGAGCAAGTCTAAATGATCAGGAAATGTGTACTATATTGTGCGGTTGTGAAGCGACTGTTAATTCAAGACCCTTGACTTATCAATATGAACAAGCAGATGAGCCAAGGGCCATAACACCGATGATGTTCATTCAAGACATTAGGAGTGGGGAAACGGATGTTTTAAATAAGATTGAAATACTGCTGGTCAAGAGAGTAAAGTATTTACAGATTCTTAGAGAAAATTTGAAGAAAAGATTTAAAACAGAATATTTAGGTGAGATGGTCATGTTTAGAAACAAAAAATTAGTTAACATAATGTAAAGGTAAGGGATATTGTATTGATTGGATCAGAACAAACTAAACGGATTAATTGGCTCTTGGGAAAAATAGTTAATGCATACCCAGGGAAAGACGGCATAACAAGAGTAGTTCGAGTAAAAACAGCATCTGGAGAGTTAGTTAGGCCATTAGAAAAGATTTACTCGTAGGAGATATCTTCCACTGAAGGGGTTGACATGACAGGTAAGTAAGAACAGTCCAGACGGTTCTATCTGCAACGTTAGAGGAGAGCGAAGACAAAGGTAAGGATATTACTCAAATACCGAAAGCAGTAGCCGTGCCTATGACAACTTTGTATGGAAGGAAAATAAAACCCCCTAAAAGATTTGATATTAATGGGGTGTTAGTGCAATTGATTGGGTTACCCTTTGCCTGTCTTGTGTTTGGTAAGGAGTTGATGTGCACAAAATAATCACGATACTCATGTTAGTTGGTAGTTGTTTGGTTATTATGGTTTAAGTGTTACTTTATATTTTCGGATTTTCATAGTTGAAACATGTTGAGTTTCAAGGTGGGAGAATGTTGGGGCTAGCTGCTTGCAATGCCATTTTATTAATTATTGTGTAGTAGTCTCGAAATAAAAGTTTGTTATGAATGTCAAAAATTATGTTTAATATTGATTTTGAAGTGTCACTTATACTTTTTGCATGTCCTAAATTTATATTATATATATTTATTTAACCAAGAGGAGTTATTTATCGTTAGCAGTGACTAACTAGTTAGCAGTGATATAAAACTAATAAAATATCAGGAATCTCTGGCAACACCAATTTTCCAGGAAGCTTTGCTCACCAAATATGTTACTTTACCAGCTACCGACTTCATGCTACACCTGCTTGTTTCTTAGCATCAGTGTGTTTCAATTTCTTGAGGAGTATATTAAACTGCATTAGAGCTTAACTTCATTGAACATACAACACTGCTACATTTGCCGTCACATAACGTAATTTTTATATGTCAAAAGTAATCTTGGCTATCGACTTCTGGAATGATTCTAGATATCAACTAATCATGAAGTACATTTGCATTACATTATGAGTACAAATTGTAAACATTACTTGTCAGTGCAAGTACTACCACAGCACACGAACTTCCGTTTTTAATCTGTGATGTGTTATTTAAATGCTAACTGTTAATATTCATTGTAAATAAATGTTCATAAATTATTCATTAACTATCTCTACTTTTGCTCCAGCTCATTGGTGAACCTGATGTGATTAAGAAATCCATATCTCTACAATTCCATAAAGGAATAGCCCAGTTAGTTCAAATGCTTAATGACACTGCAAATAACAACATTGACAGAAAATTTGTGAAATAAGTGGATTAATGTATAATTTGTAAAAATGATGGACAACCAAGTAAATAAGGATATTTGCGTATATTGTCATTTTAACCTTATGATCTGGAAATGTACACAAATTGAAAAGACCTTTTTTATGAGTCGTTACCCAAGATGAGATGAAATATACCTAAGTAACATCTAATCTTGAAATCAGATTCTCCGAATAAATGAGGGGCATCATCATCAGGCCTCCTGGACAAGATAAATATAAGAAAATTGAGACTGAACTGTTATAACGGTTAAGCTTGAGCCAAAAGCAAGCTGGAAGTTGCAGGAGCGTAGAAATCTTGACGACAGAAAACCCTTGCAATTCCTTACGAATCTACAACACCTGGTCTGCATTGTAGTTCTCAACCTCTCAAAATCTATCTGGATGGGGTGACTACCAGCTCACACACAGGTAATACTATTGGCACATTGTTTGAGGCAAGGTTAACAAACAATACACAAGATGCAATCATCCCACTACACAAATTCGACAGGGGACAAAGTTTCGTCATTGTTGCTGAAGCTGACTTAAGAAATACCAGCCCTCAAAACACAACTTCACCAGATCCTAAGCACAACCAACGGGTCCCAGTTTGTTAATCCGCTAAATTGCTTCTATATTTGTTTTTAAGAAATAAAGTAACTTGAGCTATTGCATAATACTATGCAATATTGTGCAATAAAATTTAGTAAAATGTGGTTTCAGTGATTTCTATGTTTTATGGCAACATTTTAATCTTGGGGGAACTGGTGCATCAGCTTTTTCTCATAAGATTTGTGGGCCGCACGACATTCTCGATCAATCATTGTGCTGAATAATCGTGGGACAAGAAGCACTACAACGTTTGCTCAAAATGGAGAATTCATTCTCTCGCTGGCAGTGCATCGAAGCAGAGTATCTTTATAACTACTCGTGCATATGTTAGTGCATTAACTCATGTTGTGAAATGTTCCTTTATTCTTTTCACCTTTGCCTTTTCTATTTATTTTTTTAAGCGAGAAAAACAATTTATTCCACAAAGGTGTCTTAAATTAAGAAAAATTCCCGTCTGAGATAACAATCAAGTTAACTTGTAAATCTGGACTAAAAAAGGGTAAACTATTTATTTCAGTAAATAACGTTTTTATTGCAAAATTAGAACAATAAATTTGTGTTACGCTTAGCATCGTTTAGTGTGAAACCGAGGAACTGCAAAGTAAGAGCCTTCATAGGCAGTCAAAGCATAAGAACATACTAGTATCATTTGAGGTTTTGTCCTAAAGCACAACAACGCATCTGGCATAGTTACTTCTAGACCCAGGGAAATACGAACAGCAGTAATTAGATGGTGATGTCCTAACATTTCATTTCACACTGATTACCGGTTAAATATTACACCACCAACCTGGAATTTTTGGTTAACAGTACTGATTTTTGCATGAAGCATGTGGTGGGAACAAGCCCTCAAACTACCAACCGTATATACCAGTCTATAAAATTTTAAGGTTAACCTTAACCAAGTATTGGACTTAACTATAATTATAATGTAATTACACAATTTCCATAAGAGAAGAAATGAATAGGTAGTAATAAGCCAAATTTTTATTTTGTGTATAGAATAACTATAATAAATGTGTTGTCTTTATCTATAAACGCAATCAACATTAAAGGATGTTTGCATTTAAAGCTCATTCTAGTCTACTATTACGTATCAAATTACGGTAAGTATTAATGAAACTGTCTTTACGTTCTTTTGATTTGTATGGTTTTTTTCATTGTCATTATTGTCGAGATTTAAAATATGTACGCTGTCAAAATCAAAACTGTGAATTTTGTATAAAGCACAGGCTGCTAGGGCAGTGCTTGTTGTTGTTAGTTTTTATTGTGTATTTGTATGTCGTAAAGATGCCTGTGGAGATACTTGTTACATGCTAAATTGTTATTAAGAGAGGAAAGAGGCGGGGAGAAGAAACCACAGTAATCGACTTGTAAGAAAAAACAACTATGGCTTGACTAACTGCCATCTTGAAGGCTGTGGGTCAAGGGGGCCGGAGGAGGATTAGTGCGGAAGGTTTCAATATGTATTCTTATGGTTATCACTCTCATCTTGATTAGGTTTTGCACGAAAAGTGCAAAGGTTTCTTGTGTACTTGAGCCTACAAAATAAGTGAAAACTTGGACTTTCCAGAACAAGAACCTTAACAATGGACGGTCAATAATCATTACATAAAGCCTAAATTTATTAAGAAAAGATAATCTGGCCTTGATCTGGGGAATGTTAAACGTTAAATGCAGCACAAAGGAATTATAGTCAGCTCCATTGTGAAGCTTTGGCTATTATATTTGGCTTAAATAACTTTCATAAATATTTGTATGGAACATCTTTTATTATTTATACAGATGACGAATCATTAAAATCAATATTTTCGGAATCAAAAGAGAGTCCACAGGTGGCATCGTCGCATATTATCAGATTGGCAATAATTTTGTTGACTTATCGATATAAATTGAGTATCACAAGGGATCTAAAATTCCATAAGTGGATGCCATGGCTCAGTTGCCAAATAGTCAAGAAGTTGAAGTCGAGAATTGTAATATCATCTACTTAGAAATTCCTTACATACCATATACAAAAGTTGCAATAGAAACGAACAAGGATTCAGTTCTTTCTAAAATAAAGGAGAGTGTTTTGTCTGGTTGGCCGGAGGTTAATATGGGCCGTGACATTAAAAAAATATTTTAAAATTCGTCATTTATTATCTATACAAGAAAGTTGTTTTCATTTTGGAAATAGGGTAATAATTCCTAAATCTCTTCAAATAGGCATGTTAAAAACTTTACATTATGGTCATAGTGGAGTTGTACATACAAAGTTTCTAGCTAGGTCTTATGTCTAGCGGTTTGGTCTCGATAATGATATTAATCAAGTAATTTTGTAATGTCAAACGTGTCAATCGACTAGAGTTTTAAGAAGAGGATATCAAGGAAGAACATCCTACCCTAAACCGCCATGGTGTTGGGCAAGAATACATTTGGATTTATTTGAGATAAAATCGTAAGTTCTTTATTGTCTGTGGATAGAGTATTTTCTTGTGTCATCTACTGCATATTCGTACTTGTTGTCAAAACTAAATGCGTCTTTTGCCAAATGGAGTTATACAAAAACCATAGTCACGGTCAATACTCCTCTTGTCAATCCATTTGAATTTAAAAGCTATTGTAAGCTAAGAGAGGTCAAGTTGTTTAGTCTTCCGTATAATCCAGAATCAAGTGAACTGGCCGAAAAATCTGCGCAACCATGAAAAAGCTTTTAGTGAAGTTAATTTTATCGTCAGTGAATAAGACAATTTTGTTGGAGCAACATTGGGTTGGTTCCTTATTTGTTTATAGAAGTACACCATCTTCAGTCACGGGTGTATATCCAATGGCGAGAATGGTAACTTACGGATCGAAAACACCATTAACTTGGTCACTTTCCTCAAGCAGACGAACATTTGAGAAAACAAATAAAGTAAAAGTGGATTTTACAGAATACACATAAAGTGTTGGTTGATTTAAGACAATTGAAATGTTACCCTAAATGATTTCTGGTCCAGATTATAGAAAGGCTTAGTCCAACTGTTTATTTGATAAAATTAAATAAGAGTGAATTGATATGGAAAGTATACATCAATCAAATAAGAAGAGTCTGTTATGTGATTCGTCAGGAGACACTAATGTTGATTTCTAAATGGGTAGACATGATGTTGGCGATCAACCAGTAAGGCATGTCGGAGAGTATTTTGAATCTGTTGTAGAGCAGAGTTGCAACCAATGTAAAAACAAATCGGTTTCTTTCATTTCTCAAGGTGCCAACTCGTTCAGGTCGTACAATTTGGCCACCAAATGATTTCTCATTCTTTGTGTACTTAGCCTACAACACAAATATAATTATTATTTCCTTGCTGATTCAGGTTTAGAAAGAGGAAAGGTGATGTCTGAATAATGCCCAGTGCATAGTTATATAATGATATAAAACATGTAGTGGTTTATAATTTTTAAATCCTTGTTCTAGACTGTCAGATTGATAGTCCTGTCTGGTTTAAAAAGATGCTAATAAAATGTTCTGGAATCAAATATTATTTAAAAGAGTTCCTGTTGAGTGTCAAAAACCATTGTCAAATATATCATGTATCAGGATGATATCAAATCGTATGTTACTGGTATCACACTTACCTATAAAGGTATCAGAAAATCTGAATGTAAAAGAAGTGAAACATAACCATGGATTGTTTTTTTTTAGACAAAAGTGGACTCTGCTAATGGGAGGTGCAAACAATACACTGGCCCTTTTTTTTCTTTTAACAATATCATTTAAGGCAGAAATAAGGATTTTTTTTTTTATGAACCTACAATGCAATTTGTTTATACTAAAGTATTCACTTGAGCCTTGGTTTTTGAACAAAAAATTAATCATGGTTAAAACCTTGTCTGGATTGGTATGAAGTGAATTTGAACTCACTATTTACCCAACTATTTTAACTGTTTCTGAAATGACGGCAAACATAAAAGGTCAGAATAAATTGGTTGAAATAGAGGTGCAAAAATAGCATCAACCAAATGTGTTTGAACAGCATATGAAATTCAAATGGGGCATAACAAAACCTTTCAAATTGATACTAAGAGTAGTTTCATTTTTATAAAATTCGGAAAATTAGATCTGCCAGAAGGTTTTACATTAATTGGTACTAGAAATGTAATTCACTGTTCCGAGTATAGTTATATGAAATTATCATATATTTAGATCTTTTGATTTTTTTGCAACAACGCGATTGTTGTTTAAATTACAAAGCAATTTAAATTATTAGGTTATGCTGATGTTTGATTTAATGAAATTTGTTTCAGGTTCCAAATGGACACGAAAACCTTTTGCAACTTAGGATAACGTCTTCAAGTATTCCCATAACAACAAAACTATATCTAAATAATAGGAACAAAGATTTTAGAAATCAATCATCTGAAAATGTAAGTTATAATACCAGAAAATCACCTCAAATAGCAACAAATGATCTAAATGTGTGTTGTAGCTGATTTTTATGATATTTGTATAAAACTTATTTATTGTTAGAGTCCTTGCCATCATCAGGAAGTTTCAGGAGGCATATTCTATTTACTGGCTGTTCTAGATATACTTATTTTACTGTAGAACTTGTATGTATGTCCTGTGTTCTAGGTTCTCATTCCTGCTGGGTACTATAGACAATTCTTATTTGTTGCTTGCAATTTGTTCAATTGTATTCAGTCTAGTGTTTGATAGTGCTGGAATCCATATTTGATGTATTTTAAAAATTATTTCTTTTTTAAGTAGTTTTTATATTAACATATTCCCATTCTTCTTAGTAAAGTAATGTGCTTGTGCTTGGTTATTCTCAGATCTGATTGTGTGGTTTCTTTTATTTAACATATGTTCAACTACAATGGATTTTTATCATATAATCTCTGTTTGGTAATTCGCTATAAGTTCTTTCTTCCTGGTGTTTATGTCTTGTTGCTCCTTTTTACACAGATGTTTTAGCATATGTTAAGGATATAATATATCTGGTGTCATCATTGGCTTTCTTTTAACTTTGGTTAATCTTACCGGATGACTAATAGTTCTTGACAGTTCAAATTTTTATTTTAAATTTTTTAAGGATTTATCTGGTTGTGTTACCTTATAGTAGGGGATAAAAAATACTACTATAGTAAGCCTGCTTATTGTAAAAGGCGATTAAAAGGCGCAGCAAGGGACAGCAGCCTTGCTGGCTAAAAGATATTGGAGGAGGGTTGGTTGGTCCCGGGCGATCCTCAATAATTTACAAACTTGTTGGGGGTTGGCCGTGACGGATACGGCTTTTTGCTAAAATCTTTAAAAACTGAGTTGTGGAAAGATATGGGAGCCTACCACAATATTTCCCAGGTGTGCGTGGCCTAAAACACGAAATACATATGATGGAGAGCTCACAAGTAAAATTCTTGTCCGGAGGTAAAATACTCCCTCATCCGGATCTCCGGGAGGGGGTACTTGGGGCTCGTCATCGTAAGAATATAAAACAACAGTTCGATTTAGTGATAGGGACTTGGAATGTAAGATCATTACTTAGAGTAGACTAGAAGCGGTTTGTAGTCCCTACGGGACTACTTTGAACGCCCTCACACTCTCTGCGTCCTCACACTCTCTGCGGCCTCACACTCTCTGCGTCCTCACACTCTCTGCGTCCTCACACTCTCTGCGACCTCACACTTTCTGCGCCCTCACACTCTCTGCGCCCTTACACTCTCCGCGCCCTTACACTCTCTGCGCCCTGACCCTCTCTGCGCCCTGACACTCTCTGCGCTCTTACTACTCTCTGCACCCTAACACTCGCTGCGCCCTTACACTCTCTGCGCCCTTACACTCTCTGCGCCCTTACACTCTCTGTGCCCTTACACTCTCTGCGCCCTTCTCTCTCAAGTTTAGAGCATATCTCGGCAATTAAGATTTAATGTTATTGACAATGGTTTTGAAAAGTCGTTAATAAAGACATTTAAATTTTGGTTTCACCCAGTTTTTATGTTTGTTGTGTTTATAGAAGAATCTTTGGAGAAGCGCAAATAGTATTCGAAAAAGCTTAGGAAATGGCCACAAAAACCTTGGAAATGGCCACAAAAGCCTAGAAAATTGCCACAAAAGCTTAGAAAATCGCCACAAAAGCTTAGAAAATCGCCACAAAAGCTTAGAAAATCGCCACAAAACCTAGAAAAATGGCCACAAAAGCCCAGAAAATTGCCACAAAAGCCCAGAAAATTGCCACTAAAGCGTAGAGAGTTGCCACAAAAGCCTAGAAACTTGCCACAAAAGCCTGGCAAACTTTGTCAAAATAACTTCTGGGAGCCGATTGGACCAAGATCACTCCGTTTAAAATGGACTTTGTCGAAATAACTCCTAGGAGGCGATCGAATCAAGATCAAGATCACTTCGCCCGAGTAGACTTTGCCGAAATCACTTGAAGTGTCGATCGGATCTAGACCATTTCGCCAAAGCAGACTGCGGAACCACTTGAGTGTCGATCGGATCAAGACAACTTCGCCCAAGTAGACTTTGTCAAAATCACTTGAAGTGCCTATTGGAGCAAGACCACTTCTCCAAAGTAGACGTTGCCGAAATCACTTGAAGTGTCAATCGGATCAAGACCACTTAGCCCAAGTAGACGTTGCGAAATCACTCCGAAGTGTCGATCGGATCAATACCACTTCGCCCAAGTAGACTTTGTCAAAATCACTTCAAAGTGTCGATCGGATTAAAACCACTTCGCCCAAGTAGACTTTGTCAAAATCACTTGGAGAATTGATCGAGCAAGAGCACTTTGCTGTAGTAGACTTTGTCGAAATCACTTGGAGAATCAATCGGATCAAGATTACTTGACCAAGTAGACTTTTGAAATCACTTGAAGTGTGGACCGGATCAAGACTACTTCGTCCAAGTAGATTTTAAAAATCACTTGCGAGAATTGATCGGAGCAAGACCACTTCGCCCAAGTAGACTTTGTCAAAATCACTCCGGAGAATCAATCGGATGAAGACCACTTTGCTCAAGTAGGGTTTGTCAAAATTACTTTGGAGAATCGATCGGATTTAGAACGATTTAGAACAATTTACAACGATTTAGAACGATTTAGAACGATGTAGAACGATTAAGAACGACTGAGAAGGTTCTAGAACGATTAAGAGCAATTTAGAAGGTTGTAGAAGATTGTAGAAGGTTGTAGTAGGTTTCAGAAGGCTGTAGAAGGTTGTGGAAGGTCACAGAAGGTTGCAGAAGGTTGTAGAAGATTGTAGAAGGTTGTAAAAGGTTGCAGAAGGTTACAGAAGGTTACAGAAGGTTGTAGAAGGTTGTAGAAGGTTGCAGAAGGTTGTAGAAGGTTGTAGAAGGTTGCAGAAGGTTGTAGAAGGTTGTAGAAGGTTGCCAAAGGGTGCAGAAGGGTGAAAAAGGTTGTAGAAGGTTTTAGAAGGTTGTAGAACGATTCAGAAGGTGCTGAAACAATTTCGAACGACTTAGAAGGTTTTAGAACGATGCAGTACGATGCAGAACGAATCAGAACAAATGAGAATGTAGCAGAACAATTTTGAACGATTTGAAACGATTCGGAACGATACTGAACGGTATGAAAAGCATTGGAACGTTTTGGAACGATATGGAACGATGTGGAACGATATGGAGCGATATGGAACGATATGGAACGATTTTGAACGATGCGGAACGATTCGGAACGATGCGGAACGATTCGGAACGATGCATAACGACGTATGACGATGCATAACGTTGCATAACGATGCATGACGATGCATAACGATGCATAGCGATGCATAACGAAGCATAACCATGCATAACGATGCATAACAATGTAGAGCAATGCAGAAAGAACAGAACAAATGAGAATGCAGTAGAACAAATGAGAATGCAGTAGAAGAAATGAGAATGTAGTAGAAGAAATGAGAATGTAGCAGAACAAATGAGAATGCAGTAGAACAAATGAGAATGGAGTAGAACAATTTCGAAGAATTATTGAATTTCCACTAAATAACGCCGGTTGGTAGTTGTCGTTTCGTTCAAGAGTAGTTAATTTTGAAATAGGGCAATTGGAATAATTAGAACAACATTTTTTTAATCCAAAATTAATAAACAATACGTGAGGTTGTTTGCAGCAATAGTTCTAAAAAGCAGAAAGCAATATAGGCGCTTAAGTAGAAGTTGAAACGAAAACAATTCCCGGAATAGCATGTTAGAGTAAGTTTAAAATTCTTCTAAATCTTTTTGAGTTCGTACAGTAAAGAAGCAAATGTGTTAAGCTCTTCCATTCGTAGAAGTTTTGTTAGTGGATAATTAAAGAAGTATATGTATTTGTATTTGTGACTATAAATGTTGAAGTTGAATACGCGTACGGATTCTTGCGAATTGGTTTTTATGTTTGTTTTTTGATGTATTACAAAGTGAAAGTTATAGAGGATTCTTTTAAAGGGGACATTTAAATAGAGATAATTGTATTCCAACTTTCTAGATACAGCAAATAGTGTATGTTAAATATTTGAATAGATGTGAATCTACTATTGAAATATGTTTTATTTATTTATTTATTTATTAACATCTTCTACAGGTTGTAAACCCAATTATTGAAGAAGGACCAACAATACAAACTAACTTATACACATACATATTAACATATTAACACATATTAACATATCAACATATACACATACATACACATATACAAACATACATATATACACACATACACATGCATACATATACATACATACACATACACATATATACATATACATATACATACATACATAAACATAAATGTGAATACATAAATATAGCGCAGCAAATTTAGACTATCATAATTAATATCGCAATAACTGCATATTGAATTATATCGTGAACACAGCATAAATTTTGTGTATGTAATATGTTCTGTGTATGTAATATGTTATGTGTAGGTAATATGTTCTGTGTATGTAATATGTTCTGCGTATGTAATATGTATAAGTGATGAACTGCAATTTATGATGTTAAATTTGCTGTAGTATTACGATAAAACTCGGTTAAATAAATAACGATAAAGCGACGTTAACGTTATGGACTATGTAATTTTTCTTAAAGTGGGTATCATTTAATGAGATATTAAATTAATCCAGCTTTTTATATATAGTAAATGTTGTATGTTAAATAAGGAAAAAGATTGAAAACTACACATTGAATCTAGTATGTATGTGTGTGTTAGATGAATCTGTTGTTGCGTATCCCGAAACAATTGTACCAATCGTAATGAAAGTTTTATGAAAACAGCACAGTAGCAGCTTGGAAAGTGTTAAGAATTCAGGTTGTAGGATACGGTTAGTGTTTAATGATGTATATTAGAAATGTTTTAAAGGCGTAAGAGTAACTTAGAAAATAAATTGGATGATACATCTTTTTCGCACCAACGGTAACCGACATGTTGTTGCTGCCGGTGAACGCGCTTCGTGTTTTTTGTTTCAATTGTTCGTACATTATGTAATGCATAAGCTATTTTTTTTCCAATAACTTTGACAATTCCAGGAAAGCCAGATTTTTTTTTAAACAGTTTTAGAGCAAGTGTAAGTTAGATTTTATAAATTATAGACATTATAGACCGTTGCAAAGCGTATGTGAAATGATCTGATTCTTTTTATGCATACTAATAAATAAAAGAAATGCAGATGGTTGTTTATAAAGTTGACGAAAAAATTTAAAAAAGTAAATGGAACTGGGAATTGAACCATTAAACTTACGCTTGGTAGCCAGATATCATAGCATCGCGCTATGGAGGTGTCAGTATTTGTAAATTGGTTAGTAGTATACTTTCAATTACTGCTAATTACCCTGAATTACTTTCAATTTAGCGGACCAAACACGAAATACACCGAATTCTGACCAAATCACGGTCTATTGAAAATGCTCGGCTATCATCGTGAAGAAACGCCAAAATGAAAAATTTATTATTTTTGAAATAAATAGCCAGCGTATGTGAAAAAGCGACGTTTTCCTATAATTTAAATCAAGTAACGGTACTTCTAAATCATATTGGTTGAATTGTAATGGAAAATTCCAGAAATTTGAAAGGAAGTATGTTACCATAGATTTTGAAGGTACACGCTCGTAATTTTCCGTTGGTGATCGTTACCTGATTTTGACGTTTGTCGAATAAATTATACAATTTTTAATAAGTGTTTTAAGAAAAAACCGCAGTGGTAGCCCGCAAATGGTGAATTATTCAGTTTTTAGAATACGAATAGCGTTGTTTGGCATATATTAGAAATTTTTTAACGCCCGAATACGAATTTTACAAACCAACTCGATCTTTCTTCTCTCTCGTACTAACGTCAACGGATCAGTTCCCGACCTCGTCGCACGACTGGTTCGGTTTTTTTTGAGGGATCCAAGCTTTTTTAACACGTTAACGAATACGTCGCTTCAAATTAATCTTTTCCCGGAAAATCCTTATTTCTCCGCAAGTTATCGGTTTTCCGCCATAAAAACCGGCCTATCCTAAGCACGCAAAAATTCTCCACCTAACCACCACCCGCCCGCGCCCCCAACTCCGAAACCCTCGGACGCAAATCCCAAAAAACGATCGATTCGCGCCTCTCAACTTTAACACAAAGATGGGCATACAAAACTTATAGTTATTAGATAAGTTAACGAATTTATTAGTCGAAATGAGAAAGGAAAAGCTAGACATTTTAGGTATTAGTGAGGTGAGATGGCCAGATAGTAATGACTTTTGGAAAGATAATTATAGAATAATTACAACTTCTTCAACTAATGGACAGGCAGGCGTAGGAATAGTGTTAGGTAAAAGATTAGGACATAAAGTTAAAGAGTACTTACAATTTAGTGATAGAATAATTATGGTTAGATTGAGTACAAAACCCACAGACACTGTTTTAGTACAGGTTTACATGCCAAGAACTCAGTACGAGGATGAGGAAGTAGAAAAGGTATACGAGGATATAAATAGTATAATGAGAAAAGTAAAAGGAGATGAGAATTTAATAGTTATGGGTGATTTTAATGCGTCAGTGGGAGAAGGTAGTGAGGTAAAAATGGTAGGAAAATTTGGGTATGGCAGACGAAATGATAGAGGAGAAAGATTAGTTGAGTTTTGCCAGGAACATAGATTAGTAACTGTAAACACCCTATTCGAACAACATGTTAGGAGAAGATATACCTGGAAAGCGCCAGGCGATAGGGCTAAATACCAAATAGATTATATTTTAGTTAAACAAAGATTTAGAAACCAAGTTAAAAACTGTCGTAGTTATCCAGGGGCTGACATAGATAGCGATCATAACTTAGTTAAGATGAAGTGTAAACTAAAATTCAAAAAATTGAGAAAGATTAAAAGAGAGGGTTGGGATCTAGGTAAGCTTAATGATAGTAGGGTAAAAGAAGAATATAAACAAGTATTAGATAGTAAGAGCAAAGAGATAGCTGTAGGAGGGAACGTAGAAAATAGATGGACAGAAATAAAACTGACTGTACATGATACAGCAACACAGACTATAGGTAAGAAAAAAATAGAAGCGAGAAAACCGTGGGTAACAAAGGAGATATTAGATTTAATAGAGAATAGAAGAAAGCTTAAACCATTCAGAGAAGTGGATAGTGAAAGTAAGCAAAAATATAATACAGTTAGAAATAAGATAGTACATGTGGGTAGAAAAGCTAGAAATAAATGGATGGAGGAGAATTGTAAGGGAATACAAGATGATTTGAGAGTAGGTAAGACAGACAGGGCTTACAGGGCAGTTAAAAAGTTTTTTGGGGAAGATAGGAAAAAATATAATGGTATTAGAGACGAGAATAATGAGCTTCTAATAAATAAAGTTGAGGTAGCAGATAGATGGAAAAGATATTTAGAAGATTTATATAATAGAGACGATATGGATGAGTTAGAGAACGACCAAGAAGAGGATGTAGAAATAGGGTTCTCAATATTAAGAGAGGAATTTGATAGAGCTGTTAGGATCTTAAACTAAATAAAGCGCCAGGGATAGACGATATTCCAGAATTAATAAAATATGCAAGTCAGAAAACTTTAGACAGATTATATGAACTAGTAAAAGTAATATATGACACAGGTGAGGTTCCAATAGATTTTGAAAAAATATTATTATCCCAATCCCAAAAAGTCAGGAGCTGATAGGTGTGAGAATTTTAGAACGTTAGTTTAACTTCTCATGCTTCCAAAATACTAACAATAATAATTAAAAATAGAGTAGAAGCCTTGACTGAGAATTATTTAGGCGAAGACCAATATGGTTTTCAGAAGACAGAGGGACTAGAGAACCGATACTAATGATTAGACTAATTATCGAAACAAAAGGTTACAAAAAATAAAAGACTCATTTCGCGTTTGTAGATTTAGAAAAGCATTTGATAGGGTTAATTGGATTGTTATGTTCAGGGTTTCGCAAAAATAGGAATCTCTTATAGGGATAGAAACATTATTTACAGTCTATATAAAACCAAAGCGTAGTAATTAGATTTGATGAAATAGAAAAGGAAGCTAAGATTAGAAATGGTGTTAGACAGGGTTGTATACTGTCTCCCTTGATTTTTAATGTTTATATTGAGGAAGCTTTAAACTTAGCTAGAGAGAGAAAAGAGATAGGTATTAGTGTACAGGGACAGAAAATAGACATGTTACGTTTTGCAGATGATATAGCCATTATAGCAGAGTCTAGAAAAGAGTTAGGAGAGTTTTTAAATATTTTAGATGAGATACTACAGAGTAACTATAGTATGAGAATTAACTCAGTAAAGACAAAGATAATGACAAGTGAGTTACGGCCTAGTTCTAAACCAAAATTAAAAATAGGTAATACCGAGTTAGAGGAGGTAGATGAATTTTGCCATTTAGGTAGTATAATTACAAAGGATGGACGTAGCAGAAGGGATATAGTAGCTAGAATAGCTCAAGCTAGAAAAATGTTTTTAAAAAAGAAAAACTTACTAATAGCTAATAATCTATAGGAACATTGTGGCACAATTTGAATAAAATAAAATGAAAAAACCCTTACCACAAAAAATATTTAAAATAGATATGACCACTATGTGGTCATCATCATGAAATCTGTAATTAAATAATAATTAGCTGTTCTGGAACACTTCAGGATATTCTCCTCACCATAGCTGAAGTGAACCTTCCCAACATACAATTTACTATATTGTTGCTTTAAACACTATTGAGGATATTCTCCTCACCCGCAGGCTGGTGTTACTCACAACAAACAAGTGAATTGTTTGTTGTGAGTAACACCAGCCTGCGGGTGAGGAGAATATCCTCGATAGTGTTTAAAGCAACAATATAGTAAATTGTATGTTGGGAAGGTTCACTTCAGCCTAAGTGGTGAGGAGAATATCCTCTGAAGTGTTCCAGAACAACAGCTAATTATTATTTAATTACAGATTTCCTACTGATGATGACCACATAGTGGTCGAAATACGTATCTGGTATTTTAACTAATAGCTAATAGTATTAGTTTAGATAATAGAAAAAGTTTCTTAAAGTCGTACGTATGGAGCGTTCTACTATACGGTAGTGAGACTTGGACAATTAAAGAAGTAGATAAGAAAAAGATAGAAGCTTTTGAAACTTGGTGTTATAGGAGAATGTTAAAGATTAGTTGGACAGATAGAGTAACAAACGAGGAAGTTTATAGAAGGATAGGTGAGGATCCCTGTATGTGGAAACAATTGAAGGTCAGGAGAGATAGAATGATAGGGCACCAGTTAAGACATGAGGGACTATTTAGTAAAGTCTTAGATTATAGACTACCAAATAAAAATAGAGTAGGAAGGCCTAGACAAAGCTATATTAGTCAAATTATTAGAGATTTAGGTTGTGAAGGGTATGTAGACCTTTTTAGACTAGCTCAGAATAGAAAAGAATTTAGAGCTGCGTCAAACCGACTTTAAGTAAGTTCGAAAACAAAACAAAAAAATAAATCAGTTAACTAAATGTCACCAGAACATAACTCACAATTAGGTAGCGGTCTGGCATGTTGGTAGCGTTTCGTTGCTTAAGTCTTGCCATAACATATAATTTAACACTTTTCCTTTTTGAAGCGGATAATCAGGTTATATTTCATTTCCTTATAAATGGTAATCATGTAAACATGTTAGAGTTCTTTAACAAACATCAGGTTGCTAATATCTATGTAGAGCCAGCTGGATAGGAAAAAGATAGAAGGATATAGGAGGCCTAAACCAAACTATATTACTCAAATTATTAGAAATTTAGGTTGTGAAGGGTATGTAGAGCTTTTTAGATTAGCACAGAATAGAAAAGAAGTTGGAGCTGCGTCAAACCGACCTTAAGTAAGGTCGAAAACAAAATGATGATCTGGTTGTGATTGTCACTTTGAGCATACTTAGTAAGAATACTTTCTTGATTTCTACACCATTGTACTAGCTTCATATATTGCTGGTGACAACCAAATTGAAACTTAATCATAGTCGAAATCTTATCACTAGTAATTCTGTATTATCAAAAGAAATTAATTGAAAAATCTTAAAACCTATCAGCTTGCACTGCAACTGCATGGATTACTGCAAATTCATGATGTTACTGCTTTGTTGAATTCAGTTATATTTAACATCTCCAACATATGATCTGACAAAAAAGTCTGTTACGTACAATTTTGGCCTCCCAGAATATCAAGTAGGTAATTCACAGAAAATTCTGTGAAGTACTTTGCTAAAAATCCCGTTTCGGTAAAATATCGGAAACCTTGACTGTACTAACACAAAGGTTTGTTTGCCGACTAACTCAGTGAGGCGGGCGGTGTAAGTGTTTGACGAGGATTCCAGATTGCTATCGGATATGAAATATGGTCTTGACCACAAAATACCTTAGACGCCACTTAATCTCGCAAAATTGCTAGGCAAAATCCTTAGAATGAATAACAAGCGGGTGCCAAAATCGGAGGTCAGATGAGGAACTTTGGCTTAAAAATATACTTGAAAATTCATTAAAACCAATATTATTTTAAATCTAAAGCAAACCTAAAAACATAGAACTATTTAAGACTGCTAACTGCAAAGAAGATTCCTAAAAGCAAATGTTAAAAACCTGAAATACTTAATTACATTTTTAGATAATTTCACAAAACAATTTATTGCAGCAAAACTGTAACTGTGCCATTTACAATAATCTGAAAACCAAATATGCACAGTCTTTACACAATTTTATATGATATCTCTAAATATATAACACACATGTTTTCATTAGAAATACACAGTACAATCTTAAACAGGTATTAAAAAGTAACTATATCCTAAATCTACTAACGGATAGACTTCACCTATACATGATACGTACTATCAGTATCTTCAGTTCATTTATTCAATTATGACTATAAATATTTTTCTGTCGGTGATTGTTTTAATAAAGATGGATATGAGCTCCGACTTCCAACATGGTTACATCCAACCCAAGGGTTGTATATCTGGGAACCAATGTGCCTCTAAAATAAAACTAAACTTCTTCGCAGAGAATTATTCGAACATACATTGACTACTTTGCCTTGCTCGCTACTCTCTGATCAAGGTAAATGACATACTAAAATGGCATGTTGAACGCTTGAATGTTATAGACGGAGTTCCTTTCTGAAAAATGAACCTACTCTTTTTAAATTTGGACAGATGAATCAAACATAAAAATGAACCTCCTTTGTGTGTATATATATATATATATATATATATATATATATATATATTGCCGTGGACTCTGGGATTATGTTTTTAACATCGAGCCCCCGCTAATTGGGCCAACATAAAATTTTCAAAAAAAAATTTCTTACCCTACCTTTTTGGACGCCTTCGTATTTCTCTGCTCACCCTCGCTAGCTCAGCAATTGGCCTCTTCTTGAATACCTACCATTTTAAGTACATACCTCTCACACACACACACCGCCAAATGAAATTACCAAAATAATACAACAACCATACAACCTTTTATTTACACATATTAACAGATAAAATATTTACGCTTGAGGTACAAACGGTTTGGTACAATTGTTACCAGCTCAATTATTAAATGCTTTAAAGTTCTTGGTTTTTAATATATTTTAACAAATTCTACATGATACGAGTAGATGGACCCCACATACAACCCTAGTTTGACTTCATTCTGGTCTATTTTGAACTCATTATAACCCAGTTTTTGTAAATGCTTTTTAAACCTTGCATTTTATTGAAAACAAATTTAAAGACCTGTTTACTCCTTACAACAACAATTTATAGCACGAATAAACCTTTATATATTATCAATAAACCCTTTTTTAATAATCAAAATTAATTGTCCTGCACATGTACCTTTTTAAACAAGTTTTAAAGGTGATAAATACGCCATCAATAAGTCAAACACACAAACACAAATATATCAACTCAAATGTTTATACAAAAACAAATTAAAAAGTTCGTTACCTGGAGTCACCTTTGTTCTCATCACCGCTGAAGATGGTTACCAGAAACCCTCGTCGTTGTGTCCATCTACTACGATGATGCCTGGATCCACAGATTTCCACCATCCAAATCTTCACTACCACTACTGTTCTTCTTCCCAGATATTAGCTTTGTCCCAAACGTAACATTCCATACCAAATATTTCATGCATACAAATTACGTTTTCAACTTTGCTTACCCCAAATATCATCCCTTCATTTAATAGCTTTGTTGTAGTAACGGCACCTTTTATCTAAACAAGCACCAACTCGTGCAATATCACTTTTATAACATGCGGTACACTACTACAGCTTTCATAATTTCTAAAGAGGATGTTATATGCAACTTTACTGAACACACAATAATTTGTAACTGTAAGAGCATTTACTACTATTATGTTGTAGATCTAAACCCGTATTCAGATCTAAATGGAAAAGAGAAGAGAGTTTTAATATCTTTGTTCGTGTATTTATATCATTTTCAAAACCCCCCAGTGGAACCTGTTTCACTTGAAAAGCTTATCTTCGAAGCTGCTTCCTAAAATTTTGAACGTAACGAACACTGACTTCTCAAAAATCCCACGTTCGTCGTGCTGTTACAAAGAATTTTGTTTACTACCGTAACGGACGTGCTCTTCTTGAAAACTGCTGGCCATCAACCAATGATATAATTTTCCCTCGTCACAACGCTCCACCTATCCGCTATCTATCTCCGTTCCACGCATGTTTGTTGTCTCCTTTAGAACCCCTCTTAAGTTACAGAAAATCGATATTATATCTGGCCTTTACAATTACCCGTGTATCTCGTACGTGAGTTGTATCCAACGCTTTATTTATACGTTTCTCTGTCTGCCTTACATTATGGATCGTTTATTCCACTCACTCTTCAAGGCATTTGATATTTAAAGCAGTTGGTCAAATCGACCATTGCAAACAATTTCATAGGAATTCTATCTTAACGTTTACTAAAGTCCCCTGAATGTGACATTTAACGACAGCTGTTTCTTGAAACAAACGACTGTTTAAAATAACAATTCTCGGTTTCTTCCCTTCTTAGTATTTGTATAAACGAACGTTGGATTTTAAAATGGAAACATTTGCGTTTGAAATCATTGATTTTCTCTGCATGCAAGCTCCCCTTTTTGCTTCCATGCGTTTGATTAAAAGTTGTTATAATTACTTATGCGTATCTTTGTGCTTTTATGTACTCAAAAGCTTTCTTCCCTTAAGTAATTTTAACATTCCAATTTAAATATAGAAAAATACCTTAATACCCGTCCGTTTTCACTATATAAATTAATTAATTTGGCACGTAAATAATTTGCTCCTATTTCTATATACACGGTTGCTAAAATTTTATTGTCTACACCTATTTAACCTCTAAATCCACAACAATATATATATATACACGTGATAAGGGGTCACGAGAGGTCATTGAAGCCCAAATTTTACAAATAAATTCCACTAAAATATAATATAATCCGGAAAAATAATAATTTCCATAAATTCATGATTACGCTCTGTAAAATACAAGGAAAAATTTTGATTGCATATTATGTTAATGTAAGCCATTGAAATGAAGTGCAACACGAATCCAATCATTTCATTTTAATAGTAATATTTTTAAACAATGGCCACAAATGTGAAAACACGTTTTTCAATGATTAACAATGATTAACAGAACTATTCATAGAAAAGAGTTTCAAATGAAAGGTGTACGCCTTAAAAAGACCAACAAAATGAGTGGTCACTGTTTAAAATTTTTTATTTTGTTTATTTACAAATGAATTTAAAATGTCAGTTTCTTAAGTCTGATATTGTTTAAACAATAGCTAATATATTCAGCTGAAACCACTTGAAAAGTATACCTCTAAGGACTTTTAGGTTATCATTAAAATTTCATTGAAAAACATTTAATAGTTTTGTTAATAATTCATTTGTTTTATAAAAAAATTCATCTAACTTGAGAGTGGTGGAAAATAATTTTATTTTTAGACGTTGATATAAGATACTGAGCTCTCCTGACTAAATCGCTGCAAATTTACATATCTCAGCAACAAATTTATATAGAGAGATGATTTTTTTAATTGGGGTACTTTTATTGCTGATTTCAAATATCTTATTGAAAATTTTAAACATTTGTTTCTTACGTCTGAAATTTGTAATAATTTGCAATAATTATTTTTCATATACATAATTAGCTTTTCACATTCATTTTATCCTTATTTCATGTAATAAAATTAGTGTAAAAGTGAACGTGAAAAGCTAATATTTTTATAAAAAATAATTATTATAAATAAATAATGTTAAATTTCAGATGTAAGAAACACATTTTTGTTAAATTTTTAATACGACATTTGAAATCAACAGTGAAACGTACCCAAATTAAAAAAAAATCATTTCAAAATGTCTATTTATGGCTGAGATATTTAAAGTTGCAGCGATTTTGTCGCAAGAGCTAAAATCATTTATTGACGCATGAACAAGTCGCATGAGTACACCCACATTACCACCTGACACTATTCCAAGAACTACCATCACTTTGCACAAAACTCACTAAGAACAATAAGTGTACAAAAGCGTGGAGTTTCGTATAAATAGTTTAACTCGTTCGTTCCAACATATTTAACATTCAATTTAAAATGCTAATAATTATTGGAGCAGGGATTTCTTCAAAATAAAAAATTATTTCTCCCTCACCTTCAAATTATATGATTTTTCAGAAAAGCTTCAGGAAAAAAACAGCTTTTGATTGTTTTTTGTCCTGATTCAATAGAATAAATATTAAACAAGGCACGCTAATTTGTTTGTATCAAAAAATATGCTTTCACTTTAGGCCATTTTTCTGTAACTCAGCTGTAAATATTTACTATTCTCTTAACCGTACGTTATTGTGTGACTTTTCAGAGTAAATTTCCTTAATTTATTTAAACTTTCAGTAAACCAATTGTGTAGAAATTCCAGTTTTAATAAACATGAATTATTAACAAAACCATTTTTCCAATTTTTTCCCAATGAAATTTTAATGGTAACTTAAGAGCCCTTAGAGGTATACTTTCCAATTGGTTTCAGCTAAATATCTCAATTATTGTTTAAACAGCAGATTTAAGAAAGTGGTATTTTTAGTACTTTAAATTCATTTGCAAGTGAACAAATTAATCGATTTTAAACTGATTCTGTATGCATTTTGAAGGCGCACATTTTTCATTCGAAACTTATTTCTCTAAATGTTATAGTGTTCTGTATATCATCTAGAAACGCGTTTTTCACATCTTTGGCAATTGTTTAAAAATATTAAAAATGAAATGATTTGGTTTGGTTTGTATTAGACATCATTCTAACGGCATACAATAACATAATATGCATTCAATCTGCGTTTCTCAATTTTTCGAAAAATGCAAGGGTCTACCTTAATTTCCCTGGACTATTTTATCGTATTAATACCAGACACAATAAAACGCTGAATAATTAAAAATATTATTGCGCTTGGCCTAAATATTAACTATAAATCTTTCCCATACTTCTTAACCAAACTAATGCATCATTCTGTGAGTCTTCTTAAAAGGTACTTGTTACGGGCCAATTCAGCACTACGACACCAAGGGACGGATCGAAATCCGTGCGCGGCCTAGCTCTAGCCGGTGAGGGGTGGGTATGATAAAAGTCGTAGGTCGGAATTGCTAAATGCCCTAAGATGACAATTATAATGGGGCGTAAACTTGGTGGTATGCCAAAAATCGGGAATGACGGCAAAATTAGGCGGGCACCACCAGTAATGTCACTGTGCTAGATATAATCGGGGTCTCGTTACTGGTCGAGCAAACGCCCCTGCACTTGTTATAATATGAAAATATGATGGTAAAGAAAACTCACGGTGTAGAATGTACTGATTCACCCTACTAACGCAAATTACTACAACAGAATAATGCACCTGGATTATACTCTTAACTCTATTTACAAACACATGGCTGAAAAGAACACATTAATTAAGTACAGTAAGTAACATGAACAAAGGTGTATATAAGCAAATGTAGGTACGGCGTATATTGAGTGCATACAACTACGATCAACTAATTAGGATAACTAACCAAAAGTAACAACTAAGTGTAAGTTCGCACTGGCCAGGGCTACCAAAAATATACTTGTGAGTACAATTATTTCTAAGATGGGGTAGGGTTGAATGCACCTGGGCCTCACGGCAGTACGGGTTCTTAGGTTTGACGACCAAAAGAGTGTAGACTATAGCCGAAATAGCACGCGGTTACACCGGTGCATGCAAACCTCCGGTAACAATGTGGACGGTAGACGTAAGTCTACTTGAACTATCTAGGCGCTACAACTGGTACAGTCTTACGTTACGAAACAAGTGGTACAATTTGGAAAAGTATCGCAGCTTTAAAATTTTACGGACTAATAGATATACCATGCGCGCAGCGGCTTTCTGTTTTACACTGTTGACTACAGTGAAAGTAGGGTAAATACGGGGCGAAACACACTATCTACTTTTAGCTTCACTGGCGGTAGATGCAAAGAACATTCTATAGTTCAGGGTAAAATATCCCAATACCAGCGTGCGAACCAGTTTGGTCACTTAATAACTACTACAGTGCAACGCTTACCTTGAAGGGTTTGTGGGGTGAATCAGGTCACTATAGACACAGCGAAGAGAGTGGGTGTCGGTATAATGCAACAGCCCAACTAACTTTATCATAGGTGTGTGTTAATTCATCAGGTTCCCGACTAATTCGGTTGATTACAGCGTACGGCAAATGTAATCTGAGGTCACTTTTCTTTCATCCAAATAAACTCCCAATATGAATTGGCATCTTATAGGCATAACAATGACGGTATATAACATCGGATGGTAGAGTGGACCTACAAAAGATTAATTAAACACACCCCAAACGTAAACGCGACTCGACACTTTTTAATTAATTTGACCAATCCCCAACTGTCACTTTCTAGCCTTCTTCGCAATTTTGAAAAAGTGTACAGTTTACTTGACTGTCCTTTATCACAAATTGGCATGTTTAATATGCTCGCTAAAGTAAACTATACAATACTAAACGTTGAATTAAACCGAACGTTACATACTTTTCAGTTAAATATAATTGTGCTAAATATGCAGAATATAACAGTAGTTAAAACTCATCGTCTGAAATTTGTAAAAATTCAATTCTCTCGATCAAGTATAACCAGGTAGAATTAATAGACATGCAGCAATCTACCCAACTTATATTAAATTAATGTGTATTTGTAAACGGCTAAATATCATAGGTGTTTACACTAACTAGGCAAACAAAACCTTGTAGGCATTTAACATTTCTGAAAAATCCCTATAGACAAACATTAAAAGTGCAATTGTTTTTAAAAATATTTTCCCTGTTAGTAGAATTCATATATATCAACCAAACTTACGAAGTAAGTTAGGTTAATAGGATCGCTACGTCGCCGCCGTCGTCCGTTGCACGTGTTTTTCGTTTTACAAACATTTGATATATGGATCTTGTTCAGTTTTTTACGCTGATTAAGAATATGCTATCCATTTTTCGATATCTCATTTAGTTTTCGAGTTATTCGATTTTAAAGTCGAAATTTTGACTATGATAAACTTCACTCCAGCAAAAAATAAATAAAGTTTTAGGTTAATATCGACCTCTTGAGCATATTTTCTCATAGCTCTCATAGCTCCATACCTCCTGAACATATTTTCTCAAAGCACCAATGCTCTAAGTCGAAAGGTTTTCGAGTTATTCGGCATCTTGTTTTTAATGTATATGTAATATTTATATATTTTTGATAACAACATATCTGTAAGTTTGGTTAGAAGTTCTGCACATGAGAATTTAGATTTTTTTTACATAAGAACGTTAAACATTAATTTGGAATAGAAGTCAGTAGTATTAATAGAATGCATAACGTTAATATTATAGTATTCGTAAAATAAAAGAATCGTTAATAAAGGGTCATAATAATTTAAATTATAAATATCCCTACTATTTAGAGCTAATTGTATAATTAGCTGACTCATTAAATTCATTTCTTCATCACCTTTATTTAAAACTTTCTTAATCGGCTCTCTGAATAAATGCTAAACTACAATTGCATTTCAAGATATGTAGTTAGCAACATTGTCGCATTTATTGCACTCTTTGGAGGTTTTAAGGTAGCTAACATGTAACGGAGGTTGCTTGCTTGGCATATGTAAGGTAGAGTAGTATTATTATCTCATGGCGGGTGACGTCACATGCGCAATAGGTTCAATTTAAACTTAAACCTCAAGATTCACAACGCTACAGTACAACCCACAAACATCTTGCTAGCAATGTGGTTTTAATACGTCGTCACGAATATCCCATTTATTACGTTAAGTAAAATATTGTTTGTAAGGACCCCGTTCATGCTTGCGGTATCTAGAAATTCATAAATATATGAAATAAATCCAGACCTCCATATAATATCGGAGCTTTTACTTGTTTTTACTTATAAACAATTCTAGGTTCGTAGTTTCTTTATCCGTAATTATTTGCTGTGGCAACAGTGCACATACTCAACGGATCCCAATACTGTATATACCGAATGTGAACCGTAACTGTCATTGTCATTCTCGCTCTTATCAAGGTCTTATTGTTTCTAGTTTTCCGTTTTAATATTTGTATCAAGTAATAGTCATCAAAACAGTTTTTTTCAAAACTAACTGATAGTTAATTTCATCAGCAGTGTATTTAAAAAGAATGTCCGTTCAATGATTAATTATGATATTTTTTAGAGTAATATTATGAATAAGAAGGAGGTGATTCATAGTCAAGGACGACAGATTGTTTTTAATGTGTTTCAATATTTGAAACGCATAAAAGATTCGGGCGCCTCCAACCTGAACAATTTGCAAGAGTGCGTGGCTGAAGCAACAGGTGTGTCATTGCGGACGGTGCAAAGAATTGTAAAGGAAGGTACAAACAAACCACCCTGCAGCAAGTTCAGTTCACCAAGGAAAACCGTAAATAAACCAAGCCCTAAGTCAACAGTGAATGGATTTGACGAAGAGATTCTAAGAACCGTTATGTATCGGTTTGCAGCAATACATGAACGTAGACCGACTTTGAAGTTAGTGTTTGACGAATTTAAAAATGATTGCCCTCATTACACGGGAAAATTAGGTTCGTTCAGAAAAATTGTTGTAAGAGCAGGGTTTCGTTGGAAGAGAACTGTAGATAACAGGAAAATTCTTGTTGAACAAAGCAATATAAGGGCAAAGCGCACCATATTTTTGAAAAATCTTAGTAAGTATAAAGAAGAGGGCAGAAGCATTGTGTATAACGATGAAACATATCTGCACAGGTGAAACAAAGTGTTGGGATGACGGCACCACCAAGGGTTTGAAATCGCCAGTTTCAAAAGGGAAGCATTTGATAATTGTTCATGCAGGTGGAAAAAATGCGTTTGTTCCAAATGCAGAATTGATATTTAAGTCTGGTTTGCAAACTGGGGATTATCACGATGACATGAATCATCGCAATTATAAAAAGTGGCTGCAAGAAAAGTTAATACCAAATTTGGAACCAAATTCAGTGTTTGTGATAGACAATGCGTCATATCATAATGTTCTTGTGCATCCTAATCCTACTTCAAGTTGGAAGAAAACAGATATGCAGAAATGGTTGAAGGAACGAAATATCCTCTTTGAATGTAAGGAAACCAAGCCTGAATTATATTCCAAAATTAAGGCACATAAACCTGTTCATCAGCTGTTTGTAATTGACCAGCTACTGGCAGAACATGGTCATGTAGTATTGCGTTTACCTCCATATCACCCAGAACTAAATCCTATCGAGATGATTTGGGCGTTACTTAAAAACCGTGTCGCTGCATGTAATGTAACCTTCAAAATAGATGATGTATGGAAGTTGGCAGAAGAACATATAAAATATTGGAATCAACGAGTAGACTAAAGTATGTCTGCACGTAGAGAAAATTGAAAAGGATTATATGGAACGAGAAAATGTAATAGACGAGGTTCAAGACCTAATTATACGGGTTGATAATAATAGTGATAATTCAGATGGATACTTATCCTCAGGCGATGAGTCTGATGATGGGGATGAAAGTTTAGGATGTGAACCCATTTAAAATATAATTTATGTAAAATAGTTGAATGATGGTCTTTATTTAGCGTTGTAGAAAATATGTGTCATAAATACATTTGTTTGTACATGATTGTTTATTACTGAGGTGTTGAAATATAACTTGCTTAAAGAGGGAAGCAGTCTTTATATCAAATTATGTTCAATAGTGCTGTGACAATCGATCACTTTTAAAGCTGAAACAATCAATGATTGGCTTTCAAAGTGATTGAATCATTTTACATTTTAATCCAATCATAATCAAATCTGTTAAGCATGTCCATTCTTTGTCTCCAAAAGGGATTCTTATTGACTGTATTTATCTCGGCGCTTCTATCCGACCGTGTTAATCCGCTTCAGTTTGGCAACATAAACCAGTTTTCGGTCTGATGCAGCATCTCCAGTCAATCCATTAAAACAAGTGGATTATACTACTCGATCGGATCTGAATTCCGCATTCGACGACATTATGCAGGCTTGACGATTTAAATAATCTATGATTACAATATCAACAGCACCTGATCAGGCGGTGTAGTATATCTAACTTCAGTCGTATAAGCAATATTGCTTTTGTTTAGTCAGCAAGGTTAAGATTATTAATTATTCAAGGAATTATTTTATAGCTAGATTATCGATGAAGTGCGTAAAAATATATTAATTTAGCAAATATTTCTAAACTATAAATGAGGTTATGTAAAAAATATATAACCTGACAAGATGCAAACCTTAATTACCTTTCTTTTTATACTATAACTGTTCCTCTTCCTTTAATTCTACAGCACTGAATTGTTGATTCTATGATTCATTCAAATAAAGCACGAGATATATGCAATTTATAATAATATTAATACAACAAATGATATAAAAACCTTTTGGTATTAATTAAAAATTGTTTTTGTTTTGTTTTTGTTAGTTACAACACCATGAGTGTCATTGTGTAAACATATTCTTAAAACGTTTTTGTAATAAATCTTAGTAATATTTTCGAGGTGGGCATTTGACATTTTTATAGGGTTTATAGTTTATAGTTTGTGTTTAAAACAAAAACGTCTATTGATTTGAAAAAAACGAATATGTAGTACTACCAAATTGTTTTTGTTCTACTAGTGACTATAAGTGATAAAATATCTTGTGTACACTGATCCAATCAATCAATAATCTGGGGTATCACATCTAACAATAAGCTCAGATCATTTTTATAGAAGAGCAAAAATCAACATAAAACTATTTAAAACACATTCCTTGGTTGCTCGACAATTTTTGCTCTGGCAACACTGGACGTGCAAGCAGTCGATGTTTTCTAGTCTCACTTTTTTTTTTTGATTATTAATATAGCTCCTCGTGCAGGTTTTTTCAAGGTCACCCCGCCATGAGATAATAATACTACTATATCAAACATGACACTAGCGCCAGCGATATACAAGTGAACTAAAAGTTTTTTGATCAGTTGTGACTCCAGACAAATTTTTGGGAAATGACTTAAAATATCTCCTTTCAAACTGTACTACTTTTAAATAATTGCACCTTCAAAATGCACAACAAACGCCTATTCGAATTAAGAAAACTTTATCTTACGGTAGTTTTAATTACTTTTAGTTGTCTATTTTTCATTTTGAGACCAATGTAAGTACGTCAAATAGTCTACTCATGTTTCTATCAATACGTTAACGTTGACGTTTCAAGTAACACTCCCTTTTTACAATAGTTTATATTTGGTTTCCATAATGAACTTAAATAATTTTCACTATTAAATACTGTACATTCTGCATAACGTATTATCTAATATCATCAATAGTATGTCAACGTAAAAGCTTCAATCAAAACTGCTCTCCATTCAACATGAGTCTTTTCATACATCGGCTTCGAGAATTTTCGCGCTTCGCTCTTTTATGTATTGGTTCTACATTTGAGTTGGTTTTAAAAGGAAAGTGTGTCACCTACGCATGCTATACATTTTCAAGAATTTGTTTTGCTGCCGCCTCGAGTTATCTATTATTTGGTCGCATTGTCTTTGTATGCTTATCAATATTATAAATTTATGTCATTTATTCTCTGCAGTTTATTACCGCTCCGGGCTATTAAATAATTGGATGAACATTTATCTATTACATCTTTCTAGAACACGGGGTCAATAAACGTGCTTATACTTCTTTGATTATTAAATGAATGGTTTAAACTTAAATCAATGCGTTTTTCAAATGAAGTTCCTTTGATATTAAATGAAAATTCTTTTTGCTATTACATGAAAATTAAAATATCTAAGCACGCCGCTTTATATATAATTGAGTAGTTAAATGTATTTGAATGTAAGTTTTCTTAAACACGATGCTTTTATTATAAAATGTGGATGAAACTCTTGATAAACGCTTGTTTCCATTGAACTTAATAAATGCCTTACTTTTATCTAAAACACGATTAACCTATCTAATAATCATGGTTTTTCTGCATCAAATGTAATTGACACTCTTTATACCGGACATTTCACAAATGTTTTCTATAAAATAAATATCTAATTATTTGACTTTTTTCAAATTTTTTGAATTTTCTCGCATTTATGAAGCCTGATCTTTAGATGCTGGTATATGATCTTTCTATGACCTTTAATCACATTAATATATATATATATATATATATATATATATATATATATTATAATGTCTAAGGGAGCTACTAAGAGTTATAAGGGTTGTTTAGTACAAGATAGTATATGCCAAACAAAAATAATCCACATAATCGATCACATATACTTTAAAATGTATGTTTGCCGTATTTTATGTACACTAAAATACCATTCAAATATAGTAGTTGAAATTCAGTGCCAAAAGGAAATTTTAAAATGACTAAGTGGCGTAGTAAGATGTGAAATGCTCAAGGGTTTATACCGAGTTGAATTTTAAAAAGCCTTTGAAAGTACATTTGCCGTCCAAAAGCCGGATGCGTCTATGAATGTTCACTACCAACATGCATCCAGGGTCAAGTATAATTTATTTTGGTTTCATTTTCTATAAAATCAACTTTTGGACAATATTTGTAAACTCAAAATTATTAGTTATAACAACGTAAAATGTGATTGGTGGAATGTAAAGATTTAGGACATATATTAGAATTTAATATGATTATGAAATTGTACAAAAGACATGGACTATGGTATGTGCGACACGAACTTAGTTATTTGTTATGAACTTTAAGATGTAGTAGGCTAGTAGAGAGTTAACATGGTCGCCTTAGAGAGTAAACAAAGAGATTTATTTCGAACAAATTTTGTAATAGACGTGTTTTCAGAACGGTGCTAATTTGTATTCAAATATTTTGAAAAAGAAAATAAAAGTAATTGGTTTTAAAAATGAGTTTAATTGAAAAGTGGTAAAGAAACAAGCGGAAGTATAAAGGGAATATTAGTGATTGTGCGACGATTAGAAATTGGATTTGGAGAGTGGTCTTAAAGGTAGCGGGTCAGCGAGTGGTTATACAGATTAGGAGTTGGATATTGGAGCGGGTTAAAGGCAGCAGGAGTATTGAGCGGAAACAAAGATACGAGTTGGATATTGGAGCGGGTTAAAGGCAGCAGGAGTATTGAGCGGAAACAAAGATACGAGTTGGATATTGGAGCGGGTTAAAGGCAGCAGGAGCATTGAGCGGAAACAAAGATACGAGTTGGATATTGGAGCGGGTTAAAGGCAGCAGAAGCATTGAGCGGAAACAAGGATTTGAAGTGGAGATTAGTACAGAGGGAAGTTATAGCACTAGTTTTTCCAAAATTCTAAATTTGGGTTAATCATTTCAGATATTGGGGAGCAGTTTAAAATTTAAGGACACCTGGAAACAGCACGAAACTTTGAGAACATCATTGTGAGGAAGTATACGGTGATTAGGATTTTGTGCCAGCATTCATCGAGGCATCAACGGAGTGTAGACCAGGTGAGTGTTTAAAATCATTTTTTAATACGCCAAAAATTAGTCATACAAATTTTGGTTGTAATTTAATTTGGCATACAGTAACTTTGATCTAATTAGAAATTTTGGCATATACAAAAGTAGAGTAGCAATTTTAGTAGCAAAACAAAAGAGTGCACTTTGGTTGGACGTAGCACATCTACTTATAACGGAATCCACTATAAGTAGTTTGAATACCCTGAGATTAAGAGTTTTATAGAGTCGAGGCATTGCAAATAAATAAGTAATAAAAGAACCAACCAAACAGTGCAAGTACGGGCGTGCATTAGGTGTGCACATTTTTTTTAAGTAAAGTAAAAAGTAAATAAAAAAAGGGGGGGTAGAATAATAATATATATATATATATATATATATATATTATAACCCTATAGTAGGGGATAAAGAATACTACTATAGTAAGCCTGCTTATCGTAAAAGGCGATTAAAAGGCGCAGCAAGGGGCAGCAGCCTTGCTGGCTAACAGATATTGGAGGAGGGTTGGTTGGTCTCGGGCGATCCTCAATAATTTACAAGCTTGTTGGGGGTTGGCCGTGATGGATACGGCTTTTTGCTAAAATCTTTAAAAACTGCATTGTGGAAAGATATGGGAGCCTACCACAATATTTCCCAGGTGTGCGTGGCCTAAAACACGAAATACTTATGATGGAGAGCTCACAAGTAAAATTATTGTCCGGAGGTAAAATACTCCCTCATTCGGATCTCCGGGAGGGGGTACTTAGGGCTCGTCATTGTAAGAATATAAAACAACAGTTCGATTTAGTGATAGGGACTTGGAATGTAAGGTCATTACTTAGAGTAGATAAGTTAACGAATTTATTAGTCGAAATGAGAAAGGAAAAACTGGACATTTTAGGTATTAGTGAGGTGAGATGGCCAGATAGTAATGACTTTTGGAAAGATAATTATAGAATAATTACAACTTCTTCAACTAATGGACAGGCAGGGGTAGGAATAGTGTTAGGTAAAAGATTAGGGCATAAAGTTAAAGAGTACTTACAATTTAGTGATAGAATAATTATGGTTAGATTGAGTACAAAACCCACAGACACTGTTTTAGTACAGGTTTACATGCCAACAACTCAGTACGAGGATGAGGAAGTAGAAAAGGTATACGAGGATATAAATAGTATAGTGAGAAAAGTAAAATGAGATGAGAATTTAATAGTTATGGGCGATTTTAATGCGTCAGTGGGAGAAGGTAGTGAGGGAAAAATGGTAGGAAAATTCGGGTATGGCAGACGAAATGATAGAGGAGAAAGATTAGTTGAGTTTTGCCAGGAACATAGATTAGTAACTGTAAACACCCTATTCGAACAACATGTTAGGAGAAGATATACCTGGAAAGCCCCAGGTGATAGGGCTAGATAACAAATAGATTATATTCTAGTTAAACAAAGATTTAGAAACCAAGTTAAAACTGTCGTAGTTATCCAGGGGCTGACATAGATAGCGATCATAACTTAGTTAAAATGAAGTGTAAACTAAAATTCAAAAATTGAGAAAGGCTAAAGAGAGGATGGGATCTAGGTAAGCTTAATGATAGTAGGGTAAAAGAGGAATATAAACAAGTATTAGATAATAAGAGCAAAGAGATAGCTGTAGGAGGAATGTAGAAAATAGATGGAAAGAAATAAAACTGACTGTACATGATACAGCAACACAGACTATAGGTAAGAAAAATAGAAGCGAGAAAACCGTGGGTAACAAAGGAGATATTAGATTTAATAGAGGATAGAAGAAAGCTTAAACCTTTCAGAGAATTGGATAGTGAAAGTAAGCAAAAATATAATAAAGTTAGAAATAAGATAGTACATGAGTGTAGAAAAGCTAGAAATAAATGGATGGAGGAGAATTGTAAGGAATACAAGATGATTTGAGAGTAGGTAAGACAGACAGGGCTTACAGGGCAGTTAAAAGTTTTTGGGAAGATAGGAAAAATGTAATGGTATTAGAGACGAGAATAATGAGCTTCTAATAAATAAAGTTGAGGTAGCAGATAGATGGAAAAGATATTTAGAAGATTTATATAAGGGAGACGATATGGATGAGTTAGAGTACGACCAAGAAGAGGATGTAGAAATAGAGTTCTCAATATTAAGAGAGGAATTTGATAGAGCTGTTCGAATCTTAAATTAAATAAAGCGCCAGGATAGACGATATTCCGCAGAATTAATAAAATATGCAAGTCAGAAAACTTTAGACAGATTATATGAACTAGTAAATGTAATATATGACACAGGTGAGGTTCCAATAGATTTCGAAAAAATATTATTCCAATCCCAAAAAGTCAGGAGCTGATAGGTGTGAGAATTTTAGAACGGTTAGTTTAACTTCTCATGCTTCCAAAATACTAACAATAATAATTAAAAATAGAGTAGAAGCTTTGACTGAGAATTATTTAGGCGAAGACCAATATGGTTTTCAGAAGACAGAGGGACTAGAGAACCGATACAAATGATTAGGTAATTATCGAAAAAGGTTACAAAAATAAAAGACTCATTTCGCGTTTGTAGATTTAGAAAAGCATTTGATAGGGTTAATTGGATTGTTATGTTCAGGGTTTTGCGAAAATAGGAATCTCTCATAGGGATAGAAAAATTATTTACAGTCTATATAAAACCAAAGCGTAGTAATTAGATTTGATGAAATAGAAAAGGAAGCTAAGATTAGAAATGGTGTTAGACAGGGTTGTATACTGTCTCCTTGATTTTAATGTTTATATTGAGGAAGCTTTAAACTTAGCTAGAGAGAGAAAAGAGATAGGTATTAGTGTACAGGGACAGAAAATAGACATGTTACGTTTTGCAGATGATATAGCCATTATAGCAGAGTCTAGAAAAGAGTTGGAGAGTTTTAAATATTTTAGATGAGATACTACGGAGTAACTATAGTATGAGAATTAATTCAGTAAAGACAAAGATAATGGCAAGTGAGTTACAGCCTAGTTCTAAACCAAAATTAAAAATATGTAATACCGAGTTAGAGCAGGTAGATGAATTTTGCTATTTAGGTAGTATAATTACAAAGGATGGACGTAGCAGAAGGGATATAGTAGCTAGAATAGCTCAAGCTAGAAAAATGTTTTAAAAAGAAAACTTACTAATAGCTAATAGTATTAGTTTAGATAATAGAAAAGTTTCTTAAAGTCGTACGTATGGAGCGTTCTACTATACGGTAGTGAGACTTGGACAATTAAAGAAGTAGATAAGAAAAAGAAAAGAAAGAAAAGAAGCTTTTGAAACTTGGTGTTATAGGAGAATGTTAAAGATTAGTTGGACAGATAGAGTAACAAACGAGGAAGTTTATAGAAGGATAGGTGAGGATCCCTGTATGTGGAAACAATTGAAGGTCAGGAGAGATAGAATGATAGGGCGCCAATTAAGACATGAGGGACTATTTAGTAAAGTTTTAGATTATAGACTACCAAATAAAAATAGAGTAGGAAGGCCTAGACAAAGCTATATTAGTCAAATTATTAGGGATTTAGGTTGTGAAGGGTATGTAGACCTTTTTAGACTAGCTCAGAATAGAAAAGAATTTAGAGCTGCGTCAAACCGACTTTAAGTAAGTTCGAAAACAAAGCAAAAAAAATAAAAATCAGTTAACTAAACGTCACCATGACAAACTCACAATTAGTTAGCGCTCTGGCATGTTGGTAGCGTTTCGTTGCTTAAGCCTTACCATAACATATAATTTAATAAACGTCACCATGGAATAACTCACAATTAGGTAGCGGTCTGGCATGTTTGTAGTGATTCGTTGCTTAAGCCTTACCATAACATATAATTTAACACTTTTCCTTTTTGAAGCGGATAACCAGGTTATATTTTATTTCTTTATAAATGGTAATCATGTAAACATGTTAGAGTTCTTTAACAACCATCAGGTTGCTAATATCTATGTAGAGTCAGCTGGATAGGAAAAAGACTGAAGGATATAGGAAGACCTAGACCAAACTATATTAGTCAAATTATTAGAAATTTAGGTTGTGAAGGGTATGTAGAGCTTTTTAGATTAGCACAGAATAGAAAAGAAGTTAGAGCTGCGCCAAACCGACCTTAAGTAAGGTCGAAAACAAAATGATGATGATGATGATGATGATGATGATGATGATGATGATGATGATGATTATGATGATGATGATGATGATATATATATATATGAATATTCATAAGAGAGTATTTACAGATATATATATATATATATATATATATATATATATATATATATATATGAATATTCATAAGAGTATTTACAGATATATCTTATGTCAATTTGTTATACACTAATTTAATTTACGAACATATATATTGCTGTAATTATAGGGTTAATTTAGGGGTAGGTTAAGTCATAGGAGTCGTAGAATAAACAAAACAAACTCCCAAGTAACAAAAGCACATAATTACAGATATTAGAAGAGTACATATGTCATTATAAATATTATTAGTTGAGAGCACACTGTATATAGCAGTACAAGCGATTAAAATGCACATCCAAGAGTAGCTACGAGCAAAGAAAAGAATTTAAAAATGTAACGAAATGCAGTGAAATTAAATCAATGGAAAACCTGTATGAATTGGCTAGATAAATGTTCAAAAAGTTCGCTAATATATCATCATAAACACAGGCAGAAATTATGCATTATTTGAAAAACGTACGTGATATAAAAGTATCACAATTGTTCAAAAATCTAATTTAACTAGGAAATAAACAAGCACCAAATTTATTCCATTCAGATTCCTGGGATTTCTGAATTAAATGTGAGGTATAATAATGAATTACGTGAGAAATTGAGCAACGCTTCATGCAATTGAACTACACAATTGGTAAAGCTTCCCAAAATAACTAAAGATAAAACACTTGGTGTTGCCCAGCACGTGGAGTCAACGAATCGCATACAGAAGGGGCCGGTCCTATAAATATGATGACAATTGAACAACGAGTTAGTATACTTTTGAAACTGGGCAGTCACTATACTTGAAAGTGCTAAATATTTACGTGAACAGTTAATAAAATTAAAGTGAAAAATTATTTTAAAAGAGTGTATAATTATACAAGCGAGCCGTACTTCTAAAGAAGGCTCTAAATAACGATCTTAATAAAGATCTTGTTACAACTCCTGTTAAAACTTTTAATAACGATCAATTACGATATTAAATACAATTTTGGATACGAGACTCTGGAGAATGCTGCCTGGTAAAGCAATTTGATAATCTCTGAAAATGGTAAATATTCTATTACGGAAATGAAAAACCTTTCATTGGAATAAACTCACCAATAACGATTTGGATACTAATTTGGTTGGATGTCGACTTCAAATTAGACTCACAACATTCGGACTAGACACGAAAATTCTTGGGGATGCAGAGAACGTACTGATCACTTCAGGTTAGATATTTTGATATGATTTATTTCTATAAACTGTTTTATTTCAATAATAATTCAAAAATGTAAGAGCCGACAAATTGGGGTTTCTTGGATAAATTTATGAAACGCAATAGGCATCTTGAAACGTTTCAAAAGGTCTGTAAATGTAATAAAAAGCTCGTTTTGCTGGCTTCTTTTTCTAAAAATCTGACAGATGTAAATAGATGTAAAAAGGGAGAAGATATTTAAACAGGTTGTAAATATTTAATCATTATACTGTGTATTGCAGAATTGATTTATTTAATTGAATCAGCTAGTCGAGGCAAGGAGATTTATAAATTAACATTTTTACAAGTGCTTGAGTAATATAAGGGTTATGTCACAGCATTATATGACGCTCATCGTAGGGGCTGGTGAAATAACAGCAATATATATATATATATATATATATATATATATATATATATATATAGCTATAAAATGTAGCATTTATGAATTGAATTGAATCTTTTATGTTGGGTGTCAATAAAACTGGTGTGAACTACTTCCTAAAGATGCCTCTATTGTCCTGCTGGTTCAGGTTAAATGAAGCAACGAAGATCCAACATCAAATTTATAATAACATAAAACATTAATAACAAACCTTCAAATAATGATAGTTGCTACATCCATAAACATCTTTCTTCAACACACATTACCCAAAAAAGATTACTTACAAGCATTAAAATCTACAAATGCAATTCACATCTAAAGTCTACAGACAATATTTCATAACTACTAACTATTTATATAGAGTTCATACAGTCTCTGTTTGTAATTAGTATTCCCAAAACTTTTCTTATGTAAGTCACACTATGTACAAACAAAAAAAAATTTCTCTTAGGTTTAGATATGTTTAATATTCTTGTTCAAAATTCGTTAAAAAGTGTAACTGGTTTGTAATGGTCAAATTAAATTAGAGTTCGACTCCACAAAAAAATTTGAAATTATCCACTTACAAGAAAACATCTACATGCCAAACTCTTATGCAATTTAACCTACTTAAAATTAATAGTGAGCAAATGTCTTTCAACAGATTTAAACAATGTTATAATTGCATTCACCAGTAAATTATTGTTGAGCTGATAAATTTTTCCTTGTCCAAATTGTTAATTAAATTTCCATATACATGTAATTCCGTCCCTTTAGAAGTGATTTATCAATAAAATGCATTTGTCAGTCAATCGCCTAAACCTGCCTATGGGAAGATACAGACTCGTAGCCCACCCATATAAATTGTTGGCATTGAGGTACATCAAGTATGTGGATGGTCTGTTGGCATCACATTCCTCCATGTATCTGTTATTAGCCCCAACGTATCTCCCGCTGCATTGTGTGAGAACTCCCCTTATGCCAGCCTTAACAAAACTGCATGTTGATCTCCGTTAATAGTGAACTTGAGCACTGTGTCCCAGCTCAGCCCAGGGGCCTACTGGTACTGGTCAAGATCATAGTTGTTCATGTACACGTTATGAAAGTTTCGAATATGTCAGCCGACCACAGAAAGTTAGTTCTTAAATAAACGTTGCTGTATTCCCAAACTTTCTGGACACCCTTGTACTCGACGAAGCAGATGTCGGTGGATGTTAGCTTCTTTAAGAATGCATTTTTTGTCTGCATATCTTTACATTTTAACATTTTGTGGTGATGAATAGAAAAATTCTTAAGCAAAGCTAAATTGTCATATAAATACAATTTATTCAAACAAGAATAAATACAATTTATATTGGGTAAAATTGGGTATGATATCTGGTTGTCTATAATTTTATTAGTTGGTAAAAAATATTTAGAAAAACGCCCATAAACGAATAGATTTATTTCATTTTTGTTAAAATGTTTCTTCAGCTACTGTTGTGTGCTATATTATTAAAGCATTGTTTACTCTGTGAAGTAATAACTATTCGTTGGAAAATTTATATAATCATGTATTATTTAAATTTGTTTGCTGAACTAAATATTTTTAATTTATATAGGCATTTTACTTTAACTGTTTTATTTTAACAGATTGCTACCCAATTACTCTATGGTTCGCATCAACATTTAATAGTTTCAAAACAAGAATCTGAAGAATTTTCTCGTGTTAATACATTTTCAAGAGATCTGCCAGGTAAATATTATATATGATATATCAGTACCTTATTTAATCGCATCATTGGAATTAACAAATTACTTCAAAATGCTTTGTGTATCTAATTTATTACTTTATTTTCAGATAAGCCGTTCCTGCAACTGAATCCTTATTCCATAAACAGTGATTTTAAATACAGTTTATCAAATGCAGAAGGTGTTAGCGATTTATTTGATTCAGACACTAGTGAATACCAGTAGCTGGAATATGTAATAATTAAAGAGCAAACTAGAGTTTAGTATTATTTGTTATTGATAAACTTTGAATTTATTTTCTTTACGAGTCTCTAGGCTTTAGGTATATGTATAAAGTATACAAATTTTGGCCATATTATTGTAGAAACTTTAAGTAATTATTTATTATTTTGTTTAAGGAGGTTGGCTACTGATTTGTAAGTTATGATCAGTATGTTAATATAAGAATAGTTATCAAGTGCAATATGACAAGTAGGTTCTTTTTGTGTAAATTTTTGAAATTCAATAAGTTGAAGGACTGCTGCTAAAATTTCAGAATATAAGACAAAAATGTTTAGAATTAAAAAAATGACTCCATTACTTTTTAGAATATATTCTTTACAATCCTATAAATATTTCTTCCAAATGCGATCGTCAAAACATTTTTTTCGATTTGAAAAACTGCACGAAAAATTTCATTTTTAAATGGTTTTCTATAGCATCTTTTGGTATTGAAAATTGTTGTTCGCAAAGTTGATTTTTAGAAATGTTGAGGTCACTACCACTTAAGTCCGGACTCTATGGAGGTTAAAACAATAATTCTACCATTTGAAGGGTTAAATAATTCGTTTTTTGTTGTGCCATAGAACGTGCAGCCAAGTAGATGTTTGTTGTTTTATATCAGGTTCATATGCATATATTCAACTTTTATAGTTACTAACGTTGCATACTAAATTTTATGGTCTTGAGTTAAATCATAAACACATCTTTTTGACTATTAGTTAAATTGTAGGGAATTCAACAGGAGCATAATTTTTGAACACTTAGCTATCACATGAAATTTGGTTAATTTGTTTCAGGTCGATGCCCAAGTGTAACTCGATATGTTGCATGCCGATTTGCACTATCATTCGACAACACCATTAATAATTTTTGTTATTTCCAATGTTGTTAGTTAACCTTCACGAAATTCGTCAATTAAGCTACTATAAATAATTTTTAATTCTTGGTGCCACTGATGCACTGCTTTCTATTTTGTTTTGTTGAAAATAAAACCAAATCATTGTTCAAAAATGCTCATAACCTAAATCCATATTTCTTCAAATTTTATTCACCTTATAATTAATCAGTAACCAACTGTTCAATATTTTGACAACAAAAATGTCAAAGTTTATGAACTGTTTATGTTAAACATCTGATGACTATGTATTGCCACATCTTGGAATTTTAGTAGCGCTTTAGTTGGATTGCATCTTAATTTTATTCAATAAAGTTTGCAAGAAGTGTATGATAAATTAAAGTATTCTTGAAAAGAAATATTCACCAGTGATTTCGAACAGATTATTCAAGTGCATTTATGATTCTAGCAAATGCCAGTGCAGTTTTCATCTAATTTTTCCTGCTATAAGTTGCGTTTGCTCATTTGATGTACTAGGTCTATAAAAATTGCATATATCATTATTAGTCATAAATTAAGAACTGGCCGATGTATCTTTAGATCAACTAGAGCTTAAACTACATTGTTTCCTCCAATTTTTTTAAACTCCTAAGTACTTCATAACATTTACATTAGTAAAAGCTGTTATTGACCTCTAATTTTTCCTTCTTTTTTGTCTCCATTTTCGTTTAGACTAACGGCTCTCAACAATGTTCTTTATAAGTTATGAAATTATGTAGGCCTATTTCCATTTTACCTTATGCATGCCTAAATCATGCATTGTTGGTAGACCCACTGGCAAAAATAACTTTTAGTCTGTTATCGATAAAGTTGGTATATTATCTGTCGGGTCATCTCGTGAGTAGTTATTTGAACCCAGCCCTAATATTTGAACTTTTCATTCTCCCGGATATTTTATAAAAACTGGAAAAATTTTCCTGAATTAGCGAAGTGCAGTTTCTAAGTTTAGTATATGAATTAATAGCATTTCATTGTTGCCAAATGCAATGTCTGACATGAATGTTTGTGTATCATTATTTGTTTATATATTTCCTTTGAGCTCCATCTAACCTTTGTTGTTCCCATCACAAAATTTCTTGAATAAGTTGTACTAGAGTCCCGTTACTTTTCTAAAAGATTTTTGTACATATTAATTACACTTTATGTAAATAGATAAACCATGAGCTGAATAGTTAGCAAAACATTTTCCGTTATACATTAAACATTGTTTAAATTATAGCTAAGAATATAGTTTTTCTTGTTTTTTATACCCATTTCCTATCTTTTATTATTTTAAAACACATGCATTTTGTTATGTTATTGTAATTGTTTCATTTTAAGTTTGCAGTTTTTGAAACGACATTTTCATTGTTAATTTTTAATATTGTTGAAAAATCTAAAATTTCTACATTTACTATTATCTAGAACGATTTCTTTTTAATAGTTTCTTCTGATGCCTTCATTTTTTTATGTTCCTAAAGTTTGTTATATTATTGGTACTAAATGTATATATGTCTATAGAGATAATATGACGTCTGTTATAGGTTTTTAATAATTTATCTTTATCATTTGATGGTGACTGAGCTCCCACCAACTGATAGTAAAGTTCATATCTTCAAAAAGCTTACTGGGCAATGAATTATCTCCAAAAGTTCTCACTGCAAATGGTAGTCACAGTAAATAATTTGTATATTTCTTACATTAAGGATGTTGTTATACTTGAATATAAGAACTTTAATCTATTGTGGTTCATCTCCAAAGGAATTGCTTTATCTATATTTAAAGGTAATTAGAAAAGTAAACCATGTTTGTATAGTTAAAACAACTATGATCTTCAAACCTATTAGCTGAACTTCATATCGCTCCAAAATAAAAGAATCAGATCATATTTGTTGTAAATAGTGGTAAAGTTAAAATACGTGCCGAATTAATAATTCCAAAAAATTTCTTTGTACTTAGTTTAGGTAGCCAACCTCTTTCATAGTGTATAAAAATGCATGTGTATTATATAATGTTTTTTTAAGAAGTTTGTATTTTTTGTTTATTAGTATTGTTATATTACTAGAATAAAAATGTTGAGTTATTAAAATGACATTCAATTTTTATTCATATTGAGCCTCATTATAATCGATCTCGAATATTTGAAAACGCCTAAGTAATAGCGTATTTAAAATTTTTTGGAAGGGCAAATAGGTTGCATAATGATGGTTGTATAATATACAAACTTCATTCCTATATTAATGTAAAGTTTATCCCAGATTTATAAAAAAAATATTAAATATTGGGTACCTTATTAGATTGTGACTCTTAAACCTATATAACATTTGAGCAAATAAAATGTGTTTTTGCATCTTCTTCTAATTTTGATCCCATTTTTTTAGTATCTGTATTTTTATGCTCGCTTCTGTCTAACTGTAAATGAAAGCATATTTTTGGGGATGATGTAAACCAATTCTTTCTTTATAAAAATGACATGTCTGTTATACACAATTATGATTTTTATAAGATTTTAAAATGAATAGCGAGTTTTATTGAAATGCTTAAAAAAAAGCTAATGTGTAACGCATTGCGTTACGCTAACGATAAATTAGAGGTGAAAGAAAGAAAATTTAATCTTGAATGAACAAACTTGTTATCGAAGCACTCGGTATAATTTTAATTTCATGTATTTCAACTTTACTTGTAAACAAAGATTATTCTATTCACACGTATCTCTACATTTTAATTGAAACTTATTACTGGTTCCCAATTAACTTACTTCAAATCGGTCTGATGTAATTATTGTTTTAAACCCCCACTTTTTTGTTTAGATTTGATATACTGTTGCTTGGATCCAACTTTTTTTTCCTTTATACGGCACCATCATTTCGTCGATGCCTTGTTTCTTTTCTTCTTCCAGAGTCGTACAATTTTTTCTTAGTTTCCACAACCGGTCTAATTTCGAAGTATGGATCGTCGTTTTGATTTACATTGTTAACAAAATGAATGTATCTTCGTATCTGTTGTAACCTTTTTAAAGGCATTATTTCCGCAATGTCATTATACCTATATTTTTGACTCCCATAGTCAACATATGCTGGCATTTCCACTATTCCCATCAAGATATGAATAGCCAAAAAAATCTTTCATTTCAACTGGGAAGAAATGCAGTATAGTGGAACTTCACCGATTTTGAAAAATTTTTATTTTGCAGATAGCCTAGACCCTAGGAGTGATGATTCCGCAAAAAAAAGTTTGCGGAAATCAAAAATAAATTTTTTGTGAATTTTCCAAAAAAAAATTTCTCATGCTTATTTACATATGGAGAACCAAATATTTATTGCCAAGTTTTTCCAACCAAAAAATGTGAACCGAACATATTACCCCAAAAATATATTACTGCAGAAATATCACATTACCCCAAAAATATCGCATGAACCAAAAAATATTGCAGTAAATCGAAAATATCGCATTACTCCAAAAACATCTTTTTTTCATGTTTCAGGTCATTGTAAAACTTTCTCAACCTGCCCCAAAAAATCTCATTTTACCCCGTAACGGGATTTATAGACAATAACTTGGACGCAGGCATATGGGAATACAGTTCTTAAATTTAGATTAGGTTTTTTTCTAAGTATGCGGAAAGTGAGAATGTGTACCCTAGATTCCTTCTAGATATGCGAAAATTAAGACTGTATGTTAGGTTTCTTCTAGGTGTGGGAAGATGAGATTTTGGTAAAATTCTAGATTTTCCGGCATGGGGTAAGCTGAGATATTTTGTGGGCAAGTTGAGAAAGTCTTAGAATGGCCTGGAACATGTACGAATGCAATAGAAAATGAGATCAGAAAAAAACTCACATTACCCCAAAAATAAGGAATTCAACAAGTTTTAATTCAAGTATGTCAACTTTTATTCATGTGTAAATACATATCAGTTTCCAGAAACTGGTTTGCAATCAAAGACAGTAAAAAATATAACTATTATTAGAAATCTGTAGTTAAATATATAAAGAATAGTGAAATAATCATGTAAGAATTAATTGGTAATTGTATCATCATTGGCATTAAAACGGGAGTAGAGGTTAGAAGCTATTTGCATCGTGATCAATAAAGATAACAAAATATGAATGATTATTAAGTACGTATTAAAAAGAAAACGAAATTAATTGAAGTCCAAATCTTCAATTTCAGAAGTTTCGGCGTTGATTTTTTCTTCATTCTCAACTGTAGGGTCATAGAGATTTCGAGCCAGCATAAAGAACATGGCCAACAGGGTCCTGTTGAAGATCTTTAACCATTTTCAGAAATAATTATCTAGCCAAATACCCCCGAGAAAACCTTTCTTTCGATTTGCATATGGAGCACGTGCTTTTGCATGACACCCAGACATTTAGAATCGCAGATTAATTAAACAACAATGAATTATTTCATTTAATCGTTACCAGCTTGATTCTATAGCATTTGTGGGAACTCCTGTTACCGGATCTTTGAAATGCAACGAGTGATTAACCTGGAAATGGGTATATTTGGGATGATCAACTAGTCCCGAGTATCCTTACCAGCAATCAGAGTAGATTGTTGTTCCTTCAGCAATGAACTGTTCAATACAATTCAGAAGTGTCTCTGAAGTGCGATCTTCGACAACAGCCATAAAAGTTTTGCCCGATCCTCTTTCAATGCCCCGAAAACCCATACTCCTTCGACTATGTGACCTCGATGGTATTTCCGTTTCCCAAATTTTGATTAATCTATATCAATGCTGCAAATGAGACAAGAAAGGTTTTAATCTACTAATCTAGATGCCTTTAATGAAAGGATGTATCGAACATTATTAGCTTACATTTTGCCGGGACCTCCAATTTTACTGGCCTTCATTATAAATTCATCGAATACTACTTCCCGACAAAAGCTGGGCCAGTCAACAGCGGTGTGGCTTGCGATCCTCAAGTCCTTCATAATAAATTTCAGGCAACACTGTTCAACCCAAAGATGACAGAAGCCAACTATTTTCCAAATTGGAAGGTTTGATTTATCGAAAAAAGTCTTGTGTCTGACTGATAACCTGGAATCACAAAACACAAATTTTAATTTTAGTTCATTTAATTTCAAATTTATTATGGATTAAATAAGTCGAATTTCTAGTCTGATTGATGTTTTAATTTTGTGGAAGCTATCACAGGACAAACACAAGTCGGGTGCAGTTTTAACCGTGGGTAGATTAAAACTAATTACTTACCTCTTGCCATCCTTGACTGGCTTTTGCTTCCATTCAGTTATTTTACCGCTGCACATCTATCGGACTCCATCAGTTACTCTTGCATCGGAAAACAACTTCAAGACCCTGCTGCAGTTAGGGACTGTATATTTAATTTCTCTGTCTTTCAGGATGACCCCAAAATGCTTGAGTTGTGCCACCATCTCTCCCTATTTCTCCAATCAAACACCACGTCCAATTAATTTGATCCATTTCGATTTAATAAAAGTCACGACTAGCTTTGAGTCGCTTTAAAAAAGTCGAGTTAACTTTTAGTAAAAGTTTATTGACACACAAACACACCACACACACACACACTTGTTCAGTCCATATATAATTATTAATTATACTACAAATACAAACCTATTATAATATAAAAATTAGAGAAGAACACTTTGGTCATGACTCTACTGTACAATGTTTACCATGGTAGACAGAACATTCTCTCTTCCCGCTCCCGCTCTCCGTCTCACATTGTCAGGCAATGTTAATATTAGGTGTACATTTTTTCACCAGATTAATAAGCTATAATTAATAGGGGGAAGCTACACTTCCTCAAATTTATTATTGAAGAGGCAATATAATTAGTTGTGCCACAACTATTATTACCGTTATGGTTAATATTGTGTTTCTTGTAAAAATTATGAAAATAAAATGTGCATAAAATTTTTAAGGTGAAATTTTAGGCTAAATAGGAATTCTTTTATAAACCTAGGTTAGGTTCTTGTGGGGGGATGAGATTTAAAAAAGCGAGATTTTGGTCAGATTGAGGTTCCGTGGCTAAACCTAGCTTAATTTTTTAGGGGAGAGGGAATGTTAGATTTTTTGGGTGCCTTAAGATTTTTGGGATATCTTTGGAGCTAATATTTTTGGGTAGTATGAAATTTGTAGAATAATATATTTTGAGATAATATGAAATTTTTGTGGTAATATGAAATTTGTGGAGTAATAAGAAATTTGTGGGGGCGATCATGATACACTTCGGTTCACAACGAATTTTGAGTTGGAAAAACTTAGCAAAAATATTTGGTTCTCCCCATGTAAATAAGCATGGGGTACATTTTTTTGGAAAAATTCACCAGAAATTTATTTATGATTTCCCACAAACCTTTTTTTTGCGGAATCATGTAACATTATTTTGAAATATCAACATATAAACAGATTAATTAATTAATTAAATCTTGTTAACTTGTATAACTTATAGGCAGAATTCCATGATAAGTTACCCTTATATTTTAGTAAGCATCCCTTATAATAAAGATCTCAGGTTTAGAAATAGCTTTACCCTTAAATATTATAAATTCCAGCGGCTGTCATTATAATTTAATGGTCCTACCTTGCAAACACAATACAATACCAACTTATGTCGGTTATAGATTGATGAATCTGATAAATTTAAATAGAATATTATCTTTTAACGTAAACAAAGAGAAGCAATTTTCAGTTCTAAAACTTAATTTTCTTAATATTTCAGTGATTGACAAGGGTTATAGAAAACAAATAGCCAAACTATTTTCCAATTTGATTTGTTCAAAGATTGCAAGTAATTTTAAGTAGTCTGGAGACAACCATTGTATTAAAATCCATTTCGGCTACCCGGTCTTTTGTCAATAGCAAACAACTGTCGCCAATAGATATGGTCAACAATTTCAGTACTTAAAATTCCAAGAATGTGCAACATATTTATACCGTTAGAAAAATAATTGCTATCCGGGGCTGGATTTGGTTTCTGAAATCTTGTTTTTGGGAGGTTCTGTTAATAGTCATTGGATAACAGAAATATGACGTAAAATAATGGTTTAGGGTAGGATTAATATATAACTTAAGGCTTTAGTCAAAAGAGAGAGATTCCCATGGGGTTTTCAGTTTTAAAAACGTAGAAAGAAACGTAGCCAGAGAAGTTCGCTGGTAGCGTTCTTCGGCGTAGCAGATATGATATCGCACTTAGTATTACGATAGTAAAAGTGGAAAGAAGTAATTAACTCATCCAGTTTGCGAGGGTTTATGCCTGTGTGTTCGCCGATTTATAAGTGATATTAAAGTATATAATAAAAATCTTGTGTGCGTGTGGTGCACAAGTTAAGCTCAACAAGATCTGCCGGGTACGTGTGCCACTGAATTATTTGAATAGTTGCGAAGAACAAGAGCAACAAACGAGATGCTGTCCTCCAATTTAAGAGCTGTTCTGGGTTGGAAGGCAAGCCATCAAACAATTGACGATTTTTAGTAAGTAAGTTTTTATATTTAAGTTAGCATGACCAATTTTTAGTTAATTTATTTGTTAGGACGTTTTGGCCATAAACCGTAGGATTAATTTAGTGTAAAATTTATAAGTTTTTTTCTTTATAAAGTATTTGGGAATTACTTATGTACATAAAATTATCAGAATTCAATATCAACCATTCAATCAAATTTCTAAATTAAAAGCAATGAATTTCCTAATGTAAGAGGTTCACGTTTATTGCTCTGTTGATTAAATAGTTTTTGTTTGCCGTTGATTAAGTGAATAGTTTTTTTATTTATTTTGATCATGAAAGTTGCATAAGTAGTCAAAAAGGCAAGAATTGATTAAAAGAAACAATTGTCCTCTTTGGGATGACAAGTCTCTCAAGGTTTTGCATGAACATTTGGACATTCTCGACTTGTCTGGCGCCCTTGGTAATTGTCATTCAGCCACGATATTTATGAAAGGTAAGTGCCAAATTTTTGTTGTATAATATATATTAATTTAGCCCTTTCTGCAAAATTTTAACCCTCTAAACGATCCACGACCTTCCGCTAGCTAATGCCGGTGACCTTCTTTAATTTTTGTTTTACAGGCCATCCCCATTTTATAATTTTAATAACAAAATATATACTTAGTAGCTTTTCTGCCTGTAACAATCATTACTCCTATGGTATAGGCTATTTGCCAAAAAAATTCATCAAAATTGGTGAAGTTCCATTATACTGCATTTTTACCTTTCATCTGATGTAACACAGATTTATTTTCCTGTCTGTTTAACTGAGTATATGTTAGTATTACCATAGAGTATATCAATTATTCTATGGTATTACCTACACTCATCTGAATCAAATCTTCAGGGAAAAAAACATTAGAAAATACTCCAGTGGCGTTTTTACTTTATCAGAAGTGGTGAAAGTATTATCATATATCTCTACAGGAAAAGCAAATGTGTTTTTGACCACTTACAATCAAGCCTCTTTACCTTAGTCTTTCTTGATGTTATCGATTTTCTTCAACTGATGTATTCTTTCTACAGGACTACATACATTTACTTCTATCACATTCTTTTTTGAATGAGACCTAGTTTTCAAAGGTGTGAAAGACAGTCAAGATTTTGATATGGAAAAATTACTTTCTTTTGTTGGTGTTTAGGAATAATTAAAATGGATTCTCCTTCTTTTGATCCATCATCAGTATATGATAATTGCTGCATTATTTCTTCCATTTCAAAAGATATAATATCTGAAATGGATGGTGCTTCAGAAGTATCACTATCCAACTCCATCATCGATTGGAATTGCTTTATAGGAACTTCTTTCTCATTTTCACCTTCATCGCTTATATCGGAACATGGAGGTGGTAGAAGAGCCATAAGCTTATCTATGCGTGTAAATGCCACATTGATGCAATTTTTCTGAATGAAAAATGTAGCCAATGATCTCAACGAAACTGAAAAAAAGGAAATATTTTTATGATTTGAACAAGCCTCTGATAATTTAGGGAAGTCTAATGGCAATGTATACAATAGGATATACACGTATAAACTTGTATTAATGAGAAACTGGCAATGTGCACCATGACGTGTGCGTGTGTGTGTGTGCGCGCAAGCGTGTGCATGCGTGCACGCATGTGTGTGTGCATGCATGCGTGCAGGTGTCTGTCTGTGTGTGCGTGCATGTGTGTGTATATGTGTTATTATTATTATTTTATTTAAAACTGTACATTTGCAATATCTTATCATTATAACATTCTACATTATATACAGAGTACGCCTAGAAAATAATAATTATATTAAATATATTTAAAGAATTATATAGTTAACTGTAATATTAACTGCCTCTGGTAATTTGGTTTTGGTGTACGTTAGTTAAGTATCGATGAGAAAACCAAAGTATCTCCATTGGTTATGCAGAGTGCTCCGTTTGTACACCATTTTTACTGAAAGGAATCAGAGTCATTCTTTGCTTGGTACCATAAAAACTCTCGTGTTATTCGTGACTTTATCCGACTTTTGTATATTTCCAGAAACATCACCTGTTTTTGTTGCTTGTAGTAATCTATAATAGCCCAATAAATAGTGCTTTTGGGTAGTGTAATTGTGTAATTTGCTAACGGTGCCACTGCCATACTTTTATGAAATCCGCAGTACAGGTCCTTTATGTATATTTTCTTTTGTTTTTATAGATTACATACTATATTTCTTACAAGATTCCAAATGTTCTTGGTTGCTATGCAGATATAAAATTTATGGTATTTTCGCTATAGTAAAAGCAATCGATCCTGGAAGAAGAATTCGGCGTGATATATGTATATCCATCTTTTGCTGGGTTGAAGTATCTCCAGTTGTATATTTGGATGTTATCTATCAAATAACGTAACCTATTTGCTACTTTGGGACGATTTTCAACGGAGTTTAATCTATCTAGTTGCCATTCTGTTGTGCAATTAAAATTGCCTTCTATAATTAATCGCAAATCACTGTTTACTTTTAATTTAACTAGATGTGCTTCTAGAGTTTCATAAATTTTAATTGCCATTTGTGTGTCATAGGGACAGTATATGGTTATTATATTCCAAAGAATGTTATTAATTGATAACGTTACATGTTGAAGATAGGACTCTATTAGAATTTCGTGACTTATTAGATCTGCAATAGTATTGTTTCTTAATAGTATCGTTGTACCAGAGTAGTTTTTTGAGAATGGATTGATAATGGCGTTGTATTGTGGGAGTATTTTAAAAGGAGATTGGCCATTTATGTTGGTTTCTTGTAGCAGTACTATATTCTTTAAGTTGGAAAGCTTTGAGTTCGCCCCTTATGCTTTTACAATTTAATGTTAATAGTTTTAAAGTGTCCTTAGTGTATTAGTAAATAAGATAAACTTAAAATGTGTTAGTATGTGCTGTGAGTGTTATTTAAGCTCTCCACTGAATTTGTGGGTGAGATAGATTGTTGGGACGCGCTAATGGATAGTACCGACGATGTTAGATTGTGTCCATCTATCATTAGGTTCTTTTTAATCGCTACTTCTAACCTTTTGCAACGGTCCATTAGTACTCTGCCTTTTGAATATGTTGCAACTTGCTTTAATAAGAATAATAATTGCTCTATGTCATCTGAATAACGTTGTGGTGCGATTGCTAATGGTTTGTCGCTTCCTTTTACTTCTTTTAAGAAATCGGTAAATAGGGTGAAATCTAGGGTGTACTATTCTTACATTTACGTGTCGTTCTTATATTACCGTCGACGCGGTATACGCGACACAACGGCAGTTGGTAACGCTAATCTATAATATGGAAATTAGTGCGCCCATCTGTCAATGACGTCACACAATATGCAAATTATTACACGTAATGACTAAATATTCAAAATTCATAAAAGGTATTATAAAAAACAGCGTACTCACATGAATAGGTACCGCTTCCTACAGAATCACTCCCTTCAGGGTTGCTCGTGACTTCCTTCAGGATAATTTCAAGATGGCGGCTGCGACTTCCATCAGGATTGCTCCGGCTAGCGACGGCGGGGGCTCCCTTACGGATTATTTAAAGATGGATCTCATGCGTGGACTGCGGTTCGGCCAGGTTGCTTCAAATTTATATCTTCTTCCTGTATGTAGCGGGAACGATAAGGAACGGGTTTACAGGGACGATAATCAAATAAGGAAAGGAAATCTACATAATAAAGATAAAGATACGATACGATACCTCAACCAAACCACTCTTCTGGATGTTCCAAGGCAAAAGGCCACGTTTCAGCGTCTTTGGGAAACTCTCCACCTTTTTCCCCCCATACGCGTTAACGCGAATCTCCGCGCAACGCACTTCTGACGTGACGGAAATACACGCGCCACAAGTCTTTAAAATTTATGGCGCGAAGCTCCCGCACATCAAAACTAAACTAAAAAATGTCTAGTGCCAAATTTTGGCACGTAACACTATGAGTTAGACCATATACGTAACAGTTCGTCATAGGAGTCTATTGTTCAGTTGAGTACTCAATTTTAACCTTTTTTTGGGCCTGCTTTGAGTCCCTAGTGACAGTTTTAAATGGCTGATCTGTAGGTTTGCTATTATGTAATAATTAATGGATCAACATTATTAACTGCATCGACTAGGTCGCTAAGTGGTAGGTGGATGGGAACGTTAGGTTCCTGGCCCTCCTCGTTGTGGTTGTTTTGTATTAAATTTTTTTGAAGATTCTACGGAAGGCGCAAGTGGCCTTTTTTGACTTCGGCTTCCGTCAAGTTCGGTATCAACTTGGTTATCGATATTGGGGTTAGGACTGGATGAGGATATGTGCCCCAATGATTTACACGTGAAGCATCTAACTTGATCGTCCGAAATAAAAATATGATACTCCTCGTCTTCATGTGAAACGATTGAAGAATATGGTACATTTTCGTGTTCGGCGTCTATCACGTATACTTGGCGGCGAAAACTCATAACATGTTTAAATTCATTTAAACCTATTCCAGCTCCAATAAAGGATATAGGAGATAGCAGTTTTATACTTTGGTGCTTTAAGGCACACTCAATTACTGTATGTGGTATAAAAGGGGGTACATCGTAAAGGGGTTATTAGTTTTCTAACAGGCACATAAATACTACCTATGTCGATCCCACCGTGAGTAATTACGAAATTCGAGGCTCGTTCTTTATTAGATAAGTAAATACATACTCTGTTATTCGACATTCTTGAAGCGAACAATATGTTTTTAGCGATAATTAACTTTCCAACAGCGATTACATAATCTCTCATTTTACTTCCATCAATTGCTGGAAATACGACTGCTTGATCTTTCTTCGGAAAAATGCTCGTTTTAATAGCATCTGAAAAGGATTTACTGTGATCGATATGGCTTGTACTTTTAACAGCAGAAGCGTTATGCGTTCTTTGTACTTCACTGCTTGGCGTACTGTTATCGCAATCAGAGCGTCTGCGTGCAGAGGCTTTGATAGGTAAGGAATTATGCTCCATATGAAAGGAACATTAACAGTATAGAAAAATAGACATTGGATATATGATAAAACCGGAGTTTGAATAACAACAGGTGTATGAACTAGCACACAGCTGGTGCGGCTTTGCTATCTTTGTAGCAATTTCTAATACAATAGCGTAAAATTAATAGGAAATTATGCGTTATTTTTCAGTATATAGAAATTAAATAAAAGTTTTTAACTACGAACCACTTACGTTTTGCATATTGTCAAGTTCACATAATTAATTAGCACTTATATAACTAATTAAAATATGCTTTAAACTATTGAATTTAAACACTTGATTACGAGTGAGGAAACCACGTCCGTTCACTTCGAATACTTACGCGCGCGCGTTTGTGTGTGTGTGTGCGTGCACGAGTTCGTGTGTGTGTAAATGCATGTGTACATGCACAACTTTGATTATTCTAAATTAGACCACTTTGTACCATGTGGAGGAAATCCTTAAAAATTTGGGTTTTGAAGATGCCTTTACTATGGATACTATACAGTATATTCATATTAAAAAGTACCACTAAATATTTCAACTTAAAGACCTCGAATTGAAATGGGGTTTTCAGCAGACAAAAGGAAATATTGAAATACACATCTTTGAGGAAATTTCAACATTTTAATTCTTTTGGTACGTGCATGTGCAATTTAACTTACTTTTTTTTAATGTCAACCCTAACTTTTTCCTACAGATTTCAATAGATTATCTTTTTAAAACAATTTTTGTATAGGAAGTTTTTCCCACTAACTAATCCAATCACACACTAATTCCCCAAACTGTTTGAAAATTAGTTTCTAGGGACCAATGCCGATTTGCATTATCCCTAATCTGTGGTTTTGTTTATTCATTACACCATTATTTGTAAATTTTGACTCATCAGTCCAAAGAATACGATTATTAAATAAAAAATTATCGATTTTGAGTTGAACATTACACCATACCAAAAATTCCAATCTACTTTCAGAATCTCCAATGTGTAAATGTTGAACATAATCAGTTTTATACGGTTGAATTTTGTATTTTTCAATATTTTGTGTACTGCACAAACTGATAAACCAATTCTCGAAATGCATGTCTAATTGATGAACATAGGCTTTCGCGTATGTAAGCCATTACCTGTAATTCAGTGTCTTCGATTATTTGGTCTAGGTCGCGATGGTTCATTTTGATTACCAGGAAATGCTCCACGTTCATTTAATTAACCCACCTGAAAATCTATGAACATAGTTGTGAGGTGGGTGAAACCAAGGTATATTCTTTGGTGAAACCTATCTGGATACCAATCGGCGTATACTCGAGCAGCCTGTCGAGAACCACAGTGACATTCACCATAAATCAAGATATGTTCAATTTTTTCACTGTTATCCATTTCAATAAATTATTATTAGTAAAAATGTACAAATAACGTAAAAACAATTTAAGAACAAATGTGACACAGAGGCAAAAGACATAATCAAACATGAATGTTGAGCAAATCACATTTGTAGTTGCGATTTGAAACAACCAATAACATTAGTTTATCGTATCAGATAGTCGATTAGTAATAGTATCGACAAGTGGCTCGCATGAATACAATTTAAAGTAAATTATGAACAAAAATAGGAATTTGTGTATGCCTTATCTGTAAAACAAATTGTAATTTAATAATATCAAAGATATTTTGAATTTAAGCTAAACAAATTCATTAAAAACAGATTATTGAGAAATTCAAACTAATTACTCTAATTTTGTCAATTTTGTAATTAAAAAAAACTTTTTTACAAAAATTGGTTTTAAAAAAATAAAAAATTGAGGTTACTATTTAAAAAAAAGTAAGTCATATTGCACATGCATGCACTGAAAGAGTTAAAATGTTGAAATTTCCTCAAAATGTGTATTGCGTTGCGCCCCCTTCACCTCCAGGAAACCACATTTCAATCCGAGGTCATCAAGCTGAAATATTTAGTGGTACTTCTTAGCATGAACACACTGTATATATCCTCGGTGGCTCCATGGCGTAGTGGTATGTGTGTGACCACTACGCTCAAGGTCCCGGGTTCGAATCCTGACACGGTCCGCTTAAAAAAGTTTGGCGAGCATTTTTCACAAAAATACACCCTCGTTCGGATGAGAGGTAAAATGGAGGTCCCGTGTGTGAGTGTTGTCACGCACGTTAAAGATCCCTACCTTGCTTGGAACAGCAAGGGTTCGGCAAAATTCCAAATTTTCCAGGTAAAAAAAAACTTGCTTCCTGGCCAATGTAGTACCTTCGGGTGGAGCATTGGAAAATCACATGTAATGTATATATCCTCATGTTCCATGCTTAATTTGCGATTCAGAATTATTTGATTTGACTCATATGCCAATATACAGAAGTTAGCAAGCTTATTGTGATAATTTTAAAGTTTAGGATTGTAGGGTGGATCGAGCGGCAGAATAAATAAAACTAAAGTACTAATTGTCAGATTTAATAACCGAATAATAAACAAAATAAAAATAAGTATTGGTGACGAGCATAAAACGGTTGCTTTCCATCACCGGACATTCGCAGTCATAATCACAGACCAATAATACAAGAGATGCGTCACTTAGTGATGGGACTCGAGTCGCAAATTAATAGAGTGACTCGAGTGACAACACTACTCGTGTGAATCGAGTCAAGTGACTGTGCAACTCGAGTCGACTTGAAACTCGAATCAACTCGTGCAACTGGAGTCAACTCGCAACTCGAGTCCCCTTGTAACTCGAACCGATTTGCAACTCGAGTTTATAATCGACTATCGAGTTATGATTTTTTCAATTCTTAAGTTAAGTTGGGTGGGTTTTCCACTCAACTTGAATTTTTAACACTCAAAGTTCGTGAATTTAGCGTGTTGTCCCAATTGATCTTCTTTCTGTGGTTTGGTCCGAATGAAAGTGAATCATATCTCGGAAAGATACAATTTTCCCTTTTCTTTTACCGATATTTTATATACAGAACGTTATTGTTATTATTATTATTTTAGTCTGTGAGAAAGTGTATAGAACTTAAAGGGTGTCCCGAACTCAAAAGTGATGGAATTGATAGTACTTCATTCACTAACTGCGGCTGCACCTATACAAACAGAATGTGTATTTATTTATTACACATTACTGCGTTTTTCATAATAAAAAAGATATTCTATATTAAATATTATATACTGTAGCGGGCTACTACTACCGCGTTTCTTTAATTTAAAACAAGTAATAACAAACGTCTTTATTACTTACTGTTCACAAGTCTAATTAACAGTATATGCCTTATTTATAGATGTTTTCAGTCCACTTAACAATGAAGCACTACTACACTAATGAATTGACAAGCACTAATATCTTCTTAAACTAACTTCTCTACCATAGGTCCACTAACACAACTATTTGTTTATGCACTTCTATTTATTTATGTATACTACAACAAGCTGCATGTACATTAGACACAGCATATCACGTTTATATATACTTCTAAAGCTCCAAACTACTATTACTTTACACGATATAATTTATATTAGACATTCAAGAATAGACTAACTCTTGCATTCATTAGCGGTCTTATATATACTCTGGATTACAAGGATGACTCATGCTCCCGTAATTTCTAGAACAATTCTGGAATCCTTGAGAATACGCCGTGCCTCGAGCGTTTGTATGTAATTGATTGCTGAAAGAATTCTCGTATCCTGAAAGGTATGCAGAGTCTACAGCGCTTGTGTGTTTGATGGGTTGCCTAGTAGTAGCTCGCAACACTGCCCCCTCTTTAAAACCGTTACGTCTCGTAACTGTAGATACATTTTGGCGCCAATTCGATGACTGATTACGGTATCGGCAGCTATCTCCTCTGGTGCATCCACCACGTCGTTGGAAATAACAGTCAACACTCTTTTCTTGGTCTTGGTAGGCAACCGGTTGAAAACAACAAACAAGGACCTGGACGTTGGTTCCCTGGAAAACTACTTCTAGCATATTTCGGACTATCCTCCAATCTAAGTGATCCAGTCCACAGCCCAACTTGGGCATCGCTAGTCTTGTTACTCCATTCTCCATCATCTGCGCCTTAAGATTTAGCAAAGCCTCCCATAGATGTCCATAACTAGGTCTTTGCCATGAAGAATTTTTGGTGACCAGATAGTAAACATAACGATTTTTATCTTGAAGAACCAAAGCTTTTCCTACAGTTGGCTGCTGTTGTACTAATTCATCCACACATCCAAACTTTTTCTTAAAAACAACAGCTATTCCCCTTGACATTGCCAAATCTTGAGCTACGCAATGTGCAAGGAATACTCTTCTGGTGCTCTAAACAGATCTTGCTGTTTTCAACAACAACGCCAAATCTCGCTTTAGCGGAACCACCATACGCCGCCATAAAGCTCTCAAAATCTACATTTGGCTCATGATTAATAACTTGCCGAACACCATTATCATTATTCGAGTCTTCCTGGTTGTTGCCAGCGTAGGATGTTAAACGGTCAAAGTGTACCACTTTCGGTTTACCACGAGGGGATCTTCTGATCCGGTACACTACATCATTAATCCTTTTTAACACTTCGTACGGCCCTTCCCATTGTCTTTGTAGTTTTGGCGACAATCCACGTTTTCTTTGTGGATTATACAACCACACCAAATCTCCAGGTTGATAACCACCTTCTTGTGCTCTCGTGTCATATTGTGATTTCATTCGATCGCTTGCTGCCTGTATATTCTTTCGGACGTTTTCGTGAATACTATTTGATCTTTCACGAAGCTTACTAACGTAATCTTCACCTGCGATCTCTTCTCCAGGTTTAAATCCAAACCGAAGATCACATGGTAGCCGCAATTCACGTCCTAGCATTACGCAAGCGGGCGAGTACCCTGTGCTGTCATGTACCGAAGATCGGTACGCCAGTAGGAACAAATGTAGATATTGGTCCCAGTCTCGTTGATGTTCAGAGACAACTTTGGCCAGGTACTTCCCTAACGTCCTGTTCATTCTTTCAACCATTCCATCCGATTGGGGATGAAGTGGCGTGGTTCTAGTCTTCCTGATTCCAAGATGCTTGCAGACATTTTGAAACAATGCTGATTCGAAGTTCCGACCTTGATCGGAGTGTAATTCCAACGGAACTCCAAAGCGACAAAACAACTCCTTCACTAGTACATCTGCAACCGTCTCGGCTTCTTGGTTAGGTATAGCATATGCCTCCGGCCATTTGGTAAAATAATCCATTGCAACCAAGATGTATTTATTTCCCTTCTCTGATTCCGGAAACGGACCAGCTATATCAATGGCTACCCTCTCAAAAGGATTCCCCACGTTATACTGTCTCATTGGGGCTTTCCGTTTTGAGACCGGGCCATTTGCAGAGGCACACAATTCACATTTCCGGCACCACTCCTTCACATCTTCTTTGCAGTTCACCCAATAGAATCTTTCTCTCACTCTTTCGAGAGTTCTTTTCACGCCAAAGTGCCCTCCGGAAATACCGTCGTGCAAGTGCTGCAACACTTCCGGCACTCTGCTTCTCGGCACTATCACTTGAAGTCTCTCAGTGCCATCTTCAAATTCCAGGCGTCGTTTCAAGATTCTATTATCCATCATCAAGGAGTCCCACTGTGCCCAGTATGCCTTCAAGCTCCTACTTAAAATACTAATTTCTTCCCAAGCTGGTCGTTGTCCTCTATTTTTCCACTCAATAATTCGTCCCAATTCGGCGTCATTCTCCTGGTCTTCTCGCATTCTTTCGGGTTGCCAAGTATCATCGGTTACCGTCATTCTATGGATGACACTTATTTTCTCTTCCATCTTGGAGCAATGATTGCAGTCCACCGGACAAGGTCTCCTTGATAGAGCGTCAGCATTCCGATGGCTAGTTCCTACACGATGTTCTGTATCAAAGTCATATTCCTGCAGCCGCTCTATCCACCTTGCCACTTGCCCTTCAGGATTTCGAAACTGCAATAACCATTTCAGTGCAGCATGGTCTGTTCTCAACAGGAATTTACGGCCGTATAAGTACTTATAAAAGTGCTCTACGGATTTGACGACGGCCAACAGCTCCTTCTTGTCACACAATAGTTCCTTTCTGGCCGCGACAAGACCTTGCTGAAATACCCAATAACTTTTTCTTGTCCGTCCTGCACTTGAGAAAGAACGCCTCCTATAGCTGTGTTACTGGCATCGGTATCCAACACAAATTTCCTCCATCCGTGGATAACTCAAAATTGGTGCTGTAACCAGTAGCCGTTTCAGTTGTTCAAATGCACTGTGACAGTCGTCATTCCAATCATATTCTTGTCCATCTTCGGTTAATTTCGTTAACGGTTTGGCAATGTTTGCAAACCCAAGTATAAAACGTCGGTAATATGTGCACAATCCTAGAAAACTGCGTAGTTGGTGTATATCTGCTGGTGTAGGCCACTCTTGTACCGTTTTTATTTTGTCAGGGTCAGCTTTTATTCCGGTCTCTGAAACGACATGTCCTAGGTATTTCACCTCTTTTCCAAATAGGTGACATTTCTTGGGGCTCAATGTAAGGTTTGCCCGCGTAATCTTTGGAATATCTCCTCTAGGTTCTTAAGGTGTTCTTCAAAAGACCGGCCTAACACTATCACGTCGTCCAGGTACACCAGACAAGTCTTCCAAGACAGTCCACGCAGTATCGACTCCATCAATCGTTCAAAAGTAGCAGGGCATTGCATAATCCAAATGGCATGACCTTGAACTGCCATAATCCAGTTCCAATTGTAAAGGCAGTCTTTTCTTTATCGTTTGGCTCCAAGCCTACCTGCCAGTATCCGCTTTTCAAGTCCAAGGTCGAAAACCATTTAGATCCGGAAAGAGTATCTAAGGTGTCATCAATTCTGGGCAAAGGATAGCTGTCTTTCTTTGTTACATTGTTAAGCCGCCGGTAGTCTACACAAAACCTTGTCGACCCGTCCTTTTTCTTGACAAGCACTACCGGGGATGCCCATGGACTATTCGAGGGTTCAATCACTCCCTGTTCTTCCATATCGGTGATAATTTGCTCAGCTTCCTTACGTTTTGCCAAAGGAAGCCGCCTGGGTGTTGTCTTATCGGTTGCGCATCTCCAGTATTGATCTTGTGTTGCACAACATTCGTCCTTCCTTCTCACTATCATCCAGTGCAAACACACCTCGATATCGTCCGACCAGTTCTTTTACCTTGCCCAGTTGGTCGCCATTTAATCCTTGACACGAGGGTATCAACATATCCAGCAATTTCTGTGAGCAACCGTTGGTTGGTTTATTTTTCGTGTCGTCCATACAACGTTTAATATGACATACTGGAATGCAACTTCCCACAATCATGCCTTTCTTCAGGGTCACTGTATGAGGGTTAATGTTCAGCACCCTTACTGGTACCATATTTCGAGACTTTACCAGCGTTCTTCCAATCAGAAGTCCCTCCTGACCCATTCCCGATTCAGTTGCTTCCATCATGCATACTTGTCCTTCCCGGAGCGTACCATCCGGGCGTCCCATTACTATCATTTCCGCCTTCTCGGGTATTTTCATATCGCAAATCATTCGTACTTGCATCGTCTGGTTACTCCTACCTTGAAATGGAATCTCATCATCATCTATCCGAAGCACATTTTCTTTCATGTTTACATGAAACCCATATTCTCTCATGAGATCCATTCCCAAGATCACTTCTTCTGTAATTTCAGCCACCAACACTCGATGATTAATTAATTTGTCCCCAATTGTCAACATAACGGCAGTCTCTCCATGAGTACCAATCTTCTCACCATTTGCCGTTCGGAGACACACCGATACAGGTAGCACTTTTCCACGACCAACCAAATCTGGTCTCACAATAGTTCTTGTCGCTCCTGTATCCACAAGTAATCGGACAACCCTACCATTAATTCTACCATCGATATAAATGCTGTCCAGACTTTCCACCGACGATGCAGCACGGATGATAATCTCCGGGGCACTACGCTGTGCTGTCGAAAGTTCGCCCCTTACATGGACCAGCTTTGGCACAACCGGTTGTTTCTTTGGTTGAGTACAGCGTCTCTGCATATGGCCAACTTCACCGCAGCTCCAGCATCGTAGACGCCATCTCCGCGGTCGTAGTCTTTTCAGCCTTTCTGCCTTTCGCTTTTCAAACACACGGTTGATTATTTCATCTATGCTGTTCTGAGCTTGATCAGGTTCCTCTAAAGCAGACCGGTGACCCATCCTGTGTGATGTCTGCTTAGCTGCTTCAAATTCAAGCGCATGAGCCAGCGCGTCATCTAACATTTTGGCCGTGCTAATCTTAGCGCTTGCTGTATTTCGCCATCTTTAACGCCATCCACAAATGTTTGTACAGCCAGTTGTTCGAGGAAACTATCTGGTGCCGTTGGATATGCCAATCTAACTAATCTGGCGATGTCAGCTTCGAATTCTTGCAGGCTTTCACTTGTCTTTTGCAAGCGGTTCTTAACTTGTGCGTGGTAAACCTGTTGAAGGTGGGCATCTCCATATCTCATCTCAAGCTTTGATGTTAAGAGGCCGTAATCATTCTGCTGGTGATCGGGAATTGTTTGTAAGATGTTAAGAGCCTCCCCCCGTAGGGCCACTATTAAGGAGATAGCCTTCTCTGTGTTGCACCAACCGTTGGCTATTGCAGCAGCTTCAAATTGTTTCAAATATGTGGGCCAGGGTGTTTTGCCATCGAATGTGGGTGGTTTCACTTTAAATTTAGACGGTATGGACTCGCTTCTTTCCATGGTTCTTATTTCTGGAATGTTCTGATTAACAACTTGGCTTGGTAATTCAAGTGGCCGCGTTGTTAGTGAAATCACCTGTTCTTGCAGCCTCATCATATCTTCTTCCATTTTTACCAATTTACAGTCCAACTTTTGCTCAACTGTTTTACCTGTACAGTGACATCTTCTTTCAATGCAATGGAGCTTGCTATTAATCTTTGTTCTAACGTGGCCGTCTTTTCATTCAACTCTTCCATTTTCATCGCGTTTTCACTAAACCGTTCTTCTATTTTCTTAGCATTTTCAGTTAACCTTTCGGTAAGGTTTGATTCCAGTTCAACTGACCTCACTAAATTTTCACCGAGTGTCACTTCCAGTTTAGCCGACCTCTCCTCCATTTTCTCAGCATTTTCGTTTAACTTTTCTTCTATACCGGATTTAAAATCCTTAAGGAAATTCATTAAACTTTCTGCCTCCATTTTACTTCGATTTCTTGTAACTGGCATATACAAACTACTTAAATGTCTTTAGACTTGTGTTTTAAATTAATCACTATATACCCCACAAATGCCTGACACCAGTGTAGCGGGCTACTACTACCGCGTTTCTTTAATTTAAAACAAGTAATAACAAACGTCTTTATTACTTACTGTTCACAAGTCTAATTAACAGTATATGCCTTATTTATAGATGTTTTCAGTCCACTTAACAATGAAGCACTACTACACTAATGAATTGACAAGCACTAATATCTTCTTAAACTAACTTCTCTACCATAGGTCCACTAATACAACTATTTGTTTATGCACTTCTATTTATTTATGTATACTACAACAAGCTGCATGTACATTAGACACAGCATATCACGTTTATATATACTTCTAAAGCTCCAAACTACTATTACTTTACACGATATAATTTATATTAGACATTCAAGAATAGACTAACTCTTGCATTCATTAGCGGTCTTATATATACCAAAGAATATTAACTATAGAATTCTATAGTTAATATTCTTTGTATATACTCTGGATTACAAGGATGACTCATGCTCCCGTAATTTCTAGAACAATTCTGGAATCCTTGAGAATACGCCGTGCCTCGAGCGTTTGTATGTAATTGATTGCTGAAAGAATTCTCGTATCCTGAAAGGTATGCAGAGTCTACAGCGCTTGTGTGTTTGATGGGTTGCCTAGTAGTAGCTCGCAACAATACGTATAAAGCAATAAAAGACACGGCGCTGCCACGCTGTGACCGAGTTTTAGCGTTGATTGAATACTTCAATCAACGGTTTTAGTATCAACTCAAATAAGAGAGAATTTATATTTGCGTCACTCGAGTAAATAAATTGACTCGAGTAAAAAATATTGGCTCGAGTCCCATTTCTAGGCTTTTTAACTCGAGTTCAATATCGAACCGAGTTTTAACTCGACTCGAATTTCTACTCGAGTCAAATAGAAATTACAATCGAGTTACTTGAGTACAAAAAATCGACTCGAGTCCCATCACTAGCGTCACTGTAAGTAAACAATTACAATTAAGTTTAGCGCCACCATGCAGATTGAAGCTTAACTAGTAATGAGCGCCATCTGGTGGAAAATATGCCACTAAATGCGTATTTAGCAGGAATTTCAAATGTATTGCTTGGAAATGTATACAAATTAGGTATAGGCAAATCACTTTAAGAAGAACCCAACGTCATCATGCGCACAAAGCAAAAATTGGTTAGGAACAGTTCATTATGTGTAATTAGGGATGGCAGTATTCAGGTTTTAGTGGCGTAGAGTTTTATGATCAACCAATCGGAAATTACCTTGTAAAAGTTTTAGATTTCATTACTATTTATTTTTACTTGATTAACAGACGGACAGTTTTAAACCGCCATCTAACTAATATAAAATATCTTGTATATAACAATTAACATTAATAAAACAATAAGTTACTCAACAGATGTGTTTGCAGAACACTAGAATGAGATAGAAACCACTTAAGTAGGCCATGGTATTCAATCATTTGCTTTATCGGATTTTACAAAATAATCTTGCTATAGCAGTATTTTTTAGGGATATTGATGCACACAACTCATATGGCGATATTATATTAAAAATTTTAAATTATAATTTAATTGGTTGTTTATTTTTTCAACGAACTTCGTTCGTTTATGAAATCGATTTGTCGTCCGTCTGTCTGTCCGTCTGTCCGTCCGAGGCCTTTCTAATGGTCGGACATCAATCTGTGATACATCAATCGATTCAGCTCGGTGTCCTGAGCTTAAGTTTTGATGTCAGTTGAAATCGGGCCACGGGGACGCCGTGCCCCCGCGATATTCCGTCGGGAAAATTAAAATTTCAAATAGGTCCAAAATTAATGTGCGATACATATTTGGACTCCCCTAACATAGCTGAGTCGAAATATGGTACCCCCCACAAAATCTGACCACGGATACCCGACCCCCCCGGGAAATTAATTTTTATTTTATCTGAATACTTATAATTATTACAACATAATAATTTTAATTTCTTTAAATTGTTTTAAAGTAAGTCTACATTTGGAAGTTCGTTGCGACAATGCCTTGCATTTTCAACTTGTTACTATTTAACGCCATATCTTCCGTTTATACTGTAATAACTCAACTACGCCACTGTTATTACATTTCTGCGCAATCTGGCATATGACGTTGGGTTCTTCTTAAAGCGATTTGCCTATAAATATAAAATGTAATATCATATTGTAATTCATTGAACACTGCTGATAAGTACTAGACTTGTTTAGGTTAAATACTCACTTTGTTCAATGTATTACATATCTGTACTACATTTTATATTTTGCTAACTGTATATTCAAAATTGTTATAAGAAAGATCTATCAAATCACCTATCATTCCATTCATTAAAGGACGAGCGTCTCGCGCTACATCTGATCTCGGCTGCCGTCAAGGCCATAGCTTCCTTGTTTTCATTACGTTGTCATGTGCCTGGATAGTTATGTTATGTTTGTTGGTGGTTTTAATTTAATAATTCTAATTCTGTAAATGAACAAGTGGAAACCATATTTTCATTACATTATAGAAAAAATTAAACCACTTATTGTATAAGATTGGATCTCACAGAAAGGAAAATAATTCTTGGGGCATATAAACAAGGATTTATTAGTAACTGAAGGCTAATAAGTCATTTATACATAATATATTTGGTAAAGTCCTCACAAGTGTAATTTTATTTGCTGAGAGTGCCATCAAAGTTTTGATGTTTAATCTTCACCATGTAAACAAGTTTCACAATTGTCAACTGAAAACTATGATGACCTTAGCGGCAGCCAAGATCAGATGTGGCGCGAGACGCTCGTATTAAAAGGGGTAGATAATCCTGTGGCTTCCTTAAGAAAGATTTATGCTTTTATGTTAAAATGTAATCAAATCAATACAAATTTAAGTTTCACAAGTATATATTTAAATTTAAATATTGGTAAAATAAAAATATAAAGATGCTTATTACAAACTACATACGTATTTCGACAAATATCCTCTAGAACAAAATGAGCATGGCAAACTCGTAAATTTTTGTAGACCCATGCAGGATCCATTTTTTTCGGAGAAGTTCCAATTAAATCCATCCACTGGCAATAAACATACAAAAATTTCTTTGGATTGGGAAATCTATGGCGAATTGCATCCCTGTTTTCGCAATAGAAAACTGCACACTTTCTAAACTGTAATATTATAATAATTTTCGTCTGAAATTACTGCTACTGTACCAAAAATAGATACGGAATTGAAACAAACGTTGGTCGGCGTGGTCATTGTCATTTTGTGAGACGCGCAGCGCGCGCAGCTCATTTTGTTTGACAGTTACATATATGTGTAAAATTTTCAATTTTTACTCAGTTTCAATGCCGCTGGTGGCGCCAAAAACTTTAGTTTAAAATTGCCTATAGGGTGCCTACCCCCTGGTCATAATGATGCTGGTTGCGTGCGCAGTCCCTCTTCTGCTCTCACTTGTCAAAAGATCCAATCATAAGGTAGGAGCCTGGCGGAAACTAAATAATAGCTTACAGTTGGTGCTTGGCGGGAAATTTAAATAATACCCTACAGGATAATTCGTCTAATGTTTTTGAAACGAATCGCCTTAAAGTCTATCATATATTGAAGGTACTTTGTTATATATCAGTGTACGTAAAACTTCTTAGTAGTTGGTACTTGTTTATTTTTATAAGATATGAATCTTGCTAAAAATAAAGTACATTATTTTGAATAATTTTATGTAACGATGTAAAAATGTATTATTCAGCGTATGGGTATTTGGATTATATACATAAACATAAAAGTTTTAGCAATAGTATTGTTACGAACTATTAGGCAACCCGTCAAACACGCAGGTTGCATAACCGAAGTGTATTCTACAGAAGTCTAGAACATTCGAGCAAACACCACAATATGAATCACCTATTTAATTTAAGGTATTTATAAGATCGGTGATGAGTGTACATCAGTTACTCTATATCCAAATGTCGTATATAAATCATATCGTGTATAGTTAGTTGGTCATTACGTTTTGAAAGTCCTATAGTAAATATAAATTTGTATTATGTGAACGTGAATATTATACCGCCAGCTTGCACATAAATAGACAAAAAGGTAGTAAATAAATAATAGTGTTATTGTTGTTAAGAAGACTTATGGTTAAGGATTTAGTTTAAGAAGATATTAATGCTTGCAAATAGCATTAGTGTGATAGTACTTCATTGTTAATTGGACTGAAAACGTCTATAAATAAGGCATATACTGTTAATTAAACTTGTGAATAGTGAATAATAAAAACTTTTGTTATTACTTGTTCTAAATTGGTGAACGCGTTAATAGTAGCCCGCTACAGTATATAATCAGTTTTAATAAAAATTGGGTGAGTAGTATCAAAAGTATTAAGATCTTTTTGCATAAAAACATGTAAATGAGGGTGAAAAGGAAAAAAATGAGTCATTGAACATCTGTCGCTTAAAACTTTCTGCTTAAGTTATTCTACGAAGCTGGGTAACAATATCCACATTTACATATGAAACCAATCTTGTACCTCGTTTCGTTACTAGATTACTACTAATTCTTTGTGTGACGAAACCCGAATTAAAATTTAGATTTGTAAGATTTTCCAATTGTCATCTATCACCAGTCCTGGTGGCATACTTGGAAGACGCATCAGCCGCGAAAGCTGAAAATAAAGGTTCGAATTCTGTCTGGGACATTTTCCATCTTTCAATTAATAGCTCAATTTAAAATGATCATTTGGACTTTGCATAAATGTCTAAGTTATTATTTCATCTTATTCACCAAAATATGTTTTATTCGACTTTCGATAGTGGATTTTCACTATAGCATAAAGTCCCGTTACGGCAGAGAGTCTCCCTAATTCAATTCTAGTTATAAAATTAATTAAGGTATTTCATGATAATTTGCAAAATACTTTGTTTTACAATGCGTTCACTATTAACGCATAACTTTGTTTTTATCATTCAAATCATTAGCTATCACACTTCAAAGTATTTGAAATATGTCACCAATTTAAAAATTCTTTTTTTAACATAAACAAAACTTCGTTGTTAGTGTAAGTTTATAACGTGCGATGCACAAAAAACTTTGGTCACCCATGATATATTGGCTATATTCCGTTTTTAACTGACAGTATTGGCAGCAAATTATATCGTACTGAATTCGATTTATCGTGACCTGAACCTGAACTGCTGAAAAATTCAACTTATGACAGCATGAAAATATCATTAATTGTTACTGGATTCACTTAATGTAAATATACTCGATTCGTCGAATCAAAGCCAAGAAGACATAAATAGTAATTCAAGCAGCTTCTTAATGGTAATGCGTGTAAAAAAGATATAGCATGTTGTATTGCATTTTACAGTATTTTGATTTTTGCTATTGCAATGCGCTGTTGACAAACATAAGTGCTGTAGCTTCTTTGAAAGTGAAAAGAATAAAAACATAACCTCACAACCTTACAGAAACCATTTGTTTATTTTGTTTTAATTATGTCCACTGGAGATAAAAAAAAACGTTCCGCAAACATCAGTACTGGCAATATTGAACATTGTACCGATTTTAATTTACAGTGAACTGAGGTCTTTTCTTACGTTAAATTGTTTTGAACTGTATTCGTGAATATATTTGAACCAATTGCGTCCCCTGACGTCACTAATTTTGTTAATACGAGAACGTTTGTTACCTATATCAAAGTACACGAGCTGAATTTCTCTCGGTACAAACTCGTATCTCTCAATTTGAGCGTCATTTTGCTCTGAAATGTACCTGAAAACAAAAACTCCTCTTAACTTACTTTCAACTTCAATACTTATTTTATCCTTCTAGATTTTTACACTGCTTAAAATGCTGCTTCCTCAGGGATATACACCACGGCTACTCAGCGGCTAATATTTGAAGAAAAAAAATTCGACCACACAAAATTATTACAATTTATTCCGATAGAAAATTTAGTATAAAAGAAAATTCCTCCTATTATTATTGTTTCTCCCATAGATTACATAACAACCATCCTCACTTTAGAATAATTCCTTTTAAAACACATTTTCTAGATTTAATAATTATTGAAAGTAACTGGTCTAATAAGAGCTCATAGTATACCTTTTTGAACTTGTGCTAAACTTTATTGCACAGAAAAACAGCTAAAACCCATTTACCTTTTACATAAGCCGTTAATAACAAATATTTTATAATGCAAATTACGACCTCAACATATTTTTAAATAATTCATTATACGTATTAAATACTCAATTTCTTTGTCGATAGAATTCACCAAAATACACTCCCAAAAGCACAGAATGTCATAACACCAAATAATCACAAAAATAAATGTTTTTACAAAAATTCAGTTACCTGGAATGTAGTACAAACAGGTATCTGCCATTAAACCCTCGCTGACCTCTACGGCTGCACGTAGTGGAATCACCCCAACTTGTCTCACACCATTAGGGACAGCAATTATCTATCCAAATTTTTATTTCTCCAATCTACAATAACTCCAATCCTCCACACATAAGCTAAGTTCCATTTACATCCACTATTCCATTTTAATGCTCAACAAGCACCAGCCACCAAATTAGGAAAGTAATTTCTACTTGGAGAACATCATGCTTCGATTTTTTTAAATATATTTAAAACTTTAATTTCTACAGCACGCCAACTTGTGTACGTTGAAATCATTTCAAAAAAATATCAAAAACTCACTAGTCGCTTGACTCATGTACTAAAGTTGTTCGAAGTTTGAAAGAAATTTTTCAGAGAGCGACTCATCGTTTCCCGGTGGTTTATATAGACCTGCCCCTCACATTGCTTGTGGGAACTGCAGATCTCATGTCTGCTATTTCCTTATTCAATACAAAGTATTACTTCTTAGTAATCTTAATTCTAACAATAAGTTTCTTATAATCTATTGTGACCTGCACATGCAGTGTCATGTTAAGTCTGGAATACAAAGTATTCACAGTCGTTCTCATGTTTGGTTTATAAACTTCCACTAACCTTTTGTAATATGTACTTCAATTATACACTGTAACAATCTAACTTAAGATTTAATAATTCCATTTGATTACATATATATCGTAACTTGGGGGATATGTAACTCGCAGACTGCTTCAAAAACGTTAGGCTAGCATTTTTACAGAAATACGCCCTCGTTTAGATGAGAGGTAAATCGTATATCCCGGGTGTGTTGTCACGCACATTTAAATTTACTACCTTGCTTAGAATAGCAAGAATTCGGCAAAATTCAAAAATTTCCAGGTAAAAAAAAACTCCTTCCTGGTCAATGTAGAACATGTTGGTGGAACATTGGAAAGTCAAATGCGCCGGCTCCGTGGATCAGACAGGTTTACGTATGATTGCTGATCCCAATGTCCTGGGTTCGCTGCCCGACATGGGCCGCTGGAAAAATGTTAGACGAGCATTTTTAACAAAAATACGCCATCGTTCAAATGAGAGGTAAAATGTAGATCAGGTGTGTGAGTATTGTCACCCACTTTAGGGATCCATACCTTGTTTGGAATAGCAAAGGTTTGGCAAAATACAAAACTTCCATGGGTGGAGCATTGAGAATCAAATGTAGGGACTGTATTGTACATGAGCATTTTTGTAGTTAGTTTAGAGAGAATTTCGCAATATGCTTTTAAACCTATTAATTGAAATACGTAATACAAAGCCTACTGTAGTCACTTATTAATATTAATTCGTAATTTTCTGATAAATAGAACACTAGTGTAAAATTTTCATACTTAAAAATATAAAAATTGTAACGGGCATTTTTTATAGCGTAACATTTTACGCTCCCTTTCTGTTAGCGTACTTAAAAATACATCTTTTCTTTGGGATCGCTGTTTGTATAAAGTAAATACTTTCGAATCGTTTTCAGATTTGTATGCAATTTAACTCGTGTGTATTAATTAAAGATATATAAATTAAAGATTGATTCTCATTAATAAATAAATTCCCAAGGAGTGAAGGTTAAACAGCTTGTAATTAATTATAGATTGCATCGTTCTTGTCTGGCCGTCGTATAAATTGTGTTCTTTATGTTATTATCGAACTGGAGATAATAGTCGATAAGAGGTTATGGTAACAACGAGTTGATATAAACAGATTACAGTGAAGAGCTGTAGTTTGCTCTTCGTTCCTAGATATTAATTACGTTAAAAATATTGTTTCCGTGTTGCTTTACTAATTGTGTTTTTAGTTGAGTTTCTTTTGAAATAAAAGTTGTAGAACTTGTCGTGCGTTTTACGGAACATTGACTGAGTGATACGCGTTGCTTTACTAATTGTTTTTGTTGATCTTCTGTGGGAAAATAAAAAGTGGTAGAACTTGTTTTTACTCGACCGCACGTGCTTGTTTACGGAACATTTGACGGACGGTTTTATTGCTTACGCGTGTCGTACTAATTGTTTTTAGTTGTTTTTCTTGAGAGATAAATGTTTTAAGGAACATTTGACGAACTTGCTTTAGTGATACACGTGCTTTACCCGTTATGGTTCTTTTTAGTTGTTTTGTCTTTTGATATTAAAACGGTGTGTGCAATCTAGTTTCGCGGTCCTTTCCTTCTCAAAGTAGCGCATACTTTGGATTATTTAAATACAGTGATACTGTAGTTTCTGAATTTTCTAACAACAAAGAATCTAAAATAGATCATTACTTGCGCAAATTTCGTTATTTGCGAAATATAACAGATTACCGGCTTACAAAGGTATTGGTTGAAGTTTCTCACTGCTTTTTGGGATGTTTATGAAAACAATATACATTTGGTCCCAGTTGAAATTAAACTAGTGCTACAGAATATTTCGAAATTATTGTCTTAGGAAATAGAATTACCAAGAAATTTATTAAGGCTACATAGTTCCGACGCGTGATATTGTCTGCTGCTAACCCCAGTGAAATACGTAGGTGTGATTAGTGTAACGTGTGATAAGTTCCATCAACATTACATGTGATTTTCCAATGCTCCACCCGAAGGTACTACATTGGCCAGGAGGCGAGTTTTTTTTGCCTGAAAAATTTGGAATTTTGCCGAACCCTTGCTGTTCCAAGCAAGGTAGGGATCTTTAACGTGCGTGACAACACACACACGGGACCTCCATTTTACCTCTCATCCGAACGAGGGTGTATTTTTGTGAAAAATGCTCGCCTAACATTTTTCAAGCGGACCGTGTCGGGATTCGAACCCGGGACCTTGAGCGTAGTAAGTTCCATCAACACCCTCACAGTCAAGGGTGAAGTGCTTCGTTAGTGCAGGACATCGTTGAATCCCACACTTCAGTTGCAAGGAAGCGTTGCTGAAGGACTTTTGAAAGTTAAACTATTTCCTACTGGTTATTACTTTAAATATCTATTCGTTGCTTTACCATATCTTTGTCGTTCTGATACCTTTTACAATAGACTTGCATGCTATTTTAAAACATAGGAAAAAAAAGAAAGAAAGAAAAATCAATACTACTGAATTACTCATACCAATTGTGTCTGCTTTCTACGACCCCCCCCCCTACTCTCCGATTGAGCCCGGTCATTTCTTTGATCTTCTTTGTGTCACGCACGGCCACGAATTAACGTAACAGAATTTTTGGCGCCCAACGTGGACTCGATTTTTTTTTTGAGGGGCCCGATTTTTTTGATTTGCTGTCGATTTTTTTTGAGGGGCTCTTGATTTTCTAAATTTTTTTTCATAACCTTGATTTTTTGGCCTTGACTTTTTTTTTGGTGTATCGGTTCGATTTTCTTTTCTGCTTATATTGGCCGACTCTAATTTTTTTTGTGGTGTAGTCTTGAATCTTTTTCCTTCGCTATATAGAAATTCCTTGATTGTAATTTTTTTTTTGTGTGAATTATCAGAGTTGTGTTTTCGCTGGTAATTTGGTTCTGGAAAACACTGGCGCCCAAGTTTTCTGTACACCACCTTTTTTTTTCTTTTCTTGACGTCACTTTCGCTACCTCACTTAAATATAATCCTAATGTCCCCGATCTAGATCTGTTGTCCTTTTGGCGACGCAAACGCCACAAATTTCGTCCGTAATCCACTCGTCTCTCTACGTTATACGATTCCTTCAACTCATTAGCTTTATCTGTGATATTTGACATATTTCGTAGTATTGTGTGATGACTTTTATTTTTTTTCTTCTACTCTTTCCAGGTTTTCTTCCATTCCACATTCCTGTCTATTTTATTTCCTGATTGGTTTTCCTTGCGGTTAGTTGATGTACTGACTTCGATCACTCGTTGTATCTGCTCCTGTGGTAGTTGCTCTTTATGCCTACTTTCTGTCCTTTAGGAATCACGACTTAGTCGACTTTTGGGTCTATTAGCAGATTACTTTTCTTATCTGGTTGTATTATACGACTTTTTTTCTTCTTGGTACCACAGTTGAAGCCTTTCGTTACTTTTCCCAGTTTTCCGTTTGTCGTTCCCTAGCTTACTTGAGGCTTGACACTGGTGTCTCATGTTGGCTATTGCTGTTGGTTTCCTTCTTCGCTACTTTTCTTTTCTTTTGGTTTCTGCGCGCGCGAAATCAATTTCTTGAGGTTGGAAACTGTGCTGTTTCTTTTCTAAAGAGACATCCGTCCTTTGACGACTTTGGCAGCGTTTATGCCTTTACACCTTGGTCCTCTCCGATTGCTACTGCTTACCTATCTTTCCCTGTGGATTTCTTTACTCTTAGTTTTGTCCGACATTTTGATCCTGAACCTCCGGATCCTAAAGGGCTCCCTACGGCCGATTCTATTTTGACCCCTACGTGTCGCTATCCTTAACGACTTGTAATTTTTTTTTGGTTTATTGGTCTTGTGTTTTCTCTGATAAGCTTGTGTCCGAAAACACTAGCGCCCATTTCGTGTTCCTATTAATATTTTTGTAGCTAGCCCATCCCGTGACTTTTTCTTCTGGCTAGTTCTACCATTCGTTCACTATTTGACTATTATAGTCGCTTTCTACATCCATTCCTTGAGGTAGGCTTCGGATCTATTTTCTTTTCCTTTAGGGATTTCGACTTGGTCGCTTCTGTAGGTCTGTTAGCCATACTCTGCTTGAGTAATCGTTTCATACGAATCTGTGTTACCTCAGTTGGAAGTATTCTAGATGGTGTACTAGCTTGCCTTTGTCCTTTGCTTTGTCTTGGTTCTTTCTTTGCTGCACACTTGAGGTTGACTGGTTTGCTACGAGTTTTCTTCCTCGTTTTTTTTCTTTCCTCTTGGTTTCTCCGCGGGAAGCCAAAACTTTTCTTTGAGGTGGAGAACAGAAATGTCCCTTTTGGGGACATCCGTCTTTTGACGATTTTGAAAGTAGCTAAGACCTTTAATCCTCATTAGGTGTTTACTTAATGCTTTCTTTACCTATTCTGTCGTTGTTGGCTACGATAGATGACTTTGTCTTCTTTTAAAAAAAAATGTTTTTTTTCTTATACTGGTGTTGGTCTTTTGAACCGGATAAAAATAATTTTTTTTGTTTGGTTCCTTGTCTGTCGTTTTTCTTTTTCTTTTTTTTTCTTTCACCCCGACGTCTTTATTTTGCTAGGGGGGAATTTGTAACGGGCATTTTTTATAGCGTAACATTTTACGCTCCCTTTCTGTTAGCCTACTTAAAAATACATCGTTTCTTTGGGATCGCTGTTTGTATAAAGTAAATACTTTCGAATCGTTTTCAGATTTGTATGCAATTTAACTCGTGTGTATTAATTAAAGATAGATAAATTAAAGATTGATTCTCATTAATAAATAAATTCCCAAGGAGTGAAGGTTAAACAGCTTGTAATTAATTATAGATTGCATCGTTCTTGTCTGGCCGTCGTATAAATTGTGTTCCTTATGTTATTATCGAACTGGAGATAATAGTCGATAAGAGGTTATGGTAACAACGAGTTGATATAAACAGATTAGAGTGAAGAGCTGTAGTTTGCTCTTCGTTCCTAGATATTAATTACGTTAAAAATATTGTTTCCGTGTTGCTTTACTAATTGTGTTTTTAGTTGAGTTTCTTTTGAAATAAAAGTTGTAGAACTTGTCGTGCGTTTTACGGAACATTGACTGAGTGATACGCGTTGCTTTACTAATTGTTTTTGTTGATCTTCTGTGGGAAAATAAAAAGTGGTAGAACTTGTTTTTACTCGACCGCACGTGCTTGTTTACGGAACATTTGACGGACGGTTTTATTGCTTACGCGTGTCGTACTAATTGTTTTTAGTTGTTTTTCTTGGGAGATAAATGTTTTAAGGAACATTTGACGGACTTGCTTTAGTGATACACGTGCTTTACCCGTTATGGTTCTTTTTAGTTGTTTTGTCTTTTGATATTTAAACGGTGTGTGCAATCTAGTTTCGCGGTCCTTTCCTTCTCAGAGTAGCGCATACTTTGAATTATTTAAATACAGTGATACTGTAGTTTCTGAATTTTCTAACAACAAAAAATCTAAAATAGATCATTACTTGCGCAAATTTCGTTATTTGCGAAATATAACAGATTACCGGCTTACAAAGGTATTGGTTGAAGTTTCTCACTGCTTTTTGGGATGTTTATGAAAACAATATACATTTGGTCCCAGTTGAAATTAAACTAGTGCTACAGAATATTTCGAAATTATTGTCTTAGGAAATAGAATTACCAAGAAATTTATCAAGGCTACATAGTTCCGACGCGTGATATTGTCTGCTGCTAACCCCAGTGAAATACGTAGGTGTGATTAGTGTAACGTGTGATAAGTTCCATCAACACCCTCACAGTCAAGGGTGAAATGCTTCGTTAGTGCAGGACATCGTTGAATCCCACACTTCAGTTGCAAGGAAGCGTTGCTAAAGGACTTTTGTAAGTTGAACTATTTCCTACTGGTTATTACTTTAAATATCTATTCGTTGCTTTACCATATCTTTGTCGTTCTGATACCTTTTACAATAGACTTGCATGCTATTTTAAAACATAGAAAAAAAAGAAAGAAAGAAAAATCAATACTACTGAATTACTCATACCAATTGTGTCTTATCTATTTATCTTTTGTCAACATTTTGTCTGATTTTTGTTTAATTGGTGTGTGAGGAAACGTTTCTGCTACTCCCCAATATTACCTCACTTTGTACTAAACATTTTTTTGTATTGCTTTTACCGTTGTTATATTATATAGATTATCCAAACAGTTTCTTTTTTTTACATTCTACAAAGTACTGAATAATTTAGACTTTTCATTGCTGCTATACTTATTCTTTTTTTTCAGGTTTGCTTAACTATTTTGCTTGCAGGTACTGTCACTAGCCCCTTACCGCCGCATACATTATCTGTCAGTCTGCTTTCTACGACCCCCCCCCCCCACTCTCCGATTGAGCCCGGTCATTTCTTTGATCTTCTTTGTGTTACGCACGGCTACGAGCCAACGTATCATAAATTTGGCGCCCAACGTGCTGCCACGATTAACGTAACAAAATGAAAGGCAAATTGTTTCTGAATTGTAATTGTAAATTTTACCCCCTTCTTGGTTCCCCAGCAAAATGGCGGAGCATTTCAAGGTCAGATATTCTTTACACTATCAAATACTAACAATCTTCCGAGAGTGTCGCTTCTTCTTCTTATACCTGTTTTACACATAACAATTTTTAAAACTTAAAAGATAAGTAAAAAATTATCTAGAATTTTGATGATCTCGAATAGTTTTACACACATCGAGTTATCAACTTTTTTCTAGTTATTTCATAAGCAACAACCGTTTTTCAACGTTTACTTTCTATTTACATACCTACTACAGATTGTTGACATGATTTGTATTAATTTAAGTTAGCAAAAATTACAGTACTTTAAGTAATTCACAGAAATACCAAAAAGTAAAACGTAACGTATTAACTATTACAGAAATAATCAGTGGATATTCTATAGGTTGGTAATAGAAAATAGTTAGAGGATTGATGAAAAATTACAACTTACTCCAAGTCGGTTTAAATTGTTGAGCACCAAGTTCTTGATATTGTTTTATAAATTGTTGTATGTAATACACACTTTTGGACCGAGTTGCTGCTCAAGGTCAACAAGTTCTAGAAGTTGATCAATAATTTGTTGTGTGTAAAATAGCTATTAGTTAATATTTTTTGTTGCAACTTAGTGTATTAAATCTACTTTTCTACTTTAATCTGGCTTTCACTTTAACTGTATTTGGCCAATAAGTTTTTATAGTTGCACTAGCAATAAAGACTGAAACGTAAAAAAGCAATTTATTGTAAGATGTGTTAAGTAGCTACTTGCCTTTCATTCTAAACAAATTATAATTCTTCTTTTATACAGGGAGTTTATAAAAGAACTCCTTGATTTAAAGTTTTATTTGTACACAGTAAAGTTAAAATAATAGTTATTAAACCTATATAGTATTAAAGAGAATTTTCTCAAGTTTTTTTTTGATACCTAAAGTAAAATTCTATATGTGCACCATTTGTTGCCCTGGCCACGTCTAAACGATAATTAGTTTCTTCCCAGGTATTCAGCAGCATATCAGGCGTGACGGATGCTATACAGCTGTAACAATCCTCTCTCTCTCAAATAAGCAATGTCACGGATCTTCTCAGAATAAACAATGTTTTTTTACATGTCTCCAAAAAAAGAAATTTAGTGGAGTCAGATCTGGGCTCCTTGGTGGCCATGCAATCGGTCCACGCCTACCAATCCACCTGTCAGGGAAACGCAAGTTCAACGCATCACGGACACGGATGCTATGGTGAGGTGGCGCGCCGTCTTGTTGGAAGACAATCGGTCCCTTTTCTAGTTTGATATCATCTATCTGTGGGAAAATGTATACTTTAAGCATTGCACAATAAAAATCCTCATTAATTGTTTCTTCCGCGAAGATAAAAGGTCCTACGATACGATCAAGCATCAATCCACAACAAACATTGACTTTGGGAGAGTATCGCTGATTATCTATGAATTCATGCGGTCTACCAAATTCTACAGTTGTGTCGGTTGACAGACCCACTTACGTGAAAAGTCGCCTCATCTGAAAACATAACATTTTCTATGAAGTTCTCATTTTCTTCAATCCTGTTCAAAATGTAGACTGCTAAATCGAATCTTTTTACTTTACCATTGGACTTGATTTCATGCAGAGTTGAATCTTGTACCCACGTAATTTAAGCCTCTTTCGCATTACTTTGTACACGGTAGACTTAGGTATCCCGCACTCCAAACTTTACCTTGCCAATGACTTTTTAGGGCTACGAATACAAGATGTATGTATCCGTTCCACATTCTGTTCAGAGACTCAAGGTCTACCCGGTGGCTTAATTTTTAAGACACTACCTGTTTCTCGAAAGTGATTATACCACTGCAGAATAGTTTTGTTAGTAGGTGCATCACCGCCATATTCACGTCGATAATTACGCTGAACTGTGATCACTGAACTCGACTGAATAAACCAAAACACATACTGAGCTTTCTGTGTGGCGCAGCCATGACTGATGAGTGCCGACTGCCGGTCGGCGAAAGCAGTTGCACTCTTCCCCCACCACGCTTGCTCCAAGGCCACGCACGGCGATCGAATATTAGCAAAACGATCTTGACAATATACTGAACTCAAGTTCAAAACCCGAAAGTTTATTACTGGTTTCGTTTTTTAATTATGATTTTTTTGAAATCAAGTAGTACTTTTATAAACTCCCTGTATTTTGAAGAACGTCTTGTGAATCAATTATTTCATCAACTTTATTGATGATTCTAATTTTGAAATCGTCAATAGCAAAAACCAAGAGTCTTATAAACAGAGTTCTGCAAATGTGTTCTTAAAAGAAAATCACGAGGTACTAAATTACAAAACTGAGTGAGGAAAATTATGTCCTTATTTAAACTTGAAACTCAACCTTCAAAATATTTCACAATAAAAGTAATGTTTATGTTAGTATTGCGCGATTAATGTTATCGAATCCGCGTTAGGTAAACAAAAACAGGATATAACCATTTTAGATTGTACCTTTCCATATTGTGTTGTTATTAAATTACTATTAACCTAATCTTAAGTCAATTAGGGTAAATTCTTAATATAACAATTGTTTTGCCTTTCTCTACTTTCATTTAGACAGTAAAACATATAAAAACAATAGTTGACGTCAAAAAGACGATCGTTCTTACTGAACGTTGTTACATGCCAAAATTTGACAATGTACATTATTAAATATTTAAATAAATTTCCGCGAATATTTTTAATGAACTTGTCAATTTCCGTCGTCCCCGAGTCGCGCCTGCGCAGAGTGAATAGCGCAAATGCGCGCGGTGTGATTAGACGTCATTAATCTACGAGACCTCAAGCCAAGAACATCTACCGGTGTTGCGTGTCTGTCTTTTCTCTTTTTAGGGTGTAGGTTCTCTTCTACCTTATCTTCGTGTTCCTTCTACCTGGTTATCCTTCTCGTCCCACCTACGAACGAGATGGCCCTGGGATTTGGCGGTAAGGTGCTATTTAAGTGAGTACATTGCTTTTATTTATATTGTAAATGTAAATTTGATCATTGTATCACTTTTAAACGATGGTTTAATAGATATTTTTAAAACAACAATGTGCCAGAAAAGATTTAGTCTATTCTTACAAACTTTCCATTTTGATAATGGAGAGTCTCGGGGAAGCGAGACGCCAGTTGGACAAACTTGCTGCCATCGATCAATTTTTGATATTTTCATTGAAAATTGTTTAGAGGTTTACACTCCTAGAGAATATATTACAATTGATGATAAACTAGAGGCATTCAAAGGTCGATGTAGTTTTCGCCAATTCATACCAAACAACCCTGCAAATTATGGGATAAAAATACTTGCTTTAGTTGATGCAAGAACGTTTATGTTCTGAATCAAGAAGTTTACTTTAGTAAGCAACCAGAAGGTCCCTTCGACTTAAGTAATAGACAGTAGGATATATTTATGAGGCTCTGGGGCCAATAAAAAATAGTAGTCATAAGTAGAGTAGATTTTATTTACGAAGAGCCTATACATCATTTGACATATGCGCAAGTCAATGGCGCAGAGGATTTAATGATTTTTAGGGTTTTGAAAACACTCCCAGAGAGTAAATATTCTAAAATCAAGTTTTATTTTGTTGGTAGTTGAAATTCACATGGTAAATACACGAATAGGCAAGGCATAAAACCCAAAGAAACCTATGAAAGCGCGAGAAATAAATATAGAATGTCAAAGTCACACATGTTAATTGACATTTAACAGCAAATTATGTACGCTACTGAAATGCTGAACGAACACGCCTATTTATAAACAATGAACTAATCTGACACCGTTTTAGCCGTGTGCTCATGATGAAGTGCAAGCTCTTCTTAAATAATTTCTACTCTAGCATTCGATAACTGGTTTGGAAGTTACCCACTTGTAATCAATTTGCTCAAAGAATATAAACTGACATATGTGGGTACTTTGCGGAAAAACAAAAAGAAATCCCTCCTCAACTTCTACAAGCAACAAATCGAGCTGAAAACAGTTCTATGTTGCATTTCAAAAAGATGTGGCTCCGGTATCATACGTACCGAGGAAAGGCAAAGATGTGTTATTATAGTCGAGACCAAATAAACTTGCGCGTGACACATCGCAATACATAGAAAGAAAACACAACTATAATATAATATATCTTACTTGTGTCTACTAATTTCCTGGTTATAAAATAGGATAGCTATAGAAAGGTGCGTCTTCCCAATGTTGTAATGAAGATATAGCAAACGTGTCTAATTTTGATTCATGTAGTTGTTAAATTAATTTGTGAAAGGATAAGTACCAAACACAGTTTGTTTTGAGAATTAAGATAGTTTGGTTTTGTTTTCGTTTATATTCTAACCGATCAAATTATTTATAATATTTTTCGAATTTTTTTGATTAAGTAAATTCTTGAATAAACATTTGTTTATAAAACTTAAGGCCATATGCACCGTTTGCATTTTAAACTCGCCTTTGTTAATCGAGTTTATTTAATAAAGCTTGGCTTAAAAATGTTTGGTATGTTCCGTAGAAATTAGTGGGCAGCTTAGCTAAGCCTTGAAGCAGATAATTAGTAGTTTGGCAACGTTGTATATTTCAATTTGTTTTGACAATCCACCATTCTATTATCGGTCAAATATCAAATCGTATTTTATAATTATTAATTGCATACCACTTGAACATTTAGAGAAAAATAAGACTTTCTATTTCTATAGACTTCACCATCTTCTCCACCTAATATTGAAACAATAGTAACCTACTATTGTATAGTTATATTTTCTTATTACCTGGAGAACGGATTCTAATGTGGGTTCAGTCGATACTGCCAATGACACGAGGAAAACGTGCTAGGCTGTAAAAATTATTTTGCAATGATATTCTTCATCCCCGAGTCTCAGGAATTTTAATAAAAGTATTGTGCAAACTAGCAACTGCTTCAGACACTTTCTTTATTATACGAGATGCTGTCCCTTGATTCATTTGCATAAAATCTGCAACATTTACCTGGTGTCCATTACTCGCATAATATAAAAGAGCTGTTAATAGCTGATTAATCGGTGATGCACTGTTATTCCTAAAAATTTGAACAGGTCCAATGAATACTTATTATCTACAAAAATATATATTTTACAGATCATTTTCAAATTCCAATCTATCTTCGATTAGCTCCAAAACGGCAACTGCAGCTTCTTTCGTCAGCCAAAATCTCCGAAAAAATGCCATTTCGTCCATGTCCTGTATATAGTTGGGTCTTTGATAAATTTGTTTAGGAAAACCAAACTCTATAATGTCCAATATTTCAATGTCATCTTCGAGGAATATCTCGTCTTCAATTTCCATTTTTATAAAATAAATACCCTGAAGCCGAACTAAGTAAGTCAAGAGCGATCAAGAGTTTTAATGAATAAAAATTTATAATTAAAATGTCAAAAAAGTTTGGATATGTTTACTTAAGCTCGGCTTAATATTAATAAGCTGCCAAAATTTAGGGCTTAACATAAAACACGCTTAAGCGTTGCTTTATTCACGGTACATATGAAATGTGTATCTTAAGCGAGCTTAAATCTTAAGCTAGGCTTATTTATGTACGGTGCATATGGCCCTTACTAACCTATGTTTATTTATAAGTCAAAATGCGACATAAAGCTAACCTAATTTACATCTGTCAATGTTGATAAAACGTTATATTCCAAGGTCGCATTGCATTCTAGAGCGTATTGAACATTTGTTTTTACGGTATTACGGCATACGATTACGAACCATGAGTCATAAGCAACCTTGTTTGGTTTTGACTTATATTCTTGTCAATGCATCACTCTGATACAATTGATGATTTTACAAGAACTAAACGTAAACCAGAGACTGTTACGTTTTATAACTTTACGAAAGGCGGTGTCGATGTAGTTGATGAACTTTCCGGCAATTGTGACGTATTATGAAACAGTCGTCTATGGCCGCTCACTCTATTTTTCTCACTGAATACAACAACAGTAAATTCTTTTGTGGTTTTCAATTCAAATAACAATTCGAATAGCACAGTTAAAGCGTCGTGAATTTATAAAGAAACTAGCTTTGAGCTTAATATTTCTACATTTAAAAAATCGGCAAGTAAATCCTAAACTTTCTGTAGGAATAAAAGAAAAATTTCTGAGATAACTTGCATATCTTCTTACTCTATACCTGAAAGAAATTCTGAACGTCCAGGAAAAAAGCAAACTAAATCCAGACGATTCTCAATTTGTGAACGAAATAAAGACCGCACATCCTTTTATATATGTGTGAAATGCTATCAATATACTCGTATATGCTTACAACATTCTGTTAATATTTGTGATAAATATTTTGCACAAAAGACTAGGTAATGTACGATTTGTATATTCGTTTCCAATAATAATAATAATCATTTTCATTTAATTAGTAGGAATTAATTTAATTTTTAGTGCATTTGCACTTGTATCAATAATGTGACTAAAGTCCGCAGTACTGACGACAGGTTAAAGAGTACCGTACAGAAGATCTAATTTGTGCTGTAAATGATTCATAGAGGTACGTGAGCGTTCTTTGATTACTTGTCTTACTTCAACATTAATCACTTCACTTCTAAAACGTGACTTACTCTTGCCTTTTCGATTACTAACACAAGCAGTTTTCATAAATAAGCCTACAAAACGGAGAACGAATTGTTTAAAGTAATCAAATAGATTTGCTGGGCTTAAAAATTCCTCAAAAGGTCTTCGAATTAATTTAGTACAATGTAAATGTGTCATTGTGGTTTTTACCATTTTTAAAAAATCTTCAGTAGATATCGCTTTTGTTCATCATTGATGTTATACCGTGATTTTTAATTGTTTTAATAAATATAATATTAATAATAATTCTGTGGCACGTTTCAAATAAATAATAATTAAAATTCTTTATCACAAAAAATATTTAAAAACTAAATGCGTACCAATATGTAGTCATCATCAGTAGAAAAATTTAATAAATTAGTAAAAATGTAAAAAATGTTGTTCCAGAATATTTCTGAGAATTTTGTCATTAGTACGCAGGCTGAAGTGGACCTTTCCAACATACAATTTACCATTGTTGCTTTGAACACTTTTGACGATATTTTCTTCACCATTTGTGCTAGTGATTTCTACAACAATAAGTGACATTATTATTCTTATATTTATTTTCACCTGTAATTAAAAAGGCGCGTTCATGGCTTTTCTTATCCACTGCCTTTTATTGGCTGTGGTATTTTACAAGATATAAATAGTTTTCTGGGTTTTTAAAAACTGATGTTTCTCATAATTATATTGGTCAGATTTGTTCTCATGGTTTTCTCGTGGTTTTAACGTCATGAAATAATTTCCTGCCAAATCTTCATTACCGAACACACCCAAAATAGTAACTAGTGTCATCTACGAGTCATTGGTATAATTAATTGACGGAAGTCAAATTACAAATGGCAGCAAGTTAATGTGTTGTTAAATTTGTTTTTATTGTAAGAGCTGATTAAGTACTGATATTTAATATTTTCTTTTCGAAAATAGTTTCTTAGTGGTTCAGCAATGGCGAAGTTGGTAGATGTATATCGTTCCTCGAAGTCTCTGACCAGAAGGCAGTTACCTCTAGTTGTGGATGAAACATTAACGGTAATTCTATTTATCGGAACACTTTGGGTTCAATATATAATACAAGTCTTGTAAATGTGTTATTTTTTTAATATAAATATAGTAAGGTAAGTACTAATTTATTCTTTTGCAATATTTTCAGATGGTAATGGATCTGAAATCAATGGGGTTGGTTTGTGACAATCAACATGTTAAAAGCAAAGAAGTGGAAGAATTTGCTCGTAAAATGAGCATTTTGACTGATAGTGAACTAGAACTAGCATTACAGGTCACACATTCAGATATGTTACATGTATTAAATCAAGCTGTTCCTTGCGTTGGTTGTCGACGAAGGTAATATATTTCCCCGAACGTATGTTATTTTAAATAATGTATTTTTAGTGTGGAACGTTTATACTATCAGTTGTTTAAATATGGTCATTGTACGCTTGATCCAATTGTAGTTAAGGCTGATGGTATTATTACTATTCGTGAGGATAAGCAAACACCTCAGGTTTTGTGCAACTTGTTTCATGGTCATAGGTAAGTTGCATTTACTACATAAAAAACACGTAGGCTTGTATAAATTACTATGAAACATATGAACTAAGTGTATATGTTTGTAATATAGGAGCAAGTTGTGGAATATTGACTTAATGTCTTAGTTTGAATGCATTAGATTACTCTTGAAATTTTTTCAATAAGAATTTAATCGACAATGTTTATACAGAGTGAGGCTAATGTATAGAACACTTTAATTATTTCAGAAACGGCTTATGCGATATATATATATATATATATATATATATATATATATATATATATATGAAATTTTGTTTGTGGGGTTGTGTAATATGGCCAATCTTACGGTGGTATTTCCATTGTTGTCAGATCTTCCATTTCTCAGACAATGTAGCGAACTTTATTTCAAATTTTATCGTTTTTAAATTGTTTACGATATTCTAAATAATTTTTATAAATATAAATAAATGTAAGATGTCATTCCTTAATTATCATTAATTATCTTTTAGATAAAATATTAATGTTTTCAGTTTCCTTTATTAGCGATCTTGGTATTTTATTTTACTATAAACTTTTCTTTGTTGAGCATATTGTTTTTGTTTGGCTAAAATCCTTTAGAATGCTAGGACTTCTAAAACGACACATTATATAGTTCTGATAGTAGAACAACTTCTACTTTATATTATAGTTTGGTTCGTAACATTCTTGGATACAATAGCGCTATTCAAACCTTATTCTCAAACTTGAAAATCGAGTTTCAGGTCAACTGTAGGTTTATATGTAGTACCCAATTTGTCATCATACAAATCATGGCCTGAACACATTTTTAGACAATCTTGTCAAAGTTTATCATTGTCACTTTATTAATTGTGATATCTTTGTTCTGAACTCTATTTTCTTTAGACATGCTCTAAATCAGTTATGTTAATTTACCTGAATTTCTTTATTCACATAAGCTTAATCTGTTAGTACCATTTAAATTATTTCTGTAGTGTTTTCAATTATAAATTATTAAAATAAAATAAATAAACACAGTTTCTCTGCCAATGAATAATCCATTTTATCATCAGGTTTTAAATCACATTAAGTAAATGTTTATCATTACTGACAGACTTGACCAATTCATGAAGATGTTCTGCAGTTGCAATTTTAGCATTTATTTATTGTTTAATTTTGGGTTTAAATTTTCATTCGTAATTTAGTCGAAATATGAACAGTGTCTTGCACATAACATTCATTGTTGTTCAATGCGACATGAAATCATACTTTCATTTTCTTTGTAGATATTTATTTTGTTTTTGATTTCGCTGCTAAACAAACCTGAATTAATTCTCATTGCTTTTAAGTATCAGGAATCTGCATTTGCAGAGTAGCCCAACGCAGTAATTCCATATGTTTTCGCTGTAAAGTGTATCCAGTGTTCCATAACGTCACTATAAAATTTATTGTCGCTTGCAAATATTATTAGGCAAAAAGACTGAACCAAATGACAGTGACTGAGCCACTACAACATTCGTATGTAGCCATTGAAGCAGTTTTAAAGTAGTTTCGAATAACAATTGTCGATGTTGCAATATACATTTCTGCCTGTTGTAAGCCTTTTCAAGAGGAAGCACAGAGCCCACTATTTTGTTAGTTTTAATATCATACTGAATTTTGCCAGTTACTCTAGTAGCATCCTCTGAAATTCACACAAAATTAGATAGATTTCGTTTTTCCAAATGTCCCATATGTCTTCTTAAATTAATTTCGCCACCTTGAACATTAGTTAAGTTATGATCTAAGAATCTATTTAGAACGGATATTGACAGTAAACTGTTTTTTAAATTTGAGCAAAATGTCTTGTACACTAGCCGAGTCCCTGGCTCTACATCGATATTAGCAACCTGATGGTTGTTAAAGAACTTCAACATGTTTACATGATTCCCATTTATAAGGAAATGAAATATTACCTGGTTATCCCCTTGAAAAAAAGGAAAAGTGTTAAATTATATGTTATGGTAAGGCTTAAGCAACAAATCGCTGCCAACATACCAGACCGCTACCTAATTGCGAGTTATGTCATGGTGACATTTAGTTAACCGATTTTTATTTATTCATTTTTTTTTTGTTTTCTTTCGAACTTACTTAAGGTCGGTTTGACGCAGCTCTAAATTCTTTTCTATTTTGAGCTAGTTTAACAAGGGCTACCATACCCTTTCACAATCTAAATCTCTAATAATTTGACTAACATAGATTTGTGTAGGTTTTTCTACTCTACTTTTATTTGGTAGTCTATAATCTAAGACTTTACTAAATAGTCCCTCATATCTTAAATAGTACCCTACCATTCTATCTCTTCTGACCTTTAATTGTTTCCACATACAGGGTTCCTCATCTATCCTTTTATAAACTTTCTCATTTGTTACTCTATCTGTCCAACTAATCTTTAACATTCTCTTATAACACCAAGTTTCAAAAGCTTCTATCTTTTTCTTATCTACTTCTTTAATTGTCCAAGCCTCACTACCGTATAGTAGAACGCTCCATACGTACGACTTTAAGAAACTTTTTCTATTATCTAAACTAATACTATTAACTATTAGTGTCTTTCTTTTTTAAAAACATTTTTCTAGCTTGAACTATTCTAGCTACTATATCCCTTCTGCTACGTTCGTCCTTTGTAATTATACTACCTAAATAGCAACATTCATCTACCTCCTCTAACTCGGTATTACCTATTTTTAATTTTGGTTTAGAACTAGGCTGTAACTCACTTGTCATTATCTTTGTTTTTCCCGAGTAAATTCTCATACTATAGTTACTCTGCTATAATGGCTATATCATCTGCAAAATGTAACATGTCTATTTTCTGTACCTGTACACTAATGCGTATCTCTGTTCTCTCTCTAGCTAAGTTTAAAGCTTCCTCAATATAAACATTAAAAGTCAAGGGAGATGGTGTACAGCCCTGTCTAACACCATTTCTAATCTTAGCTTCCTTTTCTATTTCATCAAATCTAATTACTACGCTTTGGTTTTTATATAGACTGTAAATAATTTTTGTATCCCTATGAGAGATTCCTATTTTTCGTAAAACGCTGAACATACAATTCAATTTACCCTATCAAATGCTTTTTCTAAATCTACAAACGCAAAATGAGTTTTTTTTGTAACCTTTTTTCGATAATTACCCTAATTATTAGTATTGGTTCTCTAGTCCCTCTGTCTTTACGAAAACCATATTGATCTTTGCCTAAATAATTCTCAGTCAACGCTTCTACTCTATTTTTAATTATTATTGTTAGTATTTTGGAAGCATGAGAAGTTAAACTAATCGTTCTAAAATTCTCACACCTATCAGCTCCTGCTTTTTTTTTGGATTGGGATAATATTTTTTTTTTTGAAATTTAGTGGGACCCTACCTGTGTCATATATTACTCTTACTAGTTTATAAAGTCTGTCTAAAGTTTTCTTACTTGCATATTTTATTAATTCTGCGGTTATATCGTCTATCCCCGGCGCTTTATTTAGTTTAAGATTCCTAACAGCTCTATCAAATTCCTCTCTTAATATTGAGAACCCTATTTCTACATCCTCTTCTTGGTGGTTCTCGAACTCATCCATATCGTCTCCCTTATATGAATCTTTTAAATCTCTTTTCCATCTATCTGCTGTCTCAACTTTATTTATTAGAAGCTCATTACTCTCATCTTTTATACCTTTATATTTTTCCTATCTACCCCGAAAAACTTTTTAACTGCCCTGTAAGCCCTGTCTGTCTTACCTACTCTCAAAACATCTTGTTTTCCCTTACAATTCTCCTCCATCCATGTACTAATCTTATTTCTAACTCTATTATATTTTTTGCTTACTTTCACTATCCAATTCTCTGAAAGGTTTAAGCTTTCTTCTATTCACTATTAAATCTAATGTCTCCTTTGTTACCCAAGGTTTTCTCGCTTCTACTTTTTTTTCTTATCTATAGTCTGTGTTGCTGTATCATGTACAGCCATTTTTATTTCTTCCATCTATTTTCTACGTTCCCTCCTATTGCTATCTTTCTGTTCTTATTATCTAATACTTATTTATATTCCTCTTTTACCTCACTATCATTGAGCTTACCTAGATTCCATGCCTCTCTTTTAGCCTTTCTCAATTTTTTAAATTTTAGATTACACTTCATTTTAACTAAGTTATGATCGCTATCTATGTCAGCCTCTGGATAACTAAGACAGAATAAACTATGCACATGATATTTAAAATGATGCTTATTTGTTGTAAATATACATTTAGCATAATTGTTTAAGATTCAATTATTTTTCAGTGCTCGCTTAAGTAATCTGGTAGATACTCAAATACGACGTAACAAGAAAAGTCATCGATGTGTTCTTCATTCATTAGATACACAAAGGAGCCATCCTATTACACCTGCTTGGCGTGAAGTTTGGGACTGCATGCGGCCAGAATGTAAACGAGACGCTTGTATTATTGAAGGAAGTACTCTTCATGCTACACTTGAAACATACTTACGTAAACATCGTTTCTGTGTGGAATGTCGCACAAAGGTTTTGAAAGGTATGTCAAATATTATTTATTATGATATATAGTAAAAGTTTTTTGTGCAATTTTTTACATTATTTGATATATTTTTAAATATTTGCAATATAAAGTGATTCTGTTTCCTATTAAGTAAATTTAGAAATAGGTGAAGTATGTATCACTGATTAATCGTATCTCCCAACTATTGCTACAAATTCTTATATGCCAAGGTGAATGGTTTCAAAGTTACTTAAATCATTTCTCATATTTCTTAAACAAAACAAGCTATGGTTGTTTTGCAGTTTATGATATTTGGTTGATTCTTTAGTATTTAACAAAATCTGAGTTCTGTAGAATATTTGTAAAATACATAAGTTGTAAAAGTTTTTTAGATTCGAGTTTTCTGAAATTCTGTACTTTTTGTATTTCGTTTTTGTTCTTTTCGCCTGTTGAACGCTGCCGACATCAGCAACTGAAAGTTTGTAGTGGTACGTGGTCGAGTAAGAACGCATAGTATCGGTGCTCCATGTTTATAGTTCTCTTAGTTTGAGTGAATAAAAGTTAATTATGCCATTAATCAGTAAATGTTTGATTTGCAATATCAACCTAAACCCAAATAAAGAATTAAAGTGTGATTATTGCAAATTATCAATATATACAACTGGTTTTGGTCTTGCACGTGGTGAGATTCAATGTTTGTTAATAAAAAAACGATGTATTACATATCAATGCGATAAATGTGAGACCCAGAAAAACATAATTCGGGAACTCAAAGATTTGATACTTACACTAACATCTGAATTAGCTGATCTAAAATTAAAAGTTGCCAATACTGAAGTTTGCGACAAATCGAATTGGAACGCTAATGAAGATATCATATCTGAAATTGCTGATCGTCAGCAACGTTCAAACAACACCATTATATTTGCCGTTGAGGAAAGCACTAGTGATTCCGCGACTACAAGAGCATTGGAAGATATAAGTAAAGTTAGAAATATATTGAATCCGCTTATTGGTATAGAGAATATTCAAACATTTCGCCTGGGGATAATAACTCGACTGAATAAACCACGACCGCTCAAGGTGATTTTGAATTCCAACACTGATGGACTTAAAGTTCTTTGAACCAGAAACCAAGTAAAGCTAAATGGTAATCAAGTCTGAGTTGCATCGGATCAAACACCTATGCAACGTGAACACAAAAAAATTGCGATCACATCTTCAAAATCGGATAGATAACGACGAAAACAATATCACCATTCGTTACATATGTGGTGTCCCTAAAATAGGTTCTACAAAAAACTGAATCCTCAGTGCTGTTATTATTAAAACATTTGTAGTATAAGAAACAAAAGCAATCAATTTTATTCTTCTGTATCGGATGGTGAATTCGATATCATAGCAATCACCGAAACTTGGCTATCCAATGATTTTTCAAGTGCAGAATAACTTTAATATATACATATAGTGTTTTTAGACACAAACGTCAATTTGAACAAGTGGGAATGTCTCATGGAGGAGGAGTCCTCGGTTTTAAAAATAAATTTTCTGTTGAACAGCTTAATTTGACGGATCTAGTGCAACAGGTGACACATGTAGATTTAGTGGGTTGCAAATGTACTATTAATAGCTTTTGTTTTTATATTTTTGTAATCTACTTTCTTCGTACACTTGAAACTTTGCTAGATTATTTCACGCGAATTTTTTCAAATGGCATGTAGAAGGTAATAATTTTTGGAGACTTTAATATACCAAGTTATGTTAACTCAACAGAAAATGATAACCTGAGTCAAATTTTGAACAATTTCGCTAATCTTCTTAATTTAAGACAATTCAATAATATAAGGAATCAACAAGATAAAATACTGGATCTTATTTTCTCTAATATTGAGTGCGTCGTGATGAGGGATAATTTACCGTTTGTAGGTGAAGTTGTACATCATTCAGCCTTAATAACTACTATCACCATGAATATCAAGCATCATATAATTTTCCAATATATTTAAATAATAGGAAATACAACTTTCGAAAAGCTAATTTTACAGTAGTTTATAGCGCATTATTAGAAACTGATTGATCTATTCTTCAAAATTATTTAACCGTTAACCTAGCATGTGATAAGTTCTACGAAATACTGTACACAATTTTCGATCGTCACGTGCCGCTTTGTATGAATAAGACACATGCATATCTGATATGGTTTACGAAGGAAATCATCGAAAGCATTAAAGCCAAAAACATATTTATCTGTAAACAAAAGTAAATATTATGATTTGTCTGTCTTGTAAATCTAAAGTTTCTACTGGAATTAATGATGCTAGAACCTTTAATTGTGATGGCTGCAGAAGATCAATTCATTATACTTGTGCAGAAGTGCGTGCTTCTGAAATCAAGTGTATTGAATTAAAAGGAACCAGGGTTTTAAAATTTTTCTGTCCTGAATGTGACCAAGGATTACTACACGTTCCTAAGCTTATCAAACTAATTGATGAATTGCAGAGGGAAGTTGCATTACTCAAGGAGGTGAAATTAAACAGTAATACTAATTGTAATGAAATGATAATTCAAGAGGTTTCCGAAAGGCAATCTACGTCTAGAAATATTGTGATATATGATTTACCAGAATCTCGAGAAGTTGAAGTGGAAAAAAGACTTGCTCATGATAGGAACTTGGTACAGAATATATTTCAGAAACTTCGCAATGCTGATACTACCATTAATAAAATCATTCGCATTGGAAAAAAGGAATCTATTAATCGTTCGCTCAAAGTTATTATGAATTCTACCTTAGATGCGAACTCAATCATACATAGTAATATTCGTAATAAGAATCTAAAATTAAGATCTCACCTGATAGAACTCCCATGCAGATAGAATATTTTAAGAAAATTAAAGAGGAACTGACTATAAGAAAATCCAAGGGTGAATCAGACATATATATATTAAACATATTATAGGTATCCCAACTATTTTTAAATCGAAACCAATACCAAAAAACATGTAGATCCACCACTTTCAATTTCTGTTTATTATCAAAATGTCAGAGGTCTTAGAACAAAGTTGACATCTCTAAAATGTTCCAATCTTGTGTTGACTAATAAATTTGATGTTATCATATTAGTGGAAACTTGGTTAACGATAAATTCTATACGAATGAGCTTGGATTAGTGGGTTATAATGTGTACAGATGTGATCGTTCCAGTATAACTAGTGAATTTGATCGAGGGGGAGGTGTTCTGTTTGCTATTAATGGCGTTTTACCAGCTAAGCAAATAACTACGGTATGCAAACACATTGAAATGTTATTTATTCTATTGATTTTTAACAAAAAAAAAAATAACTTTGGGGCAGTTATATTCCACCTAATTCTCCATTAAATGTATATGAAGACTTCTGTGAAGAACTAATACTTATATCTAATTTGCATTTGGGAGCTACAATTGTTTTATGTGGTGATTTTAACCTTCCTAATGCAGCTTGGTCCAATGATGAAATGGGGGTCAAATTACTTGGTTATAATTCACTAAATGCTCAGTGCTTAGAGGAAACAGTAGCTTTCCTAAATATGTTTCAAACTAATAATATATTAAATTTTAATTGAATCATATTAGATTTAGTATTTTCCAATCAAAGACATCTTAATGTTATAGAATCTGATGAATTATTGGTTCCGGCGGATGTTCACCACCCAGCATTACATTTATCAGTAACTGAATGCGTACAATTGTAACCTCTACAATATGAATATTGTGATTATAATTTTAAAATAGGGAATTATATTGGAATGAATGATTTTTTATCCTCTTTCAATTGGGATAAAATTATAGCTAAAGATTTTAATGACTCTACCCAACAGTTATACAATATTTTGCATGTTGCGATGAATAGCTATATTCCTATGAAAAAGAATAGAATTCATACTTATCCAAAATGGTTTAGTAATGACTTAAAAAGACTTGTTCATACTAAGAAACTAGTTCACAAAAGATATAAGCATTCTGGTTCTTGGCTTGACTACTTGCTATTTGCAAATCTAAGGAAAAAATGCAAATTAAAATCGATGGATTATCATAATACCTACCTTATGAATCTGGGATATGAATTTCAGCATAAACCTAAATCTTTTTGGAACTGTATAAAAAACCAAAACCATTGTAATCTAATACCAAATTATATGGAATATAATAATAGATCAGGGACTAGCCCTTTTGAAATTGTGAATTTGTTCGCAGATTATTTTGCTGAGGTTTACTCTACCTCTAACGTTTGTAATCCTATGAACCATAAACTGGCAACAGCTAGTATTACCTCTTGTACACTCTCTGTTACAGATGTATTTAACGAACTTGATAAGTTAGATATTAATAAAAGCCCGGGGGCCTGATGGAATATCCCCATTGCTGTTGTATAAATGTAGATTTGTATTATCCTCTCCATTATATTTATTGTTCAAACTATCTTTAAACCAAGAAATATATCCAGACATGTGGAAAACTTCATTTATAATACCGATCTTCAAAAATGGTGAACGTATGTTAATTAATAATTATCGTCCGATATCCATATTATCGCAAATTGCTAAAATACTAGAGAATGTTGTTACTAAAGAACTTTCCTTCCAACTTAAGCACTTAATCATAGCTATGCAACATGGATTTATTAAAGGTAGATCTACGATCTCAAACTTACTAATCTACGATCAGGTAATTCTTGATGCATTTGAAAATGGATATTAGGTAGATTCCATTTACACTGATTTCGCTAAGGCTTTTGACACAGTTAATCATGATATTTTTGCTGAGAAGCTTATGATGATCGGCGTTGATGGTACCTTACTGCAATGGCTAAAGGATTATGTAAACAATAGGAAACAAATTATGAAAATTCATAATTACTTATCGCACACTATTGAAGTCACATCAGGAATTCCACAGGGCTCCCACCTTTACTGTTTAATTGTTTCATTAACGATATTACGAATAATTTCAAGTTTTGCCAATCCTTACTATTAGCAGGTGATTCGAAATTGTTTGCTGTTATTACTAAATACTACAAAATGATTTAAATAATCTATCATTATGGTGTACTTTAAATGATATGAAATTAAACCTATCTAAATGTAAAATTATGCGGTTTTATAGAACTTTACCTGTCATAGAGAGTGAAACTATTTCTTGGGAAACACTCCTCTTAGCCTTGTCACCAGCATAGTCGATCTTGGTATATTATTCGACTGGCAATTAACATTTAAATTGCATATCAATAATATAAGTAATAAGGCAACGAAAATACTTGGTTTTGTAATTAGGAATATGGAGATCAATAAAAAAAAAACATTGTAGTCGTTTACTGCTGTTTGGTAAGATCCATACTTGAATATGGCTCAACTTTTTGGTCACCATACTATAGTAACCAAAAGAATATAATAGAGAAAGTACAAAGGAAATTCCTAAGATTTATTGCGTACAAAATGGACATTAAATATTCAACATTTGGGTATAATTTTCTCCTTAACTCTTGTAATATTGAAAGTCTAGATAGTAGAAGGAAATACTATGATCTATTTCTTTTCTACAAAATTATTAATGGTTTAATGGACTGTAGCGAAATTCTTCAAATGATAGATTTCAATATTCCGAAAAAGGAACTTAGATTAAATAACTTATTTCTTACTCCTTTTCATTCAAATAACTACACCTACAATGGACCTGTTAGTAGATTGGTCAGATTGGGCAATGAATACAAATTGGACTTCTTTAATCTTCCAATGAAACCGTTTAAGGTAAACTTAAGAAGCTCATTGGAGCAATACGAAGATTGAAAAGTTATGACAATTATAAATTATACGTCTATCATTTAGTTAACTTTAATAGCATTTTATTTGATTTTATATTTTTTATTTTATTTTAATCTATTTTTTAAAAAGGGGGTTTTCCCATTTTTTTAAAATTTTTATTTTTATTTTTAATTTTCTCTATTCATTAATTCTTTATCAGTTTTTAATAATTTTTGTTTAATATTTTATTTATACTTTAATTTTGTACATGTACATTGAACAACAAATGTATATGGATAATTCTGAAAATGGTGTTTCGTTAATAAATAAAAAATAAATTATTATACGTAGGAAGTATAAAAATTCAATGTCTGTTGAAAATTGTAATCAGTTTAAACTAATAAGAAAAAAAATGTATACGCAGCTTACATTTCTAGTACTGAGCAACCAGTTGCTACTGATCCGAAGCAACTTTGGCAATTTGTCATTAATAAGAAAAATGTAAGTCGTATACCGGCGATTGTAAAATATGGAGGCAATGAATATCACACCCCGCAACTAATTGTTGACGTGTTTGCTGAATATTTTAAAAGCGTGTATCAACTAAACCCTCTTTTTGTGAACTCCAATGACTTCAGAGTTCCTCAATATAACAACATGCCAATTACAAATCTAACAGGTATTTATGAAACCGACATCTTGTCAGCTATAAGAAAACTAAATAATAAGGTATTGGTTGGACTGGATCAAGTACCCAGTTACATTATCCAAGACTGCTGTAACGTATTTGTGATCCCGATTCTGATAATTTTTAATCTAAGTCTAAAAACATCAATATTTCCCACGCAATGGAAGTTAACGAAGGTTTGTCCAATTTTTAAGAATGGAGATATCGTTTATATCACTAATTATAGACCACTCTCAGTTATTTCTAATTTTGCGAAGATATTTGAGATCATTCTATCCAGGCAGGAGTACACATTGTTACCGATAAAATGAGTGTTAGATTAATGAATTTTGATTTCCCTTGAAGGGGCGGGGATCCCATAACAATATACGGGTGCATCGGCTAATTGCAGTTATGCGAGAGTGGGTTCCTAGGGAAAAATTATAAAAGTAGAAAGAAACATAAAGAAATAAAAAATAATGAGGAAAAGGGGTGAAATACAAAAAACTATGTTACTAACACTTAGCCTGAAAGGTTTTTCTTTGTCATAATTGGAGAGGGACCAATCATCTGTCCCAGCATTTCCTTTAATATTATTTCTTCGTGGAAAACGATTATTCTGCATAAATCTTCCTTGTATCGGTATCCTAAATTTTATCACTTCATATACTATTCTCGAAACTACCTTAAAAACACTTATTAATTCTTCGGTCATAATTAAATAAAATTGTAAACTAGAATGCTTCTTTCAAATAAGATTCCATCACTGAAGTAGCTGGATATTTTTTTCAATTATTTGTTTACCTAGTTTTTAAATAAGCGCAAACAAAATTCATCTTAAACTTAAGCTCTATTAACATAAAATAATTTGAAGTCAATTACACAATATACTTTCTTTAAGAGAACCTAAATTTCTTAACTTGAATTCTGGCCAAGTATTGCTAGAAAATTCTAAAAAGACATTAGCTCTAAGCCATTACCAAAGCTATTCACCCTCCACATTTTTCCCGTTTTCAGTATTTACTTACATGACATTTATAAATCCCAATTATTGGAAATTCCCTTAATAGTAACATAGACATCAGTCAAATTCCCACTTTTTTTCATTATATCACTTCATTGTCCATTCTAAAATACGAATTTGTATGCCTTTATAAATTCTATCAATAAAAGTTGCATTTAAATTTAATATACACTATCTCCATTGCTAATTAGTCTAACCAATGGACATTTCCAGTTCATACATGCATAATTTATAATTCTAAACATAAAAACTCATTCTACTCACTGTGTATTTCAGGTTATCCAAGAACCAATAATAGATGTTTGTACGTGATTTATCTTTCCTAGGTACCTCCTTACGTTTCCATGTTTCAGGATTTTCACGGAGGATTGGTAACTGGAAATGTATTAATTTTTATATCAGACTACTACAGGTTGTTCATCACGTACATCATCCGAATTAGAAAAAGGACTAACATTATTTCCCCGATCCTTATAAATTAATCGCTGATTCATCTATCTTAACATGTTTCAATTCTAACACTTTGTTTCTAACAGGGTCATAGACTGTATACCCACGTGTGAACATCACATACCCAAGTAGAATACCTTTTCTAGATTTTGCTTCTAGTTTGTGACGATATCTTTTTGCTATAGACCCAAAAATACGGAAATGAGAAATGTGTGCTTCTCCCCCTGTTCACAACTCGTATTGGGATTGGTAGCATGTGGGATCCTATTTTGCCTATGTATGTAATACTGATGGGCTTCTGCCCAAAATTTAGCATTTAAGTTCGATGAAATAAGCAATGTTTTCACTGCATCCACAGCATCATAATTCACTTTTTCTGCCACACCATTTTGTTCAGGAGAATAAACACTTGTAAGTTGATGAAAAATATCAACACTATGGAAATAATCTTCCATTTCGTTGGAACAAAATTATATCCCATTATCTGATCGGATGGATATAACATTTAAATTTAGCATCCACTCGACTCGAGCTATAAGATCTTTCAATCGATCAAATATTTCCATTTTATTAGAAACAGAATACATGGCAATCTACTGTGAGGGAGCATTGACAATACATAAAAAGTATATTGCGCCGCTTCCCCTAATTCCAGGAACTTCGCCCTAAAGGTCCACGTACAAAAGCTCAAGGGACCTAGTTGATTGTACATTATGCAGTCTTTTAAAAAGGGACCTTACCTGAGGTTGCCCGCGATGCAAGCATGACGCTTAACTTCCTCTTTCTGAATATTGTTTACTCCAAACACAATCTATTCTTTAATGGTCTTATACACTTTATCAGAACCTAAGTGAGCACGTCGTTTATGCCATAACAATAGAGAACTTGAATTTAATGTAGCGTTATTTACACTGGGTTTCAAATCCTCTTTGCGGTTCAACTTTTCAGCTTTAACGGTGTACAAATGTCTTGATTTAAGTATACGAATAAAATAAGGTGTTGTTTGGTGTGTAAACGTGTAAATAATCATCCTTACCCACAAAACAAAACCCGTTGTCTACTAAATGTTTTTACTAATTTCTTGAAATTCGGTAAAAAGGTTTTTGTTATTGCAAAAGGAATGGGTATCGTCAGTGTCAAGCACAAATGCGTACTTAGTATTAGAACTCTCCACCTTATGAAGCTCTAAAAATCACGTTCCTTCAACATTGGAACCTTTTTCTGATTTTACCATCGACACAAAATTTTTGACTCTCGGTACTAGTATGATTTTTAACAAATTTATGATTGAGTGAATAATGACGTTTATCGCTAATTTTGTACTTACAATTTTTAGCAATATGCCCTATCTTATTACATCTAAAACATTTAATTATATGGTTTTTGCTTACTAACTTGTATACCATTATTCTTCATGATGTTAGCACCAATCGCAGCAAATGCTTCAAAAATATTGTTCGAATGAATAGCTAAACTTGGCAAACTGTTTTGCAAATGACCATCTTCTGCTAGTAAGACTGTTGCAACTGCATCGGACGTGAACTGTTCATCGGGTAATTGATATAACTGCTGCACGATTACATTGAATCTTTCCAGTAGTCCACTAATCATCTTGTAGGCCACTTATAAGTCCTAAAATTCACATTACGTTATTCAATCTTTGCTGTAAATCTCGAAACCTGGCTATATATAATATCAATTCATTATCTTGCATAACCATCAAATAAAATTCTGTAAGAAGATGCCCAATTATCGCCTTTGATAATGGCTCAAAGTTGGCTTCTATTGTTGATCACATTATTCGAGGATCGGTAATTCCATTTACTAATGGTTTAACTTGGGTAGTGACTGACAAATAAATCATAGATAATGATTTACCACGTCGTCTAGCATACTCTATCTTTTCCTTACCTGGCGAATCTACAGCTGATGATATAGTCCATGCGAACATTAAATCATTTCAACATCAATTCGCCACTCACGATAATTATTACTGCCTTGTAACTTGGCGAATTCCAATGCATTTTTACCATCAAAATTTTTAGAAGTCATACTTATTTTATTATGAAATTCAAATTTAAATATCGCAAATTTTCATCAAACGGTATGGCTGGTTTCCATATTAGTTTAGGCAAATCCTATTCCTGTTTTGTAGATGCACAGAACTATATTATCACGAATATTACGTTTACAGACATTTAGTTGTTTTTACGCCACGTGTTTTTAACTACATTATTTCAACACTACACAATTACCAGCACTGGGCCCATAATCTTGTGAGGACATTAAAGCAGTTTCTTTATACTATAAATAATAATCATTTGTAATTTCTATTTTTATTAATCAATTAATATGAATGCATACTTAACACAGCATAAGACACCATTCCAATAATTAATTTAAAAAAACGTTATTTCTTATACTTATCAAAATGACATTTACAACAATCGGCGAAAATAAACGATGTCGATATAGAAGGAATCCCAATTTAATTTTTAAATAATAAAATGTTGTATTTCATAATTATTCTTACGCCTATGATTTACTTTCGGTATCATTTTTTTGACAATTTTTGATTTAATTTTAGAAACTTTACGCACAAATGTTTAAAAAAATACACCATGTAATGCAAATCCGGCCGAATTTAAGTTCCCATTTGCTTGTAGGACGTCCCAGTGTATGTTAGATATTTTATAAAGCTCCGTGTCTATTTCTTGAAACCATCGTGCTAGTGTGTTTACTAACATTGCTTTCTCTTTGCACCATGCGTTGGGCTATTTGGTTTGTGTAAATCTAGTCGATTTCTACTTTTTTGACATGTAAAATGCAACGTTAGCGCAAAAATGACAAATCCCTGAAAACCACTATTTTTCTCTTGAAATATTCGCTTCGATGCAACGAAAACCCGCCTACCGGATGTATGGCATTATTGCCAATTGACCCCTCCCGGACCTTAACCCTCGGAGGTAAATCCCGATTAGTCTCACCTCTGCCATCGCAACTCCAGAGCGTGTCAGAGCGAAAACTGACTGTCAAGATTTATAGTTATTTGATTATTTCAGAAAATTACTCCCATTTTCCATCTTCACATTGATTGTACTATCTGAACTGTCTTAAAGTTGAGGTCAAGGATTTTTCAGTGCATGAGAATGGATATATGTATTTTTCCACAGTTTAATATCGACATCTCTGTCATTGGTTGGTCAGTGCGCTTCAAATTTTATACTATTTATAGAATTTTGTGTGTTGGAGTGAACCACGATAATTTCGGTTCCCTTCAATCATGAAAACGCTTAACAAATGTATTTCCTAAGTTTGGTAATATGCCGAGATGTGTCAGGATATTTCTAACTTAATAGTACTGTTTTAATTACTGGTTGTAAAATATTGTACTAGGTGCTTTACTATCAGTTGTCCTGGTTAAAACATGAACCCTGTGATGGTTTTCTTAATCTTTCGCCAAGTCATAAGAACTTTTAATAAATTGGACTGTAAAATAATTTGATTTAGTAGAATCATAAATCCAAAACTTCTTTTAGGTTAGGTAGTCTTTAACTAAATATTTTCCATAATATAAATAATATTGAAATAGCCTTTTTATAATTCCCATTATAGGATTTATTACATACAATTCAACTTTGATTCTAACCTTTTAAGGGAATGTTATAAATTGTTTTTATATAATGAAATTTTGTCCTGTAAACTAATAGATAATTTGTTACAGCATTTACATTATTAGTAGAGGAACCTGACCCATGTAAGGAAAAGGGCTACGTTGCTTCTCTCTACGGTGGTATAAAACGATGTTTACAAGAAAAGCACATTCATTTACAAACAAAAACTGAGTATATAAATAAACTTATATTACGTGCAGAACCTGAGTTGCTCGGGGTAAGTTCACCCTAAGTGCAGTACTATCTAATATTGTTACTAGTGATTTTCATTTCAGTCGTAGGGAGCGCCATGCCAAGACTTTGGAAATTGCTCAGGAAGAAGTACTGACTTGTGTAGGCATTTGCATATATGAAAGATTACATCGCATCCAAATGCGAATGCGTGAAGAGGAATGTACATGTCAAGTGTTTGCTGCTGTGGCTGTAGATGCTCTGTGCAGAAATTTTAAAACTTGTGTTGAACGTATACAGGGTGTTTCACAATTAGAATTACTTTATGCAGAATTAACTAAAGAAGAACAACAAAAACAAATTCGTAAAGAGCAGAAAAAATTAAAACGTAAGCGTAAAAAGGAACGATTGGCTGATCAAGAAGGTAAAGAAAATTACAATCAATGTGAAAATGCAATTGATTTTGAAGATAAGGATGATATTGATAAAGATTGCTCATGTTCTGCCATTAAATTAGATAATAGCAATGAACCACTTAACTGCAAGAATTGTAATGAGCTCTCGAATGATAAAAGCAGCAAGTTTGATGATGTGGATGACTCAAAAGATGTGATTGATGATAGTCATGATTGCACTGTTAGTGCAGTTGAAAAATGCATTAACTGTGGAAAGGATAAATTAGGCTACGGTGATAATGATTTGTGGTTAGATTATTGCAAGTGTGTTAATGAAAAGTCAAGCAAGAAAGATTCCTATAGTAAGTTCAACAATTATTCGTCGCCACTCGATTACAATAGAAAGGAAAACGGATCTAATAGTGATCATTCTCATGATTGTGGTTATTCATCTGAAAACAACAACGGTTGCTGTGAAACAGTCTCTGTATCTTCCAGCATACCCAGTTCTCCAGAGGGCTCAGAGTTAGCTTGCTCTGATGGATGTTGTCAACATGAAGGAGATTATGTACCTCCAAATTCTAGATTTACATATGGAGCTGGTCAACTTAGTTTACAAGAAATGCTAGAGGTACGTACACATTTGATTGTTTTAATGTTAATAGTCATACCTAGTTTGTGCATATAGTTCTTTTATTTTTTAAATGTCCTTTTTAGTGCTAATTTAATTAATGCACCTCACAATTTATAAAATTAATTTTAATATTTTACGATTATCAAGTAATGTTTAATTCACTCTTTTAGGATCAGTTTTACTGTGATGATGACACTGATTGTTATATAACACCAGAGGAGGTTGAAGAATTTCAGAGTAACAATAGGCAAGTTTTTGAGAAGCGTCAAGAATTACGTGAAACATTACAAAAAAGATTTGTACAACTGTGCGTAAATGGACCATTGCAAGTGCCACAGCTGCTGATGCAAACAAAATATGCTTCCAACTGATAATTTTATTAATGCAGTTGGCTGTATAAAATCACTACTTTTTCAGCAGAATATTTAGTGCAAAATGATAATTTCATATACATAATTGTTTGTGCATCGAGTAAAAACTAAAATTTTGTGTAATAAGCAATGAAGTGTATAATACAATATGATATATTCGAATTAAAATCAGTCTGGAACTGGTCTTAAGGCTTGTTATTGAATTGATGTAGTTAAATGTAAAATGCAGTCAAATAATTACTCGTTGCTATATTATATACTTGTAAGTTTGCATGAAATAAACATGTTGCATTCCATATGTTTTATCGTTATACATTGTTTTTTATAGTGCGTTGAATTATTGCGCTATTTATATGTATTACTATTCAAAAATTGCAAAATAAAAATTGTTTAAAATCATTTTTCTTGTTTTAAGCTTTTGAAGGGCTGATTTTTTAGAAAAGGGTTATGGATTTATTTCCTTTATATGTTAATTTAATGTATACCTCCATGGGTTTTCTACTTTGACTTTTAATTACTAACAGTAGAGGGTGAGTACTGTGTTGCCCTAAATGTTGTACTAGCCCCTTTTCTCTCTGCTGACATTGGAATTAAAACTGTCATTCCATATTCTATCATTTCAATAATCTTGAAAATGTATCTAAGGGTAACTACCCAATCCAAGGGATCTTAAACTTCTTATAGAAAGGACAATATTATTAGGTAAGCCGATTGCAGATACTGTGTTTTCAACCAAACTTACGAAGTAAGTTAGGTTAATATAATCGCTACGTCGTCGCCGTCGTCCATTGCCATATTCCCCTAATAATACAATAAATGATATATATGTACCTTGTTTAGTTTTTACGCTGATTATAAATATGCTATACACTTTTCGATATCTCATTTAGTTTTCGAGATAATCGAATTTATTTGAGAAATGTTACCAGTACAAATTAATATAAACTTTAATAGATATCCAAATGATTCTTATTATTATTTCGGCTTCAGTATCATATTATATAATTTTTGTGCAAAAGAAGGTCAATTAGTTCGCGAGCCTTTAGCTGTAGTTCATTGTGCTGAAAATGGCAAGGATGTGATACATGGAGATAACTATAAAGCAATCATTCTTAATTCGGCTGAAGATATTCCAACCGTACATCAATCTGACTTATTCGGAGGAATCACAATACCCGGGACTAATCACAGAATATATGTTAACAATTTTAATTAATTAATCTATATTTTTCTGTTTGTTTGAGTGGTACTGGGAGCTTATATCATTAAGTAGTCCAACTCAAACTTGATTAAAACAATAAAATTTATTAAATTATATTTATAATAATAATAAAATTTTGTTTAACATTTAAGTACTAGTTATTTAATTTAAAATATATAATTTCCTTTTATAAAATTTCCGTAAGTTTGGTTGTAAGGCGTACATGCGTCTTAGATTTTTTTTATTATTATTTTGAATTATTCAAGATGACTGAAAATAATATTCGTAATATAATCGAAATTAAATTTAAAACTCTTTCATTAGCAGAAAAGGTGAAAATTAAGAACATAGGCCGTCCGACACTGGATTTAAATATGAAACAGGTAGATAAGTTTGGAAATCGCAGTTTCACAAGGCATTTTTCAAAAGAAATTTATAAAAAATGTCAGTGGATTTCTGGATGCTCTCAACCGAATGCTCTATTTTGTTTTCTTTGCCATTTATTTTATTGTGACGGAATGGACAAAACATGGTCGGAATAAGGATTTAGAGATCTGAAGCATATAAACTATAAAATAAAAAAGCATGAAATTAGCAAGCACCATATAAAGTCTTGCACGGATTTGGCTATGCTAGGTTCCGTGAACATTGCGGTTCAGTTAAATTCCGCATATAGGCAGAACATTATGAAGCATAATGAGCAGGTGACTAAAAATAAATACATTTAAAAAAAAATTATCAATTGTATTAAATTTTGTGGAAAGTTGGAATTGTCATTGAGAGGACACAATGAAAAAGAACATTCCGAAAACCGTGGAATTTTGTTAGAATTAATTGATTTTACTTTGGAATTGGATGTAATTTTAAAATAACATTTACACAAAGCGAGTGTATTTAAAGGTGCATCTAAAACTATGCAAAACGAGATTTTAAAAAGCATGCTTGCAGTGTGTCGTCAAGAAATTCAAGATCAAATTAAAGGTAGTAAATTTTTGGCAATTCAGTGCGATGAGGCGACTGAAATTTCAAATCAATGCCAAATGGTAATTATAGTTAAATATTTCTACAGTGGAAATATTTATGAGAGATTTTGGACATTTCTACGAGTAATAGATAAAACAGCTAACGGTTTAACGGAGTGTATTGAGCAGGAATTAGATAAATTAATATTAAACTCGCCATCTAAACTAATCGCTCAAACTTATGACGATACAAATGTTATGAGTGGTTCTGCTAGTGGAGTTCAGTCAAAAATAAAACTTAAATATAAAAATGCCCATTTTGTTCACTGTTATGCCCATCAATTAAATTTAATTTTGCAGAATGCAACTAGTCAAAATGCTAAAGTTAAAATTTTTTTTCTAATTTATCCGCAATTCCTGCTTTTTTTCTCATTCTATTCACAGGTGTGATGTGCTAAAAGAAATAGTAAAACAAAAATTGCCCACTGTTGCTGCCACACGTTGGAATTATAATATTCAGACAGAACGTCGTATATGAGAATAGAGAAAACTAATCGAATGCTTTGAGGAATTAGAAAAAATGCAATAAAACTATTACCAGCAGGTAAGCATATGTTTTGCGTAGAATTCTGGAAGATCCTGATTTTGTGTTTTTTCTCAATTTATTTCATAAAATTTTCCACATGTTAACATATTATTTAATCAGTTTCAAGCTAGAGATACAGACAATGTTGCACTGAAGAGAAAAATGGAAGACTGAAAGGATAATAGCATCTGCTAGAAATTCAACTGATGAGATAGAAAATATATAATCTGTAATGATACTAAACGAAGAAAAATTAGTAACGTGGAAAATCGGAATTTGATTGCTAAAGAAGTGTGCGATACAATAGTTGTTCAGATGAAGGACAGGCTCTCATACCGAACACATTTAGAAGCCGCATTTTTAGTAGACGTAACTAATTTTGATACTTACTCAAAAAAAATTTCCAACATCGCATTTCCAATCGATTGTTAAGTGTTATCCGATGTTACAGCCAGACAAATTGAGGACTGAATTGGAAGTGATGTACTCAAAAACGGATTTTAAAAATATTTTAGGTGGCCGAAACATGCTTTTCTGGTTGACCCAAAATGGGTTAAACGAAACATTTCGCGAAACAATAACATTATTAAAAATTATAGTCACAACCCCAATGTCCACTGCCGAATCTAAAAGATGTTTTTCAATTCTTAATAAGATTAAAACTTATCTAAGGAACACAATGACCGAAGAACGTCTTAATGCCTTAGCAATGATGTCAGTCAACAAAAACTTAATACATAACATCAACAATTTTGACGAAAAAGTTATAGACCATTTTATTGCTCAGAAAGACAGAAGGCTTGATGTCGTTTACAAGCAGTAAAATTATTATTACGTGACAATTAGAGTACAGTGTGTGACTTTTTGTACATAAACCTATAAACAAGTATACAACAATTAATGGGTCTGTGTGAGTGACTAGGCTGAATACACCAAACCACTGAAGGTGAGTGTTGCTTATGTTATCTTGTATTATATTCATGCCATAAGCAGTTAGAGCCCTTCAAATAAAATCACCACGAGCCGCCACTGCTGTCTTCACATTCGGAGTACCTATCCCAGTCCTCTAGATTCAAACATAAACACATCTTCATTAGACATCTTTACCCTTGTTCTCTGAAACGCTTCCAGCATGTGCCTGTACAGGCGCCTCTACTCCTTCAGAAACCGTATTGAACTTATTTCCTAAATCTACAGAACTTTCACAAGAAACACGATACATTTTTGTCATAACTAATTGCTAAATCGTAGGATTTGACATTCTATTCAACATGGGGAATGGGTTTATTATCTTCGGAATGAATTAGTTTTGCGTTATGATGCTCTTCAATGTTGCCAAATGTCTGTTTCTCTACTCATAGGAAAATCTAACCCTTCATAAAACCTGTCCATTTTATTTATTTTATTTGAATGCCTTAGTCACCTTAACCTACCCATCCGCTATTGGACTACATGCATAGCTTTCAAGACTCAATATCTCACTTATAACAGCCTTCACCCACCTTGGTTTATTTGTATTTCAGTAATCTTTGACATACACTAATTCTCCCAATGCAAAATTTACATTTCTGTTACCATGATGATTCTCGATTTGTTTTGAATATATTTTTCAGAAACTAGCCGAGTTAAGAATCCAGTCTTGTCCTAATTTTACAAGAAAGCATTAATTTGGAACGAGTTTCTCCTGTTAAACAATGAGGAGTATTCCTATACAAAAATAAATATTTGCTTACAAGAGTATCCGCTGTTTGACTATTATTTTTATTTTCTAAAAGAAGTTCACATAAGGCACTCAAAAGTTTTCACCCCATTTTTGGTCGCCGGGTGGTAAGAAGGAGATTTGACATGCTTAATGTCGTTTTTTACACAAAATTCTTCAAATTCGATACTCACCAGTTGAGGGCCATTATCTGAAACAAGAGTATGTGGAAGTCCAAAACGATCAAAACAATCCCTTAAATTTTCTAAGATATTGGAGGTGTTCATTTTATAAGCTTCTGGCCATTTAGTGTATGAATCAACAATTAATAGAAAAACATTTTTAAACAGTCCCAAAATATCAATGTTCACCCAATCTAAGACATATTTACCTTTAGGAAACTTAATGAGCGGTACCTTGTTCGGTGCTTTCGGATTATACATGCAAGCCTCACAATATTTTACAAGCTCTTCAATGTCCTTGTCTAGGCGAACCCACCAAAAATATTGCATTTCATTTTCACTACAATATTGTGAGCCCCATGAACTTCCTCCCACAGTTGTCTTTTAAATTTTTCAGGGATCAATACTCTATAGCCCCACATGACCAATCCATTCTGAATACTTAGTTCCATATGCTTATAATAAAATGGTTTCAACTCTTCGGCTACCACCTCAGGTCATCCATTATGCACATTCAATTAAACTTTGCTTAACAACTCATCCGTTCTAATCTCCTTCATCAGATCGCCAAAAACTAACTGGCAGCTTATATTCCACTAAGAAATGAAAGTAATTGGTATCTATACTATCTTTTCACTTACCTTGAGTAGGAATCTAGATAGTCCATCGGCCGCATTATTTTTCCCTTTAATACATTGGAATTTATAATCTACCCCGCTCAAAAAATGCCCATCTCTTGAGACGTTCGGCCGCCATCTGCAGAACTCCCTTGTCTTTACCAAACAGCGCTAAAGTTTTATTTCCAATTAAATACCGATATTTTTTAAAACTCCAAAAAATTTCAAGTGCTTTCTTATGTATAACCAAATAGTTTTTCTCTGCCTTGTTCAAAACACAGGATGCAAAACATTGGCTTTTCAGTACCATATGGATATTTGTCAAGTAAAACAACCCATATCCTCACACTCGAAGCATCAAACTAGTTGTAAGGGCAAGTAGAATCAAAATAAGCCAAACTTTGATCAAAAGAAATGACTTTTTTACCTTCACAAAAGCTCTTTCACATTCCAATGACTATGGGCGGGTTTTATGGAACGAGTTCAACTTAAGTTCAAAATAAACCACGGTTCTAATGTTAAAACCTGTTTTATGGCAGGAGTTCAGTCTTGAGCGTCGGTTCAAGAATCAGTTTATCTGAACGGCCGTTTTTCCCAGTTCAAGGCGCGTTCAACGGGAAAACATAACCTCACTTAATTTAGAAATAGGTACTTATTACAATTATAAGTACCTATTTATTTATTATTATTGTAGTGAATTTTTAAAGGCATGGCGCAAACTGTTGATGATATTACTGATGATGAAGACTTTTTAGAACTGATAAATTTAGTCCAAAATCCCAGGGTTCCAAGAAATTTTAGAATGAGACCCAACCATTTCCAAATGTGGAATGACCAGGAATTTAAGGCGAGATTTCTATTGTCAAAGGAGGTAGTCCGCCTGATTGTTGATGAAATATCGGACGAAATTTCATGCCTTAAAAACGAGTAGGTATATAGTTTCTTTGCAGTTTATATGTATATTTATTAACGTTTTGTGTAGGTACATTGCTGTTACACCCACTGATATGTTATTGGTAACGCTGAGGTATCTGGCAACAGGTTCATTTCTACAGGTTGCAGGAGATTTTTGTGGTATACATAAATCTACTACCAGCACAATAATAGCAAAGGTTTTAAGAAGTTTAGCCAGACTTCATGCTCAATTTATTTCAATGCCATCGAATGCAGAAGAAATTGAAGCAACTCAAGTTGGTTTTTTCAATATAAGCCGATTTCCAAAATGTGTGGGAGCACTGGATTGCACACATGTGAAGATTCAGTCTCCCGGAGGAACTAATGCAGAGCTATATAGAAATAGAAAAGGTTTTTTTTCTTTAAATGTGCAAGTTGTGTGTGATGCATATCTTGCAATTCATAATATTGTATGTCGCTGGCCAGGATCATCACATGATTCCACAATTTTTAGCAACTCTAGGCTAAGGGCTCAAATGGAAAATGGTGAATTTGGCGAAGACAATTTATTGGTGGATGATGGTGGTTATGGGATAAAACCTTACTTGATAACACCACTACATAACCCACAAAGTCCAGCCGAACATTTGTTCAATGAAAGTCAAATTCGAACTCGAAACCCTATTGAAAGATGTTTTGGCACTTGGAAGCGAAGATTTCCTATTCTAGCTTTAGGCATTAGATTAAATATTGCCAAAGTAGAGTCTTTGATCGTAGCTACGGCTGTATTGCACAATATAGCATTTAAAATGGTGAACCAGAATTTTTACCTGATAATGAAGAAGTGGAGGCTGCAATTGAACTTGCAAATGGAATAAATTTAGACCAACCAATTGTCCAGAATATGGGTTTCAACATTAATAACATCACGAGGCATAATTTAATCACTCGATACTTTCAAGAACTCCTATAATAGTAATAAATAGAAATATAAGTTTCAATGTGTCACATTTATTTTACTAATTACATATTAAATCATTAAATAAAATGGCACCTAATTAAAATAAAACTTTAAAATTAAATAAAGTCAATATCATCCTGCTGTTCTTGTTGGTATTGTTTACACTTGGATTGTAAAATTTTATTTTCAATTTATGTTCCTCTTCTTGAAATTTTAGAAACTGTGCATGTTTCTGTTTCTCTTGCTCTAGTTCTTGCAAATGTTTTTCTGCCATTTGTTTTAATTTGAGCGCATGTTGATTTAGAAAGCATTGTTCTTGTGTAGAGACAAAATGTTGCTTTGAAGAAGCCCATATCCCAATTTTACATTTTAGGTTATCAGGCCTTTTACGTTTATTATTGTAGTCAGCTAAAACAATCTTGTGATTATAATACAAATTACAAAAAACAAACTTTACCGTTTGACCGATTTGTATGTAAGGCTGCTGAAGTTGGAGCTCGCAACATATCTGGTGTACACTTTGACCAGTCTTTAGTAGCTAAAGTTTCTTTAGATTATAAAATATTATATTAACATTTATCACTAACATACCATAACTTGCAGTACTGGTGCTGGGCATATCAGTATTTGAAAGGTCAGCTTCTAGCGGGCTAAAACTAATGTACTAATTCAGTGTTGTCGTAACAATGCTTACCTGAAAGATTCATATCCATCGGTTCTGTGGGTACCTCTAAAGTCAAAATTTCATCTTTCGAATAACTATGCTCGTGAAAATGTGTGATGTTAATTTCTGAAAATGCAGTACACCTTGTTTAGATTGGTATATATAATTTCTTTCTAACAAACCCTTATCATCATCAAACTCAGACACAAGGCCAGTTAATTGGAAGCCAATTATCTCAGTGATAACATTATCCGTGCAGTCAGTTGATGGTGGTGTGAATGTTTTTGGTGGGCCACCTCCTGTACCATACATATACTTTCTTTCTTCCGCATATCTTTGTTTTGTGCGTTTTTTTAGATTCTCATACTTATTTCGCAGAACTTTAACCTCCCGATACTGAACACTTGAGAGCATGTTGAACTCTGAACAAACTTTATTCCAAGCAGAATGTTTTATTTTAATGGTATTTGTATCACTCTTTCTACATTCGATCTGTTTATCATATTTTTTCACCAACCTTAATAGTAAATCCTGTTCTCTTGGCGTAAAATTTATCGCACGCTTTCCCTTTTCTTTATTATTCATATTGTAATGAAAAACGGTTATGCCGGTTATGGTGTTTACAATTCACACTTTAATTAAATTGAAACTTTGACATTCATGTGCTTGATTTATGACAAAATCCCTACATCTCCCTAGAAACCAGTGTAGCCAACACATTCAGATTGTAGTTTACGTGAACGCAGCTTGAACCGCAATGATAAAACGAATTTGTAGTTAAACCATCGTTCAAGTCGAACTTTGGTTCGCTTGAACGTTAGTTTAACCGTGGTCGATAAAACCGACCCTATATAAATTCGATAGTGTCACTTAGCAATCTATATAGTGAACCCAAAATAATGGATAAATCAGTAATAAATTTCCAATAATAATGAATCCCATTCCGAATGGACCTGCACCTTAAAGAAGTTCTCGATTACTAGAACGGGTGGAATGGCTTTTGCGTTCCAATGACCTAAAGAGACAAACTACAGGTTCAACCAAAGTAGTAGGGTCTTTAGTGAGGAATCAGACTAAGATAGGTCACCGAAAGAGAGCAGTGGCTCTTTCGGTACTTAGATTGATAGAGATCATAGGGGTCGGTACGGCAGTCTAAGACATACTACCGTGATGTGGAGGGCAACAGAAAACCACCACGTTACCTCCCAACTACACAGCATACTTAAATTGTATTTAAGATGATGGCATTCTCTGGGGTAAAAGATTCCGGAGGTAAAATAGTTCCCATCCGGATCTCTGGGAGGGGCTACTTCGAAGGCTGTGATCAGAAAATTTAGAAAAAGAATCAGGAACATTCTGCGAGTCGGAGCGTAGAATGTCAGAAGTATGAAGCAAGTAGTTAAGCTAGAAAACTTAAAAATTGAAACGTATGTGATAGCACTGGACATAGTAGGGATCAGCGAAGTTCGGTGACCAAAAGCGGGGGATTTTTGGAATGCAGACTTTAGGGTATTTCATACAGGATCAGGGGTAGGAAATTCTGGTGTGGGAATAGTTATGTGAAAAAAAATAGGGCACTGTGTAGAAAACTACTTACAAAAGAACGAACAAGTACTCATGGTTAGATTAGAATCTAAACCGGTAATTCAGTAATAATACAAGTATACATGTCCACCTCTAGCCACAGTGAGGAAGATGTAGAAGCAATCTACAAAGATATCGAAGACATACTAAGATACGTAAAAAACATGAAATTTTAATAATTACGGGGGATTTTAATGCAGTGGTAGGTGAGGGCAGGGAAGAAGCGCTAGTAGGTTTATTTGGTTTAGGCACGAGAAACGACGGGGGAAATAGGTTGATAGAATTTTGCGACACAAAACAATTTAACTATCACAAACACATCATTTCAACATCATGCTAGAAGACGATATACATGGAAGATGCCATGAGATATAAGAAGATATCAAATAGATTACATTCTTGTTAGACAATGGTTTAGGATTCAAGTAAAAAACTGTAGGAGCTACTCAGAAGCAGATATAGACACTGACCACAACATCGTAATTATGAAGGCCGCTCTTAAATTTAAAAATTCGAAAAAAGGAACGGAAAAAGGCACTTTGACTTTGAGAAACTAAAAAATAAAAGATATCCATGAAAGCTTTGAAAAAAAGTCAAATGAATTGCTGAAAGATATCGGGAAAATCCATTTCGAATGGACCTGCACCTTGCCGAAGTTCTAAATTACTAGAACAGGTGAAATGGCTTGCGTGTTCTAATGAGCTAAAGAGCCAAACTACAGGTCCAACCAAAGTAGTAGGGTCGTTAGTGAAGGTAGCGGCTCTTTCGGTACTTAGATTGGCAGAGACCATAGGGGTCGGTATGGCAGTCTAAGACACACTACCGCGATGTGGAAGGCAACGGGAAACCACCACATTATCTCCCAAGTACACAGCGTACTTAAATTGTTACAAACATGATGGCATTCTCTGGGGTAAAAGATTCCGGAGTTAAAATAGTCCCCCATTCGGATCTCCGGGAGGGGACTACTTCGGAGGATGCAATCGGAAAATTAAAAATAAGAGTTGGGAACATTCTGCAAGTCGGAGCGTGGAATGTTAGAAGTATGAAGCAAGTAGGTAAGCTAGAGAACCTAAAAATCGAAATGAATAAGTTATCACTAGACATTGTAGGGATCAGCGGAGTTCGGTGGCCAGAGGCGGGGGATTTTTGGAGTGGAGACTTCAGGGTAATTCATACAGGAGCAGAGGAAGGAAATTTGGGTGTGGGGATAGTTATGCGGAAAAAGGTAGGATACTGTGTAGAAAATTACTTACAAAGGAACGAAAGAGTACTCATGGTTAGATTAGAATCTAAACCGGTGAACACAGTAATAATACAAGTATACATGCCCACCTCTAGCTACAGTGACGAAGAGGTAGAAGCCATCTACAAAGATATCGAAGACATATTAAGATACGTAAAAGGACATGAAAATTTAATAATTACAGGGGATTTTAATGCCGTGGTAGGTGAGGGGAGGGAAGGAGCGGTAGTAGGTTTATTTGGTTTAGGCACGAGAAACGACAGGGGAAATAGGCTGGTAGAATTTTGCGACAAGAACAATTTAATCATTACAAACACATTATTTCAACATCATGCTAGAAGACGATATACGTGGAAGATGCCAGGAGATATAGGAAGATATCAAATAGATTACATTCTTGTTAGACAACGGTTTAGGAATCAAGTAAAAGACTGTAGAAGCTACCCAGAAGCAGATATAGATACTGACCACAACATCGTAATTATGAAGGCCGCACTTAAATTTAAAAATCTGAAAAAAAGGAACGGATAAAGGCACTTGGACTTAGAGAAACTAATAGATAAAGATATTCAAGTAAGATTCGAAAAAAAGTCAAATGAATTGCTGAATGATATCGGGAAAATATCTGAAAGTAAGGAAGTAGAAACAGAATGGAATAACATTAAATCCAGCCTAGACATGGCGGCCAGAGATATTCTGGGGTATACACAAAAAGAAAATAAGAAACCATGGATAACAAAGGATATCGTGAATTTAATAGAAGAAAGACGAAAATACAAAAATAAATCAGACGAAACAGTAAAACAGAGATACAAAGCCATAAAATGAGAAATTATTCGAAAATGCAGGAAAGCTAAAGAACAATGGATTGATGAAAAGTGCAAAGAGGTACAAACTAAGATGGAAATAGGAAAGACAGACGAAGCATACAAATTAATTAGAATGAATTTTAGGGATATAAAACCGTATAGCAAAAATATAAGGGACGCACAAAGAAACGTCATTATAGAAAACGTAGAGAAAGTGAGTAGATGGCAAGAATATATAGGGAATTTATATGCAGGAGAGGAACTAACTGCATTAGAACAGGTATCAGACATTGAAAATGATGACTTGGGATATCCTATACTTAGAGATGAATTTGAAATAGCATTAAAGGGTCTGAAAAATGGTAAGGCGCCGGGTACAGATAAGGTGCAAGCGGAGACTCTAAAAGCCGCTGGTCAAGCAGTAACAGAACGTCTCTTCCAACTTGTAAGCTATATGTATGAGACAGGCGAGATACCCAAAAATTTCAAACGTAGCTTCATAGTAACTATACCAAAAAAGAAAGGCGCGGATAGATGTGAAAATTTTCGTACAATAAGTTTGACAGCACACGTGTCAAAAATATTAACCAGAATTGTGCAAAGACGAATGGAAAAACGAGCTGAAGAAATACTAGGAGAAGACCAATTTGGGTTTAGGCAAAACAGGGGAACACGGGAGGCTATTTTAGCTCTGAGAGTGATAATGGAGAAAACAATAGAAAAAGGGGAAAGCATGTATATAGGGTTTGTAGATCTGGAAAAAGCATTTGACAATGTAAATTGGAAAAAAATGTTTGAAATACTCAAAAAGATTGGAATGAGTTATAGGGATAGACGAATAGTACATAGCTTATACAAAGAGCAAACAGCAGTAATAGAATTAGAGCAGGAACGTAGAGAAGTAAACATTAGGAAAGGGGTGAGACAGGGATGTGCCCTATCCCCATTGATTTTCAACTTGTACATAGAAGAGGCAATGAATACTGTCAAATGCAGGAAGACATTTGGTATTACTATGCAGGGGCAAAAAATTGATATGCTTAGATTTGCAGATGATATAGCGGTATTAGCATCTAGCAAGGAAGAGTTAGAAGTTGCTCTCAATGAAATGGAAACTGTTCTAACAGAGAGATACGGTATGAAAATTAACAAAAGTAAAACTAAAGTGCTAGTTTGCAAAGGTGGGGAAAATAAATCAAAAACAAGAATACAAGTGTGTAACACGAACTTACAAGAGGTTAAGGATTTCTGCTACCTAGGAAGCCAAATAACGCAAGATGGGAAAAGCACAAAAGATATAAAACAAAGATTAGCACAAGGTCGTGCTACATTTAACAAGAAAAAGCAACTACTGTGCTCAAAGACCACAAACATAGAAACAAGAAAAAGATTGCTTAAAACATATGTGTGGAGCACAGCACTGTACGGCTGTGAAGCCTGGACAGTAGGAGAAGCAGACAAGAAAAAGGTAGAAGCCTTTGAAATGTGGTGCTTCAGACGTATGATGAAGATATCATGGACAGACAAAGTTAAGAACGAAGAGGTACTAAAAATGGTAGGCGAAGAAAGAAATATGTGGAAAACGGTAAAAAATATGAGAGATAGGATGATAGGCCACATACTACGGCATGAGGGAATAGTGCGGAATATATTAGAAACAGAGATAGGAAAAATGAGAAGAAAAGGCAGACCTAGATTAGACTACTGCACACAGATAGTAAAAGATGTAGGCTGTAGAGGTTTCAGGGAGATGTGTAGGCTAGCCCAGAATAGAAATCAATGGAGGTACGCATCCAACCAATCCCAAGATGGATAAACTAATGACGAAAAGATAACTGTGCTTAAACATGATGATTATTATAAGTAACTACAAGAATTGGTTGGGCAATATTCTCGAATAATGTTAAGTGTGTGAAAGGATTTACTAGAAAACCATTATTTCGGCAAATGTCTAAGTGTTGGGGGATCTTGGTAGCCACAGGTTGCTTAACCCCTTCACTGAATCTCGGTAAAATAGGGTATAAAATTAGATAACAATAGAAAGGGAACGAGCTGAATACACATGCTGTGTGAGAATTTCAGGGAACTATGTAGGCTAGCTCAGAATATAAATAAGTCCAGGTACGTGTCCAACCAGTTTTGAGACGGAAAACCTAATGACGAAAAAATAAGCGCAGATAAATCTGATGGTTAGTTTAAACAACTAGTTGTTGGTTGCGAAATACCTGCAACTAATGTTGACTGTGCGAAAAGATAAATTGGAAAATATATTAAATCGCCAAATGGTTAAGTGTTGGGGGAACTTGGCAGCCACAGGCTGCTTCACTCCCTTCACAACCATTGAAGGTCGGAGAAATAGGGCATATAACTGTAAAACAATAGAAAGTGATCGAACTGCAAGAACAGCGCCTATGAGGAAAGACAACAAACATAGAATAAGAAGAAAATTGTTGAAAGCATATGTGTGGAGCACAGCACAGTATGCCTATGAAATACGGGCAGTCTGAAACGCAGACAGAAAAACTGTAGCAGCCTTTTGAAATGCTGTGCTTCAGATGTATGAGGACAATAGCATGGACAGACAAAGATAATAACAAATAAGTTACAGAAATAGTAGGGGAACAAGGATATCTGGGGAAAAAGAGAAATAGTAGGGCGGAATACGTTCTAAGGCATTTTTGGGGAACAGTATGTGATATATTACAAGCACAGATAGGAAAAAAGAGGTAGATGTAGACCTAGATGAGATAGTTATAAATGCAAACTGTGCAAATTTCAGGAAAATCTGTAGGTTAGTTCAGAATAGGGAACAATGATGGTACGCGTCTAACCAGTTCTAGGACTGAAGACCTAATGATGATGATGATCGGGAAAATCTCTGATACTAAGGACGTAGAAACAGAATGGAATAACATTAAATCCAGCTTAGACATGGCAGCCACGGATATTCTGGGGTATATACAAAGAGAAAATAAGAAACCATGGATAACAAAGAATATCCTAAGTTTAACAGAAGAAAGACAAATAATACAAAAATAGAAAATACATCAGACGAAACAGGAAAACAGAGATATAAAGCCATAAAATGGGGAATTATTCACAAATGCAGAAAAGCTAAAGAACAATGGATTGATGAAAAGTGCAAAGAGGTACAAACTAAGATGGAAATAGGAAAGACGGACGAAGCATACAAACTAATTAGAATGAATTTTAGGGATATAAAACCATATAGCAAAAAATATTCAGAATGCGAGAGGAAATGTCATTACAGAAAATGTAGAGAAAGTGGTTAGCTGGCAGGAATATATAGGGAGTTTATAGGCAGGAGAAGAACTAACAGAATTAGAACAGTAATCAGACATTGAAAACGATGACTTTGGATATCCTATACTTAGAGATGAGTTTGAATTAGCATTAAAGGTTCTGAAAAATGGTAAGGCGCCAGGTAGAGATAAGGTACAAGCAGAAACTCTAAAAGCCGCTGGACAAGCAGTACCAGAACGTCTCTTCCAATTTGTAAGCTATATATATAAGACAGGCGAGATCCCCAAAGATTTCAAAAGTAACATCATAGTCACTATACTGAAAAAGAAAGATGTGGATAGATATAAAAATTTTCGAACAATAAGTTTGACAGCACACATGTCAAAAATACTAATTAGAATTGTACAAAGACGAATGGAAAAACGAGCTGAAGAAATACTAGGAGAAGATCAATTTGGATTTAAGGGAACATGGGAGGCTATTTTAGCTCTAAGGGTGATAATAGAGAAAGCAATAGAAAAAAAGGAAAGCGTCTATATAGGGTTTATAGATATGGAAAAAGCATTCCATAGTGTAAAATGGAAAAAAAGTTCGAAATACTCAAAAAGATTAGAATGAGTTTTAGGGATAGATGGATAATACACAGCTTATACAAAGAGCAAACAGCAGTAATAGAATTAGAGCAGGAACGTAGAGAAGTAAATATTAGGAAAGGTGTGAGACAGGGATGTGCCCTATCCCCATTAATTTTTAACTTGTACATCGAAGAGGCAATGAATACTGTCAAATGCCGGAAGAGATTTGGAATTATTATGCAGGGACAAAATATTGATATGCTTAGACTTGCAGATGATATAGCGGTATTAGCCTCTAGCAAAGAAGAGCTAGAAGCTGCTCTTAATGAAATGAAAACAGCTCTAACAGAGAGATACGGTATGAAAATTAACAAAATAAAACTAAAGTACTAGTATGCAAAGGAGGAGAAAATAAATCAAAAACAAGAATACAAATAGGTAACGAGAACTTGCAAGAGGTTAAGGAATTCTGCTACGCGAGATGCGAAGAGTGCAAAAGATATAAAACAAAGATTAGCCAAGGTTGTGCTACATTTAACAAGAAAAAGCAACTACTGTGTTCAAAGACAACAAACACTGTACGGCTGTGAAACTTGGACAGTAGGAGAAGCGAACAGGAAAAAGATAGAAGCCTTTGAAATATGGTCCTACAGACAAATGATGAAGATATCATGGACAGACAAAGTTAAGAACAAAAAGGTACTAGAAATGGTAGGGGAAGCAAGAAGAATGTAAAAACAGTAAAAACTAGGAGAGATAGGATGATAGATTACATACTAAGGCAAAGAAGAGAGCTAGGGGTAGACCTAGGTTGAATTATTGTACACAGATAGTTAAAGATGTAGGCTGTGGGAATTTCAGGGAAATGTGTAGACTAGCTCAGAATAGAAAGTGGAGGTATGTGTCCTACCAGTTTCAAGACGATAAACCTTGTTTGAAAGAATATATTGGAAAACTATTAATTCGACATATGTTTAAGCGTTGGGGGATCTTGGTAGCCACAGGCTGCTTAACCCCCTTCACATACCACTGAATATCGGGTAAATAGGGTATATATTTGTAAAACAACATAAGAGGAACCAAACTGCATCTAACAAGAAAGAGCAGAAGACCAACAAACATAGAAACAAGGAGAAAATTGTTGAAAGCATATGTGGGAAAAAAAGGAGAAATACAAGGGCAGGATATGTTCTAATGCATTTTTGGGTAATAGCGTGGGATGTATTACAAGCAGAGATAGAAAAAAAGGAGGTAAAGGTAGGCGTAGATCAGACCAGTGCATGCAGATATTGAAAGATGCATACTGTGGAAATTTCAGGGGAATGAGTAGGTTGGCTCAGAATAGGAAACAATGAGAGTGGGCGCCTAACCAGTTCCAGGACTGAAAACCTAATGATGATGATAATGAATCATCCCTAAGAAGCTCTTTAGTTCCATTACATTCACTGGTCTAGAGACATTTATAGCTCAAACTTTCTTTGGATCCTCGTGCAGACCTTCCCTGTCAATTATGAGTCCAAAATATTTAATTTTTGATGAAAGGACCTAGAGTTATTTAAATTTAGACGAAATCCTGCTCTACTTAAATGATCAAAAACCTCGATAAAATTTTTTAGATGCTCATGTCGATTCTTGTCAGTTACTACAATATTATTGAGAAAGTTAATGCTGCACCTTGCAAGGCTTTTTCAACCACTTGTTGAAATATCGAGCATGCCGGCTTGGCTCCATGAGTAAACGATGCACAAGGTAAATTCCATGTGTTCCATGCCAATAATTTTGTTGTTTCCTCCGTACGTACCAATTAGTTGTAAGGTACTGCAAAATCAAGTTTGGTATAATGTTCTTCGCCTTGGAGGGCTGACAACACTCGTTTTAGGAAAGGTACGTCTATTATCCTTTAAAAATTTATTTACTCTCAATTTATAACAGCACAGAATCTAATTTTGCTGAATTCTTAAACCACGGGCACCAACATAGTGTTCCATTCAGAATTATCAACCAAAGACATGACGCCTTGTCTTACCAACTCATCAAGTTCCAAATTAATTTTTCTTTAAAAGCAAATGGAATTGGGCGAGGTTTACAAAATATTAATTTTGCCCCTTCAACTACTTTTAACTCATCCGTGTCATATTTGTAATGTGCTAATTCATCTTTAAAAATTCCTTATACGTTTTTGGTAGGTTTATATTTTTATCACATTTGGTCTCGCCCTTAACTATATTGAGCTGAATGTCACTTACCCTTCCTTGGAAATCCAATTCGAATCAAAAAACTTGAACACATCCTAACCAAATAATGAGGAACCATTTTTGACAATTATTAACCTACAGTTTTCTTTAACTTGGTTAGTAATGTTGAATAAAAAAGTATTTAACGTAGAATTTTATGGGCAGTTAAAAGAAAATGTTATGAATTATCAAGTTAGGCTTACAGCTGTCTTATTGAAGTAATTAATTATTGTTTTATATAAATGACATATAGGGTTATCAAAAACTATTATGCTAGAAGAATGCAGTTGGGCCCAGGTGCTAGTCCTTGTGTTTTTCTTCGTTTATTGTGAAGTATTGCTGAAATCTGAATAAGATGGATTTAGTAAAGCACATTAAAACATTAGCTGGGGAGTCAGACTGGCCTTTATGGAAGAAGAAAATTCGTGATTTACTTGACTATCACCAAGGTACACTAAACATTGGTAAAAAGTTGGTGAAACCAGTATCAATTCAAGATGATGCATCTGCTGCTGAAATTAAAGTGTATAAGAAGGCAAGTGAAGTATATTGTAAAGATAATTTTGCCAAGTCAATGATTGGTACTGCAGTTACTAATGCAGTTTATCAGAAAATTATTCATAAAGAAACTGCTCATGATGCATGGGAAGTTCTAAAGCAACAGTTTGAAGCTACTTCAAAAGATCAGTTTTTCAAAATCTGTACTGATTTCTCCACATCCAGTTAGTCAGCTGGTGATGATGTTTCTTTCCGCTCATATTGCTAAGCTCAAAAGTTGATGGAATGAGTTAAATAATGGTTTAAAATCTAAAAGTGAAAATCCCTTACCTGACTTGTTGTTAGTATGTAAAACGTTTCATATTTTGCCCAGTAATTTTGAAACATTTCGATCAGGTTGGATGCTGTTCACAAAAGATGACTATAAAATGTTTGATGAGTTAACAATGTAACTTTGTATGTTTGGAAGAAATATGAGACAGTCTTTTCATAGTGAAAACGTTCAAGAAGCATTAGTTGTTAAATCAGATACACAGGAATGAAATAGACACGATAAGTTTGTTTTTAACAAAAATAAGAAGGAAGACATTTGCAACCATTGTCAAAAGAAAGGACATTGGGTTCGTACTTGTCGAAAGTGAATTGCGAATTATCGTCCATCACGAAATTTCAATTCCAGTAATGCTCATCAGAGTAATTTAGTGGATACTGAAATGGTTTTCATTTCAATCAGTAACAGCATTCTTGTAGCGCAATCTAATTCAGTCGATTGGTGGTTTGATAATGGCACAACTAATCATGTTACTAATCAATCAGATTGGTTTGGTAAGTTAATGAATTTAATATTTTGTGTAATGTAAAAGCAGCTAGTAAAAAGTTATTGAAGCGGTACAATCAAAGTCGAATCTACTGTTTATGGTAAAAAGCGTATTCTTTTGCTGGAAGATGTTTGGTATGTTCCAGAGATTTCGAAAAATTTATTCTCCCCGTTAGCTGCTCACAATAAGCAAAAGAACAACGAATTTTGATCCACAGTTACGTCGTGTTCTTTTATAGTAAATGGTTCCATAGTGTTGAGGTGTTCGAGACAAATGCGGTATGTTATACAAAGAATATTTTAAAACAGTTTCTCCTGAAACTGATGCAAGTGTGAACATTACTCTTTCCAACGATTCGTTATTGCAGTTATATCATGAACACTGGGGTCATCAAGACAAACGTTACGTCAAGCAGAAGGTTGAAAGAGCTCTCAAGTTAAAAGTGAAACTTGACGATAAAATTTGCGAGTTGTGCATTTATGGCAAAGTTCACCGGTTTCCAATTGGTACGAGAAAGAAGACATCAAAGCCTGGTGGTCCTTTTAAACCATCATTCCAGAAAAGAAGAAATCTGGTAGTATTCAAAATTTCGCTATGGTTTCATTATCAAAGAGTCGGACGTGAAAATTGTTTTAGAACAGATGCTAGCGCATGCTGATGAACAAGGTCATGCAATTAGAGAACTACTTAGGTATAATGGAGCTAAATTTGATAATGCTGATGTTCGAGAAATTCTTCAAAAGAAAGGTATTACACAGAGGTTAACTGCACCTTACATGCCTGAACAAAACGGTTTAGCGGAAGAGAAATTCACACTATTGTTGAAATGGCTAGGAATTTCAAGTACTCAAATCGTGATGTGAATTTTCCTGATGCTATTTGGGCTGAACTAGTTACATCTGCAGTCTATGTGCTAAACAGAACACAGAAATTCTCAGATGGGGATACTCCATACGAAATGTGTATGAAAAAGATACTTTATATTAAGCATCTCAGAGTTGTAGGTTCAGCATGTTATTTTCACATTCCAACTCAAAAGAGACAGAAGATGGACAAGAAAGCTCAAAAAGGCTATCTTGTTGGTTGTGATGGTGATGAACGATATCGAATTTATATTCCTGAAGAGAAGCGTATTATTTTATCCAGGGATGTTACGTTTCAAGAGACACTTGTAGAATGTGCAGAAAAAGTTAATGTGTCGTGTCAAAACGAGTTTTCAAAGAATAAATCAATGATGATTCAGGTAACGATGAAGAATTGAGGAGTGATATTGAGTCTGGTATCAACTAAAAAAAATCGATAAGAAAGGATGATTTTGTCATGGTGATGACTACAGAAGACACCCCTGAAACTTAAAATGATTGAATAAATAGTACGAATAAAGCTGAATGGCAAAAAAGCTATGGATAGTGAAATGGCCGCATTAACAGCAAATACCACCTGGGACCTTGAAACACTACCCAAAGCAATAAATGCCATTCCTTGCAAATGGGTTTATCGAGTTAGGATGAACACAGATGGAAATCTGTTGGGATTTGTTGATTAATACATTTATTATTGTTGATAGTTGTAACCCTAGTTTTGGTAATCCAGTGGGCACGGGTGGACTTTGACAGATTGGAAAAATTGTGTTTTTAGATGATAAATATCCTGGTTGTGTATTACAATTTAGTTATTTACTTGAAAGTTTGTTACATTTAGAAACTATTTAAGAGAAGCAAGGTTGTATGATAGTAAGGGATACAGTAAGTTATTGTAAAATTGTTACTATTATTCATTTAAAATTGTTAGGAATTTGAGCTGCTTAATAAAGAGCCAACTTGCCGTGTTTCTAATCTGAACATTGAGTGACAAAGGAAGTCTTTAGTGCTGCTGCAAACAGCCCTTGTCAGTTGATTACAGGTAATTTGACTTCAACCCCAACAAAATATATTAAAATACAAAGCCAGATTAGTTGTAAAAGGGCATGATCAACAGAAAGGTATAAACCATAGAGAAACATTCAGTCCGGTAGTTAAGTTGCAAACAATTCGTTTAGTGCTTAGTGTAGCTGCAATTGAAAATGTTTCTGGCACAATTTGATGTGTGTACAGCTTTTTTTATATGGAGAGCTAGAGGAAACTATCTACATGAAACAGCCAGATGGTTACAATGACTGCACAAATCTAGTCTGCAAATTAAAAAAAAGAGTCTCTATGTACTTAAGCAGGCGCCTAGGTGTTGGAATAAGAAAATTGGCACGTTTTTATCAAAATTAGGCTTCCGAATTAGTCAAGAACAGCTTTGTATGTTTATTCGAGAAAGAAATGGAGAAAAGTTAGTATTAGCGCTGTACGTCGATGATGGTCTTGTTTTAGCAACTAATCAGCAAAATCTGAATGATATTATTGCACAGTTGAGATCAGAGTTTAAAATAGTAACAAAAGATTCCTCATATTTCTGGGCCTTGAAATAGATAGGAAAGAAAATAATGCCTTTAAAATTTGTCAACGAGCATATGCAAAAAGGATTCTAGAGGGCTTCAATTCTGTGGGTTGTAAGCCAGTTCAACTCCTATGCTTTCTAGTTCAGAGAAATCAGATAATAAAAAGCATAACTTTCCCTACGGACAAGCTGTTGGTGCGCTCATGTACTTAATGCTCGGTTCCAGACCAGATTTGGCTTTTAGTATTGGTTTTCTATCAAGAACATTAGAAAATCTTTCCGCTGAAGAGAATGTTACGGTACATTGCAGTTAGTATCGACAAAGGCTTATTATATCCACGCGATGGAGAAAAAGGTATTCTAAAATGTTCAGAGATGCTGACTTTGGAGGTTGCTCCAAAACTGGTCGTTCAACTTCTGGAGAGCTAATTAATTACACAGTTTCATGGTTGAGTCAGCGTCAAGTTCAGTTACTGACTACTACTGAAGCTGAAATTGTAGCAGCCAGTGAAGCTTCAAAAGAAGTAATCTGGCTTAGTCGACTTCTTCAAGAAATTACAAAGTTAAAAGAAATTCCCATTCTTCAAATTGACAATGCTGCTGTTGTTTGTTTAGCTGAAAATCCCGAGTATCATCGCAGAACAAAACATATCGAGAGAAAGCATTTCTTTATTCGCGAGCATGTTGCAGAAGATAGATTAGCTGTCGAGAAAGTTTCGTCAGAGAATCAAATTACTGATATCATGAGCAAGCCATTGCCGTGCACTCGGTTGAAATTTCTCTGTGACAAAATAGGACTTTTCTAAAAAATTAAAAAAAAATTCATTTAAACAAGGAAAAGTGTTGAATAAAAAGTATTTAATGTAAAATTTTATGGACAATTAAAAGAAAATGTTGTGAATTATCAAGTTAGGCTTATAGCTGTCTTATTGAAGTAATTAATTATTGTTTTATATAAATGACAGATAGGGTTATCAAAAGCTATCATGCTAAAAGAATACAGTTATTAAAGATTATAACATCAACAATTAAATATAATCTGGACAAACATTTCACCTTCAGGAATGATAATACTACCATCGTAACACCTAAATCTAACAGAGGTAGAATGTAAATCGCAATTATAAAAATGTTTAGCAAGTCCTTAGGCAATACAGATAAAGCAGACACAGAGTCCAAGTCCATCAAGACTTGTTTATTATTAATGAAAACATTCATTTCGACCAGGTTAACATAATGGTCAATATTAACATAAAACATATTAATAAAATCTGGGCTCTGTGTGGCCCTCAGAATCATTAATATCCACCTCCATGAAATTTGTTTTAACTGAACAAACCTTAGCCAAATGACCCACTTCTTTACACATACAGTAAACTACAGATGTAGCACTCTTGGATGTAGCGAACCCTCGCTTATAATGAACAAAATATAAAGTCCCGGCAAATTATTCATAAGAAACATGCTAAAAATTATCGCTTATAGCGATCTTGTATAAAACGAACTTCCGAATATAACAGACTAAACAGAAATCGATTTTTGTGATAGTAAATCGTCTATAGCAAACTTTAACTAGTAATTCATTTTTCTAAGAAACTAACTGTTGAATTTATAATGTATGGAGTACTCGATTTCGTTTGTATAGGTATTGTTAAATCTCAGGAGGCGCCAAACTGACCCCTGCGATGCGGCAGCAGTGGTTGTATGGGGAAGTACCACACATTAGTGAATTAGTCTTTGTTGTGTGCTGTTGTGTATGTTTTTTCGTCACTTCTAAATTACTACAACATACAAAATGGGTGATTTTAAACCAAAAAGGCAATCATTTAGCTCACAGTTTAAGTGTGATATAATTCGCCAATTGCACAACGGGAAAAAGCAATCGAACATTAGCCGTGAGCAAAATATTAGCAAATCAACGGTGGGTACGATCTGGAAGAATCGTGATGAACTTCTTAAAGCATTTAAATCTGTTAACTTAACGGTTAAAAAAAATGAGAAAATCTAACCATGATGATATGGACAAAGCTTTATTAAAATGGTTTTCACAACAGTGCTTAAATAACATCACAATTAATGGAGTCATCCTCAAAACCAAAGCCAAGGAATTTGATAAACAATTTCAAGACGAATTTATTTGTACTGAAGGATGGATTGAAAGATGGAAAGGCCATCACAACATTTGCAATGGTAAAATTGTAGATGAATCAGCAGCTGTCGATAACAGTGTAGTAGGTAACTGGTTATTAATGGTATGGCGAACAATCAAACAGCAGTATACTGAAAATGACATTTTTAATGACAAAACAGGACTTTTTTTAAGCTCACACCTGACAAAACTTTAAAATTTAAAGGGAAATGGTGTAGTGGAAGGAAATTATCAAAGGAGCATATCACAATTGTAGTTTGTGCAAACATGTCCGGCACGGAAAAACGCAAGCTACTTGTTATTGGTAAAGCTCAAAATCCGCACTGTTTCAAAAATGTCAAAAGCTTGCCGGTAAGCTATCGTGGAAATAAAAAGGCATGGATGACATCTGAAATATTTACAGATTATGTTCGAAATGGGATGCAGAGCTACACAAGATAAAACGTAAAATTGTGTTATTAATTAATAACTGCCTCGCACATCCAAAAATTGAAGGGTTACTTTCTATCAAACTAGTCTTCATGCCACCAAACACCAGTTCCACGCTACAGCCCATGGATCAGGGTATAATAAAAACCCTCAAAAGTTATTACTGTCAATCACTTTTAATAAAAGTGGTGCAATGTGTAGATTCCGAAACATCTTGTTCCATAACTTTATCGGATGCAATAAATTTAATTCATCGGTCTTGGAAGAAAGTAACCATTCAAACAATAAAGAACTGTTACAAACATGCAGGGTTTTATAGAACTGGGATTGCTGATGATATAGTGTATGATACGGATGATGACCTCCGTTTAATCGATTGGCTACAAAGACAAACAACTAAGGATGAAAGCTGTCAAGAATGAGGTATTACATGGAAAATTATGTAACTGTAGATGACAATCTTTTGACTTCCGATTTCCTAACTGATGAAATTGTTGCAATTGTGGTAAATGTGGGCAATATATGTGACGAAGAGCCTGATAGTGACGATAATCAAAACGCACACGATGTGATGGCTATTAGCTATAATCCCATTCAGAGCACTTGAAAACTAATGGACGTCCGATCGTTTGTGCAATCTTGAGGAGCGTCGCAAAAGGTTTTAGATAGCTTAGCAGAATTGGAAACATTCGTGGAAAAAACATGTACTGAAAGTACTTTTGTCCAAAAGAAAATGACTACCTTTTTATAACAATACGTGAATAATATGAAATTGTACAAAATATATATATAGTCATATAATAGTATGTAGGTACGTATGTATGTACATATATGTATTTCGTTTTTAAATATAGTGTGCCTTCCCTGTTTATTCATTTTTGGTAGTGTTTGACTTTTAGATCAGTTGCATGCTTATAACAAACTTTGGTTATTACGAACCATTTCTCGCGGTCTCTTCGAGTTCGTTATAACCGGATTTCACTGTAATGCTTGTACTGACATCTCGCAAAATTGTGATTACTTTTCCCACAACTTCTACACAGTTTGGTCTTCACCCCACATTCTGATGATTGTTTCAAGTCGTTCCTTTTCATATTTTCTTGTTTAATCTCCCAAGCTGGGTCTTATTTTGATTTTGATTAATTTGCAATTTATCTACTGCCATTGTAACAAACCCCAAAACAAATCAGTCATTCAGAAAATTATTTAGCAAATTACCAAATTTTTACAATCACTGGCTTTATTTTTTACCTTTACATACCATTGATGCACTTCTTCATATTCACCCTGTTGCAAATAATAAAATTCAAATCTTTCCTTAAAAGTGATACTCTCCTTAAAAATTGACTTTTCAGAATTTTACAAAGCTTTCGTATTCTTTATTCTTAGGTAGAACAGGATCAAACACACCTCTCAATAGTTTATATGCCTGCTCCCCAATAAGCGTTAAAAGTACCGGTACCTTTTGCCATCTTCGACATAATTTGCCCCAAAATACTGATCCAACCATTCTTCCCATGTGTTCCAATCCAATGGTACTTGGAAAAATAGTTTGTTATATAGGTCCCTTTCGTCCTGTATTTTGGGCATACTTTGAAGCTAGCAATCGTCAATTATTAATTTAACTTTTTATCCTCGTCGTCACTGTAATATATTCGGTAACAAATAGTTTATTACTTCTTTATTAAAAAGTATGAATACTTTACAAAATAATCTTGACTTTTTTTATGACGTAAATTGATTCCAAACTACTACAACATGAATAGTGAGCAATAGACATCATGAGGTGTAAGTAAGCTGCATAGATTTTTACCTATTAATGTAAGGAATACAACTGCTCATTTTTTTTTTGTATCATTTATGGCATTTGCCTCAGAGTAAGCTTCCAAACGCTCTTGATAATAGGGCCACATGTCCATATTTGAAGCGAAAGGTTCAATACTTTCGATTATATGTCATGTGCTATTTGGAAGAGATTGAACTTGTGTTTCAATTTTTCTTGTCACCAGTTGTAGTGTACAGATGGTAGGGTTGAAGGTATGCCAACGATTTAGTAACACCAAACATATATTCATTGAACTCTTTATATCCATTATTAATTAATATTATAAAATGCAAACTACCAAGATAAACCCAACTTCTATCTATCTTTTATGACACTGAATGTTTTCCGTTTTTCGTGCTACCTTCGCGTATCTTCATAAGGCACAATATATATGTGTGGCGACTTGAAAGACAAAGCATAGGGATTTCAATGCTAATTCTTTAATGTTGAATTATTGACTTCCCCAATTATTTGAGACAAAAAGCATAAAGAAATATTTTGTAGAGAAAAAATACTGCTTCCATGCACATTATTGTCCACCATTTTTCACTTTAAAAAATGATACAATAAAAGAAATAAAATTCTAATTTCAAAAAAATTGGTGATGCCATGGATTTATAAAAACTAACAAGTGCAGATTTTTCAGTATCATTAAATTTGACTGATTGTAAAAAAAATTATAAATCGATCTATTGACTGATGGGAAACAGGATTTTATTTATTATAACAAAACAAACAGCAAACAAATTACAGCAGAAACAGAAAATCACAGCAAATGTTCAAACAAACCACTATTTACTGCAAACGATGGTGTAATACGTCGTAAAATTGCCATCTAACATTAGCTAGCTGATACTGTGATGATTTGTCATACTCGGTTAGAATACAAATATTTAGTTCTTGTACATTTTGAAATGTTCATCCAAAATAAATCTTTCATTATCAATGTCTCCAAAAAATCTTTGGTCCACAGACCGAGGGATCTAGCAGGCCAGTTAATTGTATAATTGGGACCAATTACTTTATTAGAAAAACTATCATTAAAAAATTTGCACACATCTTGGTTGTTGTAGGCAGAACAACCAGTCATCTGAAACCTAATTTCTTGGTTACCTCTAGCAACTTTAACCACGGCCAAAGTTTAATTCACTTACAACAACTGCAAGAAGTGCCCTCCTGTTAAGTGTTTGTGTAAGAAAAAGTGGACCTATGATGTGACAGTGTAATATTCCTGCTCAAATATTAACTTTTTGAGGATGTTGGAACCTCGATTGTATGATACTGTATGGATTGCTAGTAGCCGATACTTCGCAATTTTGCAAGTTTGGTTCATTATGCAGTGTGAACGTACATTCATCTGTAAATAAAATATTATTTAAGAACTTTGTATGTGCTTACATTTTCCATCATCTGGAAGACAAACACACTCGTTCTTTCCAAATCATATTCACGCAACCCTTGATGGCATTGGTATTTATGAGCGAAACGTTTGCTTTTTTTTAAATTCACAGCGCTCTGCTGTTACGCAAACCAATGTTTTTGCCATTTGCCTTAAACTTATATTGGTTCTTATCATAATTATTACACTTACAATTATCTAGTATTCTGTTCGTAGCTACAAACTTGTGCATTGCTCTATCAATCGTTGTACCGCCGTTGTAACAAAGAGAACTGCATCTACATTTTTTTCATTTTCAGCTTTGCATGGTTTAATTGTTATTTGGAGTGCATTGAGCTATTACATGTATCTTAAAAAGTCGTATGAGCACTGTTAATATGTTAAAATGCACATACATTTCTCAAAATATGATGTAATATTTTAACTTTCCAAGCTATAAAGTCGTATCCAACATTTGTAGCATATACCTTCGTATCTGGTGCTCGCCATAATTATCAAGTAAAGTTAGGTGCGAAATACGTCTACAAAGTCTAGCTTAAAAATGAGTATGTGCAACTACAAGTTTAAAATGCCGTAAGGCAGTGATACAATATTAGTTACGGTTGTTTAAGATACAATTCTTATCAAGAAGCTGATGCGTGCGTTGATGGTTTCTGTAGTCACTCCATCCCGTCATTCAGTCTCTTATTTAGCTCGAAGATAATCTAACGGTTTTTACCAAATGCACAGACGTTACTTAACTGTATTCTGTATTATATTATTTTTTATGTGAATTGATTATTATTAGAATACATTGCACTACCTTACATATATTCTAAACTGGTAAGTTTTAAAAAACAATGCTGGTATATAATAATTATAAATACTCTGAAAACATAAAGTAAACTTACAAAATTCTATATTTCTGAATGTGATCTGCTGCAGCTGTTCATGTGTTTTTGTGGTAGTCATTCTAAAAACATTGTAATAAACAGTGCATACAACTAGGTTATTTTCAGTTGTTCAAGAATATATATAACAGTGAAGAGGGTTGGCAAGGATAGTACACCTGACAAATGCAAATAACACGAAAACTGTTAGTTCTGCTTTGAAACCGAAAAGCTATCATTCTGAATCAAGGACGTTTTATATATTGACGACACCACACAATCTGGTACACAACCGTGCAACATTATTTTCAAATGAAAACTTTTCAGTTGCTAATGAAATGCCATGCACATTCTCAATTCAGACAAATTCGTATCCAGCGCATTTAAATTCTGCAACATTTATAAATAATATAAATTATACGGAATTGAATAATTGTCAAATTGTAAATATGGATGGTAACTGCCCGCCTATCAAAAATTCAACTCCAGAAAATAATGATTCTATACCAATTGAAACTGTGTACGAAAGCGATAACCACTTCAGTCAAACATACGCTCATGTTTTTGAAGAACTAGAATTCATAAACTTGCTACCATCTTCCAATGTTGAACATCCTCCAAATGAAATCAATTTATCATCCATAGAAAATAGCAATGATGACAATCAAGAAACTATTCACTCACCTGAAGAACAAACTGTTTGTGAAGATACATTCCAATTGAATAAATCTATAGAAACTGAAAATTGCATGGCAACTGGTGGTAATCCGTTAACAAAAAAGGGTAATCCACGAAAGCGAAAGGTTAAGAAAACTAGAGATTTTAAAATTAAAATGCAAAAGCAAATCTCGAAAAAACCCAAAAAAAGTTCAAGCTTAAACCTCCTTCCAAAGAGAACTGTAAAAAATTATGCACCAAAAAATTACTTTAACCAGACGTGAAACAATTAATCGGAATTTTGGACTCAAGATTGGACTGCAAGAAGACTTTTTCTCCTCCATACGACAAAAAAAATTGGATGTTAAACGGCAAACAATAAATTTACCATCTGGCGACTCGAGACACAACAATACCATAAACTTTTATTTGAAAAATGAAAAGGGCAAATCTTTCCAAGTTTGCAAAACCTTTTATTTGTCAACATTAGGCTATAAAACCAATAATGATACAATTATTAAGTTAGTTTTTAATGCACCTGCTACAACGATTGAAAAAGACAAAAGAGGACAGCACCCAAAACAAGAAAATAGATCCACGAGTCCTGCATAATCACATACAAGAATACCATCCTTGTGTATCTCATTTCGGCACGAACATGCCCCAAATAAATTGTATCTGTCTTTCGATGTACCAATTAAAATGATGCATTCTGACTTTGTTAAGAGTAATCCCAACATTAACTGTTTGTATGAACTATATAGAAATGTAGTAGTGAAAGAAAACAAATATCTCATTTGCTCACCTCGGGCACAAGAAATGTGAAATTTGTTGAAGTAAGAAGTTGCACAATTCGTCGCATACGATAAGAGTTTCAATCCAGAATGCGATATTTGTAAAAAATGGGATACTCATATCAAACGCGCACAGATTGCTCGTTAACTGTATAGAGAAGATGTCCAAAAAATCAATGATCAAGTATTTTATTTTTCTGCAAACCTACAAAAAATAATAATGTGTCCTCGACTTGATGTTCAAAAGTGTCGTCTTCACACAATGCATTATTGCTTTTAACGAAACGGTTGTACCTTTAGGGAAACATTCTACAGAAAATGTTTTGCTGTGGTATGGCATGAAGCCATAGCAGGACGCAAAAAGGAGGAGCTAATTAGTGCTTTTTTTGTTTTTTATTTACCATCATGATAGAGAACACATTGTTTTATGGCTGAATAATTGTACAGTCCAAAATAAAAATTGGGCACTATTTTCGTTCATTGTGTACTTAATAAACTCATAACGTTAGCACAAAGTCGATAACCTTAAAATATTTTGAACCAGAACACACCTTTATATCCGTGGACAGTTTCCACCAGTGGAAGGTGGTATTAAAATCTATGGCATTTTCTGATTTTTATCTTTGTAAAGATCATTCACCAAAAGTTGCTTTAAAAAAGTTGAAGCCCAAAGTTTACTTGGCAGATCTTATACAAGTTGTAGCAAAATGAGATTATTTTTCCTTGGAGTATAAAAACAATTTTTCCGACAATGTTTTTAAGCAACTGAATTTTTTAAAGTTCGTTTTACTAAAAGAAATTATCGAATGACACAACCAAGAACATATTCCGAAAGTAGAGAAATTCCTATTTCAAAACGTGACAATCTTTTAAGAAACATCTTCGATCATGCCTATAAAGATACTCATATTTTGGGAAAATATTCCTGTTTCTAGCGAGTCCAAAGATTTAGTTGTAGATTTTGAATAATATAATATGAACGAACAGTTGTAAATTAATATACTTTAGTATATTATTAGTTTTAGTTTGATTAAATAAAATATACTCTATTTTGTCTACTTCAAAGATTGTGCATTAAAGTTTTGAAGCCAATGTTGCGTTTACATAGATGGCACTAAAACTGTATCAATAAAAAATGATTAAAATAACAATTTAATTTTAAGGGTTATCCACAAAATGACAATCTTGAGTTGTGTTGTATATGCTTTTATTCTCATTCTGTTACTTAAAATAACGTAAGTGCAATTCTTGGTAGTTACGATCGCTTTACTTGCTTTTAGTGCTTCTATACATTACTTCGTTGTACACTAAAAGACCGTAAGTGCTGTTGTATAACTATTTGTTAATTTATTTAACTATAACTATTTTCAGTAAGTTTCTGGCATTAAAATCTGTCAGAATCTCAAACTGCAAAAAAAAAGTATAGAGGCGTAATTAAACAAAAAGTTTTGGTGCCTTTTTCTTAAAATCAACTTTTTGCAGATACGGTTGTCTTTGTTACGACGGCAGTGTACTACTTGGAATTTGACGATTTGGGTATTTTACGCTGAACAAGGCACTTACTTGACAAACACTATTTCCGCTATCAAACTGTTGAGAAGTAAGCCGTGGTGAATAGTTGTCATGGTGTTATAATAAGTAGCTGTCAATATAGTTGTCACTTTTATGTTTATTAACTGTAATACGTTTATGTACAATAAAATAGAGCTTTTATACTAAGAGACGTTCCATAATTTACTGTGCATCCTCTCATCAAAAACCACTTTATCATTCCACTTTTTCTTGAATTGACTAAATTTTAACGAGAACAAAATTTAATTAGTTATAAATCATAAACTTCAAACAGCAGTGACACTGTATGTAAATAAATTCTCGAGTTTATTTTTAAACTTCCATGGCATCACAATTTTTTAAAATAAGAATTCTATTTCTATCATTTATTTTGAATCCGTAAACAGAAAAATTATAAACAATAGTACATGGATGCAGTATATTTTTCCCTACAAAATATTCCTTTATGCGTTTTCTCTAAACTAATTAGGGAAGCCAATAATTGAACATTTAACAGTTAGCACTGAAATACATATGCTGCATCTTTCAAGTCACCATCCGGTATAGTATACATAACATGCTACAAAAAATTGAGTTAAACAGCACAATTAGTCACAAATGTCTGTAACAAATTTCAGCAGTAACTAAAAATTATAACTGTAATGTCCTACAGTAATAATGTGATAAGTATACAAAGTAATTAAAAAAACATTATGTAAATTGTAAGTTCCCAACAGCTCTCTATTGCAAATTTGTTCAAATGTTTCGTTGAAGAGAATGTCCATAAATGTCAATAAAGCTATTAAAAAATATCTTACAAAAGACATTTCTAGATGAATTATGATTGAACAATTTATATACGTAAAATTTTAATATTGTAAAAATAGTACGCTATTATACTCTCGTTCATGATTCTAAGCACATTGGGGGTGTTCGTAATTATTGCCGATAGCTCACTTGTTCTACTGTCCGATTGGGTTTTTCCCCTCAGAAAGGTAAAATCTCTAAATCAGCATTGTCGCATCATTTCTTATCAATATATTCTTTCAAACATATACAAGCATTAGTGCCCCCAAATCCAAAAGAATTTTTTAATGCTATTCTGTCACCTTTGACGTCCCAAATTTGATACTTATTCGGTACATAATTTAAACTGTCATCTTCTACAGTTTCTACATTAATAGTAGGTGGTAGAAGTTTTTCTTGTAAAGCTTTTATTACAAATACAGATTCTAAATTACCGGCAGCACCTAATAAATGTCCATGTGCTCCTTTTGTGGATGAAATTGCTAGTTTTAATGAATGGTCTTTAAAAACTGTTTTAATTGCTTTTGTTTCAATTGCATCGCCTAAAGGTGTGGATGTAGCATGTGCATTTATATAACTAATTTCTGTTGGATTTATTGCTGCATCAGCCATAGCTCTCTGCATTGCAAGTGCAGCACCAGTACCATGTGGATTAGGTGCCGTTAAATGGGAAGCATCACCTGATAATCCATACCCTAATATTTCAGCATATATTGAAGCTCCTCTAGATATAGCATGTTGTAATTCTTCTAAAACTAAAATTGCACTGCCTTCACTAATTACAAAACCATCCCTCCTTTTATCAAATGGTCTGGATGCACATTCGGGAGCATCATTAAATCCTGTACTTAAAGCACGCAGGCGGCAGAATGCAGCTACGGAGAGTGGTGAAACACTGGCTTCTGTTCCACCACAGACCATAACATCTGCATCCCCGTTACAAATAAATCTAAATGAATCCCCAATTGCATGTACGCCAGTTGCACATGCTGTTGACACTGCATGATTAGGTCCTTGAAACCCATATTTTATACTTACTTGACCAGCAGCCATATTCAATAAAATTCTAGGAATGAAAAAAGGGCTAACCTGATTATAACTTTTACTAAAAGCACTATTTGTTTCGCATATGTCATGAAAATCTGCCATTCCCATACCAATAGCCACTCCTGTCTTCACTTTTTGTTCCTCGGAGATATTTTCCCATTGAGAATCATGTACTGCCTCACTGGCTGCTATTAAGGCATAAGCTGTTGCAGGTCCCATTGAACGTAAATCACTTTTTCGAAAATATTTAGCTAAATCAATTTTAGTGCCATTTTCTGTAATAATTCCAGCTACTCTACTTGGTAAATTTTCGTACGATGAACCACTTAATTTGCTAATTCCAGATTTTCCAGCTAAAATATTTTTCCAAGCTTCCTTTACATTGGTGCCAATGGGTGATAATACACCCATACCAGTTACAACTACTCTTCTCTTCATTTTTAATTAAACAATGCTTAATTATTCAATTCCATTATTGAAGGTTATGTCGGTTTCTTAGCGAGTTCAGAATATCTTTCTTGAACTCATGTACTCTATTCGCCAATTCGCACAAATTACTTGTAGTGTTTTTATATTTTGTTTCCATGATTTGTAAAAAAAAAACGTTATAATGCTTTATAGACTCATCTGTTGACAACAACTAAATGAACTAGTCTAGAATGCTAGAAATACATTCACTGTGTATTAATTCAAACGATCTAACGTGGTGAATCATACGCCAGCTTAACCAGTCCCGACTATAACTGCCTCTTTGATAAACCGCAATATGTATAAAGTTGTACTTTATACATCTTGGATAAACCGCTTTGAAACTGTAAACATAATTTAATAATACATTTGTAATTCAAAATGGCTTGCTAATTGTTCTTTAATCACTTGGTTTTTATATCCTTTGCGCGTTTGAAGTTAGAAAAACGAAAAAAGCATTTCTTACTATCAACGTTTAAGGGTTGGCACCTATTACCTGGTTACCTTCTTCTGGCTTTCTGTGAAACCGGATTATCTTATAATGATTTAGTATACACGACGCAGTTATGATTTTCATAGTCAATGTTTGTTTTTTAAAGATTGAGGTCTAAAAAGTGTTAACAGTTTTTCTAAATACTAACTGCTTTGGATCATAAATGAAGTCGCAAGATCCATGTGATAGTATACCACACAAGTTAAAAATTAGTGCCATTCTTTTTTAAATAACGAAGTTTAGCAAATTCACTAGATGATGTTATTAATCATACAATCAGTAGTTAGCCACAGCAGCGGCAATAGGTAAATGTACAAAATTAAAATATTACATATGGTTGCGAGCTACTATTAGGCAACCCGTCAAATACAAAATTTCCGTAAGCACTGTATATTCTCCAGGGACCGGATGTTTTTCTAGCAATTACTGGAAGTGAATCGTCCTTTTTAATTCAGGGTATAAATAAGACCGACGATGAAGTGCAGAGTAGTTGTTGCTCAGACGCCGACGAGGCAGCAGCTCACGTATTCCGACCACCGCCTTCGGGCGATCAAAGGTGGGCAGCGGAACGGTGACGTCCTGAGGGAGTTCTCCAGCTATGCGGGGTGCCGAGGAATGGGTACACAAGTGAAGTCGTCGGGGATGCACATCCGTCAGTCCTGTTTAAACGAGCTACCTGACGATGGAGCGGCTTGTGGCGAGTAGCCAGTCCTGTCAGTCGAATACAACAGGCCAGTAGACCCAGGATCCGGAATACTGTGTAGTTGGAGGACAACTAAGGGGAAGATCCGGGAAACTGCCCACTGCAGAAAATCAAGAGGCTTCCAGGAACAGGCTTTTGGAATCCAGTCCAACATAATATTTATTTAAGAACATCAACTTGTCAGAAACACGACAACAATTCAAGAAACTCAAGAAACAAAACATCAACAAGCCAAAAAACTCTTAAAGTTGTAAGGCTCTTTTAACGAAGCTGAGAGCGTCGTGTCCAGCTTCTGTAGTCTTTTTTTTAGTGCAGAGTTTAGTCTATATCAGAATGTCAAATATAAATTATATCGTGTAAAGTTAAATAGTTGAGCTTTTGGAAGTCCAAGAGTAAACATAAATGTTATATTATGTGAACGTGTCTAATGTACATGCAGCTTGTAGAATACATAAATAGACAAAAGTGTAATAAATAAATAGTTGTGTTAGTGTTGTTAATGGACCTATGGTTAAGAAATTAGTTTAAAAAGATATTAGTGCTTGTAAATTCATTAGTGTGATAGTGCTTCATAGTTAATTGAACTGAAAACATATAAATAAGGCATATACTGTTAATTAGACTTGTGAACAGTGAGTAATAAAAACCTTTGTTATTACTTGTTGTAAATTAATGAAACGCGGTAGTAGTAGCCCGCTACAATAATGTAATGTCGCGGGTCAAAAACTCAGATCATAAAGTTATCAAAAACAAAAAATAATACTCGTAAACGTATCGGTGGTAAAATATGAATACAACGTCATCATATCTTCCTCTATTAACATCTAATTAATGTATTTATATTATTTCTTATTTCTCTATATTACAAGTATCAAATTCTGTTGTATTGTTAATTTATGTCACAAGGAAGTAAATAATGTCAAAATTAACAAGTTTTAAATTTTGCCGTTGCAAGATATTCCCACGCCCGTATATTACTTGTTCCTTTTTATTTTTTCCTTATTTGACTACAAAGATTAGAAGATCCCTTTGTAAATTAACAAAAATGCCAAACAATTGAAAGGTAGGTTAATATATGATGGAGTGTGATGGAGTGATCGCCAAAGTAGGTGTTTCAGTTACCATCACTTTCTGATGCAGATATTTTACTGTCACTACCTATATGAATAATTAGTTCATTAACCGTTATGTTCTATGCTTTTCCACGTTTATACCAATCAGTCTTTAGATTCTCTGTATGTTTGATACATTTCTTTCAAACTTCTGAGCATTGATATAGTGCTTGCCACACTGCGAAAATTTGATTGTCACCATAACCATCCCTTTCGATATGTTTATTGTAATAATCTTTTACACTTCCCCAAACCATTTACATTGAGTTAAATTGGACAGTGGTATGGACTACTTGTCCATGATTTCTCAGAAACTCGTCTACTTTTTAACGATTCTACTTTAAACATCTGTGAATTATGTTGATTGTAATCAACTATTATATTATATAGGCCCTATTGCAAGATGATGATGGCATTTTCTCAATCAGCATTGAACGATAAGGTGCATTGCCCAATTCAGTTATCGATGGTTCTTCTAAGTTATTCACTAAATGTTCTTTTACCCACTGTATAAAAACACGTCCCCATTCACTTCATGATCATAGTCATTGTTTTGAGATTTGAAAGCAAATAATAAACAGGCACCTGGTCCAAACCCTGCTTCTGAACCTGCATGCACAACAACAAATCGTTTTCCGTTATGACCTTCTGGTTGTCTTTACACTTCGTACATCATCATCTTGCCACGATTTGTTGAATTTCTTTTCGAAAACAACCATGTTTCAACCATAAAGACCATATATTTGATTTTCCGATGCTCCACCTTAAAGTACCACGTAAATTCTGAATTTTGCCGAATCCTTGCTCTTCCAAACAAGACATGGATCTTTAATTTGCGTGACAACTCTCATTACATTGGACCAACATTTTACTTCTCATCCTAAAGAGTACGTATTTTTATGAAAAATGTTTGCCTTACATTTTTAAGCTGACGTGTCGGGATTCGAACCCAGGATCTTGGGTTTAGTAGTCACACGCATACCAACTGAGGCACGGAGCCGTCTTCACTCTCTGTCACTACATTTTGATTTTTCAATGCTCCGCCCGAAAGCACTACATTGGCCAAAAAGTGAATTTTTTTACCTGGAAATTATTAATGTTACCGAACCCTAGCTGTTCCAAGCAAGACAGGGATCTTTAACGTGCATGACAATGCTCACATACGGGACCTCCATTTTACCTCTCATCCGAACCAGGGCGTATTTTTGTGAAACATGCTTGCCAAGCAATTTTTAAGCGAATGGTGTCGGGATTCGAACCCGGGATCTTTGATTTAATAGTCACGTGCATACCAACTGAGGCAGGAGCGGTTTTCATGCTCTGTTACTACATTTGGATTTTTCAATGCTCCGCCCGAAGGCACTACATTGGACAAGAAGCAAATTTTCCTTTACCTGGAAATTTTGAATGTTGCCGAACCCTTGCTGTTCTAAACAAGACAGGAATCTTTAACGTGCATGACAACACTCACAAACGGTACCTCCATTTTACCTCTCATACGAACCAGGGCATATTTTTGTGAAACATGCCTGCCTAGCATTTTTCAAGCAAATGGTGTCGGGATTCAAACCCGGGGCCTTACACATAGTTGTCACGCAATATCAACTACGCCACGGAGCCGCTCTTCACTCATTGCCGGCGAGTCACATGTCTGGAGATCCATTTAAATTTACTTGCATAGTTACTTTTAAAGACGAGTAACGATACCGATCATGGAGGCACTTTTATAGAGGCGTTACACTTTAAATAGGGCTAAATGGACATCTTCCAACAGTTTGGCACTTGACCCTGATTATATAAAGAATGAACTACTACAATCTACTATCAACAAACTTACATAAGTTAATATATTACTTTCCTAAAAATATTAGAATGAAAGCTAAATCGTAACTATGTGGGAATATTCTTGTAGTAGCACTGTAGGTAGGGAACAGAAACTTTTAATGATTATTGTAGTATTGAAGTGTGTGTGTGTATGAAGAGTGTGTGTGTGTGTGTATGTGCGTGTGTTGGACCGCTATACCCGCCTCTTACGACAGGCTGGTCGTACTATAAGACTATACTATTCCCGGACGCACACGGGTGGAAGAAATAGAAAAAAACCCAGCAAAACAGGGAAGTAGATCACGAAATCGTAAAGTTCAAAAATGAAGTCCTAAGGAGAGCAAAATCGGCATAAGAAACGGGCGCGAGGACTAGATATTGGCCTTAAGACGTTTGCGCCGACAGCAAGAAAATGAAACAAGATCAAGGACATTAGGACTCCGCCGACATACATCCTCCGGTTCGGAAGGAGCATAAACTAATGCCAAACAGGAACAAAAGGGGGTGTAGTAGATGTAGCACGGGATTTAGGAGGTGGCAAGGAAAGCCTAGAAAACTCAAAACGCGTCATAGAAGGACGTTGCTTGTTGTTAAGATTCATGGTAAGAAAGTCAACGGCAGAAAAGGAAACATCATGGGTTGTCAGAATATCAACGGTAGAAAAAGAAAAAGGAGGGACTGTAACTGAATCGACCTTACGAAAAGAAACACAAGCAGAGCACACTTTAGTTACGTGAGGTAGAAGGACAGAAGTAGATAAAATTTCAACGACGTTAGATAGAGGACTAGAAGTATCACAGTTAGGAAAGAAGACAGCTTTGGACATAGGAGTATCCACCTTAGGAAAAGAAGCAGAATCCGATAACACTTCAACCATATTACATAAAGGAACAGAATCAGGTAGAAGTTCATCAACGTTACAAGAACAAACAGTATCAAGTAGAACTTCGCCAATGTTAGATAAAGGAGTCGAATGAAGTTTATCAACATGAAAGAAAGGAGCAGCACCAGAGAGAATTACGTCTACTTTACAAGAACAAACAGCATCAGGACAAACTTCATACGCAGTAGATAAGGAAGCAGAATCGGGTTGGCCTTCGTCAACATTAGATGACAAAGTATCGGCTAGGATTACACCAACCTTAGTTAAAAGAACAGAAGCAAGTAGCATTTTGTCAGCATGAGAAAAGTGAGTAAGAGTAGGTAACGTTTCATCAACGTCCGATAAAGGAGTAGAATCAAGTAAGAACCATTTAAGAAAGCAGGAACATGTAAAATTTTGACAGCAACAGCAACAGACATTAAAGATTCAGGTGCATGAACATCTACAGGACCTTCGCTGACTAAATTAGAAGTTATCGTCCCTTTAACGACATTTGTGCTTGCAGACACAACAGGAATCTCGTGGGTAGAATAATTTAAGAAAGCGGGAACACTCTTGAAAGGATAGCTACAAGTCACTAATTTGAAGTATGGGTTGCACTGGTGTTGAAGGCACAGTTTGGGGTGGAAGTGAAAACGTCGGGTCTAGTTGGTCATCTTTTGAATCGCGAAGGACAGAAGGAATTTGGTTCTTGTTAGTAGAAGTTCGGTAGGTAGGGGCGTAATAGCCGTAAAAATCAATATTATAGTTCAAAGGCTCACATGGCTGAAAAGGGTATGCGGTGATGGTAGTAGGGCGAGCACAAGGAGGTGTAGAAAAGGATGTAGAACTAGAGGCGGAAGAAATTTTGTTCGAAACTATATTGGCCGAAGAAGGGTATGTTTTGATAGTAGTGGCAGGATGACCTGGATTAGGTACAGAAGAGAACGTAGAGTTAGCAGCAGAAGAAATTTGGCTCCTAGAGCTGAGAGCAGAATTGGAAGTATGATTCGAAGACCTATTAGTAGTAGGACGACAGTCTGAAGAGTTACGACGAGAAACTCTCTTATATCCGCAACCCTAGCAATGGAGTACTTGAGGATAAGTACAACGTGCCAAAACATGACCAGGTTTATCGCAATTAAAATATATGACCTGATGAATAGAAGCAGAACTAGGAAAAGAACAGTTGAACGTACGGGAGAAGTATCGGATGTACCCGTAGGCGCAAGAGAAATCTTAACAACTCGATCATGTGAAGTAAAAGTATTTTCCTCAATAGTAGTAGACTTAAAAGCAAAATCCGAAGGTTCAAAATGTGAATCAGTAAATTCGACAATGACTACCAGTCAGAAAACCTATGCCGGTTACCACGATACCAAAGTAACGCTTTAGACTCGAACAAATCCACTGCAGATTCAAATAACTGCAATTTTGACACATGTTGAGTTCGTCGGAGTTCTTCGACCCGTATCAAAAAATCATTTACGGTAAGAGTGTTTGGGTTACAAGAAAATTTCAAATTCCACTTCCAAACAGGAAGGCCCTAGTGGAAAACCGAAAGAGGAGTAGCGACTGACTTAGGCACTGCAGCAGGGGCTGATTCTGGTTCAGCAGTAACAGTTTTGTTGACCGTGACTAGGTGATACGACATTATCGGCTAGAATCTTTGCCGGTTCCAACTTCAGGCATTCGTTCTTTAATTCTTGTAAAGAGCGGACAATAGGCAAATGGGCTCGATAAAATTGAGCAAGTTTACAAAGCAAAATGGACAATTGATCATCCTCATTAAAAAACCATATCATTCAAACAGGCCCGTCATACACGCGAAATAGTTAGTAATGCTTCCGGATGACTTCCACCGTCTCTTACAGATCATATTAAACACCACCAACCTATGATCAGTCATTTTGAATACGAACAAGAAAGAAATTAGTAGAAGGTAACTAAATAAAGGCTAACCGTAACTCGATAAAATCTCACGAAAAATTTTTGCGAATGCATGACAATTTAAAACAAATCTGACTGATAAACTTCGGGAACACCAATAGAAGCGAAACGACAAAATAGAAAGTAGGAATAGGTAAAGGGCGCCAACGTTTTCAACGGACTAGAATTATCGGCGAAAACACAATTCCGATAATTTGAAATGAGCCAACCAATTATACTTAGCAATCCAGAACGAAAACAAAACTAAAAGTTAAGACGAACGAACACACACAAGAAATAAGGAAAAAACAAATACCCGTTTGAACATAAAGGAAGAAAAAAAGTAGCATCAGGGCGAGAAATGAGGGTAATGTAGGCAATTAGGCAGTACCAACAAAAAAAAATTTGGCCAGAAATTAAGCGAAACGAAATCTAAGCAAACGTTATCCAAAACCAAAATCGAAGCCAAAAATTACCCAAAACAAGCTCGGAGCCCCGCGCCAGGGCCTCAAAATTTATGTTACGGTAAACCGTGCGGTTCAGGAAGAACCGTCAAAAACCCAATTAGAGTAAAGACTCGCACGAAATTACGTTACCAAGGGAAGAGATGCCGGGCTAACGTCAATCGGAGATTGGACGTGGGAAAGTAATCTAAAACAAAACCCAAGAAGGAAAAAAAACGAGTTTGCTTTTCTAAATTATTATTTCAAAATATGGTTACAAATACGCCAAAGATTAAACTAAACAGTGTTCGTATGCAGCACACAACCAAGTAACCGTATACTTAACGCCTACAACAAACATATCACTTAATAGGGAGTTTGCGGTAGCACTTTTTTATACGGTATGAGGAATCTGCTTATTTTACCATATATCCATACCGTATAATCCAGTATTGGAATGCTATTTTAAAAAATAACGGAGCCAATCCCGTGGTAGTTCTATTTTAGAGTTTAAACTTAACTTGCACTCTTTACGATGCCGTGCATTTATAACCTAACTGTTTGTAACAAATAAAAGTAAAATATTTTTAAATCATGTCACCCATATATAAAACAATTCAAATATTTTGCCCACAAGCAAATAAAACGTATGACGTACAACTTAGCGTTGAGGACAGTTTTCTGCTTGTATATCCTCCAAATTAAAACTCGCAGTCGAGTATAACAACTTCTGTTGTGTTTTTTCCCCTTCTAAAGCACGAAATACAAGGTAGTGCTCCAAATTTTTAACACTACTGACCAAAAGCAGCATTTCCGCATTATTATCCATAATAATAATAATAATTTAATAAATAGAGAAAAATGAGGTTAGGATTTAGGTTTAGTGTGATATACCGCAATCAACTTTTTGGACTTGACTCTATACGGTATTAAAGTGATATATACCGTTTAAAACGTTCTACCGCAAACTCCAGAACATTAAATGAGAACCTAAATGAATGATTGTAAATCAGTACTAATAATTAAATATCCTAACTTTTAGGCAGTATAAGTCGCGTGACAAGAAACACACGATCTTGGGCCGGTATCGGACGACATACATTTTAGTTTTTAAAACCTGCGTAATTAAATTATATCAGGCTGAAGGCTAGATGATAAAACGTATCAACACCGCTTGGGTGTTCTTAACACTAATTAGTATTAGTAATGTTGGTTAGTAACAATATACAACGTGACAGCCGTAGAAAGTTTAGGAAGTCACGGGATTAGTAAAGTGTGAGATTTTTAAAAACTCACGGTTTCCTTCACGCAGATTAAATGGCTAGTAGCAATACACAACACCCATAACTTTTAGCTAAGTGGAACCGGAGAAGTCAGCGTCACCAAACTTGTTTCTTAGTAAGCAGTCTTGGTTGCAAACCAAGTGTACGAGAAGTGATTAAATTGGAAAATAATGGAAAATTATCATAAACATTAAAAATTTTTAAAATTAACATTAAAAATTAAAATAATTTTTTTTCAAATTTTAAATTAAAAGTTAGCATTTTTGTTTTATTTACTTTTTTTTAAAATTAATAAAATTATTTTGTTCTATTATTTTTTAAATTTTTTTATTAATTTAAAAGTTAAAAATTAAAAATTAATATAACAATAACAATAACAATAAAAATAAAATAAAAATAAAGTATTTGAAATATAACATCAATGTAAAATATAATTTGCAGTAAATAAAATAATATAAAAATAAAAATAACAATAAATATAAATATAGATAAACATTAAAATTAAAATATTGATAATTCAAAATTAAAACTAAAAATATAAACTTGTAATGATAGGACATACGCGTAAAAAAATGGACTAGGAATATAAATTACTTTTTCAGAAATTTAATATAATTTGTGTATAAGATTGTGGTATATGTCTGTGAAATGTTCATGATCGGTTTTACAGGTTATGCTATTGCTTTGTCGTTAGATATGAATTATTTCCAGGGAAAGAAATGATAAACACACTGGAAATAATTAACATCCAACAACAAACCAATAGCATAAACTGTAAAACCGATCATGAACATTTCACACACATATACCACAATCTTATACACAAATAATATTAAATTTCTAAAAATGCAATTTATATTCCTAGTCCATTTTTTATGCGTATGTTCTATCATTACAAGTTTATATTTTCAACGAACTTCGTTCGTTTATGAAATCTATTTATCTGTGTGTCTGTCTGTGTGTCCGAGGCCTTTTTAATGGTCGGACATCAATGTGTGATACATCAATCGATTTAGTTTGGTGTCCAGAGCTTAAGTTTTGATGTCAGTTAAAATCGGGCCACGGGGACGCCGAGCCCCCGGGAAAATCCACAGGGATAATTAAAATTTTAAATAAGTTTAAAATCAATATGCGACACATATTTGAACAATTTATGGCATTTCATGCCAATTATTCCAATATTATAGACATTGTTTAAACTTAAATTTTGATTACCGAAAATAATTAGATTCATATAAAAAAAAAAAAAATTCTTATCTTATTGATGAGAACTAATATATAGCTTTTAAAATATTTATTCAATAAAATAAAATATATTAAAATGTCTCTTTTGTTGTTTATAAATGTTTGTTTTTTTTATCTGAATACTTATAATTATTACAACATAATAATTTTAATTTCTTTAATTTGTTTTAAAGTAAGTCTACATTTGGAAGTTCGTTGCTACAATGCCTTGCATTTTCAACTTGTTATTTTTGAATTATCAACAGTGTAATTTTAATGTTTATTTTTATTTATATTTATTGTTATTTTTATATTATTTTATTTTACTGCATTCATATTTTACATTTAGGTTATGTTTCACATACTTTATTTTTATTGTTATTGTTATATTAATTTTTAATTGTTAACTTTTAAATTAATAAAAAAAATAATACAAGAAAACTATATTGTATTAATTTTTAAAAAAATAAAAAAATCAATAAAGAAATTCCAACTTTTAATTTTAATTTTAAAAATTTTTATTTAAGTTTAATTTTCATTATTTTGTCAATTTAATTATAATAGTTACTGTTTCGAATCTTTTACACATTAATATAACAATAACATAAAATAGTAGAAACATACATGATTATCTAACATAATAATTTTTAAATATGCTTGTAATACGTTAATAAAATTATAAGATTTCACACAATTTTACAAATAATTTTAAAATATCACTAACATTAATAATAAAACCGTTTAATATTAATATTATGATTTTAACTAACATAATTTAAGTCAAACATTTTATATGTATAAAAAAGAGAAAAAAATTTATTAAACTTTTATAAATGTACTAAATAATAAACAAATATATTGGAATATACACATTTTTATGTAAAATTAATCTTATCTATACTGATACTGCTTGGACATATAAACACTATTATAAATTTCACCATTCATTACATTCTAAGTGCAATTACATTACATGCTAAGTGCGATCAAGATCAATAAGACCGAAACATGTCATATTCATATTTTAATATAATTTTATATTCCAAGAAATTTTTTATTAAATTGTTAAGTAATAGATCAACAAACATACCAACCATATACAGGGTGTCCCAAATTGAGTAGGATAGCATGGGTATCTTTCTTATTATTAATGATAGAGATCTGCTTAAATGAGCAAAGTTGTGTCATTTGGATAGCTTATTTAAATTCCGCATAGTTACATCCGAAATTCCAAACGGTTTAGAAATTATTTAAAAAAAACTGAAAACTGCAATTTCTTTGAAGTCGAATATTTTTGTTATAATAAAAAATAAGAAAAAATGTTTCTTATAAAAGTTACTTAGTTCAATTGTGTGCACTTAAAAGTGATATTAAAATTAAATTCAAGATGGCGGTTATCGAGATATTAGCATCAACTTTCATATTTTAAATGGACGCCATATTGGATTTTTACATCGTTATATAGCATATTTTTTTTCTGTTTTCAACGATGTATCACAACATATGTTTAAATGAAAAAATTTACTGAAAATAATAATTTTAGTTTTTTATCAAGTAGGCATCAACACAAATCAGTTTTAAAACAAATTAAACGGAAAAAACATTAGAATAACATTAAACACCTACTAATAAATTATAGCAATTGTTCAAAATGTTGACCGTTATTATTTAAACACAATCGGCAACGTTTTAGAACACTTTTTGTTACGCGTCGTAATGTATTCCCATTAAGACCGTTTATTGCCTGCATAACCGCTTCCCGTAGTTCATCTACACTATTGTACTGGAAATTACTTCCATATATATTATCTTTTAAAGTGCCCCATAAATAAAAATCCAGGGGTGTTAAGTCTGCTGATCTAGGCGGCCATTTTACAGGTGTGTGGGTCGTGATTACCCTGCAATCAAAACGGTTACTTAAGTAGGTGATAACATCTCTAGCGGTGTGTGGAGGTGCGCCATCTTGTTGATACCAAATTTGATTATTTTGTGCCAAAGGTAGGTCGTCTAATAAATCTTCTAAAGATGTTTGAAGAATTTCCAAATAACGTTGAGAGGTTAAGGTTCCATCGAATATTATAGGACCAAGTAAACGGTTTCCCAATATACAACAAAAACCATTACATCCAAATCGAATTTGATTGCGGCGTGGAACTGTTATGCGTGGGTTTTCCTGTGCCCAATAGTGTTTATTATGACGATTAAATATTCCACAGTTCGAAAAATAAGACTCATCGGTCCACAAAACGCGATTGATAAAATCATCATTCTCCCTAACTTGATTGATAAACCATCTGCAAAATGTTGATCTGCGGAGATAGTCGTTTGGTTGTAAGTTTTGAGCAATGTGAAATTTGTAAGGGTGATATTTATGCTTTTTTAAAATTCTTGATGCTTGAGACTTGGATATGTTTACTTGGGTTTCTATTTCCCGTGTTGAAATGTTTGGATTAGCTTCCACACAGGCCAGTGTCAACACCTCATCTGCAATGTCTCTATTTATGTTTCGAGTAGGTTTTTTTAAACATCCATACTGCTGGCTGCATATTTGTGTCCAATCTTTGAAAGATTTTAATGTTTGGCTGTCTTTTTTCGGGAAAGTTTGTTAAGTATGATTCAACAGCAAGGCGACTGTTCTTATTACATTTTATGTATGTACAAAACATATGATATTGTTCGTTTGTTGAAAAATTTGCCATTTGAATATTTTATAGAATAAGTATATCACAACTTATAACTGGGAAAGAGAATACACAAATGCCAATTATTAGTACAACAGATACACTAATTCTACATGACAGTTTGTTATAATTTCATTTGTTTAAGAGAAATCTGATGATGCCTACTTGATAAAAAACTAAAATTATCATTTTCAGTAAATTTTTTCATTTAAACATATGTTGTGATACATCGTTGAAAACAGAAAAAAATATGCTATCTACCCATGTAAAACTCCAATATGGCGTCTATTTAAAATATGAAAGTTGATGCTAATATCTCGATAACCGCCATCTTGAATTTAATTTTAATATCACTTTTAAGTGCACACAATTGAACTAAGTAACTTTTATAAGAAACATTTTTTCTTATTTTTTATTATAACAAAAATATTCGACTTCAAAGAAATTGCAGTTTTCAGTTTTTTTTAAATAATTTCTAAACCGTTTGGAATTTCGGATGTAACTATGCGGAATTTAAATAAGCTATCCAAATGACACAACTTTGCTCATTTAAGCAGATCTCTATCATTAATAATAAGAAAGATACCCATGCTATCCTACTCAATTTGGGACACCCTGTATATATATATGTGTGTGTGTGTGTGTGCGCGCGCGCGTGTGTGTGCGGGTGCGTGCGTGCGTGTGCGCGTCGTGTGTGCATGTTTGTGTATATCAAATATTATTGACCCCTTGTATTAAAATTTTATTGGTGTTTATCTTGCTTTTTATATACGTTGATTTAGGTTAATTTTTGAAAAAATATTTTACCAAACTTGTTTTAGCTTAATAAGTATCGATCTCCATATAAATTTGACATATGCAGTTGCTGAACGCACCAAAATGTATAATGGTTCGTGTCTCTTAAACCAAAACACGCCAGTCAAAGTTCTTGCCGTTGTCGTTATACTGAAATACAACTTCCGTGGTTCTTGTCCCAGCGGAGTTGAAAATAAAACCGCTATAATTTAAATTTGGTGCCGTTATGGATAAAGTGAAAATATGTAGGGCTTGCCTTGCAGAAAACGTGCCCATGCTATCGCTTTATGAACCTTATGAACATGAATTATCTCTAGCTGTCATTTTGCAAACTTGTCTAGCTACCGAGGTAAATATATTGCATTTTATAGGTAAATCACTTCATATGTTTTTGTTTAGGTATTTGTAGGAGACAATTTACCTCGTTACTTATGTGATAAATGCATCCAAATTATTACACAATTTTATAACTTTACCATTATTTATGAACAATCAGATCAACACCTACGATCAGTCGTTGTAAAATCAGTGAAAAGAGAACCTGATGTTAACTTGGAAGAGCAAGATGCTGCAAATCATAGTCTACTGGAGGACAGTGGAAATCTTGAATTTGTCCATCCACAATACAGTGTTAATGCTGCAAATGCAGACGATAACCATGCAGATATAATTTCAAATCTTGCAAATTATAATTATGACGATGTAAAAGAAGGCACTACATATTCCGTGGATGGTGTGGCACAAGGCGATGCAGAGTATATAACTTTAGATACTATTAAAACTGAAAATTTAGATTTGGAAATATGTAATTCATTTTCACCCCAAGTAGTTGTAGGCTCTCAGTTGGATAAAATTGTTTCCAAAAATGAATCGGGATCATATGAAGATGTTACTAAATATGAATGTTCTATATGTGGTGAGCAACATCTTTATCTCACAGCTTTTAGAAATCACATGCGAATAAGACATTCGATATTTCATGTCAATCCTTCAGAATTTTCAAGCACTATTCAAATTAAAGTACCTGAAAGTGAACCTTTAATTAACATGCTCACTCAAGCACATGATGATATATTGTGTGGCGAACCACAAATAAAATGTGATATATGCCCCAAGAAATTCCATTTTCAGGCACAACTAAATAAACATACTAAAGTGCATGAAATGAGTAAAAAGTTCGTTTGTGAAGTCTGTGGTGCCTCATTTATAAGAAAAACTTACCTTGAAGATCATAAAGAGGGTCACAGTACTGAACGCAAGCATACTTGTCCATATTGCAATAAGAAATTTAGAAGACGCACAGTTCTTAGAGCTCATAAGCGCTCACATACACATCGTAATCATTATGTATGTGAATTGTGTGGTAGAGCTTTCACTGGTAAGGGCACCTTAAGAACTCATCATCTTTTAATCCATGTGCGAGAGCGTAACTTTGAATGTATGATATGTCATCTGAAGTTTCCTTTAAAGTCTACTCTTAATAAACATGTGATTAGACATGAAAAGCGGGAAAGGGGTGAAAAAGGATTTAACTGTCCAGAGTGTGAAATGGAATATAGAGATAAGTCAAGTTTAAAACGTCACGTGGAAGTAAAACATTTAGGAAATGTAATATTAGTACCTTGTCCTGATTGTCCTAAAGAATATACAAGTAATGCCAACTTACAAAAGCATAGAAAGCGACATCATCCGAATGAAATAGATATGTTATAGAGCAAATTCGATTTTAATCAAAAATATTTTTTGATATAATTTAATCATGTGTAGTTTGCATTAGGAATGACTTTAATCTGATATTCAATTGCAATTTGTATATGTTACGGGTAATAATTTCTCTACGAGAGATTAATATTTCAACTCAATTTATAAATGAAGAAGCGATTATTAAAATAAATGTTCCCGTTTTACTACATTTATTAGCTACATCATTGAAGTGAATTTATTCTTTTATTGTTATACAACATGAATATAAAAATCGATATCAGCAGATTAGTGGTACTGCTTGCTTCTATAAGCTTTAGAAGACGACATAGATTTAACTCTTAGCCGTGCAATTTTCATATCTTTACAGAACTGCTGAGCCAGCTCTTTTGGACCCCGCTAATAAAGGGTAAGTTTTGCTCTGAAAATCTTTTATGATAAATTTATAATATTGTAAGATAAGAGACATTTATCGATTTGAACATTTGTTCTAATTAATTATTTCTTCTATTGTTGAAGTGCATTTTAGCAAACGAATTTTCTACATTAGTTGCATGTGTTTTATTGTCATAGTGTCTTACTTGGCATGCGCATCTTTGTTTTAGCTAGACAGTATTTCTTTTAGAGGTTTCTGCTAAAGTAACTCTTTTGTTTCTTCAGTACTCATCATATAATTCTGTTGTAAACTGCAATAGAAAATCTCACCTTATTGTTGATGAATACACCTTAAAGTATTGTTACATTCATAGATAAGTAGACAATTCTATGTTATGGTAATGAAAGTAATAACAAAAGTTTTTGAACAAAAAGGTAAAGTGTCAAAATATTTTCTGTATTGAGATATTTACTATATTAAAGTGTTTTTATAAGTTACATGAGTATTTCTGTGAAAGCCATCATTTACAACACTTATTTCTTCGTACACCACATAAACATTTATAACAGTAAGTTCTAAAACATTATTAAATAGAAGTAATGGCCACATTTGAAAACTTGTCACAGAATATTTTCATGCCATTTTGTCTATCACATATACTTCATATTTGTTATGTTTGTAATAAATGATCCTTTCTGGCTTTTTTAGAAACTTTTTTTTGTTTCCATCATGTATGTTTAGTGTGCTTTCATTATTTTTTAGAAGCATATATATTTCGCCTTTGTTGTTTGGGCGAAAAGGGAACTTCCTATATAAAACAATTTATTGTTGCTACCAATGTACTGTTATAATAGCAGCTAGTATTTCAGCTAACTTTCTTAGTTCAGATGTTGCATTCAAGTCTTTGTTGTGTCTCATTCTTTCATTTTCAGCTGCGTTTGTTCATTAGGGCGAATTTTGTTTGTATCCAAATAAACGCATTTAGAATACATTTGAAACGTGTATCTATAGCCATCTAAAACTTAATCTCAAATTTATCTGATTTGTTTACCATATACTATCATACTTTGTGGATACAGTTGTTGCTAGATTGTAATATTTGAATTGGACGATAAAAATTTTACAATTGCAAATAAACTTCTTATATAATTCACCATTATTAGGGATTAGTGAATTTCGGTGCCCATATGCGGGGGATTTTTAGAGTGGAGACTTTAGGATAATTCATACAGGATCAGAGCAAGGAAATTTGGGCATGGTGATAGTTATGTGAAAAACTATAGAACACTTTGTAGAAAACTACTTACAAAATAACGAATGAGTTCTCGTGGTTAGATTAAAATCTAAAGCGGTAAATACAGTAATAATACAAGTACACATGCTCGCCACTAGTTACATGAGGACGTGCTAGAAATGATCTACAAAGATATCGAAGACATACTAAGATGCATAGAAGGCCATGAAAATTTAACAATTATGGGTGACTTTAGTGCAGTAGTAGGCGGTGGTAGGGAAGGAGCGGTAGTAGGTTTATTTGGCTTAGTCACGAGAAATGACACGGGAAATAGGTTGGTAGAATTTTGCGACAAAGGCAATTTAACCATCACAAACATGTTATTTCAACATAATGCTAGAAGACGACACACGTAGAAGATGCCAGGAGATATAGGAAGATATTAAATAGATTACATTGTTGTTAGACAATGCTTTAGAAATCAAGTAAAAGATTGTAGACGCTATCTAAAAGCCGATATCCACGAAAGATTTGAAAAAAGTCAAATGAACTGCTGACCGACATCGGAAAAATTTCGAATACTAAGGAAGTACAAACTAAATGGAATAGCATTAAATCGTCCTTAGACATAGCAGCCACAGGTATACTGAGGTATACACAAAAAGAATCTAAAAAACCATGGATAACAAAGGATATCTTGAATTTAATAGAACAAAGACGAAAATACAAAAACAGATCAGCCAGCAGAAATACAGAGAAGCCATAAAATAGGAAATTATTCGCAAATGCAGGAGAGCTAAAGGACAATGAATTGATGAAAAGTGCAATGAGGTACAAACTCATATGGAAATAGGAAAGACAAATGAAGCATACAAACTAATTAGAATGAATTTTAGGGATATAAAACCGTATAGCAAAAATGTAGGAGGCGCGGAAGGAGACATCATTAAAGAAAATATAGAGATGGCAAGAATATATAGGGAATTTATATGCTGGACAGGAACGAACAGCACTAGAACAGGAATCATTGAAAAGGATGACTTGGGATATCCTATACTTAGAGGGGAGTTTGAATTAGCATTAAAGTCTGAAAAATCGTAAGGCACCAGGTATAGATAAGGTGCAAGCAGAAACTCTAAAAGCCACTGGACATGCAGTAATTCTCCAAATTTGTAAGCTGTATGTATATATTATTATGATATTTCCCTTATATTAAGCCCCACGGTTGGGCAGATATATTTACTGTGATATACTCGCCCCACAAATTGGGTGTCATATTTATGCTGTGATACTCGCAGCCCCTACGCTTGGGCAGTCCATATTTATGCTGTTTTATTTTATTATACACTCTTAAAATAATTTGTCACTGTAATTTATCTAACTGTTCACGTAAATATTTAGCACTTTCAAGTATAGTGACTGCCCAGTTTCAAAATATACTAACCCGTTGTTCAATTGTCATCATATTTATAGGCCCGGCGATTCGTTGACTCCACGTGCTGTGCGACACCAAGTGTCTTATTTATTGTTATTTTGGGAAACTTTACCAATTGTGTAGGTTAATTGCATGGAAGGATGCTCAATTTGTCACATAATTTATTGTTATACCTCACATTTAATTCAGAAATCCCAGGAATCTTCATTCATAAAATCACGTATTATTGTTGTTGGCTTTATTCTAATCTGAATGGAATAAATTTGGTGTTTGTTTATTTCCTAGTTAGATTGGATTTTTGAACAAATGTAATACTTTTCGATCACGTACGCTTTTCAAATAATGCATAATTTCTGCCTGCGTTTATGATGATATATTAAAGCACTTTTTGAATATCGATCTAGCCAATTCATACAGGTTTTTCACTGATTTATTTTCGATGCGTTTTGTTACATTTCTAAATTCTTATCTTTGCTCGTAGCTACTCTTGGATATGCATTTAATCGCTTGTACTGCTATATACAGTGTGCTCTCAACTAATAATGTTTATAATGACCTATTTACTCTTCTAATATCTGTATTACGTGCTTTCGTTACTTGGAAGTTTCTTTTGTTTATTCTACGACCCCTATGACTTAACCTACCCCTAAATTAACCCTATAATTTCAGCAATATGTATGAAACAGGCGAGATACGCAAAGATTCCAAACAAAACATCATAGTCACTATACCAAAAGAAAAGAGGCGCAGATATAGATATGAAAATTTTTGAACAATAAGTTGGACAGCACACGTGTCAAACATATTAACTAGAATTGTACAAAGTCGGACGGAACAACGGGTTGAAGAAATATTAGGTGTAATAGAATTAGATCAGGAACGTAGAGAAGTAAATATTAGGAAAGAGGTGAGACAGAGATGTGCCCCATTAATTTTTAACTTGTATATCGAAGAGGCGATAAATTCAGTCAAATGCAGGAAGACATTTGGCATTATTCTGCAGGGACAAAAATTGAAATGCTTAGATTTGCAAACAATATAGCAGTATTAGCATCTAGCAAGGAAGAGTTAGAAGCAGCTCTTAATGAATGGAAATATTTCTAACAGTGAGATATCATATGGAAATTAACAAAATAAAACTACAGTACTAGAATGTAAAGGAGGGGAAAATAAATCAAAAACTAGAATACAAATCGGAAAGGAGAACTTACAAGAGGCTAAGGATCTGTGGTACCTAGAAAGTTAAATAAAGCAAGATTGGAAAAGTGCAAAAGATATAAAATAAAGATTAGCACAAGACCATGTGTCATTTAACAAGAAAAAACTACTATGTTCAATGACAACAAACATAGAAACAAGGAAAACATTGCTGAAAGCATATGTGTGGAGCACAGCACTGTATGGCGGTGAAACGTGGACAGGAAAAAGATAGAAGCCTTTGAAATGTGGTGCTACAGGTGTAAAACGAAGACACCATAGACTGACAAAGTTAAGAACAAAGAGGTTCTGGAAATGGTAGCAGTAGAAAAAATATGTAGAAAACAGGTCACATACTAAGGCACGAGGCAATAGTGCGGAATATATTAGAAGCAGAGGTAGAAAAAGCGAGAGGTAGCGGTAGACTTAGGTTGGACTATTGCACACAGATAGTCAAAGATATAGGCTTTGGGAATTTCAGGGAAATGTGTAGGCTAGCTCAGAATAGAAATCAATGTAGGTACGTATCAAACCAGTTCCAAGACGGAAACCTAATGGCAAAAAAAAAAATTGTACTTAAACCTGATGATTATTATAAACAACTACAAGTGTTGGTTTTGCAATATTCTCAACTAATGATGATTGTGCGAAACGATTTATTCGAAAACTATTAATTCGGCAAATGTCTAAGTGTTGGGGGGGATCTTGACAGCCACAGGTTACATAATGCCCTTCACATATCACTGAATTGGTGAAACAGGGTAGAAAGCAGTAGAAGGGGAACTGAGTAGTATGTAGGCTATGGGATTTCAGGGAAATGTGAGCTCAGAATGGAAATCAATAGAGGTAATAGCTTTTTATAATGTGGTGCTTCAGATGTATGATGATGATAGCATAGACAGACAAGTTAATAACACAGAGGTTCTGGAAATAATAGGGGAGGAAAGATATCTGTGGAAAACAAAAAAAATGGGAGAAATAGGACATGACATGTTCTAAGGCATTTGGGGAATAATGCGGTATATATTACAAGCAGAAATAGGAAAAATGAGAGGTAGACCTAGATCAGACTATTGCACGCAGATAGTGATAGATGTAGTCTGTGCGAATTTTGGGAAAATGTGTGGATTACCTCAGAATAGGAAACAATGGAGGGTACGCATCTAACCAGTTCCAGGATTGAAAACCTGATGATGATGATGATATAATTCAAATATCAAAGCAAATGTATCTGTTTGTAAACATACAGTTTCTCTGAAGTTGATATCAAATCTAAGGTATTTTGTGTTTTTCCAAAACCTATTTTGAGACATTATTTTGCTAAAAAAATGACAAGCTCCAAATTATAAATCACAAAGTATTAACCTTTAGATTTCGCACAGTAAAACCTCCCTCCCATTTAATTGTTTATTAGCTTCAGTATGGATTTGTTTATAAGTAATCAAGAAAAACTACTAATTATGTCTTTGCTTGTTTTCTACCCAGCACATGCTATTGGTTCTGGTGGTAGTCGAAAAACACTTCTCTGAGCATTTCTTCTTGAAAGATAAGCACTAACCTTGAATTGTATCTCAAATTTTCTCATTGCTTATGATTTGCGTATTTTCCACTTTACAAAATTTACAGGTAAAATGAGCATTAAATTAATTAAATTTTGTTTTGCCATGAAGGAACAGGGACCCCGTAGCAATATAATGGTGCATTGCCTAATTGCAGTGGTGCGGAGTGGGTTCCTATGGAAAAATTAAAAAAGAAAAAAATTTGAAATAAAAACGATAAAGAAAAAATTAATAAATAAAATAACAATTACCAAAATTTTACGTTACATTAACATTTAAGCTGAAAGGTTTTTCTACTTTTGTCAAAATTGAAGTGCGCCAAATCGTCTGTCACATTAAGTTCTTATGACAATATTTCTATACAGAAAACGATTTTTCCGCATAAAACCCTCTTGCTTCGGTATCCTAAATTTTCTCACCTCATATTTACTTTGCTCAAAAATACCGTAAAACGTATTAATTCTGTAATACTTAATTAAACTTGTAGAATAGAATGCTTTCCAAATAGTATTCCATCACTGGGGTAGCTGAATAACCCTTACAAATAGCTGACTTTACCTAGTTCGTAAATAAATTGAAATAAAAATCAACCTATACTTAAGCTCTATTAACATAAAATAATTTCAATATAAAGTTAGAAATATATTTCCTAAAAACAAATTCTTAACCTTAAATTTAGCCAGGTATTGCTAAAATAACTGCTAAAGAAAAAACATTGAATTAAACCGTATTACTAATCAAGGCCTAAAGAAAACATAATTATATCCAACAACAATAATTCATTTCAATTTTTTTCATGTTCCATATGAATCATGTGACAGTATAAATCCCAACTTGGTTGGAAATACACTTAATAACACATAGACAATAACCTCGTTCTATTCGTTCATTGTCCATTCCAGCATTATAAATTTTCATGCTTCAACTAACCTAAATTTCACCAATAAATCTGTTCTTTAAAATCACTATACACTCTCTCCATCACTAATTAGTGCAACCAAGTAATTACTTTCGTATTCGATTAGTTTCTTATTTTATAAATACCAATCCATTTACATTCAAACTTATATATTGTGATGTATTTTATTAATTTAGTAGGATAAAGGAGCCGGTGAATGGATAGTCAGTTTAAAAATCAAAATTTCTGTGGAATAAACATGGACATTAGGATTAAGAGTTTTTAATTGTAAATAGAGTAGGTAGGTTACATATTCTGTCAATTAAAATAAAAACGAATAGGAAAGATCAGTATGTAACCAAGGAAACGGGATGGATAAATAGAATTGGGATGGTGAAGCAAATATAAAAAGAGGTCCTGTCAGTTAATTTATAAAAGAGAAGTTTAAGTAGTGAATTGTATTAGAATTTAATAGGAATATAATTATAGAAGAGTATTTGTTACTTATAATTAGGGATAATAAGATTTATAAACCAGGACCATTTATAAGAGAATTGTCAAGCAAGAGTATTGAGACTATCATTGAAAATAATCATTGATTTGTTGACTTCACATAGTTGTGAAGTGCGAAACCAATTTATAATACAACCGAGTTGTATTGCCAGTGTGCCGTTGTCTGTATTTGAGAAGAAATAGAGGATATACATAACGAAAGCTATTGTTATTCATAAAATAAGTTTGGATTTTAGAGAATATAGGTTTGCCCAAGAAAGGAACCAAATAAATTCAAAAGAAACACTAGACGAAAATACCAAGGCGTGAAGAAACACCATTATCAAACCCATAATACAAAAACGATCGAGGACTAAAGGAGATTCAAGAATAAATTACCAGACTGTCATCAAGGAAAGTAAATTGTCATTTTATTAGAGCGCTTGTAAATATTAGAGTGGTATTAGATTTATCAATTTTAACACTTATATTATATTTTGCGATCGAGTATCTATTTACAGGTTTCTCAACAAAATTGAGTAAATTAATAGTTGAAATATCAGGGAACTTAATCTTCAAAATTAGTGGTTCGCCGAGTATTTCAACACAATGCTTTACATCCCTATATTAGAAATTAATGCCTTTTGAATATTTCAGAGAGAACTGCTGACATCAGATGTTATGACAGTATCTGAAATTTAAGACCTAAAGAAATAGGAACAAACGGATAGAAATTTTAACTTCTCTACTGTACTGGGATCAGCCATGAAATTTTTGTCTACAATTTTAACCACTGTGATTGTATCCATAATTTCTAGAAGTATCTTGACAAAACTTTTTAATATGGCCAATTCGACCACGTTTATATCTCATCACATTTTGATTGCTTTCTTTGGTACATGCTCTATATTATACTCACTTTGACCAAATGAATGAGAGTTGAACACATAACTGTCATGAAACATATTGTCATCCATGTTCTTTTTTAAACCGATCAACCGCTTGGATTTAATGTAGTCTACTGTTCTTTGATTGAGTGGCAAAGTATCTATAATATCAACAATTAAACTTTCGGGTAAAGTAAGTAATAAATAGTTAAGTTTATCATCTTGCATGACCCACTCACGAGCATTCCAGTTCCTTAACATGCTTTTCAAGTCTAGGGATAAATTCTTGTGGGTTTTGCTTCATTCTTAACTCAAGCAGCCTTCTTTTGTTATTAATTTTAAAGCATGTCGATGAAGGTTCATAAATAGAATTCAACTTTTTTAATAATTTCTGATGCAGTAATTTCATTGATTATTAAATTCCAGTTGTGAATTTTGTTATGCCTCGGGCTGCACAAAGCAATAATGCATAACAATTTGTCACCCCACGTGAGTGCCAAAATTGTTACACATTATGGCCTTCCTCGTTCCGATTATGAAAATCTCCAATTCCTAATATTAAAACTAAAGCTTTATACAGCCCGAAGCGTAACATTATAAGGCCTCTGAACCAAAATTAATTTTTACATTATCTTTTTTTTGAATTTTTTCTTAGACATTATCTTATTATTAGGTTAAATCATAAATGTTTTGTGTTTAACTTTTTCTTTGAAGTTATTTTGGAGATCATATCTAACAAATATGTTGTTTTACTTTGCACTTGGTAGGATAAGTTTTTGAATTGTTAATGCAGTAGTACTGGCTAATTTCTTAATAACGTTTTACTGCTGCAATCTATTTTGTCTTTATCTTGTTAAAAGTAAGCAAGAAATTTCTTTAGCTTAAGTGAATGTATTAAAGATATTAATGAAAATTTTCCATTTCGAATGGACCTGCACCTTGCCGAAGTTCTAGATTACTAGAACAGGTGAAATGGCTTGCGTGTTCTAATGAGCTAAAGAGCCAAACTACAGGTCCAACCAAAGTAGTAGGGTCGTTAGTGAGGAACCACACGAAGATAGGTGCCCGAAAGAGGGCAGCGGCTCTTTCGGTACTTAGATTGGCAGAGACCATAGGGGTCGGTATGGCAGTCTAAGACACACTACCGCGATGTGGAAGGCAACGGGAAACCACCACATTACCTCCCAAGTACACAGAGTACCTAAATTATAATAAAATGATGGCATTCTCTGGGGCAAAAGATTCCGGAGTTAAAATAGTCCCCATTCGGATCTCCGGAGGGACTACTTGGAGGATGCGATCGGAAAGTTAAGAATAAGAGTCGGGAACATTTTGCGAGTCGGAGCGTGGAATGTTAGAACTATGAAGCAAGTGGGTAAGCTAGAGAACCTAAAAATCGAAATGAATAGGTTATCATTAGACATAGTAGGGATCAGCAAAGTTCGGTGGCCAGAGGCGGGGGATTTTTGGAGTGGAGACTTTAGGGTAATTCATACAGGATTCATAGAGGAGGGAAATTTGGGTGTGGGGATAGTTATGCGGAAAAAGATAGGATACTGTGTAGAAAATTACTTACAAAAGAATGAAAGAGTACTCATGGTTAGATTAGAATCTAAACCGGTAAACACAGTAATAATACAAGTATACATGCCCATCTCTAGCTACAGTGACGAAGAGGTAGAAGCGATCTACAAAGATATCGAAGACATATTAAGACACGTAAAAGGACATGAAAATTTAATAATTACGGGGGATTTTAATGCAGTGGTAGGTGAGGGTAGGGAAGGAGCGATAGTAGGTTTATTTGGTTTTGGCACTAGAAACGACAGAGGAAATAGGCTGGTAGAATTTTGCGACAAGAACAATTTAATCATCACAAACACATTATTTTAACATCATGCTAGAAGACGATATACGTGGAAGATGCCAGGAGATACAGGAAGATATCAAATAGATTACATTCTTGTTAGACAACGGTTTAGGAATCCAGTAAAAGACTGTAGAAGCTACCCAGAAGCAGATATAGACACTGACCACAACATCGTAATTATGAAGGCCGCACTTAAATTTAAAAATTTGAAAAAAAGAAACGGAAAAAGGCACTTGGACCTACAGAAACTAAAAGAGAAAGATATTCAAGAAAGATTCGAAAAAAGGTCAAATGAATTGCTCAAAGATATCGGGAAAATATCTGACACTAAGGAAGTAGAAACAGAATGGAATAACATTAAATCCAGCCTCGACATGGCGGCCAGAGATATTCTTTGGTATACACAAAAAGAAAATAAGAAACCATGGATAACAAAGGATATCATGAATTTAATAGAAGAAAGACGAAAATACAAAAATAAATCAGACGAAACAGGAAAACAGAGATACAAAGCCATAAAATGGGAAATTATTCGAAAATGCAGGAAAGCTAAAGAACAATGGATTGATGAAAAGTGCAAAGAGGTACAAACTAAGATGGAAGTAGGAAAGACCGATGTAGCATACAAACTAATTAGAATCAATTTTAGGGATATAGAACCGTATAGCAAAAATATAAGGGACGTGGGAGGAAATATCATTATAGAGAATGTAGAGAAAGTGGGTAGATGGCAAGAATATATAGGGAATTTATATGCAGGAGAAGAACTAACTGCATTAGAAAAGGAATCAGCCATTGAAAATGATGACTTGGGATATCCTATACTTAGAGATGAATTTGAATTAGCATTAAAGGGTCTGAAAAATGGTAAGGCGCCGGGTACAGATAAGGTGCAAGCGGAGACTCTAAAAGCCGCTGGTCAAGCAGTAACAGAACGTCTCTTCCAACTTGTAAGCTATAAGTATGAGACAGGCGAGATACCCAAACATAACATCATAGTAACTATACCAAAAAAGAAAGGTGCAGATAGATGTGAAAATTTTTGAACAATAAGCTTGACAGCACACGTATCAAAAATATTAACTAGAATTGTACAAAGACGAATGGAAAAACGGGCTGAAGAAATACTAGGAGAATACCAATTTGGGTTTAGGCGAAACAGGGGAACACGGGAGGCTATCTTAGCTCTGAGGGTGATAATGGAGAAAACAATAGAAAAAGGGGAAAACGTGTATATAGGGTTTGTAGATCTGGAAAAGCATTCGACAATGTAAAATGGAAAAAATGTTGAAATACTCAAAAGATTGGAATGAGTTATAGGATAGACGGGTAGTACATAGCTTATACAAAGAGCAAACAGGAGTAATAGAATTAGAGCAGGAACGTAGAGAAGTAAACATCAGGAAAGGGGGTGAGACAGGGATGTTCCCTATCCCCATTAATTTTTAACTTGTACATTGAAGAGGCAATGAATACTGTCAAATGCAGGAAGACATTTGGAATTACTATGCAGGGACAAAAAATTGATATGCTTAGATTTGCAGATGATATAGCGGTATTAGCATCTACCAAGGAAGAGTTAGAAGCTGCTCTCAATGAAATGGAAACGGTTCTAACAGAGAGATACGGTATGAAAATTAACAAAAGTAAAACAAAAGTACTAGTATGCAAAGGAGGGAAAAATAAATCAAAAACAAGAATACAAATATGTAACACGAACTTATAAGAGGTTAAGGATTTTTGCTACCTAGGAAGCCAAATAACGCAAGATGGGAAAAGCACAAAAGATATAAAACAAAGATTAGCACAAGGTCGTGCTACATTTAACAAGAAAAAACAAATACTGTGCTCAAAGACCACAAACATAGAAACAAGGAAAAGATTGCTCAAAACATATGTGTGGAGCACAGCACTGTATGGCTGTGAAGCCTGGACAGTGGGAGAAGCGGACAAGAAAAAGGTAGAAGCCTTTGAAATGTGGTGCTACAGACGTATGATGAAGATATCATGGACAGACAAAGTTAAGAACGAAGAGGTACTAAAAATGGTAGGGGAAGAAAGAAATATGTGGAAAACGGTAAAAAAATAGGAGAGATAGGATGATAGGCCACATACTACGGCATGAGGGAATAGTGCGGAATATACTAGAAGCAGAGATTGGAAAAAAGAGAAGAAGAGGTAGACCTAGGTTAGACTACTGCACACAGATAGTAAAAGATGTAGGCTGTAGGAGTTTCAGGGAAATGTGTAGGCTAGCTCAGAAGAGAAATCAATGGAGGTACGCATCCAACCAGTCTCAAGATGGATAAATTAATGACGAAGAAAGTAACTGCGCTTAAACATGATATTTATTATAAGCAAGTACAAGCATCGGATGGGCAATATTCTCGAATAATGGTAATTGCGTGAAAGTATTTACTGGAAAACTATTTTTTCGGCAAATGTCTATGTGTTGGGGGATCTTGGCAGCCACAGGTTGCTTAATCCCCTTCAATAAATGTCAATGAAATAGGGCATAATATTAGAAAACAATAGAAGAAACGTGATATTTATTATAAGCAACTACAAGCATTGGATGGGCAATATTCTCGAATTATGGTAATTGCGTGAAAGCATTTACTGGAAAACTATTATTTCGGCAAATGTCTAAGTGTTGGGGGATCTTGGCAGCCACAGGTTGCTTAACCCCCTTCAATATATCTCAGTGAAATAGGGCATAATATTAGATAAACATATAAGGGGAAACGAGCTGTATTGCTGTGTGAGAATTCAGGGAACTATGTAGGTTAGTTTAGAAAATAAATAATTGCAGGTACATGTCCAACCAGTTTTGAGACGGGAAACCCAATGACGAAAAAATAAGCGCAGATAAATCTGATGATTATTATAAACAACTAGTTGTTTGTTGTAAAATATCTGCAACTAATGTTGACTGTGCGAAAAAATATATTGGAAAAAATATTAAATCAGTAAATGTTCAAGTGCTGGTGGAACTTGGCAGCCACAGGCTGCTTACCCCCCTTCGCAACCACTGAATGTTGGAGAAATAGGGTATATAATTGTAAAACAATAGAAGGGGACCGAACTGCATCTAACAAGAAAGAACGGCGCCTATGATGAAAGACAACAAACATAGAACAAAAAGTTGTTGAAAGCGTATGTGTGGAGCACAGCACAGACAGTATGCCTACGAAATACGAGCAGTCTGAAAAGCAAACAGAAGAACAGTAGCAGCCTTTGAAATGCCGTGCTTCAGATGTATGAGGATGGACAGACAAAGGTAATAACAAATAGGTTATAGTAAGGGATAGTAAGGGAACAAGGATATCTTTGGGAAAAATATGAGAAATAGAAGGGCAGAATACGTTCTAAGGCATTTTTGGGGAATAGTATGGGATATATTACAAGCAGAGTTAGGAAAAGGAGCTAGATGTAGACCTAGATCAGATAGTGATAGATGCAGACTGTGCAAATTTCGGGGAAATCTGTAGGTTAGTTCAGAATAGGAAACAATGATGGTACGCGTCTAACCAGTTTCAGGACTGAAGACCCAATGATGATGATGAATGAAAATTTGTATGCATTAATATGCAAAGATAGACATGAACTTTGTATTTATGTAGTTTTATAGTAAATTTAAGTGTTTGAGTTTCGTACTTTCGAGTAAATTTCTGGGGTTGGTGTGGCGACAAACAAGACCTTTGCGTGCTTAGATATTGGATGGCCATTTATTTCCGTTTTCTGGTATCGCAAGTATTGCTACGATTTAAAAACCAGGTGATGTCTATAGAAATTATTTAACTTGTTTTCCATGTATGTGAGCTCTCGTACAGAGGATTTTTTCTAAAGCTTGGATGCGATTGTTATACCTCAGGTTGTAAAAGCTATCGTTATAATTCGAACAGGAGAAAGCAATAATGCGTAATAATTTGAAATGCCGTGAACAATTATTGATTTTGCTTTTCTATCATTCTTTTTCTATTCTATATTCTTTTCATCTTCATGACATTTTATTTTCTATAACATCCATCACCCCCTTTACTTTGTAGAACTAATAAAAATAGGAATTTCCATTTTCCCTAGTTGTTACCATGAAATACTAGTACACAAGTATCCTCTTTGTTTGGTATTTTTTTGCAATTATTTATATTTATTGTACCCCAAACCAAACTCTGTTACTAGGTTAAAATATAAACCAAACTTCCAAAGGCTTCGTCCTTTTCCTGTTTGCTTCTTCTACTATCCCTATTTCATAGTGCTGTACTCCACACATGCTTCCACCAATTTTTTCCTTGTTTCTATGTTTGTTGTCTTTGAACATAGCCACTGCTTTTTCTTGTTAAATACAGTTCTTTCCCCTTCTATTGTTTTACAATTATATACTATATTTCACTGATATTCAGTGTTATGTGAAGGAGATTGAGCAACCTGTGGCTACCAAGATCCCCCAATACTTGAACATTTGCCGAATTAATAGTTTCCTAATAAATCTTTTCGCACAATCAAGATTAGTTGAAAATATTGGAAAACCAACACCTGTATTTCTTTGTAGTAAACATCAGCTTTAAGTGCAATTATTTTTTCGTCATTAGCTTTTCCATCTTGGAAGTGGTTGGACATGTCCCACTACTGATTTCTGCTCTGAGCTAGCCTAGACAATTCCCTGATATTCTTACAGCTTAGACACAGCTCGGTTCCTCTTCTATTGTTTTCTAAATATATGCCCTATTTCACTACATTCAATGGGGTTAAGCAGTCTGTGGCTACCAAGATCCTCCAACACATATTTGCCGAACAAATTGTTTCCCAGTAAATCCTTTCACAATTGACATTATTTGAGAATACTACAAAACCAACACTTGTAGTTGCTTATAATAATCATCAGGTTTAAGTACAATTATTTTTCGTCTTGGAACTGGTTGGACACGTATCTCCATTGATTTCTATTCTGAGCTAGCCTACACTTTTTCCTGAAATTTCCACAGTCTCCATCTTTGACTATCTGTGTGCAATAGTCTAACCTAGGTGTGGTAATGAAAGTTAATTAACTTCGTAGTGTGCATAGGTTCACACTCATTTAAATGAATTAATTAATGGACTGTATTTAAAATGCAAATATTTATTAATTCGTCATTCTGTAAATAGAAGACATGACAATAAGTAACTAAAATAATGTGGAGTTACAACTGAACGTTAAAATACAACTGACTTAATAATCCGGGACAGCAGGTATAGGGAAAGCTAACGCTAGCCCCTTGTTGACTCATACATTGAACTATTTCTAAATCTTACTACAAAGAACTATGGTTGCACATCGCTACCTTTCTTTTTTTTTATATCTCTGCTTCTTATATATTACACCCTATTCCCTCGTTTATTTTTTATTTATTTATTTATTGTTCTACAGTAACAACCATTTATAGGACAAAAATATAGAACAAACTGATATACATATGTGACCTACAGACTAAAGTTTAAGTATACAAACATACATTAACATTGTCTTTTTAGCATATGTTAGTTTTGCTTGTAGCAATCTTGAATGTTTCTGTATATCTTGCTTCTAATCTAGGTATGTTAAATGAGATTTGCCATACTATTTCCCAAAAACTTCTTAGAACGTATCCCAACCTTCTATTTCTCCAACTTTTTTCCACAAGTATCTTTCTTCCTCTACTATTTCTATAACCTATTTATTATTAACCTTATCTGTCCATGCTATCATCCTTATACATCTGAAGCACAACATTTCAAAAGGCTTCTATCTCTTTCTGTCTGGTTTTCCTACTGGCCCTATTTCATAGACGTACTGTGCTGTGCTCCACACATATGCTTTCTACAATTTTCTTCTTGACTCTATGTTTGTTGTCTTTGAGCATATCCGCTGCTCTTTCTTGTTAGATGTAGTTCGGTCACCTTCTATTGTTTTACAGTAATATACCGTTTCACCGATATTCATTGGTATGTGAAGGGGGATTAGCAGCCTGTGGCTGCCAAGGATTCCCCAACACTTAGACATTTGCCGAATTAATAGTTTTCCAGTAAATACTTTTGTACAATTAACATTAGTTCAGAATATTGCAAGACCAATACCTGTAGTTGTTTATAATAATCATCAGGTTTAAGTACATTTATTTTCTCGTCATTAGTTTTTCCATCTTGGGACAGGTTGGATACATACCTCCATTGATTTCCAATCTGAGCTAGCCTACACATTTGCCTGAAATTCTCACATCTTACATCTTTCACTATCTGTGTGCAATAGTCTAACCTAGGTTTACCTCTACTTCTCTTTTTTCCTATTTCTGCATCTAATATATTTCGCACTATTCCCTCATGTCGTAGTATGTGACCTATCATCCTATCTCTCCTTAATTTTTTCCACATATTTCTTTCTTGCCCTACCATTTCCAGTACCTCTTTCTTTTTAACTTTGTCTGCCCATGATATCTTCATCATACGTCTGTAGCAGCACATTTCATAAGCTTCTATCTTTTTCTTGTCCGCTTTTCCTACTGTCCAGACTTCAAAGTCGTACAGTGCTGTGCTCTACACATATGTTTTAAGCAATCTTTTCGTTGTTTCTAAGTTTGTTGTCTTTGAACACAGTAGTTGCTTTTTCTTGTTAAATGTAGCACAACCTTGTGCTAATCTTTGTTTTATATTTTTTGTGCTTTTCCAATCTTGCGTTATTTGGCTTCCTAGGTAGCAGAAATCCTTAACCTCTTGTAAGTTCTCATTACCTATTGTATTTTTGTTTTTGGTTTATTTTTCCCTCCTTTGCATACTATAACATTAGTTTTATTTTTGTTAATTTTCATACCGTATTTCTCTGTTAGAACTGTTTCCATTTCATTAAGAGCAGCTTCTAACTCTTCTTTGTTAGATGCTAATACCGCTATATCATCTGCAAATCTAAGCATATCAATCTTTTGTTCCTGCATAGTAATTACAAATGCCCTCCTGCATTCGACAGTATTCATTGCCTCTTCTATGTACAAGTTAAAAATTAATGGGGCTAAGGCACATCTCTGTCTCACGCCTCTCCACATATTTACTTCTCTATGTTCCTGCTCTAATTCTATTACCACTGTTTGCTCTTTATATAAGCTATGTACTATCCGTCCATCCCTAAAACTCATTCCAATATTTTTGAGTATTTCCAATTTTTTTTCCATTTTACATTGTCGAATGCTTTTTCCAGATCTACAAACCCTATATACACACTTTTCTTGTCTCTCAGAGCTAAAATAGCATCCCGTGTTCCCCTGTTTCGCCTAAACCCAAATGAATCTTCTCCTAGTATTTCTTCAGGTCGTTTTTCGATTCGTCTTTGTGTGGTGTGTATCAAATTGGAAAAAATTTTGAAAACTACTTATTCTGCTATAAAGATAATTTCATAAAGAATGGTCCGATGAAGAGTACAAAAAGAATTGGTCGATCAGTAATAGTCAAAACGAGGGATGTATTGCGGGCTAAAGCCTTAGGAAAGCATGTTTTACTCTCCACTTACAGGAGAAATGTGAAGAAACTGGGAGACAGCTTTAATAAGGTAGATTTTAAGTTACATCTCATAATACAAATTTCATCAATTTTGTTTAGGCAAAAGAAAATTTCTTATTAACTTGTAAACAAAAGATATCTTGTTTCTTGCAGACTACAAATCATTTAAATTGAAAAAATTAGCAATGGGATGCTGTCATTTGGAGTGACGAATCTGGGATAGGAGTCTGTATTGGTGACAACAGAAAACAAGTCGTTCGGAAACCTGAGGAGGCAAATCATCCTGATTACTTACGAGAAGAGTAAAATTCATTACATGCCTCATGGTATGAGGATGTGTATCCAGTCAAAGCATGGGAATTTTACAGTTTTTTGATATTCCAGTAAGTGCTGAAGAATATAAAACAATCCTGAATGAACACCTACTACCATCAATACAACTGCAAGCAGACTAAGGGAACTAATTACACTTTTCAACAGGATGGTGCAGCATGTCATACATCTAAATTAAGTAAAGTAGTTGTGAGAAAGTAACATTCCTCTCATTGAATTAGTTAGTACAATCTACAATTGAGAATGCATGGGAGAAAATGAAACGGCAGCTTCAAAACAATCTTATTGAAACAAAAATGGAATTGTGTGTAAAATATTACAAATTTGGAATAAATTTACACCAGAAGATTGCACATAACTTGTCCATAGGCTTCCTGTGAGTTTAGATGCCGTCATTTGTTAAAAAGGGGACAAACTTTTATGAAAGTGTATTGTTTAAGTTAGAAAATTATGGTTTAGCAGATAGGTTAAATTCAAAAATACGTATTGATGAGTAACTATAAATATTTATTTAATTTTTTTCAGTTTGATTAACTAATTATGAACATTTTTCAAATTTTATTAGGCAAACTGGGCCCCCTTTTTGCAAATAATACGTCAAATTTTGAACATTTAGCTGATATTGTATTTTTATGAACTAAAAACAAAATTATAATTCGGATCTATTTTTATTGATTCACATTTAAATTTCGTGATTTATTACATATATTATTATAATTTCCTTATTTCATGACATTGAATAATGTCAACTTACTTATATACATACCATATTATTAAATTGTAAAATATCATAGAGTATTGTAATAAGAACAATTAATTGCTATAATTATTTGTCAGGTATGTCAGAATTCAGAAACGCTGAGAGGTAAATATTCGTTAATTGAATACTAAATTGTAATAAATATTCTTTGACTTCCTTCTTGAAGGTTTTAATATTTTCAATGCTTTTAACTCCTTAGGAAGGTGATTAGAGGCTTTTAAAGTAACTATGAAAGTGCTATTTTCTATATGCGACATTCTATGTGACGACAAATGCACTTTTTCAGCATATCACAAGTTATATTTGGAGACAACTTTGACTAGGATAAATTGGGACAAATTTTTCTTTACATATAGAACGCAATTTAGAATATAAATTGAAGTAGTCTTAGGTACTTAAAAGGTTGTTTACATGAGAACCTAGCCGGTTTAATACATCTAGTTTATATAATTTTCTTTTTTTAACAGTAAAATTGAAATAATCCATTTAGAATTATCATAACATAAAGTACTATACGATATAGTTGCATAGATATACGCATAATAGTATTGTAAGAGAATTTCCCGACTAACACCTGAGCACAACTTCCAAATGCAGAAGCAGCTTTAGTAAGTTTCTTCACAACACTATCACAGTGTGAATACCAATTTAAATTTAAATAAAGTTTTATGCCAAATAGCTAAGACTTTTATCATTATTGTTATTAATTCCTGCTAATACCAAATTAGTTTTACTTATTTAGTCCATTTGCTTTAGCTTGAGGATGACGTTACAGCTGAATAAAATACCACATTACCAATGTTAGTTTAAATTATAATGTATTTAATGTTTTATTACTGTAGTTCGTCGTAATTTATGACTTGTCGTTAATTGTTTTATCCTGTATTTAATGAAAGATATAGGAATATTCCCATTGGCAAGAAGAATTGGTGGCAACACCGTACAGAACTGCCAACCTTTATTGTGTTAAATGACAGCATCCTTCAAGCACAAATCTAGGTATTTATTTACATACAGTTGCCAACACTTCATTACTGCATTTGACGTCATCCTAAAGTTAAATTGAACGGACTATATTAAGTAATAGCCTATTGTTTTCACAATAAGTTTCCATACTTAAACTTGCAAGATGTCAGTTCGTTTAGATCACATAAGTTCTGAGCACATTTAACAACTACATTTGATTTGCCAATACTCATCCAGAAGGTACTACATTGGCCAGGAAGTGAGTATTTTATCTGGAAATTTTGAAGAACCCTTCCTGTTCCAAGCAAGCTAGGGATCTTCAACGTATGTAACAACACTCGCATGTGATGTACATTTTACTTCTCATCTGAATGAGGGCGTATTTTTGTGAAAAATGATCGCCTAACTTTTTAAGCGGACCGTGTCGGCATTTGAAACTGAAACCTTGGGCATAGTAGTCACACGCACACCAACTATACCACGGAGCCGCCTAGCAGACAGCAACAGAAGTATAATCAGCAAAAACTGAGCTAGAAGGCGTATACAATTTCTTATTAATATTGTTCAAAAATAGCAAGAAAACGAATGGACCCAACGTACTTCCTCGTAGAACCTGTTGAATCTCACTTCTCTAGACTACCCGTCTAAGCGAAATCCCGGGTTCGGTGGATATGTACTTGGACTGGGTTATTATTACGAGAAAAAGTATTTGAACTAAAAACTCTGATGACATTTTATTTAAAACAATATTAAAACTGACAACTCATAAAAAAAACTAAAACAAAAAAACATATCCAGGCAATTCGATACCAGCTACAACATATTCCCACCTGTGAAACTTGAAAACCAAGAAAGTTTCACACGATTGTTAAAATTGTATTAATTCTTTGTATATCTAATCGGCAGTGTTATTTGTCTACCACTAGATGTAACCTTCGGAGTGATTACACTATTCCCATAACTTCTGCCGCCAATAGAACTCCTTACTCCGCCTTTTCCTTTGCTCTATCCACCCCCTTTTCTCTTATGGTGACTTCACGACCAATTCCTGAGCAAGTTTAACATCACGTAGAATAACATTTTCCTCTAATTAATAGATCCTTTGAACTGGACGTAAGAGTTACCTCCTTTCCATACTTATATGTATTACATGTACTTGGCCATCCTTTCCTGGCAATAGTTCTTCTACATGTCCCATGGGCCAGTCTAGTCGCTTAGTTTTATCATCTCCCACCAACGCGACCTCTCCAATTGTGATTGTTCGTGATGGCTTGATACTAGATAACATCCTAAGCTGTCCAAGATATTCACTTCGAAATCTGCTACATAGATTGTCACACAATTTTTGCATGCAAATTACCTTTTCACACAAAAATGATCAGTCTACAATATCACAATCAGGCAATTCACTTTCTGTTTGATCCCACATAAACATAACAGCAGTCAGTTGCATTAAATCATTGGTGTCATTTGGCATGTATGTTAAAGGCCTCGAATTCATCATGACTTCATAGTCACATAGGAGTGTCAACAATTCTTCATAATCGAGAGAAGCTCTTCCTAACACTTTGCGTAATAAATTCTCTAATATTCCAATGAGCCTTTCCCAAAAACCTCCCCACCATGCCGCTGTGGGTGGGTTGAATTTCCAAGATATATGTTGTACGTCAGAACTTTCCACAACTTGAGTCCAATTAATTCTCTGCAACAATTTGTCGGTACCTACAAAATTCGTACCGTTGTCACTATATATGACCTTTGACTTTCCTCTGCGTGTTACAAATCTATGTAACGCATGCATAAAATAAGGCGTCGAAAGCGAGATGGCCAGTTCCATATGCACTGCTCTATATATATACCACATGTTTCGATTAGAAATACAGGACTTCAGACGAATTAAACCAAATCCACCACGATACACATTTAATGACTTAATTTTATTATCGTTGTCCATAAAAGCTTGAATGATTTTAAAAATGAATAATTCCGGGTGATTTAATTCGTCAGCTCTTAACACGCTATGACGTTTTGAACTGACACTTCTTATATTTTGTGTAAAACGCATTATCCATGCCATCATTCTCAGAAGTTTAACATAGCTCGAAAAGTAACGGAAATGCCAAAAATCTGACTCTACATTCAAGAGCATTGTGATTGTCTTCCTTTTCTCTGAACTTATTATCAATTCATTGCCCTGAACATCACTCCTAGGCCAATTGATTTCCACTTCGAGCAGCCATTGAAGACCCTCCCACCATCGCATTTTTAACAGGATTTTACCATACAGCCGCGTGAAGGAAGATCGGCTGAATTTAGTACTCCGGGAACATACCTCCATCATAAAACCGGAGTAAGACTACATATTTTGAAAACCACTCCATACGAAAGGAGCCGATTCCTCCTTCTTTCTAATCCACGAAGATACAGTAGACAAATCACTCCAAAAATAACTAAGAAATTCCACTTCCAAATTCTTACTAACATTAGCGTATAATCTTGCTGCTATTGCCACATTCATAAGTTCCAATTGTGGTATAGTTAATTTCTTTATGGATGCTACTCTAGTTTTCGCTGCCAACAACCGTACATGTACCTCCTCGTCGCATTTGACTCATGAATAAATACACAAGTGTACGCTTTGTTACTAGTGTCACAGAAAACGCAATGAAGAATTTTTTCTTCACCAAATCCTGCTCCTATCCATTTGGGGATCTCTAAGTATTCCAGGTAATTGAAATCCTTCACCCAAGAACGAAATTCCTTCTGAATATTCACATCTACAGGGTCATCCCAGCTCAAATGACTTTCCCAAGTCCACTGCAACAACAACTTTGGTACTGGCGTGACAGGGGAGACAAATCCAATAGGATCAAAAACTCGTTGCGTTGCTGACAGTATACAACACTTAGTTACAACTTCAAATTCATCTTCGTTTATTGTACTAAGACATTCCTTCAAAGACAAAGTATTGTGAATCAAGATGGCCGGCAGTGAAAGTAACATTGCAAGAGCTTTCTCTGAAGTTTGTGATTATTGCAAGAAAAAAGTTTTTAAAAAGTTTTATTTATGTGATAAGTGTAATGTGAAAATTCACTCTTCATGTAGTGATAGGAAAGGCCTGGTATCTACCACCAAATCTGGTAATCTTATATACACATGTATGAAATGTATGCAAATTCAAGAAATACATACAAACAGCCTTGAAGAATTAGCTTACAAGGATGAATGTAATTTAAATGAGATTGATAAGGTGGAGTATATTTCACCTGTTTTATCTGCAAATGATAACAATGTGTTCAATTTAAACCAAGATATCATTGCATTTCTTGAAAGCTTGGAATTTAAGAATATTTTTACTGCTGTAAAAGTAGAAACATCAGATTTTCAAAAACAGTTACATGATTTAACTACTGAAGTTAATTTTTTAAGAAGCTCCAATGTGGACCTAATAAAACTTTTAACTAATGATTTGAACATATCTACTAAAAAGAAACCATCTATGCCAAATAATTTGTCAAACTCTTTATTAAAAGGCATCTCTAATGTCAATTACTCTGTGAACATGGAAGGGAATGGATATAAACCACACAACTACCAATCAGTAACTCCAATAAAAAAAGAGCAGTTCTTTGCATAAAACGTTACATACAATACCTGCAAAGGTGGCAGTTAATTATGCCCAAGCAGTTTCAAAATTCGATGACGTACAGCGATCATGGGTTGATAACAATAACCAATTACTGATAACTTCATGCAACATACAACAAGAAACTCAACCAGAGCAAAGTAAGAGGATGGTGATGGATAAGTCTGAATACAAAAGCGAACAAAAATCTTGGTCTATAGTAACTAACAAAAGTCTGCAAAGGAAACATGCTGGCATTGTTGGGAGTGCTAAAGATGTTCTAAATATTAAAGTCAATCTAAAAAAGCCTACTTATTTGTATCTCGTTTAAATCCAAATACTAAATTTGAGGCATTGATAGCACTTCTGAATAATAAATTCCCAGAAGTGACTTGCGAAGCATTAATTTCAAAACATCCTGAAGTCTATTCGTCTTTCAAAATTGCAATATACTTTTCAAATTTAAATGATGCAATGAAGTCTGAAATTTGGCCTGAAGGAACATTTGTAAATAGGTTTTTTCACAAGAAAGTCCCAGTAACAGCAAAAACTTAGTTGCTTCAACCTATAAACGATTATTGTTCCTCAATTGTCAAGGTTTGACAACAAGAAAATTGACTACATTACTGCGGATTTTTTTGGCAATATATGAAAATATTGACTTCATATGCCTTTGTGAAACTCGGTGTAAAACCATTAACATTGACTATTTCATTTTTCCTGATTTCTATAATGCTGTTAGTTATTGTAGGGCAAAACATAACGGTGGTGGCATTGGAATTTGGTGCCGCAATGGATTACACACTAAACCACTCAACCTAGGAAAATATCGTGTTGAGAGGAATTTGAAATCGTTGGCATTTCATACAAAAACAATAATAAAACTTTTATAGTCCTATGTTGCTACAGGTCTCCTAATCATAGTTTTGTGGTATTCTACAACTATATCAATCAGATACTCAACCTTCTTTTTAAACCCAATTTGGTATGTATACTATTTGGGGACTTTAATATTCATCCTAAAAGAGATGTTGTCTATTTCAATACCTTGATTAATCTCTTGCAGAGTTTTAACTTAGAAAATACTGTGCATGACAAAACTCGCATGAGTCACACTCTAGACTGCATTTTTTCTAGTATGTTTTATAAATCTGTAACAACTGTTGTTTAAATTCATTTTTCTGTTCATAGAGCTTTACTGTTTGACATTGTATCCAGTAATTGGAATAAAACTCTTTTTGAATTTAAAAAAGTCTTTAAGGAACATAATATAACAAATTTTCTTCACGATATGAGTAAACAGAATTGGACCAATGTATACAACTCAAGTGATGAGAATGATGGCATGGATAATGCGTTTTACACAAAATATAAGAAATGTCAGTTCAAAACTTTATAGCATGTTAACAGCTGACGAATTAAATCACCCGGAATTATTCATTTTTAAAATCATTCAAGTTTTTATGGACAACGATAATAAAATTAAGTCGTTAAATGTGTATCATGATGGATTTGGTTTAATTCGACTGAAGTTTCGTATTTCTAATCGAAACGACGAAGAATATTTTCGCTTGCCTATAGTATTCCCATCTACTCATGTAGTAAAGTAAGTAAGTAGATTTATTGCATAACTCAATATAGTTTAATAAAGTATAAAACAAAAATATTATACTATAAAGCAAATTATTAAAATACAGTTAATAATATAATTAGTTTTCATTTCTACAACTTAAAATATATTTTTTTAAATTACTCTTGAATTTTCTTTGAGAAGGCTGATTTGTAACTGATTTTGGTAATGTATTATATATCTTAACGCCATAATGAAATACATTTTTTGTGGTTATCGTTTTATTCTTCTTGTATATATAGTAATTGTCTGCTTGTCTTGTGCTATAGTTATGTATATCTGACACTTTAATTAAGTTGCTAACCAAGTACGAAGGCAGCAAACCATTTATAATTTTATATATAAAAACCATACTATTATATTTCATTTGTTCCTGAACATTTAAAAAATTAAGGCATTCTAACATTTTACGGACTTTGGCAAATCTGCAACATTTTAATAAACATCTCATAGCACGATTTTGTATCTTTTGCAATCTTTCCAAATCACCTTGGTTTGAGACAAATAAGATGGTGCTGCAATATGTTAGGTGTGGATAAACTATTGCTCTATATAAAGTTATTCGAGCAAAACTTGATAACTTTGCACTAGTTGGTTTTTGAGACTCATGTAAAATCCTGTCATTGGTACGCAGGGCCTAATTAGTGTACTTCGAGAAAGATTTTGGATTTTAGGTGGGAGGCGATATATCAAACGAGTGATTTCAAAATGTGTATGGTGCAAAAGACACCTCATTAAACCTTTTCAAATTGATAGCTACCCTTTACCTACAGATCGCATGTGTGATGCAATCGCTTTCCAAATAACTGGAGTGGATTTGGTGGGGTCCCCTCTACTTGAAAACTGGTGGAAAGATATGGGTGTGCTTGTTTACATGTGGTATATATAGAGCAGTGCATATGGAACTGGCCATCTCGCTTTCAACACCTTGTTTTATGCGTGCGTTACATAGATTTGTAGCACGCAGAGGAAAGCCAAAGGTCATATATAGTGACAACGGTACGAATTTTGTAGGTACCGACAAATTGTTGCAGAGAATTAATTGGACTCAAATTGTTGAAAGTTCTGGCGTTCAATATATATCTTGGAAGTTCAACCCACCCACAGTGGCATGGTGGGGAGGTTTTTGGGAAAGGCTCATTGGAATATTAGAGAATTTATTACGCAGTGTTAGGAAGAGCTTCTCTCGATTATGAAAAATTGTTGACACTCCTATGTGACTGTGAAGTCATGATTTAGTGCAATTGACTGGTGTTATGTTTATGCGGGATCAAACAGAAAGTGAGTTGCCTGATTGTGATATTGTAGACCGATAATTTTTGTGTAAAAAGGTAATTTGCATGCAAAAATTGCGTGACAATCTATGTAGCAGGTTTCGAAGTGAATATCTTGGACAGCTTAGGATGTTATCTAGTATCAAGCCGTCACGAACAATCACAATTGGAGAGGTGGTGTTGGTGGGAGATGATAAAACTAAGCGGCTAGACTGGCCCATGGGACATGTAGAAGAACTATTGCCAGGAAAGGATGGGCAAGTGCATGTAATACATATAAGTATGGAAAGGAGGTAACTTTTACGTCCAGTTCAAAGGATCTATTAATTATGAAATTTAAAATTTTAACTTTGCCTTGTCTGTTGATTTTACAATGTCTGCTTTACATCAAAAAACAAATCTTTCAATATCAACACAACACTGATATTCATCACTTTGACACTCGCAACAAGGGAAAATTGGTTGTACCTTACCATAGGCTAAGTAGGAGCAGAAATGGTTCTAACTACTTTGGCTGTATTTTTTATAATGCACTTCATTCTAGCATAAAAGATTTGCCTATTTATCAATTTAAATTAAATATAAAAAGGTTCTTAATAGAAAATGCTTTCTACACAATACCTGAGTTTTTAGCTTCAGTTGGTTCTTTAAGGTTGTCCTCTGAAGATTTATAACATAATTCCATCTCTTTGGGGTTTATTATTTTTTTTTTTTAATTGTATATTCTAAACATATTTTTATTGTATTTGACAAAATGTTATTCACGTCAGTGATTCACACATGTTTTATTATAAATAAATAAATAAATAAATGCTGTTCTACGTGATGTTAAACTTGCTCAGGAATTGGTCGTGAAGTCGCCACAAGAGAAAAGGGGGTGTGATAGAGCAAAAGGAAAAGGCGGCGTAAGGAGTTCCATTGACGGCGGAAGTTATGGGAATAGTGTAATCACTCCGAAGGTTACATCTAGTGGTAGACAAATAACAGAATTAATACAATTTTAACAATCGTGTGAAACTTTCTTGGTTTTCAAGTTTCACAGGTGGGAATATGTTGTAGCTGGTATCGAATTGCCTGGATACGCTTTTTTGTTTTAGGTTTTTTACGAGTTGTCAGTTTTAATATTGTTTTGAATAAAATGTCACCAGAGTTTTTTAGTTCAAATACTTTTTCTCGTAATAATAACCCAGCCCAAGTACATATCCACCGAACCCGGGATTTCGCTTAGACGGGTAGTCTAGAGAAGTGAGATTCCACAGGTTCTACAAGGAAGTACGTTGGGTTCATTCATTTTCTTGCTATTTTTGAACAATATTAATAAGAAATTGTATACGCCTTCCAGCTCAGTTTTTGCTGATTATACTTCTGTTGCTGTCTGCTAGGCAGCTCCGTGGTATAGTTGGTGTGCGTGTGACTACTATGCCCAAGGTTTCAGGTTCAAATCCCAACAAAAAATACAACCTCAGATGATAGGTAAAATGTACATCGCATGCGAGTGTTGTTACATACGTTAAAGATCTCTAGCTTGCTTGGAACAGGAAGGGTTCTGCAAAATTTCCAGGTAAAATACTCGCTTTCTGGCCAATGTAGTACCTTCGGGTGGAGTATTGGCAAATCAAATGTAGTGTTAAATCTGCTCAGAACTTATGTGATTTAAACGAACTGACATCTTGCAAGTTTAAGTATGGAAACTTATTGTGAAAACAATAGGCTATTACTTAATATAGTCCGTTCAATTTAACTTTAGGATGACATCAAATGTAGCAATGAAGTGTTGGCAACTGTATGCAAATAAATACCTAGATCTGTGCTTGATGGTTAGTGTTTCAACACAATAAAGGTTGGCAGTTCTATACGGTGTTGCCACCAATTCTTCTTACCAATGGAAATATTCCTATATCTTTCATTAAATATATTATAATTTAAACAAACATGGGTAATGTGGTATTTTATTCAGTTGTAACGTCATCCTCAAGTAAAAGCAAATGGACTAAATAAGTAAAACTAATATGATGGTATTAGCAGGAATTAATAACAATAATGATAAAAGTCCTAGCTAAAGTAAACATCAGAGCATGGTGCAAGTGGACACATTCACACTATTTGACATAAAACTTTATTTAAATTTAAATTGGTATTCACACTGTGATAGCGTTGTGAAGAAACTTACTAAAGCTGCTTCTGCATTTGGAAGTTGTGCTCAGGTGTTAGTCGGGAAATTCTCTTACAATACTATTATGCGTATATCTATGCAACTATATCGTATAGTACTTTATGTTATGATAATTCTAAATGGATTATTTCAATTTTACTGTTAAAAAAAGAAAATTATATAAACTAGATGTATTAAACCGGCTAGGTTCTCATGTAGACAACCTTTTAAGTACCTAAAACTACTTCAATTTATTTTCTAAATTGTGTTCTATATGTAAAGAAAAATTTGTCCCAATTTATCCTACTCAAAGATGTCTCTAAATATAACTTGTGATATGCTGAAAAAGTGCATTTGTCGTCATATAGAATGTCGCATATAGAAAATAGCACTTTCATAGTTACTTTAAAAGCCTCTAATCACCTTCCTAAGGAGGAGTTAAAAGTATTGACAATATTAAAACCTTCAAGAAGGAAGTCAAAGAATATTTATTACAATTTAGTTATTATTCAATTAACGAATATTTATCTCTCAGCGCTTTTGAATTCTGACATATCTCACTGATAATTACAGCAATTAATTGTTCTTATTACAATGCTCTACGATATTTTACAATTAATTTAATATGTTATGTATATAAGTAAGTTGACACTATTCAATGTCATGAAATAAGGAAATTATAATAATATATGTAATAAATCAGGAAATTTACATGTGAATCAATAAAAATAGATTCGAATTATAATTTTGTTTTTAGTTCATTAAAATACAATATCAGCTATAAATGTTCAAAATTTGACGTATTATTTACAAAAAGGGGCCCAGTTTGCCTTTCGGTAGCTCTGAATATAGCATTCCTTATCCAAGAGTCTTCTGTCATATAACATTTGCTATATATGAGCCATCATCATACTAATCCATCCTACATGTAATACTAATAAAATTTGAAAAATATTCATAATTAGTTAATCAAACTGAAAAAAATTAAATAAATATTTATAGTTACTCATTAATACATATTTTTGAATTTAACCTATCTGCTAAACCATAATTTTCTAACTTAAACAATACACTTTCATAAAAGTTTGTCCCCTTTTTAACAAATGACGGCATCTAAACTCACAGGAAGCCTATGGACAAGTTATGTGCAATCTTCTGGTGTAAATTTATTCCAAATTTTTAATATTTTACACACAATTCCATGTTTGTTTCAATAAGATTGTTTTGAAGCTGTCGTTTCATTTTCTCCCATACATTCTCAATTGTAGATTGTACTAACTACTTCCATGAGAGGAATGTTACTTTCTCACAACTACTTTACTTAATTTAGCTGTATGACATGCTGCACCATCCTGTTGAAAAGTGTAATTAGTTCCCTTCGTCCGCTTGAAGTTGTATTGATGGTAGTAGGTGTTCATTCAGGACTGTTTTGTATTCTTCAGCACTTACTGGAATATCAAAAAACTGTAAAATTTCAATGCTTTGACTAGATTCACATCCTCATACCATGAGGCATTTTACTCTTCTCGTAAGTAATCAGAATGATTTGCCTCCTCAGGTTTCCGAACAACTTGTTTTCTGTTGTCACCAATACAGACTCCTCTCCCAGATTCGTCACTCCAAATGACAGCATCCCATTGTTAATTTTTTCAATTTAAATGATTTGTAGTCTACAAGAAACAAGATATCTTTTGTTTACAAGTTAATAAGAAATTTTCTTTTGCCTAAACAAAATTGATGAAATTTGTATTATGAGATGTAACTTAAAATCTACCTTATAAAAGCTGTCTCCCAGTTTCTTCACATTTCTCCTGTAAGTGGAGAGTAAAACATGCTTTCCTAAGGCTTTAGCCCGCAATACATCCCTCATTTTGACTATTACAGATCGACCAATTCTTTTTGTACTTTTCATCGGATCATTTTTTATGAAATTATCTTTATAGCAGAATAAGTAGTTTTCAAAATTTTTCCAATTTGATAACACAACACAAAGACGAATCGAAAAACGGCCTGAAGAAATACTAGGAGAAGATCCATTTGGGTTTAGGCGAAACAGGGGAACACGGGAGGCTATTCTAGCTCTGAGAGTGATAATGGAGAAAACAATAGAAGAAGGGGAAAGCGTGTATATAGGGTTTGTAGATCTGGAAAAAGCATTCGACAATGTAAAATGGAAAAAAATTTCCGAAATATTCAAAAAGATTGGAATGAGTTTTAGGGATAGACGGAAAGTACACAGCTTATATAAAGAGCAAACAGTGGTAATAGAATTAGAGCAGGAACATATAGACGTAAGTATTTGGAGAGGGGTGAGACAGAGATGTGCCTTAGCCCCATTAATTTTTAACTTGTACATAGAAGAGGCAATGAATACTGTCAAATGCAGGAAGACATTTGGAATTACTATGCAGGAACAAAAGATTGATATGCTTAGATTTGCAGATGATATAGCGGTATTAGCATCTAGTAAAGAAGAGTTAGAAACTGCTCTTAATGAAATGGAAACAGTTATATCCGAGAACGACGTGAAGACAAGCCTAGACAATCAACACGGAGTCCAGGAATGTCGCTTTTCCTACGTGGTATACATACTATTTTTATGCAAATCGTTAAAAGACAGAAATTAAAATACTAATTTTTAAAAAACCTGATTAATTTTATTTATAAATTGGTGCTGTCAAATTCTTAATAAAAATTTTTGCGTGATCATGGAAACGTTCCTATCAAGATATTGAATTGTCAAACTTGACATTGAAATATGATTGCTGGTATTTTTGAAAGTAACAATACAAATTCTATAATTGTACTAATTGTAAAATACCTAAAAATATCACACACAACTTACTTCAGAATCAAATACATTCTGAAGATAAAGTTGTTTGTTATATTAACATGTGTTAAGATTGTTTAAATAGAACTTACCATGAAAGCATGTTCTCGGTCATTTTTGTAGTCATATGTATACACATATTATTTCTGTACAGTACGGTAATGAATATTTCCTTACAGTGATTTGTCGTTGCTTGGCAATGACTATACACTTGGAAATATTCAACTTTTCTTTAAGAAATTTGATCAGAAATGTCAAAATTTCTGAACGACTTGTGGAAAAATATGTTTTCGAATTCGCAATACATTTTTTGTCGTTTTAAAAGTATAGTATACAGCAAGTGTGCAGCAGTATTATTTGATCTTTTGTAAATTTTATACATTTCTTTAAGATAATCTGTATTTAAAATTTCTTTGGTAAAACGTGGTTTAGCTTTTCTTTCCGGTTTACTTTCACATATTCAAGGGGAAAAGCTTTATTTTCAATTTCTAAGGCTCTGCGAACAAAATATAAGAATTATCCACACTGTCTATAGTAATATTGTCTCAATTTTCATTTCCGATCAAATAAACAAATTTCGATATATTATACTCCATTCCAGTTAAGAAGGTACCGAAGAAAAAGATAGGACTGAATTTTAGCTATTCTCATTGGTGGATGGATGAGCCAAGTGTACACAAGCATAAATATCCCGTATGTTTGTGTTGGTTGTTTGAACATTTTTATTATAAGACAGATTGTCAATTGGCATTTTGACATTTGCTATTGCCCTTTCATATTTTCGTTTTTGTTATTTATTGTATTTTATTATTAGTTTGCCTTTGAAATTTTGCTCGGCCTTATTAATTTTATATTTAGTGTCAAAACAGTTCTTGTCAGAGCTATAAAACACCAGTGTCTTCATAATAAGGTAAGCATGTCTCATTAAAGATAAGCATATAATACTAAGAATGAATTCTTTTAAGATTTTTATTTAATTATGGATCACCAACTTATTAAAAATCCGAAGGGCAAACATGTTATGAGCGGGCAAAAGCTTATAGCCTATAATATATATTTGAAAAATTCCACAAATGCATCCAAAACGCAATCTGTGAAGCAAACTGCGTTAGAAGTGGGTTTAGGTGTTCGATCAATGTGGAATATTGTAAAAGAAATGGAAACTACTGGTACTGCTTCCGCGCCAAAGACTACAAGAGTGCGTACAACAATCTACGACGAACTTGAAGAATTTGAAAGATGTGCGATTCGACAGCATGCTCATGCATTTTACTTTAGAAATGAATTACCAAATTTAGAGAAAGTATTACATGCAATAAACAATGATGACTCTTTACCAAACTTCAGTTGCACATCACTTTATCGGGTAATGATGAAATTGGGTTTTAAATATGGAAAGCGTAGCCGAAAAACAATTTTAATTGAAAAACCTGCAATTAAAAAGTATAGAGCTGAAGGCAAAAGAATTTATTATACTGATGAAACGTGGGTGAATGCTGCACATGTAAAGAACAAGGTATGGCAAGACACCACTGTAAAAACAGCAAGGCAGGTATTAATCGAAGGTTTATCGACTGGTATACGAGATCCCTCTGGCAAGGGCAAGAGATTAATTGTTGCGCACATGGGTAGTGATATGGGATTTGTCAATGGTGCATATTTAAACTTTCAATCTAAAAAAACAGGTAGCGTATTAACACTATAAACAACTAGGACCCCGAGTTCATAATTATCGTTTTAGGAGATTATCACGAAGACATGAACGGTAAAGCGTTTACAACTTGGTTGAAAGGTGTATTACCTCTTCTTGATAATGATAGTGTAATCGTGCTTGATAATGCTCCTTATCACAGCATCAAAGCCGATAAGGTTCCAAATCAAAGTTGGCGGAAGGAACAAATTTATAATTGTTAAACGCAAAACACATTGAAGTTACCAAAGAGCTATTAAAAGTTGAATTATTAGCCTTAGTAAAGCAGCACTCTCTAGCTCACCCGGCACCTTATGTTGTTGACGAAATTGTAAAACGCTCTGGCAGAACTGTATTAAGGTTACCCTCATACCACTGCAATCTAAATCCAATTGAGCTGATTTGGGCTCGAGTAAAGCAGCATGTAGCTACCAACAATTCTACTTTTAAAATTAACGACGTGAAGGTGCTTCTGGATGAAGGAAATGTGGAAATTGGATGGCATTGTCGAAGAACTTGTCGAACAAATTGTAATAAATGTTGGATATGAAAGTACAACAGACGACGAAGATACCTCTGGGGATGATATGGACGTAGATTAAATATAAATTTGTGATATCATTGTTTTGATATTTTGTGATGTGTTTAATTAAAAATAGCTTATATATTGTTCTATATTAATATTTTATTTAAACTTTAACCAAACAGGTAGAAAATAAAGTTCAATAATGCTTGATATGTTTTAAAACCGTGTTTCTTGGATGTATTTATTCAAAAACCTCAATCTTGCAAAAATATAAATAAAAATCTGTATAAACATCGATGCATTGCTTTAATTTCAATCATTGTTAACAAACTTACAACCTTTCGAAAAATGAAACTGACAGAATTTTATTAAAGCATTCTATAACTCCAGGTGAATGTTTGTTTCTACCATAATTGTTAAGTAAAGACAAAGGGCAAATTCATAAAGCACACTTAAGCCACACTCATACTTAAGTAATGCTCTATCTCAATTTTGGTATTCAGAAAAATACTAAAAGTTGAGATGGAACATTGATTAAGTATGAGTGTAACAAATGTATAATTTAATTAACCGTCTTAAACTTAATGTAGTTCCAAGTCCAATTTATCTTCTTAAATTTAATACCAAATTACAAATACTCCTTGTTATTATTTAGACAACTATCCTAGGAGAAGGATCAAACGTCAATAAAATCATTTTCAAAAAGCAATGTGGTCTTATTCCTTAGGAAGAACACCAAATTGCAATTACTGAATGCAATAATACTTAAAAATTAACTAATAAAGTCAGCCATTTGCATTGTTATTTTTGAAAAACTATCGTCACAAAATAGTAAATATACAACCGACGCCCGCAACTTTTCAAATACAGCAACTAATAAATTTTTGATCTGTGTAAATCTGACTCAAGCACAAGCGCCATCTACTACCTTCTTAACTGGAATGGAGTATAGTTTCATTACAAAAATATCTTTTAAGCATGGCATGCTTCTGCCCATTTGCAGACATCCCACAGGCAATACTAACAGCTTGTTTATTATATGAAATATAGGTGGGAATCACATAATTCTAACATTAACAATATTGCCAATTGTAGTTCTTAACCTACTCTGAATTCGAGTATGCTCACTTACACTTTTAACGAATTCATAACAGCAAAAATATTACATAATAACATATATATTTGCTGTTTTTGTATAATGTCCAATCGCAGTTTACATTAAAATCCCCACATATCACTATCTTTTTATACTTGCAAATTTTTCCTAGAACATCTAGGCTTTGTTTGAACACTACCAAGTCCGCGGTTGGGTAACGATACTAACACACTATACTGATTAGAAAATGCTTAAAGATAATATCTACATTTGTAAACTCAAAGCAAGTCAATATTAACTAATTTAAAATCAACTTAATCACGAATATATATAGTCCCCACCTCTTATACTAGTTCTACAGTAGAAATTCGCCAACCTATATCCATCTAACTTGATACTTACGTTTCAATCTCTTCATACCAGGTGTCTGTCAAACATAACACATTAGGCAAGTCCAGGCATTTCAATAGCAGAAAAAGTTTATCTACGTTTGTACACAGGCTTTAAATATTTAACTGACATACAGTGCATAGCTTAGGTTTAAAATTGCGTTGTTTGCATATAATTGGCTAGAAATAATTTTAATATTATTATTGCTATTAATAGTATAAAATTTTCTAAAAGGAGCAGGAGAATGATCGTACCTGCTTTAGTGGAAATTTCCAAAAACCTGTGTAGGTTCTCCACAGTCCAATTTATCACTTCCATAAAGATGATTTTACATTATGCAATTTTAAAGCAATGCAAGGCATTGCGTGTCATTTCCTTTTTATACTTTTGCAATTTTAGCTTAGTTGGCAGTGACCAATGAATGAAAATCATTGAAAGAGAATTTTAAATAAATATAACAAACTATACATAGCATTCATTAGCTCTATAAACTATTTACATAATAATTATTCAACACGTGTAAAATTCATCTTAAGATGAACTGCAGTTACCTATAGAAGTATGCTTTTCTCACATTGTTGTATTTTGGTTATTTATGTTGTTCAACAATCAGATAATAAAATAAAAGTTATATTGTGCTTATTATAATTTTATTTCTAATTTGATATCTCATTTATCATCAAAAAAATTACCAAATGGTAGAACACGTTCTATTTCTTTAAAGTTGCAACAGATGACAGAAAACTTGCCCGAAGGATGCAAAATATGTTGCATTTGAATTGTTTTGCATTGAATGAGAAAATCTAGTTTTCTTCTGTCTGTTACTCTTACTTATTGTATGTTCTTCTGGTATAGTAACGTTGCTTAACAAAGTGCGCCAATTTCCAGTACCTGGATAGGTTCGTTTAAAATTCACCAATTAGAGCGAAGTATTGCGGCAACAGAAAATTGGCAAATAGAGGTGTTAAGTTGACGACAGGGTAACACATTCTACGAGGCGAATTTCTACAAAAATTAATACTTGTATAGTGCATCTAAAACTAGTGCCTAGTTGGGTGGATTTTGTAAATTTATGTAAGTATGAATTTGTAGCACTTTAAATAGTTTATTTAATTGATTTTTAGGTTAAATTTAAAACATTGAGGCAAAATGCAATAATTTGTAAGTAGGTCGACTTTTGGCTACTTGAATAACTTAAATTCACAGTGGTCAATATAGGGCGATTGACTACTAGAACTTAGGTAGTAGCACCTTAAGGAATAATTTTACATTGAAAATGTGCATAAAATCGCACTTAATATAATTTTAGGAAACTTTTTCCTACATATTTTGTTATTATACCAGTAGTCAACCACTTCTAAAATATTCAGTATCATGTGTGTCGACTACAAAAAAATTGATGACACCAGATAAAAAATACCATTCGTAAAAGCACACAGCAATTTGTAAATTTCCAAAATATTTAAATTTACATAATAGCTATTATTTTACAATGAAACAGGCTTTAAGTTATGCAAATGAAATCTTAAAAATTGCAATATCGTTAAATATAATAATACTTTTTCTACTTATAGTCAGTAAGTATTAACCAACTAGAAAACACTATAGAGAAGCTTCACATTTATCATACAATTATATCTCCTATTGAAAATATAAATTGATACATTATTATATCAAATAAAACTAAACTACAACAGTACATGTCAAAGAAACTTCCATTATATAATAAAATCTAATTAAACTCAATCATCGTGCATCCTTTGTCTAATATTTCGTTTTGAACTTAAACCAGCTTTCCGTTTTTTAAAAGCCACATTTCCGCTTCCTAGATTCTCCACCACCTTTTCCTTAAATTCTATAGGTGCAGGTTCTTCTACATATTCTTCCACAATGGGTGCTTCGTACTCTGGTTGAGGTAGTTGTAGATCAATCTCAGTTATTGGACTAAAACATTTAAACAAGATGTTAAATGTAGAAACGCTACAAATTTGATTATTTAACAATTCCATTACACTAACATATCTCTTTTACAAAATAAATATTTAGGAAGTTTTTCAAATACGATTTGCTACTTCAAGTTGTGTGACAAAAATTATACAAGCACATACAAGTATCATATATAGTTTCAACCAATGACGGTTATATTTTTTCAAATAGTTACTATGGTCCAGAAAAATCATTAAACTGTTCTTTGGCGGATGCTTTTCTATCGAATAACACGCAACACTTAAAAAGCATATACTTTCTATGTTTGTATTAATCATATTTTTTTTGTCATCAGCCAATTGGCTAGTTTCATGCAAATTACTAAGCCTTGCTATTCTGTGACAGGTACTTCATGCCAACATACCTTGTAACATGGGTGTGTCACACTAGATATAAAAATTAAATGGGTAAGGAAAGGTAATATAAAACGGACAAAATTCATATTGATATAACCTGTATATTTTGATTTCATATCTAGACGCTGCAGTAAAATTGGTACTTTTATTTAAATAATAAACTTAAAACCACAAAAATACCTTTTATCTCTGTTAAATACAAATCAGAAACAAACTTAGAGTTGTAAATTAATTTAAACCACAAAAGTGCAAACAAAATATTTATAACTGTAAACTTTCATAGTGGAATCATATCATTTTTTAAAGAAAGCTTTAAAATTATTTAAAAAAAGTGAATTTATTGATACATGTCTCCAATACAGGAGAGCTTTTTTATAAATTACAGTTAAATAAATTGCATCCACTGCTACATAGTTGCAATACCAGAAGCAAATTCAAGCGCTGAGTAAGGAAAATACACATATCAGATGGCAGATATAAGTTAGTCATTTCATACAATACATTTCAATGTATTCATTTTATATTGCAAAACAGAAGGAAACAAATGTTAACCTAAGTAAATTACATGACAACATAAGAACTTTCACGGGTTTGAGTTCATAAACTTAATAGGACTATGACACAAAAAAACCCAGACTGAACATAAGATAGACTGGAGAAAAATACTGTAGTTAGACATCCGATAGAGGATGAATAATTAATGAATCGTGAACCGATAATAAGAATACATCAAAAATGTAGTTATACGAAAAAGTACTAAGGCGGATGGGAATGGGTGAAGGGTGTTTGTGTGTGTGGGTGTGTAAGTGTGTGTAAGTGTGTGTGTGTGTGTGTGTGTGTGTATGTGTGTGTGCGTGTGTGTGCGTGTGTGTGTGTGCGTGCGTGCGTGTGTGGTATAATGTTAATTTAAAAGTGAACTGAAAGTATAAAGTAACAAGAAGAATTTTATTGTATTGTCGCAGGGAAATAGGCAGTGATGGACATGAAAGTGAATTACGCTGGCAGATGCAGGGTAGTTTCGCAAATGTGTGGGGCACGGATAATATGTTGTGATGACCATTTAGAAAAAAGGATTAGGACCTAGTGAGTTCGCCCATCAATTAGAATTTCGTGGTATATTAGCGCAAGGAAGTTTTCTGTTTTTGGATAATTTAAGAAATAGTCGCAAGAAAACATTGATGTTATTGGATAACCTGAAATTACATGGTGAGTAGAATGAGTTTTTATGTTTAAAAATTATTAATTATGCATTTGTGGACAATAAATGTTTGTTGTTTGTATTTACATAATAAGAAATTAATCAAGTGAAAATAATTATTTAGTTGGACTAATTAGTGGCGAAACTGTGTATATTGATTTAAATGCAAATTTTAGTTGTAGAATTTAGTGTTAGTTAAGTATAAAAATTTAGTATTTTGGAATGAACAATGAAATGATATAATGAAAGTCGCGATTTCAACTGATTACTATGTTATTGAAGGCGTTTCCAATAATTAGGATTTATAAATGTCATGTCAGTAAATATTGAAAACACGAAAAATGTGGAGGATGTATAATAGCTTTGCCGATTAATTAGATTTAAGGTCTTTTAGGATTTTTCATTTAGCAATACCTAGCCAGATTGAGATTAATGTATGTAAATTCTTTTAAGGAAAGTATATTATATATTTTTAGTTGAAATTATTTTATGTTAATACAACTTAAGTTTAGGTTGAATCTTTATTTGAATTTATTTAAAAACTAGGTACATAGAAACATTTGTGAAGGATATTCAGCTACCTCAGTGATGGAATCTTACTTGGAAGAAGCATTTTATTTTGAGAAATTTCTTTAATTATGACAGAATTAAAAGTGTTTTTAAGGTATTTTCAAGAAAGATAGGATAAAAGATATATGTTTAGGATACCGAAGCAACAGAGGTTTATGTAGAATAACTATCTTCTGTATAGAAGTACTATCAAACAAAATTGCGACAGACGGTTTGGCGACCCTCAATTGACAGAAAAAGGCCTTTAAGAGTAAATGATAATGTAACGTAGACTTTTGGTATTTCATCACTTTTATTTGTTATTTTTATTTCATTATTATTCTTATTTCTTAATTTTTCTATTTTCTTTTATAATTTTTTCATAGAAACCCAATCTCACACCACTGCAGTAAGCCGATGCATTCTTACATTGTTATGAGGTCCCTGTCTCTTCTGGGAAAATAAAAATTTATTAACATCACCCGTGACAACCTGGCTCAGACTAAATAGTTTATAATTAGTGTAAGATATTTAAGTGGTAGTCTACCTAGAAAGCTAAGTAATTTTTCACATCTATCTTTTTTTCCATTATCAATATGCCAGACCTGGATGTCATAACTGATGGCCTATCAGTCCATCCAATCTCGTTAGTGCATTTTTCAAATGAACCGTATTTTACAAATTCGTTTTAGTACTTCTTTATTTGTTATGCTGTCTGCTTACTACTTTTCAACCTTTTACCTATAGCATCATATTTCTAAAGTTTCAATCGTTCTCTTATTTCTCCATGTTTTACTACCATACAATGTTATACTTCATCCAAATGTTCTTAAAAGTTCTTTTCTTATGCTTAATTACTACTGAATGTGAGCAAATTATATTTGTGGAAGAATGTTTTATTTATACGGCTTTTACTTATTCTATCTGTTGTAATTCTACAGCCTAACTACCAAATTTCTTGACTTCAGCAAATCAGTCGTGTCCTATTTATACATTAAAAAGGTCACTTTTATTATTTTTGAAGTTATTAGTTTTGGTTTTATTTTCATTTATAGTTCTCTCTTAAAACTTTATCTATACTACTTAACATGCTTTCAAAATTAATTGTGCTATTGGCTAAGAACCTGTCAACCATAAATTTCAGCATTGGTAGTTTTCGCATTACACTTTTATTCCAATATTCACTTGGTTATTAATCTCTGTAATTGCTTTCTCTGTGTATAAATTGTAAAACAAGGGAGATAAAGAACAATTCTGTTTGATCCTGTTAATATACTTTTGGCCCCAGAAAATCTAGCTAGTAATCCACAGAAAAACTTGGTGAAGTACGCCGCCTAAATTCTGTTTCGATAGAGTACCGAAAACCTCAACTATACTAACAAGAATGGTTGACGGTTAACTCGGTGGGAGGGTGGCGTAAGTGTTTGAAGAGGTTCCGGAACACTATCGTGTGGGAAATATGTCTTAATCTGGAAGTATCTTGGATGCCACCTATTCTCGAAGTACATGGGTTTCTAGGGAAAACCCCTACAAAAAATAACAAGAGGATACCAAAGTCTGAGATCAGGAAAGTGATCCTCATATGAAATTATCAACTACAGTTTGTTAAAATAAACATTAACCAAAAGAACACTAATTTACCTAATTAAAACTGCTAGCTGAAAACGAGGTTTCTAAATTCAAATATTAAATTACTTGAATTATAATCACATCTCTAGGTAATTGCAAAATAATTTATTACGATAAAGTTGGAACTACTACCTTTACATTAGATGTGAAAAACATCAATATAAAAAGTATTTACTCTATTACACGATTATGTTTTCATTCTAAGTACATGATACACATTCTTAAGCAAAAATTAAAAATCAAAAATATAACAAATTATTTAGCTTAATGGAAAACGTTTTCGACGAACAAAAGTACGTATAAATTTTTAACCTAATAACAAGGGCATACTGTAAGCGTGTTTATAAATTTCGTGTAATCGATTAAATATGTTCATTCATTTATAGTATCTGTAGTTAATAGATTCCGAAAGTTTAATCATAAATATCCGGAGTAATTTTTGACTGTAGATAACTCGAACACCACTAAAAGCCTTTATCACCTGGACGCATTTTGTTTTTACCAGATCTTTCCTGGAACTTCTAAAGGAAATCTAGATATTTTGCATCAAAATGCTTTTATCCAACATGAAGTTGCCGATTTAATGGGAAACAAGGTGTCCCTAAAATTGAAAGCATCCAACCAGGTAGGGCATTATCCGAACTTCAATGACTGTCTTCATTGGTTCGATACCTTCTTCAAGGCAAACTAACTAATTCAAGTTAGATGTGATTTCTTTGAATGTTAAAGACGAGGTGTGTAAATTAAAAATTTCTTCCCTCAAGAAATAATTTGAGATATTTTTGGCAGAATTCGGACAGATGAATTAAGACTAAATTGAAATACGTTGTGTCGTTTTTCTCTATCTATTGTGTCATGTTATCTGACTTGAAACCTTTTGCTAGACTCAGAGGAAGGAACTTTCCCATTTTTTAATCAGCACAATTTTGCATGTGAACGTCTTCGCGCCCAGCCGATGAGGTAATAGGTACCAGCGTGATACATTATTAATCAAAACAAGTGAATCATAAAGCTGTAAATAATTTTAGAATACAAAGAAGCGACGGTATACTTTCTTAACCTTAAAAACTGCCATAATGAATTTGATAACTTTGAGTGTGAACAGTATAACATACAGAAATAATCTCTCCTTAGATCAAGAATGCATGCATTCTAAAAATTATATTTCTTAAAGAAAATAACCTAACTCTACAGATTGCACCATAGCCAACAGTTCCTGTCTTGTAATGCAATAATTCCATTCTGCTTTCGAGAGCACCCTGCTAAGGTAACCAGTAACTTTGTCTTGGCCACCTTGCATTTGGGATTGTACACTTTCGATGGTCATATTGCTTGCGTCTGTATCCACGATGAATATACCTTCCAACCGATGATAATAATTTAAGATCGGAGTTGTTATTAATAACCGCCCTAGTTGTTGGAACGCAGGCTGGCAATCTTCATTTCAATCGTAATCATGCACATCTTCAGCCAACTTGGTCAAAGGCTTGGCAATATTAGTAAATCTGGACACGAATCATCTACAGCAAGTGCACAATCACAGAAATTTGCGTAGCTCATGGTTGTATTTAGGTGTCCATCACTCTTGTACCGCCTAAATTGTTTTCAGGTCTAGCCTGACTCCACCGAGTTCAAACTTTAAAATAGTGAGTTTAGAATAGTGAGTTGAAATAAAAAGTGCAAAAAATCCGGGTGCTTTTATGTGCACTACGCTGAAGAAACATATGGCAACTCTTGCTCAAATTTTAACTTATGTTAATGGAAGATGGAAAAGCTACGTAATTTAAAGGAAAAACATTGGATGAAATTAACTTTCTAATATTGTCAGAGGCTTTTACGGCCGGAGTCATAAATATTTATGGTTCCGGGTTGGGACCATGTCATTTTATAAACTAAGGTAGACGTTTCACCCACTTTGCCACAAGCCACCTTTTGGCTTAAATGGTATGGTGAGTCTGCTAGTTCATAAGTAACTTTTCATACTTTTTACACTTGTCTACTTAATATTTTATCATTCTTATCTTTATTATTATTTTTTTATTATTTATTTCTTTCCTGATGAAGCTCCTTACAAAAGTAGGTAAAACGTCAACCTTAGTTTATAAAATGACACGGTCCCAACCCGGAACCATAAACATTTAAAAACTAACTTTGACTTGGAGAACGAACCAGTCATAACAGAAAATGACATAAATCATGGTGAAATTGATGTCACTCTATTTAATGACAATATAGAAGTGAGCTTAAAAGACTAAACTTAGAAGAAGACCAAACCAAAAGTGTAAAGAAATACCTACAAAGAAAGAATTAATAGTAAAGCTTGAAAGATGCCAAAAGACAGTTAAAGCCAACAATGAAAACGAACACAATAAAAATTACATAAAGAAAAAGGGACAACTGATTCCTTGGACTAATGAACAAACAAAATTGTTGAAAATTGCTTTGCAAAACATATAAAATCTAAAAAATCCCCAAAACGTCATGAGTGTGAAAAGTTAAAAACAAAGTTTCCTGATATTTTAGACTGACTAAAAATAAAAGTTTATGTTCAGAATAAGTATGTCTCGTCAAAATAATTACTGTATTTTGGTAAGATCGTACTTTGTACGTTATACACAAATTATTTTTGATTTTTTTTTAAATTTACTACTACTACTATTATTGTAGCTTTACAAATGTTTTTAGTACAATGCAGTTTATTATGCTAATAATGCGTTTAGCTTCTAAGTTAAGGTTCTATGCGGAAACTTCGTTTGTATATTTTCTGGAGAAATAAAGTTTCGATCGAATTGCATTTTTATACTATAAAGGAAGGTGTGTGCCTGTGTTAATATTTATATCATGATACCTAATCAAAATAATCCTAAAATTATCAAATCTCCTAGGGTAGAATATGAAAATGAAACGTCATTGTTTCTTCCTAGCTATGAATCATGATTTATTAGTACCAAAAAATATAAGTTGATTACATTATATTCTGCTTCATGAGAATGTTTTGGAATTTACTTCCAGAGATCGGAATCGGATAAATTAATATAACTTTACGAAACTTTTAAAAATAGAAACTACCTTACACATTACTAAAACGGTATAATGGCTATTTGTTTAAAACTCTTTTGCTCTACTGGGTATGTCGCTGTGTGTTTGTGTGTGTGTGTGTGTGTGTGTGTGCAGGTGATTCGCAAAGTGTGTAGGCTGTTAATTTTAAACTGGAATGTGCAGTTATATAAGAAATGATATTTATCTTAATTTTCTTTGGGAATTAAACCACTTATATTTTTTAAAATCAACTTTATTTACGTTTCGATCTATGACCTAGGATCGTTGTCAAAATCGAAACATAAATAAAGTTGATTTTAAAAAATATAAGTGGTTTAATTCCCAAAGAAAATTAAGAAGAATGCTAAACAAACCACAACAAACATACAGGGAGTATTTAAATGATATTTAGGCTATTTCTGAACACCTGTACACCTTGGGCGTGAAATTTTGTAGCGACCTTGAGATTATCCTTCCTCAGCAACAACCGCAAAAAGACAATTTCACAATCTTGGTATACAAATAATTATTAGACAAGATAGGTGAAATTATGCTTATTTAATTTGTTTCTCTTAGTCGTATCTGTAACTTAAATATTTCTACTTTTGTAATTGTCTATGCCTCTACGGATTACAATAAACAAATGCATAGTAATATTCTCCATGGAAGCAAAAGAATCCAATTCTAGTTCCTCTTTATTAATCCACTTTCAAAGTTTATTTTTTTATAAAACATCTAGAAACAAATTATAAATATATAGCGAAGAGCAATCAATTTAAGCCTAGACCCCCATAAAATCTTAATCAGCATCAGTATAATGAATTCTACAAGCATGGAATAATCGGGGGGGATAGAACGTCTAAACTTCAAAGAATACGGAAAGTCATTATTTATAACAATGAGATATTTTTCGTTCTTCTCAATGATTTCAGCACTTGAAAATAGTAAGCACACTCAAGGAATTTTGCATTCAAAAAAGGGAGTTAATTATTGTTTATTACTTTTGTAAACAATAAACCTCATCCGCTTTTATATATGAAGAATTCTACATTTTAAAACCTATCATATTTCACATTAAGAAAATGTAAGTGGAATTCCAACCTTGAACAACAAAGAAACAGTGGGAAAAATTGTTTTTCAATTGCGTTATTCTAGAAAATATTAAAAATTAAAATGTATAACATCAAAATTCTAAAATAACCAAAATAAGAAAAAGTATATATTCAGTAAAATCATATTGGCGTCAAAACACAATGCAGTTTAATTAATGTCATACTTTATAGCAAAATTATAAAGCGCTTGGTTGACAAGCGCTTGGATTCAAATTAACATGTATGCATTTTCAATTTTACAGACTACGGTATTACTTCAATGAACACTGAACGCAGCTTCCTCTTTCAAATTAGTCAAGTAATCGTCAAAACGTGAACTACTAAAGCCTTGTGATATTGTCGAAGGCTTTCACGGCCAGAGTCATTATAAATATTTATGGTTCCGGGTTGGGACCGTGTCATTTTTTTATAAATTAAGGTCGACGTTTCGCCCACTTTTGTAAGGGGCTTTGTCAGGACAAGTAAAGAAATAAGTAATAAAATAAAATAAAAATATAAAAATAATAAAGATAAGAATGATAATATTAAGCAGAAAGTTAAAGTGTAAAGAGAAGAGTTACTCCTGAACTAGCATACTCACTAGCTCATTCAAAGCCAAAAGGTGTCTTGTGGCGAAGTAACAGTTACTTCGGACAAGCAAAAACATCAAGCGCCTGTTCAAACTCCCTCCCACATACTAGTCAATCAAACAAGTAAAGCTTGGTTGTTGTGTACTTGAAATAACTAACGACTCCAAGGAGTACAACGGTGCCAATTCTACGGACGTATGGTTGTGAATACCATGACAGCTATATATAGGGTCACGATGTACACCCAACGAACGCAGTGCCTCGGCTGTAAAACGTTGAACCAAAAATGTATATATTTTTTGTTTTGCAGTCAAAGGACGTTCACCTTAATTTTTGGTAAATGACATGTTTAGCCATTTCGAATGGACCTGCACCTTGTCGAAGTTCTAGATTACTAGAACAGGTGAAATGACTTGCGTATTCTAATGAGCTAAAGAGCCAAACTACAGGTCTAACCAAAGTAGTAGGGTCGTTAGTGAGGAACCAGACTAAGACAGGTTCCCGAAAGAGGCAGCGGATCTTTCGGTACTTAGACACGCTACTACGAGGTAGAAGGCAATGGGAAACCACTACATTACCTCCCAAGTACACATTATAATTTAAATAAGGGCCGCTATGCTTGTGGCCTCGTCCCCAATGCTCCACCCGAAGGTACTACATTACCCCAAGTACACAGCGTACCTAAATTATAATAAAATGTTGGCATTCACTGGGGTAAAAGATCCCGGATCTCCGGGAGGGGACTACTTCAGAGGATGCGATCGGAAAGTTCAGAATAAGAGTAGATAACATTTTGCGAGTCGGAGCATGGAATGTGAGAAGTTTAGTACTTTTCTTGCCTTCACTTATGTTTAATTTCTAATTCTTTTACAGCAAGGTGCGAAAAGAAAAAAAGTAATCATATCAAAAGCCTTAAAACCTTTACCTGTAGTTAACTTCCTTCTCCCTGAGATCAGTCTTTAGCAAACTCCGCAGCCCTAAAAGACCGATGCTAGTTCCGCCAGAGTACATTTATTTTTATACTATGCAGTACACCTACCCTTAATTTCCTTCCCCCTGAGATGTCTTTTGCAAACTCCGCAGCCCTTAAAGACCTATGCTAGTTCCGCCAGATTACATTTATTTTTATACTATGCAGTACACCTACCCTTTATATCTCATTGAAAAAGGAGACGGTGCATAGTATTTATCTAAGGTTGTTTTAATGAAGAGAATATTAGGCACAAGCAGAGCTTCTGATCAATTCAAGCTTTTTGCTCCACGTAATGAGGAAAGCCAGGAATTCAAGGTTATTCAAGAGAGGTTACAAGCAGGTTGATTGCTTATATAAACTCCTGGGCATCACTTTACGAAATTATTCACAGCATTTCATGCTTAACTTTGAAGAGAGACCTAATATAGATTGCATTAAATTTTTGTTGTTTGTTGACAATAAGGGGAGTGGATATTTCTTTATTTTCAAACATGTTATCTGGGGTTGCTGATGTACTTGGTGTTGGTTTTACATAACACGTAATTTAATAAAAACTGGTTTAAAATTTTCTTTTAAATTGTTTGAGGTTAACTACGAATACTAGCATAAGACCATGCAAATACTCCCTGTATGTTTGTTGCGGTTTGTTTAGCATTCTTCTTAATCTTCTTTGGGAATTAAACCACTCATAGTTTTTAAAATCATCTTTATTTACGTTTCGATCCATGACCTAGGATCGTTGTCAAAATAATAAAAACTTCAAGTTTGACATTTATGACATAAATTGAAGGCGACTTTGATTTATTGATGTTCAAAAATTTTTAAAGTTTAAAAAAATGATTGCCTTCAATTTGTGTTGCGGCCTGGGACCGACTTTTTTTAGGTAGTCAATACGCTTAACGTGAAATTAGTTGATTAATTTTTATTGGTGAATTTTATATAAATTCAATAATTTGAGGATTGTAAAACATTTTTTAACATGTTTCTATTTATACAATTGAAAGGATGGTTATTAAAGAAGTGTGTGATTGCATTACCGTAAGGCTTAAGCAGTCGTTTTTTTATATTTATTTAGAGGGGGAAGAACATTATGATTTAGGCTACCTCTTTGGTAGATTTTAACATGGTTCTGGGGCGACCCTATGGCGGGTTTAAACTTGTCAGATACCAATGTTGTTCTATGAAGATTGTATATGGTTCTGAGGCGACCCTAAGAGGGGTTTACACTTGTCAGATACCAATACTGTTCAACGGAAATTGTATATGGTTTTGAGGTAACCCTATTGTGGGTTTACACTTGTCAGATACCAATGCTGTTTTACAGGGGTTGTTGATATGCTTATTGTTATGTAATTAGTTATTGTATGTATAAATAGAAATCATGTATGTAGGCTGTATTTCATGTTAATATCGCAAGGAAAACCCAGGAAAAACTTGCAATGCTACCTAGATATTTTCATAGACAAAACGGATTCTTTCATAAAAAACAACCAACACTTTTTTAGAAAAATTATCAAACAAAAATTGAAAATACACACACAATGGTAAGTTTTGATATAGTAAATCTCTTCACAAATGTCCCCATGAACAAAACGCTTAATATTATAAAAAACAAACTAGAAAAAGATGACAACCTTAAAGAAAGAACAAAACTAAGTATATCATCGATTATGGAATTACTTGGCTTATGCGTCAATACCACATATTTTCAAATAAGTGATCAATTCTACAAACAAAGCTTCGGAATAGCAATGGGAAGTCCACTATCACCAATCTTTAGTAATATATTCATGGAGGAATTCGAAAAAGATGTAACATTCACACAAGAATTGAAACCACTAATCTGGTGGAGATACGTAGATGATGTCTATGCTATTTGGCCTCATAATACAGAACTAATTAAAAACTTTGTAGAGTCCATTAACAAAATAGAACCAACTATTAAATTCATATATGAATTAGAAAAACATGAAAAACTTCAGTTTTTAGATATTCTAGTTAGCAAAAACGATACAGTTCATTTACATTACCAATGCTTCACCTGTAGGTACTACATTGGCCAGGAGGCGAGTTTTTTGTTGCCTGGAAATTTAGAATTTTGCCGAACCCTTGCCGTTCCAGGCAAGGTAGGGATCTTTAACGTGCGTGACAACACTCACACACGGGACCTCCATTTAACCTCTCATCCGAACGAGGGCGTAATTTTTGTAAAAAATGCTCACCTGCCATTTTTCAAGCAGTCGGCCGTGTCAGGATTTGAACCCGGGACCTTGGGATCCGTAGTCTTACGCTTACTACATTGATCCACGGCGACGCCGCAAAAACGATACAATAATTAATACATCGATATACAGAAAACCAACGCACACAAACAGATACTTAAGCTTCGATTCAAACCACCCACAATGTGTCAAACGAGGAATTATCAAAACCATGTATGATAGAGCAAAATTAATATCATCAGACGAAGAAATTTTAAAGAAAGAGAAAGACCTAATCAAATGTACACTAATAGAAAACAAATATCCTAAAAGAATAATAGAAAAAGAAATGAATAAAAACCCTAAAAATAAAGAAAAAGAAAACAAAAACAACGATACACATCAAAAAATGCTCTCAATACCATAAATAAAAGGATTCTCCGAAAAAAATCCAAAGAATAGGAAACAAATTTAGAATTAAAACAGTATTTAGAACCAACAATACACTAAGGGCACAATTAACAAAAACAAAACCCAAAAACGCAATACAAAGTTCAAAAAACTGCATCTACAAAATACCGTGCAAATGTAACAAGTTTTATATAGAGGAATGTTCCAGACCATTTGAAGTTCGGTTAAAAGAACATAAATCATATATAAAAAATAGAAAATTTGAAAAATCCATGATTTGCCAACATGCATGGGACTCCAGTCATAAAATAAAATGGGAGGATGCAAAAATTATCGACAAAGAAGAAAACCACCAAAAACACAAAATCAAAGAAGCTGCTTATATAACCCTACATAAAAATAACTGCGTTGCAAACGAATCCGTAACTTTCAGTAAACAATGGATTCCATTACTAAAAGAAATAACAAATGAAAATCAAATGCCCACAATATCTAGGTAGCATTGCAAGTTTTTTCTGGGTTTTCCTTGCGATATTAACATGAAATACAGCCTACATACATGATTTCTATTTATACATACAATAACTAATTACATAACAATAAGCATATCAACAACCCCTGTAAAACAGCATTGGTATCTGACAAGTGTAAACCCGCAATAGGGTTACCTCAAAACCATATACAATTTCCGTTGAACAGTATTGGTATCTGACAAGTGTAAACCCGTCTTAGGGTCGCCTCAGAACTATATACAATCTTCATAGAACAACATTGGTATCTGACAAGTTTAAACCCGCCATAGGGTCGCCCCAGAACCATGTCTGACAATTGTAAACCCGCCATAGGGTCGTCTCAGAACTATGTTAAAATCTACCAAAGAGGTAACCTAAATCATAATGTTTTTCCCCCCTCTAAATAAATATAAAAAAACGACTGCTTAACCTTACGGTAATGCAATCGCACACTTCTTTAATAACCATCCTCTCAATTGTATAAATAGAAACATGTTAAAAAATGTTTTCCAATCCTCAAATTATTGAATTTATATAAAATTCACCAATAAAAATTTATCAGCTGATTTCACGTTAAGCATATTGACTACCTAAAAAAAGTCGGTCCCAGGCTGCAACACAAATTGAAGGCGATCATTCTTTAAAACTTTAAAAAATTTTACTTAGTGTACTCAAACCAAATATTTTGAACATCAATAAATCAAAGTCATCTTCAATTTATGTCATAAATGTCAAACTTGAAGTTTTTATTATTTTGACAACGATCCTAGGTCATGGATCAAAACGTAAATAAAGATGATTTTAAAAACTATGAGTGGTTTAATTCCCAAAGAAGATTAAGAAGAACACCATGCAATTTAAATTTCTAGATTAGCTTTGTAAAATATTCAAACAAATTAATTACAAAATTGCTTTCAAAAATTCAATCCAGATTAAAGATCATTTAGGAAATCCGAAGACAAAGTTGACCTTTTCTTTTGAAAAAAAAGTGTGAAAAGATTAACCATTTCGACGCTTTTCCTCATGCCTTTTTAATTGATTCAGGAATCGCATACTTCATGAACAGAAAATAATTTAAAAATGTGAGTTTTATAATGGTTGTAAGGCATTAGCGAACACCTAAGCACGTGAAAAAAAGATTTTTCTTGTTATATAATGTTTAAATACTAAAAATGTTAAAATATTGATGTTATAAACAAATCATAAAAGAATGTATCACATACATTAAATTTATGTAATAGTTACAAAGTACCTTTCTTTAACTGTTTGCCAATGTCCATATGGTGTTGATTTGCCAGAAGGTATAATAGGTGCATATACTGGTTCTGGAATGTCCTCAACTCGCCTTTCCTTCATTTTTTCTCTGAAATGTCTGGCAGTTTCTTCATCTTTTTCTTGTTTTTCTATTTCTGACCTGTAAATACAATATTTAACTGCAAAAATGATTTAAATGTCATTTGCTATGAAAAATTAGTTTCAATAAAATATAAAGTTAAAAAATTTATAACATGAAGATGAATTAGCTGCCAATTTCACCTTATTTACATACGACTATATGCTCATTGTGAGGATTTCCAATTATTGGTAATATAACAACTTCATAGCTTATGTCCTTCGTTCATTAAATCAACATTTTTGTTCCATACGTTAGTAAACCTACAGCTTTGATCACCAATGCATTAACCAATTACGCCACTTGGATCAGGTCTTAAAATTTTTAAGAAATACTTACAAAATTGATCCCTTTCATTATTGAAAGCACATACATCAATAAAGTTTACAGAATCTGGCACAGGCAGGTGGTGCCTTATCTTCAAGGTGAATTCTACTTAGCTATTTGCATTTTATCTTAAAACTTTCCATTTTTATCTTGAACCAATAATTCAAACTTCATAAACTTTTCCAACACAAAAAACAACCTCCTAACCATGATCTGCTATACGTTCGTTGCACATCAAATTAGAGTTTCTACGAATTATTCCATACTTGATGATAAATTTTATTGTGTATAAAGATAGTTGAATTTCGCATATTCTAAATTCTAATGAAAACATGCTGCCTATATGTGGAACAGGTCTAGAAACTCACCATGTCATTGTAATTTTCATTTTATTTTACTACATCCATGGTACGAACAAAAATGAATGTTTATAAACATGCGTAAAATACACACAAAGCATGACGTCACATCCATAGGCAAATTCAAACTTAAATATCATATACACGAGGAAAAAGTACACATTCATACAATCTTCCAGTTCGTTTTCCATGGATTGCGCCTGCAAGACACAAGTTGTTGGGAATAAATGTCAGCATACATAGTCACACTACTGCGAAGCAATTCGTAATATAAAAAATTTAGTACTTTCCATCAAATACATAATATAATCTTCTGTGAATGAGCATTGAATCTAGGTAGTTGCTTTTTTATCAGGGTTGTCATTCCTTCTTTTGATGTTGAGATAAAGGAGCCACTATTTGTCAACAGCGATGATCTTGAATAGGAATGGCCAATGCTGTTCACCAGTGAACTGATTACAAAGAAGCAGACACATAGTCACCAAATTTTTGAACTTATCCATGCAATGCAAGTAACACAGAATGGTGAAATGGTCACAGTTTATTACATTTACCAATTCTGCGGTAGACTGACATGAATCATCATGATTAATGTATTTAAATGGCACTTACCAAAATCTAGAACATCTTTTCTAGTCATAATACACTCAAAAAGCAAGAATATGTAAAAATGTTCTGTCTTCAAATATCCATACTACAATACAGAACCTCTAGCACAATGCTACATCAAATACAAAGTGACAAATATCAGGCAAATTCCTACCAAATACAATGTTGACACATCATATAATAATTCTACGAACTTATACACTAAACCCAATACAATAAAATGTATCACTTTTATAATTTGCAACCAATCAAAACATGCTTGTTGCCTAAATGAAGAAATAATTTTTCAAAAGCTGTCAATTTAACATATTTAAGCCCCCCCCGACTTTAAAATTGTAGGATTATGATATTTACTTTAAACAGATTTTGAAATCGCAATCACTTTAATTAACATTTCACAAATAAATTTTAGAGAACGAAAATACATACATGATTATGTCTTTTCGTGTCTGTCTTCTAAAGTGTTACACATTTTCACCACCAACCCCGTGGCGCTTTTAACTACTCTACAGTCTCCTTGATACTGTAAAAAGTACGTATTACCACAATCCTTCTCCACAAATGAAAACAATGGTATAAGGAAAGTCAATCAAAGTAGCAAGCTGAACACTTTCTGTTTCATGGCTTGTTTTTTCTAGATATATGACAAACTATCTCAGTGTCCCATGGCTTATCCAAAAGTCCAGAATCTTCGCTCATTTGGGCTTCATGTGGATCACAAGATAGCATTTTATTAACGTTGGCGGGATCGTTCTTCTTGAATGAAATCACAGTATGATTGGCATCACTTGAATTTGTAAGTCGTGGTAAGAGTTTGACATTTGTCCATGCATCTGGCCGCAGTGTTTGCATTGGTGAACGCCATCAATGTTTAACATATATGACACCAGACCGGTCTACTTTACTATTTTGCTTTATACAGTGCCCTACTCTAAAGGATTGTTGACCCACGCAGCCTCCCTTTTTTTAAAGCATTTAGGCGACGCTGCCCTACGATCGTGTTTATTATTTTCTATTAAATGTTCCATATGTATTGTCACGTCTGATTTAAGTAAATCAAAACATGATCTTAGGCGTCGTCCAAACATCAATTGACTGGACGGCCTCTTGGTAGACCTTTTGACGGTAGTTCAATATGAAAATAAGAAATTTTGAAGTCCGAAGAGTTGGTCTAGGCTTTGATCACTAGCATGCATCCTCTCCTTGAAGGTCCTCACTACTCGTTCTACAAGATCATTGGTTTTGGGGTGGTAAGGTATGGTCCTGACATGTGAAATGCCATTTTAACTACAAAAATCTTCAAAACTGCTTGAGGTCAAGTTGTGGTCTGTTATCCGAAACAAGGAACTTTGGTAATTCGAAAATAGTACCTATGGTACGAAAAGCGTTTATGGTATTCATATACGTAACTTCATTTTATTTTTAACCATCGAGTATACAAATCAATAAGTAGCATTCACATTCTTCCCTCAAAAGAACCTGCAAAATCTAAATGGAGACGGGACCACGGTTCCAGTGATATGTTCCATGGATGAAGTGATGCATTTCGGTTATTTTGTCTCGACTGTTGGCAAGACCCGCACATCTCTATTTCCCAAATTATGTCAGCATTGACATTAGGCCAATAGACATGAAGTCGTGCAAGGGAGTGCATAGTTCTTACGCCAGGATGACCACCATGTAGCATTGCCAAACTTCTCGTTGTAATATGGTGGGAATGCAGACCAGCCCTTTCAATAATAAAATGACCTCTTTGTAATACAGCTCAGCACGCTTCTCATAAAAACTTTTCGTCGAGTTTTTTTTATCCGGCTAGTATGAGTGCATTTATCTTATTACTTTAGAAAAATCTCATCCATGATAGTTTCCTTTTGTAAGATTTATTTTTTATTGATAGTTTTCGTACTCTTAGCTGAAGCAACTGTGCGTGTTTTGATAATAAATTTGCAGGGAAATTTTCCTTTCCAAGCTGATATTGAACATTAAAATAGTAAGTTTTTAGGGTCGAACTAAGCAATTGCTTGCAATTTTTGACGTGTTACGATCCTCACCAAATATATGTTCTAGGAGTTTGTGATCAATAATGAGGATGAATCTTCTACCATATAAATATGGATAAAAGTTTTTCACTGCATAAACAAGACCTAAAGCTTCTTTATTAATAGTAGAATATCGTTTTTCTACTTCATTGAAAGAAAGAGTTGCAATTGCAATTGATACCTGGCTTCCATTTATTAGTTTGTGGGCTAGGACCGTCGCTGTGCCATCGTTACTAGCATCACTGAAACAACCAATATTTTATTTGGATCATAGTGAACCAGAATATTGTTCCATGTTAATGTTTGCTTAAGTGCTTCAAGTATTTCTGTATCCTCATTTGACCAATCCCACCTTGCGTTCATTTTTAAGTGGCAGTGTAATTGAACGCATTTAATATTTAAATTTATTATTATCCCTAGAAAAGACTGTAGCTGGGTGGTATTCTTTGGTTGAGGTTAGAATGTGATCTTCGTTTAAAGATATACAGGTTTTAGAATCGTAAACACTTTAATTAACATTTAACAAATAGGTTTTAAGGAACGAAAATACATATATGATCATACATATTCTTGTGCCTATCTTCTAAAACGTCACACATTTTCACCGCCTCCCCGTGACGCTTTTAACAACTCTAACGTCTCCTTGATACTGTAAAAAAGTATGTGTTATCACAAAAATAATTACAAATTTTCTACAACTGTAAAATATTGTCCGTGTATTATGAACTAAAAATTCAATTTTAAATAAGTCTTAATTATTTACCTCACTCTTTCTTGCATTAAGTTATGTTTTTGAACAGCTTTAATTTGTCGCTTTCCTGTATTGTAAACATGCTTCCTATGTTCAGTTATACTTGTATATCCCCCTATTGGAGGTATCAACACTTTTTCTACAAAAATACTATGTACGTCTTAAACAGTATGCTAATAATTATTTCAATTACCATTGGTTATTACATTTTGATAATAGAATCTTCCATCACCTGACTTATATTCCTGCCATAACTTTTTGCCCGATGCTTCTTTGTTTGTAGCTGCTGTACTTGCTGATAGGTCTGCGTGATTTGCGACATCCTTATTGTATGCTTCTAAAGCTGCTAGTTCCATCTGCTTTAAAGCATTATTAACTTTAACTGTTTCCCTTTGATTCTTTGAACTTTGCTTCTGAATGTTTCTTAACCGCTTTGCTACATTTTCTTTATGTCGTCTGCCATTTTCATGAAACTCCACGCTCTAAAGTAGTATTAAAATTTATGCATGAGCATAACATTATGACAAATATATTGATATTTACACATTTATTGTAGTATGTTATTAATAGTTCTAGGAACAGTCTAACATACATAATCTTTAGCCCATGACAAATAATTTTTAAATCTTTTAAAACTAATTAATTGGACAAAAGATGGTTAGTTAAAAATTATTATTTAGCTTTTCAAATACACTTCGGCCAATTTTCAATAAGGTTGAGTATGGCCGAGCATTCAAACACAAAATTCATGCTTTAGCGGTAGAGGTGATTGCTTGCAATGCGATAGGTACTAATAGCTTCATTCCTTATTAAGGATAATTTGCATTTTAATTTTTTTATAAAATGAAATGTTCAAGACTCAATTCAAGTTTAAGCAACTATTTCCAAAGCAACTGAAGTAGTTAAATATGAAAAGATTACAAACCAACCATTAAGGAGTATAATATAGCTACAAATTTATATCATATGGTTCGATTTCTGTTTATAGAAGAAGCTAATAAGAGCTACAAACAAAAACATTAATGTATAACATAAGTTTAACTTTATCATTATTATATGTAAGACTGAATAGACCATATGAATCAATTTTTCTTCAAAAAAAAAGCTACTTAATTAGGCTGCCATATTACATAAGAGAGTGACCTGTTCAGTTATAAAATTCGGCTTGAGTGTTTGTTAACCTTTCTATATTACGCTATTTATAGGCCGGGAGCAGAAGGGTGAAAAAATGAGTTATTTGATGCTGCTTCAATTTATTTCATTTCGATAGGAACATGCTTCCCGGTGCCAAAATCACATGTCTGACTGTGCGACTGGAATTCTGTTGGTGAAAATATTGTTATTAATGATAAAAAATTATTAAAAATTTAAAGTATTTGATTCCGGATGATACTGGAATGATGTAAGATTAAAATCAATGTCAGATTCGCTATCAACTGTTAACCATCAATCAGACTGTTAATGCAGAAGTTAAAATAAACAATTTTTCAACTTAAATGGTACTGGCTGAAATTTATGTAGTCAAAGAATATATACAAACATGTTCAAAAAGAATTGTCACACCTACAAAAAAATGTTCTCTACGTTAGAATAAGAGTTGGGTTAATGATCAAATTAGAAAGTCACGTACAAATTTAAAAAATCTTTTCGCTCAAGCAAAAGATATTCCCGAACTAAATCCTACCAGGAATGCAAAGCAAGACATACTAAAAGGCCATTCTACCAAAATTTAACGAGTAGTGCTTCCAATCCAGTACGTTGTGACTGGAATGTTATTAGATTTCTCAGTAATGAAACTAAATCTAAAGAATTCAGTCATAGGGTTATTGACAGAGATTGCATTGTTATTGATCCTTGTGATGTTGTCGATAGATTCAATGATTTTTTTTATCAAATCTTCAACTAGGTTGATTAATCATATTCCTAAGCTTAAATATACTGACAATGTAACAATCAATAATAGCTCTATGTTCTTATTTCCTTTCACTGAAGATGAATTATCTTCATTAATACTCAAGAAACTGAAAACAAGATCTCTAGTGGTTATGATGAAGTTCCGTCCTTTCTTATCATACGATGTTGAAGCTTAATTAGTACACCTTTTTACATTCATGATAAATCTTTCATTTTCGCTTGGTCGGTTCCAATGAAGTTAAAACTCGCTAAAGTAATCCCCTTGTTTAAAAAAGGCGATATCTCTGTAATGAATAACTACAGATCAATTGCTTTGTGTTCTGCATTTTCAAAAATCTTTGAATATGGTTTCTTAGATAGACTGATAAAATTTCTGTCTGTTCATAACTTATTAGTGAAAAACCGATTTGGTTATCTTCCTAAACTTAATACCATAAATGCGTTCACTATTTCATTGAGAAGGTTGTCGATTGTATCGAATCCGGCAAACATGTGGCTGGAGGTTTTCTGTAACCTAAGCAAAACATTTGATAGTGCTATACACCGGATTTTACTGTCAAAAGCTGAAAAATACGGCATTCGAGGTAAACCGTTAGAATGGCTTGTTAGCTTCTTATATGATAGGAAGCAATTTGTCTCAATACTGTCTGCAAAGAACTGGATTCGAAGCCCAGTCAACTCTACTATTTTCAGCAATAAGTTGGGGTTCCACAAGGGTCTATCTTGGGACCCATATTATTTATTTTGTATATTAATGACATTCACACAAACGCTGATCGTTCGTTTTCTTTATGCTGACAATTCCATTGTTATAATGTCGAGTGATAATACATCGTCTTTAGAAGCTTGCATGCAAAATACTTTAAATAATTTACAAAAATGATTAAATAAGAATTATTTAAGCCTGAATGTTTCTCAAACTAATACAATTAATTTTTACAATTACAACAATAAAACTTTGAACATTAAAACTTATCTTGATGATTCGCTAGTTTTTAAAGTTGACTCTACCAAATTTTTTGGAGTGATTGTTGATCAACACAAACTGGAAAGATCACTATAACTTTGAACAAGCAATAAGACGAAAACGTCCAGGAAGCTTTCACGTGGTGTCATTCTGCTTCACGACAATGCTCGACCTCATGTTGCTAACGTAGTGAAAGAAAATCTACAGCGAAAGAAATTGGGGATATTAGAGCATCCACCCTATAGTCCCGATTTATCGCCTTGCGATTTTCAGATCTTTGGGCCACTGAAAAACGCGTTAAAAGGTAACCGTTTTCAGTCGGACAAAGAAATACAAAACACCGTGCAAAAATTCTTCGAGCAGCAGCCACAAGATTTCTTTAGGCAGGGTATACATAGGTTGACGAAACAATGGGATATGTGCCTTAATCGTAGTGGTAATTATTTGTAAATTTAGTTGGCAATAAATTTTTCCTGAACCAAAGATGGGTTTCAATAGAACAAGCCTCCTAGAATATGAAAAAATCTCAACAAGTGAAGCATATTATTAATAGTGAAGGAAATCAATTATTGATATTGGAATCTGTAGTAGAAAATCTTAATGCTAGTTTGTGTAAAATCAATTAAACAACTGGATTGTGTAAAACTAGTATTTCACGTATACTAAAAGTCAACCAATTTCTCCCATAAAAAATTCAGCATCAAAATAAGCTTAAAGATGAGGATTCTCAATGCATAATTAATTTTGGATTATGGGTAATGGATTAAATTAGAGAAGTAGATAATTTTTCTAATTTAGTTTTGTTTAGTGAAGGGGCAACATTTCATAATGGTTTTGTTAACAAGCATGATTTGCATTATTATGATAATAAAAATCTTTATCGAGAACAAATTACAAATCGACAAAACAGAAGGACCTACAACGTATGGAATCATAGGAATCTATGTAATTGATCTTTACTTCTTTGATGTGACCTCAATTGAAGAAAAATGTTTAAAATTTCTGATGTTCTCATTATCAGAATTATTTGAAAATGTTGCTTAGAATGTAAAGCGATGCACGTGGTTTCAATTGGACCCCCTCTCCCTACTTTAAAGCCACTGCGCATATTTTTTTGCATGAAATTTTTACAGAAAGGTAGATTGAAAGAGGCAGACTGCAATAATAACCTGCAAGATTTCCAGATTTGACTTGTTTGGATTTTTCTGTGGGGCTATATTAAAGGCGTAGTTTATTCAACTCTTCCCACAACATTAGAAAACATGAAACATAGGATTAGAAATGCTTCTTCAACAATCACTTCCAGCATCTTACACAAAGTTCAAAGATCATTTATTCAACTAAACATAATTATGTATTGAGAATAATGGTAAACATTTTAAACAGTACTTATAAATTATTTATTTTTTGCACCTTCATAAATATTATAAGTATCACCCTAAATGGTTTTATTACTCTAATAGAAAATGTTAAATAATACTACAGTCACTTCTTCAAGAATTAAAGTGTTCACCGAAAGTAATTGTTTTAGAGCTGTTGAAATAAAAGTCGTGTCAATTTGAGTTTTGGATGTAAAATGGATGTCAATTTGGGTTAACTTTATTATTACTTCAATTCTTGAGAAAGATAGGCATATTGGAAAAAAACTGTTTATCTGGTTATAATTCAAGATTTCTGTAATCAAGGTCAGACTAGTTTATAAATTATGTGTTTTCTGTAAAGAACAATTGGAAATGTGCATTGTGTAATTGAATAATTTTACGAGAATATTTTGTAGTTCTAAGATTATATTAATTCAATATCTATTTAGAAAGAGCAAATTACACAAGTTTTTGGTTCACAGGTATTTCTTTAATTAATAGACAGATGTAAGGATACTCTAATCCTGTGATACAATTATCTGTATAGTAAATTAATACTTTGGAGAATTATGAATATTTTACAAGATTTACTTTGCTCTGCTTACTTATTAGCTTTATTATTGGTATCTATTGTGAATAATTGTGTTTCTGAAATTTTTGTGAGATATAATATACCAATTAAGCTGGAGAGAGTTTGTGTTCTAATCACCGAATAGCCGTGGTAGTCATTTCTTTTATTTAGGTAGGAGATTCTGCAACTGTTGAATAGAGGAGAAGACTGGGAGTTCAGAAACAGAAGAAAATTGATGCTCACCGTAAGTAATATATTTGTAATATCTTCATTAGGCTAATAGCACAACATATTATTGATGCTAGTAATGTAGAGGCTTGATGTACTTCGAATATCATAGCAATACATATATATATATATATATATATATATATATTGTTATATATATACTGTGATCCTACCTTATTAGTGATAGGCGTAATATATCTATCTGTCACTCCTTGTCTTATTTTAGAGCCTTGTTGAGTTATGCCACACAATTTACCTTTAAATATTTTACACGGCTGCTGCACTTAAATATTTTACAGGGCCGTCAAACACGTGGCGGAATCTACCTAGGGTGGGTCCGTCCTAAGCAAACACCTCTCAACTAGACACCCAAACAAATATTCAAGGATTTTTAAAATAATTTTAAAAGCCAAAAGTATTCCCAAACACTAGTTCCACTTTTATAAATTTGATTAAAGCACTGCGTAGATATTAAATACTAATACCTGGAATCCAGATACAAGCGCCGCCTTCCAGCCGTCCTGAAGCCAAGTGACCAGCTGCAGGCACCTCCTGTAAATAATAAGTAACTCGAGCAACTGGTAATCTCCAGACTATAAAACTACTAATATTTCTACAAATTTTATGTTATACAAATACTCAGATAACTCCAATTCCACTATGCTTTCGTCTTCAAACAATAACGGTACAGACCAGCACTCCCTCTTTTAATTAACTTTTATTCGCCGTAAAACTGCTACTATTTGCTATCTCCAGGTACAACTTGACTTTCAAAACTTTCTCGTAACTTTTAAATGTAATAAAACTCATAATAGTACAAAACACGTCTATTTTTAGTAATATAAATTTGAAGTCCCTTATAAATAAAAACCGTCTTCTTTTGTTTCCGTTGCCATGACAACTATCTCTACGCACACTATGTAATTTATAATTATTAATAATTGATTAATAATACAGTTGTTTCTCTAGATACATTCATTTTCTAGATGGTTTGTAATCCAGTGATTTATGTATATTGAACTTTTACAATATTGAAAATAGCTAACAAACTTTGATGGTTCAGCTTTTAAATTGTACGCAACAGACATTTATGTCTTATTCGGTAAACGTCCTGTCATTACATAACCAATCTTTAATTGTTAAAACATATTCAAACTGAAATTGATTTACAAATTTTACGGAGTATCACTTAACTCCTTAAAATTTTAAAAGCGTGCAGTATACCAAGCAATTTTGATATTTGTTTTACATTCAAATGGTTCTGAAAACGCTAACTCCAAATTAAATTTCATATCGTGCAACAATAACAATTAAAATACGTATACAATGCAAACTTATAACTAGCTTAGCCTGGTCTATGGCGGTATATGTTGTTGAATGCAATGCAGTTTCAAAAGCTTTATAAATTTATAAACGTGGAATAGTTGTTGTTAATTTATAAACCAAAAATACCTGAAAGAAAATACTCAAACAAAACCAAATATACCCCATTCTAGCAAAGTTGTTTGAAACCCTATTTAAACATTTTATAAGCCCACCCCTTCTTGACAGTATATAAGGCCCCACTGATTTTAAATAAAATGAAAATTTACTTCCTGGATATAAGTAATTCTTTTAATGGTTGAGAAATTTTAAATTTTAGTTAAAATCACTATAGTTTTTTTCTTTATGTATGAGGATTAAGTGTTAGTTTCTGTATATTCTGTATAGTTTTAAGCTCGTTAGTATTATTTACAGTGTTAATTCTATTCTTGCGATACTTTACTTTCCACATGGAAATATGGATACAAATTTTCTATATGAAAACGTCCCCGACATTCACCCCTGTCATTCTCCAATTCGTAAGTATTCCTTCTGCAAAATTCTTCTCACTCGATAAGGACCTTCGTATGGAAATAACAACTTGGCACAAATATTTCTTTCCCAATTTGACATTCTCAATCTTTTAACAATAACAAGATCCCCAACTGAAAAAACCACTTGCTTCTTGATTTTCTTGTTACGTTTCTCCAACTCCCTTCTTTGTATCGTTTGAATTGTTGTTTGGCTTTATGCAACAACTCCGTTATATCCTCCACTTTTTGTTCAGCTCTCCACGGTCTTGCTGGAATCACCTTCTTCATCAATGTCACAGGACACATTCCTGTCACTGAACTTGGTACAAAATTAATATATTCTTCTATTTGCGGTAAATACCTTACCCACCGATCATGTTGTTCCTGCGTTATTAACCTCAAAAACTTTATTACTTCTCGAATATATCTTTCACACGGATTTCCTTGAGGATGTCTGATACTACAGAATGTCATCTTTATTCCATCCTTCCTTAATTTACTTTCAACCCTTCGATTACGAAAATACGTTGCATTGTCCAACAATACCCTATTCATCTTACCTATTCGTTCTACAAACTTTCTTACAGAACTCAATACATGCCTAGAATTACATCTCCTCGCTGGATAAAGCTGCACAAACTTTGTAAAAATATCAACTACAACTAAAATATGCTGATATCCGTTCCTACTCGGTATCAAATTACTCAAGTAATCCATTGCCACAATATCTAATGGACCTTCCGCTCTTATACATCTAACTTGATTCTGCAACACCACATTCTTATCCTTTCCTAACAAACACGTCTCACACAGATTTATGCAATTTTTCACCAATTTTCTATCGTTTCGTGCATAGAAAGCTTCCCTAAATATCAAGAACGTCTTACGAATCCCTATATGACCAAACGTAGTATGAATTTCCTGGATCAGCTCAACGGCTAGCTGTGTCGTTAACACTAATAATTCATCATCCCATAACCTTTTCACCAAAACTCCTCGACCATATAAAACCTCTGTCTTGTTCTAAATTCTCTCTGAATAATTTTTCTCTGATCACCCTTATTTCTTCGTGTGCTTGCATCCGATGAAATCTGGCATTCGACCATCTTCCCAGATCTTCAAACACTTGCAATGCAATCAAAAATCCATTCCTACTATCCGTTAGCAACCCTTCATCCTTCCTACTAAAGAAATCAGCCGTAACATTTTCTTTACCAGGTTTATGTCTAATCTCAAAATCATATTCCTGCAATACTAACGCCCATCTATACAATCGACTGTTCAAAAACTCTTTCTTCTTCAGAAACGTGACCACTGTGTTATCCGATTCAACCAGAAATTTATTACCCAATAAATAAAATCTTAACTTCTTCACAGCATATACGATTGCCAGCATCTCTTTTCCGCTGTCGAATACCTAGTCTCGCAGTCTTTCAGAGCCCTCGAAATAAAACAAATTGGCACTTCTCTCCTTCTTGAACCTGCACCAACTCAGCCCCTATTGCAAAACTCAAGCGTCTGTCCTTAAAATAAATGGATCCGTAAAATTGGGATATTTTAATGACAGTTCCCTATAAAATACCGCCTTCAACTCCCGAAATGCCTGCTCCTTTGCTCGTTCCATTTCCACCTTTCGTTCTTTTTAACAACTCCAACAATGGAATGCACAACTCGAATATTTTGGTATGAATCGACGATAATAATTTAATACACCTAAAAATCCTCTTAAACCTTTCAAATTTCTTGGCTGTTTCAAATTCTTCAACTCGTCCAAGCGTTTTTCACAAATTCTAATTCCTTCGCTGCCAACGACAAACCCCAAATACTTTACCTGGTCCTTAAAAACTCACACTTCTTCGAATTCAACCTCAAACCTCCCTCGTCTAACCTTCGGATCACTTTTCTTAAATGTTCTAAATGTTCTAACTCGTTCTTAGAAAAATCAAAATATCATCGACATAGTGCGTACAGAAGTCTTCGTACTCATCTAATAACTTCTGCATGGCTCGAACTAATGCAGCGGATGACGTTGAAAGACCAAATGGAACAACTCTGTACTGATAAATCTCCCCTTCAATGCTAAATCCAGTATACTTCCGACTTTCCTCATGCAAAGGAATTAGCCAAAAGAATTCTTTAAGTCCAGTTTGCTAAAAATTTTCATCTCGCTTACCTTGTATAACAAATTATCTAGTGATTTTGGTTGTTCAAATTGTGGTTTAGTAATCGCATTCAATCTCCTAGCATCTAAACATATTCTTAATTCTAACTTATCAGATTTAGGCACAACCACTACCGGATTGATATAGGGTGTTCTCGCTGATTCAATAATTCCCTCTTTAACATCTTTTAATCTCATTTTCACTCGATCCCTTAATGCAAATGGTATTGGATATACCCTAGTACGAAAACTTCCCTCGTCTGTGACCTCTAACTTATGCGTATACTCCTTCGCAAACCTAGGCTCATTACTAAAAACTCCTGCATGTCTATTAAACACCTCATATAACATTTCCTTCATATCCACCCCTATTAATCCTATCTGTTCCTCATCAAATACCTTCTCAAATATATTACATAACCGTAACTCATCAATTCCATCATAAATTCTATTCTTAGTCTTTCCTGATCCTATACTATCTGTATTTATCTCATCCCTAGTATCCCGATTATCCTTAGGCACCACCCATTTCTTCTCTAAATTTAATACCCTTACCATTCGTGCTTTACCATCTATAACCAGTCCAAATTCCTCAATTACATCTATCCCTACAATAAAATCTAAATATAATCCTCTTGCTATCCAAAACTCTACTTCACCTAGTCTGGTACTTCCTAATACAATCGATACTCGACAACTTTGTCTATCGTAGTTAACTTCCTCTTAATCGCAGACCATAAATTAATACTCTTAACCCTACAAATTTTCCCTTTGAATAATTCTGCATGTTTCAAAACTATTTCCTCTCTCACCAGCGATAACTGCGACCCTGTATCTATCAATGCCGTGTAAACAGAATCCTAATATGAATAAATGGTAACTCCGCCTTCTTTCAAACTTATTATCTAACAACTTATCTACTAAACTAATACTATGCTGTGTCCCTAAATCTGATTTTCCTAACACTAATAAATCGACGTTTTTTTTGTACCGTGGGTTCATCGTGGACCTCCACTTTCTCTATCCTATCCTCCGATCTCTGTCGCGTGTCTCTTGTTGTTACGTGTTGGATCGTCAAGTTTCTATCTGTCTCCGTTCTCGGTCTCTAATCCCTGTCGGTATTTCCCCTGATCCGTTGATGTCTGCTCCCTTTCTCTCTGCTATCTCTGCCCAAAACCCATCCTTTGCTGTCCAAAACCTCTGTCATTCCTATCCGTCCTGTTCCAGTCATTGTTCCCCTATATTTATCGTCTCTATTAAAACGTTGTTCCCAATTATTATTCGCTTCTCCTTTGATTTCCCTGATATTGCTTTCTGTAGTTGTCCTGTCCATTCTCCCTATAATTGTATCCTTGCACCCCAGTCCTCTGGTAGTCTGTGCTATTCCTATTCCTATCCCAATTCCTATTATCACTATTTTCCTGGTATTCGTTTCAAACGTCCTAGCTACGTCATAATTTCGCATCATTTCCAAAAGTCTCTTAAAGTCCGAACGTTTTGTATCGCTACGGCCCTAGTTATTTCCGCCTCCATATGCCTTGACAACAATAATATAATTTCATCTTCTCTTAATTTAGGAATCAGGTGCTGCGCCTGGTTATACTTTTCAATCACATAATTTTCTCTCGATCCTTGGTATGACCTATAGTTCCCAGTGTTTAAATCCGTTCGAATATTAGCCTGATGCGTGTTTCCCCAATATTGTTCTATGAATAGCCTTCGAAATTCCTCGTCACGAACTATATTGCCTCCTCACGATACAGTGCCATTTCTCTGCACAACCCCCAATGTCACGCTCACCATCTGCATCTTCACCCTCTCAGGCTCACTCTCTACCATCTCGTCCAACTTGCTAAGATAGACCATCGGCTGCTCATTCTTTCTGCCTTCAAACCTCGGCAAGGTCTCTTTCCCTAGCCTATACTGGTATCCTGCATCACAAACAACTCTTCCCTTTCCAATTCAACCAACTGTTCTCTCATCTGTCTAACATTCCTTCAAGACCAGACAATCCATTTACCGTATTCCCCAGAACCGTCGTATCCCTTCTCAGCTTCTCTGCCACCTCCTGACTCGCCCGCAATTTGCCTATAATTTCGTTTTAGAGTTAATATTGTCCTCCGTCTGAATCCGAACTATTTCACCTAAATTCTGCAATTTTTCTGTCTGTCTAACTTCGACCATGTACAGCTCTTCCCTTAATTCATTTAAACCTGTTGTTACCTTCCTTCTACAACCTGGACTCTATCCTCTACGTCCTTCAGAACTTCATCCTTAAATGAACACAAACTGCTCTGTATTGATACATTAATTCCTTCAATTTTCATTTCCATCATATCAAATTTTTCCTTAACTTCCGCTTGTGAATTTCTAACCTCGGCCAACAATGATCCTCTCAATTCTTCATGCGACTTAGTTAACGACCCTTTTAATTCCAACAAAACCATCATCACATCTTGGATCTGCATATTCTCTTTTCCTTATCAATTTCATTTTCTCCCGATGTATCCCTGAATTCACAATAATCACCTCCGGCTCCACATATCCTCCAGCTTCATCCCTAGCATCCCCTGCTGCTACAGTCTTAACCACCGGTTGCCCTCTCACACCAGTCTCAACTCCATAAACTTTCCCTGACCTCGTGATTCTCTCCTCATCAGACATGTCCCTTTAATTTTCAAAATAAACTTCAATGATGTGCCCCACTAAGCTACACAACCTCTGCAAATCTGAATCAGCCCTATCGAGCCCCACCTAATGTTTTACCGCTAAAATTGACCAAAGTGTGAATATCAAATTACGTCTTAGCCTACTACAATAAATTCAAAACCTTCAACAACTGTCAAATAAATATATATGAAACGTCAATCAAATATTAATTTTCACTTTTAAATAGAATATATGCAACGTACAACTAACAAATCTACTCGAGCCTCACGTTGTTAGCGCCATCTGTTATATTTTGGTATATATTGAGTTATAGAGAACCCTTTTATAATCAATTACCACCTATTTTGTATTGTTTATTCATGATTACAGGATTGATCTTTCTTTTTTTTTAGGACAATTATGACAATTGCAACCGAATACACAAGCATTCTTCAAATAATTGTAAATGCCAAAAGTATTCCCAAACACTAGTTCCACTTTTATAAATTTGATTAAAGCACTGCGTAGATATTAAATACTAATACCTGGAATCCAGATACAAGCGCCGCCTTCCAGCCGTCCTGAAGCCAAGTGACCAGCTGCAGGCACCTCCTGTAAATAATAAGTAACTCGAGCAACTGGTAATCTCCAGACTATAAAACTACTAATATTTCTACAAATTTTATGTTATACAAATACTCAGATAACTCCAATTCCACTATGCTTTCGTCTTCAAACAATAACGGTACAGACCAGCACTCCTCTTTTAATTAACTTTTATTCGCAGAAACTGCTACTATTTGCTATCTCCAGGTACAACTTGACTTTCAAAACTTTCTCGTAACTTTTAAATGTAATAAAACTCATAATAGTACAAAACACGTCTATTTTTAGTAATATAAATTTGAAGTCCCTTATAAATAAAACCGTCTTCTTTTGTTTCCGTTCCATGACAACTATCTCTACGCACACTATGTAATTTATAATTATTAATAATTGATTAATAATACAGTTGTTTCTCTAGATACATTCATTTTCTAGATGGTTTGTAATCCAGTGATTTATGTATATTGAACTTTTACAATATTGAAAATAGCTAACAAACTTTGATGGTTCAGCTTTTAAATTGTACGCAACAGACATTTATGTCTTATTCGGTAAACGTCCTGTCATTACATAACCAATCTTTAATTGTTAAAACATATTCAAACTGAAATTGATTTACAAATTTTACGGGAGTATCACTTAACTCCTTAAAATTTTAAAAGCGTGCAGTATACCAAGCAATTTTGATATTTGTTTTTACATTCAAATGGTTCTGAAAACGCTAACTCCAAATTAAATTTCATATACGTGCAACAATAACAATTAAAATACGTATACAATGCAAACTTATAACTAGCTTAGCCTGGTCTATGGCCGGTATATGTTGTTGAATGCAATGCAGTTTCAAAAGCTTTATAAATTTATAAACGTGGAATAGTTGTTGTTAATTTATAAACCAAAAATACCTGAAAGAAAATACTCAAACAAAACCAAATATACCCCCATTCTAGCAAAGTCGTTTCGAAACCCTATTTAAACATTTTATAAGCCCACCCCCTTCTTGACAGTATAATATATATATATATATATATACATATACACCCATGCATGCACGCACTCACACACACACACACACACATGCATGCACACAGACACACACCTTTGGCTTTTGCGGTCGATGCGTGATGACAATTGGAAAATTATACAAATCTAAATCATGTATGTAACTATACGTCATCTTTACTTTTAATTACGTTTGACATTTTGTCCATCATATCTGACAGTATCAAGTTTTAGACTTTTCTAATCGTATATGTTTTTATTCCAATTAAGCACTTTTTCTTGCAGTAGTTCAATTATTATTTTATTATTTATTCTCCATTTTGAAACCACTGTAAGTACTTCAAACAATCTTACTCACTTCTGAGTATTCAAAACACTTTTCCGTCGCTATTTCAATAAAATCGACTCTTAAACCATATTTAAATAAATTTCACTGCTAAAACGGTAGTATTATTACTACGTGACGTATTATCATCAGGTTTACTGTATTGTGACGTTTGAATGAGAACTGAACAGCATTCTCAACATCCATATTTTTATAAGAGCAAGTCCCTGTGATGTAAGCATCTAGAAATTTTGTGTTAACTTTAGTTGTTGTTTCCAAGTTTTAATTGGCTTGTTCTCGAGAAGGCGTATGATGCAACATTCGAAAATTTTGTTGCCTCGAGCTATCAGTAATTAATGCCCTTTCCCTATCGTATCATGTTCAAGATTTAATTTTCTCTAATTAGTCTTAGTTTACATTATCATTGTAACGTTTTTTTTTTCTAGTTAGTTACATATTCCTTATAAATCTAATATCATGTTTCGATAATATAAAAACATAATTTATAATTGTCTGATCACAAAAGATAGTTTATAAAGTGTATAATGGATTATGCGCTCCTTCACTTTTGATGTCTAAGTTTCTACAATTCTAATCCTTTATCTGTCATTTCGAATCACTTTTCGTTTAGCGCTTGAAGAAATAAGCTGCTCTTCAGAGCACAGAAAAGTCAATATGGTATTCAGGCACATGGTCTGGAATAGAGTTCGTAAGAGAGGTTAATAAATGAATACCTTCGTCTCGATGTGGTTCCTGACAACTTTTAGTGAAGATTAATTTATTCTGTATTCCACCATCAGTAAAGTTAGTTGATTCCTGCAGACCGAAGAATATTTGGAGTGTTTCATCATTAAAACAACTGGTATAATTAATTTGATAAAATTTATTAATTCGTTTTCTGTAGTGCAATACCACAGATATAGGGTTTTAGTTAAAATTTAGAAAACATGAACATTACTGGTCATATGTAACAAAGATTTTATTTGGTTGGATAATATTTTGTTCTGAAGGTTTTTGAAAATTCCAGCGTAAAATTTAGCATAATGGTATTTTGTTCTGAAGATTGCGTGCATCACAGATGTGTAGATTTGTCGACATCTGGTGTTGTTTGGTTCTGGTTTAAACGTTCAAGTTTTTTTGATTGAACTGTACTTCAAGCAAGTGAGTGATATTTAACCTTTAATTTAATTTGTATTTATTTAAATGTCTTACGTATGGTCAAAGGTTGAAATTCTACTTTGATCTAGTTATTTTAAAAATTTTTTGTAAGAAACATCCCGTTTTATTTTCGTAACTATACAAAATTTTAAAGATGGCTCCATTGCCTATTACTTTTGTTCCACAAGCTTACAATATTAGCTTAAGAAAAAATTGTTATTGACATATGATGTCAAAATATCTAGTTAATCAATATAATTACCACATGCAATTCTGTGAAATTAAAAATATCTTTCAGTATTTTGAGGTCATGCAATTTAATTTTAAGACATGATAAATTTATGAAGCATATAAAATCAAGCTTATTTTTTGTTTGAATGCTACATTTTAGTATGACGTAAAATAATCTTGTTTCTCACTTGTAAAGTCGACTGTAGTATTACTGAAGGCTATAATTAAAATTTGAAATATAAATTATTAAGAAAGCAAATACCTTACGGTAAACTTACGTAGAAATATTGAGTTTAAAGATGTTTATGTTTTTGAAGACAGAACAAAACTAGTTTCTTTCCATGTAAATTTTTATTGTAAATATTAATGTTGAAACAAGCTAAACCAATTTAATTGAATAGAATTTATTTTTGCTTAACTCTTTTATTATTAAAAATTCAAGGGAAATTTATTGGTTTTAATAAGCAAAAGATTTATTCTATCTTATGATAACAAATACCCTGGTGTATATATTTTTGGAACTTAAATTCAAATATATTATTTTTTGGAGAATATTTTTAAGGACACAAACGGTGTCCATGTTGTGCATTTGTTTGTTCACAGGATATGCAGAGACATCTGTAATACATCTGGTAAGTGATATTTTCATAAGTGCTTTGCAAGGTTGTTATTTAGGTTTTGTGGCTACATAAGCGGTGTAGACTTCAGGTTTCCGCATTCCCCTAATACAAGTACATGTATCTTTGTATGTTGTTGTATTGAAAAATACGGTGGCGCTCTTTATCTATATTTTTGGTCATTTGACAACCCATGACCCAAGCTCATGATCTACCCAGAGCTAACACTCTTCTAGCCGTTTATCTCTAAAGAGTTTTTCTTTTCCTCAAGCCGTTTTCCATCCAACTTTACCTTGGGCTTTCTTCATTAATAAGAAATTCTCGACCTTGTGATATCAGGTAAGGTAGTCGTTTATGGTATATGGAGGTCCAATTTGCTATCTGATATTCACGAGGGATTAATTTTCATTACACTTGCGCCCAGAACGTGGGGCTGGATTGTTTGCACTTAGATTCATTACACTTGCACTCGGCAACTGAGGTTCGAATCGACCTTACTAATGTGATTTTATAGTTTCATTCTTGTCACACTTACAGTTTGATGTGGGTTCTCAATTTTGTTAGGATACTCTTTTGTTTGTGAATTTATCTTCAAAACTTTATTTAGCTTGGTTATAAATTGAGTAGTGTCAATTTAAATTTTTGGACAAAGATTGTATAGTTAGGATATTTTAGTGACATATAAATATTCAATTATGGCAGAAATGTACAGCATCGTTCATTTACTTAAAAATGAATTAGAATATGAATTGAACATTAGAGGCATTGAAAATTCAAGACGTTTCAGATAAAAGAAAAATTTTAGCTAGGTTGTTGGCAAAGGAAACAGACAAACCAGGTTGTTTAATTGATCTTCGGGTAATAAGGTGGATTTTAATACAGAAAGAGAAGAAACTGAGTCTAGCATAGAGTCAGTAAGAAATGTTTTGTTAGAATTTATTGATGATCCCGCCGATTCTATTTTCAAAAGGATACAGTCAAGATTAATACATATTACATGTAGGATTAAACGTTTAAAAAGGATGTGGTGATATTTAAAAATGAAAGTTTGGCTACAATTCTTGTTGTGGAGGCAGATCTTCATGAAAAATTAAATAAAGACTTAGGTTCATCTTCCGTTCCTATTAGTTATAATAGTTGTTTGATTTATTTCTTGATATAAGAAATAATGCTATAATAATTTGGTACACTAGTTTTTGCTGTTGATATATAGTTTGAAAATTGCTCTTGTGCATAGGCACGTATTTGATTTGATAGCAATTTTTTTTATATCCGCATTGCAACGCAGTATGTTAGTCTAGACAAGACTCATGAAGAGTTGGTTGCTCAGCATTATATAAGTCTAAACAAGACTCGTGGTAAGTTTGTCACTCTAGCAGTTTTGGCATCATTATTTGAGGTTAGTTATGATGTAATTTTTTGTTTATAAGTCTAGGTGAGGCTCATAGAGGAGTTTGTCATTCTAGCAAATTTATGCATTGTAAAGCACTTTTGTTTGTCTTGACAGTTTGATTATGAGTAGTGTAAGAGTGTACCAGAACATTGATTTATTGTTATTCTCTATGGAAGGTTAAAAGTAATCTAATCTATAAATTTATTACGTTTAAAATTATCATTGTCTGCGAATTTGAAAGAAAAGATAAATTTAATGTTGTGCCTGATTGTCTACATAATTTGGATTTTTCTTAAATTTTCTCAAGTTTACTATATATATATATATATATATATATATATATATATATATATATATATACACATACATATAAATTGTTGCAATATATGGGTGGTCATCTCTATACTTTTATTTTTGATATATCCTCTATTTTAAAATTTTTAAAGATACCTCTTCTTACATACTTTGACTAGCTCAGTCCAATCCACACAGAGCACACGCCGATACGACAACAAAGACTGTTTAATTCTCCTTTTACTTTAGCTCCTATCCATTTGAATGATATAAACCAAAATTTGTATAATTATCATGAATATGTACACTTTATAGTTCAATAACTTTGATACTTTGATCTGACATTAATAAAATTAACCCCTGAATCTAAATAATAATATCTATCTTATTATGCCCAAGCATAACTCCCCCAAAGCCAGCAAAAATACTACTGTCTGTTACTAGAAGCACTTTTGAACGTTCAAATGATCTTTCTCTGTACATAAATTTTCAAAAGACTTTTGATGACTCTTCACAAATTAAATACTTCAATATATAAAAATTGTAAGTGTTAAAAATTGAAATAAAACCTTATACTAATAAATAATCTTTTTATCTCTAATCTGCGTTCTCCCTGTTTGGAACTGCCTCTGAATGTGGTTGGTCAGCACCCCTGGATTGTTTCCAATTAATTTCGCTCAGTATAACCCTTTGTTGATTAATTTTCCTTTCGATACTCAGCTTGGAGTTTATGTAGATTTACCCAGAGTATATTTATAATGTATTTAGTGGATATTTAGAGTATATTTAGAAAATACTTAGGGATAAGTAGAGCCCTAAATTATTAAACATTAATATTAGGTTTAATTAATAATTATTACTTATGTTTTTCACAGTAAACGGCAACTTCTATTATATTTATTGGCACTTGAATTAACACGACTTTTAAAATCTTTCAATCACTAAATAATTATTTAAATTCATCTATTTTCAGTCGCGTGATATTCGGCTTTGAATTGATATAGTTTGTGCCTTGGTCGAAGATACACCGATTGTTTTCCAAGTCTGTATTCTATATAAAGAATCCTGCTTCCACCTGTGCTTATTGGTTTACTCTTGCATTTTGTTGATTGAGGCATTGTACTTTGCCTTTTCCATGTAGGCACATACTTTGCATAGCACATTTCTCTGAAAATCCAACTTTTATCTTCGTTTAAGTCACGTCTCTTGTTTATATTTGCTATTATTTAAATTTTATCGTGTAACCAAACATTTGTTATTTGTTATTTAGTACTCCAAAATCTGTTGGATTTTATGAAAATACAATGTTGTTGGTCACGTATTAACGTTTCTATGATGACGTATTTGAATGCGTTTATTTATTTATGCGTTAATATTTTGAATGAGATTTGTTTATAGCTAGCGTGCCAGGTTATTTCCTTTCAATAATTGCATATTTATTTTAATAAAACTCGTTGCGTTTAAGACATTATTCCTGCGTATTGCTATTTAGTTTTATGCTTGTATATTTAATTTAAAAGGCATTATACAAGGTACAAGTTATTTATCTTACTAAGTATGATATGATTATTGAAGAATGAGCTTCCTTTCATGAATTAAAGTTAGGTGTGATTTATATACAGTGTTCTCATTATTGGCTTTTTGCTTAATTGTGAGTTACTCCCGAATAATCAATCGTCTGGTAATTTTTTTTACCAGTCTCTAAAATTCATAACTAATACTAAATTCTGAAGGTTAAAAATCGACCAAAACTTTAACTGATTAATTCACATAAGCGAGTTGTGTTACGGGCCAATTCAGCACTACGACACCAAGGGACGGATCGTAATCCGTGCGCGGCCTAGCTCTAGCCGGTGAGGGGTGGGTATGATAAAAGTCGTAGGTCGGGATTGCTAAATGCCCTAAGATGACAATTACAATGGGTCCTAAACTTGGTAGTATGCCAAAAATCGGGTATGATGGCAAAATCAGGTGGGCACCACCAGTAATGTCACTGTGTTAGATATAATCGGGGTCTCGTTACTGGTCGAGCAAACGCCCCTGCACTTGTTATAATAAGAAAATATGATGGTAAAGAAAACTCACGGTGTAGAATGTACTGATTCACCCTACTCACGCAAATTACTACAACAGAATAATGCACCTGGATTATACTCTTAACTCTATTTACAAACACATAGCTGAAAAGAACACATTAATTAAGTACAGTAAGTAACATGAACAAAGGTGTATATAAGCAAATGTAGGTACGGCGTATATTGAGTACGCCACAACTACGATCAAATTAACTATGATAACTAACCAAAAGTAACAACTAAGTGTAAGTTCGCACTGGCCAGGGCTACCAAAGATATACTTGTGAGTACAATTATTTCTAAGATGGGGTAGGGTTGGATGCACCTGGGCCTCACGGCAGTACGGGTTCTTAGGTTTGACGACCAAAAGAGTGTAGACTATAGCCCGAAATATCACGCGTGTTACACCGGGTGCATGCAAACCTCCGGTAACAATGTGGACGGTAGACGTAAGTCTACTTGAATTATCTAGGCGCTACAACTGGTACAGTCTTACGTTACGAAACAAGTGGTACAATTTGGAAAAGTATCGCAGCTTTAAAATTTTACGGACTAATAGATATACAATGTGCACACAAGCGGCTTTCTGTTTTACACTGTTGACTACAGTGAAAGTAGGGTAAATACGGGGCGAAACACACTATCTACTTTTAGCTTCACTGGCGGTAGATGCAAAAGAACATTCTATAGTTCAGGGTAAAATATCCCAATACCAGCGTGCGAACCAGTTTGGTCACTTAGTAACTACTACAGTGCAACACTTACCTTGAAGGGTAACTACCATTTTATATGGGTACAAATAAAACAAAAACAATGAAAACTTCCATCGCAGGATGTTTTCACCTTTAATTGTATTTTTAATTCTGCGCTTTTACTTGCATTTGGGAACTTATTTACTCACAATACTGGTGTTTAATACCATTCTTGGTTTATCCAATTATCAACCTTATTCGCACCGCAATCGTTGCATTCAGTCGAATTCGAAGCCTTGTCCGGATATTTGTTGCCAAATAATGGAAGAGGAAAGATAGATATCTCACCTCTTTTATTACCCATGGGTTTTATAAGTTTTTGGTGTCAGGGCCATTACATGATATTTTTGTCTCACGGAGTAAGTAGTGCACCTAACTGCTCAATTTTCGAGATCAATGCAGTTCTATATTAATTTATGTGACCGGTCATCATATTCTCATGCTTTTAAATTTATACCAAAAGTAATGTAATTTGTTTATGTTCGCGACCCATTTTTAATGGCTATAATTTATGACCATATTGAGCATATGAATGTTGCGGGTAATCTGCCATGGTGGAGGGTTCTTTGATTCTTTATAAGCACTTAATTCTTCACATGCTTTACATGTACAGCATTAATTTTTATAGCTGGTTTTATTATTGATGTTGTAGGGCGTGGCGTGTCTATCCAATTCCATGATTCAATGGTTTGTTTTTAAACTCATGTGTAATGGTAAACTTTCCTTATTTACCGAGACCTATCTGTATTTTTCTAAATCTAATACGAAGTGTCTCGATATTCATTAACATTTCTAGTAAATCTTCTTCCATATAGATATTTATTTCATTTAATGATTTCTCTTTAAATTTAGTAGCAACAGCTTTCTCCACTAGCATTAGTAACCTCGATATTTTATCCGTTTGATATATTTGATCTGGAGGTTTATATAACCTTTTATAAAATCCTAGCGGATGACCGATAAATATGGCCAATGCTCAATTTCGGTTCGAATAAATTAAAAAGCTATGAAGTAGCCGCCAAGTGCTTTCTTAAGGAATGGCTGTCACATATGTTGGATTTTTTGGCAACACAACATTTGGTGTGTTTTGGGTTTCATAGCTGATTACTAGGCAAGGAATTTGCTTTTGCAAAAAGATAAAGATTTTCTTTAAGAATAAAGGAATATTTTCACAAAATTTATTAAAGAAGATGGCCAAGACCACTCCCATAGAGCATAACTTTACAATTTGTAAACACCATTATAATATACCTATTAGGTATATTTGTGAATGAGAGGCAATCTCTGATAGTTCATAAAAATAATCTGAATACACTGGGTAAGTTTTTAACCTGAAACCTTCACATATCTTAAATAATAAGCATTCTACAGAAAATTGTCCATAATCAAAATTTAAACAATCCACGGCGGAAATACAGCAATGAAACATTTTTTTTCGGTTCATGGTAGATGACGCTGTAACGGATGAAATTTTATTTTTTCGATTTCTCCTACTGAGAACTCATGCATACAATTCTGCAATATATTTGCAATAAAAAATACTTTTTTTTTATGTCTCAAAACAAATTTTATTTCTCACATTTTCAATTACTGAAAAATGATGTCCAGAAACTACTATTATCGTAGCCCAAAGACAGGAGTCTTTTTTGGAATACTGGGCCAATTTATGCCTTATCGAAGTGATTGACTAAATCTGCTTTCATATTAATGTATATTTTTGTATTTAGTTTTAAAAATGTCATTCCTTATGTCAAAATCCGCTTAACCTAATGTGTTATATCTTGTCTTTGTATTTGTTATTGTTTAGTTTAGTTTTTTAAATGTAGATAAACCTAGAGAAAGAAATAACTTTAAGAAATAGCCCGTTCTACTCAGTTCAAAACTTATTTTGCAAACAAGAAGACCAGATTCTGTTAGGTAAGTGACACTACCTCAGAATGGAGCATTTAACCATACAAAAGGAAACTGAAATGGTTGTGGTGTTGTTACATTCCAAATTTGGCAATGTACATTGTTAAATATGTAAATAAATTCCCGCGAATATTTTTAAATGAACTTGTCAATTTCCATCATTCCGGACAGTTGCGTTTGCGCAAAAGAATGCGCAGGTGCCGAGTGAATGGCGCAAGTGCACACGGTGTGATGAGACGTCATTAGACTACGAGGCCTGAAGCCGAGAACAGCTACCTGTGTTGTGTGTCCGTCTTTTCTCTTTTTTAGGATGTAGGTTCCCTTCTACCTTATCTTTGTGTTACCTTTACCTGTATCCTTCTCGTCCTACCTATGTATGTGCAATAAAGGATGGACGGATAAATCTGGTTTCAGCAAATGGCGTGATGGACCCACAACGAGATGGCCCTGGGATATAACTGTAAGGTGTGGTTTAAGTGAGTACATTGCTTTTATTTATATTTTAAAAGTAAATCTGATCATTATATCACTTTTACACATGTTTTGTATTTGATACATTTGCCGCGTGATCATGTTATAATAAACAATTGTGCAATAATATGGCGCAGGAACCGTAACAGTGTATGCAGAAGTTAGAAGGAATCTTAGTAATGCTATTAATCTCTATGCTCAGTGTTTTCTGAATAGAATTCGGGCACATGTTTCACTTTATCATACTATCAAACAATGTACTATTGACATAAATGTTCAACCAAAAAAAAAGGCCCCCTCAAGCAACAGTAACTGGAGAAAATAATGAAGTTGCTGTACTAGCTGCAGCGGCACCTAATTCTCATTTAGATACACAAGAAATAGTGCACTATGCCCGATAGTCTTAGAGTAGTGTTTGATAAATTTTAAAACAATAAATATGTAACGCTAATGTATTAGTTAAACATGCATTTGCATATAGGACAACCTTCCTTCATTTAAGTTAATTAAAATGAGCTTAGCGGGAGAATACTCAAAAAAATGTTTAGAAGCCGGGTGGTTTATAGTTAAAAATGGGCTGTTTAATTATATTACTAAAGTAAAATATCAACATAAACAGTAAACGTACTCAGTACATTCTTTTACAACAAGCAATGAAAGGGACTTCACATGTTGAATATCAAATTAGAAAAACACAAGCGTATTTTTTTATAAATAATCATCCTACGAACGTGTATTCCAAAATATTCTAACGCATTGCAAATACACTGAAATCATTGTAGATTACTTGAATACACAGAAACCATAAAATGTCCTAAAATCCAATGTGCAGGGACTAACCAAGAACGCAGATGTGGTAGTAAATGGACAGCGTAAAAACAACAATGCATATATTCTCATGCAAAGAAAAACTCTTGACCTCAACTTTAAAACAGTTCAAATCGCACAAACCCTGTAAACCAGAAATATGTGTAAACCCCGAGATCATTTTAACTTATAAATACAGCCAAATCATATTAGAGGGGACCAATCAAACACAGTCTATCAGTCATGCATTTCAAGCTGTTGAAATTCAATTGACAATCAACTAACGCCGTGCATATGAAATGACAATAATTTTATAGATTCAGGTTTGCCAGTGAAATAAGCTGCCGAACGCGAATATGACCGCAGGGATAAACAAATTGTCGATACTAGTAAAAGTAGTTCGCTAGTGGATGCTTTCTTCATCATCTGTTGCCTTCAGTGGATTACTGGCAATCCCAGTTTTGGTCTTACATCACAAGGTCGCTTGAGCCTTATAAAGATAAGTGTAAGTCATTGCTTTTTTTCACCTGTTACATATTTTAAATTGTTATTTTCATGCATTCAACAATGCTTTTTTATAAGTGGATTTTTTTATCGGTTTACGCTTGATTAAAAGCAACTTGGTAACCAGCAAAACTTATAGATACCCATTTATTTTGGTTAGATGCATATAATTAATACATTCGCCCTTTTACAAGCAGATTTGGCCAAACAGGAATAGTCAATTTAAACTGTTTGTTATCTTACTGAGATTTTCATGTTTCAATATAGGTTAAGTAAACAGATGGAGTTCTATTATTACTTGTGTATAGTTTGGGTTAGAAGGTGAGAAAAAGGTGTACACAAAGCTCCACCTATGTGTATGCAAAACAATCAAAAAACTATTTAACATTATCTCGTAGACCACCCATCGTCTAGCAAGATTGTAAAATCCCAGGTGAACTGACGTGCAACAAAACTGTATTATACCGAAGGTTCAGAGATTTTTCCAGGTAAGTGAAAGTGTTAAGGTTGTTATACCCATAAAAGGTTGTATTGTTTTTATAGTATTTGTGGTATAGTAAATCTCATTTAGATAGTTAAAGTCAATTTCACATGTACCAAACATCATCCATATCATGTGTCTTTACATCAAGATCTTTGTGTCGTTGATTTCCAAAATGGGGCAATTTTTTGGCAAATGACACAAAAAAAATACAACAGAACCACAATTTTTATTGTTACGTATTGTTCTCCAACAGGCCCTTTTTTACAAACGATGGAACGGTTTATCGACTCAACATAAATTACTGGAGTGTTGAAAATCCACACTGACTTCGCCAAGTTGTACATCATGCAAAGCTTCACACCATGGTGCACAATAATGCTAGCAACATGATTAAAGCAAGGAAAGACGGTCAATTTTTGAAAATCTACATTGTTTTGCCCATACCTTACATTTCGTACAGCCTTTAAGTTCAGCAAACTGTATCAGACATTTTGTCTGTTGCCAGAGCCCTGGTTGAGCATTTGAACAAATCTGAACAAGCAATAAGAAAACTACGAAATCCAATTCCAGCAAAAGATGCCACTTCATTCTTTGATTCAAAACATTTCCACATGCTGGAACTTCACATATAATATGATGGAGCACCTTTTGTTTCAAAAAGAAGCCGTAGTACTATATAGTCTTAGTCATAACACCCTGCAGGCAGCAAAACTAACATATAAACAATGGACTATGCGATATGTTAGAAATATTTAAGGACACTACAATACAAATCTCGGCTGATAAAGTCTCAGTAGCAGTGATCTTGCTGTTTATAGCCATTCTAATCAATAGAGTTCAGAAGGAAATGACTCAATATATTGAAGCAGTAAAGGACTGTATACTGAAAGGTTTGCAAAATCGTTTTGAAAGTATATTCAATGATAAAAAACACAATGCTTGCAACATTTTCAGATCCACATTTTAAATCACAACCTTTTTCTGCAGCAAAACTGCCAGTAATAAAAAATATTTGGAAAATTATAAAAATTATAATGTTGAAGACCAGAAACGTGAAGCAGCTTTAAAAGTAAGTAATACGGACAAATTCCAACTAGAATGACAAGAGTATCTACGAAATCCACATGAAATCAAAGTTACAAACATATCAGTGGTGGAATAATTCCTGGTTAGATATTCTCAGGAAAACTGTGGCGAAATATTATCTACTCCATGCACAGGTGTCCCTAATGAACAATTATTTTCTGATGCGGGATATAAATGAGGATAGTCGTTGAAACTTAAAGGCAGAAAATGCCGAGAAGCTTCTCTATATACAACTTGTATTATTATGTAATATAATGTTTTAGAGCTACTATATTACTTTATTTGGTTGTATTACAGATAATACTTTTGGTAGCTATACATCTGTTCGGTCTCTTTGTCGCAGTCGTGTTTAATTTTGAGTCGTAAATTCATAGTTGTAAATCAAATAGTAAAGCTGCAATCCCTTGTCCCATTACTTTCTGTCATAAAACCTCATTTGTGCTTGTGGAAATTAAGTTGGACTAAGGGTAGTGATGAAAACACTCTCTCATGAACATCGAAGCGGAACAGTCGTTGGTTCGGTTCGATAAAGTTAGTTAGTCAATAGTGCCGCCGAATTTATCAATAAACCCCTAGAAAACACAGTGAAAGTGCAAAAGTAACACGTACTATAATTGCATACAGTCCACTTAGTTGAAGAATATGTACAACAATTAGAACAAGAAAACATGCACGGAGGTAAGTCGATACACAAATTTATAAGACGCCTCACCCCACGCATTAAACAACATCATTTTTTGAAGTCTAGTTTTATGGATTTATTGTAAAGACTAAACTTTTGGTTTAACTGCATCATCCTATGTAATGCCTTTCTTTAATATTAAGCATAATTATAAATTTGCCGATGCGGAAAAAATGTACATTATTTGAAATGTCTAATAAATATTAATCAAATAACCTGTTCTGCTATTATACAGCCAGGTTGGTATAAAAATTGCAGGAATATTTTAATTAAAATGATCAAAATAATAACACAATTTCAATTTTCAAAATTTTTATCATACTCTGCACCAACATATTTTTTTGTGAAAATTATAGGGAATCAGCAATACTTGCAATCAATGGTATCGATATCGTCAAAAACAAGATATTAGGTATTTGTAAAGTATCGCAAAATGATGGTATCGGTTGGTTCCTACTCCTGCAGCTATGCTTGTTAAATTAGTTAAAACGATATGTATTGCCAAAGTTCTAAACACTTCATAAATTTTGGTTAGTGTGAATTAAGATCCTTATAACATTAGTCAGTAATACATATGATTCCAACAAAATTTCAACTTTTCCCAAAATGAACTAGGTTATAACACATTTACATCAAATTTTATGACGATTTCAAATATAGAAAGTCACCAGAAAATATTAACAAATCATTACTTACAGGTTTGTTATCAGTAATCCAACATCTGCAAAAGTCACAATACTTTTTGTCCTGAGATTTCCAATAGTCAGCCCTGTTCAAATGAAACAAAAAACAAATAAATATGAAACATTTTAATAACAATCCAATAAGTATAATAATTAATAGGAACTACCACATTTAAATAAGTATTCTAACATGTATACTGTGGAACACTGTTAAATATGACTAGATTTGACTAAATTGTTTATTAATTTAAAACACATTAACAACTAAAACAATACTGGTTAAGAGGAAAGAACTACAAAATACCCTACATAAACTAACAAAGGAATGGCAAACAACAAATGTGAAACTAATTTTAGGTGATAAGCAGATCATTGCAATATTTTTTTCTCTTTAATATTCAACATCATGAATAATTGGTTAAAATTTAATAATTATAATAAATAATACATCTGTGTACGATGAAAGTGTTAAATACTTTATATAATTAATACTTTATATATGGTCTTTCTTAGTACATAGAATATTGACTGAAAAAACTCTCAGGACTAGAAAACTTCATACACATCACATATTCAAAGGGTGATCTAAGGTTAGTCAGTACACACGTATTGTCTAGCATAACTTTTCTCAGAAATTTATAATTTAAAAAAAAAGTACAATAACTTTAAGGAAGTTTCATAGCAAAGATATTCATTCTCTGCATATTAACATTCATTGAAAGAGTGTTGCCACGTGCACATTGGAGGTTAATTGATAATTAACATTCACCTCCAACTTTCACCATATTTTTGCATTTGAAAAGGATTTGTAATAAAACATTCGAGATTCTCACACTCGCAGATAAAAATTAAAGTGCTAATTCTTGTGTATACAAAGATATACAAATATATTGTGTATTATAAAAAATACTGAGAATTTAAATTCAAATACAGACTTTAAAATATCACTGAAAAGTAGGATATTATCATCTGAATACAATACACAAATAAGCTAGGAAAATTTGAAAGAGGTTTCAAATAATATATTCGAGATGTTATTTAATTTATAACAGCACAACCAAATTACTCTAAAATCTAAAACGAAATTTTGGAAAGTATCTCAATTTACTATCAATTAGAATAAAATAAAATAAGCCATAATAGAAAATGGGTGTGATTCAAATAATGTCTTGCGTAACGCAACTAAATTGTAACATTATTATGAGTAACTGCAGTTTAAGATAAAAAATTTTCTACATTTATGTATTTATAAATACAAGCATATATGTTAAAATGCCAAACAATTTATATTATTTATATTATTTATATTATATTTAAATTGATTCTATTATGAATGACTACAAGAATGATTCATTAATTTACTAGAAAGTATGTTTATTTGGTTTAGGCATGAGAAACGACAGGGGAAATAGGCTTGTAGAATTTTGCGAAACAACAATTTAACCATCACAATGAACACAGAATTTCAACATCATGCTAGAAGACGATACACGTGGAAGATGTCAGGAGACTTAGGGAGATATCAAATAGATTACATTCTTGTTTGACAACGATTTAGGAATCTAAAAAACTATAGAAGCTACCTCCCTAGAAGCATATATAGACCCTGACGACAACATAGTAATTAAGAAAGCTGCAGTTAAATTTAAAAATTTGAAAAAAATGGGAACAGGCACTTAATTTTTGATAAAGGTAAGGATATCCACAAAAGATTTTAGAAAAAGTCAAACAAATTGCTAAAAGACATCGGGAAAAATTTCTAACACCAAAGAAATAGAAACAGAATGGAATAACATCAAATCCAGCTTAGTCATGGTAGCCAGAAATATTCTGTGTTATAAACAAAAAGAAAATAAGACCATGGGTAACAAAGAATATTCTGAATGTAATAGAAGACGAAAATACATAAACAGACCAGATGAAGCAGGAAGAAAAAAATACAAAGCCACAAAATAGGAAATTCTTCGCAAATGCAGGAAAGCTAAAGAACAATTGATTGATGAAAAGTGCAAATAGGTACAAACGAATCTGGAAATAGGAAAGACTGACAAAGCATACAAACTGATTAGAATAAATTTTAGGGATATAAAACCATATAGCAAAAATATAAGGGGCGTGGGAGGAAACGTCATTATAGAAAATGTAGAGAAAGTGGTCAGATGACAAGCATATATAGGGAATTTATATGCAGGACAGGAAATCGAAGCACTAGAACAGAAACCAAACATTGAAAAGGATGACAAGATATCTTATACTTAGAGATGAGTTTGAATTAGCATTAAAGAACCTGAAAAATATTAAAGCACCAGGTATAGATAAGAAGTAAGCGGAAACTTCAAAAGCCGTTGGACAAGTCATAACAGAGCGTCTCTTCCAACTTGTAACTTATATGTATGAGAATGGCAAGATACCCAAAGATTTCAAAAGTAACACCGTAGTGACTATACCAAAAAAGAGTGGTACAGATATATGTGAAAATTTGGGAACAATAAGAGTGACAGCACACATGACGAAGATATTAACTAGAATAGTACAAAGACAGATGGAAGCACGGACTGAAGAGATACTAGGAGTAGATCAATTTGAGTTTAGACAAAACAGAGGCACACGGGAGGCCATTTTAGCTTTAAGGGTGATAATGGAAAAAACAATAGAAAAAGGAGAAAGCATACATATAAGGTTTGTAGATCTGAAAAAGCATACGACAATGTAAAATGGAAAAAAATGTTCAAAATACTCAAAAAAATTGGAATCATTTATAGGGATAGACGGATAGTATATAGCTTATACAAACAGTATACAGCTGTAATAGAATTAGAGCAGGAATGTAGAGAAGTAAATATTAGGAAGGGGATGGGACTGTGATAAGCCATATCCCATTAATTTTTTACTTGTATATCGAAGAGGCAATGAATACTATCAAATACAGAAAGACATTTGGAATTATTATGCATAGATAAACGATTGATATGCTCAGATTTGCAGATGATATAGTGGTTAGCATCTAGCAAGAAGGAGTTAGAAGCAGCTCTTAATGAAATGGAAACAGTTCTAACGGAGAGATGCAGTAGAAAAATTAACATAAATAAAACTAAAGTACTAGTATGCAAAAGAGGGGAAAATAATTAAAAACTACAATACAAATAGGAAATGAGAACTTACAAGAGGTTAAGGATTTCTGCTACCTAGGAAGTCAAATAACGCAAGATGGGAAAAGCACAAAAGATATAAAACAAAGATTAGCACAAGGTCGTACTACATTTAACAAGAAAAAGCAACTACTGTGTTCAAAGACAATAAACACAGAAACAAATGTGTGAAGCACAGCACTGTACGGCTGTGAACCTTGAACAGTAGGAGAAGTGGACACCATAAAGATAGAAGCATTTGAAATTTGGTGCTACAGATGCATGATGAATATATCATGAGCAGATTAAGTTAAGAACAAAAAGATTCTAAAAACAGTAGGGTAAGAAAGAAAGATGTGGGAAACAGTACAAAATAGGAGAGATAGGATGATAGGTCACATACCCAGGCATGAAGAAATAGTGGGTAATAGAAGCAGGGATAGGAAAAAAGAGAGGTAGATGTAGACCTAGTTTAGACTATTGTATACATATAGTCAAAGATGTAGGCTGTGGGAATTTCAGGGAAATGTGTAGCTTAGCTCAAAATAGAAATCAATGGAGACAAGCGTCCAACCAGTTCCACAACGGAAAACCTTATGACAAAAAAAATAATTGTACTTAAACCTAATGATTATTATAAACAACTACAAGTGTTGGATTTGCAATATTTTCGACTAATCTTGACTGTGCAAAAGAATTTATTGGAAAACTATTAATTCGGCAAATGTCTGTGTTGGGGGAACTTGGTAGACACAGGCTGCTTAACCCCATTCAGATATCACTGAATATCGGTGAAATAGGGTATATATTTACAAAAAAAGAAAAGGGGAACCAAGCTGTATCTAACCAGAAAGCGCATCGGCTATGTTCAAAGACAACAAACATAGAAACAAGGAAAAATTGTTGAAAACATGTGTGTGGAGCACAGCACTGTACGTCTATGAAATAGGGACAGTAGGAGAAGCAGACAGGAAAAGGAAGAAGCCTTTTGGAATGTGATGCTTCAGATGTATGATTGATAGCCTGAACAGACAAAGTTAATAATAAAGAGGTTATAGAAATAGTAGGGAAACAGAAATATCTGTGGAAAATAAAAAAAATAATAGGAGAAATAGAAGGGCAGGACATGTTCTAAGGTATTTTTGGGGAATAGTGTAGGCTATATTACATGCAGATATAGGAAAAAGAGAGATAGATGTAGACCTAGAATCAGACTATTGCATGCAGATAGTGAAAGAAGCAGAATGGGAATTTCAGGAAAATGTATAGGTTAACTCGAATAAGAAACAATGGAGGTTGCGTCTAACCGGTTCCAGGACTGAAGAGTTAATGATGATGATGATTGATTACAATAGAATTTAGTTTGATAAGTTGAGATTTGGGGATGTACTTATGTGCAGATTAAAGAATTAAATAATAATATTTGAAGTCTGAAGTGAAAAGGTTTTGGATACACTGTTTAATTGTGCGTTAATTGACCTAACTAAGGAATTTGCATTTGTGTACCTACTCAAGCACTGCTAAAGTTGGTATATTAGATATGCAGTTAATATGATGAAATTATAACCTAGACCTTTATACAAATACTAAATGATTATTTCAAATTGAGTTAACAATTGAAAGCAAAAAAATATAAGGTCTGTGACATTTAAATTAAATTAAAATTTAAGTTGCGAAAGTAATTATACAAACTAACTTTCAATTGTGCTTGAAAGTTTTGTCAATCATATCTGACAGTATCGAGTTTTTGTAACTGTCAGATATACAAAGGAAGCGACGGCTAAATGCAACACAGATTTGGCAAGGGTTTTTTAAAGTATCACTACTTTTTCCAATAATCTATCCAAATCTGAAATCGAATTTCAAAATTCTCAAAAATAAAAATTGCTGCTAACCTTTAAATTCAAAACAACTATTCAAAACAGAAACTTTATTCTATGTGATTCTGCAATATTTTTCGATGCTCTACAACATTCCAAAGTCAAAATTTAAAAATTAAAATAACGGCACAAATATATTCCTGTAGCAATCGAAGGATGCTTAAAAATTTAGACATCCTGAAAGATGATGTACCAATAGGTATTTCTTCTAAATGTCACTCATAGAGTTTATAAAAATGTTTCACATTAAAAGCCACTACTGTAAAATTTGTTTAGAAGAAGCCATTTATAATGGTCAAATTTATAACTGGCTCTTTCGTGAAAGAATACTGTTAAAGAGTTGGTTATAAATCTAAAAATACAATTTCCACACATACACAAAAGCACAATGCACCAATTATGACATATACAGGACAAAATTTTTTTATAAAAATATATACTTTCACACAATAAATAATAAAGTTCAACCTTACGTGACATTCAATTATTAAAATTTACTAACGCTTAGACCACCCTCAGACAACACAATTTTGCACCCTGTAAATGGTAAGGTAATGTATATTTTTACATTTTGAAAATGATGGTTGCCAAGCACCACCTAGTAATAATACAAGAAAATTAACACTAGTTATTTATCACAGATAAGGTTAAATAGGTCACAAAATTCGACTAGATTTTGGGGTTAAATGGTTAATTTTTTATAGATAACATTTACTACAAATTTATTCTAAGGACACTTGGGACTTGGTCAATTTTATCAATATAGGATAATGGATATTTTCATCATATTCACAATTATCTAGTAAAGCTAAATGTTTCTCCCATACAATACTGTGATAATTTGTAATTTGTTTACAAAAAAAACCCTTTTCTTCTGCTTGCATAATAAAATTTTGAAGTGTGCTTCCTCTCTTAGGAGCCATAACAAGTGCTAAACTTTTAAAAGACATAACATGCCATAAACAATCAATTAGATGAACACGTCCTTCATCAAAAAACAAGCAATCTGCACACAATATTATATCAAATTTGTCATTAACTTTATAATATTCTTGCCATTTAAGAACTTTACAAGTTACTGGACATGAAAATTCATTATTATACAAACTAATTTGTACGTTTTCAATGGATATTTTATTGCCATCGCTTAAAGTTACATTATTAGCAGCACCATATTTTGCACAGATAAGCCCTGCTAGGCATGACATACCTCCACCTAATTCTAATACTGATTTACCATATATTATAGATAAATTAGCACCAATATAATACGTTAAGGTTTCTTCAGATGGCCAGATACAAACATTCCCTGTATTGTTAAAGCCCATTAAATCTTCAGCTGAAAATGTTCTCATTCTATGTCCTACATTAACAAAGTAGTTTGAATGAGCTACAGTCATACAATATTTATACCAAACTCGCTTTTTTATTTGATCCTGAACGGACAAATCAGTCACATGAAAATTAACATTGCCAAGTAATTCTGTAGTTAAAAGCATGAAGGAAGAAATACGTCGAACAGAAAATTCATCTGTAGGACTTGACGGTTCACTTCCAGATGGACTCTATACAAAGCAATTATAATAATTTACACAACACTACTTTATTTTATTTTTAAACAGACCTTCAACGCCTTTGCCAAAATTGCCCAACGTTTACGAGCAACTTTTTTCTTTTCATTTTTATTGGTACTTAAAACTTCATTTATATCAATGCTACCATTTGAACGTATTTCCTGTCTTTTATTATTTTGGTCCATAAATTTAGCATTCTGTTTTTGTAAAGCTTGAGCAGAAATGGAGCCTAAAAGGCAGTTCAAACAATTACTAATCTATTAACAAAAAAAAAGGGCAATTGCTATGATTCCTTCATGCTTTTAATCTTAACATATATAGGAAAAATTCAAAATAAACACAGAAGACTTCTGGCCGAAGTTAGAACATATCCAGTTAATTTTGAATTAAAACTAAGTAATTAGTAAACTGGAAACAATATATCAATAATTTCAAAGTACTTACATTTTAAAAACTATTAAGTCTCACTGATTAGAAGAATAATACTTAAATTATCATTTTTAAAACGAAAAACTGACCCCAAAAGCGTCGAGAATAGGCAAAGTATATTGATGAACCTTATTTCAATTGTCAGGGTCAAATGTCATAAGACAACTTTTTTTAAAGATGCGTTCAAAAATGCGACAGAGCGGATCGTACCATAGTATTTTTCAATTTGAAATTTGATACCTTAATTTTTTAAAACTTTTCAAACAATCTTTTAGAATAATGCATTATTATTACTGTGAAAACATCCATTTTGCTAAATAAATTTATTTATTGTATAAACCCATTTAGTGAAACAAAATGCAAAGTTTACACGAGAAGGATAATACGCAAAATAAAATATTCAGTAATTTCAATTTAACTACAAACTATTTTATTTAAGAACATAACAAATGGTTGCAATTTATCATGTCGAACTGTCTTTTTTTTGTTAACTTGTATTTTTAACAGTGAAGGTGGCCGTATCCGTATCTTTGAAATCCTTAAAATCTAGTTTAATAAATGACATTCTATTCAATCTAAATTCCGGATTAATATCATAGTTACAGAGTGTCAAGTAAAACAGAGCAGATAAAATAAGATGGAGCTAAAAGTTTTATCAATTTTATAGTTCACATATTCATAGTGCATGCAAACAGTGACAGCAACTGTGCGCCAGGTATATACTGAGGTTAGTATGCATAACAGCAAAAATTTATAACCTCGTTTAATTATGCAATTCTAAACATTTTGATGTGCGTTTAAATTTAAAAATGGTATTTATATTGTAAATTTTTATGTAATTGCAGTGTTTGAGATTGCTCTCCAGATTGCAGTTAACATTTATCTGAAATTTTAAGATGGAAGCTGTTTTACAAGATCTGCAATCATTAAGTAATTTACAATTGGTATAATTTCCAACGCGAGTTAAGGTTCGTGGCTTTGAGCGGTCCTTTTTAAAAAGACTCTTTGAACTTTAACACATTTATTTGTTATTACAGATTTGAACAATTACAATCTTGAATTAATTTATTCTAAGTCGAATTTATTAATTAGTTGTACAGTGAGTTATCTACGAACTGCAATGCAAAAGCTGAACGTTTGATGAACTGACTGGGAGTGGAGCTCCCGGCCTTTTTATAATCTCCCTACCTCTTTACAATTCTGTGGGAACCTGCGGACCTAATGTCCGCCTACACTTGACTCTATTCATAATACTTAGTTGCTATCTTAAAAGCTATTCATAATTACAATGTTGCAGGCTTATTCTGCGTAATCTCGGTACGTGACATCCTACGACCGTCTGTGACCTGACATCTGCAGTGTCACTTACCCTTGTGCTACTTTGTAGCGTTTCCACTCGTGGGAACTGAAATCATCATAATATAATGTAATAAATTGTTGCAATTTGTCTTTTATGACATTGTTGTACTGTCCTAGTATTTCCTAATATCTATATTAGTTTTATATGTATAATAGATGGGGGATCCCATAACTCGCGTTTCTGCTTAAAATTTAAGTTTAGTATTGTATAAATAAAATAGTACTTATGATAGCCGATCACCAAAACGATTTTATATAGCAAAAAAAGGGTATACGTGTAAACACCGCTACTTATCAATTGAAATGGAAAAAAACCTTAGAACTATTACTAAAAAATAAAGTCGTGGCAACTAACCTTAGTCTCGATAAATATTAATACTTTATCTTGATTAAGATTATTTAAAAAATAAAATTCTTGTAACATCAAATAACAATTAAAACCTCACGTTAGCGCAATCTAATTACTTGGAAATGTTATCCAAAATAAATAACTTGTTACAAAATAAGAGTCAAACATCTAGTCTCGCAATCTAATTCCCTAGAAATGCTTCCAAAGGTAAATAAATTCTTACATTAAATAATATTAAATATCAGATTCAAGCAATCATACTATTAAGAAATGTTCTCAAAAATAACTGAATAGCTGACAGTAGAGATTGTCTGTGCAGGTTGGATTCAGCTATTTCACATTGATGCATTCATAACTGACCTAACTGCCTCAACTTAACTAACTGGTCTTAATGGGTTCTAACTGGTCCTAATTGGTCCTAACTGGAGCTAGATGGTCCTACCTGAAACTGATTGACCCTGACTGGTCCTAACATATCCTAGCTGACACTGGCTGACCCTAAATGTCTCTAACTGGCAGTAGGGGATCCTAAGAGACACTAGATTGTAGTAAGCGGTCCTAAGTGGTTCAAAGCGGGCATAAGCGGACATAAGCGGGTTTAAGTAGCCCTAAGTGGCCCTAGATGACTCTAAGTATCCCTAAGTGGTCGTAAGGGACCATAAGTGATACTGGAAGTCCCTAAGTGGTCTGGTTGTCGGATGACCCGGCTAACTTGGATAGCTTGAATAACTTGACTAATTTGATATTGCAAACTTATCTTTACAAGCTTATCTTTTATTTCGATGAGGTCTACTAGGACGAAGTGATCTTGATCTGATTCGACGAAATCTTCTAGGTCCGAACAACTCCCAGATGTCGTTTCAACAAATTCTACAACTGACCTAACTAACCTAATTGGCTTAACTGAATTAACTTATTTAACCTCGCTAACCTAAAACCAAACTACCTTTACTAACTTAACTAACCTATCTAATCGTTAACAATCTAACTAATCTAAACAAACATCACAAATCTAGCTAACGTAGTTAACCTAACTAACGTAACTACTGTAACTAACCTAACAAACCTAACTAAGCTAAAAAAATTAAAAAACCTAATTAACATAACTAACGTAAATATCCTAACTAACCTAACTAATCTAAACAAACAACACTAGCCTAGTTAAGCTAACTAATCTAACCGACGTAAGTAGTGTAACTAATCTACAAAAATTAAAAAACTTAATTGAACTAATTAACCAAACTATCTTAACTAACCTAATTAATCTAACTAATCAAACTATAATAAATTACCTAACAAATCTAACTAAATAGTACATCTAACCTCTATAACCTAACTAATCTAACTAAGTTAACTGACGTGACTTAAATAACTAACCTAACTAAGAGGACTAACGTAACTAGCTTGAGCAACCTAACTAATAAAAACCTAATTAACCTAACTAATGTAACTATCCTAACTAACTAATCTAACTAATCGAACTATAATAATTAACCTAAATAAACTAAGTAGTTTAGCAAACTTGACTAACCTAACTATCCTAACTAATCTAAGTAACATACTAACCTAACTAACTTAACTAGTCTATTAGAGGGGTCTTAGGTGGAATGGGTTTTGAGCGGAATGGGTATTTGGCGCCCAACGTAGTCCCGAAAGGACTAAAAGCCATTTCTAGTACTAATAGTAGTAATTTTCGTCTATTATTACATATTTATTTACATTAGTATTATATTTTAGAAACCCTTTTGTTCTTTTGGGCATGGTAGTATTAATGTCAAATCATGCATTTATGTATTTTATTGAGTCATTACACGCAATTCCTGGCGCCTATTGTTCAATGACATATGCAGCTAAGGTTAGAAATCAACTAAAATTTTTGTGCGTAAGGGTTCATATAAAGTAAATATATAAACAAATATCAATTATAGTTATTTACACTAGATACACCTTACTATGTATATATTTACTTCTTAACAATAACTACAACAACAGCACCAATGACGGTTGCCACTTTCGAGGTAACCAATCCTAGCACCTCTTTCTGGAAGGATATGCAGAGTATAGCTCTAGACTACTACACTAATTCTACTCCCAGCACCATTCACAATCTTTTTGCACATCTCTCGGTTTGTACACACCTCCTTTGCCCCTGCAACATTCATACATTGCTTTTGGCATGCTCTTTTGCTCCTCAGACTTGCCAGAAAGTCCTTACTTGCACAAGAACTGCTAAAGTTCAATATGCATCTAACAGGGAATATTTAAAATGATGGAAAGTTTTTACCCGAGTCGATATAACACCTAAGTTTCATGAAAACGTTCCATTTATTTGGAGATCTGTATATTTACTATTGTTAGTATTGTAAGTCAAACGAGTGGTCACACCACTTAGCACTTGAGACCTTTCAGGTACTCAACCAGTAAATGGAAGAGCGGGTGAGGCAAATCATCAAGTAGTAAACGATTCAACTGTTATTGTTAATTAGACTAAATATATGGGAAATGTCGATTGGGCCGACTACTATTCTGCGTAGTACTGTTTTTAAGAAAATTGTTCAAAGAGTAGCAAATATTGTTTTGAGGCTTGAGTTAACTAGTCTAAATGCATATTTGCTTTACAAAATTACCCAATGTCCCCAAAATAAACGCATTTAAAATTTGATCGGAAAGTAGTCGAAGAACAAGGAGCAAATTACCGACAGGAATCCAAAATTATCGGTGGACCATTAACGTCAGATAAGGAAGAGCGGTCAAACATAAAATTGTACATTTTATGTCAAAATGAAGACAAAAAAGAAATCGTCTATATCTTCCAATCGAAAGCCGTTCGTTTTTGGATTGGGCGTAAGAAAGTCAACGGTCAAAAAAGGAACAATATTGGCTGTAAAAGTATCAACCTTACAAAAAGAAACAGAATCAGAGAACACTTCAGTTACGTTAGATAAGGAAACAGAACCAAGAAAAACTTCATCAAAAGGAGCAGGATCAGGAAAAACTTCGTTAATGTTAGAAAAAGAAGTAAAAGCAAGTATACATTTATCAACAGTATATAGAAGAACAGTAGATAAAGGAACAGAACTAAGTAGAATTTTATCAATGTTAGAAAAAACGAGTAGGAACAAGCAAAACCTCAGCCACAATAAGAACTGCTTTTTCGACGACAAGAGATAAAGAAAGAGGAATGGGTAAAATTTTGACAATAGCAATAGGCAATAACGATACGGTTTCACTAATCTCAACAGACCCTTCTCTGAAAGTATTAGAGGTTATCGTTACTTCAGCTACATCTACCATTACCGACTCGACAGGAATATCTTGAGTACAATAATTTAAAATCTAAACGGACAGATATGGGCGTTCGTCGTCACGAATATTGGCACGCATAAAATCTAGGACGGAACGGGATTGAGCGTTCAGACTCTGTAAGAAAGAATCCGAGACTAAGGTCAAAGTAGGGGGTTTTGTCTCGGTCCGAAAACCCTACCGACGGTTTGATGGAAGCTTTAGGCAGTCGCGTCGGGTCACCGCCTTGAGGCTGCACCCGTAGCGGTGCAAAACTTGGGTCCAAGAACTATTAGGAGACGTATGCTTCGGATGATTGCAATTCCAACATCTAAAAACAGAATTCGGGGTATTACTTGAAGACCTATTTGCCGAAAAGTGGTATGGTGTGACAAAATAGAAGAAAAGTTAAGTGAAAATGCTGAAAAATGGAAGAAAGGTTAAGTGAAAATGCCAAGAAAATGGAAGAAAAGTTGAATGAAAATACAGCCACGTTAGAATAAAGATTAATGGAAAGCTGCATTGCATTGAAAGAAGATTTCACTGAACAGGTAAAAACAGTTGAGCAAATGTTCGACAGTACATTGGTAAAAATGGAAGAACATGTGATGAGGCTGCAAGAACAAATCATTTCACTAACAACGCGAGATAGGTTTTGGGCCTATACGAGCTTCTTTTTAAAAAGTTTTGTCGCCAAAATCACTTCTATCAAATTTATTTTTAATTGTATAATTACAAAAAATGACTCATTTCTGTTACAACTTAGACGTTTATATTCATTAAACATTAGGTAATCGAAATTGCCAAAAATACTTGAAGTTAATATCAATAATTAATAATTAAAAGGTACGGTGAGTAGCTTGAACCACCAACAATGTTTAAGTTATGAAGTTCGATGACTGACTGACCATCAGGAGCTCCTCACGGTTTATATATAATCCTTGCTCTCACATCATCTTGTGGGAAAGTGCAGGTCTCACCGTCTGCTACTTCTTGATAAATATATAATGTCCTGTTCTAAGTAATTTTAATTAAGACTGCTTTAATCCAGTTCATTGTTTCTGCACCTGCAGTATCAGATTTCGCCTGGAATACAAAGTAGTTGCTTCCTTTCTTATTTCTGATACGAACTCTGATTAACCTTTAATTATAACCTTCATTTAATACAATGTAACATTCTATTTCTAAGACATAATAAATGCGTTTAATTTTATATACATTTTAATATGGGGGATATGTAACTCGCGGCCACTTGAATTGCCAAATCAAGTTGTAAACCAGAACATCCCTGACATAAAAAGCATAGAAGGAAGTGAGTCAATACTGTCAAAATTTAGAGTGAAGCCACCCACATTCGGTGATATAACACCTTGACCGTCATATTTGAAATAAATTGAAGTTGCTGCAATAGCCAACGGTTGGTGCAACAAAGAGAAGGTTATTCCATTAATAGTGGCCCTACGGGGGGAATCTTTTAATATCGAAGCTTGAGATGAGTTATGGAGACGCTCACCTTCAACAGGTTTATCATGCACAAAAAAAGAACCGCTCGCTAAAAACAAATGAAAGTCTGCAAGAATTCGAAGCTGACATGGCCAGATTAGTTAGATTGTCATACCCGACGGCACAAGATAGCTTTTTCGAACTGGCTGTTCAAACATTTGTGGATGTCGTTAAAAATGGCGAATTATAGCAAGCGCTAGATTGGTACGGTCCAAAATGGTAGATAACGCACTGGCTCATACATTTGAATTTGAAGCAGCTAAGCACATCACGCAGGGTGTCACAAAGTTTGATCTACCTTAGAAGAAGCTGGTCAATCGCAGAACAGCATAGAAGAAATAACCAACCGTGTGACGGAAAGGCTGGAAAGACAACGACCGAGAAGGTGGAGTATGTGTTGTTGGAGCTGAAGTGAAGTTGGCCATCTACAGAGACGCTGTACTCATCAAAAAAAACAACCGGTTGAGCAGCAGGAATATGATTTTGACACAGAACATCGAGTAGGAACTTGACATCTCAATACAAACGCTCTGTCAAGAAGACCTTGTCCGCTAGGCTGCAATCATTGCTCCAAAATGGAAAAGAAAATAAGTGTCATTCATAGAATGACTGGCAACCCGAAAGAATACGAGAAGACCAGGAGAATGACGCTGAATTGGAACGTATTATTGAGTGGAAAAGTAGAGGACAACGATCAGTTTGGGAAGAAACTAGTATTTCAAGTAGAAGCCTGAAGGCGTACTGGGCACAGTGAGACTCCTTGGTGATTGAAAATAAAATCTTGAAACGACTGCGAAAATGGCACTGAAAGACGACTTCAAGTGATAGTGCCGAGAAGTAGAGTGCCGGAAGCGTTGCAGCACTTGCACGATGGTATTTCCGGAGGACACTTTGGCGTGAAAAGAACTCTCGAAAGAGTGAGAGAAAGATTATATTGGGTGAACTGCAAAGAAGATGTGAAGGAGTAAATGTGAGCTGTGTGCCTCTAGATAAGGCCCGGTTACAAAACAGAAAGCCCTAATGAGACAGTATAACGTGGAGAATCCTTTTGAAAGGGTGGCATTGATATAGCTCGTCTGTTTCCTGAATCAAGGAAAGGAAATAAATACATCTTGGTTGCAAGGAATTATTTTACCAAATGACCGGAGGTGTATGCTATACCTTACCAAGAAGCCGAGACGGTTGGAGATGTACTAGTGAGGGAGTTATTCTGTCGCTTTGGAGTTTCGTTAGAATTACACTCCGATCAAGGTCGGAACTTCGAATCAGCGTTGTTTCAGAACGTCCGCTGCATCTTGAAATCAGGAAGACTAGAATCACGCCACTTCATCTTCAATCGGATGGAATTGTTACGTTACTTCGAGGCAGCCACGTTGGGCGCCAAATGTATGCTACGTTGGCTCGTAGCCGTGCGTAACCCAAAGAAAATCAAAGAAATGACCGGGCTCAATCGGAGATTAGGGGGGGGGGTTGTAGAAAGCAGACCAACATATATGTACGCGATTGTAAGGACTTAGTAACAATACCTGCAACAAAACAAAAAAAAATCAGAATAGCAAACTTGCAATAAAAAAAAATTAGTCCTGCAAACCTGAAATAAAGAAAAAGCATAGCATGCTGATCGAGCATAGATTGTTCAGTACTTGGTAGAATGTAAAAAAAAACTGTTTGGATAATCTATATAATATAACAACGGTAAAAGCAATACAAAAATCTTTAGTACAAAGTGAGGTAATATTGGGGAGTAGCAGAAACGTTTCCTCACACACCAATTAAACATAGATCAGACAAAATTTTAACAAAAGATAAATAGGTAAGCACAATTGATATGAGTCATCTAGTATTGTTGATTCTTCTTCTTTTTTTTTTATATAGCATGCAAGTCTATGGTAAAAGGTATCAGAACGACAAAGATATGGCAAAACAACGGATAGATATTTAAAGTAGTAACAAGTAGGAAATAGTTCAACTTACAAAAGGTCCTTCAGTAACGCTTCCTTGCAATTGAAGGGTGGGATTCACGATGTCCGGCACTAACGCAGCACTTTACCCTTGACTGTGAGAGTGTTGATAGAACCTATCACACGTTACCCTAATCACACTTACGTATTTCACTGGTGTTAGTAGCAGACATTATCACGCGACGGAACTATGTAGCATTGATAAATTTCTTGTTAATTCTATTTCCTGAGACAATAATTTCAAAATATTTTGTAGCACTAGTTTAATTTCAACTGGGACCAAATGTATATTATTTTCATAAACATCCACAAAAAAAACAGTGAGAAACTTCAACCAATACTTTTGTAAACGGTAATCGGTTATATTTCGCAAATAACGAAATTTGCGCAAGCACTGATCTATTTTAGATACTTTAAGGTTGGAAATTCAGAAACTACAGTATCAACTGTATTTGGATAATCCAAAGTATGCACTACTTTGATAAAAAAGAAAAGGAGCGCGAAACTAAATCGCACACACCGTTTAAATATCAAGAGACAAAGCACCAACAAAAAAAACACAATGAGTAAAGCACGTGTATCACTAGAGTAAGTCCGTCAAAATGTTCCGTAGAACACGCGTGCAGGTCGAGTTTAACAAGTTCTACCACTTTTATTTCCAACAGAAACTCAACCGAAAAACAATTAGTAAGGCACGCGTAAGCAATAAAACCGTCCGTCAAATGTCCTTAAAACACACGTGCGTCGACCAAACACGTTCGCCTATAAACCATACTACCTCAATCGGAATTAGCACTACACTCTCTACAGTTAATATACAACTTTTATTTCACAAGAAAAACAACTAAAATCGTGTCGTGCTTGTTCATGAACAATTCGAAAATTCATCCCGCATTAATTCTCACTATTTTCAAAGCAAAAAGAAAAACAGTATTTTTACCGTAATTAATATATAGGAACAAAGAACAAACTACAACTGCTCATCTGTTTATATCAACTCGTTGCTATTACAACCTCTTATCGTCTATTATCTAGACTTGTATATCCACATAAGGAACAAAATTTATATGCACGGCAAGACAAGAACGATGCAATCCACTCATTATAATACGACGCTTTCGCCCAAGGAGTTAATAAATATAAAATATAGAAATAGTAGTTACAGAAATGTATTTACGAATTGGGTAGTGTAAAATGTTAAGCCATTAAAAATGCACGTTACAGATTCCCCCCTACCAAAATAAAGACGTCGGGGAGAAAAAAAAACGACAGACAAGGAACCAAACAAAAAAAAAATTTTCCGGTTCGAAGGACCAATACCAGTATAAGAAAGGAACATTTTTCTAAAAGAAGACAAAGTCATCTATCGTAACCAACAACGACAGAACAGGTAAAGAAAGCATCAAGTAGACACCCAATGAGGATTAAAGGTCTTAGCTACTTTCAAAAACGTCAAAAGACGGATGTTCCCAAAAGGGACATTTCTGTTCTCCACATCAACGACAAGTTTTGGCTTCCCGCGGAGAAACCAAGAGGAAAGAAAAAAAACGAGGGAGAAAACTCGTAGCAAACCAACTAGACGACACAACTGTCAACCTCAAGGGTGCAGCAAAGAAAGAACCAAGACAGAGTAAAGGGCAAAGGCAAGCTAGTACACCATCTAGAATACTTCCAACTGAGGTAACACAGATTCGTATGAAACGTTGACTCAAGCAAAGTATGGCTAACAGACCTACAAAAGCGACCAAGTCGAAATACCTAAAGGGATAGAAAATAGATCTGAAGCCTACCTCAAGGAATGGATGTAGAAAGCGACTATAATAGTCAAATAGTGAACAAATGGTGGACCTAGCCAGAAGGAAAAGTCACGGGATGGGCTAGCTACAAAAATATGAATAGGAATACGAAATGGGCGCCAGTGTTTTCGGACACAAGCTTATCAGAGAAAACACAAGACCAATAAGCCAAGAAAATTACAAGTCATTAGGGATAGCAACACGTAGGGGTCAAAATAGAATCGGCCGTAGGGAGCCCTTTAGGATCCGGAGGTTCAGGATCAATGTCTGGAGGGTCTAAAGTTTTATCGGGTTTGAGGTCCTTAATATGCCAAGTACCCAGATCGTTACCAGAATCATCCACTAAGATATAGGTCCAAGGAGAAAGTTTAGTTCTAATAGTAAAGGGACCCACATATTTGGGAGCAAGTCTAGCATTGAAGTAGCGAGTAGCATCCGAAAGAACATAATTGCGTTTCCAAACGCGATCGCCAGGAGATAAAGTTAAGGGACGACGACGAAGATCGTAGTGTTTAGCATTCTTCTTGTATGCTAAGGAAAGACGTTTCGAAATTTCTTCACGAAGTGACTCAAATTTGACTAAGTCAGTAGGAGGAATAGGACGTTCGGGATCCATAAGAACATCATCAGGATCAAGAGGTTTTCCAAAATGATCGCCGTAGAGAACATGTTCACGACCATATAGAGCAAAATACGGGGAGTAACCAATAACCTCATGTTTAAGCGTTCGAATAGCACAACCAATTTTTGCTAAATTAACGTCCCACCGACGTTGATTATCAGAAACGTAAGAAGAAATCATAGTTTTCAGGACTCTATTAATACGTTCGGCCGGATTCGCCTGAGGATGATAGCGAGCATTAAACAGAATTTTTGTTCGATAAGAATCACAGAGTTTAGTGAAAATATTACTAGGAAATTGTACACCATTGTCCGCAATTAAATACTGAGGAGTACCATACACCAGGAAAATATTTTCCTCAATGGTTCGAGAAACAGCAGCGGCCGTAGACGCACGTAGAGGAAAGAAACAAGCATATTTTGTAAAACAATCGGCAACAACTAAAATGAAAGAATTACCTTTAGAAGATCTAGGAAGAGGTCCGACATTATCAGTACATAGGACTTGCCAAGGACGAGTGACAGTAGCACGGGGAGACATAAAGCCAGGAGGTTTCTTTTGTTCGACTTTGTGTGCAGAGCAAATTTTACAACGACGGACGTATCGAGCAACAGCGGCTCTAAGTTTAGGCCAATAGTAACGCATGGAAATTTTAGAGACAGTTTTGTGGACACCAGGGTGACCTGAAGTAGGTAGATCATGATTTTCGTATAGAACCCTATTCCGTTGCTCGCTGGGAACTACTAACTTCCAATCGTCTTGAGGAGGTTGGAGCAAAGACTGTTTAGATTTTACATGTTTATATTAATTCGTTTTCCACATGCCAGTTACTGTATAGTTTAGGATTGGAATTAACACGAGTCCGTAGCTTAAGATACCAAGGATCCAAAATTGGCAGAGTAATAGAAGATTTAGGAAAGTCATCAATTAAGTCAATTTTAGGTACTGAGCGAGATAAGGCATCGGGAACGATGTTTTCTTTACCTTTACGATGTACGATGGTGAAGTTATATTGTTGAAGTCGTACAGACCAACGAGCTAAACGACCGTTGGGGCTTTGCAGATTTTTCAGTCAGATAAGCAAGTGGTGATCAGTGATCACAGTAAAGTGAGAACCCTCGATATAGGGACGAAATTTTTCAATTGCCCAGATAACACCAAGACATTCTTTTTCGGTGGCGCTATAGTTGCGTTCCGCCTTTGTCAGAGAACAGCTAATGTAGCTAATGACTTTTTCGTCATCACCCTGTTGTTGACTTCAGCACAGCACCCAGACCAAAATCAGAGGCATCAGTCTGTATAGTAAAGGGCAAAGAAAAATCAGGACAACTCATCACTGGAGCCGTTACCAAATGTTCTTTCAGCAGCTTAAACGCCTGCTGACATTCCGAAGACCAATCAAATTTAGAATTTTTCTTAGTCAAGGCAGTAATTGGAGCAGTAAATTTGGGATAAAGCGACGATACCACGAGCACATACCAACTATGCGTCGTACTTCAGTTACCGTAGTAGGAGGAGGAAGATTAAGAATGGCCGAAACTTTTTCTGGGTCGACATGGAGTCTATGACGATTTACTACGTATCCCAGATAACGGAGTTCCGGTCGGCATATAATGCATTTATCTCTGCGAAGAGTAAGACCTGCAGAATTTAAACGAAAAAGCGCTTTCTGTAGTACCACCAAATGTTGTTCGAAAGTAGGGGTAGCGATGATCACATCATCTAAGTATGCGAAACAGAAAGGTTCGAGATCAGCACCAAGCACACGATCTATAAGTCGCTGAAATGTCGCTGGAGAATTATGAAGACCAAATGGCATTTTCGTAAACTGGTATAAACCTCTACCAGGCACCGTAAATGCAGTAATCGCTTTAGAATTAGAAGAAATAGGTATTTGCCAATAAGCAGAGCGAATGTCCAAACTAGTTAAGAATTTCGCGTCTCTAAGACGGTCTAGAATCGTAGAAATATAAGGAAGGGGATAGGCATCTTTTTCTGTAACATCATTGACCTTTCTAAAATCGATGCAGAAACGATATGTGCCATCTTTCTTAGGCACCATAACAATAGGGCTAAACCAAGCGCTATTAGATGGTTCTACAACACCACTTTCCAGCATCTCATCCAGAGCTTGATTGACATGTCGCAGTACCGTAGGGGACATGGGATATTATCGTTGCTTGATAGGACTAGATGTAGTACGGATCTGATGTTCAATGAGATTAGTACAGCCCAAAGGTAAAGTATCATCTTTAGGAAACATCTGTTGGACTATACGAGACAATTCGGATTGTTGCATGATCGACAGATCGGAAAGAGCATTGATCTGACTGATCGAGACAGTAGAAGAAGAACCGAAAGTCTATTGACCCGTTCGAAAATCTGGGACAACGCCCATAGATTTCCAGAAGTCAATGCCTAAGATCAGAGACTGAGAAATAGAAGGAACGACTAGGACGTCAAGAAGAATAGTTTTATTTTCGACCGACATGGGTAAAGTAAGTGACCCGAGAATGTCACAAGCTTGGCCATTGGCTACCGTACAGCTGTGGATCTCCGTTTGGGACAAAGGCAAAGAAAGAGAATAGAGAATATCCCAACCAGGACCACCAATTATAGTACGAGAAGCGCCAGAATCAAGCAAACCCTTAAATTCGATGTCGAAAATAGTAACAGTAAGATAAGGTCTGTCGTCCTCACGAGAACTAGCTAAAATAAAATCCAGAACCGAGACAACTGTAGAAGGAATCGGGTCGGTTTCTCGGCTTAGCGACTCGATCGGTAGTTTAAATTCTTGTTACAACTCGTACAATTGGTACGGGTAACATTAGGTTTACCACAACCATAGCAATGAAGTATTTGAGGTTTAGTACAGGAAGGAGACTTGTGTCCTCGTTGGCCACAGTTCCAACAAGTAACGGAAGAATTAGAAATATTTTTAGGAGCATCACTTGCACCCGGTGTAAATGTTTTGGAAGTAGTAACACCAGAATGGAGAGGGACATAAGCAGAAGTAAGTTTGCTGCGGACCGCAGAACCTGTATACGCTAAGTCAGGCTCTAGGAGTTGAGAAAAGTTCAGAGCAGAAGGAGACTTGAAATTATCGGCTTGTATTTTGCGCTGTTCTAGTCTGCGACCTACACGCAAAAGTTTCGTAATAGTATTCAGATCAAGCAAAGCTAATTTGGTTTGGTAGAAAGGGGTAAGATTTGGTAAAATAATTTCGAGTTTCTGTGGTTCAGAGAGGGAGATTGTTAGACGAGCAAATAAATTTTCCATCGTAGCTAAATATACACCCATAGACTCTGAGGGACCCATAGTACGTTGCTTTATTTCCTCTAAAAGTTTTTCGTTGTAATTAACGGGTTGAAATTCTTACCTTAATAGTCGAATAACATCTTGCCAATTAGTTAGGGATTTTCTATGCGCTCTGAATAAAATTAAAGCTTTTCCCGAAAGTAAGTCTGATGCCGAAGAAAATAGTTGAGAAGCAGAAACGTTGCGTGCCGAGCATAATTCGTCCACGCGTAATAAAGACATACGGTCATCACCCGAGAATTTTAAGTCCCATTTAGACACCAGCTGTCCATAACCAGACGTAGCAATTGATTTAGAAATAGATATAGGTATAGGTAATTCATCAGAAGATTCAGCAGAAGTAAGATCATCCTCAGTATCAGTAGTAGTCGGATTAATAGTAGCCGTAGAAACAAGTGGTACCCTAGGTGAAGTGGAAGAACGTCTAAAGCGACGGAATAATCTTTCGCAATCACTGCGTAAATTACTAACACATAGCAACAACTTTCGCTGTATTACTGTTTCAGCGTCAGAAGTAACATTCATGCGTTGGATTCTCCCTTTGAGATGCATAGCAAGGCTAATAATACGTTTGCCGTCGGCAGTTGAAATATCACCATTAAAATCTTTACTCTTCGTAGTTAATTCAGTTAAACCTTCAGTCACGGCTTTATTATCAGTCTGAAAATCGATACCAGATTTAAGTGGACTTAGAGTTTCAGAAGATTCCATTTTCAAAATATTCCTAAAGGATTTACGAAGTTCGGATACAGGTACCTTTGCATCGAACCCACGAGAACCGACTTCATATTTGAGTTCAGCTTCATGTAAACGATCAACTTTTAATTTCCAATAGTCACCCATTTCTACGGAATCAACAAACCCCCAAATATTTAAAGACACAAAAACGAATTATTAGGCTTGTTCGATAGAGAAACTAAATTAACGAAATAACTAAATACTAAACAAAATCCAGTTCAAACGAGAAGAAAAAAAAATAATTTCGAGCCCCACGTTGGGCGCCAAATTTCTGTTACGTTACTTAGAGGCAGTCACGTTGGGCGCCAAATTTATGCTACGTTGGCTCGTAGCCCTGCGTAACCCAAAGAAAATCAAAGAAATGACCGGGCTCAATCGGAGATTAGGGGGTTGTGGAAAGCAAACCAACATATATGTACGCGGTTGTAAAAACTTAGTAACAATACCTGCACAAAACAAAAAAAAATCAGAATAGCAAACCTGCAATAAAAAAAAAATAGTCCTGCAAACCTGAAATAAAGAAAAAGCATAGCATGCTGATCGAGCATAGATTGTTCAGTACTTGGTAGAATGTAAAAAAAAAACTGTTTGGATAATCTATATAATATAACAACGGTAAAAGCAATACAAAAAAATCTTTAGTACAAAGTGAGGTAATATTGGGGAGTAGCAGAAACGTTTTCTCACACACCAATTAAACATAGATCAGACAAAATTTTAACAAAAGATAAATAGGTAAGCACAATTGATATGAGTCATCTAGTATTGTTGATTCTTCTTCTTTTTTTTTTATATAGCATGCAAGTCTATGGTAAAAGGTATCAGAACGACAAAGATATGGCAAAACAACGGATAGATATTTAAAGTAGTAACAAGTAGGAAATAGTTCAACTTACAAAAGGTCCTTCAGTAACGCTTCCTTGCAATTGAAGGGTGGGATTCACGATGTCCGGCACTAACGCAGCACTTCACCCTTGACTGTGGGGGTGTTGATAGAACCTATCACACGTTACCCTAATCACACCTACGTATTTCACTGGTGTTAGTAGCAGACATTATCACGCGACGGAACTATGTAGCATTGATAAATTTCTTGTTAATTCTATTTCCTGAGACAATAATTTCGAAATATTTTGTAGCACTAATTTAATTTCAACTGGGACCAAATGTATATTATTTTCATAAACATCCACAAAAAAACAGTGAGAAACTTCAACCAATACCTTTGTAAACCGGTAATCGGTTATATTTCGCAAATAACGAAATTTGCGCAAGCACTGATCTATTTTAGATACTTTAAGGTTGGAAATTCAGAAACTACAGTATCAATTGTATTTGGATAATCCAAAGTATGCACTACTCTGATAAAAAAGAAAAGGACCGCGAAACTAGATCGCACACACCGTTTAAATATCAAGAGACAAAGCACCAACAAAAAAAACCACAATGAGTAAAGCACGTGTATCACTAGAGTAAGTCCGTAAAAATGTTTCGTAGAACACGCGTGCAGGTCGAGTTTAACAAGTTCTACCACTTTTATTTCCAACAGAAACTCAACCGAAAAACAATTAGTAAGGCAGGCGTAAGCAATAAAACCGTCCGTCAAATGTCCTTAAAACACGTGCTTCGACCAAACACGTTCGCCTATAAACCATACTACCTCAATCGGAATTAGCACTACACTCTCTACAGTTAATATACAACTTTTATTTCACAAGAAAAACAACTAAAATCGTGTCGTGCTTGTTCATGAACAATTCGAAAATTCATCCCGCATTAATTCTCACTATTTTCAAAGCAAAAAGGAAAACAGTATTTTTACCGTAATTAATATATAGGAACAAAGAACAAACTACAACTGCTCATCTGTTTATATCAACTCGTTGCTATTACAACCTCTTATCGTTTATTATCTAGACTTGTATATCCACATAAGGAACAAAATTTATATGCACGGCAAGACAAGAACGATGCAATCCACTCATTATAATACGACGCATTCGCCCAAGGAGTTAATAAATATAAAATATAGAAATAGTAGTTACAGAAATGTATTTACGAATTGGGAAAAAGCGTAAAATGTTAAGCCATTAAAAATGCACGTTACAGAATGGTTAAAAAATGAACAGGACGCTAGGAAAGTACCTAGCCAAAGTTGTCTCTGAACATCAACAAAACTGAGACCAATATTTACATTTAAAATGCGTCGCCCACTTATACTCATTTAGGCTGGGAAATGCGCGCAAGTGCGGTTTCCGTGCCATAAATCATGGGGTAATTGTTCTTGGGTTCGTTAGAAACCACACACATGCGCTTTACGCGTAATAACTTAATTTGAAGATGAAAAAGAAATTTTCCCATACTGGATTCAAAGGCCCTTAATTCTAATTTTAAAATAAAATTTGATACAACCAAAAAGCGCAACATACAATACAATAGTTTTTTGTTCATTCTATCTCTTTATTTGAATACCTCGTCACTGCTTTTTATCTCGTAGTAGAACTCTTCTTGATCACCGCTATTATTTATTCAATATTTCTTTATAAATACAGCTTACAAATTTTCTAATGAACATGCAGTTAAATTACACAAATTGTTTTACGATAACACACACCTATGTGAGTCCTAGTAATTATATCGTTCTTTTTATTATAATTCCTTCAACATTTAAACTAATTTACCAATTTTGCCCTAAAAACACCTTTTTAACTCTACACTCTCATAATTAAACAAAAGCAAGCCTTTTTTGTTATTATTATTCTTTTATCAGCAACTACTTCCTAGTCTCTATACAGACCCTATTTTTAAATATAAATATGTACATCTATATCCCTTTTCTTGTTCTACTCTATTAAATCCGTATAAAAACATTTAAACTAATTTACCAATTTTGCCCTAAAAACACCTTTTTAACTCTACACTCTCATAATTAAACAAAAGCAAGCCTTTTTTGTTATTATTATTCTTTTATCAGCAACTACTTCCTAGTCTCTATACAGACCCTATTTTTAAATATAAATATGTACATCTATATCCCTTTTCTTGTTCTACTCTATTAAATCCGTATAAAACCTAAAACAAAATCCCCATTTTACACTTAATCCCTTAAACTTCATCTAATCCAGTTTAAATCTAAATTGGTTATTCGACTCCAGTCCCATCCAGAAAAGATTACCTGGACTACACTAAATCTTCTTAAGTTGCCATATGCAAATTGTCTGGGTAACAGTTGACATCTCTTCATATTAGGCGAACAGTGTGCTTGCTCGCCACCTTTCCTTGAAGAAGTTAGTCCAGGGTTGTAGGCTTCTCTCTGCCGTACTCCTTTTCCAACTTTAGCCCAGGTTCAGTACGATACTGTTTGCTCAATATGTATGTTAAATCTATGTTAAATTGCTGGTAACTTAATTTTGGAATTGTCATATTGTATTAAAAGTAATATGACTTCATACTATAGTTTTATTTCAAACCTTCCCACCTCAGCGCCACCTTTCAGTGTATATTTGTATTAGTCACAGAACGTAGGGATCATAACCCACTACTGGAAGTCTACTAGATCACGGAGACAGGTATTGTTACGAGAGAGCGATTGCATGCCTTCAGGCAGGTTGCACTACAAACTATTCAGTAGAAAGACAGCAGTTATAAAAATTTAGACATTAATCGAAAATATACCAATTTATCAAGTGTAAATTGCAATCAGTACAATATGTTTAGAGTGCCTAAAAACAAATCCTCTTGGCTAAATGTTCAAGCGGCTTCAACTACTTTACTGTGAAGATTACGTGCAACCGACACGAGCGTCTACATATTGTTCAAGCTCCGGCGTTGCTCCTACGTTTATGCTGTAAATATTAAGAACATAATCCGCCCTCTAAATAAGCATCTTCATCATAAAAAAGAATACTATCATCATACATGATTTTCCCATAAATACGTGCAAATGTTTATAGCGTTGATAATCAACGGTTATAAGCTAAATTGACGGTCAGTCTTAATTTTACAAAAATTGCAACATTGGAGCTTGAACAATGTGTAGACCCTCGTCATTCGACAGTTCAAGCACGCCTGAAATAAAGAATATTTCATAATTTATATTATAAATCACCTGGCTGTAGTGCTTAGCGTTTGGTAATTGAAATACGTTTCGAAAATGCGTCACCCAGTACTGAAATATTAGTATATGTTTTCGTACACGATTTTTTTTGACGAGACATAGTAACATAAAAAGGATGAGTATGGAGTTACACATCAGCTCTTAAATTACTTTATAGTGATGTCGAATAATCACATATTTCAAACAAATAGACGTTCATAACTATGAAATTGCACATGTCATTGCAAGACTCTTTGTTATGCTGAATAATGACAGTTGGTATGCGATCGCAAATGTGTTTGTAATGTACGTTTATGTGATATGAAATAATTACACAAATTGAATACAAGTGGACGCTCGTATATGTATTCGTAAAACAATTGCATTCGAATGAACGTGCGTTAGTATGCGCGCGCATATGCCTGTGTAAATTACCTTTGTGTATGTGTGAGTTTTGTCGTGCCGGTGTGCTATAGGGGTGTTTGTATTTTTATGTATGTATGTGCGTGTGCTTATGTCTGTGCTGAGGTCCTTGGGACTGTTTCCCACTCCCGGTTTCCAACCGTCGGCAGATGGAAATCAGAAATGGAGAAGTACGCATTCCTGTAATGTCCTGGCCGTTGGCAGCCGGAAAATAGGAAGGCCACGTACAGTCTCTGTTGTGTGTGTGTACTTGTGCGTAAACGTGTGCGTGTATGTGTGCATATTGTTGTGCTGGTGTGTTATAATTATGTTGCCAGAACATTTCCTCAGTAGTAATCTCTAGTTGCGCTACAACATTGGAAATATAAACATTACGTCACTAAAGCTAGTGTTAGATTTCTTAAAGCAATTACGAATATGGTTTATATTTTCTTCTGTTTATTTTAGTTAGTTGTATTTTTGGGTTAGATGGTTAGTATTGAATCCATATTCTACTAATGTTAGTATTCTCATGCTAATAGGTGTTCTGGGGGATACTTGTGTTTGAGGTACGTTTGCCGCATTTTTGCCGTTTTCACTGATATCACTCCCGGTCGTCTTCAGGAGACACGTGGTTCCTGGTATGTTCTTGGGAGAATACCGTTTGTTTGTTGTCGGTTCCATGTGTGTTACGTCAAACTTCTGTGTTTCGTGTGTTCTGTGTTTGTGGTATTTGTGATGTGTGAAGTTTATATGGTGTTTGTGCGTGTCCTGTCAGGGTCCGTTTGTGTACCTTTGGTGTAGTATAGTGGTAGTTTGGTGAGTAATTCTGTTTATGTAAGGAAATATGTTTTCATTCCAGAGCATGTCCGAGAGGGGTATGTCCTGTCCATTCCTAGGTCCTGTTGCAGTTCAGTGCAGTGGAACACCAAATGTTCCGGTGTCCCTACCTCACCACACGTGCAGTTGTTGTTGTCTTGGAAGTCGAAGCGGTTTTTGTAGGTTAGATAAAGACCCATGCCCCATGAGAAAATGAATGAGTCTTTGTGAGGGGACCAAGTGGTGACAGTTTAGCCTGTACCGGATGTTTAGGACTAGTGCGTATACCCTCCTCCCATTTGTGCTCTGGTTCCATATATCTTGCCACTCGGTTAGTATTGTGTCCTGAGTGTCCTTTTTTTTATCAGAATTTCTGATGCTAGTTTTAGAATTTCCCGGACTTTTCTGGTTCGTTGTCTTTTAACCAGTATATCGCTGCTCTCTCCTGATATATAGATCAAGAGGGAGGACTCCTAATATCACATAGAGGGCGTCGTGTGATACGGTCCAGTATGCTCCAGTAAGTCTTATTAGTGCCCCCCCTTTGGGCACTGTTGACTTTTTGTTTGGGTTTTACTAGATGTAATCTGGTTGCCCAGGCGCTCGCCCCATGGCTTATTATTGCTGCAAGTACGCTGGATAAGTATAATCTTACACAGTTTAGGGGGATATTGTACGTTCGTTGTGCAAGGGTTGCTATGCATTATAGCTTTACTGGCACCTGCAGTCACTGTGGCAATCTATTCTTCGTAGTTCAGTTTTTCATCAAGGGTTAGCCCCAGGTATTTGGACTCCCGTGTTCTTCGTATTCTGTCTCTGTTCAGTTTAATGATAGGGTCTCTTTCTAAGGGAACCTTTAACTATCATATAAGTTGTTTTGTCATGTGCTATCGTCATCTTATTTGCGTTGCACCATTCTAGAGCTTTCTTCAATGCGGTGTTTGCATTGTGCTGTAGTTCTTTTCTGGAACCTCCTTCCACCACTAACAGGATGTCGTCCGCATAAGCTACTACGGACCTCAACTCATTTGCGGTTTCCAGCTGCTCCAAAAGCTCTTCAGTCGCAATGTCCCAAAACATTGGACCGCGGACTGGTGATTGGTTTTGTGATGCTTTCAGTACCAGACAGTGTTACAAATCTATCTTGGCAATAACTACGGAAGGTATGATGTAGTTGTTTTGGACATTGAATTTCGATTAGCCTATGGAACAGTGTTGGCCACCATAAACTGTTGTAGGCTCCTTCTATGTCTATCATGATTAGGGCCACGCATTTTTTATTTGAAGTTTACGGCGTCTTCGGTTGATTGTCCTTGTCTAAATCAGTACTGCGCCGGGTGCAAGCCTTTCGTCTTCCGATGTTCTTACATTTTCGTGCACAGTAGGCGCTCGAAAGTTTCTCCGAGTGAGTCTAGAAGGCACATGGGGCGGTACGAATCCAGATTTTTCGGGTCCTTTTCTCGGTTTTTAGAGAGTGTGATTACGTGTGCTTGCTTCCAGCAGTTTGGAAACTTTGTTTATCTTAGATATTCGTTGTACAGTTTAATAAGTTTCGGTGTGAGTTTGGCGTCTAGCGTCTTTGTGATTTTTACCTGGATCCCGCCTGGTCCAGGAGCTTCTTTGTTTTTATTTGATCGAATGGCGTGTCTATTCTCGTCCTCAGTGAAAGGTGTTATGACGTCCAGTGTTCTATTCCATGGTGTATTCCCATTCCCGTTTTGTTCGGTGATTGTTTGTCGTTTGCGTATTTGTTCTTGTGTGTCCTCCTCCCAGTCGTCATCAGGGAGGAGTGTATGTAGTAGTAATGTCGCGGTTTCAATCCAGTACTTGGTTGCTGTTCCGTCGGGTTTCGTTAAAGTCGAGTATGTTGTCGGTAGTGCAATTTTTCATGTTACTATCTTGCATGGTACCCCCAGCATTCGTTTGCAAATGTCGTTCGACGTAAGTGTCCCAGGATTTTCGTTGCATGTTGTATAGTTATTGTTCGTATGTCGCCTTGCGTTGTCTGTAGTTGGTCCGCTGGAAGGCCCTTACTACCGGCGTTAGGGCGGCCTTATAGCGTCTCCTTGCCTTGCGAGCTATGCTTTTCAGTAGCTGAACCACTGTGGCCCATTTTAGCGGTTTTTGTGGCGCAGTTTGTCTTACTTTTTTAATGTTTGTTTCATAGTGTCATTAATTTTTCTTGTTGGGGCTTGGGCATAAACGTGTACGTTGTTGTTACGTTACATATCAGGAGACGAATTGAAGTTGTCCAGTAGTCTTTGCCAGTTGGCATTTTGTATGTTGTATTTTAGTCTTTTTTGCCCGTTTCCGCATGTAATGGTATGTTATCCTTATTTATGTCAAAAGTTATGAGGTTGTGAAAGTTTTTTGTTAAATTGTCATGTACCTTCCAGTTTTGTATGTGGGGGTGCGCTAGTCCGTTTGCTATTGTGACGTCAATGTTACTTTCTGCTCCTGTGGGTGGGTGGATTGAAGGGACAGTTCATCACTTCAAGCTGTAGCTCGTTGATCATGTCCTCTACCCTTTCCCCACGCGCATCAGTGTTGCTACAGTGCCACATCGGGGATTTTACGTTTACATCTGTCATAAAAAGTGCGGGTTGGTTTGTGTATGTACGTGCAATGTTTTTAATGTTGGCGATGTATGGATCGGAGTCCAACCGAAATTGGAAGTATATGTTGGTCAGTATCCACTTGTGTATATTTTGTCCGCATATATCTAAGCAGACGTTGTGCTCGTTCGTAATCTTTGTATTGTGGTTGCTTGTATGTTAGGGTTGAATATTATGATAGCTCTCATGGGTCTGTCTCTTTTACATATCTGTCGTTGGCATTTCCGGCATTTTCCGGTTTTTGCTGTATGGTTCTTGTATGAAGACTATATCTAGTCGTTGTGTTTCGGCCAGGTGTCTGATTTCTTCCGTTACGGTGGTGCTATGCATGACGTTTAGCTGTCCAATTCTATGATGTATAATTACACAAATTGCATTCGAGTGGACGTTCGTTAGTATGCGATTGTACATGTTGTTGTAAACGACTTTTTCGTGATGCCGAATAATTACACAAATTGCATGCAAATGGACGTTCGTTAGTATGCGACCACATATGTGTTTGTAAATTATTTTTCCTTGATGTGGTATAATAACACATATTGCATTCGAATGGACGTTCGTTAGTATGCGATCGCATATGTTGTTGTAAAATATTCTTTTGTAATGCCGAATAATTACACAAATTGCATGCAAATGGACGTTCGTTAGAATGTGACCGCACATGTCTTAGTAAATTCCTTTTTGTTGATGTAGAGTAATTACACAAATTGCATGCGAATGGACGTTCGTTGGTATGCGACCACAAATGGTTTTGTAGAGCATTTTTTTCTGATGCGCTATAATTACACAAATTGCATCTAAATGGACGTTCGTTAAAATGTGACCGGACATGTCTTTGTAAATTACTTCTTTTTGATGTAGAATAATTACACAAATTGCATTCGAATGGACGTTCGTTAATATGAGATCGCATATGCTGTTGTAAAGTATCCTTTTGTAATGCCGAATAACTACACAAATTGCATGCAAATGAACGTTCGTTAAAATGCGACCGCATATGTCTTTGTAAACTACTTTTTCGTGATGTGGTATAATTACACAAATTGCACTCGAATGGACGTTCGTTAGTATGTGATCGCATATGTTGTAGTAAACTACATTTTTGTGACGCGGAATAATTACACAAATTGCATTCGAATGGACGCTGGTTAGTATGCGACCACAAATGTGTTTGTAAATTAGTTTTCCGTGTTGTGGTATAATTACACAAATTGCATTGGAATGGACGTTCGTTAGTATGCGATCGCATGTGTGTTTGTAAATTACTTTTGTGTGATGTGGTATAATTACACAAATCGCATTCGAATGGACGTTCTTTAGTATGCGATCGCATATGTAGTTGTAAGGTATTTTTTTCTGTTGCGGTATAATTACACAAATTGCATGCAAATGGACGTTCGTTTAAATGTGACCGCACATGTCTTTGTAAGTAACTTTTCTGTGATGTGGTATAATTACACAAATTGCAGTCGAATGGACGTTCGTTAATATGCGATTGCATATGTGATTGTAAATTACTTTTCCGTAATGTGGTATAATTACACAAATTGCATTCGAATGGACGCTCGTTAGTATGCGACCACATATGTGATTGTAAATTACTTTTCCGTGATGTGGTATATTTACACAAATTGCATTCGAATGGACGTTCGTTGGTGTGCGATCGCATATGTTGTTGTAAAGTACACTTTTGTGACGCGGAATAATGACACAAATTGCATTCGAATAGACGTTCCTTAAAATGCCATCGGATATGTTGTTGTAAATTACTTTTTCGTGATGCCGAATAATTACACAAATTGCAAGAAAATGGACGTTCGTTCGTATGTGACCGTAAATGTTTTTGTAGAGTATTTTTTTCTGATGCCGTATAATGACACAAATTGCATGCAAATGGACGTTCGTTGGAATGCGACCGCATATGTCTTTGTAAATGACTTTTTTGTGATGTGGTATAATTACACAAATTGCATGCTAATGGACGTTCGTTAGTATGCGATCTCATATGATGTTGTAAAGTAGATTTTTGTGAGGCGGAATAATTACACAAATTGCATTCAAATGGACGTTCGTTAATATGCGACCGCAAATGTTTTTGTAAAGTATCTTTTTGTGACGCGGAATAATTACATAAATTGCACGCAAATGGACGTTCGTTAGTGTGCGAACGCATATGTTTTTGTAAGTTACCTTTTTTTGACGCGGAATAATTACACACATTGCATTCGAATGGACGTTCGTTAATATGCGACCACAAATGTTTTTGTAAAGTATATTTTTGTGACGCGGTATAATTACACAAATAGCATGCAAATGGACGTTCGTTAGAATGCAACCGCATATGTCTTTGTAAACTACTTTTATATGATGTGCAGTAATTGCACACGTTGCATACAAATGGACGTTCGTTGGTATGCGACCGCATATGTCTTTGTAAGGTACTTTGGTCTGACACGGAATAATTACATAAATTGCATGCAAATGGGCGTTCGTTAGTATGCGAACGCATATGTCTTTGTAATTTACATTTATATGATGCGGAAAAATTACAGAAATTGCATGTAAATTGTCGTTTGTTAGTATGTGAAAACATTACCACTTTTGATGCACTTTTATATAATGCAGATGGCTTACGTAAATTAGGTGACCCCAAACGTTCGTTAGTTTGTGACCAAGTTATGGGTTTGTGAATTACTTTCTTGTGGTATGCAAAACACTCGAATGGATAGTCTGAGTCGGAGACGGTACACGTCTTAATATGTCAATTATTAACGCTACACAATAATCACTAAACTGCCTGTCTAAACAAAGAGCAAATTCCAATAATCTATTAGTTTTGCTTGAGTTGGTTGCATGTGCACAAAGACAGTTTCCTTTAATAATACAAACCTATGTTAAACAGAACGAATCTTAGGGGAACTTTTTGCTCCAAACGTGTCGTTATAAGAGGGTGCTGAAAGAATTAAAAAGAACGTTAATTTTAGTGTACACCGGGACGGGTTGTAATATAGGTTACCTTGATACACTGCGCATGGCTGCAAACCTACTTTCTTATTAAGTGCAGAAGGAAGTCCAAGCATATACCTCTTCGCTCTTCTAGTATCGTGGAATTTATACTGGTGGTTGAGGTTGTACCGCTATGTGTTATGCTATCAATAAATTAGAAGTGAAAAGCACGCTTTACATAAAAATTTCGTAAATAGTAATTCTCAAGTAATCAGGATATTTCAATTTTATTGCTTTAAAGAATAAAACAATTCAGATAGGAAAGTAGAAATTTAACTTTTAACTGCGTTTAATGGTAAGAATGAAAAGTTGGTGATATTAATCCATGCCACTCGTATGTCGTCGTGTAGTTGCCATAATACTTTTCACCGTTGCACTCGTGTGCGTAAAATAAAGGTTCTATAATTATTTTCAAAACTATTAGATGCCACTGCTGGAAATTAGCGCAAGCGCAAAAACCGGCATCATTACAATATATTCTAGCATAATTACAATACATACAAATCAAACAAAAAAAATCTACGGCATATAACTATTCCGCTATTGTGTTTTATATGGATATAGTTATTGCTTTTCCATGCCATGTCCTATATTTAAAAAGAAATTTGAAAATAACGTGTAGAATGGTTATTTAGATTTAAACCGGCGGAAGCGTTCATAAACAATACCTTATTGTATACGACGATCTGAATAGCGTTACTATAACGACACCGGCCACCGTGCATGAAGTACAAGGTTCGGTACTCTGATAAATCTATTTTTTTTAACATTTCAATTCAAAACAATCCACGGGTCTTTGATTTTACTATTACAACTTTTTCTTAAGAGCTCATAACAGCAGGTTACCAACCATCTGCTGTAGAAGCGCGGGTTGGAATGAGGTAGCATAAGGCGGGACCAAATGTCAAAATGCAGATATTCGTTAGAAAAGGATATGAAGTTTAGTACTCGGTCTACTTGATTTATGAAGTACCAGTGAGCACATAGAGACGGCAGTGCTGTGGAATTTATTAGTTCAGTTATGAACCTCACAGATATTTTAATTATACATATTCTCTAACATTTATAACCAGTGAGAACCTTTGAAATTCCGATATCTAATGTTAAAAAAAATTATTAGGGAACAAGAAATTACAAGAATTAACATTTCTACATTTGCATCGCACAGTTATTTTAAAATTTCTAAAATGCAATTGACAAAGTTGTTACATTAATTCTTTGGCCAATAAATGGAAAAAACTGAATAATGCTTCAAACGTATGTCTAATAAAAAATGATAAGGTAAAGTGCCAAGTGGGTTTTGATTACGGTTTGTGAAAAGTTACAACTGTTGGTTTCTTTTCTTATAACACCTTCGTTTCCTTTATCGTTTTCTAACGTCAAAATAATAAACAAAGTGACCGCAACGGTCAAATATGGTTTATTTCAGTGAATTTTTTAAAATTAAAAATAGATATAAATATAAAATACAAGTTTTCAATATATTTACAATGCTATTACATATTTGAAATTGTACTGGATCGGACACAGTAAACATTTCTCTAGTAGAATAAAAATGTATGTCTTGCATTTTTAAATAGTCTAAAGTTTGTTTTGCTTTTATTTATTTACGTTTTACGCGCAGCTTGTTAAATTTTTGTTCCATCACAATTGCGTATGGGAGTATGAATTGTGAATTTGTAGCATGATAAACAAAATACATACTTATACATTTTATGTGTATTAGAGAAGTTTGAGGGTAAAATAACAACTAAACTTGGTTTGTAAATTCTAATTAACCGTAAGAATTTTTATCACATTATTCCTTATTACTATACAAGCCTAAATTTATTCCAAAACATTAATTGAACTTGGACATAAAAATTAAACAATTTTGTGTTTATTTTTATTTACAAGTTTTACACTACACTCATTCTTTCACCATATTACAGTCAGTTTTCCATCAACTACATGGTATACTAATTCAAATTTTTTTTTTAAAATATAGAACACTATTGCAATGCAGTCTTTCATTATCATTTACCCCAAAACTGGAGGAATACCAGTTACCTACTTGACTAAACGGGAGCCCAAAATCCAAGGTTAAGAATAACAGTTCATTCCTATCATTGCGAGGCGCTATATAATATCGTTAATGATAATTATAAATAGATTTGCTAGCAATTACGACTATAATTCCCTCGGGTAATTCCCTCGACCAATTCCCTCGGCTAATTCCTTCAGCTAATTCCCTTGGCTAATTTTCTCGGTTAATTGTTCTCAAAAGTAACTAACTTAATTGACCTAACAGTCTTAACAGTTTTAACTGGCTAAATTAGCTTAACTAGCTTGACTAGCTCAACTGTTCTAACTGACATAACTGACCTAACTAACCCAACTTAACTAACTAACCTTAACTTATCCTAGCTAGTGCTAACTGGTCCTAACGCGTCCCAACTGGGCCTAGATGGTCCTAGCTGAAACTGATTGACCCGGATTGGTTTTAACATATACTAAATGACGCTGGCTGACTCTAAGCATTTCTAACCGGCAATGAACGCCCCTAAGACACCCCGGGTTGCACTAAGTAGTCCTAAGTGGCTCTAAGCAAGCCTAAGTGGGCATAAGTGGGCCGAAGTAGCCCTCAGTAGCGTTAGGCGACTCTAAGTAGCCCTAATCGTTTTAGGAGACCATAAGTGACACTAGAAGACCTTAACTGGTCCGGTTGATTGGATATCCCGGCTAACTTGGATAGCTTGGATAACTTGAATAACTTAACTAATTTGACACTGCAAACTTAGCTTTTCAATTTATCTTTTGTTTTAATGAGGTCTACTGTGGCGAAGTGATCTTGATCCGATCGACTCCTAAAAGTAATTTCGACAAAGTCTACTAGGTCTGAACAACTCTCAGAAGTGGTTTCAACAGAGTCTACTATTGACCTAACTAATCCAACTAAACTAACTGACCTAACTGGCCTTACTGCTTAACTGGCCTAACTGGCCTGGCTGGACTAACTGGTTTATCTTATTTAACCCTAACCTAATCACCTAACTATCATTACTAACCAAACTAAGCTATCTAATAGATATCAAGCTATACTATCTAAACAAACACCACTAACGTAGCTAACTTAACTAACCTAACTAACGTAACTCCTGTAACTAACCTAACTACTCTACAAAAATTAAAAATCTAATTAAACTAACCAACGTTACTATACAAACTAGTCTAATTAAACCCATTCATTATTTTGTTTTCGACCTCACTTAAGGTCGGTTTGACGCAGTTCTAACTTCTTTTCTATTCTGTGCTAATATAAAAAGCTCTACATACCCTTCACAACCTAAATTTCTAATAATTTGACTAATATAGTTTGGTCTAGGTCTTCCTATATCCTTCTATCTTTTTCCTATCCACCTGGCTCTACATAGATATTAACAACCTGATGGTTGTTAAAGAACTCTACCTTGTTTACGTGATTACCATTTATACGGAAATGAAATATAACCTGGTTATCCGCTTCAAAAAAGGAAAAGTGTTAAATTATATTGTAGCGGCTACTACTACCGCGTTTCCTTAATTTAAAACAAGTAATAATAATGGTCTTTATTACTCACTGTTCACAAGTCTAATTAACAGTATATGCCTTATTTATAGATGTTTTCAGTCCACTTAACAATGAAGCACTATTACACTAATGAATTTACAAGCACTAATATCTTCTTAAACTAACTTCTTTACCATAGGTTCATTAACAACACTAACACAACTATTTGTTTATACACTTCTATTTATTTATGTATACTACAAGCTGCATGTACATTAGACACAGCATATCACGTTTATATATACTTCTAAAGCTCAAAACTACTATTACTTTACACGATATAATTTATATTAGACATTTAAGAATAGACTGACTCTTGCATTTCTTAGCGGTCTTATATATACTCAAATTTAAATATATGACTCATTATCTAGTATGTTCCAGAACAATTCTGGAACCGTAGAGAATAAACAGTGCTTGCGGCGTTTTGTGTGTAATTGATTGCTAGAAGAATTCTCGTATCCTGAAAACTATGCAGAGTCTACAGCGCTTGTGTGTTTGATGGGTTGCCTAGTAGTAGCTCGCAACAATATGTTATGGTAAGGCATAAACAACGAATCGCTGCCAACATGTCAGACCGCTACCTAATTGTGAGTTATGTCATGGTGACGTTTATTAAATTACATGTTATGGTAAGGTTTAAGCAACGAAATACTACCAACATGCCAGACCGCTAACTAATTGTGAGTTATGTCATGGTGACATTTAGTTAACTGATTTTTTTTTTGTTTTGTTTTCGAACTTACTTAAAGTCGGTTTGACGCAGCTCTAAATTCTTTTCTATTCTGCTAATTAAACAAACTAAACTAATAATCCTAACTATCCTATCTAACCTAACTAAACTAACTAATCGAAACAAAAATCACTAGCCTAGTTAGCCTAACTAACCTAACTAACGTAACTACTGTAACTTCGCGCTCAGCCTTCGACCTGATTGGACGTTATTAGCGTGTGCTCCGCGAATTAGCAAATAAATAGTATCATACGGTTAATTGTATATAAATTTCGCATTAAGTATTGTCGTTGGTTATGAACAGTTAGTGTAGTACCCTTTCGTTAAATACCCGCACATAAAAATGAGCAAAACTCGTGCGATAAGTTAATGGCAGATGGAAAATACCTTATAAGCAGTGTTTGCGAAAATGCGTTATGCATTGCTTGCTCTGGAATGGCAGAACATACGTTTGCAAAATTTTCAACTGCAAAAAGAGCTATATGGCGTTGCAAAAATTGGAGAGGGGATGAAGGAAGCCTGAAGGTTCCAAGCGAAACAACAACATACGAAGCCGATGAGGTAAAGAAAATGTTTTATTCAATATCGAGGCAACTTGCAGAATACAAAAAAGCATTAGATAGTAAAAGTGATGATTATAAAGGTTTGGCTAACTTATACGAAGATCTAAAAGAAGAAGTGATTTCCTTGAGGCAAGACAATGCCGAGTTAAAAGCGAAACTTTTCAAAGTACTCGAGGTAAACAAGCAAAATGACAATAAAATTATAGATCTAGAAATATGCTTAAATGTGTTAGAACAACAAGACAGATGTCTCAATTTTGAAATTCATGGTCTGGAACCGATTCCGGGGAAAGCGGATGAAAATTATAAAAAGTTAAGATTATCAGTAATTAAATTAGTGGACACACTAAATGTCGAAGTTGTAGGGTCAGATATACAAGTCGCTCACAGATTACCAAGAAAGCGTCCAGACGCTATTCCATCGGTAATTGTACGCTGCTCGTCCCAGAAAATTCGAAATAAACTATTGGCTAAAAGAAAGACTATTATTACGAATAATGAAATTTTGAATAATAGAAGCGATAGAAGGTTAATATTGTTGGAAAACCTAACTAACACCATACTATAAGCGGTTGTTGTGGTTAGCGAAGTTGCGAGCTGGTGATAAAGGTTGGAAGTTTGTATGGTTCAATTTTAGAAAATTATTGGCAAAAAAAAGCTACTGACAATCCAGGCGTTCTCAGAATTAATACTGAAAACGATTTAGAAAAGATTGTTTAATAAACAGATAGTGTAGTGGATTTAGTAAGTATAGTTTAATAAGTTAGAATCAAGTTTTAGTTAGACTAGTTCAAGGATAAACATTTGTAAAATGTTAAAATTCAATTCGAATAACGACAGGTTTTACCAAAACAATACAATTCGTTTTCAATCTTTTATTAGTATATTAGATTGGAATAAGGAAAAGAAGCACGTCTAAGTAATAATGACAATAGTTGCACTGATTTATCGCTAGTATCATTGAATATTAATGGCATAAAATCCCACTTTGATGAATTCAAAACATATGACTCACAGTCTACACTTAACATTATTGTATTAATTGAAGTAAAAGTTAAGGCAAATGAGCTATCAGCGTTTAATATCTTAGGTTATAAAATGTTCTATAAGTTACGTACACGTAAGTAGACCATTATTAAGAATCCCATTGCCTCATTTCCTCCAGAATCCCTCATTTCCTCCCACATCTGGACCAAATAGTTTTCTTCGACTATCCATTTTTTCATCTTTCGAGATTAACCTATCTTGTTTGGTATCAATTAATATTAGAATTTTCTCAGCTACCCGAATTTCTAGGAATTTTTCAGATAGCGCCACCCCCCAGGGAGCTACCCCAATTTTAAGATTTTTTTACCGCTAACATTCTGAACCAGAATAGTTTTCTTTAACTAGCCATTTTTTCATCTTTCGAGCTAAATGTACCTTGTTTGGTATCAATTAATATTAGAATTTTCTCAGCTACTCGAATTTCTACGTTGTTAGGTTAGGGTGAAATTGCTCCATAGGGTGAAATTGCCTTCAATTTAGATCGGAGGCAATTTCACTCTATGGGGTAATTTCACCCTATGGGGCAATTTTACCCTCTGGGGCAATTTTACCCTATGGGGCAATTTCACCCTAACCTAACATCCTACATATATCCGGACATATGTCGGTGCGCATCCCTGCCGACCTAGGTCGGATAACAAAACAGTTCCTATACCAGAGAATGTAAGCGATATGGTGGTGTCCGACATATTTGACTATCTTCGGCAATATACGCCCCCCACTCTGTAGGATACATAAGAGAACAATTTCTTTTTCGTATTCAATTTAGTATTCGACAGTAGCTAGAACGGTAAACATGAGCGTCTCCAAGGTGATTAACGTTTCTCAACTTCTTGGGAATAAAGTGAAACCAACAAATGAGCGATTTGGATTATGGCTGTTGGCAGAAAATATGTGCAACAATAATCTGGTGACAGATATTGGTAATATTTGTTATGTCGAAGGCGAACAGACTGGCGGACTACACACACCAATTATAGAACCATTTTGTGACAATATAATGTTGGTTAAAATTTGCGACCTTTTTGACGCCGAACAAACATCTGCAAACAAAAGGATGTTTATCCTAAAAAAAGAAATTTGTGGTGCATTTAACAGCTATCTACGAAGAAAGTTCGACCGATCGGTTTCCGCTAGGCATAGTGTTAAAGCTAAGCTTCCGGTTTCTCTGGAAAGCACTAACAAGATGGGCCAGAGAGTAAAAGAAATTATCGGAAAAGAAGACCTCGAATGCATTAATAAAAAATTCCATAATCCTATATGTGTTCCATACAAAGTGGAACGAGCAGATGTTAAGTTGAAAACTTTATTGGAGGAACTACCAGATATATTAGACGAACTCGAAAAAGATTATTTCTATCTTTTTGACATGGATGTAACCCAAGATTTTGCTGGCATATTTAGCAAGATGGAGATGTGTAATTATTTAACTACAAAGCATAACTTTTGCTATAAGGGAGAATACGAAGAAAAGTGTAATATTATAGTTGACAACGATTAAACTGCGGGAATTGATTGTTTAACATGGCTTACAACCAATGCAGGAATTAAGATTTACAACAAATTTGTGTGTCAGATAACAAGTCCTGGTGTTAATAAACAACTTGGCAATCATATAGTACATTTTTTACGTTGCCCAGATGTACGTTTAAGGTAAACTTTTGCGTCTACTTTAGCCAAAGAACATGGTATTACGCGATTGGAAGCGACAATATACAACTGTACAATTGGAACCTGTGTCAGTGCGGAACAGGTGTATAAACCCTTAAAAGACTGTTTAACCTTATTGGAAGATAAAAAGTTATACTTCCTAAAAGCGCCAATGTACTCGGTACCACTTGCCAAAATGTGAAGTAAGCTATCGGACAAGCTACAAAATAGCTGCTGTTTAGTGTATAATAACCTGCTACAGTACGTGTATTGGGGGAATGGCAATACAACGAAATTGACGGGCTTGCAAATTAAGTTGTCCGAAAAACCAAAGGAAAGAGAAAAATTGATAAAGTATGTGCTTTCGGCTTTTAGTTTTAACTATTTACCTGTAAATTATTTGGAGATAGTAGAGGAGGAGGATAGCCAAGATAAAATAAAAATCTTGCACAAGTGCTACATTAAAGCAGGTAGTACATATTTTACACAATCTGCAACACCATATTCCACAATTCCAAAAGAAATAGTTATTTCGGAATTGGGGTTGATAGATACGCCTAACATTCGTCCAGAGGTTGTACGACAACGCGTAAATATTGGTAGTAAACTCTATCCGTTTACGCTAAAGGAAATTGTCCCATTATGCATGCCATACGCTGTAAGTGGAAGAAAAAGACAACTGGAATTAGAGGAAATGGATGCAAAAAAGCGAAAGTTGGACTACATGAAAAACACGGCTACAATACGCGAACAATACAAAGATGTGTTAGACAAAGAACATCTTATTAGAGAAAATGAGGAAGAATTAAAAGATTATTTTATGTGCCGATGGGTTGACTTAGATACATCTGGTTTCTAAAAGTTGTATGCATTTGTGGTTAGTAAAAAAGACTCTTTTAGTTATGTAGGCGTTCTTGCGAGAAAGGATGGTACTAAATCCGTATATTTTTTAAAAGGTTATTCTAAAAACGTATTTATCGAAATGGCAGATAACATAGACGACCTAAGGAATGCGGGTTTCGTAACCTTTGCGTACACCACACGCAAAGGGGGTCCGTTAAACATTGTATATTTGCCTAGTAAAGAACCTTTCGGATCATTTAAAACCGTGGGTCTTACAACCATATATATTCCCAAAAGTGGTGGACATGCAACTATGCAACAGTGAGTGGGAGAATAAGGATTTCCTCCAATACCGACAAGAAGAAGTCGATCAAGCTAATAAGATACGTATGCAAGATATAGCAGGAGAGCCGCGATTAAAAGATTGTCACAAGCTGCAAGAATTACACAAAGGAATGGATCTGGTTGTCGGTGGAATCAAAGACTTTATATATAGAGGCAAACTTCGGCACATTTTGCAATTCGAAAACCTAGACGGTCTTTATGTATCAAACTATTGGCTAGAAAAGGAGATAGAGGACTTGGGTGTCGATTTAAATTTTAAGCCTGCGAATAAAATTAGATAAAATTAAAACCACTCCAAATAAACATAAAGAAAGGACTGTCTTCTGTGTATAACTTTGTATTAAAATTAAGTTTAAATGACTCCATGCTTGGTATTAAATATTTATAAATTTTGTTATGTATGTCGGAATAACATCTTAGAATGGTATTACATTGCTCTTTATTTACAAAAGGTTGTGACGTTATCACAAAATAGCAGTCGCACAGACAGGGGTGCGCATGGGCAGGAGGTGCGCGCGCGCATGGGTGCGCATGGGCAAGGGGTGCGCATGGGCTAGGATGTGTCTGGGTGTACACGAGGGAAGCGGATGTTAACAGTCACCAAACATCTAATTCTTTATTTGGATGGTATCGACTACTTGCCGGCGTATGTATCCGAAGTAAATAATACGATTTACACACGCAGCTTATTAATAAAATTAGTTTATCAAGGGAAGATGACAAGCGCAACGTCATCCTGGAAGCACATCAACATACGCATGGTGGGCATAAAGATATAAATCTAAGATAGTTGTATAGATTTTGTAAATCTATTGTATATATTAGTTTTAAGATTCCATAATTTTTAAGTTCTTTGCCCACCTTCCAAATTCTTCCTGCTTCTATCTCGGTTGACAGAGTATACGTGTTATCTCCACTTGGTGTTCGCGTGACACATCGGTTTTAGATTTCTAGGGAAATGGTTGGTTAAAACATGTCTTGGGTAGCGAAAAAAGGGTTTTAAAGATGTAGCTAAATAAAGATGGGTAAAAATTAGAGGTTTGGGTCATTAAAAGGCGTGACTTTGTAAGGGGTGGTCCTATTTAAAATCTATTTACAGGTTTGGGCTCCCTAGAAAAATGTAATTTAAAAGACGTGATAATTAATTTTGATTCCCCAGGAAAATTCTACACTAATTTTATAGGTTACACGGCGGAGTTATATTTAAAAAAAAATACTGCTAAGAGTAATTTTGTATAATAATTTTAAAAATGGTGTTGGTGGTTAAATACATACAGGTAAAACCCACTATAAAACAATTATACGCGTCACTTTTCCAGTCAAGACTTGCATATAACGCCAATTAACATAATAAGGAGCTGCGCACGCACGACCATCGACATAAAAGGCGATGGAGGCATGTTCCAGTTCATTAGTCGTCAAAGTATCGTCGAGTTTGATTAAAATTATAAGTTAAAGATGGATTTTCTTGTGTTAACGTTACAAGTGATGTGCGAGTACCACACTTAAATATAAACCACCTACTTGGTAAGACAACCTATAGGTTAGGCGAATTTCCTCCAAATTCTCACCCCATATAATAGAAGTTGGTTTTGATTTATATGGTGGTCTTCAACCTGTCATCCAAGTTATTTGCTGTAGTGGTATGTGTGCTGATTCTACGATAACATTCTCTTACTTCGATTGGAAGAAATTGTGTACTTTTCAAGTGGAATTTCAAATTCACCAATGTGCTCAAGACTCAAAACAAGTCAGATTAAATGGTTTGACTACTGGAAACGACGTTGTTGACATACAATTGGATCAAGATTTCAAATTGCAGCTGAGCACAGCCTTTAATAGAAGTATATGGTTGTTGAACAATTTTGAAAAAAAGAATTTATATAATATGGAGATTACGAAAGATCGGAATATTATTGTGCTACCTGCGTACGAGTGCATCAAGCTATTAAATTTGCGAGAATTAATCTGTTTTAAAATGCCCGAGTTAAGGTGTAGAAACTTTTCAGAATTTTACAAAAAATTTGTAGGTGATATAAAAAAAGTATGTGGAAATACGACGGAGGAAGAAAGGGTTCAAACGTTATTAGAGGGAGAGAGCTGTGCTATTATTTCTCTGTCTAATGATTGCAGCTATTTAAATTACTTGACAGTGTTGGAAATTATTAAATGTTACCCCATCCAGTACTTAAAAGATGCAACTGCAAGGCACTCGCTTGCGCAAATGTTTAGAGATTTGGCTATCCCAGATTCGCCAGACACTGGTTACCACATCGGTTTATAGATGTTATCAATACATGTATTTTATTAAAAACATATTTCTTGATAAAGTTTGTTTTTACATATTTGTATCGCCAACATTAGCAAAAATTATTAATAGACGTATTAAACTATCTTGTTTTTATTTTTAGGTTAAAGTGGTGTACCCCGCAGATAATAAATACAATACACCGCATGTAAACAAAAAAAAGTTGTAGGGAAATTCAAAGACAAATTTAATGTGGCTCTAGTATTAAATGTTGTTGGTAGTAAGGCTAAGTCCGACTGTATTGTAAGTGAGAAAGATACGATTAAAAAGATTAAATTGGTCTCACGAAGTGTAGTTAAGAATATTAATATAGATAGTTTTAAGGATATTGTACATTGCGGAAGATTTGGTTCTAGGAAATGAGCAACCTACGAAAGTACGGAATACTTGATATTAAATATGACATAGAAGTTATTTAAAATTAAATTGCTTTATTAGTAAGTATCCTGTAGACAACAAGTTGGTATTCCCTTAGTAAAGGTTTAAAGTGTTTATTTAAAATTTGTATTTCCCCAAATACGTAGTCGATGCTGGTTGCTAGAAAGTACCTTGTGTGAATCCCCGGAAATTATACATCAATTTTAATGCACAAACATAATTAATAGAAAGTCCAAGAAAAGAAATTATATAAAGCTTTCATATGTAATTTAGTTAGCCCATAATCGTTAAGAAATTAATTCGGAACGACTTGTATTTTCCAAGTACTTATTTAGCATTGACTACATAATTACGACGTGCATAGTTATTAAAAAATGTTAAACCAGACATTGATAACTGTTTAAATTTTAAAAAGTTATGGTTTGAATATTCTAAAAAACAGTGCATTACCGTTTGAAAAATGGTTTTAAATATTAAACACTAATGGCTTTATAAAGGATTCATTTCTAAAATCTCCACGGTTTTTGATTTTTGGAGATGTTTGGTTAAAGCATATGTCATAAATAAACAAAAATTTTAATGAGATTTGGGAGCTTTAAAGTGTAACTTTGTAAGGAGTAGTCCTATTTTAAATCCGTTTGCAGATTCGGATTCTGCGTAAAATTTTAGACTAATTTGATGTATTGCATGACTAAAAATTTTTATAAGAACGCTCAGAAATCGCAACAGGTAAGAAATCTAAAAATGAGGGTAGCTCCCTGGGGGATGATGCTATCTAAAAAATCCCTAGAAATTCGAGTAGCTGAGAAAATTCTAATATTAATTGATATCAAACAATGTACATTTAGCTCGAAAGATGAAAAAATGGCTAGTCAAAGAAAACTATTCTGGTTCAGAATGTTAACGGTAAAAAAATTTTAAAATTGGGGCAGCTCCCTGGGGGGTAGCGCTATCTGAAAAATTCCTAGAAATTCGGGTAGCTGAGAAACTTCTAATATTAATTGATACCAAACAAGATAGGTTTATCTCGAATCTAATATTAATTGATACCAAACAAGATAGGTTTATCTCGAAAGATGAAAAAATGGATAGTCGAAGAAAACTATTTGGTCCAGATGTGGGAGGAAATGAGGATGCTAAGATGAAAATGCGAGATATATTTATCTCGAAAGATGCTATCTTGAAAGATGAAAAATGGTTAGTCGAAGAAAACTATTTGGTCCAGATGTGGGAGGAAATGAGGGATTCTGGAAGAAATGTGGCAGTGGGATTCTTAATAATGGTCTACTCACGTATGGGAGGAGGTGGTATTATCTTGTACATTGCAAACAACATGATCTTTATTAAAAATAAATATAATACCTTAAGTTACGAGTCATTAGAAGGAACAACTAGTGTAAGTACAGGAAATGAATTTAAAATTATAATCGTTTATAGGCCACCAAATAATAGCATTGCAGAATTTTGAAAAAGTTTGGGAACCACATAAAAAATTCTTTGATATACAAAAATATCATTTTAGCTGGTGATATGAATATTAACCTCGATCAACCGGATAGCAATTTTATTGAGTATGAAGCGCTATTAAATTCCGAAGGATTTAATAGATGCATATTAGGATATACAAGGGAAGCTTTTTATCGCGAAAGTTTAGTACAATAAAGCATAGATCATATTTTTATTCGGGGTGTTTATGATAGTGTGCTCTCGGGAGTTATCCACACTAGAATTTCCGATCACTACATGCTTGTTACTCACTTAATTTTTAAGGGTATCAATGCACCATCAGCCTGTTTAGAAGCAATTAGAAATGAATCTTATATAAGACGTCGTTTACTTAATATGGATTTTAGTTCCTTCAACGAAAATAATGATCCGGTCTATCTGTATAAAAAATATACTATCTATTTAATAATATTTATAAAACCAGCAACTTCGTCGAGCCATCAGCAAAGAATAAAACGAACCCCCCAAAATATGTAACTAAAAAGGAATGGATGACTCTCGAGCTAGTTAAACAAATAGAACTTAGGGATAAATTATTTCGTAAATAGACACAAACTAAGTTACAATTGCATAGGGAAGAATATAATCGTCATAGAAATTGGCTAATATCACAAATTAGAAAACAAAAACACAAATATTACAGTGAACGTTTTAGTAATTCACAATCTGACACGCAGTCCATTTGGCATGAAATAAATAAATTAATTAGACAAAAAGATAAACGCTCAGTGGATGACGTTATAAAACAAGCAAGACTGAACCAAAAAATAAATGTATAGCAAATGAGTTTGGTACTTTTTCTTACAATGCTGTATATTCCACTAGACACGACTGTTCATTAAAATTTATCAACTTAAATATTAAGACCAATATCCCACATTGTAGCATATTGTTAAAATATACTAACTCTGAATTTGTGAACAGGGAACTTTCAAAAATGAAGTAAAATAAAGCCCCGGGATATGATCAAATCAGAACAAAAGACGTTTTACTAGTAAAAACCGAAATGGTACCAATAATAGTAAGGTTAATTAACACAATTATTAAAACTACAGTTGTACTAAATTTTTTGAACATCTCTATCGTTAGACCTATTTATAACAAAGAAAGTTACTTGGAGTGTGGTTATTAAGTTATTATCGACCGACCAATATCAATATTACCGATATTAGAAAAACTCTTTGAAAAACATATTTCGGAACAAGTTAATATCTTTTTAGAAGAACAATACGGGTTTGTTAAAGGATTATGCACAAATAAGTTGTTGTTGGATTTTTTTGATTATGTGTACCTATAGTAAACTAAAAATAGTTTACACGTTTTGTGTTTATTTATAGACTATTCCAAGGCTTTCGAACTTATTGAACATGGAATACTACTAAAAAAATTGGAACAGTTGGGCTTGGGTGGGAAGACACTGGCGTTATTTTCAAACTATTTACAATATCGTCATTTTCTTGTAAAGATAAAAGATTCTTATAGTCCAGAATTTGAGCAAAATTTTGGTGTACCGCAGGGATCTGTATTAGGACCAATCCTGTTTCTTCTATACATTAATGACCTTCTTCAAGTCATACAAACAAGTACAATATATATGTTTGCGGATGATATTTTAATAGTATCGGTGCATAAAAATTTACATGTTGCGAAAAACTTTTTGCAATTAGATATGGATAACACAGCTATGTGGTCACACGACAACTTTTTAGTCATCAATGAACAATAAACGAAATTTATGCACATAACAGCATCTTATATGCAAAAGGATAGCGTGGACATTGTCCTGCATTGTTGTAAATGTTTCCAGCTGAAAAAATAAAAGGATGTACAGCATGTGTTTCTGAATGTAAAGCTATTACGCAATGTAATACATACCAATATCTATGGGAAACGGTAGATCACTACTTTCGTTGGGATTCACACATATCAAGCGTGTGTAAAAAATTAAACCATGTCCTAGTTAAATTGTACTATATAAAGCCAATTGCCTATAAAATAAGAAGAATCATTTATGTCGCTTTAGCAGAGTCCGTATTGCGATACGGGCTGGAGGCATGGGGCTTTGCTAGTAAGGCTTATCTAAACCGAATTATAATAATAAAAAAAAAATTATTAAAATTAGTTTACGGCAAAGAGACTAAATTTACTTTTCAGGAACTGTTAAAAGAATGCGATTTGCTTAGTGTATACGTATTATTTTTCTATAAATTGATTATGAATAATTATTTTAAGGACACATATTTAGTAAAAGGCGCCCATATATATGATACAAGATCTAATAGTTACGAACTACCTATTATTTTAAATAAATATGGAAAAAATACACTTTCTTATATTGTTTAGGGATGGACACGAACCGAACAGGTTCGAGGTTCGGTTCGAGGTTCGGTTCGATTTTTCGAACCGAACCGGACATTTTATTTTCGAACCGAACCTCGAACCGGACCGGCAAACTTTTCGAACCGAACCCAACCTAGTTCAAGGTTTGGTTCGGTTCGGTTCGAAAGGTTCAATTTTTTTAATAAAAATTTAGTTTAACAATTTAATTTTTAGTAAGAACATGTCAATCTCAATTTCTCCCAAATGCACATTTTAAAAATCGCTAGTCGCAAGCATATAAGAAAAAGAACGATTTTCTAATGTGCATGGTCATCGAGTTTTAAACCAATAGGTAAAAAATGTAATGGGTATTAGTGTTACATATCTAATAAATTTTGTCATCGACGCACGCTTGTAGATCAAAAAATTCTAGATTAGTTTGATTTGTTTATTGCTCTTTATTTCAAATTGATGCTTTATAACTACTATTAGATATTAAAAAAACTCGAAATGATTTTGAAAATTTTGTTTTAAAAACAAGCTTATTTTATTTAATGAACAAAAGTCGTGTCACAAAACCATCTTAAACATATACAAGCCAACGTCATGGTCTAGAGACAACACAAGTTTTTAGAATAAACGGAACAATTTAATTCTTAATTAAGTATGTATTACTAATCCATTATTTTGAATTTTTTACTTTTGTAAGAAAACGAGCTCTCTATTAATATTTAAAAATGTGACCCTGTAGCAAAAACTAATCTCATTTTCTTTTGTACATAATCGCTCAACAAATGGTGTTACAAAACGCATGGTACCATAATATTTACTGTTTATTTAGTGTGGCCATTACCACCAACGTATTTAGAAGTAGCCGATACTCCGGAAGAATGACCCCGAACTTTCTCTCAAAACCAAGGGTTCAAGTTTATGACTCATGGCGGCATAAACTTTTTAATCAATGTCGACATAAAATAACACAGTATAATGCAAATAATAAGCAGACATAATGCCCATGCCATAAATACTATTATATATTATTATGAAAAACGTAAACGCTGTTTGAGGTAGATTTACGATTCTTTCCGCGAGAACCGTCTGATATTGTTTTTTAAAAGAAGTAATACTTAAATAGATTTACAAGATTCTTCTCTAGAATATGGGTTTATATTAATGCGAGCTATTACTAGGCAACCCATCAAACACACAAGCGCTGTAGACTCTGCATAGTTTTCAGGATACGAGAATTCTTCTAGCAATCAAACGCACAAAACGCCGCCGGCACTGTTTATTCTCAATAGATCGCGAAGCTTCTCGTAATTACTAGAGGATGACTCATATCTTTAACTCAGAGTATATATAACGCCGCTTATGAATGTAAGGGCCAGTCTATACTTTAATGTCTAATATAAATTATATCGTGTATAGTGAATGTGGTTGAGCTTTTAGAAGCCTAAGCGTATATATACATAAATGTTATATGAGCTAAACGTGTCTATTGTACATGCAGCTTGTAGTATACATAAATAAATAGAAGTGTATAAATAAATAGTTGTGTTAGTGGTTAATGGACCTATGGTAGAGAAGTTAGTTTAAGAAGATATTAGTGCTTGTCAATTCATTAGTGTAGTAGTGCTTCATTGTTAAGTGGACTGAAAACATCTATAAATAAGGCATATACTGTTAATTAGACTTGTGAACAGTAAGTAATAAAGACGTTTGTTATTACTTGTTTTAAATTAAAGAAACGCGGTAGTATTAGCCCGCTACACTGGTGTCAGGTGTGGGGTATATAGTGATTAATTTAAAACACAAGTCTAAAGACATTTAAGTAATTTGTATATGCCAGCTACAAGAAGTCAAAGTAAGATGGAGGCCGAAACTTTAATGAATTTCCTCAAGGATTTTAAATCCGGTATGGAGGAAAGGTCGGCTAAACTAGAATTGACACTTAGTGAAAATGCTGAGAAAATGGAGGAGAGGTCGGCTAAACTGGAAGTGACACTAAATGAAAACTTAGTGAGGTCAGTTGAACTGGAATTAAACCTTACCGAAAGGTTAGGTGAAAATGCTAAGAAAATAGAAGAACGGTTTAGTGAAAACGCGATGAAAATGGAAGAGTTGAATGAAAAGACGGCCACGTTAGAACAAAGATTAATAGCAAGCTCCATTGCATTGAAAGAAGATGTCACTGAACAGGTAAAAACAGTTGAGCAAAAGTTGGACAGTAAATTGGTAAAAATGGAAGAAGATGTGATGAGGCTTCAAGAACAAATGATTTCACTAACAACGCGGCCACTTGAATTGCCAAGCCAAGTTGTTAATCAGAACATTCCAGAAATAAGAACCACGGAAAGAAGCGAGTCAATTCCGTCTAAATTTAAAGTAAAACCACCTACATTCGATGGTAAAACACCTTGGCCCACATATTTGAAACAATTTGAAGCTGCTGCAATAGCCAACGGTTGGTGCAACAAAGAGAAGGCTATCTCTCTAATAGTGGCCCTACGGGGGGAAGCTCTTAACGTCTTACAAACGATTCCCGATCACCAGCAGAATGATTACGGCCTCTTAACATCGAAGCTTGAGATGAGATATGGAGACGCTCACCTTCAACAGGTTTACCACGCACAAGTTAAGAACCGCTAGCAAAAGACAAGTTAAAGCCTGCAAGAATTCGAAGCTGACATCGCCAGATTAGTTAGATTGGCATATCCAACGGCACCAGATAGTTTCCTCGAACAACTGGCTATACAAACATTTGTGGATGGCGTTAAGGATGGCGAAATACAGCAAGCGCTAAGACTAGCACGGCCAAAAATGTTGGATGACGCACTGGCCCATGCGCTTGAATTTGAAGCAGCTAAGCAGACATCACACAAGATGGGTCACAAAGTTCGGTCTGCCTTAGAGGAACCTGGTCAAGCTCAGAACAGCATAGATGAAATAGTCAACCGTGTGGCAGAAAGGCTGGAAGTACAACGACCGCGGCGATGGCGTCTGCGATGCTGGAACTGCGGTGAAGTTGGTCACATACAGAGACGCTGTACTCAACCAAAAAAACAACCGGTTGAGCAGCAGGAAAACTAAAGCAAGTCGACGTAAGGGGGCGAACGTCGACAGCACAACGTAGTGCCCCGGAGATTATTATCCGTGCTGCATCGTCGATGGGGAGTCTGGACAGCATTTATATCGATAGAAGAATTAATGGTAGGGGTGTCCGATTACTCGTGGATACAGGAGCGACAAAAACTATTGTGAGACCAGATTTGGTTGGTCGTGGAAAAGTGCTACCTGTATCGGTGTGTCTTCGAACGGCAAGTGGTGAGAAAATTTGTACTCACGGAGAGACTGCCGTTATGTTGACAATTGGGGACAAATTAATTAATCATCGAGTGTTGGTAGCTGAAATTACAGAAGAAGTGATCTTGGGAATGGATCTCATGAGAGAATATGGGTTTCATGTAAACATGAAAGAAAATGTGCTTCGAATGATTTGCGATATGAAAATACCCGAGAAAGCGGAAATGATAGTAATGGGACGCCCGGATGGTACGCTCCGGGAAGGACAAGTATGCATGATGGAAGCAACTGAATCGGGAATGGGTCAGGAGGGACTTCTGATTGGACGAACGCTGGTAAAGTCTCGAAATATGGTACCAGTAAGGGTGCTGAACATTAATCCCCATACCGTGACCCTGAAGAAAGGCATGATTGTGGGAAGTTGCATTCCAGTATGTCATATTAAATGTTGTGTGGACGACACGAAAAATAAACCAACCAACGGTTGCTCACAGAAATTGCTGGATATGTTGATACCCTCGTATCAAGGATTAAATGGCGACCAACTGGGCAAGGTAAAAGAACTGGTCGGACGATATCGAGGTGTGTTTGCACTGGATGATAGTGAGAAAGGAAGGACGAATGTTGTGCAACACAAGATCAATACTGGAGATGCGCAACCGATAAGACAACACCCAGGCGGCTTCCTTTGGCAAAACGTAAGGAAGCTGAGCAAATTATCACCGATATGGAAGAACAGGGAGTGATTGAACCTCGAATAGTCCATGGGCATCCCCGGTAGTACTTGTCAAGAAAAGGACGGGTCGACAAGGTTTTGTGTAGACTACCGGCGGCTTAACAATGTGACAAAGAAAGACAGCTATCCTTTGCCCAGAATTGATGACACCTTGGATACTCTATCCGGATCTAAATGGTTTTCGACCTTGGACTTGAAAAGCGGATACTGGCAGGTAGGCTTGGAGCCAAACGATAAAGAAAAGACTGCCTTTACAATTGGAACTGGATTATGGCAGTTCAAGGTCATGCCATTTTGATTATGCAATGCCCCTGCTGCTTTTGAACGATTGATGGAGTCGATACTGCGTGGACTGTCTTGGAAGACTTGTCTGGTGTACCTAGACGACGTAATAGTGTTAGGGCGGTCTTTTGAAGAACACCTTAGGAACCTAGAGGAGATATTCCAAAGATTACGGGGGGCAAACCTTACATTAAGCCCCAAGAAGTGTCACCTGTTTGGAAAAGAGGTGAAATACCTAGGACATGTCGTTTCGGCGACCGGAATAAGAGCTGACCCTGACAAAATAAAAACGGTACAAGAGTGGCCTACACCAGCAGATATACATCAACTACGGAGTTTTCTAGGATTGTGCACATATTACCGACGTTTTATACTGGGGTTTGCGAACATTGCCAAACCGTTAACGAAATTAACCGAAGATGGACAAGAATATGATTGGAATGACGACTGCCAAAGGGCATTTGAACAACTGAAACGGCTACTGGTTACAGCACCAATTTTAAGTTATCCACGGATGGAGGGGAAATTTGTGTTGGATACCGATGCCAGTAACACAGCTATAGGAGGCGTTCTTTCTCAAGTGCAGGACGGACAAGAAAAAGTTATTGGGTATTTCAGCAAGGTCTTGTCGTGGCCAGAAAGGAACTATTGTGTGACAAGAAGGGAGCTGTTGGCCGTCGTCAAATCCGTAGAGCACTTTTATAAGTACTTATACGGCCGTAAATTCCTGTTGAGAACAGACTATGCTGCCCTGAAATGGTTATTGCAGTTTCGAAATCCTGAAGGGCAAGTGGCAAGGTGGATAGAGCGGCTGCAGGAATATGACTTTGATACAGAACATCGTGTAGGAACTAGCCATCGGAATGCAGACGCTCTATCAAGGAGACCTTGTCCGGTGGACTGCAATCATTGCTCCAAGATGGAAGAGAAAATAAGTGTCATCCATAGAATGACGGTAACCGATGATACTTGGCAACCCGAAAGAATGCGAGAAGACCAGGAGAATGACGCCGAATTGGGACGTATTATTGAGTGAAAAAATAGAGGACCACGACCAGCTTGGGAAGAAATTAGTATTTTAAGTAGGAGCCTGAAGGCATATTGGGCACAGTGGGACTCCTTGATGATGGAAAGTAGAATCTTGAAACGACGCCTGGATGGCACTGAGAGACTTCAAGTGATAGTGCCGAGAAGCAGAGTGCCGGAAGTGTTGCAGCACTTGCTCGACGGTATTTCCGGAGGGCACTTTGGCGTGAAAAGAACTCTCGAAAGAGTGAGAGAAAGATTCTATTGGGTGAACTGCAAAGATGATGCGAAGGAGTGGTGCCGGAAATGTGAATTGTGTGCCTCTGCAAATGGCCCGGTCACAAAACGGAAAGCCCCAATGAGACAGTATAACGTGGGGAATCCTTTTGAGAGGGTAGCCATTGATATAGCTGGTCCGTTTCCTGAATCAGAGAAAGGGAATAAATACATCTTGGTTGCAATGGATTATTTTACCAAATGGCCGGAGGCATATGCTATACCTAACCAAGAAGCCGAGACCGTTGCAGATGTACTAGTGAGGGAGTTGTTTTGTCGCTTTGGAGTTCCGTTGGAATTACACTCCGATCAAGGTCGGAACTTCGAATCAGCGTTGTTTCAAAACGTCTGCAAGCATCTTGGAATCAGGAAAACTAGAACCACGCCACTTCATCCCCAATCGGATGGAATGGTTGAAAGAATGAACAGGACGTTAGGGAAGTACCTGGCCAAAGTGGTCTCTGAACATCAACGAGACTGGGACCAATATCTACATTTGTTCCTACTGGCGTACCGATCTTCGGTACACGACAGCACAGGATACTCGCCCGCTTGCGCAATGCTAGGACGTGAACTGCGGCTACCATGTGATCTTCAGTTTGGATTTAAACCTGGAGAAGAGATCGCCGGTGAAGATTACGTTAGTAAGCTTCGTGAAAGAGCAAATAGCATTCACGAAAACGTCCGAAAGAATATCCAGGCAGCAAGCGATCGAATGAAATCACAATGACACGAGAGCACAAGAAGGTGGTTATCAACCTGGAGATTTGGTGTGGTTGTATAATCCACAAAGAAAACGTGGGTTGTCGCCAAAATTTTAAAGACTTATGGGAAGGACCGTACGAAGTGTTAAAAAGAATTAATGATGTAGTGTACAGGATCAGAAGATCTCCCCGTGGTAAATCGAAAGTGGTACACTTTGACCGTTTAACATCCTACGCTGGCAACAACCAGGAAGGCTCGAATAAAGAGAATGGCATTCGACAAGTTATTAATCATGAGCCAAATGTAGATTTCGAGGGTTTTATGGCGGCGTATGGTGGTTCCGCTAAGGCGAGATTTGGCGTTGTTGTTGAAAAACAACAAGACCTGTTTAGAGCACCAGAAGAGTATTCCCTTGCATATTGCGTAGCTCAAGATCTGGAAATGTCAAGGGGAATAGCTGTTGTTTTCAAGAAAAAGTTTGGATGTGTGGATGAATTAGTACAACAGAGGCCAACTGTAGGAAAAGCTTTGGTTCTTCAGGATAAAAATCGTTATGTTTACTATCTGGTCACCAAAAATTCTTCATGGCAGAGACCTAGTTATGGACATCTATGGGAGGCTTTGCTGAATCTTAAAGCTCAGATGATGGAAAATGGAGTAACGAAACTAGCGGTTCCCAAGCTAGGTTGTGGACTGGATCGCTTAGATTGGAGGATAGTCCGAAATATGCTAGAAGTAGTTTTCCAGGAAACCAACGTCCAGGTCCTTGTTTGTTGTTATCAGCCGGTTGCCTACCAAGACCAAGAAAAGAGTGTTGACTGTTATTTCCAACGACGTGGTGGATGCACCAGAGGAGATAGCTGCCGATACCGTCATCAGTCATCGAATTGGCGCCAAAATGTATCTACAGTTACGAGACGTAACGGTTTTAAAGAGGGGGCAGTGTTGCGAGCTACTACTAGGCAACCCATCAAACACACAAGCGCTGTAGACTCTGCATAGTTTTCAGGATACGAGAATTCTTTTAGCAATCAAACGCACAAAACGCCGCCGGCACTGTTTATTCTCAATAGATCGCGAAGCTTCTCGTAATTACTAGAGGATGACTCATATCTTTAACTCAGAGTATATATAACGCCGCTTATGAATGTAAGGGCCAGTCTATACTTTAATGTCTAATATAAATTATATCGTGTATAGTGAATGTGGTTGAGCTTTTAGAAGCCTAAGCGTATATATACATAAATGTTATATGAGCTAAACGTGTCTATTGTACATGCAGCTTGTAGTATACATAAATAAATAGAAGTGTATAAATAAATAGTTGTGTTAGTGGTTAATGGACCTATGGTAGAGAAGTTAGTTTAAGAAGATATTAGTGCTTGTCAATTCATTAGTGTAGTAGTGCTTCATTGTTAAGTGGACTGAAAACATCTATAAATAAGGCATATACTGTTAATTAGACTTGTGAACAGTAAGTAATAAAGACGTTTGTTAAAACTTGTTTTAAATTAAAGAAACGCGGTAGTATTAGCCCGCTACAATATTAATATTTCTAGTGCAAGGTTTCAATTTTATTTTTATTGCTGTTGCATTTGTCCGTTTTGACCGAGCAATCGTAAGCCCCATCAGTCGATGTTAGTTGCTTTATTGAAAAAAATTAAAAAGCTTTCTTAGTTACTGCCCGGACTTGAATTTTGAAAGAAACGACTATGTAGACTTATAGTAAAAATTTAAACAATGGCAGACTATGACAGTGACGATAGTGTAGTAGACCCAGATTATATACCTGATACAGAAAATGTCCATTTCGAATGGACCTGCACCTTGCCGAAGTTCTAAATTACTAGAACAGGTGAAATGGCTTGCGTGTTCTAATGAGCTAAAGAGCCAAACTACAGGTCCAACCAAAGTAGTAGGGTCGTTAGTGAGGAACCAGACTAAGACAGGTCCCCGAAAGAGGGCAGCGGCTCTTTCGGTACTTAGATTGGCAGAGACCATAGGGGTCGGTATGGCAGTCTAAGACACACTACCGCGATGTGGAAGGCAACGGGAAACCACCACATTATCTCCCAAGTACACAGCGTACCTAAATTATAATAAAATGATGGCATTCTCTGGGGTAAAATATTCCGGAGTTAAAATAGTCCCCCAGTCGGATCTCCGGGAGGGGACTACTTCGGAGGATGCGATCGGAAAGTTAAAAATAGGAGTCGGGAACATTCTGCGAGTCGGAGCGTGGAATGTTAGAAGTATGAAGCAAGTAGGTAAGCTAGAGAACCTAAAAATCGAAATGAATAGGTTATCACTAGATATAGTAGGGATCAGCGAAGTTCTGTGGCCAGAGGCTGGGGATTTTTGGAGTGGAGACTTCAGGGTAATTCATACAGGAGCAGAGGAAGGAAATTTGGGCGTGGGGATAGTTATGCGGAAAAAGATAGGATACTGTGTAGAAAATAACTTACAAAAGAACGAAAGAGTACTTATGGTTAGATTAAAATCTAAACCGGTAAACACAGTAATAATACAAGTATACATGCCCACCTTTAGCTACAGTGACGAAGAGGTAGAAGCCATCTACAAAGATACCGAAGACATATTAAGATACGTAAAAGGACAGGAAAACTTAATAATTACGGGGGATTTTAATGCCGTGGTAGGTGAGGGTAGGGAAGGAGCAGTAGTAGGTTTATTTGGTTTAGGCACGAGAAACGACAGGGGAAATAGGCTGGTAGAATTTTGTGACAAGAACAATTTAATCATCACAAACACATTATTTCAACATCATGCTAGAAGACGATATACGTGGAAGATGCCAGGAGATATAGGAAGATATCAAATAGATTACATTCTTGTTAGACAACGGTTTAGGAATCAAGTAAAAGACTGTAGAAGCTACCCAGAAGCAGATATAGATACTGACCACAACATCGTAATTATGAAGGCCGCACTTAATTTTAAGAATGTGAAAAAAAGAAACGAAAAAGGCACTTAGACTTAGAGAAACTAAAAGATAAAGGTATTCAAGAAAGATTCGAAAAAAAGTCAAATGAATTGCTCAAAGATATCGAGAAAATATCGGATACTAAGGAAGTAGAAACAGAATGGAATAACATTAAATCCAGCCTAGACATGGCGGCCAGAGATATTCTGGGGTATACACAAAAAGAAAATAAGAAACCATGGATAACAAAGGATATCCTGAATTTAATAGAAGAAAGACGAAAATACAAAAATAAATCAGACCAAACAGGAAAACAGAGATACAAAGCCATAAAATGGGAAATTATTCGAAAATGCAGGAAAGCTAAAGAACAATGGATTGATGAAAAGTGCAAAGAAATACAAACGAAGATGGAAATAGGAAAGACAGACGAAGCATACAAATTAATTAGAATGAATTTTAGGATATAAAACCGTATAGCAAAAATATAAGGGACGCACAAGGAAACGTCATCATAGAAAACGTAGAGAAAGTGGGTAGATGGCAAGAATATATAGGAATTTATATGCAGGAGAGGAACTAACTGCATTAGAACAGGAATCAGACATTGAAAATGACGACTTGGGATATCCTATACTTAGAGATGAGTTTGAATTAGCATTAAAGAGTCTGAAAATGGTAAGGCCTGGGTACAGATAAGATGCAAGCAGAAACTCTAAAAGCCGCTGGACAAGCAGTAACAGAACGTCTCTTCCAACTTGTAAGCTATATGTATGAGACAGGCGATATACCCAAAGATTTCAAACGTAGCATCATAGTAACTATACCAAAAAAGAAAGGCGCGGATAGATGTGAAAATTTTCGAACAATAAGTTTGACAGCACACGTGTCAAAAATATTAACTAGAATTGTGCAAAGACGAATGGAAAAACGGGCGGAAGAAATACTAGCAGAAGACCAATTTGGGTTTAGGCGAAACAGGGGAACACGGGAGGCTATTTTAGCTCTGAGAGTGATAATGGAGAAAACAATAGAAAAAGGAGAAAGCGTGTATATAGGGTTTGTAGATCTGGAAAAAGCATTCGACAATGTAAAATGGAAAAAAATGTTTGAAATACTAAAAGAGATTGGAATGAGTTATAGGGATAGACGAATAGTACATAGCTTATACAAAGAGCAAACAGCAGTAATAGAATTAGAGCAGGAACGTAGAGAAGTAAACATTAGGAAAGGGGTGAGACAGGGATGTGCCCTATCCCCATTGATTTTTAACTTGTACATAGAAGAGGCAATGAATACTGTCAAATGCAGGAAGACATTTGGAATTACTATGCAGGGACAAAAAATTGATATGCTTAGATTTGCAGATGATATAGCGGTATTAGCATCTAGCAAGGAAGAGTTAGAAGCGGAACTAACTAATGGAATAGAGGTATTGTTAATTATGACTTTTATCTTAACCTTAACACATTCTCTAATTTTCTCTGTGATCCGAAACAATATCAGCATCAATAGTACCTGCACGAACAAATAATTCATCACTTGATAAATATATGGAATCAATAAAGAGTACTGCTGTTATTTACTATGTGCGTAGGTTCGTTTATTACTTGGATGAATCCATAAGAATCAATGCAGTGTGTGATAATATTACTTAAATTGAAAAGATTCACATTGACATCACCTAAACATATTATATTATCCATCATTGGCGCTAAATAAGATAATATATTATCTAGTTCATCAACACAACTAAGCGGATTAGAGTTTGGGAATCTGTATACTGTGCCTACAGTAAAAGTTTTGCGATTTAATTTAAACATTATCCAAAATATGTTCAAGTATACGAGTCAATTGAAAACCAAACAAAATTACCTGACATTTAAGTTCCTTCCTTACGTACACACCAACCCCACCCCCTGGACCCACTCTATCATTATGAAAAAAAATATACCCATTTATATTGACAGAGGTATTGGGGACGTATGAAGTAAGCCATGTTTCAGAGACACCAACCAGATCAAAACGGTTTTCATCTATTAAATTGATGAAATCATTGAAACTAGGCAACAAAAAATGCACATTTAAATGAGCAATTTTCATTTATAAACAACTATACTAGCCTAATAGAACTATTTAATTTACTTTAATTTAATTTAAACGAAACAAATACAAAAAATTAAAGCACTTGTAGCTAAATAAAAATAGAGCAAAAAAGAAAAAATGCAAAAAAGGCTATCTCCAACGTAACAAATTATCGTATTCTAACAATCAGCAACTTAAGTGTAATGCGCTGCATTCTTAGTAAACTATAACTACTATATACCTATTACTTATTACCAACTATGCTACAGGAATTTAAATTACTAGAGGTTACAATGCTGTACGAATGTAAATTAAAAATTTTTTCAATAAATAAAGACAGTGTGGAATTTACATTTGCGCTAACTGTATGGTATCGTTGTTGATGATGTTTTACAAGTTATATTAATATTCAGCATCTGTCTCGTACATACATCGTTTCATAGGATGTAGTATCCAAGTGGATTCATTATATTCCTTACCGTCTTTCAACGTTTGATCATATTTGGTTTGCTCCTTGTAAAGGGGCCAATATACCTTCTTTTTCATAGGCGTAATCCAATTTCGAAGTACAATAGACACCCTACCCGATCGCTACCCCACAAGTACCAATTTTCCCAATCTAGAAATATATCATGAAAAAATTATGTTCAGATAGAAAATTGTACCAAACCTACTTTGTGAATGAAGTTTCTCTCTATTTAGCACAAATAAGTAACCCAGCGACTTTCTCATCAACAAAAGTCGCCAACCACAATGAATAATTAAAGTCATATGTCCGTTTAACATCTATCTATCTATCGCTAACAGGATTTGACAGGATTTCCATTTGCATCGACATCAAGGTTTTGTCTCAACTCTAACTCTACTTTTCCATTTTCTTCCAAATCTTTCATAAGATTGTCCTTCCATACCTAAACAAACTGTCAAGTAAGATATTAAACAATTAGATTTTCTTACAGTGCCTAATTCAGCTTCAATTTTTTTAAATTGGTAGAGTGTCATGGGAGGTATATTCATAACTGAAAATAGTTCCTGAGAATGGTCATGTGTACTGCCAGTTGCCAGAGTACCCCAAACAATCTATAATTAATTTTTGATTTTTGCGAAATATCTTCAGTGTAATGCTTGTATATCTTATCACACATTGTACATTGTGTCCCAAATTGGATGTATTAAATGGGTAACTTAGTTGTTATTAAAGATACAATAAAACTGTGTGCGCAGTCATGTGCCAACTTTTTGAGATCAATTCAATGGTGAAATCACAAATGAGCGATCTTCTTTTGTTTTCGAGTTATAGCCAAAAATTGATATTTTTTACAATTCTATTAATTCTCATAACTCGTTTGTTTGCAAAAATATCCAAAAATACTGTAGAAGTCTGTTATACGGTTTTTTACGTAGAATAAAGTGGCGTACGCAAATATTTAATATTTATAATACTTTTGAGGTTATAAAAACTTGCATTTTTTTAAATAGAAACCACAATTGGTTGTCGCTTTATTTAAAAGCTCTTTTTGACAGCTTTTCAAAAATATATAGTTTAGTATAATTATTTTTTCAAATGGCCGATTTATTCAATGTTTTTGGTATAATAAAATAATTTATTGTATTGGTAATTTATAGTTGGCCGCGAAACAAAAGGTAAACACAAAACAAGAGTTTATTATTGTACCACACCACTCTAAACAACAAAGTTTGAAAGCTAGAAGAATACAATATCATAACTACATATATTACAAAAATTAATATAACTACATCTTAAATTGAAAAGTATACTTTCCTATCCACATTTAAACAGTCTATAATCCATATATGGATACACAAATACACACATACTCACATACCTCATACCCTCACAAACACACACACACACAAGCACGCGCCCACGCATGCACGCACGCATGCGCACACAACCACACACACCCTCACCTACACACACTCTCACACATAATATATATAAAACACTAGAACACAGATGGGAATACTACAATAGTTTTATTTACTGATAATTCAGAGATATTGTTCAAACTGGCCTCCATTCTCTCTTAAACAAAGTTCGCATCGTTTTATTAAAGACTTAATAAAATTTAATAAATAAACCGCCTTAACTTTACGAAATGCTGCTTCAATTGAATTCCGCAACTCTTCAATACTATGGTTCTGGGTTTTATAGATTTACTCTTTCAAAAAATTACACAAGAAATAGTCCAATATCGACAAGTCAGGAGATCTAGGCGGCCACTGAACAGGTCCAAACGTACCCATCCATTTATTGAGATATTCTCTATTTAAATAATCACGAGTAATTATAGCGTTGTGCGGGGGTGCACCATCTTGTTGGAACCACACTTTTGTCTTTTTTCGAGAGGCATGTCCTCCAGTAATTCGTGCAAGTTGGTATACAAAATTTCAATATAGCGACAAGCTGAATGATTGTTTTCAAAAATATGGTATTGAAATTTGCCACCAACAATGTAGCAACAAATATTCAAACCATAACGGCTTTGTTGACGCCTCGTATGTGTGATAGGTATTTTCATTCGACCAGCAAGTGCTTCATCAGACCATATAATGTTATTTCCAAAATTGTTAGTAGCAGCACATTTACGAAGATACCATTGACAACATCGCCTCTTTCTTGAAAATCGTCGGGAAACAAACTATGTATAATTTTATTTTTATAGGGTCGACATTTATTACGCTTCAATATTCTTGAAGCTGCTGATTTAGAAACACCCATTTCCCTTTCAATTTTCCTACATGATGTTCTTGGGTTTGTTTCCACACATGCTATGGTTGAAACAGTAGTTTGCTCTTAATTAAAAACTGCATACTGTTTCGTTCTAGGTTTTTCATAGCAGCCAAACTGTTGTAAATTACTATCTATCCTTTTAAACATGTTAATATTAGTTTGTTGTCTTTCAGGGTATCTGTATTATTTACAAACGACATAGTAATATTATTTGCTATTAGTTACACAATTACCTGTTAAAATATAAAGTTTTTACTGATAGAGGAATTCTCGCAGACTCAATAAATGCAACTAGCATATCGTATTTTTCGTAATTTTCAAATTTTGCCATTTAGTAACAGACTGATGCTTCACTTACAAACTAACAATACAATTTATTGCATGTGCAATAGATATGATTGAAGCTCGTTGACGTTTGTTATACAAACAATTGTCGTTTTTTGTTTACCATTTGTTTCGCGGCCAACTATTTATTACCAATATAATAAATTATTTTATTATACCAAAAACATGGAATAATTCGGCCATTTGAAAAGATAATTATATTAAACTATATATTTTTGAAAAGCTGTCAAAAAGAGCTTTTAAATAAAGCGACAACCAATTGTGGTTTCCATTTAAAAAAATGCAAGTTTATATTATAACCTCAAAAGTATTATAAATATAAAATATTTGCGTACGCCACTGTATTCTACGTAAAAAACCGTATAAAAGACTTCTACAGTATTTTTGGATATTTTTGCAAACAAACGAGTTATGAGAATTAATAGAATTGTAAAAAATATAAATTTTTGGCTATAACTCGAAAACAAAACAAGATCGCTCATTTGTGATTTCACCATTGAATTGAACTCAAAAAGTTGGCACATGGCTGCGCACACAGTTTTATTGTATCTTTAATAACAACTAAGTTACCCATTTAATACATCCAATTTGGGACACACTGTACATGCAAACATAAGACAGCTTACTAGACCTAATCCACTGTTACATTCCTCTTTCAGATATAGTTTTCCACCAGTACAAATTTGGGAATGTCGGTATTGCCGATCTATGGACCAACTTAATACATATTGCAAATTCACAATGCGGTTTCCACTAACAGTTGGTTCTTTATAAGAGTGATTTTTCTCGAAATATAATTCACGAGCCTCTATTCTGAAAAACAAAACAAAATATTAGATTTTTTAGGAACCCAAAATTTAGCATATATACAGGACAACACATTAGTGTGACAAAGTTTAATATATCGATTATTTATTGTAGAAATTCTAAAAAAAAGCAATTTACACAAATTTTAGGCTGTATTATTTTAAAAATTGTTTCATATCTACAGGGTGTTCATAATTATATATATATATATATATATATATATATATATATATATATTGCCGTGGTACTCGGGTAAAATCCACACCAACAAAAATATATTCGAAAATATTTATAAAATTATCAAATTCGAAAATAGAAAATTTTCCAAAATTATACAAAAAAAAATTCTTACCCGTTTTTGACTCTTCCTCGGTTGAATGGCCTTCTTCAACTGCTTCCGGCTAGCTCATTTGGACCTCCTCTTGGATATCTATATTCATTCATAAATCCTATCATTCACGCACACTCCCAATAAAACCACAAAATACACAAACATACAATCTTTTATTTATTCCTATTTACAAATGCAATTTATTATTGTCCATATTTTATTATTCACGTTACACTTCAGTAACTCTTATTTTGTAATGTCCTTTATTTAATTTCAAATCATCAAACACATTAAAAGTACTCGGAGTAAATCGACCTTGAACAATACCTTCTCTAAAATTCCTTCATTATAATTTATTTATTTATTTTAATACTCTAAGTAAATTGTGGGGTATGGTGAGCTCATAATAACCCAATTAATGTATGCCCTTCTACTTTGCATACTCTAAAACTAAAAAAAAACAAAACCATGTACTCTTCACAAAATTTCACGTTCTGATGGAACGTTTAACAGCTTTCTAGACACCTTCAATTTCTAGTTGATTACCGTAATAAAGTTATGTACACATATTCTGTTCAATACGCAAATAATTCACACTACCTTGAAAAACACTCTCATACGCCACCCCAATATTTACAGTTTATAGGAATCACAATATTAAATCGTTGCCTGGAGTTTCTAGAAGATTTTCGCACTGTAGATGATGCCATGAAAATTTCTATCCTGCAGCAGGTCGTTTCTCGCAATTACTAGACGACTTCCATTTCAGTTGATCCGCCAACGCCTTCTTCTCGGTGTAACCAAATTCCAAACTTCATTTCACAGTAATCTACGTTACTTAATGTACCCGACACGAGTTGATTAAAAATTATAGGTGGCACCTCAATTAAACAATCTCGGCACACTAACCGCGTTTTAAATTAATTTAGAGGCTACCACTAAGAAATACTATTAAAATTTATTTGTCAATACTTACAACTCATGTTAACTTTTATACGTGCTTTTGGGACGATCGAAATAATAATCAACGAAGTTAAAAGACAAGAGAGCGAGTCCTAGTTCTCTAGAGTATTTATGTCTTTCGACTGTAACCTCTCCAGGCCCCCAGTTATCCGAAATCCTGCTCACAACAACACATTCTCACAATTTTGCACTCAACCCCAATTTCAAATCTGCAAATTTCCGTACCTCGTTATAAAATTTTAAGAAACTTACGCTGCACTATCCTCGTGCCTATATCAAGTCGAACTAGCATATCGACCAATCGTAGACTTAATAACGTTTCTCAAATCTCTCCTCTACTATTGTGGTCTCATGCTTATACGTTTTCTGCGTCTCATTCTAACCTTGCTTGAGCGGTAGAAAAATCAATATTCTTGTTTGTTCACTGTTTACACACGTGGACTGTCTACGTGAGTTAAATAACCCACTCATTAGCATTTCCCGTGAATATAAGCAACGGTTTATCCGACATTCTCTGTAACCATTTGTTATCTGCACAAATTAAGCAAAACTTGACCTTTATAAAAATACGCAGCTGTTCAATCGTACATTTTAAATAACACTTCTACGAGCTGGATTTTCCACGTATTTTAACCCTCTTGATATATTTGTACGTTAGCAACGCGTTTCATCTTGGTATTACCGGGTTTTTAAACGCTTTTATGCATATTATACCTCAATAATCGTTCAATTATATTCAAATTAATTACTAAATTAATGGCATTGGCTTCTACCATTTAATTTCTTTGCAAACCTACTTAAATTTCATTAATTATTTATAAAATTTCGTTAATACCTGACACTTAAAAATGAATTAACTAATATAATTTTCGCACGTACTTTCTGGTTGTTCCTTTATACAGGGTGTGTTGAAATTGCTTCGTTTATATTTATTTTTGATCTTTTAAAACCACCATAATATATATATATATATATATATATATAGCTAATTTTGACATACTAAATGTATCACCCTGTAGATAAATTTCCAACCTATACATAGTTTCCGACATGGATATGAAATACAAATAACAATGTATTACCTATTATAGTCTGCTTCTGGTATAAATGACCAATTATCTGGAAATGTATGTGAAATTTCCTTGGTTTATTTTTCACAGTTCTCTAAATATGAAATACAATGATATAATAATTTAGATTATTTATACAAATTAGCATACTCTGTCTCAGTCTGCGACTTCATTGTTTCTGGCTCGGAAGTTTCTTCAGATAAAGTACTTGGATTACTACCTCAGGTAATCGTTGCAAACCTGATGGGCCAGGCTTGTCTAAATTATCTGATGTGGATTTCAAACTGAAAAAGTTAGGGTTTTATTATGAAATCTAATTAATATGTGTATTTGTGCAATTATAATGTAACGGGCATAACCAGTGTAGCTAGAAGGCTTGAACCATTGTTTGCAGGTGAGGCAAAATTACTCATTTTTAGTGTCAGTACTTAATAATTATATAAAAATCATATGACACATCCGAGAGCTTACTTCGTTCAAAATAGCACAAAAATTCTTCGCATTGTTGTCAAAAACAATCTAAAGCTTATGAAATCCTATAAAATTTTAGAAAAAAATTAATAATATTTTGTAAAACACGGCTATCAAAATTCAACGAGGTAAAAACGTAAATGTTATTGTTATGTATGTACCCTACAAATTTGATGAGTATTTCTAATACAGTACAGATGTGCTATTCTGACGTACATTTAAAACTATTCATTGAGAAAATACTAAGTAATTTTTTTCTACGTCATAATTTCAGGGTAATCACACTAACTTAGTTCTATGAAGAATGCGAAAACATTAATATTTTTTGTTTGCATTATCATATTTATAAATTCCAAATAGTCATAAGTGGAGAGTCGGGTAATTTGTGGTTTTCTATTCTCAAGGCATCTGAAGAATGTATAATTCTTGTGGGTGGATATGCGACATTTAAATAGGTATACTTTCATTGTTTTTGGATTTTATATTCCAAAATAAACAGCCACATACAGACATCCTAGCTACACTACTGATGCATGTATTATAACTTACAGCGGTAATTGTTGCATTTTCAGCCATCTTAAGCGGGCTGCTTTAGACTTGGACGATCATTTTCTGGTACCACCTGGATTTTGGTTATACACCTTCTTATATTTACCCATCTGAAAAATGTAAATACGTAAATAAAAGAAACTTTACACCAGGCGACAACAGGAAGTAAGTATACTGTATACTGTATACTGTAACTTTTTTCGTATTTCAGATAAATATTTGAAATTTGAAAGGCTTGTACAAGACAAAGCGGGAGTACAAATTTTTTGAAATAATTGTGAATTTCAAATTATTTACGGTTTGAGTAGAAGTGAAAAGTACTGTATAAACTACACATCCTATAGTTTTGTACATTTTTAGAATCAGTTGATCATTTTTAGTCCTAGGACATTATTTCAAATTTTTTAGAAATAGGTGTTTTCTTATTTAAGTTTTGAAAAGAAAAGTAAGCGACTGTAATTCTCCTAAATTGGTGTATAATTGTGAGAAAAATTTGAAATCTAACGACTTTTCATGTTATTAGTAATAGTTATATTTTCGCCAGAAATTTCAAAACATTGTTTTTTCTTAAAAGTAAGATTTTGCAAAATCTATTAGGCTGGATCTCAATAAATTTTAAAAGGATTTTTAAAGTTTTGGTATCCTAAATAATCACAACATGATAGGACATTTTTAGGGGACTGCTTAAATTATAAATAAGGTTTATGTCGTTTTTAAACTGATTTATATAGGACAAGTTTCTGTCATTTTTACCATTCGGTGTCATAAATTAAATAATGAATATTTTTGATAAAATAGTGTATGCAAAACAAATAATTTATTTATTCAAGAAGACAGTAGTTGCTCGACTAAATCAAATCTACAAAAATTAATGTCAATATTTGAACACGCATTTTCAAAATCGAATGAAATATATAATTAATTTTGTCCATTACTTATCTTTCTATCCACAAAGTATAAGAATTTTAGAATATACTTACCCCCAAGCGCAAATACACCCACACTAAATGAAGCATTAAATGTTTGTTTATAATAATAACGAAATGTCGCTCTATGAACAATAAACTACACATTCAAAAATAAAAATTAGCGAATACCATATGCACATAAATGAAATAATACAATACAATATAAATTTGTTTTGGCAAACGACCTTGGCTATTATTAGATTGCACTATGTATCTAACGCTTTGCTTGCTGTTCAACAACTTCGAAATTGCTGAAGGTCATTTACGATGAATAGTTACAGGAATGGAGAAAATAAACCAGCATTGTACCGTATCCTAGCAACCGCTATTTGCCTAACTTGGAAACGAACCACTAAACTACTAAAGTTAAAATAAAGTAGTTCCCTCTATCATGCGAAAGTTATACCACAAAGGCGGCTATTTTAAAATTAGTTCGTGTTATGAAAATAGAGGAATGCTATCGCGCCCATAAAGTAGCAAGGTGGTCTACAAAAGTTCAAGGTCAGCTTTGGATGCCATAATACGCCGATACCTACATATGATGCTAACGTGACGTTATCGTATTGATATTATACATATATAAATATTTATTAATTAGTAAACATTACTCTGAAAATCAGTATCAAATTTTAACAGTAATTAAAATTAAACGTGTATTCCTACATCCTTGACTAAAACAAAATTTTCAATTTAGAAGTTTTAAATCGAATCATAATCATTGTATATATGGAATTTATAACGAAAATTTTTAATTGACAGGCAGGGGACGTAGTTCCCGCGCGATTGCTGATTGGCTAAAAGTTTGTAGACCACCTTACTACTTTATCCATCTTAGGGAGGCCATGTTGAGTCGTTGTTGTTGCCATTTAAATACACGTTTGAGTTTTAATATAATTCAAGAAGTTAATGTGTGTGAATTATTTGAAGTTGCTAATCATGAAATAACTATGGTGTCGTGTGCCGTTCGCGCTTGTGATAGTAGAGATGACGTTAATGAGAAGAAAACTACTGAAATAAATTCTGTTAAATAAGTAAACAATGATCACAAACGGAGCATACGCAATTGTTGGAATCATACGCGCACTGCAATATAAACTATTTACGGCAGCTGCATTGAAATCTTTTTCGGTACGATGACTTTGGCAACCGTGCTTTTTAATTAATATTTTGTCTTGTTGACATTCTAATAAAATTACTAGACATATTCACACCAAACACTTAATTTTCATTAATTCTTTTAAAACTTTGTAGTGTAACCGACCGCAGTAATTTTTTTCTTAACCATTCTCTCGAGTCTTTACGCTCGAACGAGTCTTTATGTAGGTTACTGTTAGAAATACATATTATTATTAAAAAACACAAATCACTTAACACGCATATCAGAACAGTCTGCAATAGTTTTAGCAACAGAAAAAACAAGGGTGTTCTGCTATGCGTGTTAAGTGATTTGTGTTTTTTAATAATAATATCTATTTCTAACAGTAACCTAACCTCAAAAAGCTTATCGCAGTATTCGTTCGAGCGTAAAGACTCGGGAGGGTGGTTAAAAACATCTAGTGGCAGCGACACCTACGTTGTGTTGTAATAATGTAACCCAAATTCACACTGAGAAGATGGCGTTAAGGCGGGAAGGTTTGAAATTAAACTACATCATTTACCAACTTGACTTTAATCAAAACAATAACCAAGAAATAGGTAATTCGCATGAACGCATAGAAAAATGACATTTAAAGCAAACAGTGCCGTACTCAACCTGGGCGATTGCGTTAAAAATACGGCAGAGAAAACCCTAAACTGCCCTCACACTTCTAACTGCATTTGGCACATCTCGACAAGGACGGGTGACGTACATGTACCCAGATCACTAACACTAAATTTAACGGAATGCCAACTGTTACCCAGACATACCACACATAACAACTGAAGAAACGTTAGTGTAGGTTAGCTAGTCTTTTCTGACAGGTACTGAGGTCGGATAACCAATACTACCCAGCTAAAGTTGAAAGAGGAGTAACACCAGGAAGGTAAAATCTGCCTTGACTACCAATGTTACTCCCCGCACGGACATAAGGTGTTAGTAATATTCAACAAGGGGCGATCACACGTGCCCACATACATACATTAACAGTTTCCAGCTCGCGTTACAAAATATTTCACAAAGGCTAGCCGACTTCCTATTATTTGCAAAAGCGTACAACTAAAAGTACATTGACAGAACCACATGAATCGTTGAAATGAACTTATGGTATGATTGCGCATAGTTAAAAAAGCGCTGGTTATTGAATAGACTTCTTTAACATAGTCATAAATGCTAACGCGAAAGGCACGAGATGGTCGATCATACCAGAGGTTCAACTTAATTACATTACAACAATTATCACAAATGTTAAATACTAGTTAATTTTATAGGAACATCGGCTAGATAACTGGATGAACAAAACAACAAACATATAATTACGTTTAAACCAAGATGCGAGCGGTGCAGTTGTAAATGTGATTAAGACGCTGAAATAAAACAATTACACATAAAATAAAAATGTCAAATGCATCACAAATATCAAACATTATAAAACATGTAGGCAGCAAATACATATCAAAATTTTATAGCATCAAACAAGCACAAGCTCAGATTCAGGCACTAAATCTTTATACAAATGCATGTTAGTTAAATATATTAACTCTAGTAAGCAAATGGTAAAAATTGTTCATCGGTTAAAACGCACTTTTAAAAATTAAACACATCGTGGCATTACCAATTACAAACAAAAAATATACACAACTTTGTGGTTAATCCAATAAAACCCAAAATAAATACAACATTTAAATATAATACTGTTCGTATTCAAACTTGCCTAATAATTTGATTCAATATTATAAAGGGATGATGTTGATGCTTTCATAAATAGCAGCTCGTAAAATCACAGTAAAGGTACATTTACTATTGATTCTGTAACAGGTGCAATGCAATTGGAGTTACAACTCGGTATTAAATACTAAATAGACATTATTTCAAATAAACAAATATTAGTTTTACTCTGATTCAGATATTAAATAATCAATTTAAATACATAAATATTAGTTTTGGGTTGTTAAACCACAACACACTCATTTAGACATAAAGCGTTCAAATATTTTCCCATATTAAACATCATAACTAAACAACCGGCAAGACAGCATTGTATACATCAATCTTAAAAAGCAACATGTAATCATAAAAATATTTCCTTCAATGGTTAAATAACTAATGGTTTTACAATAAGTACCAACACCACATGCAAAACAACGCTCTGATTACAAGATGTGATCAGATTACCATAAATAACCACCACATTATAAACTTAAAACATTACCTTTAATAAAAAACCACCAAGTGAAATGTTTCAACCATCCATCTTGAAAGCTCCAAACAAAGTCGTTTAAAACTGTCGACTCGATCGATCCTCTGTACACATGCGTCCCTTATTCTGACATAACGGAATGTGTTTAGAAACATGCAAGTGGTTACTGAGCTATTCTGACAAATACCTTCAAATATCAAAATGTACACTATAATATTTGCAACAATGATCAACCAATGAGAAATCGACTAGAAACACTACGGATCACTTCAACTTTAAAAAGTATATTCCATTTACAAACAAACTAAGAAAGATAGCCTAATTTAAGGAAAAGGCATAATTTTACCAAATGTTAGCTTGTTAAGTGTAAAGTTTAAAACATACGGTCACATACTCTTCTCTGTAATTTTCCCAGATGAACTTGTTTACGTATGTTTTTATTTAAAACACGTACAAATCGTATTACTATCTTTATCATATATATTAGTTAAGATTTTAAATAATCTTAAACGTATGTTTTGAATTGAGTTAAACACCTATGACGTAGAGGACTTTTTTCGTGATTCCGACTATATATAACTTCACTTTTAACAACCTTGAATTTTTAGCTGTCAAATATAACGTAATATAACTAGTGTAAACAACACTTTTTCGTTAATACATTTTATACGGTATAAATTTACCATAACACTATTAAAATAGCTTTTTCGAAAACTCTCTAAATAGGTTTGGCTAAAATTATAAATATATCTTAGTACCTCTGCGTACTTTTATAGATTTCTTATTATATTAATGTATTTCTTTAAGATTTATCAGTGAGTTATGCTTAGAGATAATTCGTGATTTCTAGAGATTCCATTATTGAAATACACAAACATAATGATTTATAATTAAGTTGCCTTCGTTACAAACCTAAAAACAAAATCGCACTAACTTAAGTGTTTCTAAGGAGAGTAATTAGGTGCTTTAGACCAAATGTTTCAGAATTTCTATTGGATGATTCAAATTTATAGTCCGACCCTGGTGTAATGCTGTAACCTAGTTGACGTATAGTCAGTAGATGGCAGTTCCTTGTTTTCGTTTGTTGTGTTCAGAATACACACTACATATACCTCCCACTATTACAATTAGCGTTTGCATACAAATGTTTGAGTGTTCTAGTTCAGTAGCAAGAAACTTTTTTTTTACTTAGTAGATGTTTGTGTGTGTGGGTGTTGCCGTCTGTTTATTTGGGAAGTCTGTAATTATGCATTTAACGTTCTTTTATTAACTCTGTGTTGGGCGATGGCCTCTTTATCTTTACCGCGAGTGCTTCATCCACGAAAAACAAGTTTAGAAATAGAACGAGAAAACTTTGAAAAAGCACAGGTGATGTAGTAATTTAATTAAACTACGTATTTGTCGTTCATACTAAATTAATTTAAATGATATTGAAAACGTTTTTGCTTAAATATCTCACTGTACATGTATTATACTTTTAAATTTTTACAAGTCGCACAGGAATTCCTACAAGGTTACGCTTTATTATAAACATGCAATTGACGATTTCAAAAATGCTTCTTGTTTATAAATATTTATATAACCCTTGTTTAAGTATCTAAACAGTTTTATTAGTTTGGTGTTGAAAATTGGAGAAGTGGTACGAAATTTATACTTGTCTTTGGTATTTGTTAGTGTTGGAGCTTAAATAATTAATCATGTGATAAAGAAAAAAGTGCAATAAATTAAAAGGAACATTATTCATGATGGTATCTTTCAATTGTACATGTTTTGTTATCCCTGTTCATTAAACCTAAAAATAATTATTTTACAGAAAAATAATGTTTATATTAAATTTATTAACTGTAAAACGTAAAAGGACTCTAAACGAGTGATTTGAAACCTGAACATAGAAGCGACATGAAATTTGTATTGAAAGAAGGTAGTGGCCTGATGAATACTCGTGAGAGCATGATGGCAGTGTATGGAGTAAATAGTTTTCAACAAACTTATTATTTTGGGTATAATTGTTTCGAAAATTGAAAACTTGTAGATGTTAAAAAAGTTAAGCTGTTTTAGTTTTGTATATTTTCTATTAAATTATGGGATTTTAAAAAGCTAATTAGTTATTAATGTTACTATATTGTATTATGCACACTTTGATTTTCTCAACACTTATACCGATATAAATGATGTGGTAGATGCTTTTATGATGTTTGGTAGCATGTACTAGAATTTTGTGTCTTTTGGGTAAATCTCTGCATATTAACCAATTTCAGTTTTACATGTCCACGTGGCAATATAGCAAAGTATCTCGGATAGAGGAGTTTGCTTCCAGATTAGTCTAAAATAACAAAACAAAGAAAAAAATAATAATTTCAAGATGTTTTATTGGTTTGTTCATTGTTTTTAATAAATTTTATGATATTTTGGAAATGAGAGAGTGATGGGCAGTATGAGGGAGTAACTTATAGGTGAGTTATTTATTTTTTTAAATAAATGATTCAGATACAACATTAAATTTCTATTAAAATATATTCAAACAAATACAAAATAAGAAAAAAGCTATATTTATAGAATATTAAGCATAAATCCAAACTAAAGGATTATAAAATGCCAAAAAGATATCAGTTATGCGTGTGAATGCTGCTGGTTGCAACGAATGGATCGATCGACCAGTATAGGAAAGTAATTCTGTAAATTTGTTAATAGTTGTTAAAATGTAGTTAGGGTTAATAACATCTACATCTTTTGTACCAGGCCATATAAATTTGTTAGGACCAACAGCTTTCATGAAATTTACCCGTATCATTCCTGACACTTCTTCTTTTTTGATTACCCCGGGAATCCACTGTTGATCATATACAACAGCTACCCACTGATCGACAACTGGTTTATCAAGAGAAATTGGCTGAACCGCTTGAACTTCAATTTTACTCTTGGTTTCATTGGTATCTGGTTTTGGTTTAGAAGCCTTAACTCTTGGATATGTTTTTCCCATATGAAAGTGAACACGCGGCAAAGAATCTAAGTAACACTGGAAGCAACTAAGTCTGTTAAAATATATATAATCATAATCTTCTCTAAAAATCACTTGATGAACTTTGGTAGTGCCCAAAAATGCAGGAACCGAAATGTCGGAAAACTTTAGCTCTATTTCTTGCAACGCATCAGTTATCAGCTCTTTAAGATGTATTTTGGAACATCTTTCTTTTAAAATATATAGTAGCTGTGAAATATTTGAAATATCTTTTCCTTCAGCTACTGCTTGATCTGCAGTCCTTTTCAGTGTTCCTCCAATGCCATCCGCGGCTCCTTTTCCATGGCCAGCCTCAGAATAATTCCAGGTAAGCATTTTAATATTTGGTAAAAACTTTTTGGCAAAATTTGAAATTACATAAAACATTGAACGATTTCTATACTGTGTTGACGGCCCATCGCTAAGAAAGTGAACTACATTTATATTTTCTTTGCTAAGTTCGACAAGCCAATCAAACACTATCTTTAAATGGGCCCATATAGCAATGTAGACATGTCGAAGTGAATTTGATTAAGTGCATAATGAATGTGGAATAACATTTTCTTGTTCATTTTGCATATATAAAATTTTTTATGCAATACTTTTAGAGTTTCTAACAAATATCGTTTTTGCTTTTGAACTTTTTTAGAAGTTATATATTCTTTTTTTCCCAGCAGTCATCCGCGATGTCACCCTTTCAAAAAATCTTTTCTTTCTTGCTTAACACGAAGGGATAAATAAAGACCTCTGGAATTAATTGTCCTATTACAATTCTTTAATGATCATGGACTTAAAATCTTTGATTATTTGCTATATTCATAAGCCGGTACTTTTTCAATAAGTTATACCACATATATTTGTTGTAAATTCTTTTATTTGAATAATGAGTACATTTCTGGTAATTTTCTTTCAGCTGACGTTCCAACACATCTCCAAATAACAATTTTCTTCTTACAGGCTCGGAAATTGATTCCTTTCCTAATAGCTGATTAACTTTTGAGTTTGGACTTAGAACACAATTTTTTTGGTATTGTTTTTGCTTGAGCCGTTGACATCTTTTTTCTGTATTTCTCAGATTCCCTCTTAGCCTTCATTCAATTTTTTTGTAAATCAATTATTTGCCTATACATTTTTGAACGCGACTTTTTGACCTGTTTGCGCCCCACGTTTTTTCCTAGAAGTCGAAATATGTGAAATTGCAGGAGCATTTGAGTTAAAAGTTGTAACTATTACATTGTTTAATGGGTTATAATATGGCTGTTCAACTAAAACTGGTGAAGGTGGTGGAGAATTATCCGTAAGTTTTTTTTGGGAATGAAACCACTCATAGTTTTTAAAATCTATTTTATTTACGTTTCGATCCATGACCTAGGATCGTTGTCAAAATAATAAAAACTTCAAGTTTGACGTTTATGACATAAATTGAAGGTTACTTTGATTTATTGATGTTTGAAATATTTGGTTTGAGTACACTAAGCAAAATTTTTAAAGTTTAAAAGAATGATTGCCTTCAATTTGTGTTGCGACCTGGGATCGACTTTCCTATGGTAGCCAATACGCTTAACGTGAAATCAACTGATTAATTTTTTATTGGTGAATTTTATATAAATTCAATAATTTGGAAAACATTTTTTAACATAAGACATAAAATCAGAAATCTCTCAATTGTATAAATAGAAACATGTTAAAAAATGTATTGTACGCAATATCAAATCTTATTTTGCTTATGTATAACATATACAAATTCGCTGTGGATAAATATGTACTGCAACGATTAAAGTAGACTTTAAAAAAGCCCGGACTGCTATTAGTTTGATTTGCAGAGAATTACCCTTTTACAATTTGTCAAACAACCTAAAGTTTCTCGTTGTGAAATTCTCAATGTAAATATAAAAATACATCTAATTTTCGTAAGGTCAATCTGAAGCACTTGAGAGTGAATACAGGGTGGCATTAGTTTTATGTCATTAAATGTAGGAGGTGATAGAGATTGACTAGCTTAACAAAAAATCTGTAAGGCATTTTACTCTTGGACCACTTTTTAAATTTCCGACCTAGGCTGCCGTTTTGTCATATGTTTTATAAGAAACAACTTACGTGTGCAAGTGCTATCCTGAATCATGTAACGCACTGAAATGATTTCACAATAAGTGTTCGAAATTTCCACCACATCTGCAAGTTTGTTGTTTGTATAATTCTCAGGTTTTCATATTTTCAAAAAGCAACTAATTATGCTACTCACACGATAAAAAACTCCAATTACCTAGATCCAATTACAAATAAGTCCCAACACCGCGTTTAAGTGCATAACCTAAGCATATAAGTGAAACACACAATACTAACACACACTTGCATGTAACCCCGGTTACGATCTATGTAATGAAAAAATACATTCAACTTAAGGTAGGATATTGTATTCTGCATAAACGCTGAATTGTAACAACACAAAATTACATCGGACACCCAATAGCCGACCGCATCAGCATTGTGGAATATTATTTTTTGTTGTGATTATAATCTAAACATGCGAATTTTAGAAAAAAATTTAAACTTATTTCTAAAGTGCCTTGAGTTATTTCATTTGGCAGAAAAATGCACTCTATTTCACTAAATTAAGTTTCCTGAAGGTCACAACTTAATTGGTCGACTTTAAAACATGATGTAATTGTATATTATATTTGTGACCTAATCAACATTGCAATGGTTTGAAAACGATCTTAATATTTTTCTTGTGTGTCCATTTGTAGCTTAACTGTTTGCACCAGGTTTATTAACAATTTTTGTTTGTTTTATCAGTCTCTACACCCTTTAAATTAATGACAAAACTAATGCCACCCTGTATAAGATTTTGAGAATTAACTTTAGAAATAAAAATCAAAATGCTTCAAGGTCCAATGTGATCACAATCTCCACAAATCGATATATTATCTGCAAGCATTTGCAATATTTCTTTGTATATAAGAAAATAATCAGCTTCATGCTTTAACTATTCTAAATGCTTTTTCTGATTGTTTTTCTTTTTTTCTGTACTGAAAAATTAAACTATGAGCTGAAGTATGACATAAAAACCAACAATAATCTATTGTATATATTTTTCACATTAGTATAATTGCAGAAAAAGACATTGAAATTTGAATAAAATAGTTGAAAGCTAAAAAGGATTGCGGAACCTGATGGTATTATCTGTTATATTTTGGGTATATGGATCCTTGATGCGTGTCTCTTGAGGATATTATTCAGTTTGTCCTTGAAATTTGGAATCTTTTGCGTAAACTGTAAATTATCAAAATCTGCTACAATAAATGGTATTTGTGACTACAGATCTATCTCTATCCTTGTTACATCTGCAAAAATTTATAAACATGTTTCGTACACAAAAATTTTGCAACTTTAAGTAGTGAAAACAAAACAAATACGGTTTTATCCCTAGGTGCTCAATATAAACGAATTTGACCTGTTTTTATAGTCTATGAGAATGAACTTTTTTTGAACAAAACTGGACAAGTTGCTGTTACACGCACTGCCAAGGCATTTAACCAAGTTGATAATTTTTTTTATTCAAAAAAAATTGATTTATTTGATTTAAATCATGATTTTTTATTTTACTCTCTTTTAACAACATATATATATATATATATATATATATATATATATATATATATATTGCTATGGAAGTCCTCTCTGGATTCCTGCCCCACGCTTGGGCCCCATAAAAATTGCTGTGTATTACCCTTAAATCGAGCCTCAGCATTGGGCTGTCCTAAAATCATTTCCTGAAAATAAAAAAAATCTTCCAATCTCTGGAACGCCCCCTTTTATTTCAGCATACCATGGCTAGCTCTTAAAACCTACTTCTTCATAGATACTTACCATCCTAAGTTCGCTCTTTCTCACATATACTGCCAAATAAAATTATCACTCAAATAATGCAACGCATCTTTGTTTATGACAACCTTAAAGACCTGTTTAGTCTTTACATCAAGTTTTTATGTCATTTATTTACACCTTTAAATAATAAATACAAATTTTCCTTTACATATGCCCTTCAAATGAGCTTTTATGTTCATCAAATACACGTCCAATGTGTCAAATCACTCTAGCACAAAATAACAGCACAAATGTTCAAGCAATAGCAATAGAAATTAATTTCGTTACCTGGAGTAAGCTTTTTCCATCGTCACCTCTGAAGATGTTGTCCAACAAACCTCGTCGTTGCTTCCATACACCTCTCTGCTATGTGTAGATTAAACCCATTTCCAATCGCTATCCAAATCTCTGCAAACGCCTTCCTTGTTTCTACCCAGATAATTGTCCAAACCAAGTTAATCACTTTCCACATCTACCAAACACCAAGCATCCTCGTTCCAAAAATTTCCCAGCACTCTTACCTTAGTAACATTCCTACGTTAGTTCTTTGAGTGTAAGTACAGCACCGTCTACAATATAGCACCCACTTGTGCAATTCACACTATTATTTAACTTTCGCCGGACTGTACTAACTCCGTTTTATAAAATTTTACATTTGGATGTTACCGTAAAAGCTAAGCAAAGTCAAAGAAATAATCGAAGTACTGCATCTCCTAATGTATTTATATCCGTCGATACACACCTCCTGCCTGCCACTATTTCAGTCGAAAAGCTCCCGTACTGTAATTGATTCTAAAATTTTTATACGTAACGAACTTGTAAAACTGAGAATTCTCACTCCATCGTCGCTTTAGTCTGAAAACTGGCCAACAAAATACAACGGTCACGAGCTTCTTTAAAATTTCTAGCACTCAGCCAGGCACAAACATTTCTCCCCTTATGTCCAGCCTTCAACTATGTTACCCTCGTCTAACACATATTTGTTGTCTCTTTTACAATCCCACTCGAGCAACAGAAAATCGATATTGTGGTTGACCTCCAAACTTGTTGCGTACTTTAAACGAGTGTTTTACCTAACGTCTATTATATGTGATCTTTGTCTGCTTTACGCTATCGATATTCCGTCTCACTTTGCTTTCAAACCATCTGTTGTTTTTGTAGCTTTTGTATCGACCGTTAACTAAATTTCTACAGAATTATCTTATAACGTACATTCATGTTCCTTGAACCTGTTTATTTATCTGTCAGTCTTTTCTATGAAGCAACTGTCCGTTTGAAATCGTATTTTCCAAGTTGTTCAACTTATAGAATTTCTTAGGATTTGTATTTAACGAACGCTTTGTTTAGTTAAATGGAAAATATGTGTTTACATTATTGATTTTATATACCCAAAAGCTTTTATTATTATTTGATGTACTTGATTTACAATTTTTAAAATATTAAAGGTAATTACATTCGCATCCTCGAGTTTTTACATACTCCAAAGCTTCTACACGTTATGCAAATTTAACATTCCGATTTATACATACAAAAGTATGCTATTATCCGCCCGTTTTAATGTCAAAACTCATTAATTTGGCGTGTAAATAAATTATCCCTATTTCCTAAATACACGGTCGTTACAAATTTATTTTCTTGACTTATCTATGCCTCTTAACCTATAACTTCCTCCACGACTATATATATATTACTCATATTTAGACCAGGGTAGAAAATTAAATAATCACATCAAATAATTTTAATCACCGTGTAGAAGCTTTGGGAAGAGGTACGCTTTATTAAAACCGTGAAGCATAAAAGGTTATTAGTTTCATTAAACATAAGAGATTTAAATCATGTACAAGACGCTTTATATCAAAAGAAACAGTATTAACAAGCTCTACGGGTAATGTAATTATTCCTAAACAAATGGAAATTACATGCAAAATTTATATTAATTAACCCTATTTTAAGTAACCGGTAGTAAAACAAAGTGTACACATAATAATTAATATTTAACTTGTATTCGCTAAAAATGAAAGGATAGAAGTCAATTTTAATTGGAGTTAATTAAACCATTATTAATAATAAGCATAAAACTGTGAAAATCCAAGATTATAATACCAGAAAATAAAGCTCTGAGAATTAATATTATTTTGAACACCTGCGTAGTTTAAATATCACGTACGGCGAAAATTGTGTAGATAACAAATGGTTTCAAGGAATCTTGAAGAAACCGTGGCTTAATATTCACGAGAAGGTGCGATACGGGGTTATTAAACCCAGATAGTCCACATGGACTAAAATATAATCGATAATAAAGAATATCAATTTGCACCAATACGAACAGGTTAGAAAAGGAAAGAGAAAATGCGTCAAGCAAAGACACATATAGTAAAAGGCGTGATTTAAGCAACGTCACGAGGGTCACAATTGGTTGAAAATAGGATGCAAATATCAGAGGTAGAAACAACGATTTCTGTACAAAATTAATTAGTTATTTCCAGACTTTGCGTGCCGTGTTGAAATTTCTGACATTTAAATGGGGCGAGTACAAAATTCGTAAAAACCGACGCGCGAGCGACGGACTGGGAACATAGCATGAGAAATTCTTAGAATTACCCGTTTTGGGGAACAAAGCGACGTGCCGGCTATTCGCTATATATACCGGTGGTAATATGAATTTCGGTCTCTTAGACTTTTGACTATTCGATGCGTTAAAAGCTCTTACATCCGCGACTTGATTCAAGATGTTAAACAGTGCATTTTAGTTTGATAAAATAATTTAAAATTTTGCTCGTATATTTTAGTGATTCAAAATAGTTTGTTATTTACGTGCTAACGTGAATGTACTTCAGTGCACTTAGATACAAGGTAATAAAATTTAGTATCACTGTACCAATTAGCAAAATTTACAACGACAAATGTATACACAAAAGTAGGCAGTTTTGACGTATATTGGTGAAAGACGCATGAATTTCTTTGCTATTTTTCGGGGTGTTAATAATTAAATGGTTCAAATACGTGTCTGGATCCACGAAACAAGGGTCAGATATACACAGATGAGTTCGGAAAAGCCCCAAACAACTTTAAATAAATGGTGATGGAGAAAATTTTAAAAGCGTTGAGAATTAGAAGCCGTAAATATAATCCTGTTGGAACGGTGTGATTAACTAAAGGGACGATGTACATTAAAGCTACGAGGACAGTAACCTTCAGGCAAATTATACTATTTTGTTTGACATTTTGTGTGTGTTGAATTACTTGATAATTGATTTACTTTAAATGGACATTAGTGAAATTGTACTAACCATAAAATTTTAATGTTAAGATGAAATTTGCTTGTTTAAGTAGAAAGGGTATTTAGTATTGATGTTCTGGATTATGATGAAATTTTAGGTATGTCTTTGAGCTCAATTAGACGAACCTGGTTAATTAACGTAAAGGGTGGTAGATGCTCCTTTTACTCTGCATATATTGTTATATTAATTAGTAGGCATCCTACAAGGACTTTAATTCTGGATGCACGTTAAAATAATAATAAAATTAATCTTGAAATTCTTTTTAAAACTGAAATTTATGCTGAATTTTAATCTTGAAATTTTAATGTATTGTGAATATTGATGTAAATAGAGTTGACGTTGATGTTTGTGGTAGGAATGTGTTGTTTAATTTTATGAATGAGGAGGTTTATAAAATTAGGTGAGCAGCTGAAGCGAAACCAGGATCACAGCAGTTTATGACGCCCAATCGGTGGGACTAGAATTTTTTTGTTGAAAGGACCCAGTTCCCGCATTCAAAGGAGTATATCACAGCAGTTTATGGCGACCACAACGTGAGGGCTCGAGTTCCAAATAAAATTTTTGTGATTTTATTCCAGGAAACTGGCGATCTGAGAGAGAGAGTTTCGGTGTGTGTATAAATTTAAGAGTATTTTAGAGTGTGTGAGAGTGATTAGAACGTATGCAGAGAAAGGAGTGGTTAAGGAGTCAAGGAGTGGAAATTGGAAGTGACGATAGTGCATTGTGTGGGAAAATTTCGAAAATGGAAGAAGCAGGAGGCAGTAGAGATCAGTCGAGGACGGAATCAGGGGATCAAGGAAATGAGTTAATGATGAGAATGTTAGAGGAAATGCGATTAGCTAGGGAGGAGTCCAACAGAAAATTAGAACTGCTAAGCGAAGAATCTAATAGAGCGAGGAGGAGTCCAACCAAAAATTAGAGCAGATAAGCGGAAAATTGAACAAAATACTAAAGAATTTACAGAATTTAAAGATAGTCTTACCGTGAAACTGGGGCAAGTAGAAAATAGGGTTGAAAAAATGAGCGTGATATTGCAGGTCTTCGACAGGAAATGGGACATTTAAAGTCCGGCACGCATTTTTGTGAAGAAGAGATTAATGTAAAATGACTGAAGTAACGGACTCATGTAGGGATCAGTTAGGCAGGGTAGAACGCGAGTTAGTAGTATCAAATACAACATGTCAAATTTAACGGGGATGGTCCCAGATTTTCTACAGGTGGAGTATCATTGGACCAACACATGAAATTTTATGGCGATAACAGGGTAAATCCACAAATTTTTATTAATAGTGTAAGAAATCTAGTGGGAAATTTATGTGACGAACAGACTAAACTAAATACGATAAAGGCTTTATTAAAAGACAATGCGGAAGCGTGGTACAATTTAGTAGGACAGGACATAGACACGTATCAGGACTTTGAAAACAAATTTCTAAAGCACTACTGGAGTGACCACAGACAAGATCAGGTACGAGACGACTTAATCACAGGGAAATTTAAGGGAGAATTTTCAGGAAGTAGGGAGCAATATGCTATACGCAAGTATAGCATAGCAAAGCAACTGAACCCACCACTGACGGACCGACAAATTATTAAGTATTTATCACGACACTGCGAGGCAGAAATAAAACAACACGTAGCACTACAAAACATAGTGGACAGAGAAATGTTTTTGGAATACCTGCAGAGGTACGACGACGTAAGTAGTGGACGACCTCGGGAAAATAGGGAAAGACAGATCAACACAATTAGGTTTGACAATAGACGGGACAACTACGCTAGATGGGGGAATAGTTACGGATACCAGAGACGACTGGGAACAGAGACGACCAGACGTTCGAAGTAATAGTTTAGGAAGGGGACCTGCACCGAGACCGGAACCAACCAGAAGGAATAGTACACCGGACATGAGGGGGACTGCTAATACAGACACGGAACGAGTGGAAACGCCTAGGACATACGCTGAGGTGATGGCTAGACCAGGACCGAGTAGGGAAAACAGACCTGGACAGGATTTTTAAAACGCGACAGACCACTAGATTTCAGTGTAAATGTATATGAACATCCACGTGAATTTTTCAAAATTGAGGAGGAAGTAGAGCCAGAAACTAAGGAAAATTTATGTTTGCCAATTATTAATTTAAAAATTTTTGAGAATAATGTAGAAGTATTACTTGATACAGGGGCAGAGGCGAGTTTAATATCGGAGGAATTCGTCAGCAAAATTAGGGATAAGGTTTGTGATAGAATTATGCCTATAAAGCGTAGCCATTTAGTAGCTCCAAATAAAAAGAAGTTTGCTGTAGTAAATAGTGTTGTGGTGCTTAGGATAGATATAGGAGGTTTAAGCTGTGAACAGGAGTTTGTAATTGTACCTGGACTGAAGTTTCAGAGCATTTTAGGTGTTGACTGTATGATGAAGTTAGGGGTTTTGATAGATATGGAAAGGAAGGTAGTAAGGATTAAGGATAGGGTAGTGCCATGGAAGGGCAGTTATGAAGTCACAGAGGATGACACGGGGTTGAATATTAATGTAGTAGAGGTAGAGGATGATGAAGGTAAACAGATCAACACAATACGATGTCCAGAGGATAGGAGAGTAGAGGTTCAAGCTTTAATACAAAAACATGCAGAAGTAGTAGGGGTAGAAGCAGCATATCAGGAGCAGGTGAAGGCGAAATTAAGTAAAGATGGCAAGTTTGTTTTTAATAAAGTAGATTTAAGGAATTCATTCTGGCGGATTCCATTACATAAGAATTCTAGAAGGTACATAGGATTTTCCATAGAGGGAAAAATCGATAATTGTAAAGTAGTATCGTTTGGTTTGTCGGCAGAAAGGAAAAAAATAGTAAATGAGAGACAGACAAGTGTAGGGACTGAAGAAGAAGTAATATTTAAAAGTCAGGATAATAGGGAGGATAAGTTTATTGTATGTGAGATAACAGGGATGATAAGTATAGATATAGAAGGGGGAGAGATAGGGATGAAGAGTGTTAGGATGGTGAGAAGAAAGACTTGGAGGGTCAAGAAGAGAGTTAGATTTAAATAGGATAGGGATAGAATAGGTGTAGATAGAAGAGTAGAAGTAAGTGTTTATAGAAAATAAAGCTAGGTATAGGATGAATATGGGAGATAATAAGAAATAGGTTTAGGATGAGAATAAAGAGTGAAAGTAGGAAGAAAAGAAGATAGGTTAAGTGTAGATATTTCATAGAAGATTAGTGGAGAGTTAGGAATAGAGTAAGAGTAGGATAGGCATATAGGATTAGGTAGGGGGAAGTAAAGTATAGTGAAGATTAGTTAAAAGTTAGGAATAGGATAGGTATATAGGATGTATATAGGATTAGATGGATGAGTAGGATGAAGTTAGGTATAATTTCAGTTTATAGAATTAGGCGAGAGGAATTTTTTTTTTGGATTGGAGACAAAGTAGGTAAGGGTAGAGAGTGATAGGCAATTTTTTTTGTAATTTTTTTTTTGGTCTAAAGGCTTTATATTTGCATTCAAATAAGTTATCCAATAACAATTTTCACTAAAGATATAACAACCTACAATAATACGGTATCAACAGAATTCTGCCAGATCAACAATATGCATTTTATAGAAAATGTTCAAGCAGGAAATCAGGCAGGCTTTGAAAAAAATGTGTTTTGATTGTATGGTTATGCATAGAGTGCAGCAACATGGAAATTACCGCCAGTAGTGTGAATTCGACAGGTCGAATTGTTGGGTTGTGTGGTGGTTTTTCATTCAGGAAAATTTGCAAGTCGCCTTAACCTGCACCGATCCACAATTATGCGTTCTTATCAATTATGGATTAGGGAGGGCCAAGAATGTCGTAAAAAAGAACGGGTGGTCAAAGACAAACTAATGAGGTGCAAGACCGCCATTTTTGCCTAATGACTCTGAGACCGATTCTCCAGTACCAGGTCAGGTCAATTGCTGATCACTGCTTAGGTAATGGAGGTTGTCCTGTAAGCCTTTGAACGGTCTATCAGCGAATTGGGGTGTTCTTCTTGCACTGGGAGGCTCCGTGGCGTAGTGGTATGTGTGTGACTACTACGCCCAAGGTCCCGGGTTCGAATCCCGACACGATCCGCTTGAAAAATGTTAGGCGAGCATTTTTCATAAAAATACACCCTCGTTTGGATGAGAGGTAAAATGGAGGTCCCGTGTGTGAGTGTTGTCGCGCACGTTAAAGATCCCTACCTTGCTTGGAACAGCAAGGGTTCGGCAAAATTCCAAATTTTCCAGGTAAAAAAAACTCGCTTCCTGGCCAATGTAGTACCTTCGGGTGGAGCATTGGAAAATCAAATGTAATGTTCTTCTTGCACTACTACGCCCAAGGTCCCGGGTTCGAATCCCGACACGGTCCGCTTGAAAAATGTTAGGCGAGCATTTTTCACAAAAATACACCCTCGTTCGGATGAGAGGTAAAATGGAGGTCCCGTGTGTGAGTGTTGTCACGCACGTTAAAGATCCCTACCTTGCTTGGAACAGCAAGGGTTCGGCAAAAATTCAAAAAATTTCCAGGTAACAAAAACTCGCTTCCTAGCCAATGTAGTACCTTCGGGTGGAGCATTGGAAAATCACATGTAATGTTCTTCTTGCAACCCTATCGACCACATCTTGTAGTATTGCTTATGGCTCAACACTGCTGAGAGCAACGTTTAGAGTGATGCAGTTTGCGATTACACTGGAACCTGGAGTTACACGGTAGTATTCAGTGATGAATCCCGTTTCTGTTTAAGTATACATGACGGCCGCATCAGTCAGGCAAAAATGTGGGGAACATGCCAATGTTATATTTTCCGTTGAAAGGCATGTGCACCGAACCGTGGGGGTTATGGTATGGGGTGCTATAACATGGAAGTAGGTCTTATTTGGTGTTCATTCGAGGCAATATGAACGTTGAGTGCTACATTAATAAGTTGTGTAACCCCATATCCTTCCTTATCTCTAACAGCTTGAAGGCCCACTTTTCCAGCAGGATAATGCCCAGCCTCACGTAGCGTGGACTACCCTTAACTGATTTGAAGATGCCCATGTCAATATTTTACCATGGCTACTCAGATCTACAGATACTTTGCCAATTGAACATGTATAGGATATTATGGGTAGGAGACTGCCACGAAGAGTGAGGGAGTGTGTAACAAAAGGGGGGGGGCACATTATTAATAAAAATTGTGTTGATATTTTGGTTTTTTCTTTAAAAATTTAATCAACTATTACTTATGAGTAGTTAAACATGTCTGCCAAGTTTGTTCAAAAAATTTCCAACCTTTCTTGGTGTTCCAATTTTCATGTCACAGTATATCTGAACTAAAGTCAAAACTTTTATTTAATGAGTTATGGAGGAAAATATTTAAATATTTTAAGGCCGACACATAAAGGAAACAATGCTATTACCTTTATCTAACCTTTTATGATACTGATCCCACATGATTTTTTTATTGAATATGAATTAGTTATTGAAATGACAGTTTAAGGTGAAGTTGGAATTATAATTGGTGTATAATTTTAAAGTGACAATTAACAATGGACATACAAAATTTGGTACAATTTAGAGATGCAAATAACAATCTCTATTGTGATATTTGTTTTTTTTTTCAACTTTCCTTTTATATTTTTCTAGCAAATCATTTGCATGCGTAATTAATTAGAGTATTTAAAACTCCCAGAGGTTGCGACACTTTCCCCTGTGGTGTTGTTTTCTTTTTTTATATCAAGTAGTGGTGCCCAAACATCGGTCAGTAAAACATTCCCCATGATCTTGTCTCATCGTATACCACTAGGGCGAAGTCTAGAGTTAGACTGAAGTTCCCAAAAGTCATGAGACGGATTATGTTAATCTTTTTTTGCATTGTAGGTCATTATGACAACATCTACACATGTCCTGACCTTTTGTGGAAAGTTGTTGATGTGGTTTAGTCTGTACCTTATGTGTATGGGAATCATATTAGAAAAAATTCAAGATAGTTTCAAAAAAAATTGAAGCGTTTGAAAATGCAAATTGCTTTCGGTTTTAGCCATCTTTAGTGCTTTTTTGTCCATAAATTAACAGATTTTCATAAATAACAATTATTATAACATTAATAATAAATACGTACTAGTTTATCACATATTTCAAATGCTAAAATTTAATGTTAGATATATCGTGAAAGTGAACTAATATTTAAGTGACTCGTTTAATGTTGTGATAATTGTAGACTTTTGTTTTTGAAATTAGCGATAAACTAATAATTATTTATTGTTTATGTTATGTGGGTAATTTTTTGTTGAAATCTTTTATAATCTATGGGCGAAGAAGCAGTGAATATAACTAAGTCAAAAGCATTCTGCATTTCTAAAAGTTAAATATTTTTAAATAAAATTTTGCATATTAATACTCTTTGGAAATGTTTTTTATAAATTTAAAAGCGTGTACACAACCAGCTGGTATATTTTTTCACAATTTGTTGTTCTGCATTTTCATGCTTGAAAGTTCTAAACAGAATTTTTAAATAGAACTACCTACATTACCGAGTGTCATGTAAGGTGCTCTTCAGTAGATATGTGTTTTATCAGTGTACCTTACTTTGCTTATCTGTGATATTGCAATCAGTTTGTCATACGGTAGAAAGTAGGATGAAATATTTGCTTTTGTTATGATCAATATTGTTAAATATTTGTGATCAACTGATTTGTGCAGATTCATGTCAAACAGCCAATAATTAAGGTAGGCACACCTTTGTCATAAATATTCTTTAACGCTTTATTTAAATAAATACTTAATATCTTGTTTTGTACATATCTGCTCTATTAGAATAAATAAATATACGAATTTAATAGTTTACTTGAAATTATAAGTGCACTAGGTACCACTAGATATGAATAATTTTATGTAAAAACACTTAAGGAAATATAGTCAACATTTTCAAAATGTGCTAATTGTTCCATGCTTGCTCTTAACTTCAAAACCCGTAAGTTGTATTGTATGTATTTTATTAAGTTGAATGTTCAGTCGATTTTGAAACTCCCTTTATACTAATATGGAAAATATCAAGATAATTAACAGACATAGCAGATATTTAAAGTTTAAAGCCCTAACAGGAGTGTCATGATAAACATGTGCCTGTAACATCCACACTCTGGTCTAAAAGTTTTTTAATAGAAATCACTGAAAAGCTGAATATAAAATGAGGCTGTGTTTATATAGCAATGACGAATGTGATACATGCTTTCAGTTATGGCAATTTTAGTTACACGAAATGTAGTGTAAGTAATAACAATTTTTGGAAATCACTTACTCGGAAAATATAGTAGATAAACCATTCTTAGAATTTGTTAATCATCCTATTCCTACCCATTTACCTAGAAGTGCAAAGGTTGTTTTTTCTGAATTTGAATAAATTAAATATTTACTTAATTTGAAACTTTCCTTTGTCATACTATAGATAGAAAAAATTACTGAATAACAGACAAAAGTCAATATTTAGTTTGACGGTTTAAAGGTGTTGTACTAAATACACGTTTTTTGCATCAACAAAACTTGTGACTTAAATAACAATTTTTTTATCCAAGAAATAAAATATAAGTAGAATATAAAAAGATCTCATATTTATATAAACTGTCATGAAGATAAATATACCTTTTCCACAAATCGTTCCGAAATTTGGATATTTCTGATTAAATTTCTGTAAGTAAAGGTTATATTTCCATATGTGTAGTTGTCAAGCAACAGAAAATAACTGTAAGGAAATGTTCATTTCTGTACTGTAAGGAAATTATTTGCACACTACAAAAATTGAAAAATGACTGAAAACATCTATACCTTATTGTTAGAGACTCTTCGATATTACCCTCAGCAACGTTTGATGATTTCCATCGCCTAGCATCTTTAAACTAGTAATATCTCTAGAGTCATGATAATTCATCATCACTTATCATCATTTCGTACTGGTACATCAAGTTTAAAAATTAAATATCATGCTACAATTCCATAGTTGCGCAACAAATTTTGCAAGGATCTTCATGGCAACATTTATTTAGAAATCAAATTATTCGTTCTTTTTAACATTAAATAATGTTTTAATTTCTGACGTTCTTTAACAATTTGCAGAAAAATAGTATGTATACCACATAGGAAAAGCAACATTCTTGGACTCTGTGTTGCTTGTTTCGGCTTGCGCCTTGACAAGCAATTTTCACATCGTCGGGGAATGTTAAGCTTTTTCTACTAGGTATACAATATACTATTGATCATACACAGCAAACTTAGTTGCACATAATGTAAAAATATTAACTATACTTTGTTTCACGAGAGAATAAAGTGATGAAAAGCATAGGGAATAAAAATCCTCAATTTTATTGATTGAAACATGAGACAGATTTACGCTGATTAAATAATCTGATTTTAGGAACAGTTTGTGATAAAAATATCACCGAGGGCGTATTCTTTATTTTAACTTCCCATAAATTTTAATTTCTTAATATTGTAAAGGAGAACTTGCCATTAAGCCAATAAAGTAGAAGTTGGTGGAAGGAGTATGACTGCTTCAGTGACTAGATAAAAACATCTATCAATGCAAACTGTTCCAGCACTGAGTGTTTATTATGATAATATAAGTGTAACAACGAATAATAAGAAATAAATTTTAGTGATTATGGGCAAGGCTGCACATTCATATAAAAACCCCAAAGAAAATCAATCAAAAGTGGTCAAAAGCTAATGGCATACAATTTGTGTGTGAAACATGTCGATGCAATCAATAAAATCACATTTGTGTAGCAGACCGTAATAGAACTTGACATTGGTCAAAGCACTGCATGGAACAACATCATACAAATTGAATGGACAGGTACTGTAACATCTATTAAAGCAAAAAGGCGCCCAATGATCTACAAAACTTGACAAAATGGATATTCTAGTGATTCGAAGATATGTTCACTCTTTCTGCTTTTGTAATGAGTTGCTCACTTTTCAAAAGATGCTATGCGAAATTAATAATGGCGATTCGTTATTAAACTTTAGTAACTCGTCCCTTTATCGAATCCTGTGAAAAAATTACATTTAGTAATTGTTCTTCAAAGAAGAAACTATTTAACATCAATAAGACAATACTCTAAAGAAGGCCGTAAAGTGTATCATTTTAATGAAACTTAGGTGAATGCAGGACTCGTTAAAAATTTGACATGATTCCATTAGTTAAAACTGCTAGCAAACAGCCATTAAAGCTTTGTTAATGAGCATAAAAGATCCCTCGGGAAAAGGCGAAAGGTTAATCATAACTCACATAGATAGTGAAACAGGATTTGTAGATAAGGGACTTTTACTTTTTGAAGAGAAGAAAAACAGCGTTAAAGTGGTTGCATTTCATTTTTCTGCTAAATGAATTTTAGGAGACTATCATCAAGTCTTGAATATTGAAGTTTTTAAGCAACGGCTGTAGAATTTCTATTAAATATTCAGCGACAAAGTTGATATTTTGAATCTATTCTATTTTGATAACTTGCAAAACCTAGGGTTTTATTATTATAAAGTATGGAAATTTATATAGCAAAAGCTGATCAAAACATTTGTTTCAGAAACATTCTAATAAGGCGGAAATTTTTTTTAACAACGTACATCTATCAAAACGCTTGCTTATAAGTATTTTTATTTTGATAGCATGAAATGTGGTTTATGGTTATCAAATGTTAAAAGGCTGGCAATATGTGTTTACTTTAATAAATGGGAAAATGTTTTGGTTATCAAAATATTTGTTTTCAAAGGTGTCAGGTATGTGCTTCTCCAAGGTTAGCTCTGGCTTCTAATTAACCTACGTTATTAATTCGGTTTATGCTACAATCTATGCTTTCTATACAAAATGTAGAACACCAACCCTACAACTAACTCTATAATTCCGTAGGGTTCGTTGCTATTATTCCTAGATGGTTGAACAGGTGTTTTGAAAACACCACGACTGGTTTACAAGCAGACATTATTTGTGGAATTTTCCTTGTTTATCGAGGCCATTTGCTTTGTTAGTTCCTCTTATCTGAATTTGTTTTGAAAATACCTTCCACGTGGTTGTTTGGTCGACAGAAAATGTTTTTGAAAGGAAAACACAATGCCATTTGGTGGATTACCTCCACATATACGTATTTACAAATTAGGCTAGGGATTATTATTATGCAGAATCCTTTTCCGTGAAGAGATCTGAAATGACAATGTTTTACGAGTTAGAGTAGTAGTATTATCTCATGGCGGGTGACGTCACATGCGCAATAGGTTCAATTTAAACTTAAACCTCAAGATTCACAACGCTACAGTACAACCCACAAACATCTTGCTAGCAATGTGGCTTTAATACGTCGTACGAATATCCCATTTATTACGTTAAGTAAAATATTGTTTTTAAGGACCCCGTTCATGCTGGCGGTATCTAGAAATTCATAAATATGTGAAATAAATCCAGACCTCCATATAATATCGGAGCTTTTACTTGTTTTTACTTATAAACAATTCTAGGTTTGTAGTTTCTTTATCCATAAATATTTGCTGTGGCAACAGTGCACATACTCAGCGGATCCCAATACTGTATATAACGAATGTGAACCATAACTGTCATTGTCATTCTCGCTCTTATCAAGGTCTTATTGTTTCCAGTTTTCCGTTTTAATATTTGTATCAAGTAATAGTCATCAAAACAGTTTTTTTCAAAACTAACTGATAGTTAATTTCTTCAGCAATGTAGGTATTTAAAAAGAATGTTCGTTCAATGATTAATTATTATATTTTTTAGAGTAATATTATGAATAAGAAGGAGGTGATTCATAGTCAAGGACGACAGATTGTTTTTAATGTATTTCAATATTTGAAATGCATAAAAGATTCGGGTACCTCCAACCTGAACAATTTGCAAGAGATATATGCAATTTATAATAATATTAATATAACAAATGATATAAAAACCTTTTGGTATTAATTAAAAATTGTTTTTGTTTTGTTTTTGTTAGTTACAACACCATGGGTGTCATTGTGTAAAAATATTCTTAAAACGTTTTTGTAATAAATCTTAGTAATATTTTCGAGGTGGGCATTTGACATTTTTATAGTGTTTATAGTTTATAGTTTGTGTTTATAACAAAAATGTCTATTGATTTGAAAAAAACGAATATGTAGTACTACCAAATTGTTTTTGTTCTACTAGTGACTATAAGTGATAAAATATCTTGTGTACACTGATCCAATCAATCAATAATCTGGGGTATCACATCTAACAATAAGCTCAGATCATTTTTATAGAAGAGAAAAAACCAACATAAAACTATTTAAAACACATTCCTTGGTTGCTCGACAATTTTTGCTCTTGCAACACTGGACGTGCAAGCAGTCGATGTTTTCTAGTCTCACTTTTTTATTTTGATTATTAATATAGCTCCTCCTTGTGCAGGTTTTTTCAAGGTCACCCGCCATGAGATAATAATACTACTATACCTAAGATGCTTTCTTTTAAGAGGCATTGCTTTTTTTTCATTTGTGTAAAGTCATAAACATTCTATATTTTGTAATAAATAAACGAGTGTAATTATTTAGTGGAAATATTTGATCGGTTAACAGTTGTAAGTACACACTTTCATATCTGCTACGATGGTACTAAAGGCAGACTGGTAATGTACTACGGGTACATACTGGCAATAATTGAGTGGTCTACTCGCAATTCAGCTCTCTTCTTCGGCACACAAATTGACTTAGGATAGATATGTTTATGCTTAGCAGGAAACCTATTTATTTTGTGTGGTTAATATCCAGGCCAGTGTTCTAGTTGGTACGTGTGGTTATTCTCTGATAAAGTACAGTCTCGGGTTCTAAATTAATTATAAAGCATTAGTGCAAAATGTAAATACGTGGTTGTTTTCAAGTCACAATTAAGACCATAAGCATGTGTAGAAGCAATCTGATAAAATTTACTTGCTTTGATTTAAGGTTATGGAAATGCTAACATCAACAGCTTGTAGTAATTGGTTATTGCTTATAGGATTAGAGTATTTGGCTATCCATAAAAATTACTTTTGGTATCGAGTTACACTATTTTTTAGGCTTTGTCCCTAAATGCATTTCAGTAAGTAGAGGGTAGACAGTTTTGTATTGCTGTAGCTAGTGTGATCCTATTTTTGTATTTATTTAGGGCTGTGGACATTATATAAGTATACTAGTGCTCTTTATTAGTATTTTAAGATTGTATGTGACTGGTATATAATCCATAACTGATATTTCTTTTAAATTTTATGCAGGTAATAGAACCTAAGTACAAAAACTAGCTGAAGGTGATGGGCAAATCCTATCATTTTAGTAGAGATTTTATTGTACTATTTATTCTCTGGGATATCTCTGATGAATGTAGTTTTCTTTGAAAACTGATTTTCCTTTTTATAATATATTGTTTTATTAGAGGTTTTTGTAAATAAATTTTCTTTTTTGAGGATTTCTATTTGCTTTCTGTATGACCCACCTCAGCCTACGATAGTTTAGCTAGCGTGGTATTAATTCTTTCGATGATTGGAATTTGACATTGTAGAAGATGTGGTTGAAAGAAATAGTGATGTGTGAATTTGGGTTCAGGTAGCGATACAAGTGCTGACGACACGGTTCCGTTACAAATTACACTAATGCCTAAATTTTTTTCTGAATTTTATTATTAAGTTTAATCTCATTCTTCATGATGCTATACATAGACATGACCTTATGCTATTTAATTATTTGCTATAAATATAGTGGAAAATTTCTGAAAGGAACACAGTATTGTATTTAAAAAAATGTTTTATGTGTAGATACTATTCAATGTTTTTTTTATATAAATTCTTTAGTTATGTTGAATGTCGAATAAATAAGGTTAAGTAACTATTTTGAATTTTCCACTCGTGATTTTTTAGTGGTGTAAATAGCTCTAGGTACGACCTGTATCCTTTATTTTATTCTCTCGTCGAACGAATTATGAAATTAATTGGTAATTATTTTTAAAAACTGCTAAGCCCTATAAATGTAGTAAGTCACGAGCAAGACTTGTTTGTCTTTTCATGCCTGCTCATGCTGTTTAGAAGCTTAAAGACCTATATTCTAATAAATTAATATGGAGAGGCTACTAACTATCACTATTAACCTACTAGGTGTTTAATTAAATTGCTATTCTTGTTATTATTGACTATACCAGGAAAAAACCTTCAATTTACTTGTTCTTAGATTCTTTCTGAACCATCATAATTTTTATTGAAAAAATAAAACAAAAACGTCGTGGAAATTAAATCTCCTTATGTGAGGGTGGGTGGGTGCATGCATGCATATGTGTGTGTGTGTGTGTGTGTGTGTGCACATGCGTGCATGTGTGTGCATGCATGCGTGCATACGTGCGAATTTCAACCCTATCCTTTTCATGATTTCTCATGGGATAATAGCCAAGCTAGCCGCCGGCATAGCAAGTTTTTATAGTTCCAACTTGCACACGTAAATAGTTCAAGTCCCTTTAAATTCCAAATTATTGTTCTATATTCTTCCTAGGGGCTGAAGAAATAAATTATTACATTAACACACAACGCTTTGAGGGGCTTGAAATGAGTAACCATTTACGTACATCATCTATATAAAAAAAATCGAATTTGTTATATTGGCACCGCATTGCAGAGCTCGAATTGGAAAAATAAAAATAAATCTGTCACATTAGTTCAACAACGTGGAGCTAGAAAAAATTTGCCTCGTCTTTAATTTACCAAAGGCTTTCATTCCTTTAACCAATAATGAGTGTCATGCTTGTAAGAGAATGTTATTAGCTAATATTAAAGTTTTTCTGTTTCATGACCATCTTTGGTCAAGATAATTTTTAATATGCCGGTACATATTCATTGGAAAAAGTATGTTTAAATCAAATAGTACTAATAGATCGTGTTTTTGGATACCATTTACTACTTCAGTTATATTTTTATATTTTAATTTTCCATTTCGAATGGACCTGCACCTTGCCGAAGTTCTAAATTACTAGAACAGGTGAAATGGCTTGCGCGTTCTAATGAGCTAAAGAACCAAACTACAGGTCCAACCAAAGTAGTAGGGTTGTTAGTGAGGAACCAGACTAAGACAGGGAGGAGACTACTTTGGAGGATGCGATCGGAAAGTTAAAAATAAGAGTCGGGAACATTCTGCAAGTCGGAGCGTGGAATGTTAGAAGTATGAAACAAGTAGGTAAGCTAGGGAACCTAAAAATCGAAATGAATAGGTTATCACTAGACATAGTAGGGATCAGCGAAGTTCGGTGCCCAGAGGTGGGGGATTTTTGGAGTGGAGACTTCAGGGTAATTCATACAGGAGCAGAGGAAGGAAATTTGGGTATAGGGATAGTTATGCGGAAAAAGATAGGATACTGTGTAGAAAATTACTTACAACAGAACGAAAGAGTACTCATGGTTGGATTAGAATCTAAACCGGTAAACACAGTAATAATACAAGTATACATGCCCACCTCTAGCTATAGTGACGAAGAAGTAGAAGCCATCTACAAAGATATCAAAGACATATTAAGATACGTAAAAGGACATGAAAATTTAATAATTACGGGGGATTTTAATGCCGTGGTAGGTGAGGGTAGGGAAGGAGCGATAGTAGGTTTATTTGGTTTAGGCACGAGAAGCGACAGGGGAAATAGGCTGGTAGAATTTTGCAACAAGAACAATTTAATCATCACAAACACATTATTTCAACATCATGCTAGAAGACGATATACGTGGAAGATGCCAGGAGATATAGAAAGATATCAAATAGATTACATTCTTGTTAGACAACGGTTTAGGAATCAAGTAAAAGACTGTAGAAGCTACCCAGAAGCAGATATAGATACTGACCACAACATCGTAATTATGAAGGCCGCACTTAAATTTAAGAATGTGAAAAAAAGAAACGGAAAAAGGCACTTGGACTTAGAGAAACTAAAAGATAAAGATATTCAAGAAAGATTCGAAAAAAAGTCAAATGAATTGCTCAAAGATATCGGGAAAATATCTGATACTAAGGAAGTAGAAACAGAATGGAATAACATTAAATCCAGCCTAGACATGGCGGCCAGAGATATTCTGGGGTATACACAAAAAGAAAATAAGAAACCATGGATAACAAAGGATATCCTGAATTTAATAGAAGAAAGACGAAAATACAATAATAAATCAGACGAAACAGGAAAACGGAGATACAAAGTCATAAAATGGGAAATTATTCGAAAATGTAGGAAAGCTAAAGAACAATGGATTGATGAAAAGTGCAAAGAGGTACAAAGGAAGATGGAAATAGGAAAGACAGACGAAGCATACAAATTAATTAGAATGAATTTTAGGGATATAAAACCGTATAGCAAAAATATAAGGGACGCACAAGGAAACGTCATCATAGAAAACGTAGAGAAAGTGGGTAGATGGCAAGAATATATAGGGAATTTATATGCAGGAGAGGAACTAACTGCATTAGAACAGGAATCAGACATTGAAAATGATGACTTGGGATATTCTATACTTAGAGAGGAGTTTGAATTTGGGTTTAGGCGAAACAGGGGAACACGGGAGAAAACAATAGAAAAAGGGGAATGCGGGTAGATAGGGTTTGTAGATCTGGAAAAAGCATTCGACAATGTAAATTGGAAAAAAATGTTTGAAATACTCAAAAAGATTGGAATGAGCTATAGGGATAGACGAATAGTACATAGCTTATACAAAGAGCAAACAGCAGTAATAGAATTAGAGCAGGAACATAGAGAAGTAAACACTAGGAGAGGGGTGAGACAAGGATGTGCCCTATCCCCATTGATTTTTAACTTGCATATAGAAGAGGCAATGAATACTGTCAAATGCAGGAAGACATTTAGAATTACTGTGCAGGGACAAAAAATTGATATGCTTAGATTTGCAGATGATATAGCAGTATTAGCGTCTAGTAACGAAGAGTTATAAGCTGCTCTTAATAAAATGGAAACGGTTCTAACAGAGAGATACGGTATGAAAATTAACAAAACTAAAACTAAAGTTCTAGCATGCAAAGGTAGGGAAAATAAATCAAAAACAGGAATACAAGTATGTAACACGAACTTACAAGAGGTTAAGGACTTCTGCTATCTAGGAAGCCAAATAACGCAAGATGGGAAAAGCACAAAAGATATAAAACAAAGATTAGCACAAGGTCGTGTTACATTTAACAAGAAAAAGCAATTACTGTGCTCAAAGACCACAAACAGAAACAAGGAAAAGATTGCTTAAAACATATGTGTGGAGCACAGCACTGTACGGCTGTGAAGCCTGGACAGTAGGAGAAGCGGACAAGAAAAAGGTAGAAGCCTTTGAAATGTGGTGCTACAGACGTATGATAAAGATATCATGGACAGAAAAAGTTAAGAACAAAGAGGTACTAAAATTGGTAGGGGAAGAAATAAATATGTGGAAAACGGTAAAAAAGAGGAGAGATAGGATGATAGGCCACATACTACGGCATGAGGGAATAGTTCGGAATATATTAGAAGCAGAGTTAGGAAAAAAGAGAAGAATATGCAGACCTAGGTTAGACTACTGCACACAGATAGTAAAAGATGTAGGCTAGCCCAGAATAGAAATCAATGGAGGTAGGCATCCAACCAATCCCAACATGGATAAACTAATGACGAAAAAATAACTGTGCTTAAACATGATGAGTATTATAAGTAACTACAAGAATTGGTTGGGCAATATTCTCGAATAATGTTGTTGTTGTGTGAAAGGATTTACTGGAAAACCATTACTTCGGCAAATGTCTAAGTGTTGGGGATCTTGGTAGCCACAGGTTGCTTAACCCCCTTCACTTAATCTCGGTGAAATAGGGCATAAAATTAGAAAACAATAGAAGGGGAACGAGCTGTATACACATGCTGTGTGAGAATTTGAGGGAACTATGTAGGCTAGCTCAGAATATAAATAAGTGCAGGTACGTGTCCAACCAGTTTTGAGACGGAAAACTTAATGACGAAAAAATAAGCGCAGATAAATCGGATGATTAATATAAACAACTAGTTGTTGGTTGCGGAATATCTGCAACTAATGAGGACTGTGCGAAAAGATATATTGGAAAATATATTAAATCGGTAATTGGTTAAGTGTCGCAGGAACTTGGCAGCCACAGGCTGCTTACCTTCCTTCACAACCACTGAAGGTCGGAGAAATAGGGTATATAATTGTAAAACAATAGAAGGTGACTGAACTGCATCTAACAAGAAAGAACAGCGCTTATGAGAAAAGACAACAAACATAAAACAAGAAGAAAATTGTTGAAAGCATATGTGTGGAGCACAGCATAGTATGCCTATGAAATACGGGCAGCAGTCTCAAACATAGACAGAAAAACTGTAGCAGCCTTTTGAATGGCTGTGCTTCAGATGTATGAGGACGATAGCATGGACAGACAAAGATAATAACAAATAGGTTATAGAAATAGTAGGTGAACAAGGATATCTGGGAAAAAAGATAAGAGAAATAGAAGACAGAATACGTTCTAAGGCATTTTTGGGGAATAGTATGGGATATATTACAATCAGAGATAGGAAAAAAGAGGTAGATGCAGACCTAGATCAGATAGTTATAGATGCAGACTGTGCAAATTTCAGGGAAATGTGTGGGTTAGTTCAGAATAGGAAACAATGATGGTACGCGTCTAACCAGTCCCAGGACTGAAGACCTAATGATGATGATCTTAATTTTACAAAAATAATTTATAAATCTGGTGACCCATAGCGAGTTGAATATTTCTCTAGGCACATAAAGTATTACTGTTGTGTTTGTGATTGACATTTTTCACAAGCCCAAGCAATCTATCAGCTTATATTTTATTTTGTGAAATAATTATTGTAGTTTTAATTGTTGCAGCACTGGATTATGAAATTTATAAAAAAACTGTACTTATACTTTCAGGAAATGAAAAAGAATTACTAATAGTTTTTCACCTAATAAACTCGTTTCCATTACAGATTGATAAATCAAGAACTTGATGTGAAAGAATTGAGTAAAATATGTGTAATATAGTATGAACAAACATGAAATTATATTTTTAACGATGCTATTACCTAAAGCATGTTGCTGTAGAAATTTTTATATCAGTTACTGCTAACGGAATAAGATTTTATGTGACTTTCTTTCTGTGCTGTAATTACCAGCATTAACCCATAATGCATGAAGTTTATTGACTTAAGTAAAAGGCTTTATTATGTTAACAGTGTGCATTAAAATATACCACAGCTTAATTGTTTATTTAATACTAACATTAACATGTAATCTATTTTATTTATTTGTTTTTTAATTTTAATACATATTTCAGATTTGCATGTGCTGACTAATATATTTACTAATGCTTAATATTGCATGATTATTGAAAAATGGCTGGAATACAAACTGGTGATAAAGCACTATTTAGATATGTAAGTATTTTTCAAGTAGTGATGTTGTGCATCTCAGGACTATTTGTTATTTGTTTTATAGTGTATTGAAAATTGTAAATATGTTTATAACTTTATTCAGAATCTACTTATTAATGTAACAAAAAGTTATCAAAACCACTATGTTTGTAATTTATTGATTTTATATTATTGCTCTAAAGCTGTGAAATTTATATAAATGTGTTTAATGATTGTCATTACACATCGAGTAAGGGAAGTATGCATTGCTAAGAAGGAAGTAGAAACTGATAGGACTAATTGCTTCCTGTTAGGACCCCACATTTGAAAGTTTCGCTTTATCTTTAATATCTGCCTAAACAGATTTAAATATAGAAGTATTTAGGTTCAGTTTTTTAGTCTGTATGGGAAATTTAATGGTGTATTATATAATATGCATGATTTAAATTATTTTCAAAACTTTATTGAATGTTTAATTTTATCTTTGGTTTATCTTAATTTAGATTCTTAAACAAATGACTTTTGTATGAGGACCGCTGCTAAAATTTTAGGATGTGGGGATGTGGTGACTGTGTACTCAAATGTTTGACATAAAAATTCATAAATTTTAATCTGTTTGTCAAACAAAAGTTATAGAAAATAAAAAACAATGATCATGTTCCATTTTCAACTGAAACAAGGCAAAGAGTTCTTTGATAATTTAAAAGCTTTTGATAATGTGGCGCCATTAAGTACAACTAAGTTTTGTTGATACCAAGAATGTAAATTTGGTTGTAGTTGCCTTAGCAATGTATTTTGTCAAGTCAGCCAACAATTTTGAAAGAATGTCACGGAAAAAAAGTGTAGCTCAGATGAGACTCTGCAGGTCGTAGGTTTAGGTACACCAGCAATGGTTTACTAGGAACGACTAAAGATCTCGAAAACTACAGTAACAGTTACAAAGAATAATAGGACGCCAGGCACAGGTAGCTAAAAGGAAACCATGAGAAAGGTTCCACAGTTTTCGGACACACTAAGTAACTCACTATACCAAGAAATAACATTTCAAATGAACAACGGGACTAATTTAATTAAATGAATATTAAATCAACTTAACAAGGCCAGACTAAGCATACCAATACATATTGCAAGCAAACAATATAACTCTAAATAATACTTTAGCATAGGTTAATTTAAGTAATAAAAATTTAGATATCTCAATGTTATCTGGATAGGAGCCAGGCCCAAGTAGGCCAGTACGGTTACAGTTAACCCAAAAGAAAATAATCACCGTATATCAAAACAAAAAGGTTGCATAGATTTTATGGCCACAAAATAACTGTACTATTCATCAATATATGTTTGGTTAAAAACTTAGTCAGTACTCGTGAGCAGATTTACATAGTACTTTTTAGTTATGCATTAAATTTTAAATATTTAAACTGACAGAATTAACACTTAGGCATCATGTGCACAGAATGGTTCAAATAACAATAAATTGCATTACTTGGAATATCTACAAATATTTAAACAGGGTTCAATTTTAATTATAACTTAGATCACTTACACAACAGAAGTATAAGTATGGTTGCCAGGAGTTAAAATAATAAATTATAAGGGTATTTAATATGAGAAATTTAAAATTCCCAGCAATTTGGGCCTGATGCAACATGCAAAACACAATATAATTATGGTATACAACCTCGATAGGCAAAGCTTATTACAACAGCGATGACTTCACCAGATGTGTGTTGTGAAATTCTCTGCAATCTTTAAAGGTGAATCTCAATGGGAAATCCGATTGAACTTGAACAGGAATATTACTTCAATCATATAACCATTACAACATATATAGAAGCTTGAATTTGATGCGGCGAAAAACTTTAACAGTCATCTTCAGAGTCTGTAATTGTAGTCAAACCTCGGAAAGAGCAAGAAGGACAGGAAACTAAAACAGATATAAAAAAACGTTGCCCTCGTTGAAATTGGAATTAATATTTCAAAAATTAAGCAAATCTCCAATGGGACTGTAGTCATTGGGTGTGTAAACAAACAAGATAGTGATGTCTTACATTCAAAATGGCAGAATCAATGCAGGACAAATACAAAGTAGAAATTCCTATACTTAAATGGCCTAGACTAAGAGTTGGTAAAATTAGCAATGACGATGTGGAAGCCCCAGATACAATAATACCTAAATTAATCAAACAAAATAAGTTAGATGCACTACGAAAAGATTTTAAAATGAGGTTGGTAAAAGTCATTAAAAATAAAACACAATTTTTCCACATTAATCCTGGAAGTTGATCCTATTACTCACCACAATCTTTATGAAAAGTCCAAAATTACCCTCGGGTGATCTTGTGCTAATGTCTACAACCACTCTGTAATTACACAATGTTTCAATTGCCAGGAGTTTCATCATTTAACTAGAAATTGCAAAAAAAAGAAATCTCTTTCCAATGCTCATGCGAACACAATCATAAACAATGTAAATCTTCAGTCCTTAAATGTGCCAACTGCATTTTTGCTAATTCAATATACGGAATGAGCCTTGATGTCAACCACAACTCAAAAGACAAGGATTGTCCTTGCTACACAAGACTACTGAAGGTATAACAGTCATGTACTAACTATGGGAATATATAGCAATTAAAGTCTTCATGTATAAATAAATTTCTCTACGTTGGTCATATTAACATTCGATCTCTTGTTAAGTGCTTCAAACAGTGTGCGGGTATTTTAAGCTGTCTGAACTTACATGTGATTGCTTTGTCTGAAACTTGGATTGCGCCTGACTTTCCTTCTAACCTTATCACGTTGCCTGGTTATCGCCTCGTAAGAGCTGACTGAGAATCTAGAGGAGGGGGTTTATGTTTGTACATTAGAAATGATATTACCTACCTATACAGTTTCTGATCTTCTCATTGAAAATCCTCGACTCGAGCAGTTATGGATAAAAATAAAGTTGCCAAAGTTGAACTTGGCAGTAGGAGTTATCTACAGACCTTACATGTGATTTTCCAATGCAGCACCCGAAGGTACTACATTGCGTTATCTACAGACCTTACATGTGATTTTTCAATGCTCCACCCGAAGGTACTACATTGACCAGGAAGCGAGTTTTTTTTACCTGAAAAATTTGGAATTTTGCCGAACCCTTGCTGTTCCAAGCAAGGTAGGGATCTTTAACGTGCATGACAACACTCACACAGTAACAGTAAATACAATTGCCGAATACAAAATGCTAGATTTCCAGGAATTCCTGATTTTTCCTTTGTTCCAGTTGCTAGCGACGAAATTCTCAAGATTATCAATTCAATGAAATCAAACTCATTTGGTGTTGATAATATAAATCTGCAAATGTTAAGAATCGTATTACCATCCTATATAACAGCTGTTAGTCACATTTTAATTTCTGCCTGGATGCTGGAGTGTTTCCCAAACAGGCTAAAGTGCCTGTGGCAAAAGCTTTTAGCGATTTCTGGTCTATCAACATACTATCAACATTGTCTAAGGTTCTCGAAAGAATTGTGTATTTCCAAATTCTTAAGCATGTTGAAAGTGATATGATCCTACCTGGTTCGCAATCAAGATTCAGAGCTAGGCATCGTACAGCTACCCGTCTGTCCAAGACCACTACTGACATAGCTATCAATATAGATAACTCTGAAGTAATATTCTGTTTACTGGACTTCAGCAAGGCTTTTCAAGTTATTAACCATGCTTTTCTTTTAGCTAAATTAACATATTATGCATGCAACATGATTATAGTTCAGTGGTTTCTCAACTATCTTATGGGTTGCATGCAGATGCTCAGAATGAATAAGTGTGACTCTGAGTTTATAGCATTAACCTCTGGTGTACCTCAGGGCAGCATCTTGGGTTCTTTATTATTTACAATCTTTACGTTGAATTTGCCCTCATGTTTATCCCCAGGCTGTAATATCCAAATGTATGTAGATGATGCACAACTATACATATCTGGTCCTCCTAATTTAATAAACGACATCATTCACAAAATGAATCACAATCTTAATTTAGTGCACAAATGGTCAACAACCAACGGCCTACTTTTAAACCCGAATAAAAGCATTACAATGTGCGTCGGTACGGCATCTAATTGTAAGAGATCTGAAGCTAATACTACCACTAACCTTCATATAAATAACACCACCACTAGATTAATTGATTCGACCAAAAATCTACGTGTTATATTAGATTCTCATCTCTCGTTTGAGAAACATATAAACAAAATTAGTAGTACTTCTTATTGGAAGATGGTCATTATCTCAGTTTAAGTTTGATCTTCATCCTGAGATCAAATGGAAGCTTGTGGACAGTTTTATTCTGAGTCGATTGTACTACTGCTCCGCAGTATACTATAAATTTCTGACCGGGCATCTAAAAAACAGAATGAAATTAGTTCAAAACATGTGCTTAAGATTTGCATTCAATATTGTCGAATATGAACATGTCATGCCATATTATATAGAACGAAACATACTAAAATTTAGCTATAGAGCAGAATTACTATTTGCTACGTACGTATACAACATCATAAAACATAAAACGCCAAGCTATTTATTTTCAATGTTACATAAACGATCGATCTACCGTTCACTCCCGCTGCATAAGGAGTGAAGATAGACTTACATGGCATAAGTTATGCAAATTCGAAGGCTGCTTTGTTTTCCGCACAGCAGAGGTGTACAACAAACATATTGCATCTTTCCAATCTAGCAGCATGATAAAATTTAAGTCTTTCATTAAACATACTTTGATAGCCATCCAGAAGGCAGAATTATTCAGCTAGCCTTCCATATAGTTCCATTACATTTCAAGGGTGTAACTGAAAACTATTTTCAATGAGTTACTTTCTTTTGGATGATTGCAGTGCCAACCTAGAGGAAAATTTGGTTCAACTTGCTTTTTTTGTTTATGTCTTTATTCTTTTTGAATTATGTATTTGTATTTATAGTATGTATTCTTTGTCTGGGCATGCAATTATTATCCAATAAAATAAAAATAAAATATTCCATATTCCAGAATCTAGATAAACATGTATATGCATACATAAGGTGCTTCCCTTTCACAGAAAAGAACAGCTCCGAACAGCCCAGGGCTTTAAAGCTAATGTTCCCTTCAATTAGAGCGCCAAGCCCTGAGCGCTAAAATTACGTTTTCCCCTTACCCCTTGAGCACCAGAATATTAGCTGAGGCGCAAAGCCACTTTCTACTTATTTGAGGTTATGATGACAAATGACATTTCTAAATTAACATTTGATCCAGAAAAAATGGAACCATATGAATTAATTCTCACTCTTAGCCAGGAAGATTTTGCAAGAGCAATGCATGGTAAGTTTAGAAAATGATACATATTAAACACTGATCACAATATGTATCAAAATCATCCATTCTTTTACCTGCAAAATCATTTCTTCTTGCAAAGAATACATGTCGGGATATTGGATAATAAGACATATATAAAAACGTAAAGCGTACATACTACTAATTTGAGGTTATGTGTTGCTACGGATGATAAGTCCATAATTCTTAAATGCGTGTTCCTTTCAGGGAGAGCTCCGAAGTGTCCCAGATCATTAAGTTTCGGATCTCTATAAACCTGAAAGGAAAGCTTGCAACTTGTTCCTAAATCTGTAACAAAATAATATCTATAGTTCACTATAGGAGCAAGTTCCTGAAAATATCTTGTTTACGAACCACAACATCCTTGTTTTAGTTGTTCAAAGCAGAACATAAAAAATAATTTTCATATTTTTATTTAATAAGTGAATTACACATAATATTTTATATAATTTTTTTTAATGTGAATCAGTGAATTTAAATTAATATAAGTTGTTTTTGGGATAATTAGTTCATGAGCAGTGTCACTAACAAGACTATATAACTGTGCAAAACGAAATACTTATGGTGAGTGAACTTACCTATAGAAGAACAAAAAGTATTAAAATTGAGAATTGAAAATAAAATCAGTTATATTTGTTATTATCATAAAATTAAATATCTTTGGAAGAAAATGGTGTGATCCAATGTGGGTACACAAAAAGCCGATTAAAAATGGAGTAAGAAAAATTTTTCTTGATCTTCTTTTTAAGGAAAGTATTGAGATTGCTTTAATACCCAGAAAAGTTCCTTGCTCAGCATGATTTTTAAATATTTGTGAAAGAGTCAGACAATTCAGAAATAAAAATGGAAAGGATCACCTACTACTTTTCACAAAGTTAACTCAATATGTGACTCTTTAGATTTGTCAACTTTATGAAAGGTAGCTAAATTAAATAAAGAACAAAGACAGTCAGCCGTGAAGAAAAAGACTGTTTGAATTGCAACTATCGTTAAGAAGGAATTAGAAGAATATTGTGGGTGCACCAATGGTTGGCCATTTAAGAAGTTTTTTTAAAGAAAATCCTTGCAGATAGAAAATTATTAAATGTACTTAGAAAATAGGTATAGCAGCATATAGACCCATGTTTTGGGATTATAAATAGTATATTTAACCTTAGAAAACAGTGTATAGTTTTATTTAAAAATATAAACAAACAAAAAAGTCAGAAATCACCGATAATTGACCAGCGTGTACTAGTATTTGACCATAATTTTTACCTAGTATGGGTATGAACTTATTTATTAAAAACAAACGAATTTTCAAATAACAATTTAAAAATGCTTTAATTCCAAAAATTCCATTTAGAATTTTTCAAAATCATTTAGATATACCTAAGCACTTAAATGATATCTTTGGAAAACTTAAATTTAGTGCGGTTTCCTGTTGCTATAACACTTGAATGTTCTAGTTTCTTATCGAGTTGATTAATATTTACAACACTGATGTCATTTTCAATGACTTTAAAAAGAGATTTACTTCCTTCGATTGGAGTATATGCCTGTACCTCAAAATCACGCATGTCATAAATATTTTGTACACAACAAACGTATTTATGATTGATTTTTTTTCCAGGAAATGTAACCAAATATAAGTCTCCTATTGAAATCGTTTTCTTGAGTTTCTTCGACAGATGGGCGAGTGGTTCATTTTCACTATCACTGCTAAAATTTTCGGATATATCATCTAAACTTGAGCCACTCTCATGCCACTCCTCATTATCACTTTCCGTGCTATCTGAGTATTCTACTTTGTTTTACTTTTTTTATATATATTTTTTTGCTGTTTTGGCCAAATTTCTGTTTTGAGTTTTTAATTTTTTCTCTTGCTTCTTTTCTCTCAAAAGGGCTTTTTCTTGTTTTTCTTTCTCCTTTTTCTTTTTTATCCTTTCTTTTTCTTCGTGATACTGCAACCATTTAATTGAAGTAGTTGCATAGGGCAACTTTTCTTTCATTCTAAATTCCTTTTTTTTCAGGCGACTCCTCTGGCCAAAAAATATGATCCAAGAAAACAGTACTAATACCTCTTTTTTGTGGGGTTAACAATGATACTGGAGGCACAACTGTTCTTACAGTCTTACCTTTTTCAATGAAAACTTTCCCCATTGGTCCTGGAACTTCACTATTGTCTGCTTGTTTCATCTCCGTGTTAATATACTTTTTTGTTTCAGCATCATTATTAAATTTTGGCGTTTCCATATCTGTTGATAGCACTGCTTTTCTTAATATTGTCACTTAAAATAATCACAGGTTTGACATTTTCCATTGCATTTTGTTTAAAAGCATCATTAATTTCAACCTGAATCTGATCAGGGTCAGTTTCTTTCATTTTGGTCTTATCATGATGTTTTTCTTTAGTTACAATAATATGTTCGTCTTCTTCAGTATGTGTTCTGTTTTCTTGTTTTTCAGTCCTACTGTCAGCTTTGTCTTTAGTAGTTTCAAATCCATTGTGGTTACTTTCGCTTTTCGATTCTATGTTTTGATCTTGATCTTTGGGTTTTTGACATTTTTTTTCAATTTTCTCCAAACATTGTACAATTCTTTTGCTGACTCATCACAGACCCATTCCCCATCTCTGTTTTTTGAAACTCTTAAATTAATGCACTAGTTCTTGACCATGATATAAACCCCATAGTTGACCACAATAGAACGATGGTAAACTAAGAGATGTGCTTTAAAATACCAACTTTTTTTAAATGAAATAACCTCTTTTATACATTTTTAAACCTATGAAATAGACAGGGACCTAAAATATTTAGTTTATTGGAAACACTAGTATTTGACCAGAGTGGTCAATTACTGGCGTTTTAATAAAATTTAGCGGTCTAGTAGTTGACCACATGTGTTTTTATTAAAAAAAAAATACATTTTCAACAGTAAATAATACAACACTATTAAACAATATTTCATCTTACAACTAGTACAACCAAATATTTTATTGATAAGCACATACCAAGAACAGATGCTTTAAGAATAGAAAAACTATTGTCTGCTTACCTTTCTTATTGCTGCATCACTTGTTAAATGCCATGTAAGTCCAACACTGATTTGGAGGTTAAAAATGGCCCTTTTGCACAAGCACTGTTGATGATAGTTGCACTATCTTGTGGCCAAAATACATACTAACAGTATAAAACTATCGATACAAAATGGAGTATTACAGATTCCTTATTTTCGGCTGTTAAAATGAATTTGGTCAATTACTGGGTGCTGGTCAAATATAGGTTCCGCTACCCTACATGAAGATGTAGATGAAGAACACCTGTTCAGTTACGACCAGAAAATGAATATAATATTTTGATATAAAAGCTTGATTGTAAATGCAGTTTCGTTAATAATTATGTCTTTTCTCTGACTCATGGTCAAATAAAATAGTAGAAGAATTTGGTGTTTTCGTCTATATTGTAACATTAACACTGTTACGCCTTTTTTATATATAGCTATTGTATTAGTTAGGTTTAGGAAACTTTTTAAAACCACGCATATGAACATTTTAATGCAGATGTACGTGAAAATCACACAAAGTTGTGGTTCGCACGGAGAGTTTGGTCATTAGCTTATCTGTGTGGTCTGAGAACAAGCTATCGGCATTTCTCACGCCTTGTATGGTGTTGTACCCGCCATTGTGCATCAGAAAACTTTAACCCCTTCTGGAGGAGATAGATATTTTCGTGGAAGCGAATTTTCCAAAACAAAGGACTCGACTACTGACGTCCTTCAAGTGTTGACATGTGAGTAGTGCTCTGACTTATCGACAAGTGATTCCCCCTTCCTTACCTATATCGTATCGCATATCGGCACTTCATCAACGAGGTCTATAGCCAGGCAAACACTGGAACAACATGAAGTCACCACGGAATCCCGAAGAAGTAGCAGAAAGTCAGTGCATTAAGAGCAAGAAATCGTGGGTAAGTGTTGACGAAAATAACTAGCAATGCATTGTATCGCATCGGGGAACTTAACTCCCGAGTAAATTTGTGGTAATTTCTATTGTAGTTTACTCTAGATGGTGTGGTTTTTAAGGTATTAGAACACAAGAACTTGTGAAATAGCAAGTTATCCTCACATTTGTCTAAAATACAGAAAAATAAGCTAAGAAGTCATAAAAAATATAATATAATTTTACGAAGATGATTAAAACAGTCGGTGGTGCTCTGGAAAAAAGTGTGTATTACAACAGTTAATGACAATGTCAGAGTTCAGAAATAAAAAGGATCAATTATACTTACTTTAAATGAACTAATTTAGCCTTTTCAAACACAAATACCCTTAACCACAAAATTGAACAGTTAATGTTTGGTACTCTGTAACCAAAGTGATATGTCCTTCCAGAAATATTTGGTACCCATAGTGTGCATGCATGCGTGTGTCTGTAAATACTATCAGAATGTGAAGCTCATGATTGAAGGAGCTAAGTTCAGTATAGTTACATAGACTTGATGGAATTATTGTATGACGTCGAGAACCAATGGTGTATGATGAACAAATACTCATAATGCCGGTAATCAGAAGAACTGGAATTTCTGATGAATATTTACAATTTACTGAAGGAAGTAACATTCACGTAGTGAGTGCAAACCTTATCGCCCGACTACTAACAAATGATGAACTTGTAAAGTTTCTTGCCATTTTATCTCAAAAGTTCAATCTAATCATTTCAAAGAAATTAAAGATAATCTCAAAGACGATGATTGTTTGGTCATTAATAGTTTTTCAGAAAACTTTGCATTTTGTGTTCAAAGTGAAATTGAAAGCTTTCACTGGACCAACAGTCAGACTACATTACATTTGCATGTATTTATGAAGATCAATGGTGGCTGAGCGTAGTCAAAGACAAGAGCGATCAAAACAATCTACTAGTTTATTTTTCCCATCTACCTGGTCCAAAAACTGCCAAATATCTAAACAAAGACATAGCGTGGGTTCCAATAAGTAAATAAGTAAAAAATAAGTTGTGAGGAAGATTATGCACACAGAATCAACAACAGTTTTGGGCAGAACGCACAACATACTGAAAAACTATGTACTGATATTTCAACACCTTTCAGTATTTTGCGGAAATTGTAAATTTGCATGCTAACTAATGAAATGTACATCTGCTACTTTTCTGTGCAGAACAAACGTAATTTTGAAAATGTATATTAAATAACAATGTTTTTTTAATCAAGGCACTGCCTATGTTTAAGAAAATATAATAAAAATAAGAAATATTTATATATTAATATGAATTTAACTTGATAAAAACAATTACCCCTTTCATATAAATTAAAGTGGAACGTTAATTACTGTTAAATTTTGTATATCTATAATAACACAATTTTTGGCCATTCTTGAAGCACTATAACTCTGCAACCAGTTGAGTCTGTCACCAAACTTTTATCATATGCTTATATATATATATATATATATATATATATATATATATATATATATATCATAAAGAGGTATTACTAGTATTGATTGCATAATTTTTCACTTTGTCCCTTTTTAGATATTCTACTTTAAATATTACCAAATTATGCTTTTTTGGGCATTCTTGAAAATTATATAAAAAAGGAGGACAAAGTTCTCAAACTTGAACCTTCTACAGAAAGCTGTCCCATGATAAATCTATGCAAGAAATAAAAATAAAGGTGAATTTTTTCCTTTTAATAATTTTGAAGCATTAAAAGAAGTCTTCTTTTAAGTAAATTTTCAGTTTATAGTTGTGAATTTTTTTCTTCACACTCTCACTAGTTAGGCTATTATGTACCTATAAAAAATCTAGGACATATCATTTTGATAATTTTGGTTTTTATTTTGTCTTGATATCTATAAAATTAATAGAGTTAGATACATTTGTGCAAAATTCATTTCAGCTAAAAAACGGTTCCGAAGTAAACTTAAAATAGCTGCCAAAAAAATATCAGCCTAAATATTTTTCTTACCATAGTTTTGAACTTGACTAGTATTGGGGGACAACTGAACAAGATTTAGCAAAGTCATAATGTTGAATAACAAATTTTATTCTATCTGGATGATTTTAAATAGATTAACAGGTATCACTTACTGTTGTATTTTAATTAGTTAGTTAGTAAGCAAGATGAGCAGAAGCAAAGCTGAAAACATTTATTAATAATATTAGAACCATCAATAGTTATTAGTTTATTATAAAACTGGTTCATTGTAGGTTTATATGGGGAATAGTAATACATAAAACATTAATGAAGTACTGATTCTGGTTGACCATTATGTGGGGGTTTTTGCAGTTTTTTTTTATTCATTTCATTCAATTGAGCCTTAATTTAAAATAGAATTAGGAAGTGAAGTAGTGTTTCATAGCTTTTATTTTGCTTGGTTCGTGCTTTTAAATTTTTGCAGGGTTTTAAAAAAAATTCAAATAACTATAATAGGAAGGGGTAAACATTAACATTCAAAACCACTAACCACTTTATACATTTTCTAGTTAATATTAAAAGTGGGGTAATTATTTTAAGAAAATGATATCGTTTCATTATTTTGATATGATATCGAAGACATACTAAGACAAGGACATGAAAATTTAATAATTACGGGGGATTTTAACGCAGTGGTAGGTAAGGGTAGGGAAGGAGCAGTTGTAGGTACTTGAATTAAGCACAAGAAACGACAGAGGAAATAGGCTGATAGAATCTTGCGACAAATACAATTTAACCGTCACAAACGCCTCATTTCAACATCGTGCTAGGATACGATACAGGTGGAAGATGCCAGGAGATATAGGTAGGTATTAAATAGATTACATTCTTGTTAGACAACAGTTTAGGAATCAAGTAAAACACTGTAGAAGCTACCCAGAAGCAGATATAGCCACTGACCACAACATCGTAATTATGAAGGCCACTCTTAAATTTAAAATTTTGAGAAAAAGGAACGGAGAAAAGCATTTTGACTTTCAGAAACTAAAAGATAAAGATATCCACGATCGATTTGAAAAAAAAGTCATGTGAATTACTGAAAGATATCGGGAAAATTTCTGATACTAAGGAAGTAGAAACAGAACGGAATAACATTAAATCCAGCTTAGACATGACGGCCAGAGATATTCTGGAATATACACAAAAAGAAAATAAGAAACCATGGATAACAAAGGATATCTTGGATTTAATAGAAGAAAGACCAGAAGAAACTGGAAACAGAGATATAAAGCCATAAAATGGGAAATTATTCGCAAATGTAGGAAAGCTAAAGAGCAATGGATTGATGAAAAGCACAAAGAGGTATAAACTAAGATGGAAATGAAAAGACGTCATTATACAAAATGTAAAGTAAGTGGTGAGATGGCAAGAATAAATAGAGAATTTATATGCAGGAGAGGAATTACCAGCACTAGAACAGGAGTCAGAATTAATTGAAAAGGATGACTTGGGATATCCTATACTTAGAGATGAGTTGGAATTAGAATTAAAGGGCCTGAAAAATGGTAAGGCACCGGATATAGAGAAGGTGCAAGCATAAACTCTAAGAGCCATTGGACAAGCAGTAACAGAACGTCTCTTATTATGTATGAGGCATGCGAGATACTCAAGGATTTCAAACGTAACATTCATAGTCACTATACCAAAAAAGAGAGGCCCCAATAAATTTGAAAATTTTCTAACAATAACAGCACACGTGTCCAAAATATTACTAGAATTGTACAAAGACGAATGGAAAAACGGGCTAAAGAAGTACTAGAATCTCTATTTGGGTTTAGGCAAAACAGCAGAACACTGTAGCTATTTTAGCTCTGAGAGTCATAATGGAGAAGACAATAGAAAAAGGAGAAAGCGTGTATATAAGGTTTGTAGATCTGGAAAAAGCATACGACAATGTAAAACAGAAAAAAATGTTTAAAATACTCAAAAAGATTGAAATGAGTTGTAGGAATAGATGGCTAGTACATAGCTTATACAAAGAGCAAACAGCGTTAATAGAACTAGAGCAGGAACATAGAGAGGTAGATGTAAGGAAAGGGGTGAGACAGGGATGTGCCTTATCCCCATTAATTTTTAACTTGTACATTGAAGAGGCAATGAAGACTGTCAAATGTAGGAAAACAAATGGTATTATTATGCAGGGACAAAAGATTGATATGCTTAGATTTTCAGATATCTAGCAAGGAAAAGTTAGAAACAGCTCTTAATGAAATGTAAACTTCTATCAGAGAGATACGGTAGGAAAATTAAGAAAAATAAACCTTAAGTACTAGTATGCAAAGGAGGGGAAGATAAATCAAAAATTAGAATACAAATAGAAAACGAGAACTTAAAAGGAGTTAAGGATTTCTGCTACCTAGAAAGCCAAATAACACAAGATTGGAAAAGCACAAAAGATATAAAACGAAGATTAACACAAGGCCGTGCTACATTTAACAAGAAGAACCAATTACTCTGTTCAAAGACAACAAACATAGAAACAAGGAAAAGATTGCTGAAAGCATATGTGTGGAGTACAGCACTATACGGCTGTGAAACTTGGACTGCAAGAGAAGCGGATAGGAAAAAGATAGAAATATTTGAAATGTGGTGCTACAGACGCATGATGAAGATATCATAAACCGACGAAGTTAAAAACAAAGAGGTTCTAGAAATGGTACGAGAAGAAAGAAATATGTGGACAACAATAAAAAATAACATGATAGGTCACATACTCACGCAAGAGGGAGTAGTGTGGAATATATTAAAAACAGAGATAGGAAAAAAGAGAAGTAGAGTTAGACCTAGTTTAGACTATTGCACACAGATATTCAAAGATGTCAGCTCTGGAAATTTCAGGAAAATGTGTAGGCTAGCTCAGAAATAGAAATCAATGGAAGTACGCATCCAACCAGTTCCAAGATTGAAAAAAATAATTGTACTTAAAACCTGATGATTATTATAAGCAATTACAGGTGTTGGTTTTCCAATATTCTCGACTAATGTTAATTGTGTGAAAGGATTTACTGGAAAACCATTAATTCGGAAAATGTCTGTGTTTGGGGATCTTGGTAGCCACAGGCTGCTTACCCCTCTTCACATACCGCTACATGTGATTTTCCAAACCTCCACTTGTAGGTACTACATTGGCCAGGAAGCGAGTTTTTTTACCTGAAAAATTTTGAATTTTGCCGAACCTCTGCTGTTCCAAGCAAGGTAGGGATCTTTAACATACCTGACAACACTCACAAACGGGACCTCCATTTTACCTCTCGTCCGAACGAGGGCGTTTTTTATGAAAAATGCGCACCTAACATTTTTCAAGCGGAATGTGTCGGGATTTGAACCAGATACCTTGGACGTAGTAGTCACAGAGCCGCCCCTTCTTCGTCCAACCAGTTCCAAGACGGAAACCTAATGACGAAAAAGTAATTGCACTTAAACCTGAGATTATTGTAAATAACGACAGATGTTGGTTTTGCAATATTTTCAACTAATCTTGATTGTGCGAAAGGATTTATTGGAAAACTTTTAATTCTGCAAATGTTCAAGTGTTGGGGGATTTTGGTAGACACAGGCTGATTAACCCCCTTTACATACCACTGAATGTAGGTGAAATACAGTACATATTTACAAAACAATAAAAGGGCAACCGAGCTGTATCTAACAAGAAAGAGCAGTGGCTATGTTTGAAGACAACAAACATCGAAACAAGGAAAAAAATTGTTGAAAGCATGTATGTGGAACACAGCACTGTTCGACTATGAAATAGGGACAGTAGAAAAGGCAGACAGGAAAAGGAAGAAACCTTTTGGAATGTTATGCTTCAGATGTATGATGATGGTAGCATGGACAGACAAAGTTAATAACAAATAGGTTATAAAAATAGTAAGGAAATAAAGATATCTGTGGAATAAAAAAAGGAGAAATAGAAGGGCAGAATACATTCTAACGTACTTTTGGGGAATAGTATGGGATAGATTACAAGCAGAGATAGGAAAAAGGAGGTAGATGTAGACCTAGATCAGATAGTGATAGATGTATACCATGTAAATTTCAGGGAAATGTGAAGGGCAGTTTAGAATAGGAAACAATGAGGGTACGCCTCTAACAAAGAGGTTGTAGTGAAAAACAAAAAAAAAGGAGAAATAGAAGAGCAGGACACGTTCTAAGACATTTTTGGGGAATAGTGTGGGCTGTATTACATGCAGATATAGGAAAAAAATAGAGGTAGATGTAGACTTAGATAGGACTATTGTATGCATATAGTGAAATATATAGGCTCTGGGAATTTCAGGAAAACGTGTAGGTTAGCTCAGAATATTAAACAATGGGGGTATGCGTCTAACCAGTCCCAGGACTGAGGATTTAATGATGATATTTGTTGGCGTTAACTTCAAATAAACAAAAGGGAGTTAAAATATTTTTAAAAAGAATAAAATAACTGTTCTAAAAACAGCTTATTTTTGCATTTAAGCTAATTTCTTATAACAGTTTAACATAATGAATCAGAAGTAACTAGATAGTGCATGTTATATTTCATATATTACTAAGATCTACGACGAAAACATGTGACTGATAGGCCTTTTTTGATGGATTGCACCAAGAAATTTATTTAAGTTAGCTACCAGTCTGTTTCATGAAAATTAATAAACGTTACTTCGTAACCCAACACTGCAACATGGGCAGATCTTTTTATCCGACCACTAAGAAATTTGTTGATACTCCTTCCACCAATTTCTACTTTATTTGCAAGTAATCCTTTACAATATTAATCGTAATTAAAATTTATGGAAAGTTAAAAGAATGAATATCCGTTGGTGATATTTTTTGATACAGCCTGATCCCAAAATAATTATATTTAAGCAGTGTACATCGGCCTCAGGTTTCAACCAATGAAATTGAGTATTTTTAGTCCCCATGCTTTTCATCGCTTTATTCTTTCGTGAAACGAAGTATACTGTGTTCAGTATTTGTAAAATGTTTAAAAAGAATGTAAACTAAACATAGAAAATTGCCATTTATGTTGCTTTGATTAGGGTAATGTTTTACAAATACTGAATGAGTTACGTAGATGAGATCATATTGTAAGCAAAACATTTCCAAAGGTTAAGAGTTTACTATATTTTGAGGTAAATTGTAGATAGAGATCAAACATAGTATCTATAGGGCAGTTTTAGCAAATTGTATTTTTATAAAACACATTTTCATGCAAAATCGATATAATTACTAGGAAATTCTTTACATTAATGTATTTGCGTGGCGAATATAATTGTAACATATATTAAAATATTTCAGTGTATATTTGCATGTTTTTAAAGAAATTATTTGAATTTGTTTATGTTACGCTTTGAGAATATGGTATAGTGATAGTGTTTTGTACTAAAGTCAACCATTCCAAATTACTATTAGTTTATGCTATGACTGTTGCTACATTATGTATTTTATTTTAGGCAACAGCAATTGGTAAAGCTATTAATAATGTGGAAATGCCAGTAAAACAAAAACATGTTCGATTTGCAATTATCGGTACTTTCCAAGAACAAGGTGCTCAAACATTTTGGGCTGTGGTTCTAAGATTACCATACCTGGATGATCGAATAGTTGCTTGGAAATTATGTCATGTAGTACATAAAGTTTTACGAGAAGGACATCCTTTATGTCTTGTACATAGCCAGAGACATAGGAGAGAATTGGATGAAAGTGGAAAACTATGGGTATATTTAATGTTTATTTTATATATATATATATATATATATATATATATATATATATTATATTATATATATATATATATATATATATATATATATATACATACAGGGTTGAGATCAAATCTGGAACCAAGTAAATATCTTTAAAACGATATTGCAGATAAGTGCAATAAGGTAAAATACATTTAATGTGATTTTTTTTATTAATAATGTACTTACAGTTTAACCAGAAATGCCCTCAACTTTTTAATTTAAATGGGACACCCTGTATATTTTTACAGATTTTGATAGATCTTGTTATTTCGAATTCGTATATTCCACGGTTAATGGAAATAATCTATTAAAAGGAGACACTGAAGCACTTGACATTTACTGAGAATGAGAATAATAATAATTTAAACAAAATCATTTCAAATGTTCAAAATGCTTGTTGTTTACGTTCTGACAAAATGCAAGTATGTAAACAGATTCCCGAGTTACTCTTTCTAAGACTTTTCCATGAATTCGTTCACATTCATCAATGATTCTTTGTCTCAATTCCTGCAAGGATGTTGGTCGTGTAACGTAAACATGTGATTTCAGGTAACCCCAAAGAAAAAAATCTAACGGACTATGGTCTGAAGAATGAGCAGGCCATTCTGTAAATCCTCGACATCCAATTCATCGATTTGGAAGATTCGCATACAAAAAATTTCTAACTCTATCATAGTGGTGCAGAGCTCCATCTTGTTGAAACCAAACATTTTGTGGTAAATGCCCATTTTATTCAAGTGCAGGAATAATTTAATTATTCAGTAATCTAAATAATTTCCTCAATTCCCATCCAAACATTTGACTTTGTGGATGTTGGGTATGGGCATGGATCCAATGAGAATTCTCATTTGATCAATACCTTCAGTTATAGCTCATCCGAAAACGTTACATTACTTGCAAAATGTTCGTCGACATCACAGATGTTCATCATTTGTTCGCAAAACTCCAGCTTCAGTCAAAAACATCATCTGACAATTCTGGAACCAATTGTATCGTATATGAATACTTTTAACTTTTCAATATCTTCCCTACAGAATGTCAACTTATACCTTGGTTTATAGTGCCAAATCTGTGGTAGAAGTTTGAGGTGATTGCTCTAATTCAATAGTAACATTTTGTCTATGAGCTTAGTTTGTTGTGGTCTGTCATCTTTCAGTTTTAGCAAATTTTTGACCATCCCAGTTATATTAAAACGTTGTAATGTTTTGGTAACTGTTGAACGTGATATAGGATGCAGTATGCAAATCATTAAAAATATCAAACATTTTTTATGAGTTCTAGTACGATCACCAAAACCGATAATCATTAATATTTCAATTCAATCTTCTTTTTCACTTAAATGAACCATTTTTAATCATACAATTTATTTCCATAAATTAGAAATAACTTGACAGTTGTCTTGATGATTTGCCAACAGTTACCTACTAAACAGTATACGTTTAATACAAAGTAAACATCAATTTGCTTATCTAAATGGTTTTTACTCTAATGCGTAAAAACTTATAAGTGGTTGTACTAAAGTGCTTTAGTGTCTCGTTTTAGATAGACACACATACACACACACACAAACAGGCTGATTCAAATTTGAGACCACTATAGGGATCTCGCCTATTAATGGAGATAGAGGGTATGTTTATATTCGACAAAGTTGCTAAATTTTACACTAATCAATAATCTACTAAGCAATTTGACATATCTCATTTGGCAACCGAGATATTTCCAAAAATGTAGAAAACTGAATTCCTGTTTTTAATTTTAATGCCGTTATTTCAAATAATATTCAACATTTAAAACACTTTCTCATTGCCACTTTTTATCCTCTATCGAATAGCCTGAATCAATTTGTTAAAAAATGTTTTGTCATTACCTGACCATCATCAACTTTCTTATTTTTTATGGACACACCATTTTGGGTTATTGTGCATTTGGATCACCCATTTTTCTGATTATAGTAGTGTATGACAAGTAGCAAAAGAACTTTTCAAACAATGACTTAATCATAAATAATAGTATTTTAATACTTAAATATGGTAAACCTAAACCAACCTTTTATAACTTGAGTGATGTAGCAAAGGAACAATAACTGACCATCATCAACTTTCTTTATTTCTTATAGGTGCCGTTTTGTGTTTTGTACATTCTCATACGCCTATTACTTACAAAAAGCTTTTAAAACAATTACTTTCTTGTTAATATCGATATTTTAGAACCACTGTTAATATAAGCTGGCCATGAAACATGTGCTGACTAATACTACTAACTCCTGTCATTAAGTCATTAAGTACTATCTAAATATCGTATTATTTCTATTAACAAACAGTAAATATGTCTTTTAGTCATATCAAGAAACGAGATATCTTGGGTGTTTTTATTTCCCTCGTCGGAATTCAACAAGTGCCAAAATGTATTTAAGATTGTATCCAGAGCGACAACAACCGAATCGTACTATGTTTCTGAAGCTTGATATGACTTAGCCAAATACAGATCCTTTACTAAACCTTGCAATGCTTATGGCAACAGAAATTTGAATAATAACTAACATGATATTTTACAAACGGTAAATCATAAAGCTAAAATACTCACTGATGTAGCTAACAATTTTGTTGTTTAGATAAATAACATACCTTCAACATCCACACGTGAAGTAGCTGTTGAATTAAACATACCACAGACACAAGTTTAGAGAACTTTATGTGCAAATAAGTATTAACCATACAGGATTAATGTAGGGCATACACTACAAGCTGCAGATACCATCAGACGGCTAGAACATTGCGATTAGCCCTAGGAATGCTAAATAATGATAATGATTTTTTGAAGAAAATCATTTGGTCAGATGAATCTAAATTCACAAACGCTTGTATTTTTAATTATAATACTAAACATTACTAGACAGTAGAAAATCCAAAACAAAATCGAGAAGGAAGACCACAGCAGTGTTTTGGCATAAATGTTTGGATGGGTATCTTAAATGATTGTTTAATTGAATCATTAATGTATGAGGAATCATTAAATGGAGAAAGATATTTGAATCTTCTTCGCGCACAAATATCTGAGTATTTGGATGACATTCCGTTATCAACGTAGACATTTGTGATGGCAGCAGGACCATGTGCCAGCGCATAATGCAGTAATTGTCAAAGAATATTTAAACCTAGAATTTCCCAATCGTTAGATTGGAAATGGTGGAATAGTTGCATGACCTGTTAGATACCCAGATCTAACAATTTTTATGCGGAGCTTTCAAAAATCAAATTTACAAGGAAATCCCTAGAAACATGAAGAACTTAGAACAAGACTTATGCTATTCGTAGAAGGTTCATTCAAAGAGCTGTGCTAAATGCAAGAAAACATGCATAATTGTGCAATAAAGAAAATGGTTAGCTGTTTGAGCATTTATAGTAATTATTGTTTGGTCAGTACATCACTGCTAAATTTGGTATTAAAACATTGTTATTTACGATTAAGTCATGGTTTAAAAAGTTTTTTTGTTACCTGCCATACACTACTATAATCAGAAAAAATTGACGAATCTGAATGTACAAAAAACCAAAATAACATCCATAAACGATAAGAAAGTTGATGATGGTTAGGTAACGATGAAACATTTTTTATCAAATTGAATCGGGTTATTCGATAGATAGGGGGTAAAAAGTGACCACCAGAAAGTACTTTTAAATTTTGAATATTATTTGAAATAACGGCACTAAAAATTAAAAACAGAAATTCAGTTTTCTACATTTTTGGAAATATCTCGGTTGCCAAATGAGATATGTCAAATTGCTTAGTAGATTATTGATTAGTGTAAAATTTAGCAACTTTGCCGAATATAAATATATCTTCTATCTCCATTAATAAGCGAGATTCCCATAGTGGCCCCAGAATTTGAATCAGCCCTTTATATATACCGCATGTGCCAAAATATACACTACTGGTGCATGAATAAGGAACAAATTTTTACTTAGTATTTTAAGTGTTTTATTTTGTAATTACTTAACAAAACGGTAATGTAAATGTTCCAAATGTATGCCATCGTGCTGTAGGCAGTGTTCATAATGGTCATGCAGTCTTTGAAGCATATCGTGGAAAATGGATTGATACCGAACCATGACAAAGGCTGTGATGTTCTTACGTCATACGGGCAAACTTTTAAGTAGATCTGTAGAGCTAAACACTTCCTCCATTAACATTACCCATAGGCAGATATCAGGTGATAACATCTGGCCTTTCAAAACTAACAAAAAAATTTTCATCGTGGAGTATCATTTCTGTTCATATGGATATGGTGGTCGAGGTGGGCAGAGTTTGAAGTTAGTGGTAGAACAATATGGTGAACAGTTTATGAAGACTACACCAAACAACACAGTTATGTTATCTATTGTTACAAAATTTTGTCATACTGATAGTATATTGTTTCAACAAATGAAAAATCATGGATGTGTCCTCAACCATGCTATAACGCCTGGCCTCCCAAAATCAAGAAAAAATGTTTGTCATGGAGTATCATTTCCGTTCATACGGATATGGCGGCGAGGTGGGCAGAATTTGAAGTTAATAACAGAACAATTTGGCATTTGATGAAAACATTTAATAAATGAATGATTTTTGTCCGAGAACCAAACATTGAAGAAGTCTGGATCCTTGTACACCATTGCCGAAAAACATGCAAAATGGGTTGTTTATCTTATTGCATTAATCATTGCCCCACCTTATTCGGTAGGGAAAACCAGCAATGTCGTTAAACAATTGGTGAAGCAACGAATTGCTAATTTTCAATTTTAAGGATGTTTAAAGACTTTGTTTAGGTGCCTCCAATACCTGATTGAGGACACATCCATGAGTTTCATTTGTTGATACAATGTACTATCAGCGCGACAAAATTTTGTCACAGTAGATAATATAACTGTGTTGTTTGGTGCAGTCCTTATAAACTCTTCCTCATGTTGTTTTGCCACTAACTTCAAACGCTGCTCACCTCGACCACCATATCTGTATGAACAGAAATGATATTCCACAATGAAAATTTTTTCTGCATGTCCTCAGACTATTTTCAACTGCTACCTCACATAACAATGTTCTTCAAACTAATACGAACTAGTACTGCCAATGCACCAATTCACCAATGAACAGGCTTGTGCATGACATATGTTGGAAAGTCAGTACTGTATATTATGGCACATTCTGTATATATATATATATATATATATATATATATATATATATATATATATATGTATGTTATAAAAAATTATTTTTAGTGTCATTTAAAAGAAGGTTATGGAAAAATGATTAGATTATATACAAGCTTGCTTATGACTAAGTTGGACTTCCATAAAAGGAATCCTAGATTTCCTGGACATTTAGGTGTAACAAATGACGAACTTTCTTCAATTGGTGCAAATGACATAAATAACTAGTATGTACATAGTAATTTTTGTTTTAGTTGTAATCGTGTTTTTTTAGTTTTCAGCTGGCTGTAGAAATGTTTGATTATCTAGATGGTATTCTAGAACTCCAAGCTGCAAGTATATTTATTTAGAAGATTCTGTAATTTGTGGAATAAAATTTGTTATTTTAGTATTTGGATCGCTTGATATGTCACGCTCAAATTCTATGACTAGCGCTGGACAGTGTAGATTAGCTCCTTTGATCATGTGTATTCAGGATGCTTCTCGCTTATATGATTATTGTGTAAAAATACTATTTAGATTGCACTCATCATTACCTGCTGATATATTAACTGGTCATAGAGATCGTTTTCTTAAACAGTTCAAGGAATTGAAGCACTTTTACCAGAACACAAATGCTCTTCAGTATTTTAGGAATCTTATCACAGTTCCACCTTTACCAGAGGTACAAATATAAAGTATTTGAGGTACTACTAGTGGTATGCTGGGTAGTTTACGGAAAATCTTTGCAGAGACCGCCCAACTTTTTGCTACAAGCTGAACTTGGTACTTATGTTACCCAAGTAGTGGTTGTGCCTTCAGAAGAAGAGGAATTTGCAGAAGGAAATTTAATAGATACTTCAGAAGACACATTGTCAGATAGAGTTGATAGTCACAGTCAAGCATCTTTATCTCCACCAGTGCCTCCACCACAAGTGCCTCCACCACAAGTGCCTCCACCACAAGTCCATGTGGATGCTATAGCAGAACGAGACAATTTAATTAGGCATTTACAACAGGAATTGGAAAGGTTAAGGTAAGACTTTTGTATTAAATAATTTAATACAAGTGTAGAAGTGTGTTTTATATTATACTAGACGTAAAAAGCTCATATTATAGTTGAACTCATAGTTTGTGACTGAGACACCAGTCGAAGCCACAAAACTGTGAGCAAAGCATTGAATATGCTTTCTACACCATGTTGTATATACTATTTTTTCTCATTCGGGGTAAATTGTAATTGTTTTTACAGTGCGACATTGTGTAATCAACACTTTACATGCTTTTGACATAAACAACGTAACTTGTCTTGTATCAATCACTGTACAGCAATCACTGATTTTACAGTTAACTACGTCGGTTTCAAGTTAAATGCAATAGATGGAAACATTCTTTTCTTTGCAATTTCAATGTATTTTATTATTTAACGACGGAGTATAAAATTCAAAAATTTTAATGGTGTAAAATAATGAAATCTTTCTATATAGACTTATGAATAATATTATATGGAACTTATTATATGCGTGAAAAAAAAGGGTTTTTTGTGCAAGTCATGTAACGTACAACAAGAAAATATATTTGTTTTTTAAACATTGTGTCAAAGTAGAGAAATCTACCTAGCTTTCAATGTTTTTTTGTCAATTAAGTTACAAAGTGGGAGCTCTTTTTTTGGTGTGAATACTCTATGACTCCCTAAATATTGTTTCATATGAATATTACACATTTTTACATTTTGCAGCATATAAATTAGGTATTGCAGTGCACTGTTTTAATTACAATAGTACCTTACGAACTCTGAATATAGTGTCATTGCAAAATAGGCGCATAGTTACTGATGTGTGCTTAGTGTTTAACTTGTTTAATTCTTTTATAGATTATTCTGAACTATTCGCGTTTTTTAGTTTGAATATTCCATTAAGGACATTGCGTTCTGCAAATTTTTTACGTTTCTTTCCACAGGCAGAATTTTAGTTATTTCAGTGCAATTTCAAGGATAAGTCGTGAATTTAATATTCATTGTAAATCTGTAGATATGTTTTGTCAATCATACGAATCATTTAAATACTCAATGAATCAGTTATTCATAGTATGTAATTAATAAATTGATGTACAATTAGTAATTAGCTAAGGTGTGTATTATATTATTATTACCTTACTTTATTTTTTTCTATAACTAATAGTAGAAAAACTAGTGTTTAGTTGCAGCATATGTAAAACATGTAAACATGGGTGTATTCCGTTAATTCAATAAATCAATTTGTTTCTAATCATGCTTGCTTAGGGAGTAGTGCTATTTTTCAATTAAATATAAACTTACATATCTATCATACTGTAAGTTCTACCAGAGTATTACGCATAATCTGTGTTTTTCGTTTGCTACAACATCTATATTTTCATGAAAATTACAAAATCATTATAAACTACACTATTTCGGTAGCATTAATTTAATACCTTCAACTGTGCTTAACTTGATGCAATATAGACAGCATTGCATTTTGTAGCATATAATTGTCCAACTTTGCTAATTGTTTCAACTATTATTGAAATTATTGTCTTTTTTCGAACTACTATAGTTTATAAATCACTACTTTCCACTGTTTATACAGTTTAATGCAAATGATTTTTTAGAATTGATATTAATGTGGTAATAAAAGACAACATGGAAAGTACACATTCATTAAAGGATCAAATAATGAGTTTAGAAACATCACTTGCTACTAGAGATAGTGAATTAGTTCAAGAAAGACAAATAAAAGAAGATTTGTTTCAACAGGTTTCCGCTGTAACACTATCGCAAGATTCTGAACGTAATTCGAGTCATTTGTTTTTATAGTATAAATTAATATTTTGTTTTTAGAAAAAGCTAAGGATGAAAAATTTACTAAACTTGTTGGTATTTATAAAAATTTAAGAGAAGAACATATTGACTTGATTAGACAAGTAAGTTGAATTTTATTCTGTAGTGTCTAATTTTTGTTTGTTTGTTAGAAAGCTGAAGTGGAAAAGAAATTGAAAGAAACTGATAATAAATGTGAAGAGGTTGAAAAACAAGCAATAGCATATCAAAGTCAGCTTAAAGAAATGGAGTTTGAACATACAAAGAAAGAGGAGCAAGTACAACAATCATCATTAGCACAATTTGAAGAATTAGAATCTTTAAAAAGAGACAAAGATCTATTTAATATGGAGATAGAGGTGAATTGATATATTTTGATTATCCAATAAATTAATTCTTTAACCTATTCAGATTCTACGAAGAGGTGTCAAAGATGCTATCACTGAAAGAGATGCGTGCAAAAGTAAATTAGAATCTGAAATATTGCAGAAGCAGCAGTTACAGGCAGCATATCAAAGTCAGCTTAAAGAAATGGAGTTTGAACATACAAAGAAAGAGGAGAAAGTACAACAATCTTCATTAGCACAATTAGAAGAATTAGAATCTTTAAAAAGAGACAAAGATCTATGTAATATGGAAATAGAGGTGAATTGATATATTTTGATTATCCAATAAATTAATTAATTGTTTAACATATCAGATTCTACGAAAACGTGTCGAAGATGCTATTGCTGAAAGAGATGCGTGCAAAAGTAAAATAGAATCGGAAATATTGCAGAAGCAGCAGTTACAGGTAGCATACCAAAGTCAGCTTAAAGAAATGGAGTTTGAACATACAAAGAAAGAGGAGCAAGTGCAACAATCTTCATTAGCACAATTAGAAGAATTAGAATCTTTAAAAAGAGACAAAGATCTATGTAATATGGAGATAGAGGTGAATTGATATATTTTAATTATCCAATAAATTAATTGTTTAACATATCAGATTCTACGAAAAGGTGTCGAAGATGCTATTACTGAAAGAGATGCGTGCAAAAGTAAAATAGAATCTGAAATATTGCAGAAGCAGCAGTTACAGGAGAAAGTGAAACAACTCTCACATAATTTATCTGCAGTGCAAAGTAGTATACTACAGTGTAAGTTTCATGATGTAATAATTTGCAATGCCCATTGATAACTAGGCATACTAATTTTGTGAGTTTTGTGTGGTTGTTTTGAAATGCCAGAATAATCACTCCTAAGAGGAAAAAATTGCATGTTTCTTCACTGTTACTTGACTATACTTAAATTAGTTTTGAACTGTTTAATATAGGGTTTAAATAACATTATTTTGTCCTACTGCCAAAATTACAACATGGAAAGTGTTCAATTGCTATTGAGATGTTAATTGAAAATCTGAATTCTTTTCTGATTATTGAAATTTTAAAATGAAAATTAGTCGCTACGTTATACAGGATGTCTCATTGGACTACCTCCCAATGGAATCTGAACTTGTGAGATACAACCTGTATTAAACAGAGGTAAAAGTTGCCTTTTGCAATGAAAAGCTTAAATCAGTTCTTTAAATTTGGGAAATAGGAACATTTGGAAGTGTTAAGGAATATTTAAAGAATTTTGTCATGATCCATGATTGTATATCATGATTGCCTGGGTCTTGTAAATACAACATGGTGGCAATGAAAATTCACTACACTTTTTGCTTGTTCCGAACCATTATCAACTTTTTCGTAATAGACATTAGTTTTTACACTATTAGGGGAACAGATTAATGTATTAAAATGGTTTTTGAGATATGTCGGTAAATAAACAAGTTACAAGTAAAAATGCAATTTGTCTAAGATCAAACGGGCCAGAAAAATAAAGTAGAAAGTCTATATATCGTGATGCAAAACAAAACAAATTTTAATATAATTTTTACGAGAACACGAAAACAATTAAATAATAAACATATGCAATCGAGATGGTAATTAAAATCAAATGAAATGAGTTCAGCTTGACAAAAAAAAATTAATTTTGAACCAGACATATTTGATGTGCATTTTGCATAATTCACAAAAGCAGAAATTTTTATATATCCTTATGTGCTCCGCCTATCATATGACAATGTGCATTGTTGTTTATTTTGTTATGCCTTGACAGTTCTTTTTGGCGTTATTAAACTGAATACTGTACATTTTGTGTTAAGGTACCATGACAATAAAATAATCCAGTGGTTTATTATATTGAGATTCTGGTTGCCACGCAACTCGGCAACTTTCAGGATTCTCTTTTCCGAATATGCAGTTGTTTGTTGATGATTTATTGGTATCTATTTCTGAAGATAATTATTATCTAAAGTTCATAACAGCATGCTTACTGTGAGGTAGGGACTCCATTATGACGGTAGAACATTCCATAATATAATTAAGGAAATAGCAAGCATAATTTGTAATTCTTTTTGCGCGTATTGTCCAATTAAATAAAGTGTAATGGGTGTCATCACTAAAAATCTACATGGCAATTATTCTTTATTATAGAATTTGTACGCTAACATGTTGCTAAACTGCACAGAAAAATTATTTCTTTCTATTCGACATACTATTGCACCACAGATGGCTGCTTCCGAATTTGACAGAATTATTAAATTTCTAAACAGACTGGGATATTTGACAAAGTTTGAACGTAATTCAATCAATTAATTTGAACGATGAATTGGCAGTTCCTCTACCGTCATGATTTTTGCTTTAAACAATACCAAAACTTTTCTACAGATCTTAATTGCACCACATTCGGTACATTTTGTTCTTTAGAAATGTATGAATTTTATGTTTCTCTAAAACAGTGTGTGACTGTGGCATATTGCAAAATGTCAAGGTTTGGCTAAAACACTGGTCATCGTAATATTTTGTCAAAAATGTTTTCAACACACTCTTTGATATAATTTCCAGTCAATAATATAATAGGGTATATATTGACCTTTTTCAGAAATTGCAAAACCGTTGTTATCCATAAGACGAGCAGGACAGTAAGAAAAGAATGAAATCAGTAACAGAATGCTTGCCCGAATTACGCCTTCAAAAAAATTATTAGCATATATATACAACATATACACATGGATAGAACACTAGTCTGTTCAATATAAGTACAGCACTTGACTAATAACACAGAAAAGAAACAAAATAGTTATGGGGTATATTCCAACATATTTACATCTCTTATACCCCGTGACACATACTAAAAAGAAAAATATAAAATATACATATACATATAACACTAATAAGAACCTTACTTATTTACTACATTTATCGATGACAATGACGAGCTAGCAAACTGTGAAACATGGTGCACAAAATAAATATTTACAATAATGCGCTTAGGTGCAATCAACCAACCAACACCAGTAATTAATTAAATACCACATTTGATGGATATTCAAACCACTTAACTCTGTTATCCATCAGTATAAAAACAGTGCTGCAGAAAAACTACATTAATAATATTATTCTAATAACAGCATTAGATAATCAGAAATGGTTTAATCATCAATTTCTTAATATTTACCTAGTACAAGCATATCCACCTACTGTAAGTCAATAAAACCATCAATACCTGATGACATTTAATGATGTTCCTTCACATAGACGTTTAAGGGTTTTTAGTAACGGCAATGTACTCATCGCATCATAATTTAACCTGCAGACAATGTCAGCCAAATCAAATGTGTTGTAACAGTAATGCGAAATCTCTGTCTCCAAGAACTCAGCATTGGTTTAAAGAACCTAAGAATGTGGGTTAGTCTACGAAGAATGTGGGATAAAGTATCCTAAGAGTGTGGGGTAAAATATCTGAGCTGAAAACATTAAATTACCTTACAAGAAGCATAACCCTTTAATTGCCCAACAGTTACATAAACAGAAACAGGTTTTCACCATAAAGATTTTGTAAATACCCGATTGGGTTTATAGTCACAGAAGAACCCACACAAACCAACATTCGAAAACAGTGGCAAAGATACAGAGCGATTTTAAATTTTATTTAAATAGCAAATGTTAAAGAAATTCTTGACTATCAAACGCATGTCTAGATATGGACGCAGAAAGTATAAATGTGGACTTGTAAATTAATTAAAGGACTGGCAAACTTGGTTGCTTAACTGAACTTTTGCAAACTTGAAACAATGGAAGTGTCGCCAACCTGTTGTATTTAAATAAATAGAAACTGAAGTGGTCTTTAAATCAAGAACGAAATGGTACATAAACTGTACCAAAACCTTTGTAGGAAATTTTGCATGACATTTAAACAAACTTCTGCATTCATTAGAACATTATCTTGGTAGTAATAATGATTATTACCAAAGCAATTACAGTCATAATTGATATTATATTTCATGGTTTTAAAACGTGTTCTTAAAGTTTGTGCGATTTTAACCTTTGAGATTCCAACTATATATGTGTATAAAAATGTGAGGATAAGACTTTCTTAATACGTGTTTCTTTCTTTTAAACTTTTGTTTACATATGGTTGACATTTTATATTTTCCTGCAACTTTTTGTTGAATTTGACCAAGAATTCCTAAAATGTCATTTTCTTAAGGAAATTTATGTTTCTAATATTTTTTTAAAGTTTTTGACCAGAACTATGTTGTCTGTTAAGCCTTGACTTGTATATCCGTTCAATGGTGCATAACAAAATTATTACCATTGTTTCAGAATGATTCATAGTGAAATTTTTTGGTTTACTTTTATTGGCGTTATAGCACCATATAACTAAACTCACATAAATGAGGTTATTTTGATCCCTGACACATGAAAACAAATGCTTGTAATGATAAATAATAATTCTGAAAATATCCTACAATAGTTAGCGTAGAAAGTTGTGCTGATTTTTAGTGATCACACCCATATGTATCATATTCCACACTGAACATTTACAATATCTTACTTGCAATCGTGTTTCTTTTATAACATGAAGATTTTGTGTTTGGTAGTGATGGAAATTTCACTTCTTAGATGATCATTGTTGTCCATGCTTGTCTTGTCAACTGTAGGTCTCGTCTTAGCTGAAGTTTGAAATTAGAATTTTTTGCGATTTCAGGATGCAAACATTTACCGAGTTGATATTTATTATTGTGGCTTTGAAAAAAATTTTTTGGATATTTTGTTGATAAACATGGAAGTAGAGTTCTGCATATAATGTTTGCTTGAATTCATTACATTTTATTATCTTATTCTTTTGGAGTTTTTTGCATTTATTGTATTTTCTTGGCTATTGACTTTTATTTTTATATCTTTTAACTAGTTCTATTCTGTATATCTATCTTTATTTTATATATTTATCATAAGTATTTTTTTAGTGAAGTTAGTTGTGGGTCGACTTGTAATATTACATTACCTTGTTTTTTATTTCTGACTATTTCTTAGTTTTTGTTGTCTGTCTATCCTTCTGAAATAACATTTTGTCACTTCAAAGCGTTTCTCCAACATTTCAGACTGCCAAATCATTTTGGCCAGTTAAGCAATGCTTACTTTTCACCACATTTTTTTCCCGATATGAATGCTTTGTATTTCAGTACTGATTTACTTGTGTGGGCAAAATCCCCTGGTCATTCTTTTCTTCTTTTATTTCTCAATTTGATTTAAGGTTGAAATTGGTCAGTGACACATTTATTGGAATACATATCTTCTCAGCCATACAGGGTGGCATTGGTTCTATGTCATAAAATTGCGGAGGTGATAGAGATTGATCGAATAAACAAAAAACATATGAAGCACTTTACTCCTGGGCCGATTTTTAAATATCCCACATACGTCAACTTAAGTAAAAGTTTTAGGACTGCTGTTGGGTTACTTACTAGTGTTATCCTGAATCATATCACGCACATGAATTTATTTTACAAGTGTTTAACATGACCACTGCCTTCACACAATTCACTAAACTACATAAAATATTTGATAGGGTTAATTGGATTGTTATGTTCAGGATTTTGCAAAAAATAGGAATCTCTCATAGGGATAGAAAAAATTATTTACAGTCTATATAAAAACCAAAGCGTAGTAATTAGATTTGATGAAATAGAAAAGGAAGCTAAGATTAGAAATGGTGTTAGACAGGGTTGTATACTGTCTCCCTTAATTTTTAATGTTTATATTGAGGAAGCTTTAAACTTAGCTAGAGAGGGAAAAGAGATAGGTATTAGTGTACAGGGACAGAAAATAGATATGTTACATTTTGCAGATGATATAGCCATTATAGCAGAGTCTAGAAAAGAGTTAGGAGAGTTTTAAATATTTTAGATGAGATACTATGGAGTAACTATAATATGAGAATTAACTCAGTAAAGACAAAGATAATGACAAGTGAGTTACAGCCTAGTTCTAAACCAAAATTAAAAATAGGTAATACCGAGTTAGAGGAGGTAGATGAATTTTGCTATTTAGGTAGTATAATTACAAAGGATGGACGTAGCAGAAGGGATATAGCAGCTAGAATAGCTCAAGCTAGAAAAATGTATTTAAAAAAGAAAAACTTACTAATAGCTAATAGTATTAGTTTAGATAATAGAAAAAGTTTCTTAAAGTCGTAAATATGGAGCGTTCTACTATACGGTAGTGAGACTTGGACAATTAAAGAAGAAGATAAGAAAAAGGTAGAAACTTTTGAAACTTGGTGTTATAGGAGAATGTTAAAGATTAGTTGGACAGCTAGAGTAACAAACGAGGAGGTTTATAGAAGGATAGGTGAGGATCCCTGTATGTGGAAACAATTGAAGGTCAGGAGAGATAGAATGATAGAGCACCAGTTAAGACATAAGGGACTATTTAGTAAAGTCTTAGATTATAGACTACCAAATAAAAATAGAGTAGGACGGCCTAGACAAAGCTATATTAGTCAAATTATTAGAGATTTAGGTTGTGAAGGGTATGTAGACCTTTTTAGACTAGCTCAGAATAGAAAAGAATTTAGAGCTGCGTCAAACCGACTTTAAGTAAGTTCGAAAACAAAACAAAAAAAATAAAAATCAGTTAACTAAATGTCACCAGGACATAACTCACAATTAGTTAGCGGTCTGGCATGTTGGTAGCGTTTCGTTGCTTAAGCCTTACCATAACATATAATTTAATAAACGTCACCATGACATAACTCACAATTAGGTAGCGGTCTGGCATGTTGGTAGCGTTTCGTTCTTAAGCCTTACCGTAACATATAATTTAATAAACGTCACCATGACATAACTCACAATTAGGTAGTGGTCTGGCATGTTGGTAGCGATTCGTTGCTTAAGCCTTACCATAACATATAATTTAATAAACGTCACCATGACATAACTCACAATTAGGTAGCGGTCTGGCATGTTGGTAGCGTTTTGTCGCTAAGCCTTACCATAACATATAATTTAATAAACGTCACCATGGCATAACTCACAATTAGGTAGCGGTCTGGTATGTTGGCAGCGATTCGTTGTAAGCCTTACCATAACATATAATTTAACACTTTTCCTTTTGAAGCGGATAACCAGGTTATATTTCATTTCCTTATAAATGGTAATCATGTAAACATGTTAGAGTTCTTTAACAACCATCAGGTTGCTAATATCTATGTAGAGCCAGCTGGATAGGAAAAGATAGAAGGATATAGGAAGACCTAGACCAAACTATATTAGTCAAATTATTAGAAATTTAGGTTGTGAAGGGTATGTAGAGCTTTTAGATTAGCACAGATAGAAAAGAAGTTAGAGCTCGTCAAACCGACCTTAAGTAAGGTCGAAAACAAAATGATGATGACATAAAATATCTCTAAAACCTAATGTAATTAATTACATCCTGCTCGTCACTAGTAACAAAAGCAAGCAGTAAAACACATGTATAAAATATCTAAAGTAAAAAGTAAAATCGACTTATTCTATTCTGCATAATAGCTGAATTGCAGAACCTCCAGACTACAGGACAGTTAGCGTAGAAAGTTGTGCTGATTTTTAGTGATCACACCCATATGTATCATATTCCACACTGAACATTTACAATATCTTACTTGCAATCGTGTTTCTTTTATAACATGAAGATTTTGTGTTTGGTAGTGATGGAAATTTCACTTCTTAGATGATCATTGTTGTCCATGCTTGTCTTGTCAACTGTAGGTCTCGTCTTAGCTGAAGTTTGAAATTAGAATTTTTTGCGATTTCAGGATGCAAACATTTACCGAGTTGATATTTATTATTGTGGCTTTGAAAAAAATTTTTTGGATATTTTGTTGATAAACATGGAAGTAGAGTTCTGCATATAATGTTTGCTTGAATTCATTACATTTTATTATCTTATTCTTTTGGAGTTTTTTGCATTTATTGTATTTTCTTGGCTATTGACTTTTATTTTTATATCTTTTAACTAGTTCTATTCTGTATATCTATCTTTATTTTATATATTTATCATAAGTATTTTTTTAGTGAAGTTAGTTGTGGGTCGACTTGTAATATTACATTACCTTGTTTTTTATTTCTGACTATTTCTTAGTTTTTGTTGTCTGTCTATCCTTCTGAAATAACATTTTGTCACTTCAAAGCGTTTCTCCAACATTTCAGACTGCCAAATCATTTTGGCCAGTTAAGCAATGCTTACTTTTCACCACATTTTTTTCCCGATATGAATGCTTTGTATTTCAGTACTGATTTACTTGTGTGGGCAAAATCCCCTGGTCATTCTTTTCTTCTTTTATTTCTCAATTTGATTTAAGGTTGAAATTGGTCAGTGACACATTTATTGGAATACATATCTTCTCAGCCATACAGGGTGGCATTGGTTCTATGTCATAAAATTGCGGAGGTGATAGAGATTGATCGAATAAACAAAAAACATATGAAGCACTTTACTCCTGGGCCGATTTTTAAATATCCCACATACGTCAACTTAAGTAAAAGTTTTAGGACTGCTGTTGGGTTACTTACTAGTGTTATCCTGAATCATATCACGCACATGAATTTATTTTACAAGTGTTTAACATGACCACTGCCTTCACACAATTCACTAAACTACATAAAATATTTGATAGGGTTAATTGGATTGTTATGTTCAGGATTTTGCAAAAAATAGGAATCTCTCATAGGGATAGAAAAAATTATTTACAGTCTATATAAAAACCAAAGCGTAGTAATTAGATTTGATGAAATAGAAAAGGAAGCTAAGATTAGAAATGGTGTTAGACAGGGTTGTATACTGTCTCCCTTAATTTTTAATGTTTATATTGAGGAAGCTTTAAACTTAGCTAGAGAGGGAAAAGAGATAGGTATTAGTGTACAGGGACAGAAAATAGATATGTTACATTTTGCAGATGATATAGCCATTATAGCAGAGTCTAGAAAAGAGTTAGGAGAGTTTTTAAATATTTTAGATGAGATACTATGGAGTAACTATAATATGAGAATTAACTCAGTAAAGACAAAGATAATGACAAGTGAGTTACAGCCTAGTTCTAAACCAAAATTAAAAATAGGTAATACCGAGTTAGAGGAGGTAGATGAATTTTGCTATTTAGGTAGTATAATTACAAAGGATGGACGTAGCAGAAGGGATATAGCAGCTAGAATAGCTCAAGCTAGAAAAATGTATTTAAAAAAGAAAAACTTACTAATAGCTAATAGTATTAGTTTAGATAATAGAAAAAGTTTCTTAAAGTCGTAAATATGGAGCGTTCTACTATACGGTAGTGAGACTTGGACAATTAAAGAAGAAGATAAGAAAAAGGTAGAAACTTTTGAAACTTGGTGTTATAGGAGAATGTTAAAGATTAGTTGGACAGCTAGAGTAACAAACGAGGAGGTTTATAGAAGGATAGGTGAGGATCCTGTATGTGGAAACAATTGAAGGTCAGGAGAGATAGAATGATAGAGCACCAGTTAAGACATAAGGGACTATTTAGTAAAGTCTTAGATTATAGACTACCAAATAAAAATAGAGTAGGACGGCCTAGACAAAGCTATATTAGTCAAATTATTAGAGATTTAGGTTGTGAAGGGTATGTAGACCTTTTTAGACTAGCTCAGAATAGAAAAGAATTTAGAGCTGCGTCAAACCGACTTTAAGTAAGTTCGAAAACAAAACAAAAAAAATAAAAATCAGTTAACTAAATGTCACCAGGACATAACTCACAATTAGTTAGCGGTCTGGCATGTTGGTAGCGTTTCGTTGCTTAAGCCTTACCATAACATATAATTTAATAAACGTCACCATGACATAACTCACAATTAGGTAGCGGTCTGGCATGTTGGTAGCGTTTCGTTGCTTAAGCCTTACCGTAACATATAATTTAATAAACGTCACCATGACATAACTCACAATTAGGTAGTGGTCTGGCATGTTGGTAGCGATTCGTTGCTTAAGCCTTACCATAACATATAATTTAATAAACGTCACCATGACATAACTCACAATTAGGTAGCGGTCTGGCATGTTGGTAGCGTTTTGTCGCTTAAGCCTTACCATAACATATAATTTAATAAACGTCACCATGGCATAACTCACAATTAGGTAGCGGTCTGGTATGTTGGCAGCGATTCGTTGCTTAAGCCTTACCATAACATATAATTTAACACTTTTCCTTTTTGAAGCGGATAACCAGGTTATATTTCATTTCCTTATAAATGGTAATCATGTAAACATGTTAGAGTTCTTTAACAACCATCAGGTTGCTAATATCTATGTAGAGCCAGCTGGATAGGAAAAAGATAGAAGGATATAGGAAGACCTAGACCAAACTATATTAGTCAAATTATTAGAAATTTAGGTTGTGAAGGGTATGTAGAGCTTTTTAGATTAGCACAGATAGAAAAGAAGTTAGAGCTGCGTCAAACCGACCTTAAGTAAGGTCGAAAACAAAATGATGATGACATAAAATATCTCTAAAACCTAATGTAATTAATTACATCCTGCTCGTCACTAGTAACAAAAGCAAGCAGTAAAAACACATGTATAAAATATCTAAAGTAAAAAAGTAAAATCGACTTATTCTATTCTGCATAATAGCTGAATTGCAGAACCTCCAGACTACAGGACCAGAAACCTAATTCAGTCGACCAAATCAACATCATGGAATTTATCTTTTGTTGTGATTACCGTCAGAACATTTATATGTTTAAAAAAAATTTTTTAACTGATTTTTGTAGCAGTTAAAGTGCATTGGATTATTTTCTTTTACAGTTGACATACACCATATTTTGCCAAATTATGTTTGCAGAATGTCACAACTTGGTCGACTCTATCTGATAATGTTATTGTGTATTTGAATAATGATCTAACTAACATTGCACATTTTTTTTGTGTCCGTTTGTAGCTTAACCATTTGCTTTAGACCTCAGGTTGATAATAATTTTTGTTTGTCTTATTGATCTCTATGCCCCCTTTAAATTAATGACATAGAACTAATGCCACCCTGTATATTGCAATTAAGTGTATTGCCGTGTCATTGAAATTTGAACATTTTTGTTGTATTAAAAAAATTCTTACAAATAGTGTACAATAAAACTTCAATTATCACACTTTCGGAGTCCTCTTTTGTGGATAGTGCAAAAATTCGTTTATTTTTGATTTTGCTTGAACATCACACTCTACTGAGCATGCGGTTTGTGAATCTTATAATGAAATCCATTTTAACGGGTTTCAAAGCTAAATTTCTTTGTATAAAAGCTTTTTAGATGTATAATAGTATTATTATCAGAAAGCGGGTGACCTTGAAAAAACCTGCCCGAGGCAAGGCCATTTTAATAATCAAAATAAAAAAGTAAAACAAAAAACGCCGACTGTTTGTACAATCAGTGTTTCCAGAACAAAAAATGCCAATCAACCAAGGGATATTTTGTTGCCATTTGACCTCTCTATAATAAAATTGATATAAACTCACTGTTGGATATGATACCTTCTGTAATATATAGAAAAAATACATATTAGTCTATTATATCGTGCCTTATCATTACAAGGTAAGTCTAAACTTGTTTACATTATAGTTGTTTTCTAACTTAAGAATTAGTGTATAAAAAATGCTTTTTTAAAATTTAATTTAATGTATATTACCAAAAATAATATCTAACGTATTCATTGAAATTTCACTTAGGTGCAATTTCAAGCTGGGTTATTATTAGGTTTTCAATCTGACAAAATAAAAGGGTGCCAATGACATCTGGGTTAATAGGATATCTTCCAGCCGATGTGCAAACCAGGTGATTGTAAATTTCGAGATATTGAAATGGATTTCTTCCTAAATTGCCACCTCTGAACAAAGAAACTATTGTCCACCGACCTGGCTTAAATCTATTCTACAACAATGTTATTAAAAACTTTCTATGAACAAATACGCATAAAACAAATTTTTAAATATACTTACGTTAATAGTCGGGTTAGTAACCTACAATTATTCCTATAACAAAATACATACATTAAACAAGAATTGCAATAGCAGTCTATACTTAATACATCTAATCTTCATGGTTAAATATCTTAATTACTTAATAAATTCACAATGTCCAAACATTATGTTCTTAAAAATGCAACACCGTACATTGGCAATGCTTTCAGGGCCCAAATTCCATTGAACCAAGAGATATCCTTCGGGCCTTTAATTCCACAAATTCTGCTGAGAAACAACTGTCCCAATCTTCTCTGGATTGTAGATTAACCCGAAAATCTGTGCTCAAACATGTGGACCCTCATTTATAATAGGATGGTTACGACATACCAAACCTCTACTTTCAGCCTATCTCCCCATCTGTTCGTGTTGATAGCTTTGAAGGAATTAAATTCTTCTGTTCAATTAACTGTTTTGTTATGTCATAATCCCAACCCATCCATCTTACTGTTGGTTGCCCAAAGGACCATTAACTACTCAACGGACGATTAAATATTTAACGGCCGATTAACTATAAGAACGTGTTGTTCAAAGCTCTGGTTAAATAGATGATGTTCGGTTAACTTAACAACACCTTAATTAGAAGTAACTGACAGTTAAATCATATAAAGTGTTACACAAAGGCCGATTAAGATTTGACAGCTCGCTAAATATGGCTTAATCGGTGATTAACTCTAATCAGAGAAGTTTGGCTGATTAAAGTGACAATTAGAGGGTATTTTATTATAATAGTACTCAAAAACAAGTTTTAAATGAATTAATACTAAACAATTACAAGTACAGTATATAATATTATTATATTACTGGTAAATATTAAAATAAGCCAGACTTGTACTATAATTAGTTAAAAAATTTCTGATACATCACTATCATCACATGATGACTATGATGAACCCCACTAAAAATTTGTATAATACGTAATCGAAAAAAATGCATTTGAAATTTATAATGATTTTGATAAATAAACGTACATTGTTTTCAGCAGCGACCTTCCTAAGATTCCTTCCAAGTTATCATAAAGGTTCCGTGGCTGAACCCACTGAGGAATACCTGACGTGGCACAATTATTAAACTCAATTGCAATGTGCAACCAAGCATCTTTTTCTTGTTTGGATGTTACGGCATCAGTTTTTTATTTTATAGTATATGCTGGTATCTTCAACACACTCCAATTAGCTTGTATGCTAGAACTAAGCGTGGAAGTAAACACTGAAATAATTCGACTAGTAGGAGTTAGGATTATTGCACATTACCGTTCTGATATCTCTATGAGTAGTTGCTTCTCTTCCACTGTGTAATTTGCACGCCTTTGCTTATTATCTTCAATTTTTTACAGCAATACAAACAAATACGTACAAAAACTGAAAGTTGTAATAATACACCAAGGCGGCTTCTGTCAAATTAATCGACGATTACAGGTAACTTTAAAATACATACATTTAATTGAAATTGCATTGTTGCCAAGACAAATATTAGTATAGTTTTGTGCAACCCGCCATTAAAAGGGTAGGCTATTAATATATACCTGACATGTGTAAAATGACCTACTGTCATTGTTTCTTTTGCTGACCCCGCATAACTGAGATATAAATGAGTACATTGACCTGTACAATGTCTCAAGTATAATCTGATCTTTGTGGATTTTATAAACTCACGGTTTTTCATCTGTGTTACTTTATAAAACTCCATTTTTTTATTGCATGCTGCATGCATTGTAACTATTTGTAATTACGTTAGTTATTATTAAATGGAATATTTTTAATGTATAAAAGCTTTCTTAAAACATGAGAAGTGTATTGAAATTTGTTTTCTTTTTGGTGACTTTTAAAATAATTAATAAATTGAAGGTCTATTTCAAATGTACTGTACAGAAATAAAAGGCTCCTTTTGTGATTTCTAAATTTATTATTTTTTATAGAACTCCTATTTATTGCACTAGCTTATTCAATACTATTACACATTACACTGAAATCAAAATTACACAGGGTGCTTCAATAATAAGTTGTTCATTTTAAATTTCTTTCACTCTTTTGCATCTGATTTTTATTTCTAGTAAAACCCAAAGATTACTTTTTAAGTTAAATTGTATTACCTCTTCCTCTTCTTCACGCAATGAAAATTTTTGGTTTTTCTTTTTGTAATTGTTTGGCCAATTTTAGGTTACATTTTTTTCACTGTATTCATATTGTTATGTAGTTGTGGCATATCACATCTAGAGATATATTTTTAGAATTTAGTCCTGAAATTTATTATATTTAAAGTTACCTTTGCATTTTTTGTTTCTTACTAGCCGTTTTTTGATTGTGGCATAGTTGACATTATATCTTGGTCTATGACAATGTGGATGTTTAGGAAAATATAAAAGTAAGGTGAAAAAATAACTATGATGAACTGCTATTAGAATAATTTCACATACCTCACCAAGGGAAGATGTTATGCTTATAATTTGAAATGCAATCTACTTTCAAAATTTGTAGACTTCAGGCGTGGCTTTAAATTTTTTTATTTTGACATGCAATAATTGTCTTTTACTTTTTAACGGTTTGTGCCAAAATCAGACACTAATCTAGAACTGACCAACAACCGCAAATTGTCAAGGGTTTGCTGAAAGATGCCATTAACATGATGATTTTAGATATATAGTTTTTATAAGCTATATAGGCTTCTTAAAAGAATTAATACTCCTGAACAGAATGAATAGATTGTGGTGGATCAATTAATTGGCGCCTTAAATCTTCTGACTTGCCCCTAATTAGAAATTGCATTTGAGGCTGAATGTAAAGATTATTTGTCACAAGAAGTTTGAAGCACTGGTTGCTCTTATACAACAAATTTTGAATATTGTGACATTAATCAAGAATACCATTATTGAATTAAGGAATATGTACACATGGTGTTTATATTCGTACCGATAAAGTATATTGAAATAGGAATGGAACACATTTAGGTAACCATCATTAATTTAATATCAAATATATCTTGAACAAATAGTTGTTTCTCCTTAAAAATTCATTTAGCTCTTAATTTGGAGAAGTGTATCCTTATGTTTGTATACAACATTTTGTTTATAATAATTTTTAGAACACTTCTATAGCCCCAGAGAATTTGTAAATCATCATGTTGCACCTTACTCATTTCTCGATGTTATAAAAAGAGTAAGCACACGACGAAGTATAAGAAATACTTCGGCACAGCTTGCATCGACCTTTATGGTTTCGGAGGCTGCGTGAGACTTGAAATCATCAGGGTAAGGGGAATGTTTGGAGAATATCTGAATGTTAAAATTTAAATATCAAGGCACCTGTTTACACAACTGTAAAATAACTTAGAGAAACAAAAGTTAAAACACGATAAAAGAAATTCGACTAAATATGTATATTAATACTCAAGTTATTATAATTCCAAAGGCATGTATAAGATATATGCTTGTGTCATTAACGTAGTAGACATCGCTATATATTTTAACATGATATAATTCACATATTTAATAAATGTACACGAGAAATTTCCATAGAGAAATCAAAGTAAATAATCTCTGTTTAGAAACTCAAAATATTACTTAATGCGAGAGTAAATCAAAAAGTGATCCTAATTGTAATAACGTCATGTAACAAAATGCACATGAAATGAAAATTCAAGTAATAAACCTTTTCACCATATGAAGCTTCAAATGTTTACATATTTTTAGGTTATGTATTAGATAATTATATTAGAAATCATTTAAGATAAGGTTATATATTAGAGAATGCTATTTGAAATCAATTAAGGTAAGTAAAAGGTAATTAATAATCAATACAAAATATTTGTAGTGACAAAGACAAATTTAAATAGAGGTTAGGCCTCTTTCTTTCAACAGAAAACGGTAAGGTAAAAGTTTTAAATTCATATTACCTGTAGTATCAGTAACTGACTAATACTAAGTTACTTAATTTACAGGAATCCTTCAATATCCAGGAAACTGAAACATCCTGCGTTGGAGGAACTCCTAGTGTAGGTACAAAACAAAACATGTGGTCAACTTCGAATGTTATCCTTAGACTTCTGTTCCATAAAATTAAACTTGTAGAAATTTTTCAATAAGATAATAACTGAGCATTCATTATGTAAAGTAGAAGGAAACGAAATATAAAATTCTTGTGATGAGTGTTATTTTACATCATCTGGTTGTGCGAATTGCACATGCAACTTTTCCGTGTGGAAAATCCGAAGGAGAGAAAACACGTCGGCGTGACGCATATTTGACCGGAGAAACGTATGTTACAGGAACACATAAATCCATTGGAGCACATGTTACAGGAACATATAATACAGGAACACATATTACAGAAACATACTTTACTGGAGAATACTTTACCGGAGGATACTTGACCGAAGGACCCTAGAAAATTCAGTTGTGTTACAAGAGTGACAATCTCACACGAGGTGGAAAGGAAAAATTAAATCCGTCTATATCTTACCATCAACATAAATACTTGATGGGATTAACGAAGAAACAACTTCTTCATCCATTAGATAACACATCTACAAATATATTTAAATGTTAATTTAGGATTTATAATTAGAAAATTCACATACCAGGTTACACATGAGGCAAGGTACAAGTTAAATCACAAATGCTCAACCGTGCCAGATAAGCAATCAGGTATTCGAGAAATGAAAATTTGACACTTCAAATAAATTATTTTCGGCCATCTTCGGGATGGGCGATCACTAGCAACTATTCTCAATACTACAAAATTAGAACCACTCCAGTTGTGACTTTGTAATAAACACTTCAGAAATAACCAATAGGAAAATTTCATTTAGATATAATTATAATACAACCAATAGGAAAATTTCATTTAGATATAATTATTTGTACTATGTAAACAAATTAGTAACATGTGGATTTAAACTAATAATCCAGGATTATGCGAGATAAATTCTTTTTGGTGACTTTTAAAATAATTAATAAATTGAAGGTCTATTTCAAATGTACTGTACAGAAATAAAAGGCTCCTTTTGTGATTTCTAAATTTATTATTTTTATAGAACTCCTATTTATTGCACTAGCTTATTCAATACTATTACACATTACACTGAAATCAAAATTACACAGGGTGCTTCAATAATAAGTTGTTCATTTTAAATTTCTTTCACTCTTTTGCATCTGATTTTTATTTCTAGTAAAACCCAAAGATTACTTTTTAAGTTAAATTGTATTACCTCTTCCTCTTCTTCACAGTAATGAAAATTTTGGTTTTTCTTTAGTAATTGTTTGGCCAATTTTAGGTTACATTTTTTCACTGTATTCATATTGTTATGTAGTTGTGGCATATCACATCTAGAGATATATTTTAGAATTTAGTCCTGAAATTTATTATATTTAAAGGTTACCTTTGCATTTTTGTTTCTTACTAGCCGTTTTTGATTGTGGCATAGTTGACATTATATCTTGGTCTATGACAATGTGGATGTTTAGGAAAATATAAAAGTAAGGTGAAAATAACTATGATGAACTGCTATTAGAATAATTTCACATACCTCACCAAGGGAAGATGTTATGCTTATAATTTGAAATGCAATCTACTTTCAAAATTTGTAGACTTCAGGTGGCTTTTAAATTTTTGATTTTGACATGCAATAATTGTCTTTGATTTAACGGTTTGTGCCAAAATCAGACACTAATCTAGAACTGACCAACAGACCAAAATTGTCAAGGGTTTGCTGAGAAGAATGCCAATTAATCAGATGATTTTAGAATATATAGTTGTTTATAAGCATATAAGGCTTCTTAAAGAATTAATCTCCTGAATAGAAATGAAATAAGATTGTGGTGCGATCAATTAATTGGCGCCTTAAATCTTCGACTTCCTCCTAATTAGAAAATTGCATTTGAGGCTTTAATGAATTAGATTTTGTCACAAGAAGTTTGAAACACTTAGGTTGCTTATACAATCAAATTTTGAACTACTTGTACAATTATTCAAGAAATACTCATATTAATTTAAGGAACTTGGTACACATGGTGTTTAATATTCATTACATAAAGTATATTGAAATAGGAATTGGAACACATTAAAGGTAACCATCATTAATTTAATATCAAATATATCTTGAACAAATAGTTGTTTCCTTTAAAAATTCATATAGCTCTTAATTTGGAGAAATGTATCCTTATGTTTGTATATAACATTTTGTTTATAATAATTTTTAGAACACTTCTGTAGCCCCAGAGAATTTGTAAATCATCATGTGTAATGATGTGGTACAAGATGTGACATAAGAAAAATATAATTTTGAATTGTACATTGGCATAAGTTCAAGGTGCATTTCAAAGTAAACAGAACTTTTTCAAAATGAAAACGAAGATTTATTAAATTTTTTTGGAAAAACTCGTTTATTTCATTCAAAATAGTCTCCTTGAGACTCTATACAGTGATTTGCATGGTCAAGAAACGGGTCGAACGAGTGTTTTAGGTCGTCTGTAAAGATCTACTTGAAAATGTCTGTGCAAGCCTTTAAGATGACCTCCACATCGACATATTGCTTTCCATTCATCGGCAAATGAATTTTCTCGAATAGGTAGATATCAGGTGTGATACAGCAAGTGGTTGGTGATAGAATGGCACATTATCATGCAACAAGGCCTAACTTCTTTCTTCATGATATTCTGGCTGAATATGCCACATCAAACCCTGCAAAACATCAAGATAAAACAGCATTAATCGTTTTGCCAGGTGGAACGAATTGCTTTGATTTGTTCTCTTCAAATTATATAAACAAATCAACACTGTCTTTACTTTTGACTTCTCCAAACAGCTTTTTTGGATTAGGTTTATCTGGACACTTCCATTCTGCACTTTGATGCTTGATTCCTCGATCATATTGAAAGCATCGCGTTTCATCAGCAGTCATAATGTTGTACAAGAAATTTTGGTCCTTTTTCGACTGCTTCATGATATTCTTAGACTGTCAAATTCTGCTCAATTTTTGGTCATCAATTTATTTGTGCAGAACAAATCGTCAATGCTTCTTTTGGAGGTCCAAATGTTCGATCAAAATGGAATAAATTGATGTTTTAGAGATATTCAATTGCATTTACATTAATTTCTATGAAGATTATGACTAATCTATGATTAATTCAATCATAGTTTTGATGGCATCTTCGGTTATTACAAATTTTGATGGTCCAACATGTTGGTTATCATTTATGCCTTCATAACCATCCTTAAAATAAAGCACATGTACCACTTGTGGACTCTGCTACAGGATAAACACTCATCACCATAAAATTATTTGTTCAAATTAAGCATTTCGGTAAAAGTTTTATTAAGTTTAAAACAGAGCCTAATGTTCACATTTTTTATTTTATTGTTGCGCCGATGCAAAAACTTTATTTTTTACATGTCTAATTGTAACGTACAGTTGGCAGAGCTTTAGTGAAGGATTTGCCTTTCCAACGCCGGCAACCATCAATAGGTTACGCCACTAAATTGAGCTATTTTGAAAAAGTTGTGTTTACTTTGGAATACACCTTGTATTATGTATGTCACTAATGTTAGATTATGTATAATTCACAATTGAATTTGTAATTGTTTTAGTAAATTTTGATAACGCCAATCAATTGAAAAAAATAATTACAAAATGTGTGCATGAAAACCAAATTTCAATGAAACATGCCATTGATGAATTAGACAACCCAGCATTAGCAGCCCTTTCATGCAGTCCAGACTACTTCAGGACTTTAACAAATGAGTGCTCTGAAGTATTAAACTGTGCAATTACAGTTTCACACACTGAACCAGCAGATGTTATAATGCTGGCTAATAAAATTTCACACACACTTGCTAGTTATCTATTGCAGGGGCGTGCAACTTCAAATACTAGTCCTGATATTATGTTCGGTGATCGTAAGTATTTTATTTAGACAATTCTATTTTCTAAAAGGTATTTTAGGAATGGCAGATGTTTGTAAAGAATTAGGAGAAAGTGTGTTGGTTGTTTTGGAAGGTTTAAAAACAAACAATGTTGATGTGGTGTCAATTGATGTGGCAACAGAGAAACTTAGAGCAGTAGCTTCGTTGTCAGAAACTATTAGTGGGTCATTACAAGGCGAATCTGCTGAAAAATTAGTGGATATGATCGATGATGAACTTGCTGCTATGGATAAAGCTATTGAAGAGGCTGCGAATAGAATACAGGTTTTGTTTTATACTATAATAATTATTTTCTTACCAAGAAAAACTTTGTTAGGAAATGCTAAGCAAATCAAGAGCTGCTGATTCTGGCATTAAATTGGAAGTGAATGAAAAAATTTTAGATTCTTGCACTACATTAATGCAAGCGATTAAACTATTGGTGCAAAAATCTAGGCTACTCCAAGCAGAGATTGTTGCTCAAGGAAAGGGAACTGCTAGTGCTAAGGAATTTTACAAACGAAATCATCGCTGGACCGATGGCTTTATATCAGCTGCAAAAGCAGTTGCTGTTGGCGCTAAATTTTTTCTGTATGTTTAATTTTAGTTGAAGTGAAATTAATTGTGTTTTTATAGGAGTGCTGCAGATAAAGTAGTAAATGGCCAGGGTAAATTAGAGCAACTTGTGGTTGCATCCCAAGAGATAGCTGCGTCTACTGCACAGCTGGTAGTTGCCAGTAGAGTAAAGGCAGATAGGCATAGTGTTAATCTTCAACAGTTAGGTCAAGCTTCTAAAAGTGTAACAACTGCCACTGGTGGCGTCGTTGCCACGGTTAAAGATTGTAGTCAATTAATGGATGATGCGGAAGAATTAGATACATCAAATATGACACTTCATCAGGCAAAACGGTCAGAAATGGAAGCACAAGTAAAAGTATTAGAATTAGAAAAAGATTTAGACAAAGAACGACTTCGTCTATCGGCCCTTAGAAGACATCATTATCAATTAGCAGGAGAGGGAGAAGGATGGGTAACTATATGATGTTATGATTTTTAATTCATTTATAAAATAGGTTTTTGTTAAGGAACAAAATAACCATCACTAACGGTGAATGCTAGCACATGTATTCCAAAGATAATAAGTTTATAATTATTTTTTATTATGACACTCTTTTTTGTATTATAATATGACTTATGATTTAATTTTGTTATAAATATATTTTATATATTGAATATTCTTGTTAAACCATTAATTAATATTGTTATTAGTAATAATAAAATCCTAATAATACAAAGATTGTTTTTATTAATTAGTCTCCAGTATACTGTGATTATGAGCACAGTGTAGTAAAAAGCTTGAGATTTGCGAGTATTTTAGTTGTGGTAGTAAGATTGTTTTTCAAGATTTTCCTTGAATTGACAATCATCAAGAAGCATACAAGATATTACGACGCTTTTATTTGCCATTTTAAAATAATTACACTTGATAATTAATTTTAGGCCTTTCATTTAAAGTCATTGTAACTATTATTGTTCAAAATAAACCAAACCGTGTTATATTTTTAATATCTTTGTTAGTAATGCATATCCGTTGCTTTTCCAATACATGTCAAGTAGGAATATTGCTTAACTATAGCTAACTGGGCTAAGATTCATGTTTCACAAACTCGTTGTTTTCCCCAAAAGCCAAAAATTGTTTTAATTTCAAAACTTATGTTTTGCACGCATTCACTTTTCTGTATTCTAAATGGAACGGGCTTGGAAAACTCGAACTTTTACATTTTCCAGAAACAAGCATGAGGCGGTTTTGTGCTCTTTACGGGGTGCACAAACGGTGATCTCTCATAATTTAAATAGCTCGTGTAGTTCTAATGCGTATTCTATGAATCCCGATAAGGACTTGGCTGAAATACAGGACACTATTGAAGAAATAAGAACTATCATTAATCTACCGATCCCCTTCCAACCTAAATAGAATTAGTACGTGTCCAATTGATAATACATGTAAAACAGTGTTTGAACCTATTGGTAAATTCTGACCCTAATAAATTTGATAAAATCCGAAATAAACTTATGTCTGCTCTACTTCTTATTGAAGGTGTCATTTTGGAAAGATTAGATGTTACTTTAGAACCTTCTGTCATGAGCCCCCAACTTAAATAACCTATCGTTGCCTATAGAAAACATTGATGTCTAATCTGGACCGATCTATAATCTTACTGTTTCAGATATCTCAAAAATCTCTTTAACTTCTTTTCTCGAACGAATACATGATTTAAAAGTCTCTCGAAACTGTACGGATCAACAATTATTTCTTAGTGCGTGGAGCTTAGTGCTTTAAATTGATTTAGTAACATTAAACACCAAGTTCATTCTTGGCCTGAATCAATCAACCTTTTGAATCAGGATTTTTCTACCTTTGACATCATCATTGGGTCTTCAGTCCTGAAACTGGTTAGACGCGTACCATCATTGTTTCCTATTCTGAACTAACCTACAGATTTCCCCAAAATTTGCACAGTCTGCGTCTATCGCTATCTGATCTAGGTCTACATCCACCTCTTTTTCCTATCTCTGCTTGTCATATATCCTATGCTATTCCCCAAAAATGCCTTAGAACGTATTCTGCCCTTCTATTTCTCATATTTTTTCCCCAAAGATATCCTTGTTCCCTTACTGTTTCTATAACCTATTTGTTATTACCTTTGTCTGTCCATCCTCAAACATCTGAAGCACGGCATTTCAAAGGCCGTTACTGTTCTTCTGTCTGCTTTTCAGACTGCTCGTATTTCGTAGGCATACTGTTTGTGCTGTGTTCCACACATATGCTTTCAACAACTTTTTGTTCTATGTTTGTTGTCTTTCATCATAGGCGCCGTTCTTTCTTGTTAGATGCAGTTCGGTCACCTTCTATTGTTTTACAATTATATACCCTATTTTCCGACATTCAGTGGTTGCGAAGGGGTAAGCAGCCTGTGGCTGCCAAGTTCCCCAGCACTTGAACATTTACTGATTTAATATTTTTCCAATATATCTTTTCGCACAGTCAACATTAGTTGCAGATATTTTACAACAAACAACTAGTTGTTTATAATAATTATCAGATTTATCTGCGCTTATTTTTTCGTCATTGGGTTTCCGTCTTAAAACTGGTTGGACATGTACCTGCACTTATTTCTTTTCTAAACCTAACCTACATAGTTCCCTGAAATTCTCACACAGCAATACAGCTCGGTTCCCCTTATATTGTTTTCTAATATTATGCCCTATTTCCCTGAGATTTATTGAAGGGGGGTTAAGCAACCTGTGGCTGCCAAGATCCCCCCAACACTTAAACATTTGCCGAAATAATAGTTTTCCAGTAAATGCTTTTATGCAATTACCATTATTCGCGAATATTGCCCCTCCAATGCATGTAGTTGCTTATAATAAATATCATGTTTAATTGCAGTTACTTTCTTTGTCATTAATTTATCCATCTTGGGACTGGTTGGATGCGTACCTCCATTGATTTCTCTTCTGAGCTAGCCTCACATTTCCTGAAACTCCTACAGCCTACATCTTTCACTATCTGTGTGCAGTAGTCTAACCTAGGTCTACCTCTTCTTCTTTTTTCCTATCTCTGCTTCTAGTATATTCCGCACTAGTCCCTCATGCCGTAGTATGTGGCCTATCATCCTATCTCTCCTATTTTTATTGTTTTCCACATATTTCTTTCTTCCCCTACCATTTTAGTACCTCTTCGTTCTTAACTTTGTCTGTCCATGGTATCTTCATCATACGTCTGTAGCACCACATTTCAAAGGTTTCTACCTTTTTCTTGTCCGCTTCTCCCACTGTCCAGGCTTCACAGCCATACAGTGCTGTGCTCCACACATATGTTTTGAGCAATCTTTTCCTTGTTTCTATGTTTGTGGTCTTTGAGCACAGTAGTTGCTTTTTCTTGTTAAATGTAGCACGACCTTGTGCTAATCTTTGTTTTATATCTTTGTGCTTTTCCCATCTTGCGTTATTTGGCTTCCTAGGTAGCAGAAATCTTTAACCTCTTGTAAGTTCGTGTTGCATATTTGTATTCTTGTTTTTGATTTATTTTTCCTCCTTTGCATACTAGTACTTTAGTTTTACTTTTGTTAATTTTCATACCGTATCTCTCTGTTAGAACCGTTTCCATTTCATTGAGAGCAGCTTCTAACTCTTCCTGCTAGATGCTAATACCGCTATATCATCTGCAAATCTAAGCATATCAATTTTTGTCCCTGCATAGTAATTCCAAATGTCTTCCTGCATTTGACAGTATTCATTGCCTCTTCAATGTACAAGTTAAAAATTAGTGGGGATAGGAACATCCCTGTCTCACCCCTTTCCTGATGTTTACTTCTCTACGTTCCTGCTCTAATTTCTATTACTCCTGTTTGTTCTTTGTATAAGCTATGTACTATCCGTCTATCCTTATAACTCATTCCAATCTTTTGAGTATTTCGAACATTTTTTCCATTTTACATTGTCAAATGCTTTTTCCAGATCTACAAACCCTATATACACGCTTTCCTTTTTCTATTGTTTTCTCCATTATCACCCTCAGAGCTAAGATAGCCTTCCCGTGTTCCCCTGTTTCGCCTAAACCCAAATTGGTCTTCTCCTAGTATTTCTTCAGCCCGTTTTTCCATTCGTCTTTGTACAATTCTAGTTAATATTTTTGATACGTGTGCTGTCAAGCTTATTGTTCGAAAATTTTCACATCTATCTGCGCCTTTCTTTTTTGGTATAGTTACTATGATGTTATGTTTGAAATCTTTGGGTATCTCGCCTGTCTCATACATATAGCTTACAAGTTGGAATAGACGTTCTGTTACTGCTTGACCAGCGGCTTTTAGAGTCTCCGCTTGCACCTTATCTGTACCCGGCGCCTTACCATTTTTCAGACTCTTTAATGCCATTTCAAATTCATCTCTAAGTATAGGATATCCCAAATCATCATTTTCAATGTCTGATTCCTTTTCTAATGCAGTTAGTTCTTCTCCTGCATATAAATTCCCTATATATTCTTGCCATCTACCCACTTTCTCTACATTTTCTATAATGACATTTCCTCCCGCGTCCCTTATATTTTTGCTATACGGTTCTATATCCCTAAAATTGCTTCTAATTAGTTTGTATGCTTCATCTGTCTTTCCTACTTCCATCTTAGTTTGTACCTCTTTGCACTTTTCATCAATCCATTGTTCTTTAGCTTTCCTGCATTTTCGAATAATTTCCCATTTTATGGCTTTGTATCTCTGTTTTCCTGTTTCGTCTGATTTATTTTTGTATTTTCGTCTTTCTTCTATTAAATTCAGGATATCCTTTGTTATCCATGGTTTCTTATTTACTTTTTGTGTATACCCCAGAATATCTCTGGCCGCCATGTCGAGGCTGGATTTAATGTTATTCCATTCTGTTTCTACTTCCTTAGTATCAGATATTTTCCCGATATCTTTGAGCAATTCATTTGACCTTTTTTCGAATCTTTCTTGAATATCTTTCTCTTTTAGTTTCTGTAGGTCCAAGTGCCTTTTTCCGTTTCTTTTTTTCAAATTTTTTAATTTAAGTGCGGCCTTCATAATTACGATGTTGTGGTCAGTGTCTATATCTGCTTCTGGGTAGCTTCTACAGTCTTTTACTTGATTCCTAAACCGTTGTCTAACAAGAATGTAATCTATTTGATATCTTCCTATATCTCCTGGCATCTTCCACGTATATCGTCTTCTAGCATGATGTTGAAATAATGTGTTTGTAATGATTAAATTGTTCTTGTCGCAAAATTCTACCAGCCTATTTCCTCTGTCGTTTCTAGTGCCTAAACCAAATAAACCTACTATCGCTCCTTCCCTACCCTCACCTACCACTGCATTAAAATCCCCCGTAATTATTAAATTTTCATGTCCTTTTACGTGTCTTAATATGTCTTCGATATCTTTGTAGATCGCTTCTACCTCTTCGTCACTGTAGCTAGAGGTGGGCATGTATACTTGTATTATTACTGTGTTTACCGGTTTAGATTCTAATCTAACCATGAGTACTCTTTCATTCTTTTGTAAGTAATTTTCTACACAGTATCCTATCTTTTCCGCATAACTATCCCCACACCCAAATTTCCTTCCTCGGCTCCTGTATGAATTACCCTAACGTCTCCACTCCAAAAATCCCCCGCCTCTAGCCACCGAACTTCGCTGATCCCTACTATGTCTAATGATAACCTATTCATTTCGATTTTTAGGTTCTCTACCTTACCTACTTGCTTCATAGTTCTAACATTCCACGCTCCGACTCGCAAAATGTTCCCGAATCTTATTCTTAACTTTCCGATCGCATCGTCCGAGTAGTCTCCTCCCGGAGATCCGAATGGGGACTATTTTAACTCCGGAATCTTTTACCCCAGAGAATGCCATCATTTTATTATAATTTAGGTACGCTGTGTACTTGGGAGGTAATGTGGTGGTTTCCGTTGCCTTCCACATCGCGGTAGTGTGTCTTAGACTGCCATACCGACCCCTATGGTCTCTGCCAATCTAAGTACCGAAAAAGCCGCTGCCCTCTTTTGGGGACCTGTCTTAGTCTGGTTCCTCACTAACGACCCTACTACTTTGGTTGGACCTGTAGTTTGGCTCTTTAGCTCATTAGAACACGCAAGCCATTTCACCTGTTCTAGTAATCTAGAACTTCGGCAAGGTGCAGGTCCATCGAAATGGTACCTTTGACAATGATTACAAAATTTTATCTCAAATTCTTTTACCCGATCCCGTTTCTAATCTACCGGTGAAAATGTTTACATCATCGATGTGCAAACACTAATAGATTTGATAAAAAATGCGATGAACTCGAAATTTTAAATCAGTTTATTCACAATTTATGCGCTTATTATTCTGAACTTGCTTTACAAAAAATTTGAATCAATTACCCAACTTAAAGACATTTGCCAATACCTACAAGAGGTGAAATTCCGTTTAGGAAAAAAAAATTACCATCATAGTCGTCACCAAATGTGTCTTACTGTCATGATTATTCCCGTAATGTTCATTTTTCTTCGTCTATATCGAATGTTGAAGAAACTAGCTCTTTTTCTTGTTGGAGTTGTCGGAAAGGTAATCACAATTATACTAACTGTAAGAACATAGAAATATCCTTTGCTATGGAATGGAAACCCAAATATTTATAAAAATAATTGTTATCATTGTGGGATGCCGGAAAACTACCGAAGTGACGCCTTTGTTCAGTGTGAAAGCGCTTCTTTATTGCAAAATTGCCCTAGACTACAAACTACCGTTATCGTTACAATTAAATTCGAAACCCGTTATATCATTACCTTTGTTACGAAAGAACAATAATTATGCTTTTAATAACGTATCTTCACTACCAAACCTTATTCCTTTAAATAAAATATGTTGTACCCCAGCTGAATGGTCTAACTAACTAAAAACAGTTTATGCTTATCATCATTCTAATCCCGTTAGAGCAAAATTGAAAACGAAACTGTTTGATCATTGTCCACATTTACCCATTTCGATTGCATTCCTTTTCGTAGATGCATTGATAGGTACCGAGTCGAATTCTTCTTTAATTAACTCCATATTACAACAATTGCAAGATCAAAATATAGATTTCAAAATAAAACCTCAAAATACATTCATGATTATCGCTGATTCTGCTCATGTCAAAGTAACACGATCTATTAAACTAAAAATTCGAATAGACTCCGAACGTGAAGGTAAAATTTTAGTAGTACCAAATCTAACATATACTTTTCTTTTGGGTGTTGATTTTTGTCATCTCTTTAATTTATCGTTAAATTTCCTCGATTTTACTTGGCAAGTTAACCTTAAGAAGAACAAATGTGGTTCCTTGGGAATTACAAACAAAATTTCTGTTACTGAAGAACAAACTATCTTATTAAATAAAACTATGAATAGATTCCGTCAATTATCTACCTTAGAATTAGGTTGTGTAACGACAGCTTCCAATGAAATCTTAACTGCCAATTCTAAATCTTTTAAACAATGTCAATATCCTTTATTTCCAGCTATACAGAAACATTTATATGCCGAAATTGATAAAATGATTCAGTCTGGTATTATTTCCCCTAGCTCTTCCCCTTGGAGCAGTGTCATTCTACTAGTTAAAAAGAAAAACGGAGATTATTGTGTTTGTTTTGATGGTTGTAGATTTAAACTCTGTCACAATTTCTGACAGCTATCCATTACTCAGAACGGACTCTATATTAAGTAGACTTATTAACGCTAAATATATATCCTCTATAGATCTTAAGCCAATGCCGATCACACACTAGCGCGTGCTTTACTCTATGTGTTACGTATTACGTTTGATTTAGTGTGGCATTGGAATTGAACACGGTATGTAGTGTAGGCATTGACCTAAGATATTTAACAAAGTTTTAATATACGTGGTTTTTAGTTTTGTTTTTTTTTATATTGCATTGGGATCAAAGAAAGGTTAATTATGATGGATATTAGAGATCAGCAAGCTAGCCCCTCTAGATGTAAAAGGATAAAATGTGACTGAATTCAACCATTATCCACACAAACACTTCAAAAGTTTGCAACTCAAGGGTTATCGGATTTTTTAGACGATGAACAGGTTTTTGTGGTAATGGTACTGAAGATGAGTATTTGCCATCGGGTAACGTTTCAGTTCCAGAAAGTAGCGAAAACGAGGATGAAACTGAATTAATTTTTAATAGAGCAATAGGTGTCCTTGTACAAAATCCAGTAGAAGCTCAGTCTATTATGTGGGGAGATGGTGCAAGCTGGATGAAATTTAATGTCCAATGCCAATCACGCGCTGGTGCGTGAAATTTTGAAATGTTCAAAACAAGCCAAATATTTATTAGTGATTCATAACGAAGTGAATTAGAAGCTATTTAACAATTTTTTAAATACTAATTGAGAAAAATATAATTTGGTTTCTGGTGAAAGTTGCTTTTCAATGTTAGCAGCGAACGTGTTAAACAAGCTTTTTGTCAAATACCTTTAGAACAATCCTTTTTCCAGAAAACCGCTTTTTGTGTACCTTTAAAACGATTTATATGAATTAAATTTTTTACCGTTTGGTTTATCTAATGTCCCTCAAACACTTCAACGTACCATAGATACAACATTAGATAAAATTTTACATCACGAACGTGCTTTGGTATACCTTGACGATATCTTAGTCATGTCAAATACCTTTGACGAACATAATTGTAACTTTAAATGAAGCAGCAGATTGCTTAGGCAATGGTGGTTTTAAAATTGATTTGGAAAAATGAACTCGCTGTTACTATTTTTCCTCTTTAGGGTTTATTGTTGACGAAAATGGTTTACGTGCTGACCCTAATCAAATATATACTACTACTAATTTTAAAACACTCAAAAACGTCACTGAAATTAAACATTTAATCGGAATGATATCTTATCACCGTATCTTTTTACCAAACGTGTCTAGTATCTCTGTTCCTATAACTACGTTAATTAAAAATAAAAAGAAAGTACAATCTATCGATTGGACTATTGAAGCACAAAAAGGTTTTGATGAAATAAAACGTTTGATTACTTCAGCTCCCATTTTAATTTAGGCTGATGCCTCATTTACTGCTTTAGGTGCCATCCTAATTCAAGAAAAAGATGGTTTAGAACACCCTATCGCTTATGCAAATCGTACATTACCTTACTGCTCAACCAAATTATTCAGCTACGGAACGTAAGCTTTTTGGAGTAATCTTTGGAAATGAAAAATTCAGGGGTTATGTCGAAGGAACTCAATTTATAGTTATTACTGATTGTGCTGCCCCTACCTGGTATTTCAAACAACCCGCTGGACGTTTAGCCAGATGGAGTTATACCTGATGCTCTTTCTTGTAATGTAGCTCTTTAAATCTTCCTAATTTAATCCCCGATACCTAGTACTCTAATATGGTACAAAAAGTGACTCAACATTCTGAAAACTACCCTTCCTTCTGTGTTATCAAAAATCGTTTATATATATTCGTTAATTCTTCTTTATTTAAATCTGCCAATTTATCTGAATGGAAATTAGTAATCCCTACCTCTAATCGACCTGAAGTTTTGAAAATGTTTCATGATGATCGTACCTCTGCACATTTAGGTGTTACAAAAACTATATCGAAAATTTCTGATTTTTATTATTGGCCCAATCTAAGACAATCTGTTTGCCGTTACATTAAAAATTGTAAAACTCGTGGTGCACAAATGACTTCACAAGAAGCTCGTCCCAGTTTAATGGGTACATTTAAAAAAGTATCTTATTCATTTCAATTAATTTCTCTCGACTTATTAGGACCCCCTCCTCGATTTAAGGAGGTAATCAATACCTATTATTCTTGATCTTCTTTGATAATTAAACCACTCATAGTTGTTAAAATCGTGTTTATTTACATTTCGATTCATGACCTAAGATCATTGTCAAAATAATAAAAAAATTTCAAGTTTGACATTTATGACATAAATTGAAGGTGATTTTGATATTAGTGTTTAATATATTTGGTTTGAATACATTAGATGAAAATTTTAAAGTTTAGGAGTCCCTTCAATTTGTGTTTGGGAGCAACTTTGAGGTAGCCAATATGCTTAACGTGAAATCGGCTGATTAATTTTTATATAGTTAGATTTCATATAAATTCAATAACTTGAGGATTGGAAAACATTTTTTAACATGTTTTTATTTATATGGTTGAGAGGATAGTAATTAAAGAAGTATGCGAATACGTTACCGTAAAGCTTAAGCAGTTTTCTTGTATATATCTTGAGGAGGAAAACTCATGATTTAGGCTACCTCATTGGTAGATTTTAACTGGTTCTGAGGCGACTTTGTGGCAGGTTTACACTTGTCAGATACCAATGTTGTTCTACGAATATTTTATATCGTTCTGAGGTGACCCTAAGACGGGTTTACACTTGTCAGATACCAATACTGTTCAACGAACATTGTATATGGATCTAAGGCTACCCTATGGTGGGATTGCACTTGCCAGATAGCAATGCTGTTGAACAAAGAGTGTACATGGTTCTGAGGTAACCTATGGTGGGTTTACACTTGTCAGATACCATGCTGTTTTATGGGGACTGTTAATATGCTTTTGAATGCAGGCGGATGAACATCAATATCGTTTGAAGGGGAGAGACATTTAAGGCGACGACCACGGCTTACGAGAAAGAACGATTATCATACCGTTTACCCGGTAGTGCTGGTGTGTGTGTGCATTACCGTCCCCGCCCTTTCACGTCATCCCTGTTGTATCATCCGCGAAGCCCTACCAGCAGGGGCCGGCGCCGTGATCAACATAACAGGACAAGAGCCTAAAGAACCGCTCCTGAGAACAACGTGCATGTGGATGCCGTAGTAAGTATTTTAAAACTTTATCTCCTTGCCTGGAGGTTTACTGGGAGAGTTGAGCGTAATAAGGTGACTATTTCTTAAGTATGTGAAACAAAAGTGAGTGTTGATTGTAACTTTGTTGTTATGCCTGTAAATCTTCCCTACTATTAATTATTAAATATAATTAATAAAATCTGAAATTTGTTAAAGCTTTTCCTTCAAATTAATTATTGCTTAAAATGAATTAAAAATACTTTTTTTCCTTACGCAAATGCTACTTGTGTGTTATTGGAACACTTGATAACAAACATTAAACTTTACTTAAAACTAATTTAAGAGTGTTCTCCTCCTCATGAACCATTATTATACAATTTGAAAAGCATACTTTATAAACATTTCATAATTCTAAGTTTATTAAGTAGGCTAATGTGATGATTCCATAACTCATATGGCCTTATTAATAAAGAATTTTCATATTTGAAAATTAGTTTTACTGAGAATTAATTATCTAAATAGTTCGCAAGTCTTAATAAGTTTCCACTAATATAAAATAGAATTAGATATAATTAAATACAATTCACTTTTTAAGTGTGATTGATTCTAAAACATTCTTCATTACGTGAAGATATCTGGGTTTTCTTCTTGATTTTGTCTTCTTTTTTCTTGATGTTTGATTTAGAGTTTTCATACAGAAACTACTACTGCAACCGTTATCAACTATAAATAATATGACTGTTCATTTACTTACGTTGTCGTAATGTAAGAAGGGTGTTTTAAATTTATTTAATGAACTCATATGATTGTCCATGGTTTTTACTACACTACACTCAAATGTTCTAATTTTAAAGACCCCATCGTGATCACTTTATCACTCACATTCACTTATAATGTAAGATTGGTAAACTGGAGATTTTCTTGGTTATCATAGGATTCTTGAATACTCGTATAACTTCTTGCTTAATTTTTAAATAAGAATCTTCTGAAATGCTAATAATATAACTTCCTAAAAGTGCATGTGTTGCTTCCTCGTTCTCGCAAACTATGGTTGTGACTTTTTCTTGTGGAAATATGGCGATTCATTGATTTTCGGTGGTTTTCTGAATTTTTCTTTGCGTAACTTCAATCGGTCTTGGGGTACATGAACTGTACCATTTTCAAAATATTAAAAGTTGTACTTTGCATGGTTATAGCTCATTTACATAACTCATAGTTGTCATATATATTGATTGGCTGTGATTTATCGTTTGAAATACCATTTTTAAACTCATTCAAGAACAAAAAGAACCTTTTGGTGTAACGATTTGGAAATGTTCTTTAACTTTCATTGGTAATGTAAAAATGTAAAATAATTATAGACCTCTGATTCTACAATTTATTTGTGTTAGTTTTCTTCACGTGGGTTGGTGCTCAAAGGCAAAACATAGACAAGGGATTTAAAAGACCTTTCAAGGTAAGCGTACAGGTATTTAGTAGAAGTGTCAGAAATTATATACCAGTAAAGGTATTATATTTGCTTTCATAAAAGCCAACTCGCACTACTGAAAGCTAGTCGATGCACTAATTTACGATTATGTCACTCCACTCCCTGTAAAGTAAAATTAATGCAGAAACGCAATGTCAGTTTAGCACGTAATAGGTTGATTTGTGATATGAGACCAAAAAGTAAATCACTGACAAGTACTAGATGGTGCTAGCAAATAATTGTTTTCTTATGTGTCCCAATTAATTTATTAAGAAACGTAACATTTATCAGCTTTTTAATTCTGCACCATTGTGCACATGACATCCATTATATTGGTAGATTTGTTATCTTCATTAGCTATAGCTGAATTTTTATACAATGTCATATTGTAGCATTTCTATGTATTTTCAGAATTTAAGTTCCCATGTATGAAAACAGGTTGCACAATTTTTGTATTTTAATACATCTGCTAAAACATTAATTTTTGGGGGTATTTGATTTTGATTGAATGTCACAAAAAAGCATTACAGTAATTGAAATCAACACGTCTTGATGTTAGTAAAATTTTCTAGTATCGAATGCCATTTGCTGTACACTAGTTTTTGAATGCATTTTGATTCGTGCTAACAGAGCAGTTCTCATATTCTCTTAGATTTCTTTCTTATAGTTTAAATTGTGTTGCGCAATTAGATACCCAGTTTTCTGAACAATGAGTGTTGCTCTAAGAGTTGTGACACATTTGGAATTGGCATTTGCAAAATTTTTCAATTAAGTTGGGAATATGTCACAAAGAATGTTCACTGCATAACCATTTAATAGTTTGTACTATATTTAGATGAAAGATTTATTTTCACCATCATTAGGTTTTCAGTCTTGGAATTGATTGCATACATACTTTCATTATTTCCTATTCTGAGCTAATCTACACATTTTCCCTGAAATTTCCACAGCCTACATATTTCACTATCTGTGTGCAATTGTCTAATTTAGGTCTATATCTGCTTCTATTTTTTCTTTCTTCTTCTAATGCATCCATCATGTCTTCAAACGTGTTCTATCATCCTATCTCTCCTATTTTTTTACTGTATTTACATATTTCTTTCTTTCCTACCATTTCTAGTATCTCTTTGTTCTTAACTTTTTCTGCCCATGGTATCTTCATCATATGTATGTAGCACTACATTTCAAAGGCTTCAATATTTTTCGTGTGCGCTTCTCCTAGTGTTCTCGTTTCACAGCTGTACAGTGTGTCCCAAATTGGATGTATTAAATGGGTAACTTAGTTGTTAGTAAAGATACAATAAAACTGTATGCGTAATCATGGGCCAACTTTTTGAGATCGATTCAATGGTGAAATCACAAATGAGCGATCTTCTTTTGTTTTCGAGTTATAGCCAAAAATTGATATTTTTAACAATTCTATTAATTCGTATAACTCGTTTGTTTGCAAAAACATCTAAAAATACTGGAAAAGTCTTTTATACAGTTTTCTACGTAGAATACAGTGGCGTACGCAAATATTTAATATTTATAACACTTTTGAGGTTATAATATAAACTTGCAATTTTTTTAATGGAAACCACAATTGGTTGCCGCTTTATTTAAAAGTCCTTTTTGACAGCTTTTTTCAAAAATATACAGTTTAATATAATTATCTTTTCAAATTGCCAATTTATTCCATGTTTTTGGTATAATAAAATAATCTTATTATATCGGTAATAAATAGTTGACCGCGAAACAAAAGGTAAACACAAAACAAGAGTTCATTATTGTACCACATCACATTTCTAAACAACAGAGTTTGAAAGCTAGAAAAATATAATATCATAACTACATATATTACAAAAATTAATATAACTACATCTTAAATTGAAAATTATATTTCCCTATCCACATACAAATAGTCTATAATTTATATATGGATACACAAATACTTACGTTCATTTGACGTCACAGCGTACTTGTAAGACGACACGGGAAGTAAAAAGAGATGAAATCAGTAACGGAATGCTCGCTCACAAATATACGTGTCACAAAGGATATGGAATAGATAAATAACAAATGCCACGCTAACACAGTGTGAGATTTGAGTGGCTCTAATTTAGACTGATAACTTTACAGGGCACATGACCCAACTTCTCCCGTTTAGAACATCAATACTTGAAATGATAATTAAATATCAAACACTGTGTAAATATAACTCTAATAAGTAACTTCTATATGATATATATAGATATAGCATATATATATATATATATACTGCGTGTTTAAAGTCGAACGTCTGAATTTGTTCACTTTTACGCAAATTTAGGCATATTAATTACTTAATTATATCTAAGTAACATATCAAACATAAAGGGTGTTTAGAATTTAACAACTATAATTAATAACAATCTGCATTGATAAAATGGAACAACTAATATATTACAATTAACGACAATTAAAACACTTAATTTATATCATAACATTCAGATTGCATTCTATTAGTCTATTCGATGATATTCAACTGGTTTGACACATGACTCTTCCATTGATACTTGCACTGCTAATACACAACTATTTATTACAAATGCAGTATAGAATTTTCACCATACCAATATATTTGTCAAATATCATTTATGCACAATTTCTTCCCAGTATTCAGGGTTGCATCTTGCGATATGCAAGTTAAAGGTTTAATGGGGATAGCACATCCCTACCTCACCACTTTCCTAATATGGATAGTTCATCTAAATTCTGTCCTAATTCTATTACTGCTGTTTAGCTCTCTATAACTAAGTTCATGTACTCTCGTCTGAGATCCTTTTGATTTTCTTCAAATTTCTATCTTTTGAGTTTACATAACTAAAATTTATTCTAGAATATTTACATTGTCGATATTGCTTAGATCAATCAACTACCCTTATCAATAGACAACTTTCTCACTATGATTAACACTATTCGTATCACAGATTCTGCCAGTCACTATCACCCTTAAATGCTCAAAATGACCTCCTGTGCTTGGCTGGTTGAAACAAATACACTAACATGTAAGCTGTCATTCTAGTAATTTATTCAGCCAGTGTGTTGTCCATCAACAGGATATCTCTTGGTATAATTCTTGATGCATAACAATTTTTAATTGAATCCCAAATCATATTTATTTGTTCTTTCACTGTTAAACTTCATTGTTTGAAAACTCCTTCAAAGATCTACCTTTAAAACAGAACTGATAATTTTAAATGGCAACACATAGCTATGAATAAACTAAATGACGTTTGAAACTTAGTATCTTTCAAGCCTGCCTATTGAACATTTCATAAGATGACATATTGAGGCAGAATTCTGTTGACTGCTTGCCGTTGCTTATCTAGAGATATGTACCCGACACGTTATTGATTGTTATCAGGCTCTTATTAATACTAGTTTAATAATCATTCTCTAAGTTATAGGTATAGCCCAAGTCCTAATTTCAATGAATCTGTAATATCTTAGTTCTAATGCATTCTAGTTCTAATGCTTAAGCATAATGAAATTCCTATGAACTATCTATTGTCAATACAAATTTGCTACAATTTTCTATAAATGTTGCTTTCGCCATACCCTGTATATGAATTATAATATATTTGACTATTGTATATCCCTAAAATTTGTTCTTAATTAAAGTTTGTATGCTTTGCCAGTGCTTTCTTAGTTCCATCTTAGTTTGAATCTCTTTGTACTTTTCCTCAATCCATTGCTCTTTAGCTTTCCTGCATTTTGACTGTATCTCGTTTCCCTGCCTCAACTGGTCTGTTTTCATAGTTTCGTGTTTTGTCTATTAAATTAAGAATATCTTTAGTTACCCATAGTTCCTTATTTTCTTTTTGTTTATACTCAGAATATCTCTGACCACCATGTCTAAGCAGGATTTAATGTTATTCCATTCTGCTTATAGTTCCTCGGTATCAAACATTTTCCTGAGGTCTTTCAACAATTAGTTTGTCTTTTTTCAAGTCTTTTGTGGATATCTCCATCTTTTAGTTTCTCAAAGTCAAAGTGCCTTTTTCCATTCCTTTTTTGCAAATTTTTTAATTTAAGCGTGCTTTTCATAATTATTATGTTGCAGTCAGTGTCTATAACTGCCTCTGGGTACCTTCTACAGTCCTACAGTCCTTTACTTGGTTCTTAAATCGTTGTCTAACAAAAATGTAATCTATTTGATATCTCTCTATGTCCCATGGCATCTTCCACGTGTTCATCTTCTAGCTTTATGATGATTAGATTGGTTTGTTGTAAAATTTTACCAACTTATTTTAATCAGCAAATAAAGTTTCCTGTATATGTTATTTTCTTTATTGCACACATATTAAGTGTTACCTAATCTTTACCATTTTATCATCAAATTGAATTAAAAGTGTATCATTAAAATCGCAATATTACTTATGGTTTCAAAAGTAATTTCACAAATATTTATTGTTTTGAGATTTTTAAAGTTATGCACAAAAATATTAAAAAACTTTTCTGGTGATGTTTCGTAGAAGCTGAAATATCAAAATCAAAGCACAATATATAGGCATGAAAAAGTTGCTTCTACTACAATGGGAAACAAAAGATTAAGTGCATATTTTCATTGTGCATAAAAAACTAATACTTAGAACAAGTTTTAATAAGTGCTTCTGATTTCTTGAAGTATTTTTAAGTAGCATAAGTTTTAAATGGCTCTCTTATAGATGCATCAGGTGCTATAGTCACAGAAAATATAAAAGAAAAACACATGACGTTATGCAAATAAATTGCTTCTCAAAATATTCCTCTTTCATGGTTATATACTTTTGCATTCGTTGAAACATCTTCAAAACAGTTTCCACTCTGAATGAGATACCTTGACACAAACAAATTAAATGTTTTAACAACCTTTAGGGCAATGAAATGCTCGTCATTTAATTTTTGATACATTGGAATAAGAATTAAACATTGGCTACAAATCTAACAAAGATGACAGTAAGTCATTATATCGATGTTGTAACTGGTCAAAAGCTCGATAGTTTGTTGCACTTTATTGTTATTGCTTTTTTTCCGAAATTTTACCTTTTATCAACGTGTAATACCTTCTAAAGAAACAATAAACTTTTTTTAAACTTGGAATGACAAATTTTTTATAATTAGTTATCATTATATTTAGTTTCACCTACAATAAATACACGACGACACGTAGGCAGGCTTTGAAAAAATAACTATTACATGTAAAGTGTCATTTAGATTTATTAATTGTAGTGTGTTGTCATGTAACAGGATATCTCTTGGTATATTCTTGATGCAAGTAGAAAATTTTTAAACTTGCTCCCAATACCCAAATCATATTTATTTGTTCTTTCACTGTAAAATTCATTTTGAAAACTCCTTCAAAGATTACATTTAAAACAGAACTGATAATGTGTTAAATGACAACACACTACAATTTAATTAAACCTAAAATGACATTTTGAATTGTAATTGATTATTTTTTCAAAGCACTGCCTGATTTCCTGTTTGAACATTTTCTAATAAAACTGCATATTGTTGATCTGGCAGAATTCTGTTGATAGCGATTATTGTAGGTAATGTTATAAATCTTTAGTTGAAAAATATGTTATTGGATAAGTGTATTTGATTGTTAATCAATATGTATTAATTGTTTTATAGATATTCTCCAATAGTAAGTTATTTTTAGTTATGTAAATTAAAAACATTCATAAAATTTGAAGACCAAATCAAAATATTTCTTCAGAAAGTAATGGATTTACGTATAGGGAATGCTTAACAAAATGAAAGGACACTTAATGAACTATCCATTGTAAGCAATAAAATTGGATAGGTGCCTTAAAAATTTTTAATAATTGCATTTTGTCAAACCTGCGATTCCCTGTATACTGGGAAGAAATTTCAAAAAGTGATATTTACAAATATACTTATGGTATATGGTAAAATTTTCTGCATCTTGAAAATTAACATTAAAGTTGTTATTAGTTAGCAGTAGGCAATGTATAATCTCAATGAGTCATTTTTTCTAAAAATCAGTTGAATATCTCAAAAACTAAATATATATCAGAGAATATGACAATGTACAATTTGATATCAAATTAAATGCTCTTTTATATGTGGCTATTTCAAAATGTAATAAATTTAAGGTGATTCTCATATTAAAAATATAAGTTTTAATATGCATCTTCTGAATTATGAAACACCCTGTATGCTTCAAATATTATTTAAAATTGGAATGACACTTACAATTTGCATTAATATGTCACATAATTATGGCTTTATCAAAGTGTTATAATAATCGTATTTTAAAAATTGACCTTTACATATCTCATAGAAATACTACAGATTATTATATAATATATATAATATATATATATATTGTGTTTAATTCAAATCGATATGCAATTAAAAATGGGACACAATACAAGTTTAGTAATTCATAAACATTTACAGAGAATCCTTACACTGCTACTATGCCACTGCAGCGATAACTGATGATAGTTATAAACAATAATCACGGCACTAAGGCTTTTCTTAAAACAATGAGTACACCATACTTATTACTAATTCGACCGTGTACGTAACACTATTAATTTATTTAAACAAGCACTAGTCGACTAACTATTATGTCATCATTTACATAGACACTAAGATATATATATTGTAGGAGCTGTTCTACGTAACAAACTGTATAAAAGACTTCTACGGTATTTTTGGATGTTTTTTCAAACAAACGAGTTATATGAATTAATTAATAGAATTGTTAAAAATATCAATTTCTGGCTATAACTCGAAAACAAAAGAAGATTGCTCATTTGTGATTCTACCATTGAATTGATCTCAAAAAGTTGGCCCATGACTGCGCACCAGTTTTATTGTATCTTTAATAACAACTAAGTTACCCATTTAATACATCCAATTTGGGACACACTGTACAGTGCTGTGCTCCACACATATGCCTTCAGCAGTCTTTTCCTAGTTCCATGTTTGTTGTCTTCGAACATAGTAGTTACTTCTTCTTATTAAGCAGCATGGGCTTGTGTTAATATTTGTTTTATATCTTTTGCACTTTTTCCAACTTACGTTATTTGACGTCCTGGGCGGTACTTGTAAGACGGCCGGGGAAGTAAGAAAAGAATGAAATCAGTAACGGAATGCTCGCCCAAATTACGTGTAACAAAGGAAGGGAAAGAAAGGAAACAAATGCCACGCTAACACAGTGTGAGATTGGGTGGCTCTAAAGAACGAAACCACAGGGCACATGACCCAATTCTCCCGTTTTAGAACATCAATACTTGAAATGATAATTAAATACAAAAACACGTAAAATATAACTCTAATAAGTAACTTCTTTGAATTTAGAAAGCAAATAATATTAAACTGCCGGTTTAAAGTCGAACGTCTGAATTTTTCACTCTTTACGCATTAATATTAATTATTAATTATATCTAAGTAACAATCAAACTAAAGGGTGTTTAGAATTTAACAACTATAATTAATAACAATCTGCATTGATAAAAGGAACAACTAATTAATTACAATTACACGACAATTAAAACACAATAACATAACGAATTCAGATTGCATCTATTACACTCGATGATATATGGGACACATGACTCTTCCTTGATAGATGCTAATACCACTATATTGTCTACAAATCTGAGTATAGCAATTTGTCCCTGCACAATAATGTCAAATGTCTTTATGCACATTTGACAGTATTCATTGCCTCTTCGATATACAAGTTAAAGGTTAATGGGGATAGCACACATCCCTACCTCACCACTTTCCTAATATTTACTTCTCTAAATTCCTGTCCTAATTCTATTACTGCTGTTTGCTCTCTAAATAAGTTATGTACTCTCCGTCTATCCTTTTAACTCATTTCTATCTTTTGAGTTTTTTGAAAATTTTTCTAATTTTACATTGTCGAATGCTTAGATCAACAAACCCTATATAGACACTTTCTCCTTTTTCTATTGTTTTCTCCATTATCACCCTTAAAGCTAAAATGACCTCCTGTGTTTGGCTGGTTCACATAAATCCAAATTAAGCTTCTCCTAGTAATTATTCAGCCAGTTTTTCCATCCGTTCTTGTACAATTCTATTAACATTTTTGACAAGTCTACTGTTAAACTTATTGTTTGAAAATTTTCAGATCTACCTGCAGCTCTCTTTTTTGGCACAGTAGCTATGATGTTACGTTTGAAACTTAGTATCTCGCCTGCCTCATGCATATAGCTGACAAGAGACGTTCTGTTACTGCTTGCCCAGTTGCTTTTAGAGATATGTACCCGACACCGTATTATTTTTCAGGCTCTTATTAATACTAGTTTAAAATCATCTCTAAGTATAGGATAGCCCAAGTCCTTTTCAATGTCTGTTTCTTGTTCTAATGCTTCTAGTTCTTGTTCGGCATATAAATTCCCTATACGTCTTTGTCATCTATTTGCTACATTTTCTATAATGTTGTCTTCTCCCATACCCCTTATATTTATATTATTTGACTTTATATCCCTAAAATTTGTTCTAATTAGTTTGTATGCTTTGCCAGTCTTTCTTAGTTCCATCTTAGTTTGAATCTCTTTGTACTTTTCCTCAATCCATGCTCGTCATTTAATTTTTGATACATTGGAATAAGAATTAAACATTAGGCTACAAAACTAACAAAGATGACAGTAAGTCATTATATCGATGTTGTAACTGGTCAAAAGCTCGATAGTTTGTTGCACTTTGTGTGCACTTGCATTGTTATGATGAACATTGATTCGGCCGTTTATGTTGCTTTATACATTTCAGTGAGACCTACCGGCAAGCAAATTGTAGCATACTGCTTTGCATTAAGTGCCCTTCTATCTTTTAATGCAACAGTTGTAACATGACCCATTCTACGAAGAAACAATCAAACGTTTTCCTTTGAAACGCTTTGTGAATGTACAATTTTTGTTGATTTAATTTCACGTTGTGACATATACAATTGATTACTGTTTAGTTTCAGACCCATACGAATAAATACACGACGACACGTACTATGATGTCATATACAGAATTTGAACGACAACCATTGAATTTGTCTATCATTTCTTTCCACACTTAACACACCACTGATGATGACCACATAGTGGTCGAAATACGTATCTAGTAATTTAAATATTTTTGTGGTTAAGGGTTTTTATTTAATTTTATTTAAATCGTGCCACAGTGTTCCTATAGATTATTAACTTTTTACAGTCTTTTAAATTATGAGAGATCTATCGACTGCAAAGCTTCCTGACGTGCAGCTGATAGTTCAAAATCATATATATTTACTTTGTTGCAATGCCTGAGGATTCATTTATCTCTTTACATGTTACATACCAAAAAACTAAAATTATGTTATGCACAGCATCGATATTCTTAACAATAACAGAGGTGCATGGATGACCTTTACAAACAATGTCTTCCACACTTGACTTCAGCGAACCATGTCTAAACCATAGTTTTGGATGGTACTATTCCCAAAAAATAAACTAAGTTTACCGCACATTGCTGTGGTGTATCCAAAACTATAAAAATCATCACTTAAAAATTTCGAGTAGAAATTTCCATTTCTATATACACATATTACGTTATTCAGTTTTATTAAAAAACTGCTAGATTTGAAATTGAATTTTCAACTGATTTATAGATTAAAATATCAAATTTTACAAATGACAAATGCAGAACGCTGGCAATACAAGGTGTACTAGATTTCGTGAATTTTACCAGTGATCGTCAAACGTACAATTTGCAAAAAGTAATATATCTTTTGGGATTAAATTTATGTTAGATGTAAAAGTACAAGATTTATCTTGCTTTGTTGTTGATTCTACAGACAAATAAAAGAGGATTCTTTTAACTATATTTTAATGCTGGCCAGGTACTTTATCTTGAAATTACAACAAAATGGAACAAGAAATCTTATTACAATCTTGATGTGGTATACATTAAGTACTATTAACGAAGGTTAATACTTTATTAGAATTTAAGCATTATATAAGGAATACGGCAAGCATTATTTAAAAAATTTATTAATATCAGCTCCACATCCTACCAAGCATATGAGATTTTTTCTTAAGAACTAAATTTTGGCATATTCTAGATTCTATCTGTTTTAATTATGATTTATATTTAGTAATTATTTGTTACTCCAATCTGACAAGAATCTTTCCTTTTATTTCTTGATATTGTTTTAAATATAAAATTGTTGACATCTGTCAACATAAATGCATCCACCCTATAAATTCCTTTGAATATCCCAATATATAAATTTTTGTTCGTTGTATAAAATGGGTAAGTTATAATTGTTAATCACAAATTACTGTTAATTTAACTTATTTTAGAGAAAAGTGACCACTATTATCGCCGGAGAGAACTGTTGGAAAGTTCTGAGTTTCCCTCTATTAGTGAATATAAAACTCAATTGGGCGATCACTTATGTGATGCTTTCTTTACTCATTGTGCTGATGCTCTAAAACCTTATATAGGACTTACTCCTAAACTTCGTGGAGCTGGTGATGATTTATGGATTTCACCTAGTGACCTGTTAATTGGAAAGGTATGCTTAAAACCCCCTTTAACAAGTAAATACGTTAAAGCACTTACACATCAGGGGATTTTTTGTAAGTTATAATATTGTTACGATAAGTTTTTCTTATTAACTTCACTTTTGACAGCTATTGGATGTGAAATTGAAACTAAAGTGAATAATGAAATCAATTTAAAAATAAAAAAGGCTGTTGCTGAAAATGAAGAGATTGTTTGTTTTTTAGCAGAAATTGAAAAGCAAAAATCTGTTGAATTAGCTCATCAAACAGAACAAAATGCATGTAAAGAGGAGAAAATGATACTAGAGGCTCGGTTCGCTGAAAAACTTCAATACGAACTTTCTCAATTAACTGAATTGTTAAAAAATGAATATGAAGCACAATTGAGTAAACAAAAGAAAGATATTGAACAAGAATGGGCTTTCAAATTGGTGGAAGCAGTTTCTGATACTGTAAAACGATTAAATGAGCATCTCTTATCTAGTTTAGAAAATGAAGAAAAGCTTTTGCTAAGAGACTTCAGTATAGAGAAAAGGTAATTACAATTTGGTTTTGTTGCACTGTACACAAGTATAGATTTTAACCAAAAATTCTCACTTTTTTTAGTTGGAACATATTGTAATTTATTCACAAATTGGAAACACACCCCAAAAATGTTTCAAATATGAGACAGGCGTGAAATTTTTATCCTGAGATCAACCCATCATCCTCTGAAATCAGAAACCTGTCATAAAATGTTTCAAGTATGTGGTATATCATTTCTTAAAACTTGAAAGTTTAAGTTACATTTTTGGAAAAATATTTAATTTGGATAGATATCTCCCCACTTCACTTCTTTTTCATTAAAAATAATTTTGCTCTCGGCAATTATTTTCATCTTAATCTTTTCCTATAAAACTCACCTCTATCTTCAACCCCTTATTTTTCCTAAGTCATATCACAGAATTATTCATTTATTTATGCTTGTGAATCTTTTACTATATATCTACAGCTACCAGATGTGTCTTTCTTATTGGAACAGTAGTTTCATTAATGCATGATTTTCCTTTATAAATTTATCTAAAATTAACGACATTTCGGTGCCTGTATCCACTGGGCATTTTACCATTTTCCCTTCTAAGTTTATTTCAATTATGCGCAGTAGGTACACATTCATTATTAGTATGTTTCCTACTTTTCTTCTAGATCTTTCTGAATAAATTCATTAAGGTATTCATACTCATGACAGTCAAAGCTATGCTTGGTTTGTGTCTCTAAAAATTTTGAGTCATACTGAACTTTTTATTGCTACCCGTTATCCTGTGCAACTCGTTCTCTTTCTACAGTTACATTCATTCTAACATTTCTTTCCATACTTCTATCCTTATTAGTTACATCATTACTCGCACCTCTTATTTTTCCCTTTAAGTTCATTTCGCATTGGTGTTGCTTGAATCCAAAATAGGCGTAAGCTGTTTTGCTGTACTAAATATCCAGCATATAAATATAAAAAAAACAAATAAATATATTAAATAAATTGATAGCATATGCTCCTGTGAAACATACTCCTTGTTAAATTTCTCCATTATTAATCATCACGAACTTAATCCGTACATTAAGACTCCAATAATATTAAAAAAATTATTTTCAAATTGATTAAATATCTCTATCTCACTCTCAATCGGGTTAAACTTACTCTTCACATTACTTTTTAACATGATCGTACAATGTTTAACTTTTGTATATCATCTGGTATCGGCTGTAATATTGTTTTCAGGCTATTTAAAAAGATTTGGGGATTTAATTTTCCATTCCCATAAATTTTAGCAAACTGTTCTTAGGACACATTGGTGGTATACCAAATACAAAAACTTGTGTAGTCTCAGATTTCAAATTGATAACTTCTGTTTGCAAACTCCCCATTGTCTTATTTAGACAATTCACGTGGTCCTCGGCTAATATCATCCTTGCCTCACATGGACCCTGATCATGTTCACTATCTATGCTTTTCAACTTTTAATATATACCTAATTAATCTTAAAATTATAGCACAACTTCCATGATATCATCCTTGCTATTATTTAACTTGAGATAATTTTCATTGTAACTAATTCTATGGACGGCCCTTAACACTGTGCAAATTTAAATTTTGCATCGATGTGACTACTGTAAAATTAAGTGATGTTACGAAATAATGGATTTAGCAGTCTTTGATTGAAAACTTGGATGCAGATGGTTTGACGTAATTTCTAACTTATTTGTTAAAGTGTGATTCACTCAATTTCTGAAGTTTCATTACAAACTAAAATCTAACGGTTCTTCAAAATCTGAACTTTAACAGACCCAGTTCAAAATTACAGTTGGCTAGGCTCTGCGGAGGAGATCAACTTTTTGGCCATCCTTTCCCACACAGCCAGGATCCTTTCTCCTCCAACTGGTAATATTAAATCATAAATATTTTATGTAAACATTATCGCAAGAACAAATATTCCAATATCAATCCCCTTTTAAAACACGCACTTCATTATATAATTGATCAATCATTAGACTAAGCTCTGTATAACAAATTATAAAATATCCGTGACTTTTATAAAAATTTTATCTTAATAAAATATCCTCAAAAAGCACTTAACAATTTATCCCCCATATGTTTTTGACTCTTTGAATTGCTGACTTAATTCTACAATACTCTTTATAATGCCATCGTATATCTAGCTGCATGGTTTTTAAAATAATAATTAATATTAATGCAAATAAAACTTACATTATTTAATGTCTTTAAATGCTATTATGCAAAAGCAAATATGTTTAGAGCCATCTTATCATATAAACTTAAATTCATGATCAATTTATTTGGCTATGTTTTTCTTATTGTGATTTTATTTTTAGGAAGAATAGAATAAGGCAAAAAATGTCTAAGCAACTTGCAGATAATCATTCCATGGAAACCTTTTTTCAATTAAAGCATCAAATGGAATGTAAAAATATTGCAAATATTATGTACGTTCTCTGTATGGAACGACATAAATGTCAAGCACAACAACAAAATATAATAGAAGACTACGAAAAGAAAATTAAATTACTTCAAAGCGATATACACCTAAAGGATAATATGATAGCTAGTATATCAAAAGATAGAGATGATAGAATTAGGCATAATAAATTGCGAGAAGAATGTTTATTAGAGATACTTCGCCAGTATCAAAAGTTTATTAATTTTGCTCTAAGAGCTGCTCCTACTCAAGCTGAATTTTTATTAAATATTGAAAAGATGTTAATATATGAATTAACACAAGCTGTTGCAAAAACTGATAAGAAACATGCTAAATGTTTAGCAGAAACATTGTTTGCATGGAAGTCTGAGAGTGAAATCACATCCAGTACTAGTGATCTTTCAAAAGAAAGTCTTACATATCCCACTTTTCATAACTGTTATAACGAGTTGGAACCTCCGACAAAAAGTACTGATACTATTCCAGAAAAGGAGTATTTACCTGCTTTTTATTATAACAACAAAATGTATGTTCGTGAGGATTTCCGAAATATGATGTCACAAGGTGTACGCATTTCTCCTAGCAATCTGATATGGAATCGAGATGTTGAGCATCTGATGAAAATTTTACGAAGTTCCGTTTGTGTAGATACACAAGAAACAAACCTTATGGAACATCAGGAACCTGAAAGGTAATGTATGATTATTTTATAATTTTGTTCATGTTTGACACTCAATTGAACTAGTAGTTCGCAAACTTAATATTGTAAATTAGCTTCAACTTACATGTAGTACACAAATTTAAGTTTTTATCATAATTTTTATGATAAACTTCTAATATTTTCCTAGTGAATCTAGACAGAAATGCTTAATTTCTATTTTGAATTGACTAAACGTTATAACAGATTAATTGATTATTTGAAAGAAAGGAAAAACCAATAAAAGTTGTACACTTTGAATTTCATCTTGAATAATGTATTCCTAATACTAAAATCCCTGCGATTTGTTAAAGTTTCAATAGCACTCTGTAATATTTCTTAAGCAATGTTTGAATCCAAATTCAATTTCAGTTTAAATTATAAAAATTAGTTTATTGTTACTTATATTGGAAAAATGTTCATTGTTAAAGTCACCAATATAGAAATGCTTCTGTATTATGCAGAGCCTTAAATGTTAACAGATTTTAATAAAATAATGATTTTAAATTCAATATTAGTTTTCCTCAAGGTAACGTTTTATAATAAGGTTTATTACATATAGAAACAATTACTGCATTTTCCATAGTTAACCTGGTAACCATATCACTAATCAATTATTTAGTGTTTGGAACTTGCGAATTTTATTGATACTAATGTTTCTCATATTTAGCTACTGCGGAGATGTATTATTTTTATATGGCTCAAAATTCAAAGTTGGAAATCCATTAAGAAAAGTAATCCCTATCGATAGCACTTCGGCCTTGAATTGATCAGCTACATTAATTTTGTTGTTTACAGTCAAGGTAAATGTTAGTTTTTCAGATAACAGAATTTTTGGCAAGCTACTTCACCAAACTTCTTTGTAAAACATGCACCAGATTCTTTGGACTGAACGTAACAACTACACTGCCTTATGTTTTCTTTTTATGGGTTTGAATATTTAAGAATAACATCAAGTGAATTTTTTTAACATAATTTGATGGTTTGATGTACTATTATGAGTAGATCTTATACAATTAAAACAACCCACTGAGCCATGAGATACAAGTTAGATTTACAGTTAAATTTATTGTTAACAGCAGCTTGTATGTAAATGGCAGATCAGTTTCAAAAATACCAAACAATTAATATTTTAAAAAGTGATATCGTTTCATTTATAATGGTTAGTAAATATCAAATAATATTTTAAAAACCACTAAATAGTTGCAAACAAAGAACAAGAAGTTTTACTTGTAGACTTATTGGTAATAGTTGATCTGATTAGTTAGATTTTTCAAATCCAATTTATTTACTCGTACTTTATGTGATAGATAATGAATAGTCGCTCTGCCCCATAATGGTAGTAACAAGTGAATATTTTAATGGCAATTATTGGCAAATGCAGCTGTCACTTATCTTGTAACCAAAACCTTTCATCAAAAGCAAAGTTCTATGATCTGTTTTCTATTTTCCTGGAGATGTCATTTTTAGTTGACCAATAATTATAAGGAATTATAATTATAATTTCATCTGCTGATCGAAAAGTGTTTTATTTCAGCTGACTATTAACCCAATTGTAAAAGTACTCTGGAAGAAAAAAAATTTTCCAATCAGTTGTGATTGTTCTGTTCTCAACACAGTAAAAAAACAAAAGTTGCAGAAAAGGGCAATTACATTGACCGCAAAACAATTTAAGTGCAATGGAACGACCTTATCAAGAATTTGGAAATGTGCATTTGGAGATAATTGTCAATATGAATCTTATGCAAATGTTAATTCTTTGAAAAACATAACTGTCAACGTAAATTAAAAAATTATGGAGAAAAGCTTGAAAACGTAGACATATTCCACTTAGCAGAAGGGGTACAATAAGATTGGTAGCTCATGCCATTAAGTTCCTTAATCTACATTAATTCAAATTTTGAAAAAGGAAACTCTATAACATGGGTTTTGTGCACTACGAAACCGTTTCTTACAGAAAGGGAGAAAAAGAACAAGTACAATTTTGTCTGTCAAAAGTACTTCCAGAGGCAAGGTTTATGGACTCTTAAGGATTATATTCACATTGATGAAAATTGGTTTTATTTCACAAAAAAAAAATCCACCCAAAATATACAAAACTAAGAGATTTATATCTGATGTTATATTTATGGCAGCAGTAGTTTGCCCTAGATGGAATCCATATAAAAAGAATTGGACAATTATTTAGAAAATAATGTTATCAATATGTCCATGCTAGCATTCATTAATATCTTGTTGTTATGGTTTTTTGTAACATTGCTTTTCAACGAACTTCGTTCGTTTATGAAATCTATTTGTCTGTGTGTCTGTCTGTCTGTGTGTCCGAGGCCTTTTTAATGGTCGGACATCAATGTGTGATACATCAATCGATTCAGCTCGGTGTCCAGAGCTTAAGTTTTGATGTCAGTTAAAATCGGCCACGGGACGCCGAGCCCCGGAAAATCCACAGGGATAATTAAAATTTTAAATAAGTTTAAAATCAATATACGACACATATTTGAACAATTTATGGCATTTCATGCCAATTATTCCAATATTATAGACATTGTTTAAACTTAAGTTTTAATTACCGAAAATAATTAGATTCATATAAAAAAAAAATTTCTTATCTTATTGATGAGAACTAATAAATAGCTTTTAAAATATTTATTCAATAAAATAAAATATATTAAAATGTCTCTTTTGTTGTTTATAAATTTTTGTATTTTATCTGAATACTTATAATTATTACAACATAATAATTTTAATTTCTTTAATTTGTTTTAAAGTAAGTCTACATTTGGAAGTTCGTTGCGACAATGCCTTGCATTTTCAACTTGTTTGATTTGATTAAGAAATTTTGAGTACTGTCAAGTTTTTAGATTTGTTAGATATTGATTAATGTTGCATTCAATATAAATGTATTTTTTCTTCTACACAGTGTATTTAAATTGAAAAAAAAGGATCCCATTCAAGCATTATGAGTGCCAAAAAAAGTAATTACAGTACATTCTATCAAAGAAGTATTTTGATTAAGAATGTCTTCTTGATGGAAAATTGGCATATGATCATTCATTACACAAACACTTGCCCAACAAAAGTAAGAACTGAATAAAAGAAACACTTATTATAAAGCCTATAGAATCTGTTAGCAGTACAGATTCAGAAGACGTATTGCTAGCGCTTCGCAAAAAATGGTCTAGAGAATCAAGACACTGCTCCATATTTATTCAACAGGATAATGCAAAACTGAAACATAACGATCCCCAATTAGTAGAGGAGGTGTTTAGGGATAGATAAAAAGTCAGCCACCAAACAGTTCAAACTAACGTCTTAGACTTGGGGTTTTTAACTCAATATAGTCTCTGCACTTAACCTCGCCCGATAATACTGATGAATTGATAGCAGCTGTAAACACCGCCTTTACTAATGTTGCTCCCAAAATACTGGATAATAGGTTTATATCACATCAACAAGTTATGCTAAAAGCTCACACATACTGGAAAAAAACTTTGCAGCCAGGGAATTCTACATATCAGTTTAAAATGCAGTAATGAAATTATTGAACAATCTAGAAACTATCTGAACACTCAAAACAATAATTAGTAGTAATATTTTTAATTGATTGTTTCAATTTAATCTACTTTTTTGAAAATAAATGTTGCATTTTATATTTATTTCCTTTTGCAACTTTTATTATGGAATAAATTAAATTTGTCATGTTGCTATTATTATTCAACAGAGCAAGTAGTATTTTTGGGGTACTGACATACCTGTTAAATTTTATACTACTTTTATGCATTTCTGTCTGTTTAAGTAATTTACAATTATTTCAGTTTCTTTCAATGCGTGAGGTTTACAAACATACTTACCTATGTTTGGTAATTTACGGAAATTCTTTTTTATCTAATTTAATGTCTTATGTGAAGCCTCGGTTTTAATTACTAGTTGTAAAAAAATGTAGTGGGTAATTCTCTATTTATTTTGGTATTTTACTTTAATTATTATAATTGAATAGCCCCTTCATAAAATGTATATCACCCAAGCTTCTATAAAATTTTAACTAATTTCACTAATTTAAATTAATACATGCTTTTATATTTACAAATGTATGCTTAATTAACACATTAGTGTTGTGTAAGTTACCAAATTTTTTGCCTAAAATGTCAATTGCTTTTTTACAATTGTTTATTTTATATTTGGTATGCCGGAGAGAAACTAACAGCGTTAGAACATGAATCAGACATTGAAAAGAATGACTTGGGATATCCTATACTTAGACATGAGTTTGAATTAGCATTAAAGGGTCTGACAAATAGTAAGGCGACGGGTACAGATAAGGTGTAACCAGAAACTCTAAAAGCCGCTGGAAAAGCAGTAACAGAACGTCTCTTCCAACTTGTAAGCTATACGTACGAGACAGGCAAAATACCCAAAGATTTCAAACGTAACATCATAGTCACTATACCAAAAAAGAAAGGCTCGGATAGATGTGAAAATTTTCGAACAATAAGTTTGACACAAATATTAACTGAAATTGAACAAAGACGTATGGAAAAACGAGCTGAAGAGTACTAGGAGAAGATCAATTTGGGTTCAGACGAAACAGGGGAACACAGGAGGCTTTTTGAGGGTGATAATGGAGAAAGCAATAGAAAAAGGGAAAGCGTGTATATAGGGTTTCTAGATGTTCGAAAAGCATTCGATAATGTAAAATGGAAAAAAAGTTTGAAATACTCAAAAAGATTGGAATGAGTTTAAGGGATAGACGAGTACATAGCTTATACAAAGAGCAAACAGCGGTAATAATATTAGAGCAGGAACGTAGAGAAGTAAATATTAGCAAAGGGGTGATATAGGGATGTGCCCTATCTCCATTAATTTTTAACTTGTACATCGAAGAGGCAATGAATACTGTCAAATGCAAGAAGACATTGGAATTAATATGCAGGGACAAAAGATTGATATTCCTAGATTTGCAGATGATATAGCGATATTAGCATCTAGCAAGGAAGAGTTACAAGCTGCTCATAATGAAATGGAAACAGTTCTAACAGAGAGATACGTTATGAAAATTAACAAAAATAAAACTAAGGTACTAATATGCAAAGAAGGGGAAAATAAATTAAAAACTAGAATACAAATAGGTAACGAGAACTCACAAGAGGTTAAGGATTTCTGCTACCTAGAAAGTCAAATAACACGAGATGGGAAGAGCGTGAAAGAATAAAACAGATTAGCACATAGTCGTGCTACATTTAACAGGAAACTCAAGTACTGTGTTGAAAGACAACAAACTTAGAAACAAGGAAAAGATTGCTTAAAACATGTGTGGAGCCCAGCCCAGGACTGTGATCCAAAAGTCGGTTTACAGAGTAAGAAAACATGCATATTACATTTACTAAATATACCAATGTAAATATTCTGCCGAATTGTATATTCAGTATCCATTGGTAAACTGACTTTTGGATCACCAGTATATGTTATGGTAAATGTTGTTAAACGAGATATTTACGTTATTAGCCAGTTAATGTTGTCAATAACTAATTCCGAATTTTATGATATTATCCGGATAATGATGTTATTATCCAGGTGTATTGGACAATGTTGATAAGCCGTATCATCGTATTAAAAAACGAGGACTTCCTGTTGTTATGTGTTTTGCTTAGGTCTCACAGTACGTGCTTTGTGTCAATATAAGTTGACTAGTTGTACTTTGTTCTAGGTTATAAGCAATTTTTCTGTGTTCGACCGTGTTAGTGTTTGTCCATTTGAATATATTGAGGAAATATTAGCCAGCTTGGATGGAACAAAATAACTATAAGGATTGGCCTAATGCTTAAAAATTTATACAGTTTCAAAAAAATCGCGCATTTTATTCAGGTAATGAAAATGTAACGTGTTTCTGTCAGTAAAAAAATAATTGCTTCAGGCATTGGCAGGTCTCCATATGAAGCAATGTTTGGTTGCACGGCTAAAACTAGCTTAAAGTCAGCTGGTGTACCATATAATGAACTACCTAACATATCTACAGAGTAAGAGATTCAATTAATATTCACACAAACCAACGATTACTTACTAGACACCGAGCAAAATCAACAAAATTTACCGAATGAGTCAGATAAACCAACCGTTGGTAATGCAGTCGAAATATCAACTGCACTTCAAACAAACAGGGAAAATAGGAGTAAGCTACTTTTGCATATCACCAAACAAAAAACTTTTTTTTGTTTTTTAGACAACATCATATGACGTGTAGGATTTGTTCAACGAAGACCTTAAATTATGAACAAAATATTTGCCTTAATTGCGTACGACAGGAATAGATAGTACGTGAAAGGAAAGGGTCCAGAGAGTGTCTAGAAAAACAAGCTCAAAAAATGGTAAAACTATAAAATGAAAAATTTGATGTAGATAGGGCACATGGATCTCCTCGAAACATTTTAGTTACTAACTTAGAAAATGGTGTATATAAACTTGGTATGAGAACACAGAATAAATCTGTAAAATCTGAAATTGAATTGTAATTCTTAGGAACGGAGAATGGTCTTTTGAAACAAAAATATACAAAAATATATATATATCTTTGCAAAGAGAAACTTTTAGACATTGAAAAAGTATTGCAAAACACTGGCGGTAGTAAAGAAATAGGTGTGAGAGAAGCAGCTGCCAGAACCTGCCTTAGTGGTGCCCAAGGTTACCAACACTAACACTGTAAAACTAAATGCAAAACTCAAAACTGCACTTGTCGTGCTAGTAGCAAGTTATGTATTTCAAAGTGTCATGGAAGCTTATCTTGTACAAATAAAGATGGTTAAACACTGTTATTGTCCAAGTGTCTTTAATAAATAGAATTGACTACCTCCTGACCTTGCTTTTAACGCTTTTGGGTGCTAGTACTCCATGTTTTCATAAACGATGTAATGTCTTATTTCATCAAAAAATATGAGACATAAATTTAATAGCACTAAAATAATTAATCCTATTTGTGAATTTTGATTTTTATTTTTATAGTATGTTTTGTGAAAATCAAATTGGCCATAAAATTAATCGGCAGTAAAAATATATGAATAGATTCAAGTTAATTTTGCGTTTGGTATTTTTCTTTAAAACCGGTGCTATTTTTGCACACATATTGGCACAAGACGACTTAGATGCCCCTGCCTGTGTAGGATAATAATTTTATAGTTGGCTATAAAAAACGTAATATCTTTTAACTCTCAGAAACAACGTGTTTATAAACTTTTTCTTCTATTTGAGAAGGTTTAAAGGGTTTTACTACAGTAAAAGCATCTTATCACTATTCGTTACAATAATCAAACCATATTAACTGTATCTTGCAGTTTTTAGCAAAATATATCTACGTAAAATAATATGCTAGTGGGTTAATGACATTATTTCCCCGAGATTAATGCCAATCGCCCTTGTTTTCAGCTATTGACAACTTTTACCGGCCGATAACGTCATTATCCGGTTTACATTAATTTACTGTATCATATATATAACCTAAATTAAAATTTTATAGAAACTTACTGTTTTATATTTCTAGATTAGAAGATCATGTGCAATGTATAGAAACACACGAGGCACTGACAGATAATGAATTCAATATGCTACGTCCAATAATTTCTACTGAATCTAGTTTAGCATCATTAGTGCACTATAATGATGTAGCTATCCAAACTACTCCTTCAGATATAAAGCTACAGGAACCTTGCTGTCAACATACATCAATAGAATCATGTACTGCACCTGTTACACAAGCACACAGCTCTGACACAGAAATTGTGAAGAAACTTCATGTTCCAATAATAGAAACAACTAATTCTTTAGACGCATTAACTGAAAGCCTAAAAGAAAAGAAAAAATCAGGAAGTGGAGCCTCTGTCCGTATCGAACCTGTAGTTTTACAGTTGTCGTCGAAATTGAGTGTACATAAGGAATTTGATAAAAAAAAGACTTTGTCTTCAGATATAAATACTGGAACGGGTATATTGCATGCAGTGGATTCATTGGATAAGTTAAGAAAATCTTTAGCACCTTCTTCCCATTCAAAGTTAACTAAGCATCAAATCTATGAATTACCCGTTTCGAAAGGTAGTTACGGTTCTAATGATGAATGTGAAACAGAGACTGTTGGAATATTGGGAACTAAAGATTCTCTGTATCTACAGAAAATGTCAATGTTACAAGTTGATCAGCAAGAAACTGATCAAAAAGCAAAAGATAACCACATAACACTTACTGATAAACGAAGGTTGTCATCAACCTCAAATGGAATGCATAAATCCATCTTGAAACAGCCAAGTTTTTCTAATATGTCGTATGATAAACCATGTGAAGAATTAGCAAAAACTGCGGGGAGTAATTTAAAATGTAAAGAAAGTCTATTAGAAAAGGAATCTTCAAGATTAGCAAATTGCAGAGATTCGTTAGAAATAATTAGAACATGTTCGCGAATATCGAAAGTAGGTGTAGAGGATCCCACTACAGAACAAACTTCTCAAATTAGTGTTGAAATCAGAAATGAAATTTTACAAGCAAATTCGCCTATTTTGCTAGAAGATAGCAAATCCAAGTCTGTTAGATTATCACATGTTGAAATTATCCCCAAAAAAATATACGGCAATGAATTTAAACATCATAGAAAACATGATTACAAAGCGAAAATCCCAATTAAAATGGATTCACCGTGGCTTATTTATGGTGACAAAGAACCAATTTCTAAAGGTAAAGTATAATTATTTTATTATGGCAGATACTATTTTAATATAATTTTACGATAGATATTTACAATTATATTTTGTTCCATTGGAGAACGTTTGTATTGTAATAAGAATTCTATATCTATTGTATTTATTACAAATGCGTTTTCTGTTTAAAGTGATAGCACTTGCTTATGGAAAAGAAATAATAAGGAAAAATCTAAAAATTTGAAAGCATGTTTAGTCAAAGGTATTGTAGAGAACTAAAATATTTTCTTAGTGCTAACACCTTCAATTATATATAGTTATTCTTAGGCAGGATGCTTTAAATAGGATTACTAAATTTTTGCATTTCAACCTTTGATTAAACATTTATTAAATATGCATATCTAGGTCAATTGTGGCTTTTTGCTAAACCCTACACTTCTCCCTAGTTCTTACCAATCTGTTGCTTTATAATACCTCTATATCATTCTCATTTTTGTATATAGTGTGTAGCCATGTCTTCCTGCCTTTTGCATATTGGTCACCTAAGATCTACCTTGATTCTTAGAATGGTGAGGTATCGTCGTAGCCTGCAGTCACTAGTGAACACACCAACCAACACATCGTGTTTTCTTTTTTTATTTATTAATCATGCTGTCCGTCACCTATGACCTTTTTTTGTTTTCATCTTTTCTGCTCATAATTTTAATTTGGAGGTCATTAATTTTTTTCTTCGACCTGTATATGATTTAGGCACTACAAAGGAGGCACAAACTTTCTGGTTAACTAACCGTCAGGTTTCTGGTTTTTTTGCACACTGTAGTGTTTTGAGACCCAGAACAGTTTTACCTTTTTTGAGTAACTAATCCCTTGAATGCAACCCCGTGCACCATTTTCCTATCTTGTTTTCTAGTTTTGTCATCTTCAGAGTTCTACGTATATGTTTGCCTAGAAGACCACAGCACATGTACATCAGCCTAGAGGATAACTCTAATAAACTTCCTAGTTTGCCAAGTATACATCTGCCCCCAGAAAACCTTGTGCTCGCTATGCACGGCTCATTTGTAAAGCACAGCAAGTTACTGAGGAAGTTTCATTTTGCTACCATTTTTCCATTAAATAGCCAAAATAAGAAGGTCCTATTATACTGTAGCAGTGACTTTAGCATGCCTTACTACCTCCTCCATCCCTGCTTCTGTGTGTATCTCGAAGTTTAGGATTCTGAGCTCTCCTTTTGATTCAAATCGAAAGAGCTAGGAGTCCTCACATAATTTCTGGCAACATGGTTGGTGTTATTCACATTGCTCCTGATGTTAAATAAGCCAGTCTTTGAATTCTAGACAGCCTGCATGTAACTATTATAAGTTGGGTCCAAGGCCATCATTCAATTGAATTATATTTGGACATCGGGCCTAACAAATATACATTCAATATAGAACTTGGGTTCCCGATAACTCAATGTGACTACCAGAGAACTGTTGCTTTCCCTATTATGCTTTCCATGTGTTTATTCCAGTTTCACTTATTAACTAAGATCATGCTCAGGTACTTAACCAATATCTTAAAAGTAACGCTTCTCTATGCAACAGTGGTGCTCTGAAATCTACTGTTGATTCTTCTAGTGAAGAGCATCATATCTATCTTTTGTGGATTTACATATATATGTCACCTCTCACACTGTCCGTCTATTGCTGAGTATTCTGTCTGTATTCATTTGCATACCGCACTCATAAAATTGCCCTGTATACTAGAACCAATCCACCATCTGGGTGGGTTTGCACATAGAGGTCTTTTGTGGTGAGGCACTTTAAAAATTCGTTCATCATTGGACATCACAAGTGGGGTGACAGGTAGCTACTCTGTGAGTAGCCCTCTGTGAACTCCACTTGTACCTGGATGAAGTCTAGGTACACCTCCACCCTTCTACGCTTCAAAACTGACCTATTCCATTTTACCTTAGACCTTACAAGACCTTTGGTATAAAAGGCTCTATAAATTGTGTTTGTTTGCACCTTATTAAAAGGTAGCGCTATGCCAAAGAAAACTACTAAAACCATTTCCTTAATGTGACGAGGCTTTTCCATCTTGTATTATGTGTAGAGTCGACTTTACTTGGCATTCCAATGTATTTACAAATAATCAGTTGGAAGATATTTCTCCCTTCACAACAAACAAAATCATTTTAATGTATTGAATGGTTTTTCAGTTTGAAACCCTACAGAACCATAATCATAACTGATGGTAGTACTATGTAGTAAAATCAGCTACATAATTTGCTGTTGAATTTGACTGGAAGGAACACCTAAAGATTTCTATGGCTACTAAAAATTGCAAATAGTTTTTTAAGTAAAAGTGTTGTTAAATAATGAAAGGTATTGCCACAATTTCAGTGTAAATAACCTTAAAATTAGCTAAAATTGAATAAAAAATTAAATAATAATTTATTGAAACATCATAGTAAATGTTTAAATTGGTAACTTTCCACAGCTTGAGAATGCCCTGATCATTTTACAAGTGCACACAATTAATTTTGTATATTTTGTACTTCTTTCCATATTCTCTTCTTTGTTCAATGTCTTCAGGTTTATTACCATAAAGAATAAATTTGAAATGCCCACAAATTAAAATGCAGTATCTGCAAATTTGGTGATCTAGGCAGCTATTCGATGAATCCCATGCTTTCAATTTATTTTTGAAGGAAAATTTTACATAATTCCCGATTTAAATGGCATAAATAGCCTAAGCTCTGTCTTGTTGGAACAAGATATCACACGTCCTGCTTCATTAAAGAGACCTCGATATTGAGGTACAAATTCATTTTGAAGTAGTGCTAAATATAGTTCAGATGTTTATTTGCCTTCAATAAAGAATGGTCCAATTATAACTTTTTCAGGATACTCAGTGTGCATTTCCCTAACCTAATGTAGATTTTTAGATTGATCAATATCTAGAATTGTGCTTGTATTGAGTTTAAGTTGAAAGAAATTTGCTTTTAACGTATTTGCATTTAATTTAGTACAAGTTAATCAAAAATATTTTCTGCTTTTGAAAACAATCTCTTGCAAGGAACTGACATAGCCACCGCAGAAAATTTTTGTTGAAAAGTTTAGTCAAAAAGGGATAATTATATCGGTTTAATTTCCACCATGCTATGGGATTCGGTTCCTTATCCAAGACAGACCATCCAAATATTTAAAATTTTCATAATTATCCTACTGGAACTATTTTGGCGATATTGATGTATGTTCTGCAACTCTATCATCAAGGCAATTTTACGAAAATAAGCTGTTACTTGTCCTTACATGTGATTTTCCAATGCTCCACCCGAAGGTACTACATTGGCCAGGAAGCGAGGTTTTTTTACGTGATAAATTTTGAATTTTGCCGAACCCTCACTGTTCCAAACAAGGTAGGGATCTTTAACGTGCATGACAACACTCACACACGGGATCTCCATTTTACCTCTCATCCGAACGAGGGCGTATTTTTGTGAAAAATGCTCGCCTAACATTTTTCAAGCGAACCGTGTCGGGATTCAAACCTGAGACCTTTGACGTAGTAGTCACACGCATACCAACTACGCCACGGAGCTGACTCCTTATTACTTGTCGCAGGGTAAAATGAGCATTATGATATAAATCTAGCATTATCGAGGGGATGGGGGCAAGATAAGGGTGCACCGGGTAACTACAGTGAAGCAGGAGTGGATTCCTATGAAAAACAATAAAAAATAAACATTTTTAATGGCTGAAATACAAACAAACTACATTACACTAATCACTTACTTTTAAAGGCCTTTTCTTTTGTCATAATTAAGGAGCACCAAACAATTTTGTCTCTGCAATCCCTTCAATATTATCCCTACATGGAAGATGGTTATTTCAGATAAGTCCCCTTTGCTTTTAGTTTCCTAAATTTATCACATTATACCATACCTTTCTCTGAAATATCGTAAAACTTTTATTAAGTTTTATCATAATTAAAGAAATTCCCATAATCAAGACCTCTTCCAAATACGATTCCATCACTGGGGTGACTTGTTACAATGATCTAATTTTTCTATAGTTCATAAATAAATGCAAATAAAATTCAACCTATATTTAATCTCTATTGGCACTAAATAATTACAATATAGATACAAATATACTTTTATTAAAAACGTCTAATTTTTCTAATTTCAAACTGGTCAGGTATTACTAAAAGAAATAAAACAGAAATATTAAATCAAATTCATCAACAGTATTCTCACTCCAACTTTTCCCGTTTGCCATATTAAATTACATGACATTCTAAATACCATTTCTGGAAATGCCTTTAATAATAAACTTATATAACAGTTAAATACCAAGTTTTTCTTTTATCATTTTATTTTCTTTTTATAATTTCGTTGTCCACTCAAAATAATGAAGTTCCATGCTTTAACTAACATTAAATTTCACCAATAAAACTTACATATAAAATTCACATGTACATAACTATAAACTATATTTACTCCCTGTTTAAATTCCAATTCTCCAAAACTTTCAGGATGTCCAGAGATTTCCAACATTCCATTTTCTTTTTTCTGGCTATCACAGCTGTCTTGACTCAACTCAAACCACTTACTTGGGATATCCTCGCAGATAACCCATGTATTACGGCACATACGAGTTTTCCTAATCCCTTGCACGGGTAAACATTCCTTGCCAAATCTGCAAGCGAAGTTGTACAAAAGTTCGCCAACTGTTGAAATAGAAAATCATGTTACATATTGAAGCTGGTTTCTTTCAACCTTCTATAACCTCCCTTCATACGACTTGCTCGTATTACTACATTTTTACGTTTTAAACTAACTTCCTGAACTCTCAAATCTCTCCCTCTATAGAAATCCTATTATTTGCAGTCAGCATCCGGTAATAATATGTAATAATTTTCATATATGTTTAATAAAAGTTATTGTGCTGTTAATTACATAATAGTGACGTATTTTTGCAATTGGCCATGAATGTCTAGCCATGTTTCCTATTAACAGTTTCTGTGGTTTTGTTTATTGCATGATGCCCTGCATTCTGCACCTATTTAATGTTCTTGCTTACATATTATTACATTGTATGATTTATGGAATATTTTATTTCATCATTTTTTATTGTCATGACTTTATCTTATTTAATAACTAATGTGTTATCTTAGTATTATAGTAAATTGTACCAATTTATTTTAAGAAAATTCACTATTCTATTGCTTTAATTGTCCTGATTGAAATTATATTTTTTAAAAACCAAAGAATTAAAATATCATGCTTAATTAATATTATTTTCTTAAAATCTACTACACAGGGTGCGTCCATATTTAGTCTATCCATCCAATTTTACTAATTTTCCTTCCCCATCTAATTTAGCTGTAGCATAACGCAACATGTTACCTACTTTTTATTTGTTTTGATGTCGTTTGTTTTAAAAATGATGATTACAAAGATCTTCCTTTTGATCACTGCTTTGGATCACCATATAGAGTTATTGACACTTTTTGTTATATCTCAACTACGTTATCACATTTAAAAACAAAGTTTTATTTGTGGTGTCGAAAAAGTATACATATAGTTTTTATTATTAGAATTTATATTGCCAAATATAGTAATAATACAAGTTTACATGTCCACCTCTAGGTACAGTAATGAAGAGGTTAAAGCAATATCGAAGATGTACTAAGATTCGTAAAAGGACATAAAAATTTAATAATTACAGAAGATTTTTAATGCAATGGTAGGTGCGAGTAAGGAAAGAGCAGTAAGGTTTATTTGGTTTAGACATAAGAAACAACAGGGGAAATAGGCTGGTAGAATTTTGGGACAAAAACAATTTAATCATCACAAACACATTATTTCAACGTCATGCTAGAAGACGATATATGGGGAAGATGCCAGGAGACGTAGGGATATATCAAATGGATTACATTCTTGTTAGACAACGGTTTAGGAATCAAGTAAAAGATCGTAGAAGCTACTTGGAAGCAAATATAGACACCGACCACAACAATGATGAGAGTCACTTAAATTAAAAAATTTGAAAATAAAGGAATAGAAAAAGATGCTTTGACTTGAGAAACTAAAAGATAAAACTGCCCAAAAAAGATTTGAGAAAGTCAAAGGAATTGTTGAAAGACATTGCAAAAATTTCTAATACTAAGGAAGTAGAAGCAGAATGGAATAACACAAAATCTAGTTCATACACTGCAGCCAGAAATATTCTACGATATAAAAAGAAAATAAAAAACTATGGGTGAATAAGGATATTGTGAATTTAATAGAAGAAAGGCGAAAATACAAACATAGACTAGACGAAGCAGGAAAACAGAGATACAAAGCCATAAAATGGAAACTTATTCGCAATTGCAGAAAAAAAATGCTAAGCGGTACAAACCAAGTTGGAAATATGAAAGACAAATGTAGCATACAAACTAATTAGAATCAATTTTAAGGATATGAAGTATTATAGAAAACGTAGAGAAAGTGGATAGATGGCAAGAATATGTAAGAAATTTATATGCAGGACTGGAACTAGAAGCACTAGAACAGAAAACAGATTGAAAAGGATGATGTGGGATATTCTATACTTAGAGACGAATTTAAACTAGCACTAAAGAGTCTGAAAAATAATAAGGTGCTGGATACAAATAAAGTCCAAGCAGAAACTCTAAAAGCTGCTGGACTAACAGTAACGGAACGTCTCTTCCAACTTGTCAGCTATATGTATGAGACAGGCACGATGCCCAAATATTTCAAACATAACCATAGTCACTATACCAAAAAAGAGAAGTGCGGATATATTTGAAAATTTTCGAACAATAAGTTCAATTTGGGTTTAGGAGAAACGGGGGATCACGGGAGGTGATTTTAGCTTTAAGAATGATAATGGAGAAAACAATAGAAAAAGGAAAAAGCGTGCATATAGAGTTTGTAGATCTGGAAAAAGCATTCGACAATATAAAAGGGGAAAAAGTGTTAGAAATGCTAAAAAGATAGGAATGAGTTTTAGGAGATGGATAGTACATAACTTATACAAAGAGTAAAAGTAATAGAATTAGAGCAGGAACATCTTAAATATTAGGATAGGGGTAGCACAGGGATATGCACTATCCCTATTAATTTTAACCTGTATATCGAAGAAGCATTGAATACTGTCAAAAGTAGAAAGACATTTGGAATTATTATGCGGGGACAAACAATTAATATGCTCAGATTTGCAGACGATGTAGCAGTATTAGCATCTAGCAAGGAAAAGTTAGAAGCAGCTCTTATTGAAATAGAAACAGTATTAACAGAAATACAGTATGAAAATTAACAAATTACAACTAAAGTACTAGTATTTAAAGGAATGAAAAAGAGGGGTAGGACAAAAACCAGAATACAAACAGGAAGCCAGAATTTACAAGAGGTTAAGAATTTCTGCCACCTAGGAAATCAAATCACGCAAAATGGGTAACGTGCAAGATATAAAACAAAGATTAGCACAAGGTCGCACAGTACTTAACAAGAAAAAGCAACTACTATGTTAGAAAACCACAAATATGGACACAAGGAAAAGACTGCTGAAGCATATGTGTAGAGCATTGCACTGAATGTCTGTGAAACGTGGACAGTAGGAAAAACGGACACGAAAAAAATAGAAACTTTTGAAATAGATGTATGAAGATATCATGGACCTACAAAATTAAGAACAAAGAGGCACTAGAAATGGTAGGGGAAGAAAGAAATATGTGAAAAACAGTAAAAAAATAGGAGAGATTGGATTGTAGGACACGTTCTAAGGCGTGAGGGAATAGTGCGGATATATAGGAGCAGACAAAGGAGAAAAAGAGAGGTAGAGGTACACCTAGACTAAACTATTGCGCACAGATAGTGAAAGATGCAGGCTGTGGGAATTTCAGAGAGAGATGTGGGTTAGCTCAGAATAGGAAACATTGGGGGTAGGTATCCAACGAATTCCAGAACTGAAAATGTAATGATTGCCATATTTGATGTTAGATGCTATTAAAGCTTAATGTGGGGAATTATTAAATCTAGTATCATTATTAATGCTGTAAAAGTAATGGTATGGTAATGTTACTGTTAAAAAGTTTATTATAGTTTTTTACTTTTTTATTAAAATCTTTGCAGCATATAATCGAATGTAAATAATTAATTGTTTTGTATTTTTAGAGTCTGAACAATCCCCAATGCAACCTGTCAAACCAGTTAAAAAGGTCTCTGCTGCAAAAATAATAGGTGATAGAAAGGCAAAAGAGCATTTAGCTAAGCATGAAGATTTTGCCCTTTGTAGGATAAATTCAATGATGAGTATTTTCAGAAAACATCCAAGCCTAATTAGAATATTTACATCATGTACAAAATAATATTACAAATAAAAAATAAAGGCATTGTATATATTTTGTTAATAGAAATATTATTTTAAATGTAAATCTAATAAACTGCAACAGAAAACAAATATCAGGAAAATATTTAATACAATCATGAAATATTATAAAAATAAATCTAGTTTATCCAACCACTACTTCGCAATTTGTATGAAGAATTTTAAGCATTTTAAAAATTGAAGTGTCCTCATACAATAACCAACAATAATGTCGAACAAAAGCAATTCCCAATAGGAGGGTCGCTAGGCTCAGATGGTAAGTTCATGGGTTTTCTATATGAGCTGCATAGAAGCTTGTGGGTCACTTAAAATTTAAGTTCAAACTGCATGGAACTTAAATTCTGAAAATAGTGCCTTTTTGTGAAAGTAAGCAGCTCTTTATTTATAATTTTTTTTAGAAATTCCATGTATTGCTATTTTGTATTGTTTCAGTTAGGTCGCCCTAAAGAACCACTTTTATTGCACCTTCGTTCAATCATCTTGTTCAAGACTGTTGCACTATAATTACCGCATCTGTTGCCATTTAGATGCTAGTAGAAGATGAAACTACCGTATGGAGATGACAGTGGAGATGATAAAATTCAACCTGAAATTATCAAATTTGATTAAATATAAATACCGTTGAAAAACAATCGAATTAGGAATCCTCTGATGATGGATGATCAAGAACTTTGTATTCTAACTCAGACAGGTGGTTTAGTGTTATCATGCAAGAATATTCGTCTATGTAGTGGGCTGCTCACGTGGTTAATCTTCCAAAGTAAAATTTCCATTGTGAAAATTCTCGAATCAATGGCGCTCAGTACTTTTATTACAAGTGCCTTCTCCAAATGAAGAGCATTTAAACTTTTTTAAATTGAAAAAGAAACTTCTTTTATAGAGTTGTTGAAAAGTGATTATTATGTCAAATGACAAGAAAGTGAATATTTATTATCTGTTAAAACCATAGAATAATTGCGAAGCGTATTATTATTCTATAGTTAAAACAAAAACAAAATAATAACCTAAATAAACCAATGTTATTTTGATCTAAACGATCGATGCGTTTGAAGTTTAATAAATCGGAATTTCATATACAACAGCTTAAAACAATCAGTAAGTTTTTAAATGAGTGTGTAATAAATCTTTATATAAATTAAAAACGATAAATACATTAGACTAATGTAAAGTGTTATATAAAGTAAAATTGGTGCTTCAGTATCATTTTTGGGTATAAACCTTGGTACATAAAAATTTCATTTTACTTAGGTTTTATTGGTTAACCCTTAATTAAACAACTGGCACATCATTTTTGTATTTTTAATTTTGTAACGATATTTTTAAGCTACAACTATACAACATGTCGCATTAAGAATGGTACGTAGAAAAACTGAAGATTCTCTAATTCAAAATAAGATGATTAAATTAAACATGCTTAGATAAATTGTCACCTGTTTTCAAAAACAGGGTATTGTAGTTGATAATTGACAATGCTGGTTTTAGAGATATTTACACTCAAAGGTAGATACTCTATCTTAATTTATTTTGAATCATAAATTTACACAGAATACGGAACAATATTAGTAACACGAGAAAGCGTATCTGAAAAACGAATACATAATGCGAACAAAACAGCTATGTACCAGCTATGTATTAATTACTTCAATAAATTTTAAAATGACCACCATCATCTTCTACACACTTTCTTAAACATCAAGGGCAACTTCTTTTGGGTGTGTAGTAAGTAGAACGTTTTAAAGAACAAGTCTTGCCTATAAAGCGCCGGGTTAAACTCTTGTCAATTTCAGCGAAACAGACCCTTAACTTTACGCTAAAATAATTGGACACAAAACTAGAGTAACAGGGAACAAACACATATAAGAAATCTTAAAATAAAGTATACAGAGATAGAAATGTTTTCATTTTTCTATACAAAAATTTTACAAAGCTAAAGTTGTTCCTTACCTTTGAGTCGGTTTCTGCTGAAAGATCCAATCTCTAAGGTGAACTCGAAGTTTCCTAAATTCCTATTTGATAAATGAATCAAAAACAACAGAAACAATAATGTTTAATAATCTTTACGTTTTGAGAAAAGAAAAATATTTATGAACATTTGGAAGAATTATGGGAACTTCAAAAAATAGTTGCCAATGAATTAACATTATGTTCCATGCAATTATTGAAAATCAAACGAATAGTTTAAACCATTCTTTAATATATCCTTTACAAAAATTGTTACAAATCTGAATCGTTACTTAATGTTTCAGAACTTGTGCATTAATTAATTTTCATTATAAGATTAGATAAATGTATAAGCAAACGTTTTATACAATTTATAACTTTGTTAAAGACAAGAAAGTTATGGCATGTAAGTCAACAAAATCAGATAGTTCTAAATCACATCACAATTTGCTTGCAACTTTAAAACATGTATTCATAGAACATTTTGAACTCAAGATAATATTAGTAACATATATCCTGCTGTGGGGTAGGATTATACTAATCATCCACAGAAGCAAACCAGATCCATAGTAAGCGCTATTCAGACTGCACTCGATAACATTGTTAACTTTTATCGCACATGTGCCTGATATATCAGTTTTACTATTATTTAATAAGCTCTCCAACCTCAATTGAAAATAATATTCGAAATAAAATGCTCTCCAACCTTTACATTAATAAAACCTAATGACAAAACTAACACATAAATTCTCATTTTTGACATCCAAATAAAATTAAAAATTATATTTGTAAGGTTGTACTAAAATACAGGAAGTTAATATAAAGAAGTAATAATTGTCGAAATTAAATCATTTTACGAAGGCAGAAACCACTATGGCCACTCTGTGCCCACCAAGCGTTAATATTGGTTTGCCTCTATTCCAGCTAATTTGATTGCCTAAATTAAGTGATGATGGAGCCATCTCCAAAGTAATAAGGCTCATCTTGCCAACAATCCAAATACAGAAACAACATCACATACTATACAATAAGATGATGAGTTCTAAATTAAAAAAATTAAAACTAATACGAATTGTTTTTAGCCAATAAATTCAAAGACTTGACATTTATAATTTTGAACAAATAGCAGATGGGGGAAATTATGCCACAATATGCAATTACAGACTATCTTACTGTAAACAACTGATCTGGTCGAATTATAATAGCAACATTCTAAATTTTGTTACAAAGTTACAGACAGGCAGGTAGTGGTTTATCATAGACAAGAGTTTTCATGTAGCTCCAAAAATAAAAACCTAAAAGATTAAATTCAGGACTGCATGGTGACCAAGCAAATTGGTTTCCATGTCAAATTCACCTATGTGGAAAATGCAAATTTAAGTGGTTTTGAACATCCAATGCATAATGGACGGGCACCTCTCCTGCATAAACCAATAGTTATGATGTAAGTTTAAGCAATATTATTTAACAATTCCTCCATGTGGTTTTGAATAAAGTGAGGTATTCTGCACCATTCAATCTTGAAGGAAGCGCTCGTTCATAGAAAATTTGGTTTGAAAGCGATTCTCTCTTGGCTGATGTGAATTTTCAGTTGTCCATGAATGTTTGTTTTACCAGTTATAAACCCATCGGGAAGTGAGCATAGCCTAGTCAGTAAATAAAATTTTATTTAAAAACGGGATTAAGTAAATTTCTGTTTAATTGCAACCTAAGTGGAGGATTTGGTACTGTGTACTGTCGTAATACAACAAGAATGTAATTGTTCTGTTTTCAAAATCGTATGATCACAAAGAGTCACTTTTTCCAGTGACTGCAGATATTCTACCTGTACTTAGCTGTGGATTGATAGTTACTGATCAAAATTGCATCCTTTTCGCTTATTGTGATCAATTTGGGTCGTCCAATATTAACTTTTGGACAAAATACACTCCTTTCACTAAACCTGTTGTAAAGAGAGTTTAGGACTGGTTGTCGTCGGTTAGGCTGCAATTCTGAATATCGTCTAGCATCAGCGCTATCACAAAAATCTGTTTATGCATAACTACAAATCACGTCCCTCATTCCTGCTGTGTATCGTACAATAATACTACCAGTAATAACAATAATTTATCACAAAGTGATAGCTGTTTTACACACAACAATTTATTGATCAATTTCTAGAACTTGTTGACTTTGAGCTGCAAGTCGGCTTAATGGTGTGTATTACACACAATAATTTATAGATCAATTTCAATAACTTCGTGCTCATCAATTTAAACAGACTTGGAGCAAGTTCTTAATTTTTCATCAATTTTTTGGCTATTTTCTATTACAAACCTATAGGATGTTCACTAACTTGTTTATTTCTATAATAATTAAGAGATTAAGTATTTATTGTTTGATGTTTTAATGAATTACTTATGGCCGTATAATTTTTACTAACTTAAATTAATATAAATCATGTCAACAATCTGTATAAGATATGTAAATAGAAAGTAAACTTTGAAAAACGATTGTTGCTTCTGAAATAACCAGTAAAAGGTTGATAAATTGATGTGTGGAAAACTACTCAAGGTCATCGAGATTCTTGACAATTTTCTACTTTTTTTTTAAGTTCTAGAAATTGATCAATAAATTGTTGTTTGTAAAACATCTACGACAGTTTGATATCTTAAATTCACAGTGACGGCACGTTATCACAAATCAGAACCTACTACTCTGGATCAATGTTAAAACGAATAAGTACAATATTGCTGCTGGTCTCATCTACAGACCTCCAAGCGCTAATTTAACTTGCCTCAAAAAACTTGAATCAGCTTTTGCATACCTCTGCAACAAATATGATAATATAATTCTTATTGGAGACGTAAATTTGACTTTATCTGTCATGATTCCAATTGCAAAAATTAAGTTCCTTGCTTAATGTTTTTAATTTGTAACTGTAAATTTGAGCATCACTTCCGGGCTATATCTGACATTAGTCAAAAACTTGACACTGTCAGATATGATTGACAAAAATGCCAAACGTAATTGAAAGTTAGGTTGATGCATGGTGATATACATGATTTAGATTTGCATTTGTATTTTCCAATTTTATCACCAGTCCCCCGGTAGTGCAATTGGTAAATACATCAGCCTGGAAAATATATGCTACTGAATAGAAGTTATGGAATACAATACGAGTTGCAATTTATTACGCATTCCTTGATCAGGTTACAGGTCAGACACTCATAATTGCCTAAAAAAATATTTTTCAAAATAATTGAAATGGCGACAGCAATGACATCAATTGAAAAATTGAAAGGATGAAAAAATTATGAATCATGGAAATTCGCTATCCAGGCCTATTTGGAGATGAACTATAGTGTCATGTCTTGGGGGACTTGCACAGAAACCAAAAGAATAAAGAAATTGGCTAAAGACTTAAAAGAGAAAGCTCCAATTGTATTGATGGTTGTGCCAGTGAATTTTCCGCACATCCAAGAAGCCAAATCAGCTAAGAAAGTTTGACAAAATCTCCAAAAGCATTTATAGATTTAGGATTGTTGCATTCAGTTGGACTACTTTGTGAACTTGTCACAACAAGACTGGCGGATTGTTCATCGATGGAAATCTTTATCAACAAAATCATTAGCACGGGACACAAATTGAATAGTGCTTGAATGAAAGTAGACGATGAATGAATCAGAACTTTATTACTAGCCACACTGAGCTAAGAATACAAACTAATGATTATAGGAATCGAGAGTTTAGCACAAAAGATTTCTGTGGAATTGTTCAAAACAAAACTTTTACAGGAAGTTAGATCAAATGGAAGATAAGAAATGAAGATAACAAATCCGATTCCATTGGTGAGGTAAGAATTGCAAATGAGACGAAGTTGAAAGCAGAGTTCACAGGTGATGTGCAGCTTTAACTGCAAATTAATGATAATACGGTGGATACAAACATTCGAGACGTGCTATATGTACCAAATCTTTGTACGAATATATTATTGGTCAGTCGGTTAGTTAGTAAAGGAGTAATTGTGAAATTTGGCACTGAAAGTTGCAAATTTTTGGACAAACATAATAAGTTGTTAACTCAAGCTGATGAATGGACTATTCAAAATGACACAGGCGGCTGCATCAAGCAAGATTGCGTAGTCAGCAGAAACTTAACAATTGTGGCATCAAATACTTGGTCATGTAAGACATGACAATCTTATGAAGTTTCGAAGTGGTTTTGTTGAGGGAATGAGTTTTATCAGTGGTCAGCAAGAGACATCAAATTTGTGTCATGGGGAAACAGACTGCTTGGATGTAATTAGCATTTGTCACCTAAAGAAAAACTAATATAAATCTCAATAAAAATAAGTAAATAGGTGAGGTGCGTAGGTATTTGAAAATAGAGCTTTTTGATAAATAATAAAACAAATATTAGAGTACTAAATAATAAATATAATGGATAAATGTAATATTAGATTAAAGTTAGGTAACAGTTTTACCAAGTTTAATCTACCACAGTACCTAATTTGCATAAGATTTTAGTAAAAAGTGCAATACATCATACAACTAAAGACAAGGTAATTATGTTTACGTATTAGCATTATGATTTTTAAATGTCATCTTTCCAATAACCTCAAAGAATTTTCCATCTAAAATGGAGCTCTTTTGTATCCTCTTTAATATTAAATCATCTTGACTACTTAAAACTTCTTGTTCTTTGTCTTTATCACTACTACTAGTTTGTGATTGCGATTGTGGCAAACGTTTTCAGGGTATTTGCTTACGCAATGCATTTTGAGCAGTTGTTTCACGCATTAAACTAAAGTAACCAGATAGCACTTTGGGCTTTTTTATTTCTTTTTGGAGATCGTATTGGTAATCTGGATCATCTCCTGATGTTTCGTAAGGATCAGTAATGGACGATTCTGACAGGTAATCTTTAAAGTCCATTTTAATTTCTATTATTTTAGTCAACACTATGCTTTGTTAAAGAGAGCATTCACGTATTGTAAAACTGTTTCATTTATTCGAAATTATTTACTTCTTTATATATGGAGGTGAAAGGCAGAATATAAAAGGTAAAATGTGGAAGGAAAAACGTGGAAGGAAAAAAATATGTACCCAAGATTAAAATAACATATGCCCAGCCTGCAGTATATAAAGAGGTGAACTTGCAGATCCTCAGTTTATTAAATATTATCGGGTCAAGAAGTTCAAGCTAAAAAAAATTGATTTTACTGGTGTTGGCGTTACAAGTGGTGTAATAGTGTCACAATTAAACCTGCACAAATTAAATACTCCCTGTATGTTTGTGTGGTTTGTTTAGCATTTTTCTTAATATTCTTTGGGAATAAAACCACTTAAAGCTTTTAAAATCATCTTACCATACATAAAAAGATGCTAGGAAAAAATACAAAGAATAGGAAACAAATTCAGAATTAAAACAGTTTTTAGAACCAACAATACACAAGTAACAAAAACAAAACCCAAAAACGCAATACAAAGTTCAAAAAACTACATCTACAAAAGACTGTGCAAATGTAACAAGTTTTATATAGGGAAAAGTTCCAGACCATTTGAAGTTCGATTAAAAGAACATAAATCATATATAAAAATAGAAAATTTGAAAAATCCATTATTTGCCAACATGCACGGAACTCCAGTCATAAAATAAAATGGGAGTACACAAAAATTATCGACAAAGAAGAAAACCACCAAAAATGCAAAATCAAAGAAGCTGCTTATATAACCCTACATAAAAATAACAGCATAGCAAACGAATCCTTGACTTTCAGTAAACAATGGATTCCATTATTAAAAGAAATAACAAATGAAAATCAAATGTCCACAATATCTAGGTAGCATTGCGAAATTAACATGAAATACGGCCTACATACATATTAGCTACCCCTATAAAAAAGCATTGGGGTATCTGACAAGTGTAAACCCACAATAGGGTTACCTCAGAACCATATAAAATCTCCATTGAACAGTATTGGTATCTGACAAGTGTAAATCTGCCATAGGGTCGCCTCAGATCCATATACAATCTTCGTTGAACAATATTGGTATCTAACAAGTGTAAACCCGCCTTAGGGTTGCCTCAAAACCATATAAAATATTCATAGAACAACATCGGTATCTGACAAGTGTAAATCCTCCATAGGGTTGCCTCAAAACCATGTTTCAATCAAGGTAGCCTAAATCATAATGAATTTTTCTCTCAAAATAAATATAAAAAAACGACTGCGTAAGCCTTGCAGTAACGTAATCGCCACTTCTTTAATAACCATCCTTCCAATTGTATAAATAGAAACATGTTAAAAAATGTTTTCCAATTCTCAAGTTATTGAATTTATATGAAATTTAGCAATAAAAATTAATCAGCTGATTTTACGTTAAGCGTATTGGTTACCTAGAAAGTCGTTCCCAGGGCACAATACAAATTGAAGGCAATCATTCTTTTTAACTTTAAAATTTTCACCTAATGTACTCAAACCAAATATATCAAATATCAATAAATCAAAGTCACTTTCAATTTATGTCATAAATTTCAAACTTGAAATTTTAATTATTTTGACAACGATCCTAGGTCATGGATCCTGCACAAATTATTGATCAGCTATACATAGCTATACATAGACCAGCTATACAAGATGATTTAATTTCGGGGGCACACTATAGGGATCTCGCTTACTATAAGAGATGTACTATAGGTTTAAATTTGGCAGAGTTGCTGAATTTTATGTTGTTTAAGAATCTAAAAAGAAATTTGAGACAGGACTATTCGTGTTTGATTTACATGTCAAAAACAAAAACTATCGATTTTCACTTTCTGCCTGTAAATTCTTTATCATTACGAATAGAAAAAATTTAAAAACACTTTCTTACAGCAACTTTTTGCACAAACTCTACTAAATGAATCAAAATTTTCAAACGCGTTTCGTATTTTCAGAATCATCATCGGTTTTTTTTTATGGGCAACATGTTTGATCTGTATCTCATTTAATAGAGAATTTGACGCCTGTTTCAACTATATAGGACAGACACTTTATGTTTTACTTTAAAGTTAAACCCAACATTATAGAAAATGCTTATTTTGTGTAACTACATCAGGTATGCCATCGTTTGTCAGTAGTCTGAAAACAATCGGTGCTTGTTATTATTTCTGTTGTTGTCAATAAGCATTTGTTACTATATCTTGTGGTAAAAGAGTAGGTTAGATGTTTTAAAATGCCATACACTGATAATGAAATGCGTGATATGTTGCGGTTATTTTACATGTCTAACAGAAGTACAAGTGCAGCGGAAACTTACTTATAAACATCTGGAAAGGCAACAACCAAATCACATTTATTTTTTAAGACTTGTGTGGTACACGTTGGAGTGTATAAATCGGGACAGCTCCAGAACGTTTCCCAAAGCGTAAAGCTTAGCAAATGGACTGTAATTGTATGCAATTGGAGGTAAGGCGCGAAAAACAGTAACATAGGTCAAACCGTAATTAATGTTTTGCTTACCTTGCAATGTTGTTCACCAATTTACTCCCGCGAAGATAGGTGTTGTTTACCGGTCGACGCAATCTGGTCGGGCAGCAGCACTTATGCACTCGCGGTTATAGTTACTAGGTGTTGAGTCGGTGAAACGATACGAGAGAGTGTCATGTTGGTCAAGCGAAAAGGCTTTATCGGTCCGCCATATGTATAGCACAACAATAATATACGATAAGGCCATCTATATTGTCAATCGCTGACCTCCAACTGTATGAAGTTTTAACATACCCCCACCCAAAATGGTAAATTTTGTTGTATACCGTGAAATGAATGGGAGAAAAAATGAAAAAAAGAAATTAAAAAAAAAAATGTTTAAGTATGTTTAAATTAATCGAGTACTCTGCATTTTTGCTTCCTGCATTAAAATATAAAATAAAACATAATTTGTAGAGAAAGAACAAAAAAAAATAAAAATTGCATGTTAGAATGCTGAATTACTTATGGTGGAGGAAGTGGTACCACCTTGTTAATTGGGCGGACCGCTTCGCCTGTGGGTGTTTTTAGCTTTACAACTCTTGTTACACCATCTTTACCCGGTAAAGCTTCGCCACTCTCGCAAAAGGCCAATACTCCGGGGTGAATCGGGAGTAAAAAGTACTAGATCCTTCTTCTATGGTTTTGGAAGGGGTGTTCCATTTAGGCCTTTGCTGTAAGCTGTGCAAGTAGCCTATGGACCAGCACTTCCAAAAGCTCTGTACAAGTTGTTGGGACATTTGCCAACGACTAAGCCGATTCGCAGGAACTTTTTGTAGGTCCACTTCACACCGCGTAATTAAAGGCCCACCAGTTAGAAAATGGCCCGGAGTCAAGGCATCCGTGCCTTCGTTAGGTGACGTTGTAAGTGCGCAAAATGGACGGGAATTTAAGATTCCTTCTATGCGGGTCACAACTGTGCTAAATTCCTCCAGAGAAAGTGTCGTTCTACCCACTATTCGTTTCAAGTGAAATTTAGCACTTTTGACGCCAAAGCCCCAAATGGGGTGCACAGGAGGTTGAAACACCAATCAATACCCCTAGAGGATAAGTAGTGCGCAATGACGGGGTTAGCTTGATCAAAATGTTTATATATTTCTAACATGTCTCTAGCCGCCCCACGAAAATTTCGGCCCTGATCGGAGTATATGTTCGTGGGTAACCCGCGTCTGGCTATAAATCTATCTAATGCAGCAAGGCAGGCTTCCGATGTTAAAGCTGTGACAACCTCCATATGTATAGCACGTGACACCATACAAATGAAGAGGGCAATATATGCCTTTTGAAATTTTGTCGATCGCAACGAGGATAGCTTGATTGTAAAAGGACCGCAAAATCCAAACCAGTATGCGTAAAGCATCGTCCGGGTTCGAGGCGATAAAGCGGAAGATCTGCCATAGGAGGCTGAATAGGCTCCCCTTGGAAGCGATAGCAAGTCAGGCAGCGAAATATTCTACTTCAAATTAACTGACGGATACAAGGAATCCAAAATGTACGGGTAACTAATGATTGAGTTAGCCGCGGACCCCATGACCTGAATATATGTGACAGTAATCACATATTAATACAGCTAACCTGCTGTTTTTTGGGATAAAGTAGGGATGTTTGCTAGTTATAGAAAGGCTGGAATGGCGCAAACGGCACCCCACCATGACTAATCCCGTGGGAGAGAGAAAAGGTGACAACGGACGGTACATTTTGTGCTAGGTTGCCCTTTTCTAGTAAGACGATATCGTCGTAGATGTGCTCGTACTGAGTAATTCTAATGGCAAATGTGAGAGCGCTACGATACTCAGAGGCATTTAACGGACCAGTAGTCCTTGCAAGATTACGTTTGCGTGCAAGACAGTTAAACGTGAACCTTTTAACGTATGCAAAAATTCGTTGAACTTTTAGCAAGTTCGAGGACCTTTGTAGTACTGCCAAATATTGTTTCACATCAACAGTAGAGACGAGTACGTATTGTACGGCTTTAAACCCGTCTGTAATATTGTGTGTGTATTTATCACTTGGCCAATCACAATAATCGCGGTGTAAAAAATCAGGACCCTGCCACCAGAGTGTACAATTTAGTAGTTCGGATGGCCTCAATCCTCGGCTTGCAGGATCGGAAGCATTTGCAGAACTGGGAACGTATCTCCATATGGCTGTGGGTTGATTTTCATGAATTTGCACCACTCGGTTCGCAAAAAATAATTTTAACTGATAAGGTGGCGTACAAATCCACGTCAGTGTGTTTGTAGAGTCACTAAAGCATATTGGATCTAGCAAATTGATGGTATCAAATGCTAATGCTGAATGTTTCATTAGTTTTGCCAAAAGACATGCCGCTCCTAATTCAAGACGAGGAATGGTCCACGTTTTTAAAGGGGCTACACGGGTTTTGGAAGCTATCAAATGTACATATATTTTTTCATCAACTTCTAATCGCAGATACACAACAGCGGCCATCGCTACGAAACTGGCGTCGGAGAATCCGATTAAACGGGCTTGACTGTTGCCGATTTTCGAAATAGATCGTGGTATTGTTATGTATTCGAGAACTGGCAGTTCAATTTGAATTTGTTGCCATTCTTGAAGAATTTCTGCGGGCAATTGTTCATCCCAATCCACCTTTTGTAGCCATAGGCGTTGCATAAGGCATTTGAGAAGAACCGTAAATGGACTTAAATAACCATTAATATCGAATATGCGTGCTATGCGTGACAAAATTCCTCGCTTAGTAGGGATGTCTGTAATATTTGGAACTTTACATCTAAATGTTTCGGAACCCATATCCCAACAGAGACCCAGAACATCACGTGTTGTCAAAGTAGGATCAGAGTTCGGTAGATTTAGAACGCCCGTCTCCGACTTATCAATAACTGAAGTGTGTGAACTTCCCCATTTTCCTAAGTCGAAGTTACCTAGTTTTAGTAAATTGATCAATTCATTTTTAGAAGGAGAGTTTCTTCTACAGAATCGGATCCAGTCAAAATATCATCAATGTAAGTTGATGATCTAAGGGCTCGGAAGCCGGGTACGAGTGACCCTCGTCTTCTACCAACTGCTGTAGAACACGAAGGGCAAGGAAAGGGCTACAGGTAGCGCCAAAAATAACGCGGGTATGTTCATATTCCGTTAAAGGTTCACAAGGGTGAAACCTCCAAAAAATATGTAAAACTTTTCTATCTTCTGGGTGAACGACTATAGATCTAAACATTTGTCGAATATCGCAAGTGAGTGCGACTTGAGGTATTCGAAATCTTGTTATTACAAGACCAATATCAGATTGTAATTTGGGACCCGGTAAAAGAATATCATTGAGACTTGTACCATTAATATCCCTATCGGCAGGACTAAACACGACTCGAACTTGAGTACAAGAGGGCTTATTTTTAACCACGCCGTGGTGAGTCATGATATATAAGGACTGTTTCACAGCGGGAGTGAGTTGTCCCTGCGATATATAATTAGCAATATTTTCTGAATATAATTTATAAAAGTTTTTGTCGCGTGCAAATCGAGCTTCTAGTTTTAGAAAGCGATTGGTAGCTAATTTCGTGTTGAACCTAATGTTCGGTGGTGTTTTCCATGAACGGTAGTCGAACCACATACTGGCCTAACTCGTTTCGTATAGTAGTGGACTTGAAATAATTTTCACAAGCCACGTTTTCAGGCGACATTGGCGGCGTAAATGGTATTTCTTCAGCTTCCCAGAAGGCACGAATGGTGTCGCTAAGGGACGGTTCTTCCGAGATGCTAGTGTACAACGCAACACCTGAATACGGTTGACTTAAAGTTGGTACATCACCCATAATAACCCAACCAAACGAGGTAAGAAGCGCAGATGGCTTGCCTGTTAAACGCAACGAATCGTTGGGTGTGGCATCTAAGACAGCTTGAACACCTAACAGCATATCGACAGGAGCGGATTTGTGAAATTCAGGATCCGCCAATTGTAGGGACGGAAATTTGTCTATTAAATGCTTAGATAAATTTGCTATCGGAAGATCTGCGGTAATACGAGATAAAACAACAGCCTGTAAATTTAATGAAACGTTTTGATCATATATTGATGTAACGTTACAGGTAGCAATTCCATGAACCTTTTCTAGCGGAGATTGGCCTACTCCACGTATTTCAAAAGGACATTTCTTGCGTTTAAGACCTAACTTGTTAGCTAAAGATAATGTGATGAAATTAGAATGCGACCCTTGATCTAAAACCAAGCGACAGCGATGCCAACTACCGTCACAGGCTAAAATTCGTACCTGCGCCGTGGCTAAAAGCGCAACGGTTCCCTGTTCATTTGCACAGGAATGAACAAGAGAGACTGGAGCAGGAAAATGTTCAGCCGAATTAGCGGCACCTGAAGAGTGTCCTACCGCGCTTTGTGGCGGAGTCGGAGTACTGCATGAAATTGGTGCCTCGATACACAGTAGCGTATGGTGCATTTACTACCGCACCGTTTGCACTGATATTTTGACTTACAAGTCGAAAGGGATGTGGTGATAAACAGGCAAAACATCTATGATATTGCTTTACCATGTATTGCCTTTCTAGAGTGGATAAAGCTAATAATTTTGGACATCTGTAAAATTTGTGGAACTGATCGTCGCACGCAGGACAGGGCTTAGAAACGGCCTGCTTTGCATTAAATCGTCGTGAAGTAACTTCCTGTGTGGACATTGTTACACGCTTATTGTTTACAGAATTTGTATAATATGGTTGAGGGTTAGCCCTTTGTGGTGGACTAGACACATTTTTTGATGGTGGTGTATTATTGTTACCGCTCACCAGTGCTAAGATAGAACATTTGTTGCGTAAATATTTTATAAAATTGTTAAATTTCGGAAATGTTTGATTTAAATGTTCCTTTTCGAATTCTTGACTCGACTTCGGGTCTAATAAACCGAGGGAAAAAATAAAAATATGTAATCGGCCAACTCAGGTAGCTGCATGTCGATAAGAGCTGTGACGTTGGCTTGCAGGGTTTCACATAAATCACTAAGAACTTTTGGGGAATCCGTCTTTAGTTGAGTTAGTGAAAATATTTTGGATAAATAATGATTAGCAATTAACCGTTTATTAGTGTAGCGTTGAACTAAAAGATTATAAACAACCATATAATTTTCTGGAGCAAATCGAACAGATTGTGCTAGCTTTAATGCCGTCGCATCCAAATAAGTAAGCAAATATGTGAATTTTTCGCAATCATTAAGTGTGTTATTGTTGTGAATAATGTTGTCATATAGAGATTTAACGCACCGAATTTCTCGGGTCACCTCGAAATATATCTATTTTTATTTCTGGTAAATGAACATTAGATCTGGTATTTCCAGAAACATCAATAGTATTTACATTGGGCGTTGTGTCTGGAGCGACATAGCGCGCCGCATTAGCTAAAATATCATAGTACATAGTATTGAACGTAGATTCTAGATTAACGGTATCCGTAAATAAGGTTTTATAAACGTCAGAGAGTGACGATAATTCATCTAAGACATCTAAAAATTTTGTTCTTACGTCATCTAGCTGACTAGCACGAGCTTTAAATTGATCAAGATTAGTTGGTAACGTAGAAATTAAATCGTAACAATCTTGCAAACGTCGCCAGTACCTTTCTTTGCGATTTGTTAATCGTTTAAATTCAACAATAACTTCACGTTCTGGTTCCATATTGTACCAGATGAACTCGTAACAAATTGAAAACACAAATAACTAATGGAAAATGTAACGCAGTTGCAAAGCCTTAAAGGTAAACACAGTACTCGTGGAAAAGATTAATGTTGGTACAGGCTTAAACTAATATAAGTGAATTCAGAACTCTAAAGAAATAAAGTGCATTAGGTACGTAATATTTACAAACAAAATGTAAACAAACAGTTTCGTTAAAGTCTTTTGACTTATTTTGTTATCTACACAGCTGATTGATAAGCGTAGTAACAAGATGTAATGAACTACAAACTTTAAATAAATTGGAACAAGTTTTTGAACACCTGTAATGCTAAATGCAAAGTACTCGTTTATTGATAATAATTGAAGTTTGAAATCTTTAATAGAAATCATGCATTTTATTATTCAAACCCACTTTTAGAAAATAGTTTTGAAAATGAATTAATGTAATAATTTAAATTTTAATGATCCCGCTAATAAATTATATTAATTTTGACTATAATTCAAAGCTTATTTGTTCAGTATGACCACTTTTTGTGATATTAGGCTCAGAAGAACCACTTTTTGTGGTATGAGGCTCAGAAGGACCACTTTTTGTGTGGTACACGTTGGAGTGTATAAATCGGGACAGCTCCAGAACGTTTCCAAAAGCGTAAAGCTTAGCAAATGGACTGTAATTGTATGCAATTGGAGGTAAGGCGCGAAAAACAGTAACATAGGTCAAACCGTAATTAATGTTTTGCTTACCTTGCAATGTTGTTCACCAATTTACTTCCGCGAAGATAGGTGTTGTTTACCGGTCGACGCAATCTGGTCGGGCAGCAGCACTTATGCACTCGCGGTTATAGTTACTAGGTGTTGAGTCGGTGAAACGATACGAGAGAGTGTCATGTTGGTCAAGCGAAAAGGCTTTATCGGTCCGCCATATGTATAGCACAACAATAATATACGATAAGGCCATCTATATTGTCAATCGCTGACCTCCAACTGTATGAAGTTTTAACAAGACTAGATAGGAATTTATTAATTAATTAAATTTCAGTTGAGTTGATTAATATTTTTTTATTATTGCGTATTAGGTAAATGCTAACCCATCAGCATCAACTCATGAAATTACTTCAGATTTAAACTTGCTATAAACACACATCTGGAAGATTTTCAATAAAAATAATTATAAATCTTATATAATTCACGTACGTCAGTCTCTTCAACCTTTCTGATGCAGTAAGGCAATTCGAATATTGAAACTGGATGACCGAAAGGATTACTGAAGACAATAATTTCTTAAATAAAATTCTTTGGACTGACGAATTGTGAAATGTGTAACAGAAACAAAGAACATCTCTGAGCTACTAAAAATCAATGACAAAATAGGTAAGCTAGACTGCAACACAGATTTGGAATCAATGTATGGGTGGAAATTTTGTCCGATCGTATAGTTGGTCTATTCTTCTGTCACGAAACATAGACTGCAGAACGATATTTCCAGTTTTTAAGAACGAATGCACTGAACTACTTGGATAATTATCCCTTAAACCAAGTGTAAAATTTTTAGTGGCAGGAGGATGGCACTTCATTGTATAATGCGATACTCGTAAAAAATTATTTGAACAAAATATTTCCTAACTGTTGGATAGAAAGTAACATGGTCAACACACTCGCCGGACTGAAGTCTTTTGAACTATTTCGTTTGGGGTACCGTTAATACAGTATACAAAAACAACTACCAAAATGTTGAGATTTGCAAGCCGATATTATAAACACCTTGGAACAAATACAAAGACGTTTTATTCAACGTGCAGTAAATGCAAATGCTAAAAGGATACAACTATGTATTCGCGAAAATGGTGGTTTATTTGAACATATTTTATGAATTACTTAGTACTGGTTAATATGGTTTGTAACTTCTTGTTTGTTTGTTTGGAATCAGTGCCATGAAAAATTGTTCTTGTTCATAAAATAAATGAAGATCATGGCTTACTTGATGTAGTTACACAAAATAAGCATTTTCTATAATGTTAGGTTTAGCTTTAAAGTAAAACATAAAGTGTCTTATATTGTTGAAACTGGCGTCAAATGGTCTATTAAAGGAGAAACAGATCCAACGTGTTGCCGATAAGAAAAAATGAACCTGATGAAGATTCTGAAAATACGAAACACGTTTGAAAATTCTGATTCATTTGTGCAAAAAGTTGCTGTGAGAAACGTGTTTAAAATTTTTTCTATTCGTAATGATAAAGAAGTTACAAGGAGAACATGACAATTGATGATTTTGGTTTTTGACATGTAAATCAAAGATGAATAGTCCTATTTGAAATTTCTTTTTAGATTTTTGAACAACATAAAATTTTGCAACTTTGCCAAATGTAAACATATAGTCCATCTCTTATAGTAAGTGAGATCCCTACAGTGTGCCTCGAAATTAAATCAACCTATATGTTAAGTGACTTTAAACCAGTGGAAGTTGGTTTGATTTATATGGTGGTTTCAACCCTTTATTCAAATTGTGAATTGTTTGCTGTAATGAAATGTGTATAAACTATACGGTATAAATGGGATACTTTGAATGGAAAGATTTCTGTAATTTTCAAGTGGAATGTAAAATTAGACGATTTGCTCAAGACTCAAAACATCAGATTAAATATATTAGCTAGTCCAGAGGGTGTTGACATACAATTGAATCAAAAATTCAAATTACAATTCATTACCAATCTGTGTATGGGCGGAAAGTAAATTTCAAGATAAGAATCTGTTCAATGTAAAAACTCAGAAAAATCATAATATTATTGTTTTGAATAAGAACAAGTGCTTCAAGTTATTAAATTTCAGATAATTAATATGTTATAAAATGGAAGAATTGAATTGTAGAGGTTGCCCAGATTTTTATGAAAAAATTGTGGATGATTTATCACATATAACTGGAGGCACAACTGATAAAGAGCAGGTTAACATCGTATTAGAAAGCGAGAGTTGTACGAATGATTATTTATTTAAAGATAGTAACAATGTGAATTATTTGACATTGGAAAGAATTATTTGTTATCTAAACCAATTCCTAGAAGATGTGGGTACCAGACAATTGCTCACGTAATTATTTAGAAGATTGGATATTCCCGATTTGGTTGATTCCGGACATGACAGTGAACGCTAGTACAAAACTTGTATATATTTAATAAAATTATAATATTTCTTCATAAAGTTTGTTTTGCCTATTTGCAACTTATTATTATCGCGACTGTCAAAGATGTATATGACACATTTAATCTATATATAAATAGCGTAAGCGGTTAGTTTGTTCAAATTTTAGCTTCAATATTATAAGGGCAATATACACATATTATACATAAAAAAATTCAGCTTGAAGCGTAAATTTGCCAAAAACTATTAAAATTGGAAAATATTGTACACTACGGGGTTATGATATGTCAAACATGCAAAAAAACGCCATAGAGATAACATTATAAATTTTTGGGACGCTGCGCACGCGTTTTTTTTTTAATTCTCTTTTCTTTCTTCTGCTGGCGTTCAATAAATACTTTAAACATCTTTTATTTCGTCGATTTATCAACGGGTTAGCACTAGTATATTTTAATATCTTTATAGCGTTTTTATTGTTAGGTTATACTACATTAAAAAATAATGGGTTAGGTAGCTGAAACAAAAGATGGTGCTCGTAACATATTGACAGAAAAATGACGTATGCATATTAAATGAATGTGGCCGTGAAGAAAACTGGTGGGGGTAATTAAAAGAAAGTTAAACCTTAAATTGTTCAGTGTAAAAGTGTCTGTTGAACGATGCAGACGTCTGGAGTATAAAACGGCGTAGAAGGAGATATTTAGAAGGTAAGTTGTGGAAGACGTTGTGCGGAAGGTAGAACGTGGAAGAAATAATGTGAAGGTAAAGATATGGAAGGAAAATTTGGAAGGTAAAATATGGAAGTAAAATTGTAAAAGGAAGACTGTGGAAGATGCAGAGTGCAGCGGCGGCGAGGGCAGATGTCCTCACTTTACCTTACTAATGCTAGTTACATATCCCCCAATTATGTATGTATTATAAAATAGAATCTAATAGGAAATTATTAGGAAATTACTAAATGAAGTGCAACAATGTAATATAAGGACAATTAATAAAGTTTATTAACAGTTCATGAGAACGGATGCAATACAATGTATCCAGACGATAGTGACACTGCAGGTGGCAGGTCACAGACTTGTCAAGATATCGCAATTACCTAGAAAGTAAGATTATAACAATGTAACAATGAATAGAATTAAGAATAAGCAGACACGAGCTCTGCAAGTTCTCACAGCCATGTGAGGGATAGGGATATTATAAATAGCCTGAGAGCCCCAAGACCCGGCAGTCAGTCAAAGTATTCAGCTTTAACATTGCAGTTGCTTAGACTACTCAAAATAGTACAAATTAATTCTTTTTTTGACTTAGAGTTATTTTAATCAAGTTTGTAAAATTCCACAATTAATTCTGTATTAATCAAATAAATTGTTAAGAAGTTTTGGAAGTGTTTTTTTAAAACACAGCTCCAAGGCTCAAACCTTAACTTGCTTTATTAAAAAAAATTATAGCATTTTTTCGTATTTATTAAATGTTTCTATTTTGAGAAAATAAACATTTTATGGAGAAAAAAGAATTTCTTCCTATAACTTTAAATATATCTCCAGGTGTAGTTGATTTTAACTTAAAAACATAACATTCCTAAACTCTATTATTAATAGTGTAAAAGTTGTACTGTATGTCATTACATAAGACCTACGTAAGAAAATTATTATAATAATACACAAACTTTCATAAAGTAATGAAATGGTGTGTACTTGAAACATAAATTAATGCAAAGTACATTTAACAAGCTAATTTATTCAAAAGAATGTTCAACAAACCAGGTTTTATCAATATTAGATCAATTGTACTGTCACTTTGTGTGTTTCAAATTTTACCAAATCAAGTTGGTCAATTTTCATTCAAAGTTATTGTTGACTTTTATAAATGATTGTCATGTAAAATAAATAATGCCTAAATTTGTGCATCGCTCAGATATACTTACTTTGCTGCTATTTCTTAGATTTATGGTTAATTAAAACATTTAATAAATATTAATGTAGAAGGCCGTGCATTTTGAAGTAGGTATGTTGTTTAAAGCTCAAAGTATGACAACCTCAAATCTAACAGTTCTTGAAAATTCTTCTTACTTACTTGAAGAAAAAATTGCTTACTATAAAAATAAACGAATCACTAGACCTACTTCAAACTTTAAAAAGAATTACATTATAAACATAAATAAAAATCATCTTACTGAATCAGAGCTTTTACAACAGGCAAAAAAGGATAATTCTAACCCAAGTATTACAACTACAGAAAAAATTCAAGCTTTGGATAGTGTCAGATCAGGGGAATCTCTAATAAAGGTTTTAATGTGTTACTAATTTTGAATATTTACATATGAAATTTAGCATTTTAGATTCAATAAAATAAAAGGTAATGACGTAGAAAAGTGCATAGCGTTTTGGAAACTTATAGATGGTGAAACTAGTTTAAAACCAGTAAAAAGACATATAATTAATAAAACTAACAAATCTGAAGTCAATAATGAAGTTGGAGCTAATGATAAATGTAGAATGAACAAAAGACTAGAATCACAAGTATCAAGCCCTAATTGTGGCGATAACATGAAATCAAAAAAACCATTAAATGAAGATTGGTACACAGTACTTCTTTATCTTCAGAATAAAAATATGGATAAAGACGCGGTAAGTATGCATTTAAATGTTAGATCTTGTAACGGCGTTAAAAATAAAACAGTAAGGGTGTTATTAGTAAATTAAGATCAAGTCTAGATTCGTCGACAAGGATGTACTCTATTTATTAAAAGTGGTTAATGTTAGTAGAGTTTGATATTTCAGTTCCTTGCTTTTAATAGAAGTATAGTTCACATAATAGACTTAAATGAAGGAATAATTTCTATAACCGGTTGTGGTAAGCAGTAATGTTATTTTCTTAAAATTTATTCAGAAAAAATATAAGTTCTAAAAACACAGTTAAATGCACAATAAGTATGCCAACAAATATTTATTAATAGTAGTGATAGTGAATAATTTTAGACAGAACGGAGAGTGGAACAATAGAAATGTTCAAGTTACGCTAGACAACAAGTAGGTTACGAAAAGGCAACACAATTAAGTAAGACTTCCGCTTACAAAAAGGTGAGGGATGATCAATCGCTCATAACTCATGGAAGAATAGTAGTGTGGCCTAATGCTTAAGAGGACATGCCTCGGTGGTGAAAGTAAGGTTCACCCCCGTAAGTATTCTTGGAAATATGAAAGTAACAATCGTGAGTAACTAGGAGTCATAAGTGCGGCGAAGGGAGCGTTAAATGATATACTGCTGACCCTGGACTTCCTCTTTTTTTTAAATGTTGGCTGAAAATCACGACATAACTAACTGAACTTTTTTTTAAGTACCATAGTATATTCGCACTGAAATAGGTATATGATTTTGTTTATTACTAAGTATGGCATTAGCAAAAAATTTAATTTGCACGTACTTTATTAATCAGTATTTTGGATAAAAGGCATAAACTACGTGGTAGAATAATATTTTTTTAATTTAAGATTTCAGTGGCGTAACTGGCTAGCCTATAGCAGTTTAAATATAGGAAATCATCGAAAAGTAGTTTCTACTTTTCATTAGGATAATTGTAATTTTGGAATGTTGCTGTATTTACATTTTAACTATTCAAAGAGTTAATAGAAGCTATGTTTAGGTTGACTGTTGAGGTGAAGTTTATTTATACGAAAGGTGAAAGCACCCTAATTGTGAGCGGAAATTCAGAAATCTCAGTAATAAAAAGGTAGTCACTGGTATCTGGTGGGACTCCAGTAGTTTGGGAGGCCTTCATCCTATTTTATGAAACGACCGTATATAATAAGTTTCCTTTTCAATTTGGCAAAGTTTTTATTTAATTTAAAGGAAGGAAAAAGAGAAAAAAGTGGTTTAAGGAAAATGGTAAATTATTAATTCATGACAGTTAGGAAAATGTGAGGCAAAGCTACCTACTGGAATCAACCACCTTTCAAGTAGGAAGGAACACCGGAGGGTAAGTTTGCATGGACGACTGGTGGTTTGGCACCTTAAAAACAGTTACGTTAGAACTCTGAGATTTTCAAGGTGAGTGAGTGAATCAAAATTCAATCGGATAACTTCTTTGTACTATCAAGTAGCTTTTGTGTTGTTTGTCTATTCCTACATTTTTTTCTCATAGAAACTCCTCCCACGCCACTGCACCTAGGCGGTGCATCTGTATAAACTGTTACGGCGTCCTTGCCCCCTCAGGGTAAATTGGTCTTCAAATTATAGTAATAACGTAACGCAGTTTCCACACGTATCGATCTTTATATTTGTTGTCACTTTTTAGTTTTATTACCTTATAACATTCTAAAATTTTCTAAAGCAATTTAAGAACGTATGATGTTATTCTTAGTGTTTTTGAAATTCATTCCTTCATAAAACATTCACGGTAATCCTATATTTCTAAAAATTATTAATCCGATATATGTAAATTGAAAAATTTATTCCTCGTATATAATCCTTTTAAATTAACTGTACGATGTTTATCTGAAATAATTGCTAATGTCTCCGCAGAAACCAAATTTAGCTTCGCTTTATCTAACAAAACATCCTAAAAATAGAATTATTTACAGAATGAAACTGTTGTAACCTTATTTTCAGTGTTTTATAATGTACTAACGTAAAATAAATGTTATGGCAACTTTGTACATGCCTGCCAGATATCTAATGAATATATGTAAATGTAAGTAATCAGTGTGTGCTTTGTCTCTTCTCTGACGTATTAGATTTAAAGTTTTAGAACCATTTCTCCTATTACTTTTATATTAAAAATCTTGTAGGTCTTCTTAATTTGTATTCTTCCACAATGTATTAACCTTGGTTATGGGCCCAGTTGGTACCAAAAGCTTTTTGTGAAATTGACTAAAAAAAATGTAACTGGGATTTAACATTAAAAATTGAAATGAATAAAGTTCAGATGGGTGAAAATAAATATGGTATACTTCCCATGTAGTGGTAACAACTTTGATAATCGGAGTTTCAGACTAGAATCTGTCATAAGAGCTTCTGAGATTCATACAGTACTAGATAATATTGAACAAAGTAATAAGTATAGTGAATGTAAAATGAAAGATAATAAAGCCCCAAATATAATTATCCAAAGTGTGGCAGATCCACATTTAGAGTACATAAAGGACATTGAAAAAGCCACAGAGATGGTATGCAAGTTTAAAACTGTGTTTGCAAAGTAGGGTGCCTGCTCAAATTTTTTTTATTAAGAAACTTGTTCGTTTAAAATATTGTAACAATTTTTTTTTTACATAACAAAATTTCTTTTCGGAACAACATAGGTATAAAAGCAATAGAAAGAAAAAGAAAAATTCACCAAGTATGTATATTTGGAAATTTAGATGGATTTTCGAATTCTGAATAAGTCCTTGATCCCACATGGAAAACACACGCAATCTGTTATTTCCTGGTCTGGTTAAATTGCAAGGCTAAGTTACACATTTTGTGCCCACAATAATATAGAAAACAATTCAAGTGTTTTGAAATCTTGTTTGGAAAGTCGTAAATAACATTATAAGCTTTCAAAGTCTGCATAAATAACCTATTGTTCACAATATACTTCAAGGTTTTTAACTTGTTTCATACACACGGTGTGTGGGCACCAAGCATTTATTCTGATAAGATTTCCCCCAGTTGAATTATCTTTATAAGTTGCTTTCTCTCTGTATTGCGACTCATATTGAGGAAGTGATACTATGGATAGACGTTCAACTACAGACTATGTATTTAAACTTCAAGGTAGTGCTGTTTCGTGGGTATCGAAGAAACAAGCAACTGTTGCATTGTCAACGACAAAGTCTGAGTACATGTCAGTGTCAGCAGCAACTCAAGAAGCAATATGGCTTTGTGGATTATACGAAGAATTGCTTGGCCGAGTAGCGGAGCAGGGTTTGCCTATCATACACTGCGACAACAAGGACGCTGTACAGCTATTGGAGAAAACAGCTTTTGCTTCATGTATGAAGCATATTGATATATGCCACTACTTTCTTCGAGAAAAGGTCAATGAAAAGGCAGTAAGGTTTGTCTACATTAGTATGAATGACATTATAACAGACAACCTAACTAAGACGGTACCAGTAGAGAAGCATAGGTTATGTTCATGGGGATTTAATCACTCTGTGGCTTAAGTGGAGGTGTTGTGAAGTAAGCCATGACTAGTGGTTTTCTAGGTGATACTTCTCTATTTTGTTAGTTGTTTGACAAGTTACAAATTAAATACATGTCCATGTTTTAACTGAAGCATATATGTATACATTCCAACAATTCATCTAATGACTTTACATGTGATTTTCCAACGCTCCACCTGAAGGTACTACATTGGCCAGGAAGCGAGTTCTTTTACCTGGAAAATTTGGAATTTTTGCCGAACCATTGCTGTTCCAAGCATGGTAGGGATTTTTAACGTGCGTGACAACACTCACATACGGGACCTCCATTTTACCTCTCATCCGAACGAGGGTGTATTTTTGTGAAAAATGCTCGCCTAACATTTTTCAAGCGGACCGTGATGGGATTCGAACTCGGACCTTGGGCGTAGTAGTCACACACATACCACTATGCCACGGAGCCGCCTATCTAATGACAAAGTTGAAAAATGCAGTTTACCCAAAATACAAGAAGTTTAATGAGTTTCAATGCAGGCTAAACATCAAAGATCTCAGGACACTTTGTCAAATCTTCAATATCAAATACTTTTCGAAAACAAACCTCAACTTTCAAAAGAAATTTAAAATACTAACAAAATCAACACTTAGCCTTATGTGTCGGTTTATTCATTAATTATGCAAAATCTGAAGTGATACAATCAGTGAGAATTCGAGTAAATGATACTATGATTAGCGTTAAAACTCTAGAATTTCTAAAGATTTAGAATATGAGTATGTAATGAATACCATTACCAGAATTCAATTTATGTCAAATGTTTTTAATTTTGAACTTGTGCAAGTTAACATTTGACCCGTCTTAAATGCTGGAGAAAAGTTATCGCTTCAATTACCAAAAATTACTAATAATAAGCAAATATATATCTTATGATGTAACTCAAATAAGAATTTCTAATAAACTATTTCCATTTTTAAAAAATATGTTCCAAATATACTATAATTTAACAGCGCACGATTTGCTTATATTGTGTTGATTATTGCAACAGTAATTAAGAAATTTAGAGAACATTCTGGAAAGAACGATTATTCAGTTTTTACTAAACGACCTCATATCTGTTTAGCAATAAGAAAAGTGATTAACAGGTATCGTAACACAATCATATATGTCTAGCAATAAGAATGGATTGACAGGTATCGTATTACAATAAGATTGTTCTCGATAGATTTGATGAGTCACATTCTAGATTTCTCTGTATTTTCTGGAATAAAAGATTATTGTATATAAATGTGAACCCTGTTGCGATAGATTAGTATTAGTTTGAATTTCGTTCTAATAAGCGTTCGATGTACATAAATTAATGTAAATATAAAGTCGCTTGCATGATATAAATGTGTTGGATAAATAAATTACAAGTAGGATTAGTGTTACAATAGTGCTTAATTCATCGCATTTAGAAAATTAAATTAATGCCTATAAATAGTAATTAAACTAGTGTTAATGCAAATAAGATGCTGTAAATAATTGTGATTGTGAGGAATAATTATTAAACTTGTATTCATTGGAAATAAAGGCCAAAGGATAATCACAGAACTCGTTGCATTATATTGTGTTATAATTGATTTATTGAAAAGTAAATGTAAAATTAATTTTTTGTCTTAAAAAAACCCGGTTGTTTTAGATTGCTGCTACTTCAAAACAATGTAATCTTTGTAAAACAGGAAACCAATACTTGAAATTCAAGAAAAAGTTACAAGATATGTCTTCAGTTACGGAATCTACAGATAAAGAGGAAGTTATCAAATTAAACTTTTGGGACTCAAAACCTAAAAGGGCAGTGAAATTCTCATGTTCAAAAGCAAAAGGTATATAAAATTTCATATTTTATTGATGTTATAATAAATCGGATACTTTTAGATTTCATAAATTTCCAATGCCATAATTGTTTTTTTTTGCCATAACAGTCAAAGGTTAATTAAAATTTTATGAAGCTTGGGTAATTTACAGTTAGTAAAGGAGCTATTTCAATATAATGTTAAATCAGGACAAGTAAATAAACCAAAAAGCAGTTAGTACATTTAAAAAGCAATGACAATAAGGATTTTACACTAGTCTATCCGAGTAGAAGAATCGCCAATAAAAATCAGGGACTTTATTGTCCACAATAATATTTATATCAATTCACATGGGGGATCAAATAACCGCAACAACCATAAAATCATAAAACGTCATAAAATTAATGATTGTTCACACGAAGTGAAGAAATTGAATTTGACCCTATTTTTTAATAATGAGTTACATATCCACCAGGACCTGGATTTTTGATACCATCTATTTAACTCACTCATTGCTTTCACTATTGTTTTATGATTTATATTAGCACATGATAAGTCTATAGCATATCGAACTTTAGTATGATCCACAATTAAAGTTGAGTTAGTTATCACTTTTGATGATTATACAGATTTAAAATATTTGGCAAAGAGATTTATCGTTGATGGTAAATCAGTATAAGTCTCCACATTAAGATAAAGCATATTTTCAATAATTCGCAAAATTCCAAAATCCTTTTATATTATTTGCAATTTTTGTTCAATACCATTAATATACTTTGTAATAATTTTTACTTAAAATTTTACATTTAAATCTTAGGTCGTAAAATATCTTATGTGAAATGAATGTCCTTTGTTGTTTAAACCTAATATGTGCCTGCTTCTTTTGATTAGTAAGTTTAGATCTTCTGTGAACCAGCATGGAAAATTTGAATTATACAATTTACGTTTAGGTGCATGTTTCTCAATCGCAATATGTAAGATTTAATAGAAATTTTGGATCACACTATCTAGATTATCTGATTGTAGTCTGTTCCTCCTTTCGACACTGCTAAAATATTTATTTAATTTATTAAAATCACCTTTCTTAAAGTCATGTTACCATGATGTATTAATATTGCTTCTAATTACATCATTTATTTTTACTTCCCATTCAAATGGCGCATGATGCATGTCGCCAGTTACTAACGGATCTGCCTTCATTATTTTGATGGTTATATTAACGAAGCAATGATCTAGAATTCTACCCAATTGATTAAAATCACCATTATATTGACTGAAACAACAGTCTGCAAATGAATCACAGATGTTTGTTTCAAACTCAATTTTTTGCATCTAAACCATTTGTTTCACCATGAATTGGCCATAGTAATTTCGGCATATTATAATCCCTCAATACTAGAATTTACTATCATAATATTTATTGCGCAGACTAAGCACAGTTTCAACAAGTGTGTTGTATGCATCTGCAGAAGGATCTGGCCAAATATATACACACACCCTAATATAAAGCTATAGGGTTTTAGCTTTTATCTGCACAAATACCTACTCGACTGATGACTCAGTTATGGATATCAAAGTACTATTCCACATTGGCCAGAAAGCAAGTTTTACCTGGAAATGTTGAATTTTGCAGAATCATTACTATTCCTAGCAAGGTAGTAGGGATTTTAAACGTGCGTGACAACATTCATACACGTGACCTACATTTTACCTCTCAACTAAATGAGGTCGTATTTCTGTGAAAAATGCTCGTCTAACATTTTTGAAGCGATCCGCGTCGGGAATCAAATCCGGGACCTTGGGCTTAGTGGCTACATGCAAACCAACTAAGCCACGGAGCCGCCTTGTGAACCACCTAGATGAGGTGGACAGTGAGAGTAACAGCGGACGTGTGTAGATAAGGGCCTCAAGGACTAATATCAAATTAATTTGAGCTTTACTGGATACGTAGAGGCCAGATGTATCAACGTGAAGCATGGATTTATAGTCGTGTCAGTCGGTGTGATTAACCAGGAAAGGGTTATGAATTGGTTTCACTTGTCAACGTAAGTCGGAATTCTGAGGTCACCTGCAGTGCAGAGGGAGTACACGCCAGATTTATAATTGACATCCTGAACATTCTGTATCATTAGTTGTATGAATCATTTGGAATATTGAAACCATAAGCACACTATGAGTTTTTTTTTATGTTTATGATGTATATTTATGTACTCGTGGATTTAAATTAAAAATATTTTGATCTATGTAGTGATAAATTAATATCCCGTTATATAAGTATTCTGTTGGACTATGGAATAGCGATGGAAATAGTTTTATTTAAATTTAAGCATAATATTATTGGCGAAGGAAGTTTGACTATTTTAAAGGAGTAAGAAAAATGTAAGTGTAAGTTCAAGTGACGAATTATTGTTAATTAAAGAGCATGAACTCGGTATTTTAAATGGACAATAGAATGCATTGTTTTTCTCTGCATTGCTGTTAAGGGAATTTCCAAATAAATGGGATTTAAAATGTCTTATAGATGAATTAGGGAAAAATTAGAACAATGGATGTGCAGTATTACTTACGAATTAAAATTTTTTTAGTTCTGTTAATAATACTTGGCAAGTAGTATTACATTAAATTTATTGTTTTTAAGGATAATGTACGTGCAATAATATCTTTTGATATTTACTGTTACTATGTTATGGTAAAATACAGATCTCGAAGGGGGTACCAACAGAAAAGAAAGGTCAAGTAAGAAAGACTTGCACGAGTTACCATAACGTAATGAGAAAAGCCATAGGCATGCTAGTTCAGTCATAGATTAGGGTGGGCATAGGGATAGTTAAGAATCCGACTCTAGCTGCTGAAATCAAAAGCATATAGGTTAGTCAACAGTTAAGGACAGCTGCCTTGTCTGTCTAATAATGCATAAAATAAAATAGGAACACAGTAACACGCCACTATAAATAACAATAAATCCTTAAACACTAAAAATAAATGACACAAGCTCGCAAATAAAGAAAACAAGACTATCTTAAAACTACAATGCATTTAAATTTTTTTACACCAATATATATTTAACAAAACAAGAGTATTGCAGGAATATAATCTCTAAATGTAATAATTATTAACACAATCTTGTTAGTTGTTTGAATTTTGAGAAACAAAAGAGCAAAGAGACAAAATACGGGGAATCGCTTTTAGTAACTAGTTCCTAGTATAAAAAATAATCACTGGTAAAGTTAATTTGTATCAGAGCACCAAACAATACACTGGTTAGTTTGTAGTAAAACCGTTAATTAATATTTGAACTGTCTTGTAGAGGGTAGTCCCGTACTACCAACAGTTTGAATAAGCAAAAGAATCTGCCGGGGACAACACATATAGTAGGCATATGAGACGTAAGTGGAAAGAGAGATTCTATGTCCACCTAGAATAAATTTGCGAGTTTCAAAACAAAATTGTGCATTAATTGAACTTGTTTTGAATGAAAGGGTGATATAATCAATTAAAATATTATTACTAGAAACACCAACCATGGTGCAGTAACATGTGGCTCGCTTATAACCGTTACCAAATTGCTCTCCAATACAACTGGTCAAGTAGCATGTGACATGGTCCACTTACCCTATCCTATCCAGATAGGCAGCATAACACTAAGGAACACCCCATCAACACAACGGAACGGATGAAGGCAGTAGGCATAAAATTCACCAAAACAGATAGGTATAAAATAACCTCGTTGAATGCAGACAGACACATAAACCAAGAAAAAAGAACTAAAAATAAAGTTTCTATTAGTCACTGGACACACACCGGATACGTACAATACACGCAAGACGTAAATTATAAAGCAAAAACGTGTATTGCTTTGTGAAACATTTGCAGGACAAAACACAAAACCATTGCATGTATGAGTGGAACAACAATTAAGAGTAATTTATAAATTTCTTTTGTAAACCAAAATTTCCCATTAGTTACCCACATCGGATTTAATAATTCGAATTGAAAGTTAAAAGTATATAGTAGAGTGAGTACCGAAAAGAAAATCGCCTAGTACAAAGTACGGACTATCAACAATTACGATAGTAATGTATGTAGAATTCGGTAGAATTCTGTATGAATTAAAAAGGGCTGTCATCTATAATAAATAGCTGAGTAGAATCATACAAGGTGGCGCAAAGTAACAAACAGCTATATCTGCACCTATCTTTTTTGATACAGTGACTATGGTGCTACGATTGAAATCTTTGGGCATCTTGCCTGTTTCATACATATAGCTGACAAGTTAGAAGAAATGTTCTGTTGCTACTTATTCAGTAGCTTTTAGAGTTTATGCTTGCACTGTATCTGTACCCAGTGCCTTATTATTTTTCAGGCTCTTAATGCTTGTTCATGCTTGTCTTTAAGTATAGCATATCCCAAGTCATCCCCTTCACTGTCTGTTTTTATTCTAGTCTTCTTACCATCTATCCACTTTCTCGATAATTTCCGTAACGATATCTCCTCTCGAGCCTCATATTTTTTGCTATACAGTTTTATATCCCTAGAATTCGTTCTAATTAGTTTTTATGCTTGGTATGTTTTTCCAATTTTTATCTTAGTTTGTACCTCTTTGCATTTTTCCTCTATCCATTGTTCTCTAGCTTTCCTGTATTTACGAATAATTTCTCATATTATGGCTTTATATCTCATTTCCCTGCTTCGTCTGGTTTGTTTTGTATTTTTGCCTTCTATTAAATTCTGAATATCCCTTGTCACCTACGGTTTCTTATTTTCCTTTTGTTTATACTCTAGAATAGCTCTGGCTGCAATGTCTAAGCTGCATTTAATGTTATTTCATTCTGCTTCTACCTCAGTATCAAAAATTTTTCAACGTGTTTCAACCATTCCTTCAACTTTTTCTCAGATCTTTTGTATCTTTATCTTTTAGTTTCTCAAGGTCTAAGTGCCCTTTTTATTCTTGTTTTTCAAATTTTTAAATTTTCGTGCGGCTTTCGTAATTACTATATTGTGGCCAGTGTCTATATCTGTTCCAGGTAGCTTCTACAATTTTTTACTTAATTCCGGTACCGTTGTCTAACAAGAATGTAATCTGTTTGATATCTCCCAGTCTCCTGGTATATTCCACGTGTATCGTCCTTTCGCATCATGTTAAAATAATGTATTTGTGAGGGTTAAGTTGGTTTTGTCCAAAATTCTACAAGATTATTTCCTCTGTCGTTTTTCTTTCCTAAACTAAATAAACCCACTACCACCCCTTCCCTGCTCGCACCTACCACTACATTAAAATCTCCTGTAGTTATTAAATTTTTATGTCAATACAATATCAATTTATTGGTTATGTACCAAAAGGGATAGAATTCAGTACTGCTGTTTTACATTCCAACCTTAGCAATACATGAATACAATAGAAATACAATAGTAATATGAGGTATAAGGATATATGTACATATATATATATATATATATATATATATATATATATATATATATATTACTCATATTTAGACCAGGGTAGAAAATTAATTAATTACATCAAATAATTTTAATCACCGTGTAAAAGCTTTGGGAAAAGGTACGCGTTATTAAAACCGTGAAGCATAAAATTCATTCGTTTCATTAAAAATAAGGAGTTAAATTATTTACAAGACGCTTGCTATAAAAAGGAAGCAGTATTAAAATGCTCTACGTGTAATTTAATTATTCCGAGTAAAGAAACAAATGGAAATTATGTGCAAAATTTATATTAATTAACTCAATTTTAAGTAACCGGTATTAAACAAAATGTACAGATAATAATTAATATTTGATTAGGAGTCACTAAAATTAAAGGGTATTATTTTAATTGGAGTTAATTGGACCATTAGTAACATATAATATGTATAAAAGCTAGTAAAACCCAATAATATTAAGATCGTAGAAGTATTATGTTTGAACACCTGCGTATTTTTAAATGTTTTATGTTCTGCGTAAAATTTGCAGATAACAAATGGTTACAGAGAATGTTGGAGAAACCGTTGCTTAATATTTACGGGAAATGCTAATAAGGTGGGTTATTTCACAAGTCCACATGGATTGAAAATAACCGATACTAAAGAATATAGATTTGTACCACTCGGAACAGGGTAGATAGAGACAGATAATATGCGCAAGACAGAGACACATATAGTAAAAGGCGTGAGTTGAGCAACGTCACTGGGTTGCGATTGGATGAAAATAAGAGGCAAACTTGAGAGGTAAAAATAACATTTCTGTATAAAAATTAATTAGTTATTCCCAGACGTTGCGAGCCGTGTCGAAATTTCTGAGATTTAACTGGTGCGAGTGCAAAATTTAATAAGAACCGACGCACAGGCGGGCGAGATGGGAACATAGTATACGAAATTCTAGAAACTGGCCGTTTTGAGGACAAACCGACAGACAGGCTAACCACTATATATACCCGGGTTAATATGAGTTTCGCTCTCTTAGATTTTCGATTTGATTCAATGCGTTAAACAGTGCTTTTTAGTTTTCCGATTTTGATAGAATAATTTAAACAGTTTGCTCGTATATTTTGGTGATTTAAAACAGTTTGTTCTTTACGTGCTACAATGAATGTAATTTAGTGCACTTAGAAAAGAAGATACAAGGTAATAAAGTCTAGTATCACTGTACCAATTAGTCAAATTTGCAACGACAAATAAATACACAAAAGTAGGCAGTTTTGGCGTATATTTGTGAAAGAAGTATGAATTTCTTTGCTATTTTTCGGGGTGTTAATAATTAAATGATTCGTAAACGTGTCTGGATCCACAAAACAAGTTTCAGATATACACAAATGAGTTCCGGAAAAGCACTGAAACAACTTGAGATGAATGGTGGCTGTGGTCCTCTTTTCGCCTCGGCTGCTCACCTAATGTTATAAACCTCCTCATTCATAAAAAAAACAACACATTCCTACCAAAAACATCAACGTTAACTCTATTTACATCAATATTCAGAATACATTAAAATTTCAAAATTAAAACTCAGCATAAATTTCAGTTTTAAAAAGAATTTCAAGATTAATTTTATTATCATTTTAATGTGCATCCAAAATTAAAGTCCTTGTAGGATGCCTAGTAATTAATATAACAATATAAGCAGACCGGAGTCTGAGTATAAAGGGAGCATCTACCACCCCTTTACGTTAATTAACCAGGGTCGTCTAATTGAGCTCAAAGACATACCCAAATTTTCATCATATTACCGAACATCAAACTAAATACCCTTTCTACTTCAACAAGCAAATTTCATCTTAAAATTAAACTTTTATGGTTAGTACAATTTCACTAATGTCCATTTAAAGTAAATCAATTATAAAGTCATTCAATACACACAAAATGTCAAACAAAATAGTATAATTTACCTGAAGGTTACTGTCCTCGTAGCTTCAAAGTATCGTTTCTTTAGTTAATCACACCATTCAACAGGATTATATTTACGGCTTCTGATTCTCTACGCTTTTAAAATTTTCTCCATCACCATTTATTTAAAGTTGTTTCTGGGCTTTTCCGGAACTCATCTGTGTTTATCTGACCCTTGTTTCATGGATCCAGACACGTATTTGAACCATTTAATTATTAACACCCCCGAAAAATAGCAAAGAAATTCATGCGTCTGTCACCAATATACGCCAAAACTGCCTACTTTTGTGTATACATTTGTCGTTGTAAATTTTGCTAATTGGTACAGTGAAACTAAATTTTATTACCTTGTATCTAAGTGCACTGAAGTACATTCATGTTAGCACGTAAATAACAAACTATTTTGAATCACAAAATATACAAGCAAACTTTAAATTATTTAATCAAACTAAAATGCACTGTTTAACATCTTCAATCAAGTCGCGTATGTACGAGCTTTTTAACGCATCGAATCGTCAAAAGTTTAAGAGGGCTTGTTTATATTCATCTCGGTATATATAGCAAAAAGCCTGTCTGTCGGTCTGTTCCCCAAAACGGTTAATTCTAAAGAATTCCTCATTCTATGTTCCCAGTCTGTCGCTCGCGCATCGATTTTTACGAATTTTCACTCGTCCCATTTAAACCTCAGAAAATTTCCACACGGCACGCAAGCATGTCCGAGAAAAACTAATTAATTTTGTACAGAAATTGTTGTTCTACCTCTGATATTTGCATCCTATTTTCAACCAATTGTGACCCTCGTGACGTTGCTTAAATCCCGCCTTTTACAATATATGTCTTTGCTTGACGTATTTTCTCTTTCCTTCTCTAACCTGTTCGTATTGGTGCAAATTGATATTCTTTATTATCGATTATTTTAGTCCACATGGAGTGTGAAATAACCCAGCTTTAGCAATTCTCGTAACTATTATGCGACGTTTTCCCAAGATTCTTTGAAACATTAATTATCTGCAAACTTTACGCCGAATGTGACATTTAAACTACGCAGGTGTTCAAATATAATATTAATTCTCAGAGCCTTATTCCGTGGTATTTTAATCTTGGATTTTCACAAGTTTTTATAGGTATTATATGTTACTAACGGTTTAATTAACTCCAATTAAATTGATTTCTATCCTTATATTTTAGCGAATACAACTTAAATATTAATTATTATGTGTACACTTTGTTTAATACCGGTTACTCGAAATAGAGTTAATTAAGATAAATTTTGCACGTAATTTCTCTTTGTTTAGGAATAATTACATTACACGCAGAGCTTTTCAATACTGCTTCTTTTGATATAAAGCGTCTTATAAATAATTTAAATTTCTTATTTTTACTGAAACGACCGAGTTTATTTATGCTTCAAGGTTTTAATAACGCGTATTATTTAATGAAATTCCTTATACACGGTGATTAAAATTATTTGATGTGATTATTTAATTTTCTACCCTGGTCTAAATATGAGTATTTTATATATATTGCCGTGGAACTTTCTTAATTAAGCTCCGGTACAAAAAACACCTTTGAGCGCCACAGATTGGGAGTCATAAATTGCCGTGGTTCAATTTTAATATAAAATTTTTAACTTCTTTGTTCCAATTATTATTCTTCTTATTATATATATATATATATATATATATATATATATATATATATATAGAATTAGAAATTTTTTTGAAAATTTTATATTTTGTGAAATTTTGATATTTGTAAATTAATAAGTTTTTGAATTAATCGAGTTCCTGAGCGAAGTTCACGGCAATTTATGACGCCCAATCTGTGCGCTCAAAGGTTCCACGGCAATATATATATATATATATATATATATATATATATATATATATATATATATATTGCTGTGATATCCCTTTTGAATGCGGGAACTGGGTCCTTTCAACAAAAATTCTAGTCCCACAGATTGGGCGTCATAAACGGCTGTGGTCCTCTTTTCCCTGGCTGCTCACCTAATGTTATAAACCTCCTCATTCATAAAAAAACAACACATTCCTACCAAAAACATCAACGTTAACTCTATTTACATCAATATTCAGAATACATTAAAATTTCAAAATTAAAACTCAGCATAAATTTCAGTTTTAAAAGAATTTCAAGATTAATTTTATTATCATTTTAATGTGCATCCAAAATTAAAGTCCTTGTAGGATGCCTAGTAATTAATATAACAATATAAGCAGACCGAGTCTGAGTATAAAGGAGCATCTACCACCCTTTACGTTAATTAACCAGGTTCGTCTAATTGAGCTCAAAGACATACCCAAATTTTCATCATATTACCGAACATCAAACTAAATACCCTTTCTACTTCAACAAGCAAATTTCATCTTAAAATTAAACTTTTATGGTTAGTACAATTTCACTAATGTCCATTTAAAGTAAATCAATTATAAAGTCATTCAATACACACAAAATGTCAAACAAAATAGTATAATTTACCTGAAGGTTACTGTCCTCGTAGCTTCAAAGTATCGTTTCTTTAGTTAATCACACCATTCAACAGGATTATATTTACGGCTTCTGATTCTCTACGCTTTTAAAATTTTCTCCATCACCATTTATTTAAAGTTGTTTCTGGGCTTTTCCGGAACTCATCTGTGTTTATCTGACCCTTGTTTCATGGATCCAGACACGTATTTGTACCATTTAATTATTAACACCCCGAAAATAGCAAAGAAATTCATGCGTCTGTCACCAATATACGCCAAAACTGCCTACTTTTGTGTATACATTTGTCGTTGTAAATTTTGCTAATTGGTACAGTGAAACTAAATTTTATTACCTTGTATCTAACTGCACTGAAGTACATTCATGTTAGCACGTAAATAACAAACTATTTTGAATCACAAAATATACAAGCAAACTTTAAATTATTTAATCAAACTAAAATGCACTGTTTAACATCTTCAATCAAGTCGCGTATGTACGAGCTTTTTAACGCATCGAATCGTCAAAAGTCTAAGAGGGCTTGTTTATATTCATCTCGGTATATATAGCAAAAAGCCTGTCTGTCGGTCTGTTCCCCAAAACGGGTAATTCTAAAGAATTCCTCATTCTATGTTCCCAGTCTGTCGCTCGCGCATCGATTTTTACGAATTTTCACTCGTCCCATTTAAATCTCAGAAAATTTCCACACGGCACGCAAGCATGTCCGAGAAAAACTAATTAATTTTGTACAGAAATTGTTGTTCTACCTCTGATATTTGCATCCTATTTTCAACCAATTGTGACCCTCGTGACGTTGCTTAAATCCCGCCTTTTACAATATATGTCTTTGCTTGACGTATTTTCTCTTTCCTTCTCTAACCTGTTCGTATTGGTGCAAATTGATATTCTTTATTATCGATTATTTTAGTCCACATGGGTGTAAAATAACCCAGCTTTAGCAATTCTCGTAACTATTATGCGACGTTTTCCCAAGATTCTTTGAAACATTAATTATCTGCAAACTTTACGCCGAATGTGACATTTAAACTACGCAGGTGTTCAAATATAATATTAATTCTCAGAGCCTTATTCCGTGGTATTTTAATCTTGGATTTTCACAAGTTTTTATAGGTATTATATGTTACTAACGGTTTAATTAACTCCAATTAAATTGATTTCTATCCTTTCATTTTAGCGAATACAACTTAAATATTAATTATTATGTGTACACTTTGTTTAATACCGGTTACTCGAAATAGAGTTAATTAAGATAAATTTTGCACGTAATTTCTCTTTGTTTAGGAATAATTACATTACACGCAGAGCTTTTCAATACTGCTTCTTTTGATATAAAGCGTCTTATAAATAATTTAAATTTCTTATTTTTACTGAAACGACCGAGTTTATTTATGCTTCAAGGTTTTAATAACGCGTATTATTTAATGAAATTCCTTATACACGGTGATTAAAATTATTTGATGTGATTATTTAATTTTCTACCCTGGTCTAAATATGAGTATTTTATATATATTGCCGTGGAACTTTCTTAATTAAGCTCCGGTACAAAAAAAAACACCTTTGAGCGCCACAGATTGGGAGTCATAAATTGCCGTGGAACTTCGCTCAGGAACTCGATTAATTCAAAAACTTATTAATTTACAAATATCAAAAATTTCACAAAATATAAAATTTTCAAAAAAAAAATTTCTTACCCGGATTCTTCTGCTTCATCAAATTTCTTCAACAGCTCCCTGGCTAGCTCAGCTGTGCCTCCTCTCGGATACCTAAATTTACTATCATTCTCTGTACCGTTCACACACACCATTCAGTAAAACCACAAAATAATACAACAATCATACAATATTTATTTACCACTATTTACAATAATAATTCAAAATTATGTACATTTCGGTGCTCAAGTTACACCTCAATAAATGCTATGTTTGTAAAGTCCTTGTTTTTGTTTAAAATTGAAATTTCAAATACACTTAATGCAACAGGAGCATATGGGCCCTAACTAATACCTTATTAATTTTTTTATTTCTAATTATTACACTCTGGAGTATGGTGAGCTCATGATAACCCAGTTTATTACTGTATGCTTTCTACTTTGCATACTCTTACTACAAACACAAAAAAAACCATGTACTCTTAACAATAAAATTTAAATTCATGAGGAACGTTAAAAAGCTTTACGTACACCTTCAGATTTATATTCAAATACCATAATAAAAGTTAGTTATACGTATTATTTTCAATACGCAAAATAACGAAAAATACCATCAAAGTTCACTCTCACACATCACAAATAATTTCCACAGTTTGTAAAAAAACAGCAAATTCTAATACGTTACTTGGAAAAACTTGAAGATTGCAATTCCGTTGACGATGTATTATGTTCCTGAACCCTCGGTCTAGTGGTTATGCGCTGCTTGCCGCCTCCAGCTATTTATAGATGAACACCATCTAAGTTGCGCTGCATGCTACCCATTCAAGATCCATCTCAATATCCAAATCCATGTATATTACTTTTGTTGGTTATTGCATAATTAATTTACGTTACGAGCTTGTTAAAGTATTCGTTGTACCTTAGTTAAATATAAATAAACTCGACACAATCCGCGTTTCAAACTATAAGGCCACAACAATCTAACACTGTACTATTGAATTTACAAATTTTAAATACTTATAAGCTCGTTAGTAAATTTTTGTACGTCGTAAGCGATGCAAATTAAAGAAGTCAAAGAGAAACTTAATAACTCCCCTTTCATATTTATACGGTTCTAAATGTAACCTCTCCAGACCCACTTAACGCGAAATACTTAATTGAACTAACTCTTTCTTCAAATTTTGTATAACCGTTTTCAAAACTCCACGAAATTTAGCTCGTCGATACGCTATTTTCCGAAAAACCCGCATTCATCTGTCCCGTGCTCGTCTGTTGTAAAACTGACTATTTCGACCAATGATACCTTTCAGTGACGTCTTAAAACCCCACCTGTATTAACTCTATTCCTCTCTTATGCATATTAGATGTCGCCTTCTAACCTTGCTTGAGTGGTAGAAAATCGATATTACTGCCTGCGTGTTATCTACTCCACGTGGAGTTGACTACGTGCTTTGCGACTGTCGGTTGAACAATATTCTTTGAAACTTGCTTGTTATGCTCCAAAAATAAGGGGAAGATGACCTTTCCAAAACATGCAGGTGTTCAATTAACGAACGTTTAAAATAACATTTCTAGGAGTTTGTTTTCATGGTATTCAACCCAACCGATATATTTGTTTGTTACAACGAAAGCTATTCGCCTTGGATTTATTGATTTTACATGCTCTTATGCGTTCTCTGACGTTTTAACCCCTTAAATTAAAATAAATTAAACTAATTACTAATTTCTGTTGGCTTATACAATTTATTTTCCTTACGAACCTAAGAATTTTTAATCCCTAATTATAAAATTATGTCAATACTTGATACTTTAAATTAAATAAATGAAATAAATTTCGCACGTAAATTATGGTTGTTTCCTCTATACAGGGTGTTTGAAATTGCATTGTTTATACCCAAATTTAACCCTTTAAATCCACTACAATATATATATATATATATATATATATATATATATATATATATTATTGAATCTCCCACTTTTCTTTTACTCACTCACTGACTGTCTGTTCAATCACTCTCAATTCTATATTCTTTTAAAAAATTTTATTTTATTTTACCCCTTTTGTCGCGCCTTTTTTTGTAACGTGCACACCTAATGCACGCCCCGTATTTGCAACGTTTGGTTGGTTCTTTAATTAACTATTTATTTCAATGCCTCGACTATTTAAGCTCTTAAATCTCAGGGTGGTCAACTACTTATAGTGAGTTCTGTTATAAGTAGATGTGCAAAGTCCAACCAAAGTGCACCTCTTTTGTTTTAGTACTAAATTTTATTACTCTACTTTTGTATATGCCAAAATTATACTACGATCAGCGTTGCTTTGTGCCAAATTTAATTACTACCAAAATTATATGACTGTTTTTTGACGTTTTAAGATATCTCAGCACTCACCTGGTTTATACTCCGTTCTTGGCCGCGCTGACTGCTGGCTCAAAATCCTTGTCGCCGTATGCGTCTTTACACTTTTGTCCTATCTGATTGAAGTTTAGTACCGCCTCCAGGTGTTGTTCTGAAATTTAGCTGCTCCCCAATACCTGAAATAATTAACCCTAATTTAGAATTTTGAATACCCAGTGCTGTAACTTCCCCTGTGCTAATTTCTGCTTCGAATCCTCCACTACCAATTGTTGTTCTCCTAAATTTCGCTCTTCGTATTCTCAATTACTCCGTCCGTTTCTTCGTATCTTATCCAAATCTACTCGTCGTCTTACTTCAAAATTGCTCTATGCTCCGCTACCTAATAATCGCTATCCAAAACCAACTTCTTTCCTTATATATTTTCCTCTCGATGTCCTGCTACAAATCTATAAATCGCTATCCAAATCCAATTTCTTTCCTTTATATAATTCCTCACGATGTCCTGCTACAAATCTATAAATCGCTCTCCAAATCCAACTTCTTTCCTTTATATAATTCCTCCCGATGTCCTGCTACCTAATATCGCTATCCAAATCAAACTTCTTTCCTATGTATAACCACTCTCGATGTCCTGCTACCTTTCCCAATATCACTCCAAATCTATATAATTTTCCGTCGCTTCGCCGTTGCACAATCACCACTCTTTATACTTATTACTTGCGTTGCTGTTACTTCTTTACCCTTCTTTACTTAATCAAACTCTTTAAAATCAAATACTTTTATTAACTTCTTTTAAAAATTGTTTACAAATTAGCACAGTTTGAAAAACACGTCTTTTTACAAAATGAATTTCGAAATAATCTCCCTTGTTTACTTTCCAAGGCGACCATTTTAATTTTCTTGCCAACTACACTTTTAAAGTACATAACTAAATTGTCCAATAACATCTTAACATTTCGTTTGTGTCGCACATACCATAGTTCATGTCCTTTTACACTTTCCTGATTCACATACAATTCTATTATTTGTCCTAAATATTTACAGTTCACCAATCATATTTGAAGTTGTTATAACTAATAATTTTGAGCTTACAAATATTGTCCAAAAGTTGATTCTATTTAAAATGAAACCAAAATAAATCACACTTGAACCTGGATGCGTGGTTTATAGTAAACATTCATAGACGCATCCGGTTTTTGGACGGCAAATGTACTTTCAATGGCCTTTAAAATTCAAACTCGGTATAAACCCTTGAGCACTGTACATCTTACTACGTCATTTAGTCATTTCAATATTACCTTTTGGCACTTAATTTCAACTACCATTTTGAATGGTATTTTAGTATACGTAAAATACGGCAAACATACATTTTTAAGTTTATGTGATCAAATATGTGGATTATTTTGCTTGGCATATACTACCTTGTACTAAACAACCCTTAGAACTCTTGGTAGCTCCCTTATACACTACATTGGCCCCACTGAGTTTGAATGAAATTGGAAATTTCGTCGGTTTTACTCTTTCCTGGTGTGCATAATTTCTAATTTTATTTAAAATCAACCCCCCTTTCGTATTTCTACAAAAACTCCCTCTCGTATTTCTACATATTGTAATTATTTAACCCCTATTTTTCTTTCTCATCATGCCTGTCTAACTACGCTATATACTAACCTACACTATAAACTAAATCAAAACAAAAACAAAAACTAAACTTTCCGTCGCATGAACTATATAACAACTATTCTACTAAACCCTCTTCCTGTACAACCTTATATGGGTATAGATTTTCCAAGTGGAAACGCCCACGATATTCCCCTGTCATAGTAGCTAATTCAAATGTATTTCCTTCCGCAAAAATACGCGTGATCTTGTACGGCCCTTCATAAGGAAACAACAACTTCGCGCAAATGTTCCTGTCGCGGTTCGAAACTCTTAACCTTTTTACAATCACCAAATCTCCTATTTCAAAAGTCGTTCTTTTTCTGATCCTGTTACACCTTCGCTCGATATCCCTACGCTGCGTCCTTTCGATCCTACGTCTAACACTACCCAATAACTCTGTGATGTCTTGTACCTCAACTTCTTCCTTCCAAACAAATCCTAATATCCCTTTTGTTGGGTTTAGGTACAATAACTACCGGGTTCACATATGGAGTTTTCGCTGGTTCTATGATTCCTTCTCGTAACATCTTGTTAATCTCGGCTTTAACCCTATTTCTAATAGCAAACGGAATTGGATACACCTTTGTATTAAACCCGTTGTCTTCCGTGTCTTCTAACTTATGCATATATCGCCTCGCAAATCTTGGCTTTTCATTAAATAACCCTATATATTTATTAAATAATTCTCCTAGCTTCGCCTTTATCTCAATACTCACTTCTCCAATCTGTTCATCATTAATTAATCTCGCACACATATTACATAATCGTACTTTAACCTGTCTATAATCACTTGTCCTATCCATTCCTAATCCCGACTTATCTATATTATTTCCATTCCTATATTCCTCACTAACCGTAGACACCATCCATAACTTATCTTTATCAAATATTCGAATCGACCTATCCTTACCATCTATATTCAATCCAAAATCCTCTATAAAATCCATTCCTAATATGAAATCTAGCTGCAACCCCTTTGTAATTAAAAACTCGGCCTCTCCTGCCTTTTTATCCCTTACAAATATTGGTACACGGATGACCCTATAAATCGTAGTTAACTTTTTATTCATTGCCGACCATAAATTAACTCCATCAATCGCTTCTATTCTTCCTTTTAAAAAATCAGCATGTTTTATCACCACCTTCTCGTCAACCAGCGACAACTGTGAACCACTATCAACTAAAGCAACATATAAACAATCCCTTAAACTAATATTAATAAACAAAAGGTTCTTTTTATTCAAATTATAATTATTTAACAATAAGTCTTTTAAACTATAACCTACATCGATCTTTAATCCTAAACATTCATTCTTCCAAAAATTGGCGTTTTTTTTTTCTCCTGAGGGTGCCTCGTGTATCTGCACCACTTCAATTTTATCCGTGTCCTGAGTCCTTGCGCTAGTTGTCATGTGGTGGACGTTAGCGTCCCTGTCCGTCCGGCTATATCCGTGCTGTGTTCCGCCTCCCGTCGTCCGGCCGTCATCCGCGTTGTCGTCGTGCTGGTACCGATTTTGTCCTTGTAAGTCGTTCCCCCGGTGTTCCCTATTGTAGTATGGTCTTCTGTTTCCGTCGTGTCCCCAGTGATTTCGGTGTCCGTGGTTAAAATAGTCCTGTCGGTAGTTCGGTCGATGTTCGTGATTGAAATTGTCCTGTCTGTGGTTGGGTCGCTGTTCGTGATTGAAATTGTCCTGTCTGTGGTTGTGTCGCTGTTCGTGGTACGCATGTCGTCTGTTTTCTTCCCTATAACCCCGGTTTTGATCCCAATAACTCGTCCGCGTTTTTGCTTCCAGTGCCGTTGCTAAATCGAAGTTTCTCATGACGCCTAAAAATTCCCGTAGTGTTTTTACATTATGTACCACGACCATCTACGTCACTTCCGGTTCCATGTGGCCCGCAAGTAGTAAAACTATGTCGTCCTCGCCCAATTTAGGTGTCAAGTGCTGTGCCTGGTTGAATTTGTCGATTGCGTATTCCTCGCGTGTCCCGTGTGTCCTACTGTAGTGTCCCGTAATTAAATTTGTCCGTATGTCCGTCTGGTGCGTGTTGCTCCAGAACTGTTCCACAAATAATCGTCGAAATTCCGCGTATGTGTCGTACTGTCGTCGTATGATGTTGTGCCACTTTTCCGCGTTCCCTGTCAACGTCGCCCATACTATCTGTAATTTAGTCCTTTCGTTTTCCGTTTCGACGATTTCGTCCAGTCTGTCTAAAAATCCCATTGGCTGTTCCGTCCTGCGTCCTTCAAATTTAGGTAACGCGTCCCGGTTGAATTTAATGTGCTGTCCGTAGTCCAGTCCAATGCGCCTTCGTTCTAGGTCGTCCAATTTTTCCTGTATCTGTCTTACGTCATGTCCTACCCGGTTTTCTAATATCGTGACTTTGTCGTCAAGTTTTTCGTCTAGTTGTGTCTTAGTGTTCATATTTTCGTTCTGTATCGTTTCTAACGTTTGTCCTAAATTTCTGTAGTTTGTCAAATGTCTTTTGTCGCATGTTTGTATTTCTGAATTTAATGTCGTAAAACCACTGACCATCGTCTCCTCTACTGTCTCTACGCGTGTCTTAATTTCCGTCCGTAGGTCAGTTTTTGTCGCGTTCAAGTCTCCCTGAATCTGTACCCGTGTATTTTCTAATTTGTCATCTATTCTGTCCATCTTTTCGTGTACCTCAGTCCTTATGTCGTCCTTTACGTTTTGCATTTGCGTGAGTAGATAGTCCTGGGTATAATTCAGTTTGGCCGTCAGTTCCGCGTGTGCCGTCCTAAACTCGTTCCTCAGTTCGGTGTGTGAATCGGTAATTTTGTTAGTTAACTCAGTGTGTGAATCTGTAATTTGGTTCGTTAAAGTCGTTATTTTATTAGTCAAATGCGTATTCGCCTTTTTTTGTTCCGTCTGTGAAGTTTCAAAACCGTCCGCGACTCTTTTTGTTCCTTACGCGATTCTTCCATTTGGTTGGTTAAACTCATCAGGAGTCGTATGATGTCCTGGGTTCCGGCGGTTTCTGCTACCCTTACCTCCGGTGCCGTCGCCTGGTCCGTGTCCATGTCTAACACCTCCGGCTCTGTCTGCCTTGCCTCCGTCCCCTGGATGTCTCCTCCTGCGTCTAGCTCTATGTCTTGCGTCCTAATTTCATCGTTTTGTGTCGTGATTTCTGCTTCAATTCCGTATATCCGTCCAGATCTCGTAATCCGTTTCATTTCTGGGTCCGTCATCTCTGCAGCCTATTTTTGAACTCCTTTGCCTGAAAATATCTAAACTACGGGCCCCACCTAATCTCAGGATCCCGTATCCTACTATTATTTCTGTTTAATTTCACTCGATTTAGCCTTTTTTCAGCCCCACGTTGGGTTTGCCACCTTTTTTATTATTGAATCTCCCACTTTTCTTTTACTCACTCACTGACTGTCTGTTCAATCACTATCAATTCTATATTCTTTTAAAAAAATTTTATTTTATTTTACCCCTTTTGTCGCGCCTTTTTTTGTAACGTGCACACCTAATGCACGCCCCGTATTTGCAACGTTTGGCTGGTTCTTTAATTAACTATTTATTTCAAGGCCTCGACTATTTAAGCTCTTAAATCTCAGGGTGGTCAACTACTTATAGTGAGTTCTGTTATAAGTAGATGTGCAAAGTCCAACCAAAGTGCACCTCTTTTGTTTTAGTACTAAATTTTATTACTCTACTTTTGTATATGCCAAAATTATACTACGATCAGCGTTGCTTTGTGCCAAATTTAATTACTACCAAAATTATATGACTGTTTTTTGACGTTTTAAGATATCTCAGCACTCACCTGGTTTATACTCCGTTCTTGGCCGTGCTGACTGCTGGCTCAAAATCCTTGTCGCCGTATGCGTCTTTACACTTTTGTCCTATCTGATTGAAGTTTAGTACCGCCTCCAGGTGTTGTTCTGAAATTTAGCTGCTCCCCAATACCTGAAATAATTAACCCTAATTTAGAATTTTGAATACCCAGTGCTGTAACTTCCCCTGTGCTAATTTCTGCTTCGAATCCTCCACTACCAATTGTTGTTCTCCTAAATTTCGCTCTTCGTATTCTCAATTACTCCGTCCGTTTCTTCGTATCTTATCCAAATCTACTCGTCGTCTTACTTCAAAATTGCTCTATGCTCCGCTACCTAATAATCGCTATCCAAAACCAACTTCTTTCCTTATATATTTTCCTCTCGATGTCCTGCTACAAATCTATAAATCGCTATCCAAATCCAACTTCTTTTCTTTATATAATTCCTCCCGATGTCCTGCTACAAATCTATAAATCGCTCTCCAAATCCAACTTCTTTCCTTTATATAATTCCTCCCGATGTCCTGCTACCTAATATCGCTATCCAAATCAAACTTCTTTCCTATGTATAACCACTCTCGATGTCCTGCTACCTTTCCCAATATCACTCCAAATCTATATAATTTTCCGTCGCTTCGCCGTTGCACAATCACCACTCTTTATACTTATTACTTGCGTTGCTGTTACTTCTTTACCCATCTTTACTTAATCAAACTCTTTAAAATCAAATACTTTTATTAACTTTTTAAAATTGTTTACAAATTAGCACAGTTTGAAAACACGTCTTTTACAAAATGAATTTCGAAATAATCTCCTTGTTTACTTTCCAAGGCGACCATTTTAATTTTCTTGCCAACTACACTTTTAAAGTACATAACTAAATTGTCCAATAACATCTTAACATTTCGTTTGTGTCGCATATACCATAGTTCATGTCCTTTTACACTTTCCTGATTCACATACAATTCTATTATTTGTCCTAAATATTTACAGTTCACCAATCATATTTGAAGTTGTTATAACTAATAATTTTGAGCTTACAAATATTGTCCAAAAGTTGATTCTATTTAAATGAAACCAAAATAAATCACACTTGAACCTGGATGCGTGGTTGATAGTAAACATTCATAGACGCATCCGGTTTTTGGACGGCAAATGTACTTTCAATGGCCTTTAAAATTCAAACTCGGTATAAACCCTTGAGCACTGTACATCTTACTACGTCATTTAGTCATTTCAATATTACCTTTTGGCACTTAATTTCAACTACCATTTTGAATGGTATTTTAGTGTACGTAAAATACGGCAAACATACATTTTTAAGTTTATGTGATCAAATATGTGGATTATTTTGCTTGGCATATACTACCTTGTACTAAACAACCCTTAGAACTCTTGGTAGCTCCCTTATACACTACAATATATATATATATATATATATATATATATATATTGCTGTGATTCTCTTGTCCGTTGAATCTCTTCTGATAATCGCCTCTTGACTCTTTCCTTCCGCCTCGGCTGCTCACCTAGTTAAAACTTTCATCCTCATTCATAAAAAACACAAACACATTCCTACGACAAACATCAACGTTAACTCTATTTACATTAATATTCACAATATATTAAAATTTCAAAATTAAATTTCAGCATCATAAAATTTCAAGTTCAAATTTGTCATCATTTTAATTTGCATCCAGAATTAGAGTCCTTGTGGGATGCATACTAATTAAGTTAACAATATTTGCAGACCTGAGTCTGAATAAAAGGGAGCATCTCCCACCCCTTTACGTTAATTTAACAGGTTAGTCTAATTGAGCTCAAAGACAGACCCAAATTTTCATCATAATCCAAAACATAAACTTGATAAATACTCCTTTCTACTTATACAAGAAAATTTTACCTTAAAATTCAAAATTTGTTGTTTATACAAATTTACTACTGTCCATCTTTATCAAACAAATTATAAAGATATTCAACACACGCCAAAACATCTAAGATCGAACAACAATGCATAAGTTACCTGAAGGTTAATGCACTCGTGGCTCCATTGTACATCGTCCTTGCTAATCCCACCATTCCAGCTGGGTTATGTTTACATCCTCGGATTTCTGGCCGCCTTTAAAATTGTCTACACCACCATTCGTCTAAAAGGTTTCAGGGCTTCTCAGGACCTCATCTATGTATATCTAAATCTTGTTTTGTGGATCCAATCACGTTTACGAATAACACTTGATAACTAACACTCCCGAAAAATAGCAATGAAATTCATAATACTTTCACGCTATACCAAAACTGCATACTTCTATTTATTTATTTATCGTTACTAATTTGGATAATTGGTACAGTAATACCCGCAAATATAACTAGACTTTATTACCTTTATCTATCTTCTCTAAGTGCACTAATGCATAATAACTTTTATCGTAGCTCGTAATCACCATCTATTCTGCTTGAAGTATCGAATAAAATCAAAAATAAAGAGAGCTCAACTCCTATCAGCATGGGTTTGTATAATCGCTCGCTTGCGAGTCGAATTTGTCCCGCGACGGACGCTTTTCAGAAATTCGCATTCTATTTTTCCTTCCGATGGCTCGACACAATGATTCTTCTGAAATTTGCACTCGTCCGAGTTGAAATTTAAGAAATTTTCACACGCCTCGCAACACATCCGCGAACAACCAATTAATTTTACATATAAATTGTTATGCTTCCACCTCTCATGTTTGCATCTTATTTCAACCTTAATCGCCAATCTAGTCTGTTCGTTCTATCTACAACCTGTGCTCTTGTTTTACATATTTCCCCTCATTTAACTACCAATGCATTCCCTCTCGCTTGTCTCTATACTACAAACTTGCTTTCTTCCTTGCACTCATATAGCTTGGAGCTTATCGACTATCATATACATCGTGTTCTTAGTTCTAATACGCTGAAGGCTTTTACGTGACTTCCCCACGTCTTTATAATTTCTCGATAGCTTTAGTACTTGGAAAGATTAAATTATATACAAGTTGAACATTTTAGCTCGGCTTCTTTTTATAGAAAGCGTCCAGTGAATAATTTAAACCCCTTATTTTTAATGAAACGAATAAATTTTTATGCTCCATGGTTTTAATAATTCGTATTATCTAATGAAATTCTACATTACTTCCTTCTACACGTTGATTATGATTATATACAAACCCTACCTTCTAATTGAATGATTTAAATCTACACAGTAGGCCTTTAATTAAGCGTTCTATTTTCCACTGCTCTGATATACACGGTGTTTAACATTACCTAAACAATATAAACCCTATGTTTAGAAGTAAATGACGAATTTATCCAATATACCTTTAAATGAAGTGTATTATTACCCAAAGCGTCCTTATACACGGTGATTAAAATTATTTGATGTCGTTAATTAATTTTCTACCCTGGTCTAAATTTGAGTAATATATATATATATATATATATATATATATATATATATATATATATATATATACAAGGTTATCATAAAGTAAGGGATATACTTTAAATCATTACAACTTTTTAATAAATTACGTTAGTAACATAAAATAAACGAAATCTAGTTGCTTAATGAATGGGATTTTACCGTATCTATGAGAAACAAAAGCGTTGTCATAACAATTGTTGACACTAGTGTCAAAACGAAATTATTCAATTTGAAGTTTTATTTTGAAATTAAAACTCAAGTAAACGTTGAGTTCAAACGACTCAACTGTAATAACATGGATTTACAAACAAGAATTGGTTTAGTTCAGTGCTATTAGAATCCGGTAGAAATTACACCGCTGGATTACGAAGATTTCGCACGAGAATGGGTTTGAGAGCGGGACCCTGTCAAATGAAAGCGCACGCAATTTGATACAAAATTTGAAAGAACAGGGTCTGTAACTGACTTACCAAGATCAGGAAGACCAATAATTAGTGATGTCCAAGTTGCAGAGGTTCTTCATGAAAATCAAGACATAGCCAGAAGCAATTCACTCGCAATCAGCAGTGCAAATGCGATATCCAAGCGATTGCAAATGCCGTATACCACGGTTTGGAAAATTTTACGCAAAATTCTAAACATGTATCCATATAAACTGAAAATGCTGTTGGAATTAAAGGACGCAGATTTGGCTACTAGGTACGATTTTTCTTTGCGAGTAATGGCTCAGATGGAAATTGAACCCGAATGGTTATCCCGCATTTTATGGACAGATGAGGCACATTTTACTCTGAATGGTGGAGTCAATACTCAAAACTGTAGAATCTGGTCTGCAGAAAATCCGCAACAAATCGTTCAAAAAGGTCTTCATGACAAGAAAGTCACCGTTTGGTGCGGTTTTACAGCTGATTTTATTATTGGTCCGTATTTCTACGAGGAAATACAGAATGGACAAGCCGTATCTGTAACTGTAAATGGTGAACGATACTTGCAAATGTTACAAAATTATGTTATTCCACAGCTGCAAAACGAGCACTACGGAATTGAAAACATCATTTTATGCAGGATGGAGCACCCCCGCACATTTTTCGACCAGTCAAAGAATTGTTAACCAACGTTTTTCAAGATCGCGTGTTCAGCAGACATTTCGTAAATTCATGGCCACCAAGATCACCTGATCTAAACCCAGCGGATTACTGGCTGTGGGGTTATTTAAAAGTTTAGTGTTTAGAAGACGACCAACTACGCTACAAGAATTAAAAGACAGTATTACGGAGCAAATTGGTACAATTCAACCAGAAATGTTACGAAATGCTGTGTACAATTTGGAGGTAAGGATGGTGATCTTACAACAACAAAATGGAGGTCATATTGAGCAATTGCCGTAACCTGTTTTGGGCATACTAAATCCCATTTCATAAGCAATTAGATTTCATTTATTTCTTGTTATTAACTTAATTTGTTAAAAAGTTATCATAATTTAAAATATATCCCTTACTTTATGATAACCTGATATAACAGAAAAGTCGGTTTAATGATCTTAATTAAACAAAGAAAGATTATTGTCTAAATTAGCCACCATGGGCATCCGTCGACAGGATTCGCCGTAATTGTCGAGTGCATTTAATTTAACCATGAACTTTATGAATACTATACTATATCAATTAGTATTCATATCACTGACATATGTTTATAATAAGTCACATGATCGGTAAACGCCATTTTACAGGCAGTTAGCTGGATCTCTCCGTGTCGATGTTTTAAAACTTGATGTCAGTGAAACGAACGAAGACAACGAAATTTGAGCTGTTGCTGAACTTCCACATAAATAGTTAAATTATTATATATATATATATATATATATATATATTATATATATAGCAATGTGGTAAACATTTAAGGTAGTTGTGGCCTCCATTAATACATCAAAAACTTTTAATCGAAATGAGTTTTTAACATTAGCCACATCAAATAGTATTCTATATTTATTGATTAAAACTTGTGTTACATATGCAAAGCAGGACTTAAATTTCTTTGTTGAGTAAGGGACTGTTAAAATCTAAAAAATGTAAAGCATATATTCTGTTACTTGTATTCAAAAATTTATAATATACTACATTACAGTACCCCAAATGATCACAAGTACACAGAAAAGTCAGTTAAATGTTTATCTTAACAGTGATCGTATTCAACTGACTCGCAAAGTTCATGATAACATACGAGACTCATCCGTGTCGACGTTGTAATTGGCATGTCAGGTGCAAACTGAACTGACAGACACATTGGAGCTAGGATCTGTACTTCCATAAGGTGTCTGTGTTACAATTTCAACTTTGACACTCCTGTCTATACCAATTAGGCGAACGGTCGACAGGATGCCCTCGTGGCTGAATGCTGAGTCACTTGCAATAATTTATATATATATATATATATATATATATATATATATATATATATATATATATATAGCTAATGTGGTAAACATTTAAGGTAGTTGTGGCCCCTCCATTAATACATCAAAAACTTTTAATCGAAATGAGTTTTTAACATTAGCCACATCAAATAGTATTCTATATTTATTGATTAAAACTTGTGTTACATATGCAAAGCAGGACTTAAATTTCTTTGTTGAGTAACGCGGACTGTTAAAATCTAAAAAAAATGTAAAGCATATATTCTGTCGTACTTGTATTCAAAAATTTATAATATACTACATTACAGTACCCCAAATGACACAATACACAGCTGTTACATAGGCTCTACTTAATGTTTGAGCTTAACAGATGTTTGTATCTGTAAAGGGTACGCATTTTACTGTAACACAAGCTAATTCTTTCATTAATGTGATTTTCAAAACTAAGATACCTATCAACTGAAAGGCCTACATACTTAACATAATTAGTAAATGTAACTGTTTATCATTTATTTCAATGGTTAGAGACCTTTCGGTTTCCAATTTTACATGGTTTATTCATGAACTAACATGTAGTGCAAGCACCTTCTTAGCATGAACGATAAGACCATTGTCATGCACCTAATTATTCACCTTAGCAAAATTTTTATTTCTTTTATGTCTTCAATATCTTTGTAGAACTCTTCTACCTCTTCTTGATTGTAGCTAGAGGTGGGTATGTATACTTGTATTATTACTGTATTTACCAGTTTAGATTCTAATCTAACCATGAGTACTTTTTTGTTTTTTTATTGTAAGTAGTTATCTACACAGTGTTCTATCTTTTTCTGCATCACTATCCCATTACCCAAATTTCCTTCCTCTGATCCTGCATGAATTACCCTAAAGTTTCCGCTCCAAAAATTCCCCAGCAGATCACATCCTCTGATATAGTCTCGTTCTGGAGATCCAAATGAGGGACTATTGTAATGCCGAAATCTTTTACCCCAGAGAATGTCATCATTTTGAAAACGTTTTTGGTACGTTGTGCACTTGGGTGATAATGTGGTAGTTTTCCCATTGCCATCCGCATTGCAGTAGTGTGTCTTAGAATATCATACCGACCCCTACGATCTCTGTTACTCTAAGAACCGAAAGAGCTGGTGCCTGTTTTGAGGACCTGTCTTAGTCTTGTTCTTCTCCAAAGACCCCACTAATTTGGTTAAATCTAATAGTTCAGCTCTTTGGTTTACTAAAACACGCAAGTCATTTTGCCTATTCGAGTAATCTAGAACTTCTTTAAAATGCAGATCTGTTTAGAACGGCTGAAAAATACATTTTTCAAAATTTTATGTGAAGTTTCAACAACCCATGGAAATTCAGGATTTTTGGTAAGTATTTGGTTTATTACTTTTGAATATTATTTTTACTTTTGCTGTTTGCGTATTTTGTTTATCCTTGCTTTTCAGTTGTAACCTTTCCTTAAATTATTTTACCTTTGGAGCCTTCACACTACAAGTTTTACACTCCTTCCCCAAACCAAAGTATAGCACTCAAACACTTTCTTGTCTATTTCTACTTTTCAAATTATGCCTGCTTGTGCCTCCGAGGGACTCCAGCTATGCCAGATCCTCCTAGAGTCCCCCCCAATATGAAAAGTTGTAAAAAATGAACTTCAAAAAATGTATTACAACAACTCTATACAAATGTCTTTTATATTATGAAGTTGATATTTTATCAGCGTGTTTAATTAATGTTGAACTTCATTGAAAATTATTTAAGACTAGAGAGAGACTAATTCGATGCAAACCAAATTAACAACTGGTAAAACAATGCTTAAGTAAATATAGCGATACTTTAATAATACAAAATGAATAAATGATACAAAAATCCAAATGATGTTCGCTTTACAAGACTATGCATGAGACTGTTATGCACGCTAGCAAGCAACATTATGGCCACCATTTAGTGCCATCTACCAGAGCTTGCACTCGGCCATCCTGTTGAATCATCACCCTTGATGATACACTAACCTAATGATAACAACAAAACTAATTACTTATAACTGCAAAAAAACATTTCAGAATCGCTAGTATATCCTAACATGGATTACTACAACACAACCTAATTAATATTAAAACGTTTCATAATTTATTTATTTATGGAAATGAACAGGGCGGTATCCCTAATTACATATTTCCACTAAAACTGAAGCTAGAATTACACCTAAAACTAAAGTTTAATTTAATAAATGTAAATAATAATTAAAATAAAAATAAAGTAAAATGAAAATAATAAAATGCGCAAGTTTCTTTGTGTTATTCTTTTTATCGTCAATATTTCCACCAGCACTTGCACTTTCAGCATGTTCATCACTAATTACTATTTCTTTTCATCGCTAACAACTTCGGCACACTTCACAATCACTGTCTTCTGTTTCAGGTAAGTCTTCACTCTCTTCATTAGTTACATCATCTTCAGAGTTTTTATAAATTTTCAACTGACTTACATGTGCAGTTGTTGTATAACGCCGTCTTTGCACTCCTTCTGCACTTGCGATGCGATACATATTTGCAGGTAATACTTCGGAAATTATATAGGGCCCTCGGTAACGCTTCTGAGTTTTTATATTTTTGCCTGTGTGAATGGGAACTTTACACATAAACACAATATCACTAACGTTAAATGCAATATCCCTCCACCGCCGTAATTCATGACGTTTTTTATTAATTGATTGCTGCTTGAGTATTCTTTCACGAATTTCATTCTGAATATCTTGTGGAAATGTCCAGTCCAGATTGTTATCCACACAAACTCTTTTTGACAACTTACTGTTGCAAAAACGTAGCATAAACCCAAATAACACTTCAAACGGTACTTTACCGGTTGATTTGTTAACGGCAATATGTAGATTTTGCTCAACGTCTACAATTTTTTTCATCCCAGCATGTTTCGTCTTGCACACTCGTTATAAGTATCGGAATTATAGTTCGGTTAATGTTCTCTACATGTCCATTCACATGTGGCCACTGCAAAGAATTTAATGTATTTTTAATCCCTTGTTTGTTCATAAACTCCTTGTATAAACCGGAAGTAAAATACTTTCCACGATCTGGAATACCATACTGCACCATAAAACTTTCTAAGCACAACACCACAGTTTTGGCATCTGTACTCTTCGTAGGATATAATTTCACAAATTTTGTTAACGCATTAATAATAAAAAGAATGTATGCATGTCCTACACTGTTCTAATAAAGGTTCCTAAATTATCAACGTGAATTCTGGTAAAGGGTCACTTTGGCACAGGTAACTGATTCAAAAGTCCAGGTTGTTTACCTTTGCACATAGCTTTTTAATGTGCAAACCAATATCGTTCTCGAATTTTTGCAACCATACGATCTACTACAAAATGATCCATCATGTTGCGATATTTTACTACTATCTATTTTCATATACTGTTTGGAATAACATATAATAATGTAACATTACCATGTTGAACAATTGTGTGAAAGTTTCCGATTATGTAGAACATAATTATTTACATTTTTTACCTCCTCGCAAGTACGTTGATTCAGATCTTTTTAAAACGCTTTAATTATTTTGCATCACTTTTCGTCGCTGTGCTGGATTGTTAGCACACAATCCTCTTCACTCAGTAACTGTAGCACATCAAATCTTTCCGGAGTATTACTTACTGATATATCTAATTCAGACGAATCTATAGCAGCTTATAATAATGCATCCGCATGACTCATTTTTATACCAGGACGATATCTAATAGACATATTATAGTCGGCTAATAGCCCAGACTGTGATGAATATTAACAATTTATTCTATTTGTATATTCTATTTACGTCATAATTACAACTATGCATATTTATAATTACATAGAATGAAAAGTAAAATCATTTAAGTTTTAATACCGAACAAACTACATTATGTATTATCCAATGTCGGCATCTATCTACAAAAGTACGCCCTACCTAGCAGTTACATCACAAAATTAAACATTAAATAAATGTAAACCAAAATGGAATGTCATTTATTTACAGTCGCTCCCTTTTGCGTGATCACCTTGACCAAATTCAATACATTTACTTAAAAATAATCGTAACCTAGGGAGATATAATGCTTTTGTTAATATATCGCCCCCCCCCCCCCCGTTTAATTTAGTGCTAATATAATTTAATTCAAACCATTTTTCGAAATAAAGTTGTCTGATGAAATGGTATTGCACATCCATATGTTTTGAGCGAATGTTAATAGCGCAGTTTTTTTTAAAAAATATTGCGCTCTGATTATCTGCATACAAAATTTGTAACCCAGGAATCCCTTCTAAACCTAACCATTGCTTCAGTATTCTCATGAACCATTGTTACTCAGCTGCTGCATTACTCATCGCTATGCACTTGGCCTCCATGGATGATTTGCCGACACATTTCTGAACTGAACACCTTCAACCGATTGGAAGATGTTCTAAGAATAATGAATAGTTTTTTACAATAAACTGGGATTCACTTATAATGTATAAAATTCAGAATTTGTGAAATTTTGTATAAATGAAACCAAGAAATAAATTCATCCAAGTGAATAGAAATTTTTAAAATGAAAATTCATTTTAAAATTTAACTAAATATGGAATGAAGGAAAAAGTAATTGGGGTCATAATGGGTCTTCATGGATTCTGTTGGCATTTGCATGAAGGAGGACAGCAAACATGCTATGGAAAACAAAGAAAAACCTAGGACTAGCATATTTAGAAAATAAAGATGAGGTTATTAAAACAAAACAATTGTCTAAAATGGATATTATGGCATTTTAAAAATTTGGCAACATTTAAATCAAAAAGTGGAGAATACTAGACAGGGAATAAATGAAAAAATAGAATTCAATCAGCAGAAATTAGCGGAAACAAGGAAGAATCTGAGATATCCCACGAAGAATTAAAACAGTAGTTCGATAGTAGAACTGATGATATCAAATCAAAAATTGATTAATCTAACTAAGAATTGAAGCTACAATCTAAAGAGATAGTAGAAATTAGAGAAGAATTTAATATGGAAGTAACTCAAACAAAGTTTAATCTGAAAAAACTTGGATAAAATACAAAAAGAATAGAAACAAAATACTTTAGAATTAAAAGGGTTCGTGAGACTAAGATTAAGCAAGAAGTAGAAGAAATTCAATACTTCTCAATTAATAAGGAATGCTAAGATTTCATTGAATTTGTTAGAACATTTTCGTCGGCAACCATAGTATCTCTCAAATCCAATTAAAAATGTTAAACTGTCAAACACATGCGTTATTATGTTTTAATTTATTATCCTATAAATATAGGGACTTTTCAAGTTTTAAATTCTCAATTACTTTTTATTCTTTGATAAGCTAAGATTGAAGGAAAAATATAATAAGAAAATTGTGCATCATCTACCTCTCCGTTGCAATTAAGAAATCATTCCTGAAAGACCTGTAAATCCATAACAACTTTAGCGTTTGCAAAGGTGATATTTACTGTAGGTATGATAATAATTAAATTTAATTAACAACTTGAATTACCGTACTGACAGTAAAATATTATTGACACATTTATTGGCACCTGCAAATATATACACGTGTGAACATAGCGTTAAAGTCATTATGGAACTTGTCCGCTTTACTCGACTCGCTCTTTGAGTTTACGACTTTTGGATAGTCAATAAAAGGTATCCTTATGCAAAATACTTTTTCAAGGTTTGTTCAGAACTTAAAAGATTATATTTCAAATTTAAAATATGAAAGAATTAAAACATTGTAAGCAAGATTTACTCAATGTATCTCTTTAAAAAGACTTAATTATTATTAGTCAGCTTTGATAAATTGTATGATATGAAATACTATATGCTGAGCAGTTTCAACGTCAGAAAACTGTATGGAATATGTTGAATTATAATTGTTCAGTAGGGGTTTGAATAGTTTTTGTTTCCACATTTTCTTATCTATCAAGTTTCAACAATGTACGTTAACCCTTATAACAAAAAATACTAATAAATTTATTTTCAGTAAATGAAGTCAAAAGCAAACCATATTCAGTTGATACTGTTAAAAAACAAGAAACACTACAAGTTACATGCAACTGCTCCGAATGTAGATGCAAATTGGAAACTAGAGGTGCTCCTGTAAGAGATATAAAACTAAAATCTATCGAGGTTATAAAAAAATCAGTTCCACCAAAATCAGAACTATTTCAATTAAAAAGTCCAATAATCGAGTATAAAAGTGTAAAAGAAGTATATAGTAAATTCAAAGGTGTGTATATATAATAGCAATTAACATTCTAAAGCTTATGCTTTTTCAGATACACTTACTAAAAACGCAGGTCCTGGTGCATGTACTATATGTAATGATTATTGTGATAATGTTGAGCATCATGAAGAAATGGCGAAGGAATTTATAACCAAATTAAACTGTAGCTTTGAAAATTTAAATAAAGACAAAGCATGCGAAACAAATATAATCCAAAAAGCACAACCCACTTCACCTTGTATTTACTGTGGGAAAATTGATTGCAATTGTGGTAAAATCTCCACAAAGACAGATAGATACTTAAAGCTAACTCAAAGCAATACTCCATACAATGAACAAGAAATGATTAAAAGTACTGAACCAAATCTGTTACCAGTTCCAGAGAAAAATCTGTTTAACTATTTCAGCTATGTGAATTGCAAATCCCAAAACAGTAAACCACAACTAGTAAACATGGCGACTAAACATCAAAATCGTACAAAAATTGCACTCAAAAGAAGCAAACAAACAAAAGGTAATGATGATGCTGAAAAAACACCACCAAAAATTACAAATTCTCTATGTTTCTTACCTTCTCTGACATCATCTGAAATTGCTTCTAACGGATCAAAATCCACCGAAGGAACAGAATTATCTCTGAACTGTTACTATCAAAAAGAAGTCTTAGAACCTATCATTTCACCTCCAACATATGGTAAAAAATTATAACGTGTGTATTAAACAACAATACATGAATTTAAATTAATTATAAGCGGCTTGCGAATTTTTTTAATAAATATGTTAAAATTAAATTGCTATTGTTAATTATTTAGTTTTTAAAACCTTATGTAGCTTAAGGCAAAAAGGTTGCCTTTAATTTGTATGGTTGTGGTAACTAAATTACATTGAATTAATAAATATATTAATACCAAAAATTTTATGTAATAAGAAAGGAATCAAATTTTGTACATAAATAATAAAAAAGTCGGGTTCCAAATTAAGATAGAAAACGCTTACGTAGAAAAAGAGTTCCCGAGGGTCAGTATTATAGGTGTAGATTAATTTATAGATTTGTAGTTAAACTCAAAATTAATGTTAATAGGCACAGTTTAGCTAAATTCAATAGTTTAAAATGCTAATTGGTAGTTAAATGGCGTTTTATTTTCAGATTTTGTTTTAAGATTTAACTAAAAGTAATTTTTAGTACTTGTCTACTTGTTCTCTTGAGAATTTATTACGAAATACTAAATATTTTCATGGAGGATGATGATCAAGAAATTATTAATTGTTCGAAACCCCATAGAATTCAGACGTTTTTAGAAAATTGGAATGATGAGAAATTTTGTGTAAGTTTAGAACAGTGCAGCAACAATACAGGTTATAAACAAAAATGTGTTGAACATTTTTTTTTGATAAAGAAAATAATTTACTTTTAATCTATAAAATAAAGAAGTTAGGCCATGCAATTGAAAGCAGAAAGCTAATGCAGACAATTGTAAATTAAAATCAGAAGCATGGGCTGAAGTGTGTAATACGTACAACCAAAACAGTGGAGAATGATAAAACGATGCAAGTTGTGTGGGGAACATGAAAAAATTTAAAAAAAGTTCTTGCACCAAGCGGCCACTTATAAACCTAGAACTCGATGAAAAAGAATGTGAATAAATTTATTGTAGACATTTTAGGTTTTCCGATGACTGGCAACATTTTCAAATTTTATGATGATGTTGCAATAACATCACCTAGGGTCACAATTTGAACTGCAGGTTGGCTTGGTATAACATGATCATTCACTATACAACTTTTTTATATTTTTCCGATTACTTAAATAAATATACTGCAATTTATATTAATTAACCACCATTAGCAACAGAGGTTTTGAGTCTAGTTGGAATTGCACCACATCACTAAAAGATGTTATACAATTGCTATATATTTTTAGATACCTCAAGGATGATCACACCATATATTGAAGATCCGTAAGTAATTATGAACCTAAAAGATACCTGCTACTAGCAACAACACAAAATTAGAACGGTGTTACGTACAGTGCCTGCACGTTAATATTTTTGTTCTTGCTTAATTAAATCTTACATTCCTTATTTCTTTTTATGGCTTGAGGATTTATGAACAATTCCGATGCATTAAAATTTTCGCTTTGTTTATCTTATGCGGCATTATTGAAATGATACACTTTATAGAATTTTATGCAATTCCCCTTACGTGTTCATTGCTACGACTGGTTCTCCTGAGAAGGCATTGACTAGATTTTTTCGAGTGTTAACAGGAGTTCCGTTTGTCAGAACAAAAATTATAAGTTAATTGTACTAGTTATCGCAGAACAGTGAGTTTGTTCGTGGAAAATTAGAAATATCCTATCTCCTTTAATAAGAAAGAGTATAATTTGTGTAATGTTTAGAAAACAATGAAGTAAAATTGTAAAAATCATGGGAATATTAGATCCGTTTTTCCTGCTACACCCTTGACAGATGTCATTGGTATTATAAATTTAGATAGCTCCTTATTTTGTTTACAATTCAGAATTTGTATACTTTTGACTAGGTAATTCTAATACCTAGAAGTGAACGCTCGACACCTTTTGTTTGAAGATAAATAAATCCGCGTGTTGATATTTTCCTATTCAGACAGTGAATTAGATATATTATAATTAACAGTATGACATACCATGTGTTCCAACAGATGTTGATTACAAAAGGTAGCTATGACCCAACTGTGAATTATCGTGCTGTGGTAAACTTGAGGCAGGAACGTCACGTCACGATAAGCTATAGGGCTTGCTGTATCTTATCCGTACCGTTTTGCTGACTTCTCATGAAAAATTGGGTCTGATTTTTTCTGTAACTTTATAAGAGTACTCATCGAACAATTGAAGATGTTACAGTGTCAAATTGAACTGCTTCACTCCAATTGGCGGAAATGTTACGGTAACAGCTGTTATTGGTTGAGTATTTATTAGATAATAGTTTAGCATTGCTTGTCTTATAAATTTTGTTTATATAATTGAAAGTTACACCATTGTTTAGGTGTGATCGTTTTTGCTTTCTACTGATATTTGTTTCAGCGGCAGGAAGAAACACGTTTCAGGCTGTCTCCTGTTCTACTTTGTGCTAGAGCTATGTAAGTAAATAATTGTTTTTTTTATTAACACTTAAAATTTTTAGTAACTAGAGGACTGAACACAGTCTGTTAGATATTGTTGTTTAATTTTTTTGCTTTATGTATATGTTAGAATTAAAGTTAAAGAAAAGAAAATTTTGGCTCTAGGTAATTAAAGAAGAGTCTACATTATTTTTGCGATAAATTATTTTGCATACATTTGGTGTACTGTATAAATCCTCCAGGATGTTTTAGAAAATGTTTTTTAAGTTTGTTTTTCGTTTTATAGCATGTTGTTTTCTTAAGGGTTTATAAATAAAATTCTTTTCTTGAGGTTTCCCTTTCTTCCTGTGTGATCCACCCCACTCTACGACTTTTTACCTAACACAACATTCCTTGGATTTCCCTTGGTTTTGTTGCGGTACTTTGTGCGGGCTTACTGTTCCTTTGCTTACTGTACTTTACTTTTCTCTTGTCTGCACAGATTACCATAACAATGGAGTTGGAAACCTACGTGCCGTACAAATTATGCCTAAGGCATAATGTCACAAAATGTAAGAGTGAGCGGGACGATTGTGTATCGTAGATCTTTATTCTTGTATTTATTTCAGGTGCAGCTGGGAAGGTTGCCCTAAAGGATAAGTGGTTCATATCCAAAACTGAGTTTCTCAAGTGACAGAAGAAACATGATTTAGAAGAATATCATCTGGTACATTGTTGGAATCGCCAAGATACAATCTATTTGAATATAAAACAATCTATTATGATGTCCATAAGAAAAAATGAACCTGATGATGTTTTTGAAAAATTGAAACGATATATGACGATTCTAATTTTACTATCGTCTTAAGTCACAAAGTAAAAAATGATGACACTGGGTACTGTGATGACATACTTTATTACTAATTTAGTAAATAATAATTTAAATGTAGTGTTCTGATGAACAAATTCTATACTGTAAGGTAGTCTGGAATATTACACTATTGTTTTAATGTAAGTGACATGTCCAATGTATAAATTATTTACCGAGGACTAATAGAATTTGAATATGTTAAACATTACGTATTTTCCATATTTTTTTCACAAAAAGAAGTTATACCTTGTAAATGTCTTTCTGAGTTACCGTTTACCAGATATCTCCATATTAATTATTCAGTATACCTTTTTAAATTCGAAAGTAATTTTATTTTTAGGTGAGCTATGACTACATCAGGTACAATAACTAACACTACACATTTAGTTAATGTCAAACTTTAATGGCCTTTGTTAACATTTTGCGTATTTTACATAGCTTTTGAAAGATTTCTTCATAAGTACGAAATGCCCAACCATAAGGAGTTTTCAAACAGATTGAAGTTGGGGCTCAGAGGCGGCCAGTCATCTGGCCTTCACGGTTTATCCAGTGATGAAGAAATTGAATATATAGATAGTCTCTGATAAGTCTAGAAAAGCATGCCAAGGCTCCATCTTGCATGAACAATAAGCTTTATCTTAGTTTTAGAGAAAAGTCATTAAAAAACTTTGGTAACTGAGTTTTTGAAAAATTAAGATGCATTTTGTCATTTAAATTAGGAGGCAATTCGAAAGGGCTTAATACATGATTATCAATAATGCCACACCAACGTTAATTTTGAATTCAAGTTGGAAATGACGTTCGATTACAGAATGCGAACTTTCTAAATCCCACACATGTTTATTCCTGAAGTTGAAAACACCTCTATGTGTAAACGTTGCTTTATCTGTAAATAATATTTTATTTAAAAATGAGTCAGCATTGTGCTGGATACGACAGAAACGAGCAAATGCCCGTCTAGCTTGCAAAAGGATCTGTACTGGCATGAAGTGAAATGGACACAGTCCATCTTCATGAAGAATTTTGATAATGGTGGATTTGCCTACACCAGTTCTAGGTAGTGACATGGGTATCTGCAATTTTTTATTTTGTTTTTCAATTAGACTATGTTGAACATCACATTCCAAATTAGAAACTTATGGTCTATTGTTATTAAATGTGGATTGTCTTGCATTGCCACTAGAAACATTATAGCAATGCTGGATGTGGTGGTAGATATCGTTTCGTGCTTTTTGTACTTTTAGATGTGATCTGTACATTAGAAAGGATAAAACGTGGTCTTTGACCTTTTGTATCTTGTCGGAATTATGCCGATGAGCAAGTGTTGACTTTCTGCTATTATCATAAGTAATACCAGATACTATAGAATTCTTGTTATATATAGCCAGTGTAACAAACATTTGAGTTTCTCCAAGTGTTTTCATGAAACAACCATGACAAACAGAAATTCGTTCACCCCTAACAACCAAATTACAATGATTTGGCTTTAATAAATATTTTTCTTTATCTATGTCTGTAGCTTTCTTCCTTGAAGAAAAGCTGGTTTTGTGGTAACTATTAAACTACAATAAATCCAACCTTTTTATTTCTGTCTCCAAATGACCAATATCCTTCGAATAAGTTTTCTCTTGCTCTTTGATCGTCAAATTTTATTTCCAATCTATCTCCACATTTCATGCGACATAATGATAAAGATCCGTACCGAATAGACCTGCACCTTGACGTAGTTCTAGATTACTAGAACAGGTGAAATGGCTTGCGTGTTCTAATGAGCTAAAGAGCCAAATTACAGGTTCAATCAAAGTAGTAGGGTCTTTACTGAGGAACCAGACTAAAACAAGTCTCCGAAAAAGGGCAGCGGCTCTTTCGGTACTTAGATCGGCAGAAACTATAGGGGTCGTTATGGCAGTCCACTATGTGGAAGGCAACATGAAACTTCCACATTACCTCCCAAGTACACAGCATCTCCGGGAAGGGACTACTCCGGAGGATGTGATCGGAAAGTTAAAAATAACAGTCAGGAACATTTTGCAAGTCGGAGCGTGGAATGCTAGAAGTATGAAGCAAGTAGGTAAGCTAGAGAACCTTAAAATTGAAATGGATAGGTTAGCACTAAACACAGTAGGGATCAGCGAAGTTTGGTGGCCAGAGGCGGGGAATTTTTGGAGTGGCGATTTTAGGGTAAATCATACAGGATCAGAGGAAGGAAATTGGATGTGAGGACACTGTGTGGAAAATTACTTACAAAAGAACGATAGAGTACTCATGGTTAGATTAGAATCTAAACCAGTAAACACAGTAATAATATAAGTAAACATATCATCCTCTAGCTACTGTGACAAAGAAGTAGAAGCGATCTACAAAGATATCGAAGATATATTAAGATAGGTAAAAGGACATGAAAATTTAGTACTTATGAGGGATTTTAATGCAGTGGTAGGTGAGGGTAGGAAAGGGGTGGTAGTAGGTTTATTTGGTTTAGGCACTAGAAACAACAGGGAAATAGGCTGGTAGAATTTTGGGACAAGAACAATTTAATCATCACAAATACATTACTACAACATCATGCTAGAAGACGATATACGTGAGATGCCAGGAGATATATGAAGATATCAAATAGATTACATTCTTGTTAGACAACGGTCTAGGAATTTGTAGAAGCTATCCAGAAGCAGATATAGACACTGACCACAACATCGTATTTATGAAGGCCATATTTAAACTTAAAAATTTGAAAAAAAGAAACGGAAAAAGGCACTTTGACTTTGAGAAACTAAAAGATACAGATGTCACCGAAAGATTTGAAAAAAAGTCAAATGAATTGCTCAAAGATATCTAGAAAATTTCTATTCTTAAAAAGTAGAAACAGAATGGAATAACACTAAATCCAGCTTAGACATGATGGCCAGAGATATTCTGGGGTATACACAAAAAGAAAATAAGAAACCATGGATAACAAAGGATATCCTGAATTTAATAGAAGAAAGACAAAAATACAAAAATAGATTAGACGAAACAGAAAAACAGAGATACAAAGCCATAAAATGGGAAATTAATCAGAAATGCAGGAAAGCTAAAGAAAAATGGATTGACGAAAAGTGCAAAGAGGTACAAACTAAGATGGAAATATGAAAGACAGATGAAACCTACAAACTAATTAGAATGAATTGTAAAGATATAAATCCATATAGCAAAAATATAAGGGACCCGAGAGGAAACGCCATTATAGAAAATGTAGAGAAAGTGGGTAGATGGTAAGAATATATTGGGTATTTATATGCAGGAGAGGAACTATCTGCAGTAGAACAGGAATCAGCCATTGAAAAGGATGATTTGGCATATCCTATACTTAGAGATAAGTTTGAATTAGCATTAAAGGGTCTGAAAAACGGTAATATGCAGGGTACAGATAACGTGCAAGCAGAAACTCTAAAAGCCTCTTGACAAGCAGTAAGAGAACGTCTTTTCCAACTTGTAAGCTATATGTATAAGATAGGCGAGATACCCAAAGATTTCAAACGTAACATCATAGTAACTATGGCACTGATAGATGCGAAAATTTTCAAACAATAACTTTTACAGCTCGTGTGTCAAAAATATTAACTAGAATTGTACAAAGACAAATAAAAAAACGAGCTGAAGAAATACTAGAAGATCAATTTGCGTTTAGGCGAAACAGGGGAACACGGAAAGTTATTTTTGCTCTGAGAGTGATAATGGAGATAACAATAGAAAAAGGGGAAAGCGTGTATATAGGGTTTGTTGATCTGGAAAAAGTATTCAACAATGTAAAATGAAAAATAATGTTCCAAATACTTAAGATTGGAATGAGTTTTAGGGATAGACGGATAGTACATAGCTTATACAAGGAGTAAACATCGGTTATAGAATTAGAGGAGAATCGTAGAGAAGCAAATATTTGGAAAGGGGTGAGACAGGGTTGCGCCCTACTGCATAAATTTTTAACTTTTGCGTCGAAGAGGCAATGAATACTGTCAAATACAGGAAGACATTTGGAATTATTATGCAGAGACAAAAGATAAATATGCTTAGATTTGCAGATGATATAGTGGTATTATCATCTAGCAAGGAAGAGTTAGAAGCAGCTCTTAATGAAATGGAAACAGTTCTAACAGAGAGATACGATATGAAAATTAACAAAAATAAAACTAAGTATTAGTATGCAAAGGAAGAATAGTACATAGCATATATAAAGGGTAAACAACAGTAATAGAATTAGAGCAGGAACCTAGAGAAGTAAATATTAGGAAAGGTGTGAGACAGGGAAATGCCCTATCCCCATTAATTTTTAATTTGTACATTGAGGAGGCAATGCATACTGTCAAATGCAGGAAAATATTTGGAATTACTCTGCAAGGACAAAAGATTTATATGCTTAGATTTGCAGGTGGTATAGCGGTATTAGCATCTAGCAAAGATGAGTTAGAAGCTGCTCTTAATGAAATAGAAACGGTTCTAACAGAGAGATATGGTATGAAAATTAACAAATATAAAACTAAAGTACTAGTATGCAAAGGAAAGGAAAATAAATCAAAAACAAGAATACAAATAGGTAACGAGAACTTACAAGAAGTTAAGGATATCTGCTAGCTAGGAATCCAAATAACGCAAGATGGGGAAAGCGCAAAAGATATAAAACAAAGATTGGCACAAGGACGTGCTATATTTAACAAGAAAAAGCAACTACTGTGTTCAACGACAACAAACATAGAAACAAGGAAAAGATTGCTTAAAACATATGTGTGGAGCATAGGACTGCATAGCTGTGAAGCCTGGACAGTAGGAGAAGCGGACAACAATAAGGTAGAAGCCTTTGAAATGTGGTGCTACAGACGTATGATGAAGATATCACGGACAGACAAAGTTAAGAACAAAGAGGTACTAGAAACAGTAAAGGAAGAAAACAATATGTGGAAAACAGTAAGAAATAGGGGAGATGGGATGATAGGCCACATACTAAGGCATGAGGAAATAGTGCAGAATATATTAGAAGCAGAGATAGGAAAAACAGAAGTAGAGGCAGACCTAGGTTAGACTATTGCACACAGATAGTGAAAGATGTATGCTATAGGAATTTCAGGAAAATGTGTAGGCTAGCTCAAAATAGAAATCAATGGAGGTACGCGTCCAACCAGTTCCAAGATGGAAAAACTAATGACAAAAAAAATAACTGTGCTGAAACATGATGATTATTATAAGCAACTACAGGTATTACTTGTGCAATATTCTCGAAGAATGTTAATTGTGTGAAAAAATGTACTGGAAAACCATTAATTCGCCAAATGTCTAAGTGTTGGGGAATCTTGGCAGCCACAGGCTGCTTAACCCCCTTCACATACCCCTACATTTGATTTTCCAATGCTCCACCTGAAGATACTACATTGACTAGGAAGCAAGCTTTCTTTACCTGGAAATTTTGAATTTTGCCGAACCCTTGCTGTTGCAAGCAAGGTAGAGATCTTTAACTTACGTGATAACACACACACGGGAGCTCCATTTTACCTGTCATCCGAACCAGAGCGTATTTCTGTGAAAAATGCTCACCTAACATTTTTCAACCGAACTGTGTTGGGATCTGAACCCGGGACATTGCCCCCTCCCCCCTTCACAAACCACTGAATCTCGGTGAAATAGTGCATATAATTAGAAAACAATAGAAGAGGAACCGAGCTGTATGTAGGCTGTGTGGGAATTTCAGGGAACTGTGTAGGCTAGCTCAGAATATAAATAAGTGAAGGTACGTTACCAACCAGTTTCGAGACTGAAAACCTAATGACGAAAAAATAAGCGCACATAAATTTGATGATTATTATAAACAACTACAGGTGATAGTTGTGAACTATTTGCAACTAATGTTGAAAGTCTGCAAGTATATATTGGAAAAACTATTAAATCAGCTAATGTTCAAGTACTGGGGGAAAATTGGCAACCACAGGCTGCGTATCCCCTTCACAACCACTGAATGTCGGAGACCTAAGGTATGTAATTGTAAAACAATAGAAGGGGACCGAACTGCATCTAACAATAAAGAACAGCACCTCTCATCAAAGACAAGAAAAAATTATTGAAAGTATGTGTAGGGCACAGAACGGTATGCCTATAAAATACGGGCAGTAAGAAAAGCAGACAGAAAAACGGTAACGGCCTTTTGGAATGTTGTGCTTCAGATGTATGAGGACGATAGCATGGACAGACAAAGTTAATAACAAATAGGTTATAGAAATAGTAAGGGAACAAGAATATTTATGGAAAAAAAAATAGGAGATATACAAAGGCAGAACACGTTCTAAGACATTTTTGGAGAATAGTACGGGATATATTACAAGTAGAGATACGAAAAAGGACGTAGATGTAGACCTAGATCAGATAGTGATAGATGCAGACTGTGCAAATTTCAGGGAAATGTGTAGGTTAGTTCAGAATAGGAAACAATGAGGGTATGCGTCTAACCAGTTCCAGGACTGAAGACCTAATGATGATGAGTGATAAAGATACTGGCACTTTTTCTTTAACTACTTTTCTTTAGGCAGTGACATAAGTTTTTTCAATGTTTCCTTTCAATTTTCCTGCGATTCATTTTTTCTTGAAAATACACTGTTCTTGGTATTATTAAAATTATTTTTATTTGTCTCTTGAATTTCTAGGTTTAATATTGCTTTGCGCTGTAATACAGTTTTAGCACTCTCTAATGATTCTATTCTATTTATTAGTGTATTGTGCAAAAGCGAGAACAAAAAAACAACATATCCCAACCTCATTACTCAGCCAGCATAGAATATGTATAACCATAGAGAACATACATTCATCTGTCTATAACCCTACCCGCCAATAATTAGAATAAAGTTAGCAGCAAGTGTAACTGGGGCGGTTTGTCGACAGTTTCCAGCTTTAAAATCCGTTCAACCTATTTGTTGGAGTTTGCGTTCAGTGGTTCGATCCGATCGACAAAGTGTTTATATTGAACTTTTCGACCCGCTAACTTCGATTGTTGACTTCGACCCGATTGAGATAAATGTAGTAGACTGATAAATAGGTTAGGGTAAAAGTTAGCTCAACACGCGTAACTCTATAAATTTATTACTTATTTATAATTTTGGAATGCTGCTTTACGTTTCAGTGGTAAAATACTTTATCGTTTCGAAATTGTTATCTAAAAATTAACACAGATAAGAAGCTAACGGAAATAAAAATTGTAGCTTTCTACCGTAATGTATTTCTCATTTACACCTTTTCTGCTTAATTAAAATATTCATACGTTATTATGAGAAATAATAAATTGAAAATGCAAAATATAATTCTTTTAATAACATTGTTATTCGTGCAAATTCACTATTATGTTACTGATACTTGGCCTACAAAATACATCTTGAGTGTTTAAATTTTAATTAAATTTCTTTAATAGGTTTTAGGAGAATAACCGGATTGGCGAACAAGCTACATGTATTTCTTGAATGATTGAAATGTAACGTTTTCGGCTGTAACGCATGCGTACTAATATTTTTAGGTAACTTCCCGCCAATCGGTTATAATCTGCCATTTTTACTTTCATTTTCGTCCTGCCTTTCAACTTAACCGTTAGCGTTTGCGTGCACGTGGTAAGTTTTATCTTTTAAGTTTGTTTGTTGTAGTTTTTAATTTAAATATCCAATCAATGTTTGTGTATTTTAAATTCTCTGTTTTTATCTATAGTATGATTAATTTTGTTTATATTGATAAATGTAAAGTAGATATAACCTCACATTTAACGTTTTTGCTCACGTTGTGAGCGTGTGTTCTGTCTACTGTTGCATGTGTTGAATATTGTTGTGACTAGATTGAACACTCGCACATAACGCGGGAATGGCATCATTTTTGTGTATTAGAGTTTTTAAGGGCAGCGACGTTTTCTGTGTTTTTGTCGGATTTATTCTTCTTTGGTGATCTAGTTGTATGAGTAAGCTAACCATCATAAAGCTAGTTCAGCAAAGCCAAATACATCTGACCACGCATCTGTACAACATAGAAGTCAGCATTGCAGCAGCATGAAGGGTTTCTGGTTTGAAGGAACTTCCGGTGTGATATGTTGTTTTTTATCATATCACAGCCAGTAGTTACCTACAAAATTGATTCCCCAATTCAACGTTTTTTTGATACCGTCTGTGAACTGAAATTGGTGTAAGTATGCAATGCCTGTTATTTTGGATTAGATTTGAATATGCCTTGTGGAATGATGCTTGTTTGATATATGCTTTCTAATTTTTTTATTAGTGTATGCAGGTTTTTTTTATTTTGCAGCAAAACCTGGTGATGTTTTTATGTACAACTAGTTAATATATGGCATTTTTTGTAGTTTGAACATTTTTATGATTGGTAAATCTTTGTAGTTTCATTATTTAACAGTTTGAGTTTGAAATAAAAAAAAAACTATTCATATTTGCTCTACAAAAGTATAATGTAATTATATTTATTATTTTCCAATTTTTGAAACAAACCACATATTAATTTTAGTGTAGTAGTACGAAAACCACCCATATTATTAGGGCAATTCAAAATTTAGTTTTATCAATTGAATAAAGTCTGATATATTTTTAAAGTTTAGACTTTGGATCTTGTATAGTGATGTAAATGACCTGTGGGATTTTTGTGTTAAACAAAAAATTATAAAAAAGAAATGTTATCGATAATGATAAATTGTAAAACTATGCGAAATGTTTTCGATATGGTATACGAGTTTGTAAACATCCCATTTTCCCAAACTATATAATTTGCATGCTTACACATTTCTATCGGTACATTTAAACACATGAAACTAAGTTTTTTGAATTAACATTTATACGATTAATTAGTTATTTAAATAAATTGTGAATTCGATATGTTGTTTTGTCTAATAAATATATTTCTGTGGAGCTTCATTTATAAACTTCTTTATTTGGTTGGAAGGTAAGGTTTTAGGCTTCGTTTGATATTCTTCAGATTTTTGTTTGAAAAAAAAAACGATTATGCATTTTTCTAAATCGATAAGATTTATCTGTACACCAGATTTCAACATACAATAGAAAAATCCATAGATATGTAGATTTGGATATTTGCTAAATTTGCAAAATAACACCAAAAGCATATTTTCTGAAAATTAAGATGCATTCAGGCAGTGATCGTTACATATTTTTAATTCAAAATGAATATGGAATAGAAGTTACTCGATTACAAAGGTTTTAGGCTATCCATCTGATATACCTAGATTTGACAGGTCAATGCTTGCCATGGCTTTAGCAGTTTTTGCAGAAACTAGTATTCAAATATTATTTTTTAATTGGTTTATAAGATAATCGTTGTACGACTCGTTCTCGTTGCAAATTAATATGTAGCGCTTTATATTAACTATGTATAAAACAATATGCAATTTATATATTTAAAGTTTTCAAATGAGGAAAAATATTTGTGATTTACAATCCTGCATGTGAAGAGCATAGCAGGTGTATATTTTTTATCGCTTTAGTTATGTTATCTGTTTCAAAAGTTTCTAAATGATGTTCGGGTTGATTTACAGTTTAGGTAAAACCATCAACCAAGATCACTCAAAACTTTGAGGTATGTCACCCCTAGAAATAAACTTCTCTTAATTGTTTTCATTTTCTAATACTATAGGAATTGAGGTTAATAATAGTTCTGGGTGTCGAGTGCTGTCTTCATTTGGTCCAGGATTAGAAGCTGTTCTTGATGTACCTTTTAACATATTCTGCAGCTTCCTGTGAACGTTTTTTCTTTTTTTACAAATTATCTTTTACCGAAAACTTTCAATTTTTTTAATTTGATATGACGGGCTTATGAAAGCTTTCCGTAACTAAAGTAATTACAATTCTTTATTTGTCTTTAGGAAATAAATTTCTACGTACTTATTTCTTTTCCTGGAAAACCTATACTGTACTTTAGTACAGTATCGGTTTTCTAGGAATCACTTTGGTGTTCTGTTAATTGAACTTCGAGAAAACAAAGTTAAATAATATAGACTTAAAATATGTAAAATAATCATCTTAAATTTCTCTCTGCCAAAAGAAGTATTTACTTGAGGTTATTTAGACAATTTATTACAAAATCTATGTTAAATATTTATACAAGTAGTGCTGTGTGCACTGAGTTATGAATTTGAAGATGATCGAGTAATTGCCACTTTATATATAAAAGGAATGATTTGGTAATCCTAAAAATTGAAATTAGCTGTGGTTGTAATTTATGATGTAATTAAATTACTTCTGCGACATACATGGTGGATTGAACTGACAAAATGGTTATTTAACACATTACATGTTGGTATTTTACCTCTTGTTCGATCTACATTACCTTCATCTTTAATTGAAATTAATTAAAAATGGCCTGAACATATTCATTTTCATACAGGGTTGTCGAAATGTCCTAATAGAAGTCTATTATCCTTCAATCGCTAGCATATATGGTACGGCACACGGTGGACTGAATCGACAGAAAATGGTTATTTAACATTAAATTACATGTTGGTTTTTAATTCTTGTTCGATGTACATTACCTTCATTTTTAATTGAAATTAGTTAAAAATGGCCAGAACAGATATAACATTTTTATTCAGGGTTGTTGAAATATTCTTATAGGTCTACTATCCTTATATATGATACGATACATGGAGAAACATCGGAGAACATTCATCTAGGTTCTTATTCTAGTTTCGTATTGTGTGCTCATTATAATATACCCTGAGTATCGTAATGTATTGTGTACAGTATGTATTGTGATCATGGGGATGTTGCTGAATTTTGCCGGTTTGCTTCTCTTTCTATTTTAAATATACATCATTACCATTTTAAACACTGCTAAGGAAACACTCATTGAGAAAATTATGTAAGGCATGCAGAAAATAATTCGCCTCGATAAAAGTTTTCCTAAACACTTTAATGCGAAAGACCATGATAGAAAGGGTGGTAATCCTTTTCGAGTCACACTTTCAAATCTTTTGAAATCCTTGTATTTTCATTCTTTAATTATGAGAGGGTTATTATAAAATGGTTTTGCAGTTTATACACTTCTTTAATCGATTTTGTCATTTAAAGATCTTTCCAACCATCTTCGAAGTTCAATTTGTACAGAATGTAACCATTAGGCTTGTACAATAAACATATTGTCACTTGCACATGGGTTGCCCTTCTTTGACTCAGAACGATGTTCTTGACACCCATCAGAAATCTACTTCAGGCTTTCCACAAAATATGACTTTGGGCAGGATAGCTAGTTTTAAACAAAATGCGTAAAACTGTTTAAAACAACGGACTTATTTAAAACACATGTTTAATACGTTATTTTTGATTTAAAACAGTGGGTTTAAAACTTATAAGTTATTTTCTTCGTCAAATTTTTATTTGCGAATTGTGATCATATTTGTGATGGCTATGGCAGCTACTGTATGATGCTGAATGTATACTGGTTACATATGGTTTTTTCCACTTCATTAAAAGAGTAAATTATTCAATCATGAAAACATTTATTTCTCTTAGCATAAAAAACGTAAAGCATAAACTGAATAGTGAAATGTAACAGAATCTAAATCTTTTTGGTGTTTGTAACTATTAAGTGTTTAAATATAGTGGCAAGTTTTGCTGCTTTTCGGTACCTAGTTTATTTCTTAGTTTGCTGTGAACCCATCCAAATGTATAAAAAATTCTTTTTACTCCTGCAGAAGATGCAACAGCTGTATGTAGTTGCTGCACAAGAGCTTTCATTTTTCAGACCGAGTGCGTACAGATAGCCACCAATTAAAAGCAGATGGATTGTATTACATCGGAAGAAAAAAAAAGGTTACATCTCCCTTTGCCTATTATTTCAGTCATGTAAGCCACAATGATAAGTATGTGCATACTCCATTGCATCATCAACCTGATCATTGGAGAACTTCTTTCCTGTGTTGAACCCATCCAAATGTACAAAAAATTCTTCTTACTCCTGCAGGAAGATGCAACAGCTGTATGTAGTTGCTGCACAAGAGTTTTCATTTGTTCATAGTGCGTACAGATAGCCACCAATTAAAAGCAGACAGATTGAGTTACATCAGAAGAAAAAAAAAAGATCACGTCTCCCTTTGCCCTATAGTTTATTATTTCAATCATGTAAGCCACGGCGATAAGTATGTGCATAGTCCATTGCAGTGTCTACCTGATCATTGGAGAACTTCCTGCCTGTGTACTCTGGGTCAAGGATATTTGCCAAAAAATGAAATGATGAAGTTGCCATTTCAAACATTTCCATAACACACTTTAAAAGACCAAGATATTGCACTTCACTTAACAGACTGAAATTAATAGTAATTAATAAGTTTTAATTTCAAATTTAACATACTGTAGCCAAACTTTTTGTACTCTCTACTATGGTATGTCAACTTGTAGTTTGTCTTGACTCTAAGCAATCAGTTAAAGAGTTCCATCGAAAATTATTAGGCAAATTAAGCACTGATCCACCAGCCTCTGCATTTTCCAGCAGCAAACTGAGTATTTTTGTAATATTTCGCAACTTGCTTTATATGATTGGCAATATGGGCATGCATCCATAGGTCAAGATATGTTTGTTGCAGATCACCTAGGGCAAGATGTTGTTGCATTTTATACATATATATTGCTCGCATTATCAGTTACGAAACTACAGAAGATACGGCCAAACTTCTTTTCACAAGTTGCAATTGCATTAGCTGTGATAACGACCAGATAGTCGGCAGTGTGACTATGAGTTGTGTCTATTGGTGTAAATTAGATCCCAAATATGTCCTTTTATTTTATTGAAATACAATCTTTACATCTAATAAGAATAATGACATCTTTCAAACACTGCCCTTATCTGCCTCTACATAACAGCACATATCCTTTATGTTATTTCTGTGATATTCTATGCCTATATTGACAGTTGTTTTCAAATACCTCGATACACGTTTTAAATTATTCCATGCTTCATTGGTAGCTGTCTTGAAAACAACTAAAGAAATTCACAGAAAAACTAATATGTGGCCTAGTTCCTAACATTAAGTACATTATAACCCTACTAATTGCTTAAAATGCCGCTTTGTATATTCATGATCATTACACAGCTCCACTTTCAATTTTAGGTCTATTCGAATGAATGAACCATTGCACTTATTCATACAAAAACGATTTAATAAAATTTTTGTACATCTCGACTGGCTAATCTTTAATATGCCATTAGCTTTATCATAGTCAATTTCAAGCCCCAAAAGTTGTTTTAAAAGTCCCTTGTCTTTCATCTTGAATTTTGTCATTAAAACAGTGGGTTTAAAACTTATAAGTTATTTTCTTCGTCAATGTTTCATCTCATGTAACTCCTTTTCATCTGCACCAGCTAAAATAATGTCGTCAACGTAGATTAAAAGAAATAATTTTCCACATTTAGAATGTGCAGACAGAAATCGTTCTCTGATCGTGTAAATCCTATTTTTATCAAAAATTTATTAATTTCATCATTCCAACATTTAGATGATTGCTTCAGCCCATATAAAGGTTTTTTTAATTTTAGAACTATTCCCTGCTCACAGTCTATAACACCTTTAGAGGAAAAATGTAAACGTCTTCATTCAAAATCCCATTTAAAAATGCCACTTTCACATCCAGTTGGAGGAAATGTAAATTAAACTGATTTCCAACAATCGGCAAAGCACGGATGGTAGTCATTTTGGTCACCGGTAAATATGTCATAATTTTTATCCCATTCCTGTGCAAATCTCCTTACTACCAATCTAGCCTTATATCAATCCTTTTCATTCTCCTCTAGTGCTTTATAAGCAAATACCCACTTTCTATTTATAATGTTTATATTTTCAGGATTTTAAACTTTTCCCGTGTTTTAGCACTTTCTATCAACAATATTTCTCTATTTATCGTTCCAATCAAATCTTTCTTATCTGCTCGATATTTTATTTCATTAAAATTAACAGATACATTATTCAAATAACTACATGCATCGAATGCCATATACATTTCATAGTCTTTGAATTTTGACAGCAACTTAACTATCCTATTAATTTTTCTATCTGAAACCTTTACCTCTAACTCACCCTCTTGCTTATTATCATTTTCAAAATCTCTTTCTTCGTTTTCCTTAGCCTCCTTTTTACCATCGTTTACTTGTACTACTTTCTTTAAAAATAAAAAATTATTTTCGTCAAACTCCACATTTTGTGATATAATTTTTTGGGCTTCAAGATTCCAAAGTCTATAAACCATAGGTGCATATTATATCATTACACATTTTTCCACTTTTGGATCAAACTTATCCCTGTATTTTTTGAAATAAGACTATATGCTAGACACCCTAAAGTTTGATACATCCGGCTTTCTATTATACCACACTTCTGCATGTGTTACACTGCATAAACTAGCTAATGTTCCCCTATTTATGATGTAATTAATCGTTCTAACCGCTTTACCCCAAAACTCTATTGGCATCCCCGATTCTATAATGATTGCTCTACTTCTTTCCACTAAATTTCTGTTCTTTCTCTCAACCTCTCCCGTTTTGTTGTAGACTATCAGAGACTATGATCTAAAATTATTCCTCTTTCTATTTAAGTTCCCTTGATATGTATTCACCCCCATTATCACATCTTAATTTTGAAATTTTTTGATTAAATTGTACCTCGGCCATACTAAGATATTTTTAAAGCTTCATTCTTTTCTTTTATTAACAGGTTGACTGCGTTTCTATAATATATATATATATATATATATATATATATATATATATATATAAACCGTGGAACTATGCATTACGTCCTCTGGGACCGATGGCTTGACACGATTATGGTGCAATACCGGTCTTCTGAGACCTTTAAAGACATTTTATTATTTTTATTTTATAGTTTTTTGGTATAAATTATGAGGTTTAAGATCAATTATTAAAGGTAAAAACATGTAAGAACCTACTGTTTTCATACGTTTGTGATTAGCTTTTCGTGTTAAAGATTGTTTAGTGTCAGATGGCTTACTATTTCTTTACAGATTTAGACCAAAACAGCAAACAACATAAAATATTTCTTAATGCTTTATTAGTATAAATGATATTTGGAAATAAAAAATGTGTAAGGTAGCAAAGTAACAAATACAAACTATTTTCTATGTATGTTATTAAAGCAAGATTTACACATTCCTGGTTGTCCAGAACATTCATTCCAATAACTTGTGACTTTTGTAACCAAGTTACTTGCATAATGTGTTTCTCTTAATTTATGATAGCATCCTCGGTACTGTCTTCTTTTCTTTCCTGGCGGTTTCCAGACGGTTTAACAAAGTTGTGTAGAACTCTTTGGGAGTAGTGGTTTTTTCATGTGCTACAGAAGTAACAAGTAACTACCGTGCCAATTTTCTTCTAAACTCGATTACAGATAATTTTGAGGAATTAACCTTGTTGTACACAATCCAGGCATTTACAATAGCTGTTTCGAGCAAAAATTAAAAGGCTAGCTTACGGTATCATTTTAAACTTTTTCTTAATATGGAATGGTAAGAACTCATCTGATCACTAAATTTGCCCCCTTTTTCGTTTTATTGTAATCAATAATTTTTTGGTTTAAGTATAGGCTCACTGCCAGTTTCGCTTTCCTGTTGGTTTAAAAGTGGTTGTGTGGGTTGGATCAGTACTTAACATCTGAACTGGCCGTTTGTCCATCTATTTTATAATATGTAAGGAGTTGTTCTGAGTACCACAAATTATTCCCTTTTTTATTCTTTTAGATAACGTTTTGGGAATACCTTTTCTGTTGGACCTCAGGGTTCCACAATAAAATATGTTTTTCGAACAGTGATTTGGCTAAAGGTAAGCTAGAGTAATAATTGTCAACATTCACGAAGTGGTAGTACCCATTGTTGAACTCAACACTTTCAAGAAGATCATGTAGTATCTGCTCACTAGCAAGTATCTGTATTCCTAGTCGTATTCTTGTTACGATAAATGATTATGTGGTTAGTATATGCATCCACTGTACATAACGTGTATAACTTAATTCCATATGCGTGAGTTTTATTGGGGATATATTGTTTTATTTGCAGTCTTCCTTGCTAAAGTACTATAGTTTCATCGACCACCAAAATCTGTCCTGGAGTTAATGCAGCTTGAAAATTTTTATTTAATACTTTTAAAATTTCATCTAACTTATAGAGGCGATCATCTTTATTGCACTGCTCATTATTACAAAAATGAATGCAGCACTTCAATGAAAGGAATCTGTCTCGTCTCATGGTATTCGTAATAAACTCATTCCTGAACATGGGATCTTTTGACCAATACAAATTTATTGCTGAACTATCAACTAATCTCATAACTAAACATATTGAGAAAAACGCTTAAGTTCGGATATATCACAGTCAATCCAAGAAGGTATATGTGATTTCGACCGATGTAGATTTAACATGTCCCGAGCAAATCTATTTGTTTCCTCAACAATATTCTGTAAAAGATCCTCTTTTACAAATAACTTGTAAGCGTCTATAGAATTTTTTATTTCATTAACATTAAAATTTAATATAGGCGAGTCTAGCCATTTTTTCAACTAGTCAGCCTCATCGTCACTCTCATCTATATCATGCCAGTCGTACTTACATCACTGCAAGATTCATCTGATGAAGGAAAATAATTCTTGTCAGTAACAGAATCGTCCAAATCGTAAACAGCTTCCAGTTCATCATCACTACTTGGCAACTCTGCAAGGACAGTCTCTTGACTAAGTTGGATTTTGGCGCGCATTTACAACACTTGGGTTATCTTCGTTGTATTGTTTATTTTCAGCTGATGTACACGGTTCGTTACACTCGACAGGTATTATTGTATTGTGTGTAATGACTGTTTGAGCTAAAAACAAAATTAGCAAGAGACGACATCTTTAGCGTAACAAAACGCAGATGTATACACACGTGCTATTGAAATACAAATGATGTTAAACACCTATTCTCTGCACAAGAATGTACATATAGATGTGCTTTGGTTCTATAAGACCAGTTCCGCAACAGAGTAACAAATTGTAATGTCTGTACCTTACCGGTCCCCAAAGCTCGGCAGAGTTTATCCTTTTGAAAATTTTCTGAATCTTCAGACATAATGTTATCTTTGGTATTTAAAACAAACGAAAATGAACGAACATATGTTTTCTGCAAAATCTAAAACATTTGCAGTTTTCACCTACCGCACTACAATAATAACCAACACCAGTCTCCAGGAACGGGTAACACAGTCAACCTGTAAATATACTACGCCAAAATTCGAAAAATCATCGCTGAAAGTTATAAAATATGTATAACTGTCATGAGTTAATGGTGAAATTGAACCACAAAGGTCAGAATGGACAATTTCTAGAATCCTTTTATTCCTTGCATGCGTTTCGAATGGAAACTGCCATCTTGCCACTAATGCAAGGCTTGCAAAAATCTTCTTGAATCGTTACATTTATTTATTTTTTTTTTGAAATCAGTGAAACCTATGTGTCCATATCTCTTATGCCACATCATGAATTTATTTTCTACATTTTCAACTATCATGCTTTTGGTAACGCATAAATCAAAAGATATTTCATACAGATTTTTTCCCTTTCCAATACCAGTCAAAATTATTATTTTTAAATAGTCTTACTTCAGCTTTCGAATTGAACTTTTACATCTGCCATTTCTAATTCTTAACAAGTTCTTCCGCAATTGAGGAACATACAAAACATTTCTTATTTCGCAATTAAAACTCTTATTTCCCACATTACTCAATATTTTTATTTTTCCTACACCTTTAGCTAAAATATAGTTACCATTCTTTGCTAGCGCTGTTCTTATAGGTTCTTTACGTATTAATAACTCGGAAAAATAACACCTACCATTGACCATGTGGTCAGTACACCCTGAATCTATAACGAAACTTTTCATTCTATTTTATATTTACATTATTATTCTTAATTTCTTCTAAAAAGCATATATTTGTTTCTTCTTCTGTTGGCAGATTCTTTGTCTCATTGTCGTCATTAGTAACATAATTACTCCTGCGAAAAGAATTGTTAGAGTAGTCCCTACCTCGTCCTTGATAACTCATTTCACCTCTGAAGCCACCTTGATGTCTTTTACTTTTAAAATGTCGATATGCTCCATAATTTTTATCTGTATTGCTCTTGTTCTACTGACTGTTCATTCCAGGCTCTAATTCATCATTTTTGTTCCATGAAGTGTTCCTTGAGCTAATATTCTTCTTACATTCCCTTTTGAAATGACCAATATCACCACATCGAAAACATTTGCCCCCATTTTGCGAATGAAAGGCATATGAATAATTATGGGCGCTCTCTCCTTGACTCTCCCCTGTGCGTTTATGTAGCCGTCTCTTTTTGCATTCACTTATTAGTTTATTCTTGACCATTTCAAAAGTAAAATCAGGTGTATTTTCAATTATGCTAACTATTGTTTGGTATAAGTTTAGTAAACTTAATAATAAATTGCAAACAAGGTCCTCGTTGTTTAACTTTATGCCAGACACCTTTGTCTATTCGAATTCTAAAATAAATCCTTCCAATAACTGTTTCTCATTCAATTTCATTGACAGTTATTTTTTCTTTAAGTATAATTGTCCTGGTAATCCTTTCCTTTTATACTTTCCTATTAATGTTTCCCATATTTTAAATGCACTCGCTTTGTCCCTTACATATTCAAGCTGATTATCTGTGTTAAATTGTTCTTTTTAATAAAGCAATAATACTCAATTGGAGGCATAATGTTTTATATTACATAACATTTTAAATACAAAGCAAAAGTATTGTCAGTCAACTGTCATATATATCACGAATACCCAAACTACTACAACTAATAACTGAACTTTTAATACAACTCTAATGCACACACTCTGCTTCTTAATGTCTGCAGGTGCAGATATTATAATGTTGATATAAAATAACAAAACCCAGGGGCGTATTATCGCATATTCCAACACCTATCCTTGCGATAAACACGACAAAAAAAATTCACAATAAGATATTGAAAACTAAGGGCAAACACTCTGTAATAACTATTACCTTATCCATTAATATAATTTCAACTTAAATCTAAATTCTTCAAACTTATTACGGCCTATTGACTTTGTAAAAATATCAGCTGCATTGTTGCGGCCTTTAATTTTTATTACATTGATTACATTTTGAATTACTAAATCATGAACAAAGTGAAGTGCAACATTTATATTTTTGGATCTTTTCGAAAAATTCCCATTATTTGCCAACATACAAGTCTCACTATTATCTTCATAAACCTTTATATTAGTTAACAAACTGTTGTTAATACCAAAATCAGACAATAGATTTTTGACATGTAATGTTTCTTCTACAGCGTCCGCCAGAGCTACATATTCCGCATGAGTTGAAGAACGTGAAACAGGTTTTTGTTTAATTGATTTCCAACTTACAACATTCCAAATACTCTAACAAGAAAACCAGTAGTTGATTTACTATCATTCACGTCTCCAGCCCAGTCGGCATCAACATAACAATTAATTATATCGCTATCAGTATTGTTATCATAATTGTGTGACACATGACGTGTGTGATACAAATAAATTAAAATTCGCAAAGCATGCCTAAAATGTATCTCATTACAACAATTTTGAAAACGGCTTAAATAATTTACTGAGAAGGCAACATCTGGTCTAGTACCTTGTAAAACATATAATAATGCACCAATTAAATTTTTAGATTGTAAACTGTCATTGAGTTCCCCACCTTCTAATTTCAAATTTGTTTCCATCGGAGTGTATTTTATGTTACTATTTAAGATACCATATTTTACTGCAAGCTCTTCAATAAATTTCATTTGACTTAGTCATTTGTTGGTTATTTTTAGCATAATTAATATCAATACCAAGATATGATTTTACATTCCCAAAATCGGTCGTCTTAAAATGATTTGTAAAATTTTGTTTGATCAGTTCTATATACTTATGTTACTTCCACAGATAAGGATATCATCTACAAAAATAATACAAAAGAGATCCATCTTTATATTAGAATACAGACAAAGATTATGTTGACTACGTGCAAATTCAAGACTAACAATAAACTTACTAAAACATTCATACCAATTTCTCAGAGATTCTTTGTCCATATAGGATTTTTTTAATTTATAAACCTTTCCTGTTTCAATTTCACACCCTTCTGGCTGTTCAACAAATATTTCAGATTTCACTTGACTATGTAGGAATGCAGTTTGTACATCCATCTGATGAATGTCATAGCCACGTTCCACACAAACACTTTAATGTATGTACAGTTGATAACCTAGCAACGGGTGCATACACATCATTCATCAATTCATTCTATTCGAATCCTTTAACGACAAGTCTAGCTTTATACATGCCATAGGATTTTATTTTATACACCCATTTCACATTTAGCACCTTTGTGTCTACAGGTCTGTCAACTAGCTCCCAAGTTTCTGAATCATTCAATAAATTAAATTTTTTTAACATTTCTTTTGCCATTCCTTTTTCTCCTCAGAGTCTATTGCTTTATCGTACGTTTTGGGCTCACTTAAATTTGCATAATTAGAATATAAGACATAATCGTTATAGCACACTGGTACCTTTTTTTCTCTTTCTGATCTACTTTTGACCTCTACCATTTTCTCTTCTTTCCCTGATTCATTCTCGCTATTCTCATCATTCAAACAAATACATTCAGTGTCTGATTCAACAAACCTCACATTTCTTGCCAATTGCACTTTACCATTGACCAAGATCCTATAACCTTGATCAAAATACCCTACTAATTTTCCTTTTATTGATTTGTCATCTGATGTAGTTCTTTTTTCATCAGGTATTCTAACAAGAACATCACTTCCATACATTTGCAAATTTTTCACACTCAGTTTACGACCAAAAAATATTTCATACAGTGTCTTTTTCTCAAAAGTTGAACTATTTTTTTAACGTTTCCTATAAAACAGGCAGCTGAAACAATTTCTGGCCAATATTTTCTTTCTAGGTTAGCTTCCTTTCTTAAGCACCGTACACGGTTCATAATAGTTCTGTTAAATTGTTCGGCAACTCCATTTAATTCGAGTTTCCATTTTTAAATTTACATAAAATATTTCCTATTTTTGATGCTTTTAAAACTTTAGCATTGCCAAGTTTAACTTGCGTATTGACCTTAAGATTAATATAATTATAAAAATATTTATCTGACATTACTATGTGATCCGTGCATCCACTATCAATCAACCAATCTACTATAACATTATCTTTTTCATTATTACTCACGTTAGAGCTATTGCCATCAATATGAAATAATTGGACATCATATATTCTTCATTTGACTCAGTAATATCAGCATTTCCTGCAAAGTTACTTCGTCCACTTCCTCGATATTTTTGTGGATTGAAATTTCTTCTTTGATTTCCACGAAAATTTCCCGAATACGATGTATGACCTCGAAAATTACCTCGTCGATTAAAGTTTGACCGACCACGACCATAATCAGAATATCCACAGCCTCTGCTTGCAAAACTACTTTGATTCGTCCGATGTTCTGCTGTACGAGCCCAACAATTTTTTTTATGTGACCGGATCGTCCACAACCATAACATATAATATTTTTCTTATCAGCATTACCAGATACTTGAACATTTGCTTTAAAGGCTTGAGCATTCGGCTCAGCATTACTAATTTCCTTTTCAACAGACCTTACATCGTCTGTCTTTTTATTTAAATCTTTACGACTTATTAATTTCTTGCGTATATAATCAACAGTACGTTCTGCCTCCGGCACTAAATCAATTGTTTCATTAAGATGTCTACAGCTGTCTGGTAAACACATCATTAAATAACTAACCTTTCTTTTCCGGCTAACATCACCACCAGCACACTGTAATTCATTGATTTTACGTTCAAACATCTCGAAAAACTTTTCAGGGTCGTCAGTATCATTCATTTTTAAATTACACAACTGGCGTTCAATTAGTAACTGTATAGCTTCAGACTTTTTCATATATAAACCATCTAATTTTATGATTACCTGCTTTGGTGTATCACAATTCATCATATCGTCCACTGGCACGGCGACAGAAAAATAGTACATAACTGTATCAACCATAGAATCCCAACCTTCTTCTTTAGTCGTTGTTGGACGAACCTCATTTTCAACAACAGCAATACACTTTATATTTGAATAAAAACATGCACCCACGTCTCCACTGGTCGTACTTTGACCCCTTTGTAAGCTTTTCAATTACAACATCGTTATTACCCATTTTCTATTAGCGTAAATTTTACTTTCAATTCCTGTTTTAACAGATGCTTTCATTGTTTAAGGTTATTTTTCTCATGCACGTATTTCTTTATATAACCACCAACACGGCTTCATTTTCTAACAAACTACAATCAACCACGGTTTCTGCTACCATGTTAAATTGTTCTTTTTAATAAAGCAATAATATTCAATTGGAGGCATAATGTTTTATATTACATAACATTTTAAATACAAAGCAAAAGCATTGTCAGTCAACTGTCATATATCATGAATACCCAAACAGTCAACTGTCATATATCACGAATACCCAAACTACTACAACTAACAACTGAACTTTTAATACAACTCTAATGTGCACACTCTGCTTCTTAATGTCTGCAGGTGCGTACTTAAGATATTATAATGTTGATATAAAATAACAAAACCCAGGGGCGTATTATCGCATATTCCAACAATCTTCAACATATTGTACAATTAAGGATTTAGCTTTTGTTTGCTTTTTCACGTTTTCCATTTGTTCCTTTTCATTTTCTAAATTTTTAATTTCTTTTTCACGTTTTCCAAGACTCCATTATCTTCTAATATCATTTCCATATGAAACTTCCAGTTGTAGTAATTACTTCTGTGTAAAGCATTTATTACATAATAATTGTTCCTGCATGTGCCATATTTATAATCCGAAATTCTGTGTCCAAACCGTCTTTTGGTTTGCTTTCTTACATATTCCCTTGTAACCTTTTTACTGTATTATATTCCTGGCGTCTTCTAGCATTAATTGGTATATCCTGGGCCCATAACCTGATGTAAATTGGATCTCAAATATGTCCTTTTACTTTATTGAAATACAATCTTTACAACTAATAAGAATTATGACATCTTTCAAACATAAAAAATAAAACACCTTTCTTGTTCTAATTTCAGCAACTCTTAATTCTATTTATAAAAAAGGCAATATGACCTAACAGCTAATCTAATCTAATACTAGATTTTAGCATGTTACTTTAACATATGTGTCTACCAAATGTACAAGTAGCCACATTAAGCTACAGAAACACTTATTATTGCTTCCCCGTGTACGTTACTCCAGTCAATCTAATGCCATACACACTTTCTCCATTTAAAGACTCTAATCTGTTTCAATATCTGAATAAGGTTTGTTTAATATTTGTTCCCCCTATAAGTTCACGGTTTGGGGGTTGATATCCTGGCCTTAATTGTTCAACAAATGCTTTAAATTCAGGATGTTTGATTAAGCGAAGTTGCGAGTTTGCAGCATAGATAGATTTTACAGCTTATAAATCAAGTTTCTGTTTTTCCACTGTTGTTCTTACAAGATATTCATTCATCTTTAAAATGTTAGACGTACTGTCTACTTGATGCATCAGAATGGGATTCAAATGGGGAAACCTGAATTTTGCAAGAAACTGGTCGACCCTTCATCTTCGTCTTCTGATGATTTAGAATCCTCTTCATTTATATTTGATGATATGCTGAACTTGTGTAACATATTTGAATGATAGTTATTCATATGTTTTTCATTCGGTACACTAAACATGCCATATTTGCTCTACTTAATAAGCAGATTATACGAAGCTTTTGTGTTAAGGATGTCGCTGTAAAATTTTAAAATGTTTTCTAATAGGATCTTGTTTTTTTCAGTATTATAATGCAAGCTATAGTATTTTACTCTTTTTGATAAAACACAGTGTCCAACTTAATAATAAACTGCTTACAAAACTGTTGTAAATTATTATTTCACTTGTACACAGCACAGCACTAGCATACAAATCAAATAGCAAAATATAGAGCAAAAAAATGTCACTATTTCCTTACGAAACTTGAACCACAGAATGATAAAACTTCTTATTTACTTTTGCAATCAAGATCTTGCAAAATTAAACCCATTCCCTAAGCATAAAATTTACTTCTATTAGAAAGCAATTGGTCAGCATTATGTTAAAGATGACGCAGACACTCATAGTTAGTATGGAATGGTAATACATGATAATTGTTCCATGAATTAAAACACACTGTTCTATAATTTTAATTGACAAGTGGCAAGGTTATAGAAATTAGATTTAATACACATTTTTTATTATGATGAAGAGAGGCTGATGTGAATGTCAAAACAATATGGAAACCTAACCTGAACTTATATTTGAGACGTGCATAATTGCAATTTTTGTGTTTCAATACCGATGGATATCTAAAAACTACAATATTGCAAAAATAAAAAAATCGCAAATAGTGACATCTGGGAGATACTACAAATTACAATGGAGAGTAGAAGTAAATGTCATCTATATTTTATAGGTTACTATGCTAATCATAGCAATAGTTGTTTAATTATAATGATATAAAACCATTCTGAATGGACCTGTACCTTGAAAAAATTCTAGATTACTAGAACAGATAGAAGGGATTGCGAGTTCCAGTGATTTAAAGAGCCGAACTAGAGGTTTAACCAAATTAGTGCGGTCTTTAGTGAGGAACCTGACTAAGACAGGTCCTTGAAAGAGGGTAGCAGAAAGAGGGTTTCAGTGCTTCGAGTGGCAGAGACCATAGGGGTCGGTTTGACATTCTAAGACACACTACTGCGATGTGGAAGGTAATGGGAAACCACCACATTAGCTCCCAAGTACAGAGTGTACATAAATTGTTATCTTAAGATGATGGCATCGCCTGGGGTAAAAAATTCCGGAGTTAAAGTAGTCCCCCATTCGGATCTCCAAGAGGAGACTACCCCGAAGGATGTGATAGGAAAGTTTAGAAAAGGAGCCTGGAACATTTTACAAGTCGCAGCGTGGAATGTCGGAAGTACAAATCAAGTAGGTAAGCTATACGAGGGACACTATTTATGTATTAAGAACTGGCAACACTGGTATTGTCAGATGAAATGTGAAATTGCCATCGTAAAGTTTGAGATTTTTGAGGTTATAGGTACTCAGAACATTTTGACATGCGACCACTATTTGTGTTTTTTGCAGTGTTTAAAATTTCATCTCAGCCAAAATATGGAATTAACTCGTGAAAATTTTCGAGCTATGATTTATTATGACTTTCAATGTGGTCTAACACAAGAACAATGCATCAATCAACCGAATTCAACTTTTGGCGATGAAGCGCCATCCAAAGCCACTGTATATCGCCGGTGCACTAAATTCAAACGTGGACGTAGTTCGCTCACGGACGAAGTTAAAGCAGGTCGTTCAAAATCTGTTGTTGTGCCGGAAAACTGTGCGAAAACTAGTTGATTAAGATCATCATGTGACATATCAAGAAATCAAGAGATGTTTAAGCATTAGTATGACCAACGTACATAAGATTTTGCACGGAACATTTGTGTGTTTGGAAGTTGTGTGCACGTTGGATTCCAAATTTATTGATAGATGCTAAAAAATGCCTGTGTCGATTGGTGCTGTTAAATGATTTCAAAATACAACTGTGGTGCATCCAAAGCGGTATATAACATCGTCACAGGTGACATGTCGTGGATTTATGCGTATGAGCTAGAAAGAAAAGGCCAGTTGGCAGGTTGGGTGTTTCAATGTGAAGCAAAGTCAACAAAAGTTATTCATTCTCAAAGCGTTAAGAAGCAAATGGTGGTGTGTTTCTTGACGAAATCTGATCCTGTGGCAGCAGTGGCTCTCAAATCAAAAGACCGTTAATTCAGCATGGTATACGACCATTTGTTTGCCTGAAGCTTTGGGTAAATTGAGAGAAACCAACCTAAAATGGCGAATCATTTTGCATCATGACAATGTGAGCTCACACACATCACATGCAAACAAACAAGTATTTGGACACACAAAAGATCGAATTGATGGATCATCTGCCTTCCGCCTTACAGACCCGACTTGGCACCCAATGACTTCTTCTTGTTTCCAGTAATTAAAGATAAACTGTGTGGACAATGATTCTCATCCCACGAAGACGCGGTCGAGGCCTTCAAAACGCAAGTTTTAGAGCCACCATCTTCTGACTGGACAAAGTGCTTTGAAGGGTGGTTCAATCGCATGCAAAAGGGTATAGATCTTAAAGGCGATTATTTTGAAAAGCAATAAAAGTATTTTTCATCAAATTCATTTGTTTATTCTTTCTATTCACAATACATAAATAATGTCCCTCGTAGAACTTGAAAATTTAAACGGATAGGTTAACATGTGTAGGGATCAGCGAAGTTTGGTGGCCAGAGGCGAGGGATTTTTGGAGCAGAGACTTTAGGGTAATTATACTGGATCAGAGGAAGGAAATTCGGGTGTGGCGATAGTTATGTGAAAAAAGATAAGACACTGCATAGAAAACTACTTACAAAAGAACAAAAGAATACTCATGGTTAGATTAGAATTAAAAAGTTGTAAATACAGTAATAGTACAAGTATACATGCCCACCTCTAGCTACATTGAAGAAGAGGTAGAAGGCATCTCCAAAGATATCGAAGATATACTAAGATACTTAAAGGACATGAAAATTTAATAATTACATGGGGATTTTAATGCAGTGGTAGATGAGGGTAGGGAAGGAGCGGTAGTAGGTTTATTTAGTTTAGGCATGAGAAACGGCAGAGGAAAATAGGCTGGTAGAATTTTGTGACAAAGCAATTTAACCATCACAAACACATTATTTCAACATCATGCTAGAAGACTGTACACATGGAAGATGCCAGGAAATATAGGAAGATATCAAATAGATTACATTATTGTTAGACAACGGTTTAGGAATCTGGTAAAAGACTGTAGATGCTACTTAGAAGCAGATATAGATATTGACCTCAATATCGTAATTATGAAGGCCACTCTTAAATTAAAAAGTTTGGGAAAAGGAACGGAAAAAGGCACGTTAAGTTTGAGAAGCTAATAGATAAGATATCCCTGAATTGTTGAAAGATATCGGGAAAATTTTTGATACTTAGGAAGTAGAAACTGAATGGAATAACATTAAATCCAGCTTAGACATGGTGGCCGGAGATATTCTGAGGTATACACAAAAAGAAAATAAGACACCATGGATAACAAAGGATAACATGAATTTAATAGAAGAAAGACACAAATACATAAACAGACCTGACGAAGCAGGAAAACGGAGATACAAAGCCATAAAATGAGAAATTATTTGCAAATGCAGGAAAGCTAAAGAATAATGATCGATGCAAAGTGCAAAGAGGTACAAACTAAGATGGAAATACGAAAGACAAACGAAGCATACAAATTAATTAGAATGAATTTTAGGGATTTAAAACCATATAGCAAAAATATAAGGGCCGTGGCAGGAGACATCATTGTAGAAAATGTAGAGAAAGTGGTTAGATGGCAAAAATGTATAGGCAATTTATATACAGGAGAATTTATATAGAGGAATTTATATACAGGAGCAGCACTAGAACAAGAATCAGACATTGAAAAGGATAACTTGGGATATCCTATACTTAGAGATAGTTTGAATTAGCATTGAAGGGTCTGAAAAATGATAAGGCATCGGGTATACATATGGTGCAAACAGAAACTCTAAAAGCGACTGGACAAGCAGTAACAGAACATCTCTTCCAACTTGTAAGTTATATGTATGAGACAGGCGAGATACTCAAAGATTTCAAACATAACATCATAGCCACTATAGTAAAAAGGAGAGGTGCGGATAGATGTGAAAATTTTAGACCAATAAGTTTGACAGCGCACATGCCAAAAATATTAACTAGAATTGCACAAAGATGAAGAGAAAAATGGGCTGAAGAAATACTAGATCAATTTAGGTTTAGACGAAACAGGGGAACACGGGAGACTATTTTTGCTCTGAGGGTGATAATAAAAAAGATAATAGAAAAAGGAGAAAGCGTGTATAGGGTTTGTAGATTCGGAAAAAGTATTTGACAATGTAAGATGGAAAAAAATGTTCGAAATACTTAAGATTGGAATGAGTTTTAGGGATAGACGGATAGTACATAGCTTATACAAGGAGTAAACATCGGTTATAGAATTAGAGGAGGATAGTAGAGAAGCTAATATTTGGAAAGGGGTGAGACAGGGTTGCACCCTACTGCATTAATTTTTAACTTTTGTGTCGAAGAGGTAATGAATACTGTCAAATACAGGAAGACATTTGGAATTATTATGCAGAGACAAAAGATAAATATGCTTAGATTTGCAGATGATATAGTGGTATTAACATCTAGCAAGGTAGTGTTAGAAGCAGCTCTTAATGAAATGGAAACAGTTCTAACAGAGAGATACGATATGAAAATTAACAAAAATAAAACTAAGTATTAGTATGCAAAGGAGGGGAAAATAAATAAAAAATTAGATTACAAATAGGAAACAACTTACAAGAGGTTAAGGATTTGTGCTACCTAGGAAGCCAAATAACGCAAGATAGTAAAAGTGCAAAAGATATAAAACAAAGATTGGCACAAGGTCGTGCTACATTTAACAAGAAAAAGCAACTACTGTGTTCGAAGACAAACATAGAAACAAGAAAAAGGTTGCTTAAAGCATGTCTGGAGCACAGCACTGTGAAACTTGGACAGTAAGAGAAGCAGACAGGAATAAGGTAGAAGCTTTTGAAATGGACAGACAAAGTTTAGAACAAAGAGGTTCTAAAAATCGTAGGGAAAGAAAAAAATATGTGGAAAACAGTAAAAAGTAGGAGAGATAGGATGAGGGAATACTGCCGAATATATTAGAAACAGAGATAGGAAAAAAGAGAGGTAGTGGTAGACTTAGGCTAGACTATTGCATACAGATAGTCCAAGATGCTTGCCGTGAGAATTTCACGGAAATGTGTAGGCTAGCGCAGAATAGAAATAAACGGAAGTACGCACCCAACCAGTTCAAATATGGAAAACCTAATGAAAAAAAAAAATTGCACTTAAACCTGATGATTATTTATAAACTACAGGTGTTGGTTTTGCAATATTATCAACTAATGTTAATTGTGCGAAAAGATTTACTGGAAAACTATTTTTTTTGGCAAATGTCTTAAATATTGGGGGATCTTGGTAGCCACAGGTTGCTTAACCTCCTTCAGATACCACTGAATATCGGTGAAATAGGGTATATATTTAGAAATTAATATAAGGGGTATGGAGCTGTTTCTAGGCCATGGAAATTTCAGGGAACTGTGTAGGCTAGCTCAGAATAGAAATTAGTGGAGGTGCACGTCCAACCAGTTTCCATACGGAAAACCTAATAACAAAAAAATAATTGCACTTCAATTTGATGATTATTATAAACAACCACAGGTGTTGGTTTTGCGATATTTTCAACTAATGTTGAATTGTGTGAAAAGATTTATAGTAAAAACTATTAATTTGGCAAATGTTCAAGTGGTGGGGGATCTTGTTGATCACAGATTGTTTAAGCCCCTTCACTTACCACTGAATGTAGGTGAAGTAGGATATATATTTATAAAACAATAGAAGGAGAACTGAACTGTATCTAACAAGAAAGAGCAGTTGCTATGTTCAAAAACAACAAACAGAAACAAGGAAAAAATTGTTAAAACATATGTGTGGAGCAGACCACTATATGGCTATGTAATAGGCATAGTAGGTGAAGCAGACAGGAAAAGGCTAGAAGCCTTTTGAAATGTTGTGCTTCAGTAGTATGATGATGATAGCATGGACAGACAAAGTTAATAGATGTTTTAGAAATAGGGGAAGAAATATCTGTGCCCAATAAGGCGTTTGAAACATAAAATAAAACATTTTTAAAAAAAGTTTTTTGTTTTTTTAAATAAATTTTTTGTTGTAACCCAGGCCTTGGGTGTATTTGGGTCTTCTTATTAGCCGTGACATAGTCCGATGGCACAAAGTGTTCGTGCTTCCCCAGTTTCTTCTCGATAACACTGTGCATGCTGTCCACCTTCATCTGAGTGTGGCTTACTTCAAAGTATTTTTGATATTAATTTTAGATTTTATGGCAAAGTATAGAAGGGCATTTGATACAACTTCACTGTTTTGGTATGTACAGCCATCGCTTCAAATGATGATATTACTAATTCCTGGATTAATTTTAGTTTAGTTTAGGGTAAAAGCTTTAGGATACATGAAAACCCAAGGATACGCATAATGTTGTAATATTTTAAATCAAGTGCATCGGATAAGAAATGAAGGCTTTGAGTATAGAAAATCCACAATTTAAACGCATATTTCCATTTAAATAAACGAAACGTTCGTTATACAAATCCTAAGAAGTGCTAAAACTCTGAAATATATTTTAAACGGATAGTTAACTTCAAAGAAGCACCTAATAGTTAAATGTCAAGTTAAAAGAACTGAAATATACGTTGGGACAGAATTCGATGGAATTGTTTGCAACGGTCGGTGCGACAAGCTGTTAAAATAACAAATGCTTTGAAGACGAAGTGAAATGAAATATCTATAATGTAAAACACACAGAGAACACGTATAATAAAACTTTGGTTACAATACACGTCTAGAATACGCAGTAGATTTGGAGGCCAACCACAATATCGATTTTCTGTAGCTTGAGAGATGTTCTAAAAGAGACAATAAATATGGGTGAAACGAAGAAAGGTAGCTAAGGGTTGGACGTTAAAACGGGGGAAAGCAATATAATTGGTCGAGGGCTAGAAGTTTTGAGAAACCCGCGTCGGTTAGATGTTGTTGAGGGAATTTCTATGTAGAGTAGTATTATTATCTCATGGCGGGTGACGTCACATGCGCAATAGGTTCAATTTAAACTTAAACCTCAAGATTCACAACGCTACAGTACAACCCACAAACATCTTGCTAGCAATGTGGCTTTAATACGTCATCACGAATATCCCATTTATTACGTTAAGTAAAATATTGTTTGTAAGGACTCCGTTCATGCTGGCGGTATCTAGAAATTTATAAATATATGAAATAAATCCAGACCTCCATATAATATCGGAGCTTTTACTTGTTTTTACTTATAAACAATTCTAGGTTCGTAGTTTCTTTATCCGTAAATATTTGCTGTGGCAACAGTGCACATACTCAGCGGATCCCAATACTGTATATACCGAATGTGAACCGTAACTGTCATTATCATTCTCGCTCTTATCAAGGTCTTATTGTTTCAAGTTTTCCGTTTTAATATTTGTATCAAGTAATAGTCATCAAAACAGTTTTTTTCAAAACTATTTGATAGTTAATTTCTTCAGCAATGTAAGTATTTAAAAAGAATGTTCGTTCAATGATTAATTATGATATTTTCATAGTCAAGGACGACCGATTGTTTTTAGTGTGTTTCAATATTTGAAACTCATAAAAGATTCGGGCGCCTCTTCCTTCAATTCTACAGCACTGAATTGTTGATTTTATGATCCATTAAAATAATGCACGAAATATATGCAATTTATAATAATATTAATATAACAAATGATATAAAAACCTTTTGGTATTAATTAAAAATTGCTTTTGTTTTGTTTTTGTTAGTTACAACACCATGAGTGACATTGTGTAAACATATTCTTAAAACGTTTTTGTAATAAATCTTAGTAATATTTTCGAGGTGGGCATTTGACATTTTTATAGTGTTTATAGTTTATAGTTTGTGTTTAAAACAAAAACGTCTATTGATTTGAAAAAAACGAATATGTAGTACTACCAAATAGTTTTTGTTCTACTAGTGACTATAAGTGATAAAATATCTTGTGTACACTGATCCAATCAATCAATAATCTGGGGTATCACATCTAACAATAAGCTCAGATCATTTCTATAGAAGAGCAAAAATCAACATAAAACTATTTAAAACACATTCCTTGGTTGCTCGACAATTTTTGCTCTGGCAACACTGGACGTGCAAGCAGTCAATGTTTTCTAGTCTCACTTTTTTATTTTGATTATTAATATAGCTCCTTCTCGCGCAGGTTTTTTCAAGGTCACCCGCCATGAGATAATACTACTATAACAGCACGGTAAACTTGGAATTTTTCAGACGTTGAAGTTCGTTACGAACAAAATCGGTTTGGAAAATAAACTTTTCGATGAAAAGTGGGTCCGTGAGGATACTCAAAAGCGTATAAATACACTGGGAGAGGTATTAAAGCTCTCTTAGATCTTAAATATCTCTTAGATCTTATATCTCTGATATCTCTTACATATGTGCTATCACGTGCTGATTGTCGCTTATTCGTTGAAGTATCATACAACATCCTATTTAAAAGTGTTTAAAAGTTGTTAGTAACGTACCGGTAATGTATTAAAAGTGTGATTTGCACAAGTGGGTGCTGGCTTATAAAAGGTGCTGTTACTACACGATACAATCTAAGGATAGGATGGTACTTGGGTAAGCGAATCGAGAAGTTTGAAACTAGTATGCACGAAGTGTAGTGGTTATGGAAGGTTAAGCTTGGTCGAGACCATTATCCGGGTAGAAATACTAAAGGTGGTTGCAGAGATTTGGATAGCTAGTGGACATGAGTTGGATCCAGGTATAATCACGAAGTGTATGGACACAACGACGAGGGTTTTGGAACATATCTTCAGAGGTAACGAAGGAAGAAGCTTACTCCAGGTAAAGAAAATTAATTTCTTGCTTTTGCTTGAACATTTGTGCTGGTATTTTGTACTTGAGTGTTTTGACTTATTGGCGGTGTATTTTATTACCATAAAAACTCATTTAAAGGGGTATATGTACAGGACAATTGATATTGCTTATTTAAAAATGTTTATTTATGACAGAAAAATGTTGTTGTAAGGAGTAAACGGGTCTTTAGCTTTATTTTAAACAAAAATAGATTACCTATTTTAAATAAATATTATTACTATTATTATTATAGCTGAACTGAACCGCTGGCAATTTAGCAATGTTTTGGCAAAATCGCATCTGCTATCTTCAGGCTTCAAAAATACTAGAACGCTAGCTAAGATTAAAATACTACATTTTGAGAATAATCCGAGAAGCGATTGAAATAGGAAAACGCCCTACATAATCTCAACACAAAGGATGATTGCCAAAGACTGTTGCAGCCATGGAAACCAGCAATTACTAGCCTATGCATCGTTAAACAATCAGAAAGGAATAATTTGTTAAATCAACTGTGCGAAACAACTATACAACACATACCAGGACTATTGACACGGAGTTGCACCAGAAATCAAGCACGTGCAACGGAGCACGTCCTCTAACTAGTATATATTGTAGGATGAACGAATACTTCTTCATTCACTGCACAACCTACAGAGACAAGATGGCAGATGCAGTTTGCTGAAACTTCGCCAAATTGACAGTGGTTCGCTTCAGAACCGGCCAGTTACAAACAGAAACGCTCTCCACTTTATCGTATGAAGGATATAATTCTTCCTTTAGTTGTGGATAAATTTTTTAATCTGTACTATATGAGCGGCATGTACTTATTGTGCTTGTTGTCGGTGCCTCAATTGTTAAATTTTATTAGATTTGAATGTGGTTTGCAATTTGGAGAAAGCTTGCAACATTACTGTTGTTCCATATTTTTATAATGTGGAATGATTGTTTACGTTCTGAACGAACTCGTGCAAAAGATTATCGCTACCCCAGCCTTGATGCTAGGAGTTTACTACGAATGATGTTACTTCAAACATGTGCTCGGACGGTTCGGCAATCATATGGAAATAGCCAGCAACGTTTGTTACTTATTTTTTCCCTTCTTCAATGGAAAGTTGGCGATAAATCAGATGCTTTCAAGATTCCTACTTACTGTAGAACAAGGCCTTCGCAGAGTGCATCGTCCGAATCCCTCAACAAACTGTATGTATGTGAACTTGTTTTATCTACATTCTATACTTTGCTTCCTCTTTTTAAATCAGCTGATGTAGTTGGTTGCATTGTGTCATACTTACAAGAATTAGGGCAACAATACTTTGTCCTTTATTTTATAATTTGTGAGACAATGATACTTCTTGGTAGAAAAATTTAATTTAGAAGAGCTCGTAAATACCATCCATCTATTTTAGGCCTTTTTTTATTAAATAACCAATTAGGAATATGGCATTTACATTTTGGCCACAATAGGTTAACGTTTATAAAATTGTTTATCACTACCTTGACGTGAACTTCGTTGCTATTTATTGACTACTGTTAAACCTTTTTTTAATATTCATAGATTTGTGCGTTTTAGGAGCGATGAAATACCTGAGTCTGCCGCTCCTGTTGTTCCACCACAGCGTTCCTCTACTCGAAATTAGACGTATCAATGATCAGTAGTAAAGCAGAACCATACACATACGTTAGAATATATTTATGTAAGCACTACTAATTTTAATTTACATTAGATTAGGATAAAAAAAAGGAAACCGTTCTGGAAATTCTGAGGCTATCGTTGGATCGTTGGCGCATTCTGGTCCTCTCAGAAACATCAGGTAGTATACAAAACCTTTTTTGTTCTGAATACATGTGTACCTACAATAATCTGTTATGCTATGCTCATAGATCCGGCAAAAACATGTTGGCTATGAAAAAGTTATGCCCTGGATCGGATATGACTGTTTGCTGTGAGGATGACAAATCCGATAAAGAGGACACAGTAGAGTTGCTTAATGCATTTAAAAAGCGTGGAGAGAAGCTACTGCATCATCTAGATTTGGAGCTATAAATGATAAAACAAAAAGAGAGGAACTGGCTGCAAGGGAGCGGCAGATACTTCAAGAACGGGAGTTAATAAATACTTTTTCATTTATAAATAGTTAGATTTTAAGTTGTAAAAATATTTAGTGTGATTCTTTTTAACTGTAAATAGTTAAGTTAAAATATTCAACAATTTGTAAATTAAAGTATTTTATAAAAGTTTCTCTTTTTTAAACAAGATTTCCTCTAAACAAGGTAGTAACTTTAAAGTGTAAAAACATAAATCAGAACCCACTTTAATTAAATACAGCATTTTTTATACAATTGACTTAGATGTGTTATAATTAAATCAGCAGTAAAGAACAAGATGTATATTATTATAATAAACTAAGTTCTTGGAATAGTGATATATTATTCTGAAAATTCTGTTGACAGTTAGACCGATTGATCCCTTACTAGTTATGTATATGTGTTTGTTCGAGCCAATACTTTCATTTAATTGTTTCACTCCATGTGCTTGAAGGTATTCAAAATATCTCAATGGCAATATACTTTTGAACTTTTCTGTTTCCACTAATACTTTCTCCATATTTTGTCTTGACAGTTTCCACTTTCAAAATTTCAAACCTCATTCACTATAAGATCTTTTCAATTTACATAAGGTTTGCGATATGTGGTTTTATTAAGAAGATTAAAATCCATATTGTCTTTAATTACTTGCTTCTATCTTACACACAAAACTCTCCGTTAACTAATTTATGTTGATATGATTGCTAGTCGAAAATTCCTCACTTATATTAGATAGGATTGACCTTGATTACCACCACTGCTTTTCCTACTGTGGGCACACTTTGAATTGAAACCGGCCTATGTGTATTTGCAGAGTGGCCGCACTTTGAATTCAAACCGGCGTTAGCATATTTTGCATCTGACCTACTTTATAACTTCTCGCTAGAGAACACCTAATGCGAATTCAAAATAGCTCCACATTTTTTGCACGCACCTACTTTTTTTCAACGTAGCATACGTGTGTACACGTTTTGAAGTCAGACCGGCCTTACACCACTACTTTTGTGGTATACTCATTCGAAATAAAATTTAATAAATTAATTTTTAAATAGTCTATTGTAACATTTTTATTTTTCAGTCGTAATTTAATTGCATTGAATTACAAAAATAATGCGCTAAGCGTGCATTGTTCCTTAGGGATCTAATTATATTAATATATCTGTGTCGCATAAAGCTATTTCCAAGTACATCTCTATTTGATTGTTTCGTGTTCCCCCTCTGACGGCGCGATCGCTCGGCTCTGGTTTCAACATACAGTCGGCCGCCTGCAACAGCTGTGTTAAGATGTATTTTCGGCTGGAGGCTGGCAACCTTTGTATCAGCTATTAATCGTTGGGATATCTTCTAATAACGGTTGGTAAAGTATATATTATACGAATTAATGTAATTTGAGGTAATTTATTTAGCGCGACCTGTAGAATGCGACCTGTAGAATGCAACCTGTAGAATGCGACAAAATATAATTCGACAATGTAGAATGCAACGATAAAGAATGGAACAAATATAATTCGTCATCTAGGATCCAAAGAATTACCGTTATTTAGAAACAGTCTATTTGAAATTTGCCTCATAAGAAATTTGTCTGATAAGAAATTATGAAAGATAATAATTTGGATGCAGTCGTTTCAAATTAGAATGACTGGTAACCTTGTTTGAAGAACGGAAATCCCGTCTCAATTTGTTGTGAAGCGGCTAATGCAGTTTTTGGTTCGTTATTAGCTGTAAGATTTTTCTTGCATGTGTTTTAAAGTTTAGAACACGTAAACTTGCTTTTATGTTTAGTACACCTAAATTGTGTAAAAATCAATTAATTGTTGAGCTGGTTTTACAAGTTGTAAAACGAAATTTTGTCGAATTAGCTTTCTAAAATAACATGCTTTGTTCCATATGAATCTTCGATAAGTTCAACGTATGTTTTCGACGTCAAATTTTTATGTTTTGCACAGTTGACAGATGTTGTCTTGAAAGCAAATGCTTTGAGCAGCTGTAATGCAATTTAAACAAACATGCCTATTTTTGTGATCAGCTTTATCTATACATAGATTATTAAACGTAAATATGAAAGTTCAAATTCTCATAATGTTAGGTTCTAGTAATTTGTTATCAACCTGAAAAGATCTGCCCAGGTTAGAATTTAATTCACTGTGTTATGCTTACAAATCATTATCACTTTAATTTGTAAAACAAGTTCATGTTTAAAGTAAAGTTGGTTGATTAATGAAAGAAAAAAGGAAAGTTTAAACTTTAACTTTGATGTAGTTGATTATGACAATTTTTTGTTACAAGGTCCGATATTTTAATAATAGAGTTTTTTTTAGTAAACGTTTAGTTCAAAATCTAAGACTTTCATTTTGGTCAAATGCGATCAAATCTAATTACATTAAGCTAAAATTTTTCAGAGTACTAATTTGATGCCAATATTATATTGGAAATATATTTTTTATTATTTCTTTATATTTTTTTTATAGGACACAAATGGTGTTCTACTTTTTTATTTATTTAATCTTAGCAATTTCTTACAGGAGCTGCGTCTTATCTTTATAAGACATATTTTTGTTAATGAAGGCAACGTCCTATCATTGGGTAACCACAACCAAAAAACAAAAAAAACCAATGTGGGGCTAGTTAAACTATAAACAAAAATAGTTACACTAGCGCCGCAACGTGTAGGGCTTCGAAATTTGTTTGCTCAAAATTTATTTTGCTTCGAAATTTGTTTGCTCAAAATTTACTTAGTTTCAAAATTTGTTTGTTTAAATTTGTTATTAGTTTCAAAATTTGTTTGTTTAAATTTGCTAATGATCTTGAAATTTGTTTTGGCATAAGTTTAGTTGAGACATTCGCCTTCCTTCAGTCAATTATTTACCTTAGTCAAATTTATTTTTAACTTTAATTTTATTTTGACCCAATAAAGATTTTATTTGATATTGTTTTGGCAAAAATTTATTTTTACCAAATTCGCTTTTTGATTTAGACCTTTAGCTGCCCGAATTTGTTTTGACGATTTTCGTAAGGCTTAAATCATTTAGATTTATCAATTTGATTTCATTAAAATATTAAACTATTACAATCATGTCTGAAAAATTCCAAATTGTTTGTTTACTTAAAGAGGAACTGGAATATGAACTGAGAATCAGAGGAGTAGTGAGTGAGAGACCAGTTCTTGAGAAAAGAAAATTTTTAGGTAGACTGTTAGCTAAAGAAGTCGATGAGCCTGGTTGTCTGATTGACCTTTCGAGTTATGAAGTAGATTTTGCAACGGAAAGTAAAGAGATTTCTGCTTCGTGTTAGTCATGTTTAGAAATAAGCGAATCACATGAATAATAATTCACACATCATTTTGTATTATACAGTTACTATATACAGAGTACAAGAAATAATGTTTCGGTAAATTAGATACATTGGTTTGAGCTGTCGTCATATCATTTGAGAATTGCTTCTGTGCATCGGCACGTTTTTGTTTTGTTAGCAAATTTTTTATTTAGATCGGCATTGCAACGCAATTAGTCTAGGCGGAACTTGTCGTCGTGGTTGGCCGCTCAGCAGTATGTTAGTCTAGACGAGACTCAGGAAGAGTTGGTCGCTCAGCATTACGTAAGTCTAGACGAGACTCGAGGTGAGTTGGTCGCTCTAGAAATTTTTGCATCATAATTTTTTTAAGTTGATGTAATTTTTGATTGTTAGTGTAAGTGAGACTCGTAGAGGGTTTGTCACTCTAGCAAATTTAGGCGTTGTGAAGCATTGTACTTGTTTCGACAGTTCGGTTAGTAGTGGGTGAGAGTGTACCTGAACACTGATATTTTTTTTGGTAGCTATCGTCGAGATTAATTTCTTTTAAATGTATAAATTATTTCGTACTCAAAAGCCGGAAAATGGCATGTTAAGGACTTGAAGCCCTTTGCTGCATCAGATCCAGATGAAAATGATGATCCTGACGATTAGTTCCAGTCCAGTCATTTCTTTGATTATAAGTAAATCAATTGTTTGCTTGTTTCGTTTTGTTCTGATTTTTGATTTAGTATGGTCTTAACTCAGACTAAATGAAGACTGTCCTTTTACAACTTATTTTATTTGGAAAATTTTGTATGGTTATGGTAACTTGTAGCCAAAATTTTGTATAGTAGTTTTGTAGTGTAGATTGATGTACATACTAGTTAAGTTTATCGCGCGTTAATAGAAGATATTGTTAGAAAGTAGAAATAAGTCGACTAGATAAATTGTTAGTCCTGATTTCTACATATTTAGGTAGAGAGAATATTGGCATATTCTTTCTCTTGTTTTCGACCTTTCTTTAATTTTTGTTTAATAAGGTCAGAGGTTTACATGGTGAACCTCACCATTTGATCCATCACTAATAGGTGATGATGTTAGAAAATTAGTGATATGATAATCAGTAGGGTGTGGGAGATTTCAGCCCTGACTGGTTCGATTTTGTATTCAGAGTATTAGTTTGAGAAATATTTGTGCAGAAGTTTAAGTTTAGTAAAAACAAAACTTCTAACACCTTGAGTTATGGGGGTAATGAGCACTCACTTCCATTTTTGTAAGAGGCCTGTTGGTTAGCCTACTTTGATTTTGATTATCACCTTGAGATGATAATATTTTGTATTCGGTTTTTGTAAGTAACCTGTTGGTTGGTTACTTTAGTTTTGATTATCATCTTGAGATGATAATATTTTGTATTCGATTTTTGTAAGTAACCTGTTGGTTGGTTACTTTAGTTTTGATTATCACTATGAGATGATAATATTTTGTATTCCATTTTTGTAAATGACCTGTTGGTTAGCTTACTTTGATTTTGATTATCACTTTGAGATGATAATATTTTGTATTCCATTTTTGTAAGTGACCTGTTGGTTAGCTTACTTTGATTTTGATTATCACTTTGAGATGATAATATTTTGTATTCCATTTTTGTAAGTAACCTGTTGGTTAGCTACTTTGGTTTTGATTATCACCTTGAGATGATAATATTTTGTATTGAGATGTTGTTTTGATATAGTAGCGTCCTTTTTGGTTGATAAAGTTGCTTGAGCTCCAGGAAATGGAGTTATTTTTGGGAAATTTAGATAAATTGTGTTGTGTTTAGTTATAGTTGGTAGATACTGGCTTCGGTAGGAGTAAGAAAGTTCTTGCTCTAGTAAAAGAGTTCCTTTAAATTTAAGATTAGATTGATTTTTTTTGTCCCGTGGAGTGTTTGACTTTTTAATTTGACTTCTCTCGATTTTGACTTTTACCGGTTGTGACTCCCCGATTTTGTCTCCCTATGGACGTTTGGTACACGTAGTTACCGACACACTCAAATTTGTATATATTTGCCCCCCTCGTCTTCATAGTTTCGTAGTTATTCTGGATGTTGAATAAATTAGTAATTCTGATTCGTAAAGTATGATGTTTAGTAGATATTTGTGATGTCAGTTGAGAGTTTAATAAAAGCTCTTATAAAATAAAAAAAATCTTTTGTTTTAATTGCTTAAAATTTTTTGTTGTAAAAGACTTTTTTTCTTTTAAGAAAGGGGTAGTGTAACATTTTTATTTTTCAGTCGTAATTTAATTGCATTGAATTACAAAAATAATGCGCTAAGCGTGCATTGTTCCTTAGGGATCTAATTATATTAATATATCTGTGTCGCATAAAGCTATTTCCAAGTACATCTCTATTTGATTGTTTCGTGTTCCCTCTCTGACGGCGCGACCGCTCGGCTCTGGTTTCAACAGACAGTCGGCCGCTTGCAACAGCTGTGTTAAGATGTATTTTCGGCTGGAGGCTGGCAACCTTCGCATCGGCTATTAATTGTTGGGATATCTTCTAATAACGGTTGGTAAAGTATATATTATACGAATTAATGTAATTTGAGATAATTTATTTAGCGCGACGTGTAGAATGCGACCTGCAGAATGCGACCTGTAGAATGCGACAAAATATAATTCGACAATGTAGAATGTAACGATAAAGAATGGAACAAATATAATTCGTCATCTAGGATCCAAAGAATTACCGTTATTTAGGAACAGTCGATTTGAAATTTGCCTCATAAGAAATTTGTCTGATAAGAAATTATGGAAGATAATTTGGATGCAGTCGTTTCAAATTAGATTGGCTGGTAACCTTGCTTGAAGAACGGAAATCCCGTCTCAATTTGTTGCGAAGCGGCTAATGCAGTTTTTGGTTCGTTATTAGCTGTAAGATTTTTTTTGCATGTGTTTTAAAGTTTAGAACACGTAAACTTGCTTTTATGTTTAGTACACGTAAATTGTGTAAATATCAATTAATTGTTGAGCTGGTTTTACAAGTTGTAAAACGAAATTTTGTCGAATTAGCTTTCTAAAATAACATGCTTTGTTCCATATGAATCTTCGATAAGTTCAACGTATGTTTTCGACGTCATATTTTTCTGTTTTGCACAGTTGACAAATGTTGTCTTGAAAGCAAATGCTTTGAGCAGCTGTAATGCAATTTAAACAAACATGCCTATTTTTGTGATCAGCTTTATCTATACATAGATTATTAAACGTAAATATGAAAGTTCAAATTCTCATAATGTTAGGTTCTAGTAATTTGTTATCAACCTGAAAAGATCTGCCCAGGTTAGAATTTAATTCACTGTGTTATGCTTACAAATCATTATCACTTTAATTTGTATAACAAGTTCATGTTTAAAGTAAAGTTGGTTGATTAATGAAAGAAAAAAGGAAAGTTAAAACTTTAACTTTGATGTAGTTGATTATGACAATTTTTTGTTACAAGTTCCGATATTTTAATAATAGAGTTTTTTTTAGTAAACGTTTAGTTCAAAATCTAAGACTTTCATTTTGGTCAAATGCGATCAAATCTAATTACATTAAGCTAAAGTTTTTCAGAGTAATAATTTGATGCCAATATTATATTGGAAATATCTTTTTTATTATTTCTTTATATTTTTTTTATATGACACAAATGGTGTTCTACTTTTTTATTTATTTAATCTTAGCAATTTCTTACAGGAGCTGCGTCTTATCTTAATAAGACAGGTTTTTGTTAACGAAGGCGATCATTTTATCTTTGGGTTTCCACGTCCGCCCTGAGAACTGTGCTTTGCAATTATCGTAATTATCTCAGGACATGGTGGCGCTTATCTGATTTAGCTTAACTTTGGTTTGCAAACAGAATTCGACTCCCCCCCCCACACTTCTCATTGCTCTACCCAGGAATAGACCCCTAGCTATGTCGGAAGACTTTGTTCTCTAGCGCCATAATTTAGAAGAAATAATGTTTCAGTGACGCCGCAACGTTTATGGCCCCAAAAAAAAAACAAATAAATAACAACAAAAATTGGTTCACTATTTCCTGATTTATAAACATAAATGGCGCCGTGAACAAATCTACAAACAGCACAACTTTTGCAACTGGTGATTTTCAAGTCTTTATTGATTATCCCAATTATCAATCAATCACTCTAAGCGACACTGAAAAATCCACTTGGTCTACAAATGAACTTCAACTGCTGATCCCTACGTGGAGAAAACCAGGAAACTGCATCGAGAAACTCAACCGGACAATCCAGCTCAAAAATATTTACGAATCAAAAATTGTTACATTATTCATCCCTTATATATTTGTTGTAATTTATGAACAGATATTGACCTCCAATATACTTTAAAAATAATTTAAGTTTAGAAATGGCTGTTAACTTTTCGGAAATGAATCTTGTTCGTAAAATAAGTCCGCAATATGAAGGAGGAAGTAAAAACCTTTGATACTTTATCCAACAATGGCAGAAATTTACTAAGAATAATAAAGTTAATACTCCAGGACGAGAACAATACTCATTTAATAAACTGATATTTAAATTTTGCTGTTCCAAACTCTCCGGTGCTACAAGAAATACTCTCGTAGTAACAATTTGTTCAACTTGGTCTCAAGTCAATGAAGCATTACTCTCTAGATTTGGCAATCAGAGAAATGAAATTATGTTTGAAAACGATTCAAAAACTTGCTTCCAACAAACCAACATAAATTATAATGACTATTATGAACGCATTAAATCTAAATTGCAAAGATTATTAGAACACATTAACAATAGGGAAGACGATAATAGCATAAGAACTTACAAAATCAATCTTTACCATCATCGCGCACTAAACACCGTTATTGCAGGATTATTAAAAACGTATAGGTCTTTTATTTCGTATAAATCGGTGAATTCTTTAGAAAATTATCTCGTACAATTAAGAAATCATGACAATCACAAGCAACATGTAAATTTTCTCAATTTTATTAAACAAAGAAACGCTTAAATATTACAATGCCTAAAAACCATAACCGCACAGATAACATATCTCTGTATAATCAATCTTTCAAACTTTTTTTCAAACCATAACCAACCAGTACCATTTCCAATTGACCTAATAAACATAAAAACACCAATTCAAAGAAATTATAGTTCAAATTCAAAGTATTGGGAAAAACCTGACGATCAACTTATGCCTATGTCCGCTAGAAAAACTTTTCAAAGGCATAACAATAATTTTACAAGAAGTTTCCCAAAAAAAGATTTTATTCCCGAAGAATTACATAATGTTAAGCAACCGTATTGTGACGGTTCAACAGCATATAAAAACACCTTGACCACGAACCTAGGTATGATAACCACTAACCCAAAACTTCCGTTTATAATTATTCCAAATTTCAATCTAAAAATTCTCATATATTCAGAAGCATCCAATTCAATTATAAACTCCAAACCAGATTTTAAATACATTGAAGATTTTATTTTTTATGAACCTTTTAAAGTTAGAAGCTTAAACAACGCAATTAGTGACGATAAAAATAAAACTTTTCTTGATTACAAGATTACCAAATTAAAACCGAAATAAAATTTCATGAGATAGATTGGCACGAACATTTCGACGCTTTATTAAAAAGTCATGATTTTATAGGATTAGGAGTTATCACAGATTATAATAAAGAAGTTTTAGAGATATGACGAAAACAAATCCCATTCTTTTTAGAACTAAACCCTCATTATTTTTATCCTTTTAAGCAAAAAGTTACTATTCGCTTAAAAATACCTGTTAGTATAGACAAAGGCCAGGTTTTAATCCCCAAAGCAAAAATCGACACTTGTTATTCCAGAATCAATTGTCTTTTCTGAGAATGTTTTTGTATCTAGATATAGAGATGATTCACACGAAATTTTTAACCCAATTTTCATATAGAATAATTTTCAAATCCAGAGGCCTGTACAACATTGCCCATGAGAAACTCTTCCCACAGGACCCCTATCACATAATCCTAACAAGTGGTCAAGAACTAGAAAACTTAGTCTGTGTTCTAAAAGAAATTGTAAATCCAAGTAACATCAATGGAATTTACTTTGAAAATAAATAATTAGAACCAAAAATCTTAAACAGTTCCACAACCCGATTGTTATACTGCCATCTAGTAGGAGCAACTGAATGGAAACTACTGTTCACAATTTTATCAAGAGCATACTATCTTTTCGATGAGTTTGAAAAAAAAGATACAAAGCTGGACAAGGTCATAAAAAATACCTTATACTGTTTAATATTTTTTACAGAATTTTGTAAAACTAAATTTAATTTGTGTGAATAACATATGGTTAATAGTGCTTGTGGGCATTTCAATTTAACTTTAGTGGCAAGACTGTTATATTGTCCTGTATTGACAGATGCACCATCATACGTTTGGGCCACTAACTTGTCACTATGCATTTTGATATACATTCAGCTGTTCGATCATCACTAACATCTAAGAATCTAATAAACCTTTCCTGAACTGCACCACTTACATCAACATACTGAAAAACAGTAGAAAGTTAACATTTTTTTGTAATGTCTGTAGTTTCATCAACAATAATAGCTAAAAATGTCGCTTCTGAAACTTTATCAACGAACTTCGTTCGTTTATGAAATCTATTTGTCTGTGTGTCTGTCTGTCTGTGTGTCCGAGGCCTTTTTAATGGTCGGACATCAATGTGTGATACATCAATCGATTCAGCTCGGTGTCCAGAGCTTAAGTTTTGATGTCAGTTAAAATCGGGCCACGGGGGACGCCGAGCCCCCGGGAAAATCCACAGGGATAATTAAAATTTTAAATAAGTTTAAAATCAATATGCGACACATATTTGAACAATTTATGTCATTTCATGCCAATTATTCCAATATTATAGACATTGTTTAAACTTAAATTTTGATTACCGAAAATAATTAGATTCATATAAAAAAAAAAAATTTCTTATCTTATTGATGAGAACTAATATATAGCTTTTAAAATATTTATTCAATAAAATAAAATATATTAAAATGTCTCTTTTGTTGTTTATAAATTTTTGTATTATATCTGAATACTTATAATTATTACAACATAATAATTTTAATTTCTTTAAATTGTTTTAAAGTAAGTCTACATTTGGAAGTTCGTTGAGACAATGCCTTGCATTTTCAACTTGTTTTTTAATAATTTTCATCAAATGTTCACTATAAGCTTTGATTAGATCATTTTGAATTGCTGGAGTTTCTCCACTAAAAACTGTACAAGTTTTAGGTGTAGTTGTAATTGAACATTATTTTCTGCAAATAAATGCAGTAACTCTCTATAATGATCTCTATTTGCCGAATTTTCAGATTCATTATGTCCACGAAATGGGAATTCCTGCAGAGCAAGAAAACATACAATGCCTATCAATTTTCTAATAACATAACGGTTACTCCTAACTTTATTATTATGTAGTTTTATATTTTCTTTATAGGCTTTGCTTAAAGAATATTCTATTCTATTGCCGCTAGTCATGAACTGTTTAAGATTAACACAAGCTGCTATGTGTTCTTTAGTTTGTTGATGCCGCTTACGTAGTACATTCCCCAAATTATTTAAATCTATTACTCCAGCCTTATTCCATACATTTTTATGAACGGAAAACAATAAACATGGCCAATAAAACAACTTTAATAACTTTTTACAACCGCACTACCTTACATGTGATTTTTCAATTCTACACATTGACCAGGAAGCGAGTTTTTTTTTACCCAGAAAATTTGAAATTTTGCCGAACCCTTGCTGTTCCAAACAAGGTAGGGATCTATAACGTGCGCGACAACACACACACGCACACGGGACCTCCATTTTACCTCTCATCCGAACGAGAGTGTATTTTTGTGAAAAATGCTCGCCTAACATTTTTCAAGCGGACCGACCGTGTCGGGATTCGAACCCAAGACCTTGGGCGTAGTAGTCGCATACATACCACTACGGCATGGAGTCGCAACAACCGCACTACCACGGCATCTCACTATATTTACTTTCAAAAAATTTAAGTTGAACCATCTTTCCAGCTGTTTTTCGTTCTTGAACTAAATTAAATAGAGAAGGGGTAGGTCTTCCTTTAGAAATTAAGTTTTTTTTCAGCAAAACCTAGTGAACTAAATGGATTTTTAAATAGTTGTTCAACAGCACAATTACACTCATGTACTTCGCAAAAATTCGTTGCCTGCATTTTTATGAAACCGGAACCTTACAACAAGTATCACCTCTTAGAAATACACTATCTACTATTTAGATTAATTAAAAATAGTTATTTATTATACAAGGGAAAAAGTACTAGATTTTAGCTGGTGGAGGGAGACAAAACACCAAGAGTTAAAATCTTACGTTTTTACCTGTGTATAGTTCACTATTTTTTTTTGTGTCAGGCAAAAACGATGATTTAATATGGAAAAAAATATTACAATATACTAAAGTCAAAAAATCAATCGATGTCAAATTTGAAGTTTCAAACAAGTAATCAAATATCTGTCAAATTAATTCTGCGAGTGGTTTCAAAAATTGCTTACTTAAGTTGTTTATATCGGTTGTTTTGAATGCGACGAAGTTATGATACGATGTTACGTTACACCCGAATGTAACAAGTGTGGACCCGGCTTTAAATTAAATATTTTCGTGTTCTTATTTAATTGCATATACCTGGGAAAAAAGTACTAATTTTTTTCCCAGGGAAAAAAGTAAATTCATAAAAAGTGACATTTTGTTACCTGTCAAGAAACATTAAATGTCAAATTTTTTCCCGTCACAGAAAAAAAATTATTATTTAAAGCTATTAAATTGTAAAAGTATGAATCATATTACCACTAAAAATAATGTGTAATAACATAAAATAGGTTCCACGTGTCTTAGCATACTGACAGGGTGAGATTCAAGTGTGTAAGAGAACACCATCACATCTTCATCCAGGCGGTAATACAATGTATACACTTCAATATTAAGAAGGAGCTGTGCACGCAACCTCTTACTCGTTCTTTATAGCCAAATAGGATGAATTAGTCACGTCCTGTCCTACATCTTATGACAAAATTCATAGCAAGCATGATTTTCATATATTACATTGTTGAAATGTCGTGGCGCTCATTCAGATAAACGTTGACAAATTCTATAATCCATAATTTAAATATTTACGAAAAACAGAAATATGTTCTTTAGGAAAATATGCTATTTTTAGTTATTCTTAAATTAAAGTGTAGGGTGATCCTCACGTCCTATATGGAGGAATCGCCACTACTCCGAGCAGATAGTCCAACAAAATATGTGGGACACTTTCTGCACCTCCTCCACACTCACACTGATCGTCCGTGGCTAATCTATATCTGTGCAAATGTTCCACAGCCCATGGTGAGCTGTGTCATTTTATTTTCTATCTCAGTTTCGATTTTATTTCTAGCCTCAATGCTCTGTATAAAGATTGTTTTTAGTATTCCTGTACTTGCGTCATTTTCCACCGTTCTTTCCATCACTGAATCGATCATTCGCACAGCTTTCTTTTGATTAACGAATGGTGTACACCTGAGCGGTAATGTTAAATTCGCCAGTTGCGGTCTCTTTGGCCAAATCGTCGGTTCTATCATTCCACAGGTTTTCCAGGTGCTATCAAATCCAGTAAAATTTGACGTCTCGTATTTGGAAAGCTGTTTCAACAATTCTCCAAAAATCCACATGTAAATCGGTGAATTTGTTCATGTTAACCGGCGCCATAAATCTGAATTTGCTGTCGCTACCATTTTCAAACAGCAGAAGTTGAAAATGCTATGACAAGAGTCATTAAAAACATTTCAGAAGAAAAGTTTTTACCGGCTGTGGCAGAACTGTTGAACTAAGCATGTGCAAGCTACTTTAAATGAGATCACACTGCAGCTGACCAAAATAGTAACTGAAAATTTTTATAACAGCAGTTTCATTACTTTATGGTCTGCCATCCTATGAACAGTTCAGTTAATTTTTTATAATCAACTTTTTTGAGGGTTTATCCTACTCGCATTTTTACACATAATTACAATCTGCTTTCAATAACCCTTTTGGAATTTTTGGTTTCGAAGCTAGTCCACTTTTACCAAACTTTCTCAATTGCGAATTTTTATTAGAATCCGTTCTCTGATTTGCCTGGGTAGCCTTGTTTGACTTTGTACAGTTAAAGTTGATTATAAAAAGTTGGTAGTTGTACCTTTTTCAATCCTTTTGAATTGTCTAGAAACTATTTTGATATAGGAGAGTATATAAATATGGCAATCTTATTTCCTTTGTTCAATAGTTTGGGTTTTTTATTGGTTTCAAAAACCCTTTTTATATACCCAATATTACCTTAAGTATATGAGAACTGCTATTTTTCCTTTTAAGAACTATTTGTAGAAGTAGTTAGATGTGTATATAAATAGATTCCAACACGTATGGAGAGTTTAGGATGATGTAAAGTATCTATGTGTTGGTTTTCGTTATATTGTGTGTACTACAATCGATTTCCCTTTGGGTTAATTGTACTTAACAAAAAGAAATTTATGTTGCTTTTGAATTTCTGTAGCGAACACCATTGCATTTGCTACCGAGAGGAACCGGTAGCATATTTTTTTTACTAACGTGGATAAACTTTAATAGATGGTGAATGTTATAGATATCCCAGAAAATAATAGGACTCTCGCAAAGATCCAACTATAGATAGATGTGCGTTATCCGTTTATAAAAAGTGATCACTGGAGACTGCCGATCTTTCTGAACTCTCAACTTCAGCATGTATCATAGATAATGAAAAACTATTCTACAACTCATTGCTGACACAAAATTACTTGTAGTCAGCAGTGAGCGTGTTAATCAGTTTGTTAATTGTTCTATTTTAATATTCATATATGTATTGATTGTTATGTTAAAAAACTTTATACACTTATACTGCCGTGCTAAGAAAGTATCGTGTATCTGCAGTCGCGTTACTTTTGAGAAATTTGGGTTGAAAGTTTGACCGCTTGCCATGTGGTACCAACGTTAAAAAATTAAATTTAATTTTCAGTTTTAAGGTAAAAATATAGCTGAAGATGCATTAGAAACAAGAAAAAATGCAATTGTTTAAAAAAACCTAAAAAGGATCGAGTTACGTTGTTTAAACTTAGGAAAACTGCAGAAATTAAACTTCTTTATTTCGGTTGAAATTGACGTAACTAGAATTTTCGGGAATTTTCTTAGCAAAATGAGCTTGAATCTTTTAGTATCTTTTAGTAAAACGTACTTGGTGTTTGAAATAAATAATATAAATTATGTTTTATAAGGACACGTACGAACAAAAGGAACTGCATAACAATCGCATTTTATTGCTCAAACATAAGTACACTACCTTTACCATCTTACGGTTAAAACGACAAAAACAAACTTAAAAGTTAAATTGTACACTAAAAACTGAAAAATAACTTCTTAAATATTAATGTAATACACTATAAACCAAAGACTGAGATATGAATAAAAGCGACATATTTTTACACAGGTACAATTAAATTTTTTTATAGGCAAATTCTCAAAAAAGTCTTTGATTTTCGGGAACTACCCTACTTAAATTTTTTAATATACTTTGCTTGTTTTCTTGCGTCACACCACATGCTGTTACTCTTGGAAAGGGTAGCTGATTAATTCCTCCTTGTTTGTAAGTTTTTTTCATAACAAAATCTAACTCCATCATATCTTCAGTAAGTGATGTTCTATAATACAACACTTTCTTATTCCTGTGAGCCACTATTTGGATAATATCCGCTAGATAAAGCCAGGTACTATTTCTATTTTTTGATAAGAGATCCAATTTTTCCAATAAAAAAAGTCGATTATATTTATTTCTTTGACTTTCCGTGCATTTTTTACAGCATTTGCAAAATCATGAAAATCATAAATCTTGGTATGTTGTTTAAGTGATTTTTCTACACTGTGGTGAAAGCTGTCTGCACTCATGAAAGTGTGAACTAGTTCAAAAAAGTTCATTGTAATGGTGTCAGCCAATATTTTGGAGTTTATAATATGAAGCAAAACCGATAACATAGTCCAATTTTTATTTTGGGCTGTGCAATTGTTGACCCAAAAAATAATTTGGCGAGCATCCCTATGAGCTAATAAGAATGAGTAGTAACAACTAATAATGTCTTCTTTAGTTCTTCCAGCAATTGCTTCATGCCAAATTGCAGCATAAGGTGAAATTTGACTAGTTTTTCCCCAAGGGCATGAAACTTGCGTGATAGGCAACAATTCTCTGAGTAAATAAAATCTTTTTAAAGCATTCTATTTGCGGTAACATAATGACCTTTTGTAAATCAACGGATAGGCAAACTGTACCACAATCGAACTTTGTGTTGACATCCTTTTAATATAGGTCCCTGGAATTTTTTGCTTTCAAAATGTGTTTAGACCAAGAATCACAGTTTAAACATTTGCTTTGAAGATTATCCGAGGTATGCTTGGGATTGTGCAAGTTGAATTCTTCAGAGAACTCACATTCTTCATGCCCAAGTTTGGTAAAAGATATATTTTTAGCAGATAATACTTTCCTATATAACTCCTAAGAACATTTCATGGTCGAATTTTTACTACAAAGATCCTTGTTTATACATTAATACAATTGTTAGATCACTGGGAAAATATTTTCTGTTTTGCGCATGCTCGCGCCTGTAATGAGATATGGTTGGACCAAAACTTTCAATGTGATTGTCAATTATATTCGTTGGGATTTGCATGCCGCCCGCGTAGATAACATTTTGGAATCATCTGTGAAGGCGATAAATTTTTAAACGCTCCTTGTATACCCCAATCATTTGTATTCTTATACCCCAACGTAGATAAAAAGAATGGTTTGCAAACAAAATGAGGTCTACCTTCAGTATCTTTTAGTGAATATTTAAAACTACTTTGTCTTCTAGAATTTTTGGTAGTTTCAAGTTTTTGTTTTTGATTACATTGTTTATTATAAAAATACGTTTTTCCATTCACGACAGTTCCCAGTATCACTGGTTGATTTGGGATTGTCTGTCTTGAACATTTTTTTTAATAAGTGTCTGCATTTTTCGAAATCGCAAGGTTGCAAAACCTTATGTTTCTCAGTCAATAGTTGAACTTTCTGCATTTTTCTTTCATAAACAGAGACCCCTAGTGCTTTCTTCTTTCTCACAATGCCTTTTTTGGTAGGCTTGCGCTATCTGAATAAACAAGTCACATAAAATCAAAAATTGAAAAACAAACATTATTTACGTTTATGACACTTTTCTAACAACTTCTGACTGTTTTCAGTTAGATTGTGACCGAGTTTCCGGTTTTTATCCATCTCAACATTACCAGTATCGCGAAGCAATGCTGTCCCCGAGTCTAAATCACTATGATACTGAATAACATTCTCATTTGCATTATCTGAAAACGCATCTAAATTTCGACAAAAGCATACATTTAAAACAAATGCCTGGTAAAATTAAATCTGAAATGTTTGCATTTTTATTAGTATCATCATCATTCACATTTTCTATTACAACAGTACGGTCAACCAAAGGAAGCAAAGTAAAGCCTAAATCACTTTGGTTGGCATTAATCGTTGTAAGGTTATTTATATTATCTAAAAAGGTAGAATGTAGTTATTTTTAGAGAACACCTATTTGTTATTACGTTCCTAGTTCTTTATTGTTTTCATTTAGATTGGTCTCATTACTTTGTATCATGGTAGAAGTGTAAAGTAATCTTAAAGGTACATCAGGCTGAATTCGAAAACTTTGTGATAGTTTAACAAAAGAGTTGTCATTATCACAAAAACTTTCCCTTATGTTGTCAGGTAATTGTGGTGTTCTGTTATCAGTATTGTAGTTAATCTAAAAAGAATACTAATGAATTGCTTATTATTTTTTGCTGAAGCCTGAACATTGTTTCTTACACATTCTGGCGTGTCCATATCAAAGATTTTAACGGAATCGTGTGTATAATTATGGAATCAAAGCGTTTTCTATAACATTTCCAGAATTTTCTTTCTGTAAATTAACTAATGCAACTATACGTTTTCTACGGCTTGCCATATTTTAAAAAACTATCCACCGCCACTTGCTAATTTTACAAAAAAATACATTAAATTATTATATGATTCCCGCTGCAAAGCATGTAGCACGACAAATAATCTTTAATAAACTGAATAGGTTTTATTTATTAAGTCTATCCGTTAGGAAGTAACAAGTTACAAGGGCGAATTGCAAAAATGCACGTCAAAGATAGCCACCTACTACATAAAAATACCATATCTTCTACTTGATAAGATAAACCTATGCAACTATATAAAAGTTACTGGGTTTTATCTTAGGAATTTCAGATACGGGATTCTATCGTAATAATACAGCAACAATTTCATATAATCATGTTATCTTTTCTTTTAAACTACGAGAGATATGGTGTTTAAGCTTTGTAAAATCATAAATTTTTAGTCTAGCTGTAAGCTCGTAGCAAAATCTCATTTTTCATAAAAATTAAAGTTACGGGGTTCTTTCTTAGGATGGCAGTATACCACTGTCTACTTCTGACTGCCAAATTCTCAAACATATCTCAATTTAATGATTTTTAAAAAGCCAGAAATCTATAAATAAATTATTACATGATGTGTCAAAAATTTAATCTTTTACACACGAGGTATAAAAGAAACAACTTTATTAAGAACATTATTTTCAAATTTATTTAAGTGTAATTAAATCGTCTATAGGGAGTTTCAGCTTCTTTCTTCTCATTAATTCTTTATATAAAGGTGTTTCCTTAAAACGCGGTGGAGGCATTCTACTAGCTAATCTGAGCTTATTAGCGACATATTCTTCTGCATTAAAAGCTTCTGCTTCTCTGCAACGACCAATTAATAATGCATGAAATTCTTTTTCCCTTTTCAAAGCTCTTCTTTGTTTTCGCTATAAAGAAAATTTGATATCATTACCGTTACATTATAGCAAATTACTTACTTTTGCTATGACAAATTTCATTCGTTTTAAAAATTTTTTTCTTTTGTGCTTTTTCATTTTTTTCCTCCTAATAACTATCATACGAATAGCTTGCATTTCATCATTATTTATAAGTGGATCTTCAATAATAATGTTATTTATAAGTGGATCCTCAATAACAACATTAGATAATGGCTCTACCAATGATACTTTTAAGGATGCATTTGGTAGTACTAACGGTTTTATGTTAATTGCAGGTACTAAGATTGAATTAGAATTCTGCCAAATCCATTGATTGTTAGAATGCACAGGTATACTTGACAAATATGATGTTTCAAAGTTTTTCGTTGCAAAGGTGAATGTACTTGACTTTCTTTGACAGCAATTAAGCATATAACTACTGAAAGAAACTAGAAAGATTGAGTAGTAGCTCTGTCTACTTAATATATCACCTACCTTTGGGTAAGGATCTTAATAATTTAAATACTAAGGTCATTATTTAACGAAGTCTGTAAAATAATGATTATAAATACCAAACGTATGAACCTTTCTTCTATTTAGAATTTATAAGCAAATAGAAAATATTTAATATTATTTATTACTTAACTTCAATACATAACCTCGTTCGGTTTTCAGTACTGACAGCAGTGCAACATGTGCAGTCTGTGTGAGTTCTATTGTGGCTAAAATTACGATCAGCTGACTGCTCAGTAAATAATTGCCTCTCATAGCAATAATAATAGAGTAAGTATAAAAATAATTCAAAACGGCTTCCCATTAATGAATTCTTTTCTGTACCTTTAAAGAATGTAAAGCAACTAAACTAAATTTCAATAAGCTTTAGTAATATTTACGCGATTCTTAAACTGAACCATATTATCGTAGATATTAAATGAAATTAATTGATCTATATTTAGAATGCATAGGTTAATTAAAGATATACCGAATTAAAATTTGAAAGCCGGGTTGGTCGAGTCAAAAACATTTGCAAGTTATGGCAGAATTCTAGAAGCAGCGAAACAACTTTAAATGCAACATTTTGGTAGTTAAATTAGTTTGTTTTCAAGTCACTCGTGAGTTTTGGATGGTTCCAAAACTACACAAAACTTATATAGCTATAGGCAAATTTGGATAACGTTCAAGCAGATATTTATGATATACGCATTATTGCAAAAAGTCGCTACGAAAAAGTTTCAGCATTAAAAATTCTTCAGTTTTGAATAAAATAAATAAAATTTATCGAAGTATTTGATTGTTTGGTGTCTAATAATAATAATAATAATTTATCAGCAATATCAAATATTTTCATCAACTGCTGAATAACTTTACAGTGTTCGAAATTGGATGCGGTTGTTGGGTATCTTTGTTATTATTAAAGATACAAAAAAGTTTTCTTGCGCATTTACGGACCACTTCTTTGAGAGCAGATCAATGGGAAAATAAGAATCAGCGATCTTACTTTGTTGTGCCAAATTACAGTCAAATATTGATATTTCTATTACTATTCGTATAGCTCGTTTGTTTATAAATATATCTAAAAGTCATGGTAAATTTTTTTATACAATTTTTCACGTAGATTAAAGTGATACACTTGAGTATTTAATACTTACTGTCTTAAAGTTATGATATAAATTTGCATTTTTTAAAATAGAAAACGCCGTTGACTGAAACGTTATCTAAAAGCCTGTTACCGGTCACTTCGACACTTTCATTTAATTATTATTAGAGTTCAATTGTGTAAATTTCCGTCTACAAGTGATAAAGTTATTGGCACTTACAGTACATGGCCTCCGGCGACGAACTCCTCTCAGGGTCTTTGTGATCCAGTTTTCTCAAATTTAATAACGTTGTTGCCTTCAATATTTGTGTAGTGCTCTATAGGAAAAAGTCAAGAAAGGTGGGAACTATGATTGTGGACACTACATCAAACACACACGGTAACGGCACTCCCCTCAAACACAGTCACTGTCGTGAATTGCGGCACAAAAGTGTTCAAGTAATTACCGCATGGTCCCAGAACTTGTTCGTCCCTAACGGGATTGAACTATTCAAGCCGGATGGTGTCTTTCATGCAATTAGAATAGAGAACGCCATCACTTCAATAACGCTTGTTCACATAATTTTCCTGACAGCGATAAAAATTCCCGAAGCGGTATCTAAACATATCTACGATCGTCAAAATCATTTTGCTCTTACAATTTAAATAATATTTTATAAAGTGACTAAGGCTGGATTCAGGAAACGAAAGAAATTCCATTACTTTTATACAAAACACAATAGAAAACGAAAACTTAGATATCTAATAAATGAAAAGGCATGATACGAGTTAATTTACTTAACACAATAAAGGAATTTATAATATTAGTAATAAATATAGTTGCCCGCGAACGAAATCCATACAAATAATGAGAGTTGTTTGTTTAACAACCGTCACAAAGTATCTATCATAATTATGGTACAAGCAATAAATTGTGTTGTTGGTTTTTAAGCGAAGCAGTTCATCTATTAATAAATGACAAAATTTAAAAATAACGAGAAATACGTCATGTTGACTGCATATATTGAGAGTAAAAGAATACCAATATCTGCAGAAACATTATTCTTCAACAGGTAATTGTGTGACTAATATGAAACAAGTTATTACTAATTCCCTTGTAAAAAATAGAGGTATTCTAAAAAACTGCACCAAATATTACAATTTTTTGGGTTAGAAAGTAATTTAAAACAGCTTTGATATTTTGATAAACTTAGAAAGAAACAATATGCAATTCATAATCAGAAACAAACTTCTATTGCAACCTTAACATGTGTGTAAACTAACCCAAGAAAACAATGTAGAAAAATTGAGAAAAAAATAGGTGTTTTTAAATCAGTAGCGTTCAAAATATTGAAATGAAAGAAATATTGTTATTATAAAATTTAAAATAATACATAGCTTATTTCCGGACGATTTTTAAAAAAGAAGGCGATTTTGCCGGTAGTATCTTCGTAAGTGTGCTGCTATTAACAATCTTGGAAATAAAATTATATGGCCTGATGAAAGACACGTGTGCAGGACAAGCATAACAACCGCCACTGGTGTAACGAAAATGCTCACCAAATGTTTACTATGCGTCAACAAGGCCGTTTTGGCTTGAATGTTAGTAGTAAATTTTGATACCATATTTTTGAAGGTAATATCCTACAACTGCTCGCTTCATTGAAATTCTGGGTACAAACTTGCATAAATTATGGGAGGATATGTCTTTGGAAAATAGACGTGAAGTGTGGTTTCAACACGATGGCGTACCCTCATGCTGTTAAATGACACCATTTATAATCAGAATACGGGTACATAGACGGTGTGGAAAGCAACAACAGAGAAATAGTATTTTACTACACTTATTGAACATAAATTAGAATAACTTTTATAATTTGACATACATATTATTTTTATAAACAAAGTTACATCTGTCATGACGTGAACAACAATATCCAGACTTATTTTGTACATGAATTACTTCAGTAACCAGATTACTATATTTCTTAATACGCACACAACTCTATAGTTACTTGCAGTTATTGGAATAGAGGTCATCCCAATAAATGGATGGGAACGTTTGAACCTGCTTAGTGGCCGCCTAAATCACCTGACTTTCGATATTGGACTATTTTTTGGTGAAATTTTACAAAAGGGGAGATATATAAAACTCAACCTAATACCATTAAATACTTACGGAATTCAACTGATACATTTTGTAAAATTAAAGCTATTTATTTGTTAAATTTGTAACGTTATCGCGTTAGTTTTAAATAAATATAGGGTTTAGCATGTATTTATTAAATGTAGGGTTGATAGTTTGAAATACACCGTATATAAACCTTATTGATCAAAATCTTTTATAATAGTTAATGGTTAGATGGCAGTGGGATTATCAATTCTTGTGTTAACATAAGATGCTTTTATAAAATTTCATACCTTTTATGAAAATTTTCCTATACGTTCCATTAGAGACCATTAATTTTAAAATTACATTAAAATTGAGAAAGGTCGTTATTGTTTAAATTGTAACCGGACGGGATAAAGTTAAATTTGTTACAATGAATTTAAAACGCGTCTAGACATCAGGTGTTGCAAGTAAGTGAAATTTATGAAGATAAAGAGTAAATGTGGTCGGCAAAACAAACCGGTGGGATAAGATGAAGCTATAAAGAGACAATGTAACAAACTGCCGGATATAAAAACTGTGGAAAACATCAGTAATGTAGTATACACGCGCTTGTATTGTAACAAGTCGAAATGTAACAGTCTAAGTATGTAGATCTATCAAAATCACTCAGCTGTGGGAAGAGACCTGCGAGTTGCCTTGTTTGAACGTTATTTACGGTTATTTACGGTATAAGTGCAATAAAGATATCAATCACGCGTAGCGTGGATTTTAAAGTCTCGTCGGTTGAAATTCAAGAAATGATAATTACTGGTTAACGTAACGCAATACAAGGGTGCTGAACATGAGGGTCCACCCTTCCAAAACTTGGGAATTTCTTTTCGTGTTAAGTGAGTTAATGTGACCTAGAAGTAGAATGATAAGACATGTTGACCATACACAACAGATACTGGTGTTCCTGGATGTTCTTATTTACGATAGAAATGGATGGGATAACAAACTATGAGTAAAGCTTGAGCTCGTTATTCATATGAAAATAGGTTCAGGTTGATTTAAAATGTAACTTGTAGATAGTTTGTGGTTAGTTATTAGGAAGTTAGCATATCGCAAGTCACATTTTAAGGACTGTTTAAGAGCGATGGGCTAAGTTGCCTAGAATTAGAGTTTTGTATTACTTAAGTATGGTATTATCGGAAAATAAAATTTCAAGAGGTCGTGTTAATTTTATATGTAAACTTTAATTGTGGGGTTTGTTGTGAGTAAACGAGAGTGGATGAAATTTTGGTGTTTCTAAAGGACAATTGAATAGTTACATGGAAAGTTGGTACTGAACCATGTTTTTTGTGTATTGTTACTTATGGCATTTCCAGAAATGGGATTTAAAATGTCATTTCTATTTATATTAGGAAATTGAAACAATCAGTTTCGTAGTAATATTATTAGATTTTTAAAAGGATTTTTAAGTAATACCTGATAGAATGGCGTGATAGATGCCGTTATAATTAAAAGGTTTGGTATTTCATAAGGACCACCAAATATGACCGGATGCGATAACCTGCATCAACAATGTATTTGCATTATAATGTACTTACCGAAAGGTTCTATGACAAACACATTACTCTATGAAATTAAAACGCACATTCACTCACTTCGAATACTTAACGACAAGTCCTGATTGTTCTTTATAATGATGCGCGTATCGGGACCCTCCACTCACTTGTCTGGTTTCTTATTGTAGAAAAAAAATGGACAGGTATATAAATACAAGGAGGAAATATACCGGGAACCGAAATTACCAAAAAGGTTAATCTCCGAATTATGAATTGTATGTATATGCTACAAAGTTAAAACAAACAAAAAAGAAAACCATAAAAGTAAGTTTAAGTACATGTAACGTGAGCATGAAATACATAAATATATACAAAATTTAAATAATATAAACAGTTTATTGTATAGGTAAAGCGCAAAGCTTTAGCATTGGCCTTTTCTATTGGCCCGAAGTGCAAACGGTCGCAACACGAACAATATTGTCATGACCAGGGTTTGACTGGGTTTGACGACTTACTGCGTTGATATAAATTATAAAGCTTTTTATTAACGCTTCTAAAAATCGCGATGAAGGCGCCGAATTTGTTGCCATCTAGACAATCTTGAAAATTTTAAATTGCTCGGATTTGCTTGCGGAAAGGCAGTTAAGGCTCCAGCATTGAAAAATGTTCTGACGAAAGAACACTTCAGTCATGTAGATGCGTTGAAACACTACAGAGAGGACGCGAGTTCAGCCTGTGCCTCAACCAGTATGCAAACAGTAAATAATTCCTCGTTTGTAAGCACTTGCATGTGAATAACCCAACAGAGACGACCTTGATACCATTTTCTACCAACCCAGAAAAATGAGATGATAAACCGGAAGTTATTTCAATGTGAAAAGCTTTGGTTGCAAGACAAACAAAAAGAGATGTAGACCTGTTGAGCACTACGTCGACTTGACAAAAGAATAGAAAAAGGTCCACCATAATCGACTGCTACTACACGGAGTGGCTTAACTTCTGTAACTCGTATAGAAGGTAAGTCACCCATTATTGGAACTAATGAGGCTGAAAGTAAGCGAAAACAATTATTGCACTTTGTTAATTTATGCCTAATCGAAGGTTTTGCTGACAAAATCAAAAATTTTTGTTCAATTAAATACACTATTGTATTAACTAAAGCGGGTGAATAATTAGAAGTTCGGATAAACGATGCTTCCGATGGAGAAGCGCGTGATGTTTGGTTTCAAAAGGAAGGGATGAATATGATAATCGACTACCAACACGAAGTATTTGATTCTTGTCCAAAAACGGAAAAGTTCAGCAATTGTTTTGGGGTCTGGGAGTCCCATTTTGATATTTTTAATTTCAGATTTAAATACAGCAGATTAATTATCCTTGACAATGTATACGGTAGTGTAACCTACCTGAGGACGAGGGAACCCCCTCTACTGACAATACCTGGCTGCGTGAGAGTAGTGTAGTAGTAGTGGCCCACGTTGTGTGACCAACACATAACCCAAATATACACCGTGAGATCGCGTTAAGATGGGAAGGTTTGAAATAAAACTACAGTATTTAACAAATCCAGTTTTAATATAATACGATAACTTCAAAATTAGATTACCAGCAATTAGACGTAAATTACATATTGAACAAACAATGTCGGCATCAAACCTGGGGTTAGTTGGGGATAGAGAACGGTAGAAACCCTAACAACTTGGCGCTTCCAACTGCATAAAGACATCTCTTCAAGGTTGGGGTGGCGAGTAAGCACCCGGCGTACACTTAATATTACAGGATGTCAACTGTTACCCAGACATTCTACATATGGCAACTGTAGAAGGGTTAGTGTAGTCCAGTTAATCTTTTCTGGAAGAGACTGGGGTCGAATAAGTAATACTATCCAGCTAAAGATGAAGGGTTTAACGAAAAGCTGGGAAGTAACCTCGACAATCACCCCGTGTCATCAATATGGTTCACAATGACTAACTTATCTTCTATCATTTGCATAAACACAAATACAAGTACATAGATAAAACAAATATGACATTAAAACATGAACATGAATCGACTATCTTCAACGTAGTCATCATGCCCATCTGTAACTAATGGGGTCATGGCAAAGGTTCGTTATAATTGCATCGTAGCAAGGATAATTAAATTTCAATATTAGTTACCGATAGAATCGTAGGCTAGAAATATTGATCATATACAAACTAACGTAAGGTTATGTTTCAAATCTAGACATGAACTATACAGTTATAAACGCACAACTGTAAGTTGAAACAAAACAATTACATAATCATAACAGGTTATTAAAATCTGGAACGCATGTAACGTATACAATTTACGACATAGTTAAATTGTTAAATTTCTGCTTTGATAATACTTTATGGAATTTTGTTTTCAAAAAACAAGGATGGTATGTATTAGAGTCATCATTGGAAGTCTAGATTACATATTTCACATAAAAGTGTAGCTAGAGTTACCTATCTTCTAGTTGATTTAGTTCTATTATAATTAATTGTAACTGGATGATGTTGTTGCCATGCGTCGAGTATGTGCAATCATAAAGGCACACGTTTAGTATTGGTTTAATAGTGGAAAGCCATTTTCATAAGAGGTCTGTATTTAACAGACAGGATGTCTTTGCCGTCCTGCGGTTGAAAGATGCGAATAACATCGGGGTGATGAATGCATATTCTTTGTGCTCCAGACGAAACGTATCAGTGGTAAATATGCTATTGTGTTCTTATTGTATTTTTTTAGCGCATGTAGTTTAGTTTGTAAAATTTAGAAGATTACACGTGGAACAAGATGGCTGTCCTGTTCACACATTTCAATTTTTGTTAAAGAGGAAATTGCTGTTTGGCGTTACATGCACGATAGTATTTTTATGTAAATTGCAAGGATGCACATAGTTATGGATATATCACAGTAATAATCTGCGACCGGATAATGTTTTGTATGGGTTTGAAATTGATTATAAAACGTTGGCGGTAAGTACAATTGAATGTTGTTTTTGGAAGACCACTAGTACCAGACTTTTGGGTGATGTATCGTGTTTGAAACAGGTTATTTATTGCACAACATGAAGTAAAACACATTCGTTATTATTGAGTAATATGAAATTAAAGATTATTAGTTCGTGCTTATTAAAATATAATCCATCAGGAAATTTGAGGCTTTAATTATATGTAAGTGAATTATCGTTTTTTTTTTGTTTTTGCAAATCAAAAGTTAAAAATTTAAATGCATTTGATGGTCACCTGCTTATTATATAATGTGATATGTAGATTATTTGAACTTTATTCATAGGTATTTCTAAGTATTTTATTGTTTGTACTTATTGGACTAAAATATCATATCAAAATTTATAACATGCTCAATTTATTTTTACCTATAGAAAATTAAAATTTTTTAACCAGAATGTAAATATCATACCAGATCTGCTATGGGATAATACGAATCTTGTGTCTAAATTAGAATGATAAAATGTTTGCACTTTTAAAATTAAATTTTAAATGAGATTAGATAAAAATGGGACTATATTTTGCACATGTATGAAGACATAAACTTCTTGTACTTTTCTATATGAAATGTAGAAAAATCGAATTTGTTTTTAATATTATGGTATTATAAAATTTTCTTCACTTTATAAGAGAAAATGAGGGTATAACAAAGAAAATGATTCCAGAGAATGTGAGCTTTATAGTGTAAAAAAGGTGGACCACTTCCTATATATCTGAATAAAGTTTTATTAAGGTTGAAAAACAGGAGTTATTGCGAAATAGGAGAAAATACTTCATATTAATATTTGAAACCTTTTCATACATTTATACCTAAATTATTTCTTGTATGACATTGTGAGACACAAATGATTTCTTGTATTTCATTTAATAATCTAACCTTCAGTACAGCTCTCATTAGTGGTTTTGGTTACTGTTCAGAAAGGAAGTTTTATTATTTATTATCCTGGCATACTTGAGGGTTTCGGCATTTACCCTTATACAATTCTAATAAAAGAACCACTCCTATTCTCATGTTCACTGCAGAGTCCGTAACTCGAGCTAGCTGACTATACAGGTGCAGCAATGTTTGGGACTAGATAAAAATATTAAAATAAATTTTTATAACACAAGTGTCCCAACGTGGGGCAATTGCTATACAATCTTCTTATTAAAATAATTTTTTCATTACACTAACGCCCAGTGTGGAGATATTTTATTTAATAAAAGTCTCGCCCACCATAAGGAGCATGCGATTATGGCTTGAGGTAGGTAGTTAACCTCTAGATGCCGGGTCGACTGGGTTGTCGTCAGACCGAATATGATGTCAACAACTCAGAGAAACTTTTTCTTGAAATGCGTCATTCTGTCGGCTACAAAAATTTTCCACCAGTGTGGCGAAGAACAAATCCATGCGACTGAGGAATCATTCCATGCAAAGATTGCATCAATATGTAAATGATGTTGACAAATTTGTAAAATATAATGTACTAAGTCTGAGTGTAGTACTGCAGCGCATAACTCTAATCGAAGAATAGGGATGCGTTTGAGTGGTGCGACCTAGTACTTGGCAAAAGATATAGATGCATTTCCTTTGTGATCTATAAGTCTAAAATAAACAACTGCGGAATAGTCTGGCTCAGACGCATCACAAAATGCGCGAAGTTTAGAAAAAGTAAATGCGGAAGGTCCTTAGCATTTGGATATGCTGACTTCATTCAGACAATCGCGAGATAGAATCTTTATATTCTTCCACTGCGTGTAAACGTTTTTCAGAGGTGTAGAATTCCAATCTAAGCTTAATGACCAGAAATACTGAATAAGATGTTTAGCAAACAATGTCAAAGAAGTCAAAAACGCTAAGTGGTTATGGATACCAGTCATCTATGATAGGGTGGTTTGCTTTGTACAAAGGAATTCAACAGTGGTTACTTAAGAAAACATATGCCAGAATTAGAATATCATTGAAGGCCCGGAATTTTGACAATTGAATCGTCATCAAAATTGGAACGATCTGATTAAAAATGTTCAGATGGGATATCTTCCAGAATTAAACTATTGTTAGCTGCCTACTTGCGTAGTTTAAAACAATCCAACTGTAATAAACTAATAAGCTTGATTCCAAAACCGCCGGAAGATCTTGATTGCCACATACTAGATCATCGACATACAAGTAGTGGAAATTCATCTTTACCTTCAGTCGCTAATTGAAGAAGGCAAGGAATCGCATTGAAGAGAATATAGGAAACACCATATGTCACCGTATTAATGTGATATGTACGTATCGGTGCCTCAGGAGTAGGTCTCCAACAAATTAATTGAAAATTGCGATGCGATCCCAAACTAAAATCTGCTTGAACATTTAACGGATGTCACACGTACATACCAAACTATAAATACAAAAACTAAGCACAATTACAGCAATGCTGCTTGAAGTTTGGCTCCACTTAATATACAATCATTTAACGAAACATTGTTTCGTGCCTTTGCTGATGCGTCAAAGACCACATGAATATCTTCTGTGTCACCATTAGCTTTGAAGACACAATGCTAAGAATAAAATATGAATTAGAATCTGATGGGATTTGGACAATTTTAACATGCGTCCGGATTTGAAACAATCATTTATAAAATCAACATGACAGATTGACTAGACAACCTGTATTCAAGAGCTAATACTCTGCGATCGATTAACTCCAAATAACCTTTAAACCTGGGCAGATTTTTTGAGTCCTCGAATGGCAATCTAATACCAAAGCGACTTGACAGTTCACGAAAATGGGTGTTGACAAATAAATCTTCTGCTTGTTAATCGCCAGAAGAAATATTTAATTCCGAAAGAATTTCTTCCAAATTGCTTTAATGTGTCATCGATTAAAGATTCTGTAGATACAAAAAATGAATAAGCAGGCGCGGGTGCGGAATCGTGCCTAATAAAACATACCCAAAATGGTATTTATACCAGCTGGATGATCACCATCGCCAGGATTAAAACAATCTTTAACCCGGCAAAAGCCATCGTGAGGCTGCGAGTCTCAAATTCGTAAACAACTGGTAAGAAGGCAAAGGCAATTCTGAACAAATGTTAGGTAAAACTATTAGAGAAAATTGAAGTGATAAATCTGAAAATCCCTCTGGGCGAATATAACATTGTGTGGTTCCATGCGAAGCACCTATAGCAACTTTACCTAAACCTATAATAGGTGCGGAAGCCTGTTGAAGCGATAGTTCAATTTGTTTGCGAAAACGATTAATAATCTCGCAGAGTCACAAATTGCTCTTACAAGTTGAAAATCTTCCCAATCTTTGACCCCAATGACCACCGTTGCAATCAAAACTGTGATTGAAATACAAATTGTTTAAGCCTCCAGTTGAAGACAGAAATTTGTGTATTGTAAGGTATGGGCGTTACGAGAAATAAAAATCAGATGAGAAGGGGGGGGGGGATAAATTAAAACGAACAACTTATTATTGAATCACCCTGGGTAATTTTGATTTCAGTATAATAGTGTATAATAAGCTATTGCAATAAATAGGGGTTCTGTAAAAACCATAAATTTACAAATCACAAATGGAGCATTTAATTCTTGTACAATATATTTGAATGGCAAACGTATACGAGAACTTCCGGTATATGTGCATGAAAGTATATGATCTAGATCCATGTTAGTACCTGAGGGCTTCAGGTTTAAGCTGAGACGCCATACTAGAAAGACAAGGGCGTCAAACTGGAGCTACTAACCGATGTCGACCTGCACCATTTCCTAAAGGCTGGGGTTAGAAGTGATCTGACCAGTGTAGTGGAAGACACGTTAGAGCCAACACAAACACATGGATGACTACGATCCAACCGTACCGTCCAGGTACTTATCCTATCCTGATGCTAATAACTTGTATGGGCGAGTTATCAGTTCATAGGAGGGTTTACCTGGCTGCATGCTTATAAAATAACCCGATTGAAAGACGATTTCATGATTGTTGCAGATACTTGCGACAGGGGTACATTCTTGAAGTGGATCTACACTAACCCGAAAAATTGCATGGGCAAAACAATAATTTATCTTTCTATTCCGAAAACAAAATGCCATCATACAAAGACTCTAGGATTCCGAAGCTGCTTACCACGCTGAAGGATAAAATACATCACAAGATCTATTACTGCAAACTCGAAACAGGGACCAAGGTTACGTGGCGTAAAAACAAGGAGCCGACGTGTATTGAAAAATTACTAGCATCGTAGCATATTCGGAATATGTCGTTACAATATCCTGTAGGGGTTAAAGTGATTACTACGGTGGCTGCCTGGTAACTAGAATAAGTGGTATGCCTGTGTCTTCTCCACTTATATACAGCACATTTGGTTTTCCAATGCTTCACTCGAAGGTACTACGTTGGTCAGAAAGCGAGTTTTTTCAACCTGGAAAATTTTGAATTTTGCCGAACCCTTGCTGTTTTAAGCAAGGTAGGGATCTTTAACGCGCGTGACAACACACACATGGGACCTCCACTTTACCTCTCATCCGAACGAGAGTGTATTTTTGTGAAAAATGCTCGCCTAACATTTTTCAAGCGGACGTGTTGGGATTTGAAGCCGGGACATTGGGCATAGTAGTGACACGCATACCAATTACGCCATGGATCCGTCCGTCTCATATATAGAATATGTAGAGAAGATTCCATGGGTAATTTCGCCTGTCGCAGTTCTTTTTTCAGGCATTGATTTTCTCGTCTGCCGCAGAGAAGGACACGGTGCTATATAAACTAAATGGGGATAATAAAGGTCAGAGGGTGCGTCGTAGCCCAACATTTACCTTACTTGTAAATGTCAATTCATTGCTTTTTAAGTAATTTAACACAACATTAGGTTTAAAATTAATTTAACGACTGGCACGATTATTAATAAAGCAATAGGAATGGCATCTTAGAAAAAAACTTTAATTGAGCGTTGTCCTGTATTAGATAACTGCTGCGACAGCACGTGTCTAAGTAAGTAGGGGCGTATACAGTGCTGTCATAAACTGTCAATATGACTTCTTAAACCAGGGCAAAACGCTATAAAATATTTTAAAATAAAATACAAATGTCATAGAAAAATTATGTAACCTACTTCAGAATTCTGGTAGCTATTGCTTCTCCATTCGGTGTTTAAGTTTTCATAAAAATTCAAGAGTGATGGGGTTCTTAGATGCAGTGTTACTATGAACATCGATGAACAGGCACATGTTGGGTAAGTGGATAAACATTAGTTTACTAATGTAGCATAGTTTTATACGCATTCGTATAAATAATTCATGTTAATTGAAGTTTTGCTATTGAAATCAGTGACTGTTTAAAATAAGTTGAGTATCTAAAATCAAAGCGTTGTGACCTTTCCAGGGTGAATACGACGAAAATTTATTCGTAAAATGTTCTAGAAGTTAGAAAAAGGTTACTTGCTTAAAGATCTTAATTCTTGCTAACGTTACCAATTTTTTATTAATCGAAAGGCCGATCATAAATAAATTCATTAATACGTTCATAAAAGTTAATGTTTTTTAATCCTTTGTGATAAGGTAAATTTATTTAAACCTTCCTGACAACTCCAACAAAAAAGAAAGTACTAAACGTCTAGACGTCTTTGGGGTAGTACATACAGCTACATATTGATTTTCTAAAATTGTTAGACTTTCAAAACATTTATGTGAAAGTGGTTGGTTAGAAGTTATTCTACACACTAGAGGTGCTTATGCTCGAATACTTTTCTAGAAATTAGGAATGGATTTGGGCCCGGTCCGACGCAGAAAAGTGACCGGCCCAGCCCGAGGCCCGGCTCTCAATGAAAACTGACGGCCAGGCGGACCGGGTCGGCCCGGCCCAAAATTTTGAGTCAGCCCGACTTTCATTCAGTGAATGAGAAGATATTTTTTTCAGTTGTGTTCAACAAGCAACTATCACTGTTGTTTTGATTTAAGAGTATAATGATTTTGAGTAACAATCAAGATACTTGTGGAACATATAGTATATCATTTGATTTTTGATACTTTAAAAAATCCTAAAAATATGTAACAAAAGTGCACAATGTTTAGCAATTTTCAATGTTTATGAAATTGGTACATATGGATTTTTATAGCCGTTTTTACTTTCAGAAACTGAAACGAATTGAAGTTTCATCTATAATTTTATTGTCTTTGTTCTAGTTCTTTTACATTTTTATTTGACCGACTGACAAATCTTGCCAAAGTTCAAGATTTAACACTTTTAGTGAATTACTGAATGCTAAAAATTAAATAAATTGTTTATAGGTCAAAGTATAAACGGTACCAAGCTTCATTGGTTAATATCTCAAGCAATTAAAAATTGGTACTTAGTGTTATTAGAACTTAAGGAACCTGAAAGTCAAATAATATACCGAACGTTTACTTAAAAAAAGTTGGATTTTCAAATTGTGGTATGTAGAGAATACCTTATTCTTTAGAAATACATATTATCTGATGGAATAGAAGTAAAATGAAGTAATTGTTTTACGATGAAAAGTTTTTAAAAAATGATTCCCGAAAGGTATAAATCAGTACATAGTTCTTTTTATAAACCAACAAAATTTTATTTACTTTATCATTTTTTTATGGCATAAGTTCGATAATGGCATTATTATACATTTTTCCGCAATAAATAGAAAACTATATCTGCAGCCAATTTCTACTACTCAACAATAAATTAAGTGATAATGATACACGTAGCTAAGGGGGAGGGAACTTAGGGGGCTTAGCCCCGCTAAATATTATAGCCTTCCCCAAGAAGGGTGTTCAGAAAACGCAAAAATATTGTTGTATTTAGAAAATGATTAATGGCTGTTTAGTCTGCCCCCGCTCCAAAAGGCTAGTTATGTTATTGGTGATAATTTACAAAATATTCAAAGTATGAAATTCAAAATTTCAAGTATACTAGAAGTGTCTTCTATAACTATAGTCTACGAATAGACGATTAACGTATTGTTTTCGAAAGTTTTATTGAAATCGTTATTTTAAAATACATGCAGTAGTAAAGAATCTAAGGGTAATTAATAAATACTACATGGTAGCGTTTAAATAGTTATTTGTATATCTTGGCCGCGAAATTGCTTTTTAGCGTATCGAGAGAAAGTTTATCGCATAGATCGCTTGCGACGGAAGCAATATAATCTCAAGGTCACTAAAATAATTTCGCGGTCAAGGTGCAACCGTTTGCATGGTTTTATTCAAAATGTTTTCAATTAACTGATTAAGCTATAGCTAGAATTTAGATGTTTATATAGCGACTATACATTGCACGTTGCTATGGAAATGATATATTTAAAACACCGACAGTATTCTTAAGAATTTTTGAAAAATGGTAGTCTGCGCTAGTACTACATAGTTCAATTTCCTACGCTATTTTAGAGCTCAGAGTATTATAAATTCAGCTTTCTGATTTACTATTCAACACCTGAAAAATCTAAAAAGCGGTGCGAAAATTTTTAGAGATATGTATTTTACTTAATAAGAAGTAATTAACCCTTTCTTGTAATATCTTCGCAAGAGTCTTTAAGATATTTTTGTATTGTATAAGTGTACTGGTAAAAAATAGTGAGATTTTCGTACTTAAGCAACTAACTGTTGGATTAAAAGTAAACCGTAATAATAGAAGTGGTAGTAGCTAATCTACATAGAATTTCAGTCTTCACTTTTATTTTCGGGGAATTAGGTATAAGGGAATAATGACCTGGATAGTTTTTGACCCAACCAACGCGGAAGAACACCTGCAGAGTTATTTGTATACCGAAGGATACTTACCTGTAAGAACAACAAAATAACATACTGTTTTTGGACCTTTAGATTGCTTTAGAGAAATAGAGACTACTTTTTAATATTCAGGGAAATAAACCTTATTGTTCAACATTGTTTAACAATTATTACACAATAAAATGGGTGCTTAAAATTGCTTTACAGGCACTTATAAACGAATGCCATACGCTTCTTTTAATATATGTATAGGTACCTGCATCAAAACTTCAAATGCAGGTTTACATATTACTGAATTTATTTCAATGTGTTAGTCGTTTTGATTTATTATTGCCATGGAAATAATTATAGTTTTCAATTAGTTTGACAATTAAAAGATTTACGTTTGACATAATATGTAATTTGACAAATATAAACTTGTAGATGTTGTTGCTTAGCAATCTTTAAAATACTAGTGCGATAAAGAACAATTTACGCACGCTAATTAGATCTTTAATAGATATTTAAGTAACCAGTTATTGAAAGACTAATTGTATTTGAAGAATGTAATATTTGTCCAAACGAACGAACGCGGTTAGCGAGGTTTGCAAATTTCACGAGTCATATAAAATTAAGGTTTCAAACGTGATTAGTACAATATTTTATCAAAGTCCGCAAGTTAAGGTTCGGGCCTTTGGAGCGGTGTTTTTAAAAAACGTTTCCAAACTTTAACAAATTTATTTATTTTAATACACGAAATACATATGATGGAGAGCTCACAAGTAAAATTCTTGTCCGGAGGTAAAATACTCCCTCATTCGGATCTCCGGGAGGGGGTACTTGGGGCTCGTCATCGTAAGAATATAAAACATCAATTCGATTTAGTGATAGGGACTTGGAATGTAAGGTCATTACTTAGAGTAGATAAGTTAACGAATTTATTAGTCGAAATGAGAAAGGAAAAGCTGGACATTTTAGGTATTAGTGAGGTGAGATGGCCAGATAGTAATGACTTTTGGAAAGATAATTATAGAATAATTACAACTTCTTCAACTAATGGACAGGCAGGCGTAGGAATAGTGTTAGGTAAAAGATTAGGGCATAAAGTTAAAGAGTACTTACAATTTAGTGATAGAATAATTATGGTTAGATTGAGTACAAAACCCACAGACACTGTTTTAGTTCAGGTTTACATGCCAACAACTCAGTACGAGGATGAGGAAGTAGAAAAGGTATACGAGGATATAAATAATATAGTGAGAAAAGTAAAAGGAGATGAGAATTTAATAGTTATGGGCGATTTTAATGCGTCAGTGGGAGAAGGTAGTGAGGGAAAAATGGTAGGAAAATTTGGGTATGGCAGACGAAATGATAGAGGAGAAAGATTAGTTGAGTTTTGCCAGGAACATAGATTAGTAACTGTAAACACCCTATTCGAACAACATGTTAGGAGATGATATACCTGGAAAGCGCCAGGTGATAGGGCTAGATACCAAATAGATTATATTTTAGTTAAACAAAGATTTAGAAACCAAGTTAAAACTGTCGTAGTTATCCAGGGCTGACATAGATAGCGATCATAACTTAGTTAAAATGAAGTGTAAACTAAAATTCAAAAATTGAGAAAGGTTAAAAGAGAGGGATGGGATCTAGGTAAGCTTTAATGATAGTAGGGTAAAAGAGGAATATAAACAAGTATTAGATAATAAGAGCAAAGAGATAGCTGTAGGAGGAACGTAGAAAATAGATGGAAAGAAATAAAACTGACTGTACATGATACAGCAACACAGACTATAGGTAAGAAAAAAATAGAAGCGAGAAAACCGTGGGTAACAAAGGAGATATTAGATTTAATAGAGAATAGAAGAAAGCTTAAACCTTTCAGAGAAGTGGATAGTGAAAGTAAGCAAGAATATAATACAGTTAGAAATAAGAAGATAAGTACATGAGTGTAGAAAAGCTAGAAATAAATTGTAAGGGAATACAAGATGATTTGAGAGTAGGTAAGACAGACAGGGCTTACAGGGCAGTTAAAAAGTTTTTTGGGGAAGATAGGAAAAAATATAATGGTATTAGAGACGAGAATAATGAGCTTCTAATAAATAAAGTTGAAGTAGCAGATAGATGGAAAAGATATTTAGAAGATTTATATAAGGGAGACGATATGGATGAGTTAGAAAACGACCAAGAAGAGGATGTAGAAATAGGGTTCTCAATATTAAGAGAGGAATTTGATAGAGCTTTTCGGAATCTTAAAATAAATAAAGCGCCAGGGATAGACGATATTCCGCAGAATTAATAAAATATGCAAGTCAGAAAACTTTAGATAGATTATATGAACTAGTAAAAGTAATATATGACACAGGTGAGGTTCCAATAGATTTCGAAAAAATTATTATCCCAATCCCAAAAAGTCAAGAGCTGATAGGTGTGAGAATTTTAGAACGGTTAGTTTAACTTCTCATGCTTCCAAAATACTAACAATAATAATTAAAAATAGAGTAGAAGCTTTGACTGAGAATTATTTAGGCGAAGACCAATATGGTTTTCGTAAAGACAGAGGACTAGAGAACCGATACTAATGATTAGGGTAATTATCGAAAAAGGTTACAAAAAATAAAAGACTCATTTCGCGTTTGTAGATTTAGAAAAAGCATTTGATAGGGTTAATTGGATTGTTATGTTCAGGGTTTTGCAAAAATAGGAATCTCTCATAGGGATAGAAAAATTATTTACAGTCTATATAAAACCAAAGCGTAGTAATTAGATTTGATGAAATAGAAAAGGAAGCTAAGATTAGAAATGGTGTTAGACAGGGTTGTATACTGTCTCCCTTGATTTTTAATGTTTATATTGAGGAAGCTTTAAACTTAGCTAGAGAGAGAAAAGAGATAGGTATTAGTGTACAGGGACAGAAAATAGACATGTTACGTTTTGCAGATGATATAGCCATTATAGCAGAGTCTAGAAAAGAGTTAGGAGAGTTTTTCAATATTTTAGATGAGATACTACAGAGTAACTATAGTATGAGAATTAACTCAGTAAAGACAAAGATAATGACGAGTGAGTTACAGCCTAGTTCTAAACCAAAATTAAAAATAGGTAATACCGAGTTAGAGGAGGTAGATGAATTTTGCTATTTAGGTAGTATAATTACAAACGATGGACGTAGCAGAAGGGATATAGTAGCTTGAATAGCTCAAGCTAGAAAAATGTTTTTAAAAAAGAAAAACTTACTAATAGCTAATAGTATTAGTTTAGATAATAGAAAAAATTTCTTAAAGTCGTACGTATGGAGTGTTCTACTATACGGTAGTGAGACTTGGACAATTAAAGAAGTAGATAAGAAAAATATAGAAGCTTTTGAAACTTGGTGTTATAGGAGAATGTTAAAGATTAGTTGGACAGATAGAGTAACAAACGAGGAAGTTTATAGAAGAATAGGTGAGGATCCCTGTATGTGGAAACAATTGAAGGTCAGGAGAGATAGAATGATAGGGCACCAGTTAAGACATGAGGGACTATTTAGTAAAGTCTTAGATTATAGACTACCAAATAAAAATAGAGTAGGAAGGCCTAGACAAAGCTATATTTGTCAAATTATTAGAGATGTAGGTCGTGAAGGGTATGTAGACCTTTTTAGACTAGCTCAGAATAAAAAAGAATTTAGAGCTGCGTCAAACCGACTTTAAGTAAGTTCGAAAACAAAACAAAAAGAAAAATAAAAATCAGTTAACTAAATGTCACCAGGACATGACTCACAATTGGTTAGTGGTTTTGCATGTCGGTAGCGTTTCGTTGCTTAAGACTTACCATAACATATAATTTAAAAAACGTCACCATGGCATAACTCACAATTAGGTAGCGGTCTGGCATGTTGGCAGCGATTCGTTGCTTAAGCCTTACCATAACATATAATTTAACACTTTTCCTTTTTGAAGCGGATAACTAGGTTATATTTCATTTCCTTATAAATGGTAATCATGTAAACATGTTAGAGTTCTTTAACAACCATTAGGTTGCTAATATCTATGTAGAGCCAGCTGGATAGGAAAAAGATAGAAGGATATAGGAAGACCTAGAGCAAACTATATTAGTCAAATTATTAGAAATTTAGGTTCTGAAGGGTATGTAGAGCTTTTTAGATTAGCACAGAATAGAAAAGAAGTTAGAGCTGCGTCAAACCGACCTTAAGTAAGGTCGATAACAAAATGATGATGAATATTAGGGTGAGTAGCTTGAACAACGAAGTATGGAGTTTGAAGACTGACTGCCGGGCCTTGAGCTCCCGGGCTTTTTATAATAACCTGACCCTCACATGGATGTGGGAACTTGCAGACCTCATGTCTGCTTTTCTCTTAATTCTACACTTTATTACATTGTAACAATCTTATTTCTAGGTAATTGCGGTATGTTAACCGTCTGTGACCTGCCACCTGCAGTATCACTGCCTTCTCGGATACAAAGTTGCATATCCGTTCTCATGAACTGTTAATAACCTCTCTGGGTTATCCTTGTATTACATTGTTGCAATTAACTTATAATTTATTTAACAATTTCTAATAATTCCTATTAGATTCAATATATTCTATATATATTTGTAAATTGGGGGATACATAACACGCGTTAAAATATAACGAAAGGATTGTGCGATTCCAAATGTATAAAATTCAACCTAATCGCTTTATCTAAGCGTTGGTATGAATTGATATTTAGTAAATACCTATTGTCGGTGCTAAATTTTTGATTCCAAATTACACCGAAAATGATTTATTCTGATTTAGATATTGTTTCCTAAATAAAGGCTAAGTTTTAAGTTACGTAAAAATTCATTACATCACTAGTGATGTAGTGACTGACAGTTATAGGAAATGTGACGTTTCATAACGTCAAAAATGCATTTAAAATTTGACATATCGTAACGGAGTTAAATAAATTAGTATGTACCTATGTATTATGGTATAGGTAAATTAGAAATGTTATCATTCAAATTTATTAATACATATTATTATTATGACAAGATTAAATCAACACATTGTACTGATTTAATTATACATATTAGACAAATAATTTAATTAAATTTAAAAAGTTGCTTTGTTCCTACCCATGAATTTAGACAAAATAAACTCCTAGCTGATTTAGAACTCAATCTATTTATTTGCTTTCTTATTACAAGCCCGGCTTTTGAAAATAGTCTTTCAGCGGGTACGGATGTGGCGGTGATACTAAACAGGTCCTTTGCAATGGCACTAAGAATAGGAAAATGTTCTCTCGTAACGACTTTACGAAAATATTGGCAATATCTTTGCCAGAATGTTGTTCATGAGAGGGAACAAAGTCAATTACAATAGACTGAAGGATCCTGTTGCTGTCAATAAAATGGGCTGTTATTCCATAGTATGATTTACCGTTTATAATAGTCCATCCATCAACGGTAAAAGATATTGTTTTAGTATTATTTTGCAAAATCTTCATAACTTTTTCTTGAACGGTTGTAAAATACGAAAGAGTCATCTTTTTAAGAGCTTTACGCCCAGGAAGCATAATTGACGGATTAATACGCGAGAAAAATTTCTTTGTAGCTTCGTCATCGAAAAAAGAGAATGGAAGATATTTTGTAGCTACTCATTCAACAACAGAATCGCTGACATCTTCATTCTCGTCTTTTTGGAATGAAATCTGTAACAATACAAAAACAGGCTTGCATAACTGCTGAAAAATATAAAATTTTATATTATTGCTGATTTTACGTTGTATTTATACTAGGGCTGGCAAAATTCGAAAAAAATGTAGCCAAATAATAAAATTTTTCAATATTCAAAAACCGATTAAATCAATTTCGATTAATAGGTTTTCTATTGAACCACCGGTTAGTCGATTGGTCGACTAATCGATTAGCTGATGTTAATCGATTGGTTGACTAATCTAATGGAATATCGTTTCCAGCACTAATTTATACATTGTTTTCGTGTCGCAATTAATTTTTGTGGGATAGTCAACATAAAAACTGTTTCTAATGATGTTTATTAAATCTAATATAAATCAACGGCTATATAGCAAATATATATCGGTATCGGGGATGAATCTCTACAAATTCGCATTTTGAATAAGTTTTAAGTGGGAGTTTTAGGTTTTAGTTTTAATGGTATTCAAATTCATCTTAATCATCTTGTATAATTCTGTAAAAACTTTCGAAGAATTCTAAGACATAATTTTGAGAGGTCTGAAATTTTATTTGAGGATTCACAGGGAAAACCCTAACAAAACTTAATCAAAATTAATTAAAAGTTTTTAGTTTTTTTAATAACAGTTCTCTAAAACAAACTGGAAACTGCTCAAGCAAGTAAATTAGAATAAGTAGTAAATCATTTTCTGACGGTTGAATAGCATGAGTGAAAGGAACAAATGTGCGGGTGTAGGTAAGTTACCTATTTGGCATTTTAGTGAGGTAAACTTTCACCTTCGTTTAAATATAATTGAGAAAATTCAAGGAACAAACATAGTACTACCACCTGCATCATAATCCCTGTGATGCTATATGGATGAAATACTATTATCTACCTGAGACCTGAAGGGTTGGACACCTCGGACAAGCTATAACAACTGTTGCTTTTATTCCAAATTTATGTCTTTGAATAAGTGTGAGCACATATATTATTTTGGGCATATATGCAAACAAAAATTACTTTCCTAAATTTTTCAAGCAATAAAAAGTATATGCTACAGTTAATTGGCAAAGAATAAAATATGTAATTAACCCCAATAAACTGATTATGATAATGCAATTTTTTCCTCTTCATTGATGTCGATGTAAAGTTTAGTTTAGATGCCATTTGAAGACATCTTAACTTTTGTAGGTAATTTATATCTATAGTTCGTCTATACACAAACACCTTATTTTGAAATTTTAAATTCTTAATTTTAAGAATCGGTAAATATTATGCTTACCTTTGACTGGTACATCTTCTTTAGAGTCTTCTGCTTATAAAATGGGTCCTTACTAGGTCCGGCCTGGTCAGCATTTGCAAATAAAACTTTATATTCACTTTCATGAACTGATTTTAAATGACGTTTTAAATTGGTGGTGCTTGGATATTTAATTTTGAATTCCATCTTGTGTTTTTTCTTTTTACACAACAAGCAAGACGCAGTTTTTGTATGATTTGAAATAACACTAAACTCAAAAAATTGTTTAAATTTGCTGCGGGATGTCGACCCGGTTGTCATATCAAAACGCAGGCTTGTTTGACTATCAGCAGCACTATTACCACTTTCACGCTTTCGTCGCTATCAAAGTCTGACATGATAGTTATTATATCAAACAACACTATCATAAATGAAGTAGATAAATATTATTTTATTTGTTATATATTTGTTATACTCGGTAGTCTATATGCTATACTAGAAATAAGTATTATTATTAAATTCAAATAAAGGCAGTTTTGAGTATAAAGTTGTCATTGACGAATCGAGACTGGGAGACCTGAACAAAATTTTTAAAAATTTAAGGAACTACAATAAACAATTCCTAGGAAGTACAATTGCCATAAAAACCAACTGCTTTGTACACGGACTTGCATCTGCACTGAAAATATTATGTACACAATGTACGAAGGGATTATAAGGAATAGGTACATCCATCTTTTCGGCAAACTATCAATTTAGTGAAGATACGCGATGTTTTTAAACAACCTTACCACATTTTTAACTTGTAGCTATAAAACTATAAATTTAAACTACGAAAGCTATTAAAGACAACTTGTGGCTGCAAAATTTGCGCATATAAAAATATAAAACAGGAGTATGGTTTTATGGGGTGAGTAAATCAACAGGCAATTTTTGAAAAAATGGTCGACAGTAAATTCTACAATAAACTGAAAATAGAAATTTGTTGCAAGAACGCATTGACATCGATTGGACTTTTATGTAAATTAAGTATACGCTTAACATACCTTATAACCTTATCATAAATTTGCGTCCGCTTTATTTTCTCGTTCCTACTTCAAAGAATTTTACTAAAATTACCTACTTGATATTAGAGAGTTATTGCAAACTCATTCCAAGCGGACTTTATTAAAAGAATCTTCAAATAAAGTATACTTTATTAAAACTTTGCATTCAATTTAAAGGAGTGTTATTGCAAGTGTTTTTTTCTTTACTCTTTATTTTGACATATATGTTTAGTATTCTATATCTATGGGTTATGTTCTAAAAATGAAAAAAGAATTAATCTCTTTTGTGATAAGGTGACCTATAATACATGTTTAACTATATTGGAAAAGATAAAAAAAAATTGTATTCACACAAAGATGAACCTTTTTTTTATTATTCGAGTCTTTCATTTCCCACTGATTTGATAACATCTGTATGTGTTGTCAAAGTGTTTTCACGGAATACTCTTCGAGTTTACTTTAAGACACTGTTTTTTACTTTTTCCCAAGCATATAGCATATCTGTTTTCAAAAGGATTTTCACACCTTAGTTCTAGGAAAAGCATTACAAAACAGCATCCTCGTATTTAGAGCTTTGACGTTTTATATCTTTTTCGTGTTAGAAACTTGGACATTATATCTCTAAATTTAATTACGGAAACAACACTACAAGAAGCGATTTAATTTCACAATATTTATACAGAAAGCAGACAATTAAATGTAAGTTTGTACGTCAGGCATATGGTATATGTCAAAATTAAGGCGCCTTAAATAAAAGCATTCCTTGCCTGTATTTAAATTAAATAAAGGTGTCCTGTATTTTAATAAAGTATAAACATTAAAGGTGTGTTAATTGCGCATGTGAAAATGTCAAATAAGGGAAAACTTTATTAAAAAATTGGTAAAATGAACATTGCAATAACTCTCTAGTATTTTAGGCGGTAGACATAAACTGTACATGCGATTGATGATATCCACGTTCACCACATGATTGAAATTTGAAGTATATACATATACATAATATAAGTCGTACAAACTTTTGAATTATGAATAAATCACCTAGTTTGATGTTCCTGGGCATTCTTAACTTGCCTATAGTACAACATGAGGAACATTAAATATGACTAGAAAGAAATATTCGGGATAAGAAGTGAGTTATAATATCACGTCTCCTTTACACCAAACAAGACGAAAAACTGATTATTAATGGGTTCATGAAGACACTACGTGAAAATATAATTAAGAACGTTTACTTATTCAATGTGAGACAGAAGTGAAAGGACGGCGGAGTATCCACTTGTGCGTTTTCCGGCCTGAAAAGTTCGGACCAGCCCGAAAAAAGATAGCCCTGCTCGGACCGGCCCGAATAAAGTAGTCAACGGCCCGGGCCAGGTAGGCCCGAAAACCCGAGCCCGAGTCCGTCCCTACTAGAAATATACGAGGTCGGACAATAAAGTGATGAAACTGAGTTTTAGCGCCAAATATGGCAACCTTGCGGCCTTCTTCGACACTTTATCTGCGACTTTGATCCTTAGCCCAATAATGGTCCAACTGGCACATAACTGCAAGCGCTTAGTCTTGAATAGTGAAGTAATAAGTGAATATTTCTGTCGCTCGTGATGGAAATGGAATTATAAAATATTGCAGAATGATATACAATTTTTTTTTACGATAAACTCAGCGAGAATGCGACGACAATTTACAGTAAGCTACAAAAAGCTTTTGGAAACGACGTTATGTCAAGTGCTCAAGTTTATGCAATTGTGTTCAAAAGTATCATGCAGATCAAAAAAAAATCGCATATCAAAATTACAAGTGAAAAGCTTGATGGCGTGCTTTTCTATTGCAAATACATTGCCCATAAAGAGCGAGTGACTATTGGACAAACGTCAAATTAATATTTTTACAAAAAGTTCTAGAATGACTTCCAAAACGAGTTCTTCGTGTACGTGAAACATTGCTGATAGTTGAATTCTTCACCATGATAATACACCATCTTATTCCTTATCTGTGCAGCAATTTTTAACCTGAAAAACTATTTTAGTACCACCTTCTGAGTATATTCTCTTCACTACGTAGGCTGAAGTGATCCTTTCCAACAAACGATTCACTAAAATTTGTTTTGAACACCTGGGGATATTCTCCTTACCAAGTATGTTAGTGATCTCTACAAAACAAAGTGAATTGTTACCTTAATAAACAAAACTAGTTAATTTATACTAAAATTAAAACTGTTTTAGCAAAATCAAAATTAATCGTGCGTTACCATCGGTTGTTAAGGCAATAGAGAAAGCAATCCAGATGACGCTATTGGACCCTTATAAGTATTTAAGAGGGGTCCTTTGTGTTTAACTATTTTGATTGATTCATACGCATTTAGGGAGGAATACGTTGGCAGCGTCTTCAACAGTCTGACAGTCTCTAGTTTAACCGGGTGGCTGATTTCAAAAATGTTTGGCTACTTGAGATCTTTCAAATATACCATATTTGAAATAAGCAATGTGCTTTTAAATCTAGTTGCAACCTTTCTCTCAGTCTGACCAATATATTTTTGAAAACATCCTGGTCCCGAACAGCTAATCTCATAAATCTCTGTTTTTTGCAACTTACCCACTTTGCCTTTTGGGTTACCTACAGATCTCTAATTTTATTAGTATTATTATAAACAATTTTGAAATTGAATGGTTTAGATATTTTATTAAGACCATTAGTGGTGCTGTCAAAAGGAAGTTTGACAAATTTGACTAATCCATTAGTGGTGTTAGGTTCCAAAGTCATTGATTAACGGATGTTGTTTCTATTCTTATATTTTCTTAGAATATTATCTACAAAAACCGCAGAAAAACCATTGTGAATCGCTATTTGTTTAATAAGTGCAAGCTATTTATTAAACATGTCGCTATTTAAAGGAAAGTTAATTAATCAATCTGTTAATCAAAAAATTAAAAGCCGTCAGTTTATATTGTAAACTATGGTTGGAGGAGGATATAATAAAGCGATTCACATTAGTTTCTTTCTTGTAAATATCAAATTCTACTTTATTATCGTTTCTAATTACTAGTGTATCTAGAAAAGGCAATTGCCATTATTCTCTAGCTCGTATGTGAAATTTATGCTATTCACGTTTGAATTTGATTCATTAAAGAAATAATCAACATTTGATTTGGAAGTGTCAAAAACAGTAAAAATGTCATCCACGTACCTTATCCATATTCTTGGGAAGTATTTGGAAATCTTTAGAGGTTAACAATCATAAATTGTTAATTAAGATTGATGGTCCAAATTCCAAGCTAGAAAAACTACTGAAGAATTACAATAAATTTCCAAAAAAACTGGAAATTGGTTCGCCTCCAATAGATCCAATAGTGGTTAATGAGTCGTCAAAAATCTTTAATAATGAAGAATTGGCTTTTCTTAGTCGAGGGTTAAAATTTGAGTTAGAACATACGAAAATTCCTTTAGAAGATATAATTGTAAGAATTGAGTGCTTTATTTCAAGGTTAGATGACGAATCAAAAAGTTCCATTAGGAACGCTTGCAAAATTCAACCTTATAGATAACTTGCGTTCCTCCGCAAGAAAAGTCTCTGAACAGGCAAGAAAAGACCTTCCGATTATTAAAGAACTACGACAGAAAGATTGTTTTTATTTAAAAGTGGACAAGAGTAATAGGCTGGCCATTCTAGATAAACAGGACTATGCTGATAGACTAGAAACTTTGATATCTAAGGGTCTTTATAGACCAATAGTCACAAAGAAGGAATAAGGGATTCTTTTAAATAAAATGGTAAAAACAAAAGAGTGTTTTGAAGGAATACTCAAACCTAATTTCACCCACATTAAATTAAAATTGACAGTTTTAAACTCTAAAATTCCAAAAAGGTACTGCTTGCCTAAAATTCACAAGAAGGATAAATCGATGAGACCAATTGTTTCAGGTATTAACTTACCCACTTATCGGTTATCACAGTGGTTGTCAAATGAACTTAAAAATTGAAAGATACATAGTTTGGCTGTACAAAGCTCCTTAGAGTTTATTAATAAAGTTAAGGATATCACATTAGAAGAGACCGAAATCTTAATTTCTTTTGACGTCAGTTCATTATTCCTAGTGTTCATATACCACGTACTTTGACAAATTTGAAAAGATGCTCTAATAGATAGTAACGTTCTTGACGATAAAATCGAAGAGTATATCAAGCTTGTTTCACATTGCATATCCCAGAACTGTTTTCAATTTAACAACAAATTGTACGAACAACATGAAGGGACAGCATTGGAAAACAGCTTTTCACGATTCATAGCTAATTTATGTCGCTAGTTACATATCCCCCAAGTTAGGATATATAATGAAATCAAATGGAATTATTAAATCTTAAGTTAGATTGTTACAATGTGTAAATTGAAGGACATCTTACAAAAGGTTAATGGAAGTTCATAAACCAGACATGAGAACGGATGCAACTACTTTGTATTCCAGACGTAACATGACACTGCAGGTGCAGGTCGCAATAGATTATAAGAAACTTATTGTTAGAATTAAGATTACTAAGGAGTAATACTTTATATTAAACAAAGAAATAGCAGACATGATATCTGCAGTTCCCACAAGCAATGTGAGGGGCAGGGATAGCATAAATACCCTCAGGAGCCCAAGAAGGCAAGTCAGTCTAGAGCTTCTCAACTTTAACATTATTGGTTGTTCAGCTACTTACCCTAATTTTAGTTAAATTTAAAGTGAAAGTCAACTTAGAATATTTTTGATCCCAATACGTTACTGCATATAACGGACCTGTAATTAAAATTAATATTCTAATTTCTGTTTCAAATAAATTGATAGAAGAGTTATTTGGATGAAGCTTTTTTAAAAAGCCGCTCCAAAGGCACCAAAACCTATCTCGCGCTTTGAAACTGAGTTTAAAGAGAATTTTAAATACTTCCCAAGAATATGGATAAGGTACGTGGATGACATTTTTGCCGTTTTTGACACTTCCAAATCAAATGTTGATGCTTTCTTCAATGAATTAAATTCAAAAGTTAAAAGTATAAAATTCACATTCGGATCAGAAAATAATGGGCAATTACCATTTCTAGATACACTAGTAATTAGAAACGATAATAAACTAGAATTTTATATTTATAGGAAAGAAACTAATGTGAATTGCTTTACTTTATCCTCCTCCAACCACAGTTTGCAACTTAAACTGACGACTTTCATTTTTTTGCTGAACAGATTAATTAATTTTCCTTTAAATAGCAACAGGTTCAATAAAGAGATTGCACTTATTAAATAAATCGCGATTCACAATGGTTTCTCTGCGGTTATTGTAGATAATATTCTAAGAAAATGTAAGAGTAGAAATAATATCCGTACATCAACGACTTTGCAACCTAGCACTACTATTGAATTAGTCAAATTTGTCAAACTTCCTTTTCACAGCACCACTACCGTTCGAGGAACTCGAGTGAACGTTAAAAAGCCATAAAAATAGATAAAAATTATTTTTATAACCTTACGCATGTTAATAAGATAGAAAGGAAAAAGCATATGAACTCAGTGCTTTAGACAAGTATCGACAACGCCTTGGTATGCTCGTAAATTATAAATTTGACGCTAATCGGATCATTAAAACCGTGGAATTCGCGGAAATATTACATCACCAGGGTGTATTATGTTCCAGGTGAATCCGGAAAAATCTCGAGAATGACGTATAGAGATAATTTTAATATAAAAACCGGAACTTGATTAGAACCATTGACTCGGTCCTAAACCAAGCAGTATGTAACTTTGAGTAAAGATTTAAACACATAAGTTTGAGCGATTTATAATATTACGATATGCAATAACCACAGTAGAATATTGCATAAATATGAAACTTATGAATTTGAGTAGTTTCAAACACAGAAGTTATCGAATGCGATTATTAGATGAAGCATCATTTCTTTTGTAAAAATACTATAAAGATTGAACATTCCTTTGTAATTCAAATTTAGAATAAGTTCTCATTTTATTATTTGTAAAGGGGATAATTTAAACCAAATTTTTATGTCGGAGTTCGCAGCATTTTGTGGTAATAAAGGATCAGCGAATTGCCCACCTATTAATTAAAAAGGATTGTGTACCAGTTAACAAAGATTAGGCAAGAACTTTAATTATTTTCTGTATGAACTGGAACTGTGAAGTGTTTTATAAACTGTTTTATATGAAAGAAAAATGTTTTTGACTGTATAGATGTTTTCTTGAGATTGATGTGTTTTATTTTATAACTTCCATTGAACTAGCCATGCAATAAAAAAAGGAAGGTAAGATAATAATTTAAAATTTTCCGTTTCTCTACCGTTATCACAGCACTCTTAGCTCCCACTGTAAAATAGTTAAAAGATCAAGAAAAATGATTGAAAGAGTTCAGTAAAAAAGGTTGAAAGCGCGACGCCAGATAAGTTTTGAGCCTTTGGGAGCTTCTTTCTAAAAAGACTTTCTTTCCAAATTCAGGTGTATTTTAATTTATACAGAAATTACAAGTGAATTTAACAAATGGCTACGTTATATTTATTAACGTTTAATAATTAAAAATAATCAAAGTTACTTTCAATAATTAATTAATTAAAACTAAATTTAGTAGCTTGAACAACCAACAATGTTAAAGTTGTGAAGCTCGAGACTGACTGACCCTCCTGGGGTTCTCAGGGTATTTATGCTATCCCTGCTTGTACATCGCTTTGTGGGAAATACAGATCTCATGTCTGCTATTTTTTGATACAATACAAAGTATTACATTTTAATAATCTTAATTCTAATAATTGTTGTCTTATTCTCTACTGTGACCTGCACCTGCAGTGTCATATTACGCCTGGAATACAGTGTAACTGTTTCCGTTCTAGTGTCAGGTTTGTGAACTTTCATTACCTTTTTATTATGTCCTTTAATTATACAATGTAACAATAATTCTTAAAACTTAATAATTCCATTTAAATATACATATATATTGATTTGGGGGATATGTAACTCGCCCTACAAAATAATTTAGTTGTGGAGGTGCTTTTTAAGAAGATAGGAACACCTATCATTATTATTTATAATATTAACAGCAAGCTTCTATCTGTTCATGTCAAGTTATTTCTTTAAATTTACTTAACGACTGACGACAGTGATAGCGCTACCCATAATTGTTATATTAAAAAATGGTTTTAGTATATTGACTACAGATGGCGATATCCAACAAAGTAGTAGTAATATTCTCCAACAATACTTTAAACAAAAATTTTTTCGTTAAGGAGTTTTCTATCCCGGTTAATTTAAGTGTCTATATTCAATTAATATCTTATAAAGTGCACCACAAAACTGTAATAACTATTTAGTATATGTTTATTATTTTAGGGAATGGAGTGAAGACCATCAAAAGAATGAAGGTATTTTGACTCAAAATACTGTAAAGGTGCAAAGCGGATTCAATCAGAAAATGCACGTTTACGGAAAAATAATTAAATATCCTCACAAATATGTTATTCTCGATTACTGGCCTAGAAAAAAAGTAGTTTGTTTAAAAGATAGGTTCGAAAAACTTACTCAAACGCAGCCGCAGAACGCAGAAGGTACGAATAATACAATAGAAAAATACATAGAGAGGATTTTGAAATATGAAGCGCTATCCGAGGTACCAGAGCAATGTAAGTTTAAAACTTTAAAGCCTTCTAACAATAAACGTTTATCTGTTACTTGCCCTATAGGCTATAAAAAACAAGTATCAAGAAAATTTCTTAATAAAGCTTGCCAGTTGGATAGCCAAGCAAGCAACATAACTGGAAATAATACATTAATCGATTTGAAACTATTAGCCAATATTTTGAATATTTATTTAGTGAAGAGTATGAAACACCCTTCTATTAAAACTTCTATTGATAAGTTAAAAGTAAGGGTAAAATCCTATAAAATGGACAACGGAAGAACACTTGTGCATGTTAGTTTTGTTAAGAATAAAAAACGAGAGACCAATAGAAAAGATCTTTGCAATCATCGACTGGATTCATTAAATAATAAGCGCTTAACTAAAAAGCACGTACTACCAAAATCTCAATCTTTTACAAATTACTCTAGTAGTAAAGCTTGTGAACTTGAAGAAGATGCAGCACCAAACGTAGAATATTTAAAGCTATTTTATCATATACTGAATAAAATTTTCTGTGGGTTCTACAAAAGGCCAAAAATATCTAAGCGTAGTCGTGATGCAAGCACCTGCACAAATGAAGACCGTAAATATGATCAGCAACTCCTACCAACCATTATTAGGTCGAAACCTATTAAACTAAAAGAAACAAATGCAGCGAAATAATATTTGTAAGATGTAAACCGATTTCAGTAACAATAAATTTGGCAATTTTATACTCTAATAATAAAGTGTCCCTTTTAAAGATAAAATCCAATAAGTTAGTTGGGATGGCGTAGTCTTTGCTTCCTTTAGCGTTGTATTAAACGTCAGCAAATGTGCAGAGAATTCTGGACTATTTTTAGTCGCTGATACGGTTTTTAAATAATTTTTAGATGTTATCTTATCATATAAATTATTGTTACCCCTAAGACGAGCGGGCCAGTAAGGAAACAACAAAATTAGTAATGGAATGCTTGCCCGGAATATGTGTATCAATGGAAGGGAAAAAAAGAAAGCAAGCACAAACTGCGCTGAATACAGCCCGAGATTGGTGGTAGAGGGTCTAAAGAACGTACACACGAACCAAATCGCCTTTTTCTTAGAATATCTGTACCTGAAATGATAAATAAACACAAAACACAGTTCAAATATAACTCGAATTAATAACTTTTATGAATTTAAATAACAAAACAGCATTAAATTACTGGTCTAATGACCAACGTCTGAATTCTTCACTCCTCACGTACAAACATGATATATTAATTATACCTAAGTAACAAACAAACTGAAGTATGTTTTGTAAGCCATAGAACTACTCCATTATGCATTCCTTAAATATTGCTGCTTAATTTAGGACAAAACTAAGTGGCATTTAACTATTGTAATGAATAACAGTCTGCATTGACACAGCAAACAACTAATTAATCATATTTATACACTACATTTGATTTTCCAATGCTTCACCCGAAAGTTCTAAATTGGCCAGGAGGCGAGTTCTTTTTTACCTGAAAATTTTGAATTTTGCCAAATCCTTGCTATTCCAAGCAAGGTTGGAATCTTTTACGTGCGTGACAACACTCACACATGGGACCTACATTTTACCTCTCATCGGAACGAGGGCGCATTTTTGTGAAAAATGCTCGATTCACATTTTTCAAGCGAAAGTGTCCGGATTCGAACCTGGGACATTAGGCATATTCGTTACACGCCTACCAACTACGCCACGGAGCCGCCTAATCATATTTATACAGCGGCATAGACATCAGCTAATAAATAACGCCACAATCTTAATTACTTACTTTATATTGACGCAAATCTAACTCTTACTATATTGACGCAGACCGAACTTTTTCTAAATTGAAGCTACCGAAAAATAAAGAAGCACTCAAAAAATACATATTTACAATAATAGATTTAAATATAAATCATCAAATTATTGGACAAATCTTATAGCATAAAGTATTTCTCTTAACATTTCGAGAATGTAGACAATCTACATACCGTCATGTAGTCAAGTAAACAGTTGTGGGTCACCATGGTATAATACGCCTTTACAAAAGCTGTGAAAGGTTTGGTAACTCTTAAAACATATCTTTGAAATCGACTTACAACTGTATTTCGATCCTGCAAGAGTATGTTGGGTTTATAGTTAATAAAGAGTGTAGAAGTGAAGAATCAAGTCACAATTTTCATTTAAATCACTTGTTCCCTTTCTGACAAACGTGAAATATACTCTATATAGAAACTTTTAACGTCTTAGTAAGAACGCTACATTGCAATAAACCAACATACGGAATTACGGTTTCAACAAAATAACAGATCCGACATTGATTTTCAATAGCATATTATAAACTCGTAACATTCAGGAAATTCTTATCAAACATATGCCTAGACAAGAAACCAGAAAGTGTAATATAAACATGTGGACTTGTGAATTAATAAAGGACGAGCAATGTTGATTGCCTAACTGAGCTAACTTGAAATAATAAAAGTGTAGCAAACCCGTATATTCAAATAACCAGAAGTTTTTTACAGGTACAAAATGGAACGTAGCATAATTTTCTACCAATGGCAACTCCCAAATGCGAGACGTGACAAGTAGACTCAAAGCAGAAATTGACAAACCACCATAATTATTTTTCCGCTTTTAGTTATCAAGAAAGGATCTTATAATGAATGATTCCTGGAAATTTCTTCGTTTGACTGTATCTGTTTTTGGATCAGTTTTAGTCCATAATGTAAAATTTTGGAACGATCGCTCCTTACAATTAAACAACCTTAGATGGATCGGTCTCTTGGCGTAGTTCAACGACATGCTTCCTGGAGTTTGTGTGATTGCATGTTTGCGACTGTATGTTAGCGCACTTGCTTGATGACATTCTTGTGTGCATGTGTTACTTTGTGTTGGTCTATGTGCGTGTGAGTACGTGCAAAAGTGTACGTGTATGCGTGCGTGCGCGAGTGAGTGCGTGCTGCCTGTAAGCGTGTTAGGAACGTAAGTGCTTGCATTTTTTTATCTTAATGTGGGCATGGGATAGCGTATATTTGCGAAGCTTCTTGTTCGCGTGCACTTTTGATTGTCTACGTCACTTGCGTGAGCGTACGCGTGCGTGCGTGCCTTCGTGGATAATTACGTGCTTTTACGCTTGCGGGCGTACATGCTTGCGCAGATGTGTGCGGGAGTTTGCTAATAGTAAATACGAACGTAAGTGCATGCGACTGTATGCGTGTGATGTAACGGGTCTTAGATAAAACTGAACCGTGTATATACTCTGAAGCTTGTGATTAAGTATGATGTTAGAGTAAAGGTAAGCATTATTTCCGTAGCTATGAATTTATTTATAGACGTGTATGTTATACTTGTTAAAGATTGTGGCGTTCAAGTAGGCTAGAAATAAAACGTATTTTATTAAATAGTAGAAATGAGTTTATTAATAATAAGTTAGTTAAATTAGCTGTTAGCAGGAAAGCAACCTGTAAGATATATAAGCTTTGGTAGTTAATATTTAATAATGCTGCAATTTCAATATAATATTAAATCAGAATAACGAATTAAAATAGTAAAGCACCTAGTATATTATATACAAACAGTACTATCTGTACTTCACATTTCTTTGTATTAAATTCAGGAAAATTACAGATAAATACGCGGGATATAACCGTTATAATAAAATTATTTGTACAAATTCACACGGATTCAAGAAGCAGCAACTATGGGAGATATACCCAAAAACAGACAGAATCACAAAACGGTAATAAAAAGAATGCGTAGGCATGGACAGACCTCGAAATTAGAATAGTTTAGACGCACAAATTGTGAGAACGAAATTTTGAAGAAAGGAAAATGGTATATAACAATTAAGTTAAAAAAAATGGGAAAGTTAAAAAATAAAAGATGGTTGTGAGGGTTTGTAAACGGTAAACCGTAAGCTCCGTGGTTTGTGGATGGACGGCGACGAATTGTTTTTGAACTTTGCTGAATAAGTAAGTCAGAGAGCTCAAGCACGTACGTATCGTGTAATTTATATTCGCGTCGGTCGGGCATCGGGTAATGAAATTATTTAATGAAAGAGTGATAAGTTAATTTCATTTTTTCAACAAAAGTTGGAATTTTAGTAGATGGAATGGGATGATCTAATGTGTCGATTAAGAAAGAAAAGGAAAGTCATTTGCGTTCCTGGTCGTACCTAATTTTAAAAATGAAGTGAAAATCAACTGTGAGAACAGTTTGAGTTTTTTATTTATAAATATGTGCATGTGGAATTATAAGTGTAAGTTGTAGATAGTTTGTAGTTCTTTGGTACGAAATTGGAGATTCCGTTTAATAATTATTTTGTTGTGCTATGAAATAGCGACGCAATTAGTTCTGTTTAAATCTAAGCACAATATTATCGGAAAAGTAAGTTTACACATTTCAAAAGATTAAGAAACATGTAAATGTAAACTTATTTGTGAGATTGTTCAGTATTTGTTATGAACTCTGTAATGGTTAAAGAAAAAATTGGTAACTGGATTGCGATTGTAGTATAGATCAATATTGGAAACTGAAACAATGTTGTGATAGTATTGATATGGATTAATGTTTCTTTAGGAATTGTTGGTAGTACTGGGCCAGTTGGATGTTATATTAGGTGTGTTTTTTAAGGTCAATGCACGTGTAGTTATATTTCCAGAATTTACTATTAATAGAGATTAACCTTAGATGTAATTTTATTTGGCGCTATTTATAATATAGATAAAGATAGATAATTGTGAAAGGATATTCAGCCACCTTAGTGATGAAGTCGTATTTGGGAGAGCCCTTTACTTTAAAAATTTTTTCAATTTGACAAAAATTTAATGAGTATTTTTAATAAAGTATTGAAGAGAAAGGTAAAGTATGAGGTGGTTAAAGCAAGAAGATCTTTCTGGAATAACTTTTTTCCGAATAGAGGAAATATTCAAGGGATTGCTGGAACAAGACGGTTTGGCGCCTCTTACTTTTGACAACCAGCAAACCCTTTCAAGCAAGGTGGTTGTTGTAAAGTAGTTTTTGTACTTCGGCCATTTCACATGTTTATTTTTATTATCCTTATCATTTTTTATAGGAACCCACTCCCGCACCACTACAGTTAGCCGGTGCACTATTTTCGCACATGTATCCAAACATTTATTTTATCTTAGTAGTAAAATTGTTACGTTTAATTTCACCCGGCTAAATATTTTCGTTCCATTTTCGACTTTACAAATTTCTTCCACACTTCCACTTCGACATTTTATTTTAAGTTTGCAATAGTTCGTTAGGCAACCAATCTTACACCTATATCGGTGTATTATCAACAACATTCTATATATTTTACCTGTGTATAATAAATACGCTGTCTAATAATTTTCAACTCAAATCCCTTTTGCTTTGAAAACGAAAGTTTATTCGATAAATTAAATACCCCTGCTTCCCTGGTTAATTCCTAAGCCCGCTTTACCATAATTTTAACTTAAATCTATTTGCTTTGAAACGAAAAGTTTATTATGCTATAATTAAGTAGTGTATACCCAGTTTGAGGTATGCGCGAACTTGGCATACATTACGACCGCGTATAATTGCTTCTCTTGTGTTTCGCATTTAAGGACTTATCGAGATCATAGATTCTACTATCATTTGATACCGTGTTTTCCAGTGTTCTAATCGTTCGATAACAATATGACTTGGAGCTCTGGTTATTAAATTAAACAATATTAATATGCACTTTCTTTTCGAACAATACAACGAAAACATTTGGTTGTTTCCGTTTTTCTGTGTGGGAAGTTCGCGCACGCAATACAGCGTGGTAAGCATTTCTGGTTTTAATAAAAACGTACTTTACGGCGACAATAAAGTCATTTTACCTGAAATTATTGTAGTTTCTTCCTGGGGGGGGGGACTTAGTGACCCGTTAGATTGTCGCAACTTTTTGAGTATAGACGGACACCAACATTACTTGATCCCGAGCCCCTTTGTTCCGCCTTGCCACTAGGACCAACCCTACGCTGTGGATTCGAGGGTGAGTGTTTATACACTATTTGCTTTATGGGTTCTGGGAATTGGGTCGAAAGAATATATTTATCATGCTCCACATGGTGACTAAATTTAGAATTCGTAAAATGACTATCGTCAAGTGAGATGATAGATATTAGAAATATTGTATTTATCGTAACCACTCGATATATTTAATTTTATATTTACAATGATCTCGTGCTGTGGTTTTTAGGGTTGCGTTTGGTTTTTTTTCTTTGTTACGGCAGCTCACCATTTTAAAAAATGATTTTTTTATTGTAATGATAGGTTTAGCCCGTAATTTTGATCGGAATGAAATGCCAAGATGTAAGAAAATCTTAACAAAATTAAAAATTGATGAACCCGACCAAAATATCCGACTTTTAAAAACAAAAATGTATGAACGAAATGGTACTGGACACCTATATAAACGCATTACTAGAACGATTCCAACGTCCTCAGAAGAAGCCACGAATATGATAATAGAAGAAGAAAACGTAATGTACTATCGGAACAGACTATATAACACCAACGCGAATAAAAACTATTCAACAATAAAAACCATACAAGCTGCGAGACAAACAATTCCCCAACAAAAATTCACACCATTCAATGCGCAAACACACCAACCACGACGTAATAACTCAAATTTTAACAACACGAATTTTAATAATCAATTCAAACAGTTCCCAAAACCAACGTTTAACCCAAATTTTACGGAGCCCGTATTCATATCAAGATTCCACCAAAATATGAACCGACAAACACCAGTTTTCAACGCAAGCCCTATTAGAAATACACCAATGAATAATAATAATAATAATAACAACCTTAACAGTTATTATAAACTCACACCTATGGATACCTCATCTTGTAGCACCAGACCAAATACAAAAAGAACGCACATTCGACCAAGTAATAACCAACAACAAAACTTTACATCGGAAGAACTATTTCACCAAGAAGTAGAAGAATTTGATAATGACCAGGATAATTACATTCACCCCAGTACAAACAATGAATCAAACCATTCAGAAAATTACGAACGTGACGGTCCATGCGAAAATTACGACGAAGACGACGAAGAAAACGCGTGCTCAAATTTTCCGATAGACCGATTTATAAACGACCAAACCTAATAAATTTAAATAACATAAACCACCATAGTACTATCATATATAGAAATACTCCATATCGAACTTAAACTATTAATAGATACCGGAACTTCAAAGACATTAATTAGCCCCCAAACCGTAGAAAAACACTATCTAGATTATGTAGAAAGAGAACCGTTTAAAATTAAAACAACCCATCAAACGACCCTACACCAATTCGTAGCTAATATACCCTTACCTAGAATATTCAATGTGGAAATGAAACACAAATTTTGTATTTTTGAATTCAACGACAAATATGGACCTTATAAGAAAATTAGGAGCCAACATTGACATAAAAAAACCGCTTATTAAGAACAAAACACGGACAAATCCCCATTAAATTTTAAAATACACAAACCGAACAAAAATACACGATAGAACCCCGAACAGAAAAAAAAAATCCCAGTAAACTCAAAAAATAACATAGAAATAATAAATCATATAACATTTCAACAAGGCGTAGAAACGCCAACCGCATTAGTACAAATAAAAGATAATTATGGCACAACGACAATTTTAAACTCAAATGACTACCCCGTAGAACTATCATTAACAAACCCAATTAACGTAGAAGAATTAAATTTTAACGAAATGGTAATAAATGAAAATTTAGAAGACGATTACAATCCCGTGGAAAACGATGAAATGTTAAGAGAAAATTTAAGTAACACTTGCTTTAATACCAACATTAACCAAGAAGAGCAAAAAGCAATTAAAAATTTATGTTTCGAATACCGTGACATATTCCATTGTGAAGGAATACCCCTAACATTCACTAATACAGTCAAACACAACATCGAACTAACGGATAACAAACCGATCGTTACAAAAAAATACAGACTACCTCAGGCAAGCCAGAAAGAAACTGACAGACAAGTAGCAGACATATTAGAACAAGATATCATACAACACTCCAACTCACCATGGAGCAGCCCCATATTAATAGTACCTAAGAAATTAGACGCCTCAGAAAAGAGAAAATATCGAATGGTAATAGATTACAGAAAGTTAAACGAAAAAACGGTAGATGACAAATATCCACTTACCCAATTTAACCGAAATTTGAGATAAATTAGGTAAATGCCAATATTTTTCAACACTAGACCTCGCTTCAAGATACCATCAAGTAGAAATGGATGAGAAAAATACACCGAAAACTGAATTTAGCACACCTGGAGGACATTATGAATATAAACGAATGCCATTAGGATTAAAGAACACACCTGCTACTTTTCAACGAGTTATGGACAATATATTACGAGGAATACTCAACGAGAAATGCTTTGTATATCTAGACGACATCATAGTTTACTCAACAGTCAACATCATTAGTAGAACACATAGAAAGACTGAGAGAAGTATTTGAAAGACTGAGGAAAGCACATTTTAAAGTACAACTAGACAAGAGCGAATTTCTGCAGTAAGAAGTATCATTTTTAGGACATGTAATAACGCCCCAAGGAGCATGTCGAATCCCGATAAAACAAATGCAGTACTAAATTACCCCCTACCAAAAACAAACAGAGAAATCAAAGGATTTTTAGGACTGAGTGGTTACTACTGCAAATTCATTAAAGGTTACGCTCAGATAGCCAAGCCCCTGACAAATTGTTTAAAGAAAGGAAATAAAATCAAACACAAGCCCGAATTCATTAAAGCCGTAGATAAAATTAAAAGTATATTAACAAATCACCCCGTATTAGAATTCCCGGACTTTTCGAAACCATTCATACTAACGACAGACGCATCAAATGTAGCATTAGGCGCAGTATTGAGCTAAGGAAAAGTGGGTAGCGATAAACCCATCAGCTACGCATCCAGAACCCTAAATGAGACTGAACAAAAATATAGCACGATAGAGAAAGAATTGGTAGCCATAATTTGGGCAACATAGTATTTTAGACCATACCTATACGAACGAAAATTTTACATATACACCGATCATAGACCATTAGTATGGCTATGCAAACTTAAAGAACCAAGTTCAAAATTATAACGATGGAGAATCAGATTAGAGGAATACGATTACGAAATTATATACAAAAAAGGAATTTATAATAATAACGCAGACGCCCTAAGTAGAATACAGCTCAACGCACTAGAAACAGAATCCATTGTAGGAAACGTAGACGAAACGGAAATAAGAGAAGACCCAGAAGAGATAGACACAATACATTCGACACAAAATGAAGAACCGAAAACCGCGATTAAAATTTTAAACGAAGCAATCGATATAAAACCCAATCAATTTATAATTACCGAAGTTTTAACCAATCCCAACCCTGTAAAATACACGAAGACAGACAATAAGAAAATATACCAAATTCAAATAACACAAGACGACAACGAAGAGCAAATAATTAAAATTCTAGAAGAATACACCCCCGAGAAAAAACGATTTTACTTTTACTTCAACACTGAACATTTGTATAAACGATTTTCAGAATTATACGTTAAATTATTCAATAACTCTGGCTCTTAACTTATAAGATGCACAAAAAAAAACAACATTAGACGATCGTGACGAAATAAATGATGTAATCAGAAACCAACCATCGTGGAATTAATGAAACAATAAAGCAACTTATAAGACGATATTATTTGAAAGACATGAAAGAATTAACTACAGACTTTATTAACCAATGTGAACTATGCGACAAAGCAAAATACTACAGGAAACCCCCAAAAATACCCTTAATGTTAACCAAAACACCTGACAAACCTTTTCAAAAATTACATGCCGATACTCTAGTAGTAGAAGCGCAAAACTATCTAACAATTGTAGACGAATTCACCAAAATAGGACAAGCAATACCCATCACCTCTAAAAATAGCATTGACGTGACTCAAGGATTTTTACAATACTTTACATTTTATGGAACACCCGAAACAATAACATTAGATAACGGCAGCGAATTTAAAAATGAGACGATACAAAACACTTTAGAACTCAACAAAATAAAAATTCATTTCATAACTGAAAACCACCCTGAATCAAATGGACTAATTGAACGATTACATTCAACCTTGTTAGAACAAATCCGATTACTAAGAATAACCTACAAGAAGGAACACATCACCAATTTAATCTCATACGCACAAATCACCTACAATAACACAAATTCCACTCACCCTTAGAATTAATTTTAGGACATTCAGATTCACGCAGCCCTTATGACATACACTATAACAAAGAAATATATCAGCAATATGCCAAAGATCATAAAGAGAAACTAAAAATAATCTATGACAAAGTAAAAGATAAATTAAATAACGTTAAGGAACGTATCACCACAACCCGTAATAAGAATATCGACGCAAACAAATTTTCATTAGGACAAACTGTGTACGAGAAAAAATTTCCAAAGTACGTTACGTGCCAAATTTACAGAACGATGGAGGAGGAGGGGGGGATTGACACGAACAAACACGGTGAATCAACCTGAAAGGTAAGTCCAGCCGTGGCTCGCTAGCTACAGTCGCTACGGGATGGGGTCGGATCGGGGGAATACTGTAGCGGTATTGTCGTAAATTAAGGTTGTGGGCACCACCCTTATTTTTAATTAGGTTTCGCCTCAAAAGGACGTGGATTCCTTGCCTGGATGGGGGCACGGCCAAATAAGGGAAACTTTGCACCTTGCGGGCAAGAACCCGTATGACTAAATATTAGGACAATTTTATATAAGTTCACTGACCAAGCTGATGTGTCCCCTGGTTCCTGAAAATAATGTATAATTATCAGGTAATGTTAGCACTTCTATTTAGGTTATACAAACTTTTCTGAATTCCTGCTAACAATGATCGGTGATTCTTCAAACTTCTAATTTTAATTAATTCAAGTTGTCTAGGTATCTTAAAATAATACTATTAATTGCACCTTGAAATTATACGCCACTACAATAAAAATGTTCTATATTAAATTACGGCAAATCAGATATAATCAACAATCTATATTTACACAAAGTCGTTTTATAACTCGCCCTAAGGATCCTCCTATCACTGTTTAAAGTGACTTACTAAATACGTAAATTATAATAATTACTTTGTTCAGTCATAAAATATACAAAGATTTAAGCAAAAATGTAAACAGTAAAAGCTCAAAAAGGATAACAATGACTTACAGTACTGATGTTTACTTTCACAGGAATTCAGCATACTTCTCAGCCCTGCGCTGCATGTTGGATTGGACTCCAGGTACGGCACCATCAGCAAACGGTTTATTTGAAAAATGAAACTCGAAGAATTCCACGGAATTTTATAGAAAAACATATGCGTAAAATGTACTTTGACAATACTGCACCGGTATCTTTATGATAGAAGCGGCATTTACCTCGCGGCCCATTAAGTTAATAGTTGTAGAAAACAAACGGAACAAATATTCGCACTAACCGTACTCAATTAATGTATTTCTAATACTTATCGTTAATTTATGTAACGATGATCACTTATCCTACCGTAAAATTACTATACAAGCTCATTAGAAGAGGGTTTAAATTAACAATGTTTTTTCCACTATCACTACCGCCTGCGAATGCAATTAAATAAATCCGCAACTTCATTGTAAACAGAACGTCGTATATGACCAATAAATTAATTCACGTTCTTGAAAATCCTCCAAATACATCAATAAGGAGCTACTTCGTTCGAAGAATCGATAATCGACACGACCCGATAAATTGTTTGCACGTGATTGTTGCAACTTCGCGTCTTGCGGCCGTCAAACTATTTACGTATTAATCCTCTACATATCTAGGAACAACTAAACTAAAAACTATAGGGGTGAACCTCCGTATCCCGTTCCTCGCAATCGCAGGTGAGCGACACCGATTTTTTAACACTGTCACTAAGAAAGATAGCTAATCGCCAAAACACTTGAACGACAGGTGGTTGCGGCATGATTTCTTAGAACTTCGGACACCTGCCTTCATTAAGAATTAAGATAAGAACGTTGAAACTCGAACTTAGGTGTCTAAGAATTTACATTGTAACATTATTGTATTAAAATATGGAATTTTAAATATGAAAATACTTACGGTGAATAAAATATACTCGTAAAATAAACCGAAGGTTACAAGTAAACGACATAAAACGGCACCCAGAAATTTAGGCCCTTTTAAAATTAAGAGAATATCGGACAAAAACATAGCCGTAGTAGACAACGGCAAGATAACAAAATATATTTACTTGAAAAACTTAAGACACCCTGTACTTTCAGATGGACAATTATCACCCTTACCGTCAAACTCCGCTCAGGTAGAACGGACAACGAAATAGTATTCAAAGATATAAAAAACAACCTCAGTATACTACCAATGAAATTGGGAAGTACGCGGAATACCATAGACTATTAGACATTTGCACAAAAATTCGACTTAATGGAACTAAAACAAGAATTTCAAATAATCAAAAACAATTATTACCGATTAATATAATCAATGGACACAGAAAAATTCTGAAAGGAATACGCCATAGAAATGATGAATTATAACAGCACAATAGAAAGTATTTGAAGAAACATAAAAGATAAATTTAATAGATAAATAACCACAGAACAAACTACAAGACAAAAAAGAGGACTAATTAACGGATTAGGTAACATAATAAAAGCAATCACAGGCAATTTAGATAACCAGGACGCAGAACGTTACGACAACGCAATACAGCAATTAATCGAAAATCAAAACGACATAAAAACCATAATTAGCAACCAAATATCACTAACTCAATCAACTATTATAAAATTCAACGAAACACTAAGAAAGCTAGTAAGAAACCAAGATAGTATAGCAACCGAATACAAACCCTTGAAACTAACATGCAAACTACCATTTTAGGCATGCGAGACTTAATTAGATTCAATACGATATTCACCCAAATAATATCAACCTTACCTTAATTAGACAAATTTTAGCTACATTAGAAAACGCAGTAACATTTGCAAAATTAAATACATTACACTCTAGTATCATAGAACCAACTGATTTATTAAAAGAATTATTAAGAATTAGATCATTTATAACCAACAGTAAATTACCGTTTGATGTAGTAGAATCAAACATTCTAATATTTGAAAAAATAGCTATAGTTAAAGGATATGTAAAGAATAACGACATAACATTTTTAATAGAGATCCCTATAGTAGAAAATAACAATTATAATTATTATCATTTATTTGCTTTTCCAATGAAAATGACTAGCACATACCAAGTTATTATACCCAAAACTTAAATGAACCAATATATGGTTATACGAACGAAAAATGTAACAAAGTCACACCAAACCAATATATATGCCAATCATTGACAACAACAACTATTCAAGAAGACAGCCCTTGCGAAGTACAATTATTAAAATTTTCAAATCATTATGAATTTAGTTACGCTCATTCAAATTGAGAGTAATTAAAATAACACTGAAAGATTATTGTTATAAAAATTATAAAACGTTAAAGCTCCGACATTCTTTTTGAAACACGCGGCATTTTAAAGGTAAGTGCCAAATCCATCTACTATTTAATAAAAATGAAAATTTTTTTTCCTGAATGTTACATTTTTCCGCAAATTTTCTTGTTATATTTTGAAAAAAACGTCGTTCTGAATCATTTTCATATTTTTTAAATTAAATTTGAAAGGTTCCCAAAACCATACCGTACCCGAAAACATTTCTAAAAAATGTTGGAAAGTTTCGATTATTTTAATATCTTTGTCCAAGGCTTTGTTACACATTTGAAAGTTATATATAAGACATCAGTTGTGATTAAAATTCATAACTTTGTGTATATTTTATATAGAACGTATTTACATACCTCTTAAAGTTTATAAACTACTCTTATTTTGTACTTATTTAAAACCATGCCTCAAATAGTTCATGAAGTACTGTAAATTTTAAAAACATTACTTTTTAGTAATATTGCAACAAACTTGTGTGCTAAACTCCTTATTATATTATCATAAATTTTGTGCAGGATGATATATGGCTACAGTATTAAGAAGAAGTTTAATAAATTATTAATGTTTTATATGTCCGTATACTGTCAAAATATTTATTTTGATTTAGTGAATGCGACATTGTTGCCAGAACAATGCTGCATACAAGTGTAAACTATATTGTTAAAAGAAAAGTAGGTACAGTTAACAATAAAAAAGATAAAACTAGTAATAAATGTTACAGAATATTAAAATCTATATATTCTACTCTAACGAAGGTAATATTAAAAAAGTTGTTTAAGTTGATCTTCTATTTTGTAGAATAGAAAGTATACTTCCACATTTGCTAGTGTTTCAGGGGATATTTTGAACACCTTGGAGTTGTTACATTCATGCCATGCATATGTATATGGGTGCCGGCAGCATGCGGTATAATGACCATTCAATACAGTCCCACTGTGGTTCGATTATGCATACAGGATATAACGAATATTTCCAATATCTGCTTCGTCAGCATATTCTCGCATATCTAGACCATCTATTGAAAAAACGATAGTTGTGGACACTTGCCTTCTAAATCTTTCTGAGAGCAAAAAGCGTTTTAAGTGTATCACTAATATTGTGGAAAACTTCTATATGGACAACACACATTTTCTTTTCCGTACCATTAGAACGTTCTGGTTTCTAGTCTCGTTCAGTGTTTCCGCTCTAGTAAAATAGTCTAGACAATGTTGTAACATTAACGGATCCCTGTATAGTTATAGCGATAAATCCCAAAACGTATCAAAGGTTACAGAACAATGATTACAGTATGTACAATGAAATGTAGATTTCAACTGTGCAGCGAAAATATCTACAATTTTAGATTTTTTTCTTCTTATGTATTGTTGCTAGGATTTATTAGCTTCCTCAGAGTCATCCAATTGTTCATATAAATCTGATAATGTGGAGGTGTGATTAGTAGTAACCAGATTAATATCTTTATGAATATCATCTAGCAAGAACTCCAGTGTCTTGTTGAGAAATACCCATAAAACTAGGTGCAAAAAACTGAGTCTGTGATTTTAAGTTAATTGCATTAACTACTCCATCAGAAGAACCTTCAAACCATAAATCTTTATTACTTTTGAGAAAGCTTTAATTAGGGCTTTTTACACGGGAAGTTGTAGGGTTGATATGATCTATGAACGCATCATTTTAATATACTCGAATAATAATTTTTCCCACGACTACTCAGTAATGCATTTCTTACACATTGAAGAATGAGTCAATAATAGTACACTATTCTGTAGGTGTATATGGATTCACAATCCAACATTTTTAACTAATCAGGAACATCCAGATCGTGGATTATGATCATAATTCAACACCTCTGACCAATCAGTACAGACCTTCATTTTTCATAATCGACGAGGTATAATTTTCGTATCAGCAAAGTAGGCTGTTACACTTTGACAAATAAATTTTTGCTTGTCAATGTTAACGAAATTACTTAAAACGTTTAGAAAATATCTGATAATGAAGATTTGTGTAGTCGTGGGAAAATTATAGAATTCTACTCGCTTGTTATGGCCATTTCTCATTCGGAATACGCTGCTCGCCCTAACGGGCTCGCGCCGCAAGTCTTCCGAATGAGTAATGGCTATCATAACTCGCTTGTTGAATACTATACTATTGTGTTTGAAAGACACTGAACTACAAAGTTTATAAAATTGGTATTGCCAATATTCTTTAAGCTTCTTTAAGCACACAGAAAAATAAGTAGATGCATTTGGAGATATTCTAGGTATACGATTTAAACGAGTTAATGAGACGATTTGGATGTTTTATCATAATCATCCGTATATTTGTTTTTATTTTGCTTTTGTATGTCTCTACATCTTTGCAAGGAATATAAGAACCAAAATTGTAATTAATATTTTGTGAAATTTCGCTTGTTATACTATTGGTCAGTGTTTTATTGTCTATATTATAAGATAGGATGGTAAAGTTTTTGATGAAATACTATTTTGGGTAGTTTTAACTCCTTGTAAAGTTTTAGGACAATACAAAAATTCATCTAGTTTTCCATTTGCAGGAAGTGTACCGAATAAGGAAGCTGCATTTTCTCTTTGTATTGCGATACTTTTACGTTAAATCAAAAAGAAAGCGCATGTGTATTTTTGTTTCTTCTGTTATTTTCTTGTCAATACTGTAAACAAAACTCTATCCATTTGGTCGGAAAACTCCAAATGTTTCAACAGCAACCGGACAAAAATAAAATGTTTTGGGGTTTATGCTTCTTATTCTGCTCTCTGTTTAAAGCAGCAGCTCCGAAAGTTGCCCAGTAACTACAATATGTGAAGGTGCAAAAGTGTCCACGCAAGTGAAATCCCACACAATAGCTCCATGACATTAAGGATATTTTATCTGACGTTTTGCTATGATTACAGCTAGTGCCCCACGGTTCTAAAATTCATGGAATTTTAACAAGTCACGGGGCCGCGTTATTAGGCCACTAATCGAATTATGGCGAGAATGCCGACCTGCGCTAACTTGCAACTCAATTCGTAAATTCCCTTTTTAGTAACTAAAGCACCACATCTACATGTATGTTCTATGTAGATGGTTGCGCCTAAGCGAAAACCAACCGATACCCTAAAAGAATCGTCATATCGAAGTTTCCCAGAGATGCAACTGAAAGGGCATTTAACCAAGCACCAGATTCTTTAGAAGTCACTGAGTTGAGTCGAAACTTATTATTAGCTGACTCGAACATATTATTCGATATTATGTTTAAAAGTAGTTGGTCCCATTTTTTTGGGTGACCAATTTAGAAAACCATAATGTTTTACCATCTTTGTAAAAAGGATCAATAAGTTTGGACGAAAGGTTCGGAAGAACAGTTTCTATAAATGGTATAGAAGTGTTAAGTGAGGATAAAAAAGCTGGAATAGCTAAAGAAACTGATGAGCGTATTCCAAAACCTTCTATGCTTACAAACAGAATTGCTTGTATCCATTCTTTACCATTTAGTTTAATATTAATTTTTCTTCAAGAGGTTTGCGAAATAAATTATCAAAATTCTCAAAGATATTTGCGTATAACCATGATGAAGAGGGCTGGATAGACGTAAACGAGTTGCAAGTAGGGATAATTAATTTATTTAATTATTCACACGAACAGGACGAGCTTCGATGGTTAAAAGAGCACCAAATAAAGTCCAATTAGGTTTATACAAGTTTTGTATATTTGGGGTTATTGAATTAAATTTTGAAATTATTTTAAACTTGGGTGCTGACATCAATAGCAATTCGCATTTTTTTAAGTTACGTGATAAGCTTAACGATTGTCAATAATGTTACTGGAATCAGTTAAAACACAATTTATATCACCTCCAATGCAACCACCAGACTTAATTGATTTAATTAAATGGTCAACAGCCGAACAAAATAGTTGCGGACCCGATCGATCTCCTTGTAGAACTCCTCTTTCTAAATAAATTACTTTGAACCGACGTTTAACAAGGAATGAAATTGGTAGCATTGACTAATATGGGGGACACAACTAGGGTATGCATTCTTTGACTAAATCAAGGATTGTAGGTCTGTGTATCATATTATACGCGTTCTTAAAGTCAAGTTTAAATATCACTTTCTCATATTCGTCAGAAACATAATTGCGTGCTGAATGGGCCATTAGTCGTCTGAAAAAAGATCTGATAGCAATTGTGCGTAGCCCACTATCACTATTTAGGGCGCATAATGTAACACCATATAAGATTGGGCAAATCACAAGATTTACCTTACCAGGAAACATTAAATTGCATGAGGATGTATAGATTGTAAAAAAAGTATCGTCTCCTAAACCTGAAGAATATCCCAAAATATTTTTAAAGTGCGGAGCAAGAAATGAATCTAGTCCTCCAGCAAAACTTGTCCAAAAGGAATTCACAGCCGTGAAAACTTCCTTTTTTGACACTTTCATTAAGCATTCTTCAACAAAACAAAAAGATGTTATTGGTGGAATTGCATTAAGGTGTCTATGTTTTTAAATCTTCTAATACGCTGTTATCTTATTTTACCAAAGTTATCATTTGAACAGGGAATTTCAATTTCACATAAACCTTAGTATATCACATGATAATACGTTATAATTTGAATAAAGGTTTTATGCTTGCGGCCATGTCCCCAGTGCTCCATCCGAAGGTACTACATTGGGTTTAAACGCGAAAATATAAACGTGCTTCAAATGTAATCTAGCTTCAAAATTGGTCATCCTAAATAAAAATCTAACAAACTAAAACAAAAACTAGAAATAAGGTTTGAGTAATGGTATCCCTAGCGTTGATTTTGGCGTATGTCCGATCAACAAGACACAAGCAAAGGTATAATGGGAGGGCTCCGTAATGCCAGATAGCAGTCGCCAACTCTGCTTACCGGTGCGACCTGAAGGGTCGTCTTAAAACTATCCAACTCTAGCTAGCTAATTTTAAAAATGGATTCAAATTTTCTAAGCATTCGCCATATATTTTAATAGTGAATCCAGCTATTTTGCCTACTCTATAAATTTACAAATTCGTGCTCCCTGGTCTAAGTATTTAATTCTAAGTAAATCCTATATTCCTCCCTAACGTTCCCTAACTAGACATAAAATAATTACATTCTTCTTTCCTATAAATACTGCGCCCAAAAAATAGGCGGCAGAATGTCAAACGAATTATATCAAGCTACAAAACAATTCAATGCAGGCAAAAACACATGATAATACAGGTACTTTCCCCGTGTTCATTCCATAAACTCAATAGTAGGATTGCGCAGTGACAAAAAATCCTCGGACTAAAAACATAATATGGAGTAGGCAAAATAATAGCAGAATTTGATATCTCACTGAGAATATATTAATCAATTGTGAACCGGCAATACATCAACGTCAAAATGTAGAGATACGCCTGAATAGATAAGCGCAGACGTGACCACGGGGATTAAAAAATTGATATAATGAAAATGTAAAAGTGAGGTTGAATGTACAAAGCTCCAAGAACAACTTGGTTGCATTCCCGAAAGGAAATACGTGACGATCTGCATGTAAATCTGAAAGACAAGGCGCGCGCGCAGATATAATGTCGGAATAACCGTTTGCAAAAAAGGTGTAGCAACGGGTGAGCCATCTTTCTATTCAATTGGAACTTTGTGAGGTGTTTAGAGATAGAAAGCTGATGTGGTTAGATATCTAAGAAATATTGAAAGAAAAATACTGAAGGTGAATACTGTTATGAGCCTTTATGTTATGTTTTAAAAGCAAGATTATGCATTTTTAAATGTCAATGGTATTTATTTTGGTAATAATGCACCGTTCCCTTTTCTAATTAGATTATAAAGGGTAGGTACATCGACCTTCCAGGGTTGCGGAGTTTGCAAAAAACTGATCTCAAGGGAAGGTAGTTAATTACAGGTAAAGCTTTCAAGGCTTTGTAACAAATTTATTTTCCAGCAGTACTTGTATGGATATTTATGCTATTATTTTGATTGAAGGTTAGTTCAAGCCTTACATCATTGTACATTTCTAAGTAGTAATTAATTTTACGATTTCGTTTTACATAATGTATTTATTACTTGTTATATTAATTTAACTTTATGCTTTAGAACTGTGAGCATCATTTCAAATTGCGCGGTGATAAAAAGTAACTCTTATAAGTCATTTAAAGTTCCTCCTCCTCCTATAAATAGAATGATTGTTGTAGCTGTCGAATTGACAATCAGTTGTCTATTGCTTGTGAAGGTCAAGTTCTGAACGAAAAGATGGGCCTGAGCAATTATGCTTGGTGCCGCGTTAGAAAAAAGTAGAACAACTAAAATCGTGTAAATCGTGTAAGAATACATTCCTGGCTATTATATATCGGTCAGGAGCATGTCTAAGACACGGTGGTAATATTATCAAGCATCGGAAACACATGCAACCAAGTAATGTAGATTGAAATAGGAATTTACATGTTCTAATTTGAATATTAAAATGTGAGAATTTCTGGAACTTAATTCGGAGTTGGAAAATTAACTTACGGTAGGATTTTTGGTTATGGCTAATAGTAGGTGTTTTGAGAAATAACGATCAATTTCGTGATGGTATTAGAAGGCTTCAAGATTCATATAAAATTCAGGGAATGGTTTAAGTGTATCGCAGAAATTTTCGTAAGTTTTTGAACATCTGGTATGTTGTTTGTTCTGAAGGAACGTGCAAGTCTTGATTACATCTGGATTTCAATCAAGTAAATGTTTTTTAAGTTTTGTTCAAGTTGGAAGTCCTAAGTTATGTAACGTCATTTGACCTTATAATGTTCTTGTGATTTTGAAGAGAACTTTATAAAGACTCCATTTTTAATTTTGATAAGTGCCGTTGAAATTTATAGAGGGTAGTATGCAAAAATGGTATAGCTTTTTGAAATAATAATTTTAAGAGACCTAAATAGGAAAACTAATAATTGTTGAGTAGGTCCAGGAAATTATAATATTTCATCTTAAATAGTATTAATTATTAATAATAATAATAATTTGACATTCAAAAATTCTTTGTTCACTAGTCAGGTTATGTATGTTTAATTGAAAGTTAGAAATAACGAGGAAGTTAAATTGAATTAACATTTGTATGTGAAGTCGATCGTAGTACTACTCAAGACTAGATAAAATTTTGTTAGTATATCATTAGTCATTTTCATAAGGCAAATTTTAAATATTGATATGAAGTATAATTGCAAAATTTTAAGACGTAGAAAACAATATTACTAAATCAAATTAATAATGATGTGCACTTTTTGAGAAATCTTTGTAAATAGATATTTTCGCTAACTGGGATATTAAGAGAATAGAAACTTATTTTGGTCATGTTTATGATTACTATTTTGAATGAGATAAGATTTGGTCTATAAAATTTTATGGTGATAATTAACAGAACGCACAAACTGTGCTGGTATTGGTTTTGTTTAATTACAGAAGCAGCAGTGCATCTTTATGAACTATTACGTGGAAGTGGGTAAGTATTTCGTAAGGGTCGTTATTCATGCAAAATATTTGTACAGCGGTATAGGGCTTAGGTTTCCGCATTTTCCTTATACAAATAGACTAATATTAGTCATTAGTTGTATTCAAAAATTTGGTGGCGCCACATTCACTCTATTTTTGGTCGTCGTTTAACCCTGACTCAAGCTCAAGATCTACCTAGAGCAAATTACTCTACTAGCCGCTTTGTCTTTAGAGGTTTCCTTACTCATAAGCCGCACTACATTCAAAATTACATCAGGCTTCTTGTCGCAACAGGAAATCTTCGTTTAGTTACCCTTGCGCCTGACATTTGGCAAGATAGGTGTCTTATCCCAAGGTAATTGGTAATAGCTTTTTGTATAGTTACTATCTTTTCGTTTCTCACCTTGCTGTAAAGAATTTAGAAACTAACGTAAGTGAAGTCAATAAAGGTGTTAAACTTGTGTATTGAAATTTTTGTCAACGAATAAACAATTATTTTTATAAAATGTGAACGATTACTAGTCAGAAAATCACAATTTTAATGTGAGGTTTTTATAAGCAATTACACAAGGCTTCTTGCAAATAAAATAGCACTGTTTAAATTTAAACTATTTGCTTAGAAATCTTTTAACCATAAAAATTGTATGAAATCTTGTATGTTCACAGAATTAGGTAATAGGCAGTAAAAAAATATTCACAAGCACATTGAACTAAATGTAGGATACGCAGAAAATAAAATCACTTGTGAATATTCATTTAGACAATTCAGAAATTTGCAAAAAGTTAGGTTAGAATATTACTATCATTAACACTCAAAAGAATCACAGCAAAATTCATACCCAAAGCAAGCAAACATCCCAGTTAGTTACTTTTGTTTTAGTATATTCATTTGTTTGAGTGCCACCTGGAGTTCAGCAGGAAAAGCCTCCGCCGCTGTCAAACGAGTCATCCACAAAGTGAAGTCTTCAACTTTTTAAATAGATAAACATCTGGTCCATCAAATAGTTGCAATTAAAAGCTATTTGATTTCATCCAAAGATATTCCGGTTTTCAGATACTTTCATGTTGTGGAGGTAAAAACAAACGTTGAGAGAAAATTAATAAAGGAATTGACGGCATCGGGTGCGTAAGATAAATTCAAAACATAAACTGTATGTTGCATTTATATTGAAATTTATATAGATATTTTGGAATAACATGTTTATCAGAAGTAAAGTTTGGAACTCTGCAAAAATCAATTGTGTTACCAATTTATAAAGCACATGTCTTAACTAAACAATCAAAAATTAATCTGCTTTATCTTACCATCTTTAATTTAAAGGACAGGTCCAATTAAGAGCAATTTTATCTTACATCCTAGGTAAGACATCTATAAACTTATTTTTACTTAAACATTATGCGTTTAGGTAGAAAATACATACCACAGTTAACCTCGTGGCGATTTCAAAATATGTTAACAATATCGACTTGCACCGTCAGGCAGTCAGATAACAGAAGAAAGCAAAAGTTATTAGGCAACCAACATAGAAGAAGGGGTTATCAATGAAACGATTAAAAAACCATCTTGAGATAGATTGAAATTCACCTCAGCCGTGTCTTGAAAAATATGCTTAAAGGAAATGACTAATCAGAAAATTTCTTGTATATTTGTTTATTTATATCACATAACTAAGAAGAAATTTATGAATAAAAGTAATAATCTTTGTCTATCTTTATTCTCAAATACAAGAGTAAACGTAAATATATATTCGGAATCAAACTTAATTCCAAGAAATAATAAAATGTGTTTTTATAATAATGTAAACACAAATATTTTATAAAGTGCGAGGCACGTTGTAACATTCGTAGGCCAAATGGCATGTTACACTGCCCCGAACCAAGAAGAAAAAAAATTTATGACATTAGGAATAAATTTTTTTACAAGGTACATAATCTTAAAAAAAATTTATTCTGGAAAGAAAATATATAGACATGATGGAGTAAAGGGAACAAAATTTTTAAAATTTAACATTGAGTGGTGGGATAACTAACGTGTATCAAACGTCCCAAGGGAGACAAAATCGGTAAGGTCAAAATCAGTAAGTCAAAATTTGTATAGTGAAAACACTCGTAAAAAATTAACAAATATTTGTAAAATTGTAATGATGAGAAAGATATATGCAGTAAGCTTGCACTTGCAATTAAAGAAAAGAAAATTTGAAGACAAAGGTACATTTTATTTAGTTTTACTATTTTTTTAATATCTTTCCCTCTAGTTTACAAACTACTAATCTAAACTAATAATCTAAACTAAAACCCCCTATTTGGCAATAAACTAAATTTTCGCCCCCCCCCCAATCTTAATAATAGATTAAACTACTTACGCTTCTCAATAACACTTATACTAAACAATAATATGAACTCTAAGATATGTATACAGGGTGAGTCTCGGTTGACGCGACGGTCTATTATGGATAAACAGTAAAAAATTAAAAATTTTTGCCTATGCAACGACATGTGCGTTATTAAGGGGTACATTTAAAAATTATTTTGAAATATACTGGGTGAGTTAATACAAATATGTTGTAGGTAATGGCGAAGTCTCGCATGATAATTGATGGAAATCAATATCACTTAAATCACCAATTTAAGGACTTAAAGTAATGCAATCGTTTAATGTTGGATATCTATGATTTTTATCTTTAGAGATTACGTGTGCAATCATTGCAACCGCTATTGCTATGTAAGAGGTGTTCTAGAGCCCAGTGGTAGTTTTAACTTATGAATAGCTTATAATTATCCACAAGAGGATAACTTAGTTTTAACCAGCTGTTTTTAGAAACAATTACAAAGTGCTGTTAAAAACAGCATTAGAAGCCTTACGAACAAAGATATATATGAAGGTTTACGTTAATTCTATGTATAGCATTACATCTATTAGTTTGAATTTTGTAGTTTAAAATTTTATTTTATTATGATCGAAGCAAGGGAGTTTTATGCAGAAAAACCGTCTTCCGTATAGAAAAAACATCAAAAGAATTGCTGTGACCGACGGTTTGGCGCCCCTTCGATTTTGACAAAAGTAGAAAAACCTTTCAGCAAAAGTGCTAATGTAATGTAAAATTTTTGTATTTAAGCCATGTTATTTATTATTTTGTATCTCTTTATTTTCTTTTCTCGTTTATCTATAGGAACACACTCCAGCACCACTGCAGTTTCTTTTTGCACCCTTATGTTATTACTGCCATCGCCCCTCCCTCGGGGAAAACTAAATTTATTATTTTCACGTTTATTTTATCCGCAACACTCTGATTGTTTTTAGTTAAATAAAAGTTCATGTAGGTCAGTATCACAGTTATGTACTTCTTTCTTTTCAAAAAATACGGAGTTTTCTTTTTCATGTTTTCTTTATGTTAGGTATTATTGAATATTTATTTTACCGAGAAGAGCATTACTTGAGATGCTGTTTTATCGCGCGTTTTTTAAATGCACTGTTGCAGAAAATGCAATTTATATTCTCTTTATAATTATTTATTTTAGCCATTTTGTTTCTATTTCTTGTATACTTCCATATTTTTTGTGAATTGAGAATGTTCTTAGGTAAAACAATAAAGGCACAACTGTACAGGTAAAATGTTAATTGTATAAATAGTTTGATACTTGCGATTTATATTTTGCAAACTTTCACTTTAAAACTTAAATTAATTTCAAATCAGTCTATACACTTCTTGGAGGTTTTCTTTACACGCAATTTAAACCAGTACGTGGTGGCATTGTCTGTGCACAAACTTTTGTAATTCAAAATAAATAAGAGTAGCCAAGCCTGAGAGAATAAAGTAACTTTGTGCAACATTAATATTACTGCTATTTTAAATGTTGACGGGGACAGGAAAATAGCCAATCTGCCAATGGAAATATTCGTATATCTTTCATTAAATATATTAGAATTTAAACTTGTAAAGTTAAAAAGCACGGGTCAGACAGAAACAGAAAGGTAAGCGATATAAGGGCCTGCACGAATCACGGTCACGTATAAAAAGATAAAGGAAATTTAGAAAGACCGAGCTAACTGCAAATGCCAATAGGGATGTGGTTCACATAGACGAGAAAGGTACATCGTCATCGATTTTATTATTTACAATAAACCAAAAGTAATAAAATTGCTATTTAAAAAAAATTATACTTTGCTGACAATTTTTAATAATTGATCTACGAAGTGCGCATTTCGTATTGTAACAGGTAAAATTTATCGATAACGAACAACAAAAAGGCACTGCCTATGACCTTTTCAAACATTTTAAATTAAATATAGTACATTTAGAGCAATTTTCAGGAAGCAAGTTGAAGTAACAAGAACACTAGTGAAGCTAGTTGTGAAGCGGGTTTTTGTATATTTGCTCCACCCGTCGGAGTAAGGTGATTTAAGTTTCTTTATGGTGCATAGGTTACGCATCAACGCCAAAGGTTGATAAGCAATAATTTTTGGATATACAATAAAACAAGACACATACCTTCAGGTGCCGAGATACTTATCTCGCACTTGAAGGAGTGCAGGGAACCAGTAAACATCTCGATCTCGTTCATCGGGTGGATCGTCACCGCAGTGGCCAGTATCGTAAATGTTACGACCATCACTGCACCAGTGACCTACGCAAAGGACATTTGGGTCTCCGTAAAAAATACAGTTTGGAATACGTAGAAGAGTAGAGAAAGAGAACTCTAATAGTATTAATAAGCTTGTACGGAACTTACCAATGCACAGGGGATATAAACTTATCTAAGAAAGCGTGCATTGCTCTCAAATTAACAGCATCAGGAAAGCAGACAATACATCTTGGAATAAAAAGCGGAATCAAAGTAAGCCCAGTTCTGGAAACGATCAGATAATCGATTGAAATATTAGAATACCCTACATGTGATTTTCCAATGCTTCACTCGAAGGTACTATATTGGCCAGGAAGTGAGTTTTTTTTATCTTTAACGTGAGTGACATCACTCACACACGGGACCTCCAGTTTACCTCTCATCCGAATGAAGGCGTATTTTTGTGAAAAATGCTGGCCTAACATTTTTCAAGAGGATCGTGTCGAGATTCAATATTAGAATACCACGTGTCAAAGGACACATCTAAAGTCTTTGTAATGCGTAAATAGATAAAAGAAACCGCCAAAATCGAGTACAATTGCTTTTGTTAGCCACACCTGTAGAAAATGTATACTATGCAAATTTATATTACTACTCATAAATAAAGCGAGCATATTATTTCACAAAGCACGGATAACCGAGTACATTTGCAGTTTTATATCAAACAATAAAGGTAAATTGAGGTACATTGACTTAAACTAAATGCACTAATAACATTCTATAGAGTGTTGAATTAGTACTTGTTTCAATTGTATTAGGATGACTTTCACGGAACAAATCGATTCACTAAACCATAAAGCGTGATCAGTGGCGTCTCCTATACCATGTATTTATGCAGAATATTGAAGCAGAAGTGCGGAAATATTTAAAAAGAATCCTAAATCCAATAAAAATATTTATCAGCGTACATTTGAACGTTGCAAATTAACATTAACAATGTAGTATTTTATCCAGCTGTGACGTCTTCCCAAAGTTAAAGCGAATGGTCTATAAAGCTTTTATATAACAGCAGCAGAAATGTTATCGAGGAGAATTTCATGAGGGGAGTATATGAAACCAGGCTGGATAGAGTAAAACATTCAATGATGATGTTGTGAACAGATCAGCTATTGTTACATATTTAAGCTTAAATCTTAAAGAATTTTTCATATCATAACAATTCTGTTCAACGCTTTCTCCTGGGTATCAGTATACTGCATTAGTGTAGAGATAGTTTGAATTGTTACTAGCGGTTCATTATATTATAATGAGTTGTATATTCACCACATTATTTTCATTTTTAACGGGATATTTTCTAGTGTGTTCTGGAGTCGGATTCACATTGGCACTGTCTTTTGGACATTTAGAAAATCGTGTAAATATCATTCCGGTAAAACGCTTTTTTCAGGATACGTTATTGCATATCCACGACGTGCGGTTTATAAAAAAGGTTGAATGTAAAAATTGTGCGAAATTAAATAAACGATTCATTCTCGTTTTAAGAGTGATACATTGCGCTAGGAATTACTAAATAAATACTGAATTTTCCCGTTTAGAATGGCGATTACGGCTTCTTGCAGTCGAAAATGAAACTTAAAAATATTTTCCAAGACTACCTCTTGGTAACATTATTTATTAATTTTTTCTTTCCTCAAAACTCCAAAATAATTTTAATTTGCCACGGACTGCCTCGATCATTTTAAAGACCTTTTTTTCTTGTTTATTAATGATAACAGTATCGCAGAGATTTACATCAAGAGAAACAATTGGAAATTTCTCTTCCTTTTTTTATCCATCTTCCTTTGACTTTTCTTTGTTACAAATTATTAAATTATAGAATAAAATTACTGTAACAATTATAATTTCGACTAACGCCTTAATTTTTATTACTACAGATCTAAAATACAACCTAACCATTTTATAAATATTCCTTATACACTAACATATTTCTTAATTCTAGATACGCCATTAACGTTATTTTCAATAAAGCCTATAAAACAAATGTCTATTTTGCTAATGCTTCTTGAATATGTGCAAAACTTTTGCCTTTAGTTTCTATTACATACGTAGACACAAACACTATTGCAAGGCCACAAAATCCAGAAAATAACCAAAATGATCCTGCCATACCTATAACGCTGCTGACGCTGGGGAAACCTTGTGTAATAATGAGACCTCCTATCCAGCAGAACGAACATGTTGCTGTCGAGGCTATTGCTTTAACATTAGGTGGAAATATTTCAGCCATTACAGTCCAAGGTAGTGGACCAAATCCAATATTATATGTAACTACGTACAAGATTAAGCATGCAATAGGTAACCAAAAAATTGCATCAAGGTCTTTTCCATTGTTCTTTAAATAAAAATATACTCCAAGTGGAACTTCGGATATTATCATCCCAATAGCAGATACAAGTAATAAGAATTTTCTGCCCATTTTATCTACAAATAATGGAGTAGCAAAACTTGCGAGTACTTGTGCAGAGCCTACTATAATTGGGGATATTTCTGAAGAAATGCTACTTCCAGTAGCTTCAAAAATATTTTGAGTATAAAATAGTATAATAATAATACCGGAGAGTTGTTGTAATGCTACCAACGTGAGAGATATAGTTAAAGCTTTACAAATACTTTTTGATTTGAACATTTCTTTAATTGAAGCTTTATTATTTGCAGATTCCTCTATACTCAGCTTCATAAAGGCAAGTTCTGTTTTAACTGCACTCTCACTTGCAGAACGAAATGTTTTTAATGATTTTACTGCGCCCGCAAAATCGTTACGTGATAGTAAATAATATGGACTTTCTGGTACAAACAAAAAAAAGGCAACGATAAATATGGCGGGAATAGTAGCACATGTTATGCTGAACCATTTGATAGACATAAAAGGGCCTATAGCATATGCAAATAATGGTCCAGAAATAGCAAAAACATTAATGGATGATGCTACAGCGCCGCGATTTGAATCTTCTGCTATTTCGCTGTTAAAATTTGGGAGAACTGTAAATACTGAGCCTACAGTAAAACCTGAAAGAAACCTCCCAACATAATATAATGTTATATGCTGTCCTAATGCCAACATTAGATACGCCAGCAATGAAGGAATACCTCCGCACAAGATTAAGGTTTTCTTTCGTCCAATATTATCAGCGGCATAACCAGAAACAAATGGTCCGCATATTGCTCCAACGGCTAGGAAAGAACCAATCCATGATTCCTGCACTTCAGTAATGGCTTCTCCAAAAGGATTTTCTTGTAAATTGTTGGGATTAGTAAGTTTAGGAATAACCGGCGATGTCCAACCTAATGATATACCGGCGGTTAATGCTACCAAGTTACCTGAAACAAAAAATGTACTTATTAAGAGAATTAGCAAAGAATACACAAGCCACAACTATGAATATTTTTGAACTTTCAGTGTTATTACATTTTTACATGCAATCAGTATGAGAGAACGACTTATATCAATTTGGGAGAGCATCAATATCTTTGCTATCATGTAATAAAAGGTTTAGTTTTATAGGTCTTTCAAAATCTCATGGACTGTTGCGCAGAACATCAATTGAAGTTATTTACGTTAAAGTCCACCCTAAAAGCATTGACAACCAGCTCTTGATTTTTAATTCGTATGTCATTTATTTGTATATTTAAGATTGTGGTTCGTTATTATTGTTTTTGATTATTATGTATGAGATTTCTACCTTTATTCAACTTCAAACAGTTTTTTTCAAAACTACTGCAACTCAGTGTAGCTTTTTTTGTAAGTATCATGCAGTTTTTAATTCAATTAGAAGAATAATGTTTGGTTTTGCAGATTATTTTGTTATTCTCAAACTTTCTGCTTTACAATGAGTAATCGCAAAAAAACAGTTTCCAGTCAAGGGAGAGAAATTATTTATAGTGTGTATAAGTTTATGAGTGAAGAAAAGAATGGAATACCTGTCATTCCTATGAATAATTAACAAGAACGAGTAGCAACAGCAACTGGAGTTGGACTAAAGACAATCAAGCGAATTATTTCGGAAGCGAAAAGCAAACCGGAGGGTGACAGATTTGCATCTCCAAGGAAGAAAATTAACAAGAGTAGTCCTAAATCTAATGTGAACCAATTTGAAGAAGAAGTTGTTCGAACGACTGTAAATAATCATGCAAGCATTCATAAGCGAAGACCTACCATGAAAGCCATATTTGAGGAACTAAAAAATGATGATCGTGTTAATTTTACTGGAAAATTGTCATCGTTTAGGCGCCTTATACATAAATTAGGTTTTCTTGGGGACAAATGCAAGATAGTCGAAAAGTGTATATTGAAAAATCTGACATTTGTAAAAAGCGAGTTGAGTTTTTACGGCAATTACATCAATACAGAAAAGAAGGAAGAAACATTGTATACTGTGACGAAACATATTTACATAGCTCACATACGGTTCCTTTAGCTTGGGATGATGGTAGCAGTAAATGTTTAAAAACACTTGTAGCCAAGGGTCAACGTCTCATTTTCTTCATTCTGGTGGTAGTAAGGGATTTACTCCGAATGCTTTGTTAATGTTTAAATCGGGGCTTAAAACGAGGGATTATTATGATGATATGAACAACCGTCGTTTTGTAAAGTGGCTACAAGAGAGATTCCTTCCAAATTGTGAAATGAATTCAGTTTTAGTAATAGATAATGCAGCATACCATAATGTGACAACAGAACGTACTCCTAAATCTTCTTGGAAAAAGAGATATGCAGAAATGGTTAACAGAGAAGGAAATTATGTATGATGTACATGAAACAAAAAGTGAACTATATTAAAAATACAGATGAGAAAACTTATTTGTAAAACGTATGTAATGCAATAAACAACATCAAGTTTAAAGAAAGGTTTATTTAAATATAAATCAAGCTAAGCGACTACACATCATGAAAGCTTCTTACGTTGCTCTGTATCTCTGAACAACAAGTTACAGTAACCCCTTACTTACTCCCTCTACTACCCTTAGGTCCATCGACGCACGCAGAAGACCTGAAATATTTTACACATCTTCCGGCGCGGCGGTACAACTAAGCTTATCACTTCTTTTAAGGTCGATATTTCACGTGATATTTTTTTAAATGTTTTAGCGTTATCTGAGTAAATGACCTTTGGAATCCCTCTACGGGCAAAGAACCGTTTACATGCACTGATTGTAGACGCAACATCCATTTTCAAAACAATCTCTAGATGAAGTGCTCGTATAACAGCGCAGGTAAATAAAAGCACATAACATGACTTTGAGTTAGAACTATCTTTAAAATACAACGGTCCGACGAAGATTAAACCTGTCACTTCAAAGAGCTTTGTTTGCTGTATTCGATCTCTAGGTAACGGCGCGAAAGGATGCGACCCTGACTTTCCACGAAGTCGTTTATAGATAACACATCTTGCTAAAACGGACTTTATTAATTGCCGTCCTCGTACAATCCAAAATCGTTTACGTAATTCATAAAGTGTCGTAAAACATACGCCATTATCCGCACTAAACGATCAAAATCACTGTATCTGGAGGAATCTATAAATTGATTGCTACGTTTTATAGTGTCGTTAATTAGTAAAGACATTTTCGATACTATATCTATCGTTGACGTAGATTTCTCTATCGTATTATCTGGCCACGTTTGTTCACTTTCTAGCAACCACCTAGGACCGTGTAACCAAGTTTCAGAATTTATTAAAGTACTTGAACTTATTCCGCGGGTTAATAAGTCCGCAGGGTTCTCGCGACCCGGACAATGTCTCCATGTTATATCTTTCGATATGGTCTGAATTTCTTTAACACGGTTAGCCACATATGGTTTCCACTTTGACGCATCGCCTTTAATCCAATGCAACGCGATCAGAGAATCTGTCCAACACACTACCTTTGCGATTTTAATTCTATCGTTCTGATTGCACCAGTTAATTCCTAACACCTTTTGACTTTGTGCATTTTGCGATTCAACCTTGCTGTTTACTTCGAAATCGTTAATCGTCCATTTGCGTAAATTCATGGAGGTTCCTTGAAAAAGCTTACTTGAAAAGTCTTTTAAATGTTCTGCAACATTTTGATTGTTTACACTGACCACTAGATCGTCTACATGAAATCCCTTTCCTAAAATTTCAATAAATTCAGGGTTTTGTTTTCGATTATTGATTAAATGTGTTCGTATCACGGAATTTAAAAGAAATGGGCTACATGTAACTCCGAATGTTACTCTATTCATACGGTACGTTTCCAGTTCATTGTCGTTATTGTACCATAAGAATCGATGTGCGTCTTTATCGTCGGAATGTAAATAAATTTGTAAAAATGCTTTCTCGATGTCAGCCGTAATTTCGATCTCGCCTACACGAAAATTAAGCAAAATCTTTATTAAATCTGGACTTAAATTAGGCTCTTTTTCTAATAAGTCATTCAACGATTTTTGTTTCGGGGCATGTGAAGAGGCATCGAAAACCACTCGTAAACGCGTTGTTTGTTTATCTTCTCTAAAAACAGGCCCGTGCGGCATGTAGAAAACACAATCGCCATTTGTTGTTTCAGCATCGCCGCGGGAAATTAACTCGACATAATTATTATCCAACATTCCTTTGATAGCAGCGTTATATTCACGTATTTTGTTAATATTGGTTAATTTAAACTATAGTCTCTGAGCACGAACTCGCGCGCTAATTAAATTATCATCTTCAATCACTGCATCCGCATTCTTCCACGGCAACGCTACTAAATATCGACCATCACATTTATGAACATTATTTTTCAAAAAATTATCGAAAAATCTCTTATCGTCGTCTGCTTCTTTGGTTATACCTATTGTTTCCAAATCCCACATATTTTCGATCTCGGCTTCTGTCTTTATAACTGTCGCATGTAACACTGTCTGCAGATTTACTCCTATTGTTGTAGCATCATCTGGTATGGGACCATGCAAAGCATAACCAAATTTCGTGTCCACTGCTACTAAACCTTTGTTAAGACAAATATTTTTTCCTGTCACTACTGCCCAGTAATTGTCTGCCCCTATAAGTATACTAATTCCATCAACAATTAACGCTCGATCTATATTAAACGGGATATTGTCAGCAAGCTGCAAGTTTTGATACTCTACCACGCTTTCTTTAGGTATATGTAAATTATCCATGCAAATTTCTGGAACTTCCACAGCCTCAATCGTTAAAATTTCATCTGTATATTGTCCCTTCAAATTAATTAAAACGCGGTTGTAAAGTTTAGACGGTATTGATGAACTATTTCCAAACGCGGCAATACGAACCCTATGTTGTCCAACAATAGGTAAATTTAATACCCTTGATAGATTCTCCTTAATAAATGAAAGTGGACTACCCCCGTCCATTACTAATCTAATTAACTTCTTTGAATTTTCGCCAAAGGCATAAACACAAACCGTTTGCAATAGCACATTTTTGTTTATGTTTGTCATCAAACTGGACACCGACGGCACCGAAGTGTTCATTGAACTCTCGCCTTTCGTTAATTTCACTGTAATACCTGTTGTCTCAGCGTTGTGTCTATCTTTACTTGGCTTAAAGTTAGGGTTGCACATTGTTGTTGCGTGCCTACCTCAGCATTCTTTATATCTTAAGAATCTATTTTTACAATATTTAGCACTATGGTTATTTCTCGTACAACGGTAACAATTGTCTGCTGCTTTTAGAATTACTCTCTTCCTTGCAAAAAGGTACATCTGCGTCACACATTTCGGTTTTATGGTCTTTCTTGCAGAAAGCACAGCATTCAAGACGTTTGTTCGGAGTGACTAATAAACTAGACGCAGTTCCTTTGTAATGCGTTCTCTTTTCTGTTGGGAGCATCTTTTCTTTACAATCTGCATCCGGTTTTAAAGCTTGTTCCAACGACTCGAGTTCGTTTTAAGAAACTGCAACAAATCCTTTACCTGGCGATCTGCATCTTCCTCTGACCTTGATGAACTTTCTAAATTATTCGTAGTAATTTCTAGATGATTGGATGCTTTCATTTTCATTTGTCGATAGAATCCTAAGCGCAATTCCGTTGGCAACGACTTAATGAGAGTCGACTTTACGATTATGTTATACTGAGAACTAGATATTTCTAAGATTTCAAGAGCACGCATAGCTGAAGTGATTAGATTGTAATTCTTCCTTAAAGTGCTTACGTCATTTTTGAATTTTACAGGTTCGATTTTCATAATCCTAATAATCTATAGGAACACTGTGGCACGATTTAAATTAAATAAAAACCCTTAACCACAAAAAATATTTAAATTACTAGATACGTATTTCGACCACTATGTGGTCATCATCAGTAGGAAAAAAAAAATTAGCTGTTGTTCTGGAACACTTCAGAGGATATTCTCCTCACCACTTAGGCTAAAGTGAACCTTTCCAACCTATAATTTACTATATTGTTGCTTTAAACACTATCGAGGATATTCTCCTCACCCGCAGGCTGGTGTTCTCAACAACAAACAAGTGAATTGTGACATTATAACTTAAATCTACTTAATTTATACTAATTCTAAATCTACTGAAGCGGAACCAACTAATCTTGCTTTCTCATTGGTTGTTGACCAATAGGGAAAGCAAAGCAGATGACTCTATTGGCCCTTTATCGGTGTTTAAGAGGGGTCCTTTATGTTTAACAATTTTAATTGATTCATAGGCATTTAAGGAGGAAAACGTTGGTACCGCTTTTAACAATTTAACATTTTCTAGTTTAACGGGGTGGCTGGTTTCAAATATATGTTTGGCGATATGTTTTGCTATGAAAGGTGATAGCTATTTCCCATTGCTGTGCCTTCATGTTGTTCATTACAACTTGTTGTTGAATTGAAAACAGTTCTGGGACATGCAATGCGAAACAAGCGATATAGTCCTCAACTTTATCATCATCAATATCACTATCTATAAGAACATCCTTTAAATATGTTAAGTACGTGGTATTGGAACACTAGGAATAATGAACTGACATCAAATGAAATTGAATTTCGTTCTCTTCTAATGTGATATTTTAATTTTATTAATGAACTCTAAAGAGTTTTGTACAGACAAACTATTAAACTTTAAATTCTTAAATTCATTTGACAGCCATCGTGATAAATAGTAAGTCGGTGAGTTGATACCTGAAACTATTGGTCTCATCACAAATCGATGAGACCAATAGTTTCAGGTATCAACTCACCGACTTACTATTTATCACGATGGCTGTCAAATGAATTTAAGAATTTAAAGTTTAATAGTTTGTCTGTACAAAACTCTTTAGAGTTCATTAATAAAATTAAAATATCACATTAGAAGAGAACGAAATCTTAATTTCATTTGATGTCAGTTCATTATTCCCTAGTGTTCCAATACCACGTACTTTAACATATTTAAAGGATGTTCTTACAGATAGTGATATTGATGATGATAAAGTTGAGGACTATATCGCTTGTTTCGCATTGCATGTCCCAGAACTGTTTTCAATTCAACAACAAGTTGTACGAACAACATGAAGGCACAGCAATGGGAAATAGCTTATCACCTTCATAGCAAATTTATTTATGTCTCGTTTTGAAACCGAGTTAAAAGAAAACTCCAAATACGTCCCAAGAATATGGTTAAGGTACGTGGATGATATTTTTGTAGTTTTTGACACTTCTAAATCAAATGTTGATGATTTTCTTAAAGAAATGAATTCAAAATTTCAAAGCATAAAATTTACGTATGAACTAGAGAATAATGGACAATTACCCTTTTTAGATACATTAGTAATTAGAAATGGTAATAAATTAGAATTTGACATTTATAGAAAAGAAACCAATGTAAATCGCTTTATTTTGTCTTCCTCTAATCATAGCATACAACATAAGTTGGCTTCATTTAACTTTTAATTAATAGATTATTGATTTTCACTTTAAATAAAAACAGATTTAATAAGGAATTTGCTCTTATTAAACAAATAGCGAATTACAATGGTTTGTTTCTCTTCTGATATTATAGATAATATTTTTAGAAAGTGTAAAAATAGGATAAACATCCGTAAATCAACGACTTTGCAATCAACCACCTCTAACGATAATGTTAAATATGTTAAACTTCCGTTTCACAAAACCACAAAGGGTCTTGATAAAATATTCAAACAGTATAATTTCAAAATTGCTTTCACTAATACTAATAAAATTAAAGATTTGCTAGGTAATCCAAAAGACAAGGTGGAAAAATTGCAAAAGTCGGGGATTTATGAAATTAGTTGTGCAGGGCCAGGGTGTTTTCAAAAATATATTGGTCAGACCAAGAGGAATATAACAACAAGATTTAAAGAACACATTGCTCACTTCAAATATGGTAAATATGAAAGGTCTCAGGTCGTCAAACATATATTTGAAACCAGCCACCCCGTTAAACTAGAAAATGTTAAATTGTTAAAAGCGGTACCAACATTTTCCTCCTTAAATGCCTATGAATCAATTAAAATTGTTAAACATAAAGGACCCCTCTTAAACACCGATAAAGGGCCAATAGAGTCATCTGCTTTGCTTTCCCTATTGGTCAACAACCAATGAGAAAGCAAGATTAGTTGGTTCCGCTTCAGTAGATTTAGAATTAGTATAAATTAAGTAGATTTAAGTTATAATGTCACAATTCACTTGTTTGTTGTTGAGAACACCAGCCTGCGGGTGAGGAGAATATCCTCGATAGTGTTTAAAGCAACAATATAGTAAATTATAGGTTGGAAAGGTTCACTTCAGCCTAAGTGGTGAGGAGAATATCCTCTGAAGTGTTCCAGAACAACAGCTAATTTGTTTTTTTCCTACTGATGGTGACCACATAGTGGTCGAAATACGTATCTAGTAATTTAAATATTTTTTATGGTTAAGGGTTTTTATTTAATTTTATTTTCATAATCCTATCAATATATTGTTCAATTAACCGTTCCCCATTTCCAAATTGATCTTTTAATATATTCAAAGCTTCTTCATAGAATGCTCCAGATGGAGGAAATCCCTCAATTGCTTCAGCGGCCCTTCCCGTGACAAACATTCGCAGGTAGTTGAATCGATCTCCGTTCGTTAATTGTTGATTGTCGTGGACCATACTTCTGAATTGTTCCCAGAAAGGAACAATCCTTTGCAGTACCATCATACTTTGCTAACTGTACACGTTGAAGCTTCACTGACGTAAAGGACGGCCTACTTGCTTCGTTACTTACTGGTACCGTATTCGTTAAATTCGAGTCAACCTCTATCTGCAATCTTTCTGGGAGTTTTAATCTAAATTCCAACTTAGACATCGTAGCTACAGAAACCTCTTCATATTCACACCTTTTCATTAACTCGTCCTCTAGATTTTCTTTAAGCAGAGGTTCAATTTGGTTATCAATTTCTTTCAGATTGTCACTCGCAAGCTTTAACTTTGATATAGCTGTATAAATGTCTTCAACATTGAAACTATTTTCTAGCATAGAATTTATATTATTAACTGTTTTAGTTAAGTGCGTTCTACAGATTGTCAGTTTTACTTGTTCCATCATGAAGCCTGGATAGTATAGCCGTCTGTTAAATATTCGCGTTCACGTTCCGTTATTCCGAATATTTACGTTAAAACTCGTTTATATTTATCACCAGTTCCCGTGTTTCCGCACCAAAGTTGTTGTAATGTAATAAACAACATCAAGTTTAAAGAAAGGTTTATTTAAATATAAATCAAGCTAAGCGACTACACATCATGAAAGCTTCTTACGTTGCTCTATATCTCTGAACAAGTTACAGTAACCCCTTACTTACTCCCTCTACTACCCTTAGGTCCATCGACGCACGCAGAAGGCCTGCAATATTTTACACAACGTATGTTGTCGATGCACTTTTAGAACAATATGGGCATGTCGTCCTTCGTCTACCACCTTATGATCCAGAGTTAAACCCAATTGAAAAAATATGGGTATCCGTTAAAAACTTTGTTGCTGCACACAATACAACTTTCAAGTTAAAAGATGTAAGAAAAATAGCAGAGGACAAGTTTAATGTCATTGGTGTTAAAGATTGGGAATATATTTGTTCACATCTTGAAAAAATTGAAGACGAGTATCTGAAAAGAGAATATATAATGGACGATATTGATGATATAATTATCAGACTTGATGAAGATTTGGAAGGATCAGATTTATATGCAACTTCTGATGAACGTAGTGTTAGTGATGAATGACTTTAGGCTGCATGCCACTATCATCATATTAATATTAAGTTATCTTTCAAACATAGTTTAGTTTATATAAAAATGAATTTTGTATTTTATACATATTTTATGACTATTAAAGCATAATTTAAACTTTTTGGACTTATTTGTTTTTGTATACATTTGAATTATTGCTCGACAATAATAGAACATATCAATTGTTATTATTAAATCAGTTTGCCTTTTTTGGCCATTTCATGAGACAAATACATACTATGAAAAGCAACAAAACTAGTTTGCTTAAGATATTGTTGAAACCTAGTGGAAAGGGAATAGGTAACTAAAATATAATAGACAATATTGTAACACTGTTGGTTAGCGATACTCAAGTTGAAGATGAAGTCGCACAAAATATTAATATTAAATAACTATACTGTTAAAACTTTTTTGATAACCGTTTGTGGTAGAATGTTACTAGTGATAATTGGATGCAGTGCATTAATCATGTCATTGATAAGCAAACATTGATGTGTGCAGCTTAGATGATGTTGGCATGTCGACAGCTTAGAAAAATAATTAAAAAGATAGAAGGCACATGACATAAAAATAACGTCACATAAAAAACAGAACTAAAGAAATTCTTAATTTATATAATACTGCTTGAATCGTTGAAAAACTTATATTGCAGTTATGATAAACACATGTAAGTTGCTTGTTTAGTATTAAATTTGATCACGCTCTACTGTAACCTTTAAGGTAAATTTTAGCGTGAGTATCAATAAAACTTGAAACGCTCAAAATTTGGTTTAGTTCTTATTTCGTCTTTAGTAATTGTACATAAAATATAAGTACCTGTGGTCAGTTATCGCTATAGTTACAATACAATTAAGCTAATATAAAGAAAAGGATCCAGCAGGTACAGGTTGACAGATAACAATTTTTAAACAGTTTGACTTGTAATTATTTATCAATAAATGTATTCCAATATTTAAAATTGATCATCTTTATCGGATGCAAAAGATATAGCACCACCGTAATAATAAAGCTTGTAACAGATGGCATAATTGACAAACTCGCTAAATCTCTAATTATTAATGTTGGACATAGGGACTCTGGCAGTAATATTGAGTTTTTGATTTTTCAGATTAAATTTCTATGAAATATGCATCCATAAAAAATAATAAGAGGGCATTATTTTGGCTGTCAAGAGTTTTAAAAAATTAGCCTGTCTATTTTCATCTGCACACGCACAGATACCTAACCCAAAAAAGAACAAATAGTACACCAAAAAAGTTACAGGTTCCGCACACAAAATATAATTTTGTCATTTATAAGTTAATAAATTACTGGTTATGCAATTTACATAGGTTACAGGTTGGTTAATTCAGAATACGAATCCGGAAAATAAATGTTTTTAGATTGCACTTATATTGTATTGTTCTTTCTTTTTATACGATACCTCTCGCTTCCTTCATTGCGCATCTCGCAGCCCATGAGATTTTGAAAGACCTATACTACATTATATAGCGGTTTAAGAAGAAGATGGAATTGTTCAAAGTGATAGTAGAAACTTGTACCTTTTATCAACTTAATACAGTTGCAAGTAAATTAAAAGTAAAATTGCAAATAAAATCACATGATTGCCGTCTCCTTAGATATTTTTTTAATCCATCGCTGCATTCAATAATAATTAAATAATGTTGGTAATTTATTCAGTGCTTTCATTACAAAACTAGCCATTAGTTTAATAAATTTTCATTTTATATAAATACAATTTCAATAAAAAACTCATAAACTTTTACAAGAAGTACCAAAATCATCAACGTTGGTTGTTTCATCCTCCGTCACAACTGTCCTCATTTTAAAATTTTGATTGGCACCCTACCTTGTGACCCATTCTTCCTTCGACATAACCCCTGAGTTTTCCAATTCCAAAGATTACACCGAAAACTTCCATTTCTGTAGCGGAATATTTTTATTCGGCAGTAATTAAAGTACAACTTGTATAAGCGATAAGGTGTTCTAAACAATCTTTTTCTTGAAATAAAACGGCACCTGAGCCAGTAAGTGCGGCATCAGTTTGAATATAAAATGTTTCTTCGAAATTAGTAGGTGGAATCAAAATGGGAGCAAATGTAATCAAACGTTTTATGTGATGAAAAGCTTCTTGTGTATCACAAATCCAATCAATAAATTGCCTTTTCCTTTTTATTTTTAATTAAAGCGGTAATAGGAACAGAGATAGTAGATAAGTCAGGTACGAAGATACGGTAGTAAGGTATCATTCCAATTAAACATTTAGTTTTAGTAAATGTCAGAATCATGAAGCAAGTAGGTAAGCTAGAGAACTTAAAAATTGAAATGGATAGGTTAGCACTAGACATAGTAAGAATCAACGAAGTTCGCTGGCCAGGGGAGGGGGATTTTTTGAGTGTAGACTTTAGCGTAATTCATACAGAAGAAAAAACTCGGGCGTGGGAATAGTTATGCAAAAAAGATAGGACAATGTGTAGAAAACTACTTACAAGAGAACGAAAGACTATTCTAGCTATAGTGAGGAATAGGTAGAGGCGATCTACAAACATATCGAAGACATACTAAGATTCGTAAAGAACATGAAAATTTAATAATTACGGGGGATTTTAATGCATTCATAGGTGAGGGTAGGGAAGGAGAGGTAGTAGGTTATTTGGTTTAGGCACGAGAAATGACAGGGGAAGTAGCTTGGTAGAATTTTGCGACAAGAACAATTGAACCATCACAAACACATTATTTCAACATCATGCTAGAAGACGATACACGTGGAAGATGTCAGGAGATACAGGAAGATATCAAATAGATCACATTCTTGATAGACAACGGTTTAGGAATCAAGTAAAAGACTGTAGAAGCTACGCAGAAGCAGATATTGACGCTGACCACAACATCGTATTTATGAAGGCCGCTCTTAAATTAAAAAATTTGAAATGAGAAACGGAAAAAGGCATTTTGACTTTGAAAAACTAAAAGATATAGATAGCCACGAAAGATTTGAAAAAAAGTCAAATGAATTGCTGAAAGATATCAGAAAAATTTCTTTTATTAAGGAAGTAGAAACAGAGTGGAATAACAATAAATCCCTCTGAGACATGGGGGCCACAGATATTATGGGGTATACAGAAAAAGAAAATAATAAACCATGGAAAACAAAGGATATCCTGAATCTAATAGACGAAATACGAAAATACAAAAATAGATCAGATGAAACAGGAAAACAGAGATACAAAGCCGGAAAATGGGAAATTATTCGCAAATACAGGAAAGCTATAGAACAATGGATTGATAAAAAGTGCCAACAGGTACAAACTAAGATGAAAATAGGAAAGACAAACGAAGCATACAAACTAATTAGAATGAATTTTAGGGATATAGAACCGTAAATCAAAAATATAAGGAAAACGTCATTATAGAAAATGTAGAGAAAGTGGATAGATGGCAAGAATATATAGGGAATTTATATGCAGGAGAGGAATTAACAGCATTAGAACAGGGATTAGACATTGAAAAGTATGACTTGGGATATCCTATACTTAGAGATGAGTTTGAATTAGCATTAAAGAGTCTGAAAAATGGTAAGGCACCGGGTACAGACAAGGTGCAAGCGGAAACTCTAAAAGCCGTTAGACAAGCAGTAAAAGGACGTCACTTCTTACTTGTAAGCTATATGAATGAGACAGGCGAGATACCCAAAAATTTCAAACTTAACATCATAGTCACTATACCAAAAAAGAGAGGCTCGAATATATGTGAAAATTTTCGAACAATAAGTTTGGCAGCACACGTGCCAATAAATATTAACTAGAACTGTACAAAGACGAATGGATAAACGAGCTAAAAAAATGCTAGAAGAAGATCAATTTGGGTTTAGGCGAAATAGGGGAATACGGAAGGCCATTTTAGCTCCGAGGGTCATAATGGAGGAGATAATAGAAAAGGGGAAAGCGTGCATATAGGGTTTGTAGATCTGGAAGAAGTATTCGACGATGTAAAATGGAAAAAAGTGTTCGAAATAGTCGAAAAGATTGGAATGAGTTTTAGGGATAGCGGATAGTACATTGCTTATACAAAGAGCAAACAGCGGTAATAGATTTAGAGCAGGAACGTAGGGAAGCAAATAATAGAAAAGGGGTGAGGCATGGATGTACCCTATCACCATTAATTTTTAACTTGTACTTCGAAGAGGCACTAAATACTGTCAAATGCAAGAAAACATTTGGAATTATTATGCAGGGCCAAGCATATATTTGCAGATGATATAGCGGTATTAGCATCTACCAAACAAGAGTTAGAAGCTGCTCTTAATGAAATGGAAACAGTTCGAACAGACTGATACGGTATGAAAATTTGAAAAAAACAAACTAAAGTACTACTATGCAGAGGAAGGTAAAATAAATTAAAAACTAGAATACAAATAAGTAACCAGAACTTACAAGAGGTTAAGAATTTTTGCTACCTAGGAAGACAAATATCGCAAGATGGGAAGAGCGCAAAAGATTAGCACAAGATCGTGCTACATTTAACAAGAAAAAGCAACTACTGTGTTCAAAGACAACAAACGTAGAAACTAGGAAAAGATTGCTTAATGCATATGTGTGCAGTACAGCATTGTATGGCTGTGAAACCTGGACAGTACGAGAAATGGGGAAGAAAGAGGTATGTGGAATACAGTAAAAGATAGGAGAGATAGGATGATAGGCCACAAAATAAGGCATGAGGGAATAGTACGGAATATATTAGAAGCAGGGATAGGAACAGACCTAGGTTAGACTATTGCACACAGATACTGAGAGAGGGAATTTCAGGGAAATGTGCAGCCTAGCTCAGAATAGAAATCAATGAACGTACGCGTCCACCAATTTCAAGGTGGAAAATCTAATGACAAAAAATAACTGTGCTTAAACCTGATTATTATTATAAGCAAGCACAGGTGTTGGTTTTGCAATACTCTCAACTAATGTTAATTGTGCGAAAGGATTTAGTAGAAAACTATTAATTCGGCAAATGTCTAAGTGTCGGCGGATCCTTGGTATCCACAGACCACTTAACCCCCTTCACATACCACTGAATCTTGGTGAAATAGGGCATATAAATAGGAAACAACAAAAGGGGAACCGAGCTGTATCTATGCTGTGGGATTTGCAGGGAACGGTGTAGGCTAGCTCAGAATAGAAATAAGTGAAGGTACGCGTCTAACCAGTTTCAAGACGGAAAACTTAATGACGAAAAAATAATTGCACTTAAATTTGATAATACTATAAACCCTCCTTCACATATAATACTACTGAATATTGGGGAAATAGGGTATAAATTTGTAAACAATAGAAGGGGAACCGAACTGCATCTAACAAGAAAAAGCAGCGGATATGTTCAAAGACAACAAACATAGAAACAAGGAGAAAATGGTTGAAAGCATGTGTGCAGCACAGCACAGTCCGTTATGAAATAGGAGCAGTAGGAGAAGTAGACAGAGAAACAGTATAAGCCTTTTGGGATGTTGTGCTTCAGATGTATGAGGATGATAGCACGGGCAGACAAAGTTAATAACAAAAGGTTACAGAGATAGTAGGGCAATAAAGATGTTTGTGGAAAACAAAAAATATAGGAGAAATAGAGGGGCAGGATATATTCTAAGGCATTTTTGGGGAATAGTGCGGGATATATTACAAGCAGAGATAGGAAAAAAGAGATAGAGGTAGACCTAGATCAGACTATTGCACGCAGATAGTGAAAGATGTAGACTGTGGAAATTTCAGGGAAATGTGTAGGTTAGCACAGAATAGAAAACAATGAGGGTACGCGTCTAACCAGTTCCAGGAGTGAAGACCTAGTGATGATGATTAAAAATAAAAGTAATTTCCTTTGTTTTTTGACTCTGGCATCGAGTAAGTTATAAATTAATAGTTAAATTATATGCTTAGAATGATGTAGTTAGTGTCTATGAATATATTAAGATGCATTTGGCGGTTTACATCTCTTTTGTACCGGGGTTCAACTAGAGCAGTTGTGTTTTGGTCGTAGTGTCGTTTAGTGTGCGTTTCTTGATGTAGTAACCTAATCATCATTTTACCTCTCTTTACCTCATCCTTTTAGAGCGCTACTGCGATTGGACGATCCATGTGGCGAAAATCTGATGAGAACTCGGACTACGTAATTTTGGGATATTTCAAGGATTTGAAAATTTTAACTCATGGAGAATCTTCTGTTATAAATAGTTCTGAACCTGAACTTTCAGATAAATTAACCGTGACATGTTGTTTTCTTTAAGAAAAGGAGTTCCCACCTTTGAATGTTTTAAAATTCACAATTTTGCTTCTAATTTAAGCATTGCCTTGAAAATCTTATTAACTCTTGCCGTAAGTTGAAAATAATTAAAAATTATTTGCTATAAGATTATTAGAATAATAGCGTAGTAACAGTAAATATGTTTCTTAATTAATTAAAATTTTATTGAATTAAAAGTTAGAAGATTTATGTTTTTAAAATGTTTGCTAATAAAAATGTTGTTTATTTTTTAATATATCTTGTGTTTTACTAAGATATAGATAAAACTAAAAATATTTAACATTATACCACCTTTTTTTTTGTATCCAAGGAGCGTAAACTTTTATCTTTGCACGCAACACTTTAGAGTTTAGGTCTGGCCCTGGTGACATTTTTAAAAAGAATTCAAACGATGAAGGGTTTAGATCAGACACGACTTGTGTTAAACAGAGTGTAACTGAACGACATGTAGATATTTTAGGAGCGTATTCTTAAGCTAAAAATAAGACTTTTGGTTCCCACAAACATGCGGTCAAAAGTTCTTAATATTAATAACAAAGATACGGGCCTGGAAAGTAGAAAGTAAAAACTGATTTCTATTTTAATTTTTTTTTAACAAAAATATGATATACTGTAAACCCAAACGGATCAATTAAAGAAGAGAAAAAACGGTTATTGTCACTGTGATAATAAGTATTTATAAATGGATAAATACAATGGAGAAAGAGAAGTTTTTGTTTTGTCACCTTTTTGCATTTTATAAAACAAATATTAAAGAATCTAGGAACCTTTACTATAGCGGTTAGTTCACTAATAATTTTGCATTATTATTATTACATTATTACTTGCGTGGTGCTGTAGCAGTGTAAAATCCTGCTAATATCCTTATAGGTAGGCAATCCTAATTACGGAGCGTCTACATCTATGGTAGTATATAGTTCTAGTGCACGTAGAACAAGTTAGAACGGAGTAGGGATTCGAGGTCCGACCGCGATACTCGAGGCCATCGTGGTTTTTCTGGTTCTTGTTGAGTTGAACTTGCAAGCAGAATGACGTTTCGAAGAATCGGCTTTTTAGTAAGAATTCTTGCGAAGAAGCGAGTTCGATTTAAAATGTTTTACTTAAAGAAACTTACAGCAGGCTAGTGCTGTCAGTTACGGTTGAAAACAAATAACTTTAGTTATTTTAATAATTAGATTACTAAGGTACCGTCTTGAACGAAAGAGGTTTCCTAGATATCTAATGGCGTGGCATAAACTTGGACTTGATTAACGGAATTTCATATGAAGATGTACCATTCGAATTTAATCCAAAACAAGTGACGAAACTACAAGTGCGAGGTGGAGAGCAAAGGTTGTTGATGCTTTACAATTCCATGTTCATCGCAAGGGTCAAGTCGAGTCAAGGACGCAACTGGCGGTTAGGTTTGGCTGTTTGCAGACAGATGACATTGTTTTCCTACAAATTATGTAACTAGGTAATTGATAATGATAATCAAAGGCATTATTTAAGTCAAGTTGGGCCTTATAAACCTATTTTGTCAAAACATCCATCCCAGGACGGCCAATATAATGCAAGATGGTTTATACAAATTTTTGGAATACAACGTAGCACGTAGCCTATTACTTGTCTGTTGTCTTTTTCCTAAATCCGAGGCAGCCTGATAACGCGATGGTATAAAAGCCTGGGGTAAAATCAAGAGTCAAGGAAAGAATGTATAAGGAAACTTAGATGGTTATTTCTCGTCAAAAGCATATAAAGTGCAAAATCTGACTATTTGATTTTTTTTTAAAGTAAAACATGTCGACGTCTTTTTGGATTCAGACAAGCGAAAAATCATGCTAGAAGAGGAGAGAATTTTTTCATTTAATAAAAAAGTAATCAAAATTCTTCTAGATATCCCATGTACTTTGGCTAAGCAAGGTGTACCCGTTAGAGGTTTCGGGGATGATGAAACTGGGAATTTGAAACAAATTGTCTACCTCACGGCTAGACATAACCCAACGTTGAACTACTAAATCAATAATAGTAAGTCACAAAATGAATTTATTATTTTAATTGCCAATGATATTCGAAACCATAAAGCAAGAAATTGACGATAGTTTCTTTTATATTATCATGGCCGAAACCACTCCATATAGTTCACATAAATATATACTGTTGTTGGTAATTCCTACAGTTGGAAATGATTTGCGCCCTAAGGAACGATTAGTTAGTATTAAAGAGATATTGGATAAAACTGGATCTAGAACGGCTATATCTATTATGTACATTATAAATTCTACCGGTATTAATTCTACTAAAATAATTTTCCATTTATATGATCGTGCAACTTCAAGGTATGGAGCCTTCAATGGCGTACAGAATTTGATATCGGATATTGTTGATCACCGTGTACCATTTGTATCATGCCAGGAACATCGTGTTAATACTGCTGTAGAGCACAGTGTCAGTTCTAGCGAAATTGTAGCTAATATGTTTGATATTTTTGAAGAATTGTACGTTTTGTTCACAAAAAGCACTAAGCGTTTTTCTCAGCTAATAAGTGGCCTGCAGAAATTCGAAAATTCTTAGCAACTTAAAAATGTTTCTCAGACACGATGGCCAACCGGGGCAGATACTATTGAGACGGTCAATAATTCATCTGAAGTTAACGCAGAATTGTTAAAGGAAATATCAAAATCGATAAATGTGCATTCGAAAACTGTAACAATTTTTAGATTAGTCGGGCGCACCAGATGACAAGGGCAAATTTGACGGAATGAACTTAAAAACAAAATTGTTCTCAATTTTCTATTGAGGATATTTCTCAGGCTACGCCAAAATCTTTTCACGCAATGACACATACCAATTTTCTAAATGATCTAGGTTGACCTCTATTAAATTTACAACATGATTGTCCTCCAGAATTGCACGACTAAGACAGTCAGGAACTACATTAAATTTTCCATTCCTGTGTGCCAAATCAATTGTCTCAACCTTACAGCCCACCTAGCAAGTATTCCTGTCGGGTTCTGCAAATTACTTAACCAGAGCAACGAAAGGTGGTCTGTAACGACTGTGAAGCGAACACCTTCGACCCATGGGCGAAACTTTTCAATGGTAAAAATCATCGCGAGACACTCTTTTTTTGTCGTTGAATAATTTCGCTCAACGCGACTAAGGGTTTTGCTGGCATATGATATAACACGTTTTTCTCCACTAATATTCTGTATTAACAGAGCACCGAAACCTGTATTACTGGCATCACATTCTATAGCAAAGGGGGCGGAATAATCCGGCTGCGCCAGGAGTGGTGCGGACACTAAAGCTTCCTTAATCGACACAAATGACCGCTCTGCTTCAGAGTCCAAAAATGACTTGACCATTTTTTCTTCTCTTAACGAGATCATTGATTGGCGAAACTAAAGATGAAAAATCCTTAATGAAGCGACGGTACCAAAATACACATACCGAGAAACCTTTTGACTTCTGAGGTCGTCTTTGGGCGTGGAAAATTGACCATAGCTGACACTGTATCTGGATCGGTTCGACCCTACTATGTAGCCAAGAAATGTGAGTGATTTTTTGAAAAATTCGCACTTATCTAAATTTAAAGTTAAATTTGCCTCTCTAATGCGCTCCTTAACTTCGTACAATAATTTTAAATGCTCTTCAAACGTCGATGAACGTAGAATTATATGGTTCAGATAACAGAATACGTACGGTTCGAATTTCGGACAAAAAATTGCATCGATCAACCGCTGCTGAGTCTACGTAGCATTTTTTAAACTAAACGGCATCGTTATAAACCTATATTGCCCTCGCGAAATAACACTAAATGCTATTTTATCCTTCGACTAAGGGGGACTTACCAAAACAACTTACGCAAATCAAGACTGGTAATATAATTCGCGTTACGCAACATCCCAAGGATTCTGCCTATATTAGGAAGAGGGTAGCTGTCATGAACTGTAACATCGTTTAATGCCCTGTAACGTATTTTTTTTACTCATTTACACTTTCCTTATTAATCTAATATCATGTTTCAATAAGATAAAAATATAATTTAAAATTGTCTGATCACTCAAAATAATTTATAAAGTATATAATGGATTATGCGCTCCTTCACTTTTGATGTCTAAGTTTCTACAATCCTAGTCGTTTGTCTGTCATTTCGTTTCACTTTTCGTTTAGCGCTTGAAGAAGTAAGCAGTTCTTCGGAGCATAGAAAAGTCAATATGCTCAGACACGTGGCCTGGAATAGAGTTCGTAAAAGAAGCTGATTAGCGAAAACCTTCGTGTCTGAATGTGGTTCCTGACAGCTTTTGGTGATGGTTTTATTCTGTATTCCACCATCAGCAAAGTTAGTTGATTCCTGTAGATCGAAGAAGATTGAAGTTCCCATCATTAAAACAGTTGGTATAATTAATTAGATAAAATTTATCAATTCGTTTTTCGTAGTGCAATACCACTGAAATCAATATTTAGTTTGAAATTTACAAAACAAGAAAATAATTGGACATACTTAACGGAGATTTTATTTGGTTGGATGATGTTTTATTCTGAAGCTTTCTGAAAATTCCAACGTAAAATACAGCATAATGGTATGTTTTCATATTGCGTGCATCGCAGATGTACATGAAATTGTCGGCATCTGGTGTTATTTGGTTCTGGTTTAAACGTTCAAGTATTTTTAGATTGAACTGTACTTCAGCACGTGAGTGACATTTAACCTTTAATTTAAGTTGTATTTATTTAAATGGTTTACGTAGGATCGAAGGTTGAAATTTTACTTTAATTTAGTTATTTTAGAATTCATTTAGTAAAAAAGATCCCGTTCTATTTTCGTAACTTTACAAAATTTTAAAGATGGCTACGTAGTTTGCCTATCATATTTGTTTCACAAGCAGACAGTTATGGCTTCAATAAAAAAATTGTTATTGACATATGATGTCGAAAATATCTAGTAATTCAACATAATTACCACATGTTATTTTGCGTTACATTAAAAATATCTTTGGTTATTTTGAGGTCATGCAATTTAATTTTAAAGAACATGACGAATTTTTTTTTGTAGGATATAAAGTAAAGCTTATTCTTTGTTTGAACGATATATTTTTATAAGACGTAAAATAATCTAGTTCCTCACTTGTAAAGTCGACCGTAGTACTACTGATGACTATAATTAAAATTTGAAATTTAAATTAAGAATGCATATACCTTACAGTAAACTTACGTAGAAGTATTGAATTTAAAGATGTTTGTGTTTATTTTGAAGACTGAACAATACTAGTTTCCTTTTATATAAATTTTTGTTGAAAATATTAATGTTGAAACAAGCTAAATCAATTTAATTTAATATAATTTATTTTTACCTAATTCTTTTATTATTAAAAATTCAAGGGAAATTTATTGGTTCTTAATAAGCTAAAGATTTTTTCTATCTTATGATAACAAATACCTTAGTGTATATATTTTTGGAACTTAAATATATATTATTTTCTGGTGAATATGCTTAAGGACACAAACGGTGTCCATGTTGTGCATTTGTTTATTCACAGGTTATGGAGAGACATCTGTAATACATCTGGCAATTGATATTTTGGTAAGTGCTTTGCAAGGTTGATATTTAGGTTTTGTGGCTACATAAGCGGTGTAGGCTTCAGGTTTCCGCATTCCCCTAATACAAATACATGTATCTTCGTATGTTGTTGTATTGAAAAATACGGTGGCGCTCTTTTTCTATATTTTTGGTCATTTGACAACCCATGACTCAAGCTCATGATCTACTCAGAGCTAACACTCTACTAACCGTTTATCTCTAAAGAGTTTTTCTTTTCCTCAAGTCGTTTTCCATCCAACTTTACCTTGGGCTTCCTTCATTAATAAGAAATTCTCGACCTTGTGATATCAGGTAAGAGTTTATGGTATATGGTGGTCCAATTTGCTATCTGATATTCGCGAGGGAATAATTTTTTGTTACAGCTCTACCGTCAAAGCAAAATCTATATTCTTTACTATCCTTCTTCTTAACTAGCAATACGGGTGAATTCCACGTACTCTGACACGGTTCCACAACTTTTAAACGAATTATTTCATCTAACTCTTTATCCAACTCTTTACTAATATAGGGAGACATAACATAAGGTCTTTTCCTGGAGGATTTTGCTTCGCCTGTATCGATATCCATCTCAATCATATTTGTACGTCCCAATTTATCGACACTAGAAATTTCCTGAAATGAATCAATGGCAGGTTGTGCTTCTGACCGCTGATCAACAGACAAATCATCTAGATTGAGTAAACAGTCACTATATTTTAGGGGCACTGATGATGGACCCACATACGGAATAATACTTTTACAATCGACTTGCACATGCCACGAACTATTCCTAAAATCAGCTATCAATCCAAACAGCTTTGCAAAATCACTACCGAATATGAATGCATGTGGCAAAAAACGACACAACCAAAGTACTAAGAACACAACATTGATTTGCTATAGAAATTGGCAAATCTGCCATACTTTCAACTGGTTTCAAAGTTCTATTTTCCGTAAATATACATTTTTTCTGCGATTTAAAAAATTTTTAACTTTAACTTATCAATTAAAGACCAGTAACATCAATGTCAAACAATTTAACCATCCCGTATGGTCGATTATCACCAGATTTTTCAATAAATAATGAATCAGTTTTTGGCTGTGAATTAGTATGACAAAATTTTTTTACTGTATTTAGCCATTATGACCACTCTTTTTTACAAAAATAATTCCTCTGTTCACAAAACATAATTGCTGCCTTTTGAGAAGGAATGGAATGTCGGCCGCGCAGCATCCATCTCTTCACTCATTTTTTTGAATACGATGAACACTTATCACGCGTAACTCTTCTATGACCACAACCGAAACAAAAATTCTTTTAGGAGACCTGCAATACCCAAATGAATGACCGTACCGCGAACAATTCCAACATTCTGTAATATTTTTTGCTGGACCCGTAGAACTAGTAGTTGTAGGTGCTGGAATTTTATCATTACCTATAATCTGAACTTGTGGAGTATTACGTTTTCTGATTATCAACACGACCTTCTGATGTACAAGAATCTTTCACATAAACAGGATATTTATTCTTTACCGGCGCTTTGACATAACTATAAAATTTAGCTGAATTACTTGGCTGAACAATAACTGATTTTGTCTTAACAACATGACCTCCTCCAATTTCTTACATAGTTTTATTAGCGTAGGTATGTCCTCTATATCAGAAAGAGTAAGTTGCGATATGAATTCCGGTAATACATTTTTTCTAAGTATCCTAACTTTTGTAATCTCCGCTGGAGTCTTGGGCAATCTACTAAATAAGCTTTCTACATGCGCTACAAATAAAACGATCGGTTCATCCTTCTTTTGACGACGATTCTTTATTGTCTCCCAAATCTCGTTCTCTGAATAAGCTGGTAAGAAATCTTCTTTCAAACGATTTACAAGGGATTCCCAATCCTTTAAGGAATCTTTAACGCTCCTAAACTAGACCAAAGCATTTCCAACAAACAACTCGTCAGACGACTCAAACAAATCTTTATTCGACACTTTACGCGATTGAGCTAACTCCTTTATCCTATCTAAAAAGAAATGCAACTGCTTGGGATCTCTTGAAAATTTAACTGACCAAGAGCCAATAGTGGTCGGTAGTGAAAGATATGAAAAAGCATGCACAGGTGCAGCTACTACTGACGGAGTTGTGTGACTTACATCGCCTGGACTGCTTGAATTTGTACTTGGTTTCACTTTCTCATATAATTCTGTTTCAACAATAAGAATAGTTGTTAATATTTCCTTTTTGAATAGTTCTGCCTCCTTCAATTTTTCAGACGAAAGTCTCATTCGTTTAACACGACCTGATACATGAACAAGCCTTGAAAGTGCTCTTTTAAAAATAAAATCTCTAGAATCACCTTCAAATTCTAACACCAAACGTCTTACTGAATCTATGATACATTTATTTCATTACACTCTTCCTCAAATTCAACTTTGTATACCGACAAATCAACTAAACAATCAGGTTTTCCTACTTCTTTCGCTAACAACTGGCCTATTCCACGAATTTTCAGTTCATATTCCAGTTCTTCATTGAGAAATAAACAATCTGAAATGCTTCTGCCATTTCAAAAAATTTGTAATAACAACCTGAAAATATTGTACTTCTTAACCAACTCAACGTTGAAGTAATGAAAACTTTATTTTAATGCAAATGTATGCTTGTTGCAACATTTGAACAACTAACGATTAAAATTTTGAGGTTCCAGACACGATATGAGTACTATGAAAATTTTAACCAAACTATTTTTAGTTTATCAAACGATGGCCAACACGTATGGGCGCCAGTGAAACAATTTTTGGGGTGAGTCGGGCGCATTAATACAAAACATTTTGAAGTTAGTGACGCGACGTATATTTTTATTATTTGACATGATTTTATTTTTAATGTTATCACTTCCAATAGACTCACAAATTTCACGATATTCACGGCTTAGTCTGGGAATCATCCCAAGTGCGAGCAATGAGACTGGGCGTGGATGAAAAGTAAACTCAATTAATTAATTGCTGAGTCGAGGTGTTACCAACGTTGCAAATATTAGTTATCCATAGTGCACTTACTGGAAACTTACGATATATTATTTTGTTGTATTTTTTTGCTTCCAGGTAAACTCCAGAGACGGAAAGTGAAACCGTTCTGTCTTCAGTCTTTGGTAAACAGGTAATCCCTGAAGTATTGTGTTCTTATAATAAATTTTGCTTGAAATATGAACGTATGACTACATTTTGGGATTCTGTACTTGCACATAGAAACATTGAACTATTTAATTATTGATAATATACAAAATTCTGGTGAAGGATTGATGTGTTCCTATAATTTATTTGTATGCGAGTTATAAATAAATCGAGGGAGGTTTTACACGAGTAAACATAATAAGACATTGGTTGGTTGGTTTAATTGGGTGGTTGAAAGCCAAAGGTTTAGTTGCGTTTCAGGGGGCTAATCACCCTGGCGCCCAGTAATATATTGTTTCCATCAACACTTTTAACCCCGAGAGACCAACGGCTCTTGACTAGCTTGGGGACACTTGAAATGTAACTACTCACTGTGTGTCCAGTGTAAAATAAAAACAATAGTATTATTATTGTTACGGAACGTTATAGCTTGACGCCCCACAATAACTTGACGCCTAACATCATTACCGCAGCGTCACAAACTGCAACAATGGTCCAGCTCTAGTAGCTTTCCGCAAATCCTAACGGGTATACAGTACCTCTAATTCAGTCTGTAACATGTTTTTATTTAAAAATGAGTACGCCTGTACGAAGGCTGCAAGCTGCTCTATAGGAAAGAATTCTTGATATTGTGGGAAAAAATCTGGCTCCAGGACTGTTGCTGCAATTAGGTGATCGGAATATGAAAATCGGGCTTTTATATGACCCATTATTGTGTAACATATTTCTTCAGCATCCGCCTCTATATTAGATACCTTGCGTCTCTTATTCTTAGAAACTGATTCACAAGATGTGCTAGTAATATATGTGTTGTTATCTCGAACACCTTGGATACCATTTAAAAATTCTGCAACATACTCTTTTAATTTAATCGGATCAATCTTTTTTTGCTGAAGTTTTTTAAATGTAATATCCGCATGAGGCATTATTTAACTGTAGAAATCAAGCCAAAACAAAAATTCGCCGTCGCTTAAACATGCCAGTAGTCCATAACATACCCTTCTAGTTTTGTCATCCACATGTTCTGAATATTGAATTACTTCCAAACATTCTATTATGCCATTTTTGTTCGTATGAAGAGATTGAAGTAATCTAGTATTATGTACCCAACCTGTTGCATCAAGTGACGGTAATCTTTTGTTGCATATTGCGACCAAAAATTTCGTTCTTTGTGTGGATCTGGAAAAAAACGCTGGAAAGCCCGTAAGGTTTGAAAAAAAATTCTAGCGGAACTATTTACAGAAGAGGCATTTTGTAAAATTAAATTGAATTGATGAGCGTAACAGTGAATAGAATGTGCTCTTGGATAAACTTCTTTGATTCCGCATTGAACCCCGCTTGAACCATCACCCACAACTGCTGCTCCATCGTAACACTGTCCAATTAATTTTTCTTTTTTATCGCGTAAATGAACCTCTAACTCCGATAGTAGTACCTTGCTTAATGTTACGGCATCTTGTGCTTCTGGATTGAGAAAGCCCCAAAAACGCTCAACAGAAGATCCATTAAATTCATATCGATAAACTATAACCATATGTTGAATTGTAGGCACGTCCGTAGTTTCATCAACCATCACTGCTAAATAATTTGCTTTATTTATTTGCTTTGATATTCCTTCTCTACGTACATCCAAAATGCAATCTAGAAGTTCATTTTGAACAGTTTTGGATGTACCCTTAAAAACCGTCGCATTCTCTAGATGCTTCCTCATACCATCAACTGATCCAACTAAATTAATTAACCCCCCGAAGAATACCAGGGTTATTGGACCCTTCAGTCTCATTATGTTCCCGTAGTTCCAATTCAAATACGCCACAAAATTTCACACAATCAATTAATTTTCAAAAGGATACAAGACCTTTTACAAAGCCGATTTTCCATGAAGAATGCAGTTCTGTTGTTGATGTTTAAACAAGTGTGTTCAGATTCAGTATTTCACACTAACGTGAGTTAAGGTTCGGGCCTTGGGAGCTGTCTTTTTAAAAACCAGTTCCAAACTTCTTAACAAATTTATTTTAAACAGACATTAATTATGGAATTTTACAAAACTTGATTTAAATTACTCTAAGTTCGAAAATAACTATTAAATGTACTATTTTGAGTAGCCTAAGCACTTGCAATATTAAAGCTGAATACTTTGACTGACTGCCGGGTCCTTGAGCTCCCGGGCTTTTATAATGTCCCTACCCCCTCACATGGCTGTGGGAACTTGTAAATCTTATGTCTGATTATTCTTAATACTATTCATAATTACAATGTTGTAATCTTAATTTCTAAGTAATCACGGTATCTTGACCGTCTGTGACCTGCCATCTGCAGTGTCACTATTGTCTCGGATACAAAGTACCGCATCCGTTCTCATGAACTGTTAATAAACTTTATAAATTGTCCTTGTGTTACTTTGTTGCACTTCACTTAGCGTTTTCTTAACACTTTCTAATAATTTCCTAATTATTCTATTTTATAATACATATCTCAATAGGGGGAAACATAACTCGCGTTGTTTACCGATGAAGTGAAATTTTCAATATGTGGCATTATGAATTTCCATAACCACGACGTTTGGGGTGATGAAAACTCACAAAAAAGGCATCCGTACACTTTTTCAGTAAATGAATAGTAGGCAATTATCTGCTAGACTCATTTTTTTCCATCACATTTTAAATGGAGAGAACTATTTAGAGATTTTAAAAATGCGTTTACCTGATGTTTTAGAAAGTGCCCTTTGACTATCCGGCATGACTTATTTTTCATGCACAATGGTATTCCACCTCACTATCGCATAATTGTTCGCAACTTCTTAAACCAGACCTATCCAAACCGATAGATTGGAGAAGCAGTCTTGTACCTTGGCCGCCTAGATCCCAAGAATGCAACGCAATGTATTTCTATTTATGAGAACATGTAAAAGTTTGGACTACAATAATGAACCACTTAGTAACTTTATTGAATTACGCTAACGGATAATGAATAGTTACAACAAAAATCACAACACTCTAGGTATTTTCGAGCGAGTGCGACGGCCAATGACTTGGAGATTAGAAGAACACGTACAGGCTAATGGCGGGTATTTTCAGCATTTGTTGTAAAGGGAAAGCCAGAAAATAAGATGATGGAATTAACTTTTAACTTTCTTTAAAGTATCAAATTAAATTAAAATGTAGTTAGAATTTGGAGATGATAAAAATAATTTCCCATGTTACCCTTTCCATCCCGTATCTTTGCTATTAAGGATCTTTGGCGTTATGGTTATAGAAAAAAAGTAATATCTTTAGCTAAAGAATACGGTCCTAAAATATCTACATGTCGTTCAGTAATTTGTAACAAGAAATGAAAGCAAGACGTACTTACCTATGCATACAGCTGTGTACAGAAACTTCCTGCTAGTTGATTCTGGTATTATAGAGTCATCTATAACAGAACACATAATTACTATCTGGTTAACAATAATTCTTGAAAAAGGTATAAGTAGTAAAACTATGCGACTTTTGGATAACGTGACTATGTACCGAATGTAGGTCAATCGACTAGAAAAGTGCGTTGCTTTGAACTCAAAGTATGTCAGCAAAATTGCTGGTAGTGCATACTTTTGTTAAGTACTTAGTCAGCAGTACAGCCGACTAAAAACAGCGTTACCTTGAACTCAAAGTAGGTCTACAAAACTGCTGGTGGAGCAAGTACAGTTGCATAATTTTGCTAATTGCTTAGTTAACAGTAAAAACTGCATTACTTTGGACTCTAAGTAGGGCAAGCTTAGATTGAAAAATTTAAGAGTAAGCAAATGCTACATTTAGATTGATTATCAACGCGTCATTAGATATTTTAAAAGCTGATGACACTTGTGTTCTTCGCAGTCTATGAATAAGCAAAATTTGTTATCAATATAAATATAAAACCTTTATTATTTCGTCATTATGATGTTAGTTGAGTTGCAATCAAAAAGTGTATACGCATCATAAGTGAATTTCAATAACTTTTTCGAGAGTACCTACGGCAAGTCATTCACGCATTGCAAAAACCTTACTGTGAACCAAGTATAAGGTTTTAATATATATATATATATATATATATATATATATATTGCTATGATAATAGGAATATTTAGGGGTTTATTGAGTCATACGTGTTATACACTCCATGTAAACAGCACTAAAGTCCAGAAAACTAAACAATTTTATCATAAAAGGCACGCAATTCGCCAATCAAGCAAGAAGCTAATATCAAGCACACTGTATATAAATCACAACTAACTTTAATTAATGAAAAGAAGCTCATTCATCAAAAAACAAATCACATTTAGTAAGATAAATAACTTGTACGCCATACAATTCATTTTAAAACAACAATGTATGCATTAAACCGAAAATAAATATGCATTAGGGGCATCTGAAAAAAGAAAATTATGAAACGAATCTTATTAAAATAAATACGCATTAGTGTAAGGAAATAAGCATGCATACTCGTAATAAAAAAATTTCATTAAAAAAAAGTTTCATAAACGCAGGAAGTGAATAAATGCATTCAATTTACGTCATCATAAAAATTTGACGACGTGATCTTTTAATTGTAAACATCAAAAAATTCGAATGAAATACAACACATTAGGAAAACAAAACAAGAGAACAGACGTTTGACTACGTGATAAACTAAAGGGAAAGTTTGAATAACTTGCTATACAAACAAGCGGACGTGACTTGAAAAGGGTACAAAGGTATTATATTCAGAGGAATACACTATACAAAACCAGATATCTACGTGATGTACTGAGCATTTCGACGGGAATTTGGATGGTAACTTCATACAAATTCCGAAGGCCTGCATGATAAGGCAAAGTGCAACGCCTCAATTAACAACATAAACTCACAAAACCAATCATACAGGTGAAGAGGAGGAACACGGGGACACGAATTTGATAAACAATGAGTCGTTTTTCAACCAAAGCACGCTTTGTGCTAGTTCAAATTAGAATATCACGCGAAATGAAAATAGTAAACTAAATAATTATAATTTTAGTGAAAGTTGTGATAGAAAAATTGTTGAAATAACAATACTAATGCAAGTATACGATAGAAGTTTGCCTTTGACTTTGAACCGGCTCTAAATGTTTGACTAAATCTAAATATTCGATTAGACCCAAATACTCGAACAGATAATCAACTAAATAAATCACTATATAGTCATTTAAGTATTCGTCTAAGCATTGGTCTACATTTGCATCAGAGCAGTAAACAGAGTATTATTCTAAACATTGAATGGGTGTTTGGCCAAGCTGTCTTACAAAATCAACAAGTGAACTCAACTGAAAACAATCTAGGGGTACTGGTCAACCACACGCGGCAGCAGTTCGAAGGATTGAAAACACGCAGGGAAAACACAGGTCAGAAATAAGAACAATTTTTAATAGCATAAGGCATTAATTTTATTTTGATCACTTACATTTTTCATATATTGAAATATTTATGTAAAAGGTCATCAAAATTTTTTTAAAAATTACGTAAAACGAAAGGGAAAGGTCATTGAACGTTCAAAGGTATTCCCAGTAGTAAATAGTGTTATTTTTGCTGGTTTTAAATTGATTTAAGAGAGTTACAATTTGGGGACAAACAAATTGATATTGTTACTTTGATTCAGGGGTTTATTTTTGAATAGTGAATCACATTATCAAAGTTATAAAGTGTAAAGTGTATTTATTCTTGGTCATTAAACAAATTTTGGTTAGTTTTGTTTATATCATTGAAGTAGGCAAGTGCTAGAGAAAAGGGGGAAGAGGGGTAGAAACTTCTTTGTTATCGTACCGTCGTGAACTCTGTGTGGGTGGAGCTGAGCAAGTCGAAGCATATAAAAAGAATTGTATTTAAAATTTAAAGTTGAAGTTATTTAGAGACACAGAGCGGCGGCGGGCAGCAGGAAATTGAACGTTAATTATATCGGCGTGCGGCGATATCATAGCTATACATATATATATATATATATATATATATATATATACACGCACATATATAATTTTCTATGTATATATATATAATTATAATATATACATATATTAGGTAATTTAATTACACAAGATTAGCTGATAAATACTAACGTATTATAGTGAATAAGATGAAATAGCAACTTAGGCTTTTATGCATAGAAGCCTAAGTTATTATTTCATTATATTTTTTATAATACGTTAGTATTTATCAACTTGCCTTGTGTAATTAAATAACCTAATATACGTATATATTTAATACTTGGCTTATGCCCGTAATTTTGAGCGTTGCTTCCTGCCTACAAGTGACATAAGTCAGGAACTTGACACTTTCAGATATGATTGACAAAAATGCTAAAAGTAATTGAAAATTAGTTTGATGTATGATAACTGTTACGTGCCAAAAACATTTGGCACTAGACATTTTTAATTAAGTGTTAATATGAGAGGATTTCGCGCCATAAATTTAATAGACTTGGTGCGCGTATTTCCGTCACTTCAGAAGGGCGTTGCGCGAGACTTCGCGTCGACGCGTGTGGACGAAGGAGTAGTGGGGAATTTCCGGAAGACGCTGAGGGACTTGCCTTTGAAACGCGAACAAGAGTGGTTGGTTGTGTCTTATCTTATCTTCTCTTTTTGGGTTATGTAGGTCCCTTTTTTTGCCCTTTTTGATTATCGTTCCCTATAAACCCGTTCCTGTCGTTCCCTACATATAGAAAGAAGACCAACGAATTTGGACGCAACCTGGCCTAACAGCAGCCCACGACCCGAGAACCATCATGAAGTGTGATTTCGATTTTGTCTATAATATGATAGAATTTCCTTTATTGTTAGATGCGTGTTTTACTTTGTTCTTCCCTGTTATTACTTTTCTAATATTTTCCGAATCTTTTGGTTAGTGTTTGTAGCCTTTGTTTCCTTTCGTTTATAATTGTTCGTTGCATTTATTTCGGTATTTCTCCTATTACTTTACTTATGTTCCTAAAATTTTTCTTTTATGTATTGTGTTAGCTGTCCTATATCTTTTCTCAGTTTTAATATTTGTGTTTGTATTGTGTTGCCATGGTGGTTTTGTTTGTTTCTTTTGTTTGATGTCTGTTGATTTTTTTGTTTTGTGTGGATTCTTATTGTGGCGAGTGCTCCCGTATAGATAAGTTTTGTAGTTCCTTCAAAGTCGTGTCGTTTTGCATTTTGTTTCATATTATTGTGTTAATGTGTGCAATTGTTGTGTTTACTTTGTGTTATCTGGAACTTTGTGCATGAACGATTTGGTGACATGATTTGTGTCTTTAAATTCTATGCATGTTATTTCAAATTTTCATCTATTTTTGTGATATCTTTGTTTGTAACTTGTGTTATTTCATATGGTAGGTGTGTGTTTATTTGTTTTATTTCTGGTTATTATGAGTTTTTCTGTTTTCTTGTGTTTGTTCTTTTCATCTTTTTTCCATTTGTTTTTTGGTGTATGTTTGTGTTTGGTTGTTGTTCTGTAGCTTTTGTTGTACTTGTACTTGTTCTTCTATGTAATCTAGTTCTGGTTTTGCGTTCTGTTGTTTCGGGTTATTACTAGTACTTGGTCCGAGAATCGTTGTACTGTGATGAATTGTAGTTCTGGGTACTCGCTAGTGAATATTTAGTGTAGTAAAGATCTATAACTTGTTAACTTGGTTTCGTAGTTAGTTGTTCGGTAATGACATAGAATCAGATTTCTGTTGATTTCGTCTGACCATCTCATTCGATGTCTTTGTATTACTTCTATTGTGATTGAGGCAACATTTCCCGCAAAACACCTCTATTCGAATTTTCATTTATTTTTATGAATGTCGTGTCTTGTCTTTTTTGGCCAGGTGTGTTTCTTGTACGACATCACTGACCTGGGTCTCGTATGATTTTTGTTTTTTAATTATTTGATTCCATCGTATTTCTACGAGTACCGCGTTGGTGATAGTCAGCTTGAGCAGAGTCGCGTTACCCAAATAAGGCTAATTACTGTAGGGTGTGCCCTACAGGTGTCCGCTTATGACATCATCCTGACCTCCGGTGCCATGCAACTTTCGCCATGGATTGCTTTACAGCATTAAAATATTTCGCCTTTATTGTTACGTTTATCCATTTTAATTGATTTATTGGTCAAAGTTCACAAATTAAAATCAAACACCTGCTCAGGGTGTAGTAGATCTATTTAAAAGTTTATGAGGAAGGAAGTAAGTAACAACTAAAAGCTTCCGTACTCTGAAATATTGTTGGTGCAATCAGACCTACTTTGTAATTTTACCTGTCTTAATTGGAATGTGAAATAGACATTCCAGTCGAGTAACAATTACTAAACGAAGAACGTGAACTTACTTTTTTGAATTGCTTTATATATAAATGTTATGCCTCCAATAACAATATAGATGATGCACTTTTTTAATTCAGAATTTTATTTCATTTTAGTAATTTACTTAAACAGTCTGCAATAAATTAAAAGAGTGATTATGTTTTCTCTGGAAGATTAATAAGTATTTAGCAACGATATTAAAGCCATAAATATGTTATAATAAACATGCATTATCTGTTTAATTAATTCTGTCAAATACTTGGCTAACTATTTAACAGTTTATATACAAAATTCAATTTCTATGTTATATATCTATTTTAAATAAATTGTTGTTATATTTAATCTTGAGTTCAGAAATATTTGTACTAACCTTCTAGATAACGCGCTTGGAGAGGTGTTATATTGATTTCTTTTGACATTGTGAAGCACTAAATTCTAGTGATAAAAATATTTTCATACGTCGTTTAATACGCACACAATATACTGCGGCAAACATAATTTTTGTTTATATATCAATTATTTCAAACTGATTAAGTCGGTTATATCAGGTACTTTATTAGCTAATCATAGACTTTACATAAGGGCCAGCATGTTCTAAAAAAAAGGATAGCAAGGTATATTCAGGTTTATCAGATAAAGAATGGTTGAGATTAGTCTATTATATTCCGTAACGCACAGGTTGTTTGTTGCTTAATCATATATTTTACAACTAATAAATCTGTTAAATAATATGGTGTAATATTATATACCTTTACTTTATTATACAATGGGACAAATACTGCTCTCACATTAATGTGTTTTTGTAAGTAGTGTCTTTCAAGTTTCAATGGTAGACATGGTATACATTTCAGTATTATAATTTGCGCCTGGGAAATATCAATACATGACAAACAAAGAAATATCAAAACCGTTGAAGATGGTAAAACGAGACTATCATTTGCTGTTTTTATTAATATCTTTGTTAAATTTAAAATGTTTTTACATTTAAAACCACAACTTAAGAGGGAGTGGGGGAGTGACCCCCCCACCCCTTAAAAACCTAGTTGGCAAAATAAGAATCAAGTTGACAAAATGAAGTTACGATTTTCATACTACGATTCTACCAAAATTATAAATCGACGCTGGAAAGCAATCTTGCTGTAAACGCCAAAATACACAAAATACGGTTTTTACGTCATTTTTCTAGCTTATTTTTCTGCACCAGATCGTCTATATAACATTAATGTAGTCCTAAGCATTAAAACTATACACCAAATGTAAGATAATGTTGCTGTATACGACAGTAAAATATCTCTGTTTTCAATTTTGGCGCATAAAGCATTTTAGGTATCGTCAATATTTAAGAAATGTCGTTTATGGCAACTATTTTTTTGTAAGTGTCGCGTATACAGCACTTTTCCGCCAAAGATTTTTAGCTTTGGCACTTACTGCATAAAGTTTGATACGTTTTTTATAACAATTTCAGTATTATGTGGCTTTTAAACCATTTGTCTAGCCTTAAGAGCTCATCACAGTAGCGGCCATCTTGAAATTTCTAAAGATCCAAATTTCTTTCCTATTAGGCACTCAAATTAAAAACAGTTTTAATACAAGTTCCTTATTAAATAATTGTCTATGTGGGGAAAGTCATTTAGGTTTTTTAACTGAAAAAATTTTTTTTTTTGCTGATAATAGAGCGATTTAAACAAAACCAGTAACTTTCCCAAATGTGTAAATAATTTTTATGAATTTTCATCAAAATTGCACACTACAATTCACTTTATTGATCGAATAAATCCCATTTCGAATGGACCTGCACCTTGCCGAAGTTCTAAATTACTAGAACAGGTGAAATGGCTTGCGTGTTCTAATGAGCTAAAGAGCCAAACTACAGGTCCAACCAAAGTAGTAGGGTCATTAGAGAGGAACCAGACTAAGACAGGTCCCCAAAAGAGGGCAGCGGCTCTTTCGGTACTTAGATTGGCAGAGACCATAGGGGTCGGTATGGCAGCCTAAGACACACTACCGCGATGTGGAAGGCAACGGGAAACCACCACATTATCTCCCAAGTACACAGCGTACTTAAATTGTAACAAACATGATGGCATTCTCTGGGGTAAAAGATTCCGGAGATAAAATAGTCCCCCATTCGGATCTCCGGGAGGGGACTACTGCGGAGGATGCGATCGGAAAGTGAAAAATAAGAGTCGGGAACATTCTGCGAGTCGGAGCGTGGATTGTTAGAAGTATGAAGCAAGTAGGTAAGCTAGAGAACCTAAAAATCAAAATGAATAGGTTATCACTAGACATAGTAGGGATTAGCGAAGTTCGGTGGCCAGAGGCGGGGAATTTTTGGAGTGGAGACTTCAGGGTAATTCATACAGGAGCAGAGGAAGGAAATTTGGGTGTGGGGATAGTTATGAGGCGGAGGATTTTTGGAGTGGAGACTTCAGGGTAATTCATACAGGAGCAGAGGAAGGAAATTTGGGTGTGGGGATAGTTATGGGGAAAAAGATAGGATACTGTGTAGAAAATTACTTACAAAACAACAAAAGAGTATTCATGATTAGATTAGAATCTAAACCGGTAAACACAGTAATAATACAAGTATACATGCCCACCTCTAGCTACAGTGAGGAAGAGGTAGAAGCCATCTACAAAAATATCAAAGACATATTAAGATACGTAAAAGGACATGAAAATTTAATAATTACGGGGGATTTTAATGCCATGGTAGGTGAGGGTAGGGAAGGAGCGGTAGTAGGTTTATTTGGTTTAGGCACGAGAAACGACAGGGGAAATAGGCTGGTAGAATTTTGCGACAAGAACAATTTAATCATCACAAACACATTATTTCAACATCATGCTAGAAGACGATATATGTGGAAGATGCCAGGAGATATAGGAAGATATCAAATAGATTACATTCTTGTTAGACAACGGTTTAGGAATCAAGTAAAAGACTGTAGAAGCTACCCAGAAGCAGATATAGATACTGACCACAACATCGTATTTATGAAGGCCGCACTTAAACTTAAGAATGTGAAAAAAGAAACGGAAAAGGACTTAGAGAAACTAACAGATAAAGATATTCAAGAAAGATTCGAAAAAAAATCAAATGAATTGCTCAAAGATATCGGGAAAATATATGATACTAAGGAAATAGAAACAGAATGGAATAATATTAAATCCAGCCTAGACATGGCGACCAGAGATATTCTGGGGTATACACAAAAAGAAAATAAGAAACTATGGATAACAAAGGATATCCTGAATTTAATAGAAGAAAGACGAAAATACAAAAATAAATCAAACGAAACAGGAAAACAGAAATACAAAGCTATAAAATGGGAAATTCTTCGAAAATGCAGGAAAGCTAAAGAACAATGGATTGATGAAAAGTGCAAAGAGGTACAAACGAAGATGGAAATAGGAAAGACAGACGAAGCACACAAATTAATTAGAATGAATTTTAGGGATATATAACTGTATAGCAAAAATATAAGGGACGCACAAGGAAACGTCATTATAGAAAACGTAGAGAAAGTGGGTAGATGGCAAGAATATATAAGGAATTTATATGCAGGAGAGGAACTAACTGCATTAGAACAGGAATCAGACATTGAAAATGATGACTTGGTATATCCTATACTTAGAGATGAGTTTGAATTAGCATTAAAGAGTCTGAAAAAGGCGCCGGGTACAGATAAGTTGCAAGCAGAAACTCTAAAAGCCGCTGGACAAGCAGTAACAGAACGTCTCTTCCAACTTGTAAGCTATATGTATGAGACAGACGAGATACCCAAAGATTTCAAACGTAGCATCATAGTAACTATACCAAAAAGAAAGGCGCGGATAGATGTGAAGATTTTCGAATAATAAGTTTGACAGCACACGTATCAAAAATATTAACTAGAATTGTGCAAAGACGAATGGAAAAACGGGCGGAAGAAATACTAGGAGAAGACCAATTTGGATTTAGGCGAAACAGGGGAACACGGGAGGCTATTTTAGCTCTGAGAGTGATAATGGAGAAAACAATAGAAAAGGGAGAAAGCGTGTATATAGGGTTTGTAGATCTGGAAAAAGCATTCGACAATGTAAAATGGAAAAAAATGTTTGAAATACTCAAAAAGATTGGAGTGAGTTATAGGGATAGACGAATAGTACATAACTTATACAAAGAGCAAACCGCAGTAATAGAATTAGAGCAGGAACGTAGAGAAGTAAACATTAGGAAAGGGGTGAGACAGGGATGTGCCCTATCCCCATTGATTTTCAACTTGTACATAGAAGAGGCAATGAATACTGGTAAATGCAGGAAGACATTTGGAATTACTATGCAGGGACAAAAAATTGAAAAAGGTAGAAGCTTTGAAAAGTGGTGTTACTGACGTATGATGAAGATATCATGGACAGACAAAGTTAAGAACAAAGAGGTACTAAAAATGGTAGGGGAAGAAACAAATATGTGGAAAACGGTAAAAATAGGAGAGATAGGATGTGCTACATACTACGGCATAAGGGAGTAGTGCGGAATATATTAGAAGCAGAGATAGGAAAAAAGAGGCAGACCTATAGTGCGTTTAACGAACAGATTCAGTAATTAAAATAATAGGATGCGCTTAGTTGCGCAGTACAAACTGAGCATAAGCTTGATTTACAGTCGATTTATATACAAGTATATTTACACAAATGTAATAAGTATTGAAAAATACTGTTTTTGAAAAAAAAAGTACAAGAGCAAAAACTACGAAAGACGAGTGAACAAAAAATAAAGCAAAGACAAACACGAAAAACTAATTGACATTTGTAGGTTAATGTTACAAATTGAAATGTGTGGTTGTGTGAATCCGGCCAACCAATACAAAATCTTTATTTAAACTTGGCGCTGATTTATGGGCGGAGCATTTACTGAATCTGTTCGTTAAACGCACTATAGGTTAGACTACTACACACAGATAGTAAAAGATGTAGGCTAGCCCAGAATAGAAATCAGTGGAGGTACGTATCCAATCAATTCAAAGATGGATAAACTAATGATGAAAAAATAACTGCGCTTAAACATGATGATTATTATAAGTAACTACAAGAAGTGGCTGGGCAATATTCTCGAATAATGTTAAGTATGTGAAAGGATTGACTGGAAAACCATTATTTCGGCAAATGTCTAAGTGTTGGGGGATCTTGGTAACCACGGGTTGCTTAACCCCCTTCACTGAATCTCGGTGAAATAGAGCATAAATTAGAAAACAATAGAAGGGAAACGAGCTGTATACACATGCTGTATGAGAATTTCAGGGAACTATGTAGGCTAGCTCAGAACATAAATAAGTGCAGGTACGTGTCCAACCAGTTTTGAAACGAAAAACCTAATGATGAAAAAATAAGCGCAGATAAATCTGATGATTAGTATAAACAACTAGTTGTTGGTTGCGAAATATCTGTTACTAATATTGACTGTGCGAAAAGATATATTGGAAAATGTATTAAATCGGTAAAGGGTTAAGTGTTGGGGAAACTTGGCAGCCACAGGCTGCTTACCTCCCTTCACAACCGTTCATTTACATTTCCAATGCTCCACCCGAAGGTACTACATTGGCCAGGAGGCGAGTTTTTTGTTGCCTGGGAATTTAGAATTTTGCCGAACCCTTGCCGTTCCAGGCAAGGTAGGGGTCTTTAACGTGCGTGACAACACTCACACACGGGACCTCCATTTAACCACTCATTCGAACGAGGGCGTAATTTTTGTGAAAAATGCTCACCTGTCATTTTTCAAGCAGTCTGCCGTATCGGGATCTAAACCCAGGACCTTGAGATCCGTAGTCTTACGCTTACGACATTGATCCACGGCGACGCCTTCCCTTCACAACCACTGAAGGTCGGAGTAATATGGTATAAAGTTGTAAAACAATAGAAGGTGACCGAACTGCATCTAACAAGAAAGAACAGCGGCTATGAGGAAAGATAACAAACATAGAACAAGAAGAAAATTGTTGAAAGCATATGTGTGGTGCACAGCACAGTATGCCTATGAAATACGGGCAGTCTGAAACGCAGACAGAAAAACAGTAGCAGCCTTTTGAAATGCTGTGCTTCAGATGTATGGGGACGATAGCATGGATAGACAAAGATAATAACAAATAGGTTATAGAAATAGTAGGGGGAACAAGGATATCTGGGGAAAAAGAGAAATAGAAGGGCGGAATACGTTCTAAGGCATTTTTGGGGAATAGTATGGAATATATTACAAGCAGAGATAGGAAAAAAGAGGTAGATGTAGACCTAGATCAGATAGTGATAGATGCAGACTGTGCAAATTCAGGGAAGCCTGTAGGTTAGTTCCGAATATGAAACAATGATGGCACGCGTCTAACCAGTTCCAGGACTGAAGACCTAATGATGATGATGATCGAATAAATTAAATATTAGTATTTTTTTAGAAAAGTGCATCTGCAATGTGCTGCCGTGGAAAAATTCAGAACTTCCATGTCACACACTATTGTAAAACAGAAATGGTTTGAATACATGCTATACAATACAAAACACAACAAACATACAGGAAGCGCTATAATATTGAGATCAAACTATCATTATGAGAGTTTTTGACTATAGTCGTAATTGCTCGCAAATCTATTTATAATTTTCATTATGAATTTATTTAGCGCCTCAGCAATTATTGAAATGAGTTGTTCTTCCTAACCTTGGATTTATATAAATTTTTGTTGGGCTTCCTATTTAGTGAAGTAAGTAATTGGTATTCCCCCAGTTTTGAGGTAAATAGTAATGAAAGACTGCATTGCAATAGTGTTCTATATTTTTTTAAAAAAGTTATGAAATAATATACTTTATAGTTGATGAAAAACTGGCTTGTAATATGGTGAATGAATGGGTGTAGTGTAAGACTTGTAAAAAAGAATAAACACAGAATTGTTCAATTTTTATGCCGAAGTTCAATTAATGTTTTGGGATAAATTTAAAAACGACCTTCTCACGCCAGTAATGCCGTGGGTGCAATGATAGGTTAGGTTAATGTTAGAAATAGATGTTATAATTTAAAAACACAAATCACTTACCACGCATATCAGAACAGTTGTTCTAAAACTATTGCATACTGTTCTGACATGCGCGTTAAGTGATTTGTGTTTTGTGTTTTTTTAATAATAATGTCTATTTCTAACAGTAACATAACCTGTCATTGCAACCACGGCATTACTGGCATGAGACGGTCGTATTTAAAAAGCCACCAGTAATATTTCGTTCATATTTAGGCTTCTGTAGTAATAAGGAATAATATGATAAAAATTCTTAGGGTTAATTAAAATTTATCAACCATGCTTAGTTAAGTTTTTTTACCCTGAAACTTCCCTAATACACGTAAAAGGTACTTTTGTTCATTATGGTACAAATTCACCATTCACAAACTCCCATACGCAATTGTGATGGAAAAAATATGACAAGCTGCATGCAAAACGTAAATAAATAAAAGCAAAACAAACTTTGGATTACTTAAAAATGCAAGACATGTATTTTTATTCTACTAGAGGAATGTTTACTGTGTCCGGTTCAGTACACTTTGTTTATTATTTCGTCGTTAGAAAATGAAACGTAAACAAAGGTGTGCTAAGAAAAGAAACCAAACCAATATTTGTAGCTTTTCACAAACTGTAATCAAAACCCATTTGACACTTTATCAAATCGTTTTTTATTAGAGATACGTTTAAACCATTATTCTGGTTTTCCCATTTATTGGCCAATTAATTAATGTAACTGCTTTGTCAATTGCATATTAGAAATTGTAAAATAACTGTGCGATTCAAACGTAGGAATGTTAAATCTTGTAATTTCATGTTTCCTAATAATTTTTTTTTACATTAGATATCGGAATTTCAAAGGTTTTTACTGGTTATAAATGTTAAAGAATATGTATAGTTAAAATATCTGTGAGGTTTATAACTGGACTAATAAGTTCCACAACACTGCCATCCTTTTCTAATGAATATCTGCATCTCGACATGTCGTCCCGCCCTATGCTACCTCACCCCAACCCGCGCTTTTACAGAAGATGGTAGGTAACCTGCTGTGATGAGCTCATCACTGCTGTAAAAGCGCGGGTTGGGGTGAGGTAGCATAGGGCGGGACGAAATGTAGAGATGCAGATATTCATTAGAAAAGGATATAAAGTTTAATACTCCGCCTACTTGGTTTATGAAGTGCCTGGGAACATATATGGATGGCAGTGTTGTGGAACTTATTAGTCCAGTTATAAACCTCACAGATATTTTAATTATACATATTTTCTAACATTTATAACCAGTGAAAACCTTTGAAATTCCGATATCTAATGTAAAAAAAAATTATTAGGGAACAAGAAATTACAAGATTTAACATTCCTACATTTGCATCGCACAGTTATTTTACAATTTCTAATATGCAATTGACAAAGCTGTTACATTAATTAATTGGCCAATAAATGAAAAAACCAGAATAATGGTTTAAACGTATCTCTAATAAAAAATGATTAGGTAAAGTCTCAAGTGGGTTTTAACTACAGTTTGTGAAAAGCTACAAATATTGGTTTGGTTTCTTTTCTTATCACACCTTTGTTTCCTTTATCAATTTCTAACGACGAAATAATAAACAAAGTGTACCGAATCGGACACAGTAAACATTCTACTAGTAGAATAAAAATGCAAGTCTTGCATTTTTAAGTAGTCCAAAGTTTGTTTTGCTTTTATTTATTTACGTTTTGCATGCAGCTTGTCATATTTTGTTCTATCACAATTGCGTATGGAGTTTGTGAATGGTGAATTTGTACCATAATGAACAAAAGTACTTTTTACGTGTATTATAGAAGTTTCAGGGTAAAAAACTTAACTAAACATGGTTTGTAAATTCTAATTTACCCTAAGAATTTTTATAACATTATTCCTTATTACTACACAAGCCTAAATATGAGTGAGATATTACTGGTGGCTTTTTAAATACGACCGTCTCACGTCAGTAATGCCGTGGCTGCAATAACAGGTTAGGTTACTGTTAGAAATAAATATTATTATTAATAAACATAAATTAGATATTATTATTAAAAAGCACATCAGAACAGTATGCAATAGTTTTAGAACAACTGTTCTGATATGCGTGTTAAGTGATTTGTGTTTTTTAATAATAACATCTATTTCTAACATTAACCTAACCTATCATTGCACCCACGGCATTACTGGCGTGAGAAGGTTGTTTGAATTGTGTAAGTGGTAAAACTCCTATTGTGATTGATACCGTAGATGAAATATTGGAGTATGAATCACTGCACGTCGTAAAATACGCCGACATTTCTAATGATGAGAAATGCGAAAACGAAGAGAATATCTCTATGTATGAATTAGTCACTGACAAAACGGTCTCACATCATGTCTTTCCGAAAATTACATCATCGATATCTACTATGCAAATGCATGAAGCAGGTAACACAGACGGAGACGCATTGATTCCATCATTTAAATTACCACAAAATTTTCTACAAGCAACCAATAAAATGGTAAATGATCCAGATTCCTTTATAATGAGTGATAAAGATACTGATACTCTGCATAATATTTCGAATTTGCCTATGACAAGTGATAGTGACAAAACTTTTAACAGTATACAAAAATAGAATCAATGCAAATAAACAATAAAAGAAAGAGGTTATCGCGTAAATTACACTTTTCGAAATCATATTTAGATTTTAACGATGACGAAGATGCTATTGAAGACTATTTATTACTTCGCGAAGCATACGAAGAATCCTTGACAGACTGGAGTGCTAATGGAACTATATCTAGTGATTCAGTTACTTCAAAAAATGCAACGATGTGCAAGTCAGGAAAAAACAGAAGAAATCGAAAAAGTTGAGAAGAAAGTAAAAAAACCCTTTGTACCTTCTATAGAAAAACCTGAAAGAAAATCAGAAAAAAGAAAGAAAATAAGAAAAAAATATAGGAGAAGAATACACAAGCACTAAAGGTAAAGTAATAGAAGCCAGAACCATAAAGCCCAATCCTTGTAAAGATAAAGACTGCGGTAATGATCGTGGAAGTATATCAGAAGAAAAACGTACGAATTTGTTTGAATATTTTTGGCAATTAAATAATCAGCAACGGAGAAAAGATTGGGTTTCACGATATGCCATTGTAAAGACTATTAAGAGATCAAGAGTGGAGAATTCAAAACGAACAAGATCGTACAAATACTTTATAAACGAGGGAGAAGGTAGGAGAAAGGTTTGTCAAAAGTTTCTCATAAATACATTAGATATTACCTTGCGATTTATATTATATACCTTAGAAACATCGTGTGACGGTTTTGAAAAAAGAAGACTCTCGCGGCAAAAATGGAGGTAAAAATAGAACCAGTGATGAGGTCTTGTGCTTGTCGAAGAATTTTATTGAATCATTGCCATCGATCCCTTTACATTACTGTTGAAAATCGTCGACAAAATTATATCTTCCCGAGCAGTTTAAAAATATTTCAAACTTATATAGAGTTTATGAAGAGTATTGCACTAAAAACGCGTAGGAAAAATACATGTCTAGAAAAGTTTTTTGTTCATGGGTTAGAGATTACTATAACATCGGGTTTCATGTCCCTAATAAGAACAAATGTGCTTTGTGTCTTACTGGAAAAACATATGACATAATGAAAAAGGCTGATACCGAAAACTTAAAACATCATATGGCGCAAAAGGAAGCATCATATAAAATATTTACTTTTCATCAAAATATACATAAAACCCAGTTTTCTATATTATGCGCTAGTTTTGACATGCAAAAAATATTGTCTACTCCTCATGGAGAGAGTATGACCTTATACTATAACCGAAAATTAGCAGTGTACAACTTCACTATTTACGAAAGTGTTACCCAAGAAGGCTTCAATTATGTATGGACTGAAGCAGAAATAAGTAGTTGCTTATATTACTACATACAAAATGTCGACAAGAGGGCATCAGGTAAAACGTTACTTTTATATGCGGACTCATGCTACGGACAAAATAAAAATAAATTAGTTATTAGTATGCTTCGGTTTGCGTTATCAAAGTGTGTTAATTTGCAAAGTATTCAAATAAATTACTTAATACCGGAACACAGTTACATGCCAGTTGATAGCATTCACGCTGTTAGAAAGAGCGGTTAGAAATTCCATTGTATGGCCAACGATTATCGAATTTCTCGGAAAAATCCCGCTCCATATAAAGTGAAAAGTATAGAAGGCAAAGATTTTATTTCATTTGACGAAATCGTAAATAAAACATTTAAAAAGAGGCAGAACATTGAAGTATCCAAAATCAAAACTGTGACTTTTAAAAAACAAATTCTAATACCATTTACGGTAGGCAAAGTATGCTTGCTGAAGCTGAAACTAAACAAATTAACTTAACCTGTTTAAATGGAACCAAACCAAAATTCAATTTGTATAATCAAAAACTCCCAATTTCGCAGGCATAGTATAATAATCTTAAAACTTTAGTAGAAAAACTAATCATATCTAGAAACTATGCCGATGAGTATCTCAATTTAAAAAGTAACTGCAAAGTACGGGACTGCCTTAATGTGACAGATGAGGAAGATGATGAATAAAGAGAATCAAACAATAATTAATATTACATAAGGAGAGTTCTTTTATTTTAGCCTATTATTACTTACATAACAAACCTTTTTTTATTCCTTTACAGTTATATTCTATTCTTCTCTGATATATCTTATTTTTGCATGCCATTTTATAATTAAGAGAACAATGTTTTAGTTTATGATTTCTATAATCTGTAATAGTTATTTATTTAAGCATGGTCTCGACTATCAAGGCCATTTTGCATTTTTACAAACAATAAATATATTATTGATGTACCTACCTACAACTTATTGTATAATTATAATAAATACAACAACAAGTCATTACTATGCATATACGGCAAACAAACAAATTACTCCTGTTTACGTAATTACATTTACAACCCACAAAATATTTGTTTATTTAAATTTTTGTCTGTACTACACTTAAAAGACCATATTATTACTCATAGAATTTAATTTCATTTATATCAGTTGGCATATACAACATTTTAATGGAACACTATTTCACATGTATTTTACCGTAAGCTCAAAAACTTACTAATTAACGATAATTATCGATTTTCATTGTTCTAATAATAAGCGGTTCATTATTTGACACTAACTTTATTACAACAGTTTTTTTTATAAAACAAAGATTTGAGGAGCAATATTTTTTTAACCAAACATATTTAAATGTTTGGTTAAAAAAATATTGCCTCTATTTCATAATTGTGATATTGGCGTTTACAGCCGTCTTGCTTTCTGTCGTCGAAAGTTCTTTAATACTTGAAATATTAACTTAAATGAGTCTATAAAAATTATTACAGATATTAAATGTTGCGTTGATTTAAAATTATCGCGCGAAAGTTTGAGCTACAGCAAGACACCATTATATCCCTGTCCTGTGAGTTACAGTCAATGACTTGCAGTGATTGCGAACGCATATATCTGTTAAACCTTGTAGTTCTCTGTTTAGCGTTGGTGCTGTATCCGGGATCTTCGGTAAGGGACTACTTCGGAAGTTGTGAACGGCAAGCTCAATAAGAAGAAAAGAAGAATCCGGAACATTTTGCGAGTCGGGGCGTGGGCGAGGTGCTTCGAGGCTTAGTTGGTTCAGGTGTGACTACTAAGCCTAAGATCCCGGGTTCGAATCCGACACGGATCGTTTGAAAAATGTTAGACGAGCATTTTTCACAAAAATGCACCGTCGTTCAGATGAGAGGTAAAATGTATGTGTGTGAGTGTTGTCAAGCACGTTGAAGATCTCTATCTTGCTTGGAATAGCAAGGGTTCGGAAAAATTCAAAAATTTCAGGTAAAAAAGCTCGCTTCCTGACCAACGTAGTACCTTCGGCTGGAGCATTGGAAAATCCATTGTAGAGGAGTCGGAGCGTGGAATGTTAAAAGCGGTGGTCCGTAGCTTAGGCGGCTCCGTGGCGTAGTGGTATGTGTGTGACTACTACGCCCAAGGTCCCGGGTTCAAATCCCAACACGGTCCGCTTGAAAAATGTTAGGCGAGCATTTTTCATAAAAATACACCCTCGTTCGGATGAGAGGTAAAATGGAGGTCCCGTGTGTGAGTGTTGTCACGCACGCTAAAGATCCCTACCTTGCTTGGAACAGCAAGGGTTCGGCAAAATTCCAAATTTTCCAGGTAAAAAGAACTCGCTTTCTGGCCAATGTAGTACCTTTGGGTGGAGCATTGGAAAATCACATGTAAGGTCCGTAGCTTAGTTGGTTTGCCTGTAACTATTAAGTCCAAGGTCCCGGGTTCGATTCCCGACACGGACCGCTTGAAAAATGTTAGGCGAGCATTTTTCACAAAAACAGTTCCTCATTCGGATGAGAGTAAAATGTAGGTGGAGTGTCCAGTGTCCAGTAGCAAATGGTTCGGCAAAATTCCAAATTTTGAGGTAAAAGAATTCACTTTTTGGCCAATGTAGTACCTTCGGATGGAGCATTAGAAAATCAAATGTAGAGAAATCAAAGCGTAGAATGTTAGAAGCGGCGGCGCCGTGCCTGTGCAGGTTCGCGTGTGACTATTAAGGTCAAGGTTTCGGGTTCCCGACACAGACCTCTTGAAAAGTGTTAGGTAATCATTTTTCACAAAAATACGTCCTCGTTTGGATGAGAGGTAAAATGTAGATACTGTGTGTGAGTGTTGTCACACACGTTAAGGATCCCTACATTGCTTGGATTAGCAAGGGTTTGGCAAAATTCAAAATTTTCAAGTAAAAAGATTCACTTCTTGACCAATGTAGTACTTTCGGTTGGAGCATTGGAACATCAAATGTACGCGAAGCAAGTAGGTAAGCTAGGGAATCTGAAATTTGAAGTGGATGTGTTAGCATTATACACCGTCGGGATTAGCGAAGTTCGGTAGCCAGAGGTGGTAGATTTTTGAAGCGGAGACTTTTGGGGTAGTTCATACAGGATCACTGGAAAGAAATTCGGGTATAGGGATAGTTATGCGGAAAAAGATAGGACACTGTAAAAAGCTACTTACAATAGAACGAAAGATACTCATGGTTAGATTATACAAGTAATAAAAGTATACATGTCTACCTCTAGCTACAGCTTGAATGAGGTAGAAGCGATCTATAAAATTTCAGGATCAACAAGTTTGGGATTCACTGGTGATGTACATCCTAACGTCATCCCAGCTATTAAGAACATTAAGTTTCCTGTAACAGAAACATTTGATTACTATGGCTTCAATAGATCGAAATTGCAAGTTAAATATTTTTACTAGAATAAACCCCGTCGAAGCTCGACGGCTATTTTAGCATAAACGTAACAATCTCTATAACAGTTTAAACCGTTACTAGTATTTAATTGGAAAAGACCGATCGCTTCGTGATACTTCGTTTGAAACCGGTAGAATTAATAAATTCGACGGCAAGACATTGTAATGATCGTTACAAATATCAACTGTAAAGATTGTAAACAGTATTGACAGCTGCTACATACTCAAAAATGTGATTGTGATCGTCATTATGTATGTTACATAAGTATTCCGGAAACAATTGACTTATGCAATTCTATATCATCAGCGTATTCTCCATCTAAAGACATTAAATTGTCATATCCAACTGCATTAGTAACCGGTAAGTAGCCTATAAGACAAATCACCAATAATAAACGCTGCAAATAAATTCCATTTGTCCATTACTTTTCGACTACTTGCAAGCGGGTGTCACAATGGTTTCCGTCGCTGTTAAATATAGAATAAGCAACTGCATTGAACAAACAATTACGATCACCTAGAATTGGAACAACGCGACGTCCCATTATAGTCGACGTTTATTAAAACTAACGTATTTACTAAACAATCCTGAATGTAATAACCTCAAAGGAAACTCAATATAGTTATAGAAGCACTATATAAGAATCTATAGAACATCTATAAAAAGCAATGCACACCCGATAGAAATAAACTTCGTACACAACGTGTTTTGTGTTCATACACGCGTATTGCATATTCGTCTTCTCATTAAGAGTATACTAAACCAACCTTCGTTTCAAATTGGTAGCATTCGTTTTGTGTATTTAATATGAACGATTACGGTCTTTGTAAAAAATATCTACTGCGAGCACATCTACAAATAATAAACTTTAATTTGGTACGAATGATGGAAATCCGTGTAGAACATTCTTCAAACTAAGCGTTACAAGCCACGGTTTAGTGTTTTAAATATACAGGGCTTTTCACGACGACCGTGCATTAGACATTTTTCAGAAAGTACAAGAGATAGAAGTATGAAATTTTATATGTAGTGATTGTTCGACATGCCGAGTTGATCTAAAATATTTTCGTTTTGATAGCACTTCCGGTTGTACCGGAAGTTGATATTATCTTTGTTATTTTAAATGGAACACCCTGTATATTTTTGCATTTTTAGATTCTACACACAATTATAACTTAAATTCCTTTAATAAGTAATATCTCAATATTTTACCGTTTTCGAGATATTTAGCTTTTTATGTTTTTTTTGTAAAAAACTGATATACTTTCTTGACAATAATGTACATTTAAACTTACAGTTTAGAAACCAATTATTAGCAGATATACTATTCAAATGTTTGATACACATTTAAATGTATTTGTTTCCATTCAACACCATACGAGGTGGCCGGCATTTTTACTTAAAGTTTCTTACATAAAAAATCTGAAAAGTCAATTTTTCTAAATGGAACACCCTGTATATTTTTTCATTTTTAGATTCTACACAAAATTTTAAGTTAAATTCCTTTAATAAGTAATATCTCAATATTTTACCGTTTTCGAGATATTTAGCTTTCTATGTTTTTTTTTGTAAAATGATATACTTTCTTGGCAATAATGTACATTTAAATTTACAGTTTAGAAACCAATTATTGGCAGATATACTATTCAAATGTTTGATAAACATTTAAATGTATTTGTTTCCATTCAACACCATACCAGGTGTCCGACATTTTTACTTAAAGTTTCTTGCATAAAGAAATCTGAAAGGTCAATTTTTCTAAATGGAACACCCCGTATATTTTGATATTTTCAAATTGTTCAATCATTTTAAGGTAACTTTATGTAACAAGTCCTATTCTGAAGTTCAACTGTCTTTAAGTTATTTGATTTTAATGACATTAAGTGGTTCTACTACGATAATAAAATAAATATCAGCATTATGTTCGTACGACGCTTTGGCAAATAATCGAACGGTGATACAAAATTAACAAACTGTCTTATTACTTTATTAGATTACGTGTTAGATTGTGTGTGTTATAAAATAATAAAAATGTCAAGATTAGATTATAGTAATGAAGGTTTCTTAAATTTAATAATTACTTACGGTGAATGTAATACAATAAATAGTCGAACTTGTCGATTGTTTGCAGATAGATTCCGCATCTCCAAAACCCAATAAGCATACAGTTAATCGTCTACTTCAAATCTGTAGAACGAATGGAGCATTTCTTCCACACATTAAACGCAAAAAGCCGCAAGTTGAAAATGAAGACAATGAAATCACTGTTTTAGGATTTTTCTCTGCTTACCCAACTGCTTCATTACACGAAACCGAAAGAGAAATAGGTATACCGTATGTGACCATTTATCGTATACTTAATAAACACAAATGGCGCCCATATAAATTTTACTGCATCCAACATTTAAAATACACTGATTTGCCTCGGAGAGTTCAGTTTTTTGAGTGGTTGCTAACTAAAAGTCAAGAGGACAAAAACTTTTTAAAAAACATTATTTGGACAGACGAAGCAATGTTTACCAAAAATGGAGTCTTTAATATGCACAACAGCAATTATTGGGCTCCGCAAAATTCACACGTAGTCCGTGAAAGAAATGTTCAAGACAAATGGCAATTTGATGTATTTTGTGCCATTAATTGCGATTCAATCTTTTATCTGGAATTTTACGATGAAAATTTAACTGGAGAAAGGTATGTTCATATGTTAAGAAATGGAGTGCCGACAATAATACAAAACCATGCACAAAGAGATTACTTATGGTATCAAATGGATGGTGCTCCATGTCACAATTACCGACTGGTTGGCGATTTTTTAACAGGAATTTTTCAAGACCGATGGATTGCAAATAATGGTCCATTTCGATGGCCCCGAGAACTCTAGATGGTAGTCCACTAGATTTTTCATTTGGGGTCACTTAAAGAACATCGTCTATTCAGATCTCATCACAACCAAAGCCAATATGAAAGATATAGTTAGAGCTACTATAAATTCATTAACACCATAAGCAATAAGAAAAGCAACACACGATAACCTTATTAAAAGAATAAATGCATGTTTGGAAAGAAATGGTCACATTTTCGAGCATATGTTATAGTATAAAGATTAATTATTCTTTTATTCTTTTCAACCTTTATTAAAGTCTCCTACGAACATAATGCTGATATTTATTTTTATTATCGTAGTAGAACCACTTAATGTCATTAAAATCAAATAACTTAAAGACAGTTGAACTTCAGAATAGGACTTGTTACATAAGGTTGCCTTGAAATGATTGAACAATTTAAAAATATCAATATACGGGTGTTCCATTTAGAAAATTGACTTTTCAGATTTTTTATGCAAGAAACTTTAAGTAAAAATGTCGGACACCTCGTATGGTGTTGAATGGAAACAAATACATTTTAATGTTTATCATACATTTGAATAGTATATCTGCTAATAATTGGTTTCTAAACTGTAAATTTAAATGTACATTATTGTCAAGAAGGTATATCAGTTTTTACAAAAAACATAAAAGCTAAATATCTCGAAAACGGTAAAATATTGAGATATTACTTATTAAAGGAATTTAACTTAAAATTTTGTGTAGAATCTAAAATGCAAAAATATACAGGGTGTTCCATTTAGAAAAATTGACTTTTCAGATTTTTATGTAAGAAACTTTAAGTAAAATTGGCGGACACCTCGTATGGTGTTGAATGGAAACAAATACATTTAAATGTGTATCAAACATTTGAATAGTATATCTGCTAATAATTGGTTTCTAAACTGTAAGTTTAAATGTACATTATTGTCAAGAAAGTATATCAGTTTTTACAAAAACATAAAAGCTAAATATCTCGAAAACGGTAAAATATTGAGATATTATTTATTAAAGGAATTTAAGTTAAAATTGTGTGTGGAATCTAAAAATGCAAAAATATACAGGGTGTTCCATTTAAAATAACAAAGATAATATCAACTTCCGGTACAACCGGAAGTGCTTTCAAAACGAAAATATTTTAGATCAACTCGGCATGTCGAACAATCACTACATATAAAATTTCATACTTCTATCTCTTGTACTTTCTGAGAAATGTCTAATGCACGGTCGTCGTGAAAAGCCCTGTTTATGATTTACTAAATTTACATTAATTAATACACTATAATATTTCGGCAGCATCATAGGAAAAGCTCCATGTAAGATTGTTAGCTTCATTTTGTAGCCAATCATATTCATGCGAAGGTTTCCAAAACAATGTAAAAATTGTAAAATTTAAGTGCAACAAAAACTTGAGCTTACTTAAGTCGGATTATTTCTTTCATCGCAAAGACCTGTTATGGCAAACGATACAAAATATCGAAAGCTATTACGTTTACGGTACTTTCTGCATAAATTAAGTGAAATTTAACTTCCCCGGTGTCGACTAACCATGCATAACTTGTTACAGGCGGAAAAGTTACTAAGTATATTATTTTTATTAAAATTATGAAATGGAGGCGGCCTGTAAAACAAAAAATTAAAGGGAGGTCACCGGCACTAGCTAGCGGAAGGTCGTGTATCATATAGAGGGTTAAAATTTTGCAGACAGGGCTAAATTAGTATATAATATACTACAAAAAAGAATTGGCACTTACCTTTCATAAATATTGTGGCTTAATGACAATTACCAAGGGCGCTAGACAAGTCGAGAATGTGCAAATGTTCATGCAAAACCTTGAGAGACTTGTCATCCCAAGGAGGACAATTGTTTCTTTTAATCAATTCTTTCCTTTTTGACTACTTATACAACTTTCATGAAAAAAAAATAAAAAAACTATTGACTTAATCAACGGCAAATAAAAACTATTTAATTAATAGAGCAATAAACGTGAACCTCTTACATTCATTGATTTTATTTTAGAATTTTAATTGAATGGGTGAATATGAAATTATGATAATTTTGTGTACATAAGTAATTCCCAAACACTTTATATGGAAGAAAACTTATACTATAAATTCTACACCAAATTAATCCTACGGTTTATGGCCAAAACGTCCTAACAAATAAATTAACTAAAAATTGGTCTTACTAGCTTAACTATAAAAACTTACTTCTAAAAATCGTTAATTGGTTGATGGCTTGCCTTCCAACGCAGAACAGTTCTTAAATTGGGGGAAAGAATCTCGCTTGTTGCTCTTGTTGCTTGTAATTATTAAATAATTCAATAGTATACGAACCCGGCAGGATCTTGTTGATAATTTAATTTAACTTGTGCGTCACACGCATACAAGCTTTTTATTATTTACTTTATATCACTATAAATCCGCGAACATACGGGCGTAACCCTAGCGAACTGGAAGAGTTATTTACTCCTTTCCAATTTCACTATCGTGATACTAAGTGCAATATCATATCTGTGATGCCGGAGAACGCTACCCGCGAACTTCTGTGGCTACGTTTCTATCTTTTGACAACGGGCAACCCCATTGGAATCTCCCGTCTTTTGGCTAAAGCCTTAAATTATATATTAATGCCTACTCTAACCATTATATACGTCATATTTCTGTTATCCAGTGACTTAATAGAACCTCCCAAAAACAAGATTTCAGAAACCAAATCCAACCCCTTTCAAGATGAGGGTCACGGATAGCAATTATTTTTCTAAGGGTTTAACTATGTTGTATCTTCTTGGAATTTTTAATTATTGAATTGTGAACCATACCCATTGGCGTCAGCTGTCTGCCATTAACAAAAGACCGGTTAACCCACTTGAGCCGAAATGGATTTAAATACAATGGATGTCTCCAGACTACTTAAAATTACTTGCAATATTTGAACAAATCAAATTGAAAATAGTTTGGCTATTTATAATGTTTCGTTTTCTGTAACTCTTGTCAATCAACGAAATTATTAAGATTAAGTTTTACAACTGAAAATTGCTTTTCTTTGTTTGCGTTAAAAGGTACTATGCCATTTAAATTTATCAGATTCATCAATCTATAACCGACATAAGCTTTAAAAGGCTTAATGTATTCGGATTTGCAAGGTAGGACCATTAAATTATGATGACTGCCGCTGGACTTTATAATATTTAAGCCTAAAGTTATTTCTAAACCTGGTCTTTATTGTAAGGGATGCTAACTAAAATATAAAAGTAATTTATTATGGAGTTTTTGCCTATAAGTTATACAAGTTAATGAAATTTAATTAATCAATTAATCTGTTTATAAGTCAATATTTCAAAATAATGTTACAAACTCTGGCGTAAAAAGAATTGTGCCTACAAGCTAAATTGCATGAGCAATCGGCGCGAGTAAAGTACACAAATTAATACACCACGTCAGCAAATTTCCAGGTTTTTACTAAAACCACTACTGCTACCTGGGTCTCATGGGTAGTCTTCGGCTGGGGGTTTTTTAACGCAGTCTAGATGTGCTCATCGCCGAACTCGGAACCACGTCAAATGTCGATAGTAAAGTTCTCTTCTATAAGAGGCTTAGTTCTCACCAACTATAGTTTCTCTCGCCATTTTTCTACGTTCTGAAGGCTAAAACTGCTATACACAGGTGCATTCTTACCGCCCGGAAACGCGACGTTTACGGTTAACACCCCACAACACATAGGTAAGTGTCCTGAAGTACGTGAGAAACTAATAATCGTGAAACTTATACGCAAAAGCTTAAATTAAGAACGCAAAATGAAAACTTTCCCATACTAAGTTTTACAAATTCCCTAAATTTAACAGTAAAATAAAATATAAAAACCTTATAAAAAGGCGCAGCAGCCTATGTGATAGAAACACAACCAATAGATCCGCATAGACAGAAAATATTTCAGAAGAGGGTTCATAATTACATTGTTTTCTTGTTGTTATTACTGTACCACATGTAACTCATAGCAATGTATTATCTAATAGTAAACCAGCACAAAACATTTCCAGTGCAAAAAAAGTTTTAGTGTACTGTGACGTATTATAATTTAATAAGGTTTGAGTGAACCATTTTTTTCCTAGGAGAACTACACTTTAAACTGGTAACATATTGTAGCGGGCTACTACTACCGCGTTTAACTAATTTAAAACAAGTAATAACCAGAGTCTTTATTACTCACTGTTCACAAGTCTAATTAACAGTATATGCCTTATTTATAGATGTTTTCAGTCCACTTAACAATGAAGCACTATTACACTAATGAATTTACAAGCACTAATATCTTCCTAAACTAAATTCTTAACCGTAGATCTATTAACAACACTAACACAACTATTTATTTATTACACTTTTGTCTATTTATGTATTCTACAAGCTGCATGTACATTAGTCACGTTCACATAATATAATATTTATGTTTACTCTTGGACTTCCAAAAGCTCAACTATTTAACTTTACACGATATAATTTATATTCGACATTCTGATATAGACTAAACTCTGTACTTCGGCATCGGTCTTATTTATACACTGAATTAAATAGATGATTCATTCTCTGGAATGTGCTCAAACATTCTCGGTTCCTGGAGAATATACATTGCTTACGACGGGTTGTCTAATAGTAGCTCGTAACAATATATAAATTACAATATGGTTTTTATTTTTTGAGTTAAATAAGTGATTGTAATAACAAACATATCCTTTAATGTAGTAGCTTTTTCCAGTACATTACAATCTGGCGACAGAAAAGACTTCGTTTTAAAGTCATGCATTCCATGTTGAATATAATTTAGATCTACAGTTTTTGATTGCGATACTGCAGCATAACATAAGCCTACTTTTTGGTTTTAAACAATTGGATAGCGTTTATCTAAAAGGTACCAACCGCCGTTTTCTGATTGCGAGAAAATTGGTGTTAAAGTTTTCTTAATTTGAAAAATCAAATTGTGCTTTTAGCAGTTTTGCCTAGGAGTTTTATTAAAGGAAACATGTTAACTTAAAAGATCTTAATAAATTTTTTAGAATTTTATTTTTCCATCTTGTGTTGTGGTTTAGAATGGCGCTTGGTTCTTTTTTGATAAAATTTTAATGTTGTATATGGGTCCTTTTGGGCATTGTTAATGGTTCTTGGATATTGTAAAATACTATGGCACATAAAGTCATTGTTATGTAAATATTACTTATTTTGTTATTTTTGGGCACTTGAGACCAGGAACAGAACTTCATAATGTACATAGGCGAGAAATAGGTGTATTACAGCACCCATTTGGGTACTGTAATCGCTTTAATACAAACGCGAAATGTAAAACATTATATTAAATACAAAGTATCAGTTTTTAGTTGAAAAAATTGTTATTGGTCTTCTGTTTCAAGGATAAAATCGATGTTTTCACCAAATACCTCTATATCATCATTAAAATCCGCTGTATTTAAGTTTTTGTAAAAATGTTTAACATCGTTTGGTACAAGAGCCATCAGACTTTTAATATCAGTCATTTTTTTTGCAGAAATTTCTTTTCCGTTTGGTTAGAGCTCAAAAAGTTTTAACCCAAAACTGTATCAGTAGCCGGACGACGTTTGCTTATCTTCAGCTTTATGGGTGTTTTTCATGAATATTGAAAAAGAACATTCTTTAGTAAGCTTTATTACTCGAGCTTGAAGCCAATTAACTTTCTCTCCATTTACATATTTTTTTCGGTTAGTTATCGACTATTCTATTTTCAACGTTCCAAGAAAATCTTCCTTTGCTATTTCGACAACAACAAATTTATTTTTTTTTAATACATCTGTATGATTTTTTAAACTCATCTAAAGTGTATACGCGTAGTTGGTATTTTGAAGACCTCTCTATTTCTCCAAAGTCGGTGTCGTTCGGCAAAAAACTATGATGGAGCAGCATATATTTGAGATAAATAATATTTAATGAAGGATGAGACTCTAAAACAGCGTTTAATAGTAAAACTATTTTGATGTTCCTATTTTGCCTACCACAGGAATCAGACCATAATATTACTTCCTGTGTTTCTGAGGTCAAATACATATCTATAAATTTTTTAAGGCAAGAGCCTACCTCTTGGGCTCCTCTGCCGGCAGTTCCCTCCTTCCAAAGAAAAACAATAAGGTGTATTATTAGAAGCCGTATGCACTCCTTCATTATAAATAGACAAATGTCTTTTGTAATATACTATATTAGTGGGGAGTTTTGGTAGCCCCAAAACTTTTTCTATGTCGTAAGTTGCAGTCTTAAGTTTCACATTTGTTTTTGCCAACTCCATGTCATACTTCATTGCGTCGCGTGCTGCTTTTGCTTGTATTAAATGTTCATCATGCTGCAATGTTTGTTCCTCTCTGACTGTCTTATTCTGGTGACCATTTTTAATTTTGGCTTTAAACTTATCACACAAATTGCATGCGCCTCTCACAGGGAGTTTGCACCTTAAATTGAAGTTTTCGTAGAATATACTTTTGTATGAAGAAAATCCAACTTTATGGTCGGTGCCAAAAATCTAGCTTCAGTGATGTTTCTTGTGTAATGAGAAATATACTTAGGAAATCTTGCTATCTGCTTTATAACTTTATTTTTGGTTTCTTCACTTAATTTGTTATATCCTCCACACTTAAAACCTCTTTCGACTTTAATCGTGCCCGTTTTAAGTTTACTTAAAGCCGTATTTACTCTTTTTGGCGAAATCTGTAATGTTTTAATGTACATGTCCCTACAGACTTTAATATTATTGATTTCATAAACTCGTGGATTTTGCCTCATATTGCTTGCTTGATTTCGTTTTCTTTTTATTCCATGTTGTCTAACTGTGACTGCTATGTAGGCAGTCTGAGCATTGTAGCTCTCTAAACCCCAGTACTTTTCAAAAAACAATTTTCTTGTTTCTTGTGCTATGTTTTCATTACGTTTCAGCGTACAATTACACAAAAAATCCATAAACACTTTAGCTTCTACCAAATTTCCTTTAATGGTGTAATGTTTCTTATTGGAGTCTTTTAATTTCTTTTTGCTTCTAAATGTCTGTCCTGAGTATTTTGGTTTTCTGCCTTTTCTGAGCATTCCTTTAAAATCTGACCTATTCCAAAGTAGTTCTCCATTTCTTCTTGTTCCTTCTAAATTCTTTTCTGAGCCTGAACTAAATTCCAAATTTTCTAGCAATTCATTGCCTGAGTCAAATTCGCTTTCAGAATCTTCAAAGTCACTAAAGTATTCAAAGTCGCTTGTATTTGTCTAAAATTTAGGATGTATTTAGAGAAAGGCAGGCGAATAACTCATTTATTTTACTTATATACTTTATGGGTAAAGAGGTATTTGGGTTTACATTGAACGTGTTGTGGCCGCTGTTGTAATCACTACCAGTAACAACAGTTTGAATATTTTTTGATGTGGTAATTTCTCCCGACCCCTCTGCATCTCTAGGCAAAGGACTCTAGAAACAGTATTTATATTATTTGTGCAGTAACAACAGCTAATTATGGTTTGGTAGTTTGAAAAACGCTTTTTAAAAACAATTTTTATTACACTTCTAATACAAATAATGGAAATGCATGTTATTAGATTAAATTCCAACTACTGACTAAAGTTCGTACACCTCACTTAACACGTCCGTTGTAGAAAACTATTCATATGCACATCAGCGAAATACGATCTGTCTAGTAGGAAGTTCATTACACTTTCTAACAACTTCTAACATAATTAGCTTTATATGTGTTATTTTAGTAACAACACTAAAAAATAAAATTTTTTACAAAATTTTTAACCTCAAAATCTCTGTTAAAGTACTTACATGGCTAATGTTTATCTCATTAATAGCTTCAGCTGTAACACTTGACTTTCCTAAAGCACGAGCCTGTATCAAAGCACTTCGTTTATTCATTTTATCAACAAACATTGCATTTAAAACAAAAACAACCCTTCAACAAGCTGAACCAGTCACTCTCAGAAACCATGTGTTTTGTTGTCAAAGAGGAACCAAGTGCCTCAATTATTTAATCTAAAGAGACTCCTGCTACTTGGATCCCTTTAGATAAATAAGTAATCAGCAGATGTGTGTTAAGCAACTTGGAACACTAACCCAAAGAGGCCGCACCAATAAGTTTGACGCTTGGATATTTTTAAACGAAGTAATATTCAGTATTTATTGGCGTTTGGAACTTTAAACTCAAAAATAGTAATTTGGCGGTTGGTACCTTTTAGATAAGCGCAATCCAATTATTACCCTTATAATGACTAGTAATCTTAGTAAAGTTAGTATATGTGTCAGCATTTGTGGTATTAAAGAATTTAAATCAAGAGATGATTGGAAAACCTTTGTGGAAAATGTTAGATCAATATTTTCAAGCAAATCCAATTGAAGAGAAACATAAGATTGCAGTTTTATTAAGTAAAATTGATGAAGACGTTTATAGAATTTTTCATCCATCTTCCGAAGCCTAAAACTTATGTAGAATTATACGTAATGGTCAATATAAAGTATGTATTAATACTTTTCGGGGGAGAATTTCATTCAATAATTTAAAGCAAAACGATGAAAGCACTTGTGACTGGTTTGTTAAAGTGAAGCAGCTAGCCATATCATGTAATTTTGGTAAAACACTTAAAAAGCGAATGAAGCAAATTCCTTACAGGACTTAAGCCCGGTGTTTTATTAGATAGACTATGAGAGGAACCTGAAACTAAGTCATTGACAGAATCAGTATCGAAGCAAACAAAGTAAATAAAGTCCATCATATCCTCAGAGGATAAAAGTCAATTAGAGAACCTTCAAGCAGGAATAATTATTTAGTAGTACAAAAATGAAGTGGTTTGTTTTACCTCTAATAAAGGAATCACAATTTTTCGGGTTGCAAGTATAAGGGGTTTGCTTGTAGAAATTGCAAAAAAAGGGTCATATGTACCCACATATTTCTGAATTAATTTATTCAGTAATTTTCAATATAAATTATTTGAAGGATTTTCGTTAACAATTTTGTTGATTTAATAACCTAAGGTAATTATATTTAATAACCGGTTTTATATGAATACTTTCCTATTGGAAATAATTGACAAATGTTTGCAATCTGTATGTTTGCAAACGTAAATAGCAAATTGAACCTGTGATAGAAAATACTATTTACCCGTGCCTGGTTGAGATTCATCTTCAAAATACCTTGTTGTTCCCACTTTAAAGCATATTCATGAAGAATATAGTATCAATTTAGAATTGACTTGCAATGTGAATGTAATGTGTCATTATCAGCTTTTATCCTAACCATCGAACGAACCTTAGTTCATTCATGGTCTCTGAGATTAAGACTGTAATTTATGTAGTCACATAGTCGAACAGACCTGACTAATGAAATTTATTTTCCATTCTTTGTGAATTAATCAGTTGAACGCGATGGCTGTTAAAGTGTATTACAATTTTTAGTTATTAGCGAGTTGTATTAATTATCATGTATTTATGGGCTAATTTCTTTTCTAGTAAACAAGCAAAAATTATTTGGATGTAAGCTATCCCTGATTTGGTTCCTAACATAATAATTGTTTTCAGCGTCTTTGGTTGGAGTAGACAACGATGGCCATTACAGCTGTTAGTGATTGCAAAAGATTTAGATTAGGTTGGTCGTGGAAAAGTGCTACCTGCATCGGTGTATCTTCGCACGGCAAGTGGTGAGAAAATTAGTACTCACGGAGAAACTGCCGTTACGTTGGCAATTGGGGACAAACTAATTAATCATCGGGTGTTCGTAGCTGAAATTACAGAAGAAGTGATCTTGGGAATGGATTTCATGAGAAAATATGGGTTGAATGTGAACATGAAAGAAGATGTGCTACGATGAGATTCCATTTCAATGGACGAGTATAACCAGACGATGCAAGTTCGAATGATTTGTGGTATGAAAATACCCGAGAAGGCGGAAATGATAGTAATGGAACAGCCGGATGGTACGCTTCGGGAAGGACAAATATGCATGATGGAAGCAACTGAATCGGGAATGGGTCAGGAAGGATTACTGATTGGAAGAACGCTGGTAAAGTTTCGAAATATGATACCAGTAAGGGTGCTGAACATTAATTCGCATACGGTGACCATAAAGAAAGACATGATTGTGGGAAGTAGCATTCCAGTATGCCATATTAAACGTTGTGTGGACGACACGAAAGATAAACCAGCCATCGGTTGCTCACAGAAATTGCTGGATATTATGATACCTTCGTGTCAAGGATTAAACGGCGACCAACTGGGCAAAGTAAAAGAACTGGTGGGACGGTATCGAGGTGTTTGCACTGGATGATAGTGAGAAACGAAGGACGAATGTTGTGCAACATAAGATCAATACTGGAAATACGCAACCGATAAGACAACACTCCAGGCGGCTTCCTTTGGCAAAACGCAAGGAAGCCGAGCAAATTATCACCGATATGGAAGAGCAGGGAGTGATTGAACCCTTGAATGGGCATCCCCGGTAGTGCTTGTCAAGAAAAAGGACGGGTCAACAAGGTTTTTGTGTAGACTACTGGCGGCTTAACAATGTGACAAAGAAAGACAGCTATCTTTGCTCAGAATTGATGACATCTTGGATACTCTATCCGGATCTAAATGGTTTTCGACCTTGAACTTGAAAAGCGGATACTGGCAGGTAGGCTTGGAGCCAAACGATAAAGAAAAAACTGCGTTTACAATTGGAACTGGATTGTGGCAGTTCAAGATCATGCCATTTGGATTATGCAATGCCCCTGCTACTTTTGAACGATTGATGGAGTCGATACTGCGTGGACTGTCCTGGAGAACATGTCTGGTATACCTAGACGAAGTGATAGTGTTAGGCTGGTTTTTTAAAAAACATCCGAAAAACCTAGAGGAGATATTCCAAAGATTACGCGGGCGAAACCTTACATTGAGCCCCAAGAACTGTCACCTATTTGGAAAAGAGGTAAAATACCTAGGTCATGTCGTTTCGGAGACCGGAATAAGAGCTGACCCTGACAAAATAAAAACGGTACAAGAGTGGCCTACTCCAGTAGATATCACTAACTACGCAGTTTTCTAGGATTGTGCACATATTACTGTCGTTTTATACGTGGGTTTGCAAACATTGCCAAACCGTTAACGAAATTAACCGAAGATGGACAAGAATATGATTGGAATGACGACTGCCACAGTGCATTTGAACAACTGAAACGGCTACTAGTTACAGCACCAATTTTGAGTTATCTACGGATGGAGGTGAAATTTGTGTTGGATACCGATGCCAGTAACACAGCTATAGGAAGCATTCTTTCTTAAGTGCAGGACGGACAAGAAAAAGTTATTGGGTATTTCAGCAAGGTCTTGTCACGGCCAGAAATGAACTATTGTGTGACAAGAAGGGAGCTGTTCGTCGTCGTCAAATCCGTAGAGCACTTTTATAAGTACTTATACGGGTGTAATTTCTTGTTGACAACAGACCATGCTGCACTAAAATGGTTATTGCAGTTTCGAAATTCTGAAAGGCAAGTTGCAAGGTGGATAGAGCGACTGCAGGAATATGACTTTGACACAGAACATCGTGTAGGAACTAGCCATCGGAATGCAGACGCTCTATCAAGGAAACCTTATCCGGTAGACTGCAATCATTGCTCCAAGATGGAAGATAAAATAAGTGTCATCCATAGACTGACGGTAACCGATGATACTTGGCAACCCGAAAGAATACGAGAAGACCAAGAGAATGACGCCGAATTGGGACGTATTATTGAGTGGAAAAGTAGAGGACAACGACCAGCTTGGGAAGAAATTAGTATTTTAAGTAGGAGTCTGAAGGCATACTGGGCACAGTGGGACTCCTTGGTGATTGAAAATAGAATCTTGAAACGACACCTGGAATGTGAAGATGGCACTGAGAGACTCCAAGTGATAGTGCCAAGAAGCAGAGTGCCGGAAGTGTTGCAGCACTTGCACGATGGTATTCCCGGAGGGCACTTTGGCGTGAAAAGAACTCAGGAAAGAGTGAGAGAAAGATTCTATTGGGTGCACTGCAAAGAAGATGTGAAGGAGTGGTGCCGGAAATGTGTGTTGTGTGCCTCTGCAAATGGCCCGGCCACAAAACGGAAAGCCCCAATGGGACAGCATAACGTGGGGAATCCTTTTGAGAGGGTAGCCGTTGATATAGCTGATCCGTTTCCTGAATCAGAGAAAGGAAATAAATACATCTTGGTTGCAATGGATTATTGTACTAAATGGCTGGAGGCATATGCTATACCTAACCAAGAAGCCGAGACGGTTGCAAATGTACTAGTGAAGGAGTTGTTTTGTCGCTTTGGAGTTTTGTTGGAATTACACTCCGATCAAGGTTGGAACTTCGAATCAGCGTTGTTTAAAAACGTCTGCAAACATCTTGGAATCAGGAAGACTAGAACCACGCCACTTCATCCTCAATCGGATGGAATGGTTGAAAGAATGAACAGGACGTTAGGAAAGTACCTAGCCAAAGTTATTTCTGAACATCAACGAGACTGGGATCAATATTTACATTTGTTGCTACTGGCGTACCGGTCTTCAGTACATGATAGCACAGGATACTCTCCCGCTTGCGTGATGTTAGGACGTGAATTGCGGCTACCATGTGATCTTCAGTTTGGATTTAAACCTGGAGAAGAGATCGCAGGTGAAGATTACGTTAGTAAGTTCATGAAAGATCAAATACCATTCACGAAAACGTCCGACAGAATATCCTGGCAGCAAGCGATCGAATGAAATCACAATATGACACGAAAGCTCAAGAAGGTGGTTATCAACCTGGAGATTTGGTGTGGTTGTATAATCCACAAAGACAGCGTAGGTTGTCGCCAAAATTACAAAGACAATGGGAAGGCCCATACGAAGTGTTAACAAGAATTAATGATGTAGTGTACCGGATCAGAAGATCTCCCCGTGGTAAACCGAAAGTGATACACTTTGACCGTTTAACATCCTACGTTGGCAACAACCAGGAAGGCTCGAATAATGAGAATGGTGTTCGACGAGTTATTAATCATGAGCCAATTGTAGATTTTGAGAGTTTTATGGCGGCGTATGGTGGTTCCGCTAAGGCGAGATTTGGCGTTGTTGTTGAAAAACAGCAATATCTGTTTACAGCACCAGAGGAGTATTCCCTTGCACGTTGCGTAGCTCAAGATTTGGAAATGTCAAGAGGAATAGCTGTTGTTTTCAAGAAAAAGTTTGGATGTGTGGATGAATTAGTACAATAGCAGCCAACTGTAGGAAAAGCTTTGGTTCTTCAGAATAAAAATCGTTATGTTTACTATCTGGTCACCAAAAATTCTTCATGGCAGAGATCTAGTTATGGACATCTATGGAAGGTTTTGCTAAATCTTAAGGCTCAGATGATGGAAAATGGAGTAACGAAACTAGCGCTGCCCAAGCTAAGCTGTGGACTGGATCGCTTAGATTGGAGGATAGTCCGAAATATGCTAGAGGTAGTTTTTCAGGAAACCAACGTCCAGGTCTTTGTTTGTTGTTATCAACCGGTTGCCTACCAAGACCAAGAAAAAAGTGTTGACTGTTATTTCCAACGACGCGGTGGATGCACCAGAGGAGAAAGCTGCCGATACCGTCATCAGTCATCGATCAAAATGTATTTACAGTTACGAGACGTAACGGTTTTAAAGAGGGGGCAGTGTTGCGAGCTACTATTAGGCAACCCGTCAAACACACAATCGCCGTAAGAACTGTATATTCTCCATGAACCGAGAATCTTCTAGCAATTACTGGAGGATGAATCATCCTTTTTAGTTCATGGTATAAATAATACCTATGAGGAAGTATAGGGGGGTCTATATAAGAATGTCGAATATAAATTATATCGTGTAAAGTTAAATAGTTGAGCTTTTGGAAGTCCAAGAGTAAACATAAATGTTATATTATGTGAACGTGTCTAATGCACATGCATCTTGTAGAATACATAAATTGACCAAAGTGTAATAAATAAATAGTTGTGTTAGTGTTGTTAATAGACCTATGGTTAAGAAGTTAGTTTAAGAATATATTAGTGCTTGTAAATTCATTAGTGTGATAGTGCTTCATTGTTAATTAAACTGAAAACATCTATAAATAAGGCATGTATATATATAAACTATATTTTTTTCTATATCTTTAGCTAGCCTCACGCATCAGCGTCAGTGTTACTAATTTTCTAAACGGGCGCCAGAGAACAAAGTCTTCCGACACAGCTAGGGGTCTATTCCTTGCGAAAATTGTCAAAACAAATTCGGGCAACTAAAGGTAAAAGTCAAAAAGTGTATTTGGTAAAATAAATTTTGCCAAAACAATATCAAAAAAATTTATTGGGTCAAAACAGAATGAAAGTTAAAAATAAATTTGACTAAGGTAATTAATTGACTGAATGGGGGTTAACGTCTCAACCAAACTTATATCAAGAGCAAATTTAAACAAACAAATCTTAATGCAAAATAAACTTTGAGCAAACAAATTTCGAAGCCCTACAAACTTTGAGCAAACCAATTTCGAAGCAAAACAAATTTTGAACAAACAAATTTCGAAGCAAAATAATTTTTCAACAAACAAATTTCGAAGCCCCAGACGTTGGGCGCTAGTGAAACTATATTTTTTTCTATATCTTTAGCTAGCTTCACGCATCAGCGTCAGTGTTACTAATTTTCTAAATGGGCGCCAGAGAACAAAGTCTTCCGACACAGCTAGGGTCTATTCCTTGGGCAGAGCTATGAGAAATGGGGGTAAGTCGAAATCTGTTTGTAGGTCAAACTTAAACTAAACCAAATAGGCGCCACCAAGTCCTGACTTAATTATGATAATTGCATGGCATATTTCTAAGGGCGGACGTGGAGACCCAAAGAAAAAAGATCGCCTTCGCTGACAAAACCTGTCTTAATAAAATAAGACGCAGCTCCTGTAAGAAATTGTAATAGTTAAATACATAAAAGAGTGGAACACTATTTGTGTCCAGCAAAATACATAAAGAAGTAGTAAAAGGTATTTCCAATATAAAGTTGGCATCAAAGACCTACTCATAAGGATGTTAGCTTTATTTTATTTAGTTGAAACTTTTACAATATTCATGCTTTTACGCATTAAAACAAATTAACGTGTTCCTAGTTTGAAACACATAAAAAGAACTTATCACTATCTACGAACCAAAACTGCATTTGTCGCATTGTTGCAAGGAAAGATGAGATTCTCGTTATTTCAAGCAACGATAACAGCGTTGTAGTGTGAACCAAATTCATCCAAAACAACTTCTACTATGAATTCGTCCCACGTGTCGAATCCAATCCTGTTACAATACATTCTGCAGCCGTTGTAATCCTGAAGTTGAATTACGCCGCCTTACTAAGGTAGCATCTTTACATTGTCCTTGTGTGTCTTAAAAGTTTGCATTGCAAGTGTCGTCTTCTAAAAATTGCCTTCTAAATTTCGTATTCTAAATTTCGTGTTCTAAGAGTTGCATTGTAAGTTGTCGCGCTAAATAAATTATCTCAAATTAAACAAGTTAACAAACTATATACGTTACCGACCGTTATTCGAAGATGTGTTCAGTCATTGAAGTGGATTCGCAAATTGCCGGCCTGCAATCTAGGGTACATGTTATTGCTTCTACTACATATGGCCGACTGTCTACAAAACTAGCTCGGACGGCCGAGGCGTCCGGAGGGGGACCGTCAAACAGAGATGTGTTTGTAAATAGCTGTAGATGACACAGATATTTAACCACAAGTAGAATACCAAAGGAAGATGCGGGCTTAACGTATTACTATTGTTGTTGAATGTAATTTACTATTGTTGTTAATAAAATTGTTATATTATTCTCGCAATTTTATGGAGGGATTCATTATCAAAAATAAAATTGTTACACTACCCCTTTCCTAAAAGAAAAAAATCTTTTTTTTTAACAAATAAAAATTTAAGTAAAACAAATACAAAAGATTTTTTTTATAAATATATACTAGCCTCTTCTATATTCTTAATTATCATTATAAATTCTTATGAACCTATTAAAACGAGGGGGACAAATATCTACAAATTTGAGTGTGTCGGTAACTACGTGTACCAAGCGTCCATAGGGAGACAAAATCGGGGAGTCACAATCGGTGTATGTCAAAATTGAGAGAGGTCAAATTAAAAAGTCAAACACTCCACGGGACAAAAAAATTAATCAAAGTCTAAATTTGAAGTAACCCTTTAACTAGAGTTTTCTTACTCCTACTAAGGCTAGTATCTACTAACTATAACTAAACACATTACAAATTATCTTAATTTCCAAAAATAAAAACTCCACTTCCTGGAGCTCAAGCACTCTATCAACCAAAAAAAAGGAACGCTACAACATCAAAATAGCATAACATCAAAATAGCATAACTATTCAAAATATTATCATTATAAAGTGATAATCAAAAGGGTAACCTAACTAATAGGTTTAAATTCAAAATATTATTATTACAAAGTGATAATCAAAACTAATGTAACCTAACTAACAGGTTACTTACAAAAATCGAATACAAAATATTATCATCACAAAGTGATAATCAAAACTAAGGTAACCTAACCAACAGGTTACTTTCAAAAATCGATTTCAAAATCTTATTATCACAAAGTGATAATCAAAACTAAGGTAACCTAACCAACAGGTTACTTTCAAAAATCGATTTCAAAATTTTATTATCACAAAGTGATAATCAAAACTAAGGTAACCTAACTAACAGGTCACTCACAAAAATCGAATACAAAATATTATCATCATAAAGTGATAATCAAAACTAAGGTAACCTAACTAACAGGTTACTTACAAAAATCGAATTCAAAATCTTATTATCACAAAGTGATAATCAAAACTAAGGTAACCTAACCAACAGGTTACTTACAAAAATCGAATGCAAAATATTATTATCACAAAGTGATAATCAAAACTAAGGCAACCTAACTAACAGGTTACTTACAAAAATTGATTTCAAAATATTATTATCACAAAGTGATAATCAAAACTAAGGTGACCTAACTAACAGTTTACTTACAAAAATCGAATTCAAAATCTTATTATCACAAAGTGATAATCAAAACTAAGGTAACCTAACCAACAGGTTACTTACAAAAATCGAATGCAAAATATTATTATCGCAAAGTGATAATCAAAACTAAGGTAACCTAACTAACAGGTTACTTACAAAAATTGAATTCAAAATCGAACCAGTTAGGGCTGTAATCTCCCACACCCTACTGATTATCCTATCACTAATTTTCAAACAACACATCCTATTAGTGATGGATCAAATGGTGAGGTTCACCGTGCAAACCTCTGACCTTATCAAACAAAAATTTCTGAAAGGTCCGAAATAAGGGAAAGAATAAGCCAATATTCTCTCTACCTAAATATGTAGAAATCAGGACTAGCAACTTAAATAGTCAACTTATTTCTACTCTCTAATGATATCTTCGAAAGATATCCTCTAATGATATCTTTTAAAGACATCATCTAATAACATCTTCTAATAACGCGCGACGAAATCAACCAGTATGCACACAAATGCACACCACAAAACTACTACACAAAACCTTAACCACATGTTTCAATCATCAAACGAAATTTTCAAACAAAATAAGTTACAAACGGACAGTCTCCATTTAGTATTAGTTAAACTACACTAAATCAAAAATTCGAACAAAACGAAGCAAATAACGATTGTTTTACTTACAATCAAAGAAATGACTAGACTGGAACTAATCGTCAGGATCATCACTCTCATCTGGATATGATGCTTCAAGTCCTTAACATGCCATTTTCCGGCTTTTGTTCCATCCTCATTCTCTAATTCATACACTAAATTGGAATGTTTTTTACGAACTTTACACAAAATGAACTTTGGAGCTAACTTAGCGGAGAATTTATCACTAGCACTCGAAAGTACCTTATTAGTTCTCCAAACGCTTTCTCCGACTTGGAATGAAATGTCTCTTCTTCTAAGATTGTAGCGTTTACTCGAACGTTGATAAGCTACATGTAAATTTTCACGGACATTCCCAAAAATATCGAACAAAGGTTGACGATCCAAAACATAGGACGGTCTACTACTTGAAACAACATCTACATCCTCACCGGGTTCAAAATTGTTACTATATGCTTTTCCACTTAAGGGTACCTGACGACCAAAGACTAAAAAATTTGGGGAATAGTTGGTGGATTCGTGTTTTGCTGAATTAACTGCGTACTGAATTTTCGATATCTCATTATCCCATGTATCATGTTCTTCTACGTAAGAACGGATGGCAGTACCAACTGTCTTATTAATTCTTTCCACAAAATTGCATTGAGGAGCATAAACAGCATTGTACCAAATCTTTTGGATTTCGTACCTTGCACACAAAGCTTTAAAAATACGTCCAATCAATTGTGGACCATTATAACAAATAACAAATTGTGGTACACCGTAGACAAGAAACACTTTTTCTTCCAAAAACTTTTCAATCAAATGTGCCTTGGCACTGCGCAAAGGTTGTAAAATCGAATACTTGGAGAACCAGTCACCAACAACTAAAAGCCATTTATGTCCGCGTTTGGAACGAGGGAACGGACCCATCAAATCTAAAGCAATGGTTTGGAATGGAGGTCCAACCTCTTTTTCCTTTCCCATCATGCCAAGGGGACCTTTATTGGGTGGTTTTTGAGCACCACAAATCAAACGCTTCCGACAAAATTTACGTACATCAAAGATCATCTTTGGCCAATAATATAATTCTTGGACACGAGACAAAGTTTTCAAAGAACCAAAATGTCCTGCTGTAGGGGGGTCATGACATGATTTAATGACGTCTTTACGCTGAGATTTCGGTACTAAGTGCTTCCACTCTACAATATTCGCCGAATGCGGTAATTTGGAAGGAATAAACTTAAAAATGAACCCATCTTCCACTTTCCATTGTGGGTAGCTTTTGGGTGACGACAAAATTTTCTTTCTCAAAGATTCATACCACAAGTCTACATTGTCAAGTTCGATCTCTACTAAATTAACTTCTGGATTTTCTATAGGAACGCCACGACTAAGACAATCTGGAACTATATTAAATTTTCCCTTCCTATGTACCAAATCAAATGAATGTTGCCTTAATCGAACAGACCATCTGGCAAGTTTTCCAGTAGGATTCTGAAGATTACTCAACCAAAGTAACGAAAAATGATCAGTGACAACTGTGAATCGAACACCTTCCACCCACGGACGGAATTTCTCAATTGCAAAAATGACTGCTAAACACTCTTTTTCTGTGGTGGAATAATTGCGCTCTGTACGGCTCAGGGTTTTGCTTGCGTACGAAATTACACGTTCTTCTCCTTTTATATTTTGTATCAGAACAGCTCCTAACCCAGTGTTGCTGCCGTCACATTCAACAATAAAGGGTGCCGAATAATCTGGCTGTGAAAGAAGAGGTGCTGAAACTAATGCTTGTTTAATCAACACAAACGAATTTTCTGCTTCCGTGCTCCAATTTACAGTTTGACCTTTTTTCTTCTTCTTAATGAGATCATTAATAGGCGAAACTAATGACGAAAAATTCTTTATAAAGCGACGATACCAACTGCACATTCCTATAAACCTCTTAATTTCTGTCGTGGTTTTCGGTCGAGGAAAGTTAACCATAGCCGAAACTTTATCGGGATCTGTACAAAGTGAATTTGAACCTACTATATAAAACCCAAAAATTTAAGTGTTTTTTTTGAAAAATTCACATTTTACTATATTTATAGTAAGGTTAGCCTTTTTTAGACGTTGCTTAACCTCTGACAATAATTTCAGATGTTCTTCAATCGACGACGAACATAGTATTATGTCGTCCAAATAACAAAATACATGAGGTTCAAACCGTGGACCAAAAATCGCATCTACTAATCGCTGTTGAGTCTGCGCAGCATTCTTCAACCCAAATGGCATGCATGTAAATCTATATTGTCCTCGCGAAATAACACTAAAAGCAGTCTTATCTTTAGATGACTCACTAAGAGGGACTTGCCAAAACGATTTTCTCAAATCAAGTGACGAAATATAGTTCGCACCTTTCAACATATTGAGAATTCTATCTACATTCGCAAGGGGGTACGAATCGTGAACAGTTAAGTCGTTCAAGGCTCTACCATCAAAACAGAAACGATATTCTCCATCTGCTTTTTTAACCAACAAAACTGGAGAGGACCACGGACTAGTACACGGTTCTATAACTTTAAGTCTAAGCATGTCGTTCAACTCATCGTTCAATATCTTGCTCATATATGGTGACATCACATATGGTTTCTTATAGAAGGGCTTGGCATTACCTGTATCTATATCCATTTCGATTAGGTTAGTACGTCCCAACCTATCATCACTGCTAATTTCATTGAATGAATCTATAATCTCTTGTGCTTGCACACACTGAGCTTCCGAAAGGTCATGCAAATCAAATAAGTAATCATTAGTGTTCAAAGGGATAGAAGATGAACCTAAATACACAATACTGTTTTCAATGTTACTCTGAATAAACCAATTATTGTTCCTAAAATCGGCAACTACACCAAATAATTTTGCAAAGTCACTACCGAATATAAAGGCATGAGGTATGGACGGGACCACTAATGCATTAAGAATACGACAATCATTACCCACACAAATTGGTAAATCAACAGAACCTAAAACAGACTTTATTGAACCATCAGCTGTAGTAATACCTGTTTTTGCTGAACTAAAAATTTTTAAGTCTAATTTTCTAATTATCGAAAGAGCTAAGGATCCAACCACTGAGGTAGTGCATCCTGAATCTAGAAGACCGGTAATATCTCTATCAAGTAACTTCGCCATAATGTAGGGTCGATTATCACACTGCTTTTCAATGAACAAGGAATTATTCTTAGGCTTCGTAGAGTTCTGACAAAATTTTTTTACAACTGTAAGCCATCTCGACCAATCATCTTTACAAAAATATTTTTCTTGTTTACATATCATAACTGTAGCCTTATGACGCGGAACAGAATGCCGACCACTATGCACCTGTCGCCTTACTGGTTTTTTTGAACATTGTGGACACGACGTTGCTTTAACACCTTTTCGACCACATCCAAAACAAAAACTCTTTTTGGTTGCTCTACAATCTTTAAACCAATGTCCATTACGGGAGCAATTCCAACACACAAAATTATTTCTCTTATCAGGACTAAAAGAATTGAAAACTGAACACTCCAAAGTACTCTTATCCACTACTGGTGTTTGAGGATTAACTAATTTATTTTGATAAACCCTACTCTTAACTGCATAATTTTTTTCATTCATCACGGGATGTTTAGTCTCGAATGGATGCTTAGAAGGACCACAAGTCTTGTTGGGCTTACTAGAAGATGCAGAAACTGAGTTTAGTTTCATCAAAGAAGCTTCTTCTAACTTTTTGGACAAATTTACTAAGGTAGATACATCTTGAATGTCCGACAACGCAAGTGCTGAAATGTAATCAGGAATCAAATTTTTTCTTATCATCTTAACTTTAGTGACTTCTGCTGGCTCGTTAGTAAGTCTACTAAATAAAGTTTGCATATGCGAAACAAATAAAATAATCTTTTCATCTTTACCTTGACGACGATGTCTGATTTTTTCCCAAATGTCATCATCTGAAAAACCGGGTAGAAAATCTTCCTTTAAACGTTCTAATAAAGAATTCCAGTCTCTCAATGAATTTTTTACTGTTCTAAACTAAATCAAAGAATCTCCCACAAAAAGTTCACATGCTGATCCAAATAAATCAGCTTCGGGTACCTTACGAGATTGTGCTAAATCACTAACTCTATCTAAAAATGAATATAGTTGTTTAGGGTCTCCTGAGAATTTTACGGGCCATGAACCTATAGGTAAAGAAGGTGTTATATACGAAATCGAATGGGTAGGCGCACTAGCAACTGAAGCAGATACTACAACAGACCGATCAAAATAGGTGGACTCTGTACTCTTATTGATTTTATCGTATAACTCAGCTTCTAGGGTTAGTATGGTTGCTACGGTCTCATTTCTGAACTTAATTGTTTCCTCGGAATCTATTGAAGGAATTTTCATACGCTTAACTCGACCAGAAAGGTGGATCAACCTTGAACAAGCTCTCCTAAAAATTGAATCTGATGAATCGCCTTCAAATTCAGACAAAACATTTCGAACTGACTCAACTGAAACAGAAATCTCTTTACTTTCCGTTGCAAAATCTACTTCATAACACGAAAGGTCAATCAAACAACCAGGCTTATCTACTTCTTTAACTAACAATCTTCCTAAAATTTTCCTTTTCTCCAACACTGGTCTCTCACTCACTACTCCTCTAATTTTCAGTTCATTCTCCAGTTCCTCTTTAAGTAGACAAACAATTTGGAATTTTTCCGACATGATTGCAATAGCCTAATATTTTAATGAAATCTAACTGATAAATCTAAATGATTTGAGCCTTACGAAAATTGTCAAAACAAATTCGGGCAACTAAAGGTAAAAGTCAAAAAGTGTATTTGGTAAAATAAATTTTGCCAAAACAATATCAAAAAAAATTTATTGGGTCAAAGCAGAATGAAAGTTAAAAATAAATTTGACTAAGGTAATTAATTGACTGAATGGGGGTTAACGTCTCAACCAAACTTATATCAAGAGCAAATTTAAACAAACAAATCTTAATGCAAAATAAACTTTGAGCAAACAAATTTCGAAGCCCTACAAACTTTGAGCAAACCAATTTCGAAGCAAAACAAATTTTGAACAAACAAATTTCGAAGCAAAATCATTTTTCAACAAACAAATTTTGAAGCCTCAGACGTTGGGCGCTAGTGAAACTATATTTTTTTCTATATCTTTAGCTAGCCTCACGCATCAGCGTCAGTGTTACTAATTTTCTAAATGGGCGCCAGAGAACAAAGTCTTCCGACACAGCTAGGGGTCTATTCCTTGGGCAGGGCTATGAGAAATGGGGGGGTAAGTCGAAATCTGTTTGTAGGTCAAACTTAAACTAAACCAAATAGGCGCCACCAAGTCCTGACTTAATTATGATAATTGCATGGCATATTTCTAAGGGCGGACGTGGAGACCCAAAGAAAAAAAGATCGCCTTCGCTGACAAAAACCTGTCTTAATAAAATAAGACGCAGCTCCTGTAAGAAATTGTAATAGTTAAATACATAAAAGAGTGGAACACTATTTGTGTCCAGCAAAAATACATAAAGAAGTAGTAAAAAGGTATTTCCAATATAAAGTTGGCATCAAAGACCTACTCATAAGGATGTTAGCTTTATTTTATTTAGTTGAAACTTTTACAATATTCATGCTTTTACGCATTAAAACAAATTAACGTGTTCCTAGTTTGAAACACATAAAAAGAACTTATCACTATCTACGAACCAAAACTGCATTTGTCGCATTGTTGCAAGGAAAGATGAGATCCTCGTTATTTCAAGCAACGATAACAGCGTTGTAGTGTGAACCAAATTCATCCAAAACAACTTCTACTATGAATTCGTCCCACGTGTCGAATCAAATCCTGTTACAATACATTCTGCAGCCGTTGTAATCCTGAAGTTGAATTACGCCGCCTTACTAAGGTAGCATCTTTACATTGTCCTTGTGTGTCTTAAAAGTTTGCATTGCAAGTGTCGTCTTCTAAAAATTGCCTTCTAAATTTCGTATTCTAAATTTCGTGTTCTAAGAGTTGCATTGTAAGTTGTCGCGCTAAATAAATTATCTCAAATTAAACAAATTAACAAACTATATACGTTACCGACCGTTATTCGAAGATGTGTTCAGTCATTGAAGTGGATTCGCAAATTGCCGGCCTGTAATCTAGGGTACATGTTATTGCTTCTACTACATATGGCCGACTGTCTACAAAACTAGCTCGAACGGCCGAGGCGTCCGGAGGGGGACCGTCAAACAGAGATGTGTTTGTAAATAGCTGTAGATGACACAGATATTTAACCACAAGTAGAATACCAAAGGAAGATGCGGGCTTAACGTATTACTATTGTTGTTGAATGTAATTTACTGTTGTTGTTAATAAAATTGTTATATTATTCTCGCAATTTTATGGAGGGATTCATTATCAAAAATAAAATTGTTACATACTGTTAATTAGACATGTAAACAGTGAGTAATAAAGACTTTTGTTATTACTTGTTTTAAATTAGTGAAACGCGGTAGTAGTAGCCCGCTACAATATATATCACCATCACCATCATTAGGTCTTCAGTCCTAGAACTGGTTGGACGCGTACCCTCATTGTTTCCAAGTCTGAACTAATCTACACATTTTCCTGAATTTTGCACAGTCTGCATCTATCACTATCTGCGTGCGAAAGTCTGATCTCGGTCTACCTCTACCGCTCCTTTCCTATCTTTGCTTGTAATATATCCCGTACTGTTCCCCAGAAATGCCTTAGAACGTATCCCGTCTTTCTATTTCTCTTAATTTTTCGCATTCCACAGATATCTTTATTCCCCTACTATTTCTACAACCTATTTGCTATTAACTTTGTCTGTCCATGCTACCATCCTCATACATCTGAAGCACAAGATTCCAGAAGGCTTCTATTTCTTTCTGTCTGCATTTCCTACTGTCCTTATTTCATAGACGTACTATTCTTTGCTCCACACATATGCTGTGAACAATTTTCTTCCTGTATCTATGTTCGTTGTCTTTGAACATAGCTGCTGTTCTTCCTTGTTTGATGCAGTTCGGTCACCTTCTATTGTTTTACAGTTATTACCCCATTTCCCAGATATTCAGTGGTATGTGAAGAAGGGTAAGCAGCCTTTGGCTGCCAAGTTCCCCCAGAACTTGAACCTTTGTCGAATTAATAGTTTTTCTAATTTATCCTTTCGCACAATCAACATTAGTTGAAAATATGTCAGAACCAACACCGGTAGTTGTTTATAATAATCATCAGATTTAAGAGCACTTATATTTTTGTCATTAGGTTTTACGTCTTGAAACTGGTTGGACTTGTACCACAGCTTATTTATGTTTTGAGCTAGCCTACATAGTTCCCTGAAATTCTTACAACAGCCTATATACAGCTCGATTCCCCTTCTTTTGTTTTCTAATTATATGCCCTATTTCATCGAGATTCTGTGGTATGTGAAGGGGCGGCTCTGTGGTGTAGTGGTATGTGTGTGACTAGGGCTACTCCGTGGCATAGTGGTATGTGTGTGACTACTACGCCCAAGGTCCCGGGTTCGAATCCCGACACGGTCCGCTTGAAAAATGTTAAGCGAGCAATTTTTCACAAAAATACACCCTCGTTCGGATGAGAGGTAAAATGGAGGTCCCGTGTGTGAATGTTGTCACGCACGTCAAAGATCTTAGTATGTGGTCTATCATTCTATCTCTCCTATTTTTTACTGTTTTCCACATATTTCTTTCTTCCCTTACCATTTCTAGTACCTCTTAGTTCTTAACTTTGTCTGTCCATGATATCTTCATCATACGTCTGTAGCACCACATTTCAAAGGCTTCCACCTTTTTCTTGTCTGCTTCGCCTACTGTCCAGGTTACACAGCCATACAGTGCTGTGCTCCACACATATGGTTTAAGCAATGTTTTCCTTGTTTCTATGTTTGTTGTCTTTGAACACAGTAGTTGCTTTTTCTTGTTAAATGTAGAACGACCTTGTGTTAATCTTTGTTTTATATCTTTTGTGCTTTTCCCATCTCGCGTTATTTAGCTTTCTATGTATCAGAAAGCCTTAACCTCTTGTAAGTTCTCGTTACCTATTTGCGTTCTTGTTTTTGATTTATTTTCCCCTCTTTTGCATACTAGAACTTTAGTTTTATTTTGGTTAATTTTCATACCATATTTTTCTGTTAGAACTGTTTCCATTTTATTAACAGCAGCTCCTAACTCTTCTTTGCTAGATGCTAATACCGGTATATCATCTGCAAATCTAAGCATATCAATTTTTGTCCTTGTATATTAATTCCAAATGTCTTCCTGCATTTGACAGTATTCATTGCCTTTTCTATGTACAAGTTAAAAATTAATGGGGATAAGGCACATCCCTGTCTCACCCCTTTCCTAATATTTACTTCTCTACTTTCTTGCTCTAATTCTATTACCGCTGTTTGTTCGTTGTATAAGCAATGTACTATCCGTCTATCCCTAAAACTCATTCCAATCTTTTTGAGTATTTCAAACACTTTTTTCCAATTTACATTGTCGAATGCTTTTTTCAGATCTACAAACTCTATATACACGCTTTCCCCCTTTTCTATTGTTTTTTTCATTATCACTCTCAGAGCTAAAATAGCCTCCCGTATTCCTATTTCGCCTAAGCCCAAATTGATCTTCATAAGATGGCGGCAACTGAGTAGGTTGTTTGTTATGCGCTGCTCCGTAATTTATTTTAGGCGTATTACTAAGTACCGGTAATTTGTAATTCTTTGTTAGTGCATGTGTTTCGGGCCTGGGTCCATTATTTGATAATAATCTGAATTCGATTTTCGTTGTGGTGATCAAATTCGTTAGATAACATTACAACAGCAATTATTCAATCGTCCATGATGAAAAAAAACCCGTTCTACATCTAGTTCTAAGAGTGATAAGGATGAAGGATTTGAAGCTATAAACAAGTGCAGCAATCAAGTTCAAGGTGATGAGAATGAGACAGGTACGTTAAAAGATGTTTTGTTGCATTTACGTACTATCAAAGCAGATATGAACAAACTTACGCTAAATGTCTCGGATATGAATGAAACGATTTCCTTGAAATTAGATGAATTATCTTCTAATTTCAATTCGCTTAATACTAAATGCGACTCCAATTCAAGCCGTATCGATAAACTGGAAAATAAAATCGATTTTCTGGAGCAAATGAGTAGGCGCAATAATTTACGGTTATTCGGTGTTGTAGAAGTAGCTGGTGAGTCAACTGATAACATTGTTCTGTCTGTATTAAACGAGTACCTAAAACTTGGTTTATCCTCACAAGACATCGAAAGATCTTATCGTGTGGGCAATCCTCAGTAACGAAAAACCTCGAGGTATTATAATCAAATTTGCTAGTTATAGAGTGCGCGCAATGGTTTTAATAACAAAAATTTATTTAAAAGCACCCGATTTGTTATCCGTGAGGACTTAACCTCAATTAGACACTTCAAACTAATTAAGCTTCAGGAGCAATATGGGATAAAGAATTGCTGGAGCCGTGACGGAAAATTGTTCTTTAAAACCAGCAGTGGCGTGCAAAGTGTTACGTAGTTTATACAAATTTTATTCATAATATTTGGAATTGGAGGTTCTACACGCACGACGGAGCTAATTATTGTACAATTTTTTTCCTTATTATTTTTTATTTTTTAATTCTAATTTTTCATTATCAAGGATTTGATGCACTGAGTTATTTCGCAATATATTTTAGTTTTAGTTCTACCTATTTAAAAGTTATTAATAATTGTGCCGGTTTATAATGTTGCTTTCGTTATCATATTAAATTATAAGTTGAACGTTTTACATATTCATTCATGTTGATTTTCTAATTCATCTTAGTCTACTAGTACTTCTTACTGTACTTATTTCTATTATTTTAACTGCGGAAGGAGCAGCACAACAACTTACAACTCACAATACCTGTGTTTATAAGTGTATACTTGTGTGCACCTATTAAATTACTTAAATTTAATTCTCCGTTCTTTTAAATTTCATGTTTAAAATAGCTACAATCAATGTACGTTCTTTAAACTCAGGGTTTCATGCTTTCTCTGCTCTGGTGGACGAGAATAAGTTAGATATAATACTCGTTACTGAAACTTGGCTTAATGAAAACAGTAATATAAACGATTATCAGCTTGTAGGATTTAATTTATTTCATAATGATCGAGTTGGTAGAGGTGGAGGTGTTGCCATATATGCAAGATGCTCTCTATACTGTAAAATCCACCATCTTAATTCATTAAATAATGGGTCCTTAGAACAGCTGTGGGTCAGCTTCAATTACAATCGAAAGAAAATAGCTACTGGTGTGATGTATCGACCTCCTAGTTCTTCAGTTAAGGACTCGTTATCCTGCTTTGAAGATACACTTAGTCAAATCTCTCCTCAATTTGATAATATTTTTTACGGTGGTGATATAAATCTAAATTTATTCAATGTTGGTAATCCTAATGTTATGCAGTTCAATACTCTACTTGAAATATACGATTTACAACAAACAGTCAACGAGCCCACAAGAGTAACTCAATATAGCGCGACATTAATTGATGTTATATTAGTTAAATGTCAAGATATAGTGAAAACGGTCGAATGTAAGTCTGTGCATGATCTGTCTGATCATTCTTTAGTTGTGATTGAACTTTTGTTAACTAAACCTGTAGTAGAACCTAGATATATTACTTTTCGCGACCTTAAAAATATTGATCATGCTGCATTTTATAATGATCTGTGCAACTTGCCTTGTTATGAAATTTATCATATTCAGGACGTAGATGCTCAGGTCAATTACTTATGTAAAGTTGTCCTAGGTCTTTTGACTCTCATGCACCAGTGCGAAACGTCAGGGTTACTAAACAAAAGCACCATGGTTAAATAACGAAATAAAGGCGATGATGTCAGTTCGAAACAAAGCGCATAGTACATTTAAACTTACCAAATCTTCTATACATTGGCAGCAGTATAAACAGCTACGTAATGCAGTCACTAGTGCAATAAAGCGTGAAAAAAAAGCTTATCTTCAGCTCATGAGTAATCTTTCAAATAAAGATGTTTGGCAAACGTTTCGTGATTTTGATGTGCTATCGCGTAAAGAACATGTTATTCCTGAGAATCTACGTCAACCGGACACAATTAATCAATATTTTCTAGATTCTGTCAGGACCTTGATAAAATCACCTACTTCAAGACAGTACGACCATTATAATAATAATAAGTATCATAACAGAACTTTTTCGTTTTCTCTGGTTACGCCTGACAAAGTTAGCAATGTAATGAACTCTATCAAATCCAATGCAGTTGGGAATGATGGCATTTCAATTAATATGTTAAAATTATGTAGTCATTTCATTATTGAACCACTTACTAATATTATTAATAATTGTATACTTCAAAATTACTTCCCAACTAGTTGGAAATCATCAATAGTAATACCGCTACCGAAAAAAGAAGTTGCTACGTTGTCTGATTTGAGACCAATAAGTATTTTACCGGTTTTATCTAAAATACTGGAAAAAATATTATACGAGCAAATTTATGAGTACGTTACTGTTTCTGAAATTCTACCTTCAAATCAGTCGGGTTTTAGGGGAGGTCATGGTACTACTAGTGCATTAATAAAAATTACTAATGACATTATTCGATCATCGGACATGGGTCTTGTTACTGCACTGGTTTTGCTGGACTTTTCTAAAGCCTTTGATACGATCGATCACAAATTGTTACTTGCAAAAATGAATTATTTTGGATTTGATGAACCAACTAGGCAATTTTTGCTTGTTATTTGTCTGACAGAACGCAGTCGGTGCGAGTTAACCGAATTATGTCAACTTACGAAGTTGTATCTAGTGGAGTTCCCCAGGGGTCAATACTCGGTCCATTGTTGTTCTTAGTATATACAGCTGATCTGTCTTCATTGCTACATCACTGTCTTTTTCCATATGTATGCTGATGACTCGCAGCTGTATATATCTTTCCATAAAGACACCTTGAAAGAGGCTAACTATTTACTCAATAAAGACCTAGAACACATATCCCGCTACGCTGCCAATAATTCATTAGTGCTAAATACTAAAAAAACCTCGGCCATCATTTTTGGACCAGTTAATGATAGGAAACAAGTGGTTGATAACTTAAACCTCATGCTCAATGGTGATAGTATTGAAATCCAAAACTCAGTTGTGAATCTCGGTATATTACTTGATTATAAGTTACGTTTTGAAGGACATGTAAATAATCTAATTAAGCGTTCATACATAATTTTACGCAAGTTTTATTTAAATAAAGATATTTTAAGTTATAATCATCGTGTGCTATTGTGCGAATCATTAATTTTGTCTCTGTTTAATTATTGTGATGTTGTATATGGTCCTTGTTTAGATTATAATACTTCCCTACGCATTCAGAGGATCCAAAATGCTTGTCTAAGATTTGTTTACGGTTTACGAAAGTATGACCATATTTCTAACTTTTTGCGAGAATCAGGTTGGCTGAATATGGCTAACAGGCGTAAATTACACCTTGCAGTTTATACACATCGCGCTCTAACCTCGCCCACAACACCAGAATATATAAAGTCTTTACTAAAACCGCGTCGTTATTACCACTGTATTAACTTACGATCACTCGATCTATTGCATATTGAGCGTCACGTCCACCTTCTACCAAAGATCGTACCATTATTCGGCTGTTGCATTATACAATTCTATCGATGCTTCTCTAAAGAATAAATCAGTATACAGTTTTAAGAGATACTACAAAAAATATCTGATTAACCTACAATGATCTTACGCTTATTTAATTTATTTACTTATTCAGTACTGGGTATAGAAAGTATGAACACATAAATTCAGTCAACTGTGTGCTGCTGCTTGTTACGTTTGATGCTTGCTGTCTGTTATTATAATGTTACTTCAGGTTAAGTGGAAGAACAGTCTGTGACTGAACTTCGCCTGCACGATTTTGTATGTTTTTTTTTCTCATTCACTTTGTATATGTTAGTTTAGATAAATAAAGACGATAAATAAATAAATAAATAAATAAATCTTCTCCCAGTATTTCTTCAACTCGTTTTTCCATTCGTCTTTGTACAATTCTAGTTAATATTTTTGAAACGTGTGTTGTCAAACTTATTTTTTGTATCTTAGTATGTCTTCGATATTTTTGTAGATCGCCTCTATTTCTTCCTCACTGTAGCTAGAGGTGGGCATGTATACTTGTATTATTACTGTATTTACCGGTTTAGATTCTAATCTAATCATGAGTACTCTTTCTTTGTTTTGTAAGTACTTTCTACACGTTGTCCTATCTTTTTTCGCATAAGTATCCCCTCGCTCGAATTTCCTTCCTCTGATCCTGTATGAGTTACCGTGGAGTCTCCGCTACAAAAATCCGCCGCCTCTGCCCACCGAACTTCGCCGATCCCTACTATGTCTAATGCTAATCTATCCATTTCAATTTTCAAGTTCTCTAGCTCACCAACTTGATTCATACTGCTGACATTCCACGCTCCAGCTCGCAGAATGTTTGCGACTCTCTTTTATACTTTCCGATCATATCCTCCGAAGTAGTCCCCTCCCGGAGATCCGAATGGTGGACTATTTTAACTCCGGAATTTTTTACCACAGAGTATGCCATCATCTTTAATTACAATTTAAGTACGCTGTGTAGTTTTACAGAGATATTTAAATTTCTAGTCATATCTCATAAACTCGTGCGAGGATTAGTACGATACGCTTCTAATATTACTACATCTAAATGGCGTTCTCGATTTTTCAATTCTCGTAGACGTCTATTGACTGCATAAAAACTTTGAAAATTTTGAAAATGAAAATTTTTTAACGAAATTTGGTATGTAGAGGTTTTTGAATGATTTGGAACACTCTTTCGTAATACTTAATACTTAATCGCTACTATGAGTTTAATTGAAACGATACTTTTATTTTAGTCATAGTTGGGTAGATGTTAAATTTATCGAAACTAAATTTATACAAAAAAAGGAACACTACTGCTAAAAATTTCATATTGATTGCTTTGAAAATAATAAAGTTAGTTAGGTGTCCTGTTAAAAAGTGAAACACACTGTATATGTATATTTTGAATTATAATATAGCTCGCGTACTTCATATATTTGGCACACCACTCCTGCAGTATAAGGTATATAAGAGAGAACCCGACTTGAAGTTCAGTAGTAACCGAATAAACTTGTAGTGTTATATATAGCTAAGATAAGTATTTTGCTCTTGACATGCATATTCTATCAAAAATTTATTCAGTTTCAACATACAAAATATACAAAACATTAAATACACAAAAATTAGCCTACTTATTGCTACAACACTGATTAGTAACTTAAAATGAGTCATTTATAAATAGAATCATTAATTTTACAACATTTTAAATATTGTTTTATGTTATTGCAGTGTTCAATAGTCCTACACCATAGGGCATTTCTTCGTATGGTATTCCTATTTAAACGATACAAGTTGAAATTACTTAGCCAGTGCTACTTGAATTTCTGTAAAACTTTTGCCTTTAGTCTCTATTACGTACAGTGAAACAAACGGTACTGCAAGTCCGCAAAATCCGGACAATATCCAAAAAGACCCGGCCATAGTAATAACTTCCGCTATACTGAAGAAATATTTTGAAACAATAAAACCCGATAACCAGCAGATAGTGGCAGTAACCGCAGAACCTACTGCTTTAACATTAGGTGGAAATATTTCGGCCATTATTGTCCAAGGAAGAGGACCAAAACCAATATTGTATGAAACTACGAAAAACACTAGACATAAGACTGGCAACCAATAAATTGTATCTATAGTCCTTCCGCTGTCCTTTAAGAAAAAGCATAAACCTAGGGCAAATTCTGATACTAACATACCGATAGCAGATACAAGGAGTAAAGGTTTTCGTCCCATTCGGTCAACAAATAAAGGAGCTCCGAAACTTGCAATAAATTGTACAAATCCGATAATAATTGAGGATATTTCTGGAGATAGACTAGTTCGAGTTGCTTCAAAAATAGTCTGATTATAAAATAGTACAATTGTCATTCCACAAAATTGTTGAAATGCTGCTAGTGTGAGAGATATAGTTAACGATTTAACTAAAGCTTTTGATTTATAGATGTCTTTAAATGAGACATTATTATGAGTTATAGATTCTTCAACACTAAGTTTCATGGTATCAAGTTCTTCCTTAACACCTTCTTCATTTGAGGATCTCAATTTTTTTAATGATTCCATTGCACCTACAAAATTATTACGTACAACTAGATAATACGGACTTTCTGGAACAAATAGGTAAAATGCAACGATAAATGTGCCTGGAATAAGAGCACATATAATACTAAACCACGTTAGAGATAAATAGGGCCCAGCAATGTATGCAATTAAAGGTCCAGAATTTGTAAAAATGTTAATGGAGGATGACACTGCTCCACGATTTGAATCTTTTGCTATCTCACTGTTAAAATTAGGGAGAACTGTAAAAACAGCTCCAACTGTAAAACTTGTAAAAATTCTACCTATGTAATAAATTGTTATATGGTGTCCAAACGCGAACATTAAGTAACCTATTAGTGAAGGTAAACCGGCGCAAAATATTAAAGTTTTCTTTCGGCCAATGTTGTCTGTTGCATAACCAGCGGCAAATGTACCAAGTAATGCTCCAACGCCAAATATAGAAGCTAGCCATGATTCCTCGTTCTGTGTAATAGTTTCTCCAAACGGATTCTGATCTAAATTTTTTGGATTAGCGAGCTTTGGAATTACCGGTGATGTCCATCCTATCGTTATTCCAGCTATCAAGGCCACTAAATTGCCTAAAACAAATGTCTAGTTATTACGACTTATCGGAAAATCAAAATTCGCTGTTATATTTTTTATACTAAATATACATGAAACTGGGGACTTAGTATTTTTGTTATACTGTGGAAGCGCATTTTAAAAGTTGTTTTGTTTGATAATAAACAATAATAAAGTAGTTTCTCAAGATTATAAAGCTTGCGGATATATGCTTTTCTCTTATAATGTTTTCTTATGCTTATAATTCTCCTCCAATATCTTTCAGCCAGCAAGGCTGCGCCTTTTAATCGCCTTCTACGATAAGCAGGCTTACTATAGTAGTATTCTTTTTCACCTACTATAAGGATATTGGAGGAGAGTCGGTTGGTCTCGGGCAATCCTCAATAATTTACAAGGTTGTTGGGAGTTGGCCGTGACGGATACAGCTTTTGCTAAAATCTTTAAAAACTGCGTTGTGGAAAGATATGGGAACCTACCACAATGTTTCCCAGGAATGTGTGGTCTAAAACACGAAATATGAATGATGGAGAGCTCACTTGAGGCTCGTCATCGTAAGAATTTAAAACAACGGTTCAATTTAGTGATTGGGACTTGGAATGTAAGGTCATTACTTAGAGTAGATAAGTTAGCGAATTTATTAATTGAAATGAGAAAAGGAAAGCTGGACATTTTAGGTATTAGTGAGGTGAGATGGGCAGATAGTAATGACTTTTGGAAAGATAATTATAGAATAAATACAACTTCTTCAACTAATGGACAGGCAGGAGTAGGAATAGTGTTAGGCAAAAGATAAAGACGTAAAGTTAAACAGTACTTACAATTTAGTGATAAAATAATTATGGTTAGATTGAGTACGAAACCCACAGGCACTGTTATAGTACAGGCTTACATGCCAACTCAGTACGAGCATGAGGAAGTAGAAAAGGTATACAAGGATATAAATAGTATAGTGAGAAAAGTAAAGGAGATGAGAATTTAATAGATAAGGGCGATTTTAATGCGTCAGTGAAGAGAAGGTAGTGAGGGAAAAATGGTAGGAAAATTTGGGTATGGTAGACGAAATGATAGAGGAGAAAGATTAGTTGAGTTTTATCAGGAACATAGATTAGTAACTGTAAACACCCTATTCGAACAACATGTTAGAACAAGATACACTTGGAAGGCGCCAGGTGATAGGGCTAGATACAAAATAGATTATATTTTAGTTCAACAAAGATTTAGAAACCAAGTTAAAAACTGTCGTAGTTATCCAAGGCCTGACATCGATAGTGATCATAACTTAGTTAAAATGAAGTGTAAGCTAAAATTCAAAAAATTGAGAAAGGTTAAAAGAGAGGGTTGGGATCTAGGTAAGCTTATTGATAGAGGTAAAAGAGGAATATAAACAAGTATTAGATAATAAGATCAAAGAGATAGCTATAGGAGGAAACGTAGAAAATAGATGGAAAGAAATAAAAAGGGCTGTACATGATACAGCAACAGAGACTATAGGTAAGAAAAAAATAGAAGCGAGAAAGCCTTGGGTAACAAAGAAGATATTAGATTTAATGGCGAATAGAAGAAAACTTAAACCTTTCAGAGAATTGGATAGTGAAAGTAAACAAAAATATAATAAGGTTAAAATTAGAACAGTACATGAGTGTAGAAAAACTAGAAATAAATGGATGAAGGAGAATTGTAGGGGAATACAAGATCATTTGAGAGTAGGTAAGAGAGACAGGGCTTACAGGGCAGTTTAAAAGTTTTTCGGGGAAGATAGGAAAAAATATAATGGTATTAAAGATGAGAATAATGAGCTTCCAATAAATAAAGTTGAGGTAGCAGATAGATGGAGAAGATATTTAGCAGATTTATATAAGGGAGACGATATGGATGAGTTAGAGAACGACCAAGAAGAAGATGTAGTAATATAGTTCTCAATATTAAGAGAGAATTTGATAGAGCTGTTAGGGATCTTAAACTAAATTAAGCGTCGGGGATAGACGATATACCCGCAGAATTAATAAAATATGCAAGTCAGAAAACTTTAGAGACAGATTATATGAACTAGTAAAAGAAATATATGACACAAGCAAGGTCCCAATAGTTTTCGAAAAATATATTATTATCCCAATCCCAAAAAAGTCAGGAGCTGATAGGTGTGAGTATTTTAGAAGGGTTAGTTTAACTTCCCACGCTTGCAAAATACTAACAATACTAATTAAAAATTGACTGAGAATTATTTAGAGAAGCCCAATATGGTTTTCGTAAAGACAGAGGGACTAGACAACCGATACTAACGACTAGGGTAATTATCAAAAAAAGATTAGTATTGTTACAAAGGACGGACGTAGAAGAAGGGATATAGTAGATAGAATAGCTCAAGCTAAAAAAATGTTTTTAAAAAAGAAAGACTTACTAATAGCTAATAGTATTAGTTTAGATAATAGAAAAAGTTTCTTAAAGTCGTACGTATGGAGCGTTCTATTATACGGTAGTGAGACTTGGACAATTAGAGAGGTAGATAAGAAAAAGATAGAAGCTTTTAAAGCATGTTGTTATAAGAGAATGTTAAAGATTAGTTGGACAGATAGAGTTATAAATGAAGAAGTTATAGAAGGATAGGTGAGGAGCCCTATATGTGGAAACAATTAAAGGTCAGGAAAGATAGAATGATATGGCACAAGTTAAGACATGAGGGACTATTTAGTAAGGTCTTAGATTATAGGCTACCAAATAAAAATAGAATAGGAAGACTTAGACAAAGCTATATTAGTCAAATTATTAGAGATTTAGGTTGGAAAGGTTATGTAGACCTTTTTAGACTAGCTCAGAATAGAAAAGAATTTAGAGCCGCGTCAAACCGACCTTAAGTAAGTTCGAGAACAAAACAAAAAATTCATCAATAAATAAAAATCATTTAACTAAATGTCACCATGACATAACTCACAATTAGTTAGCGGTCTGGCATGTTGGTAGCGATTCGTTGCTTAAGCCTTACCATAACATATAATTTAACACTTTTCCTTTTTTGTAGGGGATAACCAGGTAATATTTCATTTCCTTATAAATGGGAATCAAGTAAACATGTTGGAGTTCTTTAACGACCATTAGGTTGCTAATATTTATGTAGAACCAGGTAGATAAGAAAAAGATAGAAGAGTATAGGAAGACCTAGACCAAGCTAAGTTAGTCAAATTATAGAAATTTAGGTTGTGAAGAGTATGTAGAACTTTTTAGATTAGCACAGAATAGATAAGAAGTTGGAACTGCGTCAAACCGACCTTAAGTAAGGTTGAAAACAAAATGATGATGATGATGCTTATAATTATAAAGATATACCATGACATTAATGTAAATTTGGTTCTTAACTCTATGTTATAAAAAACGACAACCAATCACAAAATACGACGCCAAACTACAACCAATCTCATGATGCGACGTCAAACTTCTCCAACGTGGAGATGCAAATAACAAATGCCAATCGCCATTCTTGTTGATATAATTCTTTTATTCTGATATATAACCTCACTTTATACAATGTTGAATTTTTAGCTATCAAACATACCGGTAACGTAACCGAACTAGCACAAACAACATTTTTTCACTAACACATTTACTATTTTATACGGTATAAATCTACCGTAACAATAAAAAACAGTTTTTGTGATAACTCTTAATTATGTATGAAAATAAAATTACGTACAATAATTTAGTTCCAGAATAATAACGAACACATTTAGCTATTTATCATAGAGAAATTTATTTACAACGTTAAATATTCCGAGCAACTAATAGAATTCATGTCATGATCGCACGATACAAATACTTCTATTAATCGGTCCAACGTGAGAATAAAGTATTGAGCACGTTGTACTGAGAGCTATTTACACACATGCGTCTCGGGACATAATTATTTTTGGCTGTCTCAAGGTCAACTTTGACGTTTCAGTTTAAACTTATATTTAAATTATTCGTTAAAACTGAACTATCTATAATAGTATCTGTTAATTTGAACGGTAACGGAATCTAGCTGCTAAAACGCCTCTTCCACTTATATTTTGTAGATCTGTACATAAAATAAAACATATACTCTTCGCATAAATATTATAATTATAAAACTGTTGTTTTATAATTATAATATTTTGAATTACATTTTTATTTGTTTTAACTTTGCTTAGAGTTATTAGAATTAGGATTAAATAATAAGTTTTGTTAATAAGTATTATGGAGGAGGAAATTATTTGTAAAGAGTGCAAAGGTTAACATTTATACTTCAAACACGACTTGAAACAGTCAAAGTTCAATAATAATTAAACAATGTTAGTAATTTATTGGGTGCTTTCATTACAAAACTAGCCATTAGTTTAATAAATTTTCATTTTATATAAATACAATTTCAATAAAATACTCATAAACTTTTACAAGAAGTACGAAAATTATCAATAGTCGAGTTGGATGTTTCATCCTCCGTCACAACTGTCCTCATTTAAAAATTTTGATGGGCACCCTACCTTATAACCCATTTTCCTTCGACATAAACCCCAAATTTTTCAATTCCTAAGATTACTCCGAAAAGTTCCCGTTCTGTAGAGGAATATTTTTATTCGGCAGTGGTTAAAGTACGACTTGCATAAGCGATAGGGTGTTCTAAATCATCTTTTTCTTGAAATAAAAGGGCACATAAGCCAGTAAGTGAGGCGTAGTTTGAATATAAAATGTTTTTTCGAAATTAGTAGGTGGAATCAAAATGGGAGCAAATGTAATCAAATGTTTTATTTGATAAAGAGCTACTTGTGTATCACAAGTTTAATCAATAGATTGCCTTTTCCTTTTATTTTTAATTAAAGCGGTAATAGGAACAGAGATAGTAGATGAGTTAAGTGCGAAGATACGGTAATAAGATATCATTCCAATTAAACATTTAGTTTTAGTGACATTTTTCGGCGTTTTAAAATTGATGATGGCATCTACTTTATCGGGGTCCGCTTGCAACATTATTATCCACAATAAACCCTAAAAAGGAAAGAGAGGAACAACACAAGTTACATTTTTTCAGTTAACTTTAAAACCAACATGATGTTGCGAGCTACTATTAGGCAACCCGTCAAGCACACAAGCGCTGTAAGCACTGTATTTTCTCCAGGGACCGAGAATTTTCTAGCAATTACTGGAGGATGAACCATCCTTTTAATTCAGGGTATAAATAAGACCGATGATGAAGTACAGAGTTTAGTCTATATCGGAATGTCGAATATAAATTATATCGTGTAAAGTTAAATAGTTGAGCTCTTGGAAGTCCAAGAGTAAACATTAATTTGTACCAACAGCTATACATAAATAGGCAAAAATATATTAAATAAATAGTAGTGATTAGTGTTGTTATAGACCTATGGTTAAGAATTTAGTTTAAGAAGATATTAGTGCTTGTAAATAGCAATAGTGTGATAGTGCTTCATTATAATTGGACAGAAACATCTATGAATAAGGCATATACTGTTAATTAGACTTGTGAACAGTGAGTAATAAAGACTTTTGTTATTACTTGTTTTAAATTGGTGAAACGCGGTACTAGTAGCCCGCTACAATAATTAAACAATCAGCTACTTCATGTAAGGTTACGATATGTTCTTCAAAGGTATTAAAGATGACTAAAATATCATCGAGGTAAACAAAGGCACGTTCTTGATGCAAAATTTGACGAAATGTTTAGGGGCATTAGATAAACCAAAAGGTAAGAAGCTAAATTCGTATAAGCTTTTATCAGGTACACAAAATACAGTTTTTGACGAGAGAATTGTTCCAAAGGTATTTGAAAAAAGGCTTGTTCTTGATCAATAAATGATTGTATTTAGCATTACGCAACCTGCTTAGAATAGAGTCGGTCCTTGATAAAGGATAGCTATCAGGAATTGTAACAGAGTTTAACTTTCGAACATCAAATCAGACAGGTAGTTTCAGGTCTTTTTCCAAATAATAAAATGGTACTGTTCCAAGGAGAAGAACTAGGGAATATAATACCAGACTGAATCATTTGATGAATTTGGGCATCTAAATGTTTTTGTAACGCAGGGGATAGGAAATATTGACGTTGTTTAAATGCTTTAGCATCAGCAGGTCAAATTTCATGAGATACAATTGTAACACACCCTAGCTCAGAAGTGGATAGTTCACGAAATTTATTCATAGTATTTTCGAACAATATGGTTTATTGTTCGGTAAGAGAAATTTTATTTGCAATTCTCAAGGAAGCACAAGTGTTCTTTTTATAATTAACTTGTCAAGTAAAATCTAAGAAATTTAGCGATAAGTTAAAAAGGCGACAAAAATCAACTCATAAAAGAAAAGAATACCATAAGGTGGGTACGCTTAAAAACTGAACTTCGCGTTCAAGAGATTCTATACGCATTTTTAATTTAATAGATACAATTACCTGAACCTGAGCAGAATAACCAATAATCATAGGGGCATTTTGAAGTATTACATTAAAATCAATACTCCCTGTATGTTTGTTGTGGTTTGTTTAGCATTCTTCTTAATCTTCGTTGGGAATGAAACCACTCATAGTTTTTAAAATCTATTTTATTTACGTTTCGATCCATGACCTAGGATCGTTGTCAAAATAATAAAAACTTCAAGTTTGACGTTTATGACATAAATTGAAGGTTACTTTGATTTATTGATGTTTGAAATATTTGGTTTGAGTACACTAAGCAAAAATTTTTAAAGTTTAAAAGAATGATTGCCTTCAATTTGTGTTGCGACCTGGGATCGACTTTCCTATGGTAGCCAATACGCTTAACGTGAAATCAGCTGATTAATTTTTATTGGTGAATTTTATATAAATTCAATAATTTGGAAAACATTTTTTAACATGTTTCTATTTATACAATTGAGAGATTTCTGATTTCATGTCTTATTTTAAAAACTATGAGTGGTTTCATTCCCAACGAAGATTAAGAAGAATTAAAATCAATGTTTTGTTTTCTTAATCGTTACAAGCCTGTATATTTAATTAAATAGGAATTAGAACCAGCGTGCAACAATGCATCGACAGAAAGAGACGCAATATAGATAGGTAAGTGCGGGTATTTTTGCATAAGAGTAACGGTACAATATGTTTTGAGTTTATTTCCGTGTCATGGCGGTAATTTCGTGGAGCTGGGTGGTTTGGGAAGCAAGAGACGCTTACACCCTGTGCAAAAGCGTCTCTTCGGTAGTTTTTCGGAACATTACAACGTGGGTATTTATTTTTATATACATTGGGATGCCCACAACCAAAAAAAAACATTACGATGTTCGGTATAATTACTATAATTATGGCCACCTTTTCGACAATTCTAACAAGAAAAGGGATTCGTTTCTTCGGTATTCGATATGGGGACGAAAAATTATTGGAATTGCAAGAAGAATTGTTGCGATAAGATGCATTTTTTCCTGGGAAAATTTCGGTCGTAATTTTGCTGATGATTGTTATTTTTCTAAACGGAATTTTACTTCTTGTAAATAACGGCAGAGATCTTTAAGTTGAATAATCGAATCAATTCTTTGTAGAGCTAAATGCTCGGAATAGTAAGCGTTCAAATTGCGCATTAGTTAGGTTAAAATTTCGGTTTTATAATACTTTTTATGCAGTTTATTAAATAATGTCTGCACTTCGATAATATAAGATAAAACATTTTCATTAGGGGCTTGAAAACAAGCGCGAATTTCAGATAAGATCTCATAATTATTGCAAAATATAGCAAAATCTTTTTTCAAAAGTTGTACTACCTGGAGCCAATTATGGACTTGATGCTACCATGCTAATTCAATAAATAATTCAAGGGCACTCTTAAATAATTGATCGTCAGTACAATTTCTGGAGATTCTAAATCGTCTATTCGTTCAAGGAAGGATGTTAACGAAATATTTTTGGGTAAATCCTGAAAAGTAAGGTTCCATTTATAAACGGGTACGGATTTAGAAACTTCTACATTTTCTACAGGTAGCGATAGATTATTTAAATTATAGGTAATTACTGGGAGTTTTAATATAATATCTAACTTTTCTAACACAAGTCCTTTAACAAGGAATAAGTCGAACATAATTTCGCTCTTAAGTTGGTCAAATTCGTAAGGATAGTTTTACATGAAATAATCGAGAACAAACTCGTGCTAACTTTACATTCGTGGGCATAGGATCAGTCGAATAAACGATAGATTTTATATCATCCACAGAATCGGTAATTTCTTATAAATTCTTATCTGCGTCTATAACATTTACGTTAGCGTTAAACGGAATACTAGGTTTATGCGATAAAGCATATCTAAATTGTAGGCGACGTTGATCGTAGGTCGCAGAAGGTATTTTACCACAAAACGGTGTAGTCTAGCTCAGAATAGAAATAAGTGAAGGTACGCGTCTAACCAGTTTCAAGACGGAAAACTTAATGATGAAAAAATAATTGCACTTAAATTTGATAATACTATAAACCCTCCTTCACATATAATACTACTGAATATCGGGGAAATAGGGTATAAATTTGTAAACAATAGAAGGGGAACCGAACTGCATCTAACAAGAAAAAGCAGCGGATATGTTCGAAGACAACAAACATAGAGGCAAGGAGAAAATTGTTGGTAGCATGTGTGCAGCACAGCACAGTACGTCTATGAAATAGGGGCAGTAGGAGAAGCAGACAGAAAAACGGCAGAAGCCTTTTGAGATGTTGTGCTTCAGATCTATGAGGATGATAGCATGGGCAGACAAAGTTAATAACAAATAGGTTACAGAAATAGTAAGGCAATAAAGATATCTGTGGAATACAAAAAAATATATAGGAGAAAAGAAGGGCAGGATATGTTCTAAGGCATTTTTGGGGAATAGTGCGGGATATATTGCAAGCAGAGATAGGAAAGAAGAGATAGAGGTAGACCTAGCTCAGACTGTTCCACGCAGATAGTGAAAGATGTAGACTGGAAATTTCAGGGAAATGTGTAGGTTAGCACAGAATAGGAATCAATGAGGGTACGTGTCTAACCAGTTCCAGGACTGCAGACCTAGTGATGATGATTAAAAGTAAAAGTAATTTCCTTTATTTCTTGACTCTGGCATTGAGTAAGTTATAAATTTGGCGATTTACATCATTCTCGGCGGCTCTGAGGCGTAGTTGGCATGTGTGTGACTACTATGCCTTAGGTCCCGGGTTCGAATCCCGACACGGTCCGCTTGAAAAATGTTAGGCGAGCATTTTTCACAAAAATACACCCTCGTTCGGATGAGAGGTAAAATGGAGGTTCCGTGTGTGAGTGGTGTCATGAACGTTAAAGATCAATACCTTGCTTGGAGCAGCAAGCGTTCGGCAAAATTCCAAATTTTTCAGGTAAAAAGAAACTCGCTTACTGGCCAATGTAGTATCTTCGGGAGGAGCATTGGAAAATCACATGTAAGGTTTACATCACTCTCGCAGGATTTTTTTATCGTGACAGATGGAATTATGTGGCACTTTATTGTTCCTTGAACTATTTCTGCCGGGAATTACAGACTTCACTTTTGTACCGGGGTTCAATTAGGGTGCTTGTGTTTTGGTAGAAATGTCGTTTAGTGTGCGTTTCTCGATGTAGTAACCTAATCATCATTTCCACCTCTCTTTATCTCATACTTTTAGAACGCTACTGCAATTGGACGTTTTATGTGGCGAAAATCTGATGAGAACTCGGACCACCGTTCCTTGAAAACGCGACGAAAATGTAACTAAACACCTTGACCTTGAAATTGCATGCTTAAATCATAAAATTTATTATGTAAGGGTTAAGGGGTGTTTAACCTTTAGCAGTAGTAATTTACACCTATTTAATTGAAACGTATTAATTTGGAGTTAAACCTACAGAAACATCCAACAATCATTGATTTACAAATTTAATATCGGGCAAGTACTTTGATGATATTCTTTTCAATGCCTGCAAAATGGTATCCTAAACAGAAGTGTTCACCAGCACGAAACATCAAGTTTGTAATAGAAAATCCGAATATAAATTCAAGGGCAATCCAAATATAAATGTTAAGCAAAATTATAAAATTGATTTTTACCATACAAGTGATGTCTTTAAAACAAAGTTCTTCTAAACTTGAACATTATAATAATTATTTGTTTTTTAAATATAATCTTTACAAACTTAAAGATGTTAGTGGTACCGAATTTTGGGACATTTCAAGGATTTGAAAATTTTAAGTCAAGGAAAATCTTCTTTTATAAATAGTTCTGAACCTGAACCTTCAGATAAATAAACCGTGGCATGTTATTTTCTTTAAGAAAAGGAGTTCCCACTTTGAATGTTTTAAAATTCACAATTTTGCTTCTAATTTAAGCATTGCCTTGAAAATCTTATTAACTCTTGCCGTAAGTTGAAAATAATAAAAAATTATTTGCTATAAGATTATTAGAATAATAGCTTAGTAACAGTAAATATGTTTCTTAATTAATTAACATTTTATTGAATTAAAAGTTAAAAGATTTATGTTTTTAAAACGTTCGCTAATAAAAATGTTGTTTATTTTTTAATATATCTTGTGTTTTATTAAGATATAGATAAAACTAAAAATATTTAACATTATACCACCTTTTTTTTGTATCCAAGGAGCGTGAACTTTTATCTTTGCACGCAACACTTTGCAGTTTAGGTCTGGCCCTGGAGACATTTTTAAAAAGAATTCAAACGATGAAGGGTTTAGATCTGACACGACTTGTGTTAAACAGGGTGTAACTGAACGACAAGTAGATATTTTAGGAGCGTATTCTTAAGCTAAAAATAAGACTTTTGGTTCCCACAAACATGCGGTCAAAAGTTCTTAATATTAATAACAAAGATACGGGCCTGGAAAGTAGAAAGTAAAAACTGATTCCTATTCTAATTCTTTTTTAACAAAAATATGATATACTGTAAACCCAAACGGATCAATTAAAGAAAAGAAAAAACGTTTATTGTCACTGTGATAATAAGCATTTATAAATGGTTATATACAATGGAAAAAGAGAAGTTTTTGTTTTGTCACTTTTTTGCATTTTATAAAACAAATATTAAAGAATCTAGCAACCCTTCACTATGGCAGTTAGTTTATTAATAATTTTGAATTATTACTAATCATTATCTTGTGTGGTGCGTGTGTTATTTTCTTAAAACAATGCTGTTTACTTTTCAGGAGCAAACTGATATGCACTACGGATGAACGTGCAGATGGGAATACAGCTATAGCTCAACTCATATACCCTACATGTGATTTTCCAATGCTCCACCCGAAGGTACTACATTGGTCAAGAAGCGAGTTTTTTTTACCTGAAAAATTTTGAATTTTGCCGAACCCTTGCTGTTCCATCAACGTAGGGATCTTTAACGTGCGTGACAACATCTACACACGGAACCTCCATTTTACCTCTCATCCGAACGAGGGCGTATTTTTGTCGGGATTCGAACCCGAGGCCTTGGGCGTAGTAGTCACACGCATACTAGCTACGCCATGGAGCCGCCCTAAACTCCTATACCACGAGCAATTTCCAAACCAGAAGCTTCCCGATTAGTGACGAAACTATTGGGGGGATGTAGGAGGAAACTACCTCACCAAAATTGGACATTTGGCAAATTTACATTTAATGGGAAAATTTAAAAAGAAAAGTTTTGGAACTGTAAACAAGCGAATTTCTATATTTTATGATTCAATGGTTTTTGTATTTTACTTTCATTTTTATGAGAAAGTAGTAAATGAATTACAATAAATGCAACCGGTTTAAAAGTTTAAAAGTAAATTACTCACTCATATGGCGACCATAATAAGCATAAGACCATACCAAGGACTATCTCTAAAATAAAATATAAAATTGACAAAATCTTTGCCATAGCTGTTGATTTCCAAATAAAAACGGTTTCTGAGCAAGGATGCTAAAGTAATAGAAAGATGCGTGGCCATAACTGAAATTTTCGTCAGACACTTATAAGTAAAAAAAGCATTCCTATCAAATCAAGTACTGCATTTATCTATTTAAAACCTCTACCTTAGTAGCTCATATTAAATTTGAATTTCTATCAGTGACAAATAATAATTTTTGTAACGGTACTAACTAACATAACATATACACACATTAACCATAAACATAGATTACTGTTATCAGTTACGCCGCACTAAAGTTAGATATTTCCATAAGGGTAGTGGCAGATGGTGGCCGTTTTTGCTAGGCTGGTAACTGCAACGAACCAACATAGTTGTAAAGGGAAAGGGCAAACAATACAAGAACGGTAAAGGCTTAAGGATGATGCTGAAACTGGGAAAATTGACTTACGGTTCATAAAGTGCCTTACCTCAATGAGTTCTTTTGTTGATTGCTCTGCAAAAGCCTGATTATTTTGACACAAAAGCACAAAACCTAGAAATGAATTACCTACAAAAGGGAATTAGAATTTATGTAGTATGCTTTGGACGCTTAATTCGATGTCAGGGGTTTATTTAGATTATTTGGCTATAAATGGTGTTGTATAGATTTTGGTTATGAATTAAAATTTAGTTGCTATTATTGTGGTATTAAATATCGGACATTAATTTCATAGTTTTAATATTGGGTACTTTTAATAAATTCTAAGATTATACATCAACATGAATAAACTTAGATGTTATAAAGTAGAATGTTGTGCTTGTGGGAGTATTCTCAATAATGACTATAAAGTGTCCTGTGAACTAAAATTGCACAATGGAAATCGAACAAAAAACTATCATGGATCATCATATGATTGTTTTAAAAATAATGGATGCCATGGAAAATGTAAAGAACGCATGTGAAGACACGATAGAAAAGTGTTTAAAATATGCTACTGCAATGGAGGCAAAAGATCGACGATTAGTTTTTAAAATTCAAGAACACAAGACGTTTGTTGAACATGACCCTGACGTTCGTCACCTGCGTATTAATGATAATCAAAAGCATTATTTAATTCAAGTTAGGTCTTATAAACCTATTTTGTCAAAATATCCATCCCAGGACGGCAAAAATAGATGTAATGCAAGATGGTTTAAAGGAGACGAATTTTTGGAATACAACGTAGCACGTAGCCAATTACTTGTCTGTTGTCTTTTTCCTTAAGCCGAGACAGCCTGAGTACGCGATGGTATAAAAGCCTGGAATAAGATCAAAAGTCAAGGAAAGAATATTAAAGGAAAATTAGATAGTTATTTCTCGTCAAAAGCATATAAAGTGCATTATCTGACTATTTGAATTTTTTTTAAAGTAAAACATGTCGACGTCTTTTTGGATCCAGAAAAGCGAAAAATCGTGCTAGAAGAGGAGAGAATTGTTTCATTTCATAAAGAAGTAATCAAAATTCTTCTAGATAGCCCATGAACTTTGGCTAAGCAAGGTGTACCCGTTAGAGGTTTCGGGGATGATGAAACTGGGAATATTAAACAAATTGTCTACCTGACGGCTAGACATAACTCAACGTTGAACTACTGGATCAATAATAAAAGTCATCGTCCTTATAATGTGTCTTATTTAAGTAGTATAGTAGTATTATTATCTCATGGCGGGTGACCTTGAAAAAACCTGCGCGAGGAGGAGCTATTTTAATAATCAAAATAAAAAAGTGAGACTAGAAAACATCGACTGCTTGCACGTCCAGTGTTGCCAGAGCAAAAAATGTCGAGCAACCAAGGAATGTGTTTTAAATAGTTTTATGTTGATTTTTGCTCTTCTATAAAAATGATCTGAGCTTATTGTTAGATGTGATACCCCAGATTATTGATTGATCGGATCAGTGTACACAAGATATTTTATCACTTATAGTCACTAGTAGAACAAAAACAATTTGGTAGTACTACATATTCGTTTTTTTCAAATCAATAGACGTTTTTGTGTTAAACACAAACTATAAACTATAAACACTATAAAAATGTCAAATGCCCACCTCGAAAATATTACTACGATTTATTTCATAAACGTTTTAAGAATATGTTTACACAATGACACTCATAGTGTTGTAACTAACAAAAACAATTTTTAATTAATACCAAAAGGTTTTTATATCATTTGTTATATTAATATTATTATAATTTGCATATATCTCGTGCTTTATTTTAATGGATCATAGAATCAACAATTCAGTGCTGTAGAATTGAAGGAAGAGGCACAGTTATAGTATGAAAAGAAAGGTAATTAAGGTTTGCATCTTGTCAGGTTATATATTTTTTACATAACCTCATTTATAGTTTAGAAATATTTGCTAAATTAATATATTTTTTACGCACTTCATCGATAATCTAGCTATAAAATAATTCCTTGAATAATTAATAATCTTAACCTTTCTGACTAAACAAAAGCAATATTGCTTATACGACTGAAGTTAGATATACTACACCGGCCTGATCAGGTGCTGTTGATATTATAATCATAGATTATTTAAATCGTCAAGCCTGCGCATAATGTCGTCGAATGCGGAATTCAGATGGAGGCGCTGCATCGGATCGCAAACTGGTTTATGTCGCCAAACTGAAGCGGATTAACACGATCGGATAGAAGCGCCGAGATAAATACAGTCAATAAGAATCCCTTTTGGAGACAAAGAATGGACATGCTTAACAGAATTGATTATGATTGGACTAAAATGTAAAATGATTCAATCACTTTGAAAGCCGATCATTGATTGTTTCAGCTTTAACAGTGATCGATTGTCACAGCACTACTGAACATAATTTGATATAAAGACTGCTTCCCTCTTTAAGCAAGTTTTATTTCAACACCTCAGTAATAAACAATAATGTACAAACAAATGTATTTATGACACATATTTTCTACAACGCTAAATAAAGACCATCATTCAACTATTTTACATAAATTATATTTTAAATGGGTTCACATCCTAAACTTTCATCACCATCATCAGACTCATCGCCTGAGGATAAGTATCCATCTGAATTATCGCTATTATCATCAACCCGTATAATTAGGTCTTGAACCTCGTCTATTAAAGTTTTTCGTTCCATATAATCCTTTTCAATTTTCTCTACGTGCAGACATACTTTAGTACACTCGTTGATTCCAATATTTTTTATATGTTCTTCTGCCAATTTCCATACATCATCTATTTTGAAGGTTACAATACATGCAGCGACACGGTTTTTAAGTAACGCCCAAATCATCTCGATAGGATTTAGGTGTGGGTGATATGGAGGTAAACGCAGTACTACATGACCATGTTCTGCCAGTAGCTGGTCAATTACAAACAGCTGATGAACAGGTTTATGTGCCTTAATTTTGGAATATACTTCAGGCTTGGTTTCCTTACATTCAAAGAGGATATTTCGTTCCTTCAACCATTTCTGCATATCTGTTTTCTTCCAACTTGAAGTAGGATTAGGATGCACAAGAACATTATGATATGACGCATTGTCTATCACAAACACCGAATTTGGTTCCAAATTTGGCATTAACCTTTCTTGCAGCCACTTTTTATAATTGCAATGATTCATGTCATCGTGATAATCCCCAGTTTTCAAACCAGACTTAAATATCAATTCTGCATTTGGAACGAACCCATTTTTTCCACCTGTATGAACAATTATCAAACGCTTCCCTTTTGAAACTGGCGATTTCAAACCCTTGGTGGCGCCGTCATCCCAACACTTTGATACACTGTGAGAACTGTGCAGATATGTTTCATCGTTATACACATTGCTTCTGCCCTCTTCTTTATACTTACTAAGATTTTTCAAAAATACGGTGCGTTTTGCCCTTATATTGCTTTGTTCAACCAGAATTTTCCTCTTATCTACAGTTCTCTTCCAACGAAACCCTGTTCTAACAACAGTTTTTCTGAACGAACCTAATTTTCCCGTGTAATAAGGGCAATCATTTTTAAATTCGTCAAACACTAACTTCAAAGTCGGTCTACGTTTATGTATTGCTGCAAGCCGATACATAACGGTTTTTAGAATCTCTTCGTCAAATCCATTCACTGTTGACTTAGGGCTTAACTTATTGATGGTTTTCCTAGGTGAACTGAACTTGCTGCAGGGTGGTTTGTTTGTGCCTTCCTTTACAATTCTTTGCACCGTCCGCAATGACACGCCTGTTGCTTTAGCCACGCACTCTTGCAAATTGTTCAGGTTGGAGGCGCCCGAATCTTTTATGCGTTTCAAATATTGAAACACATTAGAAACAATCTGTCGTTCTTGACTATGAATCACCTCCTTATTCATAATATTACTCTAAAAAATATCATAATTAATCATTGAACGAACATTCTTTTTAAATACGTACATTTCTGAAAAAATTAACTATCAGTTAGTTTTGAAAAAACTGTTTTGATGACTATTACTTGATACAAATATTAAAACGGAAAACTGGAAACAATAAGACCTTGATAAAAGCGAGAATGACAATGACAGCTACGGTTCACATTCGGTATATATAGTATTGGGATCCGCTGAGTATGTGCACTGTTGCCACAGCAAATACTTACGGATAAAGAAACTACGAACCTAGAATTGTTTATAAGTAAAAACAAGTAAAAGCTCCGATATTATATGGAGGTCTGAATTTATTTCATATATTTATGAATTTCTAGATACCGCCAGCATGAACGGGGTCCTTACAAACAATATTTTACTTAACGTAATAAATGGAATATTCGTGACGACGTATAAAAGCCACATTGCTAGCAAGATGTTTGTGGGTTGTACTGTAGCGTTGTGAATCTTGAGGTTTAAGTTTAAATTGAACCTATTGCGCATGTGACGTCACCCGCCATGAGATAATAATACTACTCTAACTCACAAAATGAATTTATTATTTTAATAGCCAATGATATTCAAAACTATAAAGCAAGAAATTGACGATAGTTCCTTTTATACTATCATGGCCGAAATCACTCCAAATAGTTCACATAAAGATAAACTGTCGTTGGTAATTTCTACAGTTGAAAATGATTTGCGCCCTAAGGAACGATTAGTTAGTATTAAAGAGGTATTGGATAAAACTGGATCTGGAACGGTTATATCTATTATGGATATTATACATTCTACAGGTATTAATTCTACTAAAATAACTTTCCATTCTTATGATTGTGCAGCTTCAATGTTTGGAGCTTTCAATGGCGTACAGAATTTGATATCAGATATTGTTGATCACCGTGTATCGTCTGTACCATGCCAGGCACATCGTATTAATACTGCTGTAGAGCACAGTATCAGTTCTAGAGAAATTGTAGCTAATATGTTTGATATTTTTGAAGAATTGTACGTTTTTTCCACAAAACAGCACTAAGCGTTTTTCTCAGCTAATAGGTAGCCTGCAAACATTCGAAAATTCTTTGCAACTTAAAAATCTTTCTCAGACACGATGGCCAACCAGGGCAGAAACTATTGAGGCAGTCAATAATTCATCTGAAGTTATCGCAGAATTGTTAAAGGAAATATCAAAATCGATAAATGTGGATTCGAAAACTGAAACAATTTTTAGGTGAGTCGGGAGCACCAGATGACAAGGGCAAGTTTGACGGAATGAACTTAAAACAAAATAGGTCTCAATTTTCCATTGAGGATATTTCTCAGGCGACGCCAAAATCATTTCACGCATACCAATTTTCTAAATTATCTAGCTTGACCTCTATTAAATTTACAACATGATTGTCCTCCGGAATTGCACCACTAAGACAGCCAGGAACTACGTTAAATTTTCCCTTCCTGTGTGCCAAATCAAACGAATGTTGTCTTAACCTTACAGCCCACCTAGCAAATTTTCCTGTCGGGTTCTGCAAATTACTTAACCAGAGCAACGAAAAGGGTCTGTAACGACTGTGAAGCGAACACCTTCAACCCATGGGCGGCGAAACTTTTCAATAGCAAAAATCACCACGAGACACTCTTTCTCTGTCGCTGAATAATTTCGCTCAGCGCAATTAAGGGTTTTGCTGGCATATGATATAACACGTTCTTCTCCACTAATATTCTGTATTAATACAGCACCGAGACCTGTATTACTGGCATCACATTCTATAGCAAAGGGGGCAGAATAATTCGGCTGCACCAGGAGTGGTGCGGACACTGAAGCTTCCTTAATCGACACAAATCACCGCTCAGCTTCAGGACTTCAAATAACGACTTGACCATTTTTTCTTCTCTTAACGAGATCATTGATTGACGAAACTAAAGATAAAAAATCGTTAATGAAGCGACGGTACCAACTACACATGCCGACAAATCTTTGAGTTCTGTGGTGGTCTTTGGGCGTGGAAAATTGACCATAGCTGACATCTTATCTGGATCGGTTCTTAGAGAGTTTGACTCTACTATATAGCCAAGAAATTTGAGTGATTTCCTGAAAAATTCGCACTTATCTAAATTTAAAGTTAACTTTGCCTCTCTAATGCGCTTCCTAACTTCATACAATAATTTCAAATGCTCTTCAAACGTCGATGAACATAGAATTATATCATCCTGATAATAGAATACATACAGTTCGAATTTCGGACCGAAAATTGCATCGACCAACCACTGCTAAGTCTACGTAGCATTTTTTAAACCAAACGGCATCGTCACAAACCTATATTGTCCTCGCGAAATAACACTAAATGCTGTTTTATTCTTCGACGATTCACTAAGAGGGACCTGCCAAAACAACTTAAGCAAATCAAGACTGGTAATATAATTCGCGTTACGCAACATCCCAAGGATTCTGTCTATATTAGGAAGAAGGCAGTTGTCATGAACTATAACGTTTAATGCCCTACCGTCAAAGCAAAATCAATATTCTTTACTATCCTTCTTCTTAACTAGCAATACGGGTGAATTCCACGTGCTCTGACACGGTTCCAAAACTTTTAAACGAATCATTATATCTATCTCTTTATCCAACTCTTTACTAATATAGTGAGACATAACATGAGGTCTCTTCCTGAAGGGTTTTGCTTCGCCTGCGTCGATATCCATCTCAATCATATTTGTACGTCCAAATTTATCGACACTAGAAATTTCCTGAAATGAATCAATAGCAGCTTGTGCTTGTGACCGCTGATCAACAGACAAATCATCTAGATTGAGTAAACAGTCACTATATTTTAGGGGCACTGATGATGGACCCACATACGGAACAATACTTTTACAATCGACTTACACATGCCACGAATTATTCCTAAAATCACCTATCAATCCAAACAGCTTTGCAAAATCACTACGGAATATGAATGCATGTGGCAAAGACGACACAACCAAAGCACTAAGAACACGACATTGATTTCCTATAGAAATTGGCAAATCTGCGATACTTTCAACTGGTTTCAAAGTTCTATTCGCTGTAGATATACCTTTTTTCTGCAATTTAAAAATTTTTCACTTCAACTTATCAATTAAAGACCAGTGACATCAATGTCAAACAATTTAACCATCACGTATTGTCGATTATCACCAGATTTTTCAATAAATAATGAATCAGTTTTGGGCTGTGAATTAGTATGACAAATTTTTTTTACTTATTTAGCCATTCTGATTACTATTTTTTACAAAAATAATTCCTCTATTCACAAAACATAATTGCTGCCTTTTGAGAAGGAGTGGAATGTCGGCCGCGCAGCATCCATTTCTTCACTTGTTTTTTTGAACACGATGAACACTTATCACGCGTTACTCCTCTATGACCACAACCGAAACAAAAAATTCTTTTAGGAGACCTGCAATACCGAAATGAATGACCGTAGAGCGAACAATTCCAACATATCCTGTAATATTTTTCGCTGAACCCGTAGAACTAATAGTTGTAGGTGCTGGAATATCTTTATCATTACCTATAATCTGAACTTGTGGAGTATTACGTTTTCTGTTTATCAACACGACCTTCTGATGTAAAAGATTCTTTCACATAAACAGGATATTTATTCTTTACCGGTGCTTTGACATTACTATAAAATTTAGCTGAATTATTTAGCTGAACAAAAACTGATTTTGTCTTAACAACATGGCCTCCTCCAATTTCTTACATTGTTTTATTAAAGTAGGTATGTCCTCTATATCAAAAAGAGCAAGTTGCGATATGAATTCCGGTAATACATTTTTTCTAAGTATCCTAACTTTTGTAATCTCCGCTGGAGTCTTGGGCAATCTACTAAATAAGTTCTACACATGCGCTACAAATTAAACGATCGGTTCATCCTTCTTTAGACGACGATTCTTTATTGTCTGCCAAATCTCGTCCTCTGAATAAGCTGGTAAGAAATCTTCTTTCAAACGATTTACAAGGGATTCCCAATCTTTTAAGGAATCTCTAACGCTCCTAAACTAGACCAAAGCATTTCCAACAAACAACTCGTCAGACGACTCAAACAAATCTTTATTCGACACTTTACGCGATTGAGCCAACTCCTTTATCTTATCTAAAAAGAAATGCAACTGCTTGGGATTTCCTGAAAATTTAACTGACCAAGAGTCAATAGTGATCGGTGGTGAAAGATATGAAAAAGCATGCACAGGTGCAGCTACTACTGACGGAGTTGTGTGACTTACATCGCCTGGACTGCTTGAATTTGTACTTCGTTTCACTTTCTCATACAATTCTGTTTCAACAATAAGAATAGTTGTTAATATTTCCTTTTTGAATAGTTCTGCCTCCTTCAATTTTTCAGACGAAAGTCTCATTCGTTTAACACGACCTGATACATGAACAAGCCTTGAAAGTACTCTTTTAAAAACAGAATCTCTAGAATCACCTTCAAATTCTAACACCAAACGTTTTACTGAATCTATGGTAACATTTATTTCTATACATTCCTCCTCAAATTCAACTTTGTATACCGACAAATCAACTAAACAATCAGGTTTTCCTACTTCTTTTGCTAACAACTGGCCTATTCCACAAATTTTCAATTCATATTCCAGCTCTTGCTTGAGTAAATAAACAATTTGAAATGCTTCTGCCATTTCAAAAAATTTGTAATAACAACCTGAAAATATTGTATTTCTTAACCAACTCAAAGTTGAAATAATGAAAACTTTATTTTAATGCAAATGTATGCTTGTTGCAACATTTGAACAACTAACGATTAAAATTTTGAGGTTCCAGACATGATATGAGTACTAGGAAAATTTTAACCAAACTATTTTTGAGTTTACCAAACGATTGCCAACACGTATGGGCGCCAGCGAAACAATTTTTGGGTGAGTCGGGCGCACCAGTACAACTATTTTGACGTTCGGCGTTAGTGACGCGACATATATTTTTATTATCTGACAAGAATTTATTTTTAATGTTATCACTTCCAATAGACTCACGAAGTTCACGATATTCACGACTTAGTCTGAGAATCATCTCACGGGCGAGCAATGAGATTGGGCGTGGATATTAAAGTAAACTCAACTATAAAAGGGAAATGGAAAGGGGAAGGGGAATTGAGCGCCACTGCATCTACATGGACAATAAAATACCAAAGCAACCTATGAGAAGATGCAGCAACTCACCGGTTATAATGACTATAAAAACATACTGGTTAGACGAAACAGCACCTTTGGAAACCTCGCAAATGTTTCTACTTCAACTCCTGCAGCGATGATCCTGAAAGAAAATGTCACACAATAAATTTTTAATCAAAAGATACTGTTTGCGTCTTGCAACAAAAAAATACAACACTATACATAAACTAGTAATCATGAAACTATCATATTAAAAGTGTTATGCCTAAAAATGGACATCAAAAAGTCACTTAGATCACTCTTATAAACATTACTGCTGGAGTGTCCCTTAAATTTCATTATTCAGAATTTATTTACTCAAATTGTACTCTGATTAAATTTAGATATTGGTAAATAAAAGACAGTGCTTTAAACCAAAAATATAATAATTTAAAGTAATTCTTTTCCTTCTTTCAAATACATGTAAACAAAATCACAAATTGGATATTCAAATGTAAAATTAAACTTTTTCTATAGAACAAGGATTCATAAATATTCTCTTTAAATACTGAAATTTGATACTAGATAGATACTATTTTCATAAACAAAATTTTATAACACCAATTGACAGATCTGTTGGATTGGTTTACAATAAATGTCTAATAAATCTCACACGTAGTATTTATCAAAAGCATATAGGTAAAATAAAATTAAAATTGTTCAAGTTGACATGGCACAAGAATACCACAGTTAATCTACTAATTATCAGGCACAGAATAAATGGAGGTATTTAGTTGAAAGTGAACTTTACAAACTTTTTATAGAGCCACATGCTTATTTCACATGTATCACAAAATAATTCAATTTACATTCAAGGAACAAGGTTTTCCTTTCTTTTTATGAAGCTTTAAATTTCAACAATATAGAAAAATATCTGACACAATTTTTAGAACACCGTAACTCTTAAGATTTTTAACCAAAAGTATTGAAGTTCATCTTGACAACAAAATTTCTGTCATGGTAATTCCGAACCAAACGGATGACATCATGACGTATTAAATTCCAATCAAACAAACACCATGTGTGCGATCACAATTATTCCAAGGTACTAAAGTTTCTTAATAATACAATTAAAAATGCGCGTTAATGGATACTGTGTTTAAATAATCACGTTGATACGTTTGCTTAACATCTTGGTTGTAGCAACAAAAACCCGGGAAAAATATACTAACTACGTATATACTTTTAACATCCCGGCCCCTTTAAACGACCATGCTTTAACACTGACCTAAATACCTATCCTTAAGCACCAACTGCCACATAAATGAGCCAACATTTTTACCCACTCGTTCTGTTATCGTTACATTGAAGAAAATGGCCGAGTTATCTCTCGTTCCTATGAATATAAAAAACAGGCGAACTGTCCAAAACGCCACCTCGTGACATTTTTCACAAGCGTAATATTAACTTAATAATTCTTAAAAATGGATACAGACCGCCTACAGATTAGACAACACAAGTGACTTGTTTATAGCGTATTTTAAGACGTTCAGTTCCTAGAACAAATTTAGAGTATTTCATACAATCGAAAATATTCTTAAAATAAATTCAAAACGAATTAAATGGTAATAACATTTATTTCTATTACGGAATTGTTTCTTCTAATATTATAATCCAAACTAAGGAAATCAGATGCCACAGAACTGTAACAAATAGAAGCGACTTCAAAAGTTAATACCTTAGAATTTATATTTGTTACAAAACAAGAAGTAAGGCTTTTGGACTTTGTCGGAAAATACTAGGTTTCGATTTATTGTCTCAACAATGTTCACGAAAACAGCCATATTTAAAACAAAAATATTAGAGAACATAAACAATAATTTGATTGATGCAGTGGTTGTTATAAAATCAACTACACATTTGTTAAATGTTATAAGAAATAATGATTCAGAAATAAATAATCTAATCGAAAGCAGTAAGCAATTTTCTTTAAAAATTAGCGTAAATCCCGAAGATAATTTCAATGAACACCACAGGCGAAGATTTCCCCTGCGAAGAATTGATGACAACCCAGAAAGTCTTGCTAATTTGAATTTGTAGAAATTGATCGCTTAGAATTCATTAAAGTTTTGGACAGATTAATCAATCTTTTATCATATATGTACTATCAACACTTGTATTATGAATCTAAAACCAGCTTTTCAGGTGTTCAAATTACCTTTAAAGAGAGATAACTGTTGTTTAGAAAATCTAACAGAAATATTGGAAATATATCCCAATTCTAAAAATAAGCCAAATGTTCATGCATTACAATCCGAAATTGGAATGCGCTACTATCAGCAACGTTATCGACAAATACAAAGACATTAATTTTCTGAAGTCAGCAAAAGAAATAACAACTTGTAATCACTGCTGGATACACCACTGCATCTAATGAAATAAAATTTAGTACACTAAAATTTATAAAGATGAAATTAGGTTGAATATGGGCGAGTTCCATTTGTGTGACTTGATGATTATGAAGTCCGAAAAAGACATCACCGAAAACATCTCATTAAATACAATAGCCGAATTGGTCTAGACTAAAAAATGGATGAATTAAACTTAAGTAACCAAATATTAAATGTACGACGTATTACATTTTTTAAATAAAATTCTGAAAACAAAAATTATTGAAAAAATGTTGTTCTACTTCTATAATAAACAACGCTAATGCAGTTGAAAATTTGACTGCAAAGTTGGTCAACCAAAACTAATTCCCCCACTAAAAAGTTCTTCGATTCGTTCCCGTCCCCGTGCAAAGAATTTTCGTTATTATACATTAAAAATTGACGGACACAGGTACCTTTGTTCCGATAAATAATGGAAGCAACAACAGAACGGTAAGGAGCCCAATTATGGAAGAGAATATTTTGGACATTGGAGAACAAACTCCTATCAGTAGTTGTTATATAATTCAACGTCTTGTACATGATTTTTGGGCGGGTTATACGTGAGCAGTTACTATACCCGTATCATGTTCAAAGGGTACATACCCGTATCATTTTCAAAAGGATACAAGACCTTTTACAAAGCTGATTTTCCATGAAGAATGCAATTCTGTCGTTGATATTTAAACAAGTGTGTTCAGATTCAGTATTTCCTACTAACGTGAGTTACGGTTCGGGTCTTGGGGGCTGCCTTTTTAAAAACCACTTCCAAAACTTATTAACAAATTTATTTTAAACAGACATTAATTATGGAATTTTACAAAACTTAATTTAAATTACTCTAAGTTCGAAAATAACTATTAAATGTACTATTTTGAGTAGCCTAAGCACTTGCAATATTAAAGCTGAATACTTTGACTGACTGCCGGGTTCTTGAGCTCCCGGGCTTTTTATAATGTCCCTACCCCCTCACATGGCTGTGGGAACTTGTAAATCTCATGTCTGTTTATTCTTAATACTATTCATAATTACAATGTTGTAATCTTAATTTCTAAGTAATCACGGTATCTTGACCGTCTGTGACCTGCCATCTGCAGTGTCACTATCGTCTCGAATACAAAGTACCGCATCCGTTCTCATGAACTGTTAATAAACTTTATAAATTGTCCTTGTGTTACTTTGTTGCACTTCACTTAGCGTTTTCTTAACACTTTCTAATAATTTCCTATTTATTCTATTTTATAATACATATCTCAATTGGGGGATACATAACTCGCGTTGTTTACCGATAAAGTGAAATTTTCAATATGTGTCATTATGAATTTCCATAACCACGACATTTGGGGTGATGAAAACTAACAAAAAAGGCATCCGTACACTTTTTTAGTAAATGAATACTAGGCAATTATCTGCTAGACTCATTTTTTTCCATCACATTTTAAATGGAGAGAACTATTTAGAGATTTTAAAAATGCGTTTACCTGATGTTTTAGAAAGTGCCCTTTGGCTATCCGGCATGACTTATTTTTCATGCACAATGGTATTCCACCTCACTATCGCATAATTGTTCGCAACTTCTTAAACCAGACCTATCCAAACCGATAGATTGGAGAAACAGTCTTGTACCTTGGCCGCCTAGATCCCAAGAATGCAACGCAATGTATTTCTATTTATGAGAACATGTAAAAGTTTGGACTACAATAATGAACCACTTAATAACTTTATTGAATCACGCCAACGGATAATGAATAGTTTCAACAAAAATCCCAACACTCTAGGTATTTTCGAGTGAGTGCGACGGCCAATGACTTGGAGATTAGAAGAACACGTACATGGCGGATATTTTCAGCATTTGCTGTAAAGGAAAAGTCAGAAAATAAAATGATGAAATTAAATTTTAACTTTCCTCAACGTACCAAGTTAAATTAAAATGTAGTTAGGATTCGGAGATGATAAAAATAATTTCCCATGTTACCCTTTCACCCCGTATCTTTGCTATTAAGGAACTTTGGCGTTATGTTTATAGAAAGAAATTTATATCTTTAGCTAAAGAGTACGGTCCTAAAATATCTTCATGTCGTTCAGTAATTTGTAAGCAGAAATGAAAGCAAGATGTACTTACCTATGCATACAGCTGTGTAAAGAAACCTCCTGCTAGTCGATTCTGGTATTATATAGTCATCTATAACAGAACACATAATTACTTATCTGGTTAACACTAATTCTTGAAGAAAGTATAAGTAGTAAAACTATGCGACTTTTGCACAACGTGACTGTCGACTCAATGTAGGTCAATCGACTAGAAAAGTGTGTTGCTTTGAACTCAAAGTATGTCAGCAAAACTGTTGGTAGTGCATACTTTTGCTAAGTACTTAATCAGCAGTACAGACGACTAAAAACAGCGTTACCTTGAACTCAAAGTAAGTCTGCAAAACTGCTGGTGGTGCAAGTACAGTTGCATAATTTTGCTAATTGCTTAGTTAACAATAAAAACTGCGTTATTTTGAACTCTAAGTAGGGCGAGCTTAGATTGAAAAATTTAAGAGTAAGTAAATGCTACATTTAGATCGATTATCAACGCGTCATTAGATATTTTAAAAGCTGATGACACTTATGTTCTTCGCAGTTTATGAATAAGCAAAATTTGTTATCAATATAAATATGAAGCTTTTATTACTTCGTGCTTATGATGTTAGTTGAGTTCCAATCAAAAAGTGTATACGCATCATAAGTGGATTTCAATCACTTTTTCGAGAGTACCTACGGCAAGCCATTCACGCATTGCAAAAACTTTACTGTGAACCAAGTAAAAGGTTTTGAAAATATATATATATATATATATATATATATAGCTATGATAATAGGGTTATTTAGGGGTATATAGAATCATAAGAGTTGTACACTCCATGTAAACAGCACTAAAGTCCAGAAAACTAAACAATTTTATCATAAAAGGTACGCAATTCGCTAATCAAGCAAGAAGCTAATATCAAACACACTGTATATAAATCACAACTAACGTTATTTAATGATAGGAAGCTCATTTATCAAAAATCAAATCAGAATTGGTAAGATAAATAATCTGTACTCCATGCAATTCATTTTAAAACAACAATGCAAGCATAAAACCGAAAATAAATACGCAGTAGGGGTATCTGAAGTATGAAAATCATGAAACGAATCTTATTAAAAAAATACGCATTAGTGTAAGGAAATAACCATGCATACTCGCAATAAAAGAATCCCATTCAAAATAAATATGTTTAAACGCAGGAACCGAATAAACGCATTCAATTACGTCATCATAAAATTTGACGACGTGATCTTTTAATTGTAAACATCAGATAATTCGAATGAAATCCAACAGATTAGGAAAACTAAACACTGTTGACTACGTGATAAATTAAACGGAAAGTTTGAATAAATTGCTATACAAACATGCGGACGTGACTTGAAAAGGGTACAAAGGTGTTAAATTTAAAGGAATACACTATACAAAACAAGATATCTACGTGATGTACTGAGCATTTCGACGAGAATTTAGATGGTAACTTTATAGAAAGTCCGAAGGCCTGCATGTTAAGGCAAAGCGGAACGCCTCAATCAACAACATAAACTCGGTAACCAATCATACAGATGAAGAGGAGGATCCTTTATATAGAACACGCTTTGTACCAGTTTAAATTAAAATATCACGCGAAGAGAAAATAGTAAATTAAGCAATTATAATTTTAGCGAAAGTCGTGATACAGAATTTTTGAAATAATATACTAGTGCAAGTATACAATAGAATGACTTTGAAACGGCTCTAAATGTTCGACTAAATCAGAATGTTTGACTAGATCTAAATACTCAAACAGATAATCAACTAAATAAACCACTACATAGTCGTTTAAGTATTTGGCTAAACATTGGTCCACAATTGCATCGGAGCAGTAAACGGAGTATTATTCTAAACATAGAATGGGTGTTTGACCAAGCTGTCTTACAAAATCAACAAGTGAACTCAACTGAAAACAATCCAGGGGTACCTGTCAACCACACGCAGCAGCAGTTCGAAGGATTGGAAACACGCAGGAAAAACACAGCTCAGAAATAAGAACAATTTTTATTAGCATAAGACATTAATTTCATTTTGAGCACTTACATTTTTCATATATTAAAATATTTATGTAAAGGGTCATCAAAAACTTTTTAATAATTACGTAAAGTGAAAAGGAAAGGTCATTGAACGTTCAAAGGTATTTCCAGTAGTAAATAGTGTTATTATTGCTGGTTTTAAATTGATTTAAGGGAGTTACAATTTGAGGACAAACAAATTGATATTGTTACTTTGATAGAGGGGTTTATTTTTGAATAATGAATCACATTATCAAAGTTATAAAGCTGTAAAGTGTATAAATGCTTGGTTATTACACAAATTTTGGTTAGTTTTGTTCAAGTAGGAAAGTGCTAAAGAAAAAAGGGGAGGGGTAGAAACTTCTTTGTTATCGTACCGTCGTGCACTCTGTGTGGATTGAGCTGAGCTAGTCGAGGCATATAAAAAAAATTGTATTTAAAACTTAAAGTTGAGGTTATTGATAGACACAGCGCGGCGGCGGGCAGCAGGAAACTGAACGTTAATTACATCAGCGTATGGCGATATCATAGCAATATGTATATATATATATATATATATATATACATATATATATATACATATATATATATATATACATATATATATATATATACATATATATATACATATATATATATATATAATTATAATATATACATATATATATATATATATATATATATATTACTTTAATTTAGAACAGGGTAGAAAATTAATTAACGACATCAAATAATGTTAAACACCGTGTATATCAGAGCAGTGGAAAATAGAACGCTTAATTAAAGGCTTACTGTGTAGATTTAAATCATTCAATTAGAATGTAGGGTTTGTATATAATCATAATCAACGTGTAGAAGGAAGTAATGTAGAATTTCATTAGATAATACGCATTATTAAAACCATGGAGCATAAAAATTTATTCGTTTTGTTAAAAATAAAGGGTTTAGATTATTCACTGGATGCTTTCTATAAAAAGAAGCCGAGTTAAAATGTTCAACTTATATTTAATTTAATCTTTCCAAGTACTAAAGCTATCGAAAAATTATAAAGACTTGGGGAAGTCACGTAAAAGCCTTCAGCGTATTAGAACTAAGAACACCTGCAAAAATAACGATGTATACGATAGTCGATAAGCTCCAAGCTATATGAGTGCAAGTAAGAAAGCAAGTTTGTGATATAAAGACAAGCGAGAGGGAATGCATTGGTAGTTAAATGAGGGGAAATATGTAAAACAAGGGCACAGGTTGTAGATAGAATGAACGGACTAGATTGGCGATTAAGGTTGAAATAAGATGCAAACATGAGAGGTGGAAACATAACAATTTCTATGTAAAATTAATTAGTTGTTCGCGGACGTGTTGCGAGGCGTGTGGAAATTTTTTAGATTTCAACTCGAGTGCAAATTTCAGAAGAATCATTGTGCCATGCCATCGGAAGGGAAAATAGAATGCGAATTTCTGAAAATCGTCCGTCGCGGGACAAATTCGACTTGCAAGCGAACCATTATATAAACCCGTGCTGATAGGAGTTTAGCTCTCTTTTATTTTTGATTTTATTTGATACTTCAAGCAGAATAGATGGTGATTACGCGCTACGATAAAAGTTATTATGCATTAGTGCACTTAGAGAAGATAGATAAAGGTAATAAAGTCTAGTTATATTTGCGGGTATTACTGTACCAATTATCCAAATTAGTAATGATAAATAAATAAATAGAAGTATGCAGTTTTGGTATAGCGTGAAAGTATTATGAATTTCATTGCTATTTTTCGGGAGTGTTAGTAATCAAGTGTTATTCGTAAACGTGATTGGATCCACAAAACAAGATTTAGATATACATAGATGAGGTCCTGAGAAGCCTTGAAACCTTTTAGACGAATGGTGGTGTAGAAAATTTTTAAAGGCGGCCAGAAATCCGAGGACGTAAACATAACCCAGCTGGAATGGTAGGATTAGCAAGGACGATGTACAGTGGAGCCACGAGTGCATTAACCTTCAGGTAACTTATGCATTGTTGTTCGATCTTAGATGTTTTGGTGTGTGTTGAATATCTTTATAATTTGTTTGATAAAGATGGACAGTAGTAAACTTGTATAAACAACAATATTTGAATTTTAAGTTAAAATTTTCTTGTATAAGTAGAAAGGAGTATTTATCGGGTTTATGTTTTTGATTATGATGAAAATTTGGGTCTGTCTTTGAGCTCAATTAGACTAACCTGTTAAATTAACGTAAAGGGGTGGGAGATGCTCCCTTTTATTCAGACTCAGGTCTGCAAATATTGTTTACTTCATTAGTATGCATCCTACAAGGACTCTAATTCTGGATTCAAATTAAAATGATGACAAATTTGAACTTGAAATTTTATGATGCTGAAATTTATGCTGAAATTTAATTTTGAAATTTTAATGTATTGTGAATATTGATGTAAATAGAGTTAACGTTGATGGTTGGTGGTAGGAATGTGTTTGTTTTTTTTTATGAATGAGGATGAAAGTTTTAACTAGGTGAGCAGCCGAGGCGGAAGGAAAGAGTCAAGAGGCGATTATCAGAAGAGATTCAACGAACAATAGAATCACAGCAATTCTTGGCACAGAATGTGGGCAATTCAAAATAGACAAGAGAATCACAGCAAATCTTGGCGCCCAATTCGTGATGCTCGATTCTTATAAAGAATCACAGCAATATATATATATATATATATATATATATATATATATAATTATAATATATACATATATTAGGTAATTTAATTACACAAGATAAGTTGATAAATACTAACGTATTATATTATCTATAATACGTTAGTATTTATCAACTTACCTTGTGTAATTAAATAACCTAATATACGTATATATTTAATACTTGGCTAATGGCCGTAATTTTGAGCGTTGCTTCCTGCTACATGTGACATAAGTCAGGATGTAACATACTGTTTTAATACGTTCTAATAGTTCTATTATTTCTAAAAATAGTTATTTTCTAGTTTAATTTTAGCATTCTAATTATTAGAATGAAGGTCTTGTAGCATAAATATGTCTGCAATTGTAAACGGCTGCAAGATCATCCAAGTAGCGTCCTAGCGAAGTTCCAGGAAGATATAATCCAAGAGTTAATTAATTTTTATAAAGGCACTTTACTTGAAAGGCACTAAACATGTCAGATTAGTTGCTATCTATGATTAGATGTCAATCATGTTCTAGGACCCTATTTGTATCAGGGTGGTCCGAAGGAATTTTTCAAGTAGCGGAGTACTCAACTAAAAATTAGTCCCGAGATCTACTTGTGTGGCTATCTTAGTGCAATTGACAGTTTAATTAATCTTAAAGATTTACGACCGGCGTATCCCTTGTCGAGTATGAGAGCTAGGCAAGGGGTTATTTTTCAATTAACTTAAAGGTATATAAGGATGTCAGCCGGAGGAAAACGGGGTTGTTTATTTCTAGACCTGTTAGAGTTTAAAGCTGGCGGTTATTGGCAAGATTGAGTGATGTGTTTTATTTCTGTGAATTCAAGTGCGCGCCGTTGTGTTCTAAGTTAGTTATTTCTCTGAGTAAGTAATTAGTATATGTGGTATTACCATGAACTCAAGGCTGTGTTATGCAGCATAAGTCAGTTATTTGTTTAAATACAGTACTTGTCGACTTCCATAAAATACAACTTCGGGTTAAAGCTCAGTTCAAGTAAATTGATCCCGTTAGATTATTGTTTTATAGACCGCATCGCTTTAGAAGGGTCTCCTATTATATTGTGTGTCGACGGTGCCAGAGGCCGTTAATCACTAAGCCACGAGACTACCTGAGTATGCAAAGCTCAGGTCAGGAGTCACGTTACTGTACTATTTGACCCTTGAGAAGGTCGTATTTTTCCCGGTGTTGATGACCCCGTGGTTAAAGGAGGGTCGTTGCAATATGCAAGTTAAGTAGACTACGGTAGCATTAATTAATTATTGTATTGGGGTGGTTGCACCCAGAACTGTTATTAATATTCATAAAATAAGGATTTTAGTTTTGTTTAGTTAAGTTGTGTTTGTGCTAGCCGGAGACTTTAAAAGATTAGCCCCTGTGAAGTGATTTATTTTCTGTCCTGCAATCTTGGTTCATTGCCCACGAACAAAGTGCGACGAGAGCTATTACCGCGAGTGGTCCATGGGCCGTTTAATTCCCATGGTGGCGCCCTATTGTAAATAATGTTAAGTACTGTATATTTTTGTATGCATATGTAATTAGGTGAAGTTTTAGTTAGTAGCCCATTTAATAAAACAATCGGAATTTCGTCTTAGTGTGTTTGTTTAATGAACTCCCCCTCTCATCGACTGCAGTAGCTTGCGAGGCAATGTCACGAAACGTGAGGGTACTATAGTGCTAGAGGTCCTGCCATTTATTATTTATTGTTAATTGGATACCCTCACGCGGTAGGTAAATATTCTTAGTTACAAGGAACTTCACACTTTCAGATATGATTGACAAAAATGCTAAAAGTAATTGAAAGTTAAGTTGATAACATGCGTGATTTGGGTTTGTGAAATTTTCCATTTTTCACTACCAGTACCGGTAGTGTAATTGGTAAATACGTCAGCCGCGATAGCTAAAGATACAAGTTCAAATCCTGTCTGGGAATTTATATTTTCCTTCTTTCAATTACTAGTTCGATTTGAAATGATTATTTGGGAGTGTATTGTAGCGCCAATTGGTCTGCCTCAAACCAGAATAATCACATTAAAATCTAAACGAAGGGTTTGCACACAAAAGCTGATTGCTAAATCCTGTGGGGCCAGATCTCTTGATTGGCAGGTACAAGACCTTGCATTTAAAAGGTTACAATAGGTATATTCGAGATGTTATTTACATCATTTCTGATAAGTGTTAGAATATTCTAAAGGTTTTTGAATATGTATATAAATTGCCGCCGTGGATATTGGAGTTTAGTTCTAATTGAAACTTTGATATGAGTTCCGATTAAAGTTTTATTTAATTCTGTTGTCTTTTCTAATGTCGATAGTCTTACAGTCAAGACTGTTCCTTTTTTTAATGTTGATACTCTGCTAGCCAATGCTGTTCCTTTATCTAACGTTGACTCTCTTACGACCACTACTAAAAACAAACGGGCTTCTTACCTAACGAATAATTATTTTCTTTAACTACCACAACCATAACTACTACGCCTACCATCGCCACCACCTTCTCAAGTACGTATTCCGACTATTACACCCCCTGTTATTACTGTTTTGTGGAAAACTGCCTATCTTGACAATTCTAATGGCCCTGACTCGCTTCGTTTTTTGCTGGCGACAAAAACGTCTTGGGCTCCACTTCTAGTCCTTGTGCCCCTAGATTCTTATACCAATTTAGCTCTTCTTAGGATTTGAATTTTGGACTTTACGATTTCCTACTTACTTCCCTGTTTTGCTGGGGTTATTTCTTTTCTTTCACTTAACCTCGCGTGGGTCCGGAATAGAATAGTCTCACGGTACGACTAGCTTATCGTAAGAGGCGACTAAAGCGGTTCAACATACACATGCGCGCGCTTACAAACACATACTCATACATAACTACAATAGGATTAGGTTTTATTTTCTTTTTGTACCGTTTCTTAAGATTTTTAATTTGGTTTTTTCCTCATCGCTTTCGCTCCACATTCCTCTCCTTTCCAGAGTCCGGTCTTGCCTTCTGTCAGTTTTCGTGCTGATTTAGTTTGATTCTCGATACTATCCATGTGGTATGTGCTTTTTATAGCTTTCTTTTCTTTTCTTCGAAAACTATGATTTAGTCGACAATTCGGTCTATTAGCTTCTTTCTTTCTTTTTTTCTGTTTTCTTTTGGGTTATCTATCTTCTACAAATTCCTGTTACCACAGCGGGAAGTATTATATATTTTTCTACTCCAGTTCTCTTTTCGTTCCTCTACATACTTGAGGATACGACAATACTGACTTACTTTGGTTACTGCTAGTTTTCTTCCTTGTTTTGCTTTTCTTATTTTTGATTTTCTGCAGAAACCAGTTTTTCTTAAGGTTGAAAACTTCGTTATTTCTTTCTTAGAGATATTCATCTATTCATCTTTGCTCTCGACGATTATTTATTTTCTTTCTCCTATGTTCTTTTACATTTCTTGGTTTGGTGCGGTATACTGGCTCTTCGATCCGGATAAAATTTTTTTTTGCGTTGTTTGGATTTTCTTGAGTTTTCTGGAGAATTTTTTCTTTAGGTTATCCAATTAGTAAGTGGTTCTTCGAGCCGGATAAAACTTTTTTGTTTTTTTGGGTTTTCTGGAGATTTTTTGTCGCATTCATTCTATTAGTATATAGTGGTTTGTCAAGGCGGATAATTCTTTTTCTCTTCTTTCGATTCTCTGATAAAAATTTTCTTGTGTTTTGCCCTGTTGGTATTTTGTTTGATAAGTTGCTTCTGTTTCCTACTCTGACCTTTTAATTTTGCTGGGAGAGATTTGTTACGTTCAATTGCACCCTTATAAATGTGTTCATTTAATTTAGGATTCCCACGCTTCTGTTTCGATATCTTGTGTAATTACTTGTCATGAGAAACGTCCTTGATTACGCTTCATAATTAAATAAATCGATTGATTTCTGTAAAGCACATCCTGATACAAATAAAGCGAGTACTTTTCCAACACTCTATGGAAGGTTGTTAGTGCATTTAGTTTAAGTTAAAAGTACCTCAATTTATCCTTATTGTTTGAGATAACACAGCAAATATACTCGGTTATCTACAATCCTTGTTTTCTAAAAAGAATGTATTTGCCTTATTTATAAGTAATAATGCAAGTTTGAATAGCGTAATTTTTTTACAATGCTATTCGTATTTCCCGGTTTTCGTTATCTATTCAACCACAACAATGACTTTAGAAATGTTCTTTTGACATGTGTTACCCAAATATTTGAATCGATTATCAGTTCATTTCCTAATTTGACTTTGAATCTGATCCTGCATTCCGCGCTATGCGTAATGAAGTGTTACTTCAAGAGCAATGCACGCTTCCCTGGATAGGCTATATCCCTGCGCATTAGTAAGTTAATACACGCTTATTAATATTAATAAGGTATCTTTTTAGCTTTTCTGCGTAGGCCGTGCTTTTCTACGTAGATCAAATTCTTAATTTGTTACGTAGCCCCAAATGCTATTTTGCATTGGCCCGCTGTTGTGAGTATAGTCCCAGCATTAACGGATCATGACTGCCATGACGATCTTTATCTGAATCGCCTCCAATGATTTGGCTGCAACATGAGTATTTCGATACGTAAAGGTATGTGACCTGTTCTTTTTCTTTTTTTTACATATCGAGGGATAAACCCAAGTCGCATTGCGCCGACTGGTGAAACACGTGTACCGAACTTGTTTAAAAACTAGCTTCACTTTATTGTGTTGTATTTGTTTGCTTCTGTTTGGATCCAATGAGCGTGCTGGTTGTGTTGGGTTGGACCATAGATTGTTCCAAAAGTGTTCGGTGTTTATTGTGTTTGGCGGATTGTTTATTGTGATTTCGGTTTTGTCTATAATATGGTAGAATTTCTTTTGTTGCTGGATGGATGTTTTGTTTTGTTCTTTCTTGTTATTACTTATTTAATATTTTCTGAATCTTTTCGTGGCCTTTGTTTCTTTTCGTTTATAATTGTTCACTGCATTTTGTTTCGGTATTTCTCCTATTACTTTACTTATTTTTCTAAAATGTTTTCTTTTATGTATTGTGATAGCTGTCCTATGTCTTTTCTCAGTTTTAATATTTTTGTTTGTATTGTGTTGCCATGGTGGTTTTGTTAGTTTCCTTTGTTTCATGTCTGTTGATTGTTTTTGTTTTGTGTGGATTCTTATTGTGGCGAGTGCTCCTATATAGATTAGTTGTTGTAGTTCCTTTATAATCGTGTCGTTTTGTATTTTGTTTCATATTATTGTGTTAATGTGTGCAATTGTTGTGTTTACGTTTGTGTTATCTGGTACTTTGTGTATGAACGATTTGGTGACATGATTTGTGTCTTTAAATTCTATGCATGTTATTTCAAACTTTTCATCTATTTTTGTGATTTCTTTGTTTGTAACTTGTGTTATTTCATATGGTAGTTGTATGTTTATTTGTTTTATTTCTGGTTATTATGTGTTTCTCTGTCTTCTTGTTTTTTGTTCTTTTCGTCTTTTGTCCATTTACTTTTTGGTGTATGTTTGTGTTTGGTTGTTGTTCTGTAGTTTTTGTTGTACTTGTACTTGTTCTTTTATGTGATCTAGTTCTGGTTTTGTATTTTGTTGTTTATGGTTATTACTAGTACTTGGGCCGAAAATCATCGTACCGTGATGAATTGTAGTTCTGGGTACTCGTTAGTGAATGTTTTGTGTAGTAGAGATCTATAACTTGTTAACTTTGTTGTTTGGTAATGACATAGAATCAGGTTTCGGTTGATTTCGTCTGACCATCTCATTCGATGTCTTTCTATTACTTCTATTGTGATTGGGACAACATGTCCCGCAAAACACCTCTATTCGAATTTTCATTTATTTTTATGAATGTCGTGTCTTGTCTTTTTTGGCCAGGTGTGTTTCTTGTACGACATCACTGACCTGGATCTCATATGGTTTTTGTTCTTAATTTTTTGATTCCATCGTATTTCTACGAGTACCGCGTTGGTGATAGTCCGCTTGAGTAGAGTCGCGTTACCCAGATAAGGCTAATTACTGTAGGGTGTCGCCTGGTGTCCCACAGGTGTCCGCTTATAACATCGTCCTGACCTCCGGTGCCATGCAACCTTTGCCATGGATTGCTTTACAGTATGGCTTAAGTTTTTTTTTAATGGGGTAAAAAGGAAGGAGAGAAAGAAATTGGTTCGAAAGGATGGATGTTGCTGGAAGATAATGGTGGGATAGCAGACAGGTGAGCTCGAGTACCTCGGGTTTCCCATGCCCGTACTTGTTTGAGAAGTACCAGGTCCCCGAGCGGTTATTATTATTAATATATCTCCCTAGTAAACATATTGTTAACTCTCAGTCAGAATAAAACACAAGGAATACGTTTGATCGAAAAACTCTTCTTTTATTCACTCATAATATATCAATCATCTGTCAGCACCAACAAAAATGAATCTAATGTCTCCCTGACGTCCAACGCCAACGCTTCCCCCATCTGTTGGTCGACTCATGCAGGTCGGCCCCGCATACACCATATCTTACACTCGGTCTTTCTGACGGATTTTTGCCCACGATGACCAACTTTAACTATAATAACTATACAACATTATACAAAATTAAAAACACAAAATACAAAATTCTAACTAAAACTAATTAATATCCAAACAAAAAAATCAATAATTTACATCATAGTCCTGTAAATATAATGGTTTTCGAATTGTGTGTTTCTGAATACCTGACGGCCCTGGCGCATTAGCACTTGCATCACCGTCTTCTTCAAAAACATCACTATTTGCACGCTCCCTGATGTTCTGATACACTTTGCTTATTTCTTTGCCATGCGTATTGGAATCTTCATCACTATCTGCAGGTGTATGTTCCTCCTCGGACGTTGTTTGTTCATCTACTTCTGGTAATTCGTACATTTTCATTCAGTTCACATGCACTGTTGTTGTAAATCGACGACCTTTGATGCCTTCAATGCTAGCTACTCGATAAGTATCCGCAGGTAATGTTTCCGTAATCATAAACGGACCTCTGTAACGCACCTGTGTTTTTGTACTTTCACCTGTACATGTGTAGGTAAATTTTTTATGAAAACAATATCTCCTCTTTTGTAAGCTATTGCTGCAGAACGTTTACTATCGTGTCTTGCTTTAACATTTTGTTGTTCTTACAGTATATTTTCGCGAATTTTGGTTTGAAGTTCTTTTGGAGGTTTCCATTCGACATCTTTACCATCACGCACCACAGTTGCTATACGACCATCTGTAAAACGTGGCATGAACCGAAATAGAACTTCGAATGAAGACTTTCCTAGCGTTCTATTTACGGCTGTATTTAAATTTTGTTTTACTTCCATAATATTTTCATCCCAACTAGATTCCTTCTCCATACTAGTCATAATTACGGGGAGTAATGTTCTGTTAACACGTTCAACTTGACCATTCGCGCGGGCCCATTGCGACGAATTCAATGTGTGTTTAATTCCATGTTTTATCACAAAATTTTGAAACATCTCTGATGTGAAACACGTTGCACGATCGGATACTATTCGATTTGGTATACCAAACTGCATTATAAATTTTTCCATAACTATCACGGTCATTTTCGCTTCTGCACTCGCTACTGGATATAATTTAACAAATTTTGTTAACGCATCAATAATGACCAAAAGATACGCATTTCCTTCTGAACTACAAATAAATGTCCCAATATGATCAATGTGAATCCTTGAAAAAAGTCGCTCTGGCACAGGAAGCGGATTTAAGAATCCAGGCTGCTTCCCTGCTGGAATTTTTGCTGACAAATAACTTTTTAGTTTTGCAAACCAATATAATTCACGAATTTTTTCCACTGTTCGGTCTACACTAAAATGTCCCATCATATCATGAAATTTTACAACAATGCTTTTTTTGCATCGCTTTTGGTATTACGTATAACTGTGTCGTTCCGTCTTTTTGAACAAATTCTCGGAATAATTTTCCATTCCTCAGCACATAGTCATTTGCAGATTGTTGTTCTTCGCGTGTACGTTCACTTGAATTTTTGATTACTCCTGAAATTATTTTATTTAAGTCTCTATCTGCGCGTTGAATTGTTAGAATATAATCTTCTTCATTCCTTAATTGTAGAACATCTAGTTTATCTTGAATATCGATTATTTGTTCATTCTCCTCATCTGATATTGGAGCTCTAGATAAGGCATCTGCGTGACTCATTTTGTCAACGGGTCTATATTTTATATCCATATTATAATCCGCTAAAAGTCCATACCACCGTGCAATTTGTGGTCTTTGCGTTTTGTGCGTGTTTAAAAATACCAAGGATTGGCAATCCGTGTAAACAGAAAAGTTAATGCCAATTAAAAAAATTCGCAACTTTTTCACGCAATGCACAATTGCCATTAATTCTAGTTTTGACGAGTGATAATTTCTTTCTACGTCATTAGTTTTCTTGCTTATATAAAATACTGGATGTAGCTGTTTGTCGTCGTCTTGTACTTGCATCAAAATTCCTGAAATGCCATCAGCACTAGCATCTGTGAACAACGCAGTTTCAGTAGCTTGAGGATTATACAATTTTAACACAGGTTCGCTAGTTCAGGCTTTTCCAAGATCTACAAAGGTATCTTCTTGCTCCTTTGTCCAATTAAATGCAACATTCTTACGCGTTAAATCACTTAACTTGCGAATACGAACTGCATAATTTGGTATAAACCTTCTAAAATACGAAAGCCCCAAGTAACGCCTAACTTCATGGACATTTTTAGGTCTTGCAAAATTTCTAATCGCTTTATTTTTTTCTAATCCTGGAGACATTCCTCTCGCAGATATTATCATACCAAAAAATTCAATCCGCTCTATCCAAATTGACATTTTTTCAATTTTACTGTTAAGTTTGGGCGTTTGAAAGCTTCAAAAATTTGCCTTAATTTTTGTAACATTTCACACCAATTTTTCGCAGGCACAATCAAATCATCTAAATATGACATTGTAACATGGTTTTTTAAAGGTCCTAGCACAATTGACATTAATCGACTGAATTCACGAGGGCCATTTGTCAATCCAAAAATTAATCTTTCAAATTGCCCCGTTGTACTGGAGTAATAAATGCAGTTTTTGCTTTTGCGACTTCAGTTAAAGGTAATTGTAAATATCCGTGTGCTAAATCTAACGTCGTAAAAAGTTTGCTTTCTCTCAAATTTTCTATATGTTCGTACACTGTCGCTATTGGAAAATTTGATTTCACTGTCTGACGATTTAAAGCAAGATAATCAATAACAAGACGCGGTTCTCTCGTTTTTTTGGCAATTAGAACTACTGAACTCGAATACGAAGAATTCGTTTCCGTTACAATACCTGCCTTTTTCCATTCTTGAACAATATCTGCAATTATTTGTCTTTCCTTCACATTTGTGCGGTATGGTTTAGCACGAACAGGTACCCCTGTATCTTGAATTTCCATTTTCATTAAAGTTGTACAACCCAATTCTGTTAAATTAAACGCAAAACAGTCACGAAATTCTTGACATAACTTCAATAATTCCATTTTAATAGCCTCTTCAACGCTTACATCAACATTTAGCATTTCCGTAGCTATCTGGATTTTTAACTTTTTTTTTTTAGCTTTGTATAAATCAACGGTTGTATTCGTAGGTAGATGCCCTAACCCGATTACGTCTACTTCATTTAGCTTAATGATCCCATCTAAAACATTTGTATCCGGTACAGTTATCGTACTGTCATTGTATTTTGTTTTTATAAAATTGACGTGATTTGCTATAAGCACATTATCTTCTGTACATTTAATACGTGTACGCCGGGAAATTTCTTCAACATCAATGTCTTTAATTGGGAATTCATAATTATGACCAAATACTAGTTTATCATTAACACGTACATATGCAACGCTTGGATGTTCGGTGAACGATCTTCCCACTATAACATCTGTTCGTTGTGCTGTGTTAGGTACTACATAAAATTTTATATCCTGTAATTTAACATCATCTATTTCTACGGCAGCTTGTACATAAGCATTCGCCTTAAGTACTGGACTTTGTGCACCAAATCCATATAACTCCTCTTTGGTTTGATGTACGTTTGGAAAGTACTTAGCCACATTTTCACCCATGTCTATTAATGCTTGTAATTCATGGTTGTCTACATTTACTATACGCAAAAATTTGTCTAAGGATTTGATGTTATGTTGCTGCTCTATTGTCATAATGTTTTGGATGGAGAGTCGTGGGAACAGACGTGTATAGTTGTGTGCTCTGTGATATTAACATGATACGGTGATCTAGCCAATGTAATATTAATATCATTCATTGTTCCATTCTGGCTGCTTTACTGGTGAGTTACTTAAATGTGTTAAATTGAAATATATTTAAAAATGCCTTTTACTCGTGATCAACTAGAAGACATTAACAAAATAATATCAGCAACAACAAGTAAATTGCTAACAGACGACAACTTTATCAAAGTTGTTACTGATACGGTTACACATGCAGTATTAGAACAATTAAACATCAAGTTAAATGTGCAAAATGAAATGATTTCTGAATTGAAGGTTGAGGTTGTTAATCTAAAGGCCGCAAATGCTGCATGTGTAGAAGAAAACGATAAGCTACAACAATACACGCGACGTAATTCTATTAGAATCTACGGTATGGCAGAATGCAGTAATGAAAATGTTCTAGAAAGCGTTTTAAATATGTTTGTGGGGAAATTAAAAGTTAATTTAAGTATGGACCACATCGACAGAGTTCATCGGGTAGGAAAATTGAACAGTAATCAGAGTAATGCCATCAGGCCTATTATTGTGAAGTTTGTTTCATATCGTCACCGGTAACTAGTTTTTTCGAAAAAGAAATCGTTAAAAGGGAGTAAACTATCTATCAAAGAAGATCTTACGAGTTACCGGGTTAAACTTCTACGTGCTGCCTCCGAAAAGTATACCTTCAGAAATGTGTGGTCCAGAGATGGAAATATCTACGTGAAAGCAAACGGTGTCATAAAACAAGTTAGTTCAGTGAATGATATCTAATTGCTTAATTTAATTATTGTTGAAAAAATCACATATATATTTTTTTTTTTTGCATTACATATCACATAATGCAAAACTAGAATTACATATATTTTTGGTAAATTGCTCGTTATAACTCAATTCACTATATCACCAGTCATAAATTAAATTGTATAAATTTCTTCTTTGCGGAGCACGCACACAACACGTGAGTAGGAAGTTGCAATCTATTGTAACTATAACTATTACGCGGTATTGTAATAAATCATTATTGTCTCTTTGAATATTATTGAACTTTTGTGTATTAATTACAGTTTGCAAAGGTTTTAAATTTGATTATTTAAGTGTGTAGCAGATAAGCTATATACTAGTTTGTGTATTTTCTATCGTAAACTTTTTGATTTTGGAAATAGTAATTAATTAATAGTGATTACACAAGTGAATTGATGTATTATTACTTACATAATTATGTTTAATAGTTATACATGACAGGATAGCAAAATATTGGCCTAAATGTTAAACATGCGTTTATGTTATTTTTATCTTGAGTTTTGATAATATCCTTTTGTTATGACTAAAGTAGAGGTAAAGTTTGCACATTTAAATGTCAGATCGTTACTTAATTGCTTAGTGTCCGTGAAAGAGTTAATGGAAAGTAATAATGTCGATATTTTAGCAATTTGCGAATCATGGTTGCACTCAGGTATTGATGACGCTACTATTACCATTCCAAATTACCGCCTTGTACGTAGGGATAGGGTGGAGTTGCGTGGAGGCGGATTGATTTTTTATATTTCTCACTCAATTCAATTTAAAAGTATAGACATTAATTCAAACATTGAGCAATGTTGGATACATTTTACCATAACAAATAAAAATATCTGCATGGGGTTATGTTATAGATCGGAACTATATAATTATAATGAATTCATAGACGAACTAGAAGGTACTTTATCAATTATAGCGCCAAGCTATGATGAAATCATCCTAGTGGGAGATTTCAATATAAATTTTTTTAATTTGCATAATGCCTCTACAAGTGCGCTTCTAGATATGACAAATTCGTTTAATCTATCGCAAATTATTGACAAACCAACTAGAATTACAGCTACAACTGCAACACGTTTAGATTTGGTGTTCATCTCGGATACACAATTAGTTAATCGTGTCGACGTAATTAGTGTTGAAAACATTGCCGATCATGAACTTGTGTTGTGTGAATTATCCCTTAAATTACCGTAAATTAGTGTCTTTCGTACTTACAGATTATACAAAAAAATAAACATTGAATCATTTCTCATAGATCTTCTACAACTGCCTTTACCCGAGATATACTATATGCCTAACATTAACGATAAAGTAAATTTTTCTCTGAATGTCTATCGTCCATAGCATACACCCACGCACCACCTATATGTCGTCGCCTTACAAAAAAACCTGCACCTTGGTTGACCGACACGATACGATGCATGATCTCGTTAAGAAACTCTGCGTTTCGAAGATATTATAAGAGTAAGACGGAAGATCATAGAAATTATTACAAACACTTACGCAATTTAACCAATAAAGCCGTAATTCGTGAAAAAAAAGCCTTTATTGAAAGTAATCTAACTTCTGGGAAGCCAATGTGGCAAATGTTAAAATCTTATTCTTTAATAAAAACAAAGTCTTCAACTTTACCAGATTGTCTAAAACATCCAAATGAAATTAATAAGTCTTTTGTAAGATCGGCGTCGAAATCATCTTTAGTCCCTAGCACTGTACTTATCAATTATTATAGTACGCATAAATTTGACATTACTAATTCGTTTTCTTTTTCGTTAATTTGTGATGCAGATATAGTAAAGGTCATTAACTCTGTCAGTACGCTAGCTGAGGGAAGTGATAATATTAATATACATATAATAAAAATCAGTTGTCCACATATTATTCCATATATACTTAATGTTTACGATTGCAATAAGAATGAAAATTTCCTATTAGTTTAACCATTTCCCTTCCTTATAAAATGTGGTTCAAATACTTTTGCGCGTGTGCAAGTGTAGTGTAGTATAATAACAATCATTGTCTATTGAAACGTGTTCGTATAAGTGTGGAAGATCAGGATCCCGTGCCGATCCTGAACTGCACTATCTTCACTGTCTTCATTATAGTTACCCACATCAATGTGCCGGTGAGTACCACAGATTATATAAGTTCCTTTCATATTTCTTTTACCTATTTTAACCGCAATTAGCAAGTATACCAACCCTTACAGTCCGCTCTTAATACCTAACAAAAGTTCTGGTCCTTCGAGCCGGATTTTTAAAAGACATTTTGTTTAATTGTGGGTGTATTAAAATATTTGCATTAAATATTAAAATTAAAAATTATTGATAATCTGTGCATGTTTTCAAGTGATACACAAATTATTAGAAACTTACATTTAAGTACAGAAACAGATGTGTGGGCATTAACGCTATTTATCTACACAGCTGTTTTATCAGTTCTAGAGAAACCTGAGTTTATCTTAATAAACACAGTGTATTCCAATTTCTATTTGGTAACTAATTCTTGTTTATTTTGATTACAATGTCAGAAAGAGAATTAAAAGTTTTGTTAGCTAATAGAGGAAAATTATATGTACGTGCACAAATTCTTTTTGATCTGTCAAAAAACGTTTTAAATGATCCAAGTAAAATTGATAATTTCGAATGTAGATATTCCAAACTGGAAGATACTTACCGTGAATTTGAGAAAATTCAAAATGCAATTATGGATTTAACCTTGCGTATTTCACCTGATCAAGAAGTTGATATGAAACCTCTATTGTCTTTTGAAGATCTGTATTTTCAAATCAAAGCGGTAGCGAAGAGAATTTTTCCTACTGTAATATCAACTTCGGGACCGTCTCATATATCCAGTAGCAGTTTACCAAAAATTAACCTACCCCGGTTTGACGGTTCGTTACGAAACTGGAAAGTTTTTTATCATAGTTATCGATCTTTGATTCATAATAATCAAGGCCTAACTAAAATAGAAAAGTTTCATCACTTAATTAATGCTCTTTCAGGACCGGCATTGAGTATTGGCAAAAGTTTGCCATTGACAGAAATAAACTATGATATTGTTTTTGACATCTTGCTTGCAAAATATGAAAATAAAAGAATATTAGCCGGCGATTTGCTAGATAGTATGCTTGCATCTAAGCAATTTCATACGAAAAATCTAAACAATTTTACGCAGTTTATCCAAACATTTTATGAAGCAGTAGTGTCATTAAGGGCCTTGCAAATACCCAAACTTGATGATTTTATTCTGTTTCACTTGGCATTCAGAATTCTGCCCAATGACACTAGAAAACAATTCGAAGCGTCTAATATAGGCGTGGAAATTCCTACATTTGACCAATTAGTTAAGTTTGTACAAAATCAAATTCAGATTTTTGAGTTGTCAAAATTTCCAAATACTACTCAAAATGTTAAACCTTCACAAACGATAAAAAGTAACACAATTTTAACGCCAAATTTTAATTTGCAGCGGTCGTTTGTTACTACTTCTTATTCGAAACCGTGCCCTTGCTGCAAAAATACGCATACGATTTACAGGTGCCCGAAGTTTTTGTCTTTGTCTCTTACCGACAAAAAGGCTAAAGTTCAGGCTCATAACCTGTGTTTCAATTGCTTGAAAGAGGACCACAGTGTCTATAATTGCAAATCGAAAACTAGTTGTTTTCATTGTGGTCGTAGGCATAATTCATTGCTTCATCCTACATTCGATTCGGATAGCGCAAATAATGCCAATTCTGAACCCAGTATTATGACCCATGCGTCATTTGCTTCTGATAGTGAAAATATTGTTAATTTCGAATCTACTGTTTTGACCCATGCGTCATCTTGTGCTTCAGTACCACTACAACATCAAATTGTCCTTTTAGGAACAGCTATTGTTCACATAAAAGATTCATCCAACGTCTTTCAACCAGTCAGAGCGTTGATTGACTCGGGTGCTCAAACTTCATTTTTAACCGCGTCTTGCGCTCAAAAACTTGCTCTACATATTCAAAATTGCAACTTTACTGTTGCAAGCTTGGGTCAAAAACCCATATTAAATGTCAAAGGTACATCTGATTGTTTAATTAAACCTTACAGTAGCGAGAAACCTCAGTTTAATTTAAAACTGTATTAGTGCCAAGTATTACTGCCGAAATGCCCTCGGTAGAAATACCTACTAATATTGTAAATCAGTTCAGGTATTTACATTTGGCGGATCCAAAATTTTATTTGCCGTCTAGAATTGAATTGTTACTCGTCGCTGACGTATATCCAGATCTGTTTACCGGCGAGAGGTTGCGTCCCAGTGCTGATTCTCCATGGGCGCTTAATAGTGTTTTTGGTTGGGTTATTACAGGCAAAACTAATCTACGCTATAGTGACCCTTCTACAAATATTCAAACTGTATTATTTACATTACTAGCAGATTCGTTAGAAAACTCTTTACAAAAATTTTGGGAAATTGAAAATATTCCTGATCGTAAAATTATAAATCCAGATGAAGAGAAATGCGAACAAGTGTTTAAAAATTTTTATACTCGTACGAAGGAAGGTGCATTTGTGGTACCCTTGCCTTTCAAAACAAACAATTATCAATTTGGAAATACTTATGATCTAGCACTCAACCGTTTATATAATTTAGAACGTCGCCTTGCTCGACAACCGCATCTTAAGAAAGATTACATAAATTTTCTTCGCGAATATGAAAGTTTAGGTCATATGGAATTTTCTAAAAATAGTGAGGACGCACGATACTTCATTCCACATCACTGTGTCGTAAACCAGTCCAGCAGCACCACTAAGTTAAGGGTGGTGTTCGATGCCTCTGCTCATTTACCTAAGTGTCAGTCGTTGAATGATGTGTTATATGTAGGTCCCAAGTTACAACGCGATATTGTTGAAATTATCATGCATTTTAGACTGCATCCGTTTGTGTTTAGCGCAGATATTAGTAAAATGTACAGGATGATCCATTTAAGACAGGAGGATCAACGTTTTCAGTTTATCTTGTGGCGCGAAAACCCCACACAAGCAATTAAGGCTTACCGTTTAAAAACCGTAACCTACGGTGTCTCGTCAGCCCCATATTTGGCGCTGAGAACTTTGGAGCAACTAGCTCAAGATGGGGAGGAAAATTTTCCATTAGCTGCACAAGTATTACGTAGAGACACCTACGTCGACGATATTTTAACCGGAGCTTCATCAATCAATACCCTTTTAGAAATAAAAGACCAATTGTCAAACCTGTTAGCTTCAGGTTGTTTTAGTTTGCAAAAATGGACTTCTAATTGTCCTCAACTGTTGAAAACAGTTTCACCGGAACACAGAGAAACTTCCGTTTCACTTGAAGAAAGCGAAACACTTTATAGCCTCTTAGGTTTGCAATGGGATGCAAAATCTGATTAATTTTGTTATAAGGTGCTTTCGTTGTCTCCAGTTTTTTATAAACGAGCAATATTATCGAATATTGCTAAAATATTTGACCCTTTAGGATGGCTTACTCCAGTTATTTTTAAGGCAAAACATTTTATGCAAAAATTATGGTTAGCCCAAATAGGATGGGATGATCCCATTCTTGGCAACTTAAAGGTAGAATGGTCAGAATTTCTACGAGAATATGACTTCCTAAAAAATACAAAAATCGACAGATATTTTTCTATATAATCGGTGGCACATAATGTTGTAGTAGGGTTTTCTGATGCGTCGGAATGCGGCTATTGCGCAGCTGTATATTTGATCATTTTTAATGAAAAGGGTATAGTTGTTAAAACCAATTTGCTTATGGCCAAAAGTCGTGTAGCACCCTTAAAATCTATGACGACACCCGCTTAGAACTCAGTGGAGCATTGTTGCTATCTCGATTATTTAAATATGTAATTAATTCATTGAATGGTGTACTATCACTTCAACCTAGCCTTGCCTTTACGGATAGTACAACTGTTTTAACATGGATCCGAACAGCGCCTCATTTACTTAAACCTTTGTAGCAAACAGAGTAATTGAAATTAATGAGAATATGCCTCATATAAAATGGTACCACGTCGACTCTAAAGAGAATCCCGCGGATTGTGGCTCCCGTGGCATCTCAGCATCACAATTATTAGATCATCCCTTGTGGTGGGGTGGGCCTTTCTGGCTTAAGTACCCTGTTTCTCAGTGGCGGACTTCAACCGCTTATACATTGAATGCGTCAGAAATAAATACGGAATTAAAATCCTACGCGCTGAATAAAGATTGTTATATTGCAGAAATTAAACCACCTGATTGTAACATTATTCGACGCTTCTCTAACTTTTTACGTTTGCAGCGGGTTTTTGCCTGGTGTTTTCGTTTTATATTAAATTGCCGTGTCAATCGTGCGAATCGTAATTTCGGTTCCGTAACTTCTGAAGAAATACGTATTGCTACGTTTAAAATAGTAAAGCTAACTCAACAAGAACATTTTAGCAATGAAATCGTTTTGTTAGCAAAAGGAGAACCTCCGTCTCCTTCTCTTCGAAAACTAAGTGTTTGGATAGATCCTCTAGGTCTCCTCAGGGTGGGGGGTAGATTACAACATACCAGTATGACTCAGGATGCTAAGCATCCTTTGTTGTTACAAAAAAAATGTTATTTATCTAAACTTATTATCGATTATTATCACATTTTTTATTTACACGTAGGCCCTCGCAGCTTACAAGCTATTATTTGCCAGAAATTCTGGATTCTAGGCATTAGAAATGCCATCAGGTCTAACTTATCAAAATGCACGGTGTGCATTAGATTGAGAGCTAAGCCTGTAAACCCGTATATGGCAAATTTACCGCCACCACGTGTAACTCCATCACGACCTTTTTTAAATGTAGGGGTTGATTTTGGAGGACCCTTTATTATAAAAGAAAGCAAACGGCGTAATGCAAAACTACAAAAGGCGTATCCTGCATTATTTATTTGCATGGCCACCAAAGCCGTGCATTTAGAGGTAGTATCCGATCTTACTACAGATGCCTTTTTAGCCGCTCTTGATAGATTTGTATCTCGAAGAGGTCTATGCAGCAACATATATAGCTACTGCGGTACAAACTTTAAGGGTGCGCAAAGACATTTATCTGAAGTTTTTGCCTACTTAGCCAAAACAGAGATCCAAGAAGAGATCACTAGTGGGTTAAGTAAAAACCAAATCGTTTGGCACTTTAACCCAACTTCCGCTCCACACTTTGGAGGGCTTTGGGAGGCTGGGATTCGTAGCGCAAAATATTACTTAAAACGGGTAACTAAAGACCAACCTTTAACTTTTGAAGAATTGACTACACTCTTTTCTAAAATAGAGGCAATAATGAATTCTCGTCCTTTGTGCGATTTATCTCATAACCCTAATGAGTATGCAGCTTTGACGCCAGGACATTTTTTAATTGGTTCATCGTTAGTTTCCGTTCCCGCATTTAATGACGTCAGCGATGTTTCCAATAGTCGTCTTAATCGATGGCAGTTACTAAAAAAAATGCAGTCTCATTTTCGGCATCGTTGGAGTTTAGAGTATCTTCATACCCTTCAACAACGTGCAAAATGGGATATTCATACGGCCAATTTAAAAATTCGTGATTTGGTTGTAATTATCGATCTAAATCAACCGCCACTAAATTGGAAATTGGGCAGAATCAAAGAAATTATCCCAGGTTCAGACAACATCGTCCGTGTTGTTTCTGTCCAAACTGCAACCGGTGTATTCACCCGGCCTGTAGTTAAGTTATGTCCACTACTCTTAAAGTAAGTGCAAGTATCACATGCTAACATTATTATTATTTGATTAAGTTTCTTCGTTTCCTAAGGTGTGAATTTTCTAATTTTTTTTTAATTTGTGAAACATGCGATATATGCACAGTATTAATTATAGTTAATAGAAAACTTTTCTTTATTTTATTAGAAATCCTTTGATTTCGGTGGGGGGAATGTTTACGATTGCAATAAGAATGAAAATTTCCTATTAGTTTAACCATTTCCCTTCCTTATAAAATGTGGTTCAAATACTTTTGCGCGTGTGCAAGTGTAGTGTAGTATAATAACAATCATTGTCTATTGAAACGTGTTCGTGTAAGTGTGGAAGACCAGGATTCCGTGCTGATCCTGAACTGCACTGTCTTCACTGTCTTCATTATAGTTATCCACATTAATGTGCCGGTGAGTACCACAGATTATATAAGTTCCTTTCATATTTCTTTTACCTATTTTACCCGCAATTAGCAAGTATACCAACCCTTACAGTCCGCTCTTAATACCTAACACTTAATATTATCAACTCTTGTCTACTGGATGGTGTCTTTCCGGAACTGTGGAAACAAGCTCTGGTACAACCAATACCGAAAATTCAAAATCCATCTAGCTTTAACAATTTACGGCCTATCAGCATATTATGTGTGTGTTCTAAGCTATTAGAACGAATAGTCGAGAAACAATTAAGGGAGTACATTTAGAAAAATTATATTCTTCCTATGAAACAATCTGGGTTTAGAAAGGGTCACAGTACTGAAACAGCGTTAATTACTCTTGTAGATGATATAGTCAAAGCTACAGATGCTGACATGTTAACTATAGTAGTATACATCGACTATTCAAAGGCATTCGATACCTTGAACCACGACATGCTTATAGCATTTCTTAAATTTATTGGTTTGGATGAAACAGCCTTAAAGTTCTTTATTGATTATCTTAAGCGCCGAACCCAAAGAGTTAAGATAGGTAATGACATATCTGATGCCATAGATTTAAGTTCTGGTGTACCCCAAGGGTCAATATTAGGTCCTTTACTGTATGCTGTTTATACGTCTCGTTTTAATACTGTATTAAAATATTGTTCTTATCATTACTACGCTGACGATACGCAACTTTACATTTCGTTCCCATTAGAGATTGCGCACGTAGCCTGTTCACAGTTAAATGCAGATTTAAATAGATTGTTTCAATTTTCACTTCAACACTGCTTAGAAATTAATCCATCTAAATCACAATTAATGCTTTTTGGGCCAAAACATTTGAAAGCACTATTCTTAGGATTGAATTTACACACTGTTATTAATAATAATGAGTTAATTCCCGTAGACTCCGTCAATAGTTTGGGTGTAATCATAGATACCGATTTGAAATTTAGTTATCATGTTAATAAATGTTTGCAGAAAGCTTACGTTGCATTAAAAGATGTATATAGTAATCGGCAATACTTATCCATAAAGGTAAAAAAGTATGTTTGTGAGGCTCTAGTGTTATCACATTTCAATTATTGTAGTGTTGTCTATGATTCATTTCTTGATTTCAATAATAAGAGAAAAATACAGAAAATGCAAAACTCCTGTATGAGACTTATATTTGGTATTCGCAAGTACCAACATGTTTCTCACAAACTACTAGAACTGAAGTGGTTAAATATGAGTTCCAGACGACTGTTAAGATCTGTATGTTTTATCATAATATTATCTACTCCCAAAAGCCACCCTACCTTTATAATAAAATTGTATTTAGATCTGATGTGCACACTATAAACGTAAGGTTTAAAGGCACCCTCACACCACCAGTGCATCGCAAAGAATTTTACAAAAGTGTTTTCCTACAGAATTACCAAGGTGTACAACAGTGTTCCTGATCAAATTAAAGCACTTTCATTAAATCAATTTAAAACCAAATACAAGAGGTTATTATTAAAAAACAATACTGGCCAATAAAATTAGTTTAAAAGCTTTTATGTTACTTTTGTTTTGATATTGTAGGAATTTACTTAATTTATACACACACGTCTCAATTTTAATTTTATATTAGCAAGGATGTGGTAGAGCAGCGAGCTCTGTTTATAGAGCAAGCTGAACTTCTCCTTGGGATTGTTCTTTTCTGTGAAAATTGTAAATAATTGTATGTGTACAAATGTATATTAATTTTCAGAAAATGTTCAATAAAGACAATAATAATAATAATAATAATAACAGATGTCCAATTCTTTTTAACACCTTCCTTACCATCTTGCGGTTTAGTATCATTGTCGCGCCCTGGACAATCTTTCGAAAAATGTCCACTTTGTTTATCGAAAGCAAGCATTCAATTCACTCACTTTAGTACACTTTGCAGACACATGCCCTTTTTCAGCACAATTATAACATCGTACATTACTATTTCCTTACACTTTATTTCTTAGCCCACTATTTGTCTGCTCATATTGTCCGAATCCTTCATATTTGTTACTAGTACGGTTACGATTCTCCTGTCGCAAGACCGTCGTGCGACATAAAGTGACTATATCGTGTAAAAGTTCATTTTCGCTATGATGTAGTTTTGTTATTAACCCGGGAATAAGTGCTTTATTATATAACCCCACCACAATCTGCCCTTTTATTTCAGTGAAAAGTAATTTAAGTGCACTACACAATTTATATTTTGCGTGAAAATAACTTTCCACATTTTTGCGATCTGTTTGTATTTGTTGCACCATCTTTTTCCACAAACTAGTTGTGCTCGCAGCAAGGTCAAATGTCGCTCGAAATTCTGCTTCAAATGCATTCCAAGATGTCAGCTTGATTCTACGAACTTCGTACCAATCTTTGGCCGGACCTTTCAAATGTATTCGTGCCGTTTCCAGCTTGAAAGCCTTAGGCCATCGATGTAAAAATGCACAACTATTAACACGATTAAGACATTCCATAGCTACGCTGCCGATTTCACCCCAAAAACTTGAAATAGACTTATTTAAATCCGGCATCACCTGATAATTTAAATCCGTTGTTTTCGACGGAATTTGCCGATTCTGTTGTAAGGCATTACAAAACAGCTGCTCTGTGTGTGAACGATTTTGCTCCATCGTTTTCACCATTTGCATCAGCACAGCCATTTGTTGTTTAATAATTGTTTTAAAATCATTTACGGACGGTTGATGGTTCAGGAAACGTCCTGACACCACCTTCCATTTTGATGGTTTCATTTGTCGCATCCATTATTCATAAAAAATTTTCACTTTTACGCAGAGCTTGTGAATAGATCGCTATCTATATTATTCCAATCTAATCCCACTTTTGATACGTTAACTCTCAGTCAGAATAAAACACAAGGAATACGCTTGATCGAAAAACTTTTCTTTTATTCACTCATAAGATATCAATCATCTGTCAGCACCTACAAAAATGTCTCCCTGACGTCCAACGCCAACCCTTCCCCCATCCGTTGGTCGACTCATGCAGGTCGGCCCCGCGTACACCATATCTTACAATATGTTTAAAAAGTGTATCCTTTTTCGATATCAAGCTTAAATACCTCAATTCAGAATACAAGAAATCCGAGTTTCAAATATAGACTTTTTAACCCAATACTTGAGGTCCAAGGAGTTGAAATGAAAACTTTGGCATTTGGGAAATATACGTTACATGATCGAAAATTTTTTCGAGAAGTGGTCACAGCACTCTTTTTTTTTTTAAGTAAAGAGATGATCGCAATTTAAATTTTACAAAAAAAATTGTTCAAGCACTCCTGTCTTGCACTTTGGCTTTATATGGAGAAAAAATCTTAAATTCAAAAGTAGAGATTTTACTGGGAAGAAAATTTCCGGTATAATTGCAAGTGTGGGATGGGGAAAATATGCGTAAATGCTAGAACAACTGCTGTTGTTGGCTATACAATTGTTACAAAGACAATATTCTAAAATAGACAATAACTAGAAAATTCAAAATTGGGTTTAAATTTTAAATCATTTGCAACAACTACAGTTTCTTAAAATATTTCGCCTTTATTGTTAGGTTTATCCATTTTAATTGATTTATTGGTTAAAGTTCACAAATTAAAATCAGACACCTGCTCAGGGTGTAGTAGATCTATTTAAAAGTTTATGAGGAACGAAGTAAGTAGTAACTAAAAGTCTTTCGTACTCTGAAATCTTGTTGGTGCAATCAGACCTACCTACTTTGTAATTTTAGCTGTCTTAATTGGAATGTGAAACAGACATTACAGTCGAGTAATAATTATTAAATGAAGAATGTGAACTTACTTTTATGAATTGCTTTATATAAATATGATGCCCCCTAATAACAATATAGATGATGCACTTTTTTTAATTCATAATTTTATTTCATTTTAGTAATTTACTTAAACAGTTTGCAATAAATTAAAAGAGTGATTATGTTTTCTCTGGAAGATTAATAAGTATTTAGCAACGATATTAAAGCCATAAATATGTTATAATAAACATGCATTATCTGTTCAATTAATTCTGTCAAATACTTGGCTACTATTTAACAGTTTATATACAAAATTCAATTTCTATGTTATATATCTATTTTAAATAAATTGTTGTTATATTTAATCTTGAGTTCAGAAATATTTGTACTAACCTTCTAGATAACGCGCTTGGAGAGGTGTTATATTGATTTCTTTTGACATTGTGAAGCACTAAATTCTAGTGATAAAAATATTTCCATGCGTCGTTTAATACGTACACAATATACTGCGGCAAACATAATTTTTGTTCATATATCAATTATATCAAACTGATTAAGTCGGTTATATCAGGTACTTTATTAGCTAATCATAGACTTTACATAAGGGCCAGCATGTTCTAAAAAAAAGGATAACAAGGTAGATTCAGGTTTATCAGATAAAGAATGGTTGAGATTAGTCTATTATATTCCGTAACGCACAGGCTGTTTGTTCCTTAATCATATATTTTACAACTAACAAATCTGTTACATAATATGGTGTAATATTATATACCTTTACATTATTATACAATGGGACAAATACCGCTCTCACATTAATGTGTTTTTGTAAGTAGTGTCTTTCAAGTTTCAATGGTAGACATGGTAGACATTTCAGTATTATAATTTGCGACTGGGAAATATCAATACATGACAAACAAAGAAGATGGTAAAAGGAGACTATCATTTGCTGTTTTTATTAATATCTTTGTTAAATTTAAAATGTTTTTACATTTAAAACCACAACTTAAGAGGGAATGGGGGAGTGACCACCCCCCCCCCCACTCCTTAAAAACCTAGTTGGCAAAATAGGGATCAAGTTGACAAAATGAAGTTACAATTTTCATACTACGATTCTACCGAAATTATAAATCGACGCTGGAAAACAATCTTGCTGTGTAAACGCAAAAATACACATTATACGGTTTTTACTTCATTCTTCTAGCTTATTTTTCTGCACCAGATGGTCTATATAACATTAATGTAGTCCTAAGCATTAAAACTGTACACCATTTTAAAACGGCGCTTATTTTATCCAAATGTAATATAATGTTGCTGTATACGACAGTAAAATATCTCTGTTTTCAATTTTGGCGCATAAAGCATTTTAGGTATCGTCAATATTTAAGAAATGTCGTTTATGGCAATTATTTTTTTGTAAGTGTCGCGTATACAGCATTTTTCCGCCAAAGATTTTTAGCTTTGACACTTACTGCATAAAGTTTGTTACGTTTTTTATAACAATTTAAGTATTATGTGGCTTTTAAACCATTTGTCTAGCCTTAAGAGCTCATCACAGTAGCGGCCATCTTGAAATTTCTAAAGGTCCAAATTTCTTTCCTATTAGGCACCCAAATTAAAAACGGTTTTAATACAAGTTCGTTATTAAATAATTGTCTATGTGGGGAAAGTCATTTAGGTTTTTAACTTAAACATTTTTTTTTGCTGATAATGGAGCGATTTAAACAAAACCAAATGTGTAAATAATTTTTATGAATTTTCATCAAAATTGCACACTACAATTCACTTTATTTATCGAATAAATCCCATTTCGAATGGACCTGCACCTTGCCAAAGTTCTAAATTACTAGAACAGGTGAAATGGCTTGCGTGTTCTAATGAGCTAAAGAGCCAAACTACAGGTCCAACCAAAGTAGTAGGGTCGTTAGTGAGGAACCAGACTTAGGCAGGTCCCCGAAAGAGGGCAGCGGCTCTTTCGGTACTTAGATTGGCAGAGACCATAGGGGTCGATATGGTAGTCTAAGACACACTACCGCGATGTGGAAGGCAACGGGAAACCACCACATTATCTCCCAAGTACACAGCGTACTTAAATTGTAACAAACATGATGGCATTCTCTGGGGTAAAAGATTCCAGAGTTAAAATAGTCCCCCATTCGGATCTCCGGGAGGGGACTACTTCTGAGGATGCGATTGGAATGTGAAAAATAAGAGTCGGGAACATTCTGCGAGTCGGAGCGTGGAATGTTAGAAGTATGAAGCAAGTGGATAAGCTAGAGAACCTAAAAATCAAAATGAATAGGTTATCACTAGACATAGTAGGGATCAGCGAAGTTCGGTGGCCAGAGGCGGGGGATTTTTGGAGTGGAGACTTCAGGGTAATTCATACAGGATCAGAGGAAGGAAATTTGGGTGTGGAGATAGTTATGAGGAAAAAGATAGGATACTGTGTAGAAAATTACTTACAAAAGAACGAAAGAGTACTCATGGTTAGTTTAGAATCTAAACCGGTAAACACAGTAATAATACAAGTATACATGCCCACCTCTAGCTACAGTGACGAAGAGGTAGAAGCCATCTATAAAAATATCAAAGACATATTAAGATACGTAAAAGGACATAAATTTAATAATTACGGGGGATTTTAATGCCATGGTAGGTGAGGGTAGGGAAGGAGCGGTAGTGGGTTTATTTGGTTTAGGCACGAGAAACGACAGGGGAAATAGGCTGGTAGAATGTTGCGACAAGAACAATTTAATCATCACAAACACATTATTTCAACATCATGCTAGAAGACGATATACGTGGAAGATGCCAGCAGATATAGGAAGATATCAAATAGATTACATTCTTGTTAGACAACGGTTTAGGAATCACGTAAAAGACTGTAGAAGCTGCCCAGAAGCAGATATAGATACTGACCACAACATCGTATTTATGAAGGCCGCACTTAAATTTAAGAATGTGAAAAAAAACGGAAAAAGGCACTTGGACTTGGAGAAACTAACATATAAAGATATTCAAAAAAGATTCGAAAAAAAAAATCAAATGAATTGCTCAAAGATATCGGGAAAATATATGATAGTAAGGAAATAGAAACAGAATGGAATAACATTAAATCCAGCCTGGACATGGCGGCCAGAGATATTCTGGGGTATACACAAAAAGAAAATAAGAAACCATGGATAACAAAGGATATCCTGAATTTAATAGAGGAAAGACGAAAATACAAAAATAAATCAAACGAAACAGGAAAACAGAGATACAAAGCTATAAAATGGAAAATTCTTCGAAAATGCAGGAAAGCTAAAGAACAATGGATTGATGAAAAGTGCAAAGAGGTACAAACGAAGATGGAAATAGGAAAGACAGACGAAGCACACAAATTAATTAGAATGAATTTTAGGGATATAAAACCGTATAGCAAAAACATAAGGGACGCACAAGGAAACGTCATTATAGAAAACGTAGAGAAATTATTAAGGAACAAGAAATTACAAGATTTAACATTCCTATATTTGCATCGCACATTTATTTTACAATTTCTAATATGCAATTGACGAAGCTGTTACATTAACTAATTGGCCAATAAATGGAAAAAACAGAATAATGGTTTAAACGTATCTCTAATAAAAAATGATTAGGTAAAGTGTCTAGTGGGTTTTGATTACAGTTTGTGAAAAGCTACAAATAATGGTTTGGTTTCTTTTCTTATCACACCTTCGTTTCCGTTATCATTTTCTAACGACAAAATAATAAACAAAGTGTACTGAATCGGACACAGTAAACATTCCTCTAGTAGATTAAAAATACATGTCTTGCATTTTTAAGTAGTCCAAAGTTTGTTTTGCTTTTATTTATTTACGTTTTGCACGCAGCTTGTCATATTTGTTCCATCACAATTGCGTATGGGAGTTTGTGAATGGTGAATTTGTACCATAATGAACAAAAGTACCTTTTAAGTGTATTAGAGAAGTTTCAGGTTAAAAAACTTAACTAAACATGGTTTGTAAATTCTAATTAACCCTAAGAATTTTTATCACATTATTCCTTATTACTGCACAAGTCTAAATATGAGCGAAATATTACTGGTGGCTTTTTAAATACGACCGTCTCTCGCTAGTAATGCCGTGGCTGCAATAACAGGTCAGGTTACTGTTAGAAATAGACATTATTATTAAAAAAACACAAAACACAAATCACTTAACACGCATATCAGAACAGTATGCAATAGTTTTAGAACAACTGTTCTGATATGCGTGTTAAGTGATTTGTGTTTTTTAATAATAATATCTATTTCTAACAGTAACCTAACCTATCATTGCAGCCACGGCATTACTGGCGTGAGACGGTCGTTTAAAATTTTATCCCAAAACATTAATTGAATTTCGGCATAAAAATTAAACAATTCTGTGTTTATTCTTTTTTACAAGTCTTTCACTACACCCATTCTTTTACCATATTACAAGCCAGTTTTTCATCAACTATATAGTTTATTATTTCAAAATTTAAAAAAAAAATATAGAACACTACTGCAATGCAGTCTTTCATTATTATTTACCTCAAAACTGGGGGAATACCAATTACTTATTTCCTAAATAAGAAGCCCAACATAAATTTATATAAATTCAAGGTTATGAAGAGCGACTCATTTCAATAATTGCTGAGGCGCTAAATAAATCCATATTGAAAGTTATAAATAGATTGGCGAGCAAATACGATTATAGTCGAAAACTCTCATAATGATAGTTTGATCTCAATAGTATAGCGTTTCCTGTATGTTTGTTGTGTTTTGTATTGTATAGCATATATTCAAACCATTTCTTTTTAACAATAGTGGGTGACATGGAAGTTCTGAATTTTTCACGCCAGCATATTGCAGATGCATTTTTCTAAAAAATACTAATATTTGATTTATTCGATAAATAAAGTGAATTAGTGTGCAATTTTGATGAAAATTCATAAAAATTATTCACACATTTGGGAAAATTACTGGTTTTGTTTAAATCGCTCTATTATCAGCAAAACAAATTTTTTTTCAGTTAAAAGAAACCTAAATGACTTTTCCACATAGAAAATTATTTAATAAGTAACTTATATTAAAACCGTTTTTAATTTGGATGCCTAATAGGAAAGATTTTTGGATCTTTAAAAATTTTTAAATGGCCGCTACTGTGATGCGCTCTTAAGTTATACTATATTTTTAAAAATACAATTTAAACTACAAAAATACCTTGTCAGCGTGGGTGGTAGGGTGATATTTCAATGCTAGCACCATAGTGTCGTCTGTGTAATACAACGTTTTCATTCAATTGACTCGATAGTGCTGAATAAATTAGATGTTTGTGTTAAGTGTTTTAAATTACAATAAACAGCCAGGAATAATTTATTTCTAAACGTAACTAGTTTATTGGTTTATTGTTTTTCTATACTGTGTAGTTATAAGTATTTATAAAGATATTATTGCGATACCGGGTTGATTGCATGTGTCACAATTACAAAAGGCAGAGGAAAACACGAATGGATATTATTTAAAAATTGATGCATTGCGTATTTACAAAATAATAATTATATATGAAAAATAATGCATTTTGTACGTGTAAGGTTATTAATAAATACGTTTCGGCGTAACGGATGCTTTTTTGATGTTTTTTAGCACATACATGACCTGTGACTTCTTGTCATGGGTAGCTACCTAAAATTATAAAGACTATAATAAATTACGACACTGAAACTAGCAGCCAAAAGTAGCGACCGATTCTAAAAGCAGTGATTGTGAACCAGCCACACTCTATAGTATAGTATACTCTAATGTACAAAGACATAACTTTTAACTACGATAGCATTTGAGGAGCGCCTAATTATTGTAGTTATAGTGAAATTCTGCCAATACAACATGATGTCGCTAAAGACGCTAAATGATAATCATTAAAAATGATAACTTACCGTTATTAGAGTGGGGGCTAGCACGTTTAATTAAGGTTATACCAGGTAAAGACAATAAAGTTAGAGTTGTTCACTTAAAAACTAAAAATGACGCGTTTGTCACTTCAGTGTCTAAAATTGCGATTCTTCCTATTGAATAGGATACTTAGTAATTAGTTTGGTGTAAGTAGATATTTTTTGATGTTAGTATTTTTTTAAGGGTTATTACGAGGATTATTATCTTTAGTTCTATTTTAAGATTTGAATGTTGCATACGCCATTGGTTGTATCTTTGACTTTATTATTTGAGTTCTTTTGTAAGTGTTAAATTAGTTACTGGGAAGTGAGTGATTTGTTGCTCGCGGGCAGTTTATGGTAGCAACGAGCAACCATATCTACATTGGACAAGGAGGAAGGGGCTGCTTGCACTAAGAACCAGTCGCGGTTTGACCATGCTCAGATTCGCACGTGCGTTATGGTAATGGCGGATCGTGGTTTGTATCGCACTCACATTACAAATTGTAATATCTTTTATTTATCGATGCACTTGTGTTATGTTGCATGGTAATGTTGAATTCAGTTTATTCGTTCTTTTAATCAATATACAGTAGGGAAGGACTCGGGTCGGGCCGGGCCGGGCTTTTAATCAGCCCGGCCCGGCCCGACGCAGAAAAGTGACCGGCCCGGCCCGAGGCCCGACCCGAAATAAAAACTAGCGGCCCGGCCCGCCGGGCCGGCCCGACTTTCATTCAGTAAATAAGAAGATATTTTTTTCAGTTGTGTTCAACAAGTAACTATCACTCTTTTGTTTAATTTAAGAGTATAATGATTTTGAGTTACAATCAAGATACTTGTGGAACATACCGTAGTATTTCATTTGATTTTTGATTCTTTAAAAAATTCTAGAAATATGTAACAAAGGTACAAAATGTTTAGCAATTTTCGATGTTTATGAAATTGTTGCAGACGGATTTTTATAGCCTTTTTTTACTTTGAGAAACTGAAACTTTTGAAGAGAATTGAAGTTTGATCTATAATTTGATTGTCGTGCTAAAGATCAAAATTTAACACTTTTGGTGAATTACTGAATGCTAAAAATTAAATAAATTGTTTATAGGTCACAGTATAAACGGTACCAAACTTCATCGGTTAATATCTCAAGCAATTGAAAACTGGTACCTGGTGTTATTAGAACTTAAGAAACCTGAAAGTCAAATAATATACTGAATGCTTCCCTAAAAAAGTTGGATTTTCAAATTGTGGTATGTAAAGGATACCTAATTCTTTAGAAATACATACTATCTGATGAAATAGAAGTAAAATGAAGTAATTGTTTTAGGTTGAAAAGTTTTTAAAAAAATGATTACCAATAAAATTTTATTTACTTTATTCTTTTATTATGAAATGAGTTAGATAATGGCATTATTATACATTTTTCCGCAATAAATAGAAAACTACATCTGCAGCCAAATTCTACTATTCAACAATAAGATAAGTAATAATCAAGCACGTAGCTAGGGGGTGGGACTTAGGGGGCTTAACACGGCCCCCAATTTTCTAGCCCTCCCCAAGAAGGGTGATCAGAAAACTCTAAAAAAATATTGTTGTATTTAGAAAATGATTAATGGCTGTTTAGCCCTCCCCATCAAAGTATGCAAAGTATGAAATTCAAAATTTTAAGTACCTTAGAAGTGTCTTTTATAACTATAGTCTACGAATAGACGATTAACGTACCGTTTTCAAAGTTTTATTGAAATCGTTATTTTAAAATACATGCAGCAGTATAAAGAATCTAACACTAATTAATATATACTACGTGGTAGCGTTTAAATAGTTATTTGTATATCAAGGCCGCAAAATTGCTTTTTAGCGTACCGAGAAAGAGTTTATCGCATAGATCACTTGCGACGGAAGCAATATCATTTCGAGGTGGCTAAAATAATTTCGTGGTCAAGGTGCAACTGTTTGCATGATTTTATTATACAATTTTTTCACTTAACTGATTTAGCTATTGCTATAATTTAGAGGTTTATATAGTGGCTTAAATCACACGTTGCTATGGAAGTGATATATTTAAAACACCGACAGTATTCTTAAAAATTCCTGAAAATGTCATGCTGCTCAAATACTACATAGTTCAATTTCCTACACTATTTCAGAGCTACGAAAGTTATAAACTCAGCTTTCTAATTTACTATTCAACACCTGAAAAATCTTAAATCCGGTGCGAAAATTTTTAGAGATATGTATTTTACTTAATAAGAAGTATTTAACCCTTTCTTGTAATATCTTCGCGAGAATCCTTAAGAGATTTTTGTATTGTATAAGTGTACTGGGGTAAAATAGTAAGATTTTCGTACTTAAGTAACTGACTGTTGGATTAAAAGTCAAACATAATAATAGAAGTAGTAGTAGCTAACCTACATAGAATTTCAGTCTTCACTTTTACGTTTGGGAATTAGGTATAAGGGGATAACGACCTGCATAGTTTTGACCCAACCAACGCGGAAGAACACCTACAGAGTTACTTGTATACCGAAGGATATTTACCTGTAAGAACAACAAAAAAACACACTGTTTTTGGACCTTTAAATTGCTTTAGAGAAATAGAGACTACTTTTAATATTCAGGGAAATAAACCTTATTGTCCATTGATACTACTTCGACCGTTGACCTGCTTGCATTGCTTTAAAACTTGAATTTTTGTTATTTTGGACCGTTTAACATTTATTTGACAATAAAATATAGTGGGTACTTAAAAATGCTTTAAAGGCACTTATAAACGAATGTCATACGCTTTTTTTAATATATGTATAGGTACCTGCATCAAAACTTCAAATGTAGGTTTACATATTACTGAATTTATTTCAGTCGTTTTGATTTATATTTAGCATGGAAATAATTATAGTTTTCGATTAGTTTGTCAGTTCGTTTGATTGATATTTTGATCATAGTTAAAATATTTACGTTTGACATAATATGTAATTTGACAAATTAACATAAATTTGTGGATGTTGTTGCTTTGCAATCTTTAAAACACTAGTGCGATAAAGATCAATTTACGCACGCCAATCAGTTCGTTAATAGATATCTACATAACTATTTATGAAAAGACTAATTGTATTTGACAAATTTAGTATTTGCAAAACGAACAAATGTAAAAAATTCAGCTTAATCGCTATACCTGAGCGTTGCTATGAATTTATATTTAGTAAATACCTATTGTCAGTGCTAAATTTTTGATTCAAAATTACTCTGAAAACGAGTTATTCTGATTTAGATACAGTTTCCTAAATAAAGGCTAAGGTTTAAGTTACGTAAAAGCTCATTACATCACTAGTGATGTAGTAACTGACAGCTATAAAAAATGTGACGTTTCATAACGTCAAAAATGCATTTAAAATTTGACGTATCGTAACGGAGTTAAATAAATTAGTATGCACCTCTGTATTATAGTAGAGGTAAATTAAAAATCTTATAATTCAAATTTATTAACACGTATTATTATTATGACAAGATTAAACCAACACATTATACTGATTTAGTTATACATATTAGACAAATAATGTAATTAAATGTAATTTAAATAATTGCTTTGTTCCTTCCCATGAATTTAGACATAATAAACTCCTAAGCTGATTCAGAACTTAATCTATTTCTTTGATTTCTTATTACACGAAATATACTTCGAGTTTACTTCAAGACACTGTTTTTTACTTCTTCCCAAGCATTATAGCATATTTGTTTAAAAAGGATTTTTATATCTTTTTCTTGTTATAAACTTGGACATTATATCTCTAAATTTAATTACGGAAACAACACTACAAAAGTCATTTAATTTCACAATATTTATACAGAAAGCTGACAATTAAATGTAAGTTTGTACGTTAGGCATTTGGTATATGTCAAAATTAAGGCCCCTTAAATAAAAGCATTCCTTCCCTGTATTTAAATAAAACAAAGGTGTCCTGTATTTTAATACAGTACAAACATTAAAGGTGTGTTAAGTACGCATGTGTAAATATCAAATAAGAGAAAACTTTATTAAAAAAATTGGTAAAATGAACGTTGCAATAACTCTCTACTGTTTTAGGCGGTAGACATAGACTTTACACGCAAATGATAATATCGACGTTCGCCGCATGATTGAAATTATTGAAGTATATTCATATACATAATATAAATCGTGCAAACTTTTGAATTATGAGTAAATCACCTAGTTTGATGTTGCTGGACATTTTTAAATTGCCTAAAGTACAACATGATGAGCATTAAATAGAACTAGAAAAAAATATTCGGGATAAGAAGTGAGTTATAATATTACGTCTCTTTTACATTAAACAAGACGAAAAACTGATTATTAATGGATTCATGAAGCGACTACGTGAAAATATAATTAAGATCGTTTACTTACTCAATGTGAGGTATAAGTGAAAGAACGGTGGAGTATCTACTCGTGCTTTTTCGGCCCGAAAAGTTTGGGCCGGCCCGAATCGTTTGGTTCGGCCCGGCCCGAAAAAAGCTAGGCCCGGGCCGGGCCCGGTCCGAATAAAGTAGTCAACGGCCCGGCCCGGATTCGAGCCCGAAATCGGGCCGGGCCCGGGCCAGGCCGGCCCGAAAGCCCGAGCCCGAGACCATCCTTAATATACAGTCCACTTGAATCTTTTATTTTCAAGCTTTTTATTAATTAAGCACAACTAGAGTATGGTAAATACGAGCCTATGGAGTCGCTAAATTAAGTGATATTAATAATTCGTGTTAATCATTTTGGACATACCTATGAGGTTGTAGCTAGAATATAGCATGTACATACCTGGAGATATTATCGAAGGACGGAGTTTGCTGGTCCAATGATTAATAATCGACGAATTAATGGACTGTATGGTTATGATGTTGTAATGCTTCCTCTGCAAGCCGAGACGAAATATCCATTAAACGACCAGTTTATTCTCACTTACAAAGTTCGCACTATTATGGCCATAAATAGCACTTGTGTAATTACATTTACAACCCTTTATTCCGAACACTACACGATAATTAATGTTTTACATACGAACCATGAAACGAGCTTCGAAAACATACCGAATTGTATGTTGCGTTAATAACGTCTTCACGTTTCAAACGATTAACTACGACTCCGTTATTACACTCTACATTGGGGTGCAAGCAGGTCAAAACAAGTTTCTACTTGTTCGAAACTGATCACGCGTGACCTTCGTGATAAAAGGGGTGAGGTATTCAGGATGCATATTTCCAATGTCTACATTAATAGGATATAGGAGCGAGTCGTCTTCAAATTAAATTTAATAAAATAATAAAAAAGACCAAACATACCGCACACCAAAAATAATTAGAAACTAACTTATTTTTAAGCTAAAGATAAAACGATAATACAATAGGTTTATACGTAAGTATATACAACAACAAAAAAACTATATTACTGTACAGGCAGTAAGCATAACTTAACCAGTGGTCGTTTGATTAACCTTGGCTAGTTTTACAGTAGCAACCCGAATAACTCCATCATTACCCGGATGCACTTCAACGATGCGTCCTAAACGCCATTTTAACGGAGGAGTGTTCATTTCCCTAAGAAGCACTAACGAACCGATATTCACCTGATTCGATTGATTAATAAACCATTTATTTTTTTGTTGTAGAGTGTGCAAATACTCTACACTCCATCTTTTCCAAAAGGTTTGGTGTATTTGTTGTAGCAGTTGCCACCGATCTAACCGAGACACTTTGGTATTCAATAAGTCTGGATCCGGTAGAGCCGAGACTGGACCGAGAGTTAAAAAATGACCTGGTGTTAAATACGAAAAGTCATTAGGGTCTGTACTCAACGCACATAATGGGCGTGAGTTCAGCACCGCTTCAATCTGCGCCAATACTGTGCACAATTCCTCATACGTTAAAATCTGATCACCTACTACACGATATAAGTGACCTTTCACAGATTTAATCCCAGATTCCCAGAGACCTCCGAAGTGAGGAGAACCAGGCGGATTAAAAACGAATTTGATACTTTCCGACTCCACTGAAATTTTCATCATTTCTTTCAAGGCTCTAGAGGCACCCACAAAGTTAGTTCCACAATCCGAATATATTTTTAAACAACGACCTCGTCGAGCGATGAATCGCCGCAAAGCTGCGATAAATGCTTCCGAAGATAAACTCGATGCCAATTCTAAATGAATGGCTTTTGTGCTTAAACACACAAACAAACAAATATAAGCTTTAGTAATCCGTGGGCGTCTAGTCCTATTGAATGTAATATTAAACGGTCCACCATAATCAACTCCGGAATTGAGAAAAGCCTTTCCTGGAGTGACTCGGGGAGAGGGTAAATTTCCCATCGAAGGCGATAATAAGGGAGGATTAGTCCTAAAACAACGAACACAAGTTTTCAAGCAAGCTTTTACTGCTCCCTTTGCTGAAATAATCCAAAAATTTTGAGCAAGCAAAAATAATGTAGTGCGCACACCCGAATGTAAATATTTGACATGACAATCCATAATAATAAGTTCCGTCAATTTATGCGACTTTGGTAAAAGTAACGGATATTTGGCATCAAAACCTAACTGCGAATTTTTCAATCTGCCGCCCACCCTAAGCAAACCCCGATCATCAATAAATGGGCTCAAAGGGCGAAACTGCTTCGATATAGGTTTTTTATGAATACAATTATCAAGTTCCTTTTGAAATACTTCCGACTGTACATTCTTCACCAGAATATGCAATGACGATTGCAATTCCTGACTTAAAATGTTTCCCACCAATCGTTCTGAACGAGCAACTCTCAAGTTACATGCAAAACGTCTACAAAACGTAAGTACTCTTAATAGTCTCTGTAATGTTGAGAATTTGTACAACAAACAATCAAAGAAATTTTCCTGAGAAATTACCAAAAATGTTTTCGTAACTCTCTCTTCCGTAGGCAACGTATCCTCTATTTCTAATACCTTACTAGAAGGCCAATTCCTTTTTGCAACCAATAACCAAGGAGGACCCGCCCACCATAAGGGATGGTTGACCAGCTCCGAAGCGAATAAACCACGAGAAGCACAATCTGCAGGATTGTACTTCGACTCCACATGATACCATTTTGAAGGAGCTACGTATGACTGGATACGAGCTATCCGATTTGCAACAAAGGTTTTCCATTTATTCGGCGTTGATTGAATCCACGCTAATACCACCTTTGAATCCGACCAAGCAAAAATATCTGCGAACTCCAAAATATCCTTAAATGTCACCATGACGAAATGAATTAATTCCGATAATAATACTGCAGCACAGAGTTCCAATCTTGGCAATGTTATCTTGCTGAGTGGTGCTACCTTTGACTTAGCACATACCAAAGAAACGACAATGTTGTGATCCATATCCACACAACGAAAATAAATTACCGCAGCATATCCTGCCTCAGAGGCATCACAAAACCATGTAACTCTATTTTTGTAAGTTATCTCCAACGAATCTACGAGGAATTTCTATATTCGAAACTTCCTGTAAATCTGATATAAACTTTCTCCATTTTGAACGAACTTAGTATGAGGTTCTTGATCCCAATCTAACCCCAATAACCATAATTCTTGGATAAACCGTTTAGCGAAGAACACAACTGGCGCTAAAGACCAAGCGGATCGAAAATTCTAGCTATTTCCGACAAAATATTACGTTTAGTACATTGTCTTTGTTGCACATGAATAGTGTATGCAAAAACATCTGACGAAGGTCGCCACTGAAGACCTAAAATTTTCAAAGAACTGTTTACATTATCTTGAAATGACAATGTTTCCATTTGACCTAAATTTGAGAAGCTTGAGAACTTCTACCGAATTACTGCACCACTTGCGCAGTTCAAACCTCCAGATTTACAAAGGGCATTTAATTCAATGACAAGTTGTTTTGCTGTTGCAATCGAATCACAACCTGTTACTACGTCATCTACATAAGTATCTTCGACCATGGCCTTTGCAGCAAAGGGAAATTAGATGCTTGTAGCTTTGCTAGTTCTTGGATGGTACGTAATGCTAAAAATGGCGATGATGCCAACCCATATGTGACAGTATTTAACTGAAAGTCACAAATAGATTCCGAGGGCGTATCTCCCAAACAATGCGTTGATAGTTACGCTGATTTTTTTCACGAGAATTTGTCTATACATCTGCTTTATATCTGCAGATATGACTACACGATGTACACGAAAATTCAACAATAATACAATTATATCCTTTGCAAAGCAGGACCAACTAACAAATTATCATTCAAAGAATTACCTGCAGCATCCTTGCACGAGGCGTCAAATACTACTCTCAATTTAGTGGTAGTACTGTCTACCTTATGTACTGCATGATGCGGTATATAATACAAATTACTACATTTTAGAGAATCTACTGAAGGACCTTAACCTTAGTCAAGTTCTTCTCCATAAATTCTTTGTAGCTCGAATACAAATCCAAACCTTTAATAAACGACGTTCCAAACTCAAAAATCTACGAACTGCAATTTCTAGAATTACAAAACAAAGGTTCCGAATTTTCAATGACAATGAAACCACAAATCTTCCAGTTTCATCCTCGAATAATTTTCACAAAATCTTGTTCACTTTTCTCTTCCTCAGGCGAACGATGCACTGTGGAAGGAATATTCTCCACCCCAAAATTTACGAATGTCCACATCAAGTGGTTCTACCACTGCACAGAATGAAGTAAGCGAACGAGTAGGAGATACCACTTTTGTTAGTACCCACCCCATAGTAGTATGAATGGCAACGGGTTCAAATGCATTGCCCCAACGTGATTCATTTAATATTATTTGAGCCCCCCAAAAAAGCATTTCGATTGGCTGTGGAACATCAAATTTTGCATCAGCCAACTGTAAATCTTGAATATGTGGCCAATTATTTATTGGTAGTTTAGTAGACGGCAATCGATCACAAATCGTAGGCAAGATAAAACATTCAGTCTTATATAGAGGTGACGATAAACCAAGTGGACTAACAAAACACAATGCCTTGCCAGACACTGAAGATGACTTCAAACCTAATCCCTGAACAACGACTTCAGTCTTAGCTTTTCTTAACCCTAACTTCTGCCGACATTTTTCTGTAATAAAGCTTTCCATACTTCCATTATCGATTAAAGTTCGAACAGAATGTAATTGACCCGAATAATCTTGTACCGAAACCACCGCTGTAGCTAACAACGGGTGGTATGGTCAACGACGTTGATAATAACGAATTAGTAGTGGTTTGTTGTTGAATAACCGGTTGATTAACCACCGAACTTTCTTCAGTTGAAGATGACGAACTATTAATTGATGTGGTTCTCTGCGGAGAAACTGGGCCCGACGATTTCCAAATGTAATAAGGTATTATGATTTTTGGCACATTCTCTACAATTCCACTGGCAACGACAATCTTTCACCGAATGTGCATCACCTAAGCAACGAATACACAACTTGTGCCTTTACCACCTCATAGCGTTCTTGAGGATTTATCCAACAATTGCTTGCATTTATACAATGGATGCGAAGCTTGACACAAAATGCACTTTCTATCAGTAGAAGTAGCGACAAACGAATTTCTAGGCGCCGACGATGCGCTAGCGAATTTTCTAGTATCTGAAGCACCGAATTTTATGCTTTCCGAGTTTTCGAAGAAGTATCTAATGAAACAATCTCACTAACTTCCAACACCTTACATTGCCTTTCTACGAATGCCCTTAAATCCTTAAATGTAGGAACATCTAAAACATTCTCCAACTCAAACCTTTTAGAGTTTCACTGTCTAATTTTTGTATAACAAATTAAAAGTGCGAAATCCCACAAGTCGATTTCTAATTTTCCAATGCAAACAAATTTTCATCGATGCAATTAATCAAACTTCTTAATTGTTTATGCGAATTTACCGTATTAATTTTCGAACATCTCTCAAGCGAGTTCCAATAAGTGGATGCTAATAACCTTTTGGATTGAAAACGATTTACTAAAATGTCATACGCCTTTTCGAATCATTCCCAATTGGAATATGTTTAATCAAAGCCTGTGTACTGAATCGATGTTATCTAACAAATACATGAATTTCTGAATTGGCAACAATCTATCATTCTCATGAACCAATTTTTCAAAACTGATCGAAAACTCTCCCAATCGACAATCTTACCGGAAAAGCGAATTATTTTAACAAAGGCAGGGGAGGTTACCACTAACGGAACAACATCATGCGGTCCTGTAGCTGACATACCAATAAGCGGTTTAACATCTTTCACGAATTCCACTTTAAATTTAGCAGCGAAAATTTTAATTTCCGTAACTAGATTACCTATCTCTATCCTCAAAGCACGATATTCCTCTAATTCCACGGACTCTTCCACAACGATCGTCTGACACAAAAGTTTAAATTCTGATTCGACTTCTTTCGCAGAATCCAGCCAAACGTCTATCACACAACAATTATTTTCCGCTCTACCAATTTCTCTCATATTATCAAGAATACTATTTAATCTACTCAACGCTGTTTTAGCTTCTAAAATAATAGTTTCCAATTTATTACTCATTTTGAATATTAAATAACAAGCATAAATTATCTAAGTTATTAAAACGACGAAATTTCAATTATATTAATATTTGAAAGCGACCCAAGTTTGTAGGTAAGGAATAACAAGATTTTATTGACGTCAATAAACACAAGTATTTACAACCTGCACCAAACAACGAATTATTCACGCACCAATCACGTGATTACGAATACAACCGACACCAACGCCAGCTGCACTATACCCTGAGGGTACAAAGTTCATTAACTACACCGTTAACGATATAGGCGACGAAGCGACCAATGGACATACCTATGAGGTTGTAGCTAGAATATAGCATGTACATACCTGGAGATATTATCGAAGGACGGGTTTGCTGGCCAATGATTAATAATCGAAATTAATGGACTGTATGGTTATGATGTTGTAATGCTTCCTCTGCAAGCCGAGACGAAATATCCATTAAAACCAGATTCTTTACAAATTTTAAAAATGCATTTTTAATTCATTTCAACCCTTTATTCCGAACCTAACCGTAATTAATTTTTTAATAACCAGAAAATTCGAAAAATAAATTTAGTTGGTTTAACCTTATTTAAAATTTAACCCTTATTAATTACGGGGTCAACAGGAAAACAATTTCACTTTTCAAATATCACCCGGCCTTCTAAAAAATTAACAATTTCCAAGCCTAATTTAAAACTTTTAAATTAAAAATAAAAAATAAAAAACCAAAATTTCACCGCCCTCAAAATTTAAAAAAATTTAAAACCCATTAAAATTTTATGAAAAAAATTTAAAAATTTTTGCAGAAATTGCCTTTTCCCATTTTTAAACAAATTTCAAATAAAAATTTTTATTTACAAAAATCCAAAATAAAAAAAATTTTTCCCACCCCCTTTTTCCCCTTTGGGCCCCAAAACATTTTAAAAGAAAAATTTTCTTTCCCCAAAATAATTTTTCCCCTTTTTTCCCCGGAACCCCCTTGGGACAAAATTTTCCCCACCCCCGGCCTTTTTTTTAAAGCACCCCAGGGAAATTTTAAATTTTCCCCACTACCAAATTTTTTGCCAAAAACATTTAAAATTAGAACCCGCAGTTTTCTCAAAAAAAAAATGCCAACCCCAAATTTTTCCCTTTTTAAATTTCCAAACCTTTCCCCAAATTTTAAAAAGTTCGCTCCATTTAAACTTTGGTCCCCCCCTTAAAAAAAACCCAGCCCACCCGGGAATAATTGAAAAAGGTACCAAAAATTTTCCAAATTTATTATAAAAAGCAAACCCCTTTTAAAATTTTCCCCGAATTTAACATTTAAAACCCCAACCCGGCAAATTCCTAACCCCGGCTTTTAAATCCCCCCCTTTCCCCCCAAAAAACCCCCCGGGCCCCAAAATTTTTTTTCGACCCAAACCCCAAAAAAGGAAATTTCCCAAAGGCACCCTTTTGCCCCCCAAATTTGGGAAATTTTCAAATCTTTCCCATTTTAGAACCCCAAATTTTAACGTTTAAAAACCCTTACCAAAACCCAACCCAAAAATTTTGGGCCAAAAAGTTAAAAACCCAAAACTTTTTTTCACAATTAAACGAAAATTTTTAAACCAAAAATCCATTCACCATTTTTTCCCAGACCCCCCTTTTACTTTACTTTTTTACCCCCTTTTCAAAAAACCCAAACCCAAACCCATTTCTTTTTTTATTTTTTTAACCCCCCAAACAAGGCTTACCCATTTTAAAGGGTTCCCCATTTTAGGGCCTTCCCCTTTTTCCCTAAGGGCCCCCCGGCCCAAACCCCCAAAAACTTCAATTTATTTTTCCCTTTTCCCCAAACCCCCTTTCCCCTAAAACCTTTCGAAACGTTTCGCCTTTAAAACCCCCCACTTCGCATGTTAACTTTCCCAAATTTTTTTCCCCAAAATTTGATAAAATTTTTTTTGAAAAATTTAAATTTTTTAAAAACAAACCTTTAAAAGCCCCACCAAGGTTTAACCCAACCCTTTTGTTGATTTCCTCCCAAAAAAAACCATCCCCGAAAATTTTTCCGGGAACAACCCGGGAAGAAACCACCGCAATTTCCCGCTTTGGGAAATTTTAGTTAAAACCCAAAACAAACCCCAAAAATTTTCAAAAACCTTTTGGGAAAAAAACCGTAGTCCAAAAGAAACCTTTACAAAGGGCTTTCCCCGCCTTTTACCCCAAAATCCAAAAGTTTCGCCCCGGAATTGGGATTTCCCCTTTTATTTATCTTTTTCCAAACCCATCCGCACATTTTTTCCCCAAAAGGAAATTTCCCTTTCCCCGGACCTTCCGAAAACCACCCGGCCCTTTAAAAACCAAAAAGGGCCCCCAATTTTCCACCCCGATTCGCCTTAAACCCTTTAAAAAAATTTCAAAGTTTTAAAAAAAATCCCTTTTTTAAACCACTTTTAAAAGGGTGTTAAACCAAATTTCCCAACAAATTTTACCCGTTTTAACCCCCTTTTTTTTTTAAAAACCTTTTTTGGGGAATTTAACCCCCTTTTAAAAAAAATTTTAACAAGGCGAAAAATTCCCTTTCCCCCCTAAATTTTTAAACCCAAAATTTCCCCCTTTAACCCCAAACATTTTTAACCTTTAACCCACCATTTTTCCTTTAAGGGCGGCCCCCCGGGTATCCCGGAAAATTTTGGGACCGAAGCCTTTAACCAAAAATTTAGCCCAATTCAACCCCAAAGGGCCTTTTAAAATTTCTTCCCCCCTTTTTAAACCAAATTTAAACGAACATTTCCCCTTTTTTCCCCAAAATTTCCCAATTGGTCAAAAAACAAAACCCCAGTTTCAAATATTTCAAAAAAACCCAAACCCTTTGGTTTTAAAGGATTTTAAAATCCCCCTTAGGAAACCGGCAAAGCAATTTCCCCTTTAAAAATTTTAAAAAAAAAACCCCTTTCCAAAATTTTCCCCCCCAAAACCCCCCAAACCCCCAAAAGAAAGGCCCCCTTTTTTTCCAATGCCAAAACCCAAAGGGGCCAGGAAAGGGAACCAATTCGAATTTCCCCAAAACAAAAAAAACCTTTCCCCTTTTTCCCCAAAGGGAAAAAAATTTTTTCCCAAAACCCCAAAGGGAAAAAATAAAATTTCCCCCCCCGGCCCCAACCCCCTTTCAAGGTTAAACAATTAAATTTTTCCCCCTTTTTTGGAAAACCCCCCAAATTTTAAAAAAATTTTTTTTTGGGGGGAAAGGGGGCCCCCCCCCAAAAAAAAAACCCCGGAAACCATTAAACCCCCCAAAAAAATTTTTTTTAAAAAACCATTTTAAAAAAAAACCATTAAAAAACCCAATTAAATTAAAAAAAAAAAAAAAAAAAAAAAGGAAAAAAAAATTTTTTTTAAAAAGGGAAACCCAAAAAAAAATTTTTGGGGTTTAATTTAAAAATTTTTAATTTTTTTTTTTGGGGGGAGGTTCCAAAAATTTTTTTTATTTAATTAATTTTCCCAAATTTACATTTCCCCAAATATTTCGATGCGCATCCCTTGGGTTGGTTGGATAACAACATATTCGACTATCTTCGGCAATATACGTCCTCACTCTGTAGAATACGTAAGAGAACAATTTTTCGTATTCAATTTAGTATTCGATAGTAGCTAGAACGGTAAACATGAGCGTCTCCAAGGTGATTAACGTTTTCAACTTCTTGGGAATAAAGTGAAACCGACAAATGAGCGATTTGGATTATGGCTGTTGACAGAAAATATGTGCAACAATAATCTGGTAACAGATATTGGTAATATTTGTTATGTCGAAGGCGAACAGATGCTGACTGGTGGACTACACACACCAATTACAGAACCATTTTGTGACAATATAATGTTGGTTAAAATTTGCGACCTTTTCTGACACCGAACAAACATCTGCAAACAAAAGGATGTTTACCTAAAAAAAAATTTGGTGCTTTAACGTACTCGGGTTCCCGTTTGTTTCGCAGGCATTGGGAAAGCAACCCGCTGGAAACCTCAAGGGGCCAGGGTAAAAGAAAATCGGGAAACCTCGTGCATTTAAAATTCCAAAACCTAAGGTTTATAAAAGGGAACAAGGTTTAATTAAATTTATTGGGAACAAATAATTAACAATAAAAAATTTTATCTTTTGAATATTAACCCAAATTTTTAATTTACAAGAGGAGGTTTTTATTTTCCCTAATTTTTTAAGGGCGAAAATAAAGAAAAGTTTATTTTTCAACAAAATAGGGTTGATTTTTAAAGGTCAAAATCAAAATTAAATTACCAAATTTGGTTTAATAAAAGTCCTGGGTTTTAAAACAACGGCAATCTTCTGATTTTTCGTTGTCCAATTCTTTAAGGGAAACTTTCCTATTTTCAAAGAACTGGTTTAGCTTGAACGAAATTCCTGTGAATTGGAACTTTTCGGAACCGGTTATAACCCTTAAAATGTTTTAACTTTTATTGGAATTGGTTTATCCAAAGGCCTGTTGGTAATTAAAATTGATGGGTATGCAAGTTACAAAACTTTATTTAAAAACCAAATTTGTGTTGGGGTGAATACAAAAAATACTTAAATGTTAAAAAAAAAAAAATTGATAAAATTCCTTTATTTTATTTACCAAATTTTTAAATAAAAGGAACAAACCAAGTAAAAAAAAATCTTCACAATTCTACATTAACAATAGTATATTTTAACAATCAACCATTTACAAATTCCAAAGAATTATTTCTTGGTTGAAAAATCTAATTCCGTTGTACAACGCCAATATTGGTATAAACTACTTTACCTTAAGGAAATTCCCATATTTATCCTTTGGAAGAAAAAATTGGGAATGGGAAAAAGGAAAATTAAATGAAAACCTTGGAAATAAAAATTTACAAGATTGTTAAAAAGAACACCTTATTAAGAAAATGGAAATTAAATTATTTTATTGTCGTGCTTGATCCCTTTTACAGTGTTAACTTAAAGAAAGCTTTTAATTTTACGTTTCAGAAATGGTACTAAACTTTTTTAAAGGTTATTCTAAAGTATTACAAAGGGTAAAAGGAAATAATCGGGTTAATTTTGCGTCACCAACAAAGGGTTCCGTAATTGTATTTTCTAATAAAAATTTGATATTTAAAACAGGTTAAACATAAAATTATTTCCCAAAATTTAAAATAGCGGGTTTGGAGAAAAGGTTTCCAAACAAAAATCGTCAATAAAATATGTATGCAAATAGTGGAAAATTAAAAAATTTCCTGGAAAATTAAAGGATCTGTTGTCGAAAAAATTTTTAAATATTTAAAAACTTCGGGTTTACAATTGAAAACCAACGTCCTTTTATGTTTCAAATTTTAAAATATTGGGTTCGTTTAAATTTTAAGGAATAAATTGTTAAATTAACCACCCAAAAAAAAGGGCCCTTTGGTTAAATTTGTTAAATTAATTTAAAATCCTGGTATTATTGTTTTAATTTGTTATAATAAAAACTTTTAATGTAAAAATTGTTTTTAATTTTAAAGGTGGTACCCAAAACATCCAACAACGTGGCAATTTAAAATTTTGACCTGCAGGCAGGTTGTAAAATCTCATGGCGTTAACCAAAGGGATTAATTACAAAAATTCTTTTTTTGTTATACTTGTTTTTAATAGAAAAAAAATTGTATTCATTTTATAAAATAAGTTTTGGAGATGACAAATTAAATTCTTAGTAAATCTCGCAGGTTTAAGTATTGTTTGAATTTATTAATTGTTTTAAAATTCATAATTTTAATTCTTCCATTCCAATTTCCCCTTTTCCTTTTGATAAACTTTATTCAGTGTTGTGCGGTTTTGTTTGAAAGGTTGGTTAAGAAATGTTGTTGCAAAAGGGTTTAAAGGTTTTAAATGAAAATTATTTTAAAATAACTTTTGGGTTTTTTAAAATTGTTTACAGATTTGGGTCCCTAAAATTAATTTAGTTATTATTCAAAATTAAAATTAACTTGAGACTAAAAGTTACAAATCAATTAACAAAAAAGTTTTAAATTTAAAGGTATTTATGGTGCCAGTATAGATTTTTTGATGTTAAGTCCTACTTAAATTAGGGGGAACGATTAAAATTAAATTCCAAATTGATTATAAACAGGGTTTAATTTAACATTACCTAAAGGGTAGATGAAAACTGTGGGAAATAAATTCCAATAAAATTAATTTTGTTACATTTGGGTAATTGAATTTAAACAAAAGGCATTATTATTTGTTTAATTAATTTTGGGTTCAAATAAAAACTTTTATTATTATATTAATACTCAACAAATTTTTACCCAATATATACCTAGTTTTTTAAAAATATAGGAAATACCAGGTGGAACCCAAAGGGGGAATTTTAAGAAGGGTTTGGTTGTTCCGTTAGTAACAAAGTGGTTAATTGTCGTATTTTTAAAAGGCAATGAAGGCCTTAAACAAATTTAAGTTCCTTGAAAAGGGATGGTAAGAATTGGAGGTTTGCTGCCAAAAAAAGGGGGTGCTTTCAAAACAAAGGTAGCGTTGGGAGAAGTAGATTTTTGGGTTGCTGAAAGTTTGTATTGCGATTGTGAAAATTAAATCCCGGAAAAATTCCGGCCATGTTTAAAAATGTTGTAAATTCAGAAAGGACGGGGAAGTTAAAGTTATGAGTTTTCCTTTAAAGGGAATCGGAAATGAAAATCGGATTAAATTTGGAGGATATCGAGTACTTACCGGTTCTAGAAATCAATACGTGCGGCCGACCGCTATGCGAAAGTGTAAAAGCTACAGAAGCAAAATTTAATTATCAGACGAAAAGTGCGCGATGTGCTATAGAAAGTAAAAAAATGGTGCTTTGCCCAGTCTTAACAGTAAAAAGGAGAGTGACTTTTCTAGCAATTACAAGAATAGAGTAGCGCGGAAGGGGTATGCATGTATTATACAGCGCATTGTTGCTATAAAATATGTTAGTTTACGAGAAGCTCGAACGACACAAATTAAATTTTAATCTATAATTAACTATGGTCGTAAAATGGGAAATTAATGGGTAATTTGAATACCGCTAAGCATATACTTTCGCTTGGTGATTCATTTGGAAAATATTCAAGCCTACCTAAAATATGACGTAGAAGTTATTTAAAATTAAATTGTTGTAAGTATCCTGTAGACAACAAGTTGGTATTTTCTTAGTAATGGTTTAAAGTGTTTTGGTTATAGTAGCACTGCATCTTCTACGACCACACAATTTGTGTGCGTGTGCTACCCTCTTTGGATTTTTAATATGCACCGATCCGTATAACATGGAAGACGTTTTCCGGTGTTTCTACTAACGGCATTCGCACCATCGACGAAGCGAACCAGGTGCATGCATTGGCGCTAAATGTATTGGACGAGCAGAAGGATTATGACGTCATTTAGTTCCCGCCGAATCCTCAACTTCGTTCGGTTCTTCGAAACCTTCGGTTTGCATTCTATAGGGTACATAAAGCCGGTGCGCAAGAGTAAACTTTTAGTTATAAGTTAGTTCGCTTACAAGTCAAAGTCTTATAGTGCGGATTTTGTTTTGTACTAAAATGGTATCTGCAAACGTTTTTGGCAACTCTTGCGGTGCTTCCTATACCTGGAAAATGTCTCAAACGGCACCAGAACAATGTCGTGGTGTAACATCGTCCACGGTTGCTTATACATCCGTCAGCAGCAAAGTACTTAAACTGTGGGACTTGCGGTTTCGCTTTTACGAGAATGGACACTTACAGCGACACAAGGAAAACAGCACGGTATGTCATTAAGCCGTAAACGTTCACTCCGCCAGCTGTTAAAGGACCTTATACGAAACAACAACGAGTTATGTGTAAAGTATGCGATTTCGAAATGGAAAAGACTACCTATGCCGCACATTTAAGGAGCAACAGACATAAAAATGCATCAGTTACCGCTACTGGCGAAGATGGCGTAGAAATGGTTAGTACAGCGTTTAACAACCGTATGGCTAGCTATCGCATAAAGAACGCCAGTGTCGACGATGGAGTGCCCGAGTTTCTTGGAAGCAGAAAGAGCGATTTATTCGATTAATTAATGAAAAAGAATACAACATACAGCAATAAAGTCTACTGCGAACTCTACGGCGTTTACACCAAAATGGGGAAGAGACTACCGATGTGAAATCCTTTAACACAAAAAATGTGGTTATAACGTCTTCTAGTAATCTGGAAAATATGTACGAGGTCTTAAGCGAAACCATAAGAACAAAATCAGAGGAATTTGAAACATGTGGGTCCGGTTGGTCTTTAAAAAGTGCTCTATTTAGAAATAAATATTAATAAGTATGAGCCGATATGAGAAGTTCTAGGTTGAAAATAAAAATTGTGAATATGTATTTAGAAATGTGGTTTACAAAATTTAAACTGTATTAGTAAAATTGTCTGTAATAAAAAGTTTTAAGAATGGTTTTAGATTTTCTTTAGATATGAGCCGCAGGAAAGTTATAATTTAGAGGGTGTGTAAAATGGTAAGGGTGGTCCTGTTTTAAATCTGTTTACAGATTCGGATTCTACATAAAATTCTAGACTAACAAGATGTATTGCATGTATAAAAATTTATAAGGACCGTCAAAAATCGCTACCAGCAAAAAAAAAAAAATCTTAAAATGGGGGTAGCCTCTGGGGATGGAGCTATCTAGAAAATTTAAAGAGATTTGGGTAGCTGAGAAAATTCTAATGTTAATTGATACCAAACAAGGTAGGTTTATCTCGTGGGTGGAAATGTGGAGAAAGATTTATCTCGCAGAGGGTATATGTAACTTTGCAGGGCGTGGTTCGATTTCAAATCTGTTTACAGATTCGGGATGGTAAAATTTTAGACTAAAAGATGTATCGCATGACTAAAAATGTTTAACGACGATCGGAAATCGCAACTGGTAAGAAATCTTAAAATTAGGGTAGCTCCTTGGGGATGGTGCAATCTAAAAATTCCTAGAAATTCGGGTAGCTGAGAAAATTCTAATATTATTGATACCAAACAAGATAGGTTTATCTCGAAAGATGTAATGGATAGACGAAAAAACTATTTGTTTTTTGCTTATAGAGCAAAGAGCAAAATTTAGAAGATCAGGACTTTAAAGGGTATAACTTTGCAGGGCGTGGTCCGATTTCAAATCTGTTTGCAGATTCGAATTCTGCGTAAAATTCTAAGCTAATTTAATGTATCGCATGACTAAAAAATTTATAAGAACGCTCAAAAGTCGCTACAGGTAAGAAATCTTAAAATTGGGGTAGCTCCTGGGGTGATGCATCTAAAAATTCCTAAGATTCGGGTAGCTGAGAAAATCTAATATTAATTAATACCAAACAAGGTAGGTTTATCTCGTGGGTGGAAATGTGGAAAAGATTTATCTGCGGGTGGAAAGAATGGGGTGTGAGTAAAAAAATGGTTGGGGGTGTCCGAGCAAGGGGAGAGCAAGGGGAGTCAGGAGGAGATTCATCTCCCTCATTTGCTTTTGGGAATTTACATGTAAATTGGTCCAGATGAGTGAGGAAATGAGGGATTCTGGAGGAAATGAGGGCCTGGGTTTCTTGATTTTACCCTACTAATAACTTCCGCTATACTGAAGAAGTATTTTGAAACAATAAAACCCGATAACCAGCAGATAGTAGCAGTAACCGCAGAACCTACTGCTTTAACACTAGGTGGAAATATTTCGGCCATTATTGTCCAAGGAAGAGGACCAAAACCAATATTGTATGAAACTACGAAAAACACTAGACATAAGACTGGCAACCAATAAATTGTATCTATAGTCCTTCCGCTGTCCTTTAAGAAAAAGCATAAACCTAGCGCAAATTCTGATACTAACATACCGATAGAAGATACAAGGAGTAAAGGTTTTCGTCCCATTCGGTCAACAAATAAAGGCGCTCCGAAACTTGCAATAAGTTGTACAAATCCGATAATAATTGAGGATATTTCTGGAGATAGACTAGTTCCAGTTGCTTCAAAAATAGTCTGATTATAAAATAGTACAATTGTCATTCCACAAAATTGCTGGAATGCTGCTAGTGTAAGAGATATAATTAACGATTTAACCAAAGCTTTTGATTTATAGATGTCTTTAAATGAGACATTATTATGAGTTATAGATTCTTCAACACTAAGTTTCATGGTATCAAGTTCTTCCTTAACACCCTCTTCATCTGAGGATCTCAATTTTTTCAATGATTCCATTGCACCTACAAAATTATTACGTACAACTAGATAATACGGACTTTCTGGAACAAATAGGTAAAATGCAACGATAAATGTACCTGGAATAAGAGCACATATAATATTAAACCACGTTAGAGATAAGTAGGGCCCAGCAATGAATGCAACTAAAGGTCCAGAATTTGTAAAAATGTTAATGGAGGATGACACTGCTCCACGATTTGAATCTTTTGCTATCTCACTGTTAAAATTAGGGAGAACTGTAAAAACAGCTCCAACTGTAAAACTTGTAAAAATTCTAGCTATGTAATAAATTACTATATGGTGTCCAAACGCAAACAGTAAGTAACCTATTAGTGAAGGTAAACCGGCGCAAAATATTAAAGTTTTCTTTCGGCCAATGTTGTCTGTTGCATAACCAGCGGCAAATGTACCAAGTAATGCTCCTACACCAAATATAGAAGCTAGCCATGATTCTTCGTTCTTTGTAATAGTTTCTCCAAACGGATTCTGATCTAAATTTTTTGGATTAGCGAGCTTTGGAATTACCGGTGATGTCCATCCTATCGATATTCCAGCTATCAACGCCACTAAATTACCTAAAACAAATGTTTAATTATTACGACTTACCGAAAAATCAAAATTCGCTGTTATATTTTTTATACTAAATATACATAAACATACGGACTTTTTGTTATACTGTGAAAGAGCATTTTAAAAGTTGTTTTCTTTGATAATGAACATAATTAAGTAGTTTTCGCAAGATTATAAAGCTTGCGGATATACGCTGTTCTCTTATAATATTTTCGTTATATAAAGATATACCATAACACTATTGTAAATTTGGTTCTTAACACTATATTATAAAATAACGACAACCAATCACAAGATGCGACGCCAAACTACAACCAAACTTCTCCAACATGGAAGTGCAAATAACAAATGTCAATCGTCATACTTGTTGATATAATTCTTTTATTCTGATATATAACCTCACTTTATACAATGTTGAATTTTTAGCTATCAAACATAACGGTAACATAACCGAACTAGCACAAACAACATTTTTTCACTAACACATGTACTATTTTATACGGTATAAATCTACTGTAGCAATAAAAAACATTTTTTGTAATAACTCTTAATTATGTATGAAAATAAAATTACGTACAATAATTTAGTTCCAGAATATCAACGAACACATTTAGTTATTAATCATAGAGTAATTTATTTACAACGTTAAATATTCCGAGCAATTAATAGAAATCATGTCATGATCGCACGATACAAGTACATCTATGAATCGGTCTCACGAGAGAATAAAGTATTGGGCAGGTTGTACTGAGAGCTATTTACACACATGCGTCTCGGGACATAATTATTTTTGGCTGTTTGAAGGTCAACTTTGACGTTTCAGTTTAAACTTATATTTAAATTATCCGTTAAAACTGAACTATCTATAATAGTATCTTTTAATTTGAACGGTAACGGAATCTAACTGCTAAAACGCCTCTTCCACGTATATTTATAGATCTATACATAAAATAAAACGTATACTTTTTGCATAAATATTATAATCATAAAACATCACCGCACCGCGCCATATAAGTTTTGAATTTGTTTTAACTTTGTATAGAGTTATTAGAATTAGGATTAGATAATAAGTTTTGTTAATAAGTATTATGGAAGAGGAAATTATTTGCGAAGAGTGCAAAGGTTAACATTTATACGTCAAACATGACTTGAAACAGCCAAAAATAATTGTGTCCCGAGACGCGTGTCATTTACACCACTAGAATATCACAAGTGGGAAATTCAAAACAGTTACATAACCTTATTAATTCGATATTTAACTTAACCAAACAAAATACAACTATTTATAAAAACATTTTTAATAGTATTTATACATAGAACACATTTTTCTACAACACAATGTTCCATCAAATTTAGAAATTGTCAACTACAATTATAGTAAATAATTAAGTGACATAAGGCCATGTCTATATATAGAATCGTGAAGAATGTGATTAAACTTCATAGTGGAATTGAAAGAAAGATGTGCATATTACTGTATATTTACAACGGAGCCATATCGTCATCATACTTAAATTACTACCCGAATCCGTATTCACACATCACTATTTTTTTAATCACATCTTCAACAATGCCAAATTCCAAAACTGCTTTCATTTCTTTCCAGTAATATGATATGTTTATTATGTTTAATATAATCTTGAAATGAAACAAATTTGACACACCTGTTTTCTTATATTCAAAGAGTAAAGTCCCTGATCTACAAATCGTTTGACTACCAAAGTGAGTTACGATTAACCTTTTGCGTTTTTCTGAAGGATCTTTTATGTCCGTTGGCAATCCTTCAATAGCTGCTTGCATAGCAGTTTTAACTGTAGTATCATGTCAAACTTATTTTTAACGTGTCCTGTATTCACTTAAGTTTCGTCCAAATTATACACTCTCCGGGTGTCTTAAATGTTAAATACTTTCTTGTCCAAACAACAATTATAAGCTTTTCAATCAATATGGATTTTCTTGTTCTGGTACGATACTTAAATCTAATCGTTCACAAAATTTGATAAAGCGCTGAACAACTTAAGTTTGATAACGAATCGTCGTTATTAATTTCATGTAGCACTTTCAAACAGTGGGCAACTTGACAGATAGATTCCTCTTACAGATACGAAGGCTAGCGTTTCCCGTTGAATTGTTTTTCTTTGCGCATGCTCCAAATAAGTGGTTTTCTAATCAACCTAAAATTTTCTTCTGGTTAACCTAACTTTTTATTTCGATTCGTATTGTTGTAAGTATTGTTTTTCTAGCGTTTAACAATAAATATGGACGGAAAAATTGAAAAAGGTAGCACATTTTGTGCTTTTAGAAGGTGTTCCACAAAATCTTCAAACAATATCTCTATGTTTCGATTCACAATAATTGATCAAGCAAGGTAAGTTTCTACACTGATTTGCCATTCATATAGGATAATTTGTGCCTACAGCACAGATTGTCCTGGATAATCTGTGCTTTTAGTTGTTAATTGCAATATTTCTACTTCCACAGATGTGAGGAATGGTTAACAGCATATAATCGGAAAGATTTACTGGCAATGGATTCAGACAAACTGAATAAAAATTATAAACCATGTGAGAAATATTTTCTAGAAAAATATTTTCTAGAAAAATATTTCTCGAAAATCTCTAAAGTTCGCAAAAGAATATTAGATAAGGCATGCATCTAACTTATTATGTTATATCTCAGATATTACAATTAATCCCTCTTATATTTATGTATATATATATATATATATATATATATATATATATATATGCAAGTTCTAATCGACATTGATATATATATATATATATATATATATATACAGTTTGGAGATAATGACCTTGCACAAATACGATATCTTATTAATGGGTTTGAGGTCAGCTGGAAGAAAGTATACTCTTTTTTAAGGCCTAATATTTTTAAAATAATGTTTGCTTCAAGTTGTTGTATAAAAATTGTATAACTTGTATAAATATAAAAATGTCAGATTTTGAAACCTTTCAGTTTCACTTTTTGTTATTTAAAGCTTTAAATATAGGATGCCTATGTGTGCGTGTGTGTGTGTGTGTGTGTGTGTGTGTGTATGTATGAACATGAGTGTGCGTACGTGTTATATTTATATGAGTGTCAAAGTATATTTCTGATTATATATTTTAAATCTGTTTGTTTGTTAGTACGTGTGTGTATGTGTACATGTGTATGTATGTATGAATGTGATGTGCATGTATGATGTGAAGTATTAATCACTACAATATCAATTATTGCATTAGGTACAGGTTACTTCTGAAGACTAAGAAAGTATGTATAAATCGAACTTAAACCACCAATATCTGTTTTTTTATTTATACAATTTTTTTTTTGCGAAAAATATGATACATTTCAAGGAGTAATCTTTTTTTTGTATCTTTTTCTAGTTCTAAAATTTTAGGATGTTCAAAATCAATTTTGTGATCTAAATTGAGCGAGTGACTTGATAAAGCACAAGAATTTGGTTTGATTCTAATGTCACTTTTGTGTTGGGTTATACGTTGTTTTAAAAATTGTGACGTTTGTCCAATATAGGGGTTACCACAATCTATACAATTAATTTGATATACAATGTTTTTTTGAAACACAGTGTTAATTATAGAAACTACAACATGTTGCAATGCTTAGTAATACATATCAACTATGAGAACATTATGAAACTGCACAGATAACAACCTCAATTAGATATGCATAAATAAGTAGACTAACAGGTAAGGAATGCGAATAAATTTCTATATATATATATATATATATATATATATATATATATATATATATATATATATATGAACCGAGCTTCAAACAAAAGGAGAATAAACGTGATTTCCGAATGGAACTGTTGTTTCATTTTAGGTAGCAAGTCTTGTCTTCAATATCCTGCCTGGAGAATACATTACATGGCGACCCTGCCAACCGGCTAAGACATTACATGGCGATCCTGACAACAAACTGTTGCTGAAAGAGAGAGAAAGATGGGTACGACGCAATCCAGAGATGAGGTAATCATAGCCCAGTCCGGAAATAGTGGCGGTGCCAGAACAAATTCAACAAATGGTATGTCTGTTGGTCAAGTAACGATAATGGCAATTAGATGTGTAATTATGGGGATGCTGGTAGTAATATTGTACATAATATGCAGACGAGTAGTGAAACGAAAATTGACAAAGAGCTGGACAAAGCGAGATGTAGGTCAAGCAACAAGCACATATAAGAAGCCACAATAAGATAAGTAAATTAGTTACATTAGTTAGGGGTAAATGTCAGAATCTAATAAAGAATCAAGGTCAGCGTGAAAATATTCCGTATTGTACCAAAAAATTTAAACAATTACGAGAGTTCCATAAAGAAGTGTCAAAGTTGCGTATAAAATTTAATAAGGAAACCCACAGCGTAGATGTGTTAAATGAGGTAGAGAAATATGTTAAGGAAATAGATATCCTGAGTGACGAGTGTTCAGACATTTTAACAAATAGATTAGATGACACGCAAAAAGTAGAATTAAGTGTAAGGAAAACTCGCATAGGTATTAAAATTGGGGAAAATTTTGATTTAAGGACGGCAGCTAGCATATTACCATGTCTAGAAAATAACGAAAATTCTGTGAGGCAGCTTATTGATGCCATTGGGTTATGTGATGTATTACTAAATGACGAAGGCAAAAAATTGCTAACCAATTACGTTCTAAAAATTCGATTGTCACAGAGCGCAATAATTCGTTTGAATACATCATATTCGGATAATATAGCATTAACAAACGATTTAAAGAAAAATTTTTTAACAAGGAAATCAATTCCAGTTCTATCGAGTCAATTGCACAACGCAAAACAAGGAAGTAGGTCGGTAGAAAATTTTGGTAAATCGGTGGAAGAAATTGTAGTAAATTTGACGGTAGAACAAGCAGACAGTGATGAGCGTGCTTTAAAAATATTGAGAGCGACAAATGAGCAATTAGACATAAATTCCTTTGCGAACGGATTAAGAAATTCGGAATTAAGAACGATAATAAAAGCGATGAACTATAGTCAGCTAAATGAAGCAATACGCGGAGCGATAGACGAAGAAATATCGACGGAAGAAAACACACAGTTATTTTACATGCGAGGAAATAATAATAACAATAATAATAATTATATAAGAGGTTATTTACGTAATAATTACAATGCAAACCTAAATAAAAGTAAAAATGCGCAGAAAAATGATTTCTCAGCTCGAAATCTAAAAAAGCAATTAAGTGTAATACACGACAATTACAAATAGAGGTCAAATAAATTCTAGAGGAAATAACTATAGAAACCAGAACGGTCAACAAAATTGTAATAAATGCAACGCTTGAAAGTCGAAGGCATATTACCTAGATAATAATAATAATAATTCAGCAAAGTCAACGGAACCGCAGCAAAGCAGTACAAGTAGCACAAGTTCAAATGAGCAAACAAGCACAGTCAAGACATTTTTTCGAGGCTCAACGCAATAAATTAGTTATTATGAAAATGTAGTTATTCTAAATGTAACCGGACTTAATTTTATAAGAATGAAGTGCGGAGAGCGTGTGCTAGTATTTCTATTAGACACAGGAGCATCAGTTAGTGTAATTTTTAAACAAAGTATATCGGAAAAGCAGATAATTGATGTGTCAAAAAATTGAAATACATGGAATTTCGGGATCCACAAATTCGTTAGGATCAGTAAAGCTTGTATTACAGATGAGTGAAACAAATGAAGTTTATCACGAATTTTTGGTAATGAATGAGTGTGGAAAGGATATTAATGGTATAATAGGATCAGATTTTTTTCAAACAATATGGAGCAAATATCGATTTCAAAAAATTTTATATATCATTTTAGATAAACAATACTAAAATAATGCTACCAATAGAATCTAATGTTAGTGCTAATACGAATATACCGGCACGATGCGAAATAATTAAATATTTTAAGGTTAATACGCGAGACGACTGCATAATATTACCGGATCAGTTATGCAAAAGCATCTTCATCGCAGTATCTTTCGTTAGACCTAAGAATAAGATGGTACTGGTTCGAATTTTAAATATAAGAGACCACAAAATTAATCTTAAAAACTTTGAACCAAAAATAGAAAAATTAATCGACTACGAGTATTATAATTTAAAAAAAAACGAAACGACACATTCCGTAGAGCGAGTAGACAAAGTTTTAAGCTTACTCAAAACAGAAGAATTAAATCGTGAAGAAAAGTATTCTGTATAAAGAGTGTGTGAAAAATATTGCGATGTATTTCAATTAGAAGAGGATCCACTAACGGTAACTTCTATTTACAAACAAAGATTACGTATGAAGGAATCAGTAACACCATCTTATGTAAAACCCTATCGTATACCACAATCACAGAAAGCGGAGATACACAAGCAAATAGACAAAATGTTAAAGGATGGAATTATTGAAGAGGCAAAATCAGAATGGTCAGCACCATTACTGATCGTTCCCAAAAAGGCAGATCGAAACGGAGAGAAAAATGGAGAGTAGTAGTAGACTACAGGCTACTAAATCAAAAGATTCAAGACGAAAAATTTACATTACCCTGCATTACAGAGATTTTAGATTCATTATCGGGAGCTATATATTTCTCACATCTTGATCTTTTTCAAGAATATTTTCAGATCGGACTAGAAAAATCCAGTAGGCCGAACACAGCTTTTACAACAAATTGAGGACAGTATCAAATGAAAAGGCTACCAATGGAATTAAAGATAAGTCCCAGTGCTTTTTCGCGCGCAATGACTGTTGCAATGTCGGGATTAAACCATGAAAAATGTTTTATTTATCCAGACGATCTCATAGTGTTTGGAAATAATTTAGTTAACCATAATAAAAATCTTACAAAAGTACTTCAAACGATTAAGAGATGTAAACTTGAAATTAAATCCTGAGAAATGCGAATTTTTGAGAAAAGAAATTCTTTATTTGGGTCACAGTATATCGGCTGAAGGAGTTTCGCCAGATCCAGAAAAAATCGAAGCGGCATAAAAATATATAATACCAACGGATGCAAATCAAACGAAAAGATTTATCGCATTCACAAATTATTATAGGAGATTTCTAAAAAATTTTGCACACATTGTCGCACCTTTAAATAACTTATCGAGGAAAGATGTTAAATTTTCATGGGACGAAAACTGTAACAACGCGTTCGAAACGTTAAAAACAGCATTAGTTAACCCTCCAGTGTTACAATATCCAAATTTTTCAAAGGATAATACTTTTATTCTGAAAACAGATGCATCGGGGTATGCCATAGACGCAGTACTTTCAAATATGAACGACAAGCCAGTCGCGTACGCGAGCAGATCTTTAAACAAATCAGAAAAGAACCATGCAACTATTGAAATGGAATTACTAGCAATTATTTGGGCGGTAAAACATTTTAGACCATACTTATACGGGAAAAATTTACAATTTTCACAGATCATAAACCATTAATTTATTTATTTGGGATGAGCAATCCATCAAGTAGCCTCACAAAATTCATGTTAATTTTAGAAGAATACGATTTAACCGTGCAGTACATAAAAGGTAAAGCAAACGTCACAGCTGACACGTTATCAAGAATCAGTAGCGAAGAGTTAAAAAACTTAAGTAATAATGTAAGCGAAACACAATGTAATAACAAGAGCTAAAAGACAAAAAAGTAGAGAAATACGTGATGCAATTCTAGATAAGAGGTTTCATCACCCTGGAGTCGTAGAGTTAGTAAAGCGACCAAAACAATCATTTGAAATACGGTTTATACCGAATTGTGAATTCATAAAATTACAGAATTCGACGATCAGAATGGAGACGTAATCGCGATAAGGAATAGTGAGATAACATTAATTAAAAAGGTCACTCGATCAGCATTAGCAGTACGCTTAATGTTGAGAGATCTAAAGCACATGTGTGAAAAATATGATATTCAGGAATTATTTATTATAAAAAACGAAAGGGACGTTTCATTTTTAAAAGAGATTTCAAGAAATTCTCGAGAGTTAAGGAGACTAAATATAAAAATATCAATAATAAAAGATGTAAAAAATATATCAGACATAAAAGAGAGGCAAATAATATTAAACGACTTTCACTTTCATATATATATATGAACCGAGCTTTAAACCAAAGGAGATACGTGAGTTCCGAATGGAACTGTTGTTTCATTTTAGGTAGCAAGTCTGTCTCCAATATCCTGCCTGGAGAAGACATTACATATCGTATGCGCGACCATTTTTTGCCACCACTTCCAGGACTGAAGACCTATGATGATGATGATGATGATGATGATGTATAGATATTATTGATATATTTCTGAATTTTCTTTATAAAATTCTTTTTAATTTTCAATTAAAAAGAAGTTCAAACATGTTTTATTATGAGAATCCACATTTTATATGAATAAGTAGGACTTCAGGTATTACATGTTCGACAAACTTCAAAAACTCGTCTAGGAATTTAATGTATGTGTATGTATCTTTGGAACTTTAAAGTTCCGAGTTCAAATTTCTATTCATTATAAGAAAGTAAACAAAAAGTGTATTTCGAAAAATTTGTGCCCATTAAAAAAATGTTAAGGGGCTTTAAAGTTTCAATATTTGTATAATTAAGTGTTTTGTTATTTATTTTAAATTTAAATATATGTGGATCACAAATGTGAATAACAATTTGTCAAAATATTTATAAAATACATAATTTAATAGGAATAGTATTGCCGTTTTTTTCTCGAAGTGGGGTGAATTAGTATATATTTATTGATGTAAATTCTAAGCTTTCTTTCTCATACATTTTTATTTCAAACGACCTATGTTTTGTTATACTTACTCTTAGCAACATATTCCAGTTTTACTTATTATGTCAATTAGGCAAAATAAAACTTAAAAATATTACTAGTATACGTAACAAAAAACGGGAACACGGGAGCCTATTTTAGCTCTGAGGGTGATAATGGAGAAAACGATAGAAAAAGGAGAAAGCGTATATATATAAGATTTGTAGATCTGGAAAAAGCCTTCGAGAATGCAAAATATGTTCGAAATACTCAAAAAGATTGGAATGAGTTTTAGGGATAGGCGGATAGTACATAACTTATACAAAGAGCAAACAGCTGTAACAGAATTAGAGCAGGTATATAGAAGTAGATATTAAGAAAGGGGTAAGACAAGTATGTGCCCTATCCTTGTCAATTTTTAACTTGTACATCGAAGAGGCAATGAATACTGTCAAATACAAGAAGATATTTGGAATTATTATGCAGGGACAAATGATTGATATGTTTAGATTTGCAAACGATATAGTGGTATTAGCATATAGCAAGGAAGAGTTAGGAACTTTTAATGAAGTGGAAACAGTTCTAAAAGAGAGAAATAAAATTAAAGTACCAGTATGCAAAAGATGGGTAAATAAATCAAAAACTGAAATACAAATAGGAAACGAAAACTTACAAGAGGTTAAGGATTTCTACTTAGGAAGCCAAATAACGCAAGATGGGAAAGTGCAAAAGATATAAAACAAATATTAGTACAAGGTCGTGCTATATTTAACAAGAAAAAGCAATTACTGTGTTCAAAGACAACAAACAGAAGCCAGGAAAAGATTGCTGAAAGCATATGTGTGCAGTACAGTACTGTACGGCTGCGAAACCTAGACAGTCGGAAAAGCGGACAGGAATAAGATAGAAGCCTTTGAAATGTGGTACTACAGATGTATGATGAAAATATCATGCACAGACAAAGTTAAGAACAAAGAGGTTCTAGACATGGTAGGGGAAAAAAGAAATACGTGGGAAACAGTAAGAAGTAGGAGAGATAGGATGATATACTAAGACTGAGGGAATAGTGCGGAATATATTAGAAGCAGAGATAGGAAAAAGGAAAGGTAGAGGTAGACCTAGGTTCGACTATTGCACACAGATAGTCAAAGATGTGGGCTGTAGGAATTTCAGGGAAATGTGTGGGTTAGCTCAGAATAAAAACCAATTGAGGTATGCGCCCAACCAGTTCCAAGACATAAAACCTCATGATGATAAAAAATAATTGTACTTTAACCCGATGATTATTATAACCAAATATAGGTGTTGGTTTTGCAATATTCTCAACTAATGCTGACCGTGCGGAAGGATTTATTGGAAAACTACTAATTCGGCAAATGTTTTAGTGTTGGAGGATCTTGGTAGCCACAGGTTGCTTAACCTCTTTCACATACCACTGAGTATCAGTGAAATAGGGTATACATTTACAAAACAATGAAAGAGGAATCCAGCTGTATCCAGACAATAAGGCGGCTCCGTGGCGTAGAGGTATGTGTGTGACTACTACGCCCAAGGTCCCGGATTCGAATCCCGACACGGTCCGCTTAAAAAATGTTAGGCGAGCATTTTTCACAAAAAACACCCTCGTTCGGATGAGAGGTAAAATGGAGGTCCCGTGTGTGAGTGTTGTCACGCAAGTTAAAGTTCCCTACCTTGCTTGGAACAGCAAGGGTTTAGCAAAATTCCAAATTTTCCAGGTAAAAAAAACTCGCTTCCTGGCCAATGTAGTACCTTCGGGTGGAGCATTGGAAAATCAAATGTAATGTATCCAGACAATGGGAATTTCGGGGAACTGTGTTGGTTAGCTCAGAATAGAAATCAGAGGAGGTACGCGTTCAACCAGTTCGAAGACGGAAAACCTAATGACAAGAAATAATTGCACTTACACCTGATTGTTATTATAAATAACTACAGTTGTTGGTTTTGCAATATTTTCAACTAATCTTAATTGTGCAGAAGGATTCATTGGAAAACTATTAATTTGGCAAATTTTCATGTGTTGGGGGATCTTTGTAGTCACAGGCTGCTTAACCTTTTTCACATCCACTGAATATCGGTGAAATAGAGTATATATTTGCAAAATAATAGAAAGGGAAACTGAACTGTATCTAACAAGAATGAGCAGCGACTATGTTCGAAGACAACAAACATAGAAACAAGGACAAAAGTGTTGGAAACATATATGTGGAACACAGCACTGTAAGCCTACGAAATAGGGATAGTAGGAGAGATAAAGTTAAAAACAAAGAGGTTATACAGATAGTAGGGGAATAAAGATATCTGTCTGAAACAAAAAAAGTAAGAGAAATAAAAGGGCAGGATATGTTTTAAGGCATTTTTGGGCAACAGTGCGGGCTATATTACAAGTAGATATAGGACTAGAGAGGTATATGTAAATCTAGATCAGAATATTACACGAAGATGGTGAAAGATGCAGACTGTGGGAATTTCAGGGAAATGTCATGTAGGTTAACTCAGAATAAGACACAATGGAGATACGCGTCTAACCAGTTCCAGAACTGAACACTTAATGATGATACGTAGCAAAACATTTGAAATACAAAATTGTTTGAAATCGTTTGAAATAAAAATTTGTGGGGAACCTTAGAATTTTCCTCAAGCAATATACATAATTTAAAACAAACGACAAAAATAGAATAGAGAAGTGTATCATAAAACTCTAAAGGACAACCTAAAAGAACCACAACAGAAGCTAAAAAATCGCGTATAGTAGAAAAAGTATTTTCTAACAAAAATCTTGTTTAATTCGTTTTAAACCGATGAAAGGACAAATCTTATATGCTAGCATCAAGTAAAAGGCACAACCAAAATAGTTATTTAGGATCATTTCAATTCTGTGTAGATAGGTATCTTAGAAAACTCAATTTCAGATTTTGATTCAGTAAACAAAATAGTGTGTATTACGAAGAGTTTGACTCTATTGATATAAAAAGATATGTAGGTGAGTGCTGCACTAATAGAATTGATAAATTCACAGATCTTGAAGGTGTATTACGATGGTGTACCTAAAATTTTTGAGGGGAAGTTACTATTAGAAATGATTTACTGCTGACTAAAGTGTTAGTCATCTTAGTTTGAAGGTATTCTGATATGCGAATATAGTGTTGAGGTTAGGTTGTCGTTAAAAACATTATAGTAGATTTTATTATTTACATTCAAATTTCCCGCAAAAACTTTTTATGTAATGGCGAATTGCGTTCAAGGTTATAGAATATTGCTCTACAAACTTCAAACGATCCGACAAAGCCTTCACATCTGTAAGAGGTGGATAATCTGTGGCAACCTATTACGAAACTAGGAGTGAACGTATCTTCGGATCGCTGGAAATTCCATTTCGACAACTTGTTTTTGGAGATCGTTGGCGTTACAGATGCTACTTTGATTATGTTCTATACAGTGCGTTGACCAGTGCAAGTTCTATTGCAGTCTACTTTACAGTGACAGTTTTACTAATTGCGAAGCAGTTAGTAAAAATAACTGTACTTAAACACGATGATTATTACGAGTATAAGCCACTACAAGTATTGGTTGGGCAATATTCGCGAATAATGTTAATTGTGTGAAGGGATTTACTGGAAAACTATTAATTCGGCAAATGTCTAAGTGTTGAGGGATGCTGGCAGCCACAGGCTGCTTTACCACCTTCACATACCCTACATATGATTTTCCAATGCTCCACTCGAAGATACTACATTGGCCAGGACGCGAGTTTCTTTTTACCTGGAAATTTTGAATTTTGTCGAACCCTTGCTGTTGCAAACAAGGTAGGAATCTTTAACGTGCGTGACAACACTCACACACGGGACCTCCATTTAATCTCTCATCCCAACGAGGACATAGAAGACGTAGAAGAAGTAAACTTTAGCGAAATGGAAATCGACGAAGAATATGCAAACGATTCTAACCCTATAAAACACGACAGGATGTTAAAAGAAAATTTAATTAACATTCGTTTTAATAACAACATTAATAACGAAGAGGAGAGAGAAATTAAAGACTTATGTTTCGAATACCGAGATATATTCCATTGCGAAGGGATACCTTTAACTTTCACTAACACAGTGAAACATAACATTGAATTAACAGACGATAAACCAATTTTCACCAAAGCATATAGATTACCTCAAGCAAGTCAAGAAGAAGCAGACAGACAGGTAGCAGACCTATTGAAGCAAGATATAATCCAACACTCAAATTCATCATAAAGCAGCCCTGTATTAATAGCACCGAAGAAATTAAACGCCTCAGGCAATCGCAAATATCGAACGGTTATCGATTATAGAAAAGTAAACGAGAAGACGGTAGACGATAAATACCCACTACCCAATATCACCGAGATTTTAGATAAATTAGAAAGGTGTCAATATTTTTCGACATTGGACCTCGCCTGAGGATATCACCAAGTGGAGATGGACGAGAAAGACACAACCAAAGCAGCTTTCAGTACACCTAGAGGACACTATGAATACAAACGCATGACGTTTGGATTAAAGAACGCACCCGCCACTTTTCAAAGAGTTATGGATAATATTTTAAGATGGATACACACGAATAATGTCTTGTGCACCTAGACGATATAATTGTATATTCCACATCCCTCGTAAAACACATCGAAAGATTAAGAGAAGTCTTTGAACGATCCAGAAAACTCATTTTAAGGTCCAATTAGACAAAAGCTAATTTTTACAAAAGGAAGTATCATTTTTAAGACACACAATAACCCCACAAGGTGTTATGCCAAACCCAGACAAAACGAACCAGTATTAAATTACCCCTTACCCAAAACTAATAAAGAAATTAAAGGATTTTTAGGAGTCAGTTATTACCGAAAATTCATCAAAGGTTACGCACAAATAACCATACCAAAACAAATTGTTTAAAGAAAGGTAATAAGATCAAACACATCCCGGAATTTATCAAAGCAGTATAGAGAAAATTAAAAGTATCTTTACAAATCACCCCATATTAGAATATCCCGATTTTTCAAAACCATTTATATTAACAACCGACGCATCGTACGTAGCATTAGGCGCAGTATTGAGCCAAGGAAAAGTAGGCAGCGATAAACCAATCAGCTACGCATCTAGAACGCTAAACGAAACAGAACAAAAGTACAGCACAATTGAGAAAGAACCATTAGCAATAATTTGGACAACAAAATGTTTTAGACCATATCCTTATGGAAAAAAATTCTACATATACACCGGCCATAGACCATTAGTATGGTTATGCAAACTCAAGGAACTGAATTGAAAATTACAGAGATGGAGGATTAGGCTAGAACATAGGTTCCCAACCTTTTCTGAACCACCGCCCCCTCTACTGGAAAAAAAACTTCCAACGCCCTCCTCATCAATATGCATCTATAACGCATATTAGAATATGTATCATAGTATCATAGATATATATACAATATATATATATATATATATATATATAATCCATAGATAACTCATATACGAACGTTGCACTTTTACTGCTATTACAAATAAGCCGTTCACTAAAGCGTTTGACAAGGTATATATATTAAAAATCGCAAACAGTAAACCTTAAGTTAAAACGACTATACTTTCTTCTGCAGTTCTTGAAAATAAGGACAAATCTTTGTCCTTTTAATCAGATGCATTTTATTTAAATGTTCTTGTAGCCTAGAAGCTTCATGCTATTTAGTAAACATTGAGACACTATAAGTAAAACACTATGGGTAATGATGGGTTTACAGGAGAGTGTTCAAAAAATCCATATTTCAAATACAAAATACTGTACTGCCGGCATTTCTTCTTAGATTCAGACATTTTGAAATCCAAAACTTGCCACGGTTTAAAATAAATTAAATTCAACAATTTATAGATAATTAATCAAAATTAATCTTATAATGACTTATAATATTTACATAGATCACATTTGGATTATATGAACCACAAGTTATATAACAGACAATACAAGAGCTATCCCTGCCTTTTATACCGTTTGATTTCATACAAGCATCAAATTGTTGGTTTATCTATGTTGCGATGCCGGTGCACTTTGTAAGCAAGTCATACCAAATCAATTTTATCAACTTGGCAAAGACTTGTTGCGGACAATATTAAACGGAATTAGGTAAGAATTCATAGTATCTTAATGCTGAATTAAATGTTTTAAAGTATTTTTCTCGATAACAATAACATAGACATTTTAGATAGCTAAATAAACTGTCTATTCATGCCAACTAGGTATTTTCAAAGTATTTTAATATATTTATTTTCTAAAAGGTAAGTACGACAGAACGAACGCCCATTGGATCCTCCTAACGCCCTTTTGCCATGTACTGCTATCCTTATGAAAATTCTACAGCCCCACTGGGGCCTACCGATGTATGGGAAACCTATGGGCTAGAAGAATATCGATTATGAGATCATAGTAAAAGGAATTTATAACAATAACGCAGATACACTAAGCAGTATGCAACTTAACGCAATAGAAATAGAGTCAATTATAGGTAAAGTAGACGAAACCGAAATAAGAGAAGACCCAGAAGAAATAGAAGCCATACATTCAACACAAAACGAAAAACCAAAAACCGCAATCAAAATTTTAAATGAAGCTATTGACATAAAACCAAATCAATTCATAGTTACTGAAGTTTTAACGAACCCCAATCCAGTAAAATATACAAAAACAAATAATAGAAAAATATATCAAATTCAAATAACGAAAGATGACAACGAAGAGCAGATAATTAAAATTTTGAAAGAATATACCCCAGACAAAAAACGTTTTTACTTTTATTTCACCGCAGAACATTTATACTGAAGATTTTCAGAATTATATATTAGATTATTTAATAATTCAGGTCCCGAGATTATTAGATGTACACGAAAATTAATAACTTTAGATGACCCAGGCGAAATAAATGACATAATTAGAAACCAATACGAAGCCAAAACCAACCAACGAAATACTAAAACATCTTATAAGGAGACATTACTTTAAAGACATTAAAGAATTAACCACGGATGTTATTAACCAATGCGAATTATGCAACAAAGCGAAATACGACAGGTCACCCCCAAAAGTTCTCTTAATGTTAACCAAAACACCCAACAAACCTCTTCAAAAATTACATGCAGACACTCTGGTAGTAGAAGCCCAAAATCTTTTAACAATCGTAGACGCATTCACAAAAGTACGTCAAGCGATATTCATCACTTTAAAAAATAGTATCGATGTAATCCAAGGATTCTTACAATATTTTACATTTTTAAGGAATTGCCACGGTTAGTATGACGACTAACTTTTGTTTGTTTGATTAGTATTTGTATAGTTTATAAAATTTAAACTAATTAAATAAAAGTAGTGAAAATACAATGCCGTCAAGGTGTTACACTTTTTTTATATTAATGTAACTACTCTACCTTATAGGCGGCAGAGTCCTGTATAAATTGAGAAGTTTCTGTCTAAAATTCAAGCACAGGGAAAATGTATGGAAAACGTCTTTGAGTACAATAGGACCCTGTTAAGAGAACTTCCAGCCAGCTAAGTTTCTTCAACTTAGGGCAGAGCTATGAGCCAGGGTCGTAGGATGGTATACGATAATAAAAGAATTTTTAATGGACGCCACCGTATCTTAATAATAACTGTAATGTCTAAAAAATCCAAAGATAAGATACGGAAATCTTCGAAAAGAAATCTTTTGAACAACCAACACGTATAACAATATTACTTACTTACCACTAACACTGCGAGCTCAGCTTGGAACGATGACCTCGTACTATCTGAAAATTTAATCACCTCAAAAGGATTTGTAGAACCAGGGCTACATTAGAGTCTAGTCACTTTATCACAAAAAAATTAATTCCAAAAAGATTAGCTAGTTAAGATTATCCCTCAAAAAAAAAAATCTTACCAATACAATATCAGTGGTCTTTTTTTTCTACACTACAAAAGTTTTATGAATTTGGTTGCTTGCTTTTATAGAAAAATTATTGTTAACTTCAATGAAAGAAAGCTTTGAAACAACTTAGTCCACTTTTTATTGGTTTAAAAAAATATACAAATATACATCAAAATATAGTAATAGTTAAGTGTTATCTCTTATTAATTTTAGGTATTTCAACAATTTTGTTTATTAAACTTCTTTAAAAAGGATATTGAGTTAGTATTAATATGATACAACCTTTACTAGTTACCGAAATAGGATTCTGTTTTGGCTTACAAAATTTAATGAATGAAATGACTTATTTCATATACGATTGGACTTGAATTTATTAAAAATTTATTTCTTAAGTGAATTAGAAAATTTCCTTATGGTATAACATATTCTGGATAATAATTATACTTAAAAAAAACTAGTTCGTACAAAAGTAGAATATCACCTGCTTAGTTACAACACATTCAAGTTTAACCTTTTAAAATTCTTAGGAAGTTATCTTTAAAGTTTGCGTTTTTACGAACAATTATATTATATCAAACTATTAATTTTGGAACAAAAAGACGTAAGCTAATTTAAACCACTATATAAAATGGTTTGATGAAACCAGAATTGAATCAGAAAACACTCACCACAAAAAAACATGTTCGGCAGATATATGAAATTTCAGTAGGAATTCATATTTACCAATTCAAGAATGAACGTTGTACCATTCCAACTATTTGTGTGTTCCACTCTAACAACAGCTGTGCGACCTTCCCCTGCGCTTAGGAGGATAAACTTGTTTTCCATTTAACAAGAACGTTGAGGTGTGGTTTAGGTCAGGATGCTTTCAAACCATTTCAACGGGATCTGTATAATACTTAAACTGCAATACTCCATAACTATAATGAATTTGCAATACTCTCGTCAATAATAATCAATGCCATACGACGTAATAAAATAAAAAGCTTGCACTACAGAAACCAAGGAATTAATTTATATACTAATTAAAATAATTACATACCGTGATCATGTATTTCATAACTATATGTTGATCATTTTAAAGGTCGTCTCATAGTGATTATTTCTACCATTAGAGGCCAAGCAATTCTCCGGGACCAGGCTGTATGCCGGTCGGATAACATGATTGCGGACAACCTTTAGACCTCACGTCAAAGACTTGTCTGCTCTTAACATCCCGTTATTTAAAATGGATTCGAGTAATACAACGCTTTACTCCGCGAGCAAGCGCAAAGAAATGAATTCTTGAATCAACACGGATACCAAGGTAACCGGAAGGTTATTTTAATCCCATGAACACAGATGGAGTTGTATGTAACGAATAAGCATTATTTTTAAGAAATAGAAATTCTACGCTTTAAATACCATAAAGGATCTTTATAAATAAATAATTATTATAAAGGCGTATATTAATGAAGGACGAATTCCTAGTCGTTACAAAGGTTGAAGCCCTAAAATTCAAGCAGTCTAGTGTATTAACTATCGAATACGCAAACGCTGAATAGAAAGTAAGTTATTGGTATAACAAAACAAAATATACAATCGGGGTGTTTAAGGTTCTGGTTACGAGATGTTATAAACAGTTCTGATTGTCGGATACTTTTCTGATTGTAAAATAATATTTTGGTAATTAGATATTATAAACAATTCGAATTCCAATTGCAACTGCTGTTCTGAGTTCTGAGTACAAATCTGATTTCAACTAATACCAAGAATTCTGTAACACGTGGAAGTCATCGAGGTTGATTGAGCTTCGGCATAAACAAGAGAAGATGTTCAACATCTCATGTCTATAACAAGGTCAGGAGCAAATTTAATGATCATAATTCACATTTTATTTATTGTGATTTAATTTGAATTTGTTCGTTATAATTAGTTATTACAAGAATTTCATTTGCTTGTGACAGTCACACAATTTGCAATGTATAGAAGAAAGTGATTTGCTTAAAAAGCAATAAAATTCAAAATTTACTTTTATTTAATTGCAGGCTGTGTACTTTAGTGTACTAACTTACGAAGAGGCGTAAAATTATAAATCTAAGAGATAATAGAAGGTGTTTGTTCTAAACACGAATTTGGAGATCTGATACGACAGTGATTGTTTAAGAATATGCTAACCAAAGATCACTTCTAAACTAATAATTACCATAAAGTAAATCTGCTGTCGTTTTTAAGTATCATCCAGCAGTAGCAATATTTTGTTCTACAAGAGCAATAAGAGGAGGTAAAATTTTAATAGAACTCCTTAGTTCAAATTCAATTCTTGTATTCTCCTTTAAAAACTCGTGCTTTCGTAAGCATTTTTTTTATTTGTAGTAAATCATAACGCGAAAATCGCTCTGAATAATTTCAATGTCACAATTTTCAAAAATTTATCATTATTTGTTTACCTAAACTAATGAACCCATCTTAATTATAAACAACCTCAAAACATAAATAGAAATACAATTCTCTTTCGATCTCTTCAGATTCGTCTGCAGCAGAAGCACGTATTTCATTACAATACTTTTTCAGTAGAGCATATGTAAAAATAATAGCGTTTATAGTGAATAGTGTTACTGTTAATAATTAAAAAATAATAGTAAAAGCACTTACCTGTACACACAATAGCATAGAAAGATTTTCTCTTTATTAGTCCCCACATTACGGTGAAACCAATACAACTCCTTTTATGCTGTAAGTTATGTAAAAATGAATCAGTTTAGAAAAATTGTTATCAAAGTTTCCTAATTTTTTTGTTTAAATATGTAGCAAAAATATGACGTCAAACTAACCCTAATGATTACGAATGTTTGTATTAAACAGAAGTAAATGAAATTCATGACTAAACTTTTATTATGGTAGATAACGGTTTTAAGGATCTGTAGCACGATCTCTATTCGTAAGATCTGGCGAGACATTGAAATTTTTATCCAAACAATCAATATCATGAATCTTATTTAAAATTAATGTACTACACTATAGAGGGTCGATAATTTGTTTTAAATATTGTTTGTAATGGTAATCAAGAAAATATATATAAAAGGAAATCTATTAAAACCAGGAAAAAAATACTAAAAAGTTTAAATTGATATTAACTTACTGTAAAATAAATAACTGAATAACTTAGACGTTTCATTGCTGCTATGCTTATTCTTTTTTTTCAGGTTTGCTTAACTAATTTTTTTATTGCAGGTATTATCACTAACTCCTTACGGCCGCGTACATGGTAGGTTGGTCTGCTTTCTACAACCCCCCCTACTCTCCGATTGAGCCCGGTCTTTTTTTTCTCTGATTTTCTTTTTGTTACGCACGGCTACGAGCCAACGTAGCATAAATTTGGCGCCCGAACAGGGACTGCCACGAATTACGTAACATCTTTTTTTGACGCCCAACGTAGCTGCCACGGAAAAAAAACGTAACAACTATTTTCACACAAGTACCCGTTTGAGTATAGTTTCTAAATCATTCCTAAAAGTAACCTAACCTAAACACAATTTTCACCCATGCAGATGTTTTGATATATTGTTTCAGTAGTAAAATGTTTTTACATTATTTCTCGAAATCAATGCCTCTTCCAAATGTGTCCATATGCCTAGTTTTAAAATAAATTCAAACAAAAATTCAGCCTAAACTTAAGCTTAACATAATATATATAATATAAGTAATATTACATAAAATAATTTGTTTAAAAGATCCTAAATTTCTTAACCTCACTCTGAGGTATTTCTGAGAAAACTTAAAAAGACTTTGAATCTAATCCATCAACAATGCTATCCTTTTGCATTTTTCTGTTTTCAATATTCAATTATATTACATTTATAAATCCCAATTATTGGAAATTAAAACTCCAGAATGAAAACATAATAAATAGAAATTTCCTGTCTTTACAACTGCAAATATTGATTTTTTCTAACATAGCTATGGTTCTCGACTACCATGTTTACCCTATTTGAAAAGCACCAACTCAACATCAACTCCGGCAAGTCCTAAAAGTTTATTGCAAGATTCATGCCAAAGATATATCAATAACAAATGTAAGGATGGGGAGCGGCATAGAGAAAATAGCAACTGAGAAAATATTAGAGAACTTAGTGGAGATACCTTGAATATCTAAGGAGCAGAAAAATTAAAAACTAAAGGTAAATTGTAAAGACAAAATCTACGTCATAAGAAAAAAAATTAAACAATTTATCAAAAGAATAAAGAAATCCAGAAAAACCAAAATGTTTTACCCATTTAAATATCAAAAATAGAATAGGTTTTCAGCATGAGACAATGAAAAAAAATAACAAAGGAAACAACAATTGATATTATGAGATATAAAACATTTTATAGTACACAAGATATATTTAAAAGGTCAATAAAAGTATTAATTGTTGTGAAGGAGTATTATCAGCAATAGATTTGAGGTCGTTTATATGCCACTTTTCCTGAGTTTACCATCAAGATCTTCAAGTTTATAGACAAATAGACTAATAACTCGTGTCACTTTAAATAAGATAAACTTTGGCGATAATTTAACAAAAAAAAATTTATGCTTCGTAACAAACTTCTTTCGTTTTTAGATGCAGTAATTCATTTTCAGAAAAATCTCAAAAAATCAATTTACAAATTTTTATTAGTATCTCGGCAAATAAAATTATCAAAAAATAGCCTAAGTCCATCTGTAAGTAAATAAAATATTCAAAAGAAAATTTAAAATAGAGTATCTAAATAAAAATGTCACCATTCAAACAGGAAAAGGATAATTATTAAGCATCAAAAACTTAATTGATCATGTAGAAATCACAGTAATATTTCAGAGATTTATTAATGTACATAAACGATAAGTATAGTTCAATATAAGAGAGAAAAAATGTTATTTGGCAAATGCAAATTACGGATGAGTCCAAGTCATTTATTAAAAAATGTTAAGATAAATACTTTGGTATTTCAAAATAATTTAATCTATACAGGATTAATTACAAAAAAATTATTAATAGGTTAACTGTAAGATACTATAAAGTATTATGCAATAAGTTATGTGGGATGCTACAAAAGCAAATCAATTATAGATCGTACGCAATGAATTCTAATGTAGTACAACCTACGAAAGTTTTACAATAAGAAACGACATTATTATGTAATTTATTCTTCTAAAAATTTAAGAAACACTACTAAAGCTTCTACCTTCATTTTAATACTTAAGAAAATTATTTAGCTACGAATTTGAAAGATATTTTCTAGTTGGGTAATAGAGTTGATGTTTTCAGTTTAGATAGTAATTCCAACCCCAAAACAAAGCAAATATTATATATTCTGCTGTGTCTGCGAAGATAACATCTAAATTTAACAGACAAAACCTTGCATGTAATTTATAATAGGTTATTATAGGTAATTTACAATACAATCGGTAAATTTCGATAAATTTTTATTATTAATTCAACGAAAGAAGGAAGCCGTCGGCTAGCATGTTATTATTAACAAGCAGTATTATATCATAGAGAACATCCCATGAGTTAAAGCACCATTACTACACACCCAACCCTTACTTAGTAAATTTTATAGTTCTTACGGTCCGGTTCTCAGCAGACTTATGGTGTCGTGTTTGCCATAGTAGCTGTTGTGCCCTAAAGGAACATAAGAAGAAAGGAACGATAAACTATGGGCACTACATCGACATTTGTGGTAACACACCCCCCCGATAATGCAGTTGTTTCTCCAAACTCTGTTACTGAAGTTATCAATTTTAAGTTCGTGGAAATAACCTCCATCGTTTTGATACTTATTTGCCCCTCTATGGAATTGGCTTATTCAAATTAGCTTATGCCCTACAACCAATTGGAATAGAGAACTTTTGACACTTCAATAACGTGTGTTGACAATAGATTCCTCAAGAGCGATAAAGTCATGAGGGTATCTTAACGTATTTATACAAAAATCATTCTAATTCTAGAATGTAACTAATAATTTATAAAATAATCAGGGCTGGATTCATGAAACACGTGGAATTACTTTATTTTGATACAACAAATAATAGATTTATTAACTATAAGAAATGGAAACTGGTTATCCAGTAATTTAAAACATGCTACGGGTTAATTCACTTAACACATAACAAAGTTCACTTTAAATGAATATTCAATATATTGAACTTAATTCTACTCTGAATAGATTCACTATAATGTCTGTATTAAAGTAATCAAAAATATATACGATGTATATAATGGGTTATTATCAAAATATTTACCTAATATTCTAATTTTAGTTCTTATATAAAGCACCCATATATTATGTGCCATCATTTAATAAGTATTGGTTGAGATTTTGTTGCACGGGCAAATTAAATGGTGGTTAAAGTGGTTGAACGTTTTAAAGAATGAGGTGAGGATACTGCATGCAAGAAAAAAGGTGACAATGGTGACAGTACTTGTGAGAGAAAAAGGGTTATTTTAGAACTATGTAAAAGGTGATGAAATTGAAAAATATTTTCAGGCATTATGGATCTCTGGAAACTAACATACATTCTATTAATTTATTTTCAAGTTGTTGAAATTAAAAAGTGCTTTTGTTAACTTTTCTGTTTATTACGCCTTATTTGCATGAGGACTTCCAGATAACATTGACTGCAAATCCATAGAAGATGTTGATGATACCGATTGAACATCTTCGGAATCACCATCATTCCTTTCATTATCGTTGAGGTCTTCTTTGGGCAACTTTGAACTACTCATTCTTATTTATCGCCTCTTCCTCCATTTCTGAAACTAATGGTTTAATATTTATAAATATAAAACAAAAAAATGCGTTGCCGTTATCAAACACAGCATAGACATTTCCAGTTTCTAACTACCGGCATCAGTATTTTAGACTGTAACTGTAATTGTATGTTAAAGCCATAGGGTTACCGATTAAAAAATATTCTAAACAGAATATATTAATTAAAATATATTTTTCAAGCTCCTGCTATTAACTTTTCTATAATCTTGTACTGCAACTGATCCAAAAATATTTTTAAATTTTTACAGTAAAATCCCCTATAGTAGGGGATAAAGAATACTACTATAGTAAGCCTGCTTATCGTAAAAGGCGATTAAAAGACGCAGCAAGGGGCAGCAGCCTTGCTGGCTAAAAGATATTGGAGGAGGGTCGATTGGTCTCGGGCGATCCTCAATAATTTACAAGCTTGTGGGGGGTTGGCCGTGACGGATACGACTTTCTGCTAAAATCTTTAAAAACTGCGTTGTGGAAAGATATGGGAGCCTACCACAATATTTCCCAGGTGTGCGTGGCCTAAAACACAAAATACATATGATGGAGAGCTCACAAGTAAAATTCTTGTCCGGAGGTAAAATACTCCCTCATTCGGATCTCCGGGAGGGGGTACTTGGGGCTCGTTATCATAAGAATATAAAACAACAATTCGATTTAGTGATAGGGACTTGGAATGTTAGGTCATTACTTAGAGTAGATAAGTTAACGAATTTATTAGTCGAAATGAGAAAGGAAAAGCTGGACATTTTAGGTATTAGTGAGGTGAGATGGCCAGATAGTAATGACTTTTGGAAAGATAATTATAGAATAATTACAACTTCTTCAACTAATGGACAGGCAGGGGTAGGAATAGTGTTAGGTAAAAGATTAGGGCATAAAGTTAAAGAGTACTTACAATTTAGTGATAGAATAATTATGATTAGATTGAGTACAAAACCCACAGACACTGTTTTAGTACAGGTTTACATGCCAACAACTCAGTACGAGGATGAGGAAGTAGAAAAGGTATACGAGGATATAAATAGTATAGTGAGAAAAGTAAAAGGAGATGAGAATTTAATAGTTATGGGCGATTTTAATGCGTCAGTGGGAGAAGGTAGTGAGGGAAAAATGGTAGGAGAATTTGGGTATGGCAGACGAAATGATAGAGGAAAAAGATTAGTTGAGTTTTGCCAGGAACATAGATTAGTAACTGTAAACACCCTATTCGAACAACATGTTAGGAGAAGATATACCTGGAAAGCGCCAGGTGATAGGGCTAGATACCAAATAGATTATATTTTAGTTAAACAAAGATTTAGAAACCAAGTTAAAACTGTCGTAGTTATCCAGGGGCTGACATAGATAGCGATCATAACTTAGTTAAAATGAAGTGTAAACTAAAATTCAAAAATTGAGAAAAGTTAAAAGAGAGGATGGGATCTAGGTAAGCTTAATGATAGTAGGGTAAAGAGGAATATAAACAAGTATTAGATAATAAGAGCAAAGAGATAGCTGTAGTAGGGAATGTAGAAAATAGATGGAAAGAAATAAAACTGACTGTACATGATACAGCAACACAGACTATAGGTAAGAAAAAAATAGAAGCGAGAAAACCCTGGGTAACAAAGGAGATATTAGATTTAATAGAGAATAGAAGAAAGCTTAAACCTTTCAGAGAAGTGGATAGTGAAAGTAAGCAAAAATATAATGCAGTTAGAAATAAGATAGTACATGAGTGTAGAAAAGCTAGAAATAAATGGATGGAGGAGAATTGTAAGGGAATACAAGATGATTTGAGAGTAGGTAAGACAGACAGGGCTTACAGGGCAGTTAAAAAGTTTTTTGGGGAAGATAGGAAAAAATATAATGGTATTAGAGACGAGAATAATGAGCTTCTAATAAATAAAGTTGAGGTAGCAGATAGATGGAAAAGATATTTAGAAGATTTATATAAGGGAGACGATATAGATGAGTTAGAGAACGACCAAGAAGAGGATGTAGAAATAGGGTTCTCAATATTAAGAGAGGAATTTGATAGAGCTGTTCGGAATCTTAAACTAAATAAAGCGCCAGGGATAGACGATATTCCGCAGAATTAATAAAATATGCTAGTCAGAAAACTTTAGATAGATTATATGAACTAATAAAAGTAATATATGACACAGGTGAGGTTCCAATAGATTTCGAAAAAAATATTATTATCCCAATCCCAAAAAAGTCAGGAGCTGATAGGTGTGAGAATTTTAGAACGGTTAGTTTAACTTCTCATGCTTCCAAAATACTAACAACAATAATTAAAAATAGAGTAGAAGCTTTGACTGAGAATTATTTAGGCGAAGACCAATATGGTTTTCGTAAAGACAGAGGGACTAGAGAACCGATATTAATGATTAGGGTAATTATCGAAAAAAGGTTACAAAAAAATAAAAAGACTCATTTTGCGTTTGTAGATTTAGAAAAAGCATTTGATAGGGTTAATTGGATTGTTATGTTCAGGGTTTTGCAAAAAATAGGAATCTCTCATAGGGATAGAAAAATTATTTACAGTCTATATAAAAACCAAAGCGTAGTAATTAGATTGGATGAAATAGAAAAGGAAGCTAAGATTAGAAATGGTGTTAGACAGGGTTGTATACTGTCTCCTTGATTTTAATGTTTATATTGAGGAAGCTTTAAACTTAGCCAGAGAGAGAAAAGAGATAGGTATTAGTGTACAGGGACAGAAAATAGACATGTTGCGTTTTGCAGATGATATAGCCATTATAGCAGAGTCTAGAAAAGAGTTAGGAGAGTTTTTAAATATTTTAGATGAGATACTACGGAGTAACTATAGTATGAGAATTAACTCAGTAAAGACAAAGATAATGACAAGTGAGTTACAGCCTAGTTCTAAACCAAAATTAAAAATAGGTAATACCGAGTTAGAGGAGGTAGATGAATTTTGCTATTTAGGTAGTATAATTACAAAGGATGGACGTAGCAGAAGGGATATAGTAGCTAGAATAGCTCAAGCTAGAAAAATGTTTTTAAAAAAGAAAAACTTACTAATAGCTAATAGTATTAGTTTAGATAATAGAAAAGTTTCTTAAAGTCGTACGTATGGAGCGTTCTACTATATGGTAGTGAGACTTGGACAATTAAAGAAGTAGATAAGAAAAGATAGAAGCTTTTGAAACTTGGTGTTATAGGAGAATGTTAAAGATTAGTTGGACAGATAGAGTAACAAACGAGGAAGTTTATAGAAGGATAGGTGAGGAACCCTGTATGTGGAAACAATTGAAGGTCAGGAGAGATAGAATGATAGGGCACCAGTTAAGACATGAGGGACTATTTAGTAAAGTCTTAGATTATAGACTACCAAATAAAAATAGAGTAGGAAGGCCTAGACAAAGCTATATTAGTCAAATTATTAGAGATTTAGGTTGTGAAGGGTATGCAGACCTTTTTAGACTAGCTCAGAATAGAAAAGAATTTCGAGCTGCGTCAAACCGAATTTAAGTAAGTTCGAAAACAAAACAAAACAAAAATAAAAATCAGGTAACTAAATGTCACCATGACATAACTCACAATTAGTTAGCGGTCTGGCATGTTGGTAGCGTTTCGTTGCTTAAGCCTTACCATAACATATAATTTAACACTTTTCCTTTTTGAAGCGGATAACCAGGTTATATTTTATTTCCTTATAAATGGTAATTATGTAACCAGGTTAGAGTTCTTTAACAAACATCAGGTTGCTAATATCTATGTAGAGCCAGATGGATAGGAAAAAGATAGAAGGATATAGGAAGACCTAGACCAAACTATATTAGTCAAATTATTAGAAATTTAGGTTGTGAAAGGTATGTAGAGCTTTTTAGATTAGCACAGAATAGAAAAGAAGTTAGAGCTGCGTCAAACCGACCTTAAGTAAGGTCGAAAACAAAATGATGATGAAAATAAATATAGAGTAACCCACCGAAAATGAAACACGCATGTTTTTTGTAACTTTATTTTATTTTAAAAATATCTCTTAAACACCTGAATTTTGACTATAATCGGTAACTTTATTGTGAATATTTTTGACTTCCACACTTGAACACTTAAAGAGAGGCAAAGTAACTTCATCATCATTAGGTCTGGAACTGGTTAGACGTGTACCATCATTGTTTCCTATTCTGAACTAACCTACAGATTTCCCTGAAATTTGCACAGTCTGCATCTATCACTATCTAATCTAGGTCTACATCTACCTCTTTTTGCCTATCTCTGCTTATAATATATCCCATACTATTCCCAACAATGCCTTAGAACGTATTCCGCCATTTTATTTCTGTTTTTCCCCCGATATCCTTGTTCCCCTACTATTTCTATAACCTAGTTGTTATTATCTTTGTCTGCCCCTGCTATCGTCCTCATACATCTGAAGCACGGCATTTCAAAAGGCTGCTACCGTTTTTCTGTCTGCGTTTCAGACTGCCCGTATTTCATAGGCATACTGTGCTGTGCTCCATACATATGCTTTCAACAATTTTCTTCTTGTTCTATGTTTGTTGTCTTTCCTCATAGGCGCTGTTCTTTCTTGTTAGATGCAGTTAGGTCCCCTTCTATTGTTTTACAGTTATATACCCTATTTCTCTGACCTTCAGTGGTTGTGAACGGAAGGCGTCGCCGTGGATCAATGTAGTAAGCGTAAGACTACGGATCCCAAGGTCTTGGGTTCAAATCCCGACACGGCCGACTGCTTGAAAAATGGTAGGTGAGCATTTTTCACAAAAAATAACGCCCTCGTTCGGATGAGAGGTTAAATGGAGGTCCCGTGTGTGAGTGTTGTCACACACGTTAAAGATCCCTACCTTGCCTGGAACGGCAATGGTTCGGCAAAATTCTAAATTTCCAGGCAACAAAAAACTCGCCTCCTGGCTAATGTAGTACCTTCGGGTGGAGCATTGGAAATGTAAATGAACGGTTGTGAAGGGAGGTAAGCAGCCTGTGGCTGCCAAGTTCCCCCAACACTTAACCATTTACCGATTTAATATACAACATTAGTTGCAGATATTTCGCAACCAACAACTAGTTGTTTATACTAATCATCAGATTTATCTGCGCTTATTTTTTTGTCATTAGGTTTTCCGTCTCAAAACTGGTTGGACACGTACCTGCACTTATTTATATTCTGAGCTAGCCTACATAGTTCCCTGAAATTCTCACACAGCATGTGTATACAGCTCGTTCCCCTTCTATTGTTTTCTAATTTTATGCCTTATTTCACCGAGATTCGGTGAAGGGGGTTAAGCAACCTGTGGCTACCAAGATCCCCCAACACTTAGACATTTGCCAAAGTAATAGTTTTCCAGTAAATCCTTTCACACACTTAACATTATTCGAGAATATTGCCCAACCATGTAGTTACTTATAATAATCATCATGTTTAAGCACAGTTATTTTTTCATCATTAGTTTATCCATCTTGGGATTGGATGGATGCGTACCTCCATTGATTCCTATTCTGGGCTAGCCTACACATCTCCCTGAAACCCCTACAGCCTACATCTTTTACTATCTGTGTGCAGTAGTCTAACCTAGGTCTGCCTCTTCTTCTCTTCTTTCCTATCTCTGCTTCTAATATATTCCGCACTAGTCCCTCATGCCGTGGTATGTGGCCTATCATCCTATCTCTCTTATTTTTTACCGTTTTCCACATATTTCTTTCTTTCTCTACCATTTTTAGTACCTCTTCGTTCTTAACTTTGTCTATGCATGATATCTTCATCATACGTCTGTAGCACCACATTTCAAAGCCTTCTTTTTCTTGTCCGCTTCTCCTACTGTCCAGGCTTCACAGCCGTACAGTGTCGTGCTCCACACATATGTTTTAAGCAATCCTTTCCTTGTTTCTATGTTTGTGGTATTTGAGCACAGTAGTTGGTTTTTCTTGTTAAATGTAGCACGACCTTGTGCTAATCTTTGTTTTATATCTTTTGTGCTTTTTCCATCTAGCGTTATTTGGCTTCCTACATAGCAGAAATCCTTAACCTCTTGTAAGTTCGTGTTACATACTTGTATTCTTGTTTTTGATTTATTTTCCCCCCCTTTGCATACTAGAACTTTAGTTTTAGTTTTGTTAATTTTAATACCGTATCTCTCTGTTAGAACCGTTTCCATTTCATTAAGAGCAGCTTCTAACTTTTCCTTGCTAGACGCTAATACCGCTATACCATCTGCAAATCTAAGCATATCAATTTTTGGTCCCTGCATAGTAATTCCAAATGTCTTCCTGCATTTGACAGTATTCATTGCCTCTTCTATGTACAAGTTAAAAATCAATGGGGATAGGGCACATCCCTGTCTCACCCCTTTCCTAATGTCTGGTCTGGTTCCTCACTAATAACCCTACTACTTTGGTTGGACCTGTAGTTTGGCTCTTTAGCTTATTAGAACACGCAAGCCATTTCACCTGTTCTAGTAATTTAGAACTTCGGCAAGGTGTAGGTCCATTCGAAATGGCAAAGTAATTTACAAGATTTTAATTGCAAGTGGAGGGCAAGTGGTATGCCACCTTCATCCATCATAATTAGGACTTCAGTCTTGAAACTAGTTAGCCGCGTGCCCTCATTGTTTCCTATTCTGAACTAACCTTCACATTTCCCTGAAATTTGCACAGTCTGCATCTATAACCTCTGCATGCAAAAGTCCGATCTCGGTCTACCTATTTTTTTCCTATATATACGGGATATATTTATCCCGTACTGTTCCCCAGAAATGCCTTACAACGTATCCTGTCCTTCTATTTTTCCTATTTTTTGTTTTCCACAGATGTTTTTATTCTTCTACTATTTCTATAACCTATTTGTTTTTAACTTTGTCTGTCCATGATAGCATCCTCATACATCTGACGCTCAACATTCCAGAAGGCTTCTATCTCTTTGTGTTTGCTTTTCCTACGCCCTTATTTCATAGACGTGCTGTGCTGTGTTCCACACATATGCTTTGAACAATTTTCTTCTTGTTTCTATGTTCGTTGTCTTTGAACACAGGTGCTGTTCTTTCTTGTTTGATACAGTTCGGTAACGTTCTATTGTTTTACAGTTATATACCCTATTTCCCCGATATTCAGTGGTACGTAAAGGTGGTGGGGGACTCCGTGGCGTAGCTGGTATGCGTGTGACTACTACGCCCAAAGTCCCGGGTTCGATTTCCGACACGGTCCGCTTGAAAAATGTTAGGTGAGCATTTTTTACAAAAATACGCCCTTGTTCGGATGAGAGGTAAAATGGAGGTCCCGTGTGTGAGTGTTGTCACGCACGTTAAAGATCCCTAGCTTAGAACAGCAAGGATTCAGCAAAATTCAAATTTTTAGGTAAAAAGACTCGCTTCCTGACCAATGTAGTACCTCCGAGTGGAGTATTGGAAAATCACATGCAAGGTATGTGAAGGAAGGTAAACAGCATTTGGCTGCTAAGTTTCCCCAGCACTTGAACCTTTGTCGAATTAATAGTTTTTCCAATATATCCTTTCGCACAATCAACATTTGCTGAAAATATTTCACAAACAACATCTGTTGTTGTTTATAATAATCATCAGATTTAAGTGCATTTATTTTTTCGTCATTAGGACCAATACTTGTAGTTGTTTATAATAATCATCACGTTTAGGTACAGTTATTTTTTTCGTCATTAATTTTCCATCTCGGGTCTGGTTGGATGCATATCTCCATAGATTTCTATTCTGAGCTAACCTACACATTTGAAATTCCCACATCCTACATCTTTCCCATTTTATGGTTTTGTATCTCTGTTTTTCTGTTTCGTCTGATCTATTTTTGTATTTTAGTCTTTCTTCTATTATTTTCAGGATATCCTTTGTTATCCATGGTTTCTTATTTTCTTTTTGTATATAAGTACCCCAGAATATCTCTGGCCGCCATGTCTAAGCTGGATTTAATGTTATTCCATTATGTTTCTACTTCCTTCAGAAATTTTCCCGATATCCTTCAGCAATTTATTTGATTTGTTTTCAAAGCTTTCGTGGATATTGTTGGAAATTTATAGAATTACTACGATGTGAAGTTACTTCACGAGTTACATTTCGGTCCTTGGGATTGGTCTTTTTGAAAATTTCTTCCAAAACTTCTTGTAACAACTTTATTTCTTAAACAAATATTACATGTAGAATTTTGACAAGCTGATATGATTTATACTAAGTCGAAATTTATTATTAATCGAATTTAATTGAGGGCGAGTAGTCTAAGCAAACAACAATGTTAAAGCTGAAATACTCAAGACTGACTGACTGATCTGGGGCTCCCGGAGTATTTAAGTTGTCTCTGCCTCTCACATGTCTGTGAGAACTTGCAGAACTCATGTCTGCTTATTTCTTTATTCTATTCATTAAACAATGTAATAATCTTAATTTCTAAGTAGTTACGGTTTCTTAACAGTCCGTGACCTGCACCTGCAGTATCACTTACGTCTGAAATACAATGTATTCACATCCGTTCTCACAACTTGCTTGTGAACTTTCAATAACCTTTTCTTATTTATCCTCGAGATACAATGTTGCATCTAACTTAAGTTTCTTAATGATTTCCTAATAATTCCTATTTGATTGTACATACATGGATTAAGGGATACTTAACTCCTCCCGACGTAAATGAAAAATTAAGGGGTTTACTTAATTTGTAAAATTCATTGTCCCTAAGGGTACACTTATTACTTCTTTGTTTACCTTTGTTTCTTTATGACTAAAATTGCTTTCTTTATTCTTATATCTAAAATACATTTTGCATAATACATACATGATCAATAAAATGATTAAAACAATTAATAAAATTGTCCAAACGCTTATATTGTCATAGTGTAATTTTGGCACTTTGAACTCACTTAAGTGTTCTTTATAATTGTGCATCATTTTCATGGCGTGGTTGAGATCGTCGAAGTCTAGGTGTTCTAGTTGCATGGGTTTCTTAATTATTTTGTCATCTTCGGGTTGTGTTATTTTGAATTGTAGTTCCGGTAAATTGGCGAATTCCTTGGTTACTGTGGGGTCTTGATATATTCTGATGATTTCGTTCTTCAATTTTAAATAACAGTCCTCTTTAAGGGTGATCACCTTGCTTCCAGTTAATGCTAAATTGTTCTGGTCTTGATTGCAGTGGACGGTTTCTATTAATTCTGTTGGAAATACAGCAATCCATTTGTTTTCTGTAATTTTTTGAATTTTCATATTGGTGATTTGTACGGGTTTTGCTTCACAGTTGTCGTAATGATTTGAAAATCTTAGTAATTGTACTTCGCAAGGGCTGTCTTCTTGGACGGTTGTTGTTGTTAATGATTGGCATAAATATTGATTTGGTGTTACTTCGCTACATTTTTCGTTTGTGTAACCATATCTGAGTTCATTTAAGGAAAGGAACTTGGTTTTGGAGATGATAACTTGATACATGCTAGTAATTTTCATTCATCATCATTTTGTTTTCGATCTTACTTAAGGTCGGTTTGACGCAGCTCTAACTTCTTTTCTATTCTGTGTTAATTTAAAAAGCTCTACATACCCTTCACAACCTAAATTTCTAATAATTTGACTAATATAGTTTGTGTAGGTCTTCCTATATCCTTCTATCTTTTTCCTATCCAGCTAACTCTACATAGATATTAGCAACCTGATGGTTGTTAAAGAACTCTAACATGTTTAAATGATTACCATTTATAAGGAAATGAAATATAACCTGGTTATCCGCTTCAAAAAAGGAAAAGTGTTAAATTATATGTTATGGTAAGGCTTAAGCAACGAATCGCTGCCAACATGCCAGACCGCTACCTAATTGTGAGTTATGTCATGGTGACGTTTATTAAACTATATGTTATGGTAAGGCTTAAGCAACGAATCGCTACCAACATGCCAGACCGCTACCTAATTGTGAGTTATGTTATGGAGATGTTTATTAAATTATATGTTATGGTAAGGCTTAAGCAACGAAACGCTACCAACATGCCAGACCGCTACCTAATTGTGAGTTATAACATGGTGACGTTTATTAAATTATATGTTATGGTAAGGCTTAAGCAAGAATCGCTACCAACATGTCAGACCGCTACCTAATTGTGAGTTATGTCATGGTGACGTTTATTAAATTATATGTTATGGTAAGGCTTAAGCAACGAATCGCTACCAACATGCCACACCGCTACCTAATTGTGAGTTATGTCATGGTGACGTTTATTAAATTATATGTTATGGTAAGGCTTAAGCAAGAATCGCTACCAACATGTCAGACCGCTACCTAATTGTGAGTTATGTCATGGTGACGTTTATTAAATTATATGTTATGGTAAGGCTTAAGCAACGAAACGCTACCAACATGCCACACCGCTACCTAATTGTGAGTTATGTCATGGTGACGTTTATTAAATTAATGTTATGGTAAGGCTTAAGCAACTAATCGCTACCACCTATCCTTCTATAAACTTCCTCGTTTGTTACTCTATCTGTCCAACTAATCTTTAACATTCTCTTATAACACCAAGTTTCAAAAGCTTCTATCTTTTTCTTATCTACTTCTTTAATTGTCCAAGTCTCACTACCGTATAGTAGAACGCTCCATACGTACGACTTTAAGAAACTTTTTCTATTATCTAAACTAATACTATTAACTATTAGTAAGTTTTTCCTTTTTAAAAACATTTTTCTAGCTTGAGATATTCTAGCTACTATATCCCTTCTGCTACGTCCATCCTTTGTAATTATACTACCTAAATAGCAAAATTCATCTACCTCCTCTAACTCGGAATTACCTATTTTTAATTTTGGTTTAGAACTAGGCTGTAACTCACTTGTCATTATCTTTGTCTTTCATCATCATCATTAGGTCTTCAGTCCTGGAACTGGTTAGACGCGTTTCCTACTCTGACCTAACCTAAAGATTTCCCTGAAATTTGCACAGTCTGCATCTATCACTATCTGATCTAGGTCAACATTTACCTCTTTTTTCCTATCTCTGCTTGTAATATATCCCATATTATTCCCCAAAAATCCCCTAGAACGTATTCTGCCCTTCTATTTCTCTTATTTTTCCCCAGATATCCTTGTTCCCATACTATTTCTATAACCTATTTGTTATTATCTTTATCTGTATATGCTATCGTCCTCATACATCTGAAGCACAGCATTTCAAAAGGCTGCTACCGTTTTTCTGTCTGCGTTTCAGACTGCTCGTATTTCATAGGCATACTGTGCTGTGCTCCACACCTATGCTTCCAACAATTTTCTTCTTGTTCTATGTTTGTTGTGTTTCTTCATAGGCGCTGTTCTTTCTTGTTAGATGCAGTTAGGTCCCATTCTATTGTTTTACAGTTATATACTCTATTTCTTTGACCTTCAGTGGTTGTGAAGGGAGGTTAGCAGCCTGTGGCTTCCAAGTTCTCCCAACACTTAACCATTTACCGATTTAATATATTTTCCAATATATCTTTTCGCACAGTCAACATTAGTTGCAGGTATTTCGCAACCAACAACTAGTTGTTTATACTAATCATCAGATTTATCTGCGCTTATTTTTTCGTCATTAGGTTTTCCGTCTCAAAACTGGTTGGACACGTACCTGCACTTATTTATATTCTGAGCTAGCCTACATAGTTCCCTGAAATTCTCACACAGCATGTGTATACAGCTCATTCCCCTTCTATTGTTTTCTAATTTTATGCCCTATTTCACCGAGATTCAGTGAAGGGGGTTAAGCAACCTGTGGCTACCAAGATCCCCCAACACTTAGACATTTGCGAAATAATGGTTTTCCAGTAAATTCTTTCACACACTTAACAATATTCGAGAATATTGCCCAGCCAATTCTTGTAGTTACTTATAATAATCATCGTGTTTAAACACAGTTATTTTCTCGTCATTAGTTTATCCCTCTTGGGATTGGTTGGATACCTCCATTGATTTCTATTCTGGGCTAGCCTACACATCTCCCTGAAATTCCTGCAGCCTACATCTTTTACTATCTGTGTGCAGTAGTCTAACCTAGGTCTGCCTCTTTTTCTCTTTTTTCCTATCTCTGCCTCTAATATATTCCGCACTATTCCCTCATGCCGTAGTATGTGGCCTATCATCCTATCTCTCCTATTTTTTACCGTTTTCCACATATTTCTTTCTTCCCCTACCATTTTTAGTACTTCTTCGTTCTTAACTTTGTCTGTCCATGATATCTTCATCATACTTCTTGTCCGCTTCTCCTACTGTCCAGGCTTCACAGCCGTACAGTGCTGTGCTCCACACATATGTTTTAAGCAATCTTTTCCTTGTTTCTATGTTTGTGGTCTTTGAGCACAGTAGTTGCTTTTACTTGTTAAATGTAGCACGACCTTGTGCTAATCTTTGTTTTATATCTTTTGTGCTTTTCCCATCTTGCGTTAATTGGCTTCCTAGGTAGCAGAAATCCTTAACCTCTTGTAAGTTCGTGTTACATACTTGTATTCTTGTTTTTGATTTATTTTCCCCACCTTTGCATACTAGAACTTTCTTTTTTAGTTTTGTTAATTTTCATACCATATCTCTCTGTTAGTACTGTTTCCATTTCATTAAGAGCAGCTTCTAATTCTTCCTTGCTAGACGCTAATATCGCTATATCATCTGCAAATCTAAGCATATCAATTTTTTGTCCCTGCATAGTAATTCCCAAATTCTTCCTACATTTGACAGTATTCATTGCCTCTTCAATGTACAAGTTAAAAATTAATGGGGATAGGGCACATCCCTGTCTTACCCCTTTCCTAATGTTTACTTCTCTACGTTCCTGCTCTAATTCTATTACTGCTGTTTGCTCTTTGTATAAGCTATGTACTATTCGTCTATCCCTATAGCTCATTCCAATTTTTTTGAGTATTTCAAACATTTTTTTCCACTTTACATTGTCGAATGCTTTTTCCAGATCTACAAACCCTATATACACGCTTTCCCCCTTTTCTATTGTTTTCTCCATTATCACTCTCAGAGCTAAAATAACCTCCCGTGTTCCCCTGTTTCGCCTAAACCCAAATTGGTCTTCTCCTAGTATTTCTTCCGCCCGTTTTTCCATTCGTCTTTGCACAATTCTAGTTAATATTTTTGACACGTGTGCTGTCAAACTTATTGTTCGAAAATTTTCACATCTATCCGCGCCTTTCTTTTTTGGTATAGTTACTATAATGCTACGTTTGAAATCTTTGGGTATCTCACCTGTCTCATACATATAGCTTACAAGTTGGAAGAGACGTTCTGTTACTGCTTGTCCAGCGGCTTTTAGAGTTTCTGCTTGCACCTTATCTGTACCCGGCGCCTTACCATTTTTCAGACTCTTTAATGCTAATTCAAACTCATCTCTAAGTATAGGATATCCCAAGTCATCATTTTCAATGTCTGATTCCTGTTCTAATGCAGTTAGTTCCTCTCCTGCATATAAATTCCCTATATATTCTTGCCATCTACTCACTTTCTCTACGTTTTCTATGATGACGTTTCCTTGTGCGTCCCTTATATATCTGCTATACCGTTTTATATCCCTAAAATTCATTCTAATTAATTTGTAAGCTTCGTCTGTCTTTCCTATTTCCATCTTCGTTTGTACCTCTTTGCACTTTTCATCAATCCATTGTTCTTTAGCTTTCCTGCATTTTCGAATAATTTCCCATTTTATGGCTTTGTATCTCTGTTTTCCTGTTTCGTCTGATTTATTTTTGTATTTTGTCTTTCTTCTATTAAATTCAGGATATCCTTTGTTATCCATGGTTTCTTATTTTATTTTTGTGTATACCCCAGAATATCTCTGGCCGCCATGTCTAGGCTGGATTTAATGTTATTCCATTCTGTTTCTATTTCCTTAGTATCATATATTTTCCCGATATCTTTGAGCAATTCATTTGACTTTTTTTCGAATCTTTCTAGAATATCTTTATCTTTTAGTTTCTCTAAGTCCAAGTGCCTTTTTCCGTTTCTTTTTTTCACATTCTTAAATTTAAGTGCGGCCTTCATAATTACGATGTTGTGGTCAGTATCTATATCTGCTTCTGGGTAGCTTCTACAGTCTTTTACTTGATTCCTAAACCGTTGTCTAACAAGAATGTAATCTATTTGATATCTTCCTATATCTCCTGGCATCTTCCACGAATATCGTCTTCTAGCATGATGTTGAAATAATGTGTTTGTGATGATTAAATTGTTCTTGTCACAAAATTCTACCAGCCTATTTCCCCTGTCGTTTCTCGTGCCTAAACCAAATAAACCTACTACTGCTCCTTCCCAACCCTCACCTACCACGGCATTAAAATCCCCCGTAATTATTAAATTTTCATGTCCTTTTACGTATCTTAATATGTCTTCGATATCTTTGTAGATGGCTTCTACCTCTTCGTCACTGTAGCTATGTGGACATGTATACTTGTTTATTACCGTGTTTACCGGTTTAGATTGTAATCTAACCATGAGTACTCTTTCGTTCTTTTGTAAGTAATTTTCTACACAGTATCCTATCTTTTTCCGCATAACTATCCCCACGCCCAAATTTCCTTCGTCTGCTCCTGTATGAATTACCCTGAAGTCTCCACTCCAAAAATCCCCCGCCTCTGGCCATCGAACTTCGCTGATCCCTAATATGTCTAGTGATAACCTATTCATTTCGATTTTTAGGTTCTCTAGCTTACCTGCTTGCTTCATACTTCTAACATTCCACGCTCCGACTTGCAGAGTGTTCCCGACTCTTATTTTTAACTTTCCGATCGCATCCTCCGAAGTAGTCCCCTCCCGGAGATCCGACTGGGGGACTATTTTAACTCCGGAATCTTTTACCCCAGAGAATGCCATCATTTTATTATAATTTAGGTACGCTGTGTACTTGGGAGATAATGTGGTGGTTTCCCGTTGCCTTCCACATCGCGGTAGTGTCTTAGACTGCCATACCGACCCCTATGGTCTCTGCCAATCTAAGTACCGAAAGAGCCGCTGCCCTCTTTCGGGGACCTGTCTTAGTCTGGTTCCTCACTAACGACCCTACTAATTTGGTTGGACCTGTAGTTTGGCTCTTTAGCTTATTAGAACACGCAACCCATTTCACCTGTTCTAGTAATTTAGAACTTCGGCAAGGTGCAGGTCCATTCGAAATGGATCTTTGTCTTTACTGAATTAATTTTCATACTATAGTTACTCTGTAGTATCTCATCTAAAATATTTAAAAACTCTCCTAGCTCTTTTCTAGACTCTGCTATAATGGCTATATCATTTGCAAAACTTAACATGTCTATTTTCTGTCCCTGTATACTAACACCTATCTCTTTTCTCTCTCTAGCTAAGTTTAAAGTTTCCTCAATATAAACATTAAAAATCAAGGGAGACAGTATACAACCCTGTCTAACACCATTTATAATCTTAGCTTCCTTTTCTATTTCATCAAATCTAATTACTACGCTTTGGTTTTTATATAGACTGTAAATAATTTTTCTATCCCTATGAGAGATTCCTATTTTTTGTAAAACCCTGAACACAACAATCCAATTAACCCTATCAAATGCTTTTTCTAAATCTACAAACGCGAAATGAGTCTTTTTATTTTTTTGTAACCTTTTTTCGATAATTACCCTAATCATTAGTATCGGTTCTCTATAGTCCCTCTGTCTTTACGAAAACCATATTTTCATTGGAAAAGCAAATAAATGATAAGAATTATAAATGTTACTCTCTACTATGGGGATTTTTATTAAAAATGTGATTTCGTTGTTCTTTACATAGCCTTTCACTATAGCTATTTTGCAAATATGAGAATATTTGATTCTATTACATCAAAGGGTAATTTACTGTTAATTATAAATGATTTAATTCTTAATAATTCTTTTAATAAGTAAGTGGGTTCTATGATACTAGAGTGTAGTGTGTTTAATTTTGCAAATGTTACAGCGTTTTCTAATGGGGCTAAAATTTGTTGGATTACAGTAAGGGTTGATATTACTTGAGTGAATATTGTATTGAATCTATTTAAGTTTCGCATTTCTAACATCGTGGTTTGCATGTTAGTTTCAAGGGTTTGTATTCTATTGGCTATACTGTCTTGATGTCTTACTAGTTTTCTTAACTTATCGTTGAATTTTATTATAGTTGATTGGGTTAGAGATATTTGGTTTTTAACAATGGTTTTACAGATGATAAGTTCCTGTCTAGTAGCGTTACTGACAGACCATTCAACGATGAGCCTTTTCCATGTTCTAGTAGGTTAAACACATTCAGACACCTAGTTTCAGACAAAAATGGAAATTTCGAGGGACAATGTGATGTTCCTGTATTGCCATCTAGATCGACAACCAGCTTTCCTAAAAATAAATCCTCTAGTGACGACGTTTTAGAAATGTTATGGAACCATAAAAAAACATTGATAAGTCTACCACAATTTTAAAGGATTCCAAAGCTAATAGTTAATGAACAAGCACAATTTCGAAAACGCGGCACAAGCTTCATTCTGATTGATGCCCTCGACAAAGTAGAATTAGAAACCAAAAACGCAGAAAAATGCAAAACCAAGACAAACACAATTAGAAGAAAAGTAGTAAAATTAGATAGGTTAAGTGATAACCTTTTTAGTGTCCTGATGAAGAAATTAAATTATATTTTGAAAGCTAGACATTGCAAATAAAAAGAATGTTTAACTGATTGTTTCAATTTTGGCCTAGTATTTTCCCTTAACAATTCTACATATAATAATATATTTAATGACCATTACAATATTACAGATATATATATATATATATATATATATATATATATATATATATATATATATATATATTACCGGGTAGTGACTTGAATACGCATAATAGGGATATCGATACTAACTTTTAATGTTGAGTTATTCACTTTTCTAATTCTTTTACAGAAAAAGTGTAAACCAATATTTTTCAGGGACAAAATACTGCATTCATTCATATTATTGTTTAAAAATTTTCATTATTCAGAACGAAAAAATAGAATATTCTTCTTAAAAGGTCTTCAGATACTGCTATATGGTTAGTAGGATGCCTTTCTGATAATATGTAGAATACATAGCATTGCATTTTAGGCACCCATTGCAATAATTAATACAAACGTGATCATAAATATTAAAATTAACTGTTGATCTACAAACAGGCACATCAAGTAGTTTTCTTTTCGATAGTGCGAATATTAAAATTAGGGGGATTTTGCTAAAGTACAATATATTTATATAGAATTTTTAAAAAACTTAATGTATTTTAAAATGCAAGCAAAAAGTTGAAATTCCAATACAATAAACACGTATTTTATATTGATGGAATTTATAGAAGTGTGGATATGTTTTCATAAAATGTGTTCAACTGGTTGTGAAAATATTTGAGCAGTATGCTCAAAACACTTACTTTGTAGCTCCAACATTAACAGCAATAGTCCTAATAACAGTCAAAGAAACTTATTGTTCTATTTTAACAACATATACAAAAATCTTCTATAGTCAAAACAAAATATTTTGAAGCGATTATTTTGTTAAAAATACACAGCATTGTAAGTATATCAATGACTGTGGTTGCGGCTGGCTTAAAGATGCGATATCTAAAAAACAATTACCTATTGTATCTTGAACGACTTTTGATGTTTGCCAAGAAATATAATGACTTGATGCAATTTAATTTGGGCCTTTCTTTGCTAGAAAGTACATATTTTGAAACTCTGTCAGGGTTAATTTTAACCTGGCATGTTCTAAATAATATATTTTTTATAATTACACCAACTTTTCTTGCATTCTTTTATTTCCATTAATATCCCATCAGATTGTATAATTATGTACCTCACATATAGCCAATAAAACGTGTTACCTTATATTTCTGAACGCCAGTGATTTCTGTCTCTCTCACTCGCTTTCACAAATTTAACGTAACAAGCCTGCAATAGGTTTTATTAGTGTTAATCTTATTTTTTGAAATTAATTGAATTGTTTGCAAAGTTTGATTTAGTTACTGACACTCATATAAATAGAATTTTAAAATCTAAGTATGAAACTAATTGTTTAAATAAAAGTATTCAAATTGAAATTATTCAATTGCTAGGTATAATATTAGAAATAAAACTTTATCAAATGTAAAGCCAGATAAATATGTCGTCGTTCTATTAGACTGTACTTCCGATAAAATTCATACTAAGTAAATGTCAGATGTTGTTAGATATGTATCATTGGTTAACAAAAAAGTATCTATTCAAGAACAGTATATAGGATTTTTGACTATTGAGAATTCCACAGTAAGATGTTTATGTGATGTAATGATTAGTAAATTGCAAAGTTGGAATACAGACATTCATAATATTATAGGCCAAAGATACGATAACGGAGCCAATATGAAGGGCAGAAAAAATGGTTTGCAACAAATGATTTTAAATCAAAATTTTAGAGCTTATTTTTGTACCTTACGCAGCCCATAGTCTTAACTTGTCAATTACAAACAACAAGCTTTTTTGGTTCAATACAAGCAATTTGTATATTTTTTGCGCCATCTGTTAAACGTTGGGCTATTTTGAAAAAACATGTATAATCATTAACCTTTAAACGATTTTCGGACACTCGATGGGAAAGTCGCATTAATGCTTTACAACCATTACGACATTGCGCAGTGAATCGATGCATAAATTCATATTTACAAAATTATAAACAAGTTTACAATATATACAATTTTCCTATGTAAGTCGGTCTTGCTGATGGAGATTTTGCCCTTATCGCCGATTTGATCTGAGGTGTAGCTGGTGGTGGAAAATCTGTAGTGTAGTATAATGTTGTGGGGGTGGGGATGATGGTGTAGAGGGTAATAGTTTTAGAGAAGGATTTTAGAGGGGATTTGAGCTATTTTATTGTACTGGAGGATTAGTGATTAGGATTTCGTTAAGGAAATGGTCAAATTGGAGGGGATAGTTTGTTACTAGGAAATGTATACTGGGTAGTAGGGTAAAAGGATCTAGTGGGATCGCGTGTTTTAAGTGGGTTTGGTAGGGAACGGAGTTGGGGCATAAGTATATTAGGTGGTGGGGGGTTTCAGGAATATTTTGATTAGAGCAGAAATAGAAAGGAGAGGGGATTAATTGGAAAGAATATAATTTCTATCGGAATTTGCCATGGCCTATCAGGAATTGAATCGTGGATCGGTTGGAGTAGGAGATATGGTCGGGAATGTCCGTGATTTTCGGGAAAATGTCGTATGTGTGTCTGCCGGTGGTGTCGTTGTCCCATTGGTTTTGCCATGTGTATGTTAGTGAATCATTTATTAGGTTTATTATGTTTGTCCTTGTCATTGTTTCGTATTCTTCGGGTAGAAGAGAGCGGGCATGTAGTTGTATTGGTCTTTTGTTCTTAAGGTTGCGGATTTGGACTTTGGATTGGAGCAGGATGTTTAGAGGTGGTTGTTTCAGGATAGTGTATAATGCAAAGGTGGGGGAGGTTCTGAATGCTCTTGTAGAAAATAATAAAAAAGGTCTTATAATTGGATTTAAGTTTCTGTGGAAATGGGGTGTTGTTAACGGGTACCAGGAATCAATTGCATAGCTTAGGACAGGTATAATTATTTGCTGAAGGATTAATTTACGAGTGATACGAGTCAGTTCTGTAGATTTTGGTATGGATTGGTATATATTGTTTAGGATTAATTTTGTTTTAGATCGGAGTTAGAATAAGTGAGCGTGCATTTTGAGTCGGGATTCTATTTGGATGCCAAGGTACTTGGTTGATCCGGAGAAGGCTAGGGTGTATTAAATAAGTGGATTGTAGGGGCTCGTTGGAGGTGCCTTTTAATAAGAGGATTTTTGATTTGGCTGGTGATAATGGTTGTTTATTCAGTAGAGACCAGGATTCAATATGTTGGATTAGAATGCGGGCGGTGTTTTCTAAAGATCTTCGGGAGTTTCCGTGTATAAGGTAAGTAAGGTCGTCGGCATAGGCAAATGTTGAGATATTAGGGATGTCTAGGTCTAGGAGGCGATTTATGGAGAGGTTCCATAATGTAGGTGAGAGAACTGATCCTTGCGGACAGCCCTGGGATAGGGATTTTGTGACGGAGAAATAATTGGAGCTAAGGGTTGCAGTTCGTGAACGTAAATAGGATTTTAGGATTTGATATATATTACGAGGAAAGTTGGATTTTTAATTTGTGATAGGATATTCGGCCACCAGCGGAGATCAAAGGCAGCTTGCAAGTCAAGGAAAATGGCTATTACATATTTGGAGGGAGATGTTTGAACGGTGGTGATAAGGGATCGGATGGTATCTTCGGCAGTGTGTCCGGGGCGGAAGCCATGTTGATTTTCAGAAAGGAGGAAGTTTTTGTTTATATGGGAGCTAATCTTTTGAATAAGGATGCGTTTTAGGATTTTACTAATTGTCGGGAGCAGTGCAATTAGACGGTATGATTTAGGATCTTCTGGGGCTTTACCGGATTTTAATATGAGAGTGATGGATGCTTTTTTAAGGACGTTTGGTAATGTACCTGATTTGAGGCATTTAAGGATAAGTTGGATCATGGAGTCATTTATGATAGGCCAGGATTTTTGGATAATAATATTGGAAATTTGATCTGGTCCAGGAGCTTTTTTAGGATCAAGATTTTTAACTATTAGGTCTAGTGAGTCTATGTCTAAGTCATAGTCAGGTGTGTTATCTGGTGGTGTATTAGCGTAGTTTATTATTTTTTGTTGTTCTTGTGTAAATACATCTGGGATGGTGGAGGTGGTGACTGTGTCTAGGAGGGTGGTTAAGGTATTTTGAAATGAGGGGTCAGTTTCGTTGGAGGGTGTAGGTAGTATGTGGTTAGGAGATGGTTTTAACAGTTTCCGATATGTCTTTCAAGGGTCGCTGTCGTGTTCTTTGATATGTCCATGTAGTGTTGTTTTTGGTTGTTGTGATTAGAGTTTTATATTCGTTACGTACTGTTTTGTATTCTTGTGTGAGTATGTCTACGTTGTTGTAATGTCTACGTTTAGCGTTCTGTAGTTGGTGTCGCATTTGGCCTAGTGCTTGTCTTTTAGTGTTTAGTACAAATGTCCACCATGTGTTCGATCTTTGCGTGTAGTATTTGTGCGGGATGGTGTCTTTGGCGGCGGTGTAGATATTTGTGATGATGATGGTGGCGAGGCAGTTGGGGTAGGTTCTTTTGTATGTGTTGGAAAGGAAGCTAGGGGTAATTTTATTTAGGTTCGCTTTTTGTGTATTGTAGGATGGTGTTTTGAAGAAGGTTCGTGGTTGGAGATTTGGTAGTATTTTGAATGTTATAGGATTGTGATCGCTGGTTTGGATAATATGGGATACTTTCCAGGTGGTGATGATATTGGCGGCGGATGGGGTGGCTAGTGTGACGTCTATATTGGATTGTTGAGCATAGGATTCCCTGGGATGTGGGAGGGGGTGTTTAGGATTTGCAGGTTGTGTTGGAGGATAAGATCTTCAAGTAGGGTGCCTTGTTCGTTTGTGCTGTCGTTAACCTACAGGGTCGATCTGGCGTTGGCGTCCGTGCAGATGATTGTTGGTCGGTGTTCTATTATGTTAATTGCGTTGTCGATTTGTTGTAAGTGTATGTTAATGTCTTGTCCGTATTGAAAGTAGGAGGAAATTAGGAACAGGGGGCCAGTTTTTAATGGATTTCTATTGTGGTTGTCTGGTTTGTGGAAAGGGATGGTATGTAGTAGGCAATTATTGTCGGATCTGTGATAATAATGGCTGAGGTAAGGTTAGAATCTGATGGGGCAGGATGGTTGTATAATCTAGCATATGAGGGAAGTGATGAGATCTTGTTATTAATTAGGTGAGGTTTTGGAACTAGGGCTATGGAAATGTGATTTTCAGTAAGAAATTTGATGAATTCAAGCGTGGCTGCTCGGGAATGTTGGAGGTTAATCTGTATGACATTAAGGAATAGGGGTCTGTGGGGTGAGCCCATACGTCCGTTTCCTTTGTAAGGGTTTAAAGTCCATAGTCTATGCGTCTTTTACAGATGTCAAAGACTTGTTTATAAACTGGGCAATCGGGGCTAGTCATAGGGTGATCATGTGGTTTGTTTATTCTTAGATAGTTCGTGCAAATGGGGCGGCAGTTGTTGTTCTAGTGCAGTCTCGTATTGTGTGTTGTCCGGAACACCTGCCACAGGATACCTGGGACCGACAGACCTTCGCCGAGTGGCCGAACCTCTGACAGTTGTAGCACCTGGTGACGGATACCAGGTCTCGGGTTCGGCAGGCCTTGTATCCTATAAACAGGTGCATGAGGTTTGTCAAAATCGTTCTAAGTCGAGGAGAAACGTTGATGATCATATTGTCTGTGTTGTCTGTTTTAGGTCTTCGTACCGTTACGTGTATTTCGTTTCTGTACAGGTCTTCAGGAATTAGGTTGTGAAGGGAGTTTTGAGTGTAAATGAAATTTAGGATGTCGGTGTTGAAAATTTCTTTGTCTAGGTCGAAGATTATGAGTTGAGGTTGTCTTGGGGCTGGGACGTGGACGGAACAGGACTGTTGGTTCAAGGTTGTAATAAGTTTAATATCAGAGAGCTTGCCTGTTAGGATATTGACGGCGGTTTTGGCAGGTCGGATGTTTCTTATATTGAGATTGGAAAAGGACGGTTGAAGATTAATTTTTATGATTTTTAGGAAAGCTGAGAGGATTGTATCTGATGCGGTCGGTTTTAGGGTGATTAATTTAGAAGGTAGTCTTGTTGGAGGAGCGTGTTGGAAAATTGTTTTGGATGATGTTGCGGCAGCGTATGTAATGGGGTGGTAGCAGAGGTAGATGGTTGTGTGTCAATGTGTGTAAGTGTTGAACTGAGCTTTACCTTTGTTAGATCTCCTATTGATTTTTCAGCTAACTGTATTTTGGTAAGGACAATGTCGCGTATGTGTAAATTTTCTGTGGTGATAAGAGCCAGTTCTTCGAATTTAGCGATGAGGTATGAAGCATTCGGTTTACTGATCTTATTGCTGTCTTTTAATACTAACTCTGTAATGTTTATTTTAACGTCGCTGATTCTCTTGAGAGTTGATGTTGACAGTTGTTCCGCGTTGTCGTCTTCTTCTCGCGGTTTTTTAAATTTATTTTCAGAGGCGTTAGATACCACTGAGGGTGTTCGAGATCGCGGAGGTGGTGAGTGTAACATCTTGAAGGGTGTTAATGCTTCCACCGATGGTGGTGGTGGGGGTGTTAACGGCACTCTTGGTGTTGTTTGTTTGTCTGGCTGGTTTCTTAGTGGTATGTGTTTTCAAACGAATGTTTGTTCGAAATTATCGCGCGCACACACACACACACACACACACACCTGGTTTTCAAAGGAAGACTCTAAGCGATTCTTAAAAGGTTGCACACTTCTACAAGTAGTTTTGTTCACAGTTTATGCAAAAAAAAGACGAATAATATATTTAATTTGTTTAAATTACCCTTCCAGGGGTAATAAGTTAAACTATTTCACCCTCGCACTGTAATTTGTCGTTTAGAATGATTTTATTATAATAAATTACAATACAATTTCAATTGGAATTAAATGTTCAATTTAAATAAATTAAACTGTTATCGGAGCGATATGAATACACGTCTTGCTCGTTCGACGATACGAGCATGAGTGTGTGCGTGCGTGTGTGCGTGCGTACGAGCGTGTGTGGGTGTGCCTTAATAAACTAAAAATATTTTTATGGGGCGCCAATTACGTTTGTATCAGGGCGCCAAAAAACTTTTCCTCCGACCTTGACTACGGGTCTAGAATCAAAACAGTAATCGATGGAGTGGAAGCATCATGATTCTCCTAGGCCTGAAAACTTTCGGGTTCAAAATTCCCCTGCATTTGACTTTCCAATGCTTCACCCGAAATTATTATATTGACCAGGAAGCGAGTTTCCTTTATCTGGAAATTTTCGAATATTGCCGAACCCTTGCTATTCCAAGCAAGGTAGACATCTTTAACATGCGTGACAACACACACATGAAACCTACATTTTACCAAATAGATTATTACATTTGAGTTTTTTCCCAATGCTCCACCCGAAAGTACTGCATTGGCCAGGAAGTGAGTTCTTTTTCATGGAAATTTTGAATTTTGCCGAACCCTTGCTGTTTCAAGCAAAGTAGGGATCTTTAACTGGCGTGACAATACTCGCACGGGACTACATTTTACCTCCCATCTGCACGAGGGCGTAATTTTGGAAAAAATGCTCGCCTAACATTTTTCAAGCGTTTCGTGTCGGGAATAACCCCGAAATCTTGTGATCGGATTACTTACGAGAACCTATCTGTTCCACGGAGCCACCCAATTAAAAAATTCGCTGGATAACTTTTGCTTCAGTTTTTTCTTATATCCGTGGAATAATTATGATTGATTACCTAAAAAAGTCATCATTAGAGATTATTATTCTAAATTGCTAACCACCCTGAGAGCGAAAATTAAGGAGTCAAGATGTGGCATGTTAGCGAAAGGTGTGTTAAAGAAATAGACCTGCACATAAATCGCATATTCCCATGAATTCAGTTCGAGATTTACGATCCGAATTAGTGAAACACACCTTACTCCTCAAATTTAGTCCCTCGGACCCAACCCACTACCTCGATTGATAAAAAGTTTATAAGGGCATCAATTTTTGTGTAACGAAGAGGTAATAGAAGCTGTGGAGGGCTGGTTTGCAGACCAAGAAGACTCTTTTTTGAAAGGGTTAAAGGCATTATAAGATCGCCGTATTAAGTGCATTAATTTAAGAGAATATGTATAAAATATTTTGAGTTCCAACTTTTAATTGTTTCGATAATAGGTTAAGAATATATCAATATCCCCTAGTACGGTTCGTTATAATTCTTTGTCGCAGTCAAAGTTATTAATATTAAGCTGAAATACAAAATTGAATTCAGTATTACGTTTTTGAGAATTGTAAAGGAATAACAAAATCAAAAAATATATATTTTACAAAAGAGAATCGCCTTTAAAATAAAGAACAAGGACTTACTTTAAGATAATTAATGCTTAACATAAAATTATAATACTATACACAAAATACAAGTAGGGAAAGATGGACCTTAATTTTTTAGCTTATCCTATTTATTAACATCTAAACAAATTGGTATATTGGAATTACTACAAAACAAAACAAAAATGAAAATTTAGTGTGCTAAGATCGCTTGTATTTCCTGAAAACTTTTTCCCTTAGTTTCAATGACATACATTTTAACAAAAACGGCAGCAAGAATACAACATCCTGAAAATAACCAGAAAGAACCTGCCAAACCAATCATTTCCGTTACATTTGAGAAAAATTTTGTAATAACGAAACCTAAAAGCCAACAAAATGATGCTGTAGCTGTTGAAGCTGGTGCTTTAATATTAGGAGGAAATATTTCAGCCATTACGGTCCAAGGAAGAGGACCAAACCCAAAATTATAGACAGTTATATAAAGTACCAAACACAACACCGGTAACCAATAAATAGCATCTACGTTTTTGTTGTCATCTTTCAGATAAAAGTATAGGCCCAATGGAACTTCTGCAATAACCATACCAATAGCAGAAATTAGAAATAGAAATTTTCTTCCCATTCTATCGACAAGCAACGGAGTTATAAAGCTTGCAACAACTTGTACGGATCCTACTATAATTGGCGATATTTCTGATGGAATTTTACTTCCAGTAGCTTCAAAAATATTCTGAGTATAAAAGAGGATAATATTTATTCCCGAAAACTGTTGAAATCCCACTAGAGCAAGGGATATTATTAATGCTTTTACGAGACTCTTAGATTTGAATATATCCATAAATGACGCTCTAGTACTTATTGCATCTTCTACAGTATTTTTCATGATCTCTAATTCCCTTTTAACCCCACTATCCGTAGTAGATCGAAATCGTTTTAGTGATTCCATTGCTCCAGTGGAGTCATTACGTGCTAATAAATAATACGGACTCTCTGGCACAAATAGAAAGAATGTAACAATAAATATCGTAGGAATAATTGCGCATATTATACTAAACCACATTATTGATATATAAGGTCCTATGACATATGAAAATAATGGACCAGATACAACAAAAACGTTCATGGAGGATGAAATTGCACCACGATTGGAATTTTCTGCTATCTCACTATTAAAATTTGGTAGTACAGTAAAAACACTGCCAACGGCAAAACCAGAACAAAACCTTCCAACGTAATAAAATGTAATCGTATTGCCAAAAGCTACCAGTAAGTATCCGAGTAGTGAAGGAATGCCGCCACATATTATCAAAGTTTTCTTCCGGCCAATTTTGTCGGCAGCATAACCAGCCGCAAACGGGCCAAATATAGCTCCCACAGCTAATAAGGAACCAATCCATGATTCTTCTTCATCCGTTATTACTTTTCCAAAGGGGTTTTCATTTAAATTGCTGGCGTCCTTAAGTTTAGCATTGACTGGCGATGTCCATCCCAATGATATGCCAACTGCCAAAGCGACTAAATTTCCTGAAACAAAAAGATTCTATCAGTTACCGGTACAGAATATATAATCATACTAATATTTAAATCATGTATATATTGATGTGATAATGAGGTCACATGAGGTCACTGAACACCAAATTCTATGAAAAAACTATCCCAAAAGGAAGAAAAACGAGGAAAAGTAAAATTTCTTTATATTTAATACTTCACTCGGTATACACGCATAAGCGTAATTCATTAGAACAGAAAATAAGGTTCCGATGTAAATATTCGCTAGAACATATTACATTAACCCTAAAACAAACCTTATTAGGTTTATGAAGTATAAGAGGAAGCCCTCATTAATTATGTAATTAAATTCCGTGTATTGCATTTATTGCAGAATGGAAACATCGTGAAACAAATATAAAATGTAAATACAAAAGCCATTCATCTCAGCCGTGTGAAAATAATTATCCTATACCTTTTAATAACAAATTTACATTGCATTTACCGCAGAATGTGTTAAAGATAATATCAAATGCATTTATAAAGTAAAGCATTTTCCGTGTATAGATATATCATTTAAAACAAAAATAAAATATTCATTCTCGTTAAAACTTTATGAGTTTTAAATAAATTGTATCTTTCTTTCAAAAAAGTTAATTCGAATTGATTTCAGAATTTTCGAATGTTTACGTTATTTAATAAGAGAATACTCTTTCAAGAAAATTTGAAAAAATGATAAATCATATATGTCACTTACTAGAAATGTTTTAATTGCTATCAAGCAAACTAATTATTTTGAATTAATAAATAAACGCCCAATTCAAAAAACGCGCTTCTATCAGGAAGGCTATAAAATAAAATTGATAACGCGTAATAACTCTAAGCGAGATATAACAACGGCTATGCTTTAATGTATCAATAAAGAATGAAAGACGTTTTACGATAGCCATAAATTATAGCAATCGTACTTAATTAGCTCATTAATACGCGAAATCGGTGTAATTGCTACATCATCCGTGACTAATCTTCGGGAACATGATCTAGAATACAATGAAAAAATGACGTATATATAATTCTAGTATATAAACAGGAATTGAATTAGAACGGGTCAGTCAATAATTGATTGATCATAACGTCGAGCAACATGTAAGATTAAGTAAAGATTAATTCTTTAATTTATTTTACGACATACAGCACATACTTCTCGAGTATTTTGTAATCTACTTTGTCGGCGGTTCACAGGTAATATAGAACTTTGCATAATTACAATGTATAATTATTTTAAAAAAATCTACGAAAATTAAACGATCTTTGACATATATAATCTTGGTACAAGAGCAACTGATAATTTTAGTCTATTAAAAATAAATGCACTTTGTAAGTTGATATCTCTACGTTAAGACTGATTGAAAAAGGAGATTTTACATGGGACGACAAAGTATTTAATGCCGTTAATTAGAATGGAAATAATAATTTTATAAACGCTATAAAGAAGTATTTGACAATACCAATTGCAAGTATAATTTTGTTTTGTTTTTTGTAACCTAATAGTAAATTAAGCTAGAATTAGATTTTAATTTTATAAAAATTATTTGTGAAGGGCATAATTTCCAGCAATTTTTGAGGTCAGAGTTCAAAGCATTTTGACCATTACTAAATTATCTGTCCAGCGTGGTTGGCCAACTACACTGACAAACGGGGTAATAAAAGGAGAGATACATTATCCCAAAACTTCAAAAAGAGTTTTGTGCCTCACATAGAAGATGTTTGGGTGCTGTAATCGTTAACAATGATTAGGTAAGAATTATTTTAATAAGTAAGTAATCATTAGATAAAAATTTCTGCCTAAGCTTAAGCTGTAAAGTGTTTTGATAAATGTTATTTATATTGAATGTAAGAGAGCCTTTAGATAATGCATATAAAGAAATGATGTTTTTGAATGCTAAGAAGATTGTTCACGATATTTCTTGAAATTTCTGTGTTTCATTTTTTTTGATAAAATTTACAACATATTTTCCGCTGAGCTATCCAGGTAAGAAAAAGAACACGGTAAGATAGTGATGTTATATTTTTTATTGCATCCCCATTAATACAATTGGGTTATACCCACGTCACAGAATAATTTGTGGCTCACAACGTATAAGCGGGTCACATCAAAATTTGCGGCGTCCCAACTTAGAGGCTTAATTAAATCGTTTGAAAATTACACTTTCTTGTATCGTAAAATTTTGGGGAAGTTTACTCTTTGTAGTATATCTGATTGGTTTCCAGTATGACTGATAAAATGAAAGATGTTCGAAAGAGTTTGAGAGCTGAAGGCGTGGAAATTGGTTCTCAGTAAAGTATTTATATGGAAGAACAGAAAAAGGAGAATCCAGAGGCCAATAAAAAACAGAGTGTAGGAGAAACTCAGGAATCAAGGATGATGGCTATTCTATTAAATCTAAATCAAAGTATGCGTGAACAAAAAAAAATTGAAAAAAATGAATGAAAAGAGCATTTTTTAATATATGGGCAGGAAGTATAAATAGTAATCTTATAGAACAATTTTGTCTACTTGGACGCATTGATCTACGGAAGTCTTATTTTCATTTCTTCGAATGTGTTGCTGAAGATGTACCAACTGCGTTAAAAAATCAAATGCGATACGTGCATCATGGAGTCGCTGCTCATTTCAATGTAATTGTTTGCGACTATTTAGAATCGTTGGATAGGCAGCGGCGGACCTTAGCAATGACCACCAAGATCCCCGAACTCAATAGTTTGAATTTCTTTAGCGAATTCATCTTAAAATTCTCATATATAAAACTCTCATTCGCAATTGAGAAGAATTATTGGTTTCAAAACAAGTTAAAACTGCTTTAGAGTATGACAAGTTGAATTTAATAAATTAAACGCGTTATTGTTATTTTTTACGTGAAAAGTATATTTTCAAATGCTCTATGGATCGATGAAGGCAGATGATATTGGTCCAATGGCCTTTGTTGTTATTGAAGTTACACTAATTTTACATCACATGGTCATCTTACAATAGGAATAACAAATATATAAGTATGTAACAAATCTTTTCTACAGCTTAAGGTACGAATAATTTTATTCTACACTTATGTCGATTTATCAATTGATATCGGGAATACAACGATGAAATGTGAAAATTAGATAGGAAAAGCCCAGTTAAGAGTCGAAATATTTTATCGTGTAATTATTGAACATGCTATTAATATAAATAACAACTGGTAATTTAGTCGTGTCGCATTAATATGAAAACCTTCACTTTTAAAATGAAAATAAATTTATTTATTTATTCAAAGTGTATAAAAATAGGAATGCTAATTTACAATATGATGGAAGTATTGGATAGAAATATGTGAGTTGATGTTTTATATCTATCCGGCTCGTTGGTCTAGGGGTATGATTCTCGCTTTGGGTGCGAGAGGTCCCGGGTTCAAATCCCGGACGAGCCCAAAATTTTTTTATTGCTATAACTTGATTCGTTGAAAGATTTTCAACAAATGTAGTGTAACAGATAACATAAAAGTTATTTATTGTCACATACTCAATTATTAAGTATTAACATGGAAACAAAATAAAACATTTAAATCGAAACACGTTTCTAGTACTATTAATGCTATGATGGAACGGTTTAAGTTTAGGTTTCGAAAAGCAAAATATTTCTTGGCTGGAATATGATAACGGATCTAACACGACAGAAAGGAAATGAAAGAAAGTATGAAAGAAATAGGTGAGAAATTTGATAAAAATACTTAGGAGTTTATAGCAAAATTGGGGGAAAGTTTAAGATTAGAAAGTGACAAGGATGAAAAGAAATTTAAAGAGATGAGAGAAACTAACTTCGGGTTTAAAAGAAACTAACAAAAGCATGGAGAAAAGATGTTAAAGAAGAAATTATTCAAATAATAGAGAATCAGGATGCACGTGAAAAGGAAAATAATACAAAATTTTAAAAATTAGATTAAAAAGGAAACGAAAACGAGGAAAGTTGTCAAGCTGGGTTCAAAACATTCAGAAAAAATAGGGAATTTTGAAAATAAAGTGGAAAATTTAGAAGATAGGGTTAATAATATTCATGTTGGGGAATCTGATTGAATGTGAGTTGAGGTCTTTTAAAGACTTCGAGATTAAATTTTTAAAACATTTCTGGGGAGACAGTTTACTTATGGGCAAGTATAGTAGTGATTCAGGGATGGCGAGGGAGTTGTATGCCATAAAGAAATTTAGTGTTGTCAAACGACAAGCAAATTATAAAATAGTTAGCAGGACACTTCGAAACGGAGATAAAACAATGCATCGCCCTACAAAATATAGTAGATAGAGACGTGTTTTTGCAGTATCTTCAACGATATGATAAGATGGATCAACGAATGGAGGATGGAGACAAGACCAAGGAGCCAGCCCATGAATGTATTTATGTTTCAAAGAAATAATGGACAGGAGAGATATCCGGACAGAACATTTGAAAGGGGGAATTTACAGAAAAGTAATGAATCCCGTACCATTGAGAATAGAACCGTAACCCAAGGAAGGGAAAACGTAACAAATTTACAAAATAATGGCATGAACAATTACAATGATAATAGTAGGACATACACGGATATAGCGAGTCAACCTGGAACATCAAGTAGGCAGGATTTCTAGAAACAGATAAATCTAACGACAAAACTATAAAAATTAATTAATATGAACATGGGCGTGAATTTATAAAACTTGATTTGGAAAACGATTTATAAGTTAATGGGAAAAGTAATTTACTACCTATAATAAAATTACAAGTAAAAGGAAAAGAGATTAAATCACTTTTAGGTACAGGAACTGAACCAACATTAGTAAGTAATGGTTTTATAAAAGATAATTCAGAGGAGTTAATGCAGAAAGTTATACTATTAAAAGAAATAGTTTAGTATCTCCGAAGAACAAGAAGATTGCAGTAATCAACAGTATCATAATTCTGAAAGCTAAGTTGGGAAAGATTGAGGTTGAACAAGAATTTTTAATACTGCCAGGGTTAAAAATTGATGCCATTCTGGGAATGTATTTTATTAGTAAGATGAAGGAGATAATAGATACAGAGAATAAAGCAATAAATATGGGGAATGAAAGGATTAAATGGGACAAAGAAGTTCATATAGAAACAGAAGGTGATTGTATGAATTTGAATCAATTTGAGAGGGAGATGAAAAGTAAAGGAGCTAAGAGTTTAAGTATTAGGTGCCCTGGTAAAGTTAAAAAGGAAGTTGTATCATTTTTAGAGAAAAGGTCAGAATTATTGGAACGTGCAGAAGATAATGTTGAAGAGATCGAGCTAATAGATGAAATGGATGAAAATAATATAATGCAAAAGTTGAAGGAGATATAAAGGAACTTTTTGTGAATGCAGCTTTTGAAAATAAAATGAATAAAGTAGTAAAATATTGGATAATGATAAAATAATTTGGAAAGCAGAGCTTAATAATTTGTTTGGGATAATTTCTATTAAAGAATCAAAACTCTCTGTGGAATGGCGTATGTATAAATATGGAGGAATGGCGTTTGGTTTGACCAAACATTTATTTAAATATGTAGATCTGAGAAAGAATTGGAAGGCTAGGAAAAAGAAAGGAATTGGTGAAGTGAAAGAGGACGAGGAAGTTAAGAGTATACATTTAAACATTTTGAGAGAAAATTAAAGGATAGTGTAGAAAGGGATCAATTGTTGCTAAATGTCCAGGCAAAGTCAGTTTTAAGGTAGGCTCGTTATTAAAGGTCGAATATTCTGATTTGGTAAATAGAGAGTGAAGAATTGTTACATATTATGAGAACAAATTAGAAGTTATTGATACTGAACCATTTAATGCTAAAGTTTATCTATATAATGAGGATTGATTAAAAGATATCCCTTTGAAAATAACGTAAGCAATGTAGAAAGGGAGATTCTAGGCCACATATTTTATGACATTATTAGTATAGCTAGGTAGGTGTTGGGACAAATTCATAAAAATTTTATACCCCATATTTTTCCAAGATTGATGGTTTAGAGGAGAATTTGCTACAGCATGATGAGTGATGTATGCAAATGAAAGGAATTATTTTTGGAATGAAATTTGATGAAACCGATTGTAAATGTGAGAAAATTAGAAATAAAGGATAGTGATGTTGGATTATAGGTGATGTTAGGATAGAGTTAAGAGAAGTTTAGCTAATTTTAAGATAGAAATAGATAAATTTTTAAAGAGAAATGTCACGGATTATGCGTGTGTATTACAAGTCTTATAGAAATAAAAGTATATAATATGCAGTTAGAAATAAAAATAATAATATTGCTCATCACTGCAGAAATATGACGCTCAACGTAAACTCAGAGGGATTGATCTCAAATTTTAATTTTGATTTGGGGAAATATGACGTAATAATGAGGTCACCAGATCATTGAACACCAAATTCTATGGAAAAAATTACCAAAAGAGAAGAAAAATCGAGTAAAGTAAAATTTCTCTATATTTAATTTTTCACCCTGTTTAAACAGAAGTTACCAATTGTAAATTAATTCTTTTTAGGGTGTGTGTAAATAATTACTTTTGAGAGACCTTAAAACAAGGTTTTATTATAAAATGTATATAGACAAGCCATTTATTTCATCCGTGTATACATAATTATTCTGTAAATACTAAAAATTACTTCGATTTTACGCTATCTTCTATCTTCTGTAAGATATGCAAAGCTGAAGGCCATACTTTGCTAGAATAAAAATCAATAACACAATTAGAGTTATTTATTGAAAATGCAAGACACTACATTTACTGAAAAGTAAATACATTAAATAATATCAACTTGACTAAGCATTTATAAAGCAAATCATGCTCTCCGCATATAAATATTTGTTAGAACACGTTTCAATTACCGTTTTTTCAAAGAAATTAAGTTCAGAAGGTTTGAACATTTACTTTATTAATACGGCATTTCGTTCGAGAAAATTGGATAAAGTCATAAATCATCTGTAAGTACGCTAGGAATAGCTAATTATTTCTCGCAAATGCATAAACGTCCCAATGTAAAGAACGCGTCAATATCCAAAAAGGCCATAAAATATATATGGCGTTTTAATAGCTCGAGAATGGAATGGAGAAGGAATTTTAGAATACAAAGAAGAAGTGATCAAAGATTCGTGAATGCTTGCTAAAACCAAACAACATTTAAGATTCGAGCAGTTTCATTCTTTAATTTATTTTACGACATGAAACACATACTTATATAGGCAATTTAAAAGTAATATCAAGTACCTATAAATAATATAATGTGTGTATTAGCGACCTTGGATGGTGTTAGTAATTACACATAAAAAGATACAATAATTAAAAATTATCTGTGCACATTGTTAATGGCATGATTAAATAAGGAATGTAAATAAAATTCTAGTGTATAAATTCTATACTCTTTTAATATTGACTCATCAAATCATAGATAACACGAGAAAAATTCGCACTACCGGATTTGCTTGTTTGCAACTTGAAGTAAATGGTTTTCTGCAATGACATTAAAAACTATCTTGCTTGTTGAGGCTGGTTATGAAATGAAAAACGCTTGTATTAGCTTACAATATTCTCTTAAAATTTTAACCATGAAAACTAATGTTATTCACAAACGTGCTTACTAACGTGTAGTAAATTTTACGACCTTTTTATAGAGAGGTATATTATTATTATTATCAAAACTTTAATTTTTGATAAAATAGAAGGTAAGTTATTCTATAAACTATTACTTATGTACTGGAACTACTTAGCAACGTTATTATAAATATAAAAAAGATTACGCACTTGCATTTTAATCAATTACACCTGAATTATCATAAGTTATTTCGTTTTCTGACCGGAGTCAAACCGTTTGATTAGACAAGGCTAGGTATTTGTTCTCAATTTATTAATTATTTTTGTGGCTTATGTACTTGTTTGTTAGGATTGCTTTTCGTTATCATTTAGAGCGAGTTCTCTTTAGTACCGGTTATTATCACGTGTTTTATGTTTTTCTTCGAGTTCTGTAAAGGGTTCCATTTAGGTTACTGAATGAATTTTTTAGTTTTTGTTTGTTTTCAGTCTCATTTAGCTATTTGCTGCTATTAATAGCACTTTTCAATTCAATATTTTCTGAATAGGTATCGAAATCCTAAGAACGGTTTGTTTTACGCCTATAAAACTTTACATAATTTATTATCTACTTTTCACTAGAAATCAATTTGTGAAAGATATGCATTTAAAAAACCGAAAACAGTCACACTTGGCGTATAACAATCAGCTCCATTTATAATCCATTTACGTTTCGGTCATGTAATGCTATTGTACCTAAAATACTAATCATGTTATACTGGATAAGTAGGTGCGACACCAACATTTTTCAATCAATTTGTGTGCTCTTAATTGTTCTTTTCTTGAATCACTGCTTTGCTAGGAACGGCTTACGGTACCATTCCGAAAAAGTCATGTTTCATTAAAAACACAAACTGGTACAGATTCTCTTTTTTTATTTTCATTATATATCTTCAAAAATCGAATTCCTTTTATCCACAATATTTGGCAATTCTCTTAGACCTCCAAGAAGAGGTCTCTCTTCTTGGATTATCTTTTTGACATTTAAATCCAATGCTGTGCAAGACTATTCAGGGATCGTTAACTACCACTAAAAAGCTCATCATCCTTTAAACTCTACCATAAAGCATGAGCAGAAACATGATAAATCTAAAATAATTACATGTTGCACTACAAATTTAACTTAAAAATGAATACTAACGATTCTCATACAACCTATAAAGGTGACCAAACTTGCAACAAGTTGCTTAGTTCTATGTCTAAACGAATCCTGCTCATCGTCTTCGGTGACTAGAGTGTATAACACGAACATAATTTTTGGAAAGAACTGTTCGAAACAAAAGCTATTAAAAAATCCATATATAAAAACAGAAAATTTCACAGAGTCGTTTACACAAACTAAACAACGAATGACATATAACCTAAAACTTAAACGCCAACATTTGTGCGTCGATAAAAGTGCTGTGGTTTATAGATGCTAGATGTTGGACGTAAATAAAAGTTTCTGTGAACTAAAGTGGATAACAAAAGTGTTGCCCTAATCATCCTAAAACCACTAGAATCAGACACCAGATTCTTAATAGCACGAAATATAAAAAAGGTCATCTACATACTATTAAAACCTAAAAATAGAGTCCAAAATTTACCACAACGGCCTTGCCTTACAAAAAATATCTAAATCTAAGATAAATATAACTTCTGAGTAGTCACTGAATGCTAAATTAGAGTCCAAAGTCTCTTTTATAATCATGATGCACACTCTAATCTTAATTTCATTCACCAATAACTCCTTAATTAGTCTTATTATGTACAAACTTTGTCAAGATAAAATAGACAACTCAATGCCCACCACTTAAAATCGGATTTAAATATATCTGATCAGTGAGGTTTAAAATTTTTTTTTATTAAATGGCAAAACCACACCATAGGCTGACATCCCTCAATCGAAGTAACAATCTTGTACCTATAGTCTAATTTCAAATGCTAGCACACAAAAGTACATATCTCAGAATAAAACTTAACCAATTAACAGAATTGTTCTTTTTAAAATGTTAAATAATATCATTTTATTTTACCGTGAACATTTGCTTGTTGTTGCCTTACCAGATCATAATCATTAATCACAACTCCAAATACCTCAAATTGTTTTAAGAGCTACGCCGTTTCATTACAAATTCTTCATATAACTTGTAACAAACTATTCCCATTCCATATGCTTCATTTTTAATTCTTTATTCCATTTTTAAAGTTTGTTATTATCTACTTTCTTCAGAGTAGCAATAAACCTTCATAGTCGTCGATTAAAATCGTCTGTCTACTATAATAACTTCACTAATAAATACTTCTTAAGATCAGATAAGCATGGTGACATTTTATAGCAACGCATCAATTGAACCCTTGATCCGTTTTCAATTGGTTAAATATAGCCGAGCTTCCGTGTGATGTCAGCATCTTGAACCTTCTAGCGAAGATTGGTTGTCGTTTCTATGTTTGAATTGGTTGAGGAAAATGGGTTCGTCTTGTAAATAAAGTATCGAGAATCTTCATTCACGATGAATCCTTCAAAAATCTGTCGTTCTAATTGCCCCAGGCTATCATTAATTACTGTATATCGCTCACTTATCTTTACGACGTTCAAGGTTTATGGCTTTACTCGTCTTAATACGACAATGTTGTTTACCTTCCTTCTGGATTATTCTAGAAGTTCAATGCACGCATTTTTCAATTGAATTACACTTTCCATTTTCATTGAATATCGACAGATACTTTAAATAAATATCCTGTCACTTAAATACCAATATATGTTTGGCACTACGAGGAAAATGCAATCAAATATTATTCACGCAATTTTACGTAAATTGAACTTTACAAACCTTTGAAATCGCTTGTTTTCAAAAGAAATTTTTTATAATAATTATACATCTATGCAATTGATTACTTTTAACCAAAAAATGTAGATGAAACTCTTTGCGCAAAATATATCATTATCCTTATCTAAAAACTCTATTTCTTCGTCATTAAATGAACGCTTGTCTAGGAAAATGAGTATTTGCATTATTTGAGGTTTTTCTAAATTTTTCCTAATTTGCTCGAGTTTGGGGCGTTATATCCTTACGAAGTGATGCTAGATAACCTTTTGCTGACCTCTAAGTACACACACACACACACACACACACACACACACACACACACACACACACACACACACACACGCGTATATATTATATTTTTATATATATATATATATATATATATATATATATTGCTGTGAAACCTCCACTATCCGGGTACTCCGCTTTTCGAATCGAGCCTCACAGATTGGGCGTCAAAGAATGCTGTGAAACCTCTTGAATTACCTGGTGTGTTGATTTTCCTCTGTTAATCGCCTCGGCTGCCCCTCTAGATAGCTTTCATCCTCATACATAAAAAACAAACACATTCCTACCACAAACATCAACGTCAACTCTATTTACATCAATATTCACAATACATTAAAATTTCAAAATTAAAATTCAGCATAAAATTTAATATCAGAGAATTTCAAAATTAAATTTATTATCATTTTAAAGTGCATCCAGAATTAAAGTCCTTGTAGGATGCCTACTAATTACTATAACAATATATGCAGAGTACAAAGGAGCATCTACCACCCTTTACGTTAATTAACCAGGTTCGTCTAATTGAGCTCAAAGACATACCCAAAGTTTCATCATAATTCAGAACATCAATACTAAATACCCCTTTCTACTTAAACAAGCAAATTTCATCTTAAAATTAAAATTTTATGGTTAGTACAATTTCACCAATGTCCATTTAAAGTAAATCAATTATAAAGTTATTCAACCCACACAAAAATGTCAAACAAAATAGTATAATTTACCTGAAGGTTACTATCCTCGTAGCTTCAATGTACATCGTCCCTTTAGTTAATCACACCATTCCAACAGGATTATATTTACGGCTTCTAATTCTCAACGCTTTTAAAATTTTCTCCATCACCATTTATTTAAAGTTGTTTCTGGGCTTTTCCGGAACTCATCTGTGTATATCTGACCCTGGTTTTGTGGATCCAGACACGTATTTGAACCATTTAATTATTAACACCCCCGAAAAATAGCAGAGAAATTCATGCGTCTTTCACCAATATACGCCAAAACTGCCTACTTTTGTGTATACATTTGTCGTCGTAAATTTTGCTAATTGGTACAGTGATACTAAATTTTATTACCTTGTATCTAAGTGCACTGAAGTACATTCATGTTAGCACGTAAATAACAAACTATTTTGAATCACTAAAATATACGAGCAAAATTTTAAATTATTTTATCAAACTAAAATGCACTGTTTAACATCTTGAATCAAGTCGCGGATATAAGAGCTTTTAACGCATCGAATAGTCAAAAGTCTAAGAGGCCGAAATTCATATTACCACCGGTATATATAGCGAATAGCCGGCACGTCGCTTTTGTCCTCAAAACAGACAATTCTTAAGAATTTCTCATTCTATGTTCCCAGTCCGTCGCTCGCGCGTCGGTTTTTACGAATTTTTCAACCGCCCCATTTAAATCTCAGAAATTCTCACACGGCACGCAAACATGTCCGAGAAAAACTAATTAATTTTGTACAGAAATTGTTGTTTCTACCTCTGATATTTGCATCCTATTTTCAACCAATTGTGACCCTCGTGACGTTGCTTAAATCACGCCTTTTACTATATGTGTCTTTGCTTGACGCATTTTCTCTTTCCTTTTCTAACCTGTTCGTATTGGTGCAAATTGATATTCTTTATTATAGATTATATTTTAGTCCATGTGGACTATCTGGGTTGAATAACCCCGTATCGCACCTTCTCGTGAATATTAAGCCCCGGTTTCTCCAAGATTCTTTGACACCATTTGTTATATACACAATTTTCGCCGTACGTGATATTTAAACTACGCAGGTGTTCAAAATAATATTAATTCTCAGAGCTTTTAAATAAACCCTGTTTTGTATTTCGTGCTAAAGCATCTGACCGTTTCCAATATCCTTAGAATCGACATGTTTATCTAAACAAATTAAACTGAAATTGCCTTTTAAAATACGCAGGTGTGTTCAAACATCCTACTTCTAACTAACACTTCTAGGATTTGCATTTTATTGGGTTTTACAAGTTTCTATAGATATTATCTGTACGTTTTGTTCAATACCGGTTACTTGAAATAGAGTTAATTAAGATAAATTTTGCACGTAATTTCCATTTGTTTAGGAATAATTACATTACACGCAGAGCTTTTTAATACTGCTTCTTTTGATATAAAGCGTCTTGTACATGATTTAAATCTCTTATGTTTAATGAAACTAATAAATTTTATGCTTCACGGTTTTAATAACGCGTATTATCTAATAATATTCATTATACACGGTGATTAAAATTATTTGATGTGATTATTTAATTTTCTACCCTGGTCTAAATATGAGTAATATATATATATATATATATATATATATATATATATATATATATATATATAGTTAGACTTAATGACCTCTTGTTTAGTACTGTTGAGTTTTTCTTTTATGGGTTATAGGTTCTGCTTAAAAAAGGCGTACTCTTTTTATTTCATCTGAATTTTCAAGTATATTTTTACTCTTGGTCACAGATTACTGAAAGTTACACGTTATACAAACACATTTTCTATAAATGAATATATACTTACAATAGTCAGGATTATGTAATCACTGGGACGTGTAACAAGAAACAGTTTTTTTAAAAATCTATAATAAACAATTAAATAATAAACAGTTTCTGACAAATGATATATAAATTAAAACTTCGTATATAAACATCTAAACTAAACTAGAGTAGAACTACATTAAATTATAAATATGCTTCGGGGTAAGTGATTATGAATGGTATAGACTAGTAAATGATATCTGATCTGCAGGTGAATGTGAAATGTCTCATATGTTTTGTAATTTATGTATGTTATCTATCTATGAAAGTTGTGTATGTGTGTCTTGTAAGTTCTGTTTTGTTGTGTTGATTGTGTGTGTGTGTGTGTATGTGTGCGCACGCGTGCGTTTGTGTATGTATGGCGACTATTGCAAGTACACATTTGTGTGTTTTAGTAATCTATGACCAAGCATAAAAATATACTCGAAAATTCAGATGAAATAAAAAGAGTACGTACAGTATTGCCCGAAATAAACAGTACTGAAACTAAGTTGTCGGTGTTTTTATGCGTGCGCTGCCACACTCAAGTTAGCTAGTATAGACCTGTCAAGTAAACCTCAAACAAGTAATTAGTAGGGCCTAATTGTTAAAAATGGTGTTAAGTACAGAGGAGAAAGTGTTTCTGGTAGAGCATTATTTTCGTTCATACGGAATCGGCCGACATAATGGTGCAAGTTTGCTATACGTGTCTGATCAATTCACACAAAGGTTTAATAAACGTTCTCCAAGTAATGCTGTAATTTTGGAGGTTATTGAAAAGTTTAGAAATACAGGTAGTGTATTGTGCCAACGAAAAGGAAACTCGGGGCGTCCCAGGACAGTTAACAACAACAATAACCATGAACTTGTTTTTGAGCAAATCTTAGAAAATCCGAAAGTCAGCCAGGCAAGGACAGCGTTACAACTTGATTTAAAAAGAACTTCCTTTCAAAGAATCCTGAAGGAGCTGGGTACATTTTCGTATGTGATTCAGGTACATCAACAACTACATCCTCGGGATTATCGCAGTAGAGTGGAATATTGCGCCAGAATTCTCGCGTTACAGTATGAAAATCCTGAATTTTGAAAATGTTTGGTTTTCAGACGAAGCACATTTTCACTTGTCAGGCTATGTGAATCGTCGCACAAATCGATTTCTGGGCTTTGCCAGACCCGATGAGGTTCAAGAGGTTCCTTTACATAGTGAAAAAGTGAGTGTCTGGTGTGCTGTTTCCGGACACGGAATCATTGGTCCGTACTTTATCGAAGAGAATGGTAGGCAAGTCACACTTAATCAACAGAGGTACAGACAAATTTTAACACGATTTATCCCTGATCTACGTCAATTCTGTCGTGCACGTAACTTGGCATTTCGAAACCAATTTTTCAGCAGGACGGGCAACTTGCCATATTGCTGCCGCAATTCGTCAATTTCTTCAAGAACATTTTCCAAGCAAATTCATATCACGATTTACTGACTTCCCTTATCCTTCACATTCTCCAGACCTCACACCTCCAGACGCATACATTTGGGGCATGGCTAAAAATGCCGTTTTCAAACGGGCACCACAAACCATCGATGAATTAAAGGATGCCGTTAGAGTCTTCTTCGCAGCCCTGAGACAACCCTTATTCAATAACATAACCAGAAACTTAGAACATCGTTATGAAGTCTGTCTCGAACGAGGAGGTGCACATTTAGAACATATAATAAAGTGTCAATAATATGTATTTTTTAAATATACAAAACAATTACAATTTCAGTACTGTTTATTTCGGGCAATACTGTATTTCGTTTAAACAGAACATAACCCATAAAAGTAAAAGTCTCATTATATGTATATGTATATATATATATATATATATATATATATAAAAGGGGTCAAGAGAGGACATTGAAACCCAAATTCTACACATAAAGCCCACTTAAATATAAAAGAATCCGAAAAAAAAATTCCGTAAATTCATGGTTACGCCCTGAATAATATAAGTGTACTTTTATTCATTAAAATGCCAGACAAATAAATGTAATTTCGCGTGTATAAATAATCACCCTGTATGATAAGCGTATTGTAAATACTTAGCAAGTAATGTGAGCACCATAGTAAAAATAATTACTTTTTAGATACCTTAAAACGCATTAAATGCGAATGCAAATCGAGCATTTTAGGATAAATATAAAAGCTATTCGTTAATACACTTTCCGTGGATAAAAGTAAATAAGTTTGTGTCTTAAATTAAAACATGTTTTGCCATAAAAGCAAATATTTTTTAAAAAATGCAACTAATTTGCATTATAGAGTCATTAAAACCTTAAATTAATCATATTAATTACCCTGTGTATTACATAAATTCAATTTAGATAAAACATGTTCTTGAAAGTTCGAGAGGAATTGAAAAGAAATACCTCAACTTCGTTGAAATCATTAATAACTAAACGTTTATTCTACAAAGCGGCCGGAACAATAAAAAAAAAACCCATAAGATGTAACAAAAATTGATAAAAGTTATGTATTACCTTTCGTAATTAGTATGCGACGCCACAATAACCTTGTTAAACAAAGATGAGCAATGAACGTCACTAATAAGCGGAACTCGATAACGAGGTAATAAAACGCGACGATTTTGAACGCTAATGAGATTTAAGCAAATATGCATTATTTTGTAAATTGAGATTTGACGTAAAACAAGGCCAAAAAACCGAATGTATTTAATTGGAAAAGCCCTTCGTGGATTTTTGCAAGTATAATTTTTTTACACATTGTTTTTAACTTATACTTGATTTTTGTCATTTAGTTTAAGATAGAGTAAGTCCTAATCATTTTATTTTTGTAAGGATCCTTACCAGGAAAGTTTAAGATCAGAGTTCGAAACACTTTGACCTTTTAACAGATTATCTGCCCAGAATTTTTTTTGACCAAACAAACCTTACAAACGCCAGAATCATAACCAGGTAAACTATCCATAAGAAAAGAAATTTAGTTCTGTAAATTTAAAATAAGGTAAGGAACATTTTTATAATTAAGTAAATAAGTACTTCTTAGAAATTATTCGATGTTTGAAAGAAACGATGTTTTAAATGTTATATGTGCTTTTGTATGAGGGATAATATTTCATACTGTATAAATGCTTTATAACATTCCTGTGTTTGATTTCATTTCATAAATCCCAAAATTTCCGTTGAGCTAGCCAGGCACAGTAAAGTTAGAAAGGAAGGTAAGTCAACAATTTCAAATTTTACAATTTGCTGTATCTGTATCACAGCACTCTTTTAGCGGCGCCTCAAAACGAGGCGTTGTCACAGCACTCTTTTAGCGACGCTCTCAACGTGCGGCGTTGTCACAGTAATCTTTTAATGGCGCCCAACGTGTAGCGTTGTCACAGCACTCTTTTAGCGACGCTCTCAACGTGAGCGGCATTGTCACAGCTATATATATATATATATATATATATTAAATATTTGGAAATTTCAATTTTTCTTGTTTCCTTCTATTTATGTGGGTTTTATTAGAATTTTTGTTTGCATAAATTCTCGTGACTTTTTAATCACATCAATATCTATATATATATATATATATATATATATATATATATATATATATATATATATATATTATATACATATTGGTGTGGGTGATTGATACTCATCGAGCACCAGATCGGGTGTCGAATTTTATTGCTTTGAATCGACTAATTGGTCGTTAGTTGTTTGAATTAATGGATTGTTAGCATGTACAATTAATGAAACCACTATTTAATAATACTAAATAATTCTCTTACAAACAATCTTTCAAATACAGGATAATGCATCCACAACAACTTTCTTTTACTATTGATGATTGGTAATAACTTCCTCACTATGCATACCTTATATACTAAAAATGAAGAGTTCAGAGCATCTATTCTCTCAATTATTCTAAACAAATCTTAAACACATGATTATCAATCATTAACAACTCCATAATTAAATCATCCTTATAATTAATACGTACACCAGTTTCCTTTCGAAGCCTTCTAATTTAATATCATACCCCTTAAAAACCGTAAACTTGACTGAATTCGGCAAGTTTTTACTTTACCTTATGTAATGACAAAACCGGTTTGCCAAAAAAGTTTAAAATTAAATTAACTTTAGCACACAAACCTTACTTTGAAACTAAAACTAATAAATAAGTCTTTAGAAATCACTTAAAATATCGAAACAAATTGATTTAAATTTTACCGTTACATATCTTCTTGTTGTTGCCTTTTCCAAAATATAATAATTACCAGTCAATGCTCCACTTTCTTTTAAATCGTTTTAAAAGTCTAATTTTTATGCAAATTCACCTTGTCATCAACAACAACCCATTCAAATCATATATGTTTATTGCAATTAAGAAAATTATCTTCCAGTAGCTTTAATTATTTTTCATTGTCTGTTTTCTGTTCTGATGGCCGTTTGGTACTGGATTTTATAAGCCAAACCCTTTGGACGTAATTCATGTCTGGGCGTCTACCGAATGTTCGAGATCTTTCGCCATTGATTTGCTAAGCCAAATGTACAAGTTAGAATCCTGTGTGGGACCTTATATTTTCCATCTTTCAAGTACTACTTCCATTTGAAATGCTGATTTAGACTTCGCTTAAATATTTAAGTTATGATATCGTCTTACTAAGTAATATCCTAATATTTATCAACTTGCCTTATGGAATTACCTAATATGTGTATTTAAGAGTTGGCTTCCAGCCGTAATTTTAAACGTCGGTTCATGTCTATATCTGATATATGTCAAAAACTTGATACTGTCAAAGGTAATTGAAAGTTAGGTTGATGGTTGATGTATGGTTACATACATGCTTTAAATTTGTATAATTTTCAAATTGTCATCACAAGTCCTGGTGGCGTTATTGAAAAAAGCATCAGCTACGAAAACCAAACATACAGGTTCGAATCGTAGCTGGGTCATTACATTTTCCATGTTTCAATTACTAGCTCGATTTAAAATGATCATTTAGGTTTTGCATAAAAGTTTAAGTTATTATTTCACGAAATAAATTTAATTTGCATTTCCTTGTTGCTTAACGTATTTCTAATTTTTAGCGTTTTTGTAAATATTGTATTTCTGATTGTGCACAATTGGTATTTTCCATAAAGAGAAAAATCATAACTTAACTCTCGCCTCTACTCGAAATAAGAACATTCACTTGAAGCTGAAAATAGGTAGGTACTAAGTCCAGAAATTTACTAAACTGGTTTCAAGTAATGTTACAGATCTTTGAACACCTATATTCCTTTAATTTTTTAGCAAAATATTTAATAAATCCTAAGTAATTATTTTTGGTAAGCGTGCTAGTTAGAACTTCGTTTTAAGAGTTTTCGATGGAATTTACTATCATTAACAAACAGCAAAGTGATTACTTTGTCTTGATTACCCTATTCAGATTCCTACTTAAAATGTTATTCATGCGTTTAGTATTTTCTAAAGTGTACTACTTGAATACCTAATGTATGTTTTTTAGTTTAGTCTAGTTTTCTGATTAGTAAATTTCCTTCAATCAACTTATTAAATGTATGCTTTTCTTACGTAAAGATATCTTGTGTAATACAATTAATGATATTACCGGAGTCCTATAAGTGCTTTATTTAACTTTGTTATCTGTTTGAAGTGCATTAATATGAGAAATACGGTAGCTGAAGTAAGTACTTCTAAGCTTTATTTTAGCGTTCATAAAAAAGTAACGAGTCTATTATTGTTGCTCATATAAATTACCCAAAGTTTAGTGTGGATTAATCGTTTAATTTCATATTGAAATAGTTTTGTTTTCGTTTCATAAATTCGCGCTAATAAACTAGAAAGAAGTTGATGTATACCCAACTATGTAAAAAATTGGAATGAAGAAAAAATAAGTATACATTACTTTGAAAATGTCAAATACGAAAATACCTCAGTCAAATGCTGATGACATACGAGAAATATAACGTGCCTTGTATCTCGGCAGTGGTAGATTAAGCCTTTAACGGACCCTAGACAGATATACACCGGGGCCCCTTTTATATAATTCCTTTTGTCTTGGCAACTTTTGTCATTTTTCACTAGAGTGTCTATTATTTAAGCAATCAGAGATTGGTAGTTTCATTCAATAATGATGACGATTAATAAAACACGATTTAGCAGTTCAACTCTCAAGTATATAATAGTTTTGTACCTTTATTAGTAGTGTTCATCCTATGTTTAACTAATAATAAATAAAGAAATAACTAACATTTTTGAAAGAAGTCTTGACACCCTACAAATTATTTTGCGAACGGCCTTGAATTAACCTAACGAGTTATAAGCATTGCTATATAACCAAATGGTTCACGGTATTCATATATAACAAAGCATCCAAATGCTGAGGCGTAGGGATACAGAGAAATGGCCCGACCATGTACCTTGCATTGTGCGAGTTTCAACCAAGCAAAATAATGTTTCAAATATCACAGAATCCATAAATAATAGAGCAGCCAAATGCTGAAGCGTAGCGATATCGAAAAATATCCCGAGGATGTAGCTTGCGTTGTGCGAATTTTAACCAAGTAAAATATTGTTCCAAATGGTACACAGTATCCATAAATAATAGAGCAGCCAAATACTGAGGCATAGGGATACCGAAAAATGGCCCGACAATGTAGATTGCATTGTGCGAGTTTCAACCAAGCAAAATAATGTTCCAAATGGTTTACAGTATCCATAAATAATAGAGCAGCCAAATGCTGAGGCGTAGAGATACCAAAAAAATGCAGAGAATGTAGCTTGCGTTGTGCGAATTTCAACCATGCAAAATAATGTTCTAAATGGTACACAGTATCCATAAATAATATAATGGCCAAATGCTGAGGCATAGGGTTACCGAAAAATGGCCCGACCATGTACCTTGCATTGTGCGAGTTTCAACCAAGCAAAATAATGTTCCAAATATCACAGAATCCATAAATAATAGAGCAGCCAAATGCTGAAGCGTAGCGATATCGAAAAATATCCCGAGGATGTAGCTTGCGTTGTGCGAATTTCAACCAAGTAAAATAATGTTCCAAATTGGTACACAGTATCCATAAATAATAGAGCAGCCAAATACTGAGGCATAGGGATACCGAGAAATGGCCCGACGATGTAGATTGCATTGTGCGAAATTCAACCAAGCAAAATAATGTTCCAAATGGTTTACAGTATCCATAAATAATAGAGCAGCCAAATACTGAGGCGTAGGGATACGGAAAAATGGCCCGACGATGTAGCTGGCATTGTGCGAGTTTCAACCAAGTAAAATAATGTTCCAAATGGTTCACAGTATCCATAAATAATAGAGCAGCCAAATGCTGAGGCGTAGAGATACCGAAAAATATCCAGAGGATGTAGCTTGCGTTGTGTGAATTTCAACCAAACAAAATAATGTTCTAAATGGTACACAGTATCCATAAATAATAGAATGGTCCCAATGCTGAGGCATACGGATACCAAAAAATTACCCGACGATGTAGCTTGCATTGTGCGAATTTCAACCAAGCAAAATAATGTTCCAAATGGTTCACAGTATCCATAAATAATAAAGCAGTCATATGCTGAGACGTAGGGATACCGAAAAATATCCCGAGGATGTAGCTTGCGTTGTGCGAATTTCAACCAAGTAAAATAATGTTCCAAATGGTACGCAGTATACATAAATAATAGAGCGGCCAAATGCTGAGGCGTAGGGATACCGAAGAATGGCCTGAGGATGTAGCTTGCATTGTGCGAAATTCAGTCAAGCAAAATAATGTTCCAAATGGTTCACAGTATCCATAAATAATAGAGCAGCCAAATGCTGAGGCGTATGGATACCGAAAAATATCTAGAGGATGTAGCTTCCGTTGTGCGAATTTCAACCAAGTAAAATAATGTTCTAAATGGTACACAGTATCTATAAATACTAGAGTAGCCAAATGCTGAGGCGTAGGGATACCGAAAAATGGCCCGACGATGTAGCTTGCATTGTGCGAGTTACAACCAAGCAAAATAATGTTCCAAATGAATCACAGTATCCATAAATAATAGAGCAGCCAAATGCTGAAGCGTAGCGATATCGAAAAATATCCCGAGGATGTAGCTTGCGTTGTGCGGATTTCAACCAAGTAAAATAATGTTCCAAATGGTACTCAGTAGTCATAAATAATAGACCAGCCAAATGCTGAGGCGTAGGAATACCGAAAAATGGACCGAGGATGTAGATTGCATTGTGCGAATTTCAACCAAATAAAATAATGTTGCAAATGGTTCACAGTATCCAGAAGCTACATCCTCGGGCCATTTTTCGGTATCGCTACGCCTCAACATTTGGCTGGTCTATTATTTATAGATACTGTGAACAATTTGGAACATTATTTTGCTTGGTTGAAATGCGCACAATGTAAGTTACATTCTCGAGTAGCAATTTATGAGTGCACCTACGAATCATCATTTAGCGTGTCTTTAGCGACATCATGTTGTATTTGCAGAATTTCACAATAACTACAATAATTAGGCGCCCCTCAATAGCTATCGTAGTTAAAAGTTATGTCTTTATACATTAGAGTATACTATACTGTAGAGTGTGGCTGGTTTACAATCACTGCTTTTAGAATCGGCCGCTGCTTTTGGCTGCTAGTTTCACTGTCGTTAAAATCTTTAGAAAACCGTTGCTGTATTGTACGAGTCTAAACAAGTTTGTTTGTTTCTGCAAATGCTCACGTCAATACGTACTTCACAGATAACCTATTAAATGGATCTTTCACCCAAAAAGCCGACCTTGAACGGTTACGTGGTCATTTCTTTCTTTCTCCTATCCCATAGAGGGCAATATTAATCCAATAGACATGCGTACGCTAGCATCGCTCTATCACAATTTGACACTGGCATTTGTGCGTTTTGCTTTGTTGTCTGTCCATTTTGAAGCTGTACCTGTATCGTATTTGCATTATTATAATCAGAATTTCGTTTTTTAGTGTAGTAATAATTTATCGTATTACTGATTTTTGTTCCTAAATCTTTATGTTAATTTACTAGGTAGTATGCAATAAGAAAAATTAAATTAACGTGGCTATTATTTTGTTTTTATGTCACACAATTGCAATGTTGTTTGATTGGTAGTTATTTATTTATAAAAATATTATACCCAATGTAAGTATGTATTTTGTAATATAATAATTACTACACATTAAACCTTTTCCTTATAAGGGGTAGTTTAAGGGTGTACTTTATAGTAAAGGTCGTTTAGAAATGAGAAATTACAATAGGCAGCAGAAAACTGCATTTACTTAGTAAAGAATTGAGAAATGGAGATAGTTTGTAGATAGTAAGCAGTCAACACCCTATATAAAGTATAAGTAGTTTTAAGCGACGCAAATACACACAGGAAGACGCATAGTTAGCGTAGAAACCAGGTAAATAGTAAATATTTAATACCATGTAGATAGAGTTTTAGGTAATTTAGGCAATGCAAATAATGATATTTTTCAGTGGAAGCACGCGTATTTATAACTAAACATAATAAAGTGTCATTAAACACGCATTCAAAAGATTTCCAAACAATTAGGGTAATACGGAGATAAGAAATAGAGCTTCAGGAAGCATAATGTAAATGCGTGCAAGTAGTTAAGAACTTTGATAAGGAGAGGTGATTAAAAATTGCGTAAATAACATGCAGATATGAAAATTAAAAGTCGAATTGCATCAATTGTTTATGCAAAAGCGATTAGATTCGTCAAAACACCGCATGTTTGATAACGAAGACAGCTGCGAGCAAGTCACAATTATTTGAGAGCATAGAAAATTACATCAGAAACTACTTTAAATGTAATTATTTGATTGGTTAAAATGAGCGACGAGTTTGTAGACCATACCCACTGACGGAGTAGGGAGAAAAGATATATTAACAGGTACAGTGATAACGAAGTCAGTTTACAACTCAACAAAGGCCGAAGTGCGCCACTATGAAATAAAGTGATACGTAATAATAATTCAAAGTGAAAAATAGTATAAGTGCCAAGATGAAAATTATGATTGCCGATTAAACGTAAGAAAATTTTGGGGAATTTTATTTTAAACTAAAACATAATAATAATAGGGCTTCCGAGTCCGTGGAGAATAAATGTAATTTCGAGTCAAGGGACAATGATAATAAGAATTCTATTCTAAAGCTGGGGGAGAATTATACAATTTCTAAGTCAAGGGAAAATAAATGATGATAATCCAATTTTAAGTTTGGGGAAATTGATAAGAAGGAATAAGTCTGAATGAGATGACAATAAATTGGGGTGCATAAGTATAAGTTAATAATGGTAGTCCAGAGGGTGATGGTAATAATTTAAATGCAATGATTCAAGCGTGTGGATAGACAATATTTTGAATGGGCATGTAATAATTCTGAATTGGGGGAAGATAATTTTTATTCAAATAGATGGCTTAATGCATGGGAAATATTAGTGGATGCGTCAATTGCAAGAAGAAAATAGACCAGGTTAGATTTTTAGTTGTAAGACATTATTTTTCTATATTTTTATTTGAATATTGAATTTGCTTAATATAAATTAATGTGACGAAGTTCACCAAAACAAAAGATTTGAATTGTATAAAGTGCGTGATATGATAAGAGGTTTCGAACGTTCTACACTTTTTTTATAAAGATAATAAGTTTTTTTGCTGACTTTGGGTTTTGAGTAAAAGTATATGATTTTTGATAAATGAGTATTTACAACATTAATTAATTGAAAAGTGTATTTCAAATAATTTACAAAAACTGTACATAATATTCGTTTCATTATATAGAATGGAATTAACTGAATTTTATAATTCCAAATAAATGCTAATCGAGGTCATAAGATAAAGTTAATGGGAGTGATTTGATAATTTAAACAATCAAGGAGGAGCTATAAGTTGAATACGAAATTGATAACAAGTAAGGCGGTAACGTATCAAATTTTGTTATTAGTAAACAAGGTTGGTTCAAGATAAAATCCAGTTAAGTTTCTGGAGGGAATTGATAGCAACATTAATAAGACAGCCCAGCGTCGTTGAACGATAATTACCATTCTTGTTTATACATAGCAATAATAATATTGTCGCCAGGATACAGGTTCAAGTCCTGTTCAAGACCTTATATTTTCCATCTTTCAATTACTAGCTCGATTTGAAATGATCATTTGGGCTTTGCATAAAAGTCTAAGTTATTATTTCATCTTATTCACTATAATACAATAGTATTTATTAACTTACCTTGTGTAATTAACTACCTAATATATATATATATATATATATATATATATATATATATATAATAGAAAAGTAGGTTTAATGAGTCTTAAATTAAACAAAGTAAAAAGGAATTATTGGCAAGTGACTCAAATTCAGCCACGAGGGCATCCTGTCGACGCGTTTGTTTAATTTAAGACTCATTAAACCTACTTTTCTATTAAATATAACTTTTGGCTATGGAAAAAGGCAGTTGAGCCGGATCTCCTCCGTGTCGACTGTTGTTAAAACTTGCGATGTCAGGTGAAACGACACGAAGACACAAATTGTGAGCTAGGTGATGCTGTACTTCCCATAAGGTGTCTGTGTTAAATTTTACAACTTTGCTACTCCTGTCCTGATGAGCCCCAATTAGGGCGAAACGCGTCGACAGGATGCCCTCGTGGCTGAATTTGAGTCACTTGCCAATAATTCCTTTTACTTATATATATATATATATATATATATATATATATATATATTTGATTGGTATTTCTTGACCTTCTTTTATATACTAATACTTGAAAGTTTGTTTCTTGGGAAAAAGGTCTAAATAAATAAAAAAATTTTTACATTATATGTGTGTTAATATATATAAGATATATATATATATATATATATATATATATAAGATTCCGTGTAAACAGAATTGCAATTGTGTATATATTGGGCAAAGTATACAGCATTTAGAGAAAAGAATAAATGGTCATAAATATGATAAAACTAACCAAACTGCTCTAACCAAACATGAAAAACAAGCCCAGCATAAATTTGAATTCAACAAAACAACAATTTTAAAAACAGAAGCAAACCAAAAAATTCGAGAATTCCTAGAGATGGTGTATATTATTAAACATCCAACATCAGTAAATGATAAAATAGATATTAGCAAATTAAGTAAAATATATTATAATCTACTAAAATAAAAATGCATAAAATTAATCAGGAAAAGGTGTTTGTCTTGTATATATGTAGGCGAGATAGAGTGAGTAAACGTATGTGTATGCGTAGAGGTATGTACAGATGAATACATATACAGATATATATTTAAATAAATAAGCGTATGGATATATATTTATACATAAACTTAAATTTACTAAATAAGACAGATATTCATAATTGTAGAAAGTATTACGATTTTAACCTGTTTGTAAAAAGTGTCTTTATCCAGTGATAAGAAATAGAAACTCCAATAAATCAAGCATTAGTCTTCAATCAAACTCTGTACTAAACATTTTAATATACATGTTAACTAAAAAGTTCGAATTTTAAATTTTGACAAAGAGTTTAGCAACTCGCATCAAGGTGTGCATAATTTATACAGAAAAACAGTATTTTAATTTGTGACGTAAATGTTTTGTACAATTTTAAATTAAATAAATTAGATTATAGTAACCGTACCATATCAATTAGTGAATAGCTCATATATAAAACTCCGTTTATGGGTAAGCATTTTAGATATTTGTTAAGATATAATGTACATGTATTGTATTATAGGGGAAAAAAACATCATTGATAACGACCATCTAGCGACGGTCGAAACGTCTGATTAACACACATATAATGTAAATTTTTTTTTATTTATTTAGACCTTTTTCCCAAGAAACAAACTTTCAAGTATTAGTATATATATATATATATATATATATATATATATATATATATATATATATCATACAAGATTAACGCAACGCTGAATGGGTTCAGATTGGAACTGCTATATTCATAGCTTGGAATGTAAAAATTCATATCTGAACCTGAACTTGATTAAGATAATGTGAATTGTGAATAGATAATGTGAATTACGATATTTAAATTTCCCGCTGTAGTAGATTTTGTCGCCAACCGTAAGGAGGCGATAGTGTGGAAAATTAAAAACTTTAACGTGGGCGTGGAGCATCTAAGCGATAGGTTATCTGTGACGTACTTTCTGCTCCTTAACAACAACATTAAAGCTTATCTAAAAGATAAGTAATATCTGAAAATTTGTATGAACTATTAGTTCATCTGGCACGATCCTTAGATGATCAAATTGAATTAACACGAGTCAACATCATAAATAATTATGTAATACACGCAAATAGCGGCACCCTAACACCACATATATAAAATGATGGAATCGGAAAAGTAAAACGCTATGTGCAAATTATTTAATTAATCCAACTGTCATAGACGACACGCATTGAATGAAAATCTGCTAATTTATCAAATGAATCTGGTCAAGGTCACACACGATAAACCTTTTTATTTCGGTTCAAAACGATAATGTATAATTTCTACTACAATGTAATGTAATCTTTTTATAGAGATATATAACGCTGTTCTATACCGATCTAATCAGCTCAATACATTCTCAACCCTATTGTTAAACAATTTGCATATTCTATTTGTTTTTAATAGGAGGTTCTGTTTCTAGGAGTGAACTATTAAATTTTGAACGATCAAGTTGAACATGAAGCGTGCTTATAGGAATGTTTTACTTTTTGAGACTGCGTATGTGTTAATTGCATTATGGGGTAATTCAATTCCTTGGAATGTACTTCCAGTACCCCCTAAGCATGTGTGCACAGCGAGTAGTGCATGTGTGCACAGCGAGTATTGCACGCGAGCGGTATATCAAATGAGTGATAAATAGCCTCTTGGCCAATACATATAAGTTTACTTTCATATATAATTTAAGACAAAATAATTAACACATTTAACGCAAATTGTAATAATTTATTACATATTTATGCTTTGGTATGAAAAGAATAATACATTATTTTAACATTAAACAGTTTTATACCTTTTTAATTCAAAGCAAGAAGAACTTGCTTAACCTGTGTCATAATCGTATCGGTGCGCAACCGCGTCAGTGTCTTTTCATGCCAATTTATGCTGTTTTCCCTGTCGATTCTTGCACAAATGCTAACCTATAAAACCCACTGCATATTAAAATAGAATTGGTATTTTGTTAGCACCTACATACCGCTGTGTATAGTAGTATTATTATCTCATGGCGGGTGACCTTGAAAAAACCTGCGCGAGGAGGAGCTATATTAATAATCAAAATAAAAAAGTGAGACTAGAACACATCGACTGCTTGCACGTCCAGTGTTGCCAGAGCAAAAATTGTCGAGCAACCAAGGAATGTGTTTTAAATAGTTTTATGTTGATTTTTGCTCTTCTATAAAAATGATCTGAGCTTATTGTTAGATGTGATACCCCAGATTATTGATTGATTGGATCAGTGTACATAAGATATTTTATCACTTATAGTCACTAGTAGAACAAAAACAAAACAAAACAAAACAAAAACAATTTTTAATTAATACCAAAAGGTTTTTATATCATTTGTTACATTAATATTATTATAAATTGCATATATCTCGTGCTTTATTTTAATGGATCATAGAATCAACAATTCAGTGCTGTAGAATTGAAGGAAGAGGAACAGTTATAGTATGAAAAGAAAGGTAGTTAAGGTTTGCATCTTGTCAGGTTATATATTTTTTACATAACCTCATTTATAGTTTAGAAATATTTGCTAAATTAATATATTTTTTACGCACTTCATCGATAATCTAGCTATAAAATAATTCCTTGAATAATTAATAATCTTAACCTTTCTGACTAAACAAAAGTAATATTGCTTATACGGCTGAAGTTAGATATACTACACCGGCCTGATTAGGTGCTGTTGATATTATAATCATAGATTATTTAAATCGTCAAGCCTGCATAATGTCGTCGAATGCGGAATTCAGATCCGATCGAGTAGTACAATCCACTTGTTTTAATGGATTGACTGGAGACGCTGCATCGGATCGAAAACTGGTTTATGTCGCCAAACTGAAGCAGATTAACACGATCGGATAGAAGCGCCGAGATAAATACAGTCAATAAGAATCCCTTTTGGAGACAAAGAATGGACATGCTTAACAGAATTGATTACGATTGGATTAAAATGTAAAACGATTCAATCACTTTGAAAGCCAATCATTGATTGTTTCAGCTTTAAAAGTGATCGATTGTCACAGCACTACTGAACATAATTTGATATAAAGACTGCTTCCCTCTTTAAGCAAGTTTTATTTCAACACCTCAGTAATAAACAATAATGTACAAACAAATGTATTTATGACACATATTTTCTACAACGCTAAATAAAGACCATCCTTCAACTATTTTACATAAATTATATTTGAAATGGGTTCACATCCTTAACTTTCATCCCCATCATCAGACTCATCGCCTGAGGATAAGTATCCATCTGAATTATCGCTATTATCATCAACCCGTATAATTAGGTCTTGAACCTCGTCTATTAAAGTTTCTCGTTCCATATAATCCTTTACAATTGTCTCTACGTGCAGACATACTTTAGTCCACTCTTTGATTCCAATATTTTTTATATGTTTTTCTGCCAACTTCCATACATCATCTATTTTGAAGGTTACATTAAATGCAGCAACACGGTTTTTAAGTAACGCCAAAATCATTTCGATAGGATTTAGTTCTGAGTGATATGGAGGTAAACGCAATACTACGTGACCATGTTCTGCCAGTAGCTGGTCAATTACAAACAGCTGATGAACAGGTTTATGTGCCTTAATTTTGGAATATACTTCAGGCTTGGTTTCCTTACATTCAAAGAGGATATTTCGTTCCTTCAACCATTTCTGCATATCTGTTTTCTTCCAGCTTGAAGTAGGATTAGGATGCACAAGAACATTATGATATGACGCATTGTCTATCACAAACACTGAATTTGGTTCCAAATTTGGTATTAACTTTTCTTGCAGCCACTTTTTATAATTGCGATGATTCATGTCATCGTGATAATCCCCAGTTTTCAAACCAGACTTAAATATCAATTCTGCATTTGGAACGAACTCATTTTTTCCACCTGCATGAACAATTATCAAACGCTTCCCTTTTGAAACTGGCGATTTCAAACCCTTGGTGGTGCCGTCATCCCAGTACTTTGTTACAATGTGAGAACTGTGCAGATATGTTTCATCGTTATACACAATGCTTCTGCCCTCTTCTTTATACTTACTAGGATTTTTCAAAAATATGGTGCGCTTTGCCCTTATATTGCTTTGTTCAACAAGAATTTTCCTGTTATCTACAGTTCTCTTCCAACGAAACCCTGCTCTTGCAACAATTTTTCTGAACGAACCTAATTTTCCCGTGTAATGAGGGCAATTATTTTTAAATTCGTCAAACACTAACTTCAAAGTCGGTCTACGTTTATGTATTGCTGCAAGCCGATACATAACGGTTTTTAGAATCTCTTCGTCAAATCCATTCACTGTTGACTTAGGGCTTGGTTTATTTACGGTTTTCCTTGGTGAACTGAACTTGCTGCAGGGTGGTTTGTTTGTGCCTTCCTTTACAATTCTTTGCACCGTCCGCAATGACACGCCTGTTGCTTCAGCCACGCACTCTTGCAAATTTTTCAGGTTGGAGGCGCCCGAATCTTTTATGCGTTTCAAATATTGAAACACATTAAAAACAATCTGTCGTCCTTGACTATGAATCACCTCCTTCTTATTCATAATATTACTTTAAAAAATATCATAATTAATCATTGAACAAACATTCTTTTTAAATACTTACATTGCTGAAGAAATTAACTATCAGTTAGTTTTGAAAAAAACTGTTTTGATGACTATTACTTGATACAAATATTAAAACGGAAAACTGGAAACAATAAGACCTTGATAAGAGCGAGAATGACAATGACAGTTACGGATCACATTCGGTATATACAGTATTGGGATCCGCTGAGTATGTGCACTGTTGCCACAGCAAATATTTACGGATAAAAAAACTACGAACCTAGAATTGTTTATAAGTAAAAACAAGTAAAAGCTCCGATGTCTGGATTTATTTCATATATTTATGAATTTCTAGATACTGCCAGCATGAACGGGGTCCTTACAAACAATATTTTACTTAACGTAATAAATGGGATATTCGTGACGACGTATTAAAGCCACATTGCTAGCAAGATGTTTGTGGGTTGTACTGTAGCGTTGTGAATCTTGAGGTTTAAGTTTAAATTGAACCTATTGCGCATGTGACGTCACCCGCCATGAGATAATAATACTACTCTACCGAGCGAAGTGTGAAGTTATTTGTTATGGATTACTGATAATATAAATTTAAATGAAAGCTGTAACGCGCGTCCTAATGCCAGCCCTGGTGTGCGCTCGGCAGGTGGCGAGGATCTGTTATAACCCCTACACAACGAGTTCGCGACAAAAGTAGTAGACGTACGTCCACGGTCGGGTCGTGATGTATTTTAGATGTCTTTAATCTGATGTTCATGGGTAGATAGTTTCTGTGTGTAAAAATTCCGTTGAGGTATCCGTTTGCTCCTACGGCCTTGTTAATTGTTTCGTATTTATTGAAGTTTAGTTGTTTGTCGATGCGTATTCCCAGATATCTTATAGTTGGACTCCATACTAGGTGTTGACTTTCGAGTGTTGGTGGATTTGTTGTGTTGGTTTTGCGTCTGGTGAAGATTATGCATTCTGTTTTTTGTATGTTTAGTTGGATTCTCCATTGCTGGAACCAATCTGGTAATATGTTCAGCTGCCGTTGCATTTTAGCGGTGGTTTCTTTGGGATTGCGTCCTCTTGTTAGAAATAGTGTGTTGTCAGCGTACATAGCACAGAAAGCTTCCGAGAAGAATGGCATATCTTTGGTGTACGAGTTAAACAGTGTAGAGAGAGGCATGTTCCTTGTGGAACTCTGGCTATTATTGACGTTGGTGATGATAACACTACTTCTACCTTGACTTGGATTTTTCTATTGGTTTATATAGCTGTGGTAGTTGAATCAATGTAGTACCTTCGGGTGGAGAGTTGGGGACGTGGCCGCAAGCATAGCGGTCCTTAATTAAATTATAATGTGGTAGTTGAATCGATTACGTAATAAACCATACGCGCAGAGACGAGTATTATATAATCAGTGATAGTATATCGGCGCTGATGGCTTTAACAAACATGAACACCTCGACAGACCTCCAAGAGGACGTCTGGAGGATAACGCACACGGCGTGTGAGTCTCGACATTTAAAGTTCTGTTGGGTTAGGTCGCACGAAGGTAACGTGGGAAACGATAGGGCTGATGAACTAGCTAAAGAGGCCGCGACGGGCGACTTTCGGATATCACATTCGTCGATACCGAGGTCTATAATTAAAAGAAAGCTGCGCGAAAAGTCAATCCGACAATGGGAAGAGAGGTGGAACAACGCTGCCACGGGCAGGTTGACCCACAAGTTCATACCGAGCATAGAAGTAAGATCGAAGTGAAATTCGATCATAAAATGGTGTAACTGATAACAGGGCACGACGCCCTGAAAGCGTATTTACAAAGGTTCAGTTTAACCGACACGAACCGCTGCGAATGTGGTGAGGGCGCAGAAAGCGCAAAGCACGTGCCACTCGCCTGCCCACTCGAGGTGGCAAATCGAGGGTTAGCTGATATGAAATTAGCTATCGCAGGACTAGCATGGCCAAAGAGCCTAGAGGAAGGCAGGGAAGTGGCTAACCAGAAGGCGTTCTGGACAGTCTTCAAAGAATTTTCAGGAAGGGTCGCGAGATTAGACGGTGATAACCGCGCGTAAATCGGAGCATGATATAACCAAAACCTGTATAAAATTAAAACAAATATATAAATAAAAATAAAAAAAATGAAAAGCAAAAATCAATAACCAAAATCTAATATGCACAACAAACCCCACACCACTAAAACAATCACTGCCCCACCTTATACGCGCGGAAAAATCGGAATCGGGAATAAACCAAAATAAATAAATAACAACAAAATTAATCAGAAATCCCTAATTAATTTAAATCAGCAAATAAATAAAGAAAATAAAATAGAGTGAAACCTCGCATCCCCTCAGGACTTAAAAGTGATAGTGATTGTGATCCCCTAGAACGTTTAGTGCATACCCACCAGAACTTTAACAGTGCATCATCTCCTTTTAGCAGTAAGGTACCAATAGACGTAAGAAGACGACCAGATCTTCGGATGCTTGAAAAAATTATATACGAGGTAGGATTAAAATTGTGGCGGATGTACTCGCATAAGCATTGACTTGTATTAAGAAGGAGATTTTGAAATAATCTAACGAGCATGTTTTGTGCGTAATGACGCTAGCCATCATAATGCTTATGCGAGTGCAAATAATAATTTGGGCGATGCTTTTGCTAATTTATGCACTGTTGCATGCTTTTGCTTATTTAGATATTTATTAATTTATTTATACATTTATTTTATGTTTATTTATATACTTATATTATATTTATACTTATTTTATATTTATATTTATATTTTTGCATGTATTTTTTTTCCGTGGCTTGATTTTATTTGCTAGACGTTTTGCCGCCAATTATTGGTGGCAGTATATATAGGAAAGAAGATTGTACTTATGTCAGTTAGGGAATGATAGGGAACGCTAGAAACAAATTTAGGATGAAATTTGAATAAATACTTAAACCAGGGAGGACGAATTTGTAAATATATAGAACAGGCACAATAGCTAGATTCACTATTAAACATTTGGCGAATGCTTAGAAAATTTGAATCCATTTTTAATATTAGCTAGCTAGATTTGGATAGTTTTAAGTCGACCCTTCAGGTCGCACCGGTAAGCAGAGCTGGCAGTTGCTGTCCGGTACTACAGATACCTCCCCATTCATTTTTGCGTGTATCTTGTGGATCGGACTACCTTCAGAATCAACGCTAGGGATACCATTCTTTAAACCCTATTTTTAGTTTCAGTTTGTTAGTTTTTTATTTAGTATTGATTAACCTGAAGTTAGATTAAATTTGGAGCATGTTTACTTTTCGCGTTTAAACCCAATGTAGTACTTTCGGGTGGAGCATTGGGGACGTGGCCTCAAGCATAGCGGCCCCTTAATTACATTATAATATGATAGTTGAATGTGGCGATTCCGTGACGTAGTGGTATGTGTTGTTACTTGTATTGCTTGTAGTGTGGTTGAGTGTCGTTCTTTAAAGGCATATTGTTCTGTTCTATCTTGTATTAGTGGTTCTATTTTGGTAAGTAGGAGACGTTCGAAAATTTTTGATAATGTGCTTAATAGCAAAATCGACCTATAGTTTTCGGTATCTATTTTTTTCTTTCCTAATTTTGAAATCGTAACGAATATTGCTGTTTAGCAGGCATCTGGAAAATATCGAAAGTTGATTACACTTTAGAAAATTTTGGTAATAAACGCTAGTGTTTTCTTTGTTATTTTTTTCAACGCCTTCTGCTGTATTTCATCTTTTCCCGGTGCGTTTTCTGTTACTCTGCATATTGTTAATTTGTTCGATTTCTTTTGGTGTGATGTGTTCTATGTCGTTTTCTATTGGTGTGTGCAGAATGTGATACACGGCTCTGTTTACGAAGTTTGTAAAGTTGTTGTCGTTAGTCTGATTCGATGTAAAAGTATTGTGTATAACTTCTGCGAATTTTGCAGCTCGGTCTTGGGCGCTGTATAAGATTCCATTTGGCGAGTCTGCGATTGATTCTGTATAGGTTTCCCTCTGTTTCTAACGTAGTATTAATGTGGCTCATTCGTAAATTTCTATAACATAAGCTTGATTGCCTCTTGTTTGCGGTTAAGCAATCTCTTTACCAGCGAGTCACGTGTATTCTGCCATCTTATCACGAGGATTTTCTTATCTTTGATGGTATCCTTGATGTATCGTGGAATATTTGGTATTTTGTCTCTTGCTGGTATAACTTCAGTACCTTGTTGTAGCGTTTCTTGTATAGTGTGCTGGTTAGGTAATGTAGCAATTCATCAATGTCCTGTATGCTGTTAATGTGTGGGTTATTTTCTCTGGAGCGTTTCATTAAATTTTCTCCAGTTGTATTTGTCTTTAAGCGGGAGTGAATTGATTGCGGCTGTATTTGAATTTTCGTGAGTATTGGTAAATGTTCAGAGATCCATAGGATCACTTCCATTTCCAGTTGGAAGGGGATGTTCTTAATAATGAAAATACCTAGGGGTCTGCTTCTTGTTGCCTTTCCGGAGGAATTCTTGTTGGTGATGTACGTAGCGGATGAACGTTGAAACATGTATTTCAGTTTGTAAAGTTATTTGTGTTTTAATTTGTATCAATTAAAGTTATTATAATGCGAACGTCTCTTGTATTTAATCATATTCAAGCACAACGCAACATTAACATAAACGTACCGACTGAGCAACAAGGTGTTATAAAGCTAAGTTTATTCTTAACTTCATTATTATTTTTACCTTTGGAATAATATTATAGTAGTTGATCTATTTTGAATTGATTCACTATAAAGAGTAAATTTCAACCAACTTAGCGTTTTGTTTTTGTGAAGCAATTTTGATTTATATTTTTTTAACCTATTATATTTAATTTCTTGTAGAAAAAATTTAAACATTTAATTATTTGAAATAGTTTAAAAAACAAATGTGAGATAGTTAATTAATACCTGGTTTTTGTTTCAGTTTAGGATTCCAAAAAAAGATATCTAGTGCAAAATTTCGGCAACAAAAAAATTAAGCAACAAGATAGAAACAAAAATGGCTAATAGTGTAAACACGTTTTGCACATTCAGGGCAAAACAGGTTGAAAATACTATTAAATTCGCAATTAATTTCAACACACATGACTGTCTTCGATGTCGATATGATATTACCATCAACGTCACGATCGTAATTACAACCCCAAAAAAATTTTAAAAAGAGAAAGGATTAGCAGCATGAAGCAATTCATGCATCTGTAAAAATTTCAATTCAGATGAAGATGCTAATACTACAAATTTAACGAATTTAAAATGCGCAATAGTGTGGTAATTTCCGATGATCCAGGTTTATGGCCTCACTGAATTGAATAACGAATCAAATTTCAAGAATTCTGATAGAGCGTGGATCTGTGCAGTTAAAAGAACATGATTACTTTGTTAACGAAAACGGTAGAATATTACCCACTAAATATTGTGTCAAGCAATTTTCCAATAGAAAACAAACAGTAAGAAAATGGCTTAATTATTAAAAATCACAAAAGACAATATCTTTTGTTGAAGAATTCTTTAACTTCAAATAATCCTTCAAATTCAATTCAGAGTTGTTTGGCTGACAACACATATGTTAAACTTTAAAACGTCGTGAAACTAGCATTTCACGAAATATTTACGTCAAAACTTAGATGGACTTGACAAAATGTTAAAATTAAAAAGAACCATTTTTTACAATAACTAAGCATTTATCTAAACTTCTTGATATTCAAGGTTCTTCTAAAAGACTTCATATTCACGATAATGACAGTTTTCTAAAAGCAATTGAGATAATTTCTACATTCGATCCAGTTATGCGAGAACATGATGGGATGCCTCATTATCCAGGAAGCCAAGATATTTATCAGCAATTTCGGATTGTAAGTCAGTTGCAAAAAACACCAATCAAATAAGTATTGTTTTAAGATATGTAACATTAAATAACAATACTGAAAAGCCATAATTCATTTGTTTTCTCAAAATAGGGTTGGAAAAACATTTTGAAGAAACTGCTCAACAAAATTAAAATTTAGCGATTAAAGTATAATACTAAGTTGAATAATGATATTCACTTTAATCACAAGAATATTCTTTTCATCCTAGAGTAGTTTTTAACAAAAAGAGGTTGGAGTTGCTGAACTTAAGATTGAAGTACGCTTCTCCTACTATTGATAACGTTCATTAAATTTGATAATCTTTCCATTAAAACGGAAGTGATTATTCAGTATTCAAAACGAAATAATGTAGAAGAATTGCGGACCGAAATTTTTAATAAATTTAAAAAATCGAAACAAACTACAAATCTTTATATTCACAATATAATATCAAAGCTTTGGCGAAAAGGTTCAGTACCTCCAACTTTAAAATCATATGCACCAAGGCGGGTAAAGGTAATGCGACAATCATTCTTAATAAAATTGACTACAAACAACTGATATTGAATTTGCTGGAGTCGGATGATTTTCAAATTATTAATAATGACCCGATGCCAAAATATGTAAGCGAAGTGAAAAAGTTGGTTTATGATAACCGTTCCATTTTACAATCTTTTAATATCAACTCATTATTAGGTATTCAGTCCTGGAATTGGTTAGATGCATACGCTCATTGTTTCCTATTCTGAACTAACCTACTCATTTCCCTGAAATTTCCACGATCTGCATCTTTCACTATCTGTGTGCATTAGTCCGATCTAGGTCTACCTCTACTTCTTTTTTTCCTATCTCTGATTGTATTAATATCAACTAACTTTAATTAATTCATATGAATCCACAAATATCCAGATTATATATGGTTTATCAAAAATTCACAAACAGGACACACCCATCAGACCAGTGGTTTCTTTTAGAACTACAACCTTTTCCAAAATCACTAATCGGCTCAACCTAATTTTTAAAAAAATTTTAAATTTTGAACCTAAATATTCCATAAAGAATCCTACTGAATTAATAAAACAGTTACAATGCACCTCCTTACCGGCTGAATACACAATTTCATGCTTGGATGTTTCTAACCTATTTCCGAGTATACGTGTGTGAAGTTAGCATCTCAACTATCAGCATCTCATAAAACAACTTCATATTTACTTGCATCCAGCATAGTTCTACAGTTCTTGTTAAGTTTTACCAATAGCCGAATTAACTGTAAAAATTGAATTTTTACAAATGAGATGCTATCTTCCAAAAACACACTTTAGCATCTCACTGTATTTCGAACATTCGAATTCAGGGGAGATATAATCCATGGAGTTCTATAGCCAAAACACATTTCCTCAATAGTTCTGACGATTAAGCTTGGCCGAAAACACTTTATTGTCAAAAAACTCGACAGCGAGTGGTAAACGTGTATAACATCGAGATGTTGTGGGAGTTCTAAGATTTATGAGTAGACTAAAATATTTATTCGGTAGTTCTGATCGCATTAAAGCATAATCAAAACAGTTCTAGTGAGCATCAATGCAAAATCGTGTCCGAAAAAGTTCTAACGTCCTTATACCGCCGCTCACGGTATACATACAAGTACTCCTGTGAGATGCTGACCGATTTCGAAGAGTTCTGAATAAACTAAAATATTATTCGGTAATTCTGATCGCACGAAAACATTAGTCAAAACAGTTCTAGCAAGCATCCATGCGTAATCGTGTCCAAAAAAGGTCTAACGTCATTATACCGCCGCGCACAGTGTATATACACGTACTCCTGTGAAATGCTGACCGATTTCGAAGAGTTCTGACTAAACTAAAATATTTATTCGGTAGTTCTGATCACATTAAAGCATAATCAAAACAGTTCCAGCGAGCATAGGTGCAAAATCTTGTCCAAAAAATTCTAACGTCCTTATACCGACGCGCACGGTATACATACACGTACTTCTGTGAGATGCTGACCGATTTCAAAGAGTTCTCACTAAACTAAAATATTTGTTAGGTAGTTCTGATCACATTAAAGCATGATCAAAACAGTTCTAGCAGAGCATAGATGCAAAATCTTGTCCAAAAAATTCTAACGTCCTCATACCGCCGCGCACGGTATACATACACGTACTCCTGTGAGATGCTGACCGACTTCAAAGAGATCTCACTAAACTAAAATATTTTTCGGTAGTTCTGATCGCATTAAAGCATAATCAAAACAGTTCTAGCGAGCATCGATGCAAAATCGTGTTCACAAAATTCTAACGTCCTTATACCGCCAAGCACGGTAATCATACACGTGCTCCTGTGAGATGCTGACTGATTTAGAAGAGCTCTCTATAACTAAAATATTTTTCGGTAGTTCTGATCGCATTAAAGCATAATCAAAACAGTTCTTGCGAGCATCGATGAAAAATCGTGTCCAAAAAATTCTAACGTCCTTATACCGCCGCGCACGGTATACATACACGTACTCCTGTGTGATGCTGACCGATTTCAAAGAGTTCTGACTAAACTAAAATATTATTCGGTAATTCTGATTGCACTAAACCTTAATCAAAACAGTTCTAGCAAGCATCCATGCGTAATCGTGTCCAAAAAAGTTCTAACGTCATTATACCGCCGCGCACAGTGTATATACATGTACTCCTGTGAAATGCTGACCGATTTCGAAGAGTTCTGACTAAACTAAAATATTTATTCGGTAGTTCTGATCACATTAAAGCATAATCAAAACAGTTCTAGCGAGCATAGATGTAAAATCTTGTCCAAAAAATTCTAACGTCCTTATACCGACGCGCACGGTATACATACACGTACTCCTGTGAAATGCTGACCGATTTCAAAAAGTTCTCACTAAACTAAAATATTTATTCGGTAGTTCTGATCACATTAAAGCATGATCAAAACAGTTCTAGCGAGCATAGATGCAAAATCTTGTCCAAAAAATTCTAACGTCCTTATACCGCCGCGCACGGTATACATACACGTACTCTTGTAAGATGTTGACCGATTTCGAAGAGTTCTGACTAAACTAAAATATTTATTCGGTACTTCTGATTGCATTAAAGCATAATCAAAACAGTCCCAGGGAGCATCGATGCAAAATTGTGTCCAAAAAATTCTAACGTCCTTATGCCGCCGCACACGGTAGCCATACACGTACTCCTGTGAGATGCTGGCCGATTTCAAAGAGTTCTCACTAAACTAAAATATTTTTCGGTACTTCTGATCGCATTACAGCATAGTCAAAACAGTTCTTGCGAGCATCGATGCAAAAGCGTGTCCAACAAATTCTAACGTCCTTATACCGCTGCGCACGGTATACATACACGTACTTCTGTGAGATGCTGACCGATTTTGAAGAGTTCTGACTAAACTAAAATATTTATTCGGTAGTTCTGATCGCATTAATGCATAATTAAAACAATTCCTAGCGAGCATCGATGCAAAATCGTGTCCAAAAAATTCTAACGTCCTTATACCGCCGCGCACGGTATACATACATATACTCCTGTGAGATGCTGACCGATTTCAAAGAGTTCTCGCTAAATTAAAATATTCTTCGGTAGTTCTGATCGCATTAAAGCATAATCAAACCAGTTCTAGCGAGTATCGATGCGAAATCGTATCCAAAAAAAGTCTAACGTCCTTATACCGCCGCGCACGGTATACATACACGTACTCCTGTGAGATGCTGACCGATTTCAAAGAGTTCTCACTAAACTAGAATATTTTTCGGTAGTTCTGATCGCATTAAAGCATAATTAAAACAGTTCTAGCGAGCATCGATGCAAAAATCGTGTCCAAAAAATTCTAACGTCCTTATACCGCCGCGCACGGTATACATACACGTACTCCTGTGAGATGCTGACCGATTTCAAAGAGTTCTCACTAAACTAGAATATTTTTCGGTAGTTCTAATTGCATTAAAGCATAATTAAAACAGTTCTAGCGAGCATCGATGCAAAATCGTGTCCATAAAATTCTAAAGTCCTTATACCGCCGCGCACGGTATACATACACGTACTCCTGTGAGATGCTGGTCGATTTCGAAGAGTTCTGACTAAACTAAAATATTTTTTGGTAGTTCTGATCGCATTAAAGCATAATCAAAACAGTTTTTGCGAGCATCGATGCAAAATTGTGTCCAAAAAATTCTAACGTCCTTATACAGCCGCGCATGGTATACATACACGTACTCCGATAAGATGCCGACCGATTTCGAAGAGTTCTGACTAAACTAAATTATTTATTCGGTAGTTCTGATCGCATTACAGCATAATCAAAACAGTTCTAGCGAGTATTGATGCGAAATCGTGTCCAAAACAGTCTGACGTCCTTATATCGCCGCGCAGGTATACATACATGTACTCCTGTGAGATGCTTACATATTTCAGAGTTCTGACTTAACAAAAATATTTATTTTGTAGTTCTGATCGCATTAAAGCATAATCAAAATATTTCTAGCGAGCATCGATGCGAATCGTGTCCAAATAATTCTAACGTCCTTTTACCGCCGCTCACTGTATATATACACGTACTCCGATGAGATGCTGACCGATTTCGAAAAGTTCTGACTAAACTAAAATGTTTTTTCGATAGTTCTGATCGCACTAAAACATAATCAAAACAGTTCTAGCGAGCACCGATGCAAAATCGTGTCCAAAAAATTCTAACGTCCTTGTACCGCCGCGCACGGTATACAACACGTACTCCTGTGGGATACTAACCGATTTCTAAGAGTTCTGACTAAACTAATATATTTATTCGGTAGTTCTGATCGCATTAAAGCATAATCAAAACAGTTCTAGCGAGCATCGATGCGAAATCGTGTTTTGATTATGCTTTAATGCGATCAGAACTACCGAATAAATATTTTAGTTTAGTCAGAACGCTTCGAAATCGACCAACATGTCACAGAAGTACGTGTATATATACCGTGCGCGGCGGTATAAGGACGTTAGAATTTTTCTGGACACGATTTCGCATCGATGCTCGCTAGAACTGTTTTGATTTATAGTTTAGTGCGGTCAGAATTACCGAAAAATATTTTAGTTTAGTCAGAACTCTTCGAAATCGGTCAGCATCTGACAGGAGTAAGTGTGTGTATACCGTGCACGGCGGTACAAAGACGTTAGAATTTTTGAACACGATTTCGCATCGATGGTCGCTAGAACTGTTTTGATTATGCTGTAATGTGATCAGAACTACCGAAAAAATATTTTAGTTTAGTCAGATCCCTTCGAAATTGGTCAGCATCTCACAGGAGTACGTATGTGTACACGTGCGCGGCGGTTCGAGGACGTTAGAATTTTTTGGACACAATTTTGCAACGGTACTCGTTAGAACTGTTTTGTTTATGCTTTAATGCGATCAGAACTACTGAAAAAATATTTTAGTTTAGTCAGAACGCTTCGAAATTGGTCATCATCTCACAGGAGTACGTGTATGTATATCGTGCGCGGCGGTATAAGGATGTTAGACTTTTTTGGATACGATTTCGCATCGATACTCGCTAGAACTGTTTTGATTATGCTTTAATGCGATCAGAACTACCGAAAAATATTTTAGTTTAGTCAGAACTCTTCGAAATCGGTCAGCATCTCATCCGAATACGTGTATGTATACCGTGAGCGGCGGTATAAGGACGTTAGAATTTTTTGGACACGATTTCGCATCGATGCTCGCTAGAACTATTTTGATTATGCTTTAATGCGATCAGAACTACCAATTAAATATTTTTGTTAAGTCAGAACTCTTCGAAATCTGTCAGCATCTCACATGAGTACATGTATCTATACCGTGCGCAGCGGTATAAGGACGTCAGACTGTTTTGGACACGATTTCGCATCAATACTCGCTAGAACTGTTTTGATTATGCTGTAATGCGATCAGAACTACCGCATAAATAATTTAGTTTAGTCAGAACTCTTCGAAATCGGTCAGCATCGCATCGGAGTACGTGTATGTATACCGTGCGCGGCGGTATAAGGACGTTAGAATTTTATGGACATGATTTCGCATCGATGGTCGTTAGAACTGTTTTGATTATGCTGTAATGCGATCAGAACTACCGAATAAATATTTTAGTTTAGTCATAACTCTTAGAACTACGACAACATCTCAATGTTTTACACGTATACCACTCGCGGTCAAGTTTTTTGACAATAAAATGTTTTCGGCCAAGCTTAATAGTCAGAACTATTGAGGAAATGTGTTTTGGCTATAGAATTCCACGGATTATATCTCCCCTGAGTTCGAATGTTCAAAATACGGTGAGATGCTAAAATGTGTTTTTGGAAGTTAGCATCTCATTTGTAAAAATTCAATTTTTAAGGTTAATTCGACGGAATTATTGGTAAAATCAAGAACTGTAGAACTATGCTGGATGCAAATAAATATGAAGTCGTTTAATGAGATGCTGATAGTTGAGATGCTAACTTCATACACGTTCCGAGTATTCCGCATCTTGAGTATGTGGATATTATTAAATCCATATCTAACACATCTATTAATAACGTACAGATACATTGTTTAATTACTTTACCAAATCTTTGCCTGAAACAAAATTTCTCTATGTTTGACAAAAATTTTTCCAAACAACAAACTGGTCTTGCGATGGGTTCAAATCTTTCACCTTTTCTTGCGAACATTTTCATGAATAATTTAGAAACAGAACATATCTTAAAGAAAATGTAATTTATTACGACCGCTATGTGAACGATATATTAATTATAACCACGGGCTCAAAAGAAAATATTATATATTTTCTAAATTTCTAAATTCCCTACATAACAATATCAACTTGAACATAGAATTTAAAAACAATAATAATCTTTCTTATCTGGATATTCAACTAACCAACAATCATAAAGTTTTGTTCAATACTACCAACGACACTAATCGCATTTAATTCATTCCATCCACTTTCTTACAAATTATCATCATTTAATCGTTTTATAAGACGCCTTTTCATTACTCCCCTGTCTTCAGACCATCATGATCATGATAATAATGGATATCCTTTATCAATAATTGGTCATTCAAAAAGTACAACATTCCTATAAGCACACCTTGCTTATTAAAAGCGAATTGAATATGCACATTGTTAATCAATTGGTTAGAACATGCATGGTAGACAGCCGTGTGTGAAAACGCGGACCTTGACCTTAAAATGTTTGAGAATATATCGAACTGCATAACTTAGTATAAAGAAACCTGTTAATATACTACCATAAAAAGGTGTCGTTACATTGTAGTGGAAATTATACATTAACTGTTTAAAAATTAAAATAGCGAAACCGATATAGAGGTTTATTTTATATGACCTTGACCAGATTGATTTTAATGATAGCTAAATTTTTATTCAACACATATCGTCGATGGTAGTTAGGTATTCTTATATAACGTTTCTTTATATTTGATGCCATACTACTACGCGAGTAATTTGCTCATAAACATTTGAATTTCCTAAATTCAATCGAAAGCAAAAGAAAACTTATTTATAAGTTAAATTCCTTCTGTATACGAAGAGATTTCGTGCTTAGAAGATGCAACAGCAATGTAAATTCTGTTCTATCGCATATCCCGAAATCAGACATCTTCAAGACGCCTTTGTTTTCTAAGATAATAATAATAATTTGTCAACGAAAATTTTAGGTCTTCAATGGCAGTCGTCGTCAGACACCTTTTCGTATAAGGTGTATTTCCAAAATCACCCTTGTATTAAGCGCAACATACTATCAGGCATTGTAAAATTTTTTGACCCCGTTGGATTGATTAGTGCAGTGGTGTTTTTCCCTATACGTTGTATACCTGAATTATAGGTTCTAGGTATGGATTGGGACCAAAAACCTCTCACTTATTTCGTCGAAAGGTGGAAACAATTTGTATCAGATTTATCATAAATTTCAAATATAGAAATACCTTGTCGTCTCATGTGTGAATCTTTGCAAAAAATAGAATTATGTAGTTTCTGTGATTCTTCAGAAGCAGGTTGCGCTGTAGTAATTTATTTCGGTTGCGTTGATATGGCAAATAATATTTGCGTTTATTAAGTATGAGCGAAATCTAAGATAGCACCGCTCAATAAAATTACTTTGCCCACATTGGCACTCTGTGCGGAGGTACTGTCGTCGTCGTTTCGACATTCCAAAACATTTCGACGTTTCCAGAAATTTTTCTCTGGTCAGATTCCAAAATCGTTTTAGTTTGGATTTAATCTACGCCCAATAGATAGAAAACGTTTGTAGCCAATCGAATAGCTCGAATTTATTCCTATGTACCTTCTTCGAAATGGCATGACGTTCGTTCGTTCGATAATCCAGCGGACTGTGCGTCTTGAGGTTAATTTTATTCAAATTTTATCAACCATCGATTATGGTGGGTGAAGCCCGCGTGACTCTCATATGTAGATGTTAACTTGCCATTTGGAAGTTATCGAAATAAAAGAGAAATCTTTAGTGAATGAGAAAGTCTTAAAAACATTTTTAGTTACATTAGAAAATAACACCGTGGATTATTTATTAAATAAATACTCCGATCTGCAAAAGATTTTGAGGTTACTCGCTTATTGTCGTCGCTTTAGTTCTAACTCAAGGGTTCTGATTCATAAAAGAAAATTTCGATTGTCAGACATTGATCTGAATTGCTCGTTTCATTTGTCACTGCAACACGTTCAGAAACACGTGTACGCCCAGGACATAATCGTTCGAATGAATTCGGTTCGAAACAGTTATGTGGTCTAAGTTTCTTGACTCTCGAGATTCGTTCAGAGTTGGCGGTTGGTTGAGAAATTCAGATTTGGAATTTAATGTCACGTTCTCATTATTATTACTTAAGTTGCATTTACCTACAGGTTTAATCATCAGAGATTGTTACAATAAAACACCCTAGTATTCGCACTACGCAATTTTTGCTAAATCAAAACTTTTGTATTTTGTTAGCCAAATCCGCTATTCGTAAATGTCTAAAGTCTTGTATTGCAGTGCTTTCGAGTAAATCCCATTGCTTATTGTCCCCCATGGGAGATCTGCCACCTCTAAAGCTAATCGCTAAAAAGGCATTTATACATACCACAGTTGACTTTGTGGTACTTTTTCTGTCGTTAAGTTGTAACGATATTTTTCGTATTCTATCATTTATTAAGCTTTTTCGTCTTTAATATTACTTTTGAAGTAGATCTGGCCACTGTGTGTAAGCGCTGGTATCATTGTTCTTTGGTTAGCTGTAGTCTTTTCGGAACGTTATGCCTAAGGTCAAATACCTATTCATGCTATTTGAATTTACTGCTTTTGTTATCGAAATATTAAAAATATCTATCGACCGTGAGGTTATCAGGTATAATTTCGTACCTAATGATGCATCTGGTTATAATGGAATATCTTCATGAACCGTTGAAAAGGAAGGTTGACACGTTCACCAGTTTTACGTATTATTACGGATATTTGGAAGCAATTGTAAATGAATTCTTGAAGTCTTAACTTTTTGTGACTGATAGTTTGGAAGGCTTCAATTAGACTTTTTGTGGATTTATACACGTCTGGTTCAACGATTTATTAGGTATGTGATTGGTTTTTTATAACATACCTTTTGCTATCAAAAGTTTATCTCGTAGGTGCAGATGTGTTTCTATCCTGCGACCTCGTTTCATATTTTCGTTGTACTTTAATTATATGTCTGGAATCCCACTTTGGTGGTAAATAAAATTTTATAATAATGCTTTTAGCGAGCTAATGATAATAATTTTAGGGATAGATTTATGGATCAATTTCAGGATCTAGGTGTGGATTAATTTGAAGTTGTTGAATAAGTTGGGGTTATTAATTTTACTGAAACTAGAAAACATGTCTAAGTTATTACTAAATCTGTACGTGCAGTACTAAATTAAAAAGAAGCGGTTTGGAATTAAATCCTTCCGAGATTCTACCCGTCTGGAGGAATTCAAGCCATTCCTAGGACAATATTGCAGTCTGCCAACAGGTCGTATGCGTTCTATATTTAGATTACTTATCATTGCACTATTTCCAGGTCCTAGTGTGACAATAGTTGGTATTTCTTATTTTCTTTTTCTCCCTGTTGCTTATGGTAAAAATATAAAAGTAAAATAGAGTTGTTTAAAGTAATAAAATTATGCTTTATTATTTAGTGCTATCGATTGTTTAATTTACGCCTCTCTAAGTATTGTAACGAATATATTGTAAATGAGTTACGTTTTGGATTTATGTAGTTAAGCTAAGGAAAATCTATTGTGTTTTTTTTGTGGTTCAATTAGAGATTATTGGAACTAGGTCTCTATGGTACTTTATTTCTAGTTCTTTGCACCCCGGTATATTTTTGGCTCTTAATTTAGTCATGTTTTGTGGTAAATTTTTACAGTGACGACAACTTTATTCTTCTTATCTCGCTACCCGACCCTCTCTGAGACAGAGCCTTTCTCTGAGCAGCTGGGCTCATATATTCGTCAACGAACCACTACTTTCTAAAAGCACTTGTGACAAATTGATCGAAATTGATTCGTGTCAATTTCGGCATGTGGCAATTAGTAGAGCTAGAGAAATTAAAACCGCAAAGGCATATATTTGTTTGTTCATGTGCTTTGTACTAAAGCACATCACTTAGAGTTAGTGTCTAGTTTATCGAAAGGTGACTTCATAGCACCTATACGGAGGGCGGGTGTAGCCCGTAGAGGGAAATGCTTAAAATTGTATCGCGATTGCAAACCAATGTTGTTGAGGTTTCTAATGAAATAGTTAAATCAATGTCGCAGTTCTTCATTAGTGAAGGGATTGAATTCGTTTTAATCCACCTTCGACTCCACATTTCGTTGGATTGTGCTAGGCCAGAATAAAATCCGTAAAGCCTCACATGAAGACAGTAATCGGAGATCAAATTTTATCCTTTGAGCAAATCAATAAGTAGTATAACTATGGAGAAGCTGGGACAGCCCTTTTTAAAGGGTCATAAATATCTTGTAAAGGGTGTGTGTATTATGGAAAAGAGAAGTATGTATGTGTGAAGGTCATGTATGTGTAGGTGTGTGTGTGTGTGTTAGTATTAGTTAGGTTTGAGGATAACGATAGTATGGCTATGGAGAAGCTGGCCGGCCCTTTTTAAAAGGATCATAAATATCTTGTAAAGGGTGTGCGTATTATATAAAAGAGAGGTATGTATGTGCAGGTGTGTGCGTGTAGGGTGTAGGGTATGTATGGTTCGTCGGTGAAGTTAACGTGGAAGTCGTGCCGCCCTCGTGATAAAAGTGTGTGTGTAGATATCGATCGGGGGCGGTGTTGTTGTTGTTTTATTTTCGAAAAGAAAGGTATGTATCGTTATGTGTATAGGTGTGTAGGGGGCGTGCGTGTTTTAGTCTAAGACGAAATATCGTAAGGGCGCGCAAGTGGTGCGAACGTGTTTTTGTTTTAAGAGTGTGTTTTCGGGGGTGGTGGTCGCGATCGAGAATAAGTCTGGGTAAATAACCGCAAGGGTTTTTTATTACAGGTGTCGATAAGAAAAAATTGCGATGGCCCTTTAAAAGGGCTGTCTCAGCTTCTCCATAGCTATACTACTGACGTAATCGTATTTTTGCTCAAGATGGTTCGATCGATGACGTGTGCGTGTATTTTTTGCCCTCCGAGAGAGAAGATGATGAAAGTGCGCTATTTAATTCGTATACAAATACAGGGTCATGATTATCTCATCAGACACACGTGCAAGACGTTTCGAGTAAACTTTTAATAATTTGGAAATGTTACGCTCGATGTTTTCGTAGGCAATTATGATGAAGTATTTAAAATAACGCAGAGATTTCAGATCGTCGGGCAAGAGAAAAAAACGGGTCGCGATTATCTCATCGGACACGTGCAAGACGTTTTAAATGTAATTGTTTCGGTATAAATGGTAAAAAAGTTCTTCCTTAATTTTGTGTGCATTATATGAACCCAAAGCATATACGATGACGAAATCGTATTTTTGCCGAGAAATAAAAAGTGGTCCTAAATTTTGTATAGTATACATTCATTATATAAAGCGGAAGTTAAAATATAAATGATCGAGCATGTTTGTATAATTATTTTTTATTATCGAAGTCGGGAATCGCTTTTGTTAAAACATTGTATGTATAAAAGATAGCTTCTTGGAACGCGTAAAGAAAATACTGTAGTTTCATGATTACATCATTCGTGAGTAAGTTTTAATTTCAGTACACATCGTTTGGCATCATTAATTATATAGGAACCCATTATTTTTAACAAATATGGGCTCATAAATCCTCGAAATATAGACGTTTGGGATTTTTATATTCTTTATCGATGCCGAGTCGGGGAAAATGTTTTAGTTACTTACATCTTTGAATAAAAATATGCCTCATTAATTTTATGCGACTTCAATATCCGCATAATAAAAGATGGCGTTTTAATTTGAATGAGCTTTTTGTCCAAAACAAGGGCAATGCTATTTAATTCTAATGAATTGCTATCGTTAATGTCTGAATCGTGTATGTGGGGAGCGGTTTTCAGATGCGTAATAAATTGTACGTCATTCGGAGTGATATAAATTGAGGATCCCTTGTAAGGCTTTTTATCTTGTAAAATATAAGTTTGAGAGTCGTGCAACGTGTTTTGTCATCGTGCAGCTTGCATTAAAAACAGGTAATAATTGTAAATATATTTTTAACTTTATGTAATTATATTCGTAATTAGAATTAAAATATGGAGTTAATTAAAAAAATCAATTCAGTAAGCCGCATCGATAGGAAGAAGACCGTAAAAGTCAAAGATCTCGAGCTACAGCGCCCTTATCCGGTTTTAAGCATCAAATCTCTTCAGTCAAAGAAGAATTCTCGGATCATTCTCGTCGAATTAGAAGAATGCGTTGTGTTCCTTCCGCAGAGAATCGCGGACGTAATTAGCGACAAAGATATCGAAGAGCTGAATAAATAGGAATGCCTTTGTTTGCACTACCTAGGATCGTTCGAAGTTGGTTAGTATTTAATATTTTAATTTTTTATTTAAAAACTAATACGAAATTCGTTTATTTTAAAGGTAAACCTAATCCTGCAGCGAGTATTTCCTTCTGCTGCATGGGCGAAAACAAAAGGATCCATCATCATCAGCCCTCACGGATCCTCCCAAGGAAAATCAAGAACGGCAAGAGCAAAAAGCCATCCGTATCGTCATCACACTAGAATACCTACCTATACATGGTAATTAATTTTATAATTTTAGTATTTTTACATCTTGATTTTTAAAGTTATGAGTATTGAATATAGAATTAGATCAGCAACCCATTACAATCGTGATATGCTAATTGCGGATTATCCACATAATTTTTATAGAATCGCATGCTTATTTAAAAGACTTTAAATATCGGGACGGTTTTTTGATTGGGTCTCGAGCCCTTTTTCTATTTTGCATGCAATTTAATTTGTTCGACAATTAAACGTGCTTAGAAGATTCGTATTCTAACACAATAGCGTTTTGCTTCACCGACGTGTCTCGTATGAAAGAAAAGCTTTTTAATTTATGTAATTACGACCGAAGGGCATTTTATAATATTAGCGAAAGCATCTCGGCCGGTATTAGGTTGTTTAGATTTGTAGATCAATCTGCCGTATCGCCATTAAAAACAGTGTTTAATTTTCAGTATAAATGTGAAAGTGACATTTTCTTTTATGCAATTCTAAGAACCGATTGCCTATACGTGGACTTAAAAAATAGAGAATTCGTGTTTTCAACTCAATTTATTAATTCTTTGTTGATTTGCAGAAAAACCATCCGCATGCGCTTGCATGAAATCGGCGATTTATTTGTCTATAGTAAATGTGTTAGAACGACAGATGTATTTTCTATAAAATCAACTAAAAATTACAGATTGATTTTTAAAAATCACTCGGTAAACCTTAAAATTAATGTCGTGTTAGCGTGCGATTTTTTCAAATTTTCCGTCGCGCTCAACGAAAATGAGTTTCAAACTAGGTATTTTTCGACGCCCAACTTTTTAATTTGTTTCGGCAATTTAGAGAAGTTTAACGAGTGGTTTGCGTGCAATATCGCAACACGCTTGTTGGATAAAATAGAGAACGACGCAATGCACGGGTCAGGATTCACGCTATCCGAAATATTATTTTTAAATGTTAATATTAATAAATGCTATGATATGTTTCACGCGAGTTGTTTCATGCCTCTTCCTATCGCAATTCAAAACAAAAAGGCCTGTTTAAACATTAGAAACAATGATTTTTCATGCTTTTATTGGAGCGTTTTAGCCGGAATAATTAAGCCTACAGCAGGTAAGCATGCTAATCGCACAACTTCGTATCCGCATTTTGCAGAAATTTTAATATGAAAAATTTCGTCAGCCCCATGCCTATATCGGATATATCGAAATTCGAAAAGCAGAATGATATTTCTGTAAATGTTTTTGCTCTTATTTTAAAACGCGCTCGATACATCGTAACACCGGTACAATTAACTAGCCAAAACGAGATAAACACGTTAATCTGTTAATTGTTGAAGATGCGTATGTCGAGGGTCGTCAAAATTTAATTCTGACGACGGCGAAGACGTCAACGGCGACGAGGACGACGACGACGGCGACGAGGCCGATAAAGTTGGAAAAAGTTTGGAAGAATTAAAAAAAAATATTAAAGATTATAAACGGGGTTTTAGATATCATTATTGTCTTATAAAAAATTTAGCCTCACTTGTGAGAAGTCAATTAACTAAACATACGGGTCACTTTTACGTATGCGATAGATGTCTCTCCTATTTTTACGATCGCAAACGTCTCGATGCCCACGAGCAAGTATGCGAAAAACTTAACGAGTGTCGTGTTATTTTACCCTCCGAAAAAAACAAATATTTACAATTTAAAGATTTTAAGTATAAAATACCTGTGCCTATGGTGGTTTATTCTGACATAGAATGCCTTATTAAAAAAACCGAAAGAGCTTCCGAATCAGAACGCACTTTCAAATACCAGGAACATATTCCGTTTTCAATAGGATATTATTTTTATTGTGGATATGACGAATTTCTTTCATATTACAGTTCATACACGGGCACAGACTGCATTTCTTGGTTTGTGCGACAATTAAAACATATTGCCATATGTTATGGGAGCGCATTTTTAAAACGAGCCTGCTACGTCCTCTATAGATGCCTCGACGGCAAAAACGTGCTTTATTTGCGAAGTCGATTTCTTGCCGGACGACGAAAAGGTTATCGATCACGATCACATGAATGGTTCTGTAAGAGGTGTTGCGCATAGCAGCTGTAATTTAAATTTTAGGTTATTTCAATTATTCCCGTAGTCTATCATAATTTGAGCAATTATGATGCTCATTTTATTATTAAAGAGCTTGCTAACGCTTTCGAAGGCCCCATGAATATAATACCCTTGAATAATGAAAATACATAACATTTTCTAAAAATACAACGACGCAAATGTGACGTTCAGATTCATAGATTCCTTTCGCTTTATGGCAATGTCATTGGAAAAATTAGCATGCGAGTTGTCTTTCGATGACTTTAAAGTTTTAAAAAAGGAATTTAGCTCGCTAAACCCGGATCGCATTAAATTGCTAATGCGCAAGGGTATTTTCCTACGAGTATTTGGATGACATTTTGAAATTAAGCGAAGAAAATCTTCCTCCTATAGAATGTTTTTATAGCAATCTTAATGAATCACATATTGAAGAATCGGAATATATTCATGCGCAAACCGTATGGAGCACTTTTAAATGCAAAAATTTAGGCGACTACGCGGACCTATATTTAAAATGCGACATTCTTTTACTTTGCGATATATTCCAAGACTTTAGAAAAATTGTCTTGAAACATACAAATTGGATCCCTTAAATTTTGTGACTTTGGCGAGCTACTCGTGGTCTAGCATGTTATTATATACTAAAATCAGGCTAGAACTAATTTGTGACGTCGACATGTTTTTAATGATCGAAAGAGGCATTCGGGGGGGCCTTACTCAAGTCGTAAAACGATATGTAGAATCCAATAATAAATATTATCCCCAAACGTATGATCCATCCAAGCCGAATAAATTTTTATTTTACGGAGATATTAATAATCTCTATGGTCATGCCGAATCTTGCTATTTGCCTTACGGGGATTTCAAATGGCTAACGCCTGAAGAAATATTAAAATTTAATGTTACAACGGTGAGCATTACGAGCGATAAAGGTTATATTATCGAATGCGACTTGGAATTTCCTACGGACATTCACGACGCTCAGAAAGAGTTGCCGATGTGCCCAGAACAGGACACGCCTCCGGGCTCGAAATTTTCAAAATTAATGTGCACTCTCACGAAAAGTTCAACTACGTTGTGCATTACAGAAATCTCCAGGTTTATTTATTTGCGGGCGTAGTTATGACGCGCGTTCATAAGGTTTTAGAATTCGGTCAGTCTCCTTGGTTGAGACCGTTTGTCGAATTAAATACAAGAATGCGCACGGAAGCTAAAACGGAATTTGCACAAAATCTATATAAATTTGCAAACAATTCCATTTTGGTAAAACAATGGAGAATGTTAGGAAAAGACGCGTCATAAAATTAGTGACTCATTGGAGCGGTCGGTATGGTGCTCTATCTTTAATTTCAAACCAAATTTCCATTCGGCAACGATTTTTGACAAAAATCTGGTCGCGATCGAATTGAGCAAAACAGAGATAGAGTTCAACAAACCTATCTACATAGGTATGGCCATCTTAGAATTATCAAAAATTGAATTATATAATTTTCACTACGATTTCATGAAGGCAAAATTTGCAAATAATTGCGAATTATGCTACATGGACACCGACAGCCTTTTGTATAGTGTGACGTGCAATGATTTCTATGAAGAGTGTATAAAGACGAATCTAGAAAAATTTGATACGAGCGCTTATGATCCCGATAACATCTATAAAATTCCTTTAATTAATAAAAAAGTCATTGGTCTTATGAAAGACGAAACTAGAGGTCGTATTTTAACGCACTTTGTAGGCCTTCGATCGAAAATGTACTCTTTAAAAATAGAAGGCCGTGAGATAATAAAGAAGGCTAAGGGTGTTAAAAAGTACATTATCGATCGGCAAATCTGTTTCGATCACTATCTCGATACGTTACGAAATAAAGTAGTTATAGAACGAGACCAAAATAGCATACGATCATATTTGCATAAGGTATATTCCATACGTCAGACGAAAATTGCTTTAAGTTATCAAGATGATAAAAGATACATTTTATCTAACGGAATAGATACTTTGCCTCATGGGCACTATCTAATAAAGGACCTTTGAATAAAACCATATTTTATTTTGTGAATTGCATGTTTATTATAAAAAAAATAATTAAAATCTTGTAACGAGAAAGAAATTGCATTGTCTTTTTGTATTTTTATATTATAAAAACCGCATTGTATTTTTTAATTATTTATATTATGTATAAAATTAATTTAAAATATATTTTAAGCGCTGTTGTAGAGGCTCTCTTTGTTATATTGTTATCAAGAAAAAAGCATTGTATTTTGTTATTTTTTATATTTATTATAAAAATTAATTAAAATATTGTAACAAGTCAAGATAAAAAAACTGCATTGTATTTTTTATTTTTTTATATTATGTATAAAATAAACTAAAATAATACATTTTAAGTGCTGCTGCATGTCAAAGTATCGCAGTTGTAGCGTCTCTATCTTTCTTATTTTTTACAAGATCAAAAAAATGTATAATAAAAATCAAACAAAAAAGAAACAAATTTTTATTTTTGAAACGTAACATATTTATATAATAAAAATATAAAAACAAATGTTTTATTTTTAAATGTAACAATCTATATAAGATCAGCTTTTTGAATCCAGGAAGGCTCTTGGAAGCCCAACCATTTGACGAGAATTTTGGTTCCTTTTCGCCTTAGTATTTTCTCGATAAGGTAAATATTTGGAACTCTCGTTTTCTGCAGCTCAGCTTCATAAAACTGTCCCAATACTGGATCGCCATGCATGTCGACGAGTAAATAAGTAGTCGGATTTGCTCGAAACACTTTACATATTTTAAACGTCTCCTCGCTCCAGTTTGCATTGTAGCCCTTAGAAAAAATACTTCTATATTTTGAAATGCGTACAAAGTCGTCCACGGCATAACGAGGTTTTCTAGTCGCCAGTTTTAATTTATCGTAAACTTTCAGACGCGTTTTCGCGGTCACATTTTGGGTTTTCTTTTAGTGGTCGAATGCACCGTATCGTTGTATTTCGATACAATCGAATCGATTATATCAATCCACTTCCATTTGCCTCTCAGACTAAAAGCTTTATACAGTTTGTTTTTTATCGTTCTGATTGCACGTTCTACGATGGCGGCTTTGATTGAGCTATATGTGGAGTAATGATTAATATCGCCATATTCCTTCATCAGCCGTGCAAATTGGCCGTTATAAAATTCTGTACCATTATCTGTTTGCAGATTTTTCGGTAAAGGCGGCCGCGATCTTTTAATTTCATTTAGAATCTCGCGCATCGCAGATGTGACTTCATGACCATTCTTGGATTTAAGCGGTCTCGTCCATAAATATTTCGAATAGCAATCGATCACGAGTAGAATATACTTATGCCCTTTATTATATTTCGAATATGGAATAAATTCAGCAATATCGGCTTGGAATAAGTCGTGATAAGATTTGATGATCGTTCTTCGTCGTGGAAAATTTATTCTAACCCCTCTGTGCAGTTCATCCACTAGTATTTCCTTATCGTTATATTTCTTAGACATTTTTAAGATTTGACACGAGTATGAGAGTTAGACGACGAGGCTTTATCTTGCTCCAATAACACGTGCAGGTGTCTTATAACGTCGGTATTAATTTTGTGAAATTGTAAATCGCCTCCAGCAGACGTCTTGACTCCGTCTAATTTCAAGTGGTTGAAAATCAGGAAGTTCGTGTTTAAAACAACTTCGTTCAACACTTGAACGACCGATTGCAATACATCTCGAATGATCACGTTATCGCGGTGAATGGCGACACCTTCGATAAGATTTTGTATTCTCGCGTTCACATAGAACTTAGAAACGGCATCGTGCTCATCTTCGGCCTCGCCTATGTTGACAATTCTCAAGCCTCGAGAGTCGAAGTTCTTGGCCTTACCGTCGTCGATCGTGGTTAGTTTCATAAAATTTTGCGCTTTTTCTGACAACGTCGAGTCCACGTATCTCTTGTTAACGGCATCGCCGAGCTCTGCGGGTCGTGCAAATTTACAATGGATCGCGATTTGGCGTCAAATTTAAGTTTCTTATTAGCATGCGTTTTTCCCGAAGATGAAGCGGTCAAACATATTTCCAATGCTTTGCCTATACGCAGATTGAGTTCTTCGCTGCAAAATTTTAAGTTTACGCCGTCGTTTGATTTTTAGGATCGGCCAAATTCACTATTCTAAAATCCTTCAAGTTAACTATTTTCTCGTCCTCGTCCAATACCAAGGCGCTTCGTTTATTTACCGCATCCGTTCCGGTCACGGGATTGCCTACGTTGCAAAGTTTTCTATTTTCTATGTTGAAATCGCCTTCCGGAGTTAGTTTAAAGCCTACACCAGGAGGCCCGCGCGCAGCGGTATTACCAAACCCTCCGCCTCCAGAGTCTCTGGCAACATACGCTCTTCCAAATTTATCGACGACCATTTTATTTCTGAGACTATTCTATAGAACGTGTATATTTTATTAGGCGATTAATTTCGCCTCCTTTAATTCGGATATAATAGAAAGAAATTCGTTTTGATTCTGAGAGCTATTGTTGCCCGCCGAACGTTCGGCCATCAACAAACGAAGCCGGCTCACCAGCTCGGCCGGCGAGTCCCAATGAACGTATTCTATCTCATGATTAGAATTATCGAATTTTTTGTATCGCCAAATTCTGCTTATATTACTCGATGGCTGTCTTTTTTTCGATAAATTATCCATACCGAGACCTTTCTTTTTCTTCGTTATTTTGGATCGTAATTGCATGGGAATCGTAGGAGTCGCCGATGCTGTATTCATCTCTCTTGACGACAACGACGACGGTGACGGCGACGAAGCATGCTGCGGCGAGGAGGAGGCGTAGATATTGTAGTCGCCACGGGCGACGGTGTTAAATTCGGAACGATATAATTTTTATATTTGGGCGTTTTAGGCAGATCCTTGCGAAACAGTTTATTATATGCATTGGTTTTCTTCAAAATATCGATGTAATTTTTACATCTAGCTCGGAAGGATTGCCAGCAGGCGTTTTCTTATTCGAAGGATTTTCTTATAAGTTAACAATCGAAGTAAGCCCTCCGTAATAGGATATTTTTATTTCTAATATTAATCGTAGATCCGTCGTCTGCAATAGCTAACTCTGAATTGCCCATAGACCATTTATTCGAAAGGTCGTCGTATTGAATGCCGATTCCGGTATCGTCTATATTGGGATCCTCGCTTTTGGACAGGATGTCGGCATACTTTTTAAGTAAGGCATCTGAACCGTCGCCGACATTATCAGATTCGTGCTCCGCATTCTGACGTCGAATATAATTAGGATTTTTACTTGCAGAGAATTTTGATAGCGATTTTAACGGTTCTAGTAATTGAGCATGCTTCATTCCGTATTTTAATTGAGCTCGATTTTGATCTCGTTTAAAATCTAAAAACTTTTTTCTTATCGTTTTAGTGGCCTGCACTACGGCTCGATTTAAATTCGTAGAGTGACGTCGTCGTCGTCCTCGTCTCATCGCAGCCGCAGACATTGCGTTGATGAAAGTTCGCTCGAACGTCGTGATTTTAAATACATATGTAATGATCGAATCCTTTACGGTAGCGGCCCTCGTTTATGGCTTTTTCTTTGTCTACCACTAAGAATCCGTATCCGGCTTTATTGCCATCGCCGTCTTTTTTTCCCACGCTAGACGGCACATCTTTTGAAATCTTCGAAGCTCATGTCGGTATTAATGTGCTCCAAATAGATATGTCTTAAGTTCATTTCGTCTTGCAAAAACTATAATTAAATTTGTATTGTCGCGAATAAGATGCTTCGGTATTCTTGCATACGATTGGCTGAGGTAGAACGCGTCTATATTCTTATGACGGCTCATTAAAAATATTGACGAATCGCGTTTTGTTCGTGACATTGAATGTCGTCGAAAATGAAAATCGAATTACTCTTAGCATCTTGCGGTGAAATTATTTCAGAATTTTCGCTAAATTCGTAATAGCCTAGTCCCTTGATCGGTCTCAAAACTCGACTCAAAAATCGTATTTGGGCTGAAATAGCGACTTGGAGTAAATGTAAACGTTTTCAAATTCCAATCCGTTGGGTGCCAGTAACAAACTCAAAATCAGGTTTGTTTTACCGCACGCAGAAGGTCCGCATACGATGCATCTTATGCTGGCCGGTAAGAGATCTCCGTGCTTTTGCGCGTTCCAAAATAGGAATAAGGATCATCCTGCTCGACCGTTAGATCCATATTTGCAACCGGTAGAGATTGTTTCTGTTTAATAACCTTCATGTCTATTATTCGCTAATATGACGCGTAACGATTTCCGTAAACGGATCGTATTCGAATATAGAGTCGTGCAAAATTAAGCAGTATGCTTTAGTGGTTTGATCGAAAATGTTGCTGGATTAGATTTCGAGACGTATATCGACGGCCGAATTTTAATAGATTCTTCTTGACGACTGCAATCGATCACGAACACGGGACAATTGCCAAATTGCTGATAGTCGTTCAAACAACACAGAGCGTAGCTCAAATTGCTCGCGCCTGCATAATAGTTTTCCGGAAATTTCGAATAGTGCATGAACGGGGTCGAATAATCGTTATTGGCAAAGTCCGAATTCATATCTTGAAGTGGAAATTCTTGGGAATTAAGGTATAGTTTTAAATTTGTCAGATTGCAGTGATCGAACTGGGATGCCGATTGCTTCGCATTATCATACTTGCCATGCTGAAGAGTAAATAGAATCCATCGAGGTTTTTCTAATTCGTTCGAATTCTTAATACGCCAAACGTGAATTTTCGAAGACGGAAAGGACGGCAACTCGTGAAGCTCCCAGCGACGAAAGTAAACCACAATTCTGGGATTTTTATGCAAATGATGGAATAAATTTAATTTCGATTCATCGCTAAGCTTTAAATGCGGAACCTCCACGATATTTTAGTAATTTTAAATGTTAGCTCGTTTTCGTCGCTCTTGTAACAATTGACGTCGCTCTTGGATCTAATTAAAACAAGCTCTTGCGGCATGTTTACGACGGCTCGTTTATAATCCTCGCAAAATCCAAAAATATGCTTTAGAGGCACATTGCACGAGAAGCGTCCGTTCTTAAAAATGTCGGCGTTTGTATCTCCTCGAGGGTCCCATGTGCTATTGCTCAAACCGTTGAATTTTTGTGATACGAAGCGAGACCCTTCATCGTGCACGTTATACCAGGCTGCTTACAAACGTCGACCACATGCGTGCTCCCATTTTGTACTGTATTTCATCGAACAAGAATAATATTGCGTTGTTCGTTATCGTATACGGTTTACCTTCGGTTTTCACCGAAAACGTTCCTTAATATTAATGTAACTGTCGTAGGTTGCGGTTATAGCATCGGAATTTTGGATTTCTATAATCACTCTATCGCTGTGGTCTGTGTTTCGCGTGAAGGGTAAATACGAATAATAATCTTCTTTCGAAATTGTCTCTTCGTAGCGAGGCCTTTTGAATACGTCTAATTTGGCCACCTCGTCGAAACGTAATTTCTTCAAAGGAGAACTAATCACCGACGAGATGTGATCTGCGACCATTTTCGTGCTACTACCAAAATCACCACGTATTTTACCGCCACGTTTAGCCATTTCTAGTACTTTTTTTCTATCTCGTATTCAAAAGCTTGTAGCCGAGCGCTTTTAAGAAACTTGCGTCTGCGCGACTAAGAGCGAGGTTCCTCTTCCTCTTCTTTTTAATATGATGTCGCTTTTTCACACCTCTTCCGCTTTTTATTTCGTTATGGCCTAACGATGATTTGCGTGCGACTGCAGATTTCGAGAACGTTTTTTGCGTTTTATATAGGTTTATTTTTGAGGAAGAAGAAGAAGAAGAAGAAGACTTTGGCAGCAACGACGATAACAATGCCCAACGCGCGGATTTTTTCTTAGGTATATTGACGACTGCGGCTAACGTCTGTTGCTGCTGCTGCTGATGCTGACGCTCGTCATCGTAAACGACGCCCATTTTAACTTAATAATAATTTTATTATTCGCGTCTTAGCTCTAGGCGAACGCAAAGGTACGTATCCTTCGAAAAATTAACCGCTTCACCCGTATGATCCACCAGTCTCAACGTAATGTTATCGAATTCGTCCACGCACAGAGGGAAACGAATTATATTGCTGGGTTGTTGTTCTATGCTGTAGCCTGGGGGCACGGTTAGGCCAAATTCGTAAATGCTATGACAAAGTTGGTTTTGCGGTACGCTCCCGTCGTAATGTTAGTATCTACGAAAATATTAGATACCGAAATTATTTCCACATCGCGATCGGACGTATGCGAACGACCTTCTCTAAAATTCGATCATAAAATCCCAGCATTCGACCGATGTTGCCGCGCTTCGTGAAGTCTACGGAGTATTTCGATTTTATTTCGCACTTTAGGGTATTATTATTAGCTCTTAAAGAAAACAAGCCGTCGACCAATCCGTCGTCGTCCAAAGTTACGGACGAATTAATTTCTTTGTTGGCTTTAGCCGACTCCAATATCTTTTTTCTCAGGAACGTGTTTAGCTCGTCTATTTCGTAGCATCCCTCGTCGATGGTGATTTCTTTATCTTTATCGTAATAGAACTTATTATTTCCCTCGTAAATATTTCGAACGGTGTTGCACGTGTAAAGACCCACCAAGCCGCAGGTGTACGTACCGCCATCGTTCAGTCTCACAGGTGGGTATAGCGTACCGCTGCTGATGGTATTTCCATACCCGAATATCGTGAATGTCCTAGACATGACTGTAGCGCTCCGAGGGCATTATGGTTCTTTTATGTAAAAATTTCAACACTAAATGACCACACACGATCGTGTTAAAGTCTTGCTCCCTTTCCACGTTATAATATATATCGCTACCGTGAAAATATCTTAAGACTTCCTCGGAGGCCTCAGGTCTCCGAAACTATCGAAGTATATCACCGTATTGGCCCTTTTTTTATAACCGACCCAATGCGTGCCCGGACCGGATCCATCGTCTAAATTTATAATACCACTTTCGTTTCGCCACGGCGGTGCTAAGCTTCCGTCGCGTCTTTTAGCGGCAACTCGTCTCGCATGTACACGCCTCTAAAATACGGAACACCTTTAGCATATTTGTGCAGATCGAGATCGGTCAATGCGCGCATGGGAGGTGTAAGGGTGGTGGTGGTGGTGGTGGCGAGCTTAGCATTCCTCGGCACCATCGAAGTCATCCGTTTTTTGAATCCCCCGGATAAGGTTTCAAGTACAAGGCGCTACCTTTCTTGTGAGGCTTTAAATACAATCCGCTGCCGACTTTTTTCTCTTCCATGGCTCTGTTGTGACGCGCGTTCTCGTCGAAATACCTCTTTGCATTTTTGGCCGAATTGATGGCGTTTGCGACGCTCGACGCTCCGCCGGCCAGTGCTCCGAGCGCCGAAAGACCCGCAAATATCGGAATCAAAGGCAATAAGCCTCCTCGCTTGGGCACCGGTATTATGCGCGGTACTTTAATTTTCGAACGACCTCCCATCCTGTTGACTATAATTTTTGCGGCATTCATCGCGCTCGAAATGAGACGATTATGCGAAGCATCTCCGTGTCCTTTACTCTTGATGCTTTGTTTTCTGATTTCTTTAGATATTTTACTTATAAGACCGCCTCTGAAGGAGCATTTTTTCCCTACGTTGCCGTTATTGTCTTTGAATTTACCCGAGCATCGACGTACTCGACGTCGTCGTTTTTGTCGTCGTCGTCGTCCTCGCTGTCGACGATCCAGTTTCACGGCCATTCCTAGTTTGCGTTTCGCTTTCATTGCAGCCGTTACGCCCAACGCTGCGAGCTTCTCGGACCACTTAGAATCTTTGGCCTTGACTCGCCGCCAAGCCGCTTCTTGCAAGACCTTGTCGGCCTCGTGCCTGCGCTCCACGTCTTTGTGATGCGAATACGCGATGTCGTGCTGCTTGCACGCTTCGTCTAGAGGATTAATACCTTTGTCTCCGCGATTTAAACGCTCTTGTAGCCTGGTTCCGGGACCGCAGAAGTTATGACCAGGAAGGTGCAGTTCGAAGGGCAATTTATTTAAGAGGTTGTTGAACAACCCTTCACCCCCGTGTACCAACATTGACTAACATCTCTCCTGCAATAACGTAACAATTTAAATATATATATATATATATATATATATATATATAAAAATAACTGCATACAGAATAAATTTTATTTACAAAAAAGGATCATACACTATCTTTAAAATACAAAGGTTTCATTTCGACATTTAAATTCTTTTGATATAAACATAATACGTCATCGACAATTTCGTGAGGAAATGGCGCGTGATTTCTAATAAGCCGAGTCTGTTGATGTCGTAAAGAACGTTTAGGGTACTTAGGGATGGATTTCCAAATACGTATTCGCTTATCATCTCGACTCGACATAAGATTTGATCCTGCACGTTCGAATAAAGTCCAGCATCCTCGAGGAGGGACGCCTTCACCTCCATCGTCGTCGCCGTCGCCGCTACTGCTCTTGCACCTGTTATACGCGTAAGCTCCGAACTCTTCGGGAAGGCAAGTGGCGACGCACTCTATATTTCTATCGTAGAACTCTTGAAAATCTTGTCCTTTCAATATTTCTAATTTGAGCATTATAAGAGGCGCTAGAGTAAACACTTTTGCAAATTCTTCGCGGAGAGAGAAATTCGCGCAACATTGTATCCGGATCCTGTTGTTGTTGATTCTAATGCGGCGAGAGCCGCAGCAGTTTTTGCACCTCGACTCTATGAATGGACTCGTATTCGTCTTTAAATTCCACTTCCAAGTATCCGTCGATCGTCTGATGCATTTCACGCCTCCAGTGCCATACGTCTGCGACTACGGAGGCGGCGGTAGCGCCTGCAGATGCAACCGTGGCAGTATCCGAGCGGTTGGAAAAAATTTTCTAAATTTATGTTCGATATTGATAGACGACAAATTTTTCCACTCGTTTTCGTCCATTTGCAATTCGCCTTCTTTACAAAATCTGTTGGGGCATATAAGTCTGATAACAGGGCTAAAATCCATATTGCTCTTTCGTTTGGTTAAGCCCACTTCGATCGTATGACCGTGAGCGCACCATTGCGCATTCTCCTTGGAGGAATTCAATCGGTATTCGGTGCTACATATCAGGATCCATCGCCTGATCGTTATCGTAGACATGAATACCTGACAAAACTTGCGGCGATCCAGATACTGCACACGTAGATGATGATGATGACGAAATTACGTCATCATCATCGTTATTTAAAAATACTTGACTGTCGTCACCACTTGTATGATTATTTTCGTCTTTAATATACTTCACCATAATTGCTATTTAATTAAGTGCAAAATTTCACGCACACATACACACCCTGAACGAAGATACCTCCCGGTTAGAACTGAAAATTATTTTGCATGCGTAGGTTTTCGTTCGAGCTCAAACGATGTTGCTCATGCGCGCATAGTTTATTTTATATTTGTAATAGATGTAGTATGCCCACGCTCCTATTAATTGCATAAGTACGATGTGTTCTAAATACGTCCATACACCATCTGAACTATCAAATTCTCGATCTTTTTTTCTCGCTCTCTCTTTCTCTTTCGAAGGCGATTCGTTTATGATTCCATGGCATGACGTACCATTCGGTCTCCGTAAAACTGCTATTATATTTAAATCTTATTTTAAACATCAGAAAAGGATCGATGCCAACTCCGTCTCCGACACAATCGCCCGCGGATCCATTGTTCAACCATTCGGCACCGTCGTCGTCGTCGTCGTCGCCGTCCTCGCCGTCGCCGGATCCATCTACGTTTTCTATTTCTCGTCGTCGTTGAAGGCGTCCTCCTCCTCCTCCTAGATAACTTTTATAAATTAAAAGGTCTCTCGATACCGCGGACGATGACGACGACGACGACGTCTCTGATGATGGCGATAAGGGAACCTCTTCCGAATGGTTCTGTTGCTGCTGCTGCCATTGCTGTTGCAGCTGCATGGTAATTAATTCCATACGTTTCCAATCTTTAGAGCGAGAGCATCTTATTTGTTGTTGTTGTTGTGACGACTCGGACTTCGACAATGCCAAAACGTCTTTATTTTCAACAACCTCGAAACATACGAATGCATTCGGAGGATCTACGGGAACCGGATTTCTTTGCCAGGAGGGCACGCTCGGTTTAAATATGTATAGGTAATTATTACATATTAAAGAGTAGGCGAGATATGCTGCGACGGCTGCGGGCGGTCCTTTAGGAGTCATTTCGAACAATGAGCATTTTAATTGCATTCATAGGTTTTTATTGCAGGGCTGCGATGTGTTGTTGTGCGCGCGTACATATGGGGTAGAACATGCGCATTCAGGACACGATTTTATTTGCAGAGGAGGTCCATCTATCTGATCTGCATGCGACGACGATTGTAAGCCATGCGCTAAACAATAGCGATGCGTCCATAATTGTTTTTGCAAATACTCTGGTAATTTATCGAAATTTCTGGCGACGTCTTTACTTGCATGCCTCTCGATATACTCGAGCGGTAATTTCGTAAGATCCTCGACCGTCAACATTCTTCTATATTACAAACGTATATGATTATTAAAATAAACATATCATCTCGTAGACAATTTTCTTATCCCCTTCCTTAAGAATGCATACTATAGGTTCCTGCATGATTTATATTGACGCCTAAATTTAATATTCTCGAAAGAGCTAACCCGCTCTGCTTTTCGGTATATACGTCCAGTTTATTGTTCAATTCCTGAATGGCTTCGGGTTTAACTTGAGTTTGAAAGTCTTCAATTTTAAAATTTTATAATTTTTAGTAGTAAAATGTCTGAGCGATGACGACGATGATGATGATGACGATGTATCCACGGCTTCTGAAGACGATGATGTTGATGCGTTGGGCTTTACGTATTCACCGTTAAACACGAAATTAATTTTAAGAGATCCGAATTTTCTCAAACATTTTCTCAAACGTCGCTCTATTAGGGCGAATGCATCTTCTAAAATTGCATGGGATCTATGTGATATAAATTGACCACAGCACTCGAACGTATCCTGCGGGCGAAAGCCGATTTCAAATCGACCCACACGATATTGTTCGACGTTCTACGTCTTTTGACATTCTTCTTTGATGTTAATCTATCGAAATTTTCAGCAGGATCGTCGACTTCGACGTCGTTCGCATAACCCTCGTCGTCGTCCTTCGCACTAGTATTATCGCCGGATCCATTCTTTTACTAATACCTGCCCTCTGATCGCCCTATCACGCTTGCTTTTGCATTAGAAACGATCTGATTACATTTCAGATTTAGCAGCATCGATTCATAGTGACGTTTTCGACCTACGTTGCAAGCACTTTTCAATTGTTTTAAAATTGCACGCGTTGAGGTAGGCGCGTCTGGAATTTTTAATTCGTCCGAAGCTTGAGACATTTTTACACTTTCGACACACGATGTTTACCGTTCGAATAATTACACAATAATAAATGGAAAAATATTTTGGATATTCTTTTACCAAGACGACGAAACTATTATTCATAGTAGGGGAGAAATTTTTTTCAAATACAAACGCAGCACGCAATTTTTCTTATCGACACCTGTAATAAAAACCTTGCGGTTATTTCCCCAGCCTTATTCTTCTTATACTTCATCATAATTGCCTACGACACATCGAGCGTAACATTTTCAAATTATTAAAGATTACTTGAAACGTCTTGCACGTGTCCGATGAGATAATCCCGAAAACACACTCTTAAAACAAAAACACGTTCGCACCACTTGCGCGCCCTTACGATATTTCGTCTTAGACTAAAACACGCACGCCCCCTACACACCTATACACATAACGATACATACCTTTCTTTTCGAAAATAAAACAACAACAACACCGCCCCCGATCGATATCTACACACACACTTTTATCACGAGGGCGGCACGACTTCCACGTTAACTTCACCGACGAACCATACATACCCTACACCCTACACGCACACACCTGCACATACATACCTCTCTTTTATATAATACGCACACCCTTTACAAGATATTTATGATCCTTTTAAAAAGGGCCGGCCAGCTTCTCCATAGCCATACTATCGTTATCCTCAAACCTAACTAATACTAACACACACACACACCTACACATACATGACCTTCACACATACATACTTCTCTTTTCCATAATACACACACCCTTTACAAGATATTTATGACCCTTTAAAAAGGGCTGTCCCAGCTTCTCTATAGTTATACTACTTCAATACTATACTTGTACAGATTGAAGCTGTCCTTAATTCTAGACCCTTGTGTCCACTTAGTGCAGACCCAAGGGATTATTCGTTTCTTTGTCCTGAAAATGTTTATAAATTTGGAACCGGGGTCGGTAGTCCCGAACGTATTTCATATCAATGTTTTGAAAATGGGTTGCTGGCAACTTCGCCAACAAGTCCAGCAGTTGTTTTGGAAACGGTGGCACGGTGAATATTTGCACACTGTACAGTAGAAAACTAAATGGTTTCATTCGAATACGAAACCCACGATAAATACTTTGGTTTTAATAAAAGATGATCAAACTTCTCCCTTATAGTGGAAGTCAGGTCGGATTTGTCAATTACATTACGGGAAAGATAAAGTAGGGTCACTACAGTTACGACACTAGTAGCATTGGTTAAAAAGTCTCTTGTTAAGCTTTGCCCTTTACCCATAGCGAGGAAAGTGTAAATAGTATTAATAAAATAAAATATATGTATGTTAAGGGTTTTTTTTGTTTGGCGTTGTCATTTTTAATTAAATTCATTTTCGTTCTCGAAAATAAGTTTCGTTATACTTATTTTTGTGGACGAGTTGTTCAGTTATTAAGTTTAATTACAATTCGAATTGTAAACACTATAAAAATGTTCCCACATCCTTTCATACAACCTCCTTTGTTTATTTACATTAAAATATTTTTCCATAATATTCTGTAATCCATGAAAAGCAATGCCGGTCGGATTGGTCGGTTATAAAAAGAAAGCGTTGCTCTATCATAAACTGTTATTTTTTGTGTTCCTGAGAATGAACAATTTATTGTAGTTGATTGTAGTGTGGGTCGCCGCCTTGATGTTTGTAGTGTTCGTAAAATTTAATTATACGGAATTGTGCGAAATGAACACTATTGTTCTATTCAGGGTTCATGGCTTTACAATAAAAAGAATTTTTCTATAACAAGAAACACTCGCTCAGATGCAGCGAAAGCTTTTGGTTGGTTTTAAGAAAAACTAATTCGTATTTCGAAGAGTAGTGGTCGTTGCTCTGAGATATAAATATTCGTATTCGTAATATTCGTGGTTTGTGCGTGGAGGGGATATCTCTAATTCGCGCAGCGTATTATAATTACATTAGATAAAGGACAATGGAATGCAATTGTACGCTCGTTATTAAGGGAAGTAAGCACACCATTGGTCGTCATTGTAAACCACCTTATTGAATGTTACAGCTCCCACCTGAGGATAAGTGCACTAGTTGCGTGTCTCGATTACTGGTCGATTAAATTTAATTAACTTGCTTACCCCTCCTCGCCTCCTCTTATCAGAACTATTCGAAGCAATAAATACAATTTTAAGTTGTGGTTTAGAAAATAGCAATGACCTCTTTGAAGTTTTACTTTGTTTACTACAAAGTGATCTACAAAGTTATTTTATAATACACTAATTGCACTAAATTTTGAGCTACCGGTTTCAGTTGCTTCAGCTGAGAGATCGTTCTCTAAACTTAGCTTGATCAAGAACCACCTTAAGACTATAATATTTCAAGAACGTTTAATTACCTAGCAATGATATATATCGAGTCAGAAATATTGGATGAATAATTATTGGTCTTCTTTAGGTTAATGTTTATTTAATTTTTAGTTAATCTTTAATTGGTAGAAACTGGTTTGCTATTTTATTTACTAATTTTAAAATATTTTTCTATCAACCTTCTATATGCAGGGTACGGGCGGCATAATACATTTTGAACACAGGCGGCCTAAGCTCAAAGCGCGCCCTTATATACAAAAACACGTTCCATAGCTTATCCTTGCAGGTATAAATTAAGGTTTAAGTCTTTTGTAGAAATGACATCACAACACCTGTTGCTTGTTTTACTATACGTATTGTCATAATCTCACGAGAAAGAAAATAGCGACAATATTAAAAAAATTCAAGTAAAACCATTCTCATTCATGACGTTGAAATTTTACCGAAACTTTCCCGTGATTCACCATAGTAGTAATTAATATGTGTATAATTTTAATCTCTATTGCATATTTACTTTCAACATAAGTGCAACTTTAAAAATCTCTTCTAACCTCTTTATTTAAAAGGAACACTATACTAAAATTAACATTGAACCTAAATTTGAGAGATGATTTAATTTCCTGCTTTAGAATCGTATGGTTGATAAAATTGCGTAGGTCACAAACTAGTCACTTTTAAGTTTCAATATTTCGTACACAGTTTAATATTTGCTCCATTTTTCTTCATATTAAGGTGAGCATGGAAATCTACCATAATCTTTCAGAAGAAGTATTTTGAAATACAAAATACAGATTAAATTAATCACTGATGACAAGGTTAATTCAAATTACCTAATTTCAGATAATAAACATTTAATTATAAAATTTTATTGCAGTATTTATATATGTATATTTAATAAGTCAAAACGAAGATCAAAAAGAGAAAAAGCAACGTTATTTGTTGTACTATGTAGTTATTTAATAAATTTTACACACTTACAATCCTAAACAATAAGTAAATATAAAACCATAGAAAACTCTCAAATATTTCAATTTTTCAAAGGCAGTAACTAAAAATAATGTACTAGAAGCGAATCGAGTTACTGAAACATTTCAAAAATCTTGTATATCTGAAATAAGATTTAGTAATGAGCGAGTACATAAAGGTTACTGTTACAATTTTGGGATAAAAGCAGACAAAAATGTTTAGCATTAAGAAGTGACTTTATGCTCTTCAATATATTCCCATTTGCAATTTAACCTTTTTTTTTCATGCAAATACACCAATCATCAAAGTATTTTGTCATACGAAAAACGGTTATTAAAATTCTAGTTCAAATCTCCTCTCTAGTCTTCTGATGTTTAAAATTGTTGACCACAAAGTTGATTTTTGATTTTTGGAAATCTAAGGAAATCAATGGGACTTTAATCAGGACTGTAGGGAGGATGAGACATTAATTTCATCATTTGACTCGTTAAATAATTCGTTATTTGTTGTTCTGTTAGGGTTGGCATTATGCGTATCTATACTTCGTTTCACGAGAGAATAAAGTGATAAGAAACATAGGGATTAAAAATCCTCAATTTCATTGGCTGAAAGACGAGACGGATTTACACTGCCTAAATTATATGATTTTAGGTTCAAACTGTGACAAAAATATCACCAACGGATAATCATTACTTTAACTTACCATACATTTTTATTTCGATTAATATTGTAAAAAATAATGTACCATTAAGCCAATAACGTAGAAGTTGGTGAAATGAGTATAACAATATCCTTCATTGATCAGATAAAAAGATCTACCAATGTGATGATTTGTAATATCTGGTAACGGTATTATAACGTTTATTAATTTTCGTGAAACAAGCAGGTAGCTAAATTACCTAAATTTCTAGTAACTTCTGATTTATTATGTTAAACTGTATAAGAAATTATTTTAAATGCAGTATTGAATTTTCTTTAAAACAATTATTTTTCTTTTACGAATTATTTTAACTGCAAATTTTATGTTTAACGAAGTAACCCCAACAAATATATAGTTCTTTTATTATTTAAAATATACAATTTTTTTCTATTTTATCGTACAGTGTCTCGTTTCGACTTGCCTTATTCTTAATAAATTTAACTAAAAGTTCAAAATAACCGACATTTTTCAAAAAGGAAAAGATAACGTTTACTTTTTGTATCCAAAATATATGTAGGCATGAAAACTATGGATATCAAATGTCAAATTTAAATAAAACGAAATCAATGCTTAAAATTGTACACTATTTAAATCAATGTTTCTATAAATAGGAAGACTGATGTAATCCAATTATTAGATATTCTTCCACTCTATCATTTTTGTTCAACAACACAAATGTCAAAATTTATAAATTTTTAGGTCAAGCTTCTGATGACGAAACTGTTGCCATATTCTGAAACTTTAGCATTAGCCTTGATATTTACCTCGTCAATTAAAAGTACCAACATTTTTTTGGTTTTATTTTCTTGATCAAGAAAGATATGAAACACTTAATATTACGTAAATGTTTTACGGAATTTGGTTTTGAAATGTACTACATACTTTTGGCAATTAATTATCGTATATTTGAATTGTTGAATGCTCCACCCGAAGGCACTACATCGCTCAGATGGCAGTTTTTTTATCTGCAACTGCAAAATTTAGCCGAAAATTTGTCATACCAAGCAAGTAAGGGACTTTAATGTGCGTGACAACACACACATGGGTCATACGTTGGATATCTTATCCGTAGGAGGACGTATTTAGCTGTAAAATTCACACTTGCATTTTCAAGCGTTGTAGTAAGGAATTGAACTTGGACCATGGACTTAGTAGTTACACTTGAATCAAAGAAGTAACCTCCACTTTTTACAAAAACAACAATTTTGTTCAGTCTATATAAAGTACCTTGCTCGACTTATTAGGCAATTTCTTTTATGTGATACGAATACCCTCCCTCTAGATATCATAAAATTTACTAACAATTTAGCTTCGAGCAAAACCAAAATGCAACACTATTGCCATATTCAGCACATGAATTATCAAAAACTACAGCAAGAAAACAAGGAAATTAGGATGATTCATATGAAACAAATCTAATTATTGTAAGTGCGATATAAAATGCAAAATGAAAATGAGTTTATATTTTACGAAATTCCTGAAGATATTTTAAATAGCATACCTAAAAGTGAACACGAAAGTGTATTATAAATAGAAAAATATATTCAATACACATAATTATTACGTTTGTTAGATTACTATTTCATCTTATTGCTTTCAATTTTTCAGACACCCCTTGTGTAAAATATCTTTTGATAATTACATAATACTTGTTGAGTCTGATTCCTGAGATTAGACTTACATTAAAATAACCACTATAATACAGAGTAAACTTTTTCGCAATCTGTGAATACAATTTTTTAAGTGTTTTTTTGTGCATCATCTATCTTATTACCCATTCCAGGTTAGTCACTAATCAACCGAATTAATCTCTATCTTCACTGCTTTTTTATTGATTTGCAGATCCACTAAAAATTGTTCTGGGATTATAACCCTTGCTCGTTATTTAAAGCAAAGCCGAAGGTATTTGAAACATTGTCGCCTTCATCCCGTACTGCTTTAACATCATTTGTAACTTGCAATTCTTTCATGTTATGCAGTTTCTTTGATTTTAATTTGTTTTTGAAAAATAAGCTCTTTCGATAGCCCTTCCTTTCCACAGATTCGACACTTAGCGTTTTAAATAGGCATATATCTGACGAATTGTCCGGATTACACCTGGAACATTGTTTGATGCTCAGTCCCGATCGATCAGCTGTTTGTTTTGAGGTCCACGAACTTGACCTATTTTCAGTGTGTATGTTGCTTGATTGCAAGTTAATCGAACTCGTGTTTGCTGCACTTGCAGCATCATGCAAAGTTGCTAGGCTAGAAATCGCTACTTGCTGTGCAAGCAAGTTCTGCACTATCTGAAACGTTATTTTATCTTCGGTTAAGAGTTGTCTTTGTAAAGTATCATCTTATATACCGCACACGATTAGATCGCGAACCTAAACCACATTTTTCTAATTACCTTATAGTATACAGAAAACTTTCCCCATGGTTGCTTAACCCGTCTGTAAAACCTAAATCGATTGATAATTTCCGAAATTTGAGGTACAAAGAGATTAGCCAATGTTTATGTTTAATTTCAACATTCCTTGTATTTTACATTCACTGGTGCTAAAAGCCTTACCATAACATATAATTTAATAAACGTCACCATGACATAACTCACAATTAGGTAGCGGTCTGGCATGTTGGTAGCGTTTCGTTGCTTAAGCCTTACCATAACATATAATTTAACACTTTTCCTTTTTGAAGCGGATAACCAGGTTATATTACATTTTCTTATAAATGGTAATCATGTAAACATGTTAGAGTTCTTTAACAACCATCAGGTTGCTAATATCTATGTAGAGCCAGCTGGATAGGAAAAAGATAGAAGGATATAGGAAGACCTAGACCAAACTATATTAGTCAAATTATTAGAAATTTAGGGTGTGAAGGGTATGTAGAGCTTTTAAGATTAGCACAGAATAGAAAAGAAGTTAGAGCTGCGTCAAACCGACCTTAAGTAAGGTCGAAAACAAAATGATGATGATGGTGCTAAAAGTGATCGAAAATTTTTGAATGTATCATGTCCGCAAAAACTGAGAAGGCTACTTTTTTCTTATTCCCTCTGAAATTCCGTTTGTCACCAAAAAGAAATCGATTCGTTCTTGGTACGACTCCCATTCCGGATTCCGCATGGTTGTTTACTTTAAACCGTTCAATATTACCAAGGATGGTCATTTCTAATGTTGTATCATCATGCAGCTTGATGTCAACAATGTACTTTACTACGTTTGTAAAACTGACAAAATTCGCATCCCGTCATATTCGTCACAGGAGTGTTGGGACTGACCCCTGAGATTAAACCTACATTAAAATAACCACTATCCAGAGTAAACTTTATTGTAATCTATGAATACAAGAATTAGAAAAATTAACAGTACACAATAAAGATTAAGGCGTCCGCACGGAAAAAAATATTCGTCGAAAATTTTTCTAAGACGCAAAAATACACGCGCGCGTGCGCACGCACATACACACACACACACACCCACGCCCACGCCTACGCTCACACCCACACCCACACCCACACCCACACCAACACCCACACCCACACACCAAAATAAAACATTGTTCAAAAATTTGCCGTTGATTTTCTGCAACACGTCCAGAAACATAATACAAAAGTATCAGAACAAAGAACGGTATGCAAAAAGTTACCTCACCTGCACGGAAGAAATCTCTTATAAAGAAACGTTTTCTCCTTTGTAATCGCTGTTACTTTTGTGTTTTGTTCTTTATTCTAATTTTTACTGTGTCGTACTGTTGGGTGTGTGCAGATGAAAATGGACATCTGAATTTTTGAAAACGCCCATTCGTAGCCACAATACTGTTCCTCACATAAGAAAGCATTTAAAAAAATAATAAAAAGATAATATTTTGGCTGCTAAGGGGATTTTCAAAATGTAGCTTATCCATTCTCATCTACATACGCACAGGAACACAATCTTAAAAGAATCAGAACTAGCAACAGTATACAAAAAAAGTTACAGCGCCGTTCGGAAAAAATCGGTCTTATAATGTTGTCTCCCTTGCTCGTGCGTAACTTTTTCTTATTTGTTTTTGTTCTAATTCTTTTTGTATTGTATTCCTGGGTGTACGTGAATAAAAATGAACAGTCCGAATTTTCCAAATGTCCTATTGGCAGCCACAGTACTGTTCTTCACAGAAGATTGATTTCTTAAAAAATAATGAATGGACAGTATTTCGTCTGCCAAGGGCATTTTCAAAAATTCAGCCTGTCTATTCTCATATAGACATGTACAGCAATGCAATACAAACGAATTGGAACAATAAATAGTACGCAAAAAAATTTAAACGCGTATGCACTTGAATAAATATTCTTCAAAAACTTGTTTAAACGATCCAATGTGGTGAATCATAGCCAGCTTAACCGGTCCCGACTATATCGATTTACTTAATATATTTAAACTATTTTGTAGGTAATGACGAACATTCTATTTTAAAAGGCATTAGGGAAGCTTTTGAAAACTAAAAGTATATAATCGGTTTTAACATGCGCCCCCGTTGTGGAGTCAACTGTAGGCATTTCCAGTAATATTAAAATAAAAGCAGATGCACGTGAACTTGCAATATCTCGAACGATACGGCAGTTACTTCCAGTGGTTTATATATTCTTCGTGTTACGACTTTTTGAATATAAAAGTTTTTTACCGCTTCTAATTTGTATGTGTAGCCAAAAAATTCAACCTGATATTTATAATGTAATTGCGTATCGAATATTTGAAAGTCACGATTATAACCTTTAAATGTAAAATGTAAGGTGGTAGGTCAGGTATGGTCTTCCCATTCAATTCTGTGCAATTCAAGTGGCTTTCTCAGTAAAAAGGCGATACAAATTGTTTAACGTTATTTTTTACAGTTGATCTGATGCTAAGTATAAAATTATTTCTTCAAACCCTATCCTTACATTTCAATTATGTATTGTTAATCGATAGGCATAATAAGGGTTCATTGAACCTGTGTCCAAAAATAAATTAGTTTCCTGAGACTTACGAGCTCAAGGAATTTACTGCCTGTCTGCATTGCTTTACAACATATGTCCAACTTACGAACCTAAATCGTTGAAGGTCAGTAGTTATAAATGCCATAGTTGTTTGAAATCAACGTTTCTAGCAAGTGCAGAAGAATTGTTATGTAATATCCTAGAATTTAATTACGCAGTTCCAACCACTTCCTGTTATCGAATCTCTTGTAGTGCAATAAGTAATTTGTGGGTTTAACTTTTTCAAATTAAGCAAAAATTTCGTCCTAACAGCTAATAATTCAAAACTGCAGTAACTGGAATCTATAAACCTGTCTAAAAAGTTGACCAAATTTAAAACTGACCCTTTTAAAGGTATCTACGAGAAAGTTGCGAATGATGTCACTGTAATTTGGGAATGCACTTGAAATTAATCACAGTTTTTGTTCTGGAATTTTTTTATAAAATATAAATTCCCCATTGCAATTATGCAATTAACAGTTGAAATGACGGCTAGTAATGTATTAGGAATGTAGTTATTTCCAATACAGGTACGTAGGCAAATTAAACTCACGTAACCTGGATATTGAATTTGGAACAAACGAGTGTTAAATTCAACAAATTTAGAAAGTATGAAAGTAGACTTACCTGTAAACACAGCAGTATAAAGAAATTTTCTGCTGCCTTCTTCAGACATGGCGAATGAACGCGTTGTTAAACTAACTGCAATCAAACAGCTTATCGTATTATTTATCGGTTTTGTAGTATTCAATTCAATAGGTCAATCCTATGACAATATAATAATGTATTTTGCAACACAACACAAAACCTTCCTATTAATTACACATACTTGATTATAATTTCTGTACCGATTATAGGAGACACTTTTATTTTTTAACATACAATCACGGTTCGCCTGTTAATTTAAGCGCATCAAATAACATACCACATTGAACTTCACTGTTTTGTTTACTAACAGATTACTAACAGTCCACTACTTTGTGTAGATGACAAACTATGCTTCGTGACGTGTGGTCTGATCGGATGTGAACCTCTCATACTCTCTAAGATTATGCCATTCGAGTGAGATAATATTCGATTATACTGAGTGGAGCATATTTTAAGCGAAAACTTACAAGGCAACAAGTACACATTTTTTGATTAGAGATTATTTTAAGATAAAAATTGAAGTGATACTAGAAACTTAATAACTTTTTTATTTTAAACTTCTGTAATAATAGGCCAATAGAACATTTGAACATCGAACTGCTACCTCTAGAAAATACATAACTTAAAAAGTATTCTGGGCCCGGTACCAGGGGCGTGCAACATGCGGGGAGCACACACTGCCGGCAGGTCGGGCTGAGGGGTATCAACAGTCTAGCCGTTTTAATTTAAAAAGAATATGGAATATTATAGGAGTAATGTAATAGGGGGGGAGTGGGACAGATTGATGCAGATAAATTCAATCTCATATTTTATGTATCAAAAATGAACGAAATATTAAAATTATTGCTTTATGCATAACGTAACTAATCAATATTATAATAGTAATAAAAAGAACCTTTTACGTTAACGTTAGGATATAATAGGCGACATAATGACTTTAGTAAAAAAACGAGTTTGTATCATTCTACCCCATCCACGGAACACTTAGATACATTGGGTAGGGTACTTTAATACGAAGCATAAAGTGTATGAAAAGGGTAGTTATTTATACAAATTCAATGAACAAACAAGTTTTATTGTTATAGATCAAATACAAAATGCTTATAAAAAATAAGATAATTAAAATTTAACTTCTATTCAGTGGCGGCTCGTACCGAATATATTTGGTAGAGCTGCATCGTTAATTTAAAAATATTGTAATGTTTTTTCTTAAATATGAGTGGAAAACGTTTATCTTTCTTTGTAGCAAATTGGTCAATCAGTTTTTCATTAAAATCGGGACTTGAAGTGATGAATTTTTTTTTCAATTGACAGCATTGAAACCTATCTTAACACATCGAGTTTCTGAAAAAAGTTTTTACACGGTTTAGAGTAGAAAAACGTTCGGCTTCAACAGTGGTCATTGATGTTGTCACAAGAATTTGTAATAGCTTTTTAGTTTCGGCCATCGTTTCGTCCAAATTATTGGCAATTATGAATTTAAGAAAAGGTACAGCGCCACTTATTTCTCTACGTTCCCTAATACGGATAGCTCTCTTTTGAGGTATGAGGCGCGATTTGTGCCCAGAGTTGGGAAATATCCGAGTACTTTTGTAATCGAGTACTGTACTCGAGTACTTTTTGTGTACCCAGTACTCTGTATTCGAATACTTTTAAAATTTTGTATCCGGTAACCGTATCCGAGACTAAAAATGAAAGTATCCGGTACTCGAGTACTTTTCAGAACTTCGGATACTTTAATAAAAATTATTTACTTGCATTCTTGAATAGTTAGCGCCGACGACAACAGCATAGCAAACTAATCCGCAAGATATAAACTTGCAATATATTGTCTACAACTCGTATTTATGTTTATCTCATTCGTTTATTAATTATTAGCTAAAGTAAAGATTACATATTGTTGCAAGCTACTAGTAGGCAACCCATCAAACACACAAAACGCCGCAAGCACTGTTTATTCTCAAGGGTTCGAGAATGCTTCTAGAAATTACTGGAGGATGTCATATCTTTAATTCAGGGTATATATATATATATATATATATATATATATATATATATATAAGACCGCTTATGAATGTAGGAAGTTAGTCTATATCAGAATGTAGAACATAAATTATATCGTGTACAGTAAACGTAGTTGAGCTTTTGGAAGTCCAAGAGTATATATAAATGTTATATGCTGTGTCTAATGTACCTGCAGCTTGTAGTATACATAAATAAATAGAAGTGTAATAAATAATAGTTGTGTTAGTGTTGTTAATGGACCTATGGTAAAGGAGTTAGTTTAAAAAGATATTAGTGCTTGTAAATTCATTAGTGTGATAGTGCTTCATCGTTAATTTAAAAATATTTTAATGTTTTTTCTTAAATATGAGTGGAAAACGTTTATCTTTCTTTGTAGCAAATTGGTCAATCACTTTTTCATTAAAATCGGGAATTGAAGTGATGAATTTCTTTTCAATTGACAGCATCGAAACCTATCTTAACACATCGAGTTTCTGAAAAAAGTTTTTACACGGTTTAGAGTAGAAAAACGTTCGGTAACAACAGTGGTCATTGATGTTGTCACAAGAATTTGTAATAGCTTTTTAGTTTCGGCCATCGTTTCGTCCAAATTATTGGCAATTATGAATTTAAGAAAAGGTACAGCGCCACTTATTTCTCTACGTTCCCTAATACGGAAAGCTCTCTTTTGAGGTATGAGGCGCGATTTGTGTCCAGAGTTGGGAAATATCCGAGTACTTTTGTAATCGAGTACTGTACTCGAGTACTTTTTGTGTACCTAGTACTCTGTATTCGAATACTTGTAACCGTATCCGAGACTAAAAATGAAAGCATCCGGTACTCGAGTACTTTTCAGAACTTCGGATACTTTAATAAAAATTATTTACTTGCATTCTTGAATAGTTAGCGCCGACGACAACAGCATAGCAAACTAATCCGCAAGATATAAACTTGCAATATATTGTCTACAACTAGTATTTATGTTTATCTCATTCGTTTATTAATTATTAGCTAAAGTAAAGACTACATATTGTTGCAAGCTACTAGTAGGCAACCCATCAAACACACAAAACGCCGCAAGCACTGTTTATTCTTAAGGGTTCGAGAATGCTTCTAGAAATTACTGGCGGATGAGTCATATCTTTAATTCAGGGTATATATATATATCTTATATATATATATATATATATATATATATATATATATAAGACCGCTTATGAATGTAGGAAGTTAGTCTATATCAGAATGTAGAACATAAATTATATCGTGTACAGTAAACGTAGTTGAGCTTTTGGAAGTCCAAGAGTATACATAAATGTTATATGCTGTGTCTAATGTACCTGCAGCTTGTAGTATACATAAATAAATAGAAGTGTAATAAATAATAGTTGTGTTAGTGTTATTAATGGATCTATGGTAAAGGAGTTAGTTTAAAAAGATATTAGTGCTTGTAAATTCAATAGTGTGATAGTGCTTCATCGTTAATTGGACTGAAAACATTTATAAATAAGGCATATACTGTTAATTAGACTTGTGAATAGTGAGTATAAAGACTCTTGTTATTACTTGTTTTAAATTAGAGAAACGCGGTAGCAGTAGCCCGCTTCAATATACAGAGAACATCTAAACGCCAAGGGTGCAATTGTGTCGTGTTTTGTTTTGTGTGAAATGTTGGATATGCAATAAGTTTTGGAAACCAAAAAGTAAGTTTCATTTATTGTTACAAACTTAAATTACCTACACTTTAAAAATTTCTGTAAATAACGAAGTACACTTTCAAATAATAAAAACAAAAAATGTTAGTGATTTTATTGGTAGCAATTACAAGTTAGCAATAATGTGTGTACAATATCCCTGGATTTACTACTTTTGTTGGATTATTTATCCAGAAATTATTATTAACTATAAACACTATAAATATATGAAACTAAAACCGATATAGGCACCAAATATGCTTATGACTAGTTTTGTTAATGTAAGTTTATAAAATTAATGAAACACACATATACTATGTGTGTATTACTGTGTTAGCATTTGGTTTTGCGCCTAGTTACTTCGTGTTATATACACGTTTCTAGAGGGTTGTGGGAACAATTATTTTCCCTATTGAATTCTCAAAGTATCCGTACTCAGTATCCGAAAAAAGTACTCGAATACTCGTATTCGAGTATATTTTTAGGGTAAAGTACTTGGACTTTTAAAGAAGCTTCAAATACATTTGAGTAACCGGTACTCGGTATCCGAATACATTTTCATTGTATCCATCCAAACTATGTTTGTGTCTATAATAAATACCGAAATATATGTATTTAATATATATATATATATATATATATATATATATATATATATATATTACTGTGATTCTCGTCCTGTTTTCGAATTGCCCACGTTCTGTACCAAGAATTGCTGTGATTCTCTTGTCCGTTGAATCTCTTCTGATAATCGCCTCTTGACTCTTTCCGCCTCGGCTGCTCACCTAGATAACTTTCATCCTCATTCATAAAAAAAACAAACACATTCCTACCACAAACATCAACGTTAACTCTATTTACATCAATATTCATAATACATTAAAATTTCAAAATTAAATTTCAGCATAAATTTCAGCATCATAAAATTTCAAGTTCAAATTTGTTATCATTTTAATTTGCATCCAGAATTAGAGTCCTTGTAGGATGCATACTAATTAAGTTAACAATATTTGCAGACCTGAGCCTGAATAAATGGGAGCATCTCCCACCCCTTTACGTTAATTAAACAGGTTAGTCTAATTGAGCTCAAAGACAGACCCAAATTTTCATCATAATCCAAAACATAAACTTGGTAAATACTCCTTTCTACTTAAACAAGAAAATTTTACCTTAAAATTCAAACTTTGTTGTTTATACAAATTTACTACTGTCTATCTTTATCAAACGAATTATAAAGATATTCAACACACACCAAAACATCTAAGATCGAACAACAATGCATAAGTTCCCTGAAGGTTAATGCACTCGTGGCTCCAATGTACATCGTCCTTGCTAATCCCACCATTCCAGATGGGTTATGTTTACGTCCTCGGATTTCTGGCCGCCTTTAAAATTTTTCTACACCACCATTCGTCTAAAAGGTTTCAGGGCTTCTCAGGAACTCACCTATGTATATCTAAATCTTGTTTTGTGAATTCAATCACGTTTACGAATAACTCTTGATTACTAACACTCCCGAAAAATAGCAATGAAATTCATAATACTTTCACGCTATACCAAAACTGCACACTTCTATTTATTTATTTATCGTTACTAATTTGGATAATTGGTACAATAATACCCGCAAATATAACTAGACTTTATTACCTCTATCTATCTTCTCTAAGTGCACTAATGCATAATAACTTGTATCGTAGCACGTAATCACCATGTATTCTGCTTGAAGTATCGAATAAAATCAAAAATAAAAAGAGCTAAACTCCTATCAGCACGGGTTTATATAATCGCTCGCTTGCAAGTCGAATTTGTCCCGCGACGGATGATTTTCAGAAATTCGCATTCTATTTTCCCTTCCGATGGCTCGGCATCATGATTCTACTGAAATTTGCACTCGTTCGAGTTGAAATCTAAGAAATTTCCACACGCCTCGCATCACATCCGAAAACAACTAATTAATTTTATATAGAAACTCATATGCTTCCACCTCTCATGTTTGCATCTTATTTCAACCTTAATCGCCAATCTAGTCTGTTCGTTCTATCTACAACCTGTGCTCTTGTTTTACATAATTCCCCTCATTTAACTACCAATGCATTCCCTCTCGCTTGTCTTTATACCACAAACTTGCTTTCTTACTTGCACTCATATCATATACATCGTTATTTTTGCAGGTGTTCTTAGTTCTAATACGCCCAAGGCTTTTACGTGATTTCCCCACATTGTTATAATTTATCGATAGCTTTAGTACTTGGAAAGATTCAATTAAATACAAGTTGAACATTTTAACTCGGCTTCTTTTTATAGAAAGCGTCCAGTGAATAATCTAAACCCCTTGTTTTTAACGAAACAAATAAATTTTTATGCACCATGGTTTTAATAATGCGTATTATCTAATGAAATTCTACATTACTTCCTTCTACACGTTGATTATGATTATATACAAACCCTACATTCTAATTGAATGATATAAATCTACACAGTAGGCCTTTAATTAAGCGTTTTATTTTCCACTGCTCTGATATACACGGTGTTTAACATTATATAAACAATATAAACCCTATGTTTAGAAGTAAATGACGAATTTATCCAATATACTTTTAAATGAAGCGTATTATTACCCAAAGCGTCCTTATACACGGTGATTAAAATTATTTGATGTCGTTAATTAATTTTCTACCCTGGTCTAAATTAGAGTGATATATATATATATATATATATATATATATATAAATATTTTAGGTAGTTAATTACACAAGGTAAGTTGATAAATACTATCGTATTATAACGAATTAGATGAAATAATAACTTAGTGTTTTATGCAAAGCCCAAATGATCATTTCAAATCTAGCTAGTAATTGAAAGATGGAAAATATAAGGTCTTGGAGAGGACTTGAACCTGTATCTTAGTTTTACCGGAACCATGCGTTTACCAATTACGCTACCGAGACCGATGACAACAATTGGGAAATTTACAAATTTAAATCGTGTACACGACGATACATCAACCTAACTTTCAATTATGTTCGGCATTTTTGTCAATCATATCTGACATTGTCAAGTTTTTGACTTATGTCAGTTATAGACAGGAAGCTACGCTCAAAATTATGGTTATAAGCCAAGTATTAAATATATAAATATTTTAGGTAGTTAATTACACAGGTTCAAGTCCTGTCCAAGACCTTATATTTTCCATCTTTCAATTACTAGCTCGATTTGAAATGATCATTTGGGCTTTGCATAAAAGTCTAAGTTATTATTTCATCTTATTCACTATATATATATATATATATATATATATATATATATATATTGTAGTGGATTTAAAGGGTTAAATTTGGGTATAAACAATGCAATTTCAAACACCGTGTGTAGAGAGAGGAACATAATATTTACGCTCAAAATTTATTTTGTCTATTTAATTTAAATTAACAAGTATTGACATAAGTTTATAATTAGGGATTACAAGGTAGTAGGTTCGTAAAGAAAATCAGTTTTATAAGCCAATAGAAATTATTAATTAATTTAATTCATTTTAATTCAACGGGTTATAACGTCAGAAAATGCATAAGAGCATGAAAAATCAATAATCCCAAGGCGAAAAGCTTTCTTAACAAACAAACAGACGTCGGTGGTATAAAATACCTTGAAACGTAACCTTCGAGAAGTGCTATTTTAAACGATCGTTAATTGAGCACACCTGCACGTTGGAAAGGTCATCTTCCGCTTATTTGCGAAGATAACGAGGCGAGCTTTAAGGAAATATTGTACAACCGTCGGTGGTTTCGCATAAACGCTAACAAAAGTTTCTTAAAGAGCAGAAGGGATGAACAATCAATGATATGCTACAGAATGAAACGGGCATAAAAGCATTCACTTTAGTAGGCACGTATTCGATCTACGTGGAGTCCATAAAGACGCGGGCAGCAATATCGATTTTCTACTACTCAAGCAAGGTTAGAATGCGACATCAAATATGCATAAGACAGGAATAGAGATATTACAGGCGGAGTTTTAAGACGTCACTGAAATGTATTATTGCTCGAAATAGATAGGTTTAGAACAGAGGAACACGCGACAGGTGGATGTGATAGTTTGTTTGATATAGCGTGTTGACGCGGGAATATTTCTAGAAGTTTAAAACGGTTACACAAAATTTGGAGAAATATTAATTTCGATTAAGTATTTTGCGTAAAGTGTGGCCAAGGGGGCCTAGTTTTATGATATAAATATTCTGGGAGAATTAGGAGGGCTCTCTTTCATTTTGCATCGCGTAACAACGTAATATAATCAACTGACAAAGCTTGTGAGTATTAAAAATTTGTAACATTCAATGAAATAGTATTAGATTATTTGTGGCCTTATAGTTAGTAACGCGAATATCATAGAGTGTAATTTAAATTTAACTGAGGTCCACAAATACTTTAACAAGTTGTAAATCAATAATGCAATAATAAACAAGTGTAACATACATGGATTTGGATGTTGCAATTGGTGTTCATTGGTAGCACGAAACTCAGCTTAAACTGAGTTGTCATCTATAAATAGCTGGTGGAGCAGCGCATAATCACGAAGCCGAGGAGTTCACGAATATAGAGCTTTTTCAACGGAGATGGACTTTTGACGCTTTTTCCAGGTAACGCATTCGAATTTGCTGTTTTTTTATATAAACTGTTGAAATTATTTGTGATGTGTGAGTGAACTTTGAGGGTTATTTTTGGTAATTTAACGTATTGAAAAAGATACGTATAACTGGCTATTATTATGGTATTTTGGAATATAAAACAAAAGGTGTATGTAAAGCTTATTAAATTTCTTGATGAATTTAAAATTAATTGTTAAGAGTACATGAGGTTTTTTTAAGTTTGTAGTCATTGTATGCAAAGTGGAAAGCATACATTAATAAACTGGGTTATCATGAGCTCACCATACTCCAGTGTGCGGTAATAAATAAAGATAAGCTATTATTTGGGGCCCATTTACCCCTGTTGCATTAAATGTGTTTGAAATTTCAATTTTGAAAACAAAGACTTTACAAAGATAGCATTTATTGAGGTGTGACTTCGGCACCGAACTGTACATAACCATGAATTATTATTTGTAAATAGTGGTGAATAAATATTGTATGATTGTTGTATTATTTTGTGATTTTATTGAATGGTGTGTGAACGGTAAAGAGAATGATAGTAAATTTAGGTATTCGAGAGGAGGCACAGCTGAGCTAGCCAGGGAAGCTGCTGAAAAAATTAATTCGATGAAGCAGAATCCGGGTAAGAAAATTTTGTGAAATTTTTATAATTTTTGATTATTAATTTTTTGAAAACTGGTGGGGTCCGGAGCTAAAGGCACATTCCACGGCAATTTATGACGCCCAATCTGTGGGACTCAAATGTTTTTATGAAAGTACCAGTTCCATGTAACCACAAAGTCACATTCCACGGCAATATATATATATATATATATATATATATATATATATATATATTTAAAAAAATATATAAATCGTTCTGGTAATGTAGACTTTTCACATTATATATACACGATTAACTAACATATTCACGTTTTAGGTTTGAAATATAGGTAAATGAATATTCAAATATGTGCGTAAGTAAACTCATATACGAAGATGCAATTAAGTGTTAGGGTTGTCCTATTTAGCACGATTTTACATTTCTTCTTGCTCGCGGTGAAGCGAAGCATCAAATGCATACAATATCCTATTTAGAGTGAAATTGAACTTTTAACGGTTAGCTTCTAGTTCAAGGAAAACCGATTGATATATACAGCGGTTCTTCTGTCTTTTGCGTAAAAATGATGTTGATAGATAATTGAATTTCATAGAGAAATACCGTTAGACTCTGAACTTGATGAAAAGTGCAAAGAGGTACAAACTAAGATGGAAGTAGGAAAGACAGATGAAGCATACAAACTAATTAGAATCAATTTTAGGGATATAGAAACGTATAGCAAAAATATAAGGGACGCGGGAGGAAATGTCATTATAGAAAATGTAGAGAGAGTGGGTAGATCGCAAGAATATATAGGGAATTTATATGCAGGAGAGGAACTAACTGCATTAGAACAGGAATCAGACATTGAAAATGATGACTTGGGATATCTTATACTTAGAGATGAGTTTGAATTAGCATTAAAGGGTCTGAAAAATGGTAAGGCGCCAGGTACAGATAAGATGCAAGCAGAAACTCTAAAAGCCGCTGGACAAGCACTAACAGAACGTCTCTTCCAACTTGTATGCTATATGTATGAAACAGGCGAAATCCCCTAAGATTTCAAACGTAACATCATAGTAACTATACCAAAAACGAAAGGTGCGGATAGATGTGAAAATTTTCGAACAAACAGTTTGACACCACACGTATCAAAAATATTAACTAGAATTGTACAAAGGCGAATGGAAATACGAGTGGAACAAATACCAGGAGAAGACCAATTTGGGTTTAGGCGAAACAGGGGAACACGGGAGACTATTTTAGCTCTGAGAGTGATAATGGAGAAGACAATAGAAAAAGGGGGATTGCGTGTACATAGGGTTTGTAGATCTGGAGAAACATTCGACAATGTAAAATGAAAAAAATGTTTGAAATACTCAAAAAAATTGAAATGAGGTATAGAGATAGACGAATAGTACAAAGCGTATACAAAGAGCAAACAGCAGTAATAGAATTAGAGCAGGAACGCAGAGAAGTAAACATTGGGAAAGGGGTGAGACAGAAATGTGCCCTATCCCCATTAATTTTTAACTTATACGTTGAAGAGGCAATGAATACTATCAAATGCAGGAAGACATTTGGGATGACTATGCAGGGACAAAAAATTGATATACTTCGATTTGCAGATGATATAGCGGTATTAGCATCTAGCAAGGAAGAGTTAGAAGCTGCTCTTAATGAAATGTAAACTTCTATCGGAGAGATACTATGAAAATGAACAAAACTAAAACTAAAGTACTAGTATGCAGAGGAGGGGAAAATAAATCAAAAACAAGAATACAAATAGGTAACACGAACTTACAAGAGCTTAGGGATTTCTGCTACCTAGAAAGCCAAATAACGCAAAATGGGAAATGCGCAAAAGGTATAACACAAAGATTAACACAAGGCCGTGCTACATTTAACAAGAAAAAGCAGCTACTGTGTTCAAAGACCACAAACATAGAAACAAGGAAAATATTAGTTAAAACATATGTGTGGAGCATAACACTGTAGGGCTGTGAAGCCTGGACTGTAGGAGAAGCGAACAAGAAAAAGGTAATTGCCTTTGAAATGTGGTGCTACAGACGTATGATGAAGATATCATGGACAGACAAAGTTAAGTACGAAGAGGTACTAAAAATGGTAGGGGAAGAAAGAAATATGTGGAAAACGGTAAAAAATAGGATAGGATGATATGCCACATTACTACGGCATGAGGGAATAGTGCGGAATATATTAGAAGCAGAAATAGGAAAAAAGAGAAGTAAAGGTATACCTAGGTTAGACAATTGCACACAGATAGTGAAAGATATAGGCTGTAAGAATTTTAGGGAAATGTATAGGCTAGCTCAGAATAGAAATCAATGGAGGTACGCATCCAACCAGTCCCAAGATGGTTACATTAGTGACGAAAAAAGTAACTGTAACATGATGATTATTATAAGCAACTACAAGAATTGGTTGGGCAATATTCTCGAATAATGTTAATTGTGGGAAAAAATTTACTGGAAAACTATTAATTCGGCAAATGTCTAAGTGTTGGGGGATCTTGTTAGCCACAGGCTGCTTAACCCCTTCTACTGAATCTCGGTGAAATAGGGCATAATATAGAAAACAATAGAAAGAGAATCGAGCTGTATACTGGCTGTGTGAGAATTTCAGGGAACTGTATCACTCAGAATACAAAAATGTGGAGGTACGTGTCCAACCAATTTTGTGACGGAAAATCTAATGATGAAAAAATAAGCACAGATAAATCTGATGATTATTATAAACAACTACAGGTGTTGGTTGTGAAGTATCTGCAACTAATGTTGACAGTGCGAAAAGATATATTGGAAAAAATATTAAATCGGTAAATGTTCAGGTGCTGGGGAAACTTGGCAGCCACAGGTTGCTCCCCCCCCACCCCAACCACCGAATCTTGGAGAAATAAGGTTCATAATTGTAAAACAATAGAAGGAAACCACATTGTATCTAACAAGAAAGAACAGCGCCTATGGTGAAAGACAACATACATAGAAACAAGAAGAAAATTGTTGAACGCAGATGTGTGGAGCACAGCACAGTATGCCTATGAAATATGGGCAGTAGGCAAAGCGGACAGAAAAACGCTAGCAGACTATTGGAATGCTGTGCTTAAGATGTATGAGGATGATAGCATGGAAAGACAAAGTTAATAACAAATAGGTTATAGAAATAGTAGGAGAAGAAGGATATCTGTGGAAAAAAAAATAGGTGAAACAGAAGGGCAGAATACGTTCTAAGGCATTTTTGGTAATAGTATGGGATATATTACAAGCAGAGATAGGGTAGAGGAGGTAGATGTAGACCTAGAACCGATAGTGATAGAAGGAGACTGTGCAAATTTCAGGAAAATGTGTAGGTTAGTTCAGAAAACAATGATGGTACGCGTCTTACAAGTTCCAGGACTGAAGATCTAATGATGATGACTAAAATAAAACAATAATAAAATGTAAACGTGCAAATACTATATTGGAGCAAATCGCCTTCAACTCATAAATCTTTAACATCAATGCTTTTAATAACAAATTTCATCAATAAAAACGAGAAATAGTATATTAAGAATGTTTAAACTACACAGAGTACACTCCATTTACAGTACACAAGTTCAACAATAAAAATGTATGAATGTTAGAATATATTTACAGTTAAAATCAGTAACTAACGAACGAATTCTGCCAGGTGAACAAGAAGTTAACCAAATCAGAAAAAATTAAAATCTTGTACTTGGGGAAATAATTTTTATTTAAACCAATTTAGACATTTTGTGATATTTTTAGGTGCTTCTTGTTGTATTTGTAAATCTTCCATAAGTTGTAAACAGATAAAATTATTGGACGTGACATAATGAGTAAGTTTAGTGAGAATATTAGGGTATGAATGGCTATTAAGTGGAAGGTGAAAAACCAAATGATGATTGAGAAGAACGATTTGTATGTTCCTTCATCCTAATGTCTATGGGTTTAGAGGTGCGATAAACGTAAGTGGTGTAGGAGTATGCAACCAACCATACCGCTAACTAACCGACACTAAGCACATAGCGTATAAACAAATTGTATGTACGTATAAAACATACTTCAATCAACAATGGAATTCCAAACGTTGAAGCAAACCATTTTATTTTAAAAAGCACAAACTTTTTGGAGAAAATTTAGAATAGTGCAAAACGAAAGTCACCAAGGTCCTGGTGCAATGCAATAACAGTTTTGCTTCGGACTAACTTATTGTGATCTACAAATCTAATGAAATAAAATAAAGTAAACTCGTATAAGAATAAGTACAGAATCTCGCTGTAGTTTGGACCAATCACTTCCAAAATCACCACAGTATAAGGAATTCCTCCTAGAGCACGCGACACCAACAAGCATGCTGGATTGGAAACATTATACGATAAGTTCGCTTTAATTTTTACCAACTAAGGAAGCCGCCATATGCCAGTGCCAGTCTACTAGCCGTTGTGCATCAAATCTATAAAAATCTGACTGCAATCACGCCACGAGATGCCGCAATACATTCAGCGTAAGCTGAGTCAGGTTTTCTTACAATCATAGACATCATCACCTACAAGACACTAGACCAAGGTCTTTTAAATACTCCCTGTATGTTTGTTGTGGTTTGTTTAGCATTCTTCTTAATCTTCTTTGGGAATGAAACCACTCATAGTTTTTAAAATCTATTTTTGAAGTTTTTATTATTTTGACAACGATCCTAGGTCATGGATCGAAACGTAATTAAAATAGATTTTAAAAACTATGAGTGGTTTCATTCCCAAAGAAGATTAAGAAGAATACCAAGGTCTTTGTTGTGAAGCCTCCACTTCCAATTTTTTCAACATAGAAACATGTTCCGTGACTTACAAACTAAAGAGCTTTCAGTTCTAGTGTTAAGATATTTACAATTTAATTACGGACACAAAAACATTTGTAAACAGTTCCATTGTGCGTGTCGTTCCTATCATGTTAATGTATAATAAGTTTATATCAATATTTTAATTTGTAAATAACTGTTATCTCTGTTACTATAAAGCATTAACAAGATGACCACAGGCAACCCGAATATCATATTGGTGACCGCCGACGTGATCATTCAAAATATTAATGCGGCACAATTGGCACCGCTTAATTTAAATACTTAAAGACAATTTAAACTGTTGAAAATGACCACGTAACTGAACATGGTTGCCGGACGAATTCAACATTTTCAACCAGCGGATCTAAAATTACGGTTTTCTCAAGTAGGGCACAGTTTCAAAATAAATGGTATTACATAAGCCGTTACAAATTTCGCGTACATAAAGTCTAAACTAGAAGCAAAAGTCGCAGAAGTGGTCCGGGGCATCATAATAAACCGCCCGAGACCGACAAATACCCGAAAATCCAACTGAATTAATTAAACGGCTAAGCTCGTTATAAGATCAACGAACTCGAAAGCTGTTAGAACGCGAAACGATAGGCGACAGAAAATCCTTACAATTCTTGAAGGGCCTATAACAACTGAGTAGAATAATCGTACCAGATACGCAAGCTCAATCTACAACGTCATGCTAACGCAATTGTGGGTACTAGTACTACACTTCCAAAAAAGATTACAAAACAAATAGCCACACTCAAGGTCCAGCCATAGGAAATACAATGCACTACAACTAAACAGCACAGTAAAAGCTCTTCTATCCAATTGCACCGAATACAGCAACGTTCAAAGCTCACGACGGCCACAACAACCCAAAGATTTATACTAGGTCCAATACAAGTGTACACAGTCTTGCAATTTTACGGCGCAGGGAAATGCCAATCGTATATTCCCTATAAAAGATCGTACCACATCTGTTGGAATTTTTAATGACACTAGTGCAGACCTGTCTGTATAAAGCAAGGTCCATGGAATACTCAAACCGCGAACTATCAATTGTTCGGAGCAAATGAGACGATCATATTAACATTAACATTAGATTTGGGACTTTAGGGACCATTCATTTGGCAGTTCCTTATCGCCGATGGCCATCAACTCATTGTTGATATAGATTTCATCGCACGCCATAAATAATTGGTTAACGTAAAAAATAAGAAACTTGTCGACTTAGAGACAAAGCTTTCAACCAAAGGTCAACCCGCCAGTAGTAAACACAGTGCGATATCAACTACGATATTCAGTTCAAAATACAACAAAATCTTAACCAAAAATCTCGACATAAGCCGTTTGAAAAATCTTCTCACGCTAACAAAGCACCTGTATAATGTTGTCCGCGCAGATTGGCGCTTGACGAACTCAAAATAGCCAAAAACAAATTCACTACAATGGTGCACTTAGGAATTGTAAGACCATCCAAATTACCTTGGGCATCACCCCTACATTTAGTGGCCAAACACGACAAAGGTGACGACCTTGTAAAGACAACTGCGCTTTAAACGCTCGCACAATTCTTGATAGGTATCATATCCCATTTGCGGGAGATTTTCACAAAAACTACGGCAGACAATTTTTTCTACATCGATCTTGCCAGAGTCTATCGCCAAATCCCCGCATCTGAAAAAGACCTAGAAAAGACAGTTATAACAACGCTTTTTGGTTTATTTGAATTTCTACACATAACCTTTAGATTATGAAAGGCCGCACAAACGATTCCTGGACAAAGTTCTATGCGGACTAAATTTTTGTTAAGGTCACATCGACGACATTTTGGTAGCACCTCAGTTTGAAGAAAAACACGACAATCAATTGAAAATTATCCTCAAGAGTTTAAAAGATTACGGCATGGTCATAAACTCTACTAAATACATCATTGAGCAAGATGAAGACAAATTTTTTGGCCACCTCATCATGAAAGGTGGCACCGAACCACTACCAGAAAAAGTCAGAATTATACAGAATTTAAGGAAACCTGAGATGTTGAATTGTTACCGGCGATTCATACCACGAGCAACTCATTCACAGGCTACGCTTAATCATTTACTAAAAGACAAAATAAAAGGAAATGCTCTTATCAATCAAAAAAGCAAAAAAGCTTTCGAGATGTGCAAAGAACTGCCATAAGTCATGCTAGTCACATATTCATTCACCAACACAAAACTATCTTTAGCAACAGATGTCTTTAGACTTTGCTTTCGGTTGAGCAATTCAACAATGGAACACCCAACAATGGTAATTTGGAGCTTTTTACTCTAAAAAAGTAAATAATGCCCAAACATAATAATCTGCAAACGACTGAGTACCTGCCGCAATTTACCTAACTATCAAACAGTTTAGACACATACTTTTCTGTGACATTTTAACAACGATGGCTTGTTCCTTCGTAACAAAAGAATTATGGAAGTAAGCTCTCGCAAGCATTCACAACTAAGCACACCCTAGAATAAAGGCAACCAACCACAAAGCTAGTAACCCTAAAATTCGCTTGATCTGGCATCAAATTCGACTGCCTCAGCTGATCACGAAGGTGTATCTAATGCCAAAGAGCTAAAATAACATGACGTGTGATGACAGAAACATAAAAATTTAAAATCACAATATTCAAGATTCGAGTATGTCCAGATAGACACTATCGGACCAATACCTATATTAGAGGGATACCGATACATATTCACATTCATCAATTGATGTATAAGATGTCTGGAGGCAATACCTCTGCAAAACATTAAAGATGAAACGGTTCCCAGAGCATCCATAGAACAATGAATTGCACGCTTTGTCTTACCATTCGGAGTAACAACAGACCAGCGCCGTCAGGTTGAATCCCAACTATTAAAACAATTAGAAACATTGATCGGATTTACGAAAATCCGTACACAGCACATTATCTACATGATGGAAAGATACCACTGACAATTGAGAACTGCATTGATCTGATACGAGACAGAAAAATGGACAAAAGCATTGCCTTTAATCCTACTCGGAATCAGAATTGCTTGAAAGAAACAACTAAACGCTTTAGCTGCAAAGATTACAATTGACAAAACACTGCGCATACTAGGAGAATTCCTCACAAGTGCGAGCCAGTCAACGGAAGAAACATATCCTGAGGCACACTAACTACGTTACCACTTTCAACGACTAGAACCAGTCCAAGACACCAAGCACAGCAAAAAACGAACGTTAATATTCAAAGAATTAAAAAACTAAAGCCACATTTTTTTACGCTATAAAGGCAACAAAATGCTTTACAAAGTACTTACTATGTACCATACAAAGTAATCCACATGTACGAGAAAACAGTCACCATCGACAAACAGGGCTAGAATATAATCGTTTTAATCGACAGGTTCGAACCATCATACAAAGAGAATAAACCATCAGAAACAGTCAACAGAGTCCAAAAGAACAAAACTGTACTTCTTCAAAGACAATTTCAAAAATCGGCAGAAGAGTACACTTTCCAAAAAAGTATATTACTTTTTATCGTTACTAACAGAGGCACTAGAAAGGGAGTATGTAGGAGTATGCAACCAACTATACTCCTAAGTAACTACCCACTAAGCACGCAACATGTGAACCAATGTGCTTATAAAACACCCCTCAATTAATAATGGAGCAATAATGGAACTCCAAACGCTAGAGCAAATCACTTCTTTCTGTTCTCACTTTTAAGAAAATTACAAAACTTGTAAGAAGGAATTTAATAATAGAGCAAGACAGTAGATACTTAACTCCCCGTGCACTAAGAGTTTTCAATACCAACAAACATGCCAGGAATGGGAACATTCCGCCATCAGTCCGCTGTTATTTCTACCAACCATTGAAGTCACTAGGTACTAAAGCTACAATCACCGCCACGAGCTGTTGCATTGCATTTAGCGTAACTTGGGCCAAGGTTACTTACAAACATGGACATCATTACCTACACGACATCAGATCCAGGTTTCCATCGTGAAGTTGAAACATCCGATTCTTCAACATAGAAACTTGGTCTGAACTTTACAAACTAAAGTGCTTTAAGCGTTAGTGTTAAAGACATTTGCAATCTAATTAGGCACACAATTACAAATAGTTCCTTTGTGCGAGTCATGCCTTTAGTGTTATTGTATACTTAGTTCATATCAATATTTTAACTAGTAAATCAATGTTATGTTTGTTGCTACGAAGCAATACTATGGTGACCTCAAACAATCAGAACACCGCAGTTGCATTACAAGAGTTGCAGAAAAGCTTATAAATGCCATGTTCAGAAAAAAAAGGTATGTTGCCTTTGTTATTGACAAAGGAAGACTGAAGAGAATTAAAGGTTTTGTAATCAATATAAATACCTTTGTGATATTTTTTCACTGTGTTGATTAGTAAAACGAAAGAATACAAACTCCTTATTTAGATTTGCGGGTTTTTCGTCTAAAATTTTAATTCTTTGATCAAGTTCCCTTTAATATTATAATCGTAGCCGTTTATCGTGGCAATATATTTAAGTATGTCGACTTCTTTTTAAAATTCCAAATCCCTTGTAGGTATATTGAAGAGTCTGCAGACATAAGCGTTGAAAGTAGCTAATTTTTGTTGGCAAGGGTGAATATAATTGGCCAAAATGACACGATCGGTTTGATTTTCTTTTCTAAAGACGAAGAAGTCAAACATCTTGGCAGATGTCTTTATAGTCAAGTGTAAGTAGTGTATACTGTTGTTATTCTCAAATTTAATTGTTCAAGTTAAGTGAGGGTTGATAGAGTTGAAATGACTTTATATATAAGGGAGAGAGCGTTGTCGTTCTCGTCATCTATAAGAACCAGGCAGTCGTTTACATAACGAACCACGCTCGAATTTTAGAATTCTGAACAATAAAAGATTGTTCGAGTTGGTCCATGTATAGTTCCACTATCATCCGCGACAGTAAGTTCCCCATGGCTAGCCCAGTCTAGGGCGTGTTGTTAAGGACAAAAAGTTTTGCTAGAGGCAGAATTGAAGAAATGGCAAACTTTATTAAGAGTTTTCAACTAACGATATGATCCTTGAGCGAGGAATCGAACTAAACAAATTTTAAACATCCATCGATATTATTAAAAAATTCTCAGATAAAGTAGGATTTTGTAACTTGTTAATTAAATCAATGTTGTTTTAATAGATTACTTAGGGGTATAATTGGTTCAAGATAAGATTAATTTGTAACCGAAAGATTATAAAATGAAAACTGGATTGTTGGTGAAAGAAATTACCGGTCCTATGAAAAAGTCTGTCTTTTGAATCTTTGGTAACCCGAACGAACAACCTAGGAATGCGGGTGTTGCTAGATAAAATGTCTCTTTTCTCGTTTTCGTTTATTTTAGCGACCAGATAGATAATTTTCGTTTATGATCTATTTTATCTTCTAATATTCTAACAAGTTAAAATTACATAAAAATTTTAAATAACTAATTTCATTTTCTACAAAAATAGAAGTACTAATTAGCAACTAACATAGAGAGTGACACGATTGTTCGCGCCATCTAATGCCGTAATGATCGCGCATCGAAAATATAAAGAACATAAGTGATAAGAGTGGACAGTGTTTTGACAGACTTCGAAGCATACGGTCGTTTTCGAGTTTTGAACTCCGCTTTGTGTAGTGCACACCACCTAATTTGGTAAATTTATTCATTTTTTCAGTTATGATTTTTCAATGCTAATTTGTACATGTCAATGTTTGTAAGATAATACGCATATTCCCGGCCACTCGTCAAAACATATGGTCCTTAGAGCACAGATAACGAATAAATTTCATTGATTCATACAATTAAACGTTAAACTAGCGATTACGTTGTATTGCCCACATTCCAGTTCTGCACATTTCGTGTTATCTTTAAACATTGTATTTATTTACGTGCATAGCAATGAAGTACTAATGCTATGGCTGATAACAAAACTTTGTAGTCAAAACTGTAAGTTTCGATTTCTAGATTAACTAAAATTTTTGATTTCGTTAAGAATTGTGACAAATCTAAATTAGCAGTTGTTGAAACCCGCGTAAGGAGAGCTAAAGAATTACAATCTCAATTCGCTATCCTCTGCGATGATGCAATTAGCTTTAACTCCAAATTTCCGAAAAAGCGAGATCATGTAAAACTTGATTTCGACTCGTTTGATAGGCCTTTTGACGCTATTTTCACTAAACATAACGAACTTAAAGTAGCACACATGAAGTCTGAAAGCAATGACACTCAATTGCCCCCTCTGTTTCCATTAAATCATCCGCATTTTGATGGTTCAATTTCTCAATGGGACCATTTCCACAGCTCATTTTCGACTTTGGTACACGATACGAAGCTCCCTGAGCTACTGAAATTTCAGTATACGCGCAGTTGTTTAAAAGGTGAAGTTTTAAGCTTGATCAGTAATGTTCAGGTACAGGAAGGTCAATATATTGTCGCTTATGACTAATAGAAAGATATACCTGTATTAGGAGAAAATCGCATTATTATATGCAACGATTACTCATTTTCAAACCAATAAACAATGCATCTCATCACAATCTCTCGCAGTATTTACAAACGCATGTAAATTCTGTAGACGGATTACAAGCTATAAAGCTAGACGATCTATCTGATTATTTACTCTTCTACATTACTTAAAGAAATTTAGACCGCAAAAGCAAAACTGCATTTGTTCTCAAACAAACCATAGGTAACGTTCCCACTTGTGCAGCCCTGTTTGAATTTTGTAACTGCACAAGCCAAAACTGCTGAAATAAATTCTGATAGTTCTTCAGAATTTAATCAACCTTACAATTTTTCTCAGTCTCGCAGTACGAATTGTACATTCAAAACCGTATTGTTGAATAATCCAATATTAGCTAGCAAATCTGTATGATCAACAATTAGCTGTCCAATTTGTCAGCAGCTTTACAAGATATATGCTTGTAAAATCTTCGCTAAAACACGACCTGAAGAACGTCACGTTTTAATTAAAAAATTACAACCTTGTACTAAATGTTTAGCATCTCACTTAAATATCAGCTGTAAATCCACTGGTATTTGCAAATTTTGCAGTCAAGTCAACACCACACTCTTTTGCATGACTTACCCTCTCAAATCATATAAGATGGTAACTCACTAGCTGCTTCCTTAACAGCTACCCCCTCGATTTCGAATTCTCAGTGTAATTTTTCTAATATTTCCACTGCGAATACGGTATTGCTCGGCACCATTCAAGCAGTAATCATGGATTCTAGCAGTAGTTTGCAACCTATTAGAGCCGTTTTGGACTCGGGCAGTCAAATCAATGTTATTTCTTTCGTTTGTGTTCAGCGCTTGGGTTTAAAATTACTCCCTGGTACACGGCAAATTCCTGGAATAGCAAATTCACTCACCACTTTGTAACATACTGTTTTAATACGCTTTAATTAGTTCTATGATTTCTAAAAATAGTTATTTTCTAGTTTAATTTTAGCATTCTAATTATTAGAATGAAGGTCTGGTAACATAAATATGTCTGTAATTGTAACGGTTGCAAGACTACCCAAGTAGCGTCCTAGCGAAGTTTCCAGGAAGGTCTAATCCAAGAGTTAATCAATTTTTCTGAAGGCACTTTACTTCAAAGGCACTACACATGTCAGATTAGTTGCTATCTATGATTAGATGTCAATCATGTTTTAGGATCCTTTTTATGTCAGGGTGGTCGGAAGCAATTTTTCAATTAGCGGAGTACTCAACTAAAATTAGTTCCGAGATCTACTTGTGTCTTAGGGCAATTGGCAGTTTAATTATTCTTAAAGATTTACGACCGGCGTATCCTAAGCCGAGTATGAGAGCCAAGAAAGGGGTTATTTTTCAATTAACTTAAATGTATATAAGGATGCCAGCCGGTGGTAATCGGGTTGTTTATTTCAGACGCGTTGTAGTCTAAAGCTCGCGGACTTGCAAGATTGAGTAAGTGTTTTATTTCTCTGAATTCAAGTGCGTGCCGTTATGTTCAAAGTTAGTTTATTTCTCTGAGTAAGTAATTATTATATATGGTAATACCATGAACTCAAGGCTGTGTTATGCATCATAAGTCATTTATTTGTTTAAATACAATATCTGTCGACTTTCATAGCATACAACTTCGGGTTAAAGCCCCGTTCCAGTAATTTAATCCCGTTAGGTTATTGTTAAAGACCGCATCTTTTGAAGGGTTTCTTATTTTATTGTGTTTCGACGTTGTCCGAGGCTTGTAATAACTAAGCCACGAATTCCGTTACTGTACTATTTGACCCGTGTGAAGGTCATGTTTTTCCTGTCATTGATGACCCCGTGATTAAAGGAAGGTCGTTTCAGTATGCAAGTTAAGTAGACTGCGGTAGCGTTAATTAATTATATGTATTGGGGTGTTTGCACCCAGAACTGTTGTTAATATTCATAAAATAAGGACTTTAGAATTGTTTAGTTAAGTTGTGTTTGTGCTAGTCGGAGACTTTATAAGATTTGCCCCTGTGAAGTGAAGTATTGTCTGTCCTGCAATCTTGGTTCATCGCCACGAACAAAGTGCGACGAGAGCTATTACCGCGATCGGTCCATGGGCCGTTTAATTCCCATGGTGGCGCCCTATTGTAAATAATGTTAATTACTGTATAATTTTGTATGCATATGTAATTAGGTTAAGTTAGTTAGTAGCCCGTTTAATAAAACAATTGGAATTTTGTCTTAGTGTGTTGTTGTTTAATGAACCTCCCCTTCTCACCGACTGCAGCAGCTTGCGAGGCAATGTCCCGAAACGTGAGGGTACTATAGTGTTAGAGGTCCTTCCCATTTATTATTTATTGTTAATTGGATACCCTCACGCGGTAGGTAAATATTCAAATCACAACTTCTAAAGCTCGAGTAAATGGCATTCCGCGTTCAAAGTGCACTTGGCATCATAAATTGAATTGCGAAGCATTCGTGCTCTCGGCTACTTCTAGTGAAATTCCTACAAGGAATATTCCGGCTGATATAGTTAAGAAGTTTCAGCATTTAGATTTAGCTGAAAACGAATTTCATAGTCCTGCTAAAGTGGATTTATTATTGGGTGCTGGTGCATTTTTGGAAATAATGACTGGCGAACCTCCTTATAAGATTCCCGGTCAACCTCTATGCATAAACACACTTTTGGGTTATGTGGTTATTGGTAACATTCCTCCAAGTGTCGATAAACATATTTCTTTGTTTATTACATCCGATTCACTGGATTTCCAACTTAAACAATTTTGGTACTTAGAGAAATTCCCAATCTCGTTATAGACAAACCCGACGATATTTATTGCGAAACGCATTTTAAAGAAACATATCACCGTGTTAACGATCGTTATGTAATTTCGTTGCCATCTAAATCTCAAGCTGTAACATTATCTGATAACCGTCACACAGTACTTAAAACTTATTTAAATTTAGAAAAACGCCTGCTTCGTTCTTCAGATAATTACGATTCATATAATGCATTCTGAGCAGAATATGAGCAGCTGGATCATATGCAAGTTGCTCGGACTATCTCAAATTATATTTTACCTCATCATCCTGTCTACAAAACTACTAGCAGTATAACTAGATTAAGAGTTGTTTTCAACGGGTCTGCTCCCGACAAAAACGTAAACACTCTCAACCAACAATTGTTAGTCGGTTCTAAATTACAAAGAGGACTTCCTGAAATTATTTTCTTTTTCCGGAGTTATGAAATGGTTCTTTGTGGTGATTTAAAAATGATGTATAGGATGATTCTGTTAAATCCCGCGGATCGCCAATTTCGGCACATATTTTGGCGTCCGTCTCCGTCTCAACCTATCAAGGAATACGAGTTGAAAACATTAACGTATGGTCTCGCTCCTTCTGCTTATTTAGCGCAGCGAGTTTTGCATCAACTCGTGTTTGATGAAGGTTCACAGTATACTTTAGCTTCGAAAGCGCTGATGCATCATACGTATATCGATGACGTCGTTTAAGGCGCAAGCTGCTACGAGGAAGCTATAACACTACAGCTTGAATTGAACGAATTATTGAGTCGCGTAGGATTTCTTTTAAGGAAATGGTCTAGTAATTCTCAAGAATTACTCGTACCCTTTACTACTTCTGATTTGGAACCCTTTGTGCAATTTTCCGATAAAGTTTCTGGAATAAAAATTCTCGGATTAGTTTGGAGCCCCCCTGAAGACGCATTCAGTTATCACACGAGCGCTTTTCAACCCCCGGCGACTAAACGATCTGTTTTATCGTACATAGCTCGCATATTTGATCTGTTAGGTTGATTAACGCCAGTAATATTTCTCGTAAAATATTTTTGCAACAATTATGGCTTGCTCAGTTAGATTGGGATGAAACTGTTCCTGCTACTCTCGCCAACGAATGGCATTCTCTGTCCTCTCAATTGTGCTACCTATCACAGGTCCGAATTCCGCCAAAGTTGTTGACTATGAATGCCGCGTATCGCTTATTAGGTTTCTGTGACGGAAACATGAAGGGCTTCGGCGCTGCCGTATATTTGCATATTACCAGCGCCAAATCAGTTTCGAGTCATTTGATACAAGGTAAAACTAAGGTTGCCCCTCACAAGACGCAAACCATTCCCAAATTAGAGCTTTCCGGTGTCTTACTGCTTATAAAACTGGTAAATTCTATCGTCAGAAATAACCCCCATTTCGATTTTTTCGAAACACTCCTGTTCACGGATTCTCGCATTGTTCTCGGCTGGTTGGCCACTCCCTCTCACTTGCTCAAAGTATTTGTTGCTAATCGTGTAAATCAAGTTCTGGAATTGAGTTCCCCTGCGCAATGGCGGCATATATCCACCGAGCTCAATCCGGCAGATGCCACTTCTCGTGGCCTGTTACCCACTGAAGTAAATCATAATGAATTATGGTGATGCGGTTCCACACAATTTCGGCTCTTTGTGGATACCGAATTTCTACGCGCGCTTTTTTCAGCATTCTCTGGTGTGAAATTGCCTGAACTAAAAAACTACTTGGCTTTAGCTACTACAGACGTTTCTACTTCTGATCACATTTTTTCTCGGTTTTCTACAGTAACACGACTTCAACGCACCATCGCATGTTGTCTGCGTTTTGTCAGCAATTGTTGCCACCAGCCTCGGCATGTTGGACCGCTTTCAGCTTCTGAACTCAGCGATTCTTTGTCTGTCTGCGTCAGAATCACTCAAATCGCATATTTTGCCCGAGAAATCTCCCTTTTACACAAAGGAAAACCACTTGTCGGATATCTCCGCATATTGACCCCTTTCTTCGATTCAAATAATTTCCTGAGGGTGGGCGGTAGACTGAACTACTCTTTACTACCTTATGAATCTAAGCACCCTCTATTATTACCCAAGAATGCATTCTTGGCCACTCTTATTTGTGATCATTATCACAAAGCATCTCTGCACTCTGGTTTTCAACTACTCAAACACTCATCCAACGTCATTATTGAATTAATTCTTTACGGTCTGTTCTACGGAAACATATTTTTAAATGTTTCAAATGCTACCGGTCAAAATGCAAACAATCGCCCCCTTTAATGTCCTATTTGCCATCCGCTCGAGTTTGCATAACTCGCGCATTTACTGAGGTCGGCACTGATTTCGCAGGCCTTTTTCTTTTAAAGACCTCTAAAAGAAGGAATGCACCCTTCACAAAAACTTACTTATTTGTTTTTGTATGCATGTGCACGAAAGCTGCACATTTGGAAATTGTTTCGGAACTAACTACTGACGCATTTATGGCTTGTTTTGCCAGATTTGTATCTCGTAGAGGCACTCCGTCTACTTTATTTTCTGACTGTGGTACCAATTTTGTTGGTGCATCTCGCAAATTAAAGAAAGCCAGAACTTGGCTTTTGCAAAATAAAGACCAACTTTACATCAACTTCGCCTCGCTGCAAGTTGCTTGGAAATTCAATCCCCCCCCCTCAAAGCCCAAATTTTGGCGGCATTTGGGAGTCCCGTGTCAAATCCTCCGAAAGTTTGTTTCATCGCCTTGTCGGAAATCGAACCCTCACTTTTGAAGAATTGAGCACAGTTTTTATTAGAATTGAAGCCGTTCTTAACAGTCGACCTTTGTGTTTTCTATCTTCGGATCCTGATGATGGTACAGACTATCTCTCACCAAGGCTTTTCTTAATAGGTACTCCAATTTTGGGTTTCCTAGAAATGCCAATTTCTGAAAATATGTCCTTTCGTAATCGTTGGCAACTACTTCGACAAATTTTGTCGTCATTTTGGAAACGATGGTCCGACGAATATTTAAGCTCCCATTTCCGCAACCAAAATGGAACACTTCCATACCCAACGTGCAACCCGGACAAGTAGTACTTTTATTTGGATCGTCGACTTCTCCTCTTTCTTGGCCTATCGCTCGGGTAGAACAGGTCTTTCCAGAACCGGACGGTGTAGTACGTGTTGTTTCCGTTCGAACTTCCGGCACTATTTTTTTGCGTCCAGATAATAAACTGGTTCCCCACCTCATGGTTGATTAAACCAACCATGCAAATCAATTATTTTTGCGTCTTTCTCATTTTGTTTAAGTTCATTTTTCAATATAATTCAATTTAATTTAAATAATTTAAATAAAATCACACCCCCCTTATCCCGCATACTCCTTTCACTCCCGTACACCAGCGGGTAATCTGTAGTCCCGGTTTGGAGGAAATGCCAAACCACCTCTTTCTCCTTCCTTAAAATATTCCATTTTAGGTGGGCGGTTATGTTCGCGCCATCTAGTGCCGTAATGATCGCGTATCGAAAATATAAAGAACATAAGTCATAAGAGTGGACAGTGTTTTGACAGACTTCGAAGCATACGGTCGTTTTCAAGTTTTAAACTCCGCTTTGTGTAGTGCACATCACCTAATTTGGTAGGTTTATTCACTTCCTCAGTTATGATTTTTCAATGCTAATTTGTACATGTCAATGTTTGTAAGATAATACGCATATTCCCGCCACACGTCAAAACAACGATGATTAACATTTTGACGGTTGTAAGCACTCACACTCCGCCGCTCCAACACTATCATTGTTTGTCATTCTCTTCAAAGAAGATTTTTTCTAAATTAATAAGCAATTAATTTAAAAATGAAAAGTATTCATCGTTTAGGGTCCTTTGCCAAACGACGCCAGTGTACGCCAGCCAACACTTTGTATACGACACTTGCCGGTCCTAGCGGTATATTAAGGAACTATATATAGAGGAACGAAAAATTGTACAAATGTCCTATACTAAAATTGGCTATATAAATTTATTTTAAAACAGTTTAACAAAAATGGATCACATTCGATATAAACTTAAACGAAACTATTATATATGTGCGAGTTCTGAGTTGGTTAACTTATATAAAGAATATACATTTAGAAAAAAAATTTCTTAGTACTAAGGTAAAATACTGACGAATAAATAATATTTGCTTTAAACTTAATTATATAATTTAACCTAATTAACAATATCATAAATATCAGTCTTAAAAAATTTCAATTAAATAACAAATCAGTTTGAACAATTACTTTATCAAAATTTCCTGTATTTCCTGGAAACTTTTTCCTTTAGTTTCAAACATACAAGTCAAGACAAAAATTATTCCGACAAAGCAAAATCCAGAAAAGATCCAAAAAGAGCCTCCCATTCCAATGGCTTCTGAGACATTAGAAAAAAACTTTGAAATAATAAAACCTAATACGAAACAAAACGAAACTGTTGCAGTTGAAGCTACTGTCTTTACGCGTGTGGGAAATATTTCAGCCATTACAGTCCAAGGAAGAGGACCAAATCCAATGTTGTAGAAAGTTATATATATTATTAAGCATAATATTGGCAACCAAGAAATCGCGTTTACGTTTTTACCATCGTCCTTCAAATAAAAGTATAAACCTAAAGGAAATTCTCCGATTACCATACCAATAGCAGAAATAAGAAACAAAGGTTTCCTTCCCAGTCTGTCTACAGCTATAGGTGCTACAAAGCTTACAATAGCTAGTACAGATCCTATAATCATTGGCGATATTTCGGGAGAAATAGTACTGCCAGTAGCTTCAAAAATATTCTGAGTGTAAAAAAGTACAATATTTATTCCAGAGAATTGTTGAAATACAATAAGAGAGGAAGATATAAATAATGATTTTACTAAACCTTTTGTTTTGAGTATGTCCATAAATGAAACTTTAATTTTAATAGCTTCCTCTACTGTAGCTTTCATGATATATAGTTCCTGTTTGACATCTTCACTAGAACTTGAACGAAACTTTTCTAGTGATGTCATTGCTGCATCAAAATCATTACGTGCTAATAAAAAATAGGGACTTTCAGGTACAAGTAGGAAAAATGCTACAATAAATATAGCCGGAATAATTGCACAAAATATGCTGAACCACATTATAGAAATATAAGGACCAATGGCATATGAAACCAGTGGACCAGAAGCAATAAGAATACTCATAGATGTCGCAATTGCACCACGATTGAAATCTTCTGCTATTTCACTATTAAAAGTTGGAAGAACCAGAAACACACTACCAACTCCAATACCCGATAGAAATCTTCCTATGTAGTAGAATATAATGTCATTACCAAAAGCTAACAATATAAACCCAAGAAATTGAGGAATTCCAGCACATAGTAACAACGTTTTCTTTCGACCAATTGTGTCGGAAGCATAGCCAGCAATAAGAGGACCAAATATTGCTCCCACTGTTATTAATGAGCCAATCCATGACTCTTCTTCATCCGTGATTACTCTTCCCAAAGGATTGTTGGGATCTCTAAGTTTAGGATTCACCGGTGACGTCCATCCTATTGTTATACCGGCCGCTAAACCAACCAAGTTTGCTGAAACAAACAATTAAGTTATTCTATCAAAATTTTAATAATATTAGTTTAAAAAGCTAACGGTTTAACAATGGTTGTATTTGATCAGTGGCTGAATATAATACAATGGGTAAACATGTGATATATACAGTACTTTTTGCAAACACGTGTTTCATGTATATCGTTATTGCAAGAACTGTGAAGTAAAATCGAAATTAAAATTGTTGTTATGGGTTAATTAACTTATATCTTAAGCAGACCATTACCATTACGTTTATTTTCAGCATAAAGTAATTACAATAATTTTCAACTCAAATCCCGTTGGCGTTAAAAACGAAAATTAATTCAGTAAACTAAAATAACCTTTTCACGTGTTAATTCATTTATCTGTTTGTATCAATCGATTTCTATTGTTAAATTCTTCCGCTAATTAATCATAAATATCCTTTCTAAGAATTCCTTAACGTAAAGTTTATGCTAAAATTAAATAGGCGATAACTGGTTCTAAGTATCCGATAATTGGTTCGTATGTGTTTTCCATTAAAAGCTTCGCCGAATCAAAACCGCGTATTATCCCAATAAACCGTGTTTTCCCAGTTTGCCGCCTTAACAACAATATTACTTCGAGCTCGGATCCTTAGTTAAACGAAATGAATATTCACTTTATTCTCGAATAGCAAGACGAAAACATCTATTCTGGTTTTCTCCGTGTCGTTTTCGCGCACGCAATACGGCGTGATAAGTATTTAGGATTTTTAGAAAATTGTATTTTTCGTCGAAATCAAATTAATTTTTACTGGTAATTGCTCTACCTTCTTCCGGTGGCCTTAAAGCCACGATGAATGGTCGTCCCTTGCTGTAATGGGAGGCCATGTGCGTTCTTTCTGGGTGTAGGCTCACCTACTCGTTGCTGTGGACCAGCTAGTGACTCAACCTCGACGTCAGCAACTTCGAGGGTGAGTGTTTTTTTCACTACTTACGTTGAAACCATATTGGGTTAGATTTTACTGTTTAAGCACATGCATTTCCAAATTTAACTTTTATATACGAACATTTTTGGTATTTACTGCTCTTGTATTAATGCTTTACTATTTGTTTTTAAATAACTAAAAATATACTACTTATTAATGTAAAAATAGTTTAAAGACTTACTGGCACATTTGAACCTGTTGTTGACATTATATTTATAGACTTAGGTTTAGACATACCATGCTGATTTAGAGTTTTAGGTTTTAGAGGGGTAATTTCGTTTCTCTTTCTTTTTTAGTTGAAAAGTAATCTAGGGTAGTAATTTAAAACAGGCAGCTCACCATGTAAAAAATAATTTGTTTTTTTGTATATTGTTTGCTAAGTTTAAGGTGTAAGGAATGATTGTTTGTTTCTTTTTGGGTACCACGATACCTTGTACATATTGTGCTTAATTATAGGTGTCTTTTTTTTTGGTATGTTTTGTTTTGAGTATGAATGGATGTATATTTTTTTTCTATTTTTTTCAGGCTTTTCTTTACGTTCTTATATGTATAATACCCCGCCCACTTGCCGACTGAGTCCGGTTATACTGTTTTGTTTTGGGTTTTTTTAGGCTACGTCAATGCACGTAGCACATTACAAAGATAAAGTTTCTTTAGTATGATATCCTATTTGTATTCACCAACGACGCTACCGGAACATATAGATATTGTATTACTTTTTAATCTTATCGCACAAATTATACGCATTGACCAGCACCATTGTATTTAGTTTCCCTTTACCAGTTTACCAAAATACGCTTAGCAGTTTTTTATATTACGTTCCCTCAAATTTATTTTGTGAAATACCTTCTGACATTTCCGTAAAATGGTTATAATATTTCATTTTAATAGTTTTGCATTGGTAAATTCCACCAATAGGGTTAGTGTAATTTCCTTTAAGAAATATATTTTTTAGTTTATATGCATTCTTGATTTACGGATGGATTATTTTTATATCTTATGTTGTTCGTACTCAAAGGTTGTCAAATTTATTATGGCGGTGTAAAGGTTAGAAATAATGGCATAGATACTTTGTGCTCTAAATTATTACAGTTTTATGATTCATTTGTTTTAATTAGTAATGTATAACACCAACGCCTATGACCTCATCGTTTTGGCACAAAAAAGTTTCACATGCAAAATTATGCTGATTCGAAAAAATAAAAAGCCTCTTCCTCTGGTTCTAGTTAAAGTTTCGGTATGATAGTATTACATATGTTTGATAGAGAAAATACGACATAAAATAATTTCATTTTTTGGTCTTAATTGGTCTGTCCGATTTCTGCCAAAAATATTATTTACAGTGCACTTCGTGATTACCATCAAAAGAGTTAACATGCAATTTGAGTAGGTACTGTTAATCTTAAAGAATAGGTACCGATCTGATTAATTCGATTAGTCAATGAAGTTCGGAATCGCCTCTACCAGATTTGTTACTTTTAATTTTAGAAGCAAACGGGTTTCCATAAATTGACAACTTAACGCTGGACAAAAGCATGTTAATTCAGAACATCTAGTTTTCTTAAGGAAGTCCTAGTAGTATCTAATTAAAACGAATTAAGTCTAGTTGTTTCTGCGTTATCTACAGTCAAAAATCACTCATGATTAAATTTTTGAAACTATATCCAACAGTAATTGTAAATGAATGAACATTTTTAATTAATTCCATGAACTCATAAACGTATTCTCGGTACTTTCTTATATAAAATTTTAATATTACTATTAAAATATGTACTGATAATTAAAATTTTAAAATTAATATATTTCTTAATAAAAAATTTAAATATTTAATATATACAAAAAAAATTATTAAAATATTAAAATAGAATTTAATTTTAAAATGTTCTTTTAATAATTTTTTCAGTTTATATTAATTAAAATTTTTATTTTATAAATTATTATTATTAAATATAAATTATAAGTATTTTAGTAATAATATTAAAATTTTATACAAGAACGAACTGATAGTACGTTTATAAGCCCATGCAATTAATTAAAAATACTGCTTCATTTACAATACTGTCGGTTATAGTTTTAGAAGCTTAATTATAAATCCTGATGAGTGATTGTTGCTTGTAGATTACTTGTAAACAACTAAACGCCATTATACTTCATTTGTTTTAACCAGATCTTACTAGGACTTCGAAAAGGAAACCAGATGTTCTGAATTAATGTTTATGTCCAACACAAAGTTGTTAATTTATGGAAACCCAATTGCTCCTAAAACTAAAAGTAACCAACCTGCTACAGTACAATCTCAAACTTCGTTGACTAATCGCATTAATCAGTTCGATACTTATTCTTCAAGGTTAACAGCACCTACTCGTTTTAGTCAGTAATCACGAAGTGTTTTATAAAAAAATCTCTTCTTCTATACACGATTCGAGATATTTTCGGCAGAATCCAGGCACATGAATTAAGATTGCAAATTGGAATTATTTTGTGTCATTTTTTCTCTAACATACGTAATATTATCTTACTGAACTCTTAACTAGAACCAGAGAAAGCGACTTTTTATTTTTTTCAATTAGCATAATTTTGCGTGTAAAACTTCTTCGTGCCAAGACGGTGGGGTGATAGGCGTCAGCGTTATACATTATTAATAAAAAACAAATAAATCATAAAACTGCAATAATTTAGAGTAGAAAGTAACCATGCTATCGTTTCTAACCTTATAACCGCCTATTGAGTTTGACAACCTTTGAGTGTGGACAATATAAGATATAAAAATAATCCTTTAAATCAAGAATGCATGTAACCTAAAAATTATATTTCTTAAAGGCAATAACATTAACCCCATCGGTGGGATTTACCAATACAGTAACTACTAAAATGAAATTATGCTTATAAACATTTCAAAGGAACATCAGAACTTAAAGAAGATTATGATAACGAGTAATACCAGTGTATTGTAAAAAATATTGGGAAATATTTATTACTTGAAGCTAGTGTGTGTTATAGAGCATACAATTCCAGTAAAATTATATTTGTGTGGTAGAATCGCAATGTACAAAAATAATTATACGTTAAAGTAAAAGAATAGCAAAAAAGGAGTTTTGCAATCGAAATGTTAAAACAGGGTGAATAATTTATTGTATCTTACTTTTTATGGTTGCGAGGGGGCTCTCCCCCTTATGTAGGTCTGCGTATTAAAATATTTGTGGTGAATCCCTTACCAATGGCATATTTATATTGATATATAAATTGGGCTAATAAACAATGACCGAAAACAATTTTTTTCCTCACTTTGCTAATTAAAGCAACCATTCAGCTTTTAAATTATAACCGGACTTAAATTAAATATTTATCAATTGGAAAAACCAAGGAGAACGGCAACTTACCGGTAAACACAGCTGCATAAAGAAATTTTCTACTACGTTCTTCAGGCCTAGACATCTTGGTTGGACCTGTGGAAAGAATTAAAAAATTATTGTTACTTATCTGACTGAACCGTTAATTTAGCTTATTACTTATTATTATTATTATTATTATTATTATTATTGTACATTTATGTTTTGTTTAAAGCATCAGCGAATAGTATATATATATATATATATATATATATATATATATATATATATACAGGGTGTCCCAAATTGAGTAGGATAGCATGCGTATCTTTCTTATTATTAATGATAGAGATCTGCTTAAATGAGCAAAGTTGTGTCATTTGGATAGCTAATTTAAATTCCGCATAGATACATTCGAAATTCGAAACGGTTTAGAAATTATTTTAAAAAAACTGAAAACTGCCAATTTCTTCGAAGTCGAATATTTTTGTTATAATAAAAGATACGAAAAAATGTTTCTTATAAAAGTTACTTAGTTCAATTGTGTGCACTTAAAAGTGATATTAAAGTTAAATTCAAGATGGCGGTTATCGAGATATTAGCATCAACTTTCTTATTTTAAATGGAGGCCATATTGGATTTTTAGATGGTTAGATAGCATATTTTTTTCTCTTTTCAAAGATGTATTACAACATAGGTTTAAATGAAAAAATTTACTGAAAATAATAATTTTAATTTTTTATCAAGTAGGCATCAACACAAATCAGTTTTAAAACAAATTAAACGAAAAAAAACATGAAAATAACATTAAACACCAACTAATAAATCATAGTAATTGTTCAAAATGTTGACCGTTATTATTTAAACACAATCGGCAACGTTTTAGAACACTTTTTGTTACGCGTCGTAATGTATTCCCATTAAGACCGTTTATTGCCTGCATAACCGCTTCCCGTAGTTCATCTACATTATTGTACTGGAAATTACTTCCATATACATTATCTTTTAAAGTGCCCCATAAATAAAAATCCAGGGGTGTTAAGTCTGCTGATCTAGGCGGCCATTTTACAGGTGTGTGGGTCGTGATTACCTTGCCATCAAAACGGTTACTTAAATAGGTGATAACATATCTAGCGTTGTGTGGAGGTGCGCCATCTTGTTGAAACCAAATTTGATTATTTTGTGCCAAAGGTAGGTCGTCTAATAAATCTTCTAAAGATGTTTAAAGCATTTCCAAATAACGTTGAGAGGTTAAGGTTCCATCAAATATTATAGGACCAAGTAAACGGTTTCCCAATATACCACAAAAAACATTACATCCAAATCGAATTTGATTGCGGCGTGGAACTGTTATGCGTGGGTTTTCCTGTGCCCAATAGTGTTCATTATGACGACTAAATATTCCACAGTTAGAAAAATAAGACTCATCGGTCCACAAAACGCGATTGATAAAATCATCATTCTCCCTAACTTGATTGATAAACCATCTGTAAAATGTTGATCTGCGGAGATAGTCGTTTGGTTGTAAGTTTTTAGCAATGTGAAATCTGTAAGGGTGATATTTATGCTTTTTTTAAATTCTTGATGCTTGAGACTTGGATACGTTTACTTGGGTTTCTATTTCCCGTGTTGAAATGTTTGGATTAGCTTCCACACAGGCCAGTGTCAACACCTCATCTCCAATGTCTCCATTATGTTTCGAGTAGGTTTTTTTTAAACATCCATACTGCTGCAAATTTGTGTCCAATCTTTGAAAGATTTTAATGTTTGGCTGTCTTTTTTTGGGAAAGTGTGTTAAGTATGTTTCGGCAGCAAGGCGACTGTTCTTATTACATTTTATGTATGTACAAAACATATGATATTGTTCGCTTGTTGAAAAATTTGCCATTTGAATATTTTATAGAATAAGTATATCACAACTTGTAACTGGGAAAGAGAATACACAAATGCCAATTATTAGTACAACAGATACACTAATTCAACATGACAGTTTGTTATAATTCCATTTGTTTAAGAGAAATCTGATGATGCCTACTTGATAAAAAATTAAAATTATCATTTTCAGTAAATTTTTTCATTTAAACATATGTTGTGAGACATCGTTGAAAAGAGAAAAAAGTATGCTATCTAACCATCTAAAAATCCAATATGGCGTCCATTTAAAATATGAAAGTTGATACTAATATCTCGATAACCGCCATCTTGAATTTAATTTTAATATAACTTTTAAGTGCACACAATTGAACTAAGTAACTTTTTTAAGAAACATTTTTTCGTATCTTTTATTATAACAAAAATATTCGACTTCGAAAAAATTTGCAGTTTTCAGTTTTTTTTAAATAATTTCTAAACCGTTTGGAATTTAGAATGTATCTATGCGGAATTTAAATAAGCTATCCAAATGACACAACTTTGCCCATTTAAGCAGATCTCTATCATTAATAATAAGAAAGATACCCATGCTATCCTACGCAATTTGGGACACCCTGTATATACTATATATATATATATATATATATATATATATATATATATATATACACATACACACTTATATTCATATATATTGATGCGATAACACTACATTGTGTAAGTAAAACTACCCTGAAACCGAGAAAATAAAATTTTCAAATACTTAATTTCTATCCTGTAAATTCTTTTGGAAAATTTTGAAAGCTAATGCGGTTGAAATCTGTTCCGTTTTATTTTGCTGTTAGGATTTCATGTCTATTTAGCTATATATGAACAAACAATTCATACCATTCTTGAAATCTGATAGTAAATAAAAAAATACAACGGAATGTAATTACTTTTTATGTGCAAATCAATAACCATGTTTTCGCATCTTTTAGATTGTTCTTGGTGTATTATTGATATTATGTCAATTCACTGAGAACGTCAGAAATGTGATTTATAATTTACGCAAGTTCTAGCTGTTCCATGTAAAACAGTTATTTAAGCGTTCCTAATTTTAGAAAAAGTCTAAATTCGGAAAAGGACATGATTATTCGGCAAAGAAGGAATCAAAAGTATACATACGCTTGAGACGTGGTGCTGGAGAAGGCAGCTTATTGTGAGCTGGACAGATAATCTTAATAAAGATAGTGATAGAAATGGTTTAGGAAAATAGAGCGTCATAGGGCGATAGTTAATACCTTGAAGCATGAAGGAATAGAATAGAGGGCAGATCAGAAGTAGAGGAAAGCTCAACTATATAGATCAAATTAAGAATGCCGTGAGAATGATAATGACAGGGCACTGAAAGAGTGCTCAAAAAAAACAGTAGAGAAATGCAAAAAAATCTTGTTTGAGACTAGTAGTGAGAAGCGTGTTTATGGACTCTGCAAAGCGAACTGAAAATTATTTTGGTACATTTTCACAAAATATCTTTTTCCTAGTTAGGTGCCCTTTCCGGGCATTCGTCAATTCATTTTTTTGTACTTTCTGTTTAAGATGGTTATGTTTAATGAAAAAGTTACTCTAATATTATGCTAGTACCAATACGATGTTTATTAAACAGTACAGGAAGTATTAATGTATAACTGAAAGATGGCTAAAGTCTAAATTTTGTTTATTACACGGAATGAATATTAATCAATACAAGGAAAACGTTTTTGCAATTTATTTAGATTGAAGAAAAGTAATGTACAATTCTTGTAGCAAGTTGCTCGCACTTATTGCTACTAAACTTAGCATCCGCTTCGTCTTGCTATAGTTTTGATAACCGCACACCATTACACGAAATTGGTTGCTAAATATTATTATACACATCAGTAGGGTTTGTTTGAATACAATCAATTAATTTATTTACGTTACGTAGTACTTGATACTATTAAGAGTTATTCAGTGTGACGGTAAGAATTTATGGTAAATACTATACAACTTACCAGTTAAAATCATATTCACACTTACTATGTTTAATACGATCAAATAATGAATAAAATAACTACAGTATCATCTCTTTATAGGAATTTTGAAAGATCATATCAATCATGACATTGCAGTTGCTGAGGTGAATATAAAGTTTACGACTTAGTAACACGCAATCGACAGTACCATAGATTATAACCTATCAATTTCTAATGTTGATAGATATCCAATCAGTAATATAAATCGAATCTTAAGAACAGTGATAACTACAAGATAATTTTGCTCCGTATCTCCAAGGTATGCTTCTTGGTAACAAGTCAAATTTTAAATATGTTGCTATCACAACAAGCGAAATTTACATCAATACTTGAACTTCTGTAACAATGGTATAATGAACTAAAATCTGTTGCTATGAGTGATATAAAATTTTAGGATTGCTAATTTGTACAAATTTGTCATAGAACTGAATCATCACTACAAACTACACCTGAGAAAAAACTACGTTCAACAGCTGCAGTTTGTATATTAAAATTGTAAAAGTAATTTGATATAAAATAAAGTAATTGACGAAATTAAAGAGTTGTTTATTAAAAACAGTAAATTTGAATCAAATTGAGGAGTATATACTTTACAGTATTGTAAAGCCTGCCTCTCATTTTGCTGATTACAAAATTTTCCATTTACTATAGTTATTTTATTTTAGAATTCTAGGTTGATTTTTGTATACTGTCAATTATATCAAGCATATCTGACATGGTAATAGTTATACATTCTAAATTATTAGAATTTATTAAATTGAATTGACAAAACTTGAACTCTTGATTCATAAATTTACTAATCAACATTTAATAAACTTAGTTTTTATGTTAGACTATGTAGAAGATTGTTGAAGAATACAAAATCCAAAAAAAAATTGATATAGGGGGTTGTTAAGATGTAAGAATAGAGGGCCGTAACTAATCAAATACTATATCCTAAGATTTTTCAGGTTTTGCATCTATTAAATTAGATTTTTTAACCATACAAAATTTGAATCCAGAGATTTCCTACAGAGTCCGTGAGCTCAGTCGGACCGCGGAAACACTTTTTGCGATTTCCGTAAACAAGTTGTAAAAATCAAAAAGAAAAGGTATTAGAAAAATCTTAAAACAAGTTAAAAAATATTGTTACGTTCATTTTCCTGCTTCAAAATATTTTAGTCTCTTTAAATAATTAAATATCACGTTACGACTATTTTCAATTATTCTAAACCCCTAACATGTTAGAGCTAGACAACCCACTTTACACAACGGTCATTGATACTATAAATTCCAGGATCACTTATGTAAACTGTTACGTTCCATTTCGTACTTGTAAATTTTACTACCTCCTGGATTTAAAAACCGTTTCAGTTTTTGCTTACCCGAATATGCGGATTTTCTACACTTTCATTATTTAAGGTTTGGAATAGATCAGCTAAGCAACCAACCTTACTAGTCATTTTATTTCACCTACGAGTCCGGATTTGTTATATTGCACTTTTTGGTTTCTTAACTACATATGTGTTGAGGAGTCAAGAATTTTCAGAATGTTGCTATTTAAATACAATTGAAGTATCGCTTTTGGTTCGATTGTTCTATTGTTACTATATTTATGAATGTTTATTTTGTAATCAGGTTTCTTACTACTAAAACATTGTTATAAGTTTTTGTTTGTAAAGTATATCTCGCGTTTGTAGAACGCGTGGTTTAAATGATAAATTGTGACAGTTATTTTTCACATCGATACGGTATATTGATTGTTGTCAAGTGAATGCACAAGTTGTGTCCGGATACCATTGAAACGTACACGCGGTTTGTTATCAGTTTTGTTTTGATATAATGCTTAAAAGGGCTATAAAATATACTATTATTAAATCGCGACACAGTTGTAAACCGATTTCAAAAATATGTTCTAGGTTTTAATATTAATACTTCGTGTTTCCTTTGGGTGTACCGTTTGTTATCTTTTAAAAGTTGCCAACACTCTTCATAGCCTGCGTGAGGAAATATCATATCATGGTGACCAACAGCTATTCACTAGACTCCTTTACAGACGTATATTGCCTACATTCTAGAAATGTTAAGAATTTTGATGAGTAGACCATTGTGAACGATTTTGTACTGTAAGATTTGTCTAATACTTTGGTGATTGTATCTAAATGTACTATTATAGATATGTATTATTTTGTTTGTATGTTTTTTATTATTCATTTACGTAGATTCTGCTTCAATCCTCTAACAACACCCGGTATATTAGACCTTCCTACAATAAGTACGCTTCCTAATAATTTGCATTTAAATCTATTTATTTTAAAACGAAAAGCTCGTCTACAATCGAATAGTCGGTACCTAGTTTTAGGTATCTGTCATACTATATTTGATAAAGCGTGGTTAGAGTTTCTAATCACCTTTTGGTATATTTGATAACGCCGGCATTGAATGTAGTCCTTGCTTGAAACGAGTTCATTACTCGATCCTTTCTGTATTCGACAACGATTACTCGGCGTTACCTTTTCTATTTTTCGTTCCTTGATAAAATTTCCTGCACACACCACTGTGTGGTAAGTATTTTTATTGTTAAAAACATGTACTTTTCTTCGTAAAGGGTCTAATTGTTACTCGTATTTTCAGCTGTTCATGCTTAAACCAGCAATTTAATGTTATTTTGCTTTATAAACTCATAAAAGTTACTTATAAGAGTTATATTTTATGTGTGTTTTTGTGTTTGATTATAGTTTGAGGTACATATGTTCTAAAAAAAGGCGAATTGGTTCGTGTGTCCTATTGTTTCCTTCTTTAGACCCCCCCCCTCTTTAATTGTGTTAGCGTAGCATTAGTTCTTTTTCTAATGCTTCTCTTTTTGTTACCGTATTTCGGGCAGTTCGCTTCTTATTACATATTTCGTGCTCTTGTCAGTGGCCCGTTCGTCTCACGGGTAACAAAATGTATGCTTTATATTCAAGTTGAAAATGTTATAAAAATAATTTATAAGTTTTTTTTTAAATTGAATTACTTTTCCTTTGTTCTCGCAAACACAATCTTCTTCGCGAAATTTTCTACAATTAAAAATAGCAAATACGCCAATTTATCCTTTACTACTGGCCTTGTTTGTGTATTTGCTCGTTTAATGCTAGGTTGTACCAAAGTTATACGCGGACTGCACGTTTTTGGGAACACTTTCTGCGGATTCTAAGGATTCCCATTGTTTTCTGATAGATGATGACACAACCCTCATCACGTGTGCTTCATAGAAGTCTAGGAGAACACAGTTAAGTGCTTCAAGATCTCACCTAACACTAATACACGGTAAACTTCCAAACCTTTTACGATTTCCACTTATGCCATTTCGTACTAACATATTTACTGTAACCCTTAATAGGAATACTTATTGTAAATGGATGTATAATGTACCCCATACTATTTTCAGTGTTTGTTCACCATACGACATCGTACTAATTTTCTTATCGTTAACAGTGAACAAGCAATGCGTATCAATATAAAATTTTGCCAACAGGCAGTTATATTAATTTTCTTTAAGTTTATAGATATATTTATTGTATGGCCCACAAAATTATAGTTACAGCGCCCGCTCAGAAAACATTCTAAATTATATTATGAGTTAATTTATCAAGGAAGTCAAACGAATGAAGACATTTTTTGTTGTACTTGGCCGCTAGCATAAGAGACGGTCAAATTATTTTGTATACTTAAACTGTAAACACGGATAGATAACTTCATGTCTCTTCCCATTACTATCCGTCACAAAAGTAATTGGTAATTAATTCTCTAGTTTATCTTGCGATTAAGATTCCTCACTGAATACAGCGTATCAAATAGCTAACCCATTTAAAATCCAGCTACAGTATAGAAACGCGAAGGACTATACATTTACCCAACCGAAAATATCAAATAATAGTACAGTTTCCATGCACAGTATTTAGCGATTCCTTTAATATATCCATAGAGTGGCTAACAGTAATTGTAAAATCTTACGAAATAATTTATAAGCATTTCGGTGAAATCGTACAAAAAATCGTGAAAGACTCAGAAAACAGCTTTAACACTTTCAGATACACATATAGCACACCTTTCAGCTGAGATACGATTGTGACATACTTTTTCCCCGCCATATGTTGTTTATGTACAACAGAATATTTTGTCAAGTTTTTGAAGTAATTTATATTAAACAATTTGATTTGACTTTAATATTTCATGTTTTGAGTTGCTTTATCATGCAATTGTTTAGTGTATTATGTTTTCACCCAACAACGAAAATAATTACATCCCCAGTTTCAGCGTCAATTCGTACACGTTAAATACCCCTTAACTCTTACATAATGTTTTATGCAAATTTTTATGCCAAGGTTGTAACAAGTTTGTACATACATTTTGTCGAGTTTTCAGGGAGCCGTAGTATGGGTTATCTTCAAATTTTCGTCACATGGATCTTGCAATTGCAGTAGTGCGCTAGCAGAATAAGCTAAAGAAAAGTTGGGACTATAATTAGGTCACTACATTAAAAATCACGCACTAAACGGCACTCCGATCAAAATACAGCCACTCTAGTTGAACCCCGGTAAAAAAAGTGTCCACGTAATTTCCGGCAGAATTGGTTCGAGGTTTAATAAAAGTTTCACATGATTTCTCCGAGAACGATAAAAAACCCCCGAAGAGTGAGGTAAACGCCTGAGGACACATTAACGTATTTATACATAATTATATCATTCTAACCCTACAATAATTTATCTATTAATTTATAACTTACTCAACGCCAGAGCCAAGAAATAAGGGGAATTACTTTTGCTTTTAAACACAATACGGTAAACTTAATAAGTATAAAAAAATGGAAACTGGTTATCTTATAATTGAAAAAATGCGTGTTACGGGTTAATTCACTTAACTCCTTACAAGTGGCGTGATGCTATTTTTAAGCTTGGTTTGTTTGCAACTCAATCAAAGACCGCATGTAGTTGATTTGTATTTCTGTTTAGCATTAGGATATATTGCAATGCTTGTTAGAACAATAAACCTTGTGGCACAGAACTAAACTGTATTGTCAGCAACAAGATTCGTGGAACTGTAGTAACGATAATTGTAAAAGAGAGCTTCAAATACTTTACTATTTTATATGTGCCGCTTTTGATGTCATATGCTTAACTAAATAAATATCATTAATTTTCAGGTGCATGTTTTAATTCCTGAAAGAAAGCATCATCACAGTGTCCTATGGTCATTGAAGTGGTTTAGATTGCCACTTGATTTGGGAGGTGGATACTTGTGAAATAGTTCAGAACGCATTGACTCTTGAAGATGTAAAGTGGTGCCTTAGAGGCGTAATGTGACCGCAGTAGCTACTTTCTAAATGCACTGATTATGTTCGAAATGGTAGGATCAAAGGTGAGTTTTTCAATTTCTAAATTCTTTTTCATGACGTTTGTGGTATTTTTAGTACATCCGTGCGAATGTAATTGTTAGTTTTTAATTAAGATTTGGAAGGTCTAAAATTGGTTTTATAAAATTTGTTCCTTGCAAAAGATAGAGAATACATGGTTTCCTATTTTACTCTTGAATGTGTTTCATGAGCAATAATGAATGGTATTACCAAAATACCAAGCACACGTGCGAGACTACCACACGGAGCTATCTTATACAAGGCTGAGTAGTTGGTGTCAAGAACTTGGCTTGCTTTTGCTGGAGATAACTAACAACTGTAGGAGGTATGTTTTCAATCATTATTTCGGGTTCAAAGACTTTCTATTGATACAAGTTTTCCTCTGCAAATATATTGTTACCTAAATTAGGTTAGTAAGATTTTATAGAAATTACATGTGGCGATTTTTAAAGTAACTTATTGACCTGGATGTTAATCTTCAATATTTTTGGTAATACATTACCTTTTTTTATAATCTTTCCAACTATAAATTAATAAAAATATTTATCATCATTTCGTTTTCGACCTTACTTAAGGTCAGTTTGACGCAGCTCTAACTTCTTTTCTATTCTGTGCTTAATCTAAAAAGTTCTACATACCCTTCACAACCTAAATTTCTAATAATTTGCCCAATTTAGGTTGGTCTAGATCTACCTATACTCTTCTATCTTTTTCTTATCTACCTGGCTCTACATAGATATTAGCAACCTGATGGTTGTTAAAGAACCACAAAATGTTTACATGATTCCCATATATAAGGAAATGAAATATTACCTGGTTGTCTCTTCCAAAAAAAGAAAAAGTGTTAAATTAGATGTTATGGTAAGCTTAAGCATCAAATCGCTGCTAACATGCCAGACCGCTAACTAATTATGAGTTATGTCATGGTTACATTTAATTAATGGATTTTTATTTATTAATTTTTTTTTGTTTTGTTTTCGAACTTACTTAAGGTCGGTTTGACGCAGCTGTAAATTCTTTTCTATTCTGAGCTAGTCTAAAAAGGTCTACATACCCTTCACAACCTAAATCTCTAATAATTTGACTAATATAGCTTTGTCTAGGCCTTCCTACCCTATTTTTATTTGGTAGTCTATAATCTAAGATCTTACTAAATAGTCCCTCATGTCTTAACTGAAGCCCTATCATTCTATCACTCCTGACCTTTAATTGTTTCACATTCAGGGTTCCTCACCTATCCTTACTTCCTCATTTGTTACTCTATCTGTCCAACTAATCTTTTACATTCTCTTATAACACCAAGTTTCAAAAGCTTCTATCCTTTTCTTTAAAAATATTAAAGAATGCAATACCATCAAGGCATAAACGAAGTGAGCACATCAAGCTCAACTATGTCGGTTCTAAATACGTTTTAAAATTGTTTAATTTTCTATTTTTATATCTAAAAAATGGTATACTATTATTTAAAATTTTATCAATTGGTTGAAAAATTACTTTCTCTCCTTAGCATCCTGCTTTTTACTGTTCTGAGAATTTTTACTACTTATGGCTAAGAATTTACCTTTTGTAAACGTATTAGACTTGCTAAAATTTATGGCTTCGTTTTATTGCGCGCGCATCTTTTAAATCGAATATTAAATGTGAATTTAGGAATTTTCATTTTCAACTTAGCTTGGACGTTCCAGCTGTTTCAGACTGAAAGGTATGAAACATATAAATGTGGTGATTATTTTTGTATAAAAACTTGAAAGCTTCCGTGGGTTTTATAAAGTGTTTTCCTTCCTGTTATACATTTACCTTAGCGCTGAATTTAAATACGGTTAGTCGTTATTTTGGTTTAAAATAGTGTTGTATGCAGAATCACGTACCGATAAAAATTGGTTAAATTTTAAAGCATCTTTCCGTATTTCATTTTTTTGTAGAAGCTAGCTAGTTTTTGTGTAATTATTTACCTCGTTGCCGAAAGTGATCCTGACCCCTTGTCATTAATATCTCTCTGGTTAGTTGTACCCGCCTTTTTTTGTAAAATTTTAACTTTAATTTCTTTAACCCCCAATGTTCGTGTCTCCGCTGACTTGAAATTAGCTAGTCATAATTGCTCCCAAAGTTATGCTAAATCATGTTGGCCAATATTTCCACCTCTACTTGACCATAGGCCACTTTTTTTGTTACGACATTTTCCCTTAACATCCTTTTGGCACCTTCTGACACGACTCTAGCTTTGAAATGATTTGCTAAAAATAACTTAGTAAAAGGGTTGCTAATTCGGGTAACAAGGGATATTGCTACAGATTAAAATAAATGGGCATAAACGGTGTCTCAGAATCAGTCAGTACAACCATTCATCAATGACAACACAAATACGAGACAGGCTTCTATCACTCTATCAGTTCCCTTTATATGGAAAGTGTATGACTGCACGGGAGTGCAAACTATAACTTTTACTCAAATGTAACTGTAACAATCATCTGTTTGCATTATTCCACTTATGTTGCAAGTGATTATACTTATACAAACGGCAGATTTTCCTATAGTTCTTTAGCTATTGTGTTAAACATCACTTGTTCAGGGAGTGAGTCTTCGTCTAAAAGTAACTTGCCTTATGCTAATACCTTGTCACAGACATCATTGCTGCTTAATTATGCACTCTTGCGTACTGTTTCACGTTCTGTCCTGACGATACCCCTTACGTAAGCGGGCAAAACGATTACTTCATTAGTTTGTAATATAACAAGGTACAATTCCAGAATACGTATTATTAATCATATAATATCTACTTTTGCACCACAAAAACCTGCCTATGCAACGCACCTCAAATTCCTAGCTCGACCCTAGATCCTCCATATATTATAGAATATCCGTTCAACATAACTGTCAAATCATGGTGTCTAAAACTGCCTAGAAGCATAGAACTTCAGATTTATATAGAGTATCTTGCAGTTGTGGTATGACATACATTGTGGAAGTTAGAAAATCAGTACAGACCAGAAGAAATGAAAATAAACTGTGTTTCACGAATGATCAGCAGTGGCCAAACACTAACAAGAAACAGGTCAAAGTAACAATTTCGACCAAACAACATTAGTATCAAGAATACCAGAGAAACTGGAAATAACTTAGAATCTCTACATTATAGACAGAGTTAAGGGTTACCAACTTCCACTGAATTGAAGTGATAATATTCGTACCAAAGCAAAAACCGTAACTTTCACTCAAGCTTAACTATAACAATAAGCAACTTGCGTTGTTCACTTATGCTGTACGCGTTTCGCGTTACGTACCCGTCAGCTTCCCACTGATCTTCAATTTTTTTGCTAAACACGCACAATCTTGTTTAATTGTGAAAATGAGTCTACTGCTACATAAACTAATCCTGCTTAATTGGACGCGTTACTTTACTTGTTTAGAAGTATTGTTCTACATCCTTTCATGATGATGATGCCGCTTACGAAAGTGAGAGAAATTCCGATTTTATTAGAATTGAATATAACACGATCCAAATCATAAACGCGTATTATTGAATTATTAAACTTAATTCAATTGTTAATAAAATTTTCCTATTCCTAGGTATATAACTTGTTTTACCTGAACATTTATTCTTCAGATTAAAACAAATTAATATTGGTATTTATCCTCCAGCTTAACGGAAACACAAATGGTTACTTATCTACAGAAAAAGGTAGTTGTAAAACTTACCCGTTTTTACAGGTACGTAAACAAACTCCTCGCGATTGCTTTGTTCATACTTATTGTACATATTCATTGAATCTGGAAAAAAAATCATCATTACTTATTTAACTCAATTGTTGAGTATATTTATACATCTTTATGTATTGTTATAATTTTCTTGGATTTTAAGCAAAATGGGTTTCCATAATACAAAACAGATATATCAGTTTCTTACTGACCTTTTTTAAAGTTCATAAAGGAAATTATTAATGTCTAATCTTTATAAATATGTACAACAGACACACATAAATCTTAAATTCTAATTACAAGGTTTAATACTCCTGCCAATTATTTAAAATGTTCAATTTTGTCAGGTATATATATATATATATATATATATATATTGCTGTGATAAGGGGTTGTTTAAGGGTGCACTTTATAGGAAAGGTCATTTAGAAAAGAGAAATTACCATAGGCAGCAGAAAACGGTACTTATTTAGTGAAAAATTGAGAAATAGACATAGTTTGTAGATAGTAAGCAATAAACACCCTGTATATAAAGTATAAATAGTTTTAAGCGACGCAGATACACATAGAAGGACGCATAGTTGGCGTAGGAATGAGAAATACATTCATTAAGTAAATAGTAAATATTAAATACCCTGTAGATAAAGTTTTAGTGAATTTAGGTAAAGCGGATAATGATATTTTTCAGTGGAAGCACGCGTATATTTATAAATAAACGATAAAGTGTAATTAGACACGCATTCGAAAGGTGTTCCAGACGATTAGATTAATACGGATACAGAAATAGAGCTTCAGGTAGCTGATACAAATGCGTACAAATAGCTAACCATCTTTGATAAGAAAAATGATTAAAAATTGCGAGAACAACATGTAAATATGAAAATTAAAAGTCGAGTTGCATCAGTTGTTTATGGAAAAGCAATTAAATCTATCAAAACACAACATGTTGATAAATGTAATTATTTGATTGGTCAGAAATAAGCGACGAGTTCTAGACCATACCCACTGATGGAGTGGGAATTCAAGAATATATTAGCAAGCACCGTGATAACGAAGTTAGTTTTGAACTCAACAAAGGCCGAAGTGCGTCGTTATGAGATAAAGTAATACGTGAATTTTAAAAGTGAAAGATAAAAATAAGTGCCAAGATGAAAACTATAATTGCCGATTAAAAACGGCTCTGATGTCCGGGGGAAACAAATTACAATCTGAAGTACGGGGGTAAACAAACTACAATTTCAATGTCCAAGGGGAAAATACAGTAATACAATTTTGAAGTCTGGGGGAAGAATAATAAGAAAATTGATTGATAAGAAGTAATAAGTCTAATATGAAAACGACAATAAATTGGGGGTGTATAAAGGAATAATGGGAGTCCATAGTGTAATGGCAATAATTTAAATGTAATCCTGAATTGGGGAAGATAATTTTTATTTCAAATGGAAGCGTCGATGTGAAGAAATAAACCAGGTCAGATTTTTTTAGTTATATTTTGTTTTTCTACATATTTTTTTATTTTGAATTTGCTTAATATAATATGCTTGTGAAAAAGTCAACAAAAGAAGTTGCATACAATGAGTAATATGATAACAGGTTTAGAATATTCTACACTTCGTTGATAAGGATAAAAGGTTTTCTTTTTGGTGACTTTGGGTTTTGAGTAAATAGTAGATGATTGTTAATAAATGAGATTTATAACGCTAACTAATTGAAAAGTGTATTTCAAATAATTTACAAAAGCTGTATGTACATAATATATTGGTTTCATTATACATAAAATCGAAATTAACTGAATTTTATAATTCCAAATAAATGCTAGCCGAGGTCATAAGATAAAGTCAATTGATATAGTTCAAGGAGGAGCTACGAGTTGAATAGAGAATTGATAACAAGTAGGCTGTAACGTATCGAATTTTGCTATTGGCAGACAAGGTTGCTTCAAGATATAATCCAGTTAAGTTGATAGCAATATTAATAAGACAGCCGGAGGAGGAGATAATTACAATCTTGTTTATTCATAGTAGATATTAAAATGGTCGTCCGATAGTTTAGAGAGTGCATAGCAAATTAATAAGGCGCACAACGAAGGGGATCGAGAATTCCAGTTCATAGCAAATAAATATAACAGCCCAACGTAGGGGCATGAGAATTCCAATATCATAGCAATATATATATATATATATATATATATATATATATATATTGCTGTGATATACTCCTGTGAATGCGGGAACTGGGTCCTTTCAACAAAAAAATTCTAGTCCCACCGATTGGGCGTCATAAACTGCTGTGATCCTGTTTTCGCCTCGGCTGCTCACCTAATTTTATAAACCTCCTCATTCATAAAATTAAACAACACATTCCTACCACAAACATCAACGTTAACTCTATTTACATCAATATTCAGAATACATTAAATTTTCAAATTAAATTTCAGCATAAAATTCAGTTTTAAAAAGAATTTCAAGATTAATTTTATTATCATTTTAATGTGCATCCAGAATTAAAGTCTTTGTTGGATGCCTATTAATTAATATAACAATATAAGCAGACCCCTTTACGTTAATTAACCAGGTTCGTCTAATTGAGCTCAAAGACATACCCAAATTTTCATCATATTCCCGAACATCAATACTAAATACCCCTTTCTACTTAAACAAGCAAATTTCATCTTAAAATTAAAATTTTATGGTTAGTACAATTTCACTAATGTCCATTTAAAGTAAATCAATTATAAAGTTATTCAACACACACAAAAATATCAAAGTTCAACCAAAATAGCATAAATTACCTGAAGGTTACTGCACTCGTAGCTTCAAGGTACATCGTCCCTTTTGTTAATCACACCATTCCAACTTCTGATTCTCAACGCTTTTCAAATTTTCTCCATCACCATTTATTTAAAGTTGTTTCTGGGCTTTTCCGGAAATCATCTGTGTATATCTGACCCTTGTTTGTGGATCCAGACACATTTATGAACCATTTAATTATTCACCCCCGCAAAATAGCAAAGAAATTCATACTTCTTTCACCAATATACGCCAAAACTGCCTACTAATGGGTATTCATTTGTTGTTGCAAATTTTGACTAATTAGTACAGTGATACTAAATTTTATTACCTTGTATCTAAGTGCACTCAAGTACATTCATGTTAGCACGTAAATAACAAACTGTTTTAAATCACCAAAATATACGAGCAAACTTTAAATTATTTTATCAAACTAAAATGCATTGTTTAACATCTTGAATCAAGTCGCGGATGTAAGAGCTTTTAACGCATCGAATAGTCAAAAGTCTAAGAGAGCGAAATTCATATTACCACCGGTATATATAGCGAATAGCCGGCACGTCGCTTTTGTCCTCAAAACAGACAATTCTTAAGAATTTCTCATGCTATGTTCCCAGTCCGTAGCCTGTGCGTCCGTTTTGTACGAATTTTGTACTCGCCCCATTTAAATCTCAGAAATTCTCACACGGCACGCAAACATATCCGAGAAAAACTAATTAATTTTGTACAGAAATTGTTGTTTCTACCTCTGATATTTGCATCCTATTTTCAACCAATTGTGACCCTCGTGACGTTGCTTAAATCACGCCTTTTACTATATGTGTCTTTGCTTGACGCATTTTCTCTTTCCTTTTCTAACCTGTTCGTATTGGTGCAAATTGACATTCTTTATTATCGATTATTTTCCAGTCCATGTGGACTATCTGGGTTAAATAACCCCGTATCGCACCTTCCCGTCTATTAAGCCCCGGTTTCTCCAAGATTCTTTGTAAACATTAATTATCTGCAAAATTTTCGCCGAATGAGCTTTTAAATAAACCCTGTTTTGTATTTCGTCTAAAGCATCTGACCGTTTCCAATATCCTTAGAATCGACATGTTTATCTACACAAATTAAACTGAAATTGCCTTTTAAAATACGCAGGTGTGTTCAAACATCCTACTTCTAACTAACACTTCTAGGATTTGCATTTTATTGGGTTTTTACAAGTTTCTATAGATATTATCTGTTACTAACGATTCAATTAACTTCAATTAAAAATAATACCCTTTAATTTTTAGTGAATCCTAACTAAATATTAGTTATTATCTGTACGTTTTGTTCAATACCGGTTACTTGAAATAGAGTTAATTAAGATAAATTTTGCATGTAATTTCTCTTTGTTTCTTTATTAGGAATAAATAAATTACACGCAGAGCTTTTTTAATACTGTTTCTTTTGATATAAAGCGTCTTGTACATGATTTAAATTTCTTATTTTTACTGAAACGACCGAATTTATTTATGCTTCATGGTTTTAATAAAGCGTATTATTTAATAAAATTCCTTATACACGGTGATTAAAATTATTTGATGTGATTATTTAATTTTCTACCCTGGTCTAAATATGAGTAATATATATATATATATATATATATATATATATATATATATATTATAGCTATGATAATAAGATTATTAAAGTTCATATTAGGTCACAAAGGAGGAAAACTTCATGAAAATATATAAAAATCACGAAAACTAAACATTTCAATCATAAATTGTACATAATTCATTCATCATGCAAAAAGCAAATACAAATCACCTTGTGTAAAATCAATAACAAGCTACAATTAATCTAAGCAAGCTAATTTAGTAATAACTTCACCGCATTCGCCAAAATAAATAATTGCGGAGGCAATCCAATCATTTTTAGAACATTTAAAAAATTTTTAAGCTTAAAATCAAATGCAGGTTCAACATATTTGAAGAAAAATAATCGTGAAATGAAGTTTCTTTCTAAACGCAGTTACGTAAGAAAGTCAATAAACGCATATTATTTACACCAGTGGTTAAACAAATCCCGCTTGAAATGTCAGAAATACGTGCTGTTTCGTACGTATATAAATTGCCATATTTAATAAAACGAACATATGTTATTAAAGTATGGATATTAAAATTCCGAATACGAGCAGTTTGAAACGTACATGAAATACCATTCGTTAACGAATCCCATTATAAAGTTCCGATGTACGTGCAAATTCGAATGTATATAAAATGCAATATTTAATAAAACCCAACAGGTTGCAGATATAGCACCTTGCAGATAAACATAGAAACGTCTTTTCCATGGACAAACAACCGATAGCTGGCTGTCAACCAATTAGGACGTGTGCAACATTCGGGAAGGAATTTGTGTATAAAACTAACTGAGGAAGATAGATGACATTCTTCCATAATCGACGCGCCGACTGTAATAGTTGAAACAAGTTTACTACATAAATAAGATTTAGTGAAAGTTATAAGTTGAAGAGATTGAAATAAGTGTGTATAAAATTCTGCCGTTAAAATAAACGTAAGTCTAAAATTAATTAATATATAAAATCTTTGCAATTTATTAATTTAGAGCACTGGATCACGTCATTAATCCTCAATAGGTTCAAAAACATTGTTTTTTACACACATCAAATAAGAAATCTATTTACACCCACAGATATAAAGAATGCTGATAAATGCAATTTATAGCTTAAGTTTAGAAAGAAACAACATTTTATCACTACTTACATATAACACAATCTATACCTAATCCCTGTTGATAATTAGAAAACCACAACACACGTAAGTCACAAAACTTTCTTTAAAATTTTTATGGATAATTTAAATATTCTTGTATTACACCGTTCTCAGTGTAGCTAATCACGACGTTGAGCGGAAATTTTTGTTAGGTTCCAAGCAACTCGAGCTCTCACCTCAAAATTGCTAAACTAAAACTATCCATTCACAAATAATTTTCTATACGCAAAATAAAAACATACTAGTTTCATCTACTTAATACTACATAAATTGTCTCTTTAGTTTTAAAACAAAGATATACCTGCGCTTTGAATTATCAAATTCTTGCCGATATTCTTATCTCCGTGACCACATGTCTTTGCTTATGATTGTTATTTAAAAAGTCGTTTCCATTGAAATTCACAGCATCAAAAATTCCTGGTTCCAAATTTTTAGATTTCCATTTTTAATCAATCTCGATACGTCAAAATACCTTGCAAAAGTACTATTATTTTAATAGATTAAAATAACCGGTGACCTTACACTAAGATAATTAATCATTTATATTGGAGCAATAAATTACTCTTTTCTTGCACTCCATTCAGCAACTATCTATTAATTATCGGATGTTGAAGTACTTATGTTTAAATCTTGAACGCTAAATCTTGAATGAATTCCTTTCATTATTTTCGCCTTTTATATTTAGACACATTCTCAATACGTGATTTTTTCTTGAATTTTGATCATATTCTCGATATTCTCATAATGTAAAAATCGACCGCAATTTTGTGTGTTCATTATCTCTTTAATCGTCCTTCAGTTTAAATTTATGGCAATCATAAAGTTATCTATCTTTTATTAGTGAATGAAACTAACGGTTGGTTATCTCTCTCCCTCACGAGTTTCTGTAGCATATAGCTATTATAGTTTATAATTTTATATGGTTTTATTGTCTTTTCAGGTGTTATTGCGTGCATTCATTCATAGGAAATATTTAGCTGTCATTTGCTTATTTATAAATAATTTATGGTTTTGAGAACACTCTCGAAGAAATAGTTTCGATAAGTGAATAAATACCGTATTTTTCGTACAAGATAATTATCTTGTTAACGTAAATATGATGAATTCTTGAAGGGTTTGCAACTATTCGTCTTTCAAAACAGTGTCTTAAGTTTATTAAATGATATCCTTAAAGAGGATGCATGCATTATGGAATTTACATGTTATAAAAGTACGGATTTTTATATTTTCGCCTGTTAAATATTGTTTTAAATGATATATCTTAAAGAAGATAGCTTGACATTGAAGTTATTTAATATTCTTGAAGTGGATGAATACAATAAAACTGATATTTTTCAAAAGAATAAATATTTACTTACAAATTTTTGAATCAAGGAATGATTGATTGGGCTTCGTTTCTAAATGGTATGTTCAAACACTTAAAGCGTGTAATTTTTACATAAAATTGGTGTTATACAAATCTTACGAGAATATTATGCAGGGTAAAAATTAAATATTGGAAAATTTTACTTTCTCAACTTTTAGTCTTTTTCTCACAGAATGTGGTGCTCAATAGACCTCCTGTGACCCCCCTTATCACACCAATATATATATATATATATATATATAAATATATATATATATATATATATATATATATATATATATATCAATCAAAGAAATTTTAAGTTTTGTGGCAATGAAAATTTTTGTTAATTCTTTTACAAATACCTGCATAAATTTACGAACTTCATTAGGTTTTTGTTACTAAGTTGAATTGTTCATTTTCTAAACTGAAGTTAAAAAATTATTTAACATCGATGATGAAACAAAATCGTCTAAATAATCTTGCTATAATATGTATAAAATCTGATATATTAATATAATGAAATTTTGATAGTTTAATTTGACAAGCCGCAAAAAATAAAACACAAGAAGTTGTACTCAGTTTTATAAAGTTTTAATTTATTTTTATTTCTTTGTGTTATATTGTAAATATTTTGTTCAATGTAATATTCAATATAATTCTATTTGCATATCAAATTTTCGTGAGTAAGACTACCTTTAAGTTTTATAAAGTGTCTCAAATAAACATGAAGAAACGTGTGTATTAATTTTTACTAATTGTGCACCGTTGCATATTAGGTGGAAAATTTAATGCGCCAAACGCAAAAATGTAGAAGGGTGTTATAAACGCTCGTCCCGTGCCTGGCTGTAATGTTGATATATTGCTGTAGGAACTTACTACTCTCCAAAATTTTCTAAACAAAATGTGTAATTTTCACAATACCTTAAGAAATTTAATTTTGATTAGTTGTTAAAATAAACACTACTGCGTTTTAATCAATCTCGTTCGTCCTACCTATGTAAATTTTGAATTGTAGACGAGTTACACATCCTCCAAATTAATGTATATGTATATTCAAATGAAAATATTAAGTCTTAAAAAATAGATTGTTACTTTGTATAATTGAAGGACACATTATAAAAGGTTAATGGAAGTTTATAAACCAGACATGAGAACGGAAACAGTTACTTTGTATTCCAGACGTAATATGACACTGCAGATGCAGGTCACAATAAACTATAAGAAACCAATTTTTAGAATGAAGATTATTAAAATGTTATATATTGTACTGTATCAAGAAATAGCAGACATGAGATCTGCATTTCCCACAAGTGATGTAAGAGCTGGGATAGCATAAATACCCTCAAGAGCCCAAGATGGCCAGACAGTCTGAGAACTTCATAACTTTAGCATTGTTAGTGGTTCAAAGCTACTCATTTGTAATTATTAGTTATTGATTTTAATTATTAATTAATAAATAATAACTTTGATTATTTTTGATTTTAATACGTTAATGAACATAACGTACCTGTTATTAAAACCATTTCTAATTACTGTTTAAAATACACTTGATGGGATTGTTTTGGAAATAAACTCTTTTTTAAAAAGAAGCTACATTTCAGAAGGCTATGGATAACATTTTAAGAGGGATACACAACGAAAAATGTCTTGTGTACCTGGACGAAATAATCATATACTCAACATCGCTGACTGAACACAACAAAAGATTAAGGGAAGTTTTTGAACGATTACGAAAAGCTCATTTTAAAGTTCAATTAGATAAAAGTGAATTTTTACAAAAAGAAGTAGCATTTTAGGACATATAATAACGCCACAAGGTGTTATGCCAAACCCAGACAAAACAAATGCCGTATTAAATTACACCTTTCTAAAAGCGAATAAAGAAATTAAAGGATTTTTAGGACTTAGTGGTTATTACCGAAAATTCATCAAAGGTTACGCACAAATAACCAAACCATTGACAAATTGTTTAAAGAAAGGTAATAAGATCGAACACACACCGGAATTTATTAAAGCAGTAGAAAAAATTAAATGTATCTTTACAAATCACCCTATATTAGAATATCCTGATTTTTCAAAACCATTTGTGTTAACAACCGATGCATCTAACGTTGCTTTAGGCGCAGTATTGAGTCAAAGAAAAGTAGGTAGCAATAAATCAATCAGCTACGCGTCAAGAATACTAAATTAAACGGAACAAAAATATTGCACTATTGAGAAAGAACTATTAGCAATAATTTGGGCAACAAAATATTTTAGGCCATATCTTTATGGAAAAAATTCTACACATACACCGACCATAGACCATTAGTATGCTTATGCAAACTCAATGAACCGAATTCAAAATTACAGAGATGGAGGATTAGACTAGAAGAATACGATTATGAAATTGTATATAAAAGGAATGTATAACAATAATGCAGGCGCACTAAGCGGAATACAACTTAACGCAATAAAGACAGACCCAGTTATAGGTAACGTAGACGAAACAGAAATTAGGGAGCACCCAGAAGAAATATAAACCATACACTCAACGCAAAACGACGAACCGAAAATTGCAATTAAAATTTTTAACGAAGCAATAGACACGAAACCAAATCAATTCATAGTTACCGAAGTTTTAACCGACCTCAATCCAGTAAAATATATATAAACAGGTGATAAGAAAATATACCAAATTCAAATAACGAAAGATGATAGCGAGGAGCAGATAATTAAAATTTTGAAAGAATATAGCCCAGAGAAAAAACGTTTTTACTTTTATTACACCACAGAACATTTGTACAAACGATTTTCAGAATTATATAATAATTCAGGACCCGAGATTATCATATGTACACGAAAATTAATAACTTTAGATGGCCCAATAGAAATAAATGACGTAATTCGAAACCAACACGAAGGTAAAACCAACCATCGTGGAATCAACGAAACATTAAAACATCTCGAAAGAAGATATTACTTAAGGACATGAAAGAATTAACCACCGATTTTATCAACCAATGTGAACTATGTGACCAGGCAAAATACGACAGATGACCACCAAAAGTACCCTTAATGTTATCTAAAACACCCGACAAACCTTTTCAAAAATTACATGCGGACACTTTGGTAGTAGAAGATCAACACTTTCTAATAATCGTATACGCATTCACCAAAGTAGGACAAGTGACACCCATTATTTCAAAAAATAGTATCCATGTAACCCAAGGATTCTTACAATACTTTACATTTTATGGCACACCCGAATCAATAACTCTAAACAATGGACGCGAATTCAGAAACGAAACAATACAGAATACCCTAGACCCTCATAAAATAAAAATTCATTTTATAACGAAAATCACCCGGAATCAAATGGATTAATTGAAAGATTACACCTAGCCTTATTGGAACAAATCAGACTGTTAAGATTAACCTATCAGACAGAATACATTATTAATTTAATGTCATACGCACTAATTACTTATAATAACACAATTCACTCATCAACTAATTTTACACCCCTCGAATTAACATTAGGACACTCAGATTCCCGCAATCCTTATGATATACACTATAACAAATAAGTATATTAACAGCATGCAAAAGATCACAAAGAAAAATTAAAAATTACTTATACTAATGTCAAAAGTAAATTAGCTAACGATAAGGAACGTATTACAAAAACTCGCAATAAGGACGCCAATATAAATAAATTTTCAGTAGGACAAACCGTGTATGAGAGCAATTTTAAAGGTAAGAGACACAAAACGGCCCCCAGAAATTTAGGTCCGTTTAAAATCAAAAAGATCTCAGATAAAAATGTAGCCGTAGTAGATAACGGAAAAATCGTAAAATACAATCGCTGAAAGAATTTAAGACAGCCTGTAATTTCAGATGGACAGCCATCACCCTTGCCGTCAACCTCCACCCAGATAGAAGTGACGACAACGACATAATAGTGGAAGATATAAAAAACAACCCCGGTATACTACCAGTAAAATTAAAAAGTATGTAAAAACAGTAGACTATTAGACTACAGACTGAAACAATCAATGGACACAGCCAAATTCGGAAAAGAATACGCGATAGAAATGTTTAACTACAAAAGTATAATGGAGAACATCTTAAAGAACACAGACGACAAATTCAATCAATTAATATCAATAGACCAATTCACAAGACGAAAAAGATGATTTATTAACGGATTAGGTAATATTATAAAGGCTATCACAGGCAAGTTAGACAACCAAGATGCTGAACGATACCACAACGCAATACAACACTTAATTGAAAACCAGAATGACAAAAATATCCTTAACTCAGTCAACCATAGTAAAATTTAACGACACATTACAAAAATTAGTAAAGAACCAAGACAGCGTAACAAACAGAATACTAACTCTTGAAAGTAACATGTAAACCTCGATGCTAGGAATACGAGATTTAATAAGATTCAACACGATATTCAATCAAATGATATCAACCCTTACTGTAATTCAACAAATTGTAGCCACATTAGAAAACGCTGTAACATTTGCTAAATTAAACACATTACAGGCTAGTATTATAGAGCCAATTAAATTATTAAATGAATTATTAGTAATTAGATCACTTATAACTAACAGTAAACTACCCTTTGAAATAACAGAATCTAACATACTTATATTTGAAAAAATAGCCATAGTACAGGGTTATGTAAAGAATCATGAAATTACGTTTTTAACAGAAATCCCCATTGTAGAGATTAACACTTATAAATATTATCATTTATTTGCTTTACCCATAAAAGTTACTAGCCAGTATCAAGTTATTATCCCTAAAACCAAGTTCCTTTCCCTGAATGTACTTAGGTATGGCTTCACGAATGAAAAGTGCAAAGAAGTAGCACCTAGTTAATATTTATGTCAATCATTAACCGACAACAGCTATTCAAACAGATAGCTCTTGTGAAGTACAATTACTAACATTCTCTATTCACTATGAGAATTGTGAGCCAAAACCAGTACAAATTACAAACATGAAAATTCAGAAAATCACGGACAACAAATGGATTGCTGTATTTCCGCAAAAAGTAATAGCAACTGCCCATTGCAACCAAGACGAAAACAGTTTTGCCTTAATTAGAAGTAAAGTAATCACCATAAAAGAAGATTGCTATTTAAAATTAAAAACGAAAATATTCGAGTATATCAAAACCCTGTAGTAACGAAGAAATTCGCAAATTTACCCGAACTTACAGTTCAAGATTACACAACCTGAAGACGACGAAATTATCAAAAAACCAATGCAACTAGAACATCTACACTTAGACGACCTCAACCAAGCCGTAAAATTAATGGACATAAATAAAGAACATTTAAGTGAATTAAAAGTGCCGAAATTGCATTAGAATAATATCAGTGTTTGAACAATTTTATTGATTATTGTAATAATTTTATTAACTGTATATTTATTGTACAAAATGTATCTTAGATATAGCAACAAGAAAACAAATTTTAGTCATAAGAATCAAGAAATAAAGGTAAATAAATAAAAAAATAATAAATGAACTCTTAGGGACAATGAGTTTTAAAAACTAAGTAGAAGTCTTAATTTTCATCTACGTCGGGAGGAGTTACATATTCCCCAAATTAAAATATATGAAACTATTAAGTCTTAAGAAATAGATTGTTACATTGTATAATTGAAGGACACATTATAAAAGTATAATGGAAGTTCATAAACCAGACATGAGAACGAAACCAGTTACTTTGTATTTCTGACGCAATATGACACTTCAGGTGCAGGTCACAATGGACTATAAGAAACCAATTGTTAGAATTAAAATTATTAAAATGTAATACATTGTATTGTATCAAAAAATAGCAGACATGAGATCTGCATTTCTCATAAGTGATGTAAGAGCAGGGATATCATAAATACCCTCATGAGCCCAAGATGGCCAGTCAGTCTGAGAACTTCATAACTTTAGCTACTCATTTGTAATTATTAGTTATTGATTTTAATTATTAATTAGTAAATAATAACTTTGATTATTTTTGATTTTAATACGTTAATGAACATAATGTACCTGTTATTAAAACCATTTGTAATTACTGTTTAAAATACACCTGAGAGGAGTGTTTTGGAAATAAAGTCTTATTTAAAAAGAAGCTTCAAGCGGCCCAAAACCTATCTGACGGCAATGAGAAATTAAATAAACATTGAAACATTTCTCTAAGTGGCACTTTATACCAATCATCTACATGATTCGCTGTGGAATTTGGGCAGGTGGCGTTTTTAATTTTTCAACTTTGTATCTAAATTTGTGTCATGTGTTGAATTGGTATGCTTTGAGAGTACAAATAATATACTTACCCTATTTTTATTCGCACACTTAACTATAATTTCTACTATCAAATAATGAATGTAACAATTAGAACCGTAAGATCCCTTTATACGAATTTTGAAACATTACGTTAAGTAAGCTTGACGTTACAGTTACTAAGGCTTAAGTAACCTAATCTAGCCAGTAATGTGAACTTGGAAACAACACGTATACCTATTATTTTGTGATTTTAATATGTACAAGTCATCAATATTATGTAATAATACACTAAGATTATTAATATTAGCAATAGTTTTACACCGTTACTCGATATATTGTCATTATTATCAGTGCAAAGGGTCAAATATGTTACTATCCTAATAATTATCTTATATCAATTAATACTCGAACCTTACGAAACACTGCTTACAGACGTAAGTGATAAGAACGCTTGCGTTGTTGCCGTAGGTGATAGAAACTTTAGGGTTGTTAATAATATACTGTTCCTTAATTGGTCGATTTTGTACATATGGCACGAACTGATCATTTACTTCAGACTATTAAACTGTTTCACGTGAACGAGTCGATTTTAATATCAAATCTTTGCAAGATACTAATAATTTTTGTTTATGCTTCCCAGGTTGATATTTTACAGAAAAAGAATATTTGTTAAAACATAGTTTTGTTCTTGCTCGTTTAATTTACATAAGTTAAACATAAAAACAGAATAGCAGTTACAACGTTACTATTTGAAATGAAATATCACTTATTTGACCCGAACATTTATAGATACGGTTTGACTTTTATTCTCTGTTTTAAAAGTATCACGACATACTTTTGTCACATCTCGCTTTTACTGCTTCATTACACTGTTTAATACAATATCTATTGTAAGGATTTTCACCCGTGCCTAAGATGATAAAAGTCTAATTGTTAGCTCTTCGACTTTACTCTAGCATTAGAGCGATGAGAAGGAGAGCAGTGAGGTTCACTGTAAAACTAAAATGTAAAAAAATTAAAGTTAGGCGTCACTACACCCGTTTAAGTACTAGTTGTTATGGCCCTAGGGATGGCGTAAAAACCCCAAGGTAAATATCCCCAATAACAAAAGATTGACTACGAACAGGGTATGCCTGAAATAAAAACAAGTTATTATAATACAAAGGGAGACAGTTTGTGTTTCAAAGTAATAATAGGATAGATAATAATATTTAGGTGAACCTCTGAAGGTTTGAAGATTTACCATAAACACTCATGAACATAAAAAGATCACCTCAATATGTACTCTGCTACGTACATCGAAGTAGCTGAACGGACAATACAAGAATGACCGGGCTCAATCGGCGAGTAGCCGGAGTTTTATAATTACCAAAAATAAAGGAGAGGCCTGAAATAAAAATACACACACTCATTTATAACTCACAACAAAACATGAAAACACCTCTAATTAAAAAAAAATGTTACCAAACAACAGTAGTACCAAAAAAAAAATTGAACACAAACATAATTAATACTTATAACTATTATACATGACATTTTAAAGAGACATAAAGCGCAGTATAACCAAACACAAAAAAAATCAATAACCCCAACATACGTATATCAGGAAAAAAAAAAATCATCACTTAAAATGGCGAGCTGCAGTTTTTAGGTCACTACAAATCTTAAATTACCACAAAAACAATTCAACACTAAAAACAACAGCTCTAAATCATCATGGTAAGCATAAAGTTACATACAGCCCATTGGCACTACGATATGTTAACTAACAAAAAAGATTTGTAACCACCAAAAAAAGAAAACCAACAGTTCTAAATCACCCTCGTGAGCCTACAATTAAATATGTAGAATGGTCACAATAAATACAATCTTAATAATAAATATCATCTCACATAAAGATAATGATAATCATGTTGCAGTTTCAAAGTTCAGGCAGCCAATAGAACCTGATAAACATATTGTTTCGCCCATTTCACAGGATCAGTACAAAAAAAAAATCGTGGATAAACACGCGCGTCCAAGGTGTAGGTTTGGTCACACCCTCCCTAATGACAGAGCGGAACAGATGGACTCGGGATCACGCAGTGCGGGTGTCCTCCCATATCAAAAGGAGCGGTCATTCAACGGGTCGTTATGTCCACCGAAGGAAGCTATAATAATTACGAGTAACAATTAAACCCTTTACGAAAAAAAGTACATGTTTTTAACAATAAAAGTACTTACTACACAGTGTGTACACGAAATTTTATCAAGTAACAAAAAATAAAAAAAGGTAACGATGAGTAATTGTTGTCGTATACAGAAAGGATTGAGTAAGGAATTCGTTTCTAGCAAGGACTACATTCAATGCCGGCGTTATCAAATATACCAAAAGGTGATTAGAAACTTGGACCACGCTTTATCAAATAGAGTATGATTCATTATTTCAACGAATTTCTAGATTGAAGTAGTATACGAAGTAATTATACGCTATAAAAATATGGGTCAAACCAACAGACACCTAAAACAAGATACCGGCTGTTTGATTGTAGAAGAGCTTTTCGTTTTAAAATAAATAGATTTAAATATAAATTATTAGGAAGTGTACTTTGTATTGGAAGGTCTAATATACCGGGTGTTGTTGGAGAATTGAAGCAGAATCTACGTAAACGAATAATAAAGAACAAAAAAGGTACGTTTTAATTTTACCGTTGGAAAGTGAACGTAACAACTCGTATAAGAAACATATATTAGTCGTTTGATAAATGTCATTATTGAACAAATATATAATATATATAATAAACATGTCTATAGTGTATACATAACAAAATCTCCTTGTTCGAAGTTTTTAGAAAATTTCCGTTTAATATTACTGAGCTAATTGGAATTTAGCTTGGATCTATAATTAAAAAAATAATCAGAACATTAAATTCAATAAGTCTGATGTGTTAAAAGTTTAGTTTAGCAAAAAGAATTATCGTTATATTACATGATAAAGGACAAAATATTTGATAGTCACCTTTAAATCAATGACCGAATCTTAGATCTTAGGTTATTAACGTAATTATCAGTGGATGAAATAAGATCTGTTTTCCTTAGAAATTTACATGTGAATTTTTAAAACAATATTCTTAATTCAAATTTTTTTTACCGAGATACGTTTTAATGTAAAAATATAACTAATACAAAGTTTCCTTTAACAACTATAGCAAGATATTTAAGAGTCAAATTTACAAAATAAAAAAACAAAAGTTGTTCTAGAAATAAATACCAAAAGCTCACTACACTTAATAAAGCTTTTATGACAGTTCTGGTCTTAAACGTTTTAAAAAATGTGTGCTAAGAATGGCTACAAAGTTCTTGAAAACAGATGTCTAACTAAAGGAAATTTCTAGTGATAATCAGAAATTATGCAGATGTTTTCAGTTCGGCAAACAAACAAAATAACATATTTGACTTACCAGTCTATTGAAGAAACCTTTTTTTAAACAAACCTGAAACAAGGTAAAATCTACGTGTTCCACAAACATTTAGGTTTCTGGATGAGTTTCATAAGAATAAAACATAAAATCCTAAATCCTGCCCATAATTTTCAACATGGAAACAGATGATTACGCCTCACAAAATAACAACTTAACCATACTTAATTAGATAAACGCATTATGTGGTTAATTCATAAACTATGTAAAACTTTAGCAATATAAAATCATGACAGCATTGCTTCTAAAGATGATAATGCTTAAATTATGTTAAACTTTAATAACTGTAAACTATGATAACGTTATTTCTAAAGATCTTAATGCGTAAATGCGCTGTAAAAATATATTAAATTAAATCTTGTATTTATTTTATACGAACCATTGGTTAGAATGAAAGTTAGATATTTTGTAAAATTTATCCTATCTACTAAAAATTTTTAAAACAATTCGCAAGTCGTGCCTTAATACGAAGGTTATCTTAACTCGTCTGATACTTGAACACGATTGACTTTATTACGTATCACTGGTTTATCTGACGACAGGAAATGTACGTTGCACCTGGTTTTTAAAGATCACAATAAATAAGGCTCACTATATTAGAATGCTATATATTGCGTAATATCGAATCCTACATGTATTCATTTTTTAAGTAAATGTTAATACTAATGTATGTGAATGGACTGTAATATTGCATAATAGAGTAGGAGTTTTTGAAAGCGTTGTACTACTCACAATACCTTGCAAAATATTAAAGGCTTCTGGGGTTTTTAAGCCATCGCAACAGCAGTTGAAATTAACTGATATGCCTATGAAAAGCATTTCAGCTATATTCGAAAAGCGAACATAAAACCTAAAAGTCACTGCGCAATAAACATTTTTGTTTATATAACTATTTTTTATATTATTAAATATATATCAGTATTTCGCAGTCTTATTATAAGATGATTGGGTTTTCACCTATCACCGAATAGTTCTCGAATTTTGTAGAAGTTTCAATAGCTACCTTAAGCAAACAGTGCTCAAGGTTTCAGTATTTGGTGGTCAAAATAAAAAGATGGTTGACTTTTGTACTACTACCCAGTAGTTCCAAAGTTTTGTACAAGTTTTAAAAGGTTACCTTAAGAAAGCATTTGTAGAATTTTGATGTTTTCGGGTTCAGGAATAAAAAAGAATTGATGCAAAGTCACACACACTAGATTAGTTTATTCAAACAATTTTCGGATTCAAGAATAAAAAAGAATTGATGCAAAGTCACACACACCTAGAGTAGTTTATTCAAGCAATAATTAATTTGACAGACAAATAGGCACAGAGAAAATTTATAACCAGCACTACTAAGTATTAAATCGCGCATGTGCGTAAATAAACAATAATATTTCATTAAATATGCACTCCACGCATGTACTATAACAAGAATCTGCGTAACTTAAATTTAAGTTAACCGCGCGCGTCTAACCCAACAGCTCGAGCAGGACTCAATCTAATAGTCGGTAGCGGTCGCTAACCCGACTAAACCTGTGAATGCTACATTACCCCCCAACAAAAATAGAACCAAGACACATAAATGGTATCGTTTTTGTTCCTAGCTTATTTGCATACAAGCGACTAAACCAAAACCCTTGATATTACGAAAATGAACGAACTAAACATTGAACAAATTATACCAATACACTTGTATAAGATAACAAGAGTGTAAACTGAACCAAATAGATTTTAACTTAAATTAACAGAGTAAACTTAAACATCTACAAAGAATTGTCAAGCAGCTCAAACATAAATTGGAAATCGATACGGCTTAATATTCCAAATATTCTGCGTCCCTAGGGACATACCAGTGGAGTCTTCTACCACCCGATAGGCATTATTGTTTAACTTCTCTAGTATGGTACAAGGACCCCAAAAATTAGGAAAAATTTGTTAATTTGATGATTTTCACCAGAGGACGCTTCGTGGTTTCGAATCAGTACTTTATCTCCCACTTCAAACGAAATCGGCTTATGAGTCGAATCATGTTTCGATTTTCGCCTTTCAGCTTGCGACACCAAACGAGATCGAGTAAGCGCGACCACATTTATGATACCCGCATCAGACTTTGGAAATGGAATCACGCCCCGGCTATTTAAATTCATGACTCTATAATCATGAACTTCCAACGGCGTGAAGCCAGTACTAGAATGAATGACCTGATTTAAATAGGCGGCCTATTTAGGTATCAGATGAGGCCATTTTTGGTGCTGAGAAAAACAGAACGTACGAATCAATCGACCAATTTCGCGGTTCGCCCGCTCGACCATATTCCTTTGCGGAAAATAGACTGATGTGTGAGCCACCGCCACACCTTGCTCTTTCATTTTGCTCAAATAGAGCCGACTGCCAAACTGAGATACATTGTCAAATAGGATCACTTTAGGTTTACCCACTTGAATAAAATAGTCCAATAAACACCTTACGATGGACACAGACGATGCTTTTTTCAACGGCTACAGAGTTACTCTTATGCTAAAAATATCCAAGACAACAAAAAGCTGCGTGACCCCGCCCCGAGACATAGGTAGTGGACACATCAACTCCACACTCAACGTATGATTGGGTTCTTCAACTAAAACGGATAACATTTTCCATTACACCGTTTCGAAAACTTGGTATTCTGGCAGATATCGCACCCACTTATTTTACTAATTATTTCTCTCATTTTCGGCCAGTAGAAATCACGACAAATACCTTTATAACATTTTTCAGGACCGAAATGGCCATTATTTATGTGAGCGGCGGATACCAAAGCTGCAATTTCAGTTTTGGGTACATATAGTCGAAACCCAAATAACTTTTCATTTCCCTGCCTAAAAACTATACCTTCATGCATAATATACCATTGACGAGTACGAACCGAAGAATTTCCTTGTCTCAATTCTTGCTAAATTTGATTACATACCTCGTTCTTGGCTTGCGTTGATTTCAAATATTCAATGTTTTTGAAAATCTTACCTGACACAACAAGCGGCTGGTTCTTTAGCACGTTCACTTCAAAAACACTAGGACTGGGCTTGCCTATCAAATGCCCTTGTCCTTTAGGATATCGGGAAAAGGTATTGGCCACAAAATTTGATGAACCGGTACAATATTTGATTTTCAGAGAAAATTGTTGTAAATAGAGGCTCCATCTCAAGAATCTAGAATTTAGAAGACGACAGGTGGTCAAAAAGGACAAAGCTTTGTGATCGGTTACTATAGTTATCTCGTGACTTAACAGTAACACATACCAATTTTTTAAGGACGCAACAATGCGGAGGGCTTCTTTTTCGGTGACCGAATAGTTTACTTCGGCCCCGTGAAGCATTCTCGAGTAAAAGGCAATAACATATATTCTACCCCCCTTTGTCTAGTACAGACACGACCCTATCGCATAACGGGAAGCATCAGTACGAATGTGAAATTCTATATTCGGATCAGGGTGAGAGAGCATTATAACTTGAGAAAAAGCTTTTTGATTTCTTCAAATGTCTGCTCCTCTCGGTTTGTCTAAGACCAAGCCGCCGTTTTTTTCAACAAGTGATTTAACCCCCACGTAAAATTGGAAAAGTTTTCAACTAACCGGGCATCACAGTTCACCAACCCCAAAAATCCTGCCAAAGTCTTAAGGTTTCGGGGCCGTTCAAAATCTAAAATTGTCTGAACACGCTCAGGTGTCATAATTATACCATCCGTAGTCACCAAGATATCCTACAAATTTCACTTCCTTACGTGCAAACGAACATTTTTTAATTTAAGGGTAGTTCCTGCTTTAACTAATTTTTCCAAAACAATTCGAATGTGATTGATGTGATCCACCACATTACCAGATATTATTAACAGGTCATCCACATATGGAATAACAAATTCCTCAACCTCTTCCCCTAACACTGATTTAATGGCTCTAATAAAACTGGCCACTGACGTTGCTAACCAACAAGGCAACACTTGGAACACATAGGTAACGCCCCCAAATATGAAACCTGTATATTTTTGATGAGGTTCAAAAAGTGGTACTTGCCAATAAGACATGCACAAATCCAATGTACTAAGAAAAGCCCCGGGGGGAATTCTATACAATAACTATGACGCATTGGGAGGATCACGGGGTCCTTTTCCATTTGTTTGTTTAGAAACCGTGCATCGACGCATACCATCGGACGACCATCCTTTTTTTACTATGACCAAAGGGCTAACGAATTCCGTCTGTTGTTCTCTAACAACCCTCACTGAACCATCTGTTCAATTTGCTTCTTTACCTCCGGATAATACACGTGCGGATTTCATGAACATAGTTCTTGATTTGACCAGGCTTGCTTGAGAACACCTCTGAAAATTGCAAGACCGTTTCCAGTAATTTTCTTTCTCGACATCCCCTAACGTTTTAGCTTTCTCAATTAAATTCTTGATTCTATCCTCCATAATTTCCGTTTCTTCCCCGACAGCCTTAAAAGTTTGAATGCTATCATTTTGTACGCTGATTGCCGCTACACATGGACCCGCCGTTTACGATTCTTCTTGATCGAAACTTAGTGACACCCAATCTCCTTGAACATAGCCTATTATACGCGACGAATCAAAACATATCTTTATCTTATAATGAGCCAACCAATCGCAGCCCAATATAATGTTTCGATTTAGTGAGGGCACAATCACACACCCAAACTTAAAAATACAATCATTTATTCGAAATTCAAGCCACGCTTGTTGCTTAATTTTTTCCTTTATTACGCAAAGCACCGACGATAACAGTTTTAGTATCAGGCAAGATTGGTATTTGTGGATTTCCTTTCTGCATCTCCTGAAAAAATTCTGTGAAACACATGACAGCTGACTGCCACTATCAATCAAAATGGACGTACCAAGATTTCCCACATATCCCCCTAGAACGGCAATACATTCTTCAACTGCTCATTTTCCTCTTCACTTTCCTGTAATAATTCCTCATTATTTTGAGTGAACCACATTTGTACTAATCTTATGCCCCTTTGCGTCATCCTGATTCTTTTCTGTCAACCTCCCGATTCATTTATTCCTTCTAACTAATTAATTTCCCTTTTTTGTGCTCCTTCTTGTACTTCGTTTTCCTCCTTTCCCCTCTCTACTCGATTCATATTTTCCATTCGATATCTATCCTCAGTTCCGCGCTCAGCCCTATACCTATCATCTTCAGTTCGATTCTCCAAACTTTCTACCCAATTTCCTCTACAACTTCCACCACCTGCCACGTTTCTTTCGAGTGCCGACGAATTGCGCTCGCGTTGATTCCGGCCATTCCTTGATCATTCATCTCATCTAACTTTCTTAAAAACTCTTCAGTCTTATCTATAGTTCGACAACCCCCGTTACAATTTCCCCGTTTAGTTTGAAAATCAAAATATGATGAAATTAATTTTATTACCTCATACTCCGTCAATTCTTCATCTAAATATTTACATTCTCTAACAATTTTCATAAAGTAGTCCGCCTCGATCCAAATTTGTGTTCCCCAAATTTCAAATTACAATAAACCTCACGGCGTTTCTCAGGGCCCCAATACCTTTCTAGAAAACGTATCTTAAAGTACTCAAAATTTATAAAACATTCCTTTTTTATAGATGCCCAATCAGAGGCGGATCCTTGGAGGGACTTTATCGCCAGGGTGACTTGTTTCTCTACTGGTACACCCGCTTCTACAAAAATTTTCTGTAACACATTTATAAAAGCTACGGGGTTTACAGATTCGTTTGGTCTAAATACTAAATTTGTACCCCCCAGTTCTTTGAATAAACTAATGTATGATAAATCGCGCCGCATGGGTTCTATTTTCACACTCGTTTCGTTTTTCTCTCTTGGTGTCACTTCGCTCTTCCTACAAGCATTTCCTTTATAGGTATTTTGAATATCCTGTAAACCCCCCGATACCTGATTACTCATTTGTTGCACAGTTGATCACACTTCTTTTGACATACAATTTAAATTTTCATTCATATTCTTAATAGACATTTCGAGTTTTTCTACAACGCTAGCATTACTCGCTTGCATTGCCGTGATGCTGTCCAACAAAGATTTATTGCTTTCAAGTAGCTGCATAAGTGAATTTATCATGGGATCATTTCTCTCAGACTCTGCACTTTTCTTTCTACGCGGCATTATGCGTTTATTAATTTTTAAACTCATTTCTCCTTATTAATTAAACCGTCGACTAACATCCCATTACGTTGTAACGATGTACTTATTTCAAAATAGAACGCACTCGTTTATTTTGTAACTTAAATTATCTCACTAAAAGCACTGTTTTTATCTCCCAACAGCTGATCGACTATTCTGTTTACCTCTAAAAATTATAATCTCACACGTCATCAAGCAAGTTTATAATGCGGTCACTTGTCTAGACAAAATGACAACACGATATCAAAACTCAACGTCGTTCCAGCCAGCCACTGTAAATAACAACAGTTATTATGCGTCTGAAAATCCACTCGCTCTTTACTTGACTAACTCTATTGTTTCTTCAGCCTTGCATTTGTACATATAAAACGAGATGATGCTCTGCTTCAATATGTTTTAATATAAATATCACTCAGTAAATTTAACAACTCATACCTTTATAATCCTTATCTTTAAATTTCGTGTACCGTCCTGTTAAGCCCCACGTTGGGCGCCAATGAAGAATTTTGCTGTTTTCGGGTTTAGGAATAAAAAAGAATTGATGCAAAGTCACACACACCTAGACTAGTTTATTCACACAATAATCAATTTAACCGACAAATAGGCACAGAGTAAATTTATAACCAGCACTAAATCGCGCATTTGCGTAAATAAAAAATAATATTTCATTAAATATGCACTCCACGCATTTACTATAACAAGTAACTGCGTAACTTAGATTTAAGTTAACCGCGTGCGTCTAACCCGACAGCTCGAGCAGGACTCAATCTAATAGCCGGGAGCGGTCGCTAACCCGACTAAACCTGTGAATGCTACACCTTGTTTAAGATTTTTAGTATTTAGTGACCAAAATGTTTCTGGAACCATTTTATAAAACAAACGGTGACCGCTGCCAATGTATATCTAATGTAATTTTTTAGAAGTTGTAGCAACTGAACAGTAATGTAACCAATGGCTTTCAATTTAAATAGTGTTTCTGATACTCATAAAAAAAGTATACAGTATAAACATTTATGACAAGTAGGATCAAGTGCAACTTTTATAGAACCTTGCAATTTTCATATCTGCACTTTATATCATTGGGCAATACTTTTAAAAATGGTTTGGGAATCAAAGTAATGTCTATATATCTTTAAGCGATTTTCAACACTAAAGATTTTATTATATATAAATGTACAATTTAAATATGGCGTCTCTCAATTATATGGTTTTTTTTATGCAGGTTTTAAAACTTATTGCAATGCACGCTGTCACAAAAAACTGACAAAAATATAAATCGAACAGTACCTTTCATAGAAAAATGAAACATAATTATTTTAAAATCTTAAATTATTCAGTAGTCAATTCAGTTAATACAAATTCTAACCAAACATCAGACGTAAACCAAACTGTTTCAACGTGTATTGAAGAAATTAACGAGGTACACAATAAACAAAATACAGATTCAATTTGAAGGCAAGTCTTGTAGTAAGTTATGTTAACCTTTTTTAACACATTATCTGTATATTAGCATGATGCGGGTAATTCAACTTCGAGTAAAATTACAAACCACTGTAGCCTGTTAATTTAACAAAATTAAGATTTGTGGTTAGAATACATTTCTTCAAACGTCAATTTCATGAGAGCAAAAGTTTTTAACGTGTCAATACTACGGTAATGGTGACAATTGGTACTTTGGGTAATCGACGCTCTCACTAGATATATTACAACACTTGCAGTACTATTTATACATTACTCTGAAGTTTCTTGGGCTGCTCCTCATATAACTAATTCGCGCCCCACCTTTGGGCGTCATAATACTCTGAAGTTAACCTGGATTGAAGCCTCACAATTGGGCTGAAGATGACCTACCTTCAAGGACGCCAAACTACTGCCAGCCTTTTGCTACCATTAAAAACTCATCTTCGTGAGTAAAGTTCACCACGGCTGCTCTGCACTCATCTGAAAAAAAAATACTACCCTACTATTCTACCAAAGAAAACTCGACTACCACACCTCACTTCGATTTAATCAAACAAAAACAAAATTCTACACCAACAATCTTTGTCAATTGTTATTTCACACATCAGAAAAATTATTTACAACAGCGTTTTTGAAATACTACATTTTACTTTCAAATTAATTTCTAAATAACATTTTATCCTTTAATAACCAATTTAAAGTAACAGGGTTTAACCATTCATGTTACGTTACCACTGTTTTTAATATGAGCTCATAGTAAGACTTTTAAATACTCGTGGTAAATTTTGCACTGCAAATTACCATAAGTCCCTTTTACTTTGCACACAATCAAATATTACAAAAATCATTTTATGAATATAAATTCCTACTTAAATTAGTTAAACAATAAACCATTAACGTTCAATAATTAACTCTTTAGTTAATAGAGTTTATAAAAATTTACCCATAAGGCACAAAATTGTCATAACACACCAAATAACTCCAAAAATAAACAATGTTTCACAAACAAAAATGTGTACCTGGAATGCACCATCGTACATGGGACTGCAATCATACCATCAATGCCTGATGTCCTCACCAATGACTGCACGTTCTCCAACCTCACCAAATTGTATAACATCATCCGTGATGGCAATCAGCTGCTCAATTCTCTCGACTACCAAGTAACGGTACATCCAAATCCGCCAATTCTGCTGCTGTTCCATTTACCATAGGTAAACTAGCAAAGCGACCAATCAAAAACTCTCTACTCCATTAGTGTGCACAACTTGCACTAACAAAAATGTAAAGCCATTTTTACTTACAGTTTCGCATTTGTCAAAACGTATTTCATAAAATTTTTGACTGCTAGTAAAACAGTACACCAACTTGTGTAAGATATTATTAACTTTAATTCAAATACTAAATTCACTTAAAAAATATAACCAACAGTAATTTCTTCACCAATATTAGTGTACGCGTCGATGACTAGAGAGACCTCTATTAGCACGTCCTCGTGGTTATATAGCCAAATCTACCCCCCTTAACTTGAAATTTCTCGTAAATACATCGATACAAACAAACTAGCCTTCTTAGCAATTTTCTAAATGGCTACGACCCTTCCACAAACAAAATTTTCAACTACTACTATAATTCTTGAAACACACGAGCTAACCTTTTGCAATTCCATTGTAAATTTCGTAACCGAGCACCAACCGTCGTCCAAATCTCAAAAATTTTAACAACACAAACAACGATTTAGCACGAAAATACACTTTAGCTTTTCAACGGATATTTATTTCGCTGAAACATAGCCCCTACTAAATAAGTTCCTTGGTTAACACACGTCCCTTATATTAAGGTCGTCTCACTCTAACCTACATACGAAAATTTTCTCTTCCTTACTTCGTACTCACTCCATATTTCCTATTCCTACAATAAGTTATTCTCTATCCCAGTCTACCACGTGTTCTACATACTCCTTACTTTTTACACCATATTTGCACGTACGGTTAAACCCCAAAATAACATTTACCCTCTCTCAATAATCTTAAAACTATCGCCTGTCTCCCTTCTACATATGCCATCCATGATCCTTCTCTGTTCCTCATATACAAGTTTCATCTTACCTTGATGAAAGCAACCACTTTAAATAATATACCACATATGTTTATCTTACCACTATAAACACAATCTACTAATCTTTCCTTGCCGGACCGCTCTCTCCCCAAGTCAACCCAACACTCAACACATGGCATCTGTGTCGTTTATATGCCTAAAGACCTTAATAATTTGGTTGAACCTGTAGTTTGGCTCTTTAGATTACTGGAACGCGGAAGCCATTCCACCCGGTGCAGGTCCATTCGGAATGGCAAACAGAATGAGATACCGTAAATTAGTATACGGTATGAATTTTATACGTTTTAATAGTTTGAATTATGGAAGTTGTTAAATGCAGTTATTTAATTTGCGTGGATGATTGAATACCCGGGGTTGAGAGTGAATAAAAGCGATAGAATGATTCTAATCGCCCGTTGTCTAATTATTTTTGCTAGCTCTCTGGTTAACGGTATCACTGTAATCATACATTAGATTTATAATAATACTGAATAAACCTGTTACAAACAATTCTTCAGATACAAAATAATAAATCCATAACAATTTTGTCTTACAAACAACATCTTAAAAATGAAGTTGATAAAAAACAGCTTCTCCACAACAGCTATCTTAAATACTAAAAAATGGAGTCAAGAGTATCTCTTTAAACCTAGACTGATCACTCATCTACAACTTATTAATATGTACACCAATTACCTTTAGAAGTCAGGTAATTTAATATCCTACCGCTTAAAAACCGCATTAAACATATGTGAATTCAGATATGTTCAATTTTTGAAAGAGGGCAGCGACTCTTTGCTATTTAGATTGGCAGAGACCATAGGGGTCTGAATGGCAGTCTAAGACACACTACCGCAATGTGGAAGGCAACGGGAAACCACCACATTACCTCCCAAGTACACGGTGGCATACTTAAATTGTAATAAACATGATGGCATTTTCTGGTGTAAAAGATTCCGGAGTTAAAATAGTCCCCCATTTGGATCTCCGGGAGGGGACTACTTCGGAGGATGCGATCGAAAAATTCAGAATAAGTGTCGGGAACATTTTGCGCTCGGAGCTCTGGGGTATACACATAAAGATAATAAGAAATCATGGATAATAAAGGATATTCTGAATTTAATGGAAGAAAGACGAAATTACAAAAATAAATCAGACGAAACGGGAAAACAGAGATACAAACCCATAAAATGGGAAATTCTTCGCAAATGCAGGAAAGCTAAGGAACAATGGATTGAAGAAAAGTCCAAAGAGGTACAAACTAAGAAGGAAATATGAAAGACAGATGAAGCATATAAACTAATTAGAATCAATTTTAGGGATATAAAACCGTATAGCAAAAATATAAAGGACCCGGCAGGAAACGTCATTATAGAAAATGTAGAGAAAGTGGATAGATGGCAAGAATATTTAGGGAATATATATTCAGGAGAGGAACTAACAGCATTAGAACAGGAATTAGACATTGAAAATGATGACTTGGGATATCCTATACTTAGAGATGAGTTTGAATTAGCATTAAAGGGTCTGAAAAATTATATGGCGCCGGGGATAGATAAGGTGCAAGCAAAAACTCTAAAAGCCGCTGGGCAAGCAGTAACAGAACGTCTTTTCTAACTTGTAAGCTATATGTATGAGACAGGCGAGATACCCAAAGATTTCAAACGTAACATCTACTGTGTTCAAAGACAACAAACATAGAAACATGGAAAAGATTGCTTAAAACAAATGTGTGGAGCACAGCACTGTGAAGCCTAGACAGTAGGAGAAGCGGACAAGAAAAAGGTAGAAGCCTTTGAAATGTGGTGCTACAAACGTATGGTGAAGGTATCATGGACAGACAAAGTTAAGAACGAAGAGGTACTAAAAATGGTAGGGTAAGAAAGAAATATGTGGAAAACTGTAAAAAGTAGGATATATAGGATGATAGGCCACACACTACGGCATGGGGAAATAGTGCGGAATATATTAGAAGCAGAGATAGGAAAAAAAGAGAAGTAGAGGTATACCTAGGTTAGACTACTGCACACAGATAGTGAAAGATGAAGGCTGTAGGAATTTCAGGGAAATGTGTAGGCTTTTCAGAATAGAAATCAACGCAGGAACGAATCCAACCAGTCCCAAGATGGATAAACTAATGACGAAAAAATAACTGTACTTAAACATGATGATTATTATAAGCAACTACAAGCATTGGTGGGGCAATATTCTCGAATAATCTTAATTGTGCGAAAACATTTACTGGAAAACTATTAATTCAACAAATGTCTAAGTGTTGGGGAATCTTGACAGCCACAGGCTGCTTAACACCCTTCACATACCACTGAATCTCAGTGAAATGGGGCATATAACTAGAAAACAGTAGAAGAGGAACCGAGCTGTATATAGGCTTTGTGGGAATTTCAGGTAACTGTGTAGGCTAGCTCAGAATATAAATAAGTGGAGGTACATGTCCAACCAATTTTGAGGCGGAAAACCTAATAACAAAAAAAAATTGGCGCAGATAAATATGATGATTATTATAATCAACTACAGGTGTTGGTTCTGAAATATCTGCAACTAATGTTGACTGTGTGAAAAGATATATTGGAAAAAATATTAAATCGGCAAATGTTCAAGTGCTGGGGGAACTTGGCAGCCACATGATGCTTATCCCCCTTCAAAACCACTGAATGTCGGAGAAATAGGGTATATAATTGTAAAGCAATAGTAGGGACCAAACTACATCTGACAAGAAAGATCAGCGCCTATGATCAAAGACAACAAACATAGAAACAAGAAAAAATTGTTGAAAGCATATGTGTAGAGTACAGCACAGTATGTCTATAAAATACGAGCAGTAGGAAAAGCATACAGAAAAACGATAGCAGGCTTTTGGAATGTTGTGCTTAAGAATGATAACATGGACAGACAAAGTTAATAGCAAATAGGATATAAAAATAGTAGGGGAATAAAGATATCTGTGAAAAAAAATAGGAGAAATAGAAGGGCAGAATACGTTCTAAGGCATTTTTGGGGAATAGTATGGAATATATTACAAGCAGAGATAAAAAAAAAGGAGGTAGATGTAGACCTAGATCAGAGATATTGATAGATGCAAACTGTACTAATGTCAGGGAAATGCCTAGGTTAGTCAGAATAGGCAGCAATGAGGCTACGCGTCTAACCAGTTCTAGGACTGAAGACCTAATGATGATGATGAAGAACAACTTTGTCTTACAAACAATATCTTAAATATGAAGTTGATGAAAAATAGCTGCTTCACAACAGATATCTTAAATACTAAAATATAGAGTCAAGAATATCTCTTTAAACCTAGACTGATCACTCATCTACAACTTCTTAATATGTACAATAATTACCTTTAAAAGTCAGGTAATTTAATATCCTTCCGCTTAAAAACCGTATTAAACATATGTGAATTCAGTTATGTTTAATTTTTGTCTTGTGTTATGACAAAAGCCTATAACATAGGTTTGCCAAAATTTTTTAAAATTAAATTAAATTAAATTTTACATGCAACTGAAATTTAAACTAATAAATGAGTCTTTATAAAACACTTCAAATATATAAACAAATTGTTTTAAATTTTACCGTAACAAGATCTTCTTGTTGTTGGCTTTTACCAAAACATAATAATTAGTACTAACTGCTCTAGCTTCTTCTAAATCGTTTTAAAAGTGCAATCTTTTATGCAAATTAACCTTTTCAACAATAACGGACCATTTAAATCGTATATGCCTGTTACAATTAAGAATGTTGCAGTTACAATTTTTGCTAAATTGTAAGAGTAGTTCCTAACGGATTAAGCAAGCTGATATAACCTAAAACATTGATTTTGCTCTGTTAATTAATATTAGTTAAGCTTAAAGTCACTTTTGTTCAAGTTGTAAATATTCAAGATTTAAATAATCATTTGATATTTCAAATCACTTTGGAATTCATGTTATTATTATCTGCTATTGGTTGAAAGTTGGTTGTATAAATATGTCTTTTCATTATTTAAAGGAAAGTCAATGGTACAGGTATGTATTCAGTAGTTCTGATTTTAATTTGATTTTGATTATTGTATTTTCTTTTAAATTGATGTGTTTCAGTTTCATACTATTCCTTACTCGTGTATTTGTAAATATGATTTTATAATTTGGATTGTTTGTTTGTATATCCTAGAATATAATAAATTTAATCATATTGTGTACTGAATGCTATCCTGGATTACTTTGTTGATACTAGATTGTTGGTAATGAGTTTGTAATTGTTACTGACCTAGAAATTTTGTTATTTGTATTGGGTTATCTGTAAAATGTGTTGTTGGATAACACTGGTCGTCGTGCTATGATGCAGTGATAGTCAGTTGCATGTTGAATTAGAATTTATCTGGTTTTATATAAATCATCCATTCTTGGGATTTATTCAATTTACATGAAGTAATTGCAAAATTATTCTGCATAAGAGAATTTTTTGGCATACAACAGTTAAGCTGGATTTATTAGTATTGGAAATTGATAGTCTAACTGGCACATGTGGTTACAAGTTGGTTTCCTATACTTGTGTACTATTCTTGTTTTAATCCTGATCCATCAGGGTAAGTTAAACAAATATTATTTTTAGTTGTGAGTGTTGTTTCATGAGGTTATTTTTCCTCTTACTTTAGATTTTTGGCTTGGGTACAATGTTGTATGGTTTTTTGGGTTTGTTTTGTCCGCTGTGGCCTCATTCAGCAGTGGGATTGCGGATGTCTGCGACTGCAGTAGTGTTACGTTAGGAATCCAGTACAATTGATTTCCAGCGGGAATGTGGTTCAAGTCCTGTTGATGTATTTGGCAGATGGATACTGCTGTTCACATAACGATAGGTATTTAAATAATAAGTGTTTAATCAGTGTTGGTGCCATTATTATTAGTAATGGGACGTTATTTTACGCAGTCAATCATGTTTTCGAATAAAATTTCTTTTGGGATTTACAGTAGATTTTAACATTATAATATGCATAATTGATTTGACTGTAAAATAGTTTTTTGCAATTTATTCAGATATAACATGTAAACTTTAAAGCAATTGCTTCAAGGTATAACAATAGGTACAGTTTAAGTTTAGGTTTGAGAGTTTCTCATATGTTTTATTAGACTACTAATATATATACGTTCATTTGTTAAAAGTTATAATTCAGAGGAAGGTGTTAATATAATTATTTTATGTTTATTGAGGTTACTTTCGCTTGCCCTTATTTAACAAGTACTTGTCAGTGATGAATTGGTGCATGTACTTACAGGTCTGTCACGTAGATTCCACAGAAGGAACCATTGGAAAGTTTAAAACGCAGTAGGGAAGCAATTGGGCGATACTGAATTATCATTGTCAACTATGTATTTGTTGGTGCCTATAAACGCAGTATAAAGTTACGACCGAACCTGGAGTAAACGTCGTACTATATTTGATCCCGCGGTTGGATGAATCCGTAGAAAACCTCATCTTGCGGCGGTTATAACTATTTTTAATTATCCATTTTCCATTTTGAACCTTTTAAATAATTATTGCCACTAAACATTATAACTTTCTTGGGGGGCAATTAATTACGTACCATTATAAGTACTTACGTTAAATAATTTACTTACGTCGAGGTTTTAATCAACACTCTAACATCTGCTATTCGAGTAACACCGTTCTTTATCGCTGCCCAAATTCGATTTTATAAGCAAAACCCTCTCGATGTCCATTGCTTCTAGTCGTAATATATTCACGATCGAATTTATTCGAGAACGTAGGTGTGTCACTTACATATGTTATCAACATGCAAGAATTTTAAGTTTATTGTTTCACTACCGCTTCGGGCTGCTTAATAATTGGGCGCGTCGTTTACCTATCTCAACATTTCATCACTCTACAACATGGGGCCTTTTAAATATGCTTTTCTAATTAGAATACGTTTTTCTGTCATTAAATTACAAATAAAATCGTTTCTGAATAGTTATTCGTGCAAGTTTACAATTAAATACTAACGTAAATTCTTTTACTCATTCGACTTTACATAAGTATTTAAGTGCATTTGAACGCAAAAATTTTAAGCCCAATGCTTTTATTATAAAATATGGTTGAAACAACTTTGATAAGTCCTTGTTTATGTGCAAAACGTAATTAATACCGTTATTTTTTATCAAAAGCGCGAATCTTTTGTTATTAAACTATCTGATATGAATAAAAGCACCTTTTCACCAGGACGTTATGTGTCAAGCATAAGCAATACCATTAAACAGGAAATTTCACATCTATACAAATAAATATTTAAGCAATTATTGATGTGACTAAAGTCATAACAAGGTTATATTACATCATACATATGACTTCATAAATTCGAGAAAATTCTAGAAAATTCGAGAAAGAATCATACACACAGATATATATATATATATATATATATATATATATATATATATATATATATATAGTTAATACGATGAAATAATAACTTAGACTTTTATGCGAAGCCCAAATCATCATTTCAAATCGAGATAGTAATCGAAAGAAGGAATATACAAGGTCCCAGACAGGACTTGAACCTGGATTTTCAGCTTTCCGAGCTGACACATCTACCAATTACACTACCGGGGCTGGCGTTCAAATTGGAAAATTTTTACAAATCTAAATCATGTATGTCACCATACATCAACCTAACTTTCAATTACGTTTTGGCATTTTAATCATTTTTGGGTCCGTATATTTTCCTTCTTTTAATTACTAGCTCTGCTTGAAATGATCATTTCGGCTTTGCATAAAAGTCTAAGTTATTATTTCATCTTATTGACTATAAAACTTTAGCATTTATCAATTTGCCTTGTGCATTTAATTACCTAATATGTATATATATATATATATATATATATATATATATATATATATATATATATATATATATATATATATATATATATATATATAAACGAGAAGTAGTTTAATGAGTCTTAAATTAAGGAAAGTAAAAACGGATTAATGGCAAGTGACTCAAATTCAGCCACGAGGGCATCCCGTCGACGCGTTTCGCCCTAATTGGGGCTCATCAGGACAGGAGTAGCAAAGTTGTAATATTTAATACAGACACCTTATGGGAAGTGCAGCATCACCAACTCACAATTTGTGTCTTCGTATCGTTTCACCTAACATAGCAGGTTTAAACAACAGTCGGCACGGAGGAGATCCGGCTCAACTGCCTTTTTCCATAGCCAAAAGATATAGTTTAAACGAGAAGTAGTTTAATGAGTCTTAAATTAATGAAAAGTAAAAACGGATTAATGGCAAGTGACTCAAATTCAGCCACGAGGGCATCCCGTCGACGCGATTCGCCCTAATTGGGGCTCATCAGGACAGGAGTAGCAACGTTGTAATATTTAATACAGACACCTTATGGGAAGTACAGCATCACCAGCTCACAATTTGTGTCTTCGTATTGTTTCATCTAACATTGCAGGTTTAAACAACAGTCCGCTCGGAGGAGATCTGGCTCATTAAACTACTTCTCGTTTAAATTATACCTTTTGGCTATGGAAAAAGGCAGATGAGCCGGATCTCCTCCGTGCCGACTGTTGTTTAAACCTGCTATGTTAGGTGAAACGATACAAAGACACAAATTGTGAGCTGGTGATGCTGTACTTCCCATAAGGTGTCTGTATTAAATATTACAGTCGGATTATTTCTTTTTCTCCATTTTTAAATAGAAGGGTAGTACTGAATTGTAGAGTAGATGAGCAGCCGTGGTGAGTATCCCTGAAGAAACAGAGAGAAGAGCTAGCCGTATGGTGTCATTTAACAAGAGCATCTTCAGAGGGTATCCAACTAGAACATATCGTGATAAATGAATTCAAATTAAAATTTATTTAGGTGATGATTAGAGAAGCTTTACAAGGTCTTGAGCAGTGGTAAATTCACAACATTAGGGCTCAAAAGGAGGATGCACGGCAATTTTATGTCGCCCAAATTGTGGGCCACAAATTAACTTACAGGTTAACCAAAGGACCACAGATAGGATGCATAGCATATATATATATATATATATATATATATATATATATATATATATAATTTTTCTATAATTGAGGGCACAAGTGGCTGAAGGGTTTAAGTAGGAAGTGATTTATAGATAAATGAGTTCAAAGTTTATTTAAACAGGTGGCAAAATGTTATATAAACTATATAACTAAACTTTATCTTCATATTATACAAGCAGATAATCTCACAGTTTCTAAAAAAACAAAGTTCAAGCATACTTGAGTCATATATCAACTGAACAAATAAGTAGACAAATGAAAATACACGAAACTGATGAAGGATTTATGTTACAATATCTATGTATACGTTCACTAAAAAAGTCAGGTGCTCATATTGTCATATTAATAGGTTTTCTTGTTATATTTCTACTGCTATCCTTTTGTTCTGTTACGTAACCTGTTACCTTTTCGTAAAAACATATGTACCCTTCATCGACATATTTTATTTCCTCTTTTAAGTTAGCAAATGTTTCTGATGACAGAACATTGCTCTTGCTTCTTATCAACGCCAGTTGATATTCCTTTTCCCTATTTTTCTGTTATCTTTCAAAATATTCACTTTTGAGGAAAGGGGTATTTGCATCTAATTTATCTTTGTACAAAGAGCTCTCGTCTACTCTCAACCATTTTATACCTTCTTTGAAATTAAGTTTTGCTCCTATAGTATTTTTCTTTTTTATTAATTTTTTAACTACCTCAATTGCATTTTAAATTGTTACTCCATATTGGTGACAACAATTTTTATTAGGAATGATTTTATGAGATCACGATATTGGCTGTTTCAGTTTTTCTTAATTATTTTCTATACGACAAAAGTCTGTATCCTAGTCTAGAAATGGGTTGTTACAGGAAAAAAATAAGCGGTACGTTACAAGTGTAGATTTTCCCTGAAAGGGCATGGAATCCGTAGCAACTTAAGGATGCTTGTGCTAACTACAGTAGGTGCGGAAGTGGATTCCCATGGAAGAAATAATAAAAAATAAAACTAATAAAATGACTGAAATACAAACAAACTACATTACTATATTCATCTACCCGGAAGACAATTATTCCGCATAGGTATCATTTGTTTCGGGTTTCCTAAATTTTTTAATTTATACTTTATCTGTCTCAAAAATATCATATTTAAAGAAATTTTCAACTTCATCTCTGGGATGACTGGATACCCTGTTACAATGATCTAATTTTATACCATTATATAAAGAAATGCAAACAAAATTCAATCTATACTTAACCTTTATTGATATCAAAAATTGCAATATAAATACAAATATTCATTAAAAAAACATAGTTTCTTAACCTTACTCTTGCCAGATATTACCAAAAGAAATTCTAACTAAATCCATCAATAATACTACTACTTTAATTTTGCTGTTTCCCATATTAAATTACATTGACAACAATATAAATCCCCATTTCTGGAAATACCTTAAATAACAAAATAGAAAACTATTAAATACCAACTTTTTTGTTATCATTTTATTGTCCATTTAAAATACTAAAGTTCGAAGCTTTAACTATCACTAAAATTCACCAATAAAACTAACATTTAAAATTCACATGTACATACATTATTATAAAATGTACACATAAAAGCTCATATTTACCCATTGTTTCAATTCTAAACTCTGACTTTTGAGGAATTGAGTACTCTTTTCTCTAAATTAGAGGTGATAATGAATTCGCGCTCTTGGTGCAAATTATCTCCTAACCCTGATGAGTATGTAGCTGTAACGCTAGGGCACTTTTTAATTGGTTAATAGTTAGTTTTCGTTCCCGCGTTTGATAACGTCAAAGATGTTCCTAATAATCGTCTTAATCGATGGCAGTTACTGCAAAACATGCAAGCTCATTTTTGGCAACGTTGGAGTTCAGAGTACGTACAAACTCTTCAACAACGTGCAAAGTGAGATATTCATACACGCAACTTAAAAAAAGGTGATCTGTTTGTAATTATTGATCGAAATCGACCGCCACTAAATTGTAAATTGGACCGAATCAAAGAAATTGGCCGAGGTTCAGACAACATCGTCCGTGTTGTCTCTGTTAAAACTGCAACCTGTGTATTCACCCAGCCTGTAGCTAAATTATGTCCACTACTCTTGAAATAGTTCAATTATCTCATGTTCACCATTATTATCATTTTTATTAAGTTTCTAATTTTTTTCTTCTTTAATTTGTGGAGCATGCAATGTATGCACAGACTTAATTACCTATAATAGAAATTCTATTTTTTTTTTGAATTTAGAAAACCTTTGATTTCGGTGGGGGGATGTTTGCGATTGCAACTAAAATTAAACTCCTATTGTTGTTGTTACATTCTCTTCCTATAAAGTGCGGTCAAATACTTTATGCGCGTGTACAAGTGCAGTGTATAATGTCCTTGTCTATTGAAACGTATACGTGTAAGTGTGTGGAAGAACAGGATCCTGTGCCGATCACCTGAACTCTACTGCATATTGCCAAGCCAGAGCTGCTTACGCACTGCCTTCGTTAGTTACGCACAGTATTGTGCCGGTAAGAGCACAGATTTTATAATTTCCTTTTATTTCTGTTTTACCTATTTTGCCCGCAATTATCAAGTGTACCAACCGTTACAATCCGCTCTCTTAATAAGTAACAACAGGATATTCGAACCAAAGTTGTAGTTTCAGAATGTAGACAACCAAGTACGCTTAAATCCAACAGATTTTAACTTCATTAGATTTCTTTTTGTGAGGTACTTAAAATCGTCACTGACGATAAAGAATCGTTTGAGAAAGGCAACAATTAACTCCAGAAAAAATTTGTAACCTGCGAAAAGTATTAATGGACGTCAATTTCAATATCTATCACAGCTGTTTCTTTAGTTACACGTTTTAGATTAGGTTAACCATTCATACATACATTTCCTTTCCATTTCTAATTATAGATATTTACGCAACCAGTTATGAAAAGACTATTTTTTTATTTGACGAATGTAATATTTGCCAAAACCAGCGAACGCAGTGAGCGAATTTTGCAAATTACATGAGTCAAAAAAAAATTAGGGTTTCCTGACGAGTTAAGTACAATATTTTATATAACCCCGCTTTAAAATATAACAAATGGATTGCGAGGTTCTAAACGTAGAAAATTCAACTTCATCGCTTTACCTAAGCATTGCTATGGATTGATTGATTTTTATGTAAATATCCGTGGTACCTAAATAAAGGCTTAAGTGTTCAGTTACGTAAAATTTCTTTAAGGCTAATTCAAACTCATCTCTTGGGATATCCCAAGTCATCTTTTTCAATGTCTGATTCTTGTTCTAATGCTGTTAGTTCCTCTCCTGAATATAAATTTCTTATATATTCTTGCCATCTAACTACTTTCGCTACATCTTCTATTATAACGCGTCTCTTATATATTTCCTGTATGGTTTTATATCCCTAAATTCTTTCTAATTAGTTTGTATGCTTCGTCTGTCTTTCCTATTTCCATCTTAGTTTGTACTGCTTTGAACTTTTCATCAATCCATTGTTCTTTAGCTTTCCTGCATTTGCGAATAATTTCCCATTTTATGGCTTTGTATCTCCGTTTTCCTGTTTTGTCTGATTTAATTTTTGAATTTTGTCTTTCTTCTATTAAAATCAGGATATTCTTTGTTATCCATGGTTTCTTATTTTCTTTTTGTGTATACCCCAGAAAATCTCTGGCCGCCATGTCTAAGCTGGATTTTATGTTATTTCATTTTGTTTCTACTTTTTTAGTATAAAAAATTTTTCCGATATCTTTCAGAAATCCATTTGACTTTTTTCAAATATTTTGTGGATATCTTTTTTTTAGTTTCTCAAAGTCAAAATGCCTTTTTTCATTCTTTTTTTCACATTTTTAAATTTATTAGCGGCCTTCATAATTACGATGTTGTGGTCAGTGTCTATATCTGCATCTGGGTAGTTCTACAGTCTTACTTGATCCCTAAACCGTTGTCTAACAAGAATGTAGTTTATTTGATGTCTTCCTATATCTCCTGGCATCTTCCACGTGTATCGTCTTCTAGCATGATGTTGAAATAATGTGTTTGTGATGATTAAATTTTTCTTGTCGCAAAATTTTTCCAGCGTATTTCCCCTGTCGTTTCTCTTACGTAAACCAAATAAACCTACTACCGCTCCCTCCCTACCCTCACCTACCACTGCATTAAAATCCCCGGTAATTATTAAATTTTCATGTCCTTTTACGTATCTTAATATGTCTTCGATATCTTTGTAGATCGCTTCTACCTCTTCCTCACTGTAGCTAGAGGTGGCCATGTATATTTGTATTATTACTGTGTTTTTACCGGTTTAAATTCTAATCTAACCATGAGTACTCTTTCGTTCTTTTGTAAGTAATTTTCTACACAGTATTCTTTCTTCGCATAATGTACTATTAGTGCTAGGGTTAGTGTGAGTGTAGTAATATGCCAAGCAATTTTAGAATACCCTATTACCTTCAGTGAAAAAGAGAATAAGAGCCGCCCTGATGATAATAATAAAGAAAATCAAAATTTTATAGAACCACTTGAAAAAATGGCAACAAAAGTATATATTCAAATTATTCAAGAGAGTGGCCAGAACCAATTGCCACAAAAGATATTGAATTTGGGATTAAATTTCCAATTTCAAAAGGCTTAGAAAAATTAGGGTTTCCTGACGAGTTAAGTACAATATTTTATATAACCCCGCTTTAAAATATAACAAATGGATTGCGAGGTTCTAAACGTAGAAAATTCAACTTCATCGCTTTACCTAAGCATTGCTATGGATTGATTGATTTTTATGTAAATATCCGTGGTACCTAAATAAAGGCTTAAGTGTTCAGTTACGTAAAATTTCATTACATCACTAGTTATGTAATGGACGGACAGTTATAAAAAATTTGACGTTACATAACGTCAAAAATACATGTAAACTGTAAAGTTTGATATTTCGTAACGGGGTTAGATAAAAAAATTTACAGCACGCGCGTTATTGACTTTAGTTTCTAAGCTTTGCAGATTTTTAAAAACTGTCCTTCTAAAAAATTTTTAAGGACAGAAAAGTGTTCCGCTAAAAAAATAAATGTGAGCTTAGGAGTCAAGAACTGAAAGTGTATGGCTTTCTAAACTCAGCTAGCTTATTTGTCTTTTGTTCATGTATGTTATGTACGTACGTTTAAAATAGTTTAAATCTTTTGATCACAGCTATTAGCTGCGAAAACATATGTCTTCAGCATGTTACAACTTTTTGACTTTAGTATAAAAACACGTGTATTTGCTATTTTGTCATATTAGAAACCTCAAATAATACCAGCAGCTTGAGGGAATTAAGATTTAGTTGGAAGTTTCGCAATTTTCAACGAACTTCGTTCGTTTATGAAATCGATTTGTCGTCCGTCTGTCTGTCCGTCCGAGGGCTTTCTAAAGGTCGGACATCAATGTGTGATACATCAATCGATTCAGCTCGGTGTCCTGAGCTTAAGTTTTTATGTCAGTTGAAATCGGGCCACGGGGACGCCGTGCCCCCGCGATATTCCGTCGGGAAAATTAAAATTTCAAATAGGTCCAAAATTAATGTGCGATACATATTTGGACTCCCCTAACATAGCTGAGTCGAAATATGGTACCCCCCACAAAATCTGACCACGGATACCCGACCCCCCCGGGGAATTAATTTTTATTTTATCTGAATACTTATAATTATTACAACATAATAATTTTAATTTCTTTAAATTGTTTTAAAGTAAGTCTACATTTGGAAGTTCGTTGCGACAATGCCTTGCATTTTCAACTTGTTTTCTTTTAATACCAATAATGTTTTGATAATTTTGCAACATTATTTCTTAAACCTGGAATAATTGCTAAAAAAAATCGTAGTTTCATTTCCTTACATAATCAACAGAGCTCAAATTGACTTTAAGTATTACGAATCTGATGTAAGATTCAATGTTTCAAATACGTATTTAAGTGATACCAAATGTGACAGGATTATTGAAAATATATTGTTCCTAGACCTACTTGCGCAAGACAGATATGTGTAATCTACTATAAAATAGATAATTTCTAATCCTAATACTTAAATCTCCTTGACAGTAAATTGATAATAATGATAATAGTGACAACTACAGATAAAGGGGATTTTAAATTTCGTTGCTAATGAACGGACCTGCACCTTGAAGAAGTTCTAAAATACTGAATCGGGTAGAATGGCATGCGTGTTTCAAAGAGCTAAAGAGTCGAACTATAGGTTTAACCAAATTAGTGGGGTCTTTAGTAAGGAACCAGTCAAAGACAGGTCTCCGAAAGAGGGCAGCAGCTTCTTCGGTACTTAGAGTGGCAGAGACCATGGGGGTTAGTATGGCATTCTAAGACACTACTGCGATGTGGAAGGCAATGGGAAACCACCACATTACTTACCTCCTAAGTACACAGCGTACACAAATTGTTATTAAAGATTATGGCATCCTCTGGGGTAAAAAATTCAGGAGTTAAAATATTCCCCCATTCGGAACTCGGGCAGAAGACTAGTTCGGGGGATGTGATCCCAAAGTATAAGAAAAGAGCGATGAACATTCTGCGAGTCGGAGCGTAGAATGTCAGAAGTATGAAGCAAGTAGGTAAGCTAGAGAACTAGAAAATTGAGATATATAGGTTAGCACTAGACATAGTAAGGATCAGCGAAGTTCCCTGGCCAGAGGCAGGGGATTTTTGGAGTGGAGACTTTAGGCTAATTCATACAGGAGCAGAAGAAGGAAATTCATGTGTGGGGGAAAGTTATGCGAAAAAAAATAGAACACTGTGTAGAAAATTACTTGCAAAAGAACGAAATAGTACCTATGGTTAGAGTAGAATCTAAACCGGTAAATACAGTAATAATACAAGTATACGTGCCCACCTCTAGCTACAGTGAGGAGGAGGTAGAGGCCATCTACAATGATTTCGAAGATACGTAAAGGACATGAAAATTTAATAATTACGGAGGATTTTAATGCAGTGTAGGTAGGATAAGAAAGGAGGGGTAGTAGGTTTATTTGGTATAGGCACGAGAAATGACAGAGGAAATAGGCTAGTAGAATTTTACAAGAACAATTTATCCACCACATACACATTATCTCAACATCATGCTAGAGGACGATACACGTGAAAGATGCTAGGAGATACAAGAAGATATCAAAAAGATTACATTCCTGTTGGACAACGGTTTACGAATCAAGTAAAAGACTGTAGAAGCTACCAAGAAGCAGATACAGACACTAACCACAACATCGTAATTATGAAGGTCGCTCTTGAATTTAAAAATTTGAAAAAAGGAACGGAAAAAGGTATTTTGACTTTGAGAAACTAAAAGATAAAGATATCCACGAAAGATTTGATAAAAAGTCAAATGAATTACTGAAAGATATTGGAAAAATTTCTTATACTAAGGAAGTAGAAACAGAATGGAATAACATTAAATCCAGCTTAGACATGGCGACCAGAGATATTCTGGGGTGTACACAAGAAGAAAATAACAAACCATGGATAACAATGTATATATTGAATCTAATAGAAGAAATTAGCATTAAAAGGTCTGAAAAATGGTAATGCACCGGGTACATATAACGTGCAAGCAGAAACTCTAAAAGCCGCTGGACAAGCAGAAACAGAACGTCTCTTCCTACTTGTAAGCTATATGTATGAGACAGGCGAGATACCCAAAAATTTCAAACGTAGCATCATAGTCACTATACCAAAAAAGAGAGACTCAGATAGATGTGAAAATTTTCAAAGAATAGGTTTAACAGCACATTTGTCAACAATAGTAACTTGAATTGTACAAAGACGAATGGAGAAACGAGCTGAAAAATTGATAGGAGAAGATCAATTTGGATTTAGGCGAAACATAATTGGAGAAAACAAACAGGGGAAAGAGACACTGTAAAATGAAAAAAAATGTTGGAAATACTCACAAAGATTGAAATGAGTGTTAGGGATAGGCGAATCGTACATAGCTTGTACAAAGAGCAATAAACGGTAATAAAATTGGAGCAGGAACGTAGAGAAGTAGATATTAGGAAAGGGGTGAGACAGATACGTGTCCTATCTCCATTAATTTTTAACTTGTACATCGACGAGGCAATGAATACTGTCAGATGCAGAAAGACATTTGGAATTACTATGTAGGGACAAAAGATTGATTTCCTTAGATTTGCAGATGATATAAAATAAAACTAAAGTACTAGTATGCAAAGGAGGGAAAATTAACTAAAAAGTAAAATACAAATAGGTAATGAGAACTTACAAGAGGTTAAGGATGTCTGCTACCTAGAAAGCCAAATAACGCAAGATGGGAAAAGTGCAAAATATATAAAACAAATATTAGCACAAGGTCGTGATTCGTTTCACAAGAAAGAGCAACTACTGTGTTCAAAGACAATAAACATATAAACAAGGAAAAGATTGCTTTAAACATATTTGTGGAGTACAGCACTGTACGGCTGTGAAACCTGGACAGTAGTAGAAGCGGACAGTAAAAAGAGAGCAGCCTTTGAAATGTGGTGCTACAGACGTATGATAAAGAGATTATGGACAAACAAAGTTAAGAACAAAAAGGTACTAGAAATGTTAGGGGAAGAAAGAAGTATGTGGAAAACAACAAAACATAAGAGATTGAATTAGAAGCAGAGATAGAAAAAAAGAGAAGTAGAGGTAGACCTAGGTTAGATTATTGCACACATAAGTGAAAGATGTAGACTGTAGGAATTTCAAGGAAATGTGTAGGCTAGCTCAGAATGGAAATCAGCGAAGGTACGCATTCAACCAAGTCGAAGATGGAAAACCAAATGACGAAAAAATAACTGAACCTAAACCTGATGATTATCATAAGCAAATACAGGTATTGGTTTTACAATACTCTCAACTAATGTTAATTGTGCGAAAGAATTTACTGGAAAACTATTAATTCAGCAAATATTCAAGTGTTAGGGGATCTTGGTAGCCGCAGGCTTATGGTGATCAATATCCTAAAGATGTGTATGTTATATTATATTATGTATATTATCAACATAAATTCAAGATTTCCAGGTAGCTGTCATGATGCCTACATTTGACATCATCATCTTTATTAGGTCTTGAATCCTGGAACTGGTTAGACGCGTACCCTCATTGTTTTCTATTCTGAGTTAACCTACACATTTCCCTGAAATTTGCGCAGTCTGCATCTATCACTATCTGCGTGCAATAGTTTGATCTAGGTCTACCTCAACCTTCTTGTTAGATGCACTTCGGTTCCCCTTCTATTGTTTTACAATTATATACCCTATTTCCCCGATATTCAGTGGTATGCGAAGGGGGGTAAGCAGCCTGTGGTTGTCAAGATCCCCCAACATTTAAACATTTGCCGAAACAATAGTTTTCCAGTAGACCCTTTCGCACAATTAACATTAGTTGAGAATATTTCAAAACCAATACCTGTAGTTCCTTATAATAATCATCAGGTTAAGTGCAGTTATTTTTTTCGTAATTAGTTTTCCATCTTGAAACTGGTTGGACGCGTACCTACATTAATTTCTATTATGAGCTAGCCTACAAATGGCCTTGAAATTTACACAGCCTATATTTTTCACTATCTGTGTGCAATACTCTAACCTAGGTCTACATCTACTTCTCTTTTTTCCTATCTCTGCTTCTAATATATTCCGCACTATTCCCTCATGCCTTAGTATGTGACCTATCATGCTTCTATTCTTCTATTCTTTACTGTCTCCACATACTTCTTTCTTGACCTACCATTACCGGTAATTTTTTGTTCTCAACGTTGTCTGTCTATGACATCTTCATCATACGTCTGTAGCACCATATTTCTTATCCGCTTCTCCTACTGTTCAGGATTCACAGCCGTACAGTTCTGTGTTCCACACATATGCTTTAAGCAATCTTTTACTTGTTTCTATGTATGTTGTCCTTGAACACAGTAGTTGCTTTTTCTTGTTAAATGTATCATGACCTTGTGCTAATCTTTGTTTTATATTTTTTGCGCTTTTTCCATCTTGCGTTATTTGGCTTCCTAGGTAGCAGAAATCCTTAGCCTCTTGTAAGTTCTCGTTGCCTATTTGTATTCTTGTTTTTGATTTCTTTTCCTCTCCTTTACATAAAAGAACTTTGGCTTTATTTTCGTTAATTTTCATACCGTATCTCTCTGTTAGAACAGGCTCCATTTTATTAAGAGCAGTTTCTAACTCTTCCTTGCCAGATGCTAATACCTCTATATCATCTGCAAATCTAAACATATCAATCTTTTGTTCTTGCATATTAATTCCAAATGTCTTTCTGCATTTGACTATATTCATTGCCTCTTCAATGTACAAGTTAAAAATTAATGGAGATAGCGCACATCCCTGCTTCACCCCTTTCCTAATATTTACTTCTTTACGTTCATGCTTGAATTCTATTACCACTGTTTGCTCTTTGTATAAACTATGTACTATCCGTATATCCCTAAAACTCATTCCAATCTTTTTGAGTATTTCGAAAATCTCTTTCCGTTTTACATTGTCGAATGCTTTTTCCAGATCTACAAACCCCATATACACGCTTTCCCCTTTTTTCTATTGTATTCCTCATTATCGCCTTCAGAGACAAAATAGCCTCCCGTGTTCCCCAGTTTCGCCTAAACCGAACTTGATATTTTCTTAGTATTTCTTCAGCTCGTTTTTTAATTCGTCTTTGTACAACATTAGTTAATATTTTTCACGCGTGTGCTGTGGAACTTATTGTTCGAAAATTTTCACATTTATCCGCGTCTTTTATGGTATAATTATTATAATGTTACGTTCGAAATCTTTGGGTATCTCGCCTGTGTTACACATATAGCTTACAAGTTGTAAGAGACGTTTTGTTACGGCTTGCCCAGCGACTTTTAGAGTTTCTGCTTACACTTTGTCTGTACACGGCGCCTTACCATGACCCTTTAATGCTAATTCAAACTCATCTCTAAGTATGGGATATCCCAAGTCATCTTTTTCAATGTCTGATTCTTGTTCTAATCTGTTAGTTCCTCTCCTGAATATAAATTTCTTATATATTCTTGCCATCTAACTACTTTCGCTACATCTTCTATTATAACGTTTCCTCCCGCGTCTCTTATATATTTCCTGTATGGTTTTATATCCCTAAATTCCTTCTAATTATGGCGACAGGAAGTACAAGTATTTCCGAAATAGTGTGTGGTTTCTTATCGTTCGCAAGTAAGAAGTAAACCTCAACAAGTGCTTCTAAACATTTATTCTTCAATTTAGCGAACTTGTTTCTAATTGCCGACCTGAGAACTAAACGCCTTTAAACATGATTCAAAAGATTGTAAACCTTTCTATTCATGTTGAGGATGTTTAGTTTTTAAGTGTTTTACCAATAATCAAGGCATCATACTTTCGAAGACGGCATCTCAGTAGGACTAGATTCGTTGTTGACTAAATAGTTGATCCAAACCCCCCAAGCAGGTATCTTGATAATTTTAAACCTTTTTGGGCAAGTTTCTCTTAAGTACGGTTTTTTATCACTTTTATTGGAAACAAAATTGACCGACTATAGGTAGATATCTTCCCCATCTTCTTCTTGCGGTTCTCTTAATTCATTATTATTTTCAATCCGTTGTTTCTTAGCGAAATTAATTTTTAATCATTTGTCCGTTTTAAAAGAATTAATTTCAAAATTTAGATATGAAGTTTAAGTATGAAAGTAATATAAATTATTTTTCAAAACATAAAAAAATTTGAAACTACTACTACAGATTGATAATTAAAAAGCACAAAAAGATATATGCACTACAAAGTTCGAAACAATCTGACTGAATTCTGAAATACTGTGAACACCAAGGATGTTATAAGAATGGACAAAGCTACAATATATTGTTGCGAGCTACTATTAGGCAACCCGTCAAACACACAAGCGCTGTAGGCTCTGTATAGTCTCCAGGATTCGAGAATTCTTCTAGCAATCAAACACACAAAACGCCGCCAGCACTGTTTATTCTCAATGGACCGGGAAGCTTCTCGTAATTACTGGAGGATGAGTCATATCTTTTATTCAGAGCATATATATATGACCGCTAATAAATGCAGGGTCAGTCGATACCAGAATGTCTAATATAAATTATATCGTGTAACGATATATAGTAGTTGAGCTTTTGGAAGTTCAATAGTATACATAAATGTTATATTAAGTGCACGTGTCTAATGTACATGCAGCTTGTACAATACATAAATAGAAGTGTAATAAATAAATAGTTGTGTTAGTGTTGTTAATAAACCTATGGTTAAGAACTTAGTGGCGTCGCCGTGGATCAATGTAGTAAGCGTAAGACTACGGATCCCAAGGTCCTGGGTTCAAATCCCGACATGGCCGACTGCTTGAAAAATGGCAGGTGAGCATTTTTCACAAAAATTAAGCCCTCGTTCGGATGAGAAGTTAAATGGAGGTCCCGTGTGTGAATATTGTCACGCACGTTAAAGATCTCTACCTTGCCTGGAACGGCAAGGGTTCGGCAAAATTCTAAATTTCCAGGCAACAAAAAACTCGCCTCCTGGCCAATGTAGTACCTTCGGGTGGAGCATTGGAAATGTAAATGAACGGTTAAGAACTTAGTTTAAGAAGATATTAGTGCTTGTAAATTCATTAGTGAAATAGTGCTTCATTGTTAAGTGGACTGAAAACATCTACAAATAAGGCATATACTGTTAATTAGACTTGTGAACGTGAGTAATAAAGACTCTTGTTATTACTTGTTTTAAATTAGAGTAACGCGGTAGTAGTAGCCCGCTTCAATATGTAACTGGTATAACGTACATCTGCCATTATAGGATGGTGTATTTAACACGCATTTACTCTATCATTATTAAACGTATGGTGTGTCCGTATATAACCTCGTTTGTTTGGTTCCACAATGGACGTATGTGTTTTATTATCAGATCCTACGCATTTAGCACAAAACAAAGTGAAGTTAGATTGTGACTTTTATGTCATGTTGGTCAAGTGTTTTCACAATTACCTCCAAAACAATGTTCCTATTGGTCAGCATCACATAAAAATAGAAGATATATTTTTAGTTATGTTAGCAAAGCAAGTAGTAACAAACGCACGTCCGAAGTATGTTGGCCCGTATTAATGCAGTTATGCTACAGTAGCTGGGCACGACGCTCTCAGCGTCGTCTTAGTGCCTTATAACTCCAGGAGTTTTTTGGCTTGTTGATGACGTGATGAGTTGTTATGGTGTTGTTTGTTGGTTGAACTTCTTAATAAATTTGTTGGTCTGGATTCCTCGAGGCCTGCTCTTGGAATTCCCATGTTTTGATGCAGTGAGCAGTATCCCGGATCTTCCCCTTGGTTGCTCTCCAACTACACGATATCCGAATCCAGGGTCCACTGGCCTGTGGTTTTCGACCGACAGGATGGCTATTCGTCACAGGCCACTCCATCGCCAGGTAGCTCGTCTAACAGGACTGACGGATGTGCATCCCCAACGACTTCACTTGTGTACCCATTCCTCGGCGCCCCGCATAGCTGGAGAACTTTCTCAAGTTGTCACTTTTCCGCTGCTCACCTTTGTTCGCCCGCAGGCGGTGGTAGATACAGCAACTATGCGGTTATCACTGGGTTCGTTCTTATAAGGTTTTTGGTGAACACGTTTAAAGTTACGGCAAAACAAGGTAAGTGATTTTGAACGATTCAGCGTACACTCGCCTATTGTATAGTATGCAACTATACATACGGGATTCCTGTACGCAAGGTTGCGTAACTCGGAATTTCAACAACACAAAATTAAAATAAATGATTATTCGTAAAAACAGTGCTTTATCATAGCACACTTCTATGTATTTACTTGCGTACTCTTTGGGGTACGCGTACCCATTCACTATGGAAACCCATGCTCTAAGTTGGTTAATAAACACATAAAATTGTTAGCAAATCAATTATAAAGATTAGTAAATTATTAGGAAAAACTAATGAGTTGTGTACAGAAAACTACTTGCTTTGATATTCATTTTTATTTAGTGTAGAGACAATTTAATACATTTGCATGCGAAAACAACGTTAACTGATTCATTGTATGATATTGGTTAAAACTAGTTTTTACAATTATCAAAAAAAATGTGTGAAAGTGTGTACACCTATTTATAATTTTAACAGCTTGGTTTTGCAAATTAAATGCGAAAGTTATAGTTTTCCAAACAACTCCAGGATATTTAATATTTGGCGTTCAATGTTTGCGTCGAACAATTCTTTTCAAATATCGTTTCCAGAAAGAGAGAAAATTGTTATAAAATAGTATTTAACTTCCTGCAACCGATTTAACTCACCGCGTATATTCTTTTTTAATATTCATATTCAATACGAAATATTTGAACTTTAGGATTGAAATACTTTTTTGCTAGCGTTATTTATTGTTTGTACGCTATGTTGCGTCGTCCTGGAGGGCAATTTTTGACTATTCGTAAGTTGAAAACTGTAACGTTACGAATTCTGAACTTTCCAATTTTTGACATGACGAATAGTTACGTGTGCGTAAAGATGCATCTATATTTGAACGTTTTTTGTGTGAGCGGTAAAATCATCCTGAATGTTCAGAAAGTGAAGTTATAGCTAAGTAAAAATATTAAAGGTTTATTTAAATTCCTTATTTTTGGCTAATTGTATAATCTGTAATTTAAATAAAGTTAGAAAATTGAATTGAAGTAATTCTTGTAGCACTCCCATATTAAAAATTAATAATGGACGATCTGCTGAACGTATTAGCAATACGGAATTTAGAAAATGCCGAATTGTACAATCGCCCCTACAATATAGGGACTCCAAAAGATCCGTTTATTTTATTAAGTAAAAACCAATTCATTAAAATGTTTAGATTATCTAAGGAGCGGTGTAGATATTTAATAGAGCGATTGGAGCCACATACGCGACCTCAGGTATGTATTTATTACCATTGCACATATTTTTTACTTATTTCTCTTTATCCATTCTTTAGGTTTTAGCAGCATTGAAATTTTATGGAAGTGGCAGTTATCAGCCCGATGTAGGTGCTAACAAATTTCTTAATGTGTCGCAATCTTCTGTATGTCTGTCGGTTAAGAAAGTTACAGAAGCCCTAAATTTCCCCGAAATATTTAATGAGTGGGTTTGTTTTCCTAATAATTTAGAGAAACTGAACAAAATTAGAATGGAGTAAGCATCTTTGCAAATGTATTTTGATTATTAATAGTATACATATAAACTTCTAGATTTTATAATCAACACAATTTCCCAGGAGTTGTAGGATGCATTGACTGTACGCATGTCGCAATAGTACCACCTAAGACTGAGGATCATGAATTTCCTGAACATGTATACGCAAATCGTAAAAATTATCATTCGATTAATGTTCAACTAGTATGAATAAATATAATTTTCACGACTTTATTGTAAGCATTATATATTGTAGATATGTGATGTCGATTTAAAAATCCTGAACGTGAATGCCAGATTTCCTGGTAGCACCAATGATGCTTTTATATGGCGAAACAAATTTTTTGAAGCACTAAAACACCAGCCCCACATTGGGTGTCAGTGTTATGTTTTTTATTTTTTTTTAACTGGGCTCAACTAGCGTCACTCACGGGCGCTAGTGTTACGTTTTTTTTCTTCTTAATACTATATATCTGACTCTAGAAGTTGGGTGTCAGCAAAACGAAGTCTTCCGACGTAACTAGGGGTCTATTCCTTGGGTAGAGCTATGAGAAATGGGGGTAAGTCGAAATCTGTGGGGGTCATATTCAAACTAAAACAAATAGGCGCCACCAAGTCCGGATTGATTCACGTTAATGGCATGGCATATTTCTATGGGCGGACGTGGAGACCCAAAGAAAAAAAGATCGCCTTCGCTGACAAAAACCTGTCTTAACAGAATAAGACGCTGTTCCTGTAAGAAAGTATAATAATTAGATCAATAGAAAATTGGAACACTGTTTGTGTCCCGCAAACATACCTAGAGAAATATTAAAACAATATTTTCTATATAAGGTTGTCATCAAAATTCAACTCTTAAAGATACTAATTTCCGGTTATTAGGTTTGATCACATTTGATCAAAATAAAAAACTTTAAGCTTGGACTAATAATTTACTAAAAAGAATCTCTTTTCTTTAAATAAAATGCAATGCAACAAATTTAAATAACTACTTGAATTACTTTGTAAGTTTAAAGTAAGGTTTATCAACCTTATTCATGATCAAAGATATTACAACAAGGTGTAACTTATTACACAAAGATATTCTAACCCATTCAGATCTGTTTAGGTCGATTACATTACGAAAGTTAATATACAAATGTTTCTCTTTAAGTTAAAAGTACTAATTTTAGTTTAAAATGAAAATGATCACAAAAATATTCTTGTTTTCAAGAGTGGTAGTAACGCAGTGCTAAGCATTTGCTTTCAAGGATACATGTGTCAGCAGCATATTCCAAACAAACAAGTGACGTAAATAACACCTGATGCTGTAACTAACAGTTTATACTGAAGCAACGTGTTGTTTCTTACAAAATCAATTGAGTGAATTTCAAGTTTGATACTGGGAAATCCAGCTTAGCAATAGTTGAAGCCAACAGCAAATTCGTACTGCTACACATCGGAACAAAATAGCGTGTTTCTAAAGTGAAACACAAAAGAATTTCTTGGAACTACTACGAACCAAACAAAACTGCATTCCTAGCCTTGATTAGGTACTTGTTTTACCATGCGAAATTTACTGCCTATATTCTACCAAAGTAGCATCTCTATTCGGTGTAACAAACGATCCTCTATAAATTAGATCAACTTTCCATCTTCCAAGTACACCGTCCACGTCGTAGTATGAAGTGGATTTCTTAAAGTCGATTATAGTTTTCAAAAATCTAAGTGCATCGTGGATTGTAGTGATGTTTCTCGTCGCCTAATCTTTCGTCGCCTAATCTCTCGTCGCGCTAAACAAATTTTCCAAATTAAATAAGATAATAACGTTTATACTTTACCAACCGCTATTCAGAAAATGTGCTCACTCATTAAAATTAATACGCAGATTACTGGCCATCGTCCTTTCATACATCTTGCTACTTCTTCTACGTATGGCCGAGTGATTATCCTGCTCGCTCGGACAATCGGATGATCCAAGGGGGGAGGTTGTCACACCTAAACGCGCCTGCGACTGGCTGTAGAATACGCCGACATCCAACCACAAATAGACTAACAAATCTAGATGCTGTTCTAATGTATTATTTTACTTGTTAAACGTATTACGACATTATTTAATAAAAGGGTTTTATTATTTTCGCACTTTTAATGAAGGGATTTATCAACTAAAAATAAAATTGTTACACTACCCCTTTCCTAAAAGAAAAAAATTTTTTTTAACAAGGAATAAACTTTAAGTATAACAAATACAAAAATTTTTTTTTTTTTTTAAATATACTAGCCTCTTCTACATTCCTAATTATCAATACAAATTCTTATGAATTTATTAAAACGAGGGGGACAAATATTTACAAATTTGAGTGTGTCGGTAACTACGTGTACCTAACGTCCATAGGGAGACAAAATCGGGGAGTCACAATCGGTGTATGTCAAAATTGGGAGGGGTCAAATTAAAAAGTCAAACACTCCACGGGACAAAAAAATTAATCAAAAGCTAAATTCAAAGTAACCCTTTAACTAGAGGTTCTTACTCCTACCAAGGCTAGTATTTACTAACTATAACCAAACATTTTACAAATCATCTTAATTTCCACAAATAAAAACTCCACTTCCTGGAGCTCAATTAGCTCTATCTACAAAAAAAGGAATGCTACAACATCAAAATAGCATAACTATTCAAAATATTATCACTATAAAGTGACAATCAAAAAGAAGACCCTACTAATAGGTCTAAATTCAAAATATTATTATCACAAGGTGATAATCAAAACAACGGTAACATAACCAAAAGGTTACTTACAAAATTCGAATACAAAATATTATTATCACAAGGTGATAATCAAAACAAAGGTAACCTAACCAAACGGTTACTTACAAAATTCAAATACAAACTATTATTATCACTTTATCGCAAAGAGATAATCAAAACTAAGGTAACCTAACCAAACGGTTACTTACAAAATTCAAATTCAAAATATTATCATCACAAGGTGATAATCAAAACAAAGGTAACCTAACCAAAAGGTTACTTACAAAATTCGAATACAAAAACGAACCAGTTAGGGCTGTAATATCCTACACCATACTGACTATCCTATCACTAATCTTCAACTAACACCTCTTATTAGTGATGGATCACACGGTGAGGTTCACCATGCAAACATTTGACCTTATCAGACAAAAAAATTTTGAACGGTCAAAAATAAGGGAAAGAATAAATCAATATTCTCTCTACCTAGATATGTAGAAATCAGGACTAACAACTTAAATAGCCCACTTACTTCTACATTGTAAAGATATCTTTCAAAGACATCTTCTAAACACATCTTCGAATAACGCGCGACTAAAATAACCAGTATGCACACTAATGCACACCTCAAAACTACTACAAAAATCCTTAACCACTTGTTTCAATTATCAAACAAAATTTTCAAAATTAGTGAAACGACACTAAATCAAAAATCGGAACAAAACAAAGCAAACAACTACTGTTTTGCTTAACATCAAAGAGATGACTAGACTGGAACTAATCGTCAGGATCATCATTCTCATTTGGATACGATGCTTCAACGGGTTTCAAGTCCTTTACGTGCCATTTTCCAGCTCTTGTTCCATCTTCATTCTCTAATTCATACACTAAATTGGAATATTTTTTTCGAACTTTACTCAAAACGAACTTTGGAGCTAACTTAGCGGAGAATTTATCACCAGCACTCGAGAGTACCTTGTTAGCTCTCCAAACACTTTCTCCGACTTGGAATGAAATGTCTCTTCTTCTAAGGTTGTAGCGTTTACTCGAACGTTGATAAGCTACATGCAAATTTTCACGGACATTTCCAAAAATATCAAACAAAAGTTGACGATCCAAAACATAAGAAGGTCTACTACTTGAAACAACATCAACATCCTCACCAGGTTTAAAATTATCACTATAAGCTTTTCCACTTAAGGGTACCTGACGACCAAAGACTAAAAAATTTGGAGAATAGTTGGTGGACTCGTGTTTTGCTGAATTAATTGCGTACTGAATTTTTGATATTTCACTATCCCACGTATCATGTTCTTCTACATACGAACGAATTGCAGTACCAACTGTCTTACTAATTCTTTCCACAAAATTGCATTGAGGAGCATAAACAGCATTGTACCAAATCTTTTGGATTTCGTACCTTGCACACAAAGCTTTAAAAACACGTCCAATCAACTGTGGACCATTATCACAAATAACAAATTGTGGTACTCCGTAGACAAGAAATACCTTTTCCTCTAAAAACTTCTCAATCAAATGTGCCGTGGCACTATGCAAAGGTTGTAAAATCGAATACTTCGAGAACCAGTCACCAACAACTAAAAGTCATTTACCTGCTTATGAATCATCAATAAAAAACTAATCACGACGATAGCTAACAAAAAAATGAGTGTTCAGGTACACTCTCATCCTACTACCAATCGAACTGTCGAAACAACTACAATGCTTCACAACGCCTAAATATGCTAGAGTGACAAACCCTCTACGAGTCTCACCTAGACTAACAATACAAAATTTACATCAAATCAAAAAAAGATGCAAAAATTCTAGAGCGCCTAACTCACCTCGAGTCTCGTCTAGACTTATGTAATGCCGAGCGACCAACTCTTCCTGAGTCTCGTCTGACTAACATACTGCTGAGCGACCAACCACGACGACAAGTTCCGCCTAGACTAAATTGCGTTGCAATGCCGATCTAAATAAAAATCTGCTAACAAAATCAAAAACGTGCTTATGCACAAGAGCAATTCTCAACTGACACGACGACAGCTCACTTCAATGTACCCTCTAAATAGAATCTCTAGCCTTATCATCAAATTTGGACAAAAATGTTCTTTATTGACTCAAGCAAATCAAACTCCAGGCTTATCAGCTTCTTCAGCTAACAATCTTCCAAAAATTTTCCTTTTCTCTAGCACTGGTTTCTCGCTCACTACTCCAGTTCCTCTTTAAGTAGACAAACAATTTGGAATTTTTCCGACATGATTACAAAAGCCTAATGGAATCAAACTGAAGGATCTAGATGGTTTGAACCTTACAAAAATTGTCAAAACAAATTCGGGCAACTAAAGGTAAAAGTCAAAAGGTGTATTTGGTAAAGTAATTTTTGCCAAAACAATTTCAAAAAAAATTTTATTGGGTCAAAACAGAATGAAAGTTAAAAATAAATTTGACTAAGTTAATTAATTGACTGACTGGGGGTTAACGTTCCAACCAATCTTTTAAACAACCAAACCTTAATATCAAATAAACGCTGAGCAAACAAATTTCGAGGCAAAACAATTTTTGAACAAACAAATTTCGAAGTAAAACAATTTTTGAACAAACAAATTTTGAAGTAAAAAAATTTTTGAACAAACAAATTTCGAAGTAAAATAAATTTTGAACAAACAAATTTCGAAGCCCCACGTTGGGCGCCAGTGAAACAAATTTTTGAAGCACTAAAACACCAGCCCCACATTGGGTGTCAGTGTTATGTTTTTTATTTTTTTTTAACTGGGCTCAACTAGCGTCACTCACGGGCGCTAGTGTTACGTTTTTTTTTTTCTTAATACTATATATCTGACTTTAGAAGTTGGGTATCAGCAAAACGAAGTCTTCCGACGTAACTAGGGGTCTATTCCTTGGGTAGAGCTATGAGAAATGGGGGTAAGTCGAAATCTGTGGGGGTCATATTCAAACTAAAACAAATAGGCGCCACCAAGTCCGGATTGATTCACGTTAATGGCATGGCATATTTCTAAGGGCGGACGTGGAGACCCAAAGAAAAAAAGATCGCCTTCGCTGACAAAAACCTGTCTTAACAGAATAAGACGCTGTTCCTGTAAGAAAGTATAATAATTAGATCAATAGAAAATTGGAACACTGTTTGTGTCCCGCAAACATACCTAGAGAAATATTAAAACAATATTTTCTATATAAGGTTGTCATCAAAATTCAACTCTTAAAGATACTAATTTCTGGTGATTAGGTTTGATCACATTTGATCAAAATAAAAAACTTTAAGCTTGGACTAATAATTTACTAAAAAGAATCTCTTTTCTTTAAATAAAATGCAATGCAACAAAATTAAATAACTACTTGAATTACTTTGTAAGTTAAAAGTAAGGTTTATCAACCTTATTCATGATCAAAGATATTACAACAAGGTGTAACTTATTACACAAAGATATTCTAACCCATTCAGATCTGTTTAGGTCGATTACATTACGAAAGTTAATATACAAATGTTTCTTTTTAAGTTAAAAGTACTAATTTTAGTTTAAAATGAAAATGATCACAAAAATATTCTTGTTTTCAAGAGTGGTAGTAACGCAGTGCTAAGCATTTGCTTTCAAGGATACATGTGTCAGCAGCATATTCCAAACAAACAAGTGACGTAAATAACACCTGATGCTGTAACTAACAGTTTATACTGAAGCAACGTGTTGTTTCTTACAAAATCAATTGAGTGAATTTCAAGTTTGATACTGGGAAATCCAGCTTAGCAATAGTTGAAGCCAACAGCAAATTCGTACTGCTACACATCGGAACAAAATAGCGTGTTTCTAAAGTGAAACACAAAAAAATTTCTTAGAACTACTACGAACCAAACAAAACTGCATTCCTAGCCTTGATTAGGTACTTGTTTTACCATGCGAAATTTACTGCCTATATTCTACCAAAGTAGCATCTCTATTCGATGTAACAAACGATCCTCTATAAATTAGATCAACTTTCCATCTTCCAAGTACACCGTACACGTCGTAGTATGAAGTGGATTTCTTAAAGTCGATTATAGTTTTCAAAAATCTAAGTGCATCGTGGATTGTAGTGATGTTTCTCGTCGCCTAATCTTTCGTCGCCTAATCTCTCGTCGCGCTAAACAAATTTTCCAAATTAAATAAGATAATAACGTTTATACTTTACCAACCGCTATTCAGAAAATGTGCTCACTCATTAAAATTAATACGCAGATTACTGGCCATCGTCCTTTCATACATCTTGCTACTTCTTCTACGTATGGCCGAGTGATTATCATGCTCGCTCGGACAATCGGAGGATCCAAGGGGGGAGGTTGTCACACCTAAACGCGCCTGCGACTGGCTGTGGAATACGCCGACATCCAACCACAAATAGACTAACAAATCTAGATGCTGTTCTAATGTATTATTTTACTTGTTAAACGTATTACGACATTATTTAATAAAAGGGTTTTATTATTTTCGCACTTTTAATGAAGGGATTTATCAACTAAAAATAAAATTGTTACAATGGAATCAATGAAATCTGCAACAGGCACTTAGAAACTTACATGCTGCTGATCATAATGACTATTTTCTTTTAGGTAATTATCAAAAAAAGGATAACAATTTGGTAATTTTATTTTACAGGTGATTCAGGGTACCCACTACGTGCCTGGTTACTAACACCATTTTCAGAAGGTAATGATAATTCTCCAGAAGGCGTATATAATGAATTACACAGAAAAACACGTGTAAAAATTGAATGTTGCAATGGGGTGTATAAATCTAGATTTCGCTGCCTCTTAAAACATAGAACACTTCATTATAAACCAACAACAGCATGCAAAATCATAAATGCTTGTGTCGTGCTACATAATACGTGTCGTGAACACAATGTTCCTGATATAGATGATGTCGATGAGGATTGTTCTGATTTTGATTTTGGAATGGATGAAGATGCTATTAGCGATTATCAAAATATAATACAAACTGTAAATCCTGAACTACGTGAGGGTAAAATAATCAGAAAAAAAATAGCTCGTACTTTATATCGGCGAAATTAATTTGTTTTTCTAACAGTATATTAATCATTGAACTTTATTTATAGCAAGGAAATGTTGTAGTAATATAGTAACAAAATGTAGTAGTTGTTAGAGCTTCTAAGAAGGATGTTTTTTAATGAAATTGTACTAAAATACATCTGTTTACAAAAATTTGGAATGTTTATTATAAGATATTAACAATTAAATATAGGGCTATTAAAATAATATAAAATACTTATACAAAATGATATTATCAACTAAGTATGTGCACTTGAACTTAGGCCGCCCACAAAGGGGGTCAATCGGGGTCGCCTGACCCCACCTGAATATGTTCCTTTGGTTTTTTTTTCGTTAGAAATCGCAACACGAAGTGCACCTTCACTAGAGATTGAAGAAGATTACGATTTCACTATCGGTTATACTATTGTTTAAAAATAAAGTAAACCTAAATGTTGAGATTACACTACAGGTATGCCTATTGTCTAACTATAAATAGACCGACTTTGTATGTCATTTTAAGCAGGAAATGCGAATTAATGCGATTACCTTACAATAGTAACCCTAACCGCCTATAACAAAACTGTTATTTTCATTCTTTAATATCTAAATATCTTTACCCTGAAAGTTTCTATTCAAACGAAATATAAATAAAGGCTTTCATAAAGGTTTCTTTTTTATTGTACAGGTTCAGGTACTCTACAACTAAAACTTTGGAATGTTCTACAAATGTCTCATTGTGTTCTATTCTGAGAAAAAATATATTCTTTATCTATAACAGTAAAGTACGTCTATATCTTCAGTGACTTCATTTTGTTTTCAGTGTTTTTCGAATGCGGTGTACTTTTAATTTGTGACTTAGGAAACTTTATCTGACTGTTGAATTAGTAGAAAACGTGTATGTTGATAGATATTGATTGGCCATTTTCCTTGTAGTTATTGTTATCAGTGTTGATAAGTAGTATAGTTACTGGTTTTTGTTTTAAAGAAGGCCGAAGATTGCAGTTACAGTTTAGTTACGGATAGGATAGCAGTAAGTATTAATGTACCTAATGCGTGAGAATACATATTTAAAAATAATATTTGTTTGCAATTGGGAGATTCTTATGTTTTTTCCTTTAAAGTCTATCTGATTAACAAATCTCTTCTTTTGAAGTATCAGAAAAGTAAAGCGTGTTATTTTTTTTCAGAAATTCAGATCTAATATCAGTAACAATACTAACAATGGATATTAGAAAATTTTTCAAACGAAATGAACTAAAAGAATCATCTAGCATAGGCTGTAGTAGTAGTAGCGGTGCTGGTGCTAATGCTATTTTTGAGTGTAATAGTATAGTACATAATAGTGTCAATGATCTAAATAAAACTGGTAGTTCGTCACCTAATACTTTAAAATCTCTCACATGTGAATATGACACCAATCTTTCAACTGATAAGAATGAGTACATGCTCGATTTGGGCAATTTTGTTAACTCGAATGAAACACTTTCCGACGATGTTCGCTTTTCATTATTAACAAATCCTTACAAACCAGATTCTAAATATAATTTCAAGAACGATTCCGAAGAAAGAAGACGTGCTTTTAGATATGATTGGCTTCAACAATACGATTGGCTTGCGTATTCTCCAAAACTCAAAGGCGCACTTTGCAAATATTGCGTAGTTTTTCGGCCAACTGTTAAAAGAGGGGTTCTTGGTTCTTTCATTGTGAAGCCCTTCACAAAATATCATGACTTTGTCGCTTCTGCAAAAGCACATGCTACAACCGAATGGCATCGTGATTCAACTATAAAAGCTTCTAGTTTTACAAAAATTATTGAAGGAAAACGTCTATCAATTACCTCTCAAATAAATGAAGCTGAGCGGGATTTGATTGAATCGAATCGCAAAAAACTTATACCAATAATATCCACCGTAATTTTTTGTGGTATGCATGATTTGCCATTGCGATGTGATAAAAAAGGTAATTTTGAGGTTCTTTTACAATTCAGAATAGAAAGTGGGGATCACATTCTAAACGAGCACTTAAAGTTTTGCAAGAAGAACTCAAATTACACCTCTCACAGAACTCAAAATCAAATAATTTTAATTTGTGGAACATTAATTAGGGAAAAAATTGTGAAAGATGTGAATTTGAGTGAAGCATTTTCAATTCTGGCTGACGAAAGTGCAGATATTGCTGGGGTAGAACAGTTATCACTTGGAGTAAGATTTGTTAGTAATGACAATTCGGTCAGAGAAGAATTTTTAGGCTTTGTAGTCCTTACATCGATGAACGCAGAAGGTATAACTGCTGCAATTTTAAACGCTTGTAATGAATATGATCGTTGTATGGATAAATTAGTTGGATTAGGGTTTGATGGTTGCTCGACGATGGCAGGTCATGAGCAGGGAGTCCAAAAACTTATTAAAAATAAATATCCAAAAGCGATATATTTTCACTGCGCGTTCCATAGATTAAACTTAGTGATAAATGATTTGAACAAGATTCCGGATATTCAAAATTCAGTAAGTACCATTAAAGAAGTAATTACTTTCTATCGATATAGTCCATTAAGACGTAGATATGTTTCTAATAATCCACTATTATGTGAAACACGCTGGTCCGCCAAATATAAATCAATGAGGTTGTTTGCGGAACATTTTGCAGATACTATGAACGCTCTGGAAAATTTAGCTCATAACCGTGAAATAAATGCTCAGACAAGAAATAGGGCCAGTCAACTTTTAAATTGCGTTTCTTCGTCGAAATTTATTCTTTGTCTGCATATTATGACCAAATATTCTAGCAAATTGGAACCTGTTTGTAATGCACTGCAGTCTAAAAGTATAAACTTATTTTCCGTTAAACAGCACATAGATGAACTACTCAAACTTTTAAGACACACCGTAGTGATCCTGAACAATATTTTAAAGAGGTTTATAAAAAGTGTTGAACATGCCCATGGTTTTGGATTGGAAATTACATTACCACGTATTGCACCAAGACAAACTCATAGGTCTAATTATCATATGAGTAGTGTTGAAGGTTACTGAGTAAGCCTTTTTATTCCTTATTTGGATTCTGTTATACAGTCTATTTCCACAAGGTTTTCTAAAGATGCTACGACTTCTTTTACTCTCTGGATTACATCCAAATAACTTAAAAGACAACAATATAAAAGAGCATTGTTAAATAAAAAGAAGAAATAGCCAGAAGTTACAACATTGATAACTTTTCAGAACAGTTGCAAACGTGGGTTGAACTTTGGCAAAATAGAGAGATTCAATAAGATACAGACTTTGTACATTTGCTTGATAATGAAGTTTCTTTTTTTTCGGCCATCAAAACTGCGCTGAATATTTTTTTGGCATTACCTCCAACTGCTGCAACAATAGAAAGGTAATTTAGTACGTTAAAGCGGGTAAAATCGTGGCTTAGATCAAGCATGTCAGGGGATAGATTATCAGGTTTATGCATGCTTAGTGTACATAAGGACATGGTAGGTAGGGAGAAACAAGCATTTATAAATGAAGTCCTAAATAGATCTGGTCAAGACCGAAGAAGATTGATATTTTTATTCAAAAATGATGATGATTAATAAAACGCGAAAACAGTCCTATTCAGCAGTGCCAGTTATAATAGTTTGTTGTACCCTTCTTAGTTCTTAGTCATGTTTGTTTGTGCAACAAATATTAAAGACACTATTTAAAGTGCCGTTCGGATATTTATTTACTATTAATTAATATCTGTGGTTTGTGGCCATTTGATTGACAATGTGGCTTTTCTGTTTCCATTAAATATGGTTGTGTCGTGTCTGTATTTTTACATTTTCTTACGGGCGGCTTATTACGTGTATTGGAATAAGTCCATTCAATTTTCAATTAGTGTGTGTTAATGTAAAATCCAATCTTTTCCATTTGCTACCCTGTGCATCATCAAGCCAAAAGAATTGATAGCCTGCTGCACCAGCAATTTACCAGATTGGTAAGTAACTTTACACTTTATGAAAATTCGATTAATTACAGAATGCTGCATTTATTAAGAAACTATCAATCCTACGTTTTTCTTTCAATTTCAAATACTATAGCGAAATTTCGAAAGAATGCATTCGCGTCATAGGTTTCTGAATTAAACACCGACATACTTTTAATGTATATCGCTTTTAAATTCAATAACCTATGGCGTGAATGCATTCTTTCGTGATTTCAACTATAATATTAAAAAACGCTGCATTATCGATGGTCCTAACTGCTTTTGAGCTACTCTAAGGAAATAAGATTTTATGCCTTACATTACTTTCCAATACGTCCGGTAACGGGGTTGCATTAACAGTGTTCATCCTTTGTGTAACATAGCTAGTATTTTTGAAAGTAGTCTTGACCCCCTCTACAAATTATTCTGTGGGCGGCCTTGACTTGAACTAAATATACATATGGCATTTATTGGGGTTTAAAATGTTCAAGTAATGTGGTGAGTGATTCTGCGATTGATTGAAGAGAACGTCCTTGTGCCTTCTTCACTTCTATGCTCTCCTTTTTTAATTTAAGTTTTTCATCATAATAGTATTTTTTTAAAATTAATTTTTCTTTTAAGTTTTTTTCAAAAGTGTAGCAGCCATAGCAGAGCTTAATAAATTGTCCTGCTTCTTCGGTAATTTTTTTTGTTTGATGATTTTTCAATTTTATTACTATCTGAAGTCACTGATGTAGGTGTTGTTTGAGCAGTGCTGCTACTGGGTAGATCTACATTTACAGTTTGAAGTTCATTTTCCTTATGAGTTTCACTTAAATTATTACACTGAATTTCTTGATTGTCATTCAAATAAATAACGTCACATTTATCTAACAATTCATCGTCTACTTCTAACTGTACCACTGATTCCTTTACTGGATGTCCTCCACAGACACCTTTGAAATAAATGACAGTATGCAGTATATCTTCTTCCACTTTTGTCAGAGTATCTTTCTGTAAAGGGCCACCGCCAGTACGGTTCGCACTTAAACGCTTTTTGCCTCCATATCTGACTTATTACTTCTTATTAATCAATTTCCTCAAATCTATTTTTCCCCGTACTTCAAAATTGTATTACTGTATTTTCCCCTGGACTTCAAAATTGTATTACTGTTTCCCCAGACTTCAGAATTGTATCACTGGATTTTTCCCCCGGACTTCAGAGCCGTTTAATCGGCAATTATAATCTTCATATTAGCACTTATTTTCTCTTTCACTTTTAAACTTTACGTATTATTTTCTTTCATAACGACGCACTTCGGCCTTTGTTGAGTTCAAAACTAACTTCGTTATCACGGTGCTTGCTAATATATTTTTCATTTCCCACTCCGTCAGTGGGTATGGTCTAGAACTCGTCGCTTATTTGTGACCAATCAAATAATTACATTTAAAGCAGTTTCTGATGTAATTCACCACGATTTCCAATAATAATAGCCTGCTTGCAGCTGTCTTTCGTTATCAACATGCTGTGTTTTGATAGATCTAATTGCCTTTCCATTAACAACTGATGCAACTCGACTTTTAATTTTCATATTTACATGTTGTTCACGCAATTTTTTAATTTTCTTTCTTATCAAAAAATGGTTAGATATTTGTACGCATTTATATTAGCTACCTGAAGCTCTATTTCTATCTCCGTATTAATCTAATCGTCTGGAACTCTTTTTGAATGCGTGTCTAATTACACTTTATCGATTATTTATAAATATACGCGTGCTTCCACTGAAAAATATCATTATCCGCTTTACCTAAATTCACTAAAACTTTATCTACAGGGTATTAAATATTTTCTACTTACTTAATGAATGTCTTTCTCATTCCTACGCCCACTATGCGTCCTCCTATGTTTATCTGCGTCGCTTAAAACTATTTCTACTTTATATACAGGGTGTTGACTACTTACTATTTACAAACTATGTCTATTTCTCAATTCTTCACTAAATAAATGCAGTTTTCTGCTGCCTATGCTAATTTCTCATTCTTAAACGACCTTTCCTATAAAGTGCACCCTTAAACAACCCCTTATCACAGCTATATATATATATATATATATATATATATATAAGACCGCTAATAAATGCAAGGTCAGTCGATACCAGAATGTCTAATATAAATTATATCGTGTAACGTTATATAGTAGTTGAGCTTTTGGAAGTTCAATAGTATACATAAATGTTATATTAAGTGCACGTGTCTAATGTACATGCAGCTTGTACAATACATAAATAGAAGTGTAATAAATAAATAGTTGTGTTAGTGTTGTTAATAAACCTATGGTTAAGAACTTAGTGGCGTCGCCGTGGATCAATGTAGTAAGCGTAAGACTACGGATCCCAATGTCCTGGGTTCAAATCCCGACATGGCCGACTGCTTGAAAAATGGCAGGTGAGCATTTTTCACAAAAATTAAGCCCTCGTTCGGATGAGAGGTTAAATGGAGGTCCCGTGTGTGAGTGTTGTCACGCACGTTAAAGATCTCTACCTTGCCTGGAACGGCAAGGGTTCGGCAAAATTCTAAATTTCCAGGCAACAAAAAACTCGCCTCCTGGCCAATGTAGTACCTTCGGGTGGAGCATTGGAAATGTAAATGAACGGTTAAGAACTTAGTTTAAGAAGATATTAGTGCTTGTAAATTCATTAGTGAAATAGTGCTTCATTGTTAAGTGGACTGAAAACATCTACAAATAAGGCATATACTGTTAATTAGACTTGTGAACGTGAGTAATAAAGACTCTTGTTATTACTTGTTTTAAATTAGAGTAACGCGGTAGTAGTAGCCCGCTTCAATATGTAACTGGTATAACGTACATCTGCCATTATAGGATGGTGTATTTAACACACGCATTTACTCTATCATTATTAAACGTATGGTGTGTCCGTATATAACCTCGTTTGTTTGGTTCCACAATGGACGTATGTGTTTTATTATCAGATCCTACGCATTTAGCACAAAACAAAGTGAAGTTAGATTATGACTTTTATGTCATGTTGGTCAAGTGTTTTCACAATTACCTCCAAAACAATGTTCCTATTGGTCAGCATCACATAAAAGATAGAAGATATATTTTTAGTAATGCTAGCAAAGCAAGTAGTAACAAACGCACGTCCGAAGTATGTTGGCCCGTATTAATGCAGTTATGCTACAGTAGCTGGGCACGACGCTCTCAGCGTCGTCTTAGTGCCTTATAACTCCAGGAGTTTTTTGGCTTGTTGATGACGTGATGAGTTGTTATGGTGTTGTTTGTTGGTTGAACTTCTTAATAAATTTGTTGGTCTGGATTCCTCGAGGCCTGCTCTTGGAATGCCCATGTTTTGATGCAGTGAGCAGTTTTCCGGATCTTCCCCTTGGTTGCTCTCCAACTACACGATATCCGAATCCAGGGTCCACTGGCCTGTGGTTTTCGACCGACAGGATGGCTATTCGTCACAGGCCACTCCATCGGCAGGTAGCTCGTCTAACAGGACTGACGGATGTGCATCCCCAACGACTTCACTTGTGTACCCATTCCTCGGCGCCCCGCATAGCTGGAGAACTTCCTCAAGTTGTCACTGTTCCGCTGCTCACCTTTGTTCGCCCGCAGGCGGTGGTAGATAACTGTTGCTGCTTCGGAATCTGGGCAGCAACTATGCGGTTATCACTGGGTTCGTTCTTATAAGGTTTTTGGTGAACACGTTTAAAGTTACGGCAAAACAAGGTAAGTGATTTTGAACGATTCAGCGTACACTCGCCTATTGTATAGTATGCAACTATACATACGGGATTCCTGTACGCAAGGTTGCGTAACTCGGAATTTCAACAACACAAAATTAAAATAAATGATTATTCGTAAAAACAGTGCTTTATCATAGCGCACTTCTATGTATTTACTTGCGTACTCTTTGGGGTACGCGTACCCATTCACTATGGAAACCCATGCTCTAAGTTGGTTAATAAACACATAAAATTGTTAGCAAATCAATTATAAAGATTACGAAATTATTAGGAAAAACTAATGAGTTATGTACAGAAAACTACTTGCTTTGATACTCATTTTTATTTAGTGTAGAGACAATTTAATACATTTGCATGCGAAAACAACGTTAACTGATTCATTGTATGATATTGGTTAAAACTAGTTTTTACAATTATCAAAAAAAATGTGTGAAAGTGTGTACACCTATTGATAATTTTAACAGCTTGGTTTTGCAAATTAAATGCGAAAGTTATAGTTTTCCAAACAACTCCAGGATATTTAATATTTGGCGTTCAATGTTTGCGTCGAACAATTCTTTTCAAATATCGTTTCCAGAAAGAGAGAAAATTGTTATAAAATAGTATTTAACTAACTGCAACCGATTTAACTCACCGCGTATATTCTTTTTTAATATTCATATTCAATACGAAATATTTGAACTTTAGGATTGAAATACTTTTTTGCTAGCGTTATTTATTGTTTGTACGCTACGTCGCGTCGTCCTGGAGGGTAATTTTTGACTATTCGTAAGTTGAAAACAGTAACGTTACGAATTCTGAACTTTCCAATTTTTGACATGACGAATAGTTACGTGTGCGTAAAGATGCATCTATATTTGAACGTTTTTGTGTGAGCGGTAAAATCATCCTGAATGTTCAGAAAGTGAAGTTATAGTTAAGTAAAAATATTAAAGGTTTAGTTAAATTCCTTATTTTTGGCTCGTGAAATAATCTGTAATTTAAATAAAGTTAGAAAATTGAATTGAAGTAATTCTTGTAGCACTCCCATATTAAAAATTAATAATGGATGATCTGCTGAACGTATTAGCAATACGGAATTTAGAAAATGCCGAATTGTACAATCGCCCCTACAATATAGGGACTCCAAAAGATCCGTTTATTTTATTAAGTAAAAACCAATTCATTAAAATGTTTAGATTATCTAAGGAGCGGTGTAGATATTTAATAGAGCGATTGGAGCCACATATGCGACCTCAGGTATGTATTTATTACCATTTTTTACTTATTTCTCTTTATCCATTCTTTAGGTTTTAGCAGCATTGAAATTTTATGGAAGTGGCAGTTATCAGCCCGATGTAGGTGCTAACAAATTTCTTAATGAGTCGCAATCTTCTGTAAATTTCCCTAAATTTGCCCGAAATATTTAACGAGTGGGTTTGTTTTCCTAATAATTTAGAGAAACTGAACAAAATTAGAATGGAGTAAGCATCTTTGCAAATGTATTTTGATTATTAATAGTATACATATATACTTCTAGATTTTATAATCAACACAATTTCCCAGGAGTTGTAGGATGCATTGACTGTACGCATGTCGCAATAGTACCACCTAAGACTGAGGATCATGAATTTCCTGAACATGTATACGCAAATCGTAAAAATTATCATTCGATTAATGTTCAACTAGTATGAATAAATATAATTTTCACGACTTTATTGTTAGCATTATATATTTTAGATATGTGATGTCGATTTAAAAATCCTGAACGTGAATGCCAGATTTCCTGGTAGCACCAATGATGATTTTATATGGAATCAATGAAATCTGCAACAGGCACTTAGAAACTTACATGCTGCTGATCATAATGACTATTTTCTTTTAGGTAATTATCAAAAAAAGGATAACAATTTGGTAATTTTATTTTACAGGTGACTCAGGGTACCCACCACGTGCCTGGTTACTAACACCATTTTTAGAAGGTAATGATAATTCTCCAGAAGGCGTATATAATGAATTACACAAAAAAACACGTGTAAAAATTGAATGTTGCAATGGGGTGTATAAATCTAGATTTCGCTGCCTCTTAAAACATAGAACACTTCATTATAAACCAACAACAGCATGCAAAATCATAATTGCTTGTGTCGTGCTACATAATACGTGTCGTGAACACAATGTTCCTGATATAGATGATGTCGATGAGGATTGTTCTGATTTTGATTTTGGAATGGATGAAGATGCTATTAGCGATGATCAAAATATAATACAAACTGTAAATCCTGAACTACGTGAGGGTAAAATAATCAGAAATAAAATAGCTCGTACTTTATATCGGCGAAATTAATTTGTTTTTCTAACAGTATATTAATCATTGAACTTTATTTATAGCAAGGAAACGTTGTAGTAATATAGTAACAAAATGTAGTAGTTGTTAGAGCTTCTAAGAAGGACGTTTTTTAATGAAATTGTATTAAAATACATATGTTTACAAAAATTTGGAATGTTTATTATAAGATATTAACAATTAAATGTAAGGCTATTAAAATAATATAAAATACTTATACAAAATGATATTATCAACTAAGTATGTGCACTTGAACTTAGGCCGCCCACAAAGGGGGCAATCGGGGTCGCCTGACCCCTCCTGAACATGTTCCTTTGGTTTTTTTTTCGTTAGAAATCGCAACACAAAGTGCACCTTCACTAGAGATTGAAGAAGATTACGATTTCACTATCGGTTATACTATTGTTTAAAAATAAAGTAAACCTAAATGTTGAGATTACACTACAGGTATGCCTATTGTCTAACTATAAATAGATCGACTTTGTATGTCATTTTAAGCAGGAAATGCGAATTAATGCGATTACCTTACAATAGTAACCCTAACCGCCTATAACAAAACTGTTATTTTCATTCTTTAATATCTAAATATCTTTACCCTGAAAGTTTCTATTCAAACGAAATTATAAATAAAGGCTTTCATAATGGTTTCTTTCTTATTGTACAGGTTCAGGTACTCTACAACTAAAACTTTGGAATGTTCTACAAATGTCTCATTGTGTTCTATTCTGAGAAAAAATATATTCTTTATCAATAACAGTAAAGTACGTCTATATCTTCAGTGACTTCAGTTTGTATTCAGTGTTTTTCGAATGCGGTGTACTTTTAATTTGTGACTTAGGAAACTTTATCTGACTGTTGAATTAGTAGAAGGCGTGTATGTTGATAGATATTGATTGGCCATTTTCCTTGTAGTTATTGTTATCAGTGTTGATAAGTAGTGTAGTTACTGGTTTTTGTTTTTAAAGAAGGCCGAAGATTGCAGTTACAGTTTAGTTACGGATAGGATAGCAGTAAGTACTAATGTACCTAATGCGTGAGAATACATATTTAAAAATTTGGGCAATTTTGTTAACTCGAATGAAACACTTTCCGACGATGTTCGCTTTTCATTATTAACAAATCCTTACAAACCAGATTCTAAATATAATTTCAAGAACGATTCCGAAGAAAGAAGACGTGCTTTTAGATATGATTGGCTTCAACAATACGATTGGCTTGCGTATTCTCCAAAACTCAAAGGCGCACTTTGCAAATATTGCGTAGTTTTTCGGCCAACTGTTAAAAGAGGGGTTTTTGGTTCTTTCATTGTGAAGCCTTTCACAAAATATCATGACTTTGTCGCTTCTGCAAAAGCACATGCTACAACCGAATGGCATCGTGATTCAACTATAAAAGCTTCTAGTTTTACAAAAATTATTGAAGGAAAACGTCTATCAATTACCTCTCAAATAAATGAAGCTGAGCGGATTTGATTGAATCGAATCGCAAAAACTTATACCAATAATATCCACCGTAATTTTTTGTGGTATGCATGATTTGCCATTACGATATGATAAAAAAGGTAATTTTGAGGTTCTTTTACAATTCAGAATAGAAAGTGGGGATCACATTCTAAACGAGCACTTATAGTTTTGCAAGAAGAACTCAAAATACACCTCTCACTGAACTCAAAATCAAATAATTTTAATTTTTGGAACATTAATTAGGGAAAAAATTGTGAAAGATGTGAATTTGAGTGAAGCATTTTCAATTCTGACTGACGAAAGTGCAGATATTGCTGGGGTAGAACAGTTATCACTTGGAGTAAGATTTGTTAGTAATGACAATTCGGTCAGAGAAGAATTTTTAGGCTTTGTAGTCCTTACATCGATGAACGCAGAAGGTATAACTGCTGCAATTTTAAACGCTTGTAATGAATATGATCTTTGTATGGATAAATTAGTTGGATTAGGGTTTGATGGTTGCTCGACGATGGCAGGTCATGAGCAGGGAGTCCAAAAACTTATTAAAAATAAATATCCAAAAGCGATATATTTTCACTGCGCGTTCCATAGATTAAATTTAGTGATAAATGATTTGAACAAGATTCCGGATATTCAAAATTCAGTAAGTACCATTAAAGAAGTAATTACTTTCTATCGAGATAGTCCATTAAGACGTAGATATGTTTCTAATAATCCACTATTATGTGAAACACGCTGGTCCGCCAAATATAAATTAATGAGGTTGTTTGCGGAACATTTTGCAGATACTATGAACGCTCTGGAAAATTTAGCTCATAACCGTGAAATAAATGCTCAGACAAGAAATAGGGCCAGTCAACTTTTAAATTGCGTTTCTTCGTCGAAATTTATTCTTTGTCTGCATATTATGACCAAATATTCTAGCAAATTGGAACCTGTTTGTAATGCACTGCAGTCTAAAAGTATAAACTTATTTTCCGTTAAACAGCACATAGATGAACTACTCAAACTTTTTAAGACACACCGTAGTGATCCTGAACAATATTTTAAAGAGGTTTATAAAAAAAGTGTTGAACATGCCCATGGTTTTGGATTGGAAATTACATTACCACGTATTGCACCAAGACAAACTCATAGGTCTAATTATCATATGAGTAGTGTTGAAGATTACTTTCGAGTAAGCCTTTTTATTCCTTATTTGGATTCTGTTATACAGTCTATTTCCACAAGGTTTTCTAAAGATGCTACGACTTCTTTTTACTCTCTGGATTACATCCAAATAACTTAAAAGACAACAATATAAAAAGAGCATTGTTAAATAAAAAAGAAGAAATAGCCAGAAGTTACAACATTGATAACTTTTCAGAACAGTTGCAAACGTGGGTTGAACTTTGGCAAAATAGAGAGATTCAACAAGATACAGACTTTGTACATTTGCTTGATAATGAAGTTTCTTTTTTTTCGGCCATCAAAACTGCGCTGAATATTTTTTTGGCATTACCTCCAACTGCTGCAACAATAGAAAGGTAATTTAGTACGTTAAAGCGGGTAAAATCGTGGCTTAGATCAAGCATGTCAGGGATAGATTATCAGGTTTATGCATGCTTAGTGTACATAAGGACATGGTAGGTAGGAGAAACAAGCATTTATAAATGAAGTCCTAAATAGATCTGGTCAAGACCGAAGAAGATTGATATTTTTATTCAAAATGATGATGATTAATAAAACGCGAGAACAGTCCTATTCAGCAGTGCCAGTTATAATAGTTTGTTGTACCCTTCTTAGTTCTTAGTCATGTTTGTTTGTGCAACAAATATTAAAGACACTATTTAAAGTGCCGGTCGGATATTTATTTACTATTAATTAATATCTGTGGTTTGTGGCCATTTGATTGACAATGTGGTTTTTCTGTTTCCATTAAATATGGTTGTGTCGTGTCTGTATTTTTACATTTTCTTACGGGCGGCTTATTACGTGTATTGGAATAAGTCCATTCAATTTTCAATTAGTGTGTGTTAATGTAAAATCCAATCTTTTCCATTTGCTACCCTGTGCATCATCAAGCCAAAAGAATTGATAGCCTGCTGCACCAGCAATTTACCAGATTGGTAAGTAACTTTACACTTTATGAAAATTCGATTAATTACAGAATGCTGCATTTATTAAGAAACTATCAATCCTACGTTTTTCTTTCAATTTCAAATACTATAGCCGAAATTTCGAAAGAATGCATTCGCGTCATAGGTTTCTGAATTAAACACCGACATACTTTTAATGTATATCGCTTTTAAATTCAATAACCTATGGCGTGAATGCATTCTTTCGTGATTTCAACTATAATATTAAAAAACGCTGCATTATCGATGGTCCTAACTGCTTTTGAGCTACTCCAAGGAAATAAGATTTTATGCCTTACATTACTTTCCAATACGTCCGGTAACGGGGTTGCATTAACAGTGTTCATCCTTTGTGTAACATAGCTAGTATTTTTGAAAGTAGTCTTGACCCCCTCTACAAATTATTCTGTGGGCGGCCTTGACTTGAACTAAATATACATATGGCATTTATTGGGGTTTAAAATGTTCAAGTAATGTGGTGAGTGATTCTGCGATTGATTGAAGAGAACGTCCTTGTGCCTTCTTCACTTCTATGCTCTCCTTTTTTAATTTAAGTTTTTCATCATAATAGTATTTTTTTAAAATTAATTTTTCTTTTAAGTTTTTTTCAAAAGTGTAGCAGCCATAGCAGAGCTTAATAAATTGTCCTGCTTCTTCGGTAATTTTTTTTGTTTGATGATTTTTCAATTTTATTACTATCTGAAGTCACTGATGTAGGTGTTGTTTGAGCAGTGCTGCTACTGGGTAGATCTACATTTACAGTTTGAAGTTCATTTTCCTTATGAGTTTCACTTAAATTATTACACTGAATTTCTTGATTGTCATTCAAATAAATAACGTCACATTTATCTAACAATTCATCGTCTACTTCTAACTGTACCACTGATTCCTTTACTGGATGTTCCTCCACAGACACCTTTGAAATAAATGACAGTATATGCAGTATATCTTCTTCCACTTTTGTCAGAGTATCTTTCTGTAAAGGGCCACCGCCAGTACGGTTCGCACTTAAACGCTTTTTGCCTCCTTTACTTTAGTGCGGCAGCGAAGATCCTGCCATGTCTGAAATCGAAATATTCGTTAAAATGCTAAGTCTTGAAATATGAACAATCTGCTCACCTTACACCATTCCTTCCACTGTTTGTTGGGACCGGGTAAAGAATTTAAAATGTTTGTGATATCTTGCCAATCCTTTGCAGCATCTTTGGCGGTATAGTTTGACAAATGTTTACCACTAATTAATTGCGACTAACTTTTCACAAATTCCACTAAAAGTTGTTTTTGTTTTTCAGTAAAGTTAAAACACCTTTTTTTTTACTCTCCATAACTATACAAGCTCGTTAGATTAAAACTAAAAACACAAACACTTGCAAAATACTTTTATCTACTGAGAAAATTTTATAAGAGGTTAGGTTGCTTTGCTTTAGTTCCAAGAAACTGAACTACAAGATATTCAAATTAACTACTGCGACGTTGTCGCATTAAACATTCGTTTATAAGCGAACAGCGTATGTTTGCTAAGCGAAGACCTGTCAAAAATTGGCCTACACTTAAGTATACGCTTTTAAACATACGTAACTTTGCGAACACGTATGTAAACGTGTAAGTTCAAAAATTGAACTGCTGGTCTCTTTCAGCATAGTTTTTTATGACATTATCCCCTATAAATATGCTATTAGCGTGCGCAAATGCGTTTGACGTGTTGTATATATGTGAAGACTTTGCTTAGTAAACCTCCATCCTTTATTTCTAAATTATGTATAACACATCTGGCCTCACTTGTAATCTAATGCAGACCGACATCCCACTCATACTTATCACTTACTGTTAATTTCGAACAAGTTAAACACCCTAGTAACTGCTTTAATCATAACAAACCAAAAATCATGTACGTTAGGTTGCCTACCATAGACACGCATATATTATTTTAGGATTGAATATGAATTGTTACGAGGTGTTTTTGAACCTTAAAAAGAAAATATTGGTTACCATGAGTTTGGAAATTGCAATGACGTAATTGGAGATGATGCTGCAAAAGAATAAAAATGAACCCCTATTTGTAATTGACCACCCCACCAATTTGAAAGACTAGCATGCAACAATAGACGAGCGAATTTAATTGTTGGATTAAAAAATTTTGAACCGTCAATGAAGGATTATCCTTTAGTTTTCTATGATTCAACGTTTGAGTACAATCCGTTCACAGAAATTGTTAATAGATTTATTCACAATTAATTATATTTTATATTTAATAAAACTGTTTAAAGTTGATCACTTACTTTGTTTTAATTAGTTTGTTTTGCATAGTAAATTTACCTCTACCAGAATACAACGAAATTGCCTCATAGTATGAAATTGTCCCCCAGCAGAAGAGGGTAAAATTACCATATAGGGTAAAATTGTCTACACAAGAACTGGAATATCATGGTTCGCACTATATTAAAAAATATATTAAATATATTATAAATGAATTATAAAAAAATACGATTTATTATATGCATGTCTTCTAAATTAGAATCTGTCACATTTTCCACAAGAAATAGACGTGCAAATACTTTTTACACTCATTAGAAATATACATGCAAATTCTTACATAATATTTTGTAAATAACCTGTGATTGATGGAATTTCACAAATAACATCTTACCTTTAAATAATACAAGGGTTGCTAATCCCACAACAAGGTGACCTTACTATATTTTTCACCATGTTAACAAATATTCGTACATCTTCTGGTTCAAAACATACATATACTACGCAAGATTTTGCAAATAACCTTTTCTTGATTTCTACCTTTAACGTTTCCATTATGATAGCAAATATTCACAAATCTGGTAACTTCTTGATACTTTATTTGAAATTTATTCTTTAGGGTACGCTTAAAAAGATGCAAATTTAAATAGAAACATTTACTAATAAAAAATGTATTTTGTATTTTAAATCCCTTTCGAAGAGAAAGGATATTTGTTTAAAAACGTAGTAAAAATCATATATCTAAAATAAAATTTATTGTTAAAACCACACGTTCCAAAAATTGAAAATGTTGTTTTAAATGATTATTTAAATTATTATTAATGTAATTGTAGCATAGTGATTATCGTTAACTAACTTGTGATGGATTATATATAAACTGTCAATTCACAATTAAGAATAGAGAAGTTTGTTGAAAAATATTATTGTAATACAATAACACATTTCACCTTAATACAAAGAATTTCTATGCTATCAGTTCAAAATCCGATGGCCAACATAAATTATAATTTTCTAATGATGATTTCGTTTAATAAACTAACAACCTACAGGCAGATTTTTAAAAAGATACCTACAATTTGAATTAGAGAACGTCAATTTCCAAATTCTTAAATTATTTTCCCTATCAAAATGAGGTACTCTTTGGTAGGGGACAAGGAATACTAGTAAGCCCGCTTATCGTAAAATGCGACTAAAAGGCGCAACAAGGGACAGCAGCCTTGCTGGCTAAAAGATATTGGAGGAGAATCGGTTAGTCCCGGGCAATCCTCAATAATTTACAAGGTTGTTGGGGGTTGGCCTTGACAGATTTTTGAAAACTGCGTTGTGGAAAGATATGGGAACCTACCACATTATTTTCCAGGTATGCATGACGTAAAACGCGAACTACGTATGGTGGAGAGTACACAAGTAAAATTCTTGTGAGGAGGTAAAATACCCCCTCATTCGGATCTCCGGGATGGGAAACTTGGGGCTCGTCATCGTAAGAAATTAAAACAACGGTTCGATTTAGTAATAGGGACTTGGAATGTACGGTCATTACTTAGAGTAGATAAGTTAACGAATTTATTAGTCGAAATGAGAAAAGGAAATCTGGACATTTTAGATATTATTGAGGTGAGATGGCCAAATAGTAATTATTTTTGGAAAGATAATTATAGAATAATTACAACTTCTTCAACTAATGGACAGGCAGGCGTAGAAATAATATTAAGTAAAAGATTGGGACGTAAAGTTAAAGAGTACTTGCAATTGAGTGATAGAGTAATTTTGGTTGGATTGAGTACGAAACCCACTGACACTGTTTTAGTACAGGTTTACATGCTAACCAACTCAGTACGAATATGAGGAAATAGACAAGGTATACGAGGATATAAATAGTATAGTGATTTTAATGCGTCAGTGGGAGAAGGTAGTGAGGAAAAATGGTAGGAAAATTTGAGTATGGTAGACGAGACGACAGAGGAGAAGGATTAGTTGAGTTTTGCCAGGAACATAGATTAATAACTAACACCTTATTCGAACAACATGTTAGAAGAAGATATACCTGGAAAGCACCAGGTGATAGGGCTAGATACCAAATAGATTATATTTTAGTTAAACAAAGATTTAGAAACCAAGTTAAAACTGTCGTAGTTATCCCGGGGCTGACAGAGATAGCGATCATAACTTAGTTAAAAAGAAGTGTAATCTAAAATTAAAAAATTGAGATAGGCTAAAAGAGAGAGGGATCTAGGTAAGCTTAATGATAGTGAGGTAAAAGAGGAATATGCACATGTATTAGATAATAAGATCAAAGAGATAGCTATAGGAGGGAACGTAGAAAATAGATGGAAAGAAATACAAAGGGCTGTACATGATACAGCAACACAGACTATAAATAAGAAAAAAGTAGAAGCGAGAAAACCTTGGGTAACAAAGACGATATTAGATTTAATAGATATTAGAAAAACGCTTAAAATTTTCAGAGATTATTGAATAGTAAAAGTAAGCAAAAAGTATAATAGAATTAGAAATAAAATAGTACATGAGCGTAGAAAAGCTAGAAATAAATGGATGTAGGAGAATTATAAAGGAATACAAGATAATTTGAGAGTAGGTAAGACAGACAGGGTTTACAGGGCAGTTAAAAAGTTTTTCGGGGAAGATAGGAATAAATACAATGGTATTAAAGATGCGAATAATGAGCTTATAATAAATAAAATTGAGGTAGCAGATAGATGGAAAGATATTCAGAAGAAATATATAAGGGAGACGATATGGATGAGTTAGAGAACGACCAAGAGGACGATGTAGAAATAGGGTTTTCAATATTAAGAGACGAATCTGATAGAGCTTTTAGGGATCTTAAACTAAATAAAGCGCCGGAGATAGACGATATACCCTCAGAATTAATAAAATATGCAAGTCAGAAAATTTTAAACAGACTATATGAACTAGTAAAAGTAATATATGACACAGGTGAAGTCCCAATAGATTTCGAAAAAAATATTATTATCCCAATCCCAAAAAAGGAGTGAAAATTTTAGAACGGTTAGTTTAACTTCCCACACTTCCAAAATACTAACAATAATAATTAAAAATAGAGTAGAATCTTCGACTGAGAATTATTTAGTAGAAGCATGGTTTTCGTAAAGACAAAGGGACTAGATACTATTGATTAGGGTAATTATCGAAAAAAGGTTACAGAAAATAAAAAGACTTGTTACGTTTATTTTCAGCTTAAATTAATTACCCTATTTTTCCCCCCTTGTTAATTCAATACCCGCTCAAATAAATTCCGTTTCTACTGTTTAAATTCTTCAACATAATTCATAAAAAACACGCTCACAAATAAATTCCTCAACTCAAATTCTTTTTACTTTAAAACAAAAATTTATTCGATAAATTAAATCTCTTAAATTCTTCAACAACATCCTGTTTACAATAAATATGCTTGCTACACATTTTCATTCTGAACTTATTTATTACGATACGACGAGTTTATGCTACAAGTTTATATCCTGTTTTAGGTACCTGTTATCTTGGTATACAATACGACCGCATATAATGGTTTTCTATATTGTTCCGATGTAAAGACTTGTTGATATAATGTCGCGCACTATCCGATAAAACCCGGGTTTTCCAGTTTCAATCGCGCTTCAATAAGCGAGGGTTTGCAGTTCGAATTCGTGTTAGTTGAACCATTGTTGAATTTGATTCTACATTACATGTGATTTTCTAATGTACCACCCGAAGGTACTACATTGGCCAGGAAGCGAGTTTTTTTTTACCTGGAAAATTTGGAATTTTGCCGAACCCTTGCTGTTCCAAGCAAGGTAGGGATCTTTAACGTGCGTGACAACACTCACACACGGGACCTCCAATTTACCTATCATCCGAACGAGGGTGTATTTTTGTGAAAAATGCTCGTTTAACATTTTTCAAGCGGACCGTGTCGGGATTTGAACCCGGGACCTTGGCCATAGTAGTCACACCATACCACTACGCCACAGAGCCGCCAATAATTTGATTCTACGGCTTGTACGTCGAAATATTTTCTACAGTACTCGTCACCGTATTTCAAAAGCAATGCACGTTTGTTTTTTTTGTTCGACAAATAGGAGGTGTCTTGCGTGTATTGGCGAGTTTCCCCGCGACTACCCATTCTAATCAGATTCTCTTTTTAGCTTTTTTTAGCTAGAAGCCAAATGGGTTCTTTCTTTATGTAGACCAACTGCTTTTGTCTGTAGACCAACTGCTTTTGTCCGTAGACCGCTGCTGCAGTTATGATAGCAGGGTAAATGTATCCTGACGACCATGGCGTGGCTATGCCGATTCATCCTCGACGGCTTGCGAGCTAAGTATCCGGACACCTACAGGTATGCAACTCGTTTTCTTTTGTGTGTGTCAATGGCATATTCCGTATCAACGTTTGGTGGAGTTACGTGGCATTGTAGAACTATTGTTCGTTGCTGCTAATCGATATTATCGCTCTACAGATGTGAGGTACCTTTGTTAAAAATGTTGGACGGACATACGCTTACTTTTTTATACTGATTGGTTTATTTTACAAACGATACTATGTACAATTTAAAAGATGTCTGACAAAAGCTCTCACGCGTTAATTCTTTCTTACTAATTAGTTATTCTATAAAAAGTATTAGGTGAAATTTTAAAAACGCTTGACAAAAGCTCTCACAGTTATTTTTACTACTGATTAATTTTATTTTGTGTGAAATACGAGATGCGCATTTCGTATCTAAATTCCTAAATTGTCCATACTATATAATTGTTTGCTATGAAATAATAACACTTAATTTATTTTCTTTTACTTGTTTGTACAGAATCCATTATTTATCTTTATGTATTAATAGATAATCGTGGGCGATGTTTTTTTTTGTTTCTTTTTGGTACGTAGGCGAATCTCCTCATTCCCCGCGTTTGATAGTTAGCCAGGTATTTACTTTTCTTCCAGCTACGTCTAGGTATGTAGCAGACTCATTTCGCGTTTGTAGATTTAGAAAAAGCATTTCATAGGGTTAATTGGATTGTTATGTTCAGGGTTCTGCGAAAAATAAGAATCTCTCATGGGGATAGAAAAATTATTTACAGTCTATATAGGAACCAAAGCGTTGTAATTAAATTTGATGAAATAGTAAAGGAAGATTAGAAATGGTGTTAGACAGGGCTGTATACTATCTCCCTTGATTTTAATGTATATATTGAGGAATATTTAAACTTAGCTAGAGAGAGAAAAAAGATAGGTATTGCTGTACAGAGACAGAAAATACACTTGATACGTTTTGTAGATGATATAGCCATTATAGCACAGTCTACAAAAAAGTTAGGAGAGTTTTTAAATATTTTAGATGAGATACTACAAAGTAACTATACTATGAGAATTAACTCAGGAAAGACAAAGATAATAACAAGTGAGTTACAGCCTAGTTCTAACCCAAAATTAAAAATAGGTAATATCGAGTTTGAGGAGGTAGATGAATGTTGTTACTTAGGTAGTATAATTATAAACGACGGACGTAGCAGAAGGGATATAGTAGCTAGAATAGCTCAAGCTAAAAAAATGTTTTTAAAAAGAAAGACTTAGTAATAGGTAATAGTATTAGTTTAGATAATAGAAAAAGTTTCTTAAAGTCGTACGTATGCAGCGTTCTATTATACGGTAGTGAGACTTGGACAACTAAAGAGGTAGACAGAAAAAGATAGAAGCTTTTGAAACTTGGTGTTATAGGAGAATGTTGAAGATTAGTTGGACAGATAAGGTAACAAATGAGGAAGTTTATAGAAAGATAGGTGAGGAACCCGGTATGTGGAAACAATTAAAGGTCAGGAGAGATAGAATGATAGGGCACCAGTTAAGACATGAGGGACTATTTAGTAAAGTCTTAGATTATAGACTACCAAATAAAAATAGAGTAGGAAGGCCTAGACAAAGCTATATTAGTCAAATTATTAGAGATGTAGGTTGTGAAGGGTATGTAGACCTTTTTAGACTAGCTCAGAATAGAAAAGAATTTAGAGCTGCGTCAAACCGACTTTAAGTTCGAAAACAAAACAAAAAGAAAAATAAAAATCAGTTAACTAAATGTCACCAGGACATGACTCACAATTGGTTAGCGGTCTGGCATGTTGGTAGCGTTTCGTTGCTTAAGCCTTACCATAACATATAATTTAATAAACGTCACCATGACATGGCTCACGGTTGGGTAGCGGTCTGGCATGTTGGTAGCGTTTCGTTGCTTAAGCCTTACCATAACACAATTTAATAAACGTCACCATGACATAATTCACAATTAGGCAGCGGTCTGGCATGTTGGTAGCGTTTCGTTGCTTAAGCCTTACCATAACATATAATTTAATAAACGTCACCATGGCATAACTCACAATTAGGTAGCGGTCTGGCATGTTGGCAGCGATTCGTTGCTTAAGTCTTAACATAACATATAATTTAACACTTTTCCTTTTTGAAGCGGATAACCAGGTTATATTTCATCTCCTTATAAATGGTAATCATGTAAACATGTTAGAGTTCTTTAACAACCATCAGGTTGCTAATATCTATGTAGAGCCAGCTGGATAGGAAAAAGATAGAAGGATATAGGAAGACCTAGACCAAACTATATTAGTCGAATTATTAGAAATTTAGGTTGTGAAGGGTATGTAGAGCTTTTTAGATTAGCACAGAATAGAAAAGAAGTTAGAGCTGCGTCAAACCGACCTTAAGTAAGGTCGATAACAAAATGATGATGATGATTCACGATTTTAAATAATTTCAACAGGTTAAACTGAAAACAAATACTGATTATCCAATTCTTTGAAAACATTTGGTTGCACACTTTTAGTAAATACGACACTTGATCTAGCTGATAAATTTTGAGACTAAATAGACAGTTGATCCCGCTGAAGTATTCATTTTGAAACTAAAGAGACAGTCAATATAAATAATTATTTGTAAAATTCTTGGAAGGTCGATAGTTCTATTTTGTCCTACTTTCTCTACCAATTAATGCTCCTACTTGTGCTTGGTAAGATGATATTAATGAATTACTTCCAAATAAAGCTAAAATTTTTGTGTCTATTTTTCTCGTGATTTTCACAGGGTAATGTGTACTTTCGAATCTTGCAAGCTTTTTATCGTCAACATATAATCGAATAACAGTGTTCGTAATTTAAGTATATGACGTTCTTGTAACGAATATTACGACTTTATCGGTGGCCTAGTAGGTGATTAAAAATTTAACCAGTGCTTATTGGACTTATTATTTCGAAAAGCAGGAGGTCTCATTTGATGTGGCCCGCAAATGACGTATCGCAATTTTTTGATTGATTCATTCGTAGATTCTTAATATATTTGATCAACTCTAAAATGTATCTGTCTAAAATAATATTATCTCTTTTTACTTCATACTTCATAATGCTGTGAAATATTTTTTAGATATATTTCCGAACATTTTGAAATGTATGCTATTAAATGTACTACAAAAGGAACTTCTAATATTACAATGATAATGTTAGTAACTTCACACTCAAGTTTTCCTTCAATTTCTTTGGCTATTCTGATTTGCCTGTTCGGCATATTTGTTAATCTAAGTGATATATTGATATTAGCACTATTTTACTACAATGACACTCCCAACGTTCTTTCGAATGTCTCCCTGCACTGTGCACTCTTAGTTTGTGAACTGTGTTGCCGATGCTAACACCCTTTTTCGGTATTATGTAAGCAATTTTAAATATTGGTTTTCGTAATGAAGTTCCCAACTCGTTGAGATTTTTCAACGCATTCAGAAATACATGTTTCCTGTAATTTGTTTCCCTTCTATACAAAATTTAGAAAAAGCTATGTCATGTTTTGTAAAGAAACAGATAAAAGAATTTGTTAAACGTGTATCAAAATACAATGACCAACATCAGCGTTGATCAATTGTAACAAATCTAGTGGTTTACCTGAAACAGGTTTGTGGGACCTTCATTAAATTTGGGAAATAAATCTGTTAAATAAGAAATGTCTGGTTTCCACTTAATTAATTTTTTTTAAAATTTGATCTTTTCCATACAAAAACTCTAAAACTGTCTCGAAAAGTGAAAAAACTTGTCAAACATAAACTTTTTGACAGCCAGCGTACTTCAGTGTAAAGTAGCAATCCATGAAAGTTTTTGTGATTTTCTTCACATAGCTGCACAAATAACCAAGTATTCAACGCATTACTTTGAATATTTTTACTGCGTTACGGACAAATTGAAGATATTAATGTCATCTAGTACTGATATTTTTAGCAACTAATTGTTGTAGATATATGGTACAGTGTTTTGCAAACACCCCGGGTATATTTTGTTTTAAATGAGCAGTTTTTTGTGGATTTGTTGGTCCATAACGAATCGAACGTATGCCGATAATAACGCTTCATTATCAGATGAAGTTAAGTCGCCCAGTTGTATAGAAAAATGGTCGATTGCAGATAATTACACAACAATATAACTCATTTAATCAATTCTTTAGTGTGTTGTTTCTCAAAGCAATTTGTTTGATTATATCATATGCAGGTTTATGTAGAACCTCTTCAATAGCTGGCAAAATTAATTATTTTCCGATAGTATGCGGTTTTACAGATTTTGTTATAAGTACTCGGCTATTGTGAGACGTCCACAGACCATGATCGTTTCTTTGTGACGTCGAAGCGAAAATATTATCCATCATGGGTCTTTTGTGAAGCTTTTCTTTAAGTATTCGAAAGTATTTCATATCTTTTGCTTCCTTTTTAGGGTAACACCGCAAATGATCTTTTAGTTTGTGTGGTTTCACAGCATCATTGATCAAAATTTTGTTACAGAAAAAGCACATAGGTAATCATTTGTCCGATAATGATGGAATACAGCAAAATTTCAAATAATCAACACCGTAGTGTCAATATTTATTTCTCTTTGGATTCGGCCATGTTTAGTATAAGTTATCTGTGCACAAAAATTTATATGTGATAGGATATAGCATTAAAATCGATTTCCAATGCAAAATCTTATTTAATTTAATGTTTAAATATCTTTTGTACGTAGAAACAGAGAGAACTTATGTAGCATTGACCCTCGCTTTTAAAGATAGTAAGATATGTAATACCAATTGCAAAAACTTTGTTACCATTTATGTTAGTTTCCCGTACCACTACCGAAAGGATTTGCCGTGCTAGACCAATCGGAGATTGGGGTGGGTAGTATACGATAAACCGAACAAAACAATTCGCTGTGCTGAAATAAAGACAACCATGTAATAACTAGTAAAGAAATAATTAGGACAGAGCGTTAGTCTGTCTAGTAAACATTTTAATAACTCCACTCAAGTAATAAAAAACACTCAATAATATAGAATTATATATTCACAGTTTATCGAAACGCTAAACACTTTCCGTAGCCTTCAGGTAATCAAGTGAATCAAAACAAATAGGTAATATTGATACATACGTTTAATGACTATGCCTGTAGCCTAATGCACCAATGAAAACGTTTTCAAAGAGCATTGCTTTACAAGGTATACTGCAACACTAAAGTAATAAATAAAGTATTTGTACTATCCGCGCCGGTATAAAATATTGTTCTTAGAATAAAATTGCTTGCTATTAAACAGTTAAAGATATTTCACGCAGTAAAATGTGATCCACATCATGTTTGAGTGGCGAGGAAGGGTTTACTAACGTGTGTCAGAACTAAACAGATACATCAAATGTTGCGCTCCAGGCTATTGTAAATATGTGTGTATATATTAGAATAAATAGGATAGGAATTTAGTACACATTCAGTTAAATTACGTAAGTACCCGGAAGTTTTACTGGTATCATAAGTCACATTATAGATGTAGTTACCATAAAGCCATATACTAATCTCACCAAAATTAATCCCCGCCAGAGGTGGAACAGCCAAGGTGGTGTGTAATTAAACAGTATGGGAGCAACCCAAACAGTACCTCGGAATCAGCGGATAGCAACCAATAATCAGGGGAGTAAACCATTAACATAGGCAGCAGAAGGATCACCAAGTAGTTGGCGCTAGAAATAGCAGGCGGTAACCAAAGCTAGAAAATCATTCCAGAATTGGGCGATGTCGAACGGTAAAGTAAATTTCTAAATCAAAACGCACTTACAATGGGTATAATCAAATCCTTGTATACTCCGTGCTGTATTTCAAAAAGGAAGAATCAGAAGGATAAGTGTAGAGCAGAATTGGTGCGAATAATTTTTAACTTTGTAAAGTAGTATGGAGTAATGTTCTTATACTTTCAAATTGTCGAGAAAGAATGTTTAATAACGCAATTAGCGCATTATCAAATTAACAACCAAATCTGAAACAAAACTTGTAGACTATTCAAACCGCGTAGCATGTGTTGATAACAATATTAGAATGAATTAGGACGTTATGATAATACACCGATTTAAAGGTGTAAGGTTGGTTGACTAACGAACTATTGTAGACTTAAAATAAAATGCACAAAGTGAATTACGATAAGGCAATACTTGATCAGAAGCGTCACTAATAACAGGTAGTTATACCAAATGTCGAGGTGAAAATGTCGGAGAAATTTGAGAAAGTCGAAAATTAAACAGAAATATTCAGTCGGGTGAAACTGAACATAGCAAATTCTAGGAAAAAACTACTAAGTAATACTCATGTTATTGTAGTTGATTTTCACATCGAAATACTAGTTCCTCAATTTATGATCGGCGTGTTTATGCATTCGGAAAAACTACAAAAAGGAAATTAAAAAAAATATTTATATTCTTTTCTCCGGCATTTCCGCGCCAGATAACGTTCACCTTAACTTGTATGTATCTACCTTACCTATTTACATTTTTATAATATTTGCTTAATACTTTTCATTTAAAAAATTCCGAAATAAAATGAACAATGTTTGTATGTAATGTTCATATTAATAATTGACGAATTAAACAAGTTCGTACAAGTACAATTGGTACAGATCTGCGCCGTCCTTTCAAAGCTCTGGTATGTCTGGACAAGCGTTGCTACTTTACGTATTCGCGCAATGTGCAAGTTTTTACAAGTTATAAGTGCTGCGACCACAAAGCGAATAGTTTACCTGCCCAATTTTATGAGATATACTTAATATGTAATTGAGTGTAGTAAATAAAATAATGTTTACTATAAAATTTATAATAAATCTTAAACAGTTCGGTATTATAAGAAAATAATAACTTAGTTCCAATAACAAAAGTATAATAATAATTTTATAAGTAAAACAAAATAGGTTGATTGAACTTAAGAGAATATTAGTAGTAAGATTGGATGGTCCGAGCGACTTCTTCTCCCTCCTCCTACTACTCTCTCCTTCTGCTCCTTCGTCCTCCCTTCTTCTCCATTCTCCTTCTCCTTCCTCCTCATACCTTCTCATTACTCCCCCTCCTTTCTCCTCGTCCTCCTCTCTCATAACTCTTACTCATCTCTTATCCCTCGGCCTCATTCCTCCTCTCTCCTCCCTTTTCCTCACTCCTTCCTCATCCTCACTCCACCTCACTTTTCCTTCCGAATGTTTGAAACCCACAATAAACATCTAACCTAGGTTAGACAACCCACAATGCACATATAGCTTAGGTAGGGCAACTCGCGATGCACGGACAGCGCCTCTTAGCACCTAAATGTTTGCAACTCATTGCACACTTACTACATCACAAGCGCCATCCTAATCACTTTTACACTGGGTGATCTGTTAATAGAACCTGAACCCTAATTTCCCGGGCAATTTAACCATGTTCGAATTTTTAAAATCTCTTACAAAGTTGCACCCTGTTAAAGCTTCGCACCTTTAAATTTTTGGTTTATTTAATTTTAACTCGTTTTTGTTTATTTAATTTTAACTCGATCTTTAAATCGTTTTTGGTCACCAGGTTTTTGTAAATCAATTTAAACCTTTGAAAGAAAACGTAATAAAACACTTTAAACGTTTACTAAGGGTATATCATGCTATTGTCTACAGGATAGTCATTAATAAAATAATTAAATTTTAAATAAATTCTACGTCATATTTTTGAAAATCGAAGGCTTGAATATTTTCTAAATGAATCAGCGAGCGAAAGTACATGCAATGTTATTAAATTAAAGAATTTGTATATCTTTATGAGCGCGGTTAATTAATGTAGGAAAGTAGTGCTTATAATTATTGTTTAAATACCGGCAAGCTCTAAATTTAATTCCTTAGAAGTGAAAACGGGTATTTCTACGAGACTTGACATTTTCTAAGCACATCACCGAGGAGCATGCATTTCATTGTTATTAAATTAACGATTTACTAATGCAACCCGCTTATAAGCTTATCAACGTTGTCGAACTGTCCTCGTTATAATTACTAATACGAGGTCAGTTTTGTAAATTGTTTGGAAGTGACATTTTGTTTTTCCTAATACTAGTAATGTTTAATTTTATTTACCGGAATTAAAAACTGCTGTCGGCCTTACTTATCGTTTTAAAAATTTTCCGTACAACTTTCCAAGATACTATTAGCTGCGTAATCGCCCAAGGCAGTATTTATCGTAAGCAAAAAATTTGTTTGGTGCATGCTCAATGGTTATGCATATGCATAAGACAATGACCAAATCCTTCACGGTCTATCCTTAACGTTTTCAAGTTCGAAACGTTAGATTTCTCAATATGCGTGTTGATTACTCAATTTTGTAGAACATTTAATTAATTGAATCAGATCGATATAAAAAATGTATTTAAAAAGATACTATAAAACCATTTTAAATAAAGAATCAAATTAATATAAAAATTCAAAAAATAGTGTTCTTTAAAATACAAACGTTCTGCTCGGCGCGGTTCAAAAAATTTTTCGAATGCAATAAACAATGGTTAGATTGACTATCTTCTCGTAACTGCTTTAAATTTGCAATACCAAACTGTTCAAGATTCACAACTTCGTTAGCTGGAAGGTAGCGGGTGGTGATGTTTTTCTTTGACAATCCTTTTATATAAACAGTCCCATGTACAGGTATTATTTCTTACAAAAATAAACTTAAACGTTGAGCTTGTAATTCATTGGTCGCAGGGATGTCCCAGTCTAACCCGAGTAGGTAAGTTTTACAAAAATCGTTATGCCTTCGGAAATCCTCATCCAAGTTTTCACTTCTTAACGGCATATGCAGAATTTCGTGCCATAACTCGTCCGTACCAACATTCAGTACAGCTATTTCTTTCACAAAAAATTCGCTTCACTTGTACTGGAAGCCTTGGATATCCAAAACATACATGTTTTCCTGGTGAAAATTTAATATAAATTTACCTAGCGCATAGGTGGTCTTACCTATTAGTTTGTCGATACCTAATGACACTTTTACATCACTTGTAACGTCAACACAAGAAAAAATCCATCGTTAATTTGTAATTTTGATCAACTCGACGATATTTTGACAGGTAATACTCTGGACCATGACTCCCTCGCATTTCATGCTGACGGTCGAGCGTGCGCAGCTCCTTATTATATTAATCGATGTTATATGCAAACCTTGACTGGAAAGTGACGCTTATAATTGTTTTATAGTGGGTTTTACCTGTTTGTATTTAACCACCCACACCATTTAGATTTTTTATAAAAATTACTCTTAGCCGTATTTTTAATATAGCTCCGTTGTGTAAGATATTAATTATTATTGTGTATTCCTCAGGTTCTCAAATCATTCGGAATTTTTTTCAATTCAAACGACCCTTAATGATTTACAGATCAACCTTTTACAAACCATACGGTGTTCATCTTTAATCTATTATTAAACGGTATTTCTCTATCTTTTGAGATAAACCCATCGTGTAACCTATCAAATTAGTATAGATTTTCCTGGGGAATCAAAATCAATCATCACGTCTTTTAAAATTAGCTCCAACAAAAACCCGCATAATGTTTTAATATTCGAAAACCTAACAGCAAAACACCTCTGCATTTTTGTTTAGATTTAACTCAATAATAGAGTAAAACTCAAAAAATATTTATTAATATCTAGGATTGTTAAAATTTTTAATTAGTGCATCCACATTCAAATAATTAAACCAAAAGGTTAAATATATTAATTCTGCACGGTGGGCTAGAAAGTAGTTCGATAATCTATTTTAAATGTAATTTAAAATAAGACGTATTTTCTAAATAAATTTAGTGAAATGTATTATCATCAGTATTGCATTGTTTTGTTAATGACATCTGACTATTAATTGTGAAAGGTACTTTCCTACAATTCTAGTTAATACATGGGAATACACATTCTAATAATTTGATTTAAATTAGGTGAGTGTAAGGACAAATCATACTTATATTTTCTCTACGGAAAAATGATACTAAAACTTCATTTTGAATTAATTTTTGTAAAACGTAAAGATGTTCAAAGTGTAATAGTGTTGCAGAATTTTCTACCTTTAAAAATTTCGTGGTAAGATAACATTTTAAAACTTGCATGTTTAAACTGCGATTTTCTATTGCTATCCAGCAACTTTACCTACAAGACACCTTTTATATTACCTGCTTGTAAACGTTGATGAAATAAATATTTACATGTATAATTCAAAAACTGTTACTCATAATTTTTTTTCTAGAATGAACATCTTACGTATCTCATGCAATGTGTGAAAAAGCGATTTTACTGGAGGTGACGCCGTAAATAAACACAACGAGAAGCACATCGAGATGGTTTATCTCCAGGATGAACTAAAAATTACAGACGATGAGTGGGAGCAAATTAAAGATTTAGAAAAGCAGTCGACCGCAGCGCACGAAGAATGTATAAACGCAGTAATTCAGTTAGAGTAAACCAAGTTGCTATTCAAAAAACCATTCGCCATAACAAAATCTTCTTTCTAAATCATAATTGTAGGCCTGAACCCGTTCGATGATTATAAAATAACTTTCAGATTTGTTAACATCATTTTGCAGACCGCACTTGATGTATCCCTCAACGTATGTAGGAGGTTTATATCAAATCTTCCATATATTATACGCACTATGGAAGTTGGCGTGCGAAATCAGATATGCAAATTTGACAACTTGCGTTTTTATTTAAATAAGAATTGTTTAGTGAAGGTGGTGACATTTGATGAGAATTATATGTTATTTACCAAACGAACTTTAGAACACTTTTTAGGGATATCTCAGATTGTTCTCAACTACGCGAATACTTTACGAGAACTAACGGAAAAGGGTACTCCTAATATAGATCTGTTTCTGTTAGATGTAGGAATGCAAAGGTATAACAGGAATGATGTTTTACAGAATCTCGCACATGATATAATTAGAAGCAAATACAATAATAATGATATTGGGGTCATGTTATACGAATTTATAAGAACCGATCCGAGATTGTTTGAAAACAGTATTGGAGAGTATTGGAGAGTACAATAGGTTTCCATTCCACGTATTTACGATCAATGTTTAAATTTTAAACTATAGATTTTAGAGAAATTGCTGTCACTATAATCCTGCATATTATAGTTTATGTTCTTATACCTTTCTAAATTGCTGTATTACAACTACAGATATTAATAGCTGTAAATAAAATTATGTTGTAGTTTTAAATAAAACGATTCTGATTAATAACTTTGTAAAACGTTTGTAGCGCCCTTTTAATAAATACACATCTTGGTTATAATTCTTTTCATAAAAACTTAGATACCCATTTCAATTATGTGGTAATTTGAAGAATGGAACAATATCAATGTATACTTTATATTTTATAACATTAAGAGGCTAATATATTCAAAAATAATTTCTAAACTCACATCATTCATTTCTTATGATAGTAGTTGAGGTTGTCAAATTTTTGCCTTAAAACTTACAATTTAGTATATATTCCATCTGAATATCTTCCAACAGTTTTATAAACCCCATCTCCTGGATTATATCCATAAAATCATTTAAATCCTCAAGCATTATTGACACAGCAGTACAGTGCTGTATTGCTTCATCGTATGACTGACACATAAGAAATTTTTCTCCTATCGAAAACCGTTGGCCGCACTCTGCTTTTTTTACTCATAGAGCATCTTCGAATAACCTCCCCAAAGTCCTTATACATATTTGTTTAATCGTCGTATAATCGACAAATTATAACTTCTACTCGAACAGTCCTTTTATATGAGTATTATATGACTTTTTATATAAGCTACTCTTGTTTGGATATGCCTCAATTGTGCCCGATTTGTGTGCACGCACGAAGCAACAGGTAGGGAATGTATCCTATAAACTAATTCATTACATTCCTTAAGAAAATGCTAAGGACTTTAAAAACAATTATGACTCTTGTTAGACCACTAGTGCCAGGATAATTGTTATGCCTTTGAATTCTTGTTGAGAAGTAGTATATCCTTTTTGCGCTCCACAAACTTTTTTCGTACGGCATCCTGCATAAAATGAAGCTTACTTTTATTTGCAATAATATCTTTAACGTCGGTCATTAAGAATCTTCGGATTGCGGCTAGCTATTTTTGGAATAATGTCAAATATTTATATACTCGTCGAAATCCTTCCGATACCGTCCTTTATCGATATCAAAATCTCTCACAATAGTCATATAATTGTGTGTTGAGTCACCCCCACCTCAACTCTGCAAGCACATTTCTTTAAATTTAAGGTCTGACATGTCACCATTTATATGATCAAGAAATATATGGCGAATGTTTGTGTCATTCTGTTTCCATAATGCGATAACATTGGCGTTATCTCTGAGTTTCTATTTTAAGGCACTAGCGTAAGTTTGACATAGGTAGATTGAATCTATTGCTTTATGTCTCCCAAACGAGAAAAACTGTGTGATCTTATTTTGTTCGTTTACTGGTATATTGTTAAAAACCATAATCGAATCGTCTTTAGTATCCTCTGGCCCAATCACATCCTCGTAATTTTCAAACTCAAGATAGCCAAATTCTTGTTTTAATGGTGTAAATACGTTTCTCAACGATCCGTATCTCGGTTGATATAGGCTTTTCAAAAATACATAGACATTTTAAAATCTAAGACCGTTCTCGTGCAAGATCAGAGATATTAAGGCATTTGTCTTTCCATAACTCGTAGGTCCAGTGAATATTGCTTGTATATTTGATGGGAACAAAGGTCCATGTTTACCAACCTCTTTTGCACTAGCAATAGTGAAGTTATCATAATTCTGTATAGGTCTTGTAATTTTTTTTTTCAGTCTCCATATTGCTTCGAACGTGTACCTACTTTTGCTGCTGTTTGCGGTGATAGCTTAACGTCTCTTTTGGTATGTTGTATTTTTTACTGATGGAGTAAATACTCGATTTAGTTAGTCGAACTTCTTCTATAGCTTTTTCTAAAGCTTTTTTACTGTATCCACTACTTCGTTTTCTTATATAATTGCCAACCATCCTAAAACAATACTGGTGTAGACACTTTCACCCCATGAGGCAATTTCACTCTATAAGACACTTTCACCCTATGAGCCAATTTCACCCTATGAGGTAATTTCACCCTATGAGGCAATTTCACTCTATAAGACACTTTCACCCTATGAGCCAATTTCGTCCTATAAGGTAATTTCACCCTATGAAGCAATTTCACACTATGAGGCAATTTCACCCTATAAGACATTTTCACCCTATTCTAATGAAGATAAATTTACCCTAAAATAACGATTTCAAAAGGGTTACTAAAAATTCACAAATAATTACCTCTATATATTTAAACCATTTTTCTAAAAAAACGTGGCAATGGTAACACTAACTGAAGGTAAAATGAACTACATTCTACTTGTATTATTCTGGTTAAATTTATTAATATGCTCTAGGCAAATATTAATTTGGTTGATCACGGTTGAACTATCACTCCTTACTCATGTGTTGTTGAAATCTATAAAACAATTATAAGCGTCACTTTTCCAGTCAGGACTTGCACATAACACCGATTATAATAACGAGCTGTACACGCTCGACCGTCAGCATAAAAGGCGAGGGAGTCATGTTCCAGAGCATTAGTTGTCAAAGTATCGTCGAGTTCATTAAAATTACTAGTAAAAGCTGGATTTTTTCTGGTGTTGATGTTACAAGTGATGTAAGAGTGTCATTAGGTATCGGTAACTAGAAGGTAAGACCAACTATGAGCTAGGTGAATTTACATCAAATTTTCACCAGGGAAACATGCATGTTTTGGATATCCAGGGCTTCCAGTACAAGCCAAGCGAACTTTTTGTGAAACAAATAGCTGTACTGAATGTTGGAACTGACGAGTTACGGCACGAAATTCTGCATATGCCGTTAAGAAGTGAAAACTTTGATGAGAATTTTTGAAGGCATAACGGTTTTTGTAAAAATCACAAACACGGGTTAGACTGGGACATCCCTGCGACCAATGAATTATCAGCTCAATGTGTAAGTTAATTTTTGCAAAAAATAGTACCTGTACATGGGACCGTTTATGTAAAAGGGTTGTTAAAGAAAACATTATCACCCGCTTACTTCCATCTAACGAAGTTGTGAATCTTGAACAGTTTGGTTTTGCAAATTTAAAGCAGTTACGAAAAGATAGTCAATCTAACCATTGTTTATTGCATTCGAAAAATTTTCTGAACTGCGCCAAGCAGAACGTTTGTATTTTAAAGAATACTATTTTTTGAATTTTTATATTAATTTGATTCTTTATCTAAAATGGTTTTATAGTATCTTTTTAAATAAATTTTTTATATCGATCTGATTCATTTAATTAAATGGTTTTACAAAATTGAGTAATGAACTCTCATATTGAGGAATTTAACATTTTGAATTTAAAAACGTTAAGGATGAACTGTGTAGGATTTGGTCATTGTCTTATGCATATCAATAACCATTTAGCATGCGCCAAACAAAATGTTTTACTTAAGATAATTGCTGCCTTGGGCGATTACGCGGTTAATTGTATCTTGGAAAGTTGAACAGGAATTTTTCAAAATGATCAGTAAGGCCGACGGCAGTTTTCAATTCCGGTAAATACAATTAAACGTTACTAGTATTAGGAAAACGATTAGTAATCATAGTAAGGACAGTCGACAACGTTGATAAGTTTATAAGTGGTTTGCATATGAGTAAATCGTTAATTTAATAACAATGCATTCTCTTCGGTGATATGCTTAGAAACTGTTAAATTTCGTAGAAATACCCAAGTTTTCACTTCTAAAGAATTAAATTTAGAGCCTGTCGGTATTTAAACAATAATTATAAGCATTGCTTTCCTACATTAATTAACCGCGTTAGCAAATGATATACAAATTCTTTAATTTAATAACAATGCATGTACTTTTGCTCGCTGATTCATTTAGAAAATATTCAAGCTTGCGATTTTTAAAAATGTGACGTAGAAGTTATTTAAAATTAGTTATTTTATTAGCGACTATCCTGTAGACAATAGAATGATATACCCTTAGTAAACGTTTAAAGTGTTTTATTAAGTTTTCTTTCAAAGGTTTAAATTGATTTACAAAAACCTGGTGACCACAAGGGATTTAAAAATCGAGTTAAAATTAAATGAACAAAAATGAGTTAAAATTATATATCCAAAAAAATTAAAGGTACGAGGCTTTAACAGGGTGTAACTTTGTAAGGGATAGTCCGATCTTAAAAAATCAAACAGGGTTAGATTGCCCGGGAATTTAGGGTTCAGGTCCAACTAACAGATCACCCAATGTAAAAGTGATTAGAATGGCGCTTGTGATGTATAAGTGTGCAATAAGTTGCAAACATTTAGGTGCTAAAAGGCGCTGACCGTGCATCGCGGGTTGCCTTACCTAAATTATATGTGTATTGTAGGATGCAAACATTCAGGAGGTGGAATGAGGAGGGAGGAGTAGGGAGGAGTAAAAAGGGGTGGGGAGGAGGAGGAATGAGGAGCAGAGAGGAGGAAAGATTGAAGAAAAAAGATGAGGAGGGAGGGCGGATGACGGAGGACGAAGGAGGAGGGAGTAGTAGGATGAATGAGGAGCGAGGAGGAGGGAGGAGGAGGAAGGGGAGGAGCAATCAATGAGGAGGTGTAAAAAGGAGGGTAGGTAGTAGGAAGGAGTGGGGTGGGGGGAGAGAGGAGAAGGAGGAGGAGGCGCTCGGACCATCCAATCCTACTAGTAATATTCTAACAAATGGCGTTAATTAAAATTCAAAGCAAGTTGTTGGTTTTAGCTGTCGATAGAGAATGATCCTATCATTCATTTTGAATCTTTTTATGGATAAAGTATCAATTATGAGGTTCTCCAAATCTTGCTCCAAATCTTTATCATGTTTTATAACCACTTGCTTTAAAAAATTTTGCTTCATAAGTAATTTATCTGTCTATTATAAGAAAGTATTATATAAGTACATACGTACCATTTGTGTTATGTAAATCATTCCATTTACGGGAAAGCCAAAATCTGTCACGATCTGCTTAAATGGGATCTATTTTTGTCGACCCCCTTGTACATCTCATGCACCCCAATTTTTATTTTCGCTTACAGTTTGAAATCGACGCCTAGAGATCGAATAAACCACTTTGGGAATCATCCAGCTCGATTAAGCATCTCTTATGAACTTGTTTTTAGGGATGGACTCGGGCCGGGCCGGGCCGTGCTTTTAATAAGCCCGGCCCGGCCCGACGCAGAAAAGTGACCGGCCCGGCCCGAGGTCCGACCCGAAAAAAAACTGACGGCCCGGCCCGGCGGGCTGGGCCGGCACGGCCCGAAATGTCGGGCCGGCCCGACTTTCATTCAGTGAACGAAAAGATATTTTTTTCAGTTGTGTTCAACAAGTAACTATCACTGTTTTGTTTGATTTAAGAGTATAATGATTTTGAGTTACAATCAAGATACTTGTGGAACATACTGTAGTATATCATTTGATTTTTGAATCTTTGAAAAATCCTAGAAATATGTATCAAAAGTACAAAATGTTTAGCAATTTTCAATGTTTATGAAATTGTTACAGATTGATTTTTATAGCCTTTTTTTACTTTGAGAAACTGAAACTTTTGGAATTGAACTTTGATCAATAATTTGACTGTCTTTGTTCTAATTGTTTTAAATTTTTATTTGACCGACTAACAAATTGTGCCAAAGTTCAAGATTTAACACTTTTGGTGAGTTACTGAATACTAAAAATTAAATAAATTGTTTATAGGTCATAGTATAAACGGTACCAAACTTCATCGGTTAATATCTCAAGCGATTGAAAATTGGTACCTAATGTTATTAGAACTTAAGGAACTTGAAAGTCAAAGAATATACCGAATGTTTGCTTAAAAAAGTTGGATTTTCAACTTGTGGTGTGTAGAGGATACTTTATTCTTTAGAAATACATATTATCCGATGGAATAGAACTAAAATGAAGTAATTGTTTAAGGTTGAAAAGTTTTTTAAAAAATGATTACCAAAAGTATAAATCAGTACATAGATCCTTTTATATACCAATAAAATTTTATTTACTTTATCTTTTTTTATGGCAATAGTTCGATAATGGCATTATTATACATTTTCCCGCAATAAATAGAAAACTATATCTTCAGCCAAATTCTACTATTCAACAATAAATTAAGTGATAATCATGCACGTAGCTAGGGGGTATGGTATTTAGAAGGCTCCCCCCCCCCCGCCTAAATATTCTAGTTCTCTCCAAGAAGGGTGTTCAGAAAACGATAAAAATAAAGTTGTATTTAGCAAACGATTAATGTCTGTTCAGTCTGCCCCCCCCCTCCAAGGCTAGTTATGTTACTGGTGATAATATCAAAGTATTCAAAGTATGTAATTCAAAATTTCATGTACCCTAGAAGTGTCTGCTATAACTATAATCTACGAATAGACGATTAACGTATCGCTTTCGAAAGTTTTATTGAAATCGTTATTTTAAAATACATGCAGCAGTAAAGAATCTAACGCTAATTAATATATACTACATGGTAGCGTTTAAATAGTTACTTGTATATCAAGGCCGCGAAATTGATTTTTAGCGTACCGAGTGAAAGTTTATCACGAGGTATAATTTTGTGGTCTAGGTGCAACCGTGCATGGTTTTATTACAAAAAGTTTTCACTTAACTGATTAAGCTATAGCTAGAATTTATATGTTTATATAGTGGCTTTATATCACACGTTGCTACGAAAATTATATTTTTAAAACACCAACAGTATTCTTAAAAAATTCATGAAAAATGCCAGGCTGCGCTAGTACTACATAGTTCAATTTCCTACACTATTTCAGAGCAAGTGTTTTTTCCTTTACTCTTTATTTTGACACATATGTTTAGTATTCTATATCTATAGGTTATACTTTAAAAATGAATAAAGAATTAATTTCTTTTGTGGTAAGATGACCTACAATACATGTTTAACTATATTGGAAATGATCGAAAAAAAATTCTATTCACACAAAGATAAACCTTTTTTATTATTTGAGTCTTTCATTTCCCACTGATTCGATAATATTTGTATGTATTGTCAAAGTGTTTTCACGGAATACTCTTCGAGTTTACTTCAAGACACTGTTTTTTACTTCTTTCTAAGCCTATAGCATATCTCTTTTCAAAAGGATTTTTACACCTTACTTCTAGGAAAAGCAATACAAAACAGCATGCTCGTATTTAGAGCGTAGACGTTTTATATCTTTTTCGTGTTATAAACTTGGACATTATATCTCTAAATTTAATTACGGAAACAAAAAGGCATTTAATTTCACAATATCTATACAGAAAGCAAACAATTAAATGTAAGTTTGTACGTTAGGCATTTGGTATATGCCAAAATTTAGGCGCCTTAAACAAAAACATTCCTAGCCTGTATTTAAATTAAATAAAGATGATTTTAATTAAAGGTGTGTTAATTGCAGATGTGTAAATGTCAAATAAAGGAAAACTTTATTAAAAAATTAATAAAATGAACTTTGCAATAACTCTCTGACGTTTTAAGCAGTATACATAAACTATGCACGCGATTGATAATATCGACGTTTGCTGCATGATTGAAATTTGAAGTATATACATATACATAATATAAATCGTGCAAACTTTTGAATTATGAATAAATCACCTAGTTCGATGTTCCTGGGCATTTTTAACTTACCTAAAGTACAACATGAGGGACATTAAATAGGACTATAAAAAATATTCGGGATAAGAAGTGAGTTATAATATCACGTCTCCTTTACACTAAACAAGACGAAAAACTGACTATTAATGGGTTCATGAAGACACTACGTGAAACTATAATTAAAAACGTTTACTTACTCAATGTGAGATAGAAGTGAAAGGACAGTGGAGTATCTACTTATGCGTTTTTCGGCCCAAAAATTCGGGCCGGCCCTAATCGTTTGGCCCGACCCGGCCCGAAAAAAGATAGACCCGGCCCGAATAAAGTAGTCATTGGCCCGGCCCGGATTCGAGCCCGAAAGCCCGAGCCCGAGTCCATCCCTATTTGTTTTAATATATGCTTTCCTCTGAAATTTTAGGCACCCTCAAAATGGTCGTATTTTAGTTCCCTCTATGGGTTTTTCAATGTTATAACCTATTCAGGACTTTAAATGTTTTAAGGTGCGAAGCTAACTACTTTTTGTACAGATTCCTTCAGGAATTTTTCTTTACAAAGGCGGTTTCGTACTGAATCCTTGTTTATGTTAATTTTAGATGTTTTTCGTTTTAGAAGTAATAATTCAAAATTATTTTGTTTTGCCATAGTTATAACTACGCCTCAGTACCATACTTAAGTTGTGTTTGACAGAAGACTGCTGATTAGTCGTCAGCTAACTTCATGCCGACTTTTAATGTTAGATTAAAATTCTATCATTATTTAAAATTACACAATTTATTTATTTATTAGTATTGTTTAAACATTGTACAAATTTAGTTGGCAAAAATCAATAGCAGGTGTGTCTCATGACGTAGGTTAGTTAAGCGGAAATGATAAGAATGATAAGCGACGCCGAGTATTAATATCATATAACTTATAAGAGATTATTTATTTATTAGTATTGTTTAAAATTGCACAAAATTGGTTGGCGATGACGATGATCAATAGCAGGTGTGTCTCGTGACGTAGGTTACTTAAGCGGAAATGACAAGAATGATAGGCGATGGCGACTAAATATCATAATTTGAAAGAGATGAATTGTGAAAGAAATATCACAGACGGAATGTGGTGGGAGTATATTCTGCAAAGATTAAATTCTAGGTTAAGCATTTGTATTTATAATTGAGATAACAAGCAAGACATATTTAGATGGATTTTAGTATATGAGAATATAGAACAATATATTAATATATAATACACATTTGAGTAATCTACCATAATAACAACCTGACAATTGATTTAACGCAGTTCCCTACTGTTTCCTATTCGTAAGCTAGCGATTTCATGGCATTGTAATTATTCTTACGTACGCCTTCTTTAATCAGGTCTATGTACTAGAGCCCATGCTTTGCCTTCTGCTTTGCCACGTATTCTGTCAAAGTATTCACTCAGGTTTCAACATATGACGTGTTATCCTGTCACGCCTTCTTCTAATTATACTTGTAATACTTTTATTTCCCTTAAACATTTCCGAGACACCATTATTACTACCTTCATCTGCCCTGCTGATCTTAAACATTATGCTATGAAACCAAATCTTAAAACTTTCTACCCTTCTAACTAGTTTTTTTTTATATCTATGTTTTATAACCATGCTCCAACACGCAAGCTTTCAATTGGCTTATCCTAAACATCTAGATGCTATCTTATTTTAGAATCGCCCTTTGTATCTCAAGCGTTATCGTTCCATTGACAATTTTACTTTAGGCATCTATTTTATTCCACTACCATTCTTATAAATCTTCAAGTAATTACCTAAAATATTTAACAGGCTAACGTGATATACGTACGTGGTATATACCATGCTACAGTTTTACACGAAGATGGTGACATTTATTATCTCGCAAGAAAACCAAGTTTTCTTTGCCATTCTCATTTGTCCAACCTCTAGCAGATGCATATAAGTGCATTGGGTTTCTTTAATTTGTCTAGTAATTTTTGGTGCCCGTATCAGGTGCTGATGTAGATTCAGCTTGTCTCGGTTACAGTTTGGAACTTCATTTGGAATAATTTTTATATTCTTGGCTTGGTAAGTGTTTCAAAATATCTAAAGTTTCAGTGTTACAATTTTGAGCACGATACAACTGGCAAACAAAATCTTTCTATATCAGAAGTATTTTGTTTTTTGCTTCTGTTACCATTACGTCGCCAGTCTTGCAAAAGCTTTTTGATAATATTTCCTCTCCATTTTGAAAAGTCGTTCTTTGCCTTTTTTGAAGAAGATTGTATTATAATCGAAGCTTGTCATTACACGAAATCTAAGTAACTATGGTAATAAAAAATGTCCTCGATTTTAATGCAGTACTAGATACTTGAGCAGCTACCTGCATATTTCATATTGTCCAACATTATTATCAACATATCCGTGTCGGAACATTTTATGAGAGCATTAGCATTGGTATAATTTTGGCACACATGGTGAAAGACTTTTGTGTCTATTTTCTCACGATTTCATAAGGTAATGTATATTTTTGAGTTTTGCAAGATTTTTATCGTCAACCTATAATCGATTACAGTGTACGGAATTTAAATATATGACTTTCTTCTAACGAATTGTATCACTTTTTTGGTGGCCTAATATGTGATTAAAATTTTAACCATTTCTTTATTGGATTTATTATTTCGAAAAACAGGAGGTATCATTTGATGTGACCCACATATGCCGTACGCAATTTTATGATTGATCTATTCGTAGACGTTTAATATTTTTGATCGACTCTAAAATGTATCTGTCAAAAATAATACTATTCTTCTTTGTACTATATTTTATAATGCTGTGAAATATTTTTTATATATATTTCCGAGGAATTTAGAATGTATGTTATTGAAGATACTACAAAAAACATCCTTGACTATTCTGATTTGTCTGTTTGGCATATTTGTTAATCTAAGTGATATATTGGTATTAGTCGTCTGTAGGTGGCTTAGTTATATTGCAACAAAATTACTTTTATAGTGTTTAGTTTCATTTTAAATGATAACCTACATTTGTTTGAATGTTATTTTAAACTTACTTATTTTGAATAATATGTATAGGAAGTTTTCCCTATTAAATACGATACAATTATATGAGAATATGAATGTTGACATAAGTACTATTAATTCCACAGTTATGCAGAAATGAATTATTCTAAACGCTTTCACCCTATATGTAGACTTTCTTAAAATAACACGATAGCGATACAATAAAATTATTGTTTCATTTGATGTGTTCGCCCACAACCATCGATGTTAATTGTCCCGTATGGAGATCGCATAGTTTTCGTCTTTGTAACCCAATTTTTATTTGCGGTTTTTAAACAAGTCATTATCCTGGATTATTTAGTGCTTTAAGGTATGTAAAAGAAACAATATTATAGTTTTTAGAGTTATAGGTTTGTTAATTGAAATACCTTTATAGAAATCTAAGATTAAAACATCATGCTTAATTTATCTTAACTATTTGTAGAATCTAAATATACAGGATGTATGTGACTTATTCTGTCACATCATCATGCCCATGATCGACATCTTTGTTGATACCACACACACCATTTTGAGCGTCATCTACAAAGTAAATAATTTCCTTACTTGTTCTGCATATTTCCTATATTTTCAATTTTGCGTCACTTGGTGCAACTTTTCCATTTTTAAACACGTATTATTTTAGTTACGTTACTACGCCCACGAGCGATATACCTATTGATGTCACTCCCACCATTTATGAGCAACATCTTTAAAATAAATTAAATTATTTTTTGCTCACTGTATATATCCGTATTTTTAGCTTTAAAATTTCCGTAATTCTTCGTATAACTACCCATCAGTATTATAGTTGTAATTAAAATAGACGAGGCTAATGCCTGTGTAATAAAATATTTAATTGCAGATTCTGTCGATATTTTTTTTTATAAATTTTTGTATAATGGGGATAATCGATAATAAATTGATTTCTATGCCAATTCATATTCCTAACCAATTATTACTGGAAATCGAAATTATTGATCTTGTAATAAGGGTAATTATGAATGTTACTCTAAATAATTTTTTAATTAATTATATTTGAGGTATGAGTCCAGAAGCTTTTTTTTATTGAATTTTATGTTTTATTATACGATGTTGAAAATTTTTGAAATTTTAGACGGTAAATTAATTTACTAGGCATAGTGAGCGTAGATTTTCTACATGCCCTATTCTATCAAAATATCCCTTTTTCAAGCAGATCACTTTTTCTGTATTTGCCCGTAAACAAATTTATTAGAATTTTGTTTTTGTCGATTACTGTAAATTAAGCGGCTTAATAAAAAGTTATTATGCAGGATATGAATAATTTGGTTTTATTTAGTTTTTTTTTTGATCGGGTTTGCGCTTTATTTTGGAAAATTCATGCTTTTATTAAAATATTTTCGGCAAATCACTTTTTCTGTATTTGCCCGTAAACAAATTTGTTAGAATTTTGTTTTTGTCGATTACTGTAAATTAGGCGGTTTAATAAAAAGCTATTATCAAGAATATGAATAATCTGGTTTTATTTAGTTATTTTTTGACCTGGTTTGCGCTTTATTATTTGATGAGAACATTTTTTAAATTTTTAGACAATAAATTGATTTATTGGATATGATGAGCGTAAAATCTCTTCATGTTTTATTTTAGTAAAATATTTTTTCATGCGGATCGTTTTTTGTATTTGATATTAATAGATTAGGCGGAATTTTTTTTACTGCTTCTGGTGCTGCTTCTTTTTCAATACTCATAAATTCCCGTGTATGTTCATATTTACATACTTCAATATCTAGTGGTTTGTCTAATTCTAAAAATCCTGGCTACCTCGTGTTTTGCTACTCGGTCCTTCAACTACTTCTGCACACGCCCTTCTCGTAGCTTCCGGTCAATCTCCTATTTCTCTATCATTAACACTTGTAACTGTCCTTGTTATTTCCGGTGAGTTATTCTGCTTTTGAACTCCCGGTCTTGGAGTAGTACCCCTTCTACCGACCGCTATTGCTCCTATAGAAACTACCTCTATGTTCTCAGTTATTTCTAAAATTCCTATTAAAATTCATTCCGCATTGGTTATTAAAGTTTTCCCTCCTATTTTCAATTCTTACATGATTTACATTTCGTTCTCTACTTTCCCTAGGTCTACCCGTGCATACATCATCATACCTTTGAAGGTACTCCAAAAATGTCTCCCTTTTAACTATATTTTGTAACACCACGTGTTGCCTAACTTCCATTTCGAAATGCATGGATAAATATTTGATTATCTGATGGTCAGTTAAAGGTGGATTTAAATGCTTCGCTACACTATATTTACGAATAGCATACTGATCTCTGGATCTTGCAAACCCCCCTTGTATTTTTCCGTGATCAAATCGTCCCTCACCTGATCTTGTTTATGATCACCCCGATAGTGTTTTAGGAATTTCTCCTTGAAATCTAAATATGATTGTATGTCCTGTCCTACTAGATTGTATCAAGCCTATGCATTATCTTTTAATAAAGCTTTCACCACGTTTAATTTTGAATGCTCATCATACAAATTGCAAACTAGAGTTCTAATACTATTTATAAATATTTGAGGGTTCATCCGATTATTCCCATAAAAGTTCATTTGTTGCTCTAGTTTAGAAAATAAATAAGTGCAGGTACATGTCCAACCAGTTTTGAGACGGGAAACCCAATGGCGAAAAAATAAGCGCAGATAAATCTGATGATTAGTATAGACAACTAGTTATTTGTTGTGAAATATCTGCAACTAATGTTGACTGTGAGAAAAGATATATTGGAAAAAATATTAAATCAGTAAATGTTTAAGTGCTGAGGGAACTTGTCAGCCACAGGCTGCTTACCCCCCTTCGAAACCACTAAATGTCTGAGAAATATGGTATATAATTGTAAAACAATAGAAGGAGATCGAACTGCATCTAACAAGAAAGAACGGCGCCTATGATGAAAGACAACAAACATAGAACAAAAAGTTGTTGAAAGCGTATGTGTGGAGCACAGCAGAGACAGTATGCCTACGAAATACGAGCAGTCTGAAAAGCAGACAGAAGAACAGTAGCAGCCTTTGAAATGCCGTGCTTCAGATGTATGAGGATGGACAGACAAAGGTAATAACAAATAGGTTATAGAAACAGTAAGGGAACAACGATATCTTTGCGAAAAAAATATGAGAAATAGAAGGGCAGAATACGTTCTAACGCATTTTTGGGGGAATAGTATGGAATATATGACAAGCAGAGATAGAAAAAAAGAGGTGGGTGTAGACCTAGATCAGATAGTGATAGATGCAGACTGTGCAAATTTCTGGGAAATCTGTAGGTTAGTTCAGAATAGGAAACAATGATGGTACGCTTCTAACCAGTTTCAGGACTGAAGACCCAATGATGACGATGATGATGTTGCTCTAAAGACATATTACCTGTAAAAAATCTTGGATCATTCCCCGTTAAAGCCGTCATATTTTGTTTTATTCCGCTGACCTCTCTTTCAAACCGTCCTAATTGATCCCTACATGAATCACTCACTTCTGTCATCTTACCATTGATTTCCTCTTCACAGAAAATTCTTACCTCAGTTTTTATTTGATCCATTTCCTGCCTCAAACCTATTACATTTCGCTCATTCCCTTGTTTCAATCTTCGCCATTTTCACGGTTAAACTATTTTTAAACTCGGTAAATTCATTAGCTGACTTTTCCACTTTCTCCCTCAACGGTTCCGTCATTCGTTCAAATTTCCAAATCGCTTCCTGACTCATTTGTTCAAATTTCCTATTTGATTCCACACTCATCCTCTCTAGCATTCTTATAACTAACTCATTTCCTTGTTCTCCTGACTCGGTTTTCGACTGATCCCTACTACCTCCTGCTTCCTCCATTTCTTGTCCTGGTTTATCAAACAGAGCACTATCGTCACTTCCGATCTCCACTCCTTCACTCCTTGACCACTCTTTTCTTAACATTCGTTCATAATACACCGCTGATACACCAAATAATTCCGACACACTCTATAAAATTAATAAAAATATCTACAATACAATTAACCCTTTAATCTCAGGATCGTCAGTTTCCTGAAATAAAATTTATTTGAATTCGACCCCCTCACGTTCGTCCGAACGTGAGGGGGTCCTAGATTGGAAAAAGCCCCACGTTTGGGTTGTCATAATTACTGCGAATTTCTCCGTTTTGTTCAAAGCCCCACGCTTGGAAAGCCATAAATACTGCGAAGCTTACCTGGACCAGAACTCCACTAAAGTTGACATAAATGCTGTAATTCACTCCCTGATGATGCTCTTTTTTTTTGGACGCCAAAATACTCGCAGCTTTTTTTTCCTATAATAAAAAAAAACTAAGCTCCATCAGTGAAGTTCGCCACGACTGCTCTACAGATACTTGTAAAATCCTGCCCTACTTTTCTATAAAAAAAACTCAGTACAAAATATATCTATCACAGTTTATTTACACAGAAAATCCCACATCAAACTTTTCCAATTATTATTGCACACATTCATTAATTGCATATATCCACATTGATTACTAACTCATTTTCATTAAATATTTCTGTATATAATTTTACTCCTCTGACTAAATAAACTATTGAAAGTAACTGGGCTTAACTCCACATCTTACTTTAACCACTGGTTTAAATACGAGCTCATAGTAAAACCCTTTTAAATGTTTGTGCAAATTTACGCACTGCAATTACCAAAAGTACCTTTTACTTCGTACATAAACAGATTTCACACCCTTATCTTATAAATAAAAATTCTTACATTAACATATTTTCAAATAATTTGTAATAAAATTAAATAATAAATTGTTTTGTTCATAGAAGTAAAAAAAAATCCACCAAAAATTCACAAAATGTTATAATACACAAGTTACCACAAAAGACAATGTTTTATAAAAGTCAGTTACCTGAAAATAGCACCACACATGTATCTGTCATCAAACCATTGCTGACATAGCTCCCATCAACGACTGCTTGTTCAAGAATCCCCTCCAAGTTGACTCATTCATCTGGGACGGCAATCAGCTACCCAAATCTCTCTAAGTACCAATTAGCAGCACCTCCAAACTTTCCAAATTCCTCTACTGTACCAATTACCATCGGTAAACCATCGACTTGCTACATATACACTCTCTATTCTTTCCGTGCCTAACTAGCACCAACAATCCAAGTAAAAAAGCAGCTTGTACGTACATTGCTTCCAAACAGCTTCGTTTTATTTTTCTTTAAACGTACTTTCATAATTCTTTCAGACTGCTGATACAGTATTATACCAACTTGTGTAAGTTGTAAGCAATTTAAACTATTAACACTTGTTAAATACAAACAGTAATTTCGTTTACTAATATTCACGTAGATGACAAGTCAAATCGAAGCTAAAAAGCAAGAGAGCCTCATCAGCACTTCCAGGCGTTTATATAAACCAAAATGCCCCCCTTTCAATTAAATTCCTTGAAAATACACCACTACAAATAAACTCGCTTTCTCGGTACAAAATTGAAGGTTTCTTGCGAATATTGGTATAGTAAAAATGAAGTATAATTAACTCCGAAACCTTACTCTAACTTTGTTAATTCTTATCCTAGAATGTTTAGAAATGTCTTAAATTTTTATTAAGTTGTATTTATGTGCGGCGGCTTATTCTAAATTGTCAAATGACTTATATAATCTATTCTAACCTACAAATTACACAATATATATATATATATATATATATATATATATACATATATATATATATATACATATATATATATACATATATATATATATATATACATATATATATATATATATATATTGCTGTGAATATTTTAAACCCTATCTTCTAGATTTTCAAACTTATTTTCAAAATATCCTACGCCTTTTCTAAATGTTGTAAACCCAGCTTGACAACTCTCGTCGACATCGTTTACCTTTTATCTAAATTTTTAAACTTTCTGTTCGTTTCTTTCTCACGTGCGTTCTGATTAATTTTTATTTGAGCAATAACCTCTTTCATGTCATCTATATCTTCTACAATCTGTACTACTTTTCCTCTAATTTCAAATTTTATTTCTTTCATGGTTTTGTTCGTTTCGTTTAAGCGACAAATAAGCTGTGGATTTTACGAAAATGAAATGAAACAATGAATTCTCAAGAAACATTTATGAACCTTCCTCAATACATAATGACATATCTTAAAGGAAATAGCTAGACATCAAAGTTATAAGGTGTTCTTAAAGCAGATAGAACCCTAGACCCGTTTTACGGCTTTTATAAATGCAATAAAATTTGTTTTAAAGGTATTCTCTAGAATAATTATTTACACACGGATTCGAATCAACGAATGTTTGATTTTCACGGATTTTAAAGTTGGGTTTCGGTCCCAAATGGTATGTGTCAACGTTATACCTTATTTTACATGGGGAAACACTTATTTTGCTAAAAAAATATTATACAAGGTAAATATATATATATATATATATATATATATAGCCGTGGATTTAAAGAACAATCGGGATCGCCTTCATTGGGCCGTCATAAAAATTTTCTGAAACAAAATTAATAAAAAAAAATTCTTACAATACCTTTGAAACGCCTCCTTATTTCTGCACGCCTCGGCTAGCTCTTAAATCTGCTTCTTCTTGGATACCAACCATCCTAAATTCACTTTTTGTCTCATATAAGTCAAATGAAATTACCACTCAAATAATGCAACAAGACATACAACCTTTTTATTTACACATATTAACAAGTTTCCATTAGTAAGAAAATATTTACACATTTGTATATACAGTTTGATAAAAATGTTACCATCTCAATCTTTAAATCTTTTAAAAATTCATGGTTTTAATATATTCCAATAATTTTATTTTAGACGAGTAGATGGGCCCGTCGTGCAACCCTAAATTGATTTTTATTCTGGTCTATTTTGAGCTCAGTATAACCCAGTTACTCTAAATGCGTTTACACATCGCATTTTTGTTTAAAATAAAGCTAAAAACCCGTTTACTCCTTACAACATCATTTTTATACCATTAATAAACATTTTTAAATAATCAATAACAATTGTCCTTTACATATACCCCTTCAAATGAGTTTTATCATATTAAAATACACCCCCAATAGGTCAAAACACTCAAGCACAAAATACCAGCACAAATGTTCAATCAAAAGCAAGAAATTAATTTTCTTTACCTGGAGTAAGCTTCTTCCCTACTTACCTCTGAAGATGTGTTCCAAAACCCTCGTCGTTGTGTCCATACACTTCGTGATTATAGCTGGATCCAACTCATGTCCACTAGCTATCCAAATCTCTGCAACCACCTTTAGTTCTTCTACCAGGATAATGGTCTCTACCAAGCTTAACCTTCCATAACCACTACACTTCACGCATACTAGTTTAAAACTTCTCGATTTGCTTACCCATGTACCATCCTATCCTTAGATTGTATCGTATAGTACCAGCACCTTTAATAAGCTAGCACCACTTGTGCAAATCACACCTTTAATACGTTACCGGTACGTTACTAACAGTTTTTACACACTGTAAAATAAGACGTTGTATGCTAATTCAACTAATAAGCGACAATCAGTACACCATAAGAGCACGCACTAGATATAAGATCTAAGAGAGCTTTAATAATTCTCCCCGTGTATTTATACGCTTGTGAATACCTCTCACGGACCCTCTTTTCATCGAAAAGCTTGTTTTCCAACACCAATTCTAAAAATTTTGTTTGTAACGAACTTTAACGTCTGAAAAATTCCAAGTTTACCCCGCTTTTACCATGAAATTCGCTTAACAACCTTTAACTGACGCGAGCTTCTCAAAACTTCTAGCCTTCGACCAATTATATTGCTTTTTCCCGCTGTATACGTTCAACCCCCTAGCTACCTTTCTTCGTTTCACCCATATTTATTGTCTCTTTCAGAACCCCTCTCAAGCTACAGAAAATCGAAATTGTGGTTGGCCTTTAAATCTACTGCGTATTTTAAACGGGTATATTAACCAACGTTTTATTATACATGTTCTCTGTCTGTTTTACATTATAGATAATATTTCACTTAGTCTTCAAAGTATTTATTATTTTACCAGCTTGTCGCACCGACCGTTACAAACAATTCAATAGAATTTTGTTCCAACGTATATTTCAGTTCTTTAAACTTGACATTTAACTATCAGGTGTTTCTTTGAAGCAAATTGTCCGTTTAAAATTATAATTCTGAGTTTTAGCACTTCTTAGGATTTGAATAATGAACGTTTCGTTTATTTAAATGGAATTATGCGTTTAAATTATTGATTTTCTATACTCAAAAGCTCCATTTCATATACTATGCGCTTGATTTAAAATATTACAACTAATTATGCGTATCCTTGAGTTTTCATGTACCCTAAAGTTTCTACCCGTTATGCAATTTTAACAATCTGATTTAGAAATACCAACATATCTTAATAACCGTCCGTTTTTACTATCTAAACTGATTAATTTGGCGCGTAAATAAATTGTTCCTATTTCCTATATACACAGTTGTTAAAATTTTATTATTTAGACCTATATACCCTTCTTGACCTATAATTTCCACGACAATATATATATACAGGGTGTCCCAAATTGAGTAGGATAGCATGGGTATCTTTCTTATTATTAATGATAGAGATCTGCTTAAATGGGCAAAGTTGTGTCATTTGGATAGCTTATTTAAATTCCGCATAGATACATTCTAAATTCCAAACGGTTTAGAAATTATTTTAAAAAAACTGAAAACTGCCAATTTCTTCGAAGTCGAATATTTTTGTTATAATAAAAGATACGAAAAAATGCTTTTTTATAAAAGTTACTTAGTTCAATTGTGTGCACTTAAAAATGATATTAAAATTAAATTCAAGATGGCGGTTATCTAGATATTAGCATCAACTTTCATATTTTAAATGGACGCCATATTGGATTTTTAGATGGTTAGATAGCATATTTTTTTCTCTTTTCATCAATGTATCACAACATATGTTTAAATGAAAAAATTTACTGAAAATGATAATTTTAATTTTTTATCAAGTAGGCATCATCAGATTTCTCTTAAACAAATGAAGTTATAACAAACTGTCATGTTGAATTAGTGTATCTGTTGTACTAATAATTGGCATTTGTGTATTCTCTTTCCCAGTTATTAGTTGCGATATACTTATTCTATAAAATATTCAAATGGCAAATTTTTCAACAAGCGAACAATATCATATGTTTTGTACATACATAAAATGCAATAAGAACAGTCGCCTTGCTGCCGAAACATACTTAACAAACTTTCCCGAAAAAAGACAGCCAAACATTAAAATCTTTCAAAGATTGAACACAAATATGCAGCAGTATGGATGTTTAAAAAAACCTACTCGAAACATAAATGGAGACATTGCAGATGAGGTGTTGTCACTGGCCTGTGTGGAAGCTAATCCAAACATTTCAACACGGTAAATAGAAACCCAAGTAAAAGTATCCAAGTCTCAAGCATCAAGAATTTTAAAAAATCATAAATATCACCTTTACAGATTTCACATTGCTCAAAACTTACAACCAAACGACTATCTCCGCAGATCAACATTTTGCAGATGGTTTATCAATCAAGTTAGGGAGAATGATGATTTTATCAATCGCGTTTTGTGGACCGATGGGTCTTATTTTTCTAACTGTGGAATATTTAATCGTCATAATGAACACTATTGGGCACAGGAAAACCCACGCATAACAGTTCCACGCCGCAATCAAATTCGATTTGGATGTAATGTTTTTGTGGTCTATTGGGAAACAGTTACTTGGTTCTATAATATTCGATGGAACCTTAACCTCTCAACGTTATTTGGAAATGTTTCAAACATCTTTAGAAGATTTATTAGACGACCTACCTTTGGCACAAAATAATCAAATTTGGTATCAACAAGATGGCGCACCTCCACACAACGCTAGAAATGTTATCACCTACTTAAGTAACCGTTTTGATGGCAGGGTAATCACGACCCACACACCTGTAAAATGGCCGCCTAGATCAGCAGACTTAACACCCCTGGATTTTTATTTATGGGGCACTTTAAAAGATAATGTATATGCAAGTAATTTCCAGTACAATAATGTAGATGAACTACGGGAAGCGGTTATGCAGGCAATAAACGGTCTTAATGGGAATACATTACGACGCGTAACAAAAAGTGTTCTAAAACGTTGCCGATTGTGTTTAAATAATAACGGTCAAAGATTTTGAACAATTGCTATGATTTTTTAGTTGGTGTTTAATTTTATCTAATGTTTTTTCGTTTAATTTGTTTTAAAACTGATTTGTGTTGATGCCTACTTGATAAAAAATTAAAATTATTATTTTCAGTAAATTTTTTCATTTAAACATATGCTGTGATACATTGTTGAAAAGAGAAAAAAATATGCTATCTAACCATCTAAAAATCCAATATGGCGTCTATTTAAAATATGAAAGTTGATGCTAATATCTCGATAACCGCCATCTTGAATTTAATTTTAATATCACTTTTAAGTGCACACAATTGAACTAAGTAACTTTTATAAGAAATATTTTTTCGTATCTTTTATTATAACAAAAATATTCGACTTCGAAGAAATTGGCAGTTTTCAGGTTTTTTTTAAATAATTTCTAAACCGTTTGGAATTTCGAATGTATCTATGCAGAATTTAAATAAGCTATCCAAATGACGCAACTTTGCCCATTTAAGCAGATCTCTATCATTAATAATAAGAAAGATACCCATGCTATCCTACTCAATTTGGGACACCCTGTATATATATATATATATATATATATATATATATATATATATATATATAACCAAACTGGATTTTAGGTATTGTTTTCGTTAATGATATGAGCTTAATGTGATCCTCATCATTTATTCGTTTAGACCAATTCTCAATTTGTTACAATCCGCTGTTTGTTCTTTGCAAATAATGTTCCTACTTTTCTTTTCTGTTCAACAGAAATCAAATATAACACATCTCTAATGAACTTTCACATTTTTTGGTACTTTTCTTGCAAGAGTTCTTTCACTCTCTTGGTGCAGATTTTTACTCACTGAACCTTTAATGTGTGAAAAAAAGACATCTAGCTCAGAGGTCCACAAACTTTTTTTGTTTCGTAGACCACGTGCCAGTTTTTATATTTTGAGTAGACCGATGTAACACCTTATTTTAACTTGATCTTTATATATCTTTGGTATGTATATAGAGATAAATCATGTACTATACAATCTTATTTTTAAAGATAGTGAAATATATAATACCGATTGCAAAACTTTGGGAAAAACTATTAATGATTATTCGTGAAATTGTGGTTGACTTGAATAATGAACTACACTTTCTTAAGTTATGATTAGCGTATCTATGCAATAGAATAAACTAAAAAAATGAAATTATAAAAAGTAATTTACTTACTTTCCTCCGGCACTTCCAAACAAGATGACTTGATTCACTTTAACTTGTATGTACCTAACTATTTCTTTTCAAAATCCTAAAGTAACCAGAGTTTGTCTCAGACATTCGTATTTTTAATTGATCAATTAAATAAGGATGTACAAATACATTTGGTTCAAGTCAGTCTGCGCTGTCCTTGCAAAGGTTTGGTGCGAGTCCTGACAATCGTTGGCACTATATATATATATATATATATATATATATATATATATATATATATATATATATATATATATACTCGCAGCATATTGATACTAGTATCAAATGTGCAAGTTTTACAAGTTATAAGTGTTGCAACCACAAAGCAAATAGTCTATTTGCACAATTTTATGAAATATACTTAATTAATATGTAATTCAGTATAGTAAATAAAATAATGTTTACTATAAAATTTATAAGTTTTAAACAGTTTGGTATATAAGAAAATAATAATTAAGTTTTAATAATAAAAGTATAACAATAACTTTATAAGTAAATTGAGATAGGTTGATTTCGCGAAACAAAATATTCCAACAATTAGCGATGATTAAAATTCAAAGCAATTAAATTGTAGGTTTGACCCGTCAAAGAAGAATGATCGATCTCGAATTTTCCTATGATTAAAAACCATGGTGGCATGAAATTCCTAACATCTAGCTCCTAAGGTACATCCTGTTTTATAAACATATACATTTTTAAAATTTTTAGTTTGTATGTAATCTATATGTCTATTACAAGAAAGTATTGTGCAAGTACTTAGGTACTAATCTGCGTTATGTGAATTATTTCATTTATTGAAAAATCAAAATTTCGGAAACAATACATTCTCGTGGATCCCCATTTGTATCTCGTGCACTACCAGTTTTGTTTTCGCAAACATGCTGGACCACTTGCAGTTCGGAGTTGGTCCCTATGTCGAGAGATCACTTTGTGAATTATTCAGCTAAATAACCATTATATATGAATTCATTTTAGTAGAAGCTTTCCGTTGAAATTTTGGGTACACTGAAAATGATAATATTTCAGTACCCTGTAGGAGTTTTTTATGTTGTATATAATCTCTACAGGACTTTAGATGTTTCAAGGTGCGTTAATTGTAGCTACTTTTTTTACAGTTCCTTTCAGCAAGTTGTCTTTACAAAGGCGATTTCGTACTGAATAATTGTTTATATTAATTTCTAGATGTTTTTCATTTTAGAAGTAATATTTCAAAATTTTTTTATTTTGCGCTAGTTATACTATAACCAGTAACTTTTCTGTGTTATGTCCGATGAAAGGCTACTAATTTGTGTCCGCTAACCTCATGCAAGCTCTTAATATTAGATTTAAGTTGTGTCATTATTTAAAATTACACAACTTTTTTATTTATTAGTAGTGTTTAACCATTACACAAAATGAGTAGGCAAAAATCAATTGCAGGTGTGTCTCATGACGTAGGTTGGTTAATCGCAAATGATAAGAATGATAAGCGATAGCGGGTATTAACATCATCATCGAAAACAGATAGGTTCTGTAAGTAATATCATTTGTGTGTATATTAGAAATAACATTCGAGTAATCCCCCGTAATAAATACCTTACTGTTTCCTATTGTGACCTAACTATTTCGGGGTATTGTAATTATTTTTATGTGGACTTTCTTAATCATGTCTGTATACTTGAGTCCTTGCTTTCCGCTACATATTCTAACTTCTGTTTTGCTATCTATTACTATCCTAGAAATTTATTCAGGGTTTAAAGTACAACGTATTATCGTGTCATGCTTTCCTTAAATTATATTTGTAATAACTCCTAATCTCCTGAATCATCTCCGAGAACCTATACCTCTATCTGTCCCGAATTATGTTTTCGAGTGTGAAAACTTAAATAAAAAAAAAAATTAATTTTATTGTTGAATCAATATTATAATTCGCACAACTGTTATTACTAAGTTCAGTAATACTAGCTATGACGTTCAGTAAGAATGATCGCCTTTTGGACGTTAACTATCGTTTTTATGTTTTACTACTTAAATGAAGGTATAGAAATGCAGAAGAATTGTTACATTGGGAATTTACCCTTATTGACTTAAGATTAGCTTAATAATAATTTAATAACAACATAATATGGAAACGTAAAATCTAAAATGGTTATATCCTGTTTTTGTTTACTTAACACGGATATCGATGACATTACTCTTCCCCCCTTAAGTTAGAAAATAGTGGTTCTGCTATTTTCGATGTTAAAACTATATTTTTCTTAAATCTAGGTTTAACAATTTTTACATAAATTATAATATAAATTATACTTAAAATAAGAAGTATTGAGAACGATGTGTTTATCCAAGAAAGTGATGTCTTCACAGGGTCTTCTAGGTTTATATGTTGCAGATTTTCTGTTATCAACTTTAGATGTTTAATCTTCTCGCTGTCAATTTCTTGTAGTTGCACCGGACTGTGATTTGCTCGCGTTTCATCAAACATTGTGTTGAATTTGGGTAGTTGGTATACGAATTCTTCGTGTATAGTATCTTCAGGGAAGAACATTTTTCCGTTTATTTTTATTGGACATTTTTCTATTGATATAACACTTGGTGTCTTGATTTCAAAAAGTCCTTCATTGTTGCACTGCGATTGTATGGTAATGGTTTTTGCAGGGATTGCCAAAATATCTCCAGCATTTATTTGAATTATCGTGGAACCTAAGAATTGAATTCGAGTACTTTGGCATGTATTTTCTCCGGTTTTTATTAGATTTGCGATGGAAGGTTGGCTTTTGTGTAGGTTGTATTGTTGGCAATAGTAAAAGGTTTCTACTTCTGGGAATTTTTCCATAGTGGTCCAGTAGTTTTTGTTGTTTATTAACAAGTAAGGTTGCTCTGGACTTATGATTAGATTGGAAATAGGTATTGCGTATAATTGGAGGTATTTAAATTGTTTTGATATGACAGGAGTATGAATTTTAAACAATATTAAGTTATTCTGAATTGTTACTTGTGTAGAAAATAAAGAGTAATAATTGATAAATTTTTGTAAGTGTGGGATTTGTTCATTTTCATATATTTTGTTTAGTTTTGAAATGATTACATTGAATTGATTCGGTTCAATTATAGAACTGTGCAAGATATTGGGGCGAGCAAATGACATTGCCAGCTCCAAATTATTGACCAAATTTTGTATTGAGTGTAATTGTGTCATTAAACTATCTATGATTCTCGAAAGTAAAAATGCTTTTACTAGAGCAATGACTTCGGTTAGTCCTAATGTTAAATTATTTAATTGGTTTTTGTTTCTTCTACATTAAGGCATGTGAACAAGATGAGTATCTTCATTTTGATCTGAAACAATACGTTGGGGTTTGAATAGATTTTTGTGATACATTTTGCCTTTCGATGAAATTTTATTGTCGTCGATTAAAATAGGATTTTTCGAATTTTGATATGGGTTTATGGTTTTTCTTTGTGAAGCGTCCTTTTTTCTAAGTTTATATAATTTTTGAGTGGTGTCTATATTTATTGTGGGTTGTCGGTCTTTATTTCGTTTATTCAGATTCGTTTGTTGGTTGTTATGGAGGTGTTTTGATATTACTTTTAATTTATGACCTTTAAATTTTCTGCGTGATCTTATAGGTATTGGTTTAATTTAGTTTTCTCGTCAATTTCGATTGGGTTTCTATAATCTAAGCTTCCTCTGGTTATTTGAAAGGGTGTGTATTCTGTGGAGCTATAGATAGAATTGTTATAGGATAGTAATGCGTAATTCATCAGTATCTCGATATTTGCGTGAGGTTTGGTACTTTTCAATGTGAGGATTGTTTCTGCTAGGGTGAAATGAAATCTTTGTATTGGGCTGTTACTACTGGGGTTATATGGTGTAGTATAATGAATTTCTATATCATGTGCTTGACATAGTCCTTGAATTACCTCGTTTTTCATTTCACTCCCATTGTCTGCGTTTATTTTTCTGGGTATTCCGAAGTGGTTGAAGTATTGTATTAGTCTGTTTGCTATTTCTACTGATGTTAATGCTTTTATTGCGTAAGCTTGTCCAAATTTTGAAAAACTATCGATTATTGTTACAAAATATTGTCCGTGCATTTTGTATGTATCGACGTAAACATGGTCGAATGATTCGCTTCCGATAGGGGTTGGTTTGAACACTAATTTATTGGGGTCCTTCGTACTTTGTTTCTTGGCATATTTCGCATGAGTTTACGTAATTTCTAACGTCTTCGTCAAGTTTGGACCAATAATATATTTTCTGATGGCTTTTAAATGTTGTTGTATTCCGCGATGCGACGTTTTTGTCTCGTAGTAACTTTTGAGTATTTCTTTTTGTCTTTCCGTGTCTGCTATGTCTGTAAGTATTGTGTTGTATATAAAAAGTGTAAAGGAATTGTTTTTAAAACGGTTCACAATATCCTAATAAATTTTAGTTCAATTTCTTGATTTGAGAAATTAAAACAATAGGTTTGTTTGGGGATCATATTTTGTTCAATAAAAGTAATTATTTTTTTTTCGTCTTTATTATTAGTTATGAAAACTTTTATGCGATTTTTGTCCAAAATTTTCAGTCTTTCTAAAGTTATGATGTAATGCAATAAACAACATCAAGATTAAAGAAAGGTTTATTTAAATATAAATCAAGCTAAGCGACTACACATCTTGAGAGCTTCTTACGTTCTCACATGCTTTTTACGTTCTCCTGTGTCTCTGAACAACAAGTTACAGTAACCCCTTACTTACTCCTCTACTACCCTTAGGTCCATCGACGCACGCAGAAGGCCTGTAATATTTTACACATCCTCCGGCGCGGCGATACAACTTAGTTTATCACTTCTTATTTCTAAAGGATACAATAATTGTATTGGGCGCCTAATTACGGTGCCATTCGCAATCTTAACGTAACAGGCACGCACTTTGCCATCACGGCCGTTTATAACGTCGTTCACCAACCCTAATTTCACAATAACCGTCGCTTATCATTTCCATGTATTAATACGACATCCCTTGCTTAATCGCACACTCACGCACATTCACGTTATGATGAGCTCCTCTCAATAATTGTAAATATTCTGCGCTCCATCTTTTCCAAAAGTAGTCGATAACGTTTGTTCTCTGCTTCCATAGCCTACGAATTTCATCTCCATTAATAACACGGTCAACAAAAGGAATAGTAGCCAAAGCGGGTCCCAATAAAAAATGCGAAGGGGTTAATGGCATTAAATCCATAGGTTCACTACCTAGGTATGTGAGCGGGCGGGCGTTTATTGTTGCTTCAACCTCGGTAATGAGTGTATTTAGTTGATCTAAATTTAGTAAAGAACGTCCTATCGTAGCCCTAAGGGCGTCTTTTACACTTTTTACAAGTCGCTCGTAAAATCCTCCGTGCCAAGCCGCTCGCTCTATTATAAATTTCCACTTAATTTGGTGACTGTTTACAAACTCGATCAATTCTGTACTCGCCATCACTTCGTTTAAAGTCGATATTTCACGTGATATTCTTTTAAATGTTTTAGCGTTATCAGAGTAAATGACCTTAGGAATCCCTCTACGGGCAAAGAACCGTTTACAAGCACTGATTGTAGACGCAACATCCATTTTCAAAACAATCTCTAGATGAAGTGCTCGTATAACCGCACAGGTAAATAAAATCACATAATATGGCTTTGAGTGATAACCTCTTTAAAATACAACAGTCCGGCGAAGTCTAAACCTGTCACTTCAAAGGGCTTTGTTTGCTGTATTCGATCTCTAGGTAACGGCGCGAAGGAATGCGACCCTGATTTTCCACGAAGTCGTTTACAGATGACACATCTTGCTAAAACGGACTTTATTAATTGCCGTCCTCGTACAATCCAAAATCGTTTACGGAATTCGTAAAGTGTCGCATTAACACCACTATGATGAAGAGTTTTATGAAACTTCATTATTAGTAGTTTACTTAAATGTGCTTTTTCGATAGAATAACGGGATGCTTGAAGTCGAAATCTTCTCTTAAATTATGAAGACGTCCACCCAAATGCAGCAATTCATGTTTATCTAAGAAAGGGCTTAAAGTTGAAATACTCGATTTCCGTTCAATTCCCTGAGCCTTTTGTAAGCTGTTAATCTCCGAATAATAAACCTCCCGCTGAGCTATTTCGGCCCTTTCAAATTCGTTTACGGTTAAGCTCTTTATTTCTTTATTATTTCTGGTTCTTAAATTTCCTATAAATCGTAAAACATATGCCGTTATCCGCACTAAACGATCAAAATCACTGTATCTGGATGAATCTATAAATTGATTGCAACCTTTTATATTGTCGTTAATTAGTAAAGACATTTTCGATACTATATCTATCGTTGACGTAGCTGTCTCTATTGTATTATCTGACCACGTTTGTTCACTTTCTAGCAACCACTTAGGACCGTGTAACCAAGTTTCGGAATTTATTAAAGTACTTGCACTTATTCCGCGAGTTAATAAGTCCGCAGGGTTCTCGCGACCCGGACAATGTCTCCATGTTATATCTTTCGATAAGACCTGAATTTCTTTAACACGGTTAGTCACATATGGTTTCCATTTTGACGCATCGCCTTTAATCCAATGTAACGCGATTAGAGAATCTGTCCAACACACTACCTTATCTATTTTAATTAACACATTAGTTTTTCAGCATCACCGCGGAAATTAACTCGGCATAATTATTATCCAACATTCCTTTGATAGCAGCGTTATATTCACATATTTTGTTAATATTGGTCAATTTAAACTTTAGCCTCTGAGCACGAACGCGCGCTAATTAAATTATCATCTTCAATGACTGCATCCTCATTTTTCCACGGTAACGCTACTAAATATCGATCATCACATTTATGAACGTTATTTTTCAAAAAATTATCGAAAAATTTCTTATCATCGTCTGCTTCTTTGGTTATACCTATTGTTTCCAAATTCCACATACTTTCGATTTCAGCTTCTGTTTTTATAACTGTCGCATGTAACACTGTCTGCAGATTTACTCCTATGGTTGTAGCATCAACTGGTATGGGGCCATGCAAAGCATAACCAAATTTCGTGTTCACTGCTACTAAACCTTTGTTTAGACGAATATTCTTTTCTGTCACTACTTTCCAGTAATTGTCTGCCCCAATAAGGATACTAATTCCATCAACAATTAACGCTCGATCTATATTAAACGGGATATTGTCAGCAAGCTGCAAGTTTTGATACTCTATCACGCTTTCTTTAGGTACATGTAAATCATCCATGCAAATTTCTGGAACTTCCACAGCCTCAATCGTTAATATTTCATCTGTATATTGTCCCTTCAAAGTAATTAAAACGCGGTTGTAAAGCTTAGAGGGAATCGATGCACTATCTCCAAACGCGGCAATACGAACCCTATGTTGTCCAACTACAGGTAAATTTAATACCCTTGATAAATTCTCCTTAATAAATGAAAGTTGACTGCCGCCGTCCATAACTAATCTGATTAACTTCTTTGAATTTTCGCCAAAGGCATAAACACAAGCGGTTTGTAATAGCACATTTTTGTTTACGTTTGTCATCAAACTGGACACCGACGGCGCTGAAGTGTTCATTGAACTCTCGCCTTTCGTTAATTTTAATGTAATACCTGTCGTCTCAGGGTTGTGTCTATCTTTACCTGACTTAAAGCTCGGATCGCACATAGTTGTAGCATGCCTACCGCCGCATTCCTTACATTTTAAGAATCTATTTTTACAATATTTAGCACTATGGTTATTTCTCGTACAACGGTAACAATTTCCGGCTGCCTTAAGAATTTCTTTCTTCTTTGTTAAAGGTACATCTGTGTCACACATTTCGGTTTTATGGTCTTTCTTGCAGAAAGCACAGCATTCAAGACGTTTGTTCGGCGTTACTAATAAACTAGACGCAGTTCCTTTGTAATGCGTTCTCTTTTCTGTTGGGAGCATCTTTTCTTTACAATCTGCATCCGGTATTAAAGCTTGTTCTAAAGACTCAATTTCGTTTTTAAGAAACTGCAATAGATCTTTTACCTGGCGATCTACATCTTCTTCTGACTTTGATGATAAACTTTCTAAATTATTCGCAATAATTTCTAGATGATTGGATGATTTCATTTTCATTTGTCGATAAAATCCTAAACGCAATTCCGTCGGCAACGACTTAATGAGAGTCGACTTTACGATCATGTTGTATTGAGAACTAGATACTTCTAATATTTCAAGAGCACGCATAGCTGAAGTAATTAGATTGTAATTCTTCCTTAAAGTGCTTACGTCATTTTTAGATTTTACAGGTTCGATTTTCATAATGCTATCAATATATTGTTCAATTAGCCGTTCCCCATTTCCAAATTGATCTTTTAATATATTTAAAGCTTCTTCATAAAATGCTCCAGATGGAGGAAATCCTTCAATTGCTTCAGCGGCCCTTCCCGTGACATACATTCGCAGGTAGTTGAATCGATCTCCGTTCGTTAATTGTTGATTGTCGTGGATCATACTTCTGAATTGTTCCCAGAAAGGAAGCCAGCCCTTTGCAGTACCATCATACTTCGCTAACTGTACACGTTGAAGCTTCACTGACGTAAAGACGGCCTACTTGTTTCGTTACTTACTGGTACCGTATTCGTTAAATTCGAGTCAACCTCTATCTGCGATTTTTCTGGACATTTTAATCTAAATTCCAACTTAGACATCGTAGTTACAGCAACCTCTTCATATTCATACTTTTCATTAACTCGTCCTCTATATTTTCTTTAAGCAGAGGTTCAATTTGCTTATCAATTTCTTTCAGATTATCACTGCAAGCTTTAACTTTGACATAGCTGTATAAATGTCTTCAACACTGAAACTACTTTCTAGCATAGAATTTATATTATTAACCGTTTTAGTTAAGTGCGTTCTACAAATTGTCCGTTTTACTTGTTCCATCATGAAGCCTCGATAGTATAGCCGTTTGTTAAATATTCGCGTTCGCGTTCCGTTATTTCGAATATTTACGTTAAAGCTTGTTTATATTTATCACCAGATCTTCCCGGGTTTCGGCACCAAAGTATGATGTAATGCAATAAACAACATCAAGATTAAAGAAAGGTTTATTTAAATATAAATCAAGCTAAGCGACTACACATCTTGAGAGCTTCTTACGTTCTCACATTCTTTTTACGTTCTCCTGTGTCTCTGAACAACAAGTTACAGTAACCCCTTACTTACTCCCTCTACTACCCTTAGGTCCATCGACGCACGCAGAAGGCCTGTAATATTTTACACAAAAGTATATACGTTTTTGTTCGAGGGGGTAATTATATTTTGATTTTAAAATATGTATAATGCTTTTTCTGTATACGGTATTTGTAATGTTGGATTTTCGTGTTCACTATATATGGTACTGTCGTTTGATTAAGGTAATATAAATTTAGAAATTTCTCCTTTGAAAGAATTGGGGTTTTGACTCTGTTTATTGAATTCTTGGTCTAGTTCTTCCAATAATTGTTCTATATTTTGTTCACTTTCGTCATTAAGATCTGGGGGATTTGCGCATATAGGTAGATTATCGTCCGTTTCGATTGCTATGGGATTAATTTCAACTCGTGAAAGTGCATCCGCATTTGTATTTAGTTTGCCTTTTTTATAAATCAAATCGTATTCATACTCTTCTAGTTTGAGTCTCCAATGAACTAGTTTGGAGTTGGGTTCTTTGAGTGAGAATAGCCATTGTAGTGGTTTATGGTCGCTTATTATATTGGATTTTGTTCCGAATAAGTATGGTCAAAAATATTTTACTGATCATACTATAGCTAGAAGTTTTTTTTCGATCGTACTGTAGTTACATTCCGCTGGGTTTAAAGTTTTTGATACATAGAATACCGGTAGATCGGATCCTATGGGGGCCTTGTGACAATATAGATCCTATAGCAAAATTTGAAGCGTCTGTTATCAAATTGAATTTTTTCTGAAAGTTAGGGTGTTGAAGTATCGGTTCGTTAAGTAGTACTTTCTTACATGTGTTAAATGACTCTGAAAATTCCTCGTTATGTTGTATTTTAATATTCTTTTTCAAACACTGAGTTAACGGTTTTGTTAGTTTTGTAAAGTTTTTTATGAATTTTCTATAGTATCCAATTGGTCCTAAGAAAGATTTTATTTGTTTTGCTGTTTGGGGTATCGGAAAATTTTTTATAGCTGCAATCTTCTCTTGATTGGTTTGATGCCGTCTGGCGTTATTACATGAACCAAGAATTCTACTTGCTTGCATAAGAAATCTGATTTGCCTAATTGAATTTTTAGTCCGGTTTCTTTAAGTTTATCAAATACCTGTTTTAGATTACTCATGTGCTCTTGTAATGAAGTGTAATAAATAATTATATCATTTACGTAAACTAGACAAATCTTATTTCCAAGGCCTCTGAGGATGTTGTCCATGACTCTTTGGAATGTGGCTGGTGCGCCTTTTAGTCCGAGAGGTAGTCTGAGATACTCGTAATGTCCGTTTTCTACGTTAAAAGCTGTTTTAGGTATTGAGTCGGGATGTAATTGAATTTGGAAAAATCCTTGATTTAAGTCGACTGTGGAAAAATATTGAGCTCTTTCTAGGCGATCTAGGATGTCTGTAATATTACGCATAGGGTAATGGTCATCAATGGTTTTTTCGTTTAGTTTCCAGTAGTCTGTGACTATACGCCATTTTTGTTTTCGGCTGTGATCAATTTTTTTCGGAACGATCCAAATTTGTGCGCTCCACGGGGATTGTGAGTGTCTTATTATGCCATCGTCAAGCATCTTTGCTATTTGTTTTTGTACTTCCGCTTTATGTATATGTTGATATCTATACGATTTTGTGTGGATTGGTATTTCATCTGTAGTTTTAATTTCGTGTTTTATTTTATTTGTGAAACTCAGTTTCTGGTTTGGGTCATACATTATGTCTTTATATTTAATTAATAGGTTTTTTAAAACTCCTTTTTCTTCTTGATTTAGGTGCTCCGTTCTAATATTTGATAAATCAAATTCAGAGTTGCTTGATTCGCGTGTAGAAATGATTGCATCTATATTATAACATTCGAAAGCAATTGGTGAATATTTAGTGTAATGTTGATTCAGAAAGTTGAGGTCAACTTCTAATATTTCTGTTTCTTCGGATTTGTTAATAAGTTCTAAAGTGATTGTACCGTTTTTTATTGTTATAAGTCCAGCTGGAATTGTGATATGTCCGATAGTTAGTTCCGGGATATTTATGTGATCATTAGGTAGGTTTACTTTTACTTGCTTAATCGTTTTTGTTGACGGTGGTATTTCTATTTTTTGGGTTGTAAAGTCCTCTCTAAATTTCATGGCAATTTGGAATTGGTTATTATACAATATCTTATCTTTTAAGTTAATGTTAATGTTTAATCTCCGTAAGTCACGAATTCCTATGATACCATCGAAGTAACTATGGAAATTATATAGAACGAATTCTAGTTTTTTTCGCAAAGGGTTGAATTCATCGAATATAAGAATGTGTGCTTTAAATTCAGCTTCGCTTTCCCCTGTGCACGTAGTTATTGGTGTGTTGGACTTAAATATAGCTTCCGGAAAAAAGGTTTCTGCAAAATATGGTCTTATCATTGAAGGATGACAACCTGTATCAATTGGTAGTTTTAGGGGGGTTTGCGTATTTGAATGTAAGGCAATGAGTTTAGAATTATATTGTTTAAATCAATTATGTTCCGTTTGTTAACAGGCTTGTTATTGGAAAATTTACATCAAGATAGTTGTCTTCATTAAATTGCACATTAGGATCAATGTTTATGTGATTTGTTATATAAGTAGTTTCTTCCTCATTCTAGTTATTATTATGTCCGTAATTATTATTGTCATTACTTGGTTGGAGTTCTTCAGTGCATTCTAACTCGTTTGGAAATATATCAACATTTGTGACTTCCTCATTTCTAAGTCTAGTGAAAGGTTGAAAAGGTCTTTGAACTTGCTTTTTGTTTGTTAGCCTTGAACTTATTGACATCGGTTCATGTGTGCATTGGGATTTATTTGCATGCTTTGGTGCGAATACGTTAATTGGTTTCCCGAATACTTGTCTGTTCGTGGGGAATTTTTGAGAAATGTGTCTGGTTTCTATGTTTATAGGTTGACTCGGAAATGGAGTTTTATTATTATCAGGATAACTATTGTTGTAAAAATAAGGATTATGCGTTCTTTGTGGGGTTTGTTGAAAGCGGTTACTATTATTGTAATTATACACTCGCTGGTATTGCGGTTTATTTTGGGAACTTTGGAATGGTTTATTATTGTTATCGTATTTGTGATTTTTGTTGGTTTGGATATTATATTGCGGTTGGTGTCTACAATTGATTTGCTGTTACGTTGAGATGTGGTTAACAACTAACGATGTTGCTTCGTCTATTGTGTTCGGTTTTTGTAGCATTAGAATTGTTCTTAATTCCATGTGCGTGTTTGATATTAGAAATGTAACGGCTGTTACGTCGTTTTGAGAGATTAACGCGGCGTTAGTACCTTCAGATAACGTTGAGTCGGAGTTAATTTTTAAGTTTAGTTGCATTTTTATTAATTTTAGTCTGTCTAAAAAGTATATAACGTTTTCCCCTTTTTGCTTTGTCAAATATATAAATTGCTGTTGTAAAACGTGTCTGTCTAGTCTGTCACCGAATTTTTGTTTTAGTACTTCTTTAATTTCGGGCCACGTCGTTAAGTCCAGTCGACATAAAATAAAATCGCCAGTTTTGTCGACTATTTTAGAGCATATTGAGGCAAAAACAAATTCGCTTAAACTATTGTCCGTAGTTCTTCCGTATCTATTACGAAATCTATCTACAGAGTTAATGAACATTTGAGATGTTCGCTGCGTCCCAAAAAAGGTCGAATTGTGCTTGCAATTTCCTTTGCCGCTTGGACTGATGCCATATCGAATATGTTTATTTGTTCAAAGTTTTTAATTAAAGATTCAATTGTTATGTCACTTGACATAAAATATTCAGAAATTTATAAAATGTTTAAGTTACTTTATTTTATTTATAATTCATAAAAAGGATAGGAAAAGAAAAGAACTCAACACTTACTTGTTTTCAGCGGTTTCAGAGTTTCTTCCTCCTTGTTTGTATTCGGTTCTCTTACAAAGGTAATGGTTGAAACCATCGGCTCTCAGGTGCGCTTTCTTCTTTGCAACTAGTGCCCTTTGTATCCTACCAGTGACTGCGCCAATTATGTTTTCGAGTGAGAAAACTTAAATAAAAAAAAATATATAATTTTATTGTTGAATCAATATTACAATCCGCACAACTGTTATTACAACTAAGTTCAGTAATACTAGCTATGACGTTCAGTAAGAATGATCGTCTTTTGGACGTTAACTATCGTTTTTATATGTTTTACTACTTAAATGAAAGTATAGAAAGGCAGAAGAATTGTTACATTGGGAATTTACCCTAATTGACTTAAGATTAGGTTAATAGTAATTTAATAACAACATAATATAGAAATGTACAATCTAAAATGGTTAAATCCTGTTTTTGTTTACTTAACACGGATATCGATAACATTACTCCCGCTGATCTTAAGCATTCTGCTATGGAACCACATCTTGAAAGCTTCCATCCTTGTCTGTTTGGCATATTTATTAATGTAAGTGATACATTGATATTATTCTACATGTGATTTTCAATGCTCCACCCGAACGTACTACATTGGCCAGGAAACAAGTTTTTTTAGGTGGAAATTTTGAATTTCACCGAAAGGAAGGTAGGGATCTTTAACGTGCGTGATAACACTAACACACGGGACTTACATTTTACCTCTCATTCCGAACGAGGGCATATTTTTGTGAAAAATGGCCGCCTAACATTTTTCAAGCGAACCGTGTGATTTGAACACGAGACCTTGGGCGTAGTAGTTACAGGCATACCAACTAGGTCACGAAGTAGCCCACATTCATATTACCGTGCATTTATATTTCCAATGCTCCACCAGAAGGTACTACATTGGCCGGGAGGCGAGTTTTTTGTTGCCTCGAAATTTAGAATTTTGCCGAACCCTTGCCGTTCCAGGCAAGGTAGGGATCTTTAACGTGCGTGACAACACTCACACACGGGACCTCCATTTAACCTCTCATCCGAACGAGGGCGTAATTTTTGTGAAAAATGGTCACCTGTCATTTTTCAAGCAGTCGGCCGTGTTGGGATTTGAACCTAGGATCTTGGAATCCGTAGTCTTACGCTTACTACATTGATCCACGGCGACGCCTACATTCATATTACCACAGGTGTGAGAGGATATTGATGAACTGTAATAATGTTTTACTGAAATGACACTCCCAACGTTCTTTCGAATGTCTCTTTACACTGAGCACTCTTAGTTTATGTACTGTGCTCCTAATGCTAACACCCTTTTTCAGTATTGTTAGAAATTGAGATATTGATTTTCGTAACAAAGTTCTCAAACCACTCAAATTTTTCAACGTAATCAAAAATACATATTTCCTGTAATTTGTTTTCCTTCCATGCAAAATTTAAAAGGAACTCCGTAATGTTTTGTAAGGCAACACATAAAGAATTTGTTAAATGTGTGACACCAGCCAATGACCGCATTGTATTGGCGTTGATCGTTTGTAACAAGTCTAATGGTTTACTTGAAAAAGATTTGTCGAACAGTTTTATTTAAAGACCTGTTTTTAACTTGAGTGTGTCTGATCGACTTCTCTTAAGTTATCGCTCTACCATCTATCGTAAATAGGTTCATTTGTTTTGTTAGGGGTGAAAGAATCGTTAGGTTAATATTGAATTAACCAGAAGGGACAGAAATTCCATAACTAGTGAGGGAGGCAGGTCCTATACAAACAAAATACAAAATGTAAAGGAAAATATTTGAAGTTAAAAAACTACCCTAAAGTAACCACTTACCTTGAAAGACTTTTTTGTATTGTCGTAATTAATGAGCGCCAACTCGTCCTGTATCGGTTATGTTTCGCTGGAAGGCGAGTTTTTGTAGTGGATACCTATCTTATTCGTCTACTTGTGCTAGATATTTTTTACAAAATCACACCTCTGCAAACAAAAAAGAACCAGAAAAGTACTTCTCTTACTATTTTACCTCATTTCTATTACAATGAAAGTGCCATGATATTATTTGAAACACATACAAGTACCCCTAAAGAAAACAAACAAATTTAAATAACAACCTTCTAAAATAAACATTAATTTAAATGCATAGTTTTATCCATGTAACCAAATATAAAAATTTAATCAGGTCCTCTACCCCTTTTTAATTAACTTTCAATGTCCAGTTTTTTATACTAGAATAAAGTAAGCACCATAATCTAAAATTTTAATAGTCGGGTCTTTATTTCATCATGGTCTATGTTACAAATACTGTTTTACAAATGTCATGATATATAAGGCATTAATTAAATTCACTTACAGTTTATGCTTGTTTATATTCGTACTGACATTTGGGTACTTTTCCAACCAAGCTGTCTGGGGGCAATACCTGCCGAACCCTTTTCGTCTGCGTCTGTTGCGGTCGATTTTTGAAATCTGCGTATCTTACCCATGCTGTACTCACTTAGCTAAATTCATAGCAAGTGTATGTCCCTTGACCAGCCCTATACAAAAATTACTCTCACGTGCTTAATGCATAGAAATCTGCGGTTTGGTGTTAGTCAAGCTCCGTTTTCTACTTTCCCCATTTATTGCATATGCGCGAAACGCGCACTTCCCGCATGTTAGTCTGTGTACATTCATAGCCCTGCGTGTACCTTATTCTGTTATCTGATGTTTTCAGCAGTGTATAAATTGTTACATTGAAAACATTTAACATTGTATTCTTTTATGTTATTTTCTCTCTGAAACGCCGTTGGTAATTTTATCTTGTTTTTGAAATTATCCCACAGTTCACCTGTTGTCTGTAGACGGTTTAGTTATTGTATCAAAATCTTCATTATGTCTAGTTTCAATTTAAACGATAACTATATTTATTTCAAAGTTATTTTAAACTTACCTATTTTGAACGAAATATATAGGAGTTTTCCGTACTAAATACGAAGTAATTATTTGGAAAGATAAATATTGATATAAGTATTATTAATCTCACGGTAAATCTAACAATTAATTATTCTAAAAGATTTTGCCCAATAAAATACTGTTTCTAAATTTTCCCTCATTTGTTGCATATTGTTGATTAGAACATTTTTGAAATAACTCTTTTAATTCTTCAATTGCAATTGTATCATAATAAATGAAAAAAAAAATAAATCATCAACTTGTAAGGTTTGTAGATGTTAGACCAGTTTCTCATTAACATCCTGTCGTGGGGTAAAATTGAACATTCCGACAACTCATTTACCTCTTAACCTCATTTATCTTCTCATAAAAGCCCATATAAATATGCTTTGCCTTCTACCGTAAACATGTACTGTAAATCCATCAGTATCTTCTCTCACCATTTCAACTTTGAGCCCCATGCAATCGGTTATGTTGTGCCAGGCAGCTAATAAGAATACGGGAAATGTTACCCATATTGGCAGGATATATCGGCCACATTGTGCGCGAAACTAAGAGATGCAGGAACCATCGCCAATGTTGTTCGGATATATAGATAATTGTCCAAATGTATCAGCCATGCTGTTCGAGTGTGACAACTATATTGTGCGAGAACCAATAGAAATGCAGTACGTCAACCATGTTGTCAGGGCATGTCGGACATATACGGGGAACCAGAAAGAATACAGGAACGGTAGGTTTGTTGTCCGAGTATGTGCACTATGTTGTCTAGATGTGTAGGTCATCTTGTCTAGATATGTCGCGAACATATTGTGCTGGGAAATTCTGACGTACAATTTAATTTTTTGGACTAGTCCAGCTATTTTAATAACGCCACGCGATTCTAGAAGGAAAAAGGTCAGAAGTTAAGAAGTTATGTGGCTTGAACTCGGAGCCCCCTAAATACTACACCTACGGTCTAACTATTACGTTAAGAAAGGTCCATGTAATAAAACAAGTAAATATTGTATTTAAATTATTTAATCAGATTACTTTAATATTATTTCCTTTCTTTAACACATGCCGTTTCGGTTAATCACGTTATCACACCCATAAGCGACATTTTTGTTTTCTTTCTACTTACACTGCCTATTTCCAATATTTTCAATTTTGCATCAAGTGGTACAACTTTTTTAAACATGCATTATTTTAGTACGTTACATAACTGCGCTTACGAGTGATATACCTATTGGTATATTTAAATTAAATTAAATTTTTTGCTCATGCTGTAAGTTTCCATATTTTAATTTTGAAATATTCGGCAATTGTTCGTACAACTGCCAGCAGTTCTTCATAACGTACTAAATAAATGTGTACTCTATATAAAAACATATAAAATGTGCGCTGAAAAAGTTCGCAGAAGCAGTAATTTATACCAGATCGAAAGGATTGTTCTATATGCAAAAGTTTGTTGCAATACCGTTGCGTTGCACTCGCAGAGATAGAATACTTTACAAACAAGAGGAATTATCTACTGTTATTATGAGGGTGACTTGAGTATCAAATTGGGTGCGTAATGAATCAAAATTAATTGCACGTAACGTACGATTGTTACAGTTTTAAAATATTTACGCGTGCTTAATTATAGAGTCAACCTGCCAAGATTAAAAATGCCCTCTGATTCGGCGTTAATTTACCGGTTTTATATAATATCAAGTGTGTTAGAGTGGCAAATTATAATTTTTATAATTATTGCATAGGTTTTTAGGTTTCCCGCAACTCGCTGTAGTATTATACTTTAAAAAATTTAAGTTTTAAGCTTAGCCCATTTACCACTGTTGTTCTTTTAAAAGTACAGTGATCTTTAATTCTTTATTTAGGGTTTGACTACTGCTACAATGATGGTGCCACTGTTCACTGAAGCGGCAAGGACAGCTCTATAATTTGTTCACTTTTGTAGTTAGAGGTTAATATTTCAGCAGGTGCTTTTTGAAATGAATTTATTTTTGTCACATCATTGATTACTGGACTTAAGTACATTGTTATTATTATTCTCTGTTGAAAATAGTAAACACATTTATTAGCTAAAGCTGTATATTTTTATTGGCTAGCACTTATTTTCACATAACCTCAATAGTATTAGCAAAATTCGCATCCAATGATGCCTGTCCTTTTTAAAAGAAGGCAGTAAAATATGCTATGATTTTCTATTTTAAAATTATTAAAACATTTTGTATTCTCTGTGGTAAAAGTATTAGTTATATTACCAATACAACATAGCTTTATTTTGTGATAACTAATTGGTTTAGGTTTGTAATTACGGTACTGATCTCTGACAGGCGTCCATTGAAGCTTCATGAAATCTTAGAAAAACTTGAAAATCCTGATATAATTCCAGTAGTTTCAGACGGTATTGTGCTCTATCCACCTGAAGATGCAAATGCTATAATAACTGATGAGGATTCTGGTGATAAAGACTATGAATAATTTACCAGGAGGTCAACTTCGCACGAACGTAGAAATAATTGTGGATCAACAATCTTCTGATGATGAATATGACTCTGAGAACAACCGCCATATTGCAAAGAAAAAACGTAAGTTAACAAAACCTAAACAACAGCTGTCATGGTAGAAACGAGATCTTAGTCATATACAGCTTCAAGATTTTGATGTTGTTCCAGGGCCTACGAATAACTTAACACCGTTGCAATTGTTTGAACTATTCTTCAATGAGGTTTTGGTGACATAAGCATAGATGAACTGAAATGCTTTGTAGGGGTTGTTCACGCCTAAGCGGAACGGTTGGTTCACAATAACAAAAAAAAAGTGTAATAAAATGAGGTTGCATAAAAAATTTACCCCGTGTTCAATTATCACTTTACACTCACCACTAAATACATAATTGGTTAGGCAGGAGAGGGTGATGAAGGAAGGGAATAGAGATACCCACGTTGTTATTTAATTAATTAACTAATGCCGACAAACCGGCGCGAATGTGATATTTAAAAATGGATTGTGTTCTAAGAGAGAGCTGTGTCGACTGACTTATCTTATTGGTTGTAATCAGCGCTCACCTTTGGCGATGCGCGAGTAACAAATCGTAGTCGAGACATAAGAGGAGCATGCTTTTAATTTATATTAGGCAAGGCCTAAACATAACCGCCCATCTAAAACTGAATACGTTTTATACCAAAACAAAATAAATCATTTAAAATACACCCTAGAAATGTTAAGGTTGCTAGGCAAATTAAAACAAAACTTTAATACAACCTTAAAATTCTCAAAATTAAACGGAACATAAATACGAGAGAAAATAAACAAAATAATATTTATTCATTCAAAGGGAGGATAATAAGCTCACTTATTGGACGTGTAAATAAACCTGCAGCGGTTTTTACAGATGCTACTCGTGGTATACCGGCACGACCAAAAAATAACTTTTCAATACGGCCAAGAGGCCAACACAAGGGGGCAGTATTTAAATTTTTAATTATGACCACATCATTTACCTTGGGCAATATGGTGGGGCAATGCAATTTGTTACGTTGGGTGAGTTGGTGGAGATACTCGTTCGACCACCGACGCCAAATGGATTGAGTAACCTGACACAATCGCTGCCAACGGGAACGCAAAGTTATTTCCTCCGGAATAGTAATTTCAGGTAAAGATAAAAGAGAACTGCCTATTAAAAAATGACCGGGCGACAGATAATCCGTACCGTCATTAAGATCGGAAGACTGGCAAAGAGGGCGACTATTGAGTATGGCTTCAACCCTAGAAAAGATTGTACATAGTTCCTCAATAGTTTGTGGGCGTGTACTTAAAGTACGAACTAATAAGGCTTTTGCCGATTTCACTCCAGACTCCCAAATTCCGCCAAAATTTGGGGCGTATGGAGGATTAAATTGCCACTTGATATGGCGGGAGGCTAAAGCGGCGAAAATTTTATCGTTGTTGGATTTAAGGAATATGATAGCTTCCTTGAGGACCGCGAGGCACCAAGAAAGTTACTACTCTGATCGGAGTAAACAACATCAGGAATTTCTCTATGAGCTGTAAACTTTGTCAGACAAGCTAAAAATGCTTCGGTAGATAACTCTGATACTACCTCGAGGTGCACCGCTCTGGTGCACATACAAATAAATATGCATAAATAAGTTTTAGACACCGGGGCATTACGACGATTAGAAGACTTGATCATAAATGGGCCGGCGAAATCTACTCCCAGATGAGTAAATGTTCTAGACAGTTGAACACGGAAAGGGGTAAATCGGCCATGAACGGTTGAGCAGTTGTCGCACGGAAACGCGAACAAACAACGCATTTATGGATCCTCTGACGAACTAAGGAACGTATTCCAATTATCCAGAATTTTCGCTGAATAAGTGATTGCGTCATGAATGCACCGGAATGCATAGATAAAAGGTGATAATTATCACACAATAATCGCGATAAAGTGGCTTGTTTCGGTAATAGAAAGGGATGTCTATTATCATAAGACAACAGGGAGTGACGCAAACGTCCGCCCACCCTAACAAGACCAAGCGAATCAATAAAGGGGGACAATTTTTGGAGTTGTTTAGAACAACCCTTGTTTAAATTTAGTTGATTTATTTCTTTGGCGTAGAGCTGCTGTTGCGTAACTCTTATGATAGTTATCAATGAGATATGTAATTCATCAGAAGAAAGAGAGCCTGATAATTTTTTATCAGAGTTCTTGCAATTGTAAATAAAACGGTTTACATATGCAATAGTACGCTGAAGCAAGGCGAGAGAAGAAAATTTATCCAAAAATGGAGTGCAACTTTTTTGTGTAGAAGTAACTAATATATTAGGGGGAGATTTTATATCTGGAAGAATTTCTAGAGAAAGGGGAGTTTCCAAATTCCTGGAAGCCGTAATTAGATCGCTACAGTTAGACGGGCCATGCCACCAGATATCGTTGTCAATCAACTGGTGCGCAATAAGACCACGAGAAGCCATATCGGCGGGGTTGTTTTCACCAGAAATATGGTACCACTGTTGAATGGCAGTGTATTCTAAAATAATTTCCACGCGGTTGGCAACAAATGTTTTTAATAAATAAGAAGGAGTGTTAATCCACGCTAGTACCACTTGAGAATCGGTGAATAATCTTATTTCCTTTAAGGGATAAGGAAATTGATTAGAGATTGTAGAATATACTAGACGAGATAACAAAACAGCACCTAATAATTCCATACGGGGCATTGAAAGAAATTTTAAGGGTGAAATTTTACTTTTAGCTTGTAGGAGATGGCAATTTGTGTTATCTGAAGTCGTGCCATGTAGAAAAACACATGCAGCATAACCCTTCTCACTGGCATCGCAAAACCCTAACAGACGGTACTGTTCCGAGTCTAAAAACAGACAGCGAGGAATTTTTAAATTTGATAATTCAGTAAGGCGGGAACAAATTTTCTCCCACTTCAAACACCAGTCGATGTCCGGCGTGTCGTCCCAACCGCAACGGTGTACCCATAATTGTTGTAAAAAATGTTTTATTAAGAACACCACCGGAGTCAACCAGCCGAGGGGGTCGAAAATTTTAGCCATATATGAAAGAACGGGAACGTTTTGAAATATTCCCTTCGAAAGGAACAACATAGTAGGTGAAATTATCAGAATTCGGTTTCCAAACTAGTCCCAATATTTTGATACCAGAAATTTCATCAGAAAATGCTACGGAGGGTTCTAATTCAGATTCCTGAAATTGATTTAAAAGAGAGTTGTCATTGCTGGACCACTTTCTTAACTGAAATTGGCCAAGAGACAGCAATTTTATTAATTCAGATTGCAGCTGCTGAGCTGCCGCAACGGACTTGGCTCCTGAAATCACATCGTCCATATACGTGTGATTCAGCAAGGCCACAGATGCTAGAGGAAATTGTTGTTCTTCGTCGATCACCAATTGTTTTAACACGCGTTGCGCAATAAAAGAGGATGGGGTAAGGCCATAAGTAAGCGTGTTCAATTCGTACTCTTGAACTCCGCTGTCGAGGGAGGGTCGCCAGAATATATGTTGGTATATTCTATCTTGCGTACGTACTAAAATTTGGCGGTACATCATTCGTATGTCAGCACAAAGTGCTATTTTGTGGGAACGAAATAAAAATATTATTTCGGGCAAACCTGATTGCAGTTTCGGACCAGCGTAAAGACGTTGATTGACGGACTTACCGGTAGAATCATTAGCAGATCCGTTAAACACCACTCGTAGTTTAGTAGTACTGCTTGTGGTTTTATGAATGCCGTGGTGTGGTAAAATATAATCGGAGGGTTGCAGAGCAACATTCATGTGATTTAGAGATAGATATTCCTTGAGAAATGAATTATAAACCCTTTGATTTTCGGTTGAATTCCGAAGTCGCCGTTCTAAATTTAGATAACTGTTATAAGCGATTTCACGATTGCGCCCTAGAGGTTTGGCATTATTCATGAAGGGTAGGGCTACAATGTATCGACCCGTTTCATCGCGAAAGTGGGTACTAACAAAATGTACTTCACAATAATTGACGTCAATATTCACAGCAGGAGGTTGCGAGACTTCTTCGAGCGCCCAAAAATTTTTTACTTCGCCTTCAAGAGGTTGCGACATTATCCAAAGCGAAGTAGCGTTTGACGGTTCTTGCAAACAAGGCACCTGTCCCAATAACACGTATCCAAAAATAGTGTCAATCGCTAGAGGTTTACCAAGACGGTTATTTGCGTTACCCGAAAATAATATTTTACAACATATGTCCGCTCCTAATAATATTTCTACCGGAGCGGATACAAGGAAATTAGGGTCAGCCAAGGGTAAATTTTTAAATTGTTCATAAATTCCACGTGGTAAAGAACAACCAGGAATATTACCTGTAAGTTTTGGAAGAATAGAGGCACAAAAATTTATTCGTTGATCTGCATAATTGGAAAGTAAAAACAATCGACTAGCCTTTAGACCTTTAGAATTAACAGCGGTATTGGCTAGTCCACACACTTTACTGTGATTGCGAACATATTTAAGACCCAAACGTTGCACGCAAGCAGAAGTGATCGCATTGATTTGGGACCCTGAATCAAGAACGCACCTTACAGGTTGAAAATCGCCATTGATGTCTCGAATCTTAGCTTGAATCGTTCCTAAAAGCACTGTATAATTTTCAGGATTATTAGACACATTGCATGTAGAAACTGTTTCTTTCTTATCGGATGTGGAAGGGGTCACAGGGGTTATCGGTCCCGAAGTCGAGACAGGCGATGCATTATGCAAAAAGGTGTGATGATATCTGGAGCTACATAACCCGCATCTTCCTTTAGAGTTGCAGCCCTTAATATGACTGCCTAAAGATTTGAAACAACGCAACATTCTTTTTACCGCGGTATATCTATCGGAAACATTTAATTTTTGAAAGTTTTTGCACGCGTAAATTGTGTGCCCTTCATTACAATAGGGACACGAATTACGATCGCATTTTACTTGCGCATCGTTAGTGGATTCTTTTACAAAAAAAACTTATTTAGATTATATTTGGAGCGCGGTGGCATATTTACGTTGACGGGCTTTAAAGCTTGAACATCTTCGTGCATTTCTAAGGTTTTATTCTGCGCGGTTAAAAATTCGAACAACTTAGCACAAGTCGGCACATTAGAATCCGCGCGTGCATCAAATGCATGTTGTAATTTAGGATCCAAATTACGATAACATAGAGAAAATAAAATAAAGTCCGATAAATCTTCAACGTCGGGGGCAGATTTCAAAGTGCTTACTGCGTTGAAATGTGTATTTATGAAATTTGATAAGGAACCAGTAGATTTAAATTGAAGAATTTTATTCAAATAAAAATTAACAATTCTGCGTGGGGAGTCGTAGCGATCTACAAGTTTTTTAAATGCTTGCTCATACAAATTAGGATCTAACGCTAGATCAGAGACGACACTTAATGCTTCCTTATCGAGATACGATCTAAAATATAAATATTTTAATAAGACTGGAATAGATTTGTTTTCGTGTACAACAGTGCGATAAGTAGTAATGAAATTATTCCACTTATCAATGGAACCATCAAAAACAGGAATTTCTAGGGGTTTTAAACATTCAACGGATGGGCCCTTAAATGCCAGAGCATCCGCAGAAACCGATTTTGTCGAATTTTCTTTCAATTCTAAATATTTTGAACGAATTACGTCGAACAAATCATCGAAAGATGCTAGATTTAATTTTACATGTAGTTTAGGGTCGGCTTTAGTAGCGTTAAATTCTATTATTGCTACCTGTAGTTTTTCGAGAGCATTTTCAATAATCGGAAGACTTTGTATTTTTGCTTCTAATAAGTTTCATTTACTTACTTTGCGGAAATAGCATAATCCCAAATGCCTTGCAAACGACCAAATAAGGTTTCTTGTTGAGCTTGCAAAGAAATGCTGTCGAAAGACATTTTCAGAATAGCATAAACTACACGTAAATATGTAATTGAATTGAAGTGTATTTTATAATTAAAATTGAATCCAAATATAAACAAACACACCTGTGCTGATAACCGTTTATCAACATGCAGGTCAAACTCAATTACGAGGTTAATATTACAATTCGATAAGAGTGAATTTATTTCAAATACTTTTAAGAGCAACCTTGTAATAATTTAACATAAAGCAAGCTCCTCTACAACCACGACGATAATTCTATCACGCATACCGGTCGAAGAGACCAAAAAATAAGGTATGTTCACGCCTAAGCGGAACGGCTGGTTCACAATAACAAAAAAAAACGTGTAATAAAATGTGATTGCATAAAAAACTTACCCCGTGTTCAATTATCACTTTACACTCACCACTAAATATATAATTGGTTAGGCAGGAGAGGGTGATGAAGGAAGGGAATAGAGGTACCCACGTTGTTATTTAATTAATTAACTAATGCTGACAAACCGGTGCGAATGTGATATTTAAAAATGGACTGTGTTCTAAGAGAGAGCTGTGTCGACTGACTTATCTTATTGGTTGTAATCAGCGCTCACCTTTGGCGATGCGCGAGTAACAAATCGTAGTCGAGACATAAGAGGAGCATGCTTTTAATTTATATTAGGCAAGGCCTAAACAGGGGTGCTAATTCTCAGCGGTTATGTAGTTTTACCACGACGACAAAGGTTATGGGAAAACTTAAATGATACTAGCAACAAACTTGTTACTTCTGCAATTTCACGAGATAGGCTTTCATTTAAAATAAAAAATGTGCACTGCTGTGATAACAATAGTCTTGATATTGCTGATAAGTTTGCATAAGTTCAACCACTAATCACTAAACAAGAAGTTTATGGAATATGAACTTACAAATAAACCACAGTATAGATGAATCTATGATTCCTTACTATGGCCGACATACTTGCAAACAATTTGTTACGTCAAAACCCTGCAAGTAATTTTTTCTGCATTCTATTTAAAACGCCCTAAAATTTTTCAACAACTCGATTTCCTACCATTTGAAATTTGTGTTATTTAATAAAATTTTTCAAGTAATTATTCTATAAAATTTTGTCTTATAAAATCAAACAGCTGCTTAGAAAACTTTATGTTATAAAATATTTGCAATATTTCCTACCACCTGTAGTGACTACATTTTAATTAAAAGCTGCACGTAAATACACAGCTTTCTACTAAAAGGTAAGACTACTTACCATCTGCCTACATCTGCTTACAATGGGTTTGTTATCTATAAGTATACTGTTATTTTGCAGCTGTTAAGATGTTACAACGTAATAAGATTGTTTTCCTTTGTCTAAAAATCCTTTGATAATTGCGTTATCTGCTTGTTGGCTAGCTGTTACAGTTTGTATTTTGGCAGCTGTTATCTGGAAATTTTGCACATTTGATTCTTCGGCGATATCTTTGAAAGCCAAATACATACCCCCATACATGATTCTGTCCTTATAAATTAGAGACCGTGCTTTGAAAGGAACATTGAATACAACGCTTTCTTACTGAAGATACATGTTGTAAAGTCGTGCCACTAAAAATGCTTTCTGTGCTAGTATGAGTAAAGTTGGTGATTCCAGCATCCAGCCAATAGACAAATGCAGCCGCATTTTCCCAGTCCTAAGATGATACCAACACGAAGTCGATAGCTCAAGGTACAGTTTTCTGTTTCGTTATATATTTTTTTTAATGCTGCTGTGAAGAATAGACATTACATTTGCTGTTATTATTTATGATTATCTAACAAATTGGCACCACCACGTTACAAAACTTACATGCAAATTGCAAGAACGACTATGTAATCATTCTATAAATTAAAAATTAGTTAATCAAGTTATGTTAGAGTTTGTTTTTAACTGTCTCTTTTGCCTTTCTAACGTAAACAACTTACTTATAAATTTAAAAGTAGTTGACACTTGATTCATTTAAGTTAGGGTGTATAAGTTTAATATTACAATATTTCTTGAGGAGGTGCACATCACAATGCAGCATGTATATATAACTTATGTATATTTCTTTTCCTAGAAGTACTGTATAGTTTATGTATAATTTTCTTTTATATATATTTCAGGTGAACCATTAAGTAAGTATCTAGATTATAAGATGTTATATTTGCTTACCAATTTTATATTTTTATGTTATGATGCTTTGTTTACCATCACGTAACAAACGATTACGCAAATTATTGGATTTTGTTGTTTTAAAATAGTCTTTCGAGATTGTATGTTAACAATATAATTTTACAGAGTTTTCCAATGTGTTCTTTCTATTTCACCCACGCCCCATTACGACGTTTTTGAGCTAGCCCAAATTCTACCATTCTGTCCCCGTTTTGTTGCGGTATTCGGCGTAAACGATTTCTTTACTTACTCTTAGTGTTTTATTTCGTATTTGCGTGGAATACCGTAGCAAATTCATCAAAGGTAAACCCATAAGATGAGGATATAAGTTTTGGGTTGCTGCTACTCGACTGGGCTATCTAAACTGGTGCGATCCTTACCAAGGAGCATCAACGGTTTTAGCAGAGAATTATAAAGTAATGGGTTTAGGTCCTAATGCCATTCTACAATATGCAGATACTTTACAGAACCGTTGGTCAACTGTACCGTTTCATTTTTTTTGACAATTTCTTCACATCTCTTCCTCTTCTGAATGAACTTAAAACTCGAGGTATAAACGGTACTCGAACTGTGCGAGATAACAACACTAGAAAATGTCCTTTAACCAAATCCAAAGTAATGAAGAAATCAAAGAAAGAGACGTTTGAGTTTGATAGCTCAAACACTGGTATCATCATTTGCAAGTGGAACAACAATATATCCTATTCACGATAAATATGGGATGACGTCGTAAACAGTAATAAAGTGTTGGTAATTGTATAATGTGGACGTAACTATGAACGCAGCTTTAATGATATTACGATTTAGTATGTTACTGTTGGCAGTTTTGTGCGGTGTTGTAACATTTTCTGCTTCTGCATCTTTAGACGCAAAATTTGTTTACAGTGAAATTTTAAGACACTGCTTTTATTACTTGAGAAATCTTACTTCTGCATTTTGAGTTGCATTGCTACCACAATTCACTACCATATGGAAAAAAGGCATTTTAAAAATAACCTTACAATTTAAAATATGCCAACTTTTAATAATTATTTAATAATAAACAAAAACTATACAAGTGTATCTATTAAATAGGCATAGAATAAGTCAACCATGACAACACAGCATTTATTAGTATTGCGACGTCATCCCATATTTATCGTGAATAGGATATCGTATTGTAAATGTTGCATCTTATTATTTACAAGTTTACCCAATCAATCAAGTCCAAACATATTCTCGAACTGAAAAACATAACATCACAATTGATCAGCCTGGCCTAATTAAATCTTACATGGGCAGTGTGGATAGATGTGATCAAAACATCAGTTTGTACCGTACATCTATTCGTGGCAAGAAATGGTACTTTCCGTTGATTTGTCAATGCATTGACATGGGTGTACAAAATGCTTGGCAATTACACAGAATTAACAAAGGACCAAATCAGTTAAGTTTTAGGAGAGCGCTTGGCATGAATTTGCTTGAAACTTGTCAGAAATTAACAATGAAGGGAGTGGTCAAAACTTCCAGTTTGCCACACGAATTTTGACGATATGACTGAATCGATCATTTTATTACATACCAAGATAAGCAGTCTCAGTGTGGACAGTGTCATAAGAAAGGGCAATTTAGGTGTGAAAAATGTGAAGTTGCATTACACCCAAAAGAGTGCTTCAACTTATATCATTGCAAGTAATTTGACCATACGCGAAAAGGGAATTGTAAAATAATAAAACTGGTATTCTTGTAAAGATCTGGTTAAGATTTCGGCAAAAGTAATGGACTCGACCTTAATCCACAGGTCGCCATTACGCTGAATATGATCAGGTTTCAGTTCATCTTCTGTTGTTCACTTTATCATCATCATCATTAAATTTTCGGTCCTGGAACTGGTTAGACGCGTACCTCCAATGCTTCCTATTCTGAGCTAACCTACACATTTTCCTGAAACTCCTATATGGGTGTATTAGTCTAATGTTTTTATATTCAAGTGAATATTTTTTTCAGGTGCATTTTCTACGTCAAAGCGTTCATATTGTTGAACTCTTATTAATCGTTCTTGTATAGGCCTTAAAATGTTCAAAAGTACAGCATTCTCCATATCCTTGATATTCATGCCACCTGAGGTTACTATTTTATTTGCTAAGTTTCACTTCAGCAAGGCTACTATATCTATTAAATTATTCATTTCCACTAGTAAAAACAATGGTTTGCAGGATTATAAATGTATGGCAATACACTACAAAACCGTAGATATATAAACGATTATATGTATTTCCAAGTATAAAAGAAAACATTTTGAGGTTATGATGAAACAAAGGCGCGTAATTTCACTTACGATAAAAATATGTGCGAAAACTGTAGCATGACTTGAACCGTTAAAGTAAAATAGCGTATACTGGTCACTTGATTTTATCGTTAGCGGGATATTTAGCGATGTGTGGCGAAAACTCTATTTTTAAAAAGTTGAATTAAAGGCACCATCTTCAAAGAGCTGTAGCTCCTTTAGGAAGCATATTTGGATTAAAGTAATTTGGGTAAATTCAACATAAAATCGTGTCTAGCATGTGTGGCATCCGTTTGGAAGGAGCGTTTCTAGACACCCTATAAAATTTATTATACAAAGGAATGCTTTAAAGTTTAACCGGCAGAACCGTATTTGAGATTCAAAGAACGATTAATTGGAAGAGGAGAAATGATTTCGTTAGGGGTTTAATTGCGAAATCTGCCTTAACTAATACTGTTAAACGAGCTGCTACTTTAAAAATCTGTAAACCCTTGAATGGGACGTATTTATTTTAAGAAATAGTAATTACAGACTTTAAGTTCTATGCGGCTACGTGGCTTAAGTGGTTCGCTGGTGTCGACTTATCCCAAGGCCGTGGGTTCGATTTCTGACACGGACTAGATGAAGAAGATTAGGCAATGATTTTTTTCGAAAAATACGCCACCTCGTTCGGATCTCTACCTTGCTTTGATTGACATAGTTTCGGATAAATTATAAATATTCGGGTAATAAACTCTCCCCCTGTCCACTGTAGTGCCTTCAGATGAAACATTAGAAAAATCAAATATACGGACTTCTGTTCTTAAACCTAGGATGCTCACATGCCGATCGTTATTAGAAATTAAACTCGTTTTCGAAAGTTATGTACAGCTCCACCAAGCAAACATTAGCGTAGAGGGATATGACCTGGTGACACTGCTGGTAGTAGTGTACACTCAGTGTATGAATTTTTCTATGGCATTTAAACTATTTTTTAGGTTAGGTATTATGAATACTTTACTAAATTGATGTAATTAATATCAACAAGCGGTACTTTAGTCAATATATTTAATAAATCAACAAGTATTAAGACCAAAGCATAGTACAGTTTCTACTGAACGTTTCTTCAAGTATTTAAACACACAGCTGTACATTGCATAAATTTCAATACATAATTATCCGATAAATAACATTATAAGAAATTTTTGCACAAGAGTTCTGGTGCTAGATACCTTCGCTGTCGTTAATTTCGTCTTCGCCGTCCTCTGATGTTCCTGTGTTTACAATAAAGTTCAAGCTTTCAACAGTGTCATCTAGTAAACCATCTCTACATCAAGTTTCTTCTATCAAACGATCAACATGGTTACAATGTTTTACCCACTCTAATTCGCCAATTTCAGAAATTGCGTTTTGCACTAGATTTACAACATCACCCTTCTTTGATCCACGTTATTCATTGCAACCTTACGTTTCGGCAAACTCCAAATTCATTCTATGAGATTGAAGTGGCAATGATACGGTGGTAACGTAGTACAGTACGTCCATGTGTTTTAAGTAATTCATCTACAAAATATGTTTTACTATATGGAAAGTTCTTAACTAATACCAACAATTCAGCATTGCACATTTCATTTGTTGTCAAAACACCTTGATTTGCCAGCCATTTCCGATTAATTTCCTTTCGCACTGCTTATATAGATGGTTTGTTAATTTGGACATTATGATATAGTGCGTTGTTCATAACAATAATGCCCGTGGGAGGTAAATTTGGAATTAACTGTTTTTCCATCCATTGCATAAAGTTGTGGTGATAATCTCCAGATTTGCTTTTTGATTTGAATATTAAAAGGCCACCTGCCTGCACAATTATATATCGTTGACCAGTTTAATTGTATACACCAGGTTCGTCTTCAGATTGCCGGCATTTCAATACACCATACGATGGATGAATATATGTTTCATCCAAATATGTCGCTGGCCGCTTGCCTTCTTCACGAGCATTGTCTTCTCGTAAGACACGTGGATAGCGTGAACATCATGCTACAATGTCTCTTCGTTCCATCAGCAACTTACGTTTATTATTACATTTTTAAAACTAAAGGCAATCTTTATCAATTGCTTTCTTATTGTTTTCCCACCACCAGTATAATTGGTTTTGTGTCATTCTCTTCACCAAAATATTCACTCTAATAACTCGGTTATCAACCGTAAAAATTTCATGAACATACGTCTCAATACCCCAAGTCAAATTCGTCAAGGGTCATTGTATTAGAACCATCACTATGTTGCCTATTCGATGGAACTTTTAATGCTCGATTCTCAGATATTCTTTCTTATACGATTTCCCAGTTGCATACGATTTCCCAGTTGCAGCAGCAGGAAGTTCGGTTGCCTTTTTTAAAAGTAATAATCACACACCTGCACCTTTCTGTTTACTGAAAAATTCTATAACAGATTTAATGATGTTCCTAGCTTCACAATTAATACAATTCCTAGGTGCTACTAGGGTTTACAATACAATCTACAAAAAATAAACTTTTGTTTGGTAACTAGAGACAAAAATCTGTTAGAAATCATAGATTAATTTATAAATTCCAGTAATGTGAGGTTATGTAAAACTGTAACTTTACAATATAATTATACAGTTTTTATGCAAACCTTTATTAGTAAGGAAAATATGTAGATAAAACGATGTACACCTAAATGTATATCGTTTTGTCTAGATTTCTGATTGTATAATTGTTCTGAGTTTTTATGATTTTTCCATTATTCTTCTATTTTATTCAACTTTATTAAGTTTTTTTTCAAAACTACATATTTTCCTTGCTATACTAAAGGTTTGCATAAAAACTGTCCCACAATCTTAGGATTGTGGGTTAGTCAATTCGATAAGTGAGAAATTAATAGATATCGAATGGTGCGAGTAATCACATCGTTATAATTTTTGTGCGCACAATTATTTTAAACATCAAAGCACAACTAAAATCTTTTCAATTGATTTATGCAGAAAATGCGTTTTGTTAATGTACTTTGTATTCAGTTATTTGCGTTTAATATTTAAATCAAATTTCCATACAACTCGATAAATAAAGCTGAATATACTCATCACTATCAATTTTCATATAATTAAAGTTATATGTACGGAATGTGCAACATAGCAATCCAATTATCTCATTGATTACATATGTTCTTGTCAAAATTTAGTGAACAAAAATCTAAATAAATGGGAGGTTAAATACAAATTTTATTTTAAATGACAGGTGCAAAATACTTTACTTATTATGAAGGTGACCTAGTACAATTTATTTAAATAATTTAGTTTCTATCAGATATAACTACTAGAACATTAAACCTTAAAACTTCTTATCAGAAAAAAACTTTCCTTGATATTGACATTCAAAGTTTTAATCTTAAGTATGCGTTTGATAACATTTTTTGATGTCTAATATTGCTAAAAATACGCAAACATTCGATTGTGTAATTGTTCTTGTGTAAAAATTTAACGGGCAACATTTTTGTATGCTCATAAAGCACTTGTAGGTAAAGTTACATCCTTTCTACGAGCTGCAAAATCAAAATCAAAAACCAGTCTCTAATTCGTTTTTTTTTTATTGGATATTCTACAAGGGCATCAACTACTAAGGTCATATAGCATCCACATCACATGCAAGCACAGCAGCCATATTCAGAGTTTAAGGATAATTTTTCTTGACAAAATTCTGGACTTAACAGGAATCGAACCATTGTCTACTTTGTAGCTACATAGAATTCAGGCTCTTAGACCAATATACCGTTTTAAAAGTAAATTTAAAAGCTTAATATGGAATTTAGGAAAATAAACTTTTTGAATATTTACTAAAAATTGCTTATCGTCAAATACCTAAACAATTCAGATATGATCTTCAAAACAAAATAGCTGATAAAGTTTTAATAAATTATAATAAAAAAATATTTCTATTATTTATACACCTCCTGGTGGAATTTATTACAGTATCATTTTATAATATACATACTCAATAGATAAAAGTGCTTTACAATATGTTTCTTCAATGAGTTTAAAATGATATATAATCTTAAAAAATTAGATGATCTTAAAAAGTATACATTATACAAACACTCCTTCATCGTCCAAGGAAAGTGCATTCCAAATTTTGTAACAGAGGTTCTCAATAAAATTATTCTTCGTTCAAAGTTTCCTGAATTTCTTGTATCGATTTTCCTCTTGTTTCTGGCACGTAGTAATACACAAAGGCTATAGCAACCGCCATTATTACAGCAAAGAAGTAAAATGTAATATGCCCACCGAGTGAAGAATTCATTATAGGGAAACTAAAAGTGACCAAAAATACCAAAAACCAATTTTCTGTTACAGCAAATCCGCTAGCTAATCCTTTAATTTCAGGACTAAACAATTCACTCATAATCATCCATGGAACTGGACCAAATCCAAGTGAAAATGTAACAATAAATAATACTAAACTTGCTAGCGGAATCAGACCGATTCCTGTAAACGAAATGCCGTTAATTTGTAAATGGAAATAAAATCCTAGAGCCCCTAAGCATAACATCATACCAGTGGCAGATAATATAAGATAGAAGCGACGATTGGCTTTGTCGATTATCATTGCTGCTACGTATGAAATAATAAACTGCACTATAGCAACAATAATTGCAGCAATGTCTGGGGAGAAACTTGTTCCAGCAGATTGAAAAATGGGTACTGTGTAAAATATAACTGCATTTACGCCACTGAGTTGTTGGAACAGCATAAGTCCTAAAGAAGATACCAAAGCTTTTCTGTTGCCCCTATTGGATACTACATCCCTAATTCCAGCTTGTTTCTCTTCGGCTTTCACAAGGTCGCCTTGTATTACTTTCAATTCATGATTGACATTGTACGTTTTGCCACGGAAAAACATCAAAGATGATTCTGCTGCATTTGTATAACCACATTTCGCTAAATATACTGGAGTTTCGGGTAAGTAATACATACAGCCGAAAAATATTACTGGAACTACTAATAATATTCCCGATAAACTAACCCATGTAGTAAACGCGCCAATTGTGTAAGTTAGAAAAATACCGAAACATATACACATTTGAAAAAATGAACCCAATGTGCCTCTAATCGCTACTTCAGCAATTTCACCTATATACATCGGAGCAGTTACGCAAATAGCGCCTGTAGCAACACCAGCAAAAAACCTGGCTATATACAACATGAATGGTCCGTTAGCAAAAATGATTAATATCCAGTTTATTACGAAAGGTATAGAAATAAGTAGATTTGCTTTCCTCCTACCAATTTTATCAGCAACATAACCAGCAGGTAACGCAGCACAAAGTGCCCCCATTGCCAATATAGCCCCAACCAACGATCCCTCAGATTCCGTTAAGTAGAAGTTGCTTGTAACATTAGACGGCATTTCTGTATTGTTTGTTGAAATAGATGCGTTGGTTGTATTCACAGTACTTGAGGTATTTAAGGTATTGCTTGACATTAATAGTTGTGGTAAAACAGGAGAAGTCCATGCCAAAGCTGTACCAGCACATACTGCTCCCATTGAAACTGAGGTTGAAAAAATAGAAATATTACAAGTGTACAAAGAAGTATCTTTATTACTTACCAAAAATTGCAGCCAAATATTGATTCCTTTTCTGCGTGCTTTCGACATAACTTTGGCCTTTTTCACAGTCAATTAACATAGGTTTCAATGTTCCGTCCATGTTTAAAATTGTTGTTAACAGCCGAACAGGTTAATTTTGCCTAATACTTGGCAGAATATCGAAATACTCACATTGAGTGCACTGACTTACTACCTCTAGTAAAGTGATTCAGATTTTGTGCCAGTCGCTTTTTTATCTATTTCATATTTTTGAGATTACACCATACCTGATTAATTTTCGTTATGGACTATGTACTCATGCAACTATACGATTTTGATATCAATATATATCGTCATAAAGTTTCGCAAGTAAACAAAACTGGTTACTGGTATGTCTATTTAATGTATTTTAATCACATACCTGACTCCTTGGCAATAAAATTTATATTGTCTGATAATCGCGTACTTTAGAACGTAATATATTTGTTAATAGTACCAAAACTAATGAAGAAAGATGGAGTTCTCACTCTATTTATAGGCTGCTGATGGTTTTTGATTTTTTTACTTCTAAGATACACTGTTTAAATATTACAGAAGCTTTGCAATATCATATGCTCCTTGAAGGCGTTCTAATATTTCATATTGCTTTTTTTCACTTTATGACGAAAAGTTCATATGAATATGTGTTCCTAAAGGCTTAAGTTTATTGACACAGGGTGTTGAATTTTTTTTCAACCCTAACTTTTAATATATCTAAAAGCACTTTGAATTGTGTTTTCAATTTTGGCATGCAATAGGATACAAAACCTTATAATTTAGTTGGAAAGGTTATTCTATCGCTTCTATTACTCCTACAAATATGCCTTTTGATACTTTTTATAAAAAGGTGGTACGCCACTGACATTTCTCTATGTGGATATTTTTCCTGATTAGTCTGATCAATTCTACACGAGAGACCATTAAATTAATTACATTTAAATTGTTTCCAAAAGCAGCGTTGTCAAGTAGCCTTTGAACACATAAATCTAATTATCCTGGATAAATGACACTGTCTTGTATTAACTTGTATAACCACAGATGGTGGAGATAGTATATGTATAAATATGAGCAAAGTGTATATAAGCGGAACCTTCAAGTACTTAACCAGCAATACTTCAAATTTAAGCGGCGGCGGTAGGACGAGGAACTGTAGACCTTTTGCGGAACTCAAACGTTAATATTTTTATAGCACCATAGCTGCGAACACACCAGTCTTTCTACAACTGTTGTGGCACACCACACCATAAAATACTTGAAGGTTAATCGCAGTAAACACCATAGATTATACTATACGCAACTTGCAAATGGAACTCGCTCCTTTGCAAAAATAATTTTGCAAACAATACTTATTTATATAAAGTGAGTTGCTGTTCAAAACCATCTCATAGTATTTTTTCAATAGTTTTTACGAATTTGTGTTATTTTGTCACTATTTTATTAAAATATCTCGATAAATACGGTGAATTATTCGAATGTGGAAACAGTCTGGCTGATAGTGATGCAACATAAGTCAGGTATTTATCAGGAAAAATATCTTAATCGTGGAATGCCAGATAACTGAGATATTCATCGCTGTTTTGGTGAAACTGTTGGTTCCATAAAAGTACTTCGGAAGGTAGATTTTGAAATATCAAAACACCCGAAATTGTAAAAATGGTACTGATTATCGAATATGCTGAAACCAGTGCGAAGACGATCGCTAGAGCTCTGAACGATAGTGACCAAATTCTTTGGTGAATTTTAGAACATTTTTTATACCTATACCATTTTACGAGAAGCAAGTATTACCTTCCAGATATTTCCATAGCGTGTGAACTCCAGTCAGCAGTACCCTCAAGATTTTACGATAAATTCCCAGTTTGTCATAGATTATGTTCAGAACAAAGCAAATTTTTCGAGAAATACTTGTTACGTAGTGTTTTGACCCCAGAAAATTCTAGCCGGTAATCCACAGAGAAACTTGCTGAACTACTTAAGTAAAATTCTGTATTTTAATAAAGTACCAAAAACGTCGACTGTACGAACAAGAATTGTTGCCGACTAACTTAGTAAGAAGGGTGGTGTAAATGTTCAAAGAGTTTCCCGGAATGGTATCGTGTTGGAAATACCAGTCTTAATCGGGAACTATTTTGGACGCTACCTAATCTCGCAATATGGGGTTCCTAGAGAAACACTCCGGAAGGAATAACAAGAGCATGCCAAATCAGGAAAATTATTATGACATACGTTTCGCATGAGAAATAATTGAGAACACTAAATTTAATACAAACCTAAAATAAACGTAATGATAAGCAAACTAATGTCACTATATAAAGCTACTAACTAAAAGAAAAGGGTTCCGAAAATCAAATGCTAAATTACCTGTATATATCGATATCGTCTCTAGGTAATTGCAATATCTTTTAACATATCAAGGCTGGAAACTATTACCTTTACATTAATGTTGAAAACGCCAGTGTATGAATTTCTACTCCATTACACAATTACGTTTTAAACACAAATACATATAAAAGCCATATATATTAAAAATTACTTATTTTCCTTGAAAATGTTTTCAGCGAACAAAATTGATTCTTAAAACTATTAACAAATGTACTGTGGGTTCGTTTGTAAATTTATACAGTTAAAAAATATTCACTAATTTACGGTTAGAGTAGGTGATAGTTTGAGGAGTTTTAGTATAAATATCTGATGAATGATTTGACTGCAGGCACCTTTGGAAAAACTAAAATCAAGTATCTTTTGAACTCAATTTATTTTAACCAGAACCTACTGGAACTTCAATTAAAAAATTAGATATTCTTAATTAACATGCTTGTTCCAACATGAGTTATCTACTGAAGGAAACAAATTCTCTTAAAAGTAAAATTTACTAACCTGATTGGACATAATTCCAAACTCTATTAATTAATCACATTATTCAGTTCGATGTCTCATTATTCAAAGGTTAACGGTTACTGCGCAATTTTGCATATTATTTCTTTCAATGGTCGTGACAATGTACTCAACAAAAAAACCTTCCCTTCATAAAACACTTCTTCGAAATTATTTTCGGCAGAATTTAGAAAAAATATTAACACTGTAATTTGAAATTTTGTTACTTTTCTTGATTTAACATATGTAAAATTATCTCAGTGAAACATTATCTTGAACAAGAGAAAGCGCTTTATTATTTCCTGAATCAACATAATGTTGCTTGTATACCTTTTTTGATCCAAAACGAAGATGTTATAGGCGCCAACGCTATACGGTAATAATCAAAACCAATGAATCATAATATTGCACTAATTTAGAATACAAAGCAAACATGATATCATTCTTAAGCATTAAAACCTCCATAAAAATTTGACAACCTTGGAGTATGAACAATGTAAAATTACAAAAATTATCCTTCCATATATCAAGAATGCATGTAATTAAAAAATATATCTTATAAAGGAAATATTTCTAATTACTAATTACTATTACAGAAACTATTAAAATAAATATGACTATAAACATTTCAAAGGAATGTTACGTGTTATTAAACATTTCCATAATAATCATGTATGGACAAATTAAAACCACCATTCAATAATCAAAATCTATCTCCAAGAAAAAATTTTGTTAATGTATGGGCAGGGATTATTGGTAATAATCTCATAGGCCATTTTTTCACCAGCACGTCTTGATGGACAGTTTTATCTGCATTTGCTCCAAGAACAATTAGTTGTACTGCTTGAAGATGTAGCAATTACATGGTGGTACATGCACGATGTAGCTCTTGTTCATTTCAATATAATTATTGCGACCATTTACATACAGTTTATTCTAGTCGATGCATAGGTTAGGGGAGACCTCAGTAATAGCCAGCAATATCCCGCAAACCCAATAGTTTGAATTCTTTTTTGTGCAGTCATGTTAAAGCTCTGGTATGTAAAACGTCCGTTAACACTTTAGAATATTTAAGCTCGTGGCGACGTTGCTATTACCAGAAACTATTACCACGTGAGTATAATAACGCTATAGGTAGAATACGGATGTAGAAAATACTTAATAGTAAATGAAGGAATAGAAAACAATGAGGGTACACGTCTAATTAGTTCTAGGATTGAAGACCTAATGATGATGAGACGAAGAAATGTGATTTGAGTTTCTTTAAAATATATTTTTAGAATAATCTTGTATGGACAATATTACAGATGAAAGTCTTTAAATTAATAATAAATGTTATTAACCTGTGAATTTTTACTACTGAGCATATTTTACATATGGTTACTAGTTTCTATGGATTTTAATTTTATAGCCATATGCATATTTCACCAGACACGAAATAATAGCCACTGTAATTCAAGGTTATGTTCAGGGCCTATTCTCTTAATAGGAGGCTTGAAACACGAATCGTAGCGCCATCATGTATATCGGACCAGTACATATTTCAAAGTTTATCATTTTTCTTACAGATCCCTAGTCCGAAGTGATGCCCTGTTTGGAAAACAATACCTTAACCCTTCTAACCTAAATGTTATTCTTTATTGGTCTGTGGTGGCGTCATTCGTACCAAACCCATTAATCTCAGTCCACAGTAACTATTGTGTATTTATTTATTTTGGATTTACCAACGCCACAGTTTTTGGCATATATCAAATCGAATGTTTATAATTTATATGCACATACTTAAATTGTTTAATTAAACGTAGTACAACCCAGTTCGCCGTTGTTTGTAGTTGCCTAATACTGATAAGGAGAAATTACTTATATAGTACTACTTTGGCTAGAAAACGGTTCTTTCATTAAGTATATTGCTATTGTTATTCCATTTATGAATTATTTTGTATAAATAAATATTCTTATATTCGAGTTTATGTTTTGAAATTCATTTATTGCATATATTTAAAAACTAAGTTTATAAGTTGATGGCAAAATGGCTAATTGATGTAACCTTTGACTGCATTTGCATTATCCTTAGCTCAATTATTAAACTTCTAGCAAATTTGCAAATAATTGGAAATTGTAAAATTGTAACTCGAATAGCCTATCTACCTATCCATCTGTCAATCTATCTAACCGTATATTGTATAATCAAAAATGGCTGACTGAAAAATGTAGGGTTATTTTCAGTTGGAAACACTAATTGATAGCGAATATTTCATACGTGAAGAAACAGAAACTAATTTGATGTATATCTAGTTTACATTATTGCTTTCAAATCTACTTTTTGGAATTAAAAATAATTAGGGTTTTGGGATTTAAACAAGAAAGTTAGGTTTTAACGTTTCCTGTACAAAGTCTGCAATCGACTCTAGATGGAAGTCAACTGTGCTGAATAAACTGTAATATGAATTCCATTAGTATTGGTCCAGCCCGAACAGATGGCGTTTCAACTCAGTTTTGATTTATTATATGGAAGATTGTCATCTAATTCTATATTAATCTGTGGTTATGTTATTGAATTATAAATTGCACTACAATTTAAACGTGGATGTATGTAATTATGATTTCACTTATAAACTATTCTTCTAGAAGTCGCAGAAGAGATTAAAAGTATTCTTCTTAATCTTCTTTGGGAATGAAACCACTCATAGTTTTTAAAATCTATTTTATTTACGTTTCGATCCATGACCTAGGTCAAATAAAATAGATTTTAAAAACTATGAGTGGTTTCATTCCCAAAGAAGATTAAGAAGAATGCTAAACAAACCACAACAAACATACACGGAGAGATTAAAAGCTTGTAAGTTAGCATTAAAACATATGCACGTATACTTGTATTATTATACATAAAATTAAAGGTATAACAATCATGTAAAAAGTTTCTTTAATTGGATTGAAAAACTGCATTACAGTGATCACCATCACCAATGTTAATATTGGGAGGTGCATTGTCCCCTTATTCCCATGTTCCCACCAATCTTTGATAATTTTTGCTACATGTTCTTCCAAATCTCGGATTGATCTTTCCCCAGCTTCCTTCCACTTCTGTAAACAATTTTAAATGGACTTCCCATCCCTTGTAATGTGTCGATTGTAGTAGATTTTATTCACACCTCATACATTCGCAATGGCATTGAATATGCAGTGATCGGAAGCAATCTTAATACCACACCTCTGTACTGTTCGGCCAGCAATTCTACTTTAAAAACCTTTGGCGGTTTATGCCTGCAATTTTAGAAAACTATCGATACGTTGCAAAGCACTTATTTTGATTTCTATCGTGCCAAGTTAAAGAAGCTCTGCTTTTAAAGCGTCAGTTTCAAAAGAAATTGCTTGTTTAATAAGACACTCTGCAATGTAACTTTTTTTCCAGGACTGTTAGGTATTTTATTTTACAAAGTACGACGCTTTGTCTAAAATGATTATGCAGATAGTATTTCCAAATTCTTTAGTGTGATTTTCAAATCAATATAAGAAATTTTGTTCATCACTTTTCTGTGTCAATTTGGATTTTTTGTGCAAGAAAATTCAGTCTCATATATAAATCCATTTACATTTCATGCAAGTAATACTATGTACCTAAAAGACTAATTACATTATACTGTATTACGGATAAGTATGACACTAACCTTTTTCCATCAACTCGTGTGCTCTTAACTGTTTTCAGATCACTGTCTTGTTAAGAACTGCTTACCACAATTCTGAAAAACACCAGCAAGTACAGATTTTCTTCATTTATTTTTATATCCGTTTTCAAGAATCGTATTCTTTTATCCACAATGTTTGATAATTTCATTAGACCTCTTGTTGGGTTATCTCTTTTATCATTTATATCTAATATTGAGCAAGACTGTATTCAGGGATCGTTCACTTTCATTAAAAAGTGGATCATGCTTTAGATTCTGCCATTAAGTATTAACAGAAACATGATCAACTAAAATAATTACATGTTGCACAATTTTCATACAACTTAAAATCATATTTGAAATTCCACATTTAATAAGTTCATCTTCATCAGTGGTGAGTTTTTAAATTCTCTTTGGGATTTCTGTATCTATCTGACTTGAAGTCAGCTGTTTTTGTTATTGTGGTATTGCTACTTATATTGTTCTGGTCGTTATGTTTTTAAGCCAATCCAAAATTATATTCTCCTTTACATTGTGAGTATACAAAACATATTTTTGCACACTCTAACTCGTTCTTCTCTCTTATTCATGTAATAAACCATTTATTTAATTTCTTGGACTATTTATATTTCTGAGCTCGTCCAGAAATGTCACATAGATTTTTCTTTCCGCCCAACTCATCTAGGACCAGAAGCGTGTAAAAATATGTATTATCTCTAATTCAGAAAATGCGCGACATTTTAAAGTTGATCCCCTTTGAGATAGTTTACAGTTACAATGAGGCTGAATCATTTTCTTTTCCTTTTAAATATCGTATATCCAATTTCCATCTAGCTTCTTCTTCCCAAAATATTCTTCTCCTTTGTCACGCTTGGCTTTCTTCTTTTTTTCATTCCATTTGTTTACATTTACAAACTGTCTTTTATTTCTTTTTCGAACATTTTCATTTGAAGTAGTATTTCAAACATAAAAACTATTTTTGCTTATATTGACATCTTATGATCTGCGTCTGGTACATAGTCAGGGTAGTCCTTCTTTCCCTTTCATCACTCTCTTGTAAATCACAGTTTTCTTGGTTACTAGGGATGTTCTCTAGACAATTGTCAAGTGTGCTGCTTTTTACAGCATTCGTTAATACGATCTCTTTCAATGTGTTGTAACATTTTCAAATGTTACGTTTGTCAATATAATCTCAATAAGAATTTTAATAAGTAAACCCCAATATTTGCAATACACCTTGTAGTGCCCACTATACAATTAGTATATTTAATTAGCTATGGTTAATACGTTGGGACAAAATAATTATATCACAACAATTGAGCCAGCTGTTGTTTACAACATTTAACTTATATCCTTAAGCGATTTAATGAAAATCTATTATTATATTTATAATGTAGATAAATAAATACATTCCTAAGTAACATCACTATGAAATACGTAGTAATATGAACAGCCATCTGCCGAAAATATACGAAGATGAAGGTATCGAGTAAATATGAACTGGTTCGTATTTGAAAAAGCAGTCTAAGGCCGCTTTTTATCAATTCAACATGGCTTGCTTAGCGTCCTCGGACTTAAGAATTGCGAGAGTCGGGACGGAATATAGCGTCGAGAATGGTCGACGTGAATATTTTAATTTGTAGTGGCAATGCAGAGAATTGTTCGGTACTTTGGTTCATCATTTAATACCATAATTCGTTTAACGTCTACCCTCAGGATAGTTAGCTTCGTTTCGTTCTTTTATTTTGAAGAATCGCCGTGTTGTATATATTTACGTCTATCTAGGATGTATAGAATTTCAAAATACCATTAATGCTCGGTACAAGATCGCAAGATCTCCACCAAGTAAAATTAAATAAATGTTTTAATTATCAGCGAAGAGGTTTGGTCAAAGTGCAAACAACGATAATTTGCTACGTAAACAGCACGACATCAATACTTATAACTGGTTGGTATTACAGATGTAAAACTGAATACTCGAGGTGCGTACTAGTTATACTTTTATTCGACAGATGCCTTTTGTCAACTACTTTTGTTCACTTTATAACAGTGGTATAATAACCTCTAATGTGATTAAAAATATTTCGTAAATTGAAAGTGAACTTAAAATTTAGGAGCAAGGAATATTTCACATTGATTGAATAATTATTAGAGAATATTGATCAATGCATTTAAATCTAAACATAGTTCTTGCTAATTTAAACATAATTTGATATAACAGCTATCAAATGAAGCTTTAAATTGTTTATTTCTTGTTATGATTAAAGAGGGACATTCTAATACTCTTACGAGTTCATAAAGATGTGTTGTTTTCGTTTATGAAAATTTTATACTTCAACTTACTTAGATATGTAACTTGTATAAATCATGTTACTGATTTAAAATCTTTTGTCTAAGTATAATTTTGCCTCTTCTATCATCTGAGTAGGAAAGGTTGTTCATTTACTTACTTTATTCATGAATTTTAAAATCTATTCAGTCAAATTGTAAGTAGTTAACGGATCCGATTTCTACATGTCATAAATTTTGTTACATATTTATTAGAACTAAACGTTAAATTCCATTATTAATGTGAAATTTAAAATCAAGAAAATTACATATTCAATTTATAAAAGCATAATTAAAGAAAGCTAAGTTATTTTTTCTAAAGATTTTTTTTTATATCTGAATTATAAATACGTTCAATTTTTTTGTAATATCGTATAATTTGTCAAAGGATATTATGTTACATTATACTTTTCTAAGAAACTTAGAACATTTTTATTTAAAACAACAAAAAAAAAGGGTATAAAATTTTTAAGTATATAAAGATACTTTCCATATCGTGTCATTTTGAAATATATTGGAGAAGCAAACTGCTGCCTCGTGTGTTATATTATTAATCTTGTAATTTATTTCAGATATTTTATCGTTGTAGCCAATTTATGGGTTCTACATTCCCCTTTTCTTCTGAATGTAGTGGCGTTCAATATTTAGTTTAAATTTTAATATCTACCCCCCCCCCCCCGAACCATGCTTTCTACCGCTTAGAGTAATGTCTAGAGCATAGCACCGGTAACACCTATTACCTGCAGAAGGTAACACGGTAAAAGTGTTACTTTCGGATTGGATATAAATAAAATAGAATTCATTGGAAACTCATCGAGATAGTTAATGTTATTTTCAGTAGATTCTTGCACTACTTCCAAATCACAGATAGAGATAACTTTGAATTCAATACTGTTACGAGTATCAAAACAGATTAATTGTCTTCGTTGATCATTTTCAAGTAATACATCATCTATTGTAAATACTGCTAAATCTGTAACATTGCAGTAAGTTCAAAATTCGAATTAACCGCATTTTGAAATGAAGTAATATCGGCAACATTGGTTTGTTTGTGCCTCGGTTATTCGGAAACTAAATGTATAACATTTTCATCAAAAATTACATTTTTTGGTGGGTCAGCGCTAAATAAGGAATTAGTTATGTCGGAATATTTAGTACGAAGAGGTCGTTATTAGCTGTGCATGTAATATTTAGATTTTCAGAGTTTGTGCGAGTTGATTCGTTAGAAGATTTCGAATAAGTGTTTTCTTTTTCATCTTCTCTGTTAATGATTACTGTGTTTATAATCCTTGTTGGTTGTTCAAACTTACTTGTTTTATAAGTGTGTTGTGTGATATTTACGGCATTTATGTTTGACATCGCTAAAATCCTTTCTATTCTGCTCTTAAAACTGACCATGTTTCTAAAAAAAACGTATAAACTTATCCACAGTTCAATTTTTATTTTAAACAAATATAATTGTAGTGTTATAAACTAAATACGATTATTAAAACGTTCGATTCTATAGACACTAATAAATTATGTATTATGTATCATGATCCTAAACCATCAAATAATCTAAAATTTAGATAGGCTACAAAAAAGTAATCATGCACTTCATAATAGAAAAAAAACCGTATCTCCTCATACAAGCACCCGACTAGCTAATCTGTTGTTTTAAGAAAACCACGCAAGTTCATGGTTTAATGAAAATGTTAAATTGAGACAGATGTGACGATATTCTCGTACCATAACTAAAATGATGTGCCGATTAGGTTGCAGCCGAAGATTGGGAGTGGGGGAAGTAAGCTAAAACTGAAGTAACTCAGCAAGGTGAAAATTAATCATTAAAATAAAATAAGATTTGTACCTGCAAAAGAAAAGCAATAATTAATGACAGGACGCCAGTCCGTCCAACCAAAACATATAGGTAATAGAAAACAACTTTGTTAAAAAAATTCAAGTTATAAATATACTTTATTTGCTTATCATAAGACTTGTAATCAATAATCATTTTAGTAATAAATATATATGATTGGTAAAAGCACAAAATAAACTTTTAAGGAACGTTGACTAATCAATAAGTACGTTTGTGCGTCTGTGACACTTGTCGTTATGATAAAATATTACAAGTACGCACCTGCCGCAATCAGGATTAAGAAAGCAATTTATAATTAATAACCCTAACGAGCTCGTGTAATTACATTCTAACACATTTATAGAAAGAAGAAAAAAATGGAATACTTATTTTTATACAAAGGGGTCCACCCAAAACACTGAAGTTAACTATGTTCATAATAGAATATTAATGCTACATAAAGAATGCGAGAGTATCTCAAAAATAACTACTATAGTAACTATAACTTATTACTATTGAAGGATTGTAGATGATTCAAACTTATTAAACATTACAGTAAAATTTGTAACTATCAGAGCTATAGTAAAGCACTGCTGGCGAGGAAAGTGTTACGCAATTATTAGCATGTATGTGAAAAATAATTTATTGTATGGACTACTAGTAAAATAGAATTTAAAAAAAATAGTCTACAGTAGGGTAGCTAAGCCGGTTTGGCAACAGAGATCCACAGCAAGATATGTATACGCCGGTTCGAGAACAATATGAACAGCTAAGCCGCTTTGGGAAACAAAACGTGCAGCAAGATATGTATACGCCGCTTTGAGAACAAAATTGTCTTTGTGTGTAAATTTGTTGCGTCGGGGGTCGTTAGGTCTTTGGGGTGTGCGTTCGGCGGGGTCGTTAGATTTTGTCGTGGGGTGGTGCGCGTGCGCTGGGGTGGAGATATTTTCTTAAAAATTTTTAGCAGCGTTCCCGACGTTAAATATTAAATATTAAATTTTAAAAATGTTGTTTGTGTAGAAAATGGAGTTCACGTGTTGGTTCGTATTTTCTGGGGTAGGTTAAGCTAAAAATTAAAACGCCGCGGTGAAGAATTTTTTAATATTAGGCAAACGCGTGCAGTGGTAAAGAGTGTTTAGCTCTCCTCATAAGCTGCGTTTTGTACGAAGTAGAAAATAAAATTGAGAAAATATACGAAATGTTATATGATGGAGGTCAAATTTTAAACGTTTGCAGGTAAAATCTTGTAAAAGAAGTCGTTCACTTCTCGCAATTTCAATGTCACGATAAAATACTAAGAATTTGCATGCAGTCGAAATATAACCTCGTGTTTTTATTTGGTAATATATATGTAAATCACGTCGACATTCGACTTTTAATATAATGTATTTAATTAACATAAGGTGTGTTGCAAAAAACATTTCAAGACAGGTATTCGTATATTCCTTTTGTTACATCATCCCAAATAATTTATCAATAATAATTCTTTTATCAAGGATTTCTTGCTTAATTTTTACAATAATTAATCAATTTTAAGTCATTAAACTTAAAAGTCAATAAACTTTCCTTAACCTTATTTAGAAAATATGTGTTTTTTAATATTTATTTATTATTAAATATTTTTCCAAAAATTGTTTAGAAACTAAGTAAATTTCATTTTCTTCTTCTGGAGGTAAAAAAAATTAAAAAAATAGAAATGTTTAGTGGGGTCAAATTTTTTAAACGTTTGCAGGTAAAATTTGTAAAAAGAAGTGTTACTTCCAATTTCAATGAGAAAAATAAAAGAATTCCAGTCTAAACCCGTTTTTTTTATTAAAATATCCGGAATAAAGAAATATTCAACTTTTTATAATGGTTTAATTAAATAAGGTGTGTTTGCAAAAACATGTTAAGACTATTTTTTTTATGCAAATTATACCACCTTTCTAACGATTTATTTACTTAAATAAAAAATTAATTTGTCTTATTAAGGGTGTTTTGTTACATTTTAAATTTGAATTATTTAAATTTTAAAGAATTATCATTTAATTTATGTGGTAATAAAATTTTTTATTTTAGCGGTTTGGTGATTTTATGTAATATATTAACATTGTAAAATAACCTTTTAATTGCAAAAGTGTAAAAATTTAATTACAAAAAAGGATTGTGAAAATTTAGGGTGATCTTTAGAGCTTGTCATTGTTTTTATTCTGTTGTTTATTAATTAAAAGAATTTTAGGTTAAGCAAAAATAGGAAATTTGGATGCAAATCCTTTTGTGAAAAGGTTTTCCTGGGTTTTATTTTTTATTAAATTAAAAGTAGGAAAATTATTATGTATTTTATAAGGTTTTAAAAAATATTGGTGTGTTGTCAAAAAATTTAAGACGGTACTGTTATTTTATTAGATTGAACCAAAATTTTATAAACCAACTGAATCTACCCGGATCTAAAATTTAACCTTTAAATGTATGCAAATAATTTTAAAAACGTGGTGAAGAATTTGGATGGAGATGTACTCATTCTCAAATGCGGAATGGTACTCCATAAGGCGTTCTGAACGGAGGTTTTGCACGCATTAGGTGATTGAATACTTCGGAGATTTTAGGTTAAGCAAAACGTGCACGTGCTGAAGAATCCCCGAGATTTTAAAAAATATTTTGTATTAAATATATAATTTTAAAAGAAACCAACAAAATTTGAATGTTTTATTTATATTAGTTTCACTTACCAGCTTATTTTAATTACATGCTAATGAGTTCATATATTTTCATACAGTTTGATTGATTCACTGCCGAAACAAAACATTTTTACACAGCTGACAATACTGGGTGTCGTTTTCAATACAATATTAGTAACTATTTACAATACAGATGAATACTGAAATGTAAAGTAACTTTCACACATTTACCTACGTGTACTTAAATTTAATTGAATTCTAAAAATATATGCATATCTATGGCAGGCAACCCAGCATACACCAATTATATCTTCTTAGTGTAAAATTTTATTGTTAGGTGAATAACCAGCAATTTATTATGTAATATTTATTGCTACAAGCATAGTAATAATAATTTGCAATGTGCAAAATACCTCTTTTGTTGTTAAAAGACCGATTTAATTAAACACTATAAAAGATTGTGAATTAATTATTCTAGTTAAATTTTACAGTGCTAGAGACACTAATTATTATTAGTACTAGATATAGGTATAACAAAATTTGTATTCCAGATGATAGTATGTTCAAAGGATATTATTATTTAAAAGACTCTGTAAACATGATTAGTGAAATTATTAAAGTTAAGGAATGTAAAGCAAAAATTTGTTCATAAAAGCAAATATGTTTTCTAAAAGATATGCATAACTTACGGATCTAAACATTTCAACATCTCGCAAACTGAGATAAATATTACTTATTTCTTTGCAAAAACGTTCATATAACGCCCTTTAACAACCGCGTTCAGTAAAGTGCATGGTAGTTAATGACCTCGGCGATTGTGCTATTTATAGTATAATTATGACAACATATCCCCATATGTAAATTATATGGTTCTGGTTTATAACTAAAACAACTATTTTGCATTATATTTTGATGATCCTGGCAGAATAAATTACAAGTATAGCTACATTGTCAATACATTTTATTTTCAAACTCGTTTTAATTATTGTAGAATTTAGTGCTTATAAATAACCTACTTTAATTCAATAAGTTATTCTCGTTATATTTCAAATCATTTTAATAGAATTACGCAATGTTAAGTCGTTATTAAAAATTAATTTAAACAGAGTTTTTATTGTTATCGCCGTCTGTTGAAGAATCGTAGCAGAATCTGAACTATATCGTTTTTACAAAGCATGTATTCAAGATCACATTTAGTTAGTTTCAAAAAACTTTTCATCATTGTATACGACTTGTTATAACTTGCAGTAGGTATCAATGACCGAATCAATATTACCACCCGAACATGGTTGACAACTTTAAATTTTATTTTCCTATTACTTTCAAGGTATTAAACATTGGTATATATATATATATATATAGATTTAGCGACATCAGGCAACCTTTTCTTAATCTTCGTTGGGAATTAAACCACTCATAGTTTTTAAAATCATCTTTCTTTACGTTTCGATCCATGACCTAGGATCGTTGTCAAAATTGTCAAAACCACAACAATCATACAGGAGTATTTATCAGGCAACATATTTCTCGCATGGCTATGACAGCTTTTTGTGCTGTATGTAGAGTAATGATTAACGTTATGCTCTTTTGATTAATTTGCAATTTACCGGGCATGCATCCTTCGTTAAAAGTGAAGGATATTCCATAGATAATTTGAATAACAATCTATCACCACCAACACACCTCTAATTGGATTTTCCTTAAATATATTGCTCAAATTCAACAGAGTCGCCTTGCCAGAGATCATCTCGAGGTTGTTGATTTGTTAATGCTGTTACAAAAACTAGTGGGGGGTTTATCAGACGAATAACTAGGTGATGCTCAGTATCACAACACTTTAGCATTACCTATTTTGATGAATGTGCCATAAAAGCTAGGTACTTGGATAGATCTCGCAGTGAGTGGAACAACAACGATAGTGACGATAGTGGTGCGAAGTTTTCAAGTTAACATGGACAATGTACTGTACGATTTGTTCGAGAGTGAACAACGCATTTTACACCAACATCTGAAACATGCCATAGTATTGAATGATGTAGACAAAATCAAACGTATACTGTTCAAGTAGGTGTTCATGTTCCTTTAAAGCCTTCAAATGGCTAACGCTGACCAATGATACATCCATTGATGTAATGGACATGCTGTTTAATCAACAGAGTAGGTGCGATCAATTTGTATCAAACTTCATTGATGCTTGCAACGGCAAAACAGAGTTAAAATGTCATCAGGTGCGCGGTGTACTAGACGCAATAGAGAGTAATTATAGTTTGAGCGATGTATATTTCCTTGAAGAATTACTAACCAACCGAGCTGTATTGAGTACGAAGGCATATCCTATCATGAATATAAAATGCAACTATAAATCACTGGTCACAGCGATTGACGATATGATTGTAGATGTTGTATATTTCGCACAACCTATGGTATTAAAAAGTATTGAAGTTAATTTTAAAGTATAAGGTAAATTATAAGTACCAACCTAATGTAGTTGGCCCTCATAGAACAACATATAACTGGCTCCTCAAGAATTTGGCAATGGAGGGCTCAAAACAGCAACCAGGATGGACGTGTGGTCCGGATTCGGGAAAATGGCCATCAAATAGTATAGATGATTATAAAAAGTGTATATGCTATTAAAGTTATTGTTTTAGTTTAATACTATTTTTGTATGTAAATCATGTCATCTTGGTAATCCTACCTGATGCGCTATAGATAGCACTTATTAGATATAATGGAGGATGCTATTGTACGTGTCGCATACCTTTTACAATAAATATATATACCTCGAGTGTTGGTCAAGTACGGGAGAAATTGTTAGCTGAGAAGGTAATGTGTTTTACCTGCTTGTTATTTACACATATTCACGGACATCGAAATACTCAAGTTCAACCAAAACAGCGAAAATCAACCTACATCAACGTTTTGCGCTTCGGGCATGAGGAATTATAAACAACTTTCTTGACGTAGAACTAGTGTAGTAATTAGTAGTACATAGATGTAATTTGTGTGTGGTGTGTGTGTGTGTGTGTCGCTATAATAAATCATATAACAGTAAAAATTTTTATTGATGAATGACATATGATGGTAAACAAACACGTAACAGCAAATCTACAAAATATGATTTTGGATATCCAACTATTATGGCTAGAATCTAAATTTAACCATTTCACATATACTTGATTTTTAACTCTCTTCAATACTTTTTCCACTAAATATACATCCGGATAGTGTGTTCGTTGAAGTTCTTCTGCATAGAAGCCGCCTAATATTGGTTGTCCTCGACTATCGCGCAATAGGTACGTTAAAGGATTAGTCAAATGCACTTTGTACACCGTAAAATTTCGTTAGACCAATTTGGTGTGTATCCCTTGGTAAATTGACCTCTATGTTTACTAATGCGAACATGATCCCCAACAGAAAATTTTTACTCTTTAAGTTAACTGTTTTGATCGTACTGTACACTGTATTGAAAAGTTTGCGTTCATTGCGTTTTGACACATCTACAGGTCGCATGCCGATTGTTCGATGTTTGGTGTTGTTATATGCAGTCACGAGTGAGGATAGTATATTCAGCCATCGATACGAACCATTCAAACTAAATTGTTTCCACATTTTTGACTTTAAGGTACGATTAACGCGTTCTACTACGCAAGCTTTTTATTGCTGTACACACTATAATGTGTAATCTCATATTTTTCCATTAAAGCCTTAAATGTTGAATTATAAAATTCTTTTCCCAAATCCGTTTGAATGTACCGTGGAATACGATGGTCTTTGTTGAAAATTGATTGAAAAGCGTTTGAAACAGCCTTACCCGTCTTGCGCTTAACCGGTACGGCCCATAAGTATTTAGAAAATACATCGATAACAACTAGAATGTATCTAAATCCTTTATTCATCTTTGCATATGGGATCATTTCCACCAAATCGGCTTGAAACAGCTCGTTTAATCCTTTTGTGATTACATGTCTTCTAGGAAAGTTAATGCGAGCAGGCTTATGTAACTCGTGGACGATTTGCTCCTTTACAGACATATTGCTAATATGTGTGTGTGTGTGTGTGTATGGTTGACGGCTATATGCGTGCGTTTTTAAGTTTCTCTTGCAACTGTTGAATATCTGCTTGAATTCGTGCAATGTCTATTCTAAATTGTGCTTTCACTTGTTGAATAGCAGCGTCTAATGTCTTATATATGCTATTCATAGAATCATCTATCCGTTTGGTTACGATTTGTGCAACATTAGCGTTCACAGTGGCTGGAACAAGGTTACGCATCATCTCTTCAAAATGGTTAAAGTCTGATCTTGTAACATACTCGCTCGAGAATTGTGTTATCATACTGTTTGTTGTCTCCTTCACAAGCGTGTCTATATACTGCTGAATAGTGGAACCACTTCCAAGCGTTGGTTCGCCCTCTTGCTGGTGTAGCGTTGCTAACCGCGATTCTAAGTACGCTTTCGTGACTGCATCATCATCTTCTTGTGGTGTAGCGACGCGCGCTAATCTCATGTTGTCAAAATCGTAGTAATCATCATAAGAAATATATGAAGCACAGTCAGACGCATGTCCAAACTTGTCGATAACCATCGTGATAATGAATAACAAGTCGCACAATCTACGCTATTATACGCAATTCGCGTAATTCTTCCATAATCGATGTAATTTCGTTTGTGTGACCGGTGTTACCTGCATCTTGCGAGGCGACCAGAAGCTTGAGCCGTTCGCACAGTTCGTTGGGATCATCAAAGTATACATACTCTAGTGGCTTCTCGTTATAATCCATGAGTAGACCACGACCACTCGGGTTTATAGTTTGCTGTCGTAAGCTATACATTGCATTACTTCTTTTTTTAATGTCCGCATAATCGTTAATTTCTTTAAGTGAGAATTTACCCAAAGGATTGAGAAGGAACAGTTGCTCGTACAACCCTTTGCTACCGTTGTAGCAAAATCGTTCTACACACACTTTTCACCAATCCCGAAGATAATGTCCGAATCACCAATCATTAATTTTCCTGTCTCCGGATTAAAACGTACTTTATCCCTGCGCAAGTGCTCCGTGTCATTGTTATAAATACCAGTAAAGTTGGAAAACAGATTATCGACATAGTATCTTACCGATGGTAAGAATCGTTGTAATAGGTCTGATGTTCTTCGCTGTTTAGGTACCGTTCGTACTCTGTATGGGTCTCTGGAGTGTTGCCGCTACTCTCCGATTCTTCGAAGTGGACTCCACAGACTGGACTGGGCTATGAGGATTGTGTTCCCATGCCTCCTCTATTGGTGGTGCGGCGATTGGTGTGGAACTGCGCACCTGATCGAGAAATTTAGGGCGTCTTTTAGGAGTAGATTGTACGTCATGTTGTTGTGGTAACCAGTGCTGGCTTTCGATCTTGGACTCCTGTTTAATATCTTTCAGCAGACCGGTCTGAAGTGTTTGTAAACGTTTTGTAATAGGTGCATAGACTTTACTTAATGCAAGCTCCTTTTCAACCACACCTGCTTTTAGCGCTTGTAATTTCCTCTTGACTGCCTTTCGTACTTTTATGAGTTCTCGTTTGGTTTTCACGTCGTCTGCCATCGTCTAGAAACGGGTAGGAAGTGATATGCTATTTATGTGCTTTATAAGTATATATAGGTGTCAAAACCTTTTCGGTAGCGACCGTTCTGCAAATCGCCATCTTTATTGATCACCAGGAACCCATACCGATCTCGCCAGCATACGCCGCACAATTCTTTAAACCGGTTAAACGACATATCCGTGTTTACATGGTCAGCGTATACGTGTTTTAAATTGAGTTCGTCTTGTTTGAATAGCACTAGGACATTAGCATTGTCTCTAATCAATTGTTTAGGTATTTTGGAATAGGTCTGACATAGGTAAAACAATCAATGGCCTTATGTCGACCTAAAGAAAATATTCTCGCATTACATTTTGTTTATCGCACGACACGTCATCGAAAATAAATATCGAATTAGGTTTTGCATCCGCTGGAGTAACAATTGCATCCCATTTGTTAAACGCAAAATATCCTATTTCTTTTATTGGTTGTAATAACCTCTCTAGGTACTGATACTTTGGTTGATACAAGGATTTTGAGTAGAGATAAACGTTTTCAAAGCGTACACCATTCGGATGTTTCAAGAGACCGATGACTACATTAGTTTTACCACAATTGGATGGACCTGTAATGATACACCGTATTGTTGATGGTAATAGTAGTCCATGCTTTTGCACGTTAGTGTTGTTGCTGCAGTTGTGGTCCGTAATTGGCAACGCCAATTGTTGCTTTACCAGACGCATTCTATCCATATACTAAAACGTAATTGCAGTATGGTAAGCATTTAAGCGAGTAATTCTACACGCATGACCAGTCTCCTTTAAACCTTTCGACTGACAAGATTAATGAAATCCTATCGTGGCTACGGGTTACTCAATAGTGCTATCAATCGTTTACCGGTAGAATTACATTTACCAGGCTATCGCTTCTGTGGACCGGGTACTAAGCTTCAGAAACGCCTCGAGCGTGGTGATATAGGTCGTAATCCCTTAGACGAAGCCTGCAAACTACACGACATCGCCTACGATCTTTCTACAGACTTAACAACCCGACACCAAGCTGATCGACGTCTTGCCGAAACAGCACAAAACGTCGTACTGCACCCGACGCTTCGTTAGGTGAAAAACTTGCTGCGTTTGCTGTTGGTTCTGCAATGAATGCCAAAGTTAAATTTGGTATGGGTTGTCGCAAAAAAACGATAAGGTGTAAAGGAAAACGACGTGGTCAGCGTCTACGTACAGGAAGTGGTATACCATTCAAGCGTTTAATTCGCACCATTTGGGAACGCATTAAAAACGTTCGTCCGACTGATCTTATTAAAACTGCTAAACTTGCAGTGGCACCGATTAAAGATATAACAGATGAAATTCGTGGCATCCCACGTGTAATCCCTGTACCCAAAACTGGTGGTTTCCTACCTTTGATACCTATTTTTGCAGCCCTTTCCGCAATTGGAGCGTTGTCGGGTGGAGCAGCTGGGATTGCAAAAGCTGTCAACGATGCTAAACTTGGACAACAACAATTAGATGAAGCGAAACGACATAATATGGCACAAGAGGCAGTGACACTTGGAAAGGGTCTCTATTTGAAACCTTATCGCCGTGGACATGGACTGTACCTAAAGCCTTTTCTTACACACGGGCAAGGTTTGCGTAAACAAAGACAACGAAAAAAAACTCAACGCATTCGTTAAACCTACCTATGCGAGCGTTGACCAATGTTGACTTGAACAAATACATAAAACGTTTACCAATATCCCACTTTCGTGGAATATTCATGCGCAATTCACTTCCAAACACAATTCGTTGGCGAGAATGTGGTATTCTTAATCATGATACTACACGTGGTGTGGGAACTCATTGGACCGCGTACAAAAAGATGGTTCAAGGGCAGTCTATTATGATAGCATTGGTAATCTACGACCTCCGAGGAACTTGTCAAATACTTAACCTCATCAGGACCATGCACTCTCTATTATAATTATGAACAATTTCAACCGCTTAACACTGTTACCTGTGGACACTTCGTATTGAAATTTTTACTGCAAAATAGTCCTCCGTTAAGTTTCTAACAACGTTATATATTATTTGATTTTAGTGTATTTTTAACTGTTTTGTATAAAAAGTGTTTAATTAAAACCATATATTGCAAGTGTTTCAGGAATTTGCTTTTTATTACCCCATCCCAACTACGAATACGACTAGTTGTTAGTTTATCGTCAACCACCGAACATGTACACATTTACTTTAACTGGAACTGAATCTACGCTCACCGCAATCATCAACCCACCAATTGTTCTCGATGATGACCATGAATACGTTATTGGTCTTACAAACTTTGATACATATTTTCAATTCCCAATGTAACGGAAGCGAACAATAAATTTTACATTGATGACATCGTGCTTACTTTACCAGAAGGAACTTATGAAGTGGCAGATATTAATAAGTTCGTACGACGTAATCTGAACGATCCCCGTGAACGCACTTCATCCAAACGTTATCTTATTGATATTCGAGCCAATAATAACAGTTTACATACAGAAATCAAAGCATCAGGTATAGTGGATTTTACACAACCAAATTCACTTGCTTCGTTGCTGGGTTTTGAGAAACGTAAACTACCAGCTCTCACTACTGCTATTTCGGACCATCCGGCACAAGTCTTTCCAATCAATTCAATATGTATTGAATGTAATCTTGTGGTCGGATCGTATCGGAATAGCAAACCTGTACACATTTTGCATCAATTCTTTCCTGCAGTTGCTGCAGGGTACAAGATTATTGAAAACCCCGTAAACGTCACCTATATGCCACTTAATACACGAATCATCGATCGCATCATTGTTAAAATAGTTGATCAAAACGGTAATCTCATCACTTTTCGTCGGGAAACCATCACGATTAGACTTTATCTAAAGCGTCTTTAAACAATGGTTTTGCGCTATGAGCATAAACCACCAAAACCTATTAATAGACGCATTGTCAGCACCTTTACCAGTTACAAGACACCAGTGCACCGATTAACACCGGAAAACGTTAAATTTCTGCAAACATTAGGACTCAAAGTGCTACATAGCTAAAATGGATAGTAATATTTTAAATGTTACGCAACGTGCTATATTTGATACAACCATCGTCAATGCCGACAAACATATGCATACTCCGTACTCCAATACCACGTATGAGAAGAACGATGTTATACGGATTCCAATAGAAAACGAAGATGTCTATACACTACCATGGGACAGCGTAATTTATATTGAGGGTACAATGAATAAGTCAGATGGTGGCGTTTCGCCTACAGCCGATTTTGTCAACAACGGAGTTTTATTTTATTTGATGAAATTCGTTATGAACTTGGTGGAAAGACTATTGACCGCGTTCGTAATCCAGGTATAACTACGACTATTAAAAATTTCCTATCCTACGATTATAGCGAAAGTCGTCGCTTTAGAAACGCCGGTTGGTCCCCATCGATAAGCTTGATCTCGTTGATGCTAATGGTCATTTCAACGTATGCATTCCCTTGCGCATGGTTTTAGGATTTGCGGAGGACTACCGAAAATTCTTTTGAATATCAAACAGGAGCTTATTCTTATTAGAAGTAGTGCTGACGATGCAGCTATATCGAATTCTGATACCAAAGAGTCAATCAAAATTACTATTACACATATATCATGGCGGATTCCACATATAACCGTTGCAGATGCAGAGCGCTTAAAACTACTCAAACATATTCAACGCAATGCCACCATGGACATAAGCTTTCGCAGTTGGGAACTACACGAATATCCAGAATTACATACAACACACACGCATACGTGGGCCGTGAAGACGGCTTCTCAAGTGGAGAAACCACGTTTTGTTATTGTCTGCTTTCAAACCGATACATCGCGCAAAAGGGGCGCAGTCAGTTCGACCACTGTAAGTTGACCAATATGAAATTACATCTGGGTTCATCTATGTATCCTTACGATAATCTTAACATTGATTTCGATACCAATCGCTATTCTATACTATATGAGATGTATGCACAGTTTCAACAATCGTACTACGGGGGTATCAGCGAGCCGATATTAACACCCAATGAATTTCAAACGCACGCTCCACTTGTAGTCATCGATTGTTCCCATCAAAACGAAATAGTGAAAGTGGGAGCGGTTGACGTACGATTAGAATTTCAAATGAAAGAAGCGCTTAAAGCTCACACTACAGCGTACTGCCTCATTCTACACGATCGTTTGGTCCGCTACAATCCTGCAACCAGTGTTGTGAGTGAAGTCTAAAATTAATAGTCCATTAGTTGTCGACGTTCAAAGGTTTAAAATTGCACATAATAACTTTGTGTTTAAAGAAATGGCTGTTTTACAACTATCCCTATCGAATGGAGTTGCAATAACATATGTGCTGAAACCACCATATTCTTGGAACTGTCTATCAGCTCGCTTCAAATACCAAAAGGTATGGTTAAGCAGAAACTTTCACGGTATATCTTGAGATGATGGCAATTTACAATGAATTTCCACACCTAAATGTTATTAACCTAGAAGATTTAGGGTGTACTCCTCTACATAAATTAAAGTATTACACCAATTCACACAAGTGTTTCTAGCATACCACACGACATTCGTCATTCAATTGCGCAACCACAGATGTAATTGTACTCAAAAACTGGTTTGTACATATAACCAATTATTCATTTTAATAAAGAATAATGTTTACATTAAGTAGTGTTTTTATTTGTATATTTTATACCTACATACATACATATTCCTTGAGACTAGTAAGATGTGTTTCAAAAATGTCTTGAAATAAGTTTAATTGTAAAACTTACTAACGAATCTGTAAGTATCATATTGAAAAATTCCTCTTAACGGATATGTATTTTGCATTTTTATGCAAACTTTATGTTACAATAATACAATTAAAAATTATATTCTACTACCGAGGTATTAAATTTTAAAGTATGTTATAGTTGTGTAAACATAAAAGCATTGCATAGGTTTTATCATCAAAGTAGTACATTTTATTTAATCCCACCTGTAAAATGATTAATTTCTTAAACCTAAGTTTCATAAAATTTATTCTCCAAAGATCAACCAACTATAAACCAGAACTATTAAATTTACATAAATTTCGATGTTATTTTAATTTAAACTATGCTCATAAAAAGTCGTTTATGTATATAGCAGCAACATTGTTACTACCTATGAATATCAAATCTTTAAAGGAATTTACAGTCATGATTAATTAATAAGTGGTCTTTTCATTTGTACACATTTTGTATATGTTGTTTTAGTTCCATTGACGACCTATTATTAGTAATCTGTTTATTATTTTATTGACGATATAAATTTTAAGATTGGAAGAGAAAGATAAGAAATCTTCCTCTGACATTTATATGCACTCCGCATAGTTGTTTAAGGTAGCAAATATAAATAAGCTGTTTAATGTTTTGTAGAAGAATTTTTACCATTGTATTATTGGTATGTATAAACTTACTTACTTAATGTGTTTTTAACGGAAGTAGAAATTATGAATTTTGGTAATTAACAATTATGCTAAAATGATTTGAAGTTATGCAGTTTCCATATATAATTTACATATATCGGTATGTTGTTATAAATATCACAACCTCGAGGTCATTAACTACCATGCACTTTACTAAACTATAATTAATAAAATCCCCGTACATTTAACTAAGATACATTTTTCTTAATGTGGAAGTCTTATCTATATTTTATTCAATTAAGAATCTGCTACCGCCACCTACAAAAGATAGGGACAATTAAAGAATGTAAGTTTTTGTAAATAAAACATTAAAATATTGTGTGTTTCTTTTTAATATTATATATTTAATACAAAAATAATTTTTTGAAATTCTCGGGAGATTCTTTAACACGTGCATGTTTTGTTAACCTAAAAATCTCCGAAGTATTCAATCACCTAATGCGTGCAAAGCCTCCGTTCAGAACGCCTTATGGAGTACCATTCCGCATTTGAGAATGAGTACATCCCCATCCAAATTCTTCACCACGTTTTAAATAACGACATTATTTGCATACATTTAAAGGTTATATAGATCCGGGTACGAGTTTAGTGTGGTTGTATAAATTATTTTGGTGATGCAATCATGAATAAAATAACGAGTGACCTGTCTTAACATGTTTTTACATATACACACACATATTAAATATATATTGAAATTGCTAAATGTAAGCAAGAACACCTCTTGATATAAGATCAAATTAATTTTTTATTTGAGAGTCAAATAAATCGTTATGAAAGGTGGTATAATTTGCATACCAAGAAGGAAATAGTCTTAACATGTTTTTGCAAACACACCTTATGTTAATTAAATCCATTATATTAAAAGTTGAATGATTTGCATATATATTACCAGAGAGCTATAATTTCAATAAAAAACACGAGGTTATATTCGACTGCGAATTCTTGTTATTTTATCTTGGTAATGAAATCGTGAACAACATGTTTTACAAGATTTTACATGCAGACTTTATAATTAGATCCATTATATCACATTTCGTATATTTTCTAAATGTTATTCGCTACTTCATACAAAATACAACTTTTGAGGAAAGCTAAAAAATTCTTTACTACTTGCACGTTTTTACTTAACATAACAAAAATCTTCATATAGGTAAAATCACCACTTCGCTATGCTCTCTGCTACCTAGTTTCGGCTACTTTGCCAAGGTCGTTGTGACGTCATAGCCTTTTATAAATAAAGAACAATGTAATACTATTCTAAAAATTTTATTCTGGCATTATACATAACAAAATTTAAAAATATTTAATGCCAAGCATGGAGCCGTTTAAACTTAATTTTAATATAAATTCGATTGTTTAACATGGCTAACAACCAATGCAAGAATTAAAATATACAACAAATTTGTGTGTCAGATAACAAATCCTGGTGTTAATAAACAACTTGGAAATTATATACTAGATTTTTACGTTGTCCAGATGCACGTTTAAGAGCAACATTCGCGTCTACTTTGACCAAAGAACACGGTATTACGCAATTGGAAGCGACAATATAAAACTGTACAATTGGAAGCTATGTCAGTGCGGAACGGGTGTATAATCCCTTAAAAGACTGTTTAACCTTATTGGAAGATAGTAAGTTATACTTCCTAAAGGTGCCAATGTACTCGGTACCGCCAAAATGTGGAGTAAGTTATCGGACAAGCTTCAAAATAGCTGCTGTTTAGTGTATAATAACCTGCTACAGTACATGTATTGGGGGAACGGCAATACAAAGAAATTGACGGGCTTGCAAATTAGTTGTCAGAAAAACCAGAAAAGGGAAAAATTGATAAAGTATGTGCTTTCAGCTTTTAGTTTTAACTATTTACCTGTAAATTATTTGGAGATAGTAGAGTAGGACGACAGCCAAGATAAAATAAAAATCTTACACAAGTGCTATATTAAAGCAGGTAACATATTTTACACAATCTGTAACACCATATTCTACAATTCCAAAAGAAATAATCATTTCGGTATCGGGGTTGATAAGTACGCCTAACATTCGCCCAGAGGTTGTACGACAACGCGTAAATATTGGCAGTAAACTCTCTCCGTTGACGCTGCAGGAAATTGCCCTATGCACGCCATACGCTGTAAGTGGAAGAAAAGACAGCTGGAATTAGAGGAAATGCATGCAAAAGGCGAAAGTTGGACTAAATTGGAAGACACTGCGATAATACGCGAACAATACAAAGATATGTTAGACAAAGAACATCTTATTAGAGAAAGAGGAAAGGATTAAAAGATTATTTTATGTGCCGATGGACTGACTTGGATACATCCGCGTTCTACAAGCTGTATGTATTTGTGGTTAGTAAGAAAGACTCTTTTTAGAATTTTAGAATAGTATTACATTGCTCTATATTTATAAAAGGCTATGACGTCACAACGACCTTGGAAAAGTAGCCGGAACTAGGTAGCCGAGAGCATAGCAAAGTGGTGATTTTACCTATATGAAAATGAAAATAAAGAACTTTTAAATTTTTAAATAAATTTTGGTAGGAAATATTTAATAAATAAGTATATGTTAATGAAACACATATTTTCTAAATGATATTGGTGCTAAGGAAGCTATTTTATTAAGTTCTATAGTTTGAGAGTGACGTAAAACCTTGATGCTACACCTTGAGTTGTAAAAGTTAATACATAAGCCTTGATATAAGATCAAATCAAATAATTTGAGAGTCAAATAAATCGTGATGAAAGGTGGTATAATTTGCATATATTTTAAATTCATACGGGTATAATTAAAAGATTATATGTTAGATCCGACTGCAAGTTCAGTGTACTTGTATAAATTATTTTGGGATGATGTAACCAAAAGGTAATATACGACATACCTGTCTTGAAATGTTTTGCAACACACCTTATGTTAATTAAATACATTATATTAAAAGTCGAATGTCGACGTGATTTACATATATATTACCAAATAAAAAACACGAGGTTATATTCGACTGCATGCAAATTCTTAGTATTTTATCGTGACATTGAAATTGCGAGAAGTGAACGACTTCTTTTTACAAGATTTTACCTGCAAACGTTTAAAATTTGACCTCCATCATATAACATTTCGTATATTTTCTCAATTTTATTTTCTACTTCGTACAAAACGCAGCTTATGAGGAGAGCTAAAACACTCTTTACCACTTGCACGCGTTTGTCTAATATTAAAAAATTCCTCACCGCGGCGTTTTAATTTTTAGCTTAACCTACCCCAGAAAAATACGAACCAACACGTGAACTCCATTTTCTACACAAACAACATTTTTTTAAAATTTAATATTTAATATTTAACGTCGGGAACGCTGCTAAAAAAATTTCTTAAGAAAATATCTCCACCCCAGCGCACGCGCACCACCCCACGACAAAAATCTAACGACCCCGCCGAACGCACACCCCAAAGACCTAACGACCCCCCGACGCAACAAATTTACACACAAAGACAATTTTGTTCTCAAAGCGGCGTATACATATCTTGCTGCACGTTTTGTTTCCCAAAGCGGCTTAGCTGTTCATATTGTTCTCGAACCGGCGTATACATATCTTGCTGTGGATCTCTGTTGCCAAACCGGCTTAGCTACCCTACTGTCTACTTTCGTCTACGTACTTATAACGAGACAAAGAAATGTTTAACATACCAGTAACCAGCCAAGATCCGGAACAATGACTTTTCTTTTACAGTTACAATACCTGGTAGCTCAAAGATTCTGGTAAACCAAAAAGAGTTGTAAGTAGTTAGCAATCCACGTGGTCTAACATCAAACCTAAACATTACAATCAAATTCATACGCTACAATTCTACACGCACGGGACAGTTTTGAACCTTGGGTACGAACAACTTTTAAGTCCTACGATATGACCATACGATACGAGCTAGAAATTAAACATGAAAGTCAGTAATTTATCAACCATTTTATTCACTTACCAAATACACAAGAAGTAAAAACAGAAAGGTATGTGCGCGTATTTGCTCGTTCAGAATTAAGAACTGTTCAAGAGGATCTGTTCAACGTGCAATCAAGTACAAAGTAAAAATGAATTAATTCCCAACAGAACAAACCACTCTGATAACAGCATAAGGTACTACCGTTAAAACAAGAAATTACCAGGCGTTGATAAAGACAATAATTTGGATACTAAATTGCAGTATAGGTGATAAGAAATTAATATGAATAGAGAAACCAAACTACTTTATGAATAAACTGATATGTTAATGTGCTTTATCTATAATAGGTATAACTTTGAAAATAGTCAAAAAGAGCGAATTGCGATATTTATTTAAACTGGTAATAATTTATCAATGAAGGGTATTGGAAAGATGCAAATTCAGGAATTGAACGTAACAACTATAACATTCTAGCATTTTGTGAAACTAGACTGTAGAATGGTATTTATAGTAGTGAGGTTATAGGTAGTCCCTATACTGTGTATCGTACAGATAGATCTGCTAACACTTGTAATAAAACTCGCTTTGGGGGTATATTTATAACAATTAAGGGTAAATCCTTACCTTCTCAGGAACCTGTTAAATCAAATTGGAAAGAATTATGAGTTAGTGTATGGTGAGACGATAAACACATTGATTTATTGGTATCATTTATCTCTCATCACGAATTTTCAACCATACAGTGAGCACATAAGATGACTTCGGCCTTCCAGATATTAAATGGAAGCACAATGAAGATCTGAATGTGGTGTTTGCAGAAGAAGTCAGATTGGATCTATTGATATTTTTTGTGAGAAAGTACTTTTCTTAAGCATACCTCAGTTAAATTCAATAAAGAAGTTAAAAGGATTACCCTGAATCTAATATTTTTCAAAAGACCCATTACGGTTAGTAGAATTAACAATACCTTAATAAATTATAATATTTATCAATGTGTAAATATGCTAACATTAATTATTTTAAACGGCACAAAGTGGCAAGAGTTACTTCAAAAAGATAACATTGAAATAAATTGCTGTAAAGTTTATAAAATGTTGCATTATGTAATAAATAATCTTATTTCCTTCCAACAAATTTATCAATAATCTTATCCTAAATGGATTAGTAACAGTAAAATTAATCAGTTAATCAAAGTAAAAAACAAACCCGTGCTACCCAGTGTTCAGAGTGGTCGTTGAACCCGGACGCATCCTTTAATAGGAGACACTTCTTTGATGAAATAAATTCCTAAAGCACATTGCTTTTTTTATAAAATATTTTAAGCAAATGCTTGGAGCTCGACATAGATTGTGCGTGAGAACCTCCTTATAAAAGGTTTAATATGTAACTTTTGCGATAGGTTGCATATTTCATATTTTTCAATAATGTTGACCATTGACGGGTTCAGCATTGCAAAGAATTTAATATGTATTCATTGAATTATAAAATTAGTTGAACTGTTTTGCGTTGGTTAATTTTAGTGGAGTACTATAAAAAAACTTGTCTGCTTTTATTAAATTTGGATACTTCTGGTAAGGAAGTTTGATGTTTATGTTCGTGTTTTCACAGGAAACAAAAGAAGCGCAGTGCTGGAACCAAATAAATATATTGAATTTTATTGTGTACTTTCAAAAATTGGTTGCAAGGTATTTTTGCTTGAAACATTTTTTCGCAATTTCCATAGCTTCAACATCTTTGATGCAGTAGAATTTTGCAGTTGAAGTATGTCTTTAATTTTATTATACTAAGAACATAAAATGTTTCAAAATTTTGAATCATTATTGAATTAACTCAAGGTATGTAAAATTAAGTTTTTTTATACAGTCTCCAATCTAATTTATCAATAAATACCAAACAAAAGAAAATGATTATCGGGTACGAAGTATCGTAAAATCAAATAGCACTACTGACAGAAATACCTACTAAAACATATTTCTTAAATTTCTGAATTTTCTAGAAAGGAATTCCTAAAATAGACACTGAGTGGCTTTTAGGTGAAAACAAAGAATATTCTTCTAAAACAATAACACAGGAAGTTCTAGCTAAAGAACTTAAGGTAGCCGACCCCTCGTATACTAAAAGGTTTTCTTTTCAACCAATGCTATTGTCAACATTAAACTCTCTAGCGATGATATGAAAAATAAAATTGAAACGGTTCCTTATGCGATACAATTTGGAGAATTAGGAAAAATCAAATTTTTGCATACCGAAAATCCAGTATTGTGGCTCCCAAACTTTGACGAACGAGAAAAACTGGCTTTGTTAGAAATAAGGTCTAGCCGGGAATCCACAGAAAAACTCGGTGAAGTACTCCGCTAAAAATCCTGTTTCGGTAAAATACCGAAAACCTCGATTGTACTAACAAAATGGTTGCCGGCCAACTCAGTGGGACGGGTGATTTAAGTGTTTTCAGAGGGTCCAGGAAGGCTATCGTGCGTGAAATACGTTTATTGGGAAGTATCTTGGACGCCACCTAATGTCGTAGAGTTTCCAGGGAAAAGCTCTAAAAAGAATAACAAGAGGGTGCAAAAATCTGAGATCAGGAGAATGAATCTGGCTTAAAATTTACCTAAGAACTCGTTAAATACACTATTGCCTAAACATAAAACAAACCTAACCCATAAAAACCCAGAAAAAACCTATTAAAAACTGCTAGCTAAAGGAAGATTTCTACACCAATTGTTAATCACACTTCTAGGTAATTGCAAAATAATTTATTACAATAAAACTAACTATACCTTTGCATTAATAAAGGAAAAACAAAATAAAATATTGCAAGAAAACTAACTATACTTCGCATTAATTAAGGAAAAAACAAATCCAAATATAAATATGCCAATACACTATCCTACACGATTGTGTTTTCAACCGTATTACGCACATGTGTTACTTACAATTACATGATACACATCCTTAAGCAAATATTAAAAATCAAATATATCACAATTTATCTAAGTAAGTTTTTAACCTAATCACAAGCGTACTATAGGAACATTTTATCAGTTCATGCAATGGATTTCAAATGTCTATTTAGTTACAAACTCGCTCTGGTATTGTTTCAGATGGATTAATAAATACCTCATGAGTGATTGTTTACTGTAGTTAAGTTGGATACGGTGACTTCGTAACCCTCAACATATTTATCTCCAATATAAAGTTGTCGATCTGGGAACCAATGTGCCCCTAAAATTAAAAATAACCTACTTGGTAAAGTATTATTGGAACATTCGACGACTTTGTGTGTTCCATCCCTTTTTTTGTCAACGATAACTAACCTTCTAAAGTTGCATGTGGATTATTTGGATGTAAAGTACAATGTGCTTTAAGAAAACGGATCTATTCTTCCTAAAATAATTCGAAACATCTTCGGCAACTTCGGACAGATGAATTAAGATTGCAAAATGAAAATACCTTGTGCCGTTTTTTCTATTTAACCTGTATGTATAATTAACTTACAAATAGCTCGACTAAACCAAAAACCGGGAACTTTAATTTATTTATTTTAGTCAGCACAAATTTTCCCGTTAGGTTCTCATGTTGAGCTAATGTGATCACCGACGCGTTAAATTAATACATTATTAATAAAAAAATTATTAACTGTAATAATTTAGAAGGAAATTACAATGATAATAACATCTCTAACCTTTAAACCTGACATAATGAATTTGACAACCTTTGAGTATGAACCATGTATGACAGAAAAAGTTTTACTTTAGATCAAAAATATTGTAACCTTAAAATTATATTTCTTAAAGAAAATTGCCTCACCCTGTTGGTGGGATTTACCAAAACAAAAACCATTAAATGATATATCTTTATAAGCATCTCCAAGGACCTTCACATGCTGAACAAAAGTTTTGAAGTTCCGTTAACTTCTGGATGTTTAAGCGAGGAGATCAATAAATACATTACTTGGGCGAAAGTAACATTCAAGATATAATTTTCGTCTCCTTCTATTAGTAAAATCTCTACGATGTACTTGGTATTGTATATGCAGGTGATTAAATGCCCTAACGTTATGGTTGTAACAAAAGAAAAGAAAAAAAAAGATTTTCATCACATTATCTTACAAGCAACACATTTGTAGAAGGGGAAACATCCGATGAACTATATGAAGCAATTTGGACATTGTTTACTCCATGAAAGTAGTAGGGTATTTTTAGTGTATTTATAAGAAAACAAGACGCGTTCTGTCTCTTTCTATTCCCATTTAGTTTATATAGCGCCATCTCTTTCTCTGCACCAGACGAAAAATTCAATGTGTTGGAAAAGAACTGCATCGAGGGCATTTTCAATATAATTTTCCCTACACTTACTGAGTATAAGTGGAGGAGAGACTGATATACAAAGTGCCATCGTCATTATATAGTGACCAACTGTTAATTTCGAGCAGGACTACCGCCTTGAAAAATTCCTATGCATTACGTCACGTTACCCATTTTACATCAGTTGTTGACACTTTATAATATATACACGCCCTCTTACTTCTCTATAACAAGTAGGGCAATTTATTTTAAATAGTATGTAACCACTAGTTTATTTCATATCACGACTTTATAGCTAGTAATAAAATCAAAGTTTGAATTAGAACTGAACTTCAAAATCCCTTAACGGCAATTTCCATTTTTAATTCTATTGTCCTAGATTATTTCTAGAACGTACCAAAATTAGGCAAATAACCTCTATAAGGTTTCTATTGTAAGGTTGATACATCTCTAAAATGAAAACTCTTGTAGCTCTCAATCAAGTCCATCTGAAGATGTCACAGCACAGGGTGGCTATCAATTATATTTTGTGCAAGATGCTAAGATGTTTCTCTTACATTTTGCTCTATTATTCTGGCCGCGGGTAGACTAAGCAACTTGGCGTTACATTAATATCTATGACTTGGGGGACAAGAAGGTGATAGCAAAGCTAACTTGAAAGTTAGGCATAATAGAGGACAATAACAGATACGATAAGCTAAATCTAGAGCATTTCTGTCTCTTGTTCCACTCAAACCTTTTAAATCATTTGTATTCAGAAATCCATACAATGCAGAGAAAATAGGTCTGGTCATGAATCATTGTCAAAATAATTCAATTAATTATTGTACCCGAGTAAAAATCAGTCCGAAGGAGACGATTAATCGAAAGATTGACAATGTTAATACTATTTTTCCACAATAAAGACATTTGTTTATCCATTCAGTCAGCAACAAACGTTCTTTAACATCACTTGAAATATCTCAACGATCAATGACTATGCATTTTAAATTCGCTACTAGTGAAGAGTTTTTGAACGACGACAATATGAAACAAATTTTGACATGGAAAATAATCTCATTAGTTCAACACGCGAAGAAGCTGATACTTGTATAATTTTACGTGTACTTTCAGCTAAATGCAAAGGATCCAAACCGTGTATAATCAATTGCAAAGATATAGATGTCTTGGTGTTGTTGGTGTATTTCAAAGAAATTCTAACAGAAGAAGTATCGATGGTAGTAGAACATTAAGATAGACAGTGAATTCTTGAAAGACTTACCGGCATTTGATACTCTCACAGGTTGTGAATACCACAAGTCAATTTGTGGGGCTAGGGAAGAAAATGTGTGGAAAATTTACTTGAACTCTCGTAGACTACTAGATGAATGTGGCATTAGTGAAAAAATGACCGAGGAACTCTTCAAAGAAGTTGAAAAATTTGGCATACAATTGTATTCTCCGAATATGGAAATCGATTGCATCAATCGACTACGAAGTATTCTGTCAAGTTTCAAACCAATAAGAAAGTGATTACCTACACGGGATTACCCGAGGCAGCATTGTTTATAGGTTCTCCAACAGACAAAAATATGGCTCAACAGTATACACTCTATACACCCTATACACGATTCGGTAGTGAGTGGTTAGCATATGAAGGAAAGTGGGCAGTTAGCGCCAACATTCATGACACACACAGCTTTTCCAGCGGACATGTCATTTGTTACCTGCATATATATATATATATATATATATATATTTATATATATATATATATATATATATATTACTCATATTTAGACCAGGGTAGAAAATGAAATAATCACATCAAATAATTTTAATCACCGTGTATAAGGAATTTTATTAAATAATACGCTTTATTAAAACCTTGAAGCATAAATAAATGCGGTCGTTTCAGTAAAAATAAGAAATTTAAATTATGTACAAGACGCTTTATATCAAAAGAAACAGTATTAAAAAAGCTCTGCGTGTAATGTAATTATTCTAAACAAATGGAAATTACGTGCAAAATTTATATTAATTAACCCTATTTTAAGTAACCGGTAGTAAAACAAAGTGTACACATAATAATTAATATTTAACTTGTATTCGCTAAAATGAAAGGATAGAAGTCAATTTTAATTGAAGTTAATTGAATCGTTAGTAACAGATAATATCTATAGAAACTTGTAAAACCAATAAAAAGCAAATCCTAGAAGTGTTAGTTAGAAGTAGGATGTTTGAACACACCTGCGTATTTTAAAAGGCAATTTCAGTTTAATTTGTTTAGATAAACATGTCGATTCTAAGGATATTGAAACGGTCAGATGCTTTAGCACGAAATACAAAACAGGGTTTATTTAAAAGCTCTGAGAATTAATATTATTTTGAACACCTGCGTAGTTTAAATATCACGTACGGCAAAAATTGTGTAGATAACAAATGGTTTCAAAGAATCTTGGAGAAACCGGGGCTTAATATTCACGAGAAGGTGCGATACGGGGTTATTAAACCCAGATAATAGTCCACATGGACTAAAATATAATCGATAATAAAGAATATCAATTTGCACCAATACGAACAGGTTAGAAAAGGAAAGAAAAATGCGTCAAGCAAAGACACATATAGTAAAGGCGTGATTTAAGCAACGTCACGAGGGTCACAATTGGTTGAAAATAGGATGCAAATATCAGAGGTAGAAACAACAATTTCTGTACAAAATTAATTAGTATTCTCAGACGTTGCGTGCCGTGTGGAAATTTTCTGAGATTTAAATGGGGCGAGTGAAAAATTCGTAAAAACCGACGCGCGAGCGACGGACTGGGAACATAGAATGAGAAATTCTTTAGAGTTACCCGTTTTGGGGAACAGACCGACAGACAGGCTTTTTGCTATATATACCGGTGGTAATATGAATTTCGGCTCTCTTAGACTTTTGACTATTCGATGCGTTAAAAGCTCTTACATCCGCGACTTGATTCAAGATGTTAAACAGTGGATTTTAGTTTGATAAAATAATTTAAAATTTTGCTCGTATATTTTAGTGATTCAAAATAGTTTGTTATTTACGTGCTAACATGAATGTACTTCAGTGCACTTAGATACAAGGTAATAAAATTTAGTATCACTGTACCAATTAGCAAAATTTACAACGACAAATGTATACACAAAAGTAGGCAGTTTTGGCGTATATGGGTGAAAGACGCATGAATTTCTTTGCTATTTTTCGGGGGTGTTAATAGTTAAATGGTTCAAAAACGTCTCTGGATATACGAAACAAGGGTCAGATATACACAGATGAGTTCCGGAAAAGCCCAGAAACAACTTTAAATAAATGGTGATGGAGAAAATTTTAAAAGCGTTGAGAATTAGAAGCCGTAAATATAATCCTGTTGGAATGGTGTGATTAACTAAAGGGACGATGTACAAAAATAGTACGAGTGCAAGTAACCTTCAGGTAAATTATACTATTTTGTTTGAACTTGAGATGTTGGTGTGTGTTGAATAATTTCTAATTTGTTTATTTAAAATGGACATTAGTGAAATTGTACTAACCATAAAATTTTAATTTTAAGATGAAATTTGCTTGTTTAAGTAGAAAGGGGTATTTAGTATTGATGTTCGGGAATATGATGAAAATTTGGGTATGTCTTTGAGCTCAATTAGACGAACCTGGTTAATTAACGTAAAGGGTGGTAGATGCTCCTTTATACTCAGACTCGGTCTGCTTATATTGTTATATTAATTAGTAGGCATCCAACAAGGACTTTAATTCTGGATGCACATTAAAATGATAATAAAATTAATCTTGAAATTCTTTTTAAAACTGAATTTTATGCTGAAATTTAATTTGAAAATTTAATGTATTCTGAATATTGATGTAAATAGAGTTAACGTTGATGTTTGTGGTAGGAATGTGTTGTTTAATTTTATGAATGAGGTGAGCAGCCGAGGCGAAAACAGGATCACAGCAGTTTATGACGCCCAATCTGTGGGACTAGAATTTTTTTGTTGAAAGGACCCAGTTCCCGCATTCAAAGGAGCATATCACAGCAATATATATATATATATATATATATATATATGTATATATTAAGGTGTATGAGATTGAAGCCCATTATAATTAATTAACACTTAGATGTCATTAACGACAAAACACTGAACGATTTATACTTAAATTTTATCAAATACAAAATATTCAATTGATCCATACTTAAGATTTCATTAAACACATAGCATGGTGAATAATTTACACTTATTGTACTAGTAATTACCTACAGTCAGTTTAAAACTAGAAACCATAAGATTTTAAACAGCACTGGGTCTTTTGAGTGAATTCAGCAGTAATAAAATCACGAAATACCATGACCAGAGGATGTATAGGTCTATTTATAATTGGTATATTATTATATTAAACCAGAAAGGACCATGAAAAACCAGCTACGTAAAAATAGGAATGCTTGTAATATGAAAAGTAATTAAGATATAAAATGTTTAAACAAAATATCCAATTCAAAAATAAATGTAATGATCTATATTCTATGTTAATTTAAGGACTCATTATTATTGTACAAGAAGGCTGGTGATTGTAAATTGCATGATAAAATATGTAAAAGAATAGGCTAAAGGACAATTGCTTAAGTTGAGTTGCCTAGGAAACAATTATTATAATTAAATATTATGATGTTTTAAAAGATGGATTGAAAATTTTTTTTTTAAATAAAAAAGTTATATATATATATATATATATATATATATATATATGCCAGCAAATGCAGTATTGAAATAAATAAAAAAGGTTCATACAACCCCGCTAAAGTTAAAAAAAAAAGGTGATGTAAAAACGAAGCCAGAATATACTCGTGTAGTAGCAACAGGAAGCTGGATTCATCATTAAGTAGTAGGTGGAACAGCAGATTTCAGTGCGAGTACCAGGATCATTGTAGAAGTTGGTCATCATAGTTGAAACCAGTTTTGGTAACTCAAATAGTTTCATCAAAAGTACTACAAACTGTAAAGTATCTAATTTTTCATTAATATTTATAATTTGTATTTCACGTTGGTTGTTTCTATAACCTAAAACTAAAACCAATTATTAATCACATATAGAAACTCTTCAAGTGAAGTATTTAATTCAGGAGGCGGTCTAACAACGAAAGCTGTGAAGTGTTGTACATACCTTCTGGAGTTTATATATTATAGTTACTATCTGAAAATTAAAATTTTAACACCCAGTGCTGTAATTAAAAATTCACTAACATTTACAATTCTACAATAGGTTAAGGGTTACGGTTCTATATAGTTTGGTGTAGAAGTAACCTTATCGGCATTTGTGTGATGCTTATTCTGACTTCATATAGAGGGAGTTAGTATCCACATATTTGCAATTTGATATTAGTCATTGAACCCAGAACTGGTATCATTTTAATTTGAAATTTACCCTAAGAGAGTTGTTTGGAGTTTTAAAAAAGCCGAGGTATAAAGTTTTAAAATTAATAATATTAAGGAGTCACTTATACATTCAGCATACAAACATAAAAGGTATTCAGGAGCTTAGAACCGAAAATTGGTGTTTTAGCGAATTTAAAACCTTCTTCTAAATTAATCACATTTAAATTAAATAAATAAAAGGGGAAATAAAATACACAAACAGAAATATATATATATTTACGCTTCCAAAAATGCAAAATCACAATATCCATATTCATTGGTGACAGAAATGTAGGGGCGCGTTCGATGCTCCTTCAGGTCTAGGGCTTTTGGCAGGTGCCCAACCGCGCACTCCTATAACGTCCCCTACTGCAAAAACATATGCCATTAACTACATACATGTCCTGCACAAAGATGCGCGCAGTGAGAGAAACTAACTCTACTACCCCGTATTAAGAAGCACCGTAACATCCTTTATACATTTGGTAAGTTAATAAGCATCCTATAGAAAAAGTTAGAAAACGGTTAAAATACCAAATGTACAACGCACATGATTTATTGAAACACTTTTTTAAAAAACTCAATAGTTAACGTGTTATCACGGTTGAAACGAAAAAAAAGTATTCTAAATTGTTTGTTCTAAAAAATCGCGTTTGAATGTTCATGAGCTCCGTTTGAGACCGTGTATTTCAGAAACTTTTATTATAAACGTTTCAATGACTCACATATGCTATAAAAATTCCAGTTGGAACTGAAATATTTGCTCCCTCTTTCTCGTTGCATTTACTTTAAGGAAAAAAGGGGAAAATTTACATCCACCCCTTTTCCCACCTCTCTGCAAGGACGATTATTGACTACCTATTGATATCAGATTCTGGTATGACCGGGATCAGTTTATGACCTATTTTTGCTTTTATTAAAGCGTTGCACATTACAATTATCGGGTATTTGAATTCTACTAATATATCAGATGACAAATGTAACTGTGACTTAATAGACGCTAAAGAAATTCGGTGAAAGTTCAAAATATCGTCATCGTCATCATTAAGTCTTCAGTCCTGGAACTGGTCAGAGGCGCACCTCCATTGTTTCTTATTTTGAACAAATCTACACATTACCTGAAATTTTCACAGCCTAGATCTTTCACTATCTACGAAAAATAGTCTAATCTAGATCTACTTCTATCTCTTTTTTACCTTTATCTACTTCGAATATATCCCGCACTCATGCCTTAGAACGTGTTTCATGATTCTATGTCTCGCATTCTTCTTTTGTTTTCTACAGATATCTTTCTTCCCCTACCATTTCTAGAACCTATTTGTGATATCTTCATCATACATCTGTAGCACCACATTTCAAAGGCTTTCTATCTTTTTCATGTCTACTTCACCTACAGTCCACCTTTCACAGACGTACAGTGCTGTGCTCCACACACATGCTTTTAGCCATCTTTTTCTTGTTTCTGTGTTTGTTGTCTTCGAACAAAGCAGTTGCTTTTTCTTGTTAGATACAGCACGGTCTTGTGATAATCTTTTCTTTTATATACTTTTGCACTTTCCCCTTTTTATTGTTCTCTAGAAATATACCCTATTTCATCGATATTCACTTGTAGGTGAAGGAAGTTAAGCAACCTGACGGTTACCAAATTTTCCCACCATTTAGATATTTTCCAAATCAATAGTTTCCAAGTACTCCTTTCGCACAATCAACATCTATTGAGAATATTTCAAAACCAATACCTGTAGTTGTTTACATTGTTGTTGTTTACATCAGATATAAGTACAATTACTTCTTCATCATTAGGTTTTCTGGAACTGGTTGAACCCGTACATCCAATGATTTCCATTCTGACCTAACTACACATTTCTCTAAAATTCCCAGAGCCTACATATTTCAATGTATGTCTGCAATAGTTTAATGTAGGTCTACTGCTACTTCTCTTTTTTCCTTTCTCTGCTTCCACTATAAACCGCATTATTCCCTCATGTCTCAGTATGTGTCCTATTATCCTATATCTCTTATTTGTTACTGTTTTTCACATATTTCTTTCTTCTCTTACTATTTCTAGAACCGCTTTGTTCCTAACTTTGTCTGTCCATGATATCTTCATCATCCGCCTCTAGCACCATATTTAAGAAGCTTCTTCTATTGTTTTCCTGTCCGCCTTTCCCACTCTCCATGTTTCATAGCCGTATAGTACTGTGCTCCACACATATGATTTCAGCAATATTTTCCTTGTTCCTATGTTTGTTGTCTTTGAACATAGTTGTTGCTTTTTATTGTTAAATGCAGCACGAATACTTGTGCTATTCTTTGTTTTGTATCTTTTGCGCTTTTCCATTTTGCATTATTTGGTTTTCCAGGTAGCAGAAATTTTTAACATCTGATAAGTTGTCGCTTCCTGTTTGTATTCTAGTTTTTGACATATTTTCCAATTCTTTACACACTAGTACTTTGGTTTTATTTTTATTAATTTTCATACCATATTTCTCTGTTAGTACTGTTTTCATTTCATTAAGAACTGCTTTAACTCTTCCTTGCTAGATGCTAATACCGCTATATCATCTGCAAATCTAAGCATAAGAATCGTTTATCGCTGCATAATAATGCCAAATCTTTCTGCATTTGACTTTATTCGTTGCTTCTTCGATGTACAAGTTAAACGTTAACCGGCGTAGGACACATCCCTGTTTCACACCTTTCCTAATATTTGCTTCTCTACGTTTCTGCTCTTTATATAAACTATGTACTATACGTCTATATCTATAACTAATTCCTATCTTTTTGAGTTTTTCGATCATTTCTTCCCATCTTACATTGGCGCATTTTCAGATCTACAAACCCTATATACACACTTTCTTCTTTTTCTAGTGTTTTCTCCAGTATCACTCTCAAAGAGCCTCCTGTATTCTCCTGTTTCGCATAAACCTAAATTTATCTTCTCCTAGTATTTCTTCAGTCCGTTTTTCCTTCCGCCTTTATACAATTCTAGTTAATATCTTTTACGCATGTGTTGTCAAACTTATTGTTCGGCAATTTTCACATCTATTTGCACCTTTCTTTTTTGATACAGTGTCTATGGTGTAAACGTTTGAAACTTTTGGGTATGTCGTCTGTCTCATATAAATAGCTTACATGTTGATTAGACGTTCTGTTACTACGTGTACATCATGTCATGATTAATATATGCCAAAAATCGCTTCAGAAAAGTTAATAGTTTAAGTGCGGGGAGTGGGACGGGGGCATTGTTCACACACGAACTGCAAAACGGTTAAACGTGGCCCTGCCTCTACTTTTCCTACAAATTAAATCATTACTTTTTACTAAATTAATTAAGGAATCTGTATAGGAAATTAAATACTTCCAAGTTATATATACAATTTATTTAATAAAAATATTATTAACATCCACTTTACCAGTTATAAAATGACTAGATTAAAAGACTCAACAATTACAATTAATACCTTTGGTATTCGATCGGCTTAATTCGATTAATACGTCGTTGCATTTTCTTTTTAGTTTACAGACCAACGCAAAAATTAAGTAATAATAAACAATTTACTTAAAAATCTATGGTCGTTTAAATAAATCGATAACTTTAAGTAAATGCAGTATTGTTGATACTGCATATAGTTAACAATTTGTTCTCATTACACTTATCAGTAAACTCTATTAATATTCTTCTTAATCTTCTTTGGGAATGAAACCACTCATAGTTTTTAAAATCTATTTTATTTACGTTTCGATCCATGACCTAGGATCGTTGTCAAAATAATAAAAACTTCAAGTTTGACGTTTATGACATAAATTGAAGGTTACTTTGATTTATTGATGTTTGTAATATTTGGTTTGAGTACACTAAGCAAAAATTTTTAAAGTTTAAAAGAATGATTGGGGGGATCTTGGTAGCCACAGGTTGCTTAACCCCCTTCTCTGAATCTCGGTAAAATAAGACATAAAATCAGAAATCTCTCAAGCGTATAAATAGAAACATGTTAAAAAATGTTTTCCAAATTATTGAATTTATATAAAATTCACCAATAAAAATTAATCAGCTGATTTCACGTTAAGCGTATTGGCTACCATAGGAAAGTCGATCCCAGGTCGCAACACAAATTGAAGGCAATCATTCTTTTAAACTTTAAAAATTTTTGCTTAGTGTACTCAAACCAAATATTACAAACATCAATAAATCAAAGTAACCTTCAATTTATGTCATAAACGTCAAACTTGAAGTTTTTATTATTTTGACAACGATCCTAGGTCATGGATCGAAACGTAAATAAAATAGATTTTAAAAACTATGAGTGGTTTCATTCCCAAAGAAGATTAAGAAGAATGCTAAACAAACCACAACAAACATACAGGGAGTATCTATTAATATTGTCTAGATTTTTGCCAAAAATTAATTTTGCAATGTCAATTTATTTAATATTGCTTGAACATTTAAACATTATCAAAGAATTAAATTTCTGAGTGGTACTATAGTGAATATATCCAATCAAAATATGAATAATATTGTTAGGTCAACCAGATAGTGCCCCTTGGAATAATCGAATCCTGAAGTACATAGTTTCATATTTTCGATTTCTGTGGTATTACAAGAAAGATACTGACTCATTTCTACTGCTACAAAGCTATAACTGTGAATGAAAATTCAAAGTCCTTTGCTAAATAGTTTTCTTCAGAATATACTGCAACATTCCATGAACTACTATCGCATGTTAATCGTCAACCTTACGTTTAATTAATTTATTTTTAGCATTAATGCAGTTATGGAGATATGGTCTTGCGTTTCTTGTTGTGGCGAAACTAGTTTTGCTTAAGATGGCAATTATTTTAGAATCGCTCTATTTCAAATTGGTTTCCAGTAATTTTTTAATTTTTTTTTACAAAACTTCAGTTCTAGTAGTGACATTTCTGTGGTGTGATAAGTACAGAAAGTTTGGTACTTGTTAAAATATCAGACTTTTTGCAAATATTACTAAGGCTCTGTGGTTGGTTTACAACACGAGTTGAAATAGTAACACCTCAGGCAAATTCTCTTGCTCTAATTTGTCCAATCTTCACGTGAAAAGTCTTGCTTAACTAACTTGTTAAGCAGTTCTCTATGGTATAAGTAAAGTTATTGAACACTTACTACTATCAACAATTAAGAATATTTTTATTGCAGTTCACATGAGATTGTCAAAAATATGAATCTGTGGCTACATTAAAATATACAGAAACTCTGAATACCATATGTAATAGCGTCTCCATACAAAAGAAAATATTATTGGGAACGGATACTGATAACCTTTAGATCACAAAAATAAGTATCAACAGCAACAACTAAGAGAAATTCATGTTTATAAAAATGTCTTCGAGTGCAGGGGTTTTAGAGCACGAAAATTTTTGGCTGTTTTATTGCTATATTAGTTTCTGAATAAATAACTTAACGCAAGTTATTAATATTTCCATTAGTGCTATCAATTGTTTATTCGGCGAAATTGAACCTTGGCAACAATAAAACCTGCACCAAATTTTGAATTTGGTTCGTGGAATGTACAACTATCAGCAGTGTTTTGGCACGTGCTGTAGTTTTTAAGATCTTAAATGACCTCACCATGGTAGGTAATGTTTCTGAATGCAACAGATCTTACATCCAGTTTTTAATGTCAAAAACTGATTTATAAAAGACTAAGACACATCAATTTAAGCGACAGTGAATGAGATCATTCTATGTAACTAAAAATATTCAAAGGTATAATAAAGATCGATATGAAAAATTCTACAGAATAGCTTACAAGCCATCGAAGATTAAGAAATAGAAGTATTAGGGAACAACAAATATGTTGAAAATGCTTCACAAATTCGTGATATGGAAAAATATCAATAAGTTCAAAATGAATACTTGACAAACCACTTACCAGAAAGCATATAAAAGGTACTTACAAAGGATTTTAAAAGTCTGCTAAAGAAATTGCAAACAGAAAATATGTAGAGAAGTTGGAAAAAATAAATACAGGCGATAATTTAAAAATTTTGAAAATTGGGAAACGAAATTTTACAGCGCCAATATGTTGTTTCCCGCATGAAACGTTTAAAACCAAAAATTCTCGTCCGAGTGAGTGTGGAATACTTCTTGACTGCTTCATTTGATATAAAAAACATTTTTGTGTGAACATCGTAGATAACGTAAATTGCTGTAGAAAAGAAACATATTTGAATATTATTAAAACCAAAGAAACCTTAACAGTTGCAGAAATAAAGCACTAGTGTGGTCACGTCTGCTAGTGCAAGTATGTGGTATTACATTATTTGGGTTCATACACAACAAAACTCTACACACATTGGTTTTTCGCACTACTTCAAATGTGCTGATAATTACAAGTTTAAAAACGAAAAATCACCTCCAAACCACAGAGACATGTAATTGAAGGAATATTAATGCTGAGTCAAATATATCTTTCTATAAAGCAAACAAACGTCAGTGTGCTGTGTGTGAGGGTTACAAAAATACAAATAAGAATACGTAAGTTAGTATGAACGTAATAGGTTCCGCTCGCGTTCATGTTTATTTCAATATTTTACTGCTAAGTAAAGTAAACGTAATTTAAAAACTTAAATTTTAAATTTGTCGGAAATTGGATTTAAGAGTGTCTTGCGTACTATAGTTAGACGGGTGTACAAAAAGGCCTCGCGTTTTTCTGAGAGGGGTACTTGTCATGGTAGCTTCCCATCAAAGTGGACGTAGCGAAATGAAGAGTACAAGTGTTACCCTATTGACTATCTCTAAGTCCCTAATTTCCAAATATTGGAATTATTTCTCATTTTTGGGATAGAGATTGCTAACTAGCAAGTGATTTTTGAAAAAGTCGAGACAGCATAATAATCCTTTTGAGACCACAAGATGTGAAAGCACCGATCTAGACAAGAAGAGTACCTTAGATCAACTCCATCCCAGGGATAGTGTAATGATGTCTAATTTGAAGAATCGATAATACGTATTTCCATCAATAGCCACCCTGAGATTTACTTAGCGATAAGTGCGTATTTGGCGGCTCCGTGGCGTAGTTGGTATGCGTGTGACTACTAGGCACATGGTCCCGGGTTCGAATCCCGACACGGTCCGCTTGAAAAATGTTAGGCAAGCATTTTTCACAAAAATACACCCTCGTTCGAATAAGAGGTAAAATGGAGGTCCTGTGTGTGAGTGTTGTCATGCACGTTAAAGATCCCTACCTTGCTTGGAACAGCAAGGGTTCGGCAAAATTCCAAATTTTCTAGGTAAAAAAAAACTCGCTTCCTGGCCAATGTAGTACCTTCGGGTGGAACATTGGAAAATAACATGTAAGGCAAGTGAGTATTTGTTCATTATAATTACATTATTTTTGGTGAAATAGTACTAAAGTAATTACAAAGATAGTTATGAATCAATAACAACAAAGTTATTTCTATCAATCGAAAATGGAATTACTACGATTGCATGTTTTAGGTTTGGCCGGTTAAAATAACTGTTGTTTGATCTCTTTGAATTTGATAATATCGCAATTTACATCTATATGTAAATTTAGTTTCGTCGGGAAATTGCTACATTGCTATAGATAATCCCAATCATACAGAAAATTCCAAAGATGGACAATTTTTATATTCTCATACTCTTCAAGCTAGAAGAAAAATATGTTTATTGTGCTAATATTTGTTTATGCAGTAATACGCACAAACTTTCAACGTAAATCTCATTTTCAAAATTTACGTTTCTCGTCAGATTTATTACAAATATTAGAAACTAATCAAACAGCAGATTGCGAAATGTAACATTTATTTTAAAGATGAAGCTAAAAGCTAAAAGTATCGTTGAAAAAATAATTTATACAGTTCAATTTTTGACTGAACAGAACTTGGCTTTTCGTGGTCCTAGTAGCAAATTATTTGAAAGAAACAATGGAAAATTTTTAAAAATATATAGAAATGCTATTCTAAACAGACCTGCATCTTGAAGAAATTCTAAAATACTAGAACGGGTAGAATGGCTTGCGTGTTTCAGTGAGCTATAGAGCCGAACTATAGGTTTAACCAAATTAGTGGGGACTTTAGTGAGGAACCAGACTAAGACAGGTCCCCGAAAGAAGGCAGTAGCTTTTTCGGTACTTAGAATGGCAGAGACCATAGGGGTCGATATGGTATTCTAAGACACACTACTGCGATGTGGAAGGCAACGGGAAACCACCACATTATCTCCCAAGTACACAGTGTACAGAAACTGTTATGATGGCATACTCTGGGGTAAAAAATTTCGGAGTAAAATAGTCCCCCATTCGGGTCCCCGGGAGGGACTACTTCGGAATGTGATTAAAAAGTATAAAAAAAGATTCGTGAACATTCTGCGAGTTGGAGCGTGGAATGTCAAAAGTATGAGCAAGTAGGTAAGCTAGAGAACCTTAAAATTGAAATGGATAGGTAAACACTAGACATAGTAGGGATTAGCGAAGTTCGGTGGCCAGAGCCGGAAGATTTTTGGAGTGGAGATTTCAGGGTAATTCATACAGGAGTAGAGGAAGGAAATTCGGGTGTGGGGATAGTTATGCGAAAAAAGATAGGACGACGTGTAAAAAACTACTTACAAAAGAACGAAAGAGTACTCATGGTTAGATCAGAATCCAAACCGGTAAATACAGTAAGAATACATGTAGCTACAGTGAGGAAGAGGTAGAGGCGATCTACAAAGATATCAAAGACATACTAAGATACGTAAAAGGACATGAAAATTTAATAATTCATGGGGATTTTAATGCAGTGGTAGGTGAGGGTAGAGAAGGAGCGGTAGTAGGATTATTTGGTTTAGGCACGAGAAATAACAGGGGAAATAGGCTGGTAGAATTTTGCAACAAGAACAATTTAAGAATCACAAACACATTATTTCAACATCATGCTAGAAGACGAAACACGTGAAAGATGCCAGGAGATATGGGAAGATATCAAATAGATTACATTATTATTAGACAACGGTTTAGGAATCAAGTAGAAGCTACCCAGAAGCAGATATAGACATTGACCACAACATTGTAATTATGAAGGCCGCTTTTAAACTTAAAAATTTGAGAAAAAGAAACGGAAAAGGGCACTTTGACTTTGAGAAGCTAAAAGATTAAGATATCCATGAAAGATTTAAAAAAAGTCAAATGAATTGCTGAAAGAAATCGAGAAAATGTTTGATACTAAGGATGTAGAAACAGAATGGAATAACGTTAAATCCAGCTTAGACATGGCAGCAGCCAGAGATATTCTGGGGTATACACAAAAAGAAAATAAGAAACCATGGATAACAAAGGATATTTTGAATTTAATAGAAAAAAACGAAAATACAAAAATATATCAGACGAAACAGGAAAACAGAGATACAACGCCATAAAATGGAAAATTATTCGCAAATGCAAGAAAGCTAAAGAACAATGGATTGATAAAAAGTGTAAAGAAGTATGAACTAAGATAAAAATAAGAAAGACAGACGAAGCATACAAACTAATTAAAATTAATTTTAGGGATATAAAACCATATAGCAAAAATATAAGGGACGCGTGAGGAAACGTCATTATAAAAAATGTAGAGAAAGTGAATAGATAGCAAGAATATATAGGAAATTTATCTGCAGGAGAGGAACTAATAGCATTAGAACAGAAATCAGACATTGAGAATGACGACTTGGAATATCCTATACTTAGAGATAAGTTTGAATTAGCATTAAATGATATGAAAAATCGTATGGCACCGGGTACAGATAAGATGCAAGCAGAAACTCTAAAAGCCGCTGGACAAGCAGTAACAGAACGTCCCTTCCGACTTGTAAGCTATATGTATGAGACAGGCGAGATACCCAAAAGTTTCAGGCGTAACATCATTGTAACTATACCAAAAAAAAGGGGCGCGGTTAAATGTGAAAAATTTCGAACAATAAGTTTGACAGCACACGTTTTAAAAATATTAACTGCATTGTACAACGACGAATGGAAAAACGACCTGAAGAAATACTACGAAAAGATCAATTTGGGTTTAGGTAAAACAGGGGAACACGGGAGGCTATTTTAGCTCTTAGGGTGATAATGGAGAAAACAATAGAAAAAGGGGAAAGCGTGTATATATGGTTTGTAGATCTGGAAAAAGCATGCGACAATGTAAAATGGAAAAAAATGGAATGAGTTTTAGGGGTAGACGGATAGAACATAGCTTATACAAAGACCAAACAGCAGTAATAGAAATAGTGCAGAAAGATGAGAACTACATATTAGGAAAGGGGTGAGGCACGGACGTTTAACGTTTAACTTGTACATTGAAGAGGGAATGAATACTGTCAAATGCAGGAATTACTATGCAGGGACAAAAGATTGATATGCTTAGATTTGCAGATGATATAGCGGTATTAGCATCTTGCAAAGGAGAGTTAGAAGCTGATCTTAGTGAAATGGAAACAGTTCTAACAGAAAGATACAGTATGAAAATTAACAAAAAAAGACTAAGCTTCTAGTATGCAAAAGAGGGGAGAATAAATAAAATACAAGAATACAAATAGCTAACGGGAACTTACAAGAGGTTAAGGATTTCTGCCACCTAGGAAGCCATATAACGCAAGATGGTAAAAGCACAAAAGAAATAAAACAAAGATTAGCACAAGATCGTGCTACATTTAACAAGAAAAAGTAACTACTATGTTCAAAAACAACAAACATGGAAACAACGAAAAGATTGCTTAAAACTATATGTAGAGCACAGCACTGTATGACTGTGAAGTCTCGACAATAGGAGAAGCGGACAAGAAATAGATAGAAGCCTTTGAAATGTGGTGCTACAGACGTATAACGAAGATATCATGGACAGACAAAGTTAAGAACAAAGAGGTACTGAAAATGGTAGGACAAGAAAGAAATATGTGGCCAACAGTAGAAAGAAGGCCACATACTAAGACATGAGAGAATAGTGCGGAATATATTAGAAGCAGAGATCGGAAAAAGAGGAGTAGAGGTGGATCTAGGTTAGACTACTGCACAGAGATAGTGAAAGATGTAGGATGTGGGAATTTCAGGGAAATGTGTAGCCTAGCTCAGAATAGAAATCATTTGAGGTATGCATCCAACCAGTCCCAAAATGGAAGAATTAGTGACGAAAAATGAACTGTACTTAAATATGACGACCATTATAAACAACTACAGGTATTGGTCTTGCAATATTCTCAACTAATGTTAATTGTGCGGAAGTATTTATTCGAAAACTATTAATACGGCAACTGTCTAAGTGTTGGGGGATCCTTGGCAGCCACAGGCTGCTTCACATATCACTGAATCTTGGTGAAATAGGGCATATGATTAGAAAACAATAGAAGGGGAAGCGAGCGGTATATAGGCTGTTGTGGGAATTTTAGGGAACTGTATAGGTTAGCTCAGAACATAAAAAAGTAGAGGTATGCGTCCAACCAGTTTCAAGATGAAGAACATAATGACGAAAAAACAAGTACACTTAAATCTGATGATTATTATAAACAACTACAGGTGTTGGTTGTGAAATATTTTCAACTAATGTTGATTGTGCGAGAGGATATATTGGAAAAACTATTAATTCGACAAATGTTTAAGTGCTGGTGGACTTGGCAGCCAGATGCTGCTTACCCCCCTTCACATACCCTACATGTGATTTTCCAGTGCTCTTCCCGAAGGTACTAAATTAGCCAGGAAGCGAGTTTTTTTTCCTGAAAAATTTTGAATTTTGACGAACCCTTGCTGTTCCAAGCAAGGTATGGATCTTTAACGTGCGTGACAACACTCACACACGGGACCTCCATTTTACCTCTCATTCGAACGATGGCGTATTTTTGTGAAAAATGCTCGCGTAACATTTTTCAAGCGGATCGTGTCAGGATTCGAACCCGGGACCTTGGGCGTAGTAGTCACACGCATACCAACTACGTTACGGATCCGCCTCCCCTTCACATACCTTATATTGATTTTCCGATGCTCCATCCGAAGGTGCTACATTGGCCAAAAAGCGAAATTTTTTATCCGGAAAATTTTGAATTTTGCCAAACCCTTGCTGTTCCAAGCAAGGTAGGGATCGTTAACGTACGTGGCAACACTCACACACGGGACCTCTATTTTACCTCTCATCCAAACGAGGGCGTATTTTTGTGAAAAATGCTCGTCTAACATTTTTTAAGCGAACCGTGTCGGGATTTGTACCCGGGACCTTAGGTATAGTAGTCACACGCATACCAATTACACCACGGAGCCCCCCCCCCTCCCTCCACATACCACTGAATTAAGGGGAAATAAGGTATATAACTGTAAAACAGTAGAAGGTGACCGAACTGCTATGTTCAAAGACAACAAACATAGAAGCCAGAAGAAAATTGTTCAAAGCATATGTGTGGAGCACAACACAGGAAAAGGAAAAGCAGGCAGAAAGAGATAGAAGTCTTCTGGATTGTTGTGCATCAGATGTATGAGTATGGTAGCATGGAGAAACAAAGTTAATAAGAAATACGTTATAGAAATAGTACAGGAATAGAGATGTGTGTAGAAAATTAAAAAAAATAGGAGATATAAAAAAGCAGGATACGACTAAGGCATTTTTGGGGAACAGTACGGGACATATTTCAAGCAAAGACAGGAAAAAGGAGGTACAGGTAGACCGAGATCAGACTTTTGCATGTAAATAGTGATTGATGCAGACTGTGCAAATTTCAGGATAATTTGAAAGTTAGGTCAGAATTGGAAACAATGAGAGTACGCGTTTAACCAGTTCTAGGAATGAACGTACCTAATGATGATGATGATGTATAGAAATAATAGCGAAATTTACCCCAGTCATGTCTATACATATTTATAGATCTAGAAAAAAAATATGCCACATTATATTGGGAATAAAATTCAAAACGAAAGGATTAAATTAGTAGGTGAGAATAAAAGAAATAATATTTTAAAGGAAGTTAAAAAAGCAAAATATGTTTCTATATTGGTTAATTGTACTCCCGATGTGAGCCACCAGATCGAATTTCCGTTTGCATAAGAGACGTTAATGTAAAAAACACTTAATTTAGCGTGGAAAAATATTTTAATATTGCGTCCTATAAATTATGCAGAAGGTACAGGTTTAACCAACTTTGTACTAAAAATTTTAGAAAATTATGGTTTAGATATTTATAATATGCGCGCACGAGGATTCGACGATGGTTCGAATATGAAAGGGTGTACAAAGATAAATTTATACATTTCACGAGCATTATTTGTTCCTTGCTGTAACCACAGTTTGAACCTTGCCATAAACAAAGCTATAGAATTGAATATGTTAATATAATTGAATATTTCATAGGCTTGCAAAAGTTTGAACAACCTGAATACCTTTTTAAAAGAATGTCGAACAGATAAATACTTTAGTGACATATCCGTAGATGCTAAAGGATTAGCATATTCTTGCTTGGAATTAGATGCGAAATTCAATGTCAAGAAATGTTAATGCAACGAAAATTTAAAGAAAAGCTATTTTCTACGAAAGTGAAGATCAGCCAATAGAAAAAATGAAGATATGAGCTAATCTTATCATTCTGACGTTTATAAATTTTTGTGGAATATTGAGGATTTTTGTGCATCTATTTTGACCAAAATCAATTTAATTTATGTAAAAAACCTGAACAAGTAATAACTGAAAAAGGACGGGTCGATAAGGTTTTGTGTAGACTACCGGCGGCTTAACAATGTGACAAAGAAAGACAGCTATCCTTTGCCCAGAATTGATGACACCTTGGATACTCTATCCGGATCCAAATGGTATTCGACGTTGGACTTGAAAAGCGGATACTGGCAGGTAGGCTTGGAGCCAAGCGATAAAGAAAAGACTGCGTTTACAATTGGAACTGGATTGTGGCAGTTCAAGGTCATGCCATTTGGATTATGCAATGCCCCTGCTACTTTTGAACGATTGATGGAGTCGATACTGCGTGGACTGTCTTGGAAGACTTGTCTGGTGTACCTTGACGACGTAATAGTGTTAGGCCGGTCTTTTGAAGAACACCTTAAGAACCTAGGGGAGATATTCCAAAGATTACGGGGGGCAAACCTTACATTGAGCCCCAAGAAGTATCGCCTGTTTGGAAAAGAGGTGAAATACCTAGGACATGTCGTTTCGGAGACCGAAATAAGAGCTGACCCTGACAAAATAGAAACGGTACAAGAGTGGCCTACACCAGTAGATATACACCAACTACGCAGTTTTCTAGGATTGTGCACATATTACCGACGTTTTATACTTGGGTTTGCGAACATTGCCAAACCGTTAACGAAATTAACCGAAGGTGGACAAGAATATGATTGGAATGACGACTGCCACAGTGCATTTGAACAACTGAAACGGCTGCTAGTTACAGCACCAATTTTGAGTTATCCACGGATGGAGGGGAAATTTGTGTTGGATACCGATGCCAGTAACACAGCTGTAGGAAGCGTTCTTTCCCAAGTGCAGGACGGACAAGAAAAAGTTATTGGGTATTTCAGCAAGGTCTTGTCGCGGCCAGAAAGGAACTATTGTGTGACCAGAAGGGAGCTGTTGGCCGTCGTCAAATCCGTAGAGAACTTTTATAAGTACTTATACGGCCGTAAATTCCTGTTGAGGACAGACCATGCTGCACTGAAATGGTTACTGCAGTTTCGAAATCCTGAAGGGCAAGTGGCAAGGTGGATAGAGCGGCTGCAGAAATATGACTTTGACACAGAACATCATGTAGGAACTAGCCATCGGAATGCAGACGCTCTATCAAGGAGACCTTGTCCGGTGGACTGCAATTATTGCTTCAAGATGGAAGAGAAAATAAGTGTCATCCATAGAATGACGGTAACCAATGATACTTGGCAACCCGAAAGATTACGAGAAGACCAGGAGAATGACGCCGAATTGGGACGTATTATTGAGTGGAAAAATAGAGGACAACGACCAGATTGGGAAGAAATTAGTATTTTAAATAGGAGCTTGAAGGCATACTGGGCGCAGTGGGACTCCTTGATGATGGAAAATAGAATCTTGAAACGACGCCTGGAATTTGAAGATGGCACTGAGAGACTTCAAGTGATATTGCCGAGAAGCAGAGTGCCGGAAGTGTTGCAGCACTTGCACGATGGTATTTCCGGAGGGCACTTTGGCGTGAAAAGAACTCTCGAAAGAGTGAGAGAAAGATTCTATTGGGTGAACTGCAAAGATGATGTGAAGGAGTGGTGCCGGAAATGTGAATTGCGTGCCTCTGCAAATGGTCCGGTCACAAAACGGAAAGCCCCAATGAGACAGTATAACGTGGGGAATCCTTTTGAGATGGTAGCCATTGATATAGCTGGTCCGTTTCCTGAATCAGAGAAAGGAAATAAATACATCTTGGTTGCAATGGATTATTTTACCAAATGGCCGGAAGCATATGCTATACCTAACCAAGAAGCCGAGACGGTTGCAGATGTACTAGTGAAGGAGTTGTTTTGTCGCTTTGGAGTTCCGTTGGAATTACACTCCAATCAAGGTCGGAACTTCGAATCAGCGTTGTTTCAAAATGTCTGCAAGCATCTTGGAATCAGGAAGACTAGAACCACGCCACTTCATCCCCAATCGGATGGAATGGTTGAAAGAATGAACAGGACGTTAGGAAAGTACCTCGCCAAAGTTGTCTCTGAACATCAACGAGACTGGGACCAATATTTACATTTGTTCCTACTGGCGTACCGATTTTCGGTACATGACAGCACAGGGTACTCGTCCGCTTGCGTAATGCTAGGACGTGAATTGCGGCTACCATGTGATCTTCAGTTTGGATTTAAACCTGGAGAAAAGATCGCAGGTGAAGATTACGTTAGTAAGCTTTGTGAAAGATCAAATAGCATTCACGAAAACGTCCGAAAGAATATCCAGGCAGCAGGCGATCGAATGAAATCACAATATGACACGAAAGCACAAGAAGGTGGTTATCAACCTGGAGATTTGGTGTGGTTGTATAATCCACAAAGAAAACGTGGGTTGTCGCCAAAATTACAAAGACAGTGGGAAGGCCCGTACGAAGTGATGAAAAGGATTAATGATGTAGTGTACCGGATCAGAAGATCTTCCCGTGGTAAACCGAAAGTGGTACACTCTTACCGGTTAACATCCTACGCTGGCAACAACCAAGAAAGCTCAAATGATAGGAATGGTGTTCGCCAAGTTATTAATCATGAGCCAAATGTAGATTTTGAGAGCTTTATGGCGGCGTATGGTGGTTCGGCTAAGGCGAGATTTGGCGTTGTTGTTGAAAAACAGCAAGATCTGTTTAGAGCACCAGAAGAGTATTCCCTTGCACATTGCGTAGCTCAAGATTTGGCAATGTCAAGGGAAATAGCTTTTGTTTTCAAGAAAAGTATGGATGTGTAGATGAATTAGTACAACAGCAGCCAACTGTAGGAAAAGCTTTGGTTCTTCAAGATAAAAATCGTTATGTTTACTATCTGGTCACCAAAAATTCTTCATGGCAAAGACCTAGTTATGGACATCTATGGGAAGCTTTACTAAATCTTAAGGCGCAGATGATGGAAAATGGAGTAACGAGACTCGCTGTGCCCAAGTTGGGCTGTGGACTGGATCACTTAGATTGGAGGATAGTTCGAAATATGCTAGAAGTAGCTTTCCAGGGAACCAACGTCCAGGTCCTTGTTTGTTGTTATCAACCGGTTGCCTACCAAGACCAAGAAAAGAGTGTTGACTGTTACTTCCAACGACGCGGTGTATGCACCAGATGAGATAGCTGCCGATACCGTCACCAGTCATCGAATTGGCGTCAAAATGGATTTACAGTTACGAAACGTAACGGTTTTAAAGAGGGGACAGTGTTGCGAGCTATTACTAAACAACTCATCAAACACACACAAAACGCCGCAAGCACTGTTTATTCTCTACGGTTCCAGAATTCTTCTAGAAAATACTAGATAATGAGTCATATCTTTAATTCAGGGTATATATAAGGCCGCTTATGAATGTAAGAGTTAGTCTATACTTGAATGTCTAATATAAATTATATCGTGTACAGTAAACGTAGTTGAGCTTTAAGGAGTTCAAGGATATACATAAATGTTATATGCTGTGTCTAATGTACATGCAGCTTGTAGTATACATAAATAAATAGAAATGTATAAATAAATAGTTGTGTTAGTGTTGTTAATGGACCTATGGTAAAGAAGTTAGTTTAAGAAGATATTAGTGCTTGTAAATTCATTAGTGTAATAGTGCTTCATTATTAATTGGACTGAAAACATCTATAAATAAGGCATATACTGTTAATTAGACTTGTGAACAGTGAGTAATAAAGACCTTTATTATTACTTGTTTTAAATTAAAGAAACGCGGTAGTAGTAGCCCACTTCATTAATTTAAATCCTATTTCTGAAAATGCTTTTAATAACAATAGACATAAAACAATTAAATTCCAATTTTTCCTTTTACGCTTTCATTGTCCGTTCACAATACTAAATTTTCATGATTAATTAACAATAAACTGAATCAATAAAACTTACATTTAAAATCAAGGCGCACATATTTCTTAATATTTTTAAATATTCCAAACTTCATTGTATAATAATACTAACGCCTAAATTTAACAAACGTTAGTTCCGTCACTAAGTCATTGTCCCACGAAATAATTACTTTCACGTTTGATTAATTTCTAATTACATAAATACAAACTGTATAAGTATGCAACCAACCAAATTTCTAACTGACCAACAAGCACGCAGCATGCAGACTTAAAACACCCCTCAATCAATAATCGACTCGTCCAGCACCCCTCGAATATACAATGGAACAGTCCGAAATACAATACAAACAATCCTCAGTATAAAAGAGGCTCCAAACGCTAAAGCAAATCACTTCTTATCGTTCTTTCTTTAGAAAGCCACCAAACCTCCTGGAGAAAACTTAAGATTAATGCAAGACGGAACTCACCAAGTTCCTCATGCACTAAGGGTTTGCTTTCAAATTATATCATTGTGACCACCAAATGTAATGGGATAAAACGAAGTGAACCCCGACAACGCTATGGACAGAATCGCGCCATAACTTAGAGCGATCTATCTCCAAAACCATCACTGTATCAGGACAACCTAATAGAGCACGTGACGTCAAACCGCGTGCGACTATTGAAAACATTCCACTATCAGCTGCTTTCAATTTCTGCCAACTAATGTATCCACCCGTACGCCAGCGACCGCGCACCAGTCGCTAGGTATCGAACCGTGGAAATCCGATTTTAATCATCGTTACGAGATGCCGCATTGCAGCCAACGTGATCCGGGATAGGGTTATCTACTTACAACCATTGACATTATTTTAACTATCACCATCATCGTGAAGTTTGAACGTAGAAACTCCTTGCGCAGTTTTACAAACTATGGGGCCTTCAGTTCTAGTTTTAAAGACACTTGCAGTTTACGCACACAAAGACGTGTAAAATTTCTTTGTGTGGCTCGCTTTAATATAAACGTTTAACGAATTTATATGAATATTTAAGTATAGCGATGTCCTTATTTTAGAACTGTCATGGAAAATTATCTTAAGATTATCTTTGGAACTTATTTTAGAATTTTACCTTTATCTTGAGGTTATCTTTGAAAATTATCTTAGAATTCTACCTCTATCTTGGGACTACCTTTGGAAATTATCTGGCATTTTTTTATATCGGGGTTATCTTTGAGAATTATCTCGGAATATTACCTATATCTGAAATTTCTCTTGGGAAATTATTTTCTTATTCTTATAATTGAACAACATTTTTTGGGAATTTTAATTAACTGATATTTTGAAACCAAGATTTATATAACTTGGTTGAAAAGTAATAGTCGAAAGAAAGAACTTAACTGACTTTAGCTTTACAATTTGTTAGGACAGTTAAGGAAAATTATTAAAAAGCTTGTTTAATTTAGAGACCAAATAGGCAGGAGAAGATTTGAATATTTACCTGGCTTTTGTAAGTATTTTTGTGAAATGTTTTATATATTGGAATGTTTATACTTAAAAAATGAAAAGTAGCTAGCTAAACCAAGTTATATCATTAGGATTTAATTTAGAATTGTAAGATATTAGGTTAAAGAAAGTATTATGCTTTCTGGCAAAAGATGTTGTTGGCGGGAATTGCGGCAAAGCAATGAATACTGCTCATGCAATATTGAGGTAGTCTATTATTCAGTAGCTACTTCTCCTTTTCCGTTTCAAGTAGTTATCCGGACTTGGAAATTAAGAAGACTTTCTCCTTTTTGTTTCCTTTCTGTAGTTTTGCCGCGATTGTTACGTATTAAGTGAATTAACTCGTAACGTGCCTTTTTCAGTTATTGGATAATCAGTTTACATTTCTTATATTTATTAAATTTACGGTATTTTGTATAAAAGTTAAAAGAACCCCTTTTGTTTCCTGAATCTGGTCCTGTTTATTTTATAAATTATTACTTATATTGTAAGCTTAGAATGATTTTAATCTGTATAAATATGTTAAGATACCCTCGAAGATTTTTATCTTTCTCGGGAAATAACATGTGAACACGCGTTATAAAAATGTCGACATTTTTTATTCCAATTAGTTGTAAGACATCAGCCGATTCACAAAAGCCAATCTCGGGAATAATAAAAACGTGATAGGGCAGATGGCGGTAATTTACGTGCACTTAAATGAAACACGTCAGTACCGGGAGTTAACAGAAGCATTTGTGTTTTCTTTGGAGTGTTGTTCTTGTTGGTGTCTTTGATGTAGTGCTCGTTATATCTCCGACCTTTATTACTTTTTTCTAGTCCACTACTGAAAATTGGGGGCGGCAAAGTAATCCGTAATTTGAGAAAACCGAGCCACAAAACGCTGAGAAAGGTTCGTCGCTGGATGCCCTGAACTGTAAGTAATAATCTTGCAGACTTTCTCCTTTTTGTTTCCTTTCTGTAGTTTTGCCGCGATTGTTACGTATTAAGTGAATTAACTCGTAACGTGCCTTTTTCAGTTATTGGATAATCAGTTTACATTTCTTATATTTATTAAATTTACGGTATTTTGTATAAAAGTTAAAAGAACCCCTTTTGTTTCCTGAATCTGGTCCTGTTTATTTTATAAATTATTACTTATATTGTAAGCTTAGAATGATTTTAATCTGTATAAATATGTTAAGATACCCTCGAAGATTTTTATCTTTCTCGGGAAATAACATGTGAACACGCGTTATAAAAATGTCGACATTTTTTATTCCAATTAGTTGTAAGACATCAGCCGATTCACAAAAGCCAATCTCGGGAATAATAAAAACGTGATAGGGCAGATGGCGGTAATTTACGTGCACTTAAATGAAACACGTCAGTACCGGGAGTTAACAGAAGCATTTGTGTTTTCTTTGGAGTGTTGTTCTTGTTGGTGTCTTTGATGTAGTGCTCGTTATATCTCCGACCTTTATTACTTTTTTCTAGTCCACTACTGAAAATTGGGGGCGGCAAAGTAATCCGTAATTTGAGAAAACCGAGCCACAAAACGCTGAGAAAGGTTCGTCGCTGGAGGCCCTGAACTGTAAGTAATAATCTTGCAGAACTCTTAAATATAAATTTTTGCATAATTAAAACGTAACAGTTAAATAAGTAAGAAGCACGTGTATCCAAAACGTTTCATGCTGTTGGCGACTGCTTTGTTTTCATAAGTGGCACAGTAAGCAAGCTTATTTCCCTAATTGATAAGTTCAATTTAATTCACAGAAACACGATTCTCGGTCAAAAATTGAAAAATTGACCAAATAGATTATATAGATTTGACAATTATTAAAAGCAGAAATTATTTGGAATTTAAATTTTCCTTCAAGACACGCAAACCGACCAGGCGACTACGTCACTTTGAAGAATTCTAATCCTTCGTGGAAACATATACCCGCCTCACTCAATAACTATGTACACAAACTACTAGATTTTCCTCTTAACCTTGAAAACTTTACAGAGATAGCGAGAGTTTTAATGTAAATGGCAATCAACAACGCTGACAAATTTTAGTAAAAAAAAATGACAGAAAATCTGCAAAACAGTTGCTGTCTTGTATTTAATAACATTCTACAGCACGTTTATTGAGGAAACATTAATACAAAGTAACTTACTGGAGCGCAGTTTAAAGAACAGGAACAAAATAATAAATTACGTATTTCCCGCATACATAATTGTTTAGCGATGAATTACATAGAAGTAGTAGAAAACAGATCGAACAAAAATGATATTGCAATTAAACATAAATGCTATGTTAAAGCCGGAGACACATTATTTGCGAAATCTGGAACACCTCTTTCGACAATTCGAGAAGATGTAAACATGGCCGATGCAGGACTGACCGTTACAAATAATGTTTCTCCGCGGTGGGCTGAAGGAGATTATACTTGGATTGGCCTATCTTCCGTTCGACTCCCCCAAACCTTTCACCCTCAAGGGAATTAGAGGCGCTGGTGGCTAGGTGTAGAGCGGATGGATCTCACCTCGTCATTGGTAGCGACACAAATGCTCACCAGACAATTTGGGGCAGTACTGGGACCAATCCTAGAGGTGTAGCAATAATGCAATTCATGAAGGCAAATCACTTAGACATTTTGAATAAAGGTAATACTCCAACCTTTGTAAATAGACGTAGGATGGAAGTCATTTATATAACTATACGTTCGCCATATATAAGCAACTTAGTAAAAAACTGGCATGTCTGATGAGGAGAGTTGCTCAGACCACAGATACATCAGGTTTTCCTTTACCGGGCTCAACCAGATGAAGGAATTTTATTGCAACCCAAGAAAAACTGACTGGGATAACTATAAGTTGGACCTGGATCGGTACCTTGCAAGAAAAGTTTTAACAGTGAAACCTGTCTGGATATTCAAATGGTCGCGGGGAATATTACCAACGCCGTTACTTCAGCATATAACGAAAACTGCCCTCAGTTGGAGAGGAGAACTACCAGGAAGGTTCTGTGGTGAAACTCTAAAAGCGGCTCCGTGGCGTAGTGGTATGTGTGTGACTACTACGCCCAAGGTCCCGGGTTCGTATCCCGACACGGTCCGCTTGAAAAATGTTAGGCGAGCATTTTTCACAAAAATACACCCTCGTTCGGATGAGAAGTAAAATGGAGGTCCCGTGTGTGAGTGTTGTCATGCACGTTAAAGATCCCTACCTTGCTTGGAACAGCAAGGGTTCGGCAAAATTCCAAATTTTCCAGGTAAAAAAAAAACTCGCTTCCTGGCCAATGTAGTACCTTCGGGTGGAGCATTGGAAAATCACATGTAAGGTGAAACTCTAAACTCAGACAACTGAGGGACAGATAAGAACCGTATTTTAAAGCAAAAGAACCAGGTAATTGGGAGGTGTACAAGCGGACTCTTATTGGATATAGCAAGAGCTCTGAGGACCAAGAGAAAATCATGGAGGAGATACTGCGAAGATATCGAAGGATATACTGAATGTGCCAGACTTCAAAGAATTCTCTCGAAGGACACGCAGAGGTCAATTGACTCACTGCCTATGGGAGGCAGTACTTTTACCAGGAATGGGAAAGAGACGATGGCTCTTTTGTTTCGAACTCATTTTCTTGGTTCTACGGATCTGGAACAATCACCTTTTGAGTGGCAAGTCCAGGAGCTTGAGGGCCCCGAAAGGAGGCCATCTTGTTACGGGCCAATTCAGCACTACGACACCAAGGGACGGATCGGAATCCGTGCGCGGCCTAGCTCTAGCCGGTGAGGGGTGAAAATGATAAAAGTCGTAGGTCGGAATTGCTAAATGCCCTAAGATGACAATTATAGTGGGGCGTAAACTTGGTAGTATACCAAAAATCGGGAATGACGGAAAAATTGGGTGGGCACCACCAGTAATGTCACTGTGTTAGATATAATTGGGGATCTCGTTACTGGTCGAGCAAACGCCCCTGCACTTGTTATAATAAGAAAATATGAAAATAAGGAAAAACTCACGGTGTATGCACCTGGATTATACTCTTAACTCTATTTACAAACGCATGGCTGAAAAGAACACATTAATTAAGCACAGTAAGTAACATAAACAAAGGTGTATATAAGCAAATGTAGATACGGCGTATATTGACTACGCCACAGCTACGATCAAATTAATTATGATAACTAACCAAAAGTAACAACTAGGTGGAAGTTCGCTCTGGCCAGGGCTACCAAGGATATACTTGTGAGTACAATTATTTCTAAGGTGGGGTAGAATTGAATGCACCTGGGCCTCACGGCAGTACGGGTTCTTAGGTTTGACGACCAAAAGAGTGTATACTATAGCCCGAAATATCACGCGTGTTACACCGGGTGCATGCAAACTTCCGGTAGCAATGTGGACGGTAGACGTCTACTTGAACTATCTAGCCACTACAACTGGTACAGTCTTACGTTACGAAACAAGTTGTACAATTTGGAAAAGTATCGCAGCTTTAAAATTTTACGGACTAATAGATATACAATGCGCACACAAGCGGCTTTCTGTTTTACACGGTTGACTACAGTGAAAGTAGGGTAAATACGGGGCAAAATACACTATCCACTTTTAGCTTCACTGACGGTAGATGCAAAAGAACATTCTGTAGTTCAGGGTAAAATATCCCAATACCCGCGTGCGAACTAGTTTGGTCACTCAGTATCTACTACAGTGCAACTCTTACCTTGAAGGGTTTGTGGGGTGAATCAGGTCACTATAGGCACAGCGAGGAGAGTGGGTGTCGGGATAGGGCAACCTCCCAACTAACTTTACCATAGGTGTGTGTTAATGCATCAGGTTCCCAACTAAATTGGTTAATTACAGCGTACGGCAAATGTAATCTGAGGTCACTTTTCTTTCATCCAAATAAACTCCCACTATGAATTAGTATCTTATAGGTATAATAATGATGGTATATAAAATCGGATGTTAGAGTGGACCTGCAAAAGATTAATTAAAACACACCCAAACGTAAAACGCGACTCGACACTTTTTAAAAATTTGACAATCCCCCCCTGTCACTTTCTAGCATTCCTCGCAATTTTGAAAAAGTGTACAGTTTACTTGACTGTCCTTTATCACAAATCGGCATGTTTAATATGCTTGCTAAAGTGAACTATATAATACTAAACGTTGAATTAAACAGAACGTTACAATCTCGGGAGGACTGGGCAGTAGCAAAGAAGGTGATTATCTTCCAAAAAATTAAATGGGCGATAAATACTTTCAAACCATATAAATCTCCCGGCACTGACGTGATACAAAACGAATCAAACCTTCTGCTGAGCTGGTTCTGCAGAGTTTAGAGGGCTAGTTTAGCATTACAATATATTCCGCGCAGTTGGAGGTTAACTAGGGTAGCCTTTATTGCTAAACCTGGTCGTACGGACCACTCACAGGCAAAATCTTACAGGCCCATCAGTCTTATGTCTTTTCTTCTAAAGACGATGGAAAAACTGCTTGACAGCCATATTAGGGGGAGTGTTTTGGCAACTAGCCCATTACACCCAAACCAGATTGCTTTTAGAGCATGATTTTTGACAGAGTAAGCTATTCATCACCACGTTTCCAGGGCCGAAAAGAGTCTAGCTAACAAAGAGATCCTTCTATGTGCCTTTTTGGACATCGAGGGAGTCTCTGATAATACATCCTACAACACCATCTCGACGGTCACCAGATCAGTTGGTATGGAGGAAACTTGTTGTAGGTAGATAGACTGCATGTTAAGTGGAATGGTGATAGTCACAGAACTGTTTGGAGATACCTTGGCAGTCCGGGTGGCAAGGGGATGTTCGCATGGGGGAGTCTTGTCTCCCCTGTTGTGGAACCTAGTCATAAACGGACTGTTGTGGGAGCTGAGCAGAGAAGGGTTTTCCCGCTAAGATATGCTGATGATTTGGCTGCCTTAGTAGAGGGTAAATACAATAGTATCATCAGGGACCGAATGCAAGAAGCCCTGAAAACAATAGAGATGTGGGAAACTAGGCAAGACCTTAGAATCAACTTCTATCTTTTACCTGGAGAAGGAAAATTGCGGGTATTACACCCCTCTTCCTTAACAGTAACGAAATCGACCTGTCAGGCGAAGTGGTGTAGTTGAAAGTCACTCTGGACTCCAAATTCACATAGAACCAGCAGATTGATTAGATCGCACGCAAGGCGGAAATTTCTTTAGCAATAGTTGGACGCATTTGCGGAAAAAACTGGGGACAAATACCAAACATGGTACACTGGTTGTACACTAGGGTGGTCAGACCAACAATAACATATGCAGCCTTGGTATGTTGGCCCAAGGTTGAACAATCAAACACCAAAATAAAGTTGGGCAGGATCCAGAGACTGGCCTGTCTAAGTATTACAGGAGCGAGGTGTTCCACGCCCACTACTGCTATGGAAACTCTCCTTGGCCTTCCCCCGCTACATTTGGTGGTGGTGGTGGTGAGGGAGGCAAGGCTTGGATTATACATACTTAAGAACCTTCAGTCTATAATTATAGAAGGGATGTAGCATACGAGATTGCTTGGGAGAAATATGTTTGAGATGCGTTCGGGCCAAATGACTCCCCGACATCCACCGGATACATTCTCAAGACTGTTACCCAGGATGTGGAGTGGGAGAAAATGAAGGATAGATTACCTTCGAGCAGCATGGTCTGGTACACGGATGACTCTAAGGAGGAGGACGGATCCGGACCTGGACTCTTTAGGGAGAGACCGGAAGTACGTTTAGGCGTTCCCCTAGGGGCAAACGCTACCATTTTTTAGACGGAAATACACGCCATACTGCAAAGTGTGCGGGAAAGTATAAAAGGTGCCCTTATTAAAAGACATCTATATTGTGTCTGACAGCCAGGCGGAACCTAAGGCTCTAATAAGTCAGAAAATGTCATCAAGACTGGTATAGGAATGCATTGAGGAACTGAATGGACTGGCACAGCAGAACTTTTACTTTACAGTGAATGCCAGGTCATCAAGGACTCAAGGGAAATGAAATTGCAGACAAACTTGCAAGACAGGGGGCGCAAGGGACATATATTGGTCCCGAACCTGCCTTGGGAGTCACAAAAGCTGCCATCCGTAGCTATGATAGCGAATGGATGTGCAACCAACACCTAAGAGACTGGCAGAACAGACCAGGACTAACACATAGCAAGGCGCTGGTAAAGGGGCTTAGCAAAAACAGAACGCAGACATAGCTTTATTTAAGCAGGAACAGCTCAGAATCACTGCGGGGTTCCTGACAGGACATACTTCTGTCAAGGTTCATCTCCAGAGAATGCACAAATATAATAGAGACCTCGAATGCAGACTTTGATTAGAGGAACCGGAGACTGCAATGCATGTACTATGCAGATGCGAGGCGTTGGGTAGAACGAGACAGAGCCTATTCGGGCGACCAAAGTTAGACCCGAAGGAAGTAGATACCCTTTCATCGATGGACTTGTACGCTATAATTCGGGTGCAGGTTTTTGCAGACTGGGTATGATACTTAAGCAGGGTCAGCACAATAAGTGTTTTAGGCTGTAGTGCGGCGGAGCCGTTTGGCAGACGCACCCGCCAGGGGGAGTGGTTTTAGTGGGTATGCCGCAAGGAGAGTCCTACACTTTGGCTATAAAAGCTTTCAACTCTATCGGGTTCGGATAACTATCAAAAAAAGTTTTTGTTTCTCAGCAAATTTTAAAAAAGAGCACCAACTTGACCACCAAACTATTGTCGCACACCGTAAAAGAAATAGAACCTGTGTCGGCTACTTATGTACAATCGATTAAGAAAAGAATTGGAGAAGGTACTCGTAGATTTAAAAGGAAGGATGTTAGAGTACAAAACAAAAACCATCGCATTGAAAGAGCAGTACAAACATCTAGTAGAAAGAAAATGCCATCTGGACCAATTAAAGGGAAAACAATAAATCATTTTAAAACCAACAGCAAAAATTGGACACAACTGGCGTATATACTGTTTCTGTATTTACAGTTCATAACCGAGGAAAATATTCCTATCTTGGAGTACTTGTAGAAACGGACAATAAACATAAGCATGTATATTTTTTAAAGAAATTTTACAAAACTTATTTCAGTAAGATATACATAAGAAGAGCTTACAAAAAAAAGGATTCGTGTTAATTACATTTGACAAATCAGATTTGATTTGTTTGCCTATAGAGAAGTCTTTTGCAAATAACGTGATAATGATGAGCCTTTTCTATCATTCACTTCTGTAAGAGACGTATGTAATTTCTGTGTTAATGTGTTTCATTACACTCGAATAATTTCAAATTTGATGAGGTTAAATAAACTAAACAGTTTCATTAAAAGTTATTTGTTTTAGCAAGTCGCATCAGCATTAAATATTAGCATAGGCACTGTAAACAGCATTAAGACTAGGTCCAATAAGGATGAAGCGCTAACCGGTAAAAAAAAAATACGTCCACACAAGAAACCTGTCGTTGACATAGATCGTTACGACAAAGATGCAATTATAAATGTAATCTACCAGATGTATAAAACCAGTTAGTAATTTGAAACACCTTGAAAAGCGAATAATTTTTTGTATTTCAGAAGAGTGCATTACTGTAGAAACGCTACAAGAAAACCTTTGTGAACGAGACTTATTTAAAGGAGGTAGAACTTCTTTGCGGACAATTTTAAAATATATCCGATTTCAATGTTACAAGAATGTTCCTCGTCGTGATTGATGAAAGTGCATAATGTCGTTTCAAAAAGGGTGACATTTTTAAGACAATTTGTTCAAGCTAAATGAGAGGGGCTACAGCAGTTTGTATTTGTTGATGAAAGCTGGATTCTTAAAAACGGCAGTATTTGAAAATCGTTGCAGGGGTCTGACGCTAGAAGTGTTAAAAAGCTTGCTGTTGATGATGAACGGTAATGCTAATAATTATAAAAATATAAGATTTTGCTAAGTATGCGTTTCTTTACTAGGTATATAGTTCTTCACGTTGGGTATGAAGAGGGATTCATTCCTAATGCCGAACTCGTCTTTGATTCAAAAATCATGGAGGGTTACTACGATGGCGAAATGAATAAGGACAACTTTTTACATTTGTTTGAATATCAGCTTTTAATTAATCTAAGCAAGCTATCGACTATCGTAATTAATAGACAATGCTAGCTACCATAGTACGCAAATCAGTAAGGCGCCAACGGGTTCCTGAAAAAACCTGATATTCAAAAGCGGCTGCAAAAAATATTTATTACAATAGCACAATGCTAAAATGTGAATTACAACATTAGTGAAACAGTAAGTTATATTATTTTACATAACCTTCTCCTTATTGTTTGTATTTTTAGGAATAAGCCCAAAGTTACATAAGCACTACATTTGATTTTCCAATGCTCCACCCGAAGGTACTACATTGGCCAGGAAGCGAGTTTTTTTTTACCTGGAAAATTTGGAATTTTGCCGAACCCTTGCTGTTCCAAGCAATGTAGGGATCTTTAACGTGCGTGACAACACTCACACACGGGACCTCCATTTTACCTCTCATCCGAACGAGGGTGTATTTTTGTGAAAAATGCTCGCCTAACATTTTTCAAGCGGACCGTGTCGGGATTCGAACCCGGGACCTTGGGCGTAGTAGTCACACACATACCACTACGCATTTGATTATGAAGATGCACTACCGTTGATTATCAACGTAAATAGTGAAGAGGACGACGACTATCTGTGGAATGATAAAGCATAATTTATAATTTACTCTACAGCTGTGGCACAATATAAATATACATTTGTTAATTAATATATTAATGAATACATTTTTTAGTATTACTTAATTTTGGTTTAGTTGCTTTACGTGAAGCATAAAAAACATTTTTAAAAACATGTTGAAATGTATTGAGATTAAATTAATATTTTTTTCTTACACGTGTTTTGTTACAAATTTGAAAGTTGTATCCAATACATCAGTTCGTCTAAAATTCAAACTTTGTGTATATTTTATATTCAACGTATTTACATACCTGCTAAAGTTAATAAACTATTTATAAATATGTTGTTTATTTAAAACCATCAACAGTTCATCACCTCAAATACTGCATGAAGTATTGTAAAGTTTAAGAACCTCACGTTTTAGTAATACTGTAGTAAATTTGTGTGCCAAGCTCCTTAAGTTATTTTAAATTGTGAGATCCAAGATGAAGTATAACTACTTTATCAAGAAAAAGTTTAATAAATTATTACTGTTTTGTATGTCAATATACTGTCAAAACCTTTTATTTTGATTTATGGAATGTGTCATTGTTGTGAGACATACCGCTGCCTCCATTCCTAGAGTATGCACACTTAATTCAACCTTTATCTATAGAATTAAAAATATACATATAACATTGGCAATGCAGCATTTCATCCAGTTGTGACGTCATCCTAAAGTTATAGCGAATGGATTATAAGAGGTTTGACTAGGTTAAGTTGGGTTTGGTTTGTGACGTATGTGTAGAAGGGTTGGTGGAGGGTGGAGGAGGGTTGTGGAAGAGGTGTAGACATTAAAAAAAATGTTTAGAAATAAAAAATTGAAAAATTAAGGTTAATGGTTTGTAACTCGGAAAGCGGTGATTCTAAGTTGAACTTAAATACAAATAAGTTTTTCAAAAAGCGCTAGATCATCCAATGCTTTACAGGATTAGAAAATATTTATAAATAAAACAGTTATAAATTTAAGGTTGAGTGGTTGTAACTATGCAAGGCTTAATTTTTCTATTAAAATTAATGGTAGATTATTTTTCCCATGTATTTTACAACAGTCGTATGCTTAAGACAGTTAAGAAGGAACATACTTAAACTGTGACCTTGAAAGGTAGTCGGAAACCGGGGACAGACCAGCTGATGTAATTCGGTAATAGGTGGTTCACAGTTAAACTTAAATACAGATTAGTTTTTCTCAAAAAACACTAGATCATCCAATGTCCTTACAGGTTTATGAAAATGTTTAAAAATAAACAGTTATAAATTTAAGGTTGAAGGGCTGTAATTCTGCAAGGCTTTTTATTCTATATTAAAATTAATAGTAGATTTTTTCCCGGATACTCCAAACCAGTCTTAAGCTTTCAGACAGTTAGGGAGAAGCATACTTAAACGGTGACTTTAGGAGGTAGGCGAAACAGGGGACAGACAAACTGCTGTAATTAGGTTATTGTATGGCCATTCCTAAATCAAAGGTGCATTTCGTTAGATTATAATTAAAAATTGTGCGGCCTTCCCATTTCTACTCTATCGTTAACAGAGAAGCTGTGTAATTAGGTTAATGTATGTTTATCTCTCGTACACCCACGTATACCACATTTAGATACAATCACCATATATTTCTTATGAGTCAATTCCTTCATTTTTACATTAGCTAAATGAGAGCAAGTTTGATAGCAAAGTTGGCAGTTTCGTCCTACTCACCATAATTTGTCGAAGGCGCTTGATTACATAATAAAATATTTTGCACGCTCTACATCAGTTGCTTATTTTACTAATCACTTACACGCGCACGTGACTGAAATAACACAAGCCAAATTACCACAGTATAATAGTGTTCTTTTATTTCTATGTCGTATATCTTTATGTTAGTTAACGGATACTGTAAAATATTTTATGTTACAATTTTAGTTAACATTTCTTATTTTTAATCGTTTGCAATCATTTTAAATACTTGATAATGACAAGTTAATCTCGTTTAAACATTTGGTGTTCGTTATATTAAGTTATGTCGAGAAGGTTATGTACTAGAACGACAGATGTAGTTGTAGCAACTAAAACTGTTTCTAACAAAGCTTTGCAAAGTGCTCTTTTATATAAGTATTGTATATAATTTTTTAACCGTTTGTGCTGTAAAAAGATTATGACTTTATTTACTAAAGGGACCGTCCTTTGAGAATCCTAACTTAATGATCACTGTTAGTTTTATATAAACATATCAAAAATTAGAAACAATGGATTTACGTATTTTAAGTGTGTTTATTTGTAACATCAAATGTCAATACATTTCAGAAGAATTCAAAATTGTTGAACCTTAGATTGCACTTAGAAAACTTTCAGGCAATTTTACTAAAAGCTTAGCTCTATTTAGAAGCCAACATTGAGTTTCTGATATAACACTTGTAGGACACTCAATAGAAAATGCAGTTATAATGAAAGCATATGCAGCATTTCTTTAAGTTTAAACATATCGAAAGATGCTAACCATTCTCAGTTTACAAGGCGAAAGTAAGAAAACGTTTATACTGACCACATATTCTACAAACGTTGGGCTTTTGACACTCCTCTTCAAGTGGGCTTTGAAAATTCTTTTTCTTGGAGAAGCAAAAGAAACGTTTACTGGTTTATATGACGCTGATATCACAGGTTGCATCTTGATGAGGGGGACGAAAATCTGCCGTAAATGAGTACGTGGTACCTCCATAACCAGGACTTAATAACCCCTGAGCTGAATAATTTCCTGGAACCGTTATCTGAGGTGACGCGTTCCACTGAACCTATTAGAAAAATTAAAAAAATTGGTCTTGTCTAGTGCGAATCTCTTTGTATTTCACAGTTTAAGCGTAAATACATTCTGACCTACCTGTGGACAAGCCATTTCAGCAGAAGGGTAAACAGAATTTGGATGGTAACCATGCATTGTCATGTTCATAGAAACATTAACAGACATACTAGGAAAAATTGGCGGCTGTTGCGTAAAATTCTGTTCACATAAAGTCCCTGCATAGCCCCCTGGAGACACTAGCATTTGTGGGTGATACATTTGTGGTTGCGTTTCGTATCTTTCAGTTTGTCCAGGGTGCACTATAGCGTGCTTTAATGAAAGTAATACGTCAGCCATATCCGATGGTGGTATTCTGGGGTCTTTTACTAGTGGAGTCGCATTGTGTAGTTCTTCTGCTCTAATAAAACATATTTATTGGGCGTTGCTAATAATTATTAAATAGTTAACTCACTTGAATGATCCGTTAACACTAGAACACGGTGAAAATGGAAATAATGTTGGTAGAGGTTCTAAGTCCAACGGTAAGCTGAATGTGCCCATGTCTTCAGGCCAACACGGCGATAGTTCATCAGGACATGAACTTTGACACGAGTTCTGGCAAGGTTGCACTCCAGCAGTCCAGTTACATTCAAGCTGCAATCCAAACTGGGGGTTATTGGGAATATAACTGGCATCCATATTTCTGGAGGTTTTGAAGGTGGTGCAATCCTGCGCACCTGACTATGGAAATTGAGTTTGATATGATTTTCCTGTCGCTTGCTCACTTGTGACAGCATCTAGAATTTAATATATAAATGCCGTTAGTATTACTAAAGCTTAAACAAAATGGTATTTTTTAATTTTATGTAATAAGAGTAGTCGAAAAATTCATATACTAAAAACGTATATCGGAGATTTTCTATATTAATTTTTTAAATAGCAGTAAGGTAATTTTTTCAACTGTTAACATTCCTTAATCGGAAATTTATAAAATAACACTCGAGCTTTAGAAAAGCACCAATTGAATGGAATTAAAGTGAACAGTTGTGAAAACCTGGTTTTACTTTCCATCGGACTTCTGCAATAGTAGCTTTAAGGGTAGTTTATTTTATGGTCATGCTTACACTTTGTATTAGTAGCGTCAAATTAATAAAATAATTTTAATTCTTGGTAGAACAAGCAAATTTCTATCGGTGACAATAAGGAAAATATATGTTGGTTTACTTACAGAATGTCAATTTTTAACCCAACACAAAATTAGTTAGCAGACTGGTACAAAAAGCACAGTCATGTGCAAATAATTTAAAAATATATTTTTTCTGGATCTGATTTAACTGTTCTGGGAATTTCTGAAAGGAATCCTGATCGTCGCTTCATGTTGATTTGGTGCATAGGTCTAAGTAAGTGGTTGCAAACACCCATACTTTTAACTTTTTCTTACTTATAAAGATGCAGATGCATTTTATAACAATTGTTTAGTAAATACAAAAACGTTATTTTTATAGTGTCGTATATATTCAGCGCCTCGGAAAAATTAGTGCTAGTATTGATAAATCGTGAATATGTAAAATCAATCATAGCATTCTCTTATCGTATTTGCTGAATGGTACGATAATCGGGAGACAATTTTACAGTATCCTATTTTAGAAACTATGCGAGTTATGTGTCCCCCAATCTTTATATGTATTATAAAATAAAATTTAATTAGGAAATTATTAGAAATCATTAAGAAATTATTAAGTCAAGTACGACAATGTAATTCAAGGATAAATATAAAAAAGTTATTAACAGTTTACGAGAACGGATGCAATACAATGTATCTCAGGCGATAGTGATACTGCAGGTGGCAGGTCACAGACGGTTAGGAACCGTGATTACCTAGAAAGTAAAATTGTTACAATGTATTATGAATAGTATTAAGAAATAAGCAGACATGAGCTCGGCAAGTTCCCACAGAATTGTGAGGGGCAGGGACAACATAAATACCCAGGAGCCCCGAGACCAGACAGTCAGTCAAAGTATTCAGCTTTAACATTGCAGTTTGCTTACGCTACTCATAATAGTTCAATTAATATATTATTTTCTACTTGACTAATTAATAACAAGTTGTCAAAATTCCATATTAATTTCTATTTAAATAAATTTTGTTACAAGTTTTGGAAGAAGTTTTTAAAAAGACCGCTCCCAAGGCCCAAAACGCGCGCACTTCTAGGAAATGGTCCACTGTTTTTAAAGAGATTTAATACTTCTCCGCACATTATACCGTCTGTTCCACAAAAATTAAAAAGAGCCACGATTAAGACTTTACTGAAGTATCTGATTCAAGCTCCAAAATATATTTGACAGAAAGTTATTATTAGTTCAAAGTATTAGTTTTTTTTTTCTTTTACAAATATAGAATAACTAGGTAATATTTAATTCTTAAATACTACATTAATCAATTAATTAATTCTAAAATACAAAGAAATAAATATATCTAAAAACAAAAAAAAGTTTTGCCCAAGTCTTCTGATGGCACGGAGAGGTTTCAATAAATATGTTCTAGCGTTTGCGTATTGAATCTTTACACTAAAGTTTCAGGTTAACTATTTCGTAAATTTATTTTCTTTTGCAATTTCTTTTATAAAGTATGAAAAGATTAACGGTGCTATAGTTAGACTTGTACCTCTACTTTTTTGCATAACGGTTGTAACGTCTAAATTTTTTTTACTCATATTTTGTTGTGTGCAGTTTTATGGCTTTCATTTTTGGAAAAGTATATTTATTAAAGGCGCTATTTTAGCCTCGTTTGATATACCTGTTTAAAACCACAATTTAGTTCTTGCTCCCGATATTTACACCGATGCCTGACACGGCGATCTGGCTTTATCGCTATCACACAGATGCGAGGATCCAGAGGTAATTAGTTTTGGATATTATTATTCTACTTGTTATTTTTTGACTTGATACCTGTACTTTGTAACTTAAAAACACGTAAGGTACTTATGTAGCTTGTTTTCCGTCAAATAGAATTGTCCTTTTTTGTACTATTTTGTATTATCTTTTAGAGAGATTGCGGAAAACCTTCTGTTCTTTCACTACTCACAGTGCACCGCTTGTCTGAGGGACAGATAATTACACTACCCGCTTTCCTATTGATACCTTTCACACGAAATGGGGGGTTAACGTATGGTCACAAAGTTCGTTAGCTATTTACTGGTGACCATTGGAATGATTTGAAACAGGTCTCTTCGTTAATCTCCGGACAGTAACGATATAAAATTGTATTAACGTAATTGTCGATTTGCTGTCTCAGTACCTGGCTATGCATTAAAGACCGTGCTTTAAATTTAATCGTGAATAATTTAAGTACTCAATTTGGTTTAGTAGGTACCTGATATGATCTGTTGACTCAAAATACTTTGAGTTTTGATTTATCTCAAAATCTTGATTTAACCTAAATACCCTGCATGCATTGAATTACTGCTATACACGAGTTGATATCTTAAGTTAATTATCCAATAAAACCAATGTTAGTTGAATAATTTAAGAGATACCAACATTATATATATATATATATATATATATATATATATATATATATATATTGACGTGATAAGGGATCACGAGAGGTCATTAAAACCCAAATTTACAAATAAATTCCACTAAAATATGAAAGAATCCTGAAAAACGGAGATTTCCGTAAATTCACGGTTGCGCTCTGTATAATACAAGCGTACCTTTATTAATTGACATACAAGCGAAAAATGCAATTGCGCGTGTATAAATAATCACCCTGTATGATATAAGCGTATTTTAAATAAAAAGCAAGTAACGTAAGTTGTATATGTAAAAATAATTAATTGTAAGGTACTATAAAACGGCATTCAATTCGAACGCAAATCGATCGTTTTAAGATAAATACAAAACCATTTATTTTCACTTATTAATTATCAATACATTTTTGATAAAAATGCTTTTGCTTTGTTGTAAATAGCACTAGCTTTATGTAGTTTGTTTAAGAAACTACAATCAACGTGTATTTTAAACACAAATTTTAATAAATTTTGTGTACGGAAAAACGAAAGCAAGTATTTTTATAAAATGCAAACCCTTTTGCATTAAAAAGCAATTAAAGTTTCAATTAATTACCCCGTGGATTACAGAAATTTATTGTAAATAAAGAATTTTTTAGAATACTATGAATATAAAAGGATGAGTCATCGGTATTTAGAACTACGTAAATATCTAATTAATAAATGAAACATTTTATTCCAAGAAACGACCCGATCATTGAAAACTCACAAAATCTAAGAAATATCCGATAAAATTGATTATCTTTTGCATTAATAGGCGACGCCACAATAATCGTATGTGTTAAACAAGAAGATGCTGTGCGTGTCACGAATATCTGAAACCAGCTAACAAGGTAATAAAACTCAACAATTCTGAACACTAATGAGGATTTCCAAAAAAACTACGTAAGATAGGCGTTTATTATTCAGAATAAAATTGCGCTAATTCTACAACATTGTGGAAACAGATAAAATCGTGTTTATAAGGAAATGTTCATTAAAACGGGGAAGATTAGATTCATTCATTCGATTGATTCGATTCATAAATTCGATTGCAAAATTTTATTTTAGGTCCTGAGGTGTTGCGTTGCGAAGATGATATTTGAAATATGCGGTAAGCATACCTTAATTTAATAATTATTATGTTAGAATTTATATAGAAGTGATGTTTTTAAATGCAAATTGCATAAAAATGGAAGTATTAATCACTATGAAGAGGGAAAATTCTTCAAGATAACGCTATTTCAAAAATTTTATTAAATAATTGAAAGATTGATGCAAAATGCACTTTGGTAACTACTGTTTGAAACGAGGAATTTAAATATGGAGAATCTTGTAAGCTGATTTGATGTCAATTTAAAATAAGAAGATATTCAGTTATGGTAAGCTTTTCTGTTTCTGCAAATATACTTTCAGATTTATTTTTAACTGATATTGGAATATTTATATTTAACTTAAGGTAGAATAATAAATGTTAATCATATAATATTCTTTTTGTAAAGGATTTTTTGTCAGAAAAGTTTGTGATCAGAGTTTGAAATACTCTGAACTTTAATAGATTATCTGTCAAGGATTTTACAAGCGTGGCAAGAAACATATCCAGGTAAACCATCCATAAAAGAAAAAATTTAGTTCTGTAAATTTAAAATCACCTATTCATTTCTTAAGCCTTACCATAACATATAACTTCATAAACGTCTCCATAACATAGCTCACAATTAGTTAGAAGTTTGGCATGTTGGCAGCGATTCGTTGCTTAAATATTACCATAACATAATTTAACACTTTTCCTTTTGAAGGGGATAACCTGGAAATATTTTATTTCCTTATAAAGGGAATCATGTAGACATGTTGGAGTTCTTTAACAGCCACCAGGTTGCTAATATCTATGTAGAGCCAGGTAGATAAAAAAAAGATAGAAGAGTATAGGAACACCTAGACTAAGCTATATTAGTCAAATTATTAGAAATTTAGGTTCAGACAGGTATGTAGAACTTTTTAGATTAGCACAGAATAGAAAAGAAGTTAGAGCTGCGTCAAACCGACCTTAAGTAAGGTCGAAAACAAAATGATGATAAAATTTAAAATAAGGTAAGGAACAATTTTATTTTATAACGAGTACTTTTTAGAAATTTTGTTATGTTTGAAAGAAACGATGTTCTAAATGCTTTTGTATGAGAGAAAATATTTCATGCTGTATAAATGCTTTATGATATTGCTGTGTTTTATTTCATTTAAAGTCCGTCAATTCCGTTGAGCTAGTCCGGCAAAGTTAGAAAGAGAGGTAAGTAAACAATTTTAAGTTTTATAAATTGCTGTATCTGTATCATAGCACTGTTTTAGTGACGCTTCTAACGCGAGGCTATTTTCATGTTACTCTTTCAGCGACTCCCAGCGTGAGTCATGTCACAGCAATATATACAATATATATATACATATAATATATATATATATATATATATATATATATATATATATATTAACGTAATAAAGAAGTCACGAGAGGTCATGCAAAACACAACCCAAATCTTATAAATATAACCCACTTAAATAGAAAGAAGGCAAGAATTGAAGTTTTCGAAGATTCGTTGTTCCACCCTGTATAAAATAAGCGATATCAGAAACAGAAACACATAGTCATTTAATTGTGAAAAAATTGCATACTTTGGAGTATATTAAAACGGTTTTTAACATTGACATTATCTCATGTCATTCTCAAGTTATAGGTACAGCCAATGTGTTTGATTATTATAATAAAAACACAGGTTCGTATTTAAGAAAATTAAGTTGATGCGACTCCTGAAGAAACGAAACGTTGCAGTGAAGATTTGATGACACCATGTTATCCAAAATTTTATATCAAGAACTTTTTCGTCGCCTTTTTTGATATTTTTTTAAATAGAAGTAATATTCTCTACAAATGCAAAATGACATATTTGACTTTCCTATATAATTTGAGAACAGTATGAGATAGGGTCAGTTTTTGATAACCAAATTAATGTACTCCAAAGTATACAACTTTTTCCCAATTTAATTGATTCTGTCTCTTGCCGTTTCTGATATAACAATGTTTTCCCTTCGTATGTGAAACACTGCATACTTACTTGGAAAGCTTACATAGCGAAATCGTGTAAAAGGTAGCTGTTATTACGGCCTTCCTCAACTTTTACTTGCATAACTAATATTATATCAAATGAGCGGTCTTTTAGTGTTTTATGGTAGTCTTAATAGTCGCTTCGTGTTTTATATTTCCAAAGGCCGTTCTTAGAATGATTAAGGTAATCAAATTTCAGAACTTCAATACCCATTTAAGGTTTTGTTGGAGAGCTTAATGCTTTATAAATACAGACTTAATTTCTAGCGCACGGTATTAAATAGCGATTCTTTGCAAATAAATTTTCATTAACAAATATCAATAAAACCCAATATATCCCTACACAAAATAAAACTGGTGTTTCCGAAGCAGCAGTAGCAACATCCATTAAAGTAAACTTATAAGGTTTCTGCAACCTTATTAGTGCAGTAGTTAATTGGTTACCATGGAAGCTGTTTCCGCGTCAATTCATGTTTGATTAAATTTCATAAAGCATATTTATCAAACCACGTTTTTAAAAGAAATTTTAATCGGAATTTTTTTCGCTGTTTTGTATTTTTTTGTTGATGTATTCGTAGTTGGATGTAGAAATACCTTATTAAGAAACAATTGAGGTAAGACAACTGCCACAAAAGCACTATTTTCAAAAAGATCTCTAGCAGGGCTAATGACCATGAATATAGCCATAATAGGAGCATGTAAGCCGTTTTCGTGTATGTTGGGAGTAAACAAAGAATTCGTTCAATGAACGAAACATTCCACCAGAACACGTTCTGTACAATGTTAAACGACCAAACATCGGTATTTGGTGTAGTGGTCGTTTACCAACAATAACTTTAAAACAAGCATAAGGCGAAATTCACGTTATATGGCTCCCTTCCAAACGTCCAGATCACGTTCATGTTATTTAATATTTGTCACAACGCGTTTTAAGATTCATTTCAGCTTAAATTTAGACTTTCATTATTCTGAACATCTGAACGCAAATTTTTTCCAAATAAAAAGTATCTTGTTATTTAGTAATCTTAAAATATAAACATTCGTAGTAGTTGCTGATAATACTTTTTACAAGTAAAGATAATCAAAACCTAAAAATGCACCGTTATCAAAACGACAGCGTAATTAATTCATTGTTGCAGGCACAGCTGGAATGTCGCTAGAATTACATGTATTGTTTTTTAACCTACATTTGCATTTTTTATTAATGCAGTACTTTTCGCAGCAGCAACTTACATGCTTGCTTCCCGAGTTCAATGTTGAAACGGAACGAAGAGACGCAGAGGTATAGTCCATTCAAAATAACTTTAGGGTGACGTCAAATGTAGTAATAAAGTGTGGGTAACAATATACGCGATACCGTGCCAAGATAAATGCAAATCAGTATATATCGGTCAAAGTTCACAATTTCTAGACAAAAGGATAAATGGACACAAATTCGACAGAACAAATAAAACCGCGTTAACCAAACATGAATGCCAAACTAAACATAAATTTCAATATAATGAAACTAAAATTTTAAAAACTGAAAAAATCAAAAGAAAAGAAAGATTCTCGAAATGCTTCATATTTGTAAAAATCCCAACGCAATTAATGAAAAAGCGGACATAAATAAATTAAGTACAATCTATCACAACCTAATTAAACGAGTAAATATAAAAGCAAATAAAGCATTTGGTTAGATGCGTGAATTTTGAGCGCATGTGGATGACGTGTTATGTACGTGTATGTATATATGTAGGGTGTGATGCGAGGTGTAGATATACATATGTGGTCAACACTGTATGTGTTGATATATATGTATTGTATATGTTGTACATAATCGTACGAGTATATATTGGTGTATACGGATAAAAATATGTAGTAATATAAATATCATGCAAGGGCGAGTAAATATAAATTACACGGTAAGGAAGACAAGCTATATAAGCAATAAATCAATAAAGTAATCACGATCGTCCTTCGTTACTAGTAATTGTATATAGTCGTAAAATATGTAGATAACCAAAACTAATAGCATATTAGATTAACACCTGAGCAAAAGATAAATTTATTTCAGTTGTATATATGTTTTAATCCAATGTGACTAGGAAATTAGAATTGTTTCCGCCAACATAATAATTAAATTTAAATGTGTTTCATCATAGTCTAGTGATACAAAAAAAACAAGTAATAAAAATTGACGTACGCGTCTATAATAGATGCGGTATATAAAATTGTATGTTTGATACCAGTTTTGGTAGTTTCCGTTTCAAGGTAAGCAAAACGTAGTATAATTTGTGATGATGCATAAAAGAGGTTTAATTTCTTAGTAAATGTACGGGGTTGTATGAACCATTGAAAAGGCTTAAACATACGGCCGAACGTTTGGTAGAATTGTTATGTAAAAAAAAAAAAATAAAAATGGCTTAGATTTGTATTGTTCGTATATATTTTTTCAAGTTAAATGACCTTAAAACCCAAGAAAATCATACATTTATATATATATATATATATATATATATATATATTGCTGTGATAAGGAGTTGTTTAGGGGTGTATTGAATAGCAAGGGTCGTGTAGTAACCATAAATTGCAATAGGAAGCAGAAAACTGCATTTATTTGGCAGAAAATTAAGTAATTTATACATTATGTAAATAGCAATCATTTAACACCCTATATATATAGATCATAGTTAGCTTTAAACAATGCGAATAAGCATATCTTACAACAATCGTACTCGTATTTAGCAGGAAAATAGGTAATTCATACATTATGTAAATAACAAGTATTCAACACTCTGTATATAGACCATAATTAATTTTAAGTAATGCAAGTGAGATATCTTTCCGTAAAAGTACGCGTATTCAGAGGAGATGATAGTTCATGTAATTAAACACGCGTTGAGAAGTGTTCTAATTAGTTATAAAACAAATACGAAGATAAGAGCTAAAACCTAACAAAGCTTTACGGAATTACGCAGAAACAATAAACATTCTGATAAGAAAACGCAGTTTAAAAAATACATAAACAAAAATAGAATTAAGGTTACATCATTTATTTTGTTCAATTATCCAAAAGGCGATATCTAAACAAAACAACGTATGGTCAAGATAACGAGATATCTGTGGCAAATAGGTATTACACGGAAAACCGAATATATTACATCAGAAACCACTTCAAAATGCAGGAAATACAAAGACCTTATTGGTTAAGATATCTACAAGACTTGTTGAAAACCCAGCTCACATGTAAGTGGGAACCGCCTATATTTAACACCGAGCAATGATAAGACAGTTCAGTTTATACTCAGGCAGGGCAAAGCTGCGTCACAGCTAATCAAAAAGGTCACGCGTAATTATAATAAAATATCAAGTACGTAATAGTGACAAATAAGTGCAACAATTATGAAGTCTTCTTTTGCCGTTTAACGTGAGTAGAATTTGGGGTAATTTATTTAAACTAAATATTAATAATAATAGGGCTTCGAATGTTGATGATAAGAATTCTAATTGATGGTATAACATTTCAAATTCGAGTGGATAGATATTATAATTCAATTGTGATGATGTTAATTCAAATGTGGGGATATTTTAAATGGATTGATATAATATTTCGAATTGGGGGATAGAATATTTCAAATGTGTTAATGAGAATAATTCAAATCTGGGTTAATAATATAATATTTCAAATCAGCGTCGACGATTTTGGTATAATTCTGGTACAATTTTGAGTTGCGAGAATCAATGCAAATAAAATAAAGAAGCACGAAGTAATTTATGGAAAACGGGGGGTTTAACTAAACAGAGCACTGATAGACGATTGAGGACAACAAAGGGTGTTGATCCACAACCCGAACAATCTGTAACAGGTCAGATCTAATTAGTTTTAAGAAATTTTTGTATTTGAATGTCAATACTGAATTTATTCAATTTATATAAAAAGTGTAACGAAGTCAGCAACAAACATTGCATACATTAAACTTACGTAATAGATTATAAAGGGGTCCAGAACGTTCCAGGTCTCTTTGGTAAAAGTGGTAGTTTTTGATGACTTTAGATTGATTTCAAAGAATATAAATTTTGGGGGTACATGATACATATGATATTGATTGATTGAGGAGTGTATTTTAATATTTTTCAAAACTTGTAAATAATATTTCTTTTCATTATATGAAATTAATTGACTTCGCTTTATAAATTCAAACAAATAGGTAATCATAATGGGGTGAAGAAGAGAAAAATTGATCATTGTAACGTTGTACACTCTGTGTAGATTAAAGAAGGCTAGCCGTGGTATAATAATAAAATTAGTGAGATTTATATTTGATTAGAAAATACAGAGAGGTGGAGTTAAGTAAAAACGTCATTACACCGAGTACTGCGTTATCATATCAATATATATACACACATAGTATCGTGTGATTAAGGGGTCATTGGGATACTTAACGGCACAAGTTAACTCATAGGTTAAGAGCTATAGGATAATATAAAATAAATTTATTCAGTTAGGAAATTAGAATAGTTTTAACAATTATTTTAGAGGTTAAGTAGTGTATAGTAAAGTAGGGTCAATTTAATTTAGCTAGAAATCATGTAACATAGTACTTGTGTAAATATAGGGCATAATAAATAATAATTACGGTAAAATTATAACGTATTTATATTTGTAGTGAAGTATTACAGGATAATCTAAAAGCGTTGAGCATATGTTAAAATAACATTTCTGTTTTCAAACGTAGAACCCAACACGCTTAAAACAGAACAAAACAACAATCAGAGATAATAGTTCTCTGTAACATGGCAACAAACAAAATTTAATGGGTTATTGGAAAACAACAGCTGTTGGAATTAATGCAGTCGATTTGTAACAAGGACAAAAGCAAAATCACACAATATTAATGTAAACGCCGTTTGTTGGTTAAAATATTGATTTTAAACTTGGAGGTAGTATAGCATGGAACCAAGAAAAGGCCAAGATAGAATAAAAATGTATTGACTACAAGAGAGATGCATATAATTAATTCAGAGATAGTATAGTAGAGAGATTTGAACAAAATCAATAATTTCAAGGATATTTAGAAGCAAGCACGCGTCGATTAAAAAGTGGGAGAAAGGAGCCAAGCAAGGTGATTAGTATAAATAGGACAAGAAGGGCAGATATTCAGCTAGTGGCGGCATATGTGTGAGATAAAGCTATAGATACAAGTGAGGTGAAAGATGTTTGTTCAAGTTGAAGGCGGGGATCAATTGCAAAGTAGAGGCTAAATTCGGAGAATTAAAAGTGACGGTTGACAGTTTTGAAGCGGTTTTACCGAGTATTGGCGTGTTTGTTATGAAAATTCTGGAGAATCCGACGTTCGTTGGAGATTTTTCGTAGAAACCAAGGACGGTTGGAAAACAATTTCAGGAATTATAGGAACGGCTACACAAATGTACGTGCCATTTGCAAACGGGGGGATGGCAAATTCTTACTTATTTAAAGATTAGCAGAGAGGGGCCGAGCTCTCTCTTTGATTTCATTCATCATTCGTGATTGATATAGTTACTTGCAAGTGAAGTAGTGCAGTTTAATACAAATGTATGTAGAAGCTAATAGACTATCTTGTTGTTAAAACGTTAAAGTGGTATGTAAGTACAAAGCTTATATATGGTATTGAAATGCACGGAAGTATTAGAATTTGAAATTGTTTGGATGATGGAAAAAGCGATGTTTGAGGAGTAAAAGTTAATTTGGAATAAGAGGAACGAAATTTTGGAGATTGAAATTTTTGAGTTGGATGCATGGCAGATATGGTGATTCGACCGAGGACTTAGTTGATAAACTGGAAACCTACTAAACGGCAGCATCTCCAAGGGACTAGTTGGTGGATCACATTTAGAAGAGAGAAACCAGGTAGGCGATAGAATAGAACATTGAGTTGTGAATATTTTCATGGTGCTTGTGATTATTTGTATTTGTGCTTTGATGTGTTTTCATTAGTATTTGATATTTTATAAACAGACATCTATGGGACTTTAAAAAGAAATTGATTTTTGAAAATAATTGATTAATTTACAGATAACCAGAGGTTGTAAAGAGGTATAGAGGGCTTATTGATATTTGGTAGTGCAGGAAATTTATATACACAGTTATAGAGTTTTACTATGAGCTCATGCTAAGACACAGGGTTAACATAAGGTATGAGAAACGTCCCCTTACCTTAATAAAAATATGTGTTTGAAAGGTTATCGATTTTCATTAAAGAAATACTAGGAGAAGACCAATTTTGGTTTAGGCGAAACAAGGGAACACGGGAGGATATTCTAGCTCTGGGAGTGATAATGGAGAAAACAATAGAAAAAGGGGAAAGCGTCTATATAGGGTTTGTAGATCTGGAAAAAGCATTCAAACAATGTAAAATGGAAAAAAATGTTCGAAATACTCAAAAAAATTGGAATGAGTTATAGGGATAGACGAATAGTACTTATCTTGTACAAAAAGCAAACAGCAATACTAGAATTAGAGCAAGAACGTAGAAAATTAAACATTAGGAATGGGGTGAGACAGGGATGCGCCCAATCCCCATTAATTTTTAAATTGTACATTTAAGAAGCAATGAAAACTGTCAAATGCAGGATGACACTTGGAATTACTATGCAGGACAAAAAATTGATATGCTTTGATTTGCATATGATATAGCGGTATTAGTATCTAGCAAGGAAGAGTTAGAAGCTGCTCTCAATGAAATGGAAACGGTTCTAACAGAGAGATACGGTATGAAAATTAACAAAAATAAAACTAAAGTACTAGTATGCAAAGGAGGGAAAAATAAATCAAAAACAAAAGCACAAATACAAATATGTAACACGAACCTACAAGAGGTTAAGGATTTCTGCTACCTAGGAAGCCCAATAACGCAAGATGGGAAAAGCGCAAAAGATATCAAACAAAGATTAGCACAAGGTCGTGCTACATTTAACAAGAAAAAGCAAATACTGTGTTCAAAGACAACAAACATAGAAACAAGGAAAAGATTGCTTAAAACATATGTGTGGAGCACAGCACTGTACGGCTGTGAAGCCTAGACAGTAGGAGAAGTGGTCAAGAAAAAGATAGAAGTCTTTGAAATGTGGTGCTACAGACGTATGATGAAGATATCATGGACAGACAAAGTTAAGAACGAAGAGGTACTAAAATTGGTAGGGGAAGAAAGAAATATATAGAAAACGGTAAAAAATAGAAGAGATGAGATGATAGGCCACATACTACGGCATGAGGGAATAGTGCGGAATATATTAGAAACAGAGATAGGAAAAAAAAGAAGTAGAGGTAGACTTAGGTTAGACTACTGCACACAGATAGTAGAAGATGTAGGCTGCAGGAATTTCAGAGAAATATGTAGGCTAGCTCAGAATAGAAATCAATGGAGGTACGCATCCAACCAGTCCCAAGACGGATGAATCAATGACGAAAAAAGTAACTGAACCTAAACATGATGATTATTATAAGCAACTACAAGTATTGGTTGGACAATATTCTCGAATAATGTAAATTGTGTGAAAGGATTTACTGGAAAACTATTAATTCGGCAAATATCTAAGGGTTGGGGGAACTTGGTAGCCACAGACTGCTTAACCCTCGTCACTGAATCTTGGGGAAATAGGACATAAAATTAGAAAACAATAAAAGAGGAACCGAGCTGTATAGGCAGTGTGAGAGTTTCAGGGAATTATGTAGGCTAGCTCAGAATATAAATAAGTGCAGTACGTGTCCAACCAGTTTTGAGACGGAAAACCTAACGAAAAAATAAGCGCAGATAAATCTGATGATTATTATGAACAACTACATGTGTTGGTTGTGAAATATCTGCAACTAATGTTAACTGCGCGGAAAGATATATTGGAAAAAATATTAAATCGGTAAATGTTCAAATGTTGGGAGAACTTGGCAGCCACAGGCTGCTTACCCACCCTCACAACCACTGAATGTCGGAGAGATAGGGTATATAATTGTAAAACAATAGAAGGGGCGCGAATTGCATTTAACAAGAAAGTACAGCGCTTATGATGAAAGGTAACAAACATAGAAACAAGAAGAAAATTGCTGAAAGCATATGTGTGGATCACAGTACAGCATGCCTATGAAACACGGGCAGTAGGAAAAGCAGACAGAAAAACGGTAGAAGCCCTCTGGAATGCTGCGCCTCAGATGTATGAGGATGATAGCATGGACAGACAAAGTTAATAACAAATAGGTTATAGAAATAGTAGGGGAACAAGGATATCTATAGAAAAAAATTAGGAGAAATAGAAGGACAGAATACGTGTTAAGGCATTTTTGGGGGTAGTATGGGATATATTACAAGCAGAGATAGGAAATAGGAAGTAAATGTAGACCTAGATCAGATAGTGATAGATGCAGACTGTGCAAATTTCAGGGAAATGTGTTGGTTAGTTCAGAATAGGAAACAATAAGGGTACGCGTCTAACCAGTTCCAGGACTGAAGACCTAATGATGATGATACTGTTTTGTATGTGAATATACTGTCAAAACATTTTATTTTGATTTATGGAATGTGTCATTGTTGCCAGATATACCGCTGGAGTATGCACACTTAATACAACCTTTATCTTGGCAAAGCAGCAGTCTATACGGTTGTGACGTCATCCTAAAGTCATAGCGAATGGACTATAGAAGGGATATGTGTAAAAGCGATAAAGTGTGAGCCTTCAGTTGTGAATTTATTACGATCGTAGAGCTTTTGTAAAGTTCCGTCTTTGGTTTTACTTGGTACAGCCCAAAGGCGTTGATGTTCAAAACAACTGCTAATACGCTCCTAGGAGCCAGACGTCAACAGTCCATATCGGGTACTCCAAAAACGACGCTTTTCTCTATATCAACGAGAACCAGGCTTGAGTTCGAGACCGAAATCATTCGTTTGGCCTGTTTTCTCTGTGTGGATTGTTCAACTTCACACTCAGAATGTATTTGATATTTCTTAAAACATACATCGCATGTAAACTTATTAACTGGGATGTTAACATCATTTTCTCTGATAGTTTCAACATCGTCACATCCTACCTATCCTCCCGTAAAGCTACGCTAAGCATCAATTACTTCTCTGCAACTACTCCCTTACTGAAAGTCTGTCCGCAAGGGTCCGTTTTCTCACCAACCCTGTGTAACTTGTTCATTAGCCCACTCATTGATCTCAACATACCAAATACAGATACATTTGCCTACTCTGATAACTTCACCTACCTGATCAATGGCAATTCCCGTCTAAAGTTAGAATTTACTGCTAATATCCTAATAGGTTATGTGCAATCGTGGTCCATGCTAAACAAATAATTTATCTCCCTTATTAAATCGTAAAACGTTGTTCCTGAAATGCGTCCTCACACCTCGCCGTAGTTCTAAAATTTACATTCTAGAAACATCTTGACTTTCTCCGAATCCGTGTCCTACTTTGGAATCTACTTAGAATCCCGTCTAAAAATGGACACTCATCTACAGGACATCCCATCCAAAACTAAACTCATCCTATTCAACATTTAACAATCCTTTCCAAAATCTAAGCAATAACTCAAACCGCAACAAAATTGATCCTGAATAACATTACCATCCTCATTATTCGCTACCGTCTTGATTCTGATTCCCACTTATCACGCCCTCCTCTCGAAGGATTCTTAACACCATAATGTGCCCGTATACTCTAAATGTATCCCGAACTTTGCGTGTCATCCCCACTAGGACCCTCTACACAATTCTTAATTTCCCGCTTTTAGAAATCCATCTAAACTACGCCCTACAGATTTGTAACATTAAATTTTATCGTGATAGTGAAATCTTTTACCCCGCTACACACTGTACTATTCCCACCACTAAAATCAAATCCCGCTTATACAACTCCCTACTCCATGCGTGGCAATTATTCTGGTCCCATCCTGTTACTGGCAGATATACCTTCCAAATTTTCCCCGCCATTACCAACATCCCCACTCACATTCTACACTCCAACAGAACAACCATCCGATTCCTAACCGGCGATGGCAAGTTTCGACAGAAAATACATTCCTTTCATTTAATCTCCAAAATATATCCCTGCAATCAAAATGCCACAGAAACTTTAACTATCTACTGCACGCTGTCGTTTTGTACCCCGCAACAAATTTAAACAAATGACGAACCTTAATACACATTCTCCCCAGTAATTGACCTAAATTTCTTCGTCAGTAATTTTCCCCGACTTTTAAACGAATTCCTTCAAGAGATCCATAACAAACCCCATACTCACTCTCTCTTAACCCCTAACCTGAGGCTCATCGAAAGATAAAATCGACTGCACCGGAGCCCTACAAATGCCTCAGCTCCTACCCCCATCCACACCCCGAATCGACCAACATACAGACGTCTGAGGAAGGTTTAAGCAAATCAAAAGTACTATTCCTGAGTTATTTTCTTGTCAAGTTTATTTATTTAATACAAACATATTAGAATGTACGACTAGTATGGACAAATGGCCTGAATATAATCATAAATTAAAATTTATTACAAAAAGTTTCAAATTGGTTCAACACTCTGTCAGATGCCGAAGAATTTGCATTACCGTTGACTTTAGTCAAAGTAAAAAGCTGTTCTAGTTCTTCTTCGGTATTTACTGAAGAATACAGGTTTCTGGAAAAGCCGAATCTGCTAGTCCAATTTTTTGCGCAATTCCAAACATAGCTTCATAGGGGCTGATTTTTATTCCCGTATGAGGAGAACGATTTTTCTTGCTTTGAATAAGGCGCAGACCTTCAGCCAATTTTTTACAGTTGTGCGACATTCATGCTACTAGCATATCTCAAATATCTTGATTGGATCTCTCAACCGATCTTTGACTTTGAAAATGCCAAGGTTTGCTATGGACGATTTTTAATTTCAACCACATTACTGCTAAATTACTTGTAATATCGTTTGCAGATTCTCGTCCATTGTCGCTCTGAAGTATAAATGGTGCATCAAAAATGCAAAAGATATCTAGGATTTGATAATCCACTTCTTCAGCTGTTTTGGTCTTCAACGGTAGAGGAACGGTGAACTTCGTCAAATGATTCTGATGGTTTAAAATAAAGTTATATTCGCCATCAGGTTCTGATTGCATATCTATCAGATCAACTTGGCATCGAAAATTCATTTGATCTGAAAGAATTGAGCGTCTTGGTACTTTCTTCTTTAACGGACATTGTTTGCAAAGGGTCAAATAAAGGTTAATTACTTGACGAGTTGCACTGCAGTATTATTTTTATTTCAGCATCCACTACTGAAAGTGCAAGAAAAAATTGGTTAAATATGAACTTAATTTAACAGCAATTACAATAAAAATAAAATACACAGACCGCAACCAAACTTACAAAGAAAGGGTTCGGAAAATTAGTTAACTAATTTTTTTAAGACAACGCGCTGAATACGTATGTCAATAACAAACACTTTCAGATAAGAGTACAACGTGTCCCAAATAGGGTGCGGTTAATGGGTAGCCTGATATTATTAAAGACACAATAAAACTGATTCCGCATCCAAGCGTCACGTTTTAGAGATAAATTGAATGGCGAAAGAGATATGAGCGACCTTCTTATGTTTTCCAAATATGATGTTAACAAATGGCATTTCTCGTAATTTTCAAGAGTGCTTCACTGAAAAACTAACAGCGCAATTTTTTGTATGCGCAGTAATCGTAATGAATGCTCATTGACTTTTATTATACAATTATTATTTTGTATTTGCCTTTTATTTCACGGTCAACTAATATTAGGCAGCTTCGTGGTGTAGTGGTATGTGTGTGACTACTACGCCCAAGATCCTAGGTTCGAATCCCGACACGGTCCGCTTGAAAAATGTTAGGCGAGCATTTTTCACAAAAATACACCCTCGTTCGGATGAGAGGTAAAATGGAGGTCCCGTGTGTGGTATTGTCACGTACGTTAAAGATCCCTACCTTGCTTGAAACAGCAAGGGTTCGCCATAATTCCAAATTTTGCAGGTAAAAAAAACTCGCTTCCTGGCCAATGTAGTACCTTCGGGTGGAGCATTAGAAAAGGTCAACTAATATTTGAAGCGGCTCCGTGGCTTGGTTGATTTACGAGTGACTACTAATCCTTACGTCTTGAGTTAGATTGCTGACACGGGCCGCTTAAAAAATTAGGCGAGCTTTTTCACAAAAATTTGCTCTTGTTCGGATGAGAGATAAAATATAGATCCCATGTGTGAATGTTGTTACGCACGTTAAAGGTCCCTTCTTTGCCTGGAATGGTAAGGATTCGGCAAAATTCAAAATTTCCAAGTAAAAAAAAATCGCTTCCTGGCCAATGTCGTACCTTCGGGTGGAGCAATGGATAGTCAGATGTAGGAGTCAACTATTGTTGGTTGACTTCGTAGATTAGTTAAGTTCACGAAAGTTTACGAATCATGCCTATGCAACCTATAGAACTTTGATTGATATTCAGAGAAGTTTTCCAATTTGTCATTACGTGTTTACGTGACTTAACAAATTTTAAATAGCTGGCTGAATCTAGTACAAGTTGAGAACAGACGTTCACTAATTATGAGGTACATAATCATAAACTTTCTTGAAATCTATTTAGCAGCAATGTAAGTTACGTTTCTTTGTCTGTACGTGTTTAATAATTATTATATCGTATATCAACCTTTCCTTATTTCCGAAACATTCATTACATCCTTTCTGTTCAGTTGTTATGATAGTGTTTTCGTTGCAATGTTTATAAATAAGTTTTTTAAGGGCGCGATAGCATCCCTCTATTTTCATAACACGAACTAATTTAAAAATAGCCGCCTTTGTGGTATAACTTTCGCATGATAGAGGGAACTACTTTATTTTAACTTTAGTAGTTTAGTGGTTCGTTTCCAAGTTAGGCAAATAACGGTTGCTAGGATACGGTACGATGTCGGTTTTTCTCCATTTCTGTAACTATTCATTGTAAATGACCTTCAGCAATTTCGAAGTTGTTGAACAGCAAGCAAAGCGTTAGATATAGTTGAAATCAAATAAAGTCAAGCATGACTCATCGTTGCGCATATGAATAAAACACAGCCACAATATTGTTATGCTACTCTATTACCTGGCTCTTCCCTATCTAAAAAGGATAGCTAGAAAAATATTCGTCGGCTGTATAATTCAATGCAACCACTCTGAACGTATGTCCATAAAATATTTCCGTTTGTAATTAATTGTCAAACATTTATAAGTTAGGTTAGAATTTGTGCTTTGTTATTTAACTTGCGATTCTCTACTTTTCTTTTAAAGATAATTCTGATATACAACAAACAGTTTTTTTTAAACTAAGAACCTTCTACACATTGAATAGTGTTTGGTCAACACTTATCAAAATGAACACGCTTCGTAACAAACATTTGAACTTTCAAGCTCAGTTGTTGGTGATGAATGTTCTAACATTTTTTGAAAGAGAACGTGATAATCATGGAACCTTCGCCCCAATTGAGTCAGTATTGCAGGTATAATCAAATTTTCAAGTGATATGTTGTGTTTTAACTGTTGCTTATTGTTAGCGAACATCTGAGGCTTGTGGGATTGGACTGAGTTCTCTTCGTTCCATTAAAAATAGAGAGTTTTAGAAGCCCGAAAAGAAAATAAAGTTCCTGAGTCACCGAGCAAGCACCGAAAATTCAACAAGTCTAAATCGTCTGATGTAGATGGTTTTGTAATAGATGCGGTTAAACGAAAAATTTACGAAATGTATTCCAAATGTAATATCGTTTTTATAACAATTTTATTTAGTGTTTTTTAGTATTATGCTTTTAGGGCTCCATGTAACTGTTAAATCTTTACGACAAGAAATTGTAACCGCTCAAATTTTTAACTTCAGCCAGTCTAGTCTGACGAGACTTCTATCAACAATTGGTTTTTCTTTTAAATTGGACGATGGTAGAAGGGCTGTGCTTGAACAGGAACATATTGCTGCTGCACGAGTGAAGTTTTTAAGAGCGTATGAAATGTACAAACAATTGTAACTTTATGCTCCTGTTTTCTTGGATGAGACGTGGATTTTTAGTCGAGGTTGTGTTAAGAAGAGTTGGCATGATGGTTCAAAGCTCAGTGTAAAGAGAAAACCTCCTGGAGAAGGAAAACGGTTAGTTTTTAAAGTTAAAATTACATTTAATAGAAATATTTTTTATTACAGGTTCATAGTCGTACATGCAGGCAACAAAACTGGATTCATCCCCAATGCTGCACTTTTCCATTCTACAAAATCTCCAAGTGCTGACTATCATGGAGACATGAATGCAGCATTATTTACAAAATGGTTTGAAGAACGTTTAATTCCTAATTTAAGCAAACCCAGTGTAATTATTCTAGACAATGCTAAATATCATTGATTACTTGATTAAACACAATGTTAGTTGCGGCAGTCACACGTTAAAAAGGGAACTATTATCATTAATTAAAAAACATCCACAATCAAAAAATTATGAAATAGATACCCTAGCAGAAATGTACGGACACAAAGTTTTGCGGCTACCTCCGTATCACTGCGAGTATCCTATAGAGTTGGTATGGGCGAAATGTAAAAAATATTACAATAAAAATGTTGGACGGCTTAATCAACTTTATAATGACACAAATGTCAACTTGATATGGCAAGAATCTTTGCAAAGAATAGATGGATCATATTGGCAAAAATGTATCACACATGCAGAAAAATGTATGATGGAATGGTGGGCTATAGTACAGCAGTTTGATGTTGTCGAACCTTTAATTATCAAAGTGGGTGATACAAATAGTGATAGCAGTGGCTGTGATACTGATCAGAATAACCAGTATTACCTACGCGGTAATTTTAGTTGGTTTTGTTAGCACGAGACCAACACAAACACAAACACAATACACAAGTGTATGGTAACAGTCACCAAATTGCATTATTTATTGTGCAATATTTATGTTAACAAATTATTAATGTTTAGCGATTGATGTTTAACCATTCATGACCTGCTAGAGTTTTTATACAAGAAATTAAGATTTAAGTTTCATTGTCATTATTATTTGTGCAATAAATTTATATCGACTCGTTTACAGAAAACTTGTTTGCTTTCAAAAGTTAAAAAAGGATACAATCATTACATCAATACCACCAACGTGACACTTTAAATCGGCCAAGTGTGTTGGCTTCCACAAGGAAAGGTCCAGGGGGTGGGGTTGGTGTGTACGTAAGGAAGGAACTTAAATGTCAGGTTATTTTGTTTGGTTTGCAATTGACTCTTATACTTCAATATATTTTGGATAATGTTTAAATTAAATCGCAAAACTTTTACTGTAGGCACAGTATACAGATCCCCAAACTCTAATCTGCTTAGTTGTGTTGATGAACTAGATAATATATTATCTTATTTAGCACCAATGATGGATAATATAATATGTTTAGGTGATGTCAATGTGAATCTTTTCAATTTAAGTAATATTATCACACGCTGCATTGATTCTTATGGATTCATCCAAGTAATAAACGAACCTACGCGCATAGTAAATAACAGCAGTACTCTTTATTGATTCCGTATATTTATCAAGTGATGAATTATTTGTTCATGCAGGTACTATTGATGCTGATGTTGTTTCGGATCACAGAGAAAATTAGAGATTGTGTTAAGGATAAGATAAAAGTCATAATTAACAATACCTCTTCCATCAGTTAGTTCTTCAAGAAATTTCTGTTTAATACTTGACGATGATCTATGCTTTAAGTCACATGTTGCAAGGTTAATAAAAAGGTCATATATAGCACTTAAACAACTATATGCTTGTCGGTCTATACTAACCTTACATTGAAAAAGCTGTTGTCGGAAGCTAGTTTTGTCATTATTTAACTATTGTGTTAGGTCTAGTTTCGTAAATTGTTTAATCCTAAATAAACTTTTCCATTTTTATTTTTAATTTAGCCTAAAATATATTTCATAATTAGTGGGAGTTTTGAAGTTTATTGTTTATTATAATCATTTTTTGCCGGAGCACAATTTGAGAAAATGTTATTATCACATTTATTTTACGTTACATGTGAACTATGTATGACCAAAAAATGACGGAAGTCTGCTACGTGGGGGTAAAAAATGGGAACACTAATAAGTTGCCTATATATTTAAAGCTGATTTGAACACTTTTCAAATTGAAAATATAATTACCATTGCAGACCCCTGGTGAAGATACACAAAACAATGAACATCCCCAAAGTGAAGTGTAAAATGATGTAGGAATAATCATCGTTTTTTGACAATGTCTTCCCCCCAGATCGTTCAAATTGGTAATCATTTTGCTGAATACCAAACTCGCAACCTAATTTGTAACAAAATGTATCCTATTTCCCTGCAATGGTTCCACTAAGATATTTTAATAAACATTACTCTTGCTAACATGATATTTTGCTTATATTGAATATTGTAGAGTATCAAGTTACGTTTTGGGATACGGCACACTACCCTTTTTTTTAAAAACTATTATAAATAGTATAAGCTTCACAAAGTAACACTGCTGTAATAATTTACTTATCGCTTGTAAACATAAACATGAAAGTTTACAAACAACCATGGATGTTGAGGTTATGTCATTTTTGGCTTCATAAATATTCGCCATTAATTCAATCATTATTATATTACACTTATCAAAAGGTAATTCATCATATATTATTAGTTTACTTCATTTCAATGCGACAAAAACAAAGTCCAAAATAATTCAATTTGAAATATTCTGGTTTTAAACCTTATTCTACACATTATTAACAGTGCCATCTTTGGAGGAAGTCGTGAACAATTTCTATTAAAATGGCGTATAATTAATGTAATAATTCAATAAAATCCATTCAGTACACTACGGCTATCATGATCAATATTTTTGAAATTTTTTTTAACAGAACGATTATATATGCATTCTGCTATCCAAGGAATGCTTTTTTTTTATATACAAATTGATTATGTTAGATGTAGTAACTAAAATAAAGTAAGTGAATTTTTACCATTACTTTTAACAGCTATTTCTTGCTTATTACTGCACTTTAGAAAAAAAAAGCAAACCTTCGTTAGAAAGTACAAAGTTTTGTGAGTCTAATGGTGAAGTTACATTTTGCATATTTTCAATCCAACAAAAGTTATTTACCAAACAGAATAACCTGTTTTTTGATGGATTTTAGGCAGCCAACCATACATCCGATCGCGCCCTTAATAAGACTAGTTAGTAGTTTGAAGATCGCTGACAAACACAAGATTGATCTATAATTTTGAGGTTCCATGGGGTTTCCTTGTTTCAGAATAAGGTATGTATGACCAAATGACAAATACTGAGGTATGTTTTTTGGTTCCTTGAGTGTTTTTGTATAAGAATATGCTAGCAGTTGATGTGATGATTTAAAACTTTTTAACCAAAAGTTATGAAAGTTATCGGGCCACGGGGTTTCCAATTTTTAAGTTTAATAATTAAGAGTGTGATCTTCATGTTAAAATATTGATTTAGCCATGCAACATGGGGCATTCAAATCAACCATTACAGGACTTGAACAAGTTGTTTCACAAAAGTTTGTAAATAATTCTTTATTAATTTTATAATTTGAACTTATGTCATTATTACTGTAAAGATGATATAAAATTGTTTTTGGTTCATTACAAAACTTTTATTTTGTATTTTTCTTTTAGAAATTTTATTATATCGACGTATTCTGGCCTTCCTTTGGTTTAGTTTTTTGACGTAATTTGTCATAGAATTCTTGCATTTGATTCTTTTTCTAAATTTAGCTTTGTAATATATGATCAATTTTGACTTTTTTAATTTTTACTGATGGATTGCCTTTTAAAAGTTCTCTCCACGTACCTATGGGCTTTTTTCCGCGGTTTTTTTATCAACTGTTTTTTTTCCGTCGACCTCTTTCCAGATTTTTCCACGGCTTTGTTTTCCGACCACCGATTAAATGTGATTGTCACCTAATATTCGTTGCATGGTATAGTCTATACTTCGTGTTCTTGGATAACGTACCCTGACACTTGTAATCTTTAGTAAAACTTTTGTGTAACTTCAAAAATAATAAGCAACGGTCAAATCGCTAGTAGAATATACAATATGCTTCAAAAATAATAACTTTTAAGTAACATTAAGGTAAAAACTTTTATTTTAAAATTTTACAAAAGATTAAGTCAAATATTTCTTATTCCTCCCGAGTCCCCCTCAAATACACATTTCTCTAATCTTTATCTAAATTCGTTGTACATTTTGAGGGACATGTCTTCATTAATTGTAGAAATAACTTCAATGACTGTTTTGTTTTAATAACTCGGAAGTCGTCTCCCAAATTGTTGTTATTAACCAATTTGTTCCTTTAACCGCATAACAAAAATCTAACGGGTTTAGATCAGGTGACTCGCAAGCCATGATATTGATCCATAGAAGTCAATTCACTTGTACGAATAGGTATCTAAAAACTCTCTAGCTTGAACTGTAGATTATGCAAGACACCCATGATGATGAAACATTAATTTTCTTAGATTTAAAATTGCTGAATGAGAGTTGTAATTATGTTTTCTATACAAAAATTACGATTATTATATCAAACATTGCCTTTTTTAAATTTTTGACGCCTGGTTGTGATTCGAAAATTTTAGTTCTTTGAGCCCAGAATCGGCAATTTAGCAAAAAAACTATCCCATTAGCATCAAGATTACCTGATCTGAAAACAAAATGTTTGTATCATAGTAAGTATCTAACAAAATTTTTTTCACCAACAAACAAATTTCTAAGCAGGAGCATTATCATAAATTTTGTTTTAAATTCATCAAATTTGTTGCTAATCGACATCCTGTGATTATGGCTTTTTTTAACATCTAACTTGTTCACTTTTTTCTTAACGATGGTCTCAAATTTTTGTTTACCGCATCAAGATCTTTCAGGGTATTTGGATTGCGTTTTTGCTTTCTTGATATTTTGAACATCATTGGTTGTATCGAATTTTTTTATTATTTTGGGCTCTCTTGTACAGGTCACGTTAACGTCTGGATATCTTTCCTAAAACAGTTCAATTGTATATGGATTCAAGACGCTTCAAATTCCCTAGCATCTTACCATCAAAATTCGTTATTCTAAAATAAACATTACGATTATTTTATATTACGGCACAAAATTACTGATTTTAGTAATGACTAGTAAAGATCTTTAACTGTTATTGTGATGCGATAAAAAGCGCTCCACGAATTATTTTAATTAATAATTAATTTTTGGGGATTACCGTATTAATATTATTTAGGGTATTACGCATAATAAACGTGGTCTTCGTGTTTCCCGGCATTGTTTTAGGGAGAATAACTCTTTATTATCGTGTAATTATGTGGTTAAGATAATTCTCACGGGTCGTGTAACGATCATGACGTTTTCCGACCAAGGACGCGTACAAACAAGCAGTGGTGATTTTAAAATTCTTAAGAACGCGCCATGATGGTACTCTCGTTGTAACTAGCTGTATCAAAGGACGTGTGCAGAAGTGCATTATAGAATGTAGTGGACTTCTACCTGTCAATTTCAATACCAATCCCTTATTATACTTTACCTTTGTCTTATTCCCATTTAATGTTGTTGCAAGACAGCTGGCAAACTCCATTACGGGGAGTTTGAGCTAGCCGGCAAAGGGCACTCACGCGTTAACTGAAATAAACAATAACTATTTGGTACATCGCCTGCCAATATGCATTGAATCAGAAGGTAAGCGAATTATTAACGTACATTGTTAATTTGAAACGCAAATTATGCTATCTTATTTGTAAGTTTGATGTATTATATTGCGCCCACTGTTCAGACAAGTTGTTACGTTCAAAACCCTACAAATAACTTTTCTGCATTCATTTATATAACGCCCTAAAATTACTGAATAACCTCGATTTCTCGCAATTTGAATTAGTATTATTTAATAAAATTTCTCAAGTAATTACTCTATACAAAAGTTTGCTTTATAAAATCAAACAGCTGTCTAGAAAACTTTACGTTACAAAGTAGTTGCAATGTTTCCTAGCACCTGCAGTGATTACATTTTAATTAAAAGCTGCTGCTTTTTCTAAAAGATAAGACCACTCACCACCTGCCTACATCTGCTTACAATGGACTTGTTATCTGGTATTCTGCAGCTGTTAAGACGTTACAAAGTAACAAAAGTGTCCTCCTTTGTTTAAAACCCTTTAATAATTACGTTATCTGCTTGTTGGCAAGCTGCTACAGTTTGTATTTCGGCAGCTGTTGTCTGGAAATTCTGCACACTTAGTTCTTTGGCGATACCTTTAAAAGTCAAATCCCCTACCCCCATACATGATCCTGGCCTTATAAAATAGAGACCGTGCTTTGAAAGAGACAATTACCGAAAAAATACATGATGTAAAGTCGCGCTATTAGAAATGCTTTCTGTGCTTGTATAAGTGAAGTTGGTGGTTCCAGCACCCAGCCAGCTCATAGAGAAATGCAGCCGCATTTTTTTAGCCTGAAGATGAGACCAGCACGAAGCTAATTGTGCAAGGTACAGTTTTCTATTTCCATAATTCTTTTATGCTACTGTGAAGAAAAGACTTTTCATTTGCTGCTATTGCTTATAATTATCCGATTAATTCGCAACACTCCCTTACAAAACTTACATGCACAATGCACGAACAACTAAGTTATTATTCTGTAAATTAAAAATTAATTAATTAATGTTTATGTTGGAATCCGTTTTTATTGTTCCTTTTGTCTTTCTGAACTTATGCCTCAATTTAAAAGTATTTAGTGTATGATTAATTTAAGTTAGGGTGTCTAATTGTCAATGTTATATTATTTCTGCGGAGGTGCACTTCACAAAGCAGCATGTACATATAATTTAGGTATATTTCTTTTTCTAGATTTACTGTATAGTTTGTTTTATTTTCTTTTATAGGTGTTTAAGGTGAACCATTAAGTAGGTATTTAGATTATAAGATGTTATATTTGATTACCAATTTTTATATGTTATGATACAATCACGATTACGCAACTTATTTATTTTATTGCTTTGTAAATAATCTTCCAAGATTCGATGTTATCAATAGAGTATCTCAGAGGTTTCCAATGTGTTTTTGTTTTCACCCACGCCCTCTCCGATGTTTTTGAGCTAGCCCAATTTTACCTTTCTGTCTTCGTTTTGTTGCGGTGTTCGGCGTAAACGATTTCTCTACTTACTTTTACTGTTTCCTTTTGTGTTTGCGCGGAATACCGTAACAAAGTGATTAACTAAAACATGCATCTTTACTCTTAAGTAATGTTATGATATTGACTGAACATGTCATGACCATAGTTAAGTTACACTTAAATTTTAAAATTGCAAGTTTTAAAATATCTTTCGATTTCATTTTAAATCAATTTTACACTACAGAATCTTCAAGGCTTAGACAATATTGCTTTTATTATGAATCCAAATTTCGTATTGATAAAGCTTTTAATAATATTTAAAATAAACTTATTTAATAAAGTGTTATATGAATAAAAATAGGAACGGTACTTTGCTTAACGCCAATTTAAATTTTTTAGATTTATTTACTTGTCCCTTTCTGTACGTTATATCGCATATTTGACCTTTGCGTGTGACTTCTTAACACAAGCAAAAGTTTTAATAAAGAATAAATTTCTGTCAAAATGTCACAAATAAGGAAATTTTTAAGTTTGGCAATCCAGAGGCATCGTGTAGAAGAAAGAAGAAATATCCTTAAAGTTTGCAAATTAGTAGTGATTCTAAAATAGTAAAATCTGAAAATTGTATAACTTTAGGAGCAGCTTGGTGAGCTATTGTCTAAATATATTAACCAAATAATATATAGACATATACATACTACAAGAAGCAAATTCGGCATAAGATCACTTTGAATTTAGTAAGAACAGTGTTAAGTAGAAGCAATCTTAACCCTAAGATTAAAATTGCATGAAAAGATGAAAGAATTGAAGACTTGTGTGAAACCATTATAAAAACTTTCGACAAAAGGATTAGAATCCATTGTTTATGATTTTAAAGAGAACGGTAACATATTATTAAGACATAAGTAATTTATAAGACATAAAAAAAACAAATCCAAAAAATAGAATGTGAGATAGCAAGCACCTAATCAGCAAGGCTGTAAGACGATAAAGCAACCCATCGCCAATTTTATTTATCTTGTAATTGAAGGATGGAAAAAATAAAATAAAAAAACCAAAAGAGATTGGTGATGTAATTTATAAGTAAAAATTCAAATGTCAGGAACAGATAAAGGAAATATTTATTAGCAAGTTAGACATGGAAATTAATAAAACAAGCAAAGATAATAAAATAATGTAAATGAGACGGTAGCAAAAAAAGAATTGGCAGACGTAGAGTATTTTTGTATCACCTAAAACGATGGAGGGCAAATAAATTTAGAAAACCTTTGAAGTCCAAACCGGTATATTCTAGTGTAGGATAGCTTTATACGGGTAAGATAAGTATTTAACGTGTACATTAAAAAAGAAACAAGTGAAGAGATAAAAACATTCAAAATGTTGTGATAAAGTTAATAACAATAAAGTTTTAAATAATTACTTTTATTTTAAGTATTATTCGATCATTATATGTGAGGGAAGTTTCAGTGTGCAACATAATTTTTTACTAAAGCAAACTTTTTATAAAGAATAATTTTGTTTGATTAAACTAAAACAACGATGTTTTTCATGCATAAACTAATGGACTGGTTCAGATTGATATACTTTCTGGGGCATATAACTTTTTTTTCAATTAATAGCTCTAGAAACGATCGTTTGAGCTTTGCATTCAAGTTCAAACAATAATTTCAGATTAAAGTTTACAGAAATTAGGCAGAAAAATCCAACTTTGAAAAATTTTCAGAAAGCTGGGTTTTAGTATGAACCTTAATATTATTGCTCTAAACAAAATGTCAAGTGTCCATCGATTCTAGTGCTGCAAAAAAAATCTACATGGCAGTAAATTGTCACAAAAAGAACGGTTTTTCGTAAATATTTCGTTAACAGTTATTTTAATACCAAAATTACTAACGGCCATATGTGTAGCACAGTAAATTTCATATAAAAAAAATATAACTTTTACTGGTAGGAATAACCTTACAACTGAAGCAATTTTTAAATATTTTGTGCCATAACCGCAACGATTTGGAAAACTGACGTGTTTTAGATTTCCATGTAATCTCTTTAAAAGAATCGTATTTTTGGGAAATTTTGAAACACTTTAAACTCGTTTGGGTGATGAGAACTATGCGACATTACCGATGGCAGTAGTGTCATTTAATTTGCTGATAGGAACATTACCGATGGGACTCTTTTACTGGCATTTCTAGCTATCAGAAACAAAATGCTTAAACATTATTAGTTAGCAAACAGGATGTATTGCGCTGTTTTAATACTTGATACGCGGTACACATTTGAAACGTTTCATTTGACTCAATGAGGTTGCGAAATGAAAGACACTCGTTGAAAAGATTTAAATGTATACTTCGTTCTTGTTTAGATTTACTAAAAAAACACTGCTATAATTTTTAAACATGGACAACATCCACACAAGATGGACACTGAAAGAAGTAAAACTCAACAAGATCATCACGAGGAATACGATATTTTATCTTACATATGTTTTTCAGACACAAACCACAACCTAGAGCGATTAGTGTGATATCTGATTCTTGAAAACAAGAGCTGGACAAGAAGCTTAAGAATATTGCAAAGGCTTATCCCAAGTCCATTTACGGTGGTTAATCATTTAAAATAAGGACTAATAAACATTCAGTGTTTCGGTATTCTTTAGAAGTTTTAACTGTCGTTCTTAAAAAGCATAACTTATTCTATTCCTTTTCAATCTTGGACAAGAAAATAGTGATATTTTGCTAAAAAAAGTTTATTGTTTTGATTACTGCACAAATTTTTCTTAGTAATTTTTTAATATTTGAATTATAATCTTTTATAGTACGCAGTAAACCTCTTTTATTTCCATTTGTTTTAGACATTACTAATAAATAATTTTTAAATAATGATTGCTCTTTTTCTAAATTCAAGTACAGAAATAAAAATTTTCTTGTTAAAAAAAGCTAGGGGATCATTTAAAACGCTACAGAATTTCAATACAAATGCAAAACGATATAGTTATTCATATAATTTTCTTTTATACTGCAATAGATTGAGCTTATCATTTTATCATCTTCAGAAGTTTCCAGGTTAATAGTCTAAGCAGTGGTAGTTACAGTTTGCTACGTTCAGCGACGTAGTCTAAAAAAGAAAATAAAAACGAGGAAGAAAGAGAAGAAATTGACCGGGTTTAATCGGCGAGTGGGCGGGGTATTATACCTACAAAAAATTAAGAGAGCCTGAAATAAAAATATACTCACTCACGCACAATCAAACATCTACAAACTAAAAACCTCTAACTTAAAGAAAAACACAAAATTATATACAAAACACAATAGTACCAAAAATGAACAATTCGTAGGTACATAATATACATATTTACAAATAAAAAAAAGAATCATTCTTAACATGGCGAGCTGCAGTTTTTAGGTCATCCCCATATTAATCTTCAAACAAGAAAAAGGAACAAAATTACCCCACTAAAAATCACAAGCTCGAAATCAGCACTGTAAGTACGGAATTATATGCATAAAATTATCCTAATAAAAAAATCAGTAAACATTATAATATCCTCGCACATACAAACAACCAGTCATTTTACCACCTACAAGGTGATGCATCCGTAGACCCGTGTACATATGTTGTTTCCAACAACTACCGGGTACCCATATAAGAAAATTAGTGTATAAACGCTCACCCTCGAGTCACCACCGTCGGCAGCTGCAGTTTTTAGGTTACCCCATATTAATCTTCAAACAAGAAAAAGGAACAAAATTATCCCACTAAAAATCACAAGCTCAAAATCAGCATTGTAAGTACGGAATTCTATACATAAAATTATCCTAATAAAGAAATCAATAAACATTATAATATCCCCGCACATACAAACAACCAGTCATTTTACCACCAACAAGGTGATGCATCCGTAGACCCGTATACATATGTTGTTTCCAACAACTACCGGGTACCCATATAAGAAAATTAGTGTATAAACGCTCACCCTCGAGTCACCACCGTCGGGTTGGCTCCTACCGTCTGTAAAAACGGTGCGAAACAGAGGTGCGCGTGACGCATTGGGGTGGTCCGCCCATTACAAAGGGTGACCATCCATTGTGGCTTTAAGGGCCACCGGAAGGAGCACGCTGTAAGGCGTGCGCAAACATTTCATACAAAAAAACGGAAACAACCAACCATTCTACACGCGTTTTCGTTGTGTAGATTGAAAAGCAAGTGAATCTTAATTTTGTTTCACTAATGACCAGAGCTCAAAGTAATATTATTGTTAAGGAAATAAAACTGGAAAAACACGGTTTATTGGGATAAGACGCGGCTTTAATTCGACGAAGCTTTCAATGGAAAACACATAAGAATCAATTATCAGATACCTAGAACCAGTTATCGCCTGTTTAATTTTAGCATAAACTTTACGTTGAGGAATTCTTAAAAGGAGTATTTATTATTAATTATGCTCTAGGATGTAACAATAGGAATCGAATTTATACAAATAGATAAATGAATTAACACGTGAAAGGATTATTTTAATTTACTGAATTAATTTTCGTTTATAACGCCAAAGGGAGTTGAGTTGAAAATTATTAGACCGCGTATTTCTTATTAACAGAAAAAACGTAAGGGATGTTCAAAATAAACGTAACAAGTTACGTAGTCTGAATTTTGGTTATTTAAAAGTACATATACACAAAACTGCGCATTTTTTAATTTGTTATGTTTCATCATTGTTCGCGGGGATTTTCAGGCTAGAGTCGTAATAAAATATGACAAAGAAGTAGCAGCATAACTATTACCAAAGCTTCTGACTTGTAAATAAAATAAAATACGGAGGAAAGTTGGCGAGCAACCGGACTAAACCATTCCGTTATTATATTTTCAAAAACTGTACTTCCTGAATTTAAAAATAGCTGAATAGAAATATGGATTAAAATGTAAAACAATTTCTGATCCAACCGTTTAAACATTCATTGGGTGTTTTGTTCAGAAATTACCTGGAGGAGATAAAATTTGACAAAAGTATCCAACAAAAATTTTTTTATTGGACGCCCCATATCATTCTATATACGAATTGCCAGAATGAACCTGACTTGTAAATAAAAAAAAATCGGAAGAAAGTTGGCGAGCAACCGGACTAAACCATTCCGTTATTATATTTTCAAAAACTGTACTTCCTGAATTTAAAAATAGCTGAATAGAAATATGGATTAAAATGTAAAACAATTTCTGACCAACCGTTTAAACATTCATTGGGTGTTTTGTTCAGAAATTACCTGGAGGAGATAAAATTTGAAAAAGTATCCAACAAAAATTTTTTTATTGGACGCCCCATATCATTCTATATACGAATTGCCAGAATGAACCTGACTTGTAAATAATAAAAAAATCGGAAGAAAGTTAGCGAGCAACCGGACTAAACCATTCAGTTATTACATTTTCAAAAGCTGTACTTCCCGAATTCAAAAATAACTGAATAAAAATACAGATTAAAATGTAAAAGAATTTCTGATGAACCGTTTAAAGGTTGATTGGGTGTTTGTTCAGATATTTTTCGCAAATTTTACCCCAAAGAGATAGCCTAAAAAAGTTACAATTTTTGTTGAACATAAATATAATTTTTAAGAAAAAGTAACTACTTTAAGGCTACCTGAAAGAGATAAAATTTAACAAAAATATCCAACCAAAAATTTTTGTTTATTGGACGCCCCATATTATTCTATACACGGTTTTCCAGAAAGAACCTGTATTTATTTAGCGATTTTTAATTCGGGAAACCTAATTTTTGAAAATGTTATAATTTTAAATTTGGTTCGGTGGTTTATAAGTGAATTGTGACGTTATAACTAAAATCTACTTAATTTATACTAATTCTAAATCTGCTGAAGCCGAACCAAATTAATTTTGCTTTCTCATTGGTTGTTGGCCAATAGGGAAAGCAAGACAGATGGCTCTATGGGCCCTTTATCAGTGTTTAAGAAAGGTCCTTTATGTTTAACAAGTTTAATTGATTCATAGGCATTTAAAAGGAAAAAGTTGGTACAGCTTTTAACAATTTAACATTTTCTAGTTTAACGGGGTGGCTGGTTTCAAAAATATGTTTAGCGACTCTTTAAATCTTGTTGTTATATTATTCTTGGTCTGACCAATATATTTTTGAAAACACCCTGGCCCTGAACAACTAATTTCATAAATCTCAGGTCGCTAAACATATTTTTGAAACTAGCCACCCCGTTAAACTAGTAAATGTTAAATTGTTAAAAGCGGTACCAACTTTTTCCTTCTTAAATGCCTATGAATCATTTAAAATTGTTAAACTTAAAGGACCCCTCTAAACACTGATAAAGGGCCCATAGAGCCATCTGTCTTGCATTCCCTATTAATCAACAACCAATGAAAAAGTAAGATTAATTTGGTTCCGCTTCAGCAGATTTAGAATTAGTATAAATTAAGTAGATTTTAGTTATAACGTCACAATTCACTTGTTTGTTGTGGAGAACACCAGCCTGCGGGTGAGGAGAATATCCTTCATAGTGTTTGAAGCAACATTATAGTAAATTGTATGTTGGGAAGATTCACTTCAGCTCAAATGGTGAGGAGTATATCCTCTGAAGTGTTACGGAACAATAGCTAATTATTATTTAATAGAAAAGTTCTACTGATGATGACCACATAGTGGTCAAAATACGTATCTAGTATTTTAAATATTTTTTGTGGTTATGGGTTTTCATTCATTTTTATTCTAGAAATATTGGATTGACACTTGCCAAAATTTTATCGCAATAGGGAATTTCATAAATTTGAGTAATATAACAGGAGGATTTTTGTAAACATGTTGGGAAAAATCATATGTTTTCGCTCTGGAGCAAAGTATCACTCGCCACCCCTTCTCTTAAATTAGGCGAGTCTTACATGGGAATTGATTGTTTCGAAATCAGATTCATTGTAGTGCGTACAAAGCTTTTAATGCAATATGTAATATCATTATATCCGGGTTCATTTACAGCGTCCTTGGTCGTTTATTGGATTTGTTCTCATTAATGAATGTTCTTTTTAATGTATTGTTCAATTATGTACCTGTTAGTTATGTGAATTACACTGAAATTACGAAGGCTAACCTTAATTGTATAAGTTGAGACCGCGACAACAACAGCCACCGAGACCGGGACCGGGACCGGAACCGAGATGGAGATCGAGACCAAGACCATACTGGTCCATCACTATTCTAAGTATTATATCCTTGTTGTTGTTTCTTTGTTGTTTTCTCAAAATATCATTATCTCCTTGAAATATTTTTTTCGTTCTTTGTTGTAATTCTTTATGCAGTGCTTCTGTGTATTCTTCTATCTGTGTTCATTGTTGTTTCTCTTAGATATTTCTCGTGTTTTTCTATTTTTAAATTTTGTTTTAATTCTCTTTCTTTAACTTCTATAGATTCAGAGTACTCCTATAGTTCTCTTACATAAATTTCACATGTACAATCAATTTTTCGTCCAAACTCGTTTAGTTTTTTTATTAACCATTTCTATAAACCTTGAATTTTACATGCCATTTTTCTCTTATCTTTCTAAAGTGTTCCGCCTGTAGCATTAAGTGTCCTTCCAATTTTTTTTGTTTACTTCTGTTCCAGATTTGAGTTCCTAGTATGACTACAATATTGTGATCAATCCATTTTTGTACATGCTGAGCGATGAACAGAAATGTCCACACAAAAAAAAACGTTTGTGCGATTATCAGTTTATAGCTTTTAATATGTTAAACAACTCCGAATTGTAATGAAACTAAATATAGAATATACATTCTTAAACGCTAAACAAATTAATGCCTGTTGTTTTAGTTAATCAAATAGTCGTTGAAACTGTTATGATGAATCGTACAACTTGTATGAATTCATCTCACATTACTCAGCAGACCCGTTACTAATTACTATGAATTTATATAAGCAATATCACAATTCTATTTTTGTTATTTCACAGTTAAAACCGAAACTGAGTAATCTTCGTCGCTGTTCGACTGTACACGTAGTTTAATCTAGTACATTTGAATACATTCTTTTTGAACTTTGTGATAGCACGAGAATTCTTTTACTCTTAACTTTAAATAGATATGAAGTATAATAAACAAGCGCTCCTCACTCAGTACATGTTTTATTTTTCTTGTTTTAAGAAAATAAATATTGATCAAATTTGCAAGGGTTTTGTGTTCAAAAAAAAATTAATTATGTTACACGGAAAGGGGGAGGTGTTAAAAAAACTTTTGTTAAAATGCAAGTCAGTGAAAATATAAACTTTAATATATTTCGCTTTAAATTTTTGGGAAAGTATTGTTTTATTAACTCGCAAAAATATATTTCATACCTTGCTAGTTATAAAATTTTCCTCACTGTGTTTATATCGTTTTAAATGTCTGGATGATATTAAGTAATCTTATCACTCGATTTAAACGTAATAAACATAGTGAAAATAAACCTTATGTGTCTGTATCACGTAGGTTGTGGTTTAAAGTTTAAGCCTACAAGTCGCCGACCATCGATCAACTTACACCATCAAATAATAAATTAGGCTTTATCAGTTAGGATTCTGGATTTAACAAGATATCATAGATAAATTGCGAGCACTTAAATAAACAACACTTTTAGTGATTGCATATATTCCATGTTTTATTTAAAAAACTGTTAAGATTTAAATTTTTAATATAGTTTCTCGTGTTTGTTCTAAAATTTGTTTAGAATCAAAATCGTAGGTAAACATATCTTTGGACACCTACATATATTGATAATAATTCATAGGTTATGCGATTTAGTTGTATGTGTTATCAATTTTAAAATTCAAAACACCTCCATGACTTTTTTTGGGAATGCTGGGCCAATTTAACTGCCAATCATTTAGTAAAAAGTTTATTTTTGATTTACGTAGAAACTGATGTCAGCATCTACTCTCGACTAAAATAACCCATTAAAAGTATATACTTTCAGAATTTGTAACGGTCGATTTCCTGGTTATTATGGGAAAAAACGATGATACAATCTTAGGTACTTCTCCAGGCCCAAAACCCTTCGATGTTTTGGATTTTTATCACTTCATCGAGTTTAAACAAAAGCGTTTGCATGACCAACAAGCATGTTTTCATCTTGTAAAATCATCCCGAATCTCTTAAATGGTTTTTGAATTTATAAAGATTACTCATTTATACATTTGAAACAAACAAAAATGCCATATATTTCTGGACCGGGAAACTTTTTGGGATTACGAATGATATAATAATTCCTAAACATCCAAAAAATATTGCCAATTACTTTTGCCAAGAATAAAGTCTACATTTTTATTCGTGCTTAGGGTATCGTAATTTATCCTAATGTTTCAATTTCGGAAAGCCCAGGTATCTCTAGATCAAACGGCTAACTTCCAAAGATATTTTCGAGTTAGATGTAGATCATTGGGGATCATTCGCTGATTGACTTACTGCGTTCATGAGAGATCGAGCTGAAATACAAATAGTGTTTTCGTTATAAATTCTTTCTGTATAAAAATATCACGTTTTCAATTTATTTGAAAAAATCACTTTTACTTAAATAAAAGCGTTTTGTATATATTATATGGAATGATTAAATATGCTATTTTGAACTAATGAGTTAAATTAACGATTCAGTATAGAATAGAGCTAGACCACAAAATAATCGCGTTATTGATGTATTTTTGATTTAGGTAGGGTGGCACTAAACGCACGAAAGAACGTTTTTCGAATATGGTATAAAATGAAAAAGGTTATAGAATGAGAAAATGGTTAACGTGCTATTTAATGCAGTTAGAGCGTTTTCGACTGTTGACTAGTCATCTTAGGTGCTATCTTTTCCTACAAGGACGTAATACAAGTGTAGTACCCCCGCATAAACCCACCCAATTAATTAGAAATGTTAAAATAGGAAACTAGTATAATTAGATATCCTCATTTGTAGAAATAGTATTTAAAGTTAAATTTATGATAAGTTCATTCGGGTCTTCAACCTATGCGCTATTTCCAATAGAGGAAATAGCATATTACAACATAAGGCCAGCAGAATAGCTTGTGATTTCGAAATAGACAAGCACAGCAAAGTAACAGTAGGGTCAAAGTCCAAGCAGAACCCATTAGGTAGCTGCTGGTCACCAACCGTAAATATGCTAAATTAACAATTTAAAATAAGAACAGAGTCACTGCGAGGAAGAAAAAGAAACAGAATAGCGGCAGTTCCACGCAAGATTTCAACGGGTAAGGCCACTATGTGGAAAGTAATGATTTGACCGATGGGTAATTTACTATTAGTGAAAGTTTCAGTGACTGAGTTTTTTATTAAGGATAAGTTTTATCATTTTATGCCTGATGTAATTTGTGCCAGTACTAACCATAAGTAATAGAGAATGTGCCCACTGGATAACCGTTTTTGTGAGTTGTGTATCTAATTCCTAAATTTACAAATATGTAAATATAATAAATAAATTTTATATCTAGTAGTCAAATATATCCAATAATATGATCAGAGTTTAATTAAGTAACAACCTAGAACCCCCAGTACGTTTAAGGAAAATGATAGCACCACTCCCCCCTTCCAGCCAAAGATATAGACAACTACGTCTCCCCTAGATAAAAACATACCAAAGGCAAACAAAAGAAAATTGCTCGACCAACCCTCAGATAAGATATTGATCCCTCCAACATAAAAACCAACAGAAAACCGCTCAACACACAACACCCTTTCTCAATCCCCTATCGCTACAGTAACATTCCCCGATCGCTACAGTAACATTCCCCGGCCGCTGTATTGAAACAGAAACTGCCCTTTTCCCCGATCGCTACACCAGCTAATATAAAATATTCCCCATCGTTAAGTTTTCAGTTCTAAAACTGGTTGGATGTGTATCTCCATTGTTTCCTATTCTGAGCTAACCTACACATTTCCTTAAAGTTCCCACAGCCTACATCTTTCATTATCAGCGTGCAATAGTCTATGTCCACTTCTTTCTCTGCTTCTAATATAATTCGTACTATCTCTCATGCCTTACTTAGAACGTGTCCTATAATCATATCTCTTTTATTCTTTACTAACTTCTACATATTTTCTTCTTTTCGTACCATTTTTAGTACATCTTGGTTCTTAACTTTGTCTGTCCATGATATCTTCATTATACATTTGAACACCACATTTCAAAGGCGACCTACCAACTATAAAATGATATTGTAAAAATTTCTAAAACTTTCTTGTAAGATAGAAATTTTCTCCAACAACAATAAAAATATAATAAATTAACAAGTTACAACTTTAGAAATTTTTTAAAAATTGCCTCAAGTCTTAAAATGTAATTAATTTTAAGGAAATCTACAAGTCAAAATATTTAACCAATGCTTTAGGAACCCGTTTGAAAAATGGTTGTTCATTTAAAATTTATTTTTCAAGCAACCTTCTTAATTGCTAGCTAAGTATGTGTGTATTTTGGGGTCGTTTGGAAAGAAGAATAAAGTGTCGTATTTCCTAGTAATTTGAGAAAGTAAAATTAGTTAAAAATCGAAGGGTATGTTCCACACCTAGAACGACATACTGAAATATATTCAGAAAACCGTTTTAGTTTGAAATTTCAACGCCAGCTTACGCAAATCGAAAACACGCCAATATAGTGTTCTGTAAATTTTTTGTTCAGAGCTACATTTCCAATCAATTCGTATAAAAATTTATGGTGGTTTATTTACAAATATTATTTTACAAAAAGGTGACAGCTTTTTTTTGTTTTCATCATTTTAGTCACAAGAAAAGTGTTTAAAATTTTACTAATTTAACCGCCACCATTGTATAATAATGTTACAAAATATCTGAAAATTTTACGGACGCTCAAAGACTAAACTGAAATGTTTTTAAACTCACAGCACTTCTGGTTGTACTTTAATCGTCATAGGATAAACCTGCTTTATGCTGTTTTAAAAACTTTTTTATTTTTCAAAACGTTATATAGAAACACATACAATATTGATTCTCTGTAAATCTGTCACCATCATTTAAATTTAATAGTACTTAAAAGTACCAAACAATATATAGAGTGTTATCAAATTTTATTTAAAATTTGACAAACAAATTTAAGAGCGTCGACTTGTGAAATGTGAGCCTATGTTTGATAATTTTACACAAAACAATTTCCAAATTATTTGTGTTAGTTGTAATTAGTGTTTTTGACTTCTTATTTCATTTTATTTCTCCATATTGACGGCCAAACCAAGTGTATTTTCTTCCAATAAAAATATTTTTATGTATATAAAATGCATTACATAATACTTTTAAAACTTCACCTGTAATCACGTCATTTTGGTATCATTCGAAAGTTAGTTGTATTACCAATTGTAATTATCTCATATTAACAATTATAAGTTATACAAGTAATGAAGTACTTTGAAAGTTGCAAATTCAGAGGTCTTAAACTAACACTTAAAATTTTGCTCACTCCCCACATTCATGAATTAGAAAGCTTAAGCACACTAGCCGATTTTGAAAAATATTTTCTATGCTCCTGTTCAGCTTTATTCTTTTCCTTTTTTGGATGCATACATAAACTCATACAGCTTAGTTTCAGAAAGAAAACTAGTAGATTCAAGCAAAGTACTTCACCTCTGTTTTCTCATTCAAATTTTTAATATTATTCTATTCTTATACTGTAGTAGTCTTTCTAGCTACTTGATTTATAAGGTTACAAACGACTTTCAAATAATGAGTTTCTTCTATAAATTTTTCAAGTTACAAACAATATCACATTTGACATGTGACAAAAAATTATTCGGACTTGTTCTATCGTGGCAATAGACATTGCATTTTTGGCTATTGTCATTAATTGACATATCGAGTGGTCACGAAAACAAGTAGTAATCTTGAATATATTTGATTGTATATGTACAAGTCTAGTATTAGACAGATGTGTATGTGTATGTGTGTAGTCAGATAGCAATGTTTGAAGAGTACAGACGTGTTGTGTGGGAGCTCTGGTACAACTTAATTTTTTAATTATGTTAAGTAGTGAAGTAAACCAACAACAGTTTTTAGTGCAATCAAGTAAATAAATCAAAGTACATTAATAATTAGTAAAACAAAGAATGTAAGTAAAATTTTGGTACTTTGAACTTTAATTTCAGTGCATATTTGTGAACTTTTGTATTTGGGAATCACTTTAAAATCATTTTTGAAAGACATTTCTGGTTCTATTTTGTGTAATGTCGGCAAATTTGGGATGGCGCGTAATTTGCCGCGCTTGTTACTATTGCGCAATTGTTTAATATAACGTATAATTACGCGGCAAATTACGCGGCATTTGTATCAAATACCAAACACGTTTAAAAGTGATGCACTGGTCAAATTTTAGGCACAGTGTAAATAAAAGCAATGTACTCACTTAAATCGCACCTTACAGCCAAATCCCAGGGACATCTCGTTGTGGGTCACATCACGCCATTGTTGACTCAGATTCCAATCGGTTCATCCTTTTTTCCCCTCGTAGAGGAATGAAGGGACAACCAGGTAGAGATACACAAAGGTAAGGTAGAAAAGAACCTACATTCTAAAAAGAGAAACGATACACCCGCAACACCGGTAGATGTTCTTGGCTTTAGGTCTCGTCACTTAATCGCGTCCTTTCACGCACTCCGCACCTGCGCATTCTTTTGCGCAAACGCAACTGTCCGGAATGACGGAAATTGACAAGTTCAATTTAAAAATATCCGCGGGAATTTATTTACAAATTATAAGAATGTACATTGCCAAATTTGGAATGTAACAGGGGGTACCGTTCAAGATAACCAGGATGAACTAAAGGATCAGATCTTAAATGAGGTTACAATTCAAATCGCACCCATTACACCACCACAAATAATACAAGCTACACAAGTAACTGGTACTCAGGTGACACCGATAAGAACGAAAAGGTCAACGGAATCAACCCCGGAATTACTGTGACAACCTGGAGATGCTGATAATACTGAAAAAACATTAATACAAATGTACAACGGCCTAATTAGATATATTGATTGTAATTTAGACGGCACAAACAAACTTAAAGTAGGAAAAAGAGCCGAATTAAAAGAAGCAGTGGCTGAATGGGTCATGTTCTAAGCGTGGATAGTTGGGAAAAGCAGATTACTCAAACAACAAAACGCAACACTGCAAAAACAACTCCTTGAGGCCAAATTGTAACTGGAAACTAAGAAGATCGAGCACGAAAGACGCCCACAACAAGTACACACAAACATTAGTATCTTCTATGCTAGTGCTGTAAAGCCCACGTACACACCAAACCCAGGGTAGGACCTCATAACCAAAAAACCAAACCTCAACCATCTTTATTACAGCAAAAAAAGGGGAGCCGTTTCAACAAATTATGGACATTTTTGCCAAAACCATCAACCCTGCCCAAGACAATATCGAAATTAAAAGCATCCGCGCTGCAACTAAAGCTCTAATTGTAGAAATCGACAGCGAAACAGAGTCTGAGAAAATTATATACGATCAGAAATTGGAACAAATACTAAATTGCGAAAAACCCCGGAAGAGGCAATGGTTGGATATTATTTATGATGTTCCAACGCACCTTAAAGACGATGAAATCGCCGACATAATATACATACAAAATTTAGAGGGAAAACTAAGTAAACAAGATTTTGAAGAAAACTTTACATTAGCATTCAAAACGGGACCTAAGGGAAAAACGACGACGCACCATGTAGCATCCGCTAGCAGGAAAATCAGAAATCCTCTGATATCAACATCCAAATTATATGTGGAATATAGGAGTCTCTCCGTAAGGTATTACATAATTGTACCAAAGTGCCTAAGATTTCAGGATCTTGGGCACATAACTAAGCACTGTCTGAAACAGCATAACACCTGCAGTCACTGGGGAGGAAGACGCTAAACACAAAAGGGCCGACTGCCTCTAATCGACACAACCAGCGGTTTGCATCCGTGCGGGCGGCTCCGTGGCGTAGTTAGTATGCGTGTGACTACTACGTCCAAGGTCCCGGGGTTCGAATCCCGACACGGTCCGCTTGAAAAATATTAGGCGAGCATTTTTCACAAAAATACGCCCTTGTTCGGATCAGAGGTAAAATGGAGGTCCCATGTGTGAGTGTTGTCACGCACGTTAAAGATCCCTATCTTGCTTGGAACAGCAAGGATTCAGCAAAATTTAAAAATTTTCAGGTAAAAATAACTCGATTCCTGACCAATGTAGTACTTTCGGGTGGATCATTGGAAAATCACAATGTAGGAGGTTTGCATCCGTGCGACAAGAGATGCAAAATATGTACTAAAGATCACAAAGACTGTCCAACTTATAAAATGTTGTGGGACAAACTCGTACAAAAGATCGATTATGGATATTAAACACCAACAAACACCAAAAAGTACAAACAAACCACTATCACAGACGCTTCAAAATAGACAAAGGATACAACGACACCAAGAACAGAACCAACGACAATACTACACGAAACACTCACCACGAACAACGACATCAACATAGAGGCACGCTAACAGATACACCAACTTCACGACTCTTGGACGAGACAAACATAAACAACATACACACTCTAAAAATTGACCAGTTGAACGAGATGAGGAGCATAACGATAATGAAGGAAATCCACAAGCTTGCGGAGAAACTAAACTTTGATCTGCTGCTCCTACAGGAACCATACGTGATCCACGGAAAAATTCTAGGCATGCCTATAACAGCGCGGGTGATCACCAAAGGGGAAAGACCAATGACAGCGGTGATACTTCTCAACAAGAATATCACCGTAACACGACATGACATCCAGAATGAACACTGCGTGTGAATCGAAGTGCCAGGAAACGACTTGAAATCACTTATAGTGGCGACGAGCTACTTCCAATCTAGACACGAACCGGACGCATACCTAAAGGATGTAGAGCCCAATTTCGTACGCACAGTCATCTCCCAACCATCCTGTCAGCCGTTGTCAACCCCAAATTCCCACTGTGGCATTGCAACGACTCGGATAGCAGGGGCGAAAAGGTCGAACAGCTTCTACATAATAACACCTAGAAATTATTAACCAACCTAACAGCCCGCCAACTTTCTAAAACAGGACCGAGGTGAAAAGCAACATAGATATTACGGTGCCAAATGGCAGTGCATACCGACAAATAGCCAACTAGAGGGTCCACAGCAGGGCAATAATAAGTGATCACAATCTGATCACTTTCGATTTTAACAGACAACCCGAAATCCCACCCTCGAGAAACAATACACCAATGACAGGTAGGAAATACAACATCAAAACGGCCAACTGGGAAAAACTCAAAGAAAATTTCCATCCGTTTCCCATCATTCAACAAGGCGGTAATGTCCACGAATACGGTAAGCAACTCACTAACGCCATACACCAAGCTATGAATCGGTCTATACCACAAGCAACCCAGTGTCGAGGGCCAATCCCATGGTGCGAAGGAGCTTTCGACATTGAGAAGACAAACAAAAAACTTTTATGTTAATTACTTACATTTGAGAATGTAGCGCGCGCGCACACACACGCGCACGCACGCACGCACGCGCGCGCACGCACGCACGCGCACGCACACACACACACACACACATTCAGGAAATACGCTTATTCGGTTTTTACTAAAGGGTCATTATATCTGTCTAGCGATAAGATAGGCCGATTGACAGGTATCGCAATAGAATAGGATTGTTCTCGAAAGCTTTGACGACGCACATTTTAGATATTTCTTCTTTTTTCTCAAATAGGCGATTATCGTATATAAGTCTGAAACCACATTGACACAGTTTAGCATAAGTTTGAATAAAGTAATGTAGTTATAAATTTATGATGTGATATAAATGTGTTCGATAAATAAATTACCAGTAAAATTAGTGTTATAATAGTGAATAATTCATCGTATTTGGAAGACTAAATTAATGCCTACAAATAGTGATTCAGCTAGTGTTAATGTAAACAAGTTCTTGCAAATAATTGTGATTGTGAAAAATAATTTTGGACTTTTCCTTATTGGAAATAAAAACCAAAAAACAATTAGATAATTCTTTATAATAATTTAATTTTACATATGTTACAGGCAAAATGTGAAATTAGATGTGTCATAAAATCCTAAGCATTATATAAATTGCTAATGCGTTTTAGGCGTTATATTATAGTATTTTTCTACGATTACATTTGGCTAGGTAGTCGATACAGGGTGTAACTGAACGATATGTAGATATTTTAGGAGCGTATTTTTAGCTAACAGTAAGATGCTTTTTGGTGAAAAATCCTTAAAACCAAGTTATGTGCCTAGAAAGCTACCATGGGAGGAATATTTTTTATCATATCTTCAAAACTTATTAACATTTTAATTTAACTTGATGCATTTAAGAAAGTTAAATGTTAATTTCATTGTGTCATATTTCTGGTTTTCCCTTTACAGCAATCGTTGAAAATGCCTGCCATTGACCTGTACTCTAATCTTAATCATTGACCGTTCATTTACATTTCCAATGCTCCACCTGTAGGTACTACATTGGCCAGGAGGCGAGTTTTTTGTTGCCTGGAAATTTAGAATTTTGCCAAACCCTTGCCGTTCCAGGCAAGGTAGGGATCTTTAACGTGCGTGACAACACTCACACACGGGACCTCCATTTAACCTCTCATCCGAACGAGGGCGTAATTTTTGTGAAAAATGCTCACCTGTCATTTTTCAAGCAGTCGGCCGTGTCGGGATTTGAACCCGGGACCTTGGGATCCGTAGCCTTACGCTTACTACATTGATCCACGGCGACGCCTTCTTAATCATTGACCGTCGCATTGTCTCGAAAATGCTTGGAGTTATGTGAATTTCGTTGAAAGCATTATGCGTTGGCGTAATTCATTAATGTTATTAATTGGTTCATTGTTCTACATCAAACTTTTTATATGTCACTACAAATAGAAATTCGTCGGGTTGCAATCTGGGCGTGTGTACCATCGTCGTCTGTGTAGGTCGTGTTCACTTTGAACACCGCTCTTCAGGAATTCCAGGAATTTCTAACTGAAAATAAATTGTTTTGGCTAGTTTAAAACATATCACTGATAAACATCGATATTCGGTAAAAGTTTCAAAACTGTAAAGTGACAAATAAGTTCACAAACTCGCACATTGGGTTTTTCAACCCCAAATCAGTTATTTCGAGTCGGAAATCAATATAATCTTACCTCCACAAAGTATAAAAAACTCCATGCACTTCAGGGGTAAAACCTCTAAAAGATTAATCTCATCAAGCAACTAATACGGGAGATACTCAACGTTAAGGATTTACCACATCTACTTAATTGGAAGCTCAAAATAACAACAGAGAAACATGTGTTAGTTGTTCACAATACTAGAATTTATATTATCCCCAAGAAACTCACCAAATGACATGGATAAATAAGCTCCCAGTAGCAACTACAACCAGCTGTTGAGGCTTCAACGCCTTTTTCTAGACCAGCAAGAGCTTATAGAAACCCACTATCAAAGAAACTAGGATCTAAAAAATATCATCTGCCAGTTCTAACCCTTCAAAAAAACAAAGAGATGACGAAGACTCAGAAACGGAAAAATTACCTCAGTCCTCACTACAGGAAATTAGTCAATTGAAAACAGAGGTTATTGGCTTTGTATTTAAAAAGTCCAATAAAATCAACATAGGCTGTGCTAATTATATACTACAAAGCAATGGAGCAAATCTTGCTTCTAGGACATGAAACAATGCAGAAGTCCAACGTCCTACGAGGAAAACTTAAAAGCTTCTACACAATCGATTAATCTTGCAACCACAACACCCACACAACCACCATGTACACTATCTTACGCTGCCGCAACTTCCACAACATACACATCCGAACACATACTTCTAACCAGATCATCCTCAAAAGCCATAACCCTAAAACCCATAAACACAGACACCACCTCCAATGAACTACTAAAAGTCATAAAACCCTAACAAACAAACCCAACATTATGAAAACTTCCAAGCTGTGTACACGAAATTATTTCAATAAAATCCAAAACAAAGTATTCTCGTGTAAAAATTAAAATAATATTTAGAAATATAAAAAGTTATAGCAGAGCACTTTCGGCGTTAGTCATCTTCGGTGCCATGTCCAATTGTTTTAAAAACATATTCATCAAACTAATTCAATAAATTGAGTTCAACACTATTTTCGCCTCAACACTATTTTCGCACATGTATCGATTCGATAATTGTCTCTTAGTGTAAAACATTTCGACCTCTAACGTAAGTTGATACCTCAACACTATATTTGCCTAAACACTATCTTCGCACACATACTGATTCGATTATTATATCCTAGTAGTAAAACATTTCGTTCTTCATAAGTTGAAGCCTCAACAAGGTTTTCGCCTCCAGACTATCCTTGCACATATACAGTCTCGATTATTACGCCTTAGTAGCAAAACATTTCGACTTCTAATTTAAACTGAAACCTTAACACTATTTTCGCACATGTACCACTTCGACTCTTGTCACAGTAGCAAAACATTTCAAATACTGACCTAAATTGAGAGCTTAACATTATTTTCGCTTCAACACTATTTTCGCACATGTACCGAATCGATTATTCTCTCTTAGTAGTAAAACAATTCGACTTCTAACAGAAGTTGTAGCCTCAATACTATTGTCCCCTAAACACTATCTTCGCACATGTACCGAATCGATAATTCTCTCTTAGTAGTAAAACATTTCGATTTCTAACCTAAGTTAAAACCTCAACACTGTCTTCGCCTCAATACTATTTACGGACATGTACCCTTTCGATTATTTTGTCTTAGTATTAAAACAATCCGCCTTCTAACCTAAATTGAGGCCTCAACATTATTTCCACTTCAACACTATTTTCGCACATGTACCTTTACGATTATTTTGTCTTAGCAGTGAAACAATTCGACTTCTAACCTAAGTAGAAACCTCAAGACTATTTTCGCCTCCACACTATACTCTAACATGTACAACTTCGATTATTACGTTTTAGTAGTAAAACACTTCTAGTCTAAGTTGAAACCTCAACACTATTTTCGCACATGTACCTGTTTGACGCTTGTCGCAGTAGCAGAACATTTCGAATACTACTAAATTGAGATCTCAACACTATTTTCGCACATGTACCGAATTGATAATTCTCTCTTAGTGTAAAACATTTCGACTTCTAACCTAAGTTGAAACCTAACACTATTTTCGCATAAACACTATCTACGCACATGTACTCATTCGATTATTTAAGTTGAAACCTCAACACTATTTTTGCCTCAACAGTATTTTCGCATATGTACCGAATCGATAATTCTCTCTTAGTGGTAAAACATTTCGACTTCTAATCTAAATCGAAACCTATCACTATTTTTGCCTGAACACTATCTACGCACGTGTACCCTTTGAATTATTTTGTCTTATTATTAAAACAATTCGACTTCTAACCTAAGTTGAAGCCTCAATACTCCTTTCGCTTCAACACTATCTTTGCACATATACCATTTTGATTGTTATGTCGTAGTAGTAAAACATTTCGCCTTCTAGCCTAAATTGAAACTTGAACACCATTTTCGCTTCAGAACTATCTGGGCGCATGCACCCTTTCGATTATTACGTCTTAGTAGTAAAATATTTCTACTACTAACCTAAGTTAAATCCTCAACTCTATTTTTGCCTCAACACTGTTTTCACCACAACATTACAGATATGCACAATATTGCGGTATGGACAAATAGCAAGCAGTTTTGCTCGTCGAAACATTTCTGGGCCGAAACTTCCCGGTGCTGAAACGGCCTGCGCCGAAACGTCCCCGCACCAAAATGTTCCGGCGCCGAAACGTCCCAGCGCCGAAATGTCCCTGCGCCGAAACAGTCGCGCCAAATCGGCTGCGCCGAATCGTCTCATTCCTAACTAGAATAATTTTATCTCGTAGTAAAATTAAAGTTAACTTCTTATCTAGTTTTTTGTTTATTTATATATTTTTGTTTAACGGACCGTCGGCTAACATCGACCACATTGATCGATATTATCCAACTGTTGTCTATATTGTGCTAATGGTGTTTAATATTTTCAGATGTTCTATCAAGGGTATACGCCAAAAAGCGATCGTTCTTCGTGGTCTGAAGACAACATGGGACGCCCCCCTTATAGCAATAAAAAAGAATAACGTTCCAATAAGAAAAGCGACAAGAATGTTTGACGAAACCTTGTAGAATGACTTACGGGGTTGCTTTCGTCCAAAAAATAGTACAAGTTGGATGGAAAATCGGTGTTCAGTGATGAGCAAGAAGCTGAACTTGCAGATCGTATTATTGACATGGCAAAGGTATTTTATGGACTCCCAGTAATTAAAATTAGACAGCTTGCATATGAATTTGCAGAATCAAATCGACTGAAGCACAACTTCAATACAAAAAAAATATATCGTTAAGATTGGCTGTATTAATTTCTGCGTCGTAATCCAACCTTAAGCCTCCAAAAACCAGACGCTACTATTTTAATCAAAACAGCTTGAACAAATTTTTGCAAACTGATATTGCAGAGCTATTTATAAATGCATAAACAAGGCAGCAACATTAGAAAAAGGAGTCCGAAGTTTTGAAGTTGCTGGAATATATCGTATGAATAGACTTCAATTTTTTACCACCGTTTTACCTGATGTTGAAATTCTAATTTCTTTGCAGAATCAAGTATCTAGTAACAGTTCAACACTAGATAACTTAAATAATGAAGATTTGCATCGAATATCTTCTGTCGCTGGACCATCCAAGTGTGAGCAGATAACATCGCCTACGTCTGGGCCGTCTACTTTTAGTAGTAAACGACTTCGAATACCTACTTCTACTGACACAAATTTAGAACTCAAGGAAGTTGTCGATGACGAACTGACTGACGATCACAATAAGACCCTTGCACCAAAATTGTCAATAAAATTCTTTCCAGATCTTTTGCCGCTACCAAGAATAAAACTAAAAATTCAACACGCAAAATCCACCATTCAAAGATAATAAGTTTGGCTTTGGTGAAAGAAGAATTAGAAAAGAAAAAAAGGAGGAAAAAAGAATAAAACAGGAGAAGTTGGAACACGTTAATCGATGTGTGTTGCCCCTACGAGAAAGAAGTAAAGTAAAGCTGGGAAAGATGACAAATGATCCGTATATCAAGATTTTGGAATAAATAATAAGCTGTGGTGGAGATGGTGGGTATGTGGTTCTTGGGCTCATGCTGACTGCAAAGACATCAAAGAAGCTAAAGTTTGTATCTGTTCTCAGTGCTGATTATAGTTTTTATTTCTTTATTGACTTCTGCTTGTTTTCTTTGTAAAAGAGATAATAAAATTATTTGATTGATATTACTTGACTTAATTATCAATTTTACTCGACAAGTCGATACTACCCAAAAGAAATACAGGTTGTATCTTTTTCATTTTACAAAAAAAAAGAATTATATTTTAACAATAATTGTTGATGGTTATATTAAGCATAATCGTTGTTCAGTATTCTTTGAATACGCAAGTTTATAATTACAAATGGAACAGAACTGTAAATTTTTGTACTCAAATGACAAGCAGAGTTACTTTGTTTGTATAGATATAAGAACGCAACTTTGTGTCCTAGTCTTTAAAAATTAAAAATGTGACACTTATCGCATGTTTAGTTTTTCTAGGTACAGAATCTTTCACTGCGAGAAACTCACATATTGCCCCTATTACAACATTTTACAAGAGTGCACGTCGTTTGGCTTGAAGCCGGCGTAATGTCTTTTTTTACGCCCTTTGGCCTGAAACGGAATAATAGATACATGTACCCACTTTGACCAGAAACCGTTGCAATATATTTTTGCGTGTATGCACTTTAGACTGAGAGCAGCACAGTTTATTTTTGAAGTACGCAGTTTGGCTTGAAAGCAGCTTTATCCTACTACGTTTTGGGATTTTATATTGAATACAATTTTGCAGAAAGTATAGCAAGTAAAACTGCATATCTACTTGAATTCATTTGTTAAATTAACCGCTGTAAAATAATTCTGTATCGTAAGACTTTGAATGGTTTTCATTAACTAACTGAATTACTACGCTGTTAATTATCACATAGAATTTTTTAATAACTTGTATTTACTTTGTCAAAAGGAAAATATAGAGACATTTAAGCTTTTAGAATAGTATAAAAGAAACTTATGTCATTCGATATGAATAGACAAAGACAATCTTGCTAGTTTAAGGATCTTGATGAGAAAGTGACGTTTCTTTGAAATGTTTATAATCATATATCATTTTAATAGTTTCTATATTAGTAAATCCCACTAATAGGGTTAGGTTACTTCCCTTAAAGAATAGAGTTTTAAGTTGCATGCATTCTTGATTTAAGGAAGGCTTAACTTTGTATCTTATATTGTTCAGACTCAAAGATTGTCGATTCATTATGGCGGTTGTAAAGGTTAGAAATGATATCCAAAATGTAATTTTGTATTCTAAAATTATAGTTTTATGATTCATTTGTTTTAATTAATAATGGATCACGCTATTGATAATTTAAATGTAGCGCAGTTAAGAAAGGCTTTCCTAGCAATAATAAATAAAGATGTTGACGACGATTTTGAATACCAGATTGAATTTAAGGACGACTTTAGCAATTAAAGATTTGTTAGAAATTTTAGAAGACATTTTAGAAAATATGAATAAACATAATATTCCCTTGAATAAATCAAAAATTGAAACCAAATTTGCACACACTTTTAATAGATTAAATAATTCTTAGCCGGTTAAAACTAAAGATAAAAAGAAAAAGTGTGATTTACCAGAGCAATAATTTAATTAATAGATCGTTATAAACAAATCCAACAACAAATTTTAACTTTCAGAGTTATCACTTCACAAAAAAAGAATCTGTTAATAGTCCTAATTTATAAACAACTTTTAAAAAACAACTTAAAGTAGAACTTTCTACTAGTACTATATGAATGAACAACCACCGATAGAAATACAAAACTTATACATATTAAACCCATTATAAATGTACCAGATATTAATAACTCCAATATGCTAGCTCAAAAGATACTTTTAATAATTCTCAAGCTAATCATTTAGCAATTTATAAAGTCACTCCAATGGCTAAATGGAATTTGAAATTTTCAAGGAATACATGAGTAAATGCTTTCCTAGAACGAAAGAAGAACTTAATGTTGCTAGAAGTACGAGCGATACTCAGCTGAGGACGAGCTAAAAGCTAGTCTTATAAAGGAATTTCTACCAGTTAATTATGATGACCATTTCGAATGGACCTGCACCTTGCCGAAGTTCTAGATTACTAGAACAGGTGAAATGGTTTGCGTGTTCTAGTGAGCTAAAGAGCCAAACTACAGGTCCAACCAAAGTTAGTGAGGAACCAGACTAAAACAGGTCCCCGAAAGAGGACAGCGGCTCTTTCCGTACTTAGATTGGCAGAGACTATAGGAGTCGGTATGGTAGTCTAGGACACGCTACCGAAATGTGGAAGGCAACGGAAAACCACCACATTACCTCCTAAGTACACAGCGTACCTAAATTATGATAAAATGATGGCATCTCTGGGGTAAGAGATTCCAGATTTAAAATAGTCCCTCATTCAGATTTCCAGAAGGGGACTACTTCAGAGGATGCGATCGGAAAGTTCAGAATAAGAATCGGGAACATTTTGCGAGTCGGAGCGTGGAATATTAGAAGTACGAATCAAGTAGGTAAGCTAGAGAACCTAAAAATCGAAATGAATAGGTTGGCACTAGACATAGTAGGGATCAGCGAAGTTCGGTGGCCTGAGGCGGGGGATTTTTGGAGCGGAGACTTCAGGGTAATTCATACAGGAGCAGAGGAAGGAAATTTGGGTGTGGGGATAGTTATGCGGAAAAAGATAGGATACTGTGTAGAAAATTACTTACAAAAGAACGAAAGAGTAATCATAGTTCGATTGGAATCTAAACCGGTAAACACAGTAATAATACAAGTATACATGCCCACCTCTAGCTACAGTGACGAAGAGGTAGCAGCGATCTACAAAAATATCGAAGACATATTAAGATACGTAAAGGGACATGAAAATTTAATAATTACGGGGGATTTTTATGCAGTGGTAGGTGAGGGTAGGGAAGGAGCAGTAGTAGGTTTATTTGGTTTACGCACGAGAAACGACAGGGGAAATAGGCTGGTAGAATTTTGCGAGAAGAACAATTTAATCATCACAAACTCATTATTTCAATATTATGCTAAAAGACGATATACGTCGAAGATGCCAGGAGATATAGGAAGATATCAAATAGATTACATTCTTGTTAGACAACGGTTTACGAATCAAGTAAAAGACTGTAGAAGCTACCCAGAAGCAGATATAGGCTCTGACCACAACATCGTAATTATGAAGGCCGCACTTAAATTTAAAAATTTGAAAAAAGAAACGGAAAAAAGGCACTTTGACTTAGAGAAACTAAAAGCTAATGATTTTCAAGAAATATTCGAAAAAAAGTCAAATGAATTGCTGAAGGATATTGTGAAAGTATGTGATGCTAAGGAAGTAGAAACAGAATGGAAGAATATTAAATCCAGCCCAGACATGGCGGCCAGAGATATTCTGGAGTATACACAAAAAAAAAAGAAACCTTGGATAACAAAGGATATCCTGAATTTAATAGAAGAAAGACGAAAATACAAAAATAAATCAGACGAAACAAGAAAACAGAGATACAAATTCATAAAATGGAAAATTATTCGCAAATGCAGGAAAGCTAAAGAACAATGGATTGATAAAAAGTGCAAAGAGGTAGAAAATAAAATGGAAGTAGAAAAGACAGATGAGGCATACAAACTAATTAGAATGAATTTTAGGGATATAAAACCGTATAGCAAAAATATAAGGGACGCGGTAGGAAACGTCATTATAGAAAATATAGAGAAAGTGGGTAGATGGCAGGAATATATAGGGAATTTATATACAAGAGAGGAACTAACAGCATTAGAACAGGTTTCAGACATTGAAAATGATGACTTGGGATATCCTAAACTTAGAGATGAGTTTGAGTTAGCATTAAAAAGTCTGAAAAATGGTAAGGCGTCGGGTACAGCTAAGGTGCAAGCAGAAACTCTAAAAGCCGCTAGACAAGCAGTAACAGAACCTCTTACAACTTTTAAGCTATATGTATGAAACAGGTGAGATACTCAAAGATTTCAAACGTAACATTATAGTAACTATACCAAAAAAGAAAGGCGCGGATAGATGTGAAAGTTTTTAAACAAAAAGCTTGACAGCACACGTATCAAAAATATTTACTAGAATTATGTAAAGACGAATGGAAAAACGAGCTGAAGAGATACTAGGAGAAGACCAATTTGGGTTTAGGCAGAAGAGGGGAACACGGGAGGCTATTTTAGCTCGGAGAGTGATAATGGAGAAAACAATAGAAAAAGGAGAAAGCGTGTATATAGGGTTTGTAAATCTGGAAAAAGCATTCGATAACGACGGAAAACTTAATGATGAAAAAATAGACTCAGATAAATCTGATGATTATTATAAACAACTACAGGTGTTGGTTGTGAAATATCTGTAACTAATGTTGACTGTGCAAAAAGATATTTTGGAAAAAATATTAAATCAGTAAATGTTCAAGTGCTGGGTAACTTGGCATCCACGGGCTGCCTACGCCCCTTCACAACCATTGAATGTCGGAGAAATAGAGTACATAATTGTATAACTGCATCTAACAAGAAAGAACAGCGCCTATGATGAAAGACATCAAACATAGAAACAAGAAGAAAATTGTTGAAAGCATATGTGTGGAGCACAGCACAGTAGCCTATGAAATACGGGCAGTAGGAAAAACAAACAGAAAAACGGTAGCAGTCTTTTGGAATGCTGGGCTTCAGAAGTATGAGGATGATAGCATCGACAAACAAAGTTAATAACAAATAGGTTATATAAATAGTAGGGGAAGAAGAATATCTTATAGAAGTGCAGAATACGTTCTAAGGCATTTTTGGGGAATAGTATGGGATATATTACAAGTGGAGATTGAAAATAGGAGATGGATGTAGACCTAGATCAGATAGTGATAGCAGACTGTGCAAATTTCAGGGAAATGTGTAGGTTAGTTCAGAATAGGAAACAATGACGGTACGCGTCTAACCAGTTCCAGGACTCAAGACCTAATGATGATGATGATGAGCTATTATGAAATATTAATGACAGAAATTTATAATTAAACTCATCAAAACAATGAAACCATGAGTATTTATGTGGCAATAATGCTGAATATGTTTAATAGACTTTTAGAGCCGTTAGCACTCGAAAAACAATTGAACACATTAGGAAAAGATATTGAGTCTGATAGAAATAAATTCAATTCAAGAATTAATTAAACTAGGTAAATGATTAGAGAAAGATAAAGATTCTATAAAAAATTATATGCCACCAAGTAGGACACGAACCAATTTAGAGACAGATTTAACATATATGAATTAACCATATCGTAGCAAAACGTGAACTACACCGAAACTTTCTTTTTTACATACTAAACTTTCTAGACTTAAACATACGCTAAAAACTTGGAATTGTCATCAGACAGGACATTTTCCAATCGCAATGTCAAGTGCGGAACATAGAATAAATTATTATTATCTTTGTGGAAAAGATAATGTTACTTATAACCAATATACCAGATGTAATTCTAATAATCATTTAAACTAGTAACGAGTAGATCACGAGGTAGGGTAAGGTTCCGAGCATTTTATAATTCGACCATGCAATTCAAAAATTTAATTTAATAGGATGCATTTAAAAATAACGTTTGGGTGTAAACATTCAAACACAAAAATTTTCTAATTGTAAACTTGCAAACAGACAAATTCTACCATCTTTATGAACAATTACTTTACCAATCCGAAATGGTAGTTTTAAATGCTTTAAAAATCCCAGATGTAGCTGGGGCTTTAGTTTTGGATTTTTTTGGTGTCCTTAACGAATTCTCATGTGAATTTAAGCCAGATTCCTTTTCTAATCTCAGATTTTGGCATGCTTCTGTTATTATTTCTTAGCCATTTCCCTAGAAACCTATGTATTTCAAGAATAGGTGGCATGAAAGATATTTTTGGATTAAGGCATATTTCAAGCACGATAGCATTCCGGGACCCTCTACAAACAATTACATCATCCGTCCTAATAAGTTAGTCGGCAACAATTCCTTTTAGTACAGTCGAGGGTTTCGGTAGTCGAAGTTTACTCTTGGACTTCCAAAAGCTTAACTATTTAACTTTACACGTACTTTACCGCAACATAATTTTAGCGGAGTATTTCACCAAATTTTTCTATGGATTATCAGCTAGATTTTTTGAGTCAAAGCTGTACTTAACGAGACGCCTAAACTTCCTTCTTTGAAACGTTGTATTAAAACCTCTATCTAAGCAAATACTAACTGTATTGCTTGCTTTTACTTAAATACAAATTATTTTAAACACATAATTAACTTTAGTAAAAAAAAACTCTTTTTTTTATTATAAAGTTAAAAAGAGTGCCTTGAAAATATCTGTATATAGTTTTCTTAAACGGCATTGCGTATTATTCTGACTATAGGTTTTTATATGTATTAGTCAGTACAGTGAACGACGATAAACAATAGTTAACCTATATTAGGTAGAGCTTTAAATAATCAATAACTGATAATTGATGAACATTTTATCCTTCAATGGCAGTAAAATGAAAGTGGAGTACGTCAGTTTCAAGCAGTTAAGAATCCCTGTATGTAGAAACGTTAAATTTTTTGTTTTTTAGTACCAGGGCACAAAATTGCGTTCTTAAACCTATGAAACATAGTAATCTTGTTTGTTACTTCACAATATGACTTAAAATACTCCTATGTATTTTAAATAAAAAATGTAGGATTCTTTGCAATTATTTGTATGTTGGATCACTTCTGAACCCAGTAAGCAAGAATTTTACCGTACGATACAAAATATCCTCATGTTTTTTCCAAAAATCATTAATTTTGTTCTACGCATTAAATTAAATGTGAAAGAAAACATTTTTGGAAACTTATAGAGGGCTCAAAATTTGACGAGGTTGCAACACGTTAAACGATTGTAAATTTTGTAATCTTTCAGCTTTGTAGGCATGGGAATCGTTGTAAACAAAATGAGCGCCGGTTAGTTATCAACTCCCTACATTTTATAACGTTAACAAAACTGATTATTTGGCTATTTCAATTTTTGAAGTTTTGAATTGTCCTTTTTTAATCTGTATAGGATGTATTCTGAAGCATTTATTTCAAACTGAACTGTTTCAGATCATAAGTTGTTTATCCTCTATAAATCGTTCATCCGTAGAGCAAAAGTGATACTTTTCTGATCTGCGTGACTTCTTTTTTCCATCTAGAAAATTTTGAAAACATAATTTAGTATACAGGGTGTAGATTGGATTTTGGAACATAAGGATTTACATGTAAAACTAGTAATGTGCAAATATTCTCCTAATTGTTTTAGAAGATAATGTTAAATACAAAAAATGTAGAGCATTAAAAACAGGTCCCAATTCAGATCTTTGTTTATTAACACCCTCTGGGACTTAACAATAAAAGGAAAAAGAATTGAAAAAATCATACAAAATAGCAATAGCCATGAAAAATGTGACAACCAAAGGTAACAAAATTGATTAATTTGACACAAGAATCTGACAATTTTAGTAAGTTTTTTAAATCTGTTTTAAGTCTTTTGCAAGAAAATAAAACATGCTGAAATGATTTTCTAATTGTATTAAACGTGGTAATACAGGTAGTTGTAAAAAACTAAATTAAATGTAGATGTAGATTGGATTTTGGAACATAGGGAATTTACATGTAAAAATAGTAAGTGTAAATATTGGTTCCCCTAATTGTTTTAGAAGAAAATCTTAAATACAAAAGTTGTAGAGTAAAAAAAATGTATCAGAATTATTTGCGATTTATTTTCTAACACCGTCTGTCCTGCTAGATAAGAAAAAAAAGAATAAGGAACGTGTCCAAAAGTCGTAGTAGCCACGAATACGACAGCGATATGTCACGTTTTGACAAACATCAAAAGTTTGATGATTTGTTATAAAAAATGGAGTCCTACACTCAAGAAGAGAAAGTAAACTCTATTAAATGGTACTACTCGGGATTGTTTTTTAGGGACATACAAGCAAATTTTGCTGGATTCTATTCACAGCGACCAATTCCGGGTTTGAGCACTCTGCAGACAACTATTAAGCATTTTGAAACTGACGGCACGGTTAATAAGTCATGTAAGTGCCAAAAAGTAACAGCCGGTTCAAGTAGAGAGAAGATAGGTGCCGTTCTCTTAAGCGTTGTGGAGAACAAAAATGCATCCTTACGACAAATGGGTAACAATTTAGGAATTCATTTTACCACTGCTCGGAAAATTTTAAAGAGCCAAGATTCACGGTTTCGGTCGTACAAATACATCAGCAAATTTTTGAGGATGATAAGGAAAAAAGAATGGAATTTTACAAAACTATGTTAGAAATGGCAAATGCTGACCGCAACTTTTTATCGAGAATTCTATTTAGCGATGAGTGCCGATTTCCTTTAACCAATGAACCAAATCATCAAAATTATCGATACTGGAGCACACAAAATTTAAATTTAACATTACAAACCCGTACACAGTACCGTAATAGTGTCAATGTTTGGGCTGGCATACTAGGTCCTCACATAATTGGGCCTTTCTTCATTACAGACCGCTTAACTGGTGCGGGATATTTAAATTTTTTACAAGAAGAAATCGGACCGGCCATCAAAGAGCAGGGAATTAATTATGAAATTTGGTATCAACATGATGGATGTCCTGCACATCACATGCGCGGTGTTGTGGATTATTTAAATCATGCATTCCCAAATCGCTGGATAGGTCGACGTGGAGCAATAAATTGGTCTGCAAGATCTCCGGATCTTTCGCCAAATGATTTTTTTCTGTGGGGTACATTGCATGATCGCCTATACAATGGAACAGAATATAAAAATGTGGACATTTTAAAAGCGGCAATACGTGCAGAATGTCGTCAAATATCGTGTTATCAACTGGCTGTAACCAGAAGAAATTTTTACAATAGATTGGGGTACTGTTCAGCTGTGAACGGAGACTTGTTTGAACATTTAATTTAGTTTTTTTACGATTAGAAAATCATTTCAGCATGTTTTATTTTCTTGCAAAAGACTTAAAACAGATTTAAAAAACTTACTAAAATTGTCAGATTCTTGTGTCAAATTAATCAATTTTGTTACCTTTGGTTGTCACATTTTTCATGGCTATTGCTATTTTGTATGATTTTTTCAATTCTTTTTCCTTTTATTGCTAAGTCCCAGACGGTGTTAATAAACAAAGAAGATCTGAATTGGGGCCTATTTTTAATGCTCTACATTTTTTGTATTTAACATTTTCTTCTATAACAATTAGGAGAGCCAATATTTGCACATTACTAATTTTACATGTAAATTCCCTATGTTCCAAAATCCAATATACAACCTGTATGTAAATTAAAGCTACTCTGGTGAGTATTTCTTGTAAAAGGGTTAAGTTTTGAATATCGCCCCTATTTTATCGCTCTTAAACATGTAGGTATTTAAATAGATCGATTTTCTGAAATTTTCATATTTAAACAATGATTAGTATTAAAGTACAATACCGTTTACAGTTCCTAAGTATGTTCAGTAACACGTTAAGTTTCTATTGTATATCCTTGAAAAATTATATGGATTCGTAAACAAAATCTTTCGGATACCATAGGTACATTATGTAAGAATGTTTTGTGTTTATTTACGTAACAATTTTTAAATGATTCTAGACTAATTGTGCGACAAGACAGGAAAAAGTTAACAGCACGAGGTTGTAAAATATATACTGTAATAAATTGATGTCGTGATTAATATATTTCTTATTTTAAACGGAACGTAGCGACTGGTTATTTGTTTGTAATATTGCTTTCATACTGAAACTAGAGAAAATGTATTTTTACATGCATGCATATTGGTCCGAAACTAGCCATACAGGACTACTAATCTTAAACAATTTGATGATAAAAGGGGAATATTTTACAAGTATGGTTATTACATATCTGTTTTTTAACATTTAAAAGTTCTCCTCAATGAGTTTTTCAAGATTGAAAACGCCGGTCTTTATAAAAATGTACCGTTTTCCTACACAATTGTTACTTTTTAAAACATGGAATTATGCAAATTTTTTAAAAGTTGTAACATTTTACTTCGAAAATTTATCCAAGCATGTAACTTGCACGCTAAATTTGCTAACTTTTCAAATACCCCTTCGCTGCTTGTTTTATTAATATATATGGTACTATACGGACTGGACTACCTTTTGAAGTAGCATTCAGATAGACAAAATATTTGATGTATATAAAGATCGATTGTGCCTTCGTTTTAATTTTTGCTTTTACAAGCTGATTTAAGTTTTGCAGTAAATATGTGACCTTAAATAACATGCGATTTGACAGTACTATCTTGAGGACCTACAAAAATGTAGGTTCTGCAAAAAGTGCTGGTCTTAAACTCAAATTAATAAACTCTATAAATTTTGCATAATTAAGTAATTTTCGGAATTTTTGTGTGTTAGGTTTAAATATCCGAATCGAATTAGCTGTTGCAAAATCGCTCTATGTTAAACTAACTACTGTAAATTGCACGCTCCTTACCTGCAGTATTTTTGCGAACAATGATAATCTCGTCAAAATTCAAAAAACCTTTATCACATTTATATCGATCACTTTTAAACACTATTCAACCTTTAAGAAACAAGAAAACCAAATTTTATATTAGCACTAATTAAATTTTATTGAAAACCATCGCATACACTTTCTAAAAAGAAGAAACATACATTCGCGGGTAGTTATTCAAACGGTTAAAACACTAGACTGATGACTGACCGATCACCCCCAACCCTGTCTTATATTCCCCTTACCGCTGATTCCTGATACGTGTCACATATAATTACTGTTCGATGTGTAAATCTGGTATATACATATTCTGAACGGAAGCATCGTATATCAGCCCTGCTCATTTAAGAATACACCTATATCGACTTTTAGCACTACCTTTAAAGAATAAAATGTACGTTCAATATTAGCATAATTTGTGGTTCAGGAGCTTTGAATTTCTACTTTACAGCAACCGATTTGAAAAAAAAATTTTCGAGAGCTTGAAATTTAAAAATTTGTAATGGTATTTAAAAATTTGTGTTGGTTTTTTAAAATAAAAGAACAGATACAGCATGAAATATATTATTTTAAATACTATTTAAAATTCTATCAGCACTTTGGTACTAAGTAAAGCAAAGTGAACGTTATGGATTGGATTCTTTATAACTTTCTTACTTAAACCATAGCTATACCATCAATTTTTTAAATATAATACATTAATGAGAAATATTTTGGGATTGTTTAAAAAAAAATGATATCTCGCAAGTAGTGACCATTTTCTTCTTCGCACATTCGTGCTTTCTCCAAAATATTTTTTTATAACCTTTCGCAAAGTTTCAGGTTACCCTCTATTTTACTCTACATGTGATTTTTCAATGCTCCACCTGAAGGTACTACATTGGCCAGAAAGCTAGTTTTTTTACCTGGAAAATTTTGAATTTTGCCGAACCCATGCTATTCCAAGCAAGGTAAGGATCTTCAATGTGCTTGACAACACTCACACACGGCACCTCCATTTTACCTCTCATCCGAACGAGGGCGTATTTTTGTGAAAGATGCTCGTCTAACATTTTTCAAGCGGATCGTGTCGGGATTCGAACCCGGGACCTTGGGCGTAGTAGTCACACACGTATCAACTACACCACGGAGCGGCCCAGCTATTTTACTGCAAGTATTGTTTATTAATTGAGGGATGGTTTTTGTCTTAAAAGGTCAGTCTTTATTTTAAATATCCTTAACCGAAACTGTTAGAAGCGGTTAAATCCGAAAAATGCGGAGGTCAATTTAAGTATTGCGTGAAACGATGTTGTTCGCCAAAAATATCTCTTAACAGAATTGCTGATTCTCCTGCTATGGCTGTATCTTGTTGAAACCACAAGATTGGAAGTTTTTCACAGCTGGTTTTAAAAAATTTTTCAGCATCGTCCAATATTGAGCACTAGTGATGCAAACTATGACTTCGTTTTTATTCTCAAACAAATTTGGGTCAATGATTTTTCGAATTGTACCAACCAGTGGCACGAGCAAGGTTCCTTAGTGTTCTCTATTGTTAAAAATCTGAGAATTCAACTCGCACATTAAAATATCGACGATGCGTACGCCAAGACAAAAGAATGAACCGTTGATGTACAAAATAAAGTTTAATGATTTTAGTTCGTTTGTTTCATTGTGTATCGCTCCGTTTAGAAGCGTCTTTATATTAAAACATCAAATTGGTAATCATTTTATACTAATTAGGCAATTAACACAGTCATTTAATAAAAAAATAACTTTTAACTTTGGCATATTTTCAGATAGTGATAAACAGTAATATTAGTTTTTTCTTTATTTGACGCGGTTTTTGATGCATATAGAATAAAAAAGTTTAAAGGTCTTATCACCAGAGCTTTGTGACGTTCCATGGATTTATAAATGTATTTCATTTTAATAGTTTTATATTAGTAAATCACACAAATGGGGTTAGGTTATTTTTTTTAGGAAATAGAATTCGTAGGTTACATGCATTCGTGATTAAAAGAAGGATTGGTTCTATTGGTTCTTATAATGTTCATACGTAAAGGTTGTAAAATTCGTTATGGCGGTCTTTGAAATAATACCATTGATAATCTGTATAAAATTATTACACTTTTATTATTCATTTGTTTTCATTAATAATGTATACCTCTGCCGCTTTCAAACTCATCGTCTAGGCATGAAAATATTTACATGCAAATTTAAGCTGAACGAACAAAATGAAAAGTTCCTTCCTTTAAACCTATTTCCGTAAGTGAATTTTACATACATTAGATAGAAAAAAGCGACACACAGTAATTTTAATTTGCAGTCTTAATTTATCTATCTGAATTCTGCCGAAGACGACTTGAATTATTTTTTGGAGGGAAAATAAATCTTATAAAGCACTTGGTCCTTAACATCCAAACAATTAACATGCAACTTGAATAGGTTAGTTAACCTTCAAGAATATATTTTGAACTGATTGCAAGTAGTCAATGAAGGACAGATAATACTCTACCAGATAGGTTGCTTTTAATTTGATAACTTTATGTTGAACAAAAGCATCTTAATTCAGAACCGTTAGTTCCTTACAAAATCCCAGAACGATCTTTTAAAAGCAAAATTCGTCCAAGAAATAAAAAGCCTTTAATAGTATCCGAGTTATCTAAGGGTAAAAATTATTTATCAGGTGTTTATATTTAAAATTTCTGAAACTATAACCTGTAGTTACTGTAAAGAAATGAACATTTTTAATTAATCGTACACAATTTATAAACATACACACAGTACGTATTTGTTATCAGGTTAAGAATTTAAATAATAATTTTATTCGTTGAAAACGTTTTCCATTAAGCTAAGTAAATTTGCGTATTCTTAATTTTTAAAAGTTTGCTTAAGAATGTACACGTCTAGTAATAAAAACATAATTGTGTAAAATAGTCGAAAACATAATCGTGTAATAGTGTAAGTACCATTTTATTGGTTTTTCAGAACTAATATGTAAGTGATAGTCCCAGTTTTGTTATAACAAATTCCAGTGCAATTGCCTAGAGGCGTGATCAATATTCAGGTAATTTGACATTTAATTTTGGAATAACTTTTTTCAGCGAGCAGTTTTCAGGTAAGTGCATTAGTGTCCTTATAATAACGTGTATTTTAAGTTGGTTTTTAGCACTACTTTATACTCTATTAGTTCTCAGATAAATTTTAGGCCAGATTCACTTTTCTGATTTCAGGTTCTGGCATCCTTTTGTTTGGAGATTTTTCTAAAAACTCTTGTACTACAAGATTAGTTGGCTTTTAAGATATCGATTAAAACATATTTCACACGCGATAACATTCTGGTACTTTCTTCAAACATATACACTACCCGTCCCACTGAGTTAGTAGGCAACCATTCTTGTTACTACAGTCGAGGTTTTCAGCACTTTTTCGAAACAGAAAATTTAGCAGGTACTTCACCGAGTTTTTCTGTAGATTACCGGCTAGATTTTCTGGAGCCAAAATTGTACGTAACAGCTTCTTTATAGATATACACCAAGGTGTTCAGAAACTCTCTTGTGAAAGGGAGACCCCAGATACTAGACATGATTTTACGTCGATTACCGTCATTTAAAAATGTTTTGTATAAGAAGTGAAGCCCTTTGAAGGTGGCACTAAATCCAAATATCATTTGTATCAAAAATGTGTATCGATCATAATTCTAAGCGTAAAAGCAAGACAAAAACAAATTTTATAAAAGAAATGACAAACAGAAAACCAAAATATCGGGTAAGGGTTTCCTGCAAAAATACCTCTAATATTAAAACAAATATTAGAAAACGATGGTTATCCAAAATGTCAAATAACACAAATATTACACCAACATCAAACAAGAAGAAAAAAGGACATTAAAACAAGCAGTAATAACTAATGATATTGTGTAATATTATAACACTCAACGGGTTTATTGAAAAAATAAGTAAAGCATTTAAAAAAGAGGATGTTATACATTATCGCTTTCTTGTAGCAGTTGGTATATGTAATTCTTATTTTTGAAAATTCTACATCTTTTCTGCGCAACTGATTTTTTCGATTCTCATTTAAGACATACAAACATGATATGGTCTTACGAGTCAAAATACCACACGCGTCGCTCTTGATTTGGTTTTTTTATAGGTAGTTGTTAGACACTCAATGACTAGTTAAAACTTGCATTATGTGGTGGTTTACCTTTCCCACGTTTTTTCGACCCATTCCCTTACCTTCCTAATATATATTTTTATATAACCTACATAATCATTCCAAGTTTCCTGTCATAGCTAGAACATTGTGTCCGTCGATACTATTATTTCTATTTTCGCAAGCTTGTATACGCAGGAAATCAAACACGTACTAATGCCCATACAAACACGCAGACACATGCATAACACGACGCCCATACGCCACACAACCATTATTTTCAGCCTTTCCAAAAGATGTTCAAGAGTTTCAATAAGTAAAGATTCATAAAGAATCTGAAGTTCAAATTTTTATCGATTACAATACATTGCTTATTGTAAAGAATGAGAAGAATGATTCACGGTAGTAACAGTGTTATTACTTATATAATCATAAATTGTTTCTAAGTAAACTGCAGTTTCCACTATATAGACATTGTGAACATGTTTGGTTAGCATGAAATACATGGGCAAAACAGTCGTCGATCACGCAAACTTTCTAACTCACCGGCAATAAGTAATGTGGGTTCTTAAGTGAGCTTTATAATGATTACGATAAAGTAAATGCGCACTTGAAATAAAAATCGTAAGTGTAATTTTTACAATGGAAATATCTCATTAGAGAAATTGCAAGCATCTACAAAAAATTACATTGCAAAATTAAAGGTTTCATAGCATATGGCTAAGGTTCTCAGCTTCACCGTGAATGCCTAACTTTTTTTTGCAATACTAACATTCTGGGAAATGAAACCTCGGTATAGACATACGGCGTTAACTGATAAGTTAATAATTCCTGAAATTGAAACTTTAGAGCATTTTTTTATATTGAATTTTTAGTTATTGGTTAAGTAACTACTTCGTTTTCTTTCCTTATATGTTTACAATTTCCTTCAGGTTTTTGCTTGAAATATTTTTTAGTTTGGCAAGCTGACCAAGATTGAGGCTGCTGTATGTGTTTCATTTGAAGAGGTGTGTCTCAATTTCTTGAGAAATACAACGGCAAAAAGATTACCAAAAAATTGTGAATATTTTAATTTTCACATACAGCGATATGGTTTACAACAGATTCATTTTCTTCACTCACATTTGGACCTTTTCCCCACAAATCTAGGATCTATGAGTGACGAACATCGTAAATACGATTTTATCATGACATTGTGTATTGTGAAAACCGATACCAAAGCAAGCGTAGCCCCACAATACTCACAAATAGTTGTTTGAAATTAATCAAGGATATTCTAGAGGTACACTACAAATAAAAATCACGTGCAAAAGATTTTGTGGTATGCATTACTTGTATTGTACAAATGTAAAACGTTACATAATAAAATGTTCCACATCAATAACTTTTGACTGGAGTGTGATAGCAAAATTCTGTTAACAGATTCGTAATCAACGGTAAAAATCCTATAAGAAACAACTATCGCACATTCGGAAATAAACAAAATTTGTTATTCAGTGTGATTTTAGTTTCTTTATTGAATTAAAACACCCCAAACAAGCCATAAGATTAGAGCAGTATTACAATGTACGCACTGGTGGCTTCTTTGAGTATCAACGACCGACAGAGAGCAACTGTCTTTTATAACGCGCTTACGTGCCGTGTTCGGCATGTTCAAGACCACACTAAATAAACAGACTGCAATACTAGTTTTAAGTAGTAATAAAACTTACGCACCGGACTATAGTGTAGAAGTATATATTGTAACGAGGCAACAGATCGTTTGGTAAATAAGACATTCTTTAAATGAAAAGGATATAGGGTTCAAGAAACCATTTGAAAAACCCAATGGATTGATTGACAGCTACAAGATATGAGATAATGCATATTTAGTGTTATATTGGTGTGTATCATTTGCTATTTCAATTGAAATCCAAACGCACTAATGTGCAGTGATCATTTCCTGTAATCCGGAAAATAGTATTACAGTTAATATATATATATATATATATATATATATATACATATATACATACATAATGACGTGATAAGGGGTCACGAGATGTCATTGAAATCCAAATTCTAAAAATAAATCCCACAAAAATATAATGGGAATCCGGAATAAAAAAATTCCTTAAATTCATGGTTGCACCCTGTAAAGTACAAGCGTACTTTTATTCATAAAAGTGGCAAATATGTTAGTTATGCGTTTATAAATAATCATCCAGTATTATATAAGCGTCTCGTAAATAAATAGCACGTAACGTAAGTTGTAAAAATAACTAATTGTAAGATAGCACAAAACGCATTTTAGTGCTAACGCAAATCGATGCATATAAAAATATTCTTTCAATTGCTGTAAATAGCATATATTAGTACTAGCTTTACGCATTTAGCTTAAAGAACCACAATCAACGTGTATTTTAAAACACCAAAATTAACAATAATTTTGTGTACTGAAACACGAAAAACAGAAATTTGCGACTCCTTTTGCATTAAAAAGCAATTAAAGTTTAAATTAATTGGCCTGTGGATTACACAAATTTATTTTAAACAGAGAAGTTTCTTGAATAGACTAGATTGGGAAAGAAGTTTCGGGAGAATTCTTCAAATTCCTATAAACTTATCAATAAATAAACATTTAATTCCTAGAAGCGGCAGGAACACGGAAAACCCATAAAAATCCAAGACATATCAAATATAAATTGATTAACTTTAGCATTAGTATGCGACGCCACAATAATAGCATATGTGATACAAGGACAAATAACGCGTCACGAATGAGTGGAATTAGATTATTAGGTAATAAAACACCGCAATTTTAGACCCTAATTGGTTTTTCCGAGAAATCTTACACCTTAATGTTTTACATTTTTATACTAGCTTCTGGAAACAGATAAATTTGAATATATAAGGTAGCGTTTATTAAATGGATGGATTCATTAATTTGATTCGATTCATTCGAGCACGAAATGTTATTTTAAGTCGCGAGCTGTTGCTATGGGGAAATATTATTTGAATATGCAGTAAGCATATTGTAATTTAATAGTTGCAAGGTTGCAATGAATAAATAAGCAATGTTTTAAACGTAACTTACAACGAAAAATGAAAATTATTAATTACTACAAGGAAAGTTCTTTAAGATAACGGTATTTTTAAAGATTTTATTAAATAATCGAAAGGAAGATTTAACCAGAAATGTACTTTAGTAATTGCTGTTTGAAATGAGAATTTTTTTATGGAGAATCTTGTAAGCTGATTTGACGTCAATTTATAATAAGATATTTGTTGCGAGGAACGTTTTTGTGGATTCTGCAAATATTACTTTTAGATTTATTTTTAACTGATTTATATTTAATGTAAGGTATAATAATAAGTGTTAATCATATAATATTTTTATATAAAGAGTTTTGCCAGGAGAATTTGTGATCAAAGTTCGAAATACTCTGATATAGATTATCCGTCAAAGATTTTTTTGGCCAAGCAAACCGTACAATATATACATATATATATATATATATATATATATATATATATATTGCTGTGATAAGGGGCTGTTTAAGGGTGTATTGTATAGTAAGGGTTGTGCGGTAACCATAAATTACGATAGGAAGCAGAAAACTGCATTTATTTAGTAGAAAATTTAATAATTCTTATATTATGTAAATAGGAAGCATTTAACACCCTGTATATAGAGCATAATTAGTTTTAAGCGACGCAAATAAATACATCTTACAACAATAGGACGCATAGTTAGCATAGAAATAAGTAATTCATACATTAGGTAAATAACAAGGATTTAACACCCGGTATATGGAGCTTCATTAATTTTAAGTAATGCAAGTAACGATATTTTTCAGTAAAGGTACGCGTATTTAAAGGAATGATAATAAAGGTAATTAAACGCGCATTGAAAAGGGTTCTAATTAGATATAATATAATACGGAAATAAGAGATAAAACTTAAAGAAGCGTTGTGTAAATGCGTAGAAACAATCAACATTTTTGATAAGAAAATGCAGTTCAAAGATGCGTAAATAAATAAAAATAGACGAAAGTAAAATTCAAATTACATCATGTATTTTTGTATAATACGGAAAACGCGATTATTTACTCAAAACAACGTATGGTCTGATAACGAGGTATCTATAAGGAAACAACAATTACATAGGAAACGAATATATTACATCATAAAACCACTTCAAGTGCAGGAAATACAAAGACCTCATTGGTTAAGATAGCGACAGACTTGGTGTAAACCCAATCCACATCCAAGTAGGTTGAGCCTATATTAACAGCGACAATGATAACGGAGCTCATTTTTAACTCAAGAAGGCCAAGCTGCGATACTCTGAACCTAAAAGTCACGCGTAATAATATTTTAATAATGAAATTAGATAGTGACAAGTAAGTGCTACAAATATGGAAGTTTATTTTGCCGATTAACGTGAGTAGAATTTGGGGGTAATTTATTTAAACTAATAAGATAATAATAGGGCTCCAAATGTGGGTATAATCCTGATCCGAGTGGATAGATATAATAATTCCAAATGAGTATACGATGTTAATGATCCAAATGGGTGTATAATCCTGATTCGAGTAGATAGAATAAATTCGAGTGGATAGATATAATAAATTCTAGTGTATGGATAATCTTAGTTGGTTGGTAATGGATGGTATAATAATTTAAATGCATGGAAGATTCTAATTGAGGGTACAATATTTCAAATGTATGAATAATTCGAATATGGAGATGTTCTAAATGGATTAATGTAATACTTCAAAGCAGCATCGACGATTTTGATATAATTTTGAGTTGCGAGAAAATAAAGAAGCAAGAAATAATTTATGGGAAAACAAGGGGTGCAACGAAGCAGAACAGGTTAGATCTTAGTAGTTTTAAGATATTTTTTTTCTATTTTGAAATTTCATTACTGAATTTATTCAATTATATAAACTTGTGTAACAGAGTCAACAACAAACCTTGCATACGTTAAAAGTACGTAATATTATAAAGGGGTTTAGAACGTTCCAGGCTTCTTTGACAAAAACAAAGATGTAATCATAAAGGGGTGAAGAAGTAAAAAATTGATCATCGTAACGTTGTACACTCTGTGTAGAATAATAAAAGCTAGCCGTGGCAGAAGAATAATAATATTAGTGAGATTTAGAATTTGATTGGAAAACAGAGAGGTGGACTTAAGTAAGAAAACGCCATTGACACCGAGTACGGCGTTATCATATCAATATATATATATAGTTATTTAGGGGTATATAAGGTCACAAGCGTAGTATACTTCATGTAAATAACACCAAAATCATGGAAACTAAACATTTGATTCATAAAAAGTACACAATTCATTAATTATGCAAAAAGCAAATATCAAACACACTGTATAAAATCTACAATTAACTTTAGTCAATGAAAGGAAGCTCATTCTTTACTAATTTAACCACATTTAATAGAATAAATAATTCTAAATGCAATCCAATTTATTTTAGAAGCAAGAATACATTCAGAAACTTTAAATGAATACAAATAAGGAGTATCTAAAGTCAAACAAACATGAAACGATTTTTTTTTAATTCGACGCATTAATGTAAGAAAATAATTATGCGTGCTTACAATAAACAGGTCTTTCAAAACAAACATATTTTAGAACGTAAGAAGTCTATAAACGTATCTAATTTACGTCATCTGTTAAAGAATCCCATTATAAAATTTGCTTACATAATCTTTTAAAAGTAAACTTGACAAATTCGAATAAAATCCAGCATATGAGGAAAACAATATATGTAACCATAAATTTTGGGCGTACGTGACAGTTTAAGAATAAGAGCTAATAATTTTCTATACAAAATACGAAAACATTATATTGAACGGTACAAAGTACCATAGCCAACAAAATCCATAATGTAAAAATTTGATGCCTACGTGATTTTGGAGCATTTCAACAAAATCCGAAGGCTTACAGGATAAGACAAGTGCAACGCCTCAACAAAGATAATGCACGGTCAGGCCAATGGCAGCACGTGGAAGGGCTTGCCTTTATATATTACACCAAGCGGATAATGGTCAGTCTCCCGATAACTGAAGCACGAACTGTACTAGTTTGATCAAAAATACTACGCAAAGTTCAAGTGTGAAATTAAACCACGATTTATAAGTGAAAGTCGGTAATTAAAAATTTCAAGTACAAGTGCACGCTCAAATATACAAGTGAAAATCAATAATTAAAAATTTCAAGTAACGTTCAAATATACAAGTGTAGTAGAAATTCGCCGTCGACATAAGACGGCTTTAAAAAATCTACTAAAACTATACTGAGAGATTTACGAAGCGATTCAAGAAACAATTCAAGATACATATTCAATAAGAAATCTAACGTAAAAATCCAATACTACAGGTAACAGATATAATAAAAGGGAAAACTCTGAACCAGGACTTTAAGTTGAAAGCAACCCAAGGTCACTGGTGAACAGCACGTAGCGGCAGGTCAAAAGATTGGGGTGTGCACAGAGCTACACATTCGAACCAGGAAACCAACCTAGAAAAATACTAGGTTGGCGAACATAGTTAATTAATAGCATAAGATTTATTTTTTTTGTGCATTTAAAACTTTTATGTATTTAGATATTTATGTGAAGGGTCATCAAAAATTTTTATTTGATACGTAGAAATTACGTTAAGAGAAAGAATAGTCATTGAACGTTCAACGAGGATTCCAATATAATACAGAGTTATTTTTTCTGGCTTTATATATTTTTAATAGGGTTATAATTTGGTGGTGAACAGATTTATAATTTTATTTTGATTCAAGGGTTTTAAATAGCAAATAATATTACGAAAGTTGTAGAAATGCAAATTGTACATATTTCTTGGTTTATTATACAAATATATACAAATTTAGGTATGAAGTGTCAGAGAAAGGAGGGGGGGGGGGGATAAAAATTTCTCTGTTACCGTATTGTCGTGCACTCTGTACGGGATTGAACTGAGCTAGTCGAAGCATAATTCTAATTGTGTGAAATTAAAAATTTATTTTAAATTATTTAGGAACACAGAGCGGTGGCGACCAGTAGGTAACTGAGCGTTAATCGAAGTGAAATTAAATTTTCTGTAAATTCATGGTTACGCCCTGTATAATACAAGCGTACCTTTATTCATTGATGTACAATAGAAAAACGCAAATGGCTCGTATACAAATAATCACCCTGTATGATATAAGCATATTGTAAATAAATTGCAAGCAACGTAAGTTGTATATGTAAATTGTAAGATACCATAAAGTGCATTTAAATGCGAACGTAAAAATCGATCGTTTTAAGATAAATACAAAGCCATTTATTGTTTTTTTAATTATCAATACATTTTTGATAAAAATGCATTTGATTTGCTGTAAATAGCATTAAAAAGCACTGAAAGTTTAAACTAATTACCATGTGGGTTACGGCAATTCATTTTTAATATAGAGAATTTTTTAGAACATAAAAGGAGGAGTCATCGGTGTTTAAAAATACGTCAAATTCGTATAACTCATTAATGGGTAAACATTTTATTCCTAGAAGCAGCTTGAACATTGAAAATAAACCGTACAATTCCTGGAATAATCGATAAATAATCAATTGTCTTTTGCATTAGTATGCGACGCCGCAATAATAGTATATGTGAAACAAGAACAGATACCACACGTCACGGATAACTGGAATGTTAATTAGGTCATAAAACTCGACAATTTTAGACGTTAATTAGGTTTTCTAAGATATTTTACATCATTATGTTCTACACTATTCGAGTAAGCTTCTGAAAACAGATAAATTTGAATATAAAGAAAGCGTTTATTTATTGGGGGAATTCATACATTAGATTTCATTCATGCGAGCACGAAATGTTATTTAACCGCAAGCTGTCGCTATGCGGAAATAATATCTGAGTATGCAGTAAGCATATTGTAATTGAATAGTGGCGATGTTAAAATGAATTAAGAAGCAATGTTTTAAGCGTGCCTTACAGCGAAAACTGAAAATTATTAATTACAAGAGGGAAACTTTTTAAGATAAAGCCATTTTTAAAGATTTTATTAAATAATTGAAGAAGAAGATTTAACCAGAAATATACTTTGGTAACTACTGTTTTAAATGAAGATTTTTTTTTAATATGGAAAAACTTGTGAGCTAATTTGACGTTAATGTAAAATAAGATTGTTTTTATTACGGGGAACATTTTTGTAGATTCTGAAAGTATCACTTTTAGATTTATATTTAACTGATATTAAAGTATTTGGATCTAGTTTAAGATAATCCTAATAACTTTTTTTGTGTGAGGGATTTTTTTATCAGGAGTTAGTGTTCAGAGTTCGAAATACTCCGATCTTTTAATAGATTATATGTCAAGGATTTTTCTGGCCAAAACAAATCTTACAAACGTGGAAATAATTTATAACCAGGTAAACACTCCTCAAAACAATAAGTTTAATTCTGTAAATTTAAAATAAGTTATGAAACAATATTTTTAAATCAAGTAGCTCCGGTTCTGCTTTTATATCTAAGTTTTTGAAATCTTTGACAATAACAGTTATACCGCCCGTTGTCATAAAAGTTGATTTCTCTGTAAAACGTAAATTTCATTTAGAAACTTAAAGAGGTAATGTTTTATAATCGGCAAATTTTTTACAGCAGTTATTAACCAAACTATTTAAAAAATTCTATTCGATTTATTCACCGAAACCAGGTTACTAGATTTGTGAGTTACATGGTCCAACGCACTTCTATTAATTAATTTGTGATTCTGAATTAAACAACGTGTAAATTTCATCTGCAATTATAAAGTTTGTTAAGTAGGTAAAAGTAACTTCACTGCCTGCTATATAGAATTATTTATTGAAAAAAGTTAATTTTCTCAAAGCTGTTAGATGTCATAGTACTTCTAGTACTTTCTATAACAGTTTTTAAGCTATTAATATTTTATTAGCAAATTACCTAAAAATATTTCATTCACGAAGCTCCCAAATGATTCTGAATATCGAGGACTTGCGGTTCAGTGCCTATTAATAGTATTAGGTTATTTAGTCAGGTGGTTAGCGAATGAGTTAAAGGGTGTTTTTAAACGGGAAATTCGGAAATTTGATCTGCAATCGAGTGTTCATGTCTATTACGACATATCACAAATGACATGGACGGTGAGAACTAACGTGAAATATTTATAGGAAACGGAAGGAGCTTTAATATTATTTTTATTCGCAGACCTCGCAGTTTTACAATGCATTCTCGGTTCAGTCTGCAATAAGATAACGTGTTGGTTTATATAAATTTATAATGTATTACATACCATCTTATGAGATGAAGATACAGATCCGGTCACTTGTTCACAGTGAAAATTGATACTATACATTAGTAGCGTTGAAACCAAATGTAACTCTATATAGTGGTATGGGTAGTTCATTAAAAAAATATTTTTATTATTTTTTATTAGATAGGATATGCATTCTGTAAGGAAATTGTTAATATTTAGGCGAGTGTAAGTGTTGAAGAACAAATTTGTGATATGATCAGAAGTAAAAATAAGCTGAAAATACAAAAGCAATTCGAAACTGTGTTCTGTTCTGTAATTGGTTGCTAAGGTATTACTCACCCCTTGACTAAGGGCGCTAGTTCCGCCTACGTATCCGCCATGTATACATACCCTCATATCTTTTTCACTCGTTAAGCACGGTGTAAATATACAACAAAGCATGAGGTATTGAATAAATTCATATACTCTGTCTAAACGAAATACTTTTATTTTTTGTAAAAAATGTTCAGTCTAAGGGCGCCTTTGAATGATGTTTTTATAGTAATACCTATATCAAACAATAACTAATTAATACCGAATTGCAAACTAGCTTTTCGTTTTCAGTTATCGCGTCACCCACACATCAATTATTTTTTCCTAAACGTTTTCAATAAAGTCTATTTTGGTTAAATACTTAGTACAAAATATAATCAATAGAGTTAAATGCGTCAAGATATGGGATGCAGACGACATCTAACTAGGATTTTTCTCACAAAGCGCTCGAAGTCGAAGTGCACTTAACAATTTAAGGAGGCGCGTGAAAAGTGTCAAACGCTTATATTATTGAATAAGGATGTACCTACTTATTAAGATAGAGTGGAAAAAAGTCTAAAACGCCTAATATTTTCGAAAACCGGTTGTCAGAAATGTACAAAATTTAGGGTTTAATAATATGGAGTTTCCTTTTTGATATTTGCAATATTGACAGATTGACTGCGTTTCAGAAACTTTTGGGGTGGGGTACTCCAACAGCAGGCCTCGCGGAATCAACATCAACCTACCTTCGCCTCCGGGCGAAACAAGGCGAACAGCGGAACGGTGACAATTCGAGGGAGTTTTCCAGCTATGCGGGGCGCCAAGAAATGGTGAGGCAAGCGAAATCGTTGAGGATGCACATCCGTCAGTCCTGTTCGACGAGCTACCTGACGATGGAGCGGCTTGTGGCGAATAGCCATCCTGTCGGTCGAAAACCACAGGCCGGTGGATCCAGGGTTTGGAATGGTATAGCTGGAGAGCAGAGGCGGCTCCAGGCACGGGCGGACTGGGCGGTTGCCCGGGGCACCGCGCTAGTGTGGGACCCGCGCTGAGAGAAAATTTATGGAAAATGAATGTTCTAAGAAAAGGCCCCAGACCAGAAAAAGAACCTAAAATATATACACAATAGTTTAATGATTCTTTTTATTTAAAAATTACTAACAACACAGGAATTACGGAACTAGACAAGGTTTTCAAAAGAATGAAATATTTCGAATAAAGGACTATAATATACTACTTATACGACGCTTCACACTCGAACACGTAAACATATGTATATGATGCACCTGTAAATCTTATAATGAAAATGCTGTGTCTTTAAATTGTAGTCCCCTATTCATAAAACAACGAAAACTTAAGTCGAATTTTACTAACGCTTAAATGCGCATACTTAGAACTTGTTTATGCCAACTGCCCTTCTGCCGTTAACACTATCACAACTACACTACGCCCCACTCCACAACAATATCCGCTGTGGCAGAATAATCTCTAGTCGACAGTTACTGATCAATTCATCATAACGCATTGTATCGGCGTCAGTCGAAATGTAAAGTCTTTTATTGTGCAGTATGCGATTTGAATTTTGATTACTTTGTGATGCGTTTATTTCTTGCTTTGTTGTAACTACTTTAAACTGTCTTTTGTTTGATAATATTATCGTTGGTTATATTTAATTAGACAGTTTAAAAATCAGAGTAGATTTTATTTCTTTGTTCGAGATCAGTTTAAGCTACAGTGACCGCTCGTGATCGTGACTTTGGTAGAAAATATGATTGTAGCAGTTCAAAACGGAAAAAATATCAAAAACGAAAAAAACTTGAATCAATATTAAGTGGTTCTTTAACAAAATATTTCAAGACTGATAAAATTGCTGATGAAAAGGACGGGTTGTGTTTCCAAAATTCAAGAAGCAGAAGTTATTGTTGCTGCATTGGCAGGACCTAGTAATCAGGGTGACACCCACTTCGGAAACAAAGAAATACTGGATTCACCTTTACCTATACATTTGCCACTAAAAGATATTGAAGCGGACTTGGACCACCACTAGGAAACCAATGTCCTATCAACGAATATCACTCTGCTCGACTCTACAACAAATTTTACCCTAATAATTAAAGTGGACGACATTTTAGTAACACTCATTACATAAAAACATTGATAAACGGCGAACAGCAAGAGAGGCGTTGTTACTTTATTCAGAGTCCAAAGACGCTGTTTACTGTTTTGCCTGTCGTTTATTTTCTCTAAGACTTACTGTTACTACTAACAGCGCTCTTGGATCCATTGAAGGTATGAGTGACTGGAAGCATTTATCAGAGGTGCTCAAGAGTCACGAAAACAGTAAATTTCACAAAGAATGTATGATGAAATGGCTAAATTTAAAAAACGACCTATCTTGTGGAAAAACTATAGACTCATAATCCCAGACTTGGCTTTTAGAAGACATGAGGAGAGGTTGTTAGATCCAATTTCCAGTGGCAATTTTTTGAATTGGTGAAATTGATTGCACAATTTGACCCAACTTTGCGCGAGCACTTGCACCATGCTATGAACAAGAGAATTGCCAGAAACCACTACCTCGGCAAAAATATTCAGAATGAATTTATTGAGATAATGGCCAATCATGTTACAGTTAAAATAGTACATAAAGTGTTAAAGAGTAAGTACTACGCAATCATTCTGGACTGCACACGGGATATTTTATTTATTTTATTAATTTATTTGTTCCAACGTTTCAGTAGTCTGCTACCTGAAATTTAAGCAGACCTGGCTTCCCCACAGAAAGTAACCGTCATGTGTTATGTGTGTGTATGTGTGTGTGGGGGGAGATGGTTGTGTGTATGTGTATTATGTGTGTGACGTTGGTCCGTGTTGCGTTTCCCCTCTAAGACCAGGACGATCGGCAGCCGTATATCCCAGGCGTCAAGAAAGAACGCACATCGGACATTGCCTTGTCAGTCCGGACCATCAGCAGCCGGAAATCCAGATGTTGAAAAGGCAATGTAAGTGTGTGTTGTAAGGTGTGTGTGTGTGTGTGAGAGAGAGAGAGAGAGAGGTTGGGTGTATGTGTGTTGTGTGTAATGTTGGTATCCGTGCTACGTTCCGCCTTTAGGACCAGGACCATCGGAAGCTGGATATCCCAATCGTCAAAGAGGAACGCTCGACGGATATTGCCTTATCAGTCCGGACCATCGGCAGCCGGAAATCCAGATGTTGAAAAGGCAATGTAAGTGTGTGAATGGTGTTTTGTGTTTGCACAGTGCATAAGAAGTGTTTTGTGTGTTTGCGTGTGTGTGTGTGAGGGAGAGAGAGAGAGAGGGAGAGAGGGTTGTGTGTATGTGTGTTGTGTGTGATGTTGGTATCCGTGTTACGTTCCCCCTTTAGGACCAGGACCATCGGAAGCCGGATATCCCAATCGTCAAAGAGGGACACTCAGCGGATATTGCTTTATCAGTCCGTACCATCGGCAGCCGGAAATACAGATGTTGAAAAGGCAATGTAAGTGTGTGAATGGTGTTTTGTGTTTGCACAGTGCATAAGAGGTGTTTTGTGTGTTTATGTGTGTGTGTGTGTGTGTGTGTGTGTGTGTATGTTATTGTGTGAGAGAGAGAACAGAAGCTTGGAAGTGTATTTGTGTTGTGTGGATGTTGGTATCCGTGCTACGTTCCGCCTTTAGGACCAGGACCAGGACCATCGGGACAAGGATATAATAACGGCGCCAATATGTGCGGTGAAAACAGCGGCGTATAAAGAAAGCTACTCAACGTAAACCCCCTTGCATTCTTTGTACCATGTGGTAGCCACAGCTGGAATCTGGTGTTACGAGACTCTGCTTCATCGTGTGTTCAAGCGCAGACATTTTTTGGTCTTTGCAAAGACTATTCAATATTTTCTTTGCTCAAGTGAACGATGGAGTATTTTAAGACGCATGCCAACATTTCTCTAAAACCCTTTTTCAAAACGAGATGGGAGTGCAGAAGTAAATCTGTACAAGCTGTGAGGTACCAACTAAGCAACGTTTGTGACGCTTTGACAAGTCTCCGCGAGAGTAGTACAGATTGTGGTTTAGTTAGTGAGTGTCGATCGTTAGAATACGAAATCACCACATATGACTTTGTTGTGTCTCTTGTAGTATGGTATGACATTCTTATCAAAAGACGCACTATCCGCAAGGTCTGGCAAAATGTAAATATGCATTTGGATGTGGCAGTTAGACACGTAGAAACATTTGTCAAGTGGTTAGATGAATACCGTCTCAGTGGATTCAATTCGGCGTTGGTAACAGCAAGAGAAGTAGCGGAAGATGCTGGTATTGAAAACATATTTAAGACTACTAGAAAAGGAACACGAAGATCCCGAGCTTTCGCCTGAAGACAATTTCAAAATAATCTATTTTCTGCTGGTAGTAGATGCAGTACGAACGAACCGTCAGCCTAGATTTGCAGCTTTGAAGTCCTATGAAAACAAATTTGGCTTTATGTACCACATTAAAGGCCTTCGAAACATGAGTGATGAAGACCTGATAAATAATTGTAAGGACCTACAACTTTCGCTAAGCGACGGAGATAAGCACGATATCGACGCTGTGGAATTGTTTGAGAAGCTGAAAATGTTGGTTCTTGTCTACGATGAAGATCAAGACGATGTACTTTCACTTCTTAAATACATTACACAAAATAGTTTGAAGGATGTATATCCAAACGTTAATGTTGTATTAAGAGTAATATGTACAATTCTTGTCAAAGTAGCAGCTGCTGAATGAAGTTTTTCCAAGTTAAAGCTTATCAAGACCTACATAAGAAATACCATGACACAAAATAGACTATCGTTTTTAGCCCGTCTCTCCATAAAAAACGAGTTAGCAACCAGTCTCGATTTTAGCGAACTCAGAAGACTTCAGTCGAAAAAAAAACCGCAGGGTTACATTTTAATGAAGTACATTAATAATCACAATATATTGTGTTGAATGATAAATAAGTATAGGTGTTGTAATCTCTTCTTTTTAAATGTTGCAGTTAGATATTTTTCACCTTGATGTAAAATCTATTTTTTACTGAGTTCACTATATTTGTTATATTGTATATTATCTATTAGAGTTATAATACTTTCAATATTTTGCATAAATATATTGTAATTGACTACTAATTGTTTTTCATTCAGATTCAACAAAACTACCGTTTCTTATGTTTGGTTCAAAAAATGTCCTTAATTTGTGCTGTTGTTATTTACCGGTACAATATCCAAATTTAATTCTGTTTTAGAAGAAAAATATCTTTTAGTACTGTAGTAAATTTGTTCTTATTTCTCTTCTTTGAGAATAAACCCACGCATTGTTTGCAATATGATTTTTCAAAAATTATATAACCTAATATACTGAGGTTTTATAGGAATTTGATTGGTTGCATACCCCCAAGGCCAAACTTGCTTTGGTTTGGCCCTCAACAATAAATAGCCCAGGGACCCGCATAGTCTAGAGCCGCCACTGCTGGAGAGCAACCAAGAAGATTCGGGAAGCTATTCACCTATCAACCACCTGTAACAGCACAGCAGAAGACACAAACCACTAGGTGGGAAAACAAACACCCAAAACACACGCACCATAAATAACGATACGCACAAAACAATAAGGCCACAAGGTTAACGTTGATTACAACACGCACCCTGAGAGGGCCAAGATCAACCAAATTTTTGGAATCCACCTTTCAACACGAGTTCCACCAATGCTATAATGTCAATGAGAATTATACTTCGTTTCACGAGAGAATAAAGCGACGAAAAGCATAAGGAATCCTCAATTTAATTGGTTAAAACATGAGACAGATTTATATAAATTTATATTATATAAATATCAGATTTTGAGAACAGACTGAAAAAAATTCACCGACGGGTATTCATTATTTTAACTTTACGTAAATTTTAATTTAGACTAATATTATAAAGGAGAACCTGCCATTACGCCAATAAAGCAGACGTTGGTGAAAGGACAAAAGAGTATAACAAAATTCTTCAATTACCAGATGAAAGATCTACCAATGTTGTAATATTAGGTAACGAAATAACCTTTATTAATTTTCGTGAAACAACCCATTAGTTAACTTATATAAATTTTTTGTTGCGACCCATCAAAAAATGCCTACCAGAATGTGTTTCCGTCGCAGATATTTGTAATACATGAAATACAGCATGCGCTTTCCAGGTACTTCTAATTTGCAATGTTTATTTATTTTATTTATTTATTTCAAATATATAAAACAATATAACAAAAATTAGGTTAATATTTTGTTAAAGAAAAAGTCATTAAAGTTAATTTTTTTAATTATTCACTACGCTGCCGTTTTTTTAAAGTTAATAATAGCGTAGCAATGAATGTATTAAAATACAATAGAAGAAATTCTCTTTGTTGAAAATCAGAATAAGACACGTACTTGTTTAATTATAGCAGAATTTGTTTCTTAACAAAACTTTTAAATCGTTTTAAATTGTTGTTTATGATATTTTGCGCATCCTCATAATAAAAATTGGGATGTAGCTCTGGATAATATATACTATTATTTATAAGTTTAAACACGAAAAGTATGTCGAATACAATTCTTCGCGATTTTAATGAACTTATAGTTGCTAACTGTCTTATGCAATTTAAGAATAATCATAATGAGTCCACAGGAGTAACCTGTTTTTGTTCGAGTCCCAAAAACTATGCAAGTATATTTATTTTAGTGATGAAAGAACGACACTTCTCGTTCTGGTTTGCAGTGTAGTGAGTTGAACCACGACTAAAAATTAAGCAAGTACGTGGTAAATAATGTAAGTTCAATGCAGGTGTGTTTAACAATGCAGAGAAGTGGTGAAGCTTTCTGAAATCTTCCCTAAAGTGCAGTTTTGTCTACGATATAAGGTAGGATCGATCCAAATATGATTTTCGTTGTTATACCTTGGGTTCGTGTGAAGTAGACATTTCGCGCGTTGGGTCGTATGAATAGCAGAGCTTTTAACATTCCAGGGAGTTCAACGTTTGCAAGTTCGTTTAGAACCGGTTGTAGCTTTCATACATTTTAGTACAGGTCACTTATTATGTTACTGTAAGATATTCCGACTTGGTTTATTTAGGAACAACAATAATTAATATCTACCATTTTGCAATGAATTATAATTAGTTTTCTTAAATATTATAGGGTCAATTTAGTGATTAGTTATACGAATTGGTTTCATTGTTTGTTTTATACTTTTTACTAAAAACTTATTGCATTAAAGGAATATATAGAAGCATAACTGTTATTATTCACTCTATTTCAATTCACGTAAAAGCACCCTGTTTAAGAAGAAAGTCTCATACTATATAATAATAGTATAATGCGAACATTATTAAAATCATAAGTATTTCTCTGAATAAATCTTAGACTTTTTAAGGGTTTTTTTACAAATATGATCTATATGTACCCCAAAGTTGAACTTATATTCAAGTTACACCTAGGTCTTTTAGTTGCCTAACGTTCTTAAGAGGTTCGTTACTCATCTGATATGAGAAATAAATTTTATGCAAATTGCGATAAAGGAAATGGTTATATATTTGACAACATTTAGTCTCATGTGATTTTTAAGACTCCATTGCTAAACTACATCTATATCGTTTTGCAGCACTATACAGTCTTACATTGATTTATTCCTGGTAAATAATTTTAAGTCATTTGCATATAATTACATTTGCAATTAGTGCTTATATTGATGTCGTTAAAAATATATTTAAAAAGAAGTTGTCCCTAATGGCTTCCTTACGGGACACCTGATGCAACATGAATTTTGGCTAATGTAAATCTATTTACCTTCACAATTCAATCTTTGAAATAGCTAGTGAGCCAATCTAATAAATTACCATGAGATCCAATGTCTTTGAGCTTACTACTAAATAAAGCTATGTCAATAGTATCTTCCTTTCCAACTTTTCTTTGCCTGGCTAGCTCAACGAATTAATGGAGTTTTCAAAATGAAATCAAACACCGCAATATCATAAAGCATGTATACAGTCTAAAATATTTTGTCTCATACAAAGAATATTTGCAGCATAGTTTCTTTCAAACATCAAATTATTTCTAATAAGTACCTATTTACTTAATTATAAAAATGTCTCTTACCTTATTTAGGTTTAAATTTACAGAACGAAATCTCTCCTCTTATGGATAGTTTACTCGGCGTTGATTCCCACGCTTGTAAGGTTTGTTGCCCAAAATAAATCCTTGACAGATAATCTATTAAAATGTCAGAGTGTTTAGAACTCTGATCATAAACATCCTGGTAAACACGCTTACAAAAAAGTTATATAATTAAAACCTATCCTACTTTAAATTTAAATGACAAATTCTCAAATATCATTTACAAACAATGTTTTAAAAGTAATACTGGTAAAAATCCACAAAACGGTTTTCCAATTTGTAATTAACAGTATTAAATATCTTCTGCGTTTTATTCTTTAATTGACATCAAATCCCAGTTTATAAAATCATGCATATTATTTAAATCTCCATTTTTAGAAACCAACGTGCATCCTCGGTTTAATTATTCAATAAAATTTTAAATAGCTTTTTGTATCGAAGCATTTCCCATCTTCATTGTATATTACAAAATCAAATAATTGCATTTACCAATATTCATATTTATGCAGGTTTCGTTAAAAAAAATTTTTTGATTCACTGTTACATGGTAATTATTAATTACGGTATGCGTATTACATACTTTAAAACAATCTCTTTTCAAAGCAACATTTTTGCAATCGAATTTATGAATGAATCTCTTTAATAAAAGTCTCCCGTTTATATACAAAAATTATCTCTTTTTTAGAATGTACTGGTGTTAACGTGATTCCATTCCACACGTCTATCTAGTGCAAGTTTTTGGGAATTCCTCGTTTTATTACATCATTAAAGCAATCCACTTACTAGTGACGTGCGCTGTCCGTTTTTATCTAAAACATATAAGGCTACTGGTCGCATGGCATCTCTCCTACAGTGATTGCGAAAACTAAAAAATAATTCTTATCTATTTTTATGGATTTTTAATGTTCCAACCGCTTCTTGGAATAAACGTTTCTTTATTAATTAGGTTATGCGATATTGACGTATTCTTCTCAATTCCTATTGAAATGCAGACGTACGTAAAAATCACAGACAGTTTTGGTTTGCACTGAAAGTCCGGTAATTGGCTTATCTTTATGGTCTGAGAACATGCAACAATTGCATTTCTCACGATTTGTATGAAATTGTAGCCACCAACGGGTAAGAGAAAGCGCTGGATTAAGAAAACAGAATTGCTTTAGTATATAATAGAAGGTTTACTTCAAGTTTGGACACTTAGAAATCAGACTTCAAAGAGAAAACATAGTTTACATTCTGGATTAACAAAGCTTCCAGTATAAAACGAGCCAATTCTTCGTTAAAGGAGTGGCAGCGTTTGATGTGGAAAACGACAAAGTATGACACGAAATATTGGAGATGCCTCTAGACTCTACCTACGTAAGTGAAAATTTTAAGGAATATAATGCACGGATCCGGAAGCACTTGCACGGATTTAGCTGCGAATGTCCATCAACAAACCACTTACCACCAGTTTTTCCCGCGCTGTATTTACTTTTTATGTGAAAGAACTGAAAAAACAACCAATTATATCCAAATGTATGCCAAGCAATCAAGTTGTAAATGTGGAAGTATTCGGCGTTCCAAGTCTATAGCAGCTGCAAACAAAGAACGACCAGTCAAATCAATGCCTACTACACGAAGACAGCACTTTAACGTGCGCTCCACAGAACGTTGTATTTATTCAAAAAGAATTTTGTTAGTAGATTTATTCACAATTAAATAATCTATTGTATATGTAATTTTCAATAAAGTTGTATTTAAAATTATGTTGTGTTAATAAAAATCGGATCTAGTAATAATTATCACATGATTGTTTTGGTTTGTTTGTGTTTGGTTTGTACTCAAGTACCCCGAGTTCGAAACCGGACACAATCAACCTTTTTTCTCTAGAAATTTTGTGACGTATTCTATATAAGATATGTCAAACACAAATTGTGACGTATGCAAAGATGGCGGATGTGTGAAGATAGCGCATGCGTCAAAGTGACAGTTGTGTCACGATGGCGGATGTGTCAAAGTGACAGTTGCGACGTCAGGGGTTAGTGACGGGCAACGGCAGCGTCGCGGAGGCGGCGGCGGCGGCGACGGCGGCAACGGCGGCAGCAGCGTTGGAGGCGACGCTGTCACGGAAGCCCCATCCTCTACTCAGAAGTAATTATTACTATTTTCCTCTTTTATAGCAGAAATCCTCAATGTTATGCGTCATGCAGTTCTCAAGCCTATCCATTGCAATTGCACTTTTCAATGACGTGTTTTTTGTTCTATTATCTTTAATTTCTCCTCAAGTATCTGTTTTTTACAATAGCAGATACCTTAGAACCTATGTGATAGAGAAACACTCGTTTTTCAATTGATTTGTAATAGATGCTTTAATAATTTCGCGTACATCTACAATTTATTCCCGTGTAAACGACATGTTTGTTATCACAGAATAACACTAGTTCTTATATTTCCAGCTACGCTATCAAAAGCGGTATTGTTAATCGTACGTCTTTACACTACGATCATTCTATTTGACGGTAGTGGATTAGTTGCGTAGTGGACTTTTAGAATTCAAACAAATATTTACTTACGTATCTATGACATGCAGTTTAAATCTGAATGATATTGACAATTTTCATTAGTAACACAGGATAACTAGCTATACGGTCACGTGTCTTTTATCCTCTTATCTCATGAAAGCAATCTATAATAGTATTTGGTACCCATCCCAATATCCATTAGCTTAACCTCCAATTCGTTTGCAAATTGTTTCTGGGTGTTGTTATGAAAGTGATTTCATAATAATTTTACCTACATATTTAAACCACCACGATGTACCTCCACAAGGCAATTACCCGTAACTTCGTAAGAAATGAATATTTGATTTCTGCTGCAAAGATGAAATTGTAAAAAGTTACTGTCAGCTAATGTCCACAAATTGAATGATAACGCAGGCCAACAGTTGTTTTCGCGCCATGTGTTTGGAGCTGATTTCATTTAAATTTGACACCCTGAATTCAAATAGGGCATAACTTTTTGCCTAGGTCTTAGTATGTCTTCGATATCTTTGTAAATCGCTTCTACTTCTGCATCATTGTACCAGAGGTGGACACATAAACTTCTATTATTACCGTTTTTACTGGTTTAGATAATAATCTAACAATGAGTACTGTAACGAAAACTCTGTTAGCATTAACAACAGTTCTTTATTTCCAAACTGATTGTACAAGCCTTTTCAATAACTCGTCGTTACAATTAAATTTCTAAAAGCTCTCCCCATAATTTACTTTCAGCTAGTCGCTATAATAATACAAATATAATCTTCTTAACGTACGATTTTCGTTTCTTAATTAATTTAATCTCAAAGTACTACAATTACTTTATATACGAAGCACTAATAACTTATTTATGTTAATTTAAATAATTTTATTGTAATCTTCAAATAACCTTTAAATATAAAAGCCTTGTACCCGTCACTCAAAATTCATCCGAAAGTGTAACGCTACGGGCAGCCATCTTTTGTATACAAACACTTTGCGGTGTTCCAATGTAATTACTCCGGTCACAGCCAGACCGATCAACGCTACACTGCCTCCCCCCTCCATTCTTGAAGCTGGTCCACTCATAACACTCTGTCACCCAAACGTTTTGAAGCTGTTCCGTCCAGACACTCTGTCACCCGGACGATAAAAGTTCCTGTGACGATAAAAACAGTCGAAATAATTCCTGCAGTTCTCATGTTGATAGACGTGATGTTCAGCACTTTTTATACCAGACGTCGTACTGTTTGGATTGTAGCCACAAACCAAAATCTGGACACAAATTGTCTAGAACAGTATCTCTGGCATTTTTCGGACTACCCTCCAGTCCAAACATCAATCCCACACCCGATCTTGAGTATGGCCAACTTCTTGTTATCAAATTCGATTATATGTCCTTTGAAGCCCACTAGCACCTTCCACAAATCCTGGTAATTCAATTTACAGAAAGGTTGTTGCTTAGTCATTAAGTAATAGATGCCCCTGATGTCGGTCCTATAACCGTATGGTCTTTCCAATCTTTGATTGTTGTCGGCGAAGTTCGTCCAGACTACCAAATTTGTTTCTAAACACTCGAGCAGATCCTCTGGACATATCAGGATCTGCCGCTACGCAACGTGATAGGGAGTATTTCGGTGGCACATCGAATAGATCATCTTGAATCTCTTCCGTTACTCCAAATCTCGTTTTTTCCGTGCCGCTATACATAAACATAAACTAATCATAGCTTGGTCAAGACCATCATTAAGAGCATAACCGTTTGCTCGTCTCACTGCTAGCCGTTCTTCGGCATTACCGGCGCCATCTCTATCATAGAGTGCTGACCAGTTAACATCCACCACTATCGTCCTCTTTTCAGAAGGTTACGAATTAGATATACCAAGTCGTTGATCCTTTTACTACTTCGTACGGGCCCGCCCAATGTCTTTGTAACTTTGGCAATAATCTACTCCTCCTTCTGGGGTTTTATAACCAGACGCGGTCGCCCTCTTGAAAACCAGGTTCCTGAGCCCTGGTGTCATATCTGGTCTTCATTCGATTGCTTACGATCTGGCTATTTTTCCTAATGTTACCATAGACGTTGAGTATTTTGCGTTTGAGATTCCCAATGTAGCTCTCTCCCACGATGTAGTTTAGGTGCTTATACCCACACTCAAGATCACATGGTACATGTATTTTGCATCCCAGCATAGCACATGCAGGTGCCTGCACAGCGCTCTCATGAACCGAAGACCGATAGATGTAAATATAATAGATGTAAATATTGAAGTTGAGAAAACACCTTAGAAAATAACATCCCCAAAATGCGGTTCCTGCGTTTTACAATACCATCAGACTGCAGGTCCAATTGTGTTGTTCGGGTCTTCCTCATCCCTAGAAACCGATAAACCTCTTGGAATAATGCTGACTCAAAGTTTCTGCCGTGATCGGCATACAACTCCATAGGAACTCCAAAACGGCAGAACAGTTCCTTTACCAGCACGTCAGCGGCGGCTGCAGCTTCTTGGTTTGATGTAGCATACACTTTGGTCCATTTCGTAAAATAGTTCATGGCCACTAAGATGTACTTATTCCAGATGTCGGTCTGAGGAAATAGACCGGCAAGATTGGTTGCCACTTTCTCAAACAGACCCCCCCCCACGTAGTATTTCCTCATTGCAGCCTTACAATTTCTTATTGGTGAGCACAGCTGACACTTGCGGCACCACTCCTTTACATTATCCTTGCTGCCCACTCAGTGAAATCTTGCTCGAACTTTCTCCAGAGATCGCACCAACATCACATATTCATGTGTGTATATGTGAATATGTATGTATATGTATTATGCATGTATGTGTGTGTGGGTGTGTGTGTGTGTGGGGTGTGTGTGTGTGTGTGTGTGTGTGTGTGTGTGTGTGTGTGTGTGTGTGTGTGTGTGTGTGTGTGTGTGTGTGTGTGTGTGTTTACACGTCTACATAGAAAATTAGTTTATGTATATGAATATATATCTCTTTAAAAATGTATTTATGTGTAATGGTATACATATATGTATATTAATACATACACATTTACATAATGTTCAAGTATATATGTGTATATGTATATAACACCGCTTATTTGCACATGTGTGTTTCTTTCTTTATTCTAATTCTTTAGCAAAATCAACTTTTCCAACTATTCATTAGCATTCTGTCAAAATTTTTATTTATGTCAAGCCAATATTTTATTTACACTTAGAAATTATTTATTCAATTCAATTTTATAAGATTATATAAAGGAACTTTATTTATGGAAGCTAATTTATATTAATTTCAATGTAAGTAACACTTATTAATACCAGTGTCTTTTTTATAGTTGTATTACGTTTTTAGTTATTGCCTTTGAGAAAGCATTAAATAAATGCGAAAATTTAGGCCATAAAAAAGAGTTTATATATATTGCTATGAACACCTCTCTAAATTATCGTGCCCCTACTTTGGGCGACATATTTATTTGCTATGGTATTAAAAGATTTATCATGCCCCTACGTTGAGCTGCATTATTTATTTTGCTATGAATTCTAAATTATTGGACCACCATTTAATATTCACGATTAAGTGTAATTATCTCCTCCTCCAGCTGTTTCTTAATATTACTATCAACTGGACTTTATCTTTAAACAACTCTATCTACCAATGGCAAAATTCGATAAGTTACCGCCTTGCGGGTTATCACTTTCCTATTCAACTTGTGGCTCCGCCTTTGTACTATTTAAATCTTATGACTTCGGCTAGCATTTATTTGCAATTATAAAATTCAGTAAATTTAGATTCTATATAATGAGACCAATATGTTATGTACAGCTTTTGAAATTATTTGTAATACATTTCTTATAAATTTCATTTATTAACAACCATTTAGTATGTACTCAAAAACCCAAAGTCACCAAAGAAAATTTATTATCTTTACCAACAAAGTGTAGAATATTCTAAACCTGTTTCATATTACTCATTCAATGCGTAAGCAACCTCTTTTGTTGACTTCTTCACAAGCATATCATATTTAGCAAATTCAATATTAAAAATAAAATAAAAATTCATATAGGAAAACAAATATCTTATAACTAAAAATCTGACCTGGTTTTATCTTTTTCACATCGACGCTTCCAATAAAAATGATCTTCCCCAATTCTGGATTCCATTCAAATTATTACACTATGGACCACCACCATTAAATTATATACCCCAATTTATTTCAATTCCTCAAACTTATCATTCTTGCCCCAGACTTAAAATTGTAGTTTGTTTCACCCTGTACTTCAAGATTGTATTATTCTTCTTTTCCCTTTGACATTTAAATTGCATTACTGTATTTCTTAACATCAGAATCCTAGTCTATTTCCCTCAGACCTCGAAACCCTATTATTTTTATGTCTTAGTTTACAATAAATTCATTAAAAACGTACTTACGTTTAAACGGTAATTGTAATCTTCATATTCGCACTTATTTTATTTTTCACTTTTATACTTATTACGTAATACTTTGTCTAATGGCAATGCACTTCGGCCTTCATTGAGTTCAAAACTGACTTTCTTATCAAGGTGCTTGCTAATATAATCTCGAATTCCCACTCCATCCGTGGGTTTGGTCTAGAACTCGTCGCTTGTCTCTGACCAATCAAATAATTTTATTTGGATCAGTTTCTGATGTAATGCTCCACGTTTTCCCATAATCACAACCTGCCCGCAGCTGTCTTTTATTATCAACATGCTGTATTTTGATAGATTACTTGCTTTACTATAAACAACTGATGCAACCCGACTGTAAATTTCCATGTTTACATGTGATTCACGCAATTCTTAATCATTTCTCTTATCAAAATGGTTAGATCTTTGTACGCATTTATATTAACTACCTGAAACTCTATTTCTATATCCGTATTAATTTAATCGTCTGGAACTCTTCTTCTAAATGCGTGTCTAATTACACTTTATCATTCATTTCCCAATATACGCGTGTTTCCACTGAAAAATATCCTTATTTGTTTTACTTAAATTAACTAAACTTTATTTACAGTGTATTTAATATTTATTATCTACTTAATACATGTACTTCTCATTCCTACGCCAACTATGCGTCTTCCTATGTTTACCTGCGTCGCCCAAAAACTATCTCTACTCTATATACAGGGTGTTGACTACTTACTATCTACAAACTATGTCTATTTCTTAATTATCTCCTTAAATAAGTGTAGTTTTCTGCTGACTATTCTAATTACTCATTCCCGAACGACCTTTACTATAACGTGCACCCTTAAGCAACCCCTTATCACAGCAATATATATATATATATATATATATACAGTGCTTCCCAAAAGTAACGGATAAATTCGATTAAATGATTATTGACAATTTCTGAGTAAAAAGCTCTGACACGTCGATTTTTATTTTTAAATTGTCATTTAATTATATAATTTTTAACCCCCCACCCTTCAACCCATAAGCGCTAGCATCCCCTACTTAAAAATTTTAAATGGCAATGTACCCCTTGTGATACCTCAATTAATAGCATTTTTCATTCAGAAATAAAATTTTACAACAAATTCTAAATCGGTTGATAAATAATTGTTTTATTCAATAAAAACTTATTCGCTTAAAGTGCCAATTATCGGGTATGCCTTTACAAACAAAATGTTTGTGAAGTGTCAAATAAGTTTAGTGAAAGTACGTTAGTTAAGTACGTGTTGCTTGTTTAATAATAAGTCAGAAAAACGAGACTTAACGAAGCCGAAAGGATTGAAATTTTAATGATGATTGGCTTTGGTGATAGAATTCGAAAGCACAAAGAAGTTCGAATTTTATTCAATGAAATTCATCCCAACCTCCCCCCTATCTCGCAATCAACGATAAGCCGAATTGAAAATAAATTTCGGAATATTGGACACGTACGAGATAAATCTAAAGATGGACGCCCATCAGCTTTAGATGAAGATTCAGAATTGGATGACTTGCTATTTGTGCAGGAAAATTCACATTCAAGCATTGCGGGAGTCGCTTCACAGTTAAATTCATCAAAAAGTGCAGTTCATAGAATTCTCCGTAAGCAAAGGTTTCACCCTTACAAAGTGCAAGAGTTATCAGATGATGATTTTGGTAGGCGAGCGCAATTTGGTGAGACAATGATGGAACTTTGCAATGAAAATTCTGGATTGGAAGGAAATATTATGTTTTCGGATGAGGCAACATTTTATTTCAATGGTACCGTTAATAAGCAGAATTGCCGTTATTGGGCTGATGAAAATCCGCATTGGATGATGGAAGCAAATACACAATTTCCACAAAAGATGAATGTTTGGGTGGGGATAGTGGATAATACAGTTATTGGACCGTACTTTTTTGAGAGAGCATTCAATGAGAACAGTATCTAAATTTTCTCCAATTTGAATTAATTCGGGCTTTAGCGGTACTACATCTGAATGCAGAAGATCCTGATTCACCTCATCCCAGTATTTGGGTACAGCAAGATGGTGCGCCTCCCCACTAAGCACATCCAGTACGGGAATATTTCGACCAAGTATTTCCTATGAGGTGAATTGGTAGACGAGGACAAATTGAATGGACCGCTAGTCTCCCGACTTAACCCCTTTGGATTATTTCCTCTGGGGTTATTTAAAATCTAAAGTGTATCTGAATAGGCCTCAAAACGTAAACGAGTTAAAGCAGAGAATTCGGAATGAAATTCGCTTAATTTCCCCTCAGATAGTAAACAAAGTTCAACAAGAGTTTGTCTCTAGATTAGGATACTGTCTAGCGACTAACGGACAGCAGTTTGAACATTTAATTTAAATTGGGTTTGTTTTTGTTTTTTATTCAAGTTTTGTTTATTGAATAAAACTGACTTATTATTAAACAAGCAACACGCACTTAACTAACGTACTTTCACTAAACTTATTTGACACTTTACAAACATTTTGTTTGTCAAGGCATCCCCGATAATTGGCACTTTAAGCGAATAAGTTTTTATTGAATAAAACAGTTATTTATCAACCGATTTAGCATTTTCTTTAAAATTTTATTTCTGCATGAAAAATGCTATTAATTGAGGTATCACAAGGGGTACATTGCCATTTAAAATTTTTAAGTAGCGGATGCTAGCGCTTAGGGGTTGAAGGGTGGAGGGTTAAAAATTATATAATTAAATGACAATTTAAAAATAAAAATCGACGTGTCAGAGCTTTTTACTCAGAAATTGTCAATAATCATTTATTCGAATTTATCCGTTACTTTTGGGAAGCACTGTATATATATATATATATATATATATATATATATAAATTGTTGATAATTTCTTGACCATCTGTAGTAAAATAATAATCAGCAATCCTGGATTTTGGTCATCAAAATAATATGTAGTTTATTGGTATAATATCTTTTTAGTCAGTATAATAAAATAGTTAATAAATATGAAATAAATTACATCAGCTTTGTTAAGACGCGTTTCGGTCAGCGATAATTTTCAATTAAAATTTTCTGTAATGTAAAAAATAAGTTAATTAACAAAACATTTATACAAACCAAAACTTATTTTTAAATAAGTATGATCATAAATTGTAGTATGGTATACATACTTGTTATATTTATAAGTTTGATCATAAGTCAATGTTTTCAAGCGTGCAAATAAATAGTATAGTAAGTGTGTTCAGTGTATAGTGGGAGTGACTATAAAGGTTAGATAGTCAATATTCATACTTATAACATGCATATTTACAATAATTCTAGCATTAACTGTGATAATTAAATATTCAAGCAATAAGGTTGTGGTAAATATTAATAAAATAATTTTAATCGGTTTTTGAATTGATGGCATTTGCGTGTTTGTGCATATGTAAAGTTTCTATTATGTTTCTTTTATTATCAAACTGCGCTGTTCCTAAAATACCAACATTATTAAAATCAAATTGGTGGAGTTTTCTATTGCGTGTGTTGCAAGCGTAGTGCTTTTCTTATTGTTTGTTTTTATTGTGTGTTTAAGTTCATAAATTTGCATGTGGATATATCCTTTTGTATTGCCAATGTATACTTCAGGGCATTTAGTGCGATTAGTTTTATATATTGTGGGGGTCCTATTTTTATGTTCTATTCGTGACTAAAGCTTGGTAAACATATAACTTAATGCATTATTTGGTTTGTGTATAATTTTAATGTTTTATTTTTTTACTTTTTCAAAAAGTCCAAAACTTTATTATTAAACAAATAATACCCATAAATTATATTATTGTCTCTTTCGATGTGCATTCTTTATTTACAAACATTCCCACAGACTAAGCAATTAATATAATTAAAAATAATGGAACGTAGCTCCACTAACAACAATCTCAATGAACGAATTGAATTTATAAAAGCTGTTCAGATTTGTCTGAACGAATCATATTTCAAATTTGTTAATAATATCTACGCACAAATTTTTGGAACTGCAATGTGATCTCTCATTTCATCCACTATTGCAAATTTAATATTAGAAGGACTTGAACGCCATGCAATAAACCACCTAAAATACAAACCAGCATTTTATAAAAGGTATGTTAATGACTGTATCATCTGCATACCCGAAGATAAAGTACGAAATATTGAAAACCTTTAACAATTTTCATAAACGTCTACAATTCACCTATGAAAAAGAAGTGAACAAAACCATCCCGTTCCTAGATACACTCATCACTCACAACGAAGGTAAAATTTCAACAAACTGGTACCGAAAAAATACATGGAGTGGTAGATACTTAAATTTTAATTCAAATGTACCGAAACAATATAAAATAAACGTTGTGGAAAACATAACTGGTAGAACAAAAAAATTAACACATAATAAACACAAAACAAAAACATAAAACTTATTAAAACTACGCTCAAAAATAACGACTATCCTGAATCCTTTTATAAACCAATTATTAAAGAAAAATTCACAAAATTTATAACAACGGAACTAATAATAAAAACTAACTAATGGAACACAAGATAGGAATCTCGTATACCTCAGGACTTTCTAAAAAAGTAAAAAAGTGCCTACATAAATACAGTATTAAAATTGTACACAAACCTAGCAATGCATTAAGTTATATGTTTACCAAGCTTTAGCCACGAATACAACATAAAAATAGGACCCACACAATATATAAAATTAATTGCACTGAATGCCCTGGAGTATACATTAGCAATACAAAACAATATATGCACAAGCGAATTTATGAACAGAAATACACAATAAAAACGAACAATAAGAAAAGCACTGTGCTTGCAACACACGCAATAGAAAAACTCCACCAATTTCATTTTAATAATAAGTATTTTAGAAACAGAGCGTAATTTGCATAATTAACAACAGTTAAAAATAAGCTGATGCAGTTCAGTAAAATAAACATTAGTCATATTTTATCACTAAGCTATTTGTTTTACATTGTATGGAATAATTTGTTAACGATTATAAGTATACAAAAATAGATCTTGAAGATATGCCAAGGACGGATTAAAATTGAATAATAATTAATATAGCATATAATGGCATAATATAAGGTGGGGTTATTACAGCAGGTAGGTCGATGAAAGGAATTATTACATACACAAAATAAGCCGAAATTCATTTTGTATACATTTTTTTCTACATTTGTGTCATATGTCATATGTGTTGTTAACGTTTAGTCAATATCTAATGATATAAAAGTGCAATGCTAAAGCAAAATAATAGATTGCTCCACATATACTTATTTTTCAAATAGAAACCGCAAACATCAACTTCAAGCTTGGAATCAGAACAAACTGCATTAAGATAGCAACGCCCAAAGAACATTCGTGTACAGAAAACAAGAGCACAAGATGATAACACAGACGTAATTTAAATTAACTCAAAAAACGAAAATGACTTATCGGAAAGCGTACAATTTGTTGCGAATATGAGTCCTAAGGAACATATTGCTTTACCAACAATTGAACCAATAAATGAAGGAGCTCCCCTACCAAATATTACCAATTTGATGCAAAATTTCGGCTATATCTCTTAGATGAAATGTGCTGGACAACTGGAGGTCGTTATAGAGCAAATGAATGCATTTAAAACGTTACTTGAAATAATTAAAAGAGGCAATGGCCATGTATTCTATAACATTTCTAACAGAAACAATTAATATTTTAAGGTCTATTAAAGAATTGAAAAAGCATTTAAAGAAACTATAAATAAAAACGAAAATGTTCCTGTTCGAGCAACAGACTCTTTGAAATTCATGATCCAGGCATGCGCAAAAATTCTTTATCGGATTTTCAAAAGAAGTATATTTGGTAAAACTTGGTCGATGTCAGCCAAAACTAAGTACGTTTCTAGTACATGAAAGTATTCCTACGGAAAAGCAGTGTAAATTCTCTGCAAAATAATACGACACTTATTGCCATTTAGAATACAGTATAGAAGTGTACGCTGCATTGCTGCATTTTGTTTCGCGTGTTGTCTTTTTCCTCGTGGACCTGGGAGAGAAAAAGCAATAACTCTTGAGTTGCCAACGACATGTCATTTTATGTTGAAAGATGCGCATGTTAATAAAATTGTTTATAAAACATGGCAGAAAGTTGAAGTTGAGAAGCAGGCAGAATTGAAATTTAATATGCCGGCGATCAAAATTCTTTCAGATATTGTATGAACATCAGCGAGAGAGGAAATTGCATTTAGAAGCGATAATAGAAAGGATTCCTTATAGGACAAAAATGGATTAATTCAAAACAGATGATGCCTTGCCACGAACCATATTTAAGTCATAAAGCTCAAAATGAATTTAAATCTATACTTGGAGAAAAACTAAAATTACATATTATTAATGAAAATGAAAATGCAGGTTTATTTTCATTTATGGCAAATACAACAACGGATTTAAGTCTTAGTGATAGGTTATCAATTGTTTTTCGTTATGTAAACAAAAAATAATAATTAATTGAAAGGCTTTTAAACGTGGTTGAAGCACAAGATAAAAGTGGCTTAGGATTGATCAAGAACATAATACAATGTATACGAGTACAATTGAATAGTTTTATCGATGGATAAATTGGCATTTTAGTCATATGGCTTTGCATCTTCTATGTCAGGTCGGTACAACAGAGCACAAAAATTTGTTTCTGATCTTGTAGATCACAATGTTCCCTATATCTTATTCCAAGCGTACCGAATAAACACATCTATTCATCACAATTGCAACGCAAGTCTTATAATATCTAACCCGTTCAATTTACTCAAGAATTTTTATATATTTTATACTTCCAGTACGAAAAGAATTTTTGTTCTTAAGCAAAAAACTGGCAAATGTAGAATGTGCTGGTCTTTTACACAATTTGTCAAAAACAAGATGGACTGATAAAGTGGAATCTACAAATTCGGTATATGCATTGTTTAAAGCAATCATTTCTGTGTTAAATAATATACTTAACTTGTCCCATTTCGATACAAACACAAAAATGTTTGGTGCACAAAGAATGATTGATTGCCCCCTGCGGTATTATACCTTTGGGATGACTTTGATTGACGGGCACAAGAATTTGCATTTAAGAATTATTTAGATTACAATGGGTACATTTGAGAATGTCATTTGCATAGTTTCTGGTATGTTTTAGAACAATCTAAACGTTTTTGAATATATATATATATATATATATATATATATTTCTTTGACAACGGCCACACATTAGAGCGCCGTTAAATGTGTGCTGTGATAACGCCTGGCGTTGGACGTCGCTAAAAGTACTGTGGCACAGGTACAAAAATAGAAAATTGAAATTACTGACTTACTTTCTTTCTAACTTTTCTTTGTCTGGCTAGCTCAACGGCAGTAATGGAATATACAAAATGAAATCAAACACGGCAATATCATAAAGCATCTATACAGTCAGAAACAATTTTCTCTCACACAAAAGAATATAAAACATTTACAGAATAATTTTTTTTAAACAAAATTATTCCTAACAAGTATTTACTTAATTATTAAATTGTTCCTCACCTCATCTTAATTAAAATTTACAGAACCCAAATTTCTACTTTTGTGGATAGTTTATCTGGCTTTTATTCTCATGCTTGTAAGGTTGTTTGGTCAAAAATTTCTTGACAGATAGTCTATTTAAAAGTCAAAGCGTTTCAAACTCTGACCACAAGCTTTCTGGTAAATATCCTTACAAAAAAGTACTATATGATTAAGACTTATTCCACTTTAAATTCAAATGACAGAAATACTGAAATCTCAGTTACAAACAAAGCATTCTAATATTTTATACTTATGGTTATATGTTAAAGTGCGCTTATTCAAATCTTTTTTTCATTATCCTCAACGGTATCAAATCCTTCCTGGTTTTTGACGTTCAATCTCCAGTTTACAAAATCGTCCATATTCGCTTAAATCCCCATTTAGAACATTAGTTACCAAAAGTGAATCTTCCTTTTAATTAATTTAAAGTAGCATTTGTATTGAAGAATTTTCAAATTTCATGGTATTTTACAAAATAATTAGGTTTCACTAAATAACTGTATTCGATAACTTTTATATTTGAAACTACTGAACTAATAAATTTCATTGAAACTCTGCATGTTGTTTTGGCTTTATAATCAACGTTACATTTTACTAAGTTTATGAAGGAATCTTGCATTTTACATTGTTGATCGAGTAAATCTAAATGAAAGAAATTAATGAATTTTTTAATAAAGTTCCCGTTTATATACAGTTTATTTTGACTACGCCACTTTCTCTAGATTTTACGGGATTCAATTCGAAAGATTATTAACCTACATAATGCAAGATTTCTGGGAATTTTAAAGCTTACTTCTTCATTAGCGTCAAATCGCTGTGTTCTATGTTTTTATCCAACGCAACGAGTTGCTCGTGGCGTCGCATTCTATCCTATAGTAATACCAAACGTAATAAATAATTCTCATCAATTTTACAACATTTTTATTGCATTTTCATGTTCCCGCTCTTCTTAGAATAAACGTATGTTTATTAATTAGGTATTTAAGTAGTTCTAAGTACGGATGATGCATTTTATCTATTTTCTCGGAAACTTCGAATTTATGTTTTACACACACGGGAGTCTACTTTATGATTAAATAAAGCTTTAATTGCTTTGACAACAGGTTTTGAACATACAAAAGAATTGAATCTTCATAATTGTAATAAAAGATTGGTTTTTAAGGAAAAGAAACGAATTCTAATGCATACTTATAAAAACTAAAGAGTTAGTTTTTAACATGATTTATATGGTTCTTACGCTAAATGAAGCAAATGTTTTTGCACGGGAAATGTATTTTTATGATAATTAATAAATGAAAATGAATGGATTTGTACTTGTCTTAAAATAATTGCTTACATAATTTCATACAAGTTACGCGCAATAAAATTAATGGCGTAGTATTTTTAATACGCTTGAAAATAATCGATTTGCATAAGGTACAAAGTGTATATCTTTTTAAAATTGCAGTTTGTTTTTCAGCATTTCTAAACGATTAATTACTTTTACATATACGGCTTGAATTTGTATACATGGCTGTATTATTGATTTAAAATTAAGACTTTTAAATACACGAAAAGTGTGTTTTGCTTTGTATCCTAATATTTAATGCTATAATTATAGGGTAGTTTAGGGGTAGGTTAAGTCATAGGGGTCGTGGAATAAATAAAAGCAACTTCCAGTTTAACAAAAGCACATAATTCCAGATATTATAAGAGTAAAACGGGCACTATACATATTGTTAATTGAGAGCACACTGTATATAAAATACATAGGACTAAATGCATAAGAACATAGAAATATCCAAGAGTAGGTTACAAATTAATATAAGATTTGAAAACGCAACAAAATGCATCAAAATTAAATCAACGAGAAACCTATATGAATTGGTTTTACAAATATTTAACAATTGCGTTAAAAATATCATCGTACACGCAATCTAAATTATGCATTATTAAAAAATCGTACGTGACATAAAGGATTCACGTTTGTTCAAAAATCCAATATTAGGAAATAAACAAGCACCAGATTATTCAGTTTAGATTATAATAAATAACAAACATTGAATACGTGACTTAATAAAAGGAAATTGTTGGAATTTCTCAAATAATACCATGATGTGTGAGAGTATTACGTGACGACTCAGGCATGCATTCGAATATTTGAACGAAATAATTGGTGAAAATCCCAAATTTTACAAGATTAAGGTAAAAGTGTCGTCCCAGCACGTGAAAGAACCAATGGAAAGCAAGTGGAGGCAAGGCTTTAAATACGATAAGAATATAGCGACGAGTTAGTATACATTTAAACTGGGCTACGACTATATTCGGAAATACTAATTATTTTACGTAACCAGTGAAACAAAAATTAAAGTGAAATCATTTTGAAAAGTGTACGAATTGTGCAACGAATAAGCCGATCTATTATAGACGTAAGTAATAACAACTCAATTAAAAATCCATTTCTAACATTAATTAAATAGGGCTTTATTACTGGATTTTAATAAGGGTATTTAAACTGGATTATTTTATTACTGGGTTATTTTATTACTGGTATTTTAATACTGGCTTTTAACACTGAGATTTAAATGGGATTGTAAATTATTTTAATACCGAGATTAAAATGGTCTAAATACCTACATATAAATGGGATTTTAATATCTACATCGAAGTTGTTCTCATACCGAGTTTTAAAATGGGATTCTAATACCTACATGTAATTTCTACTTGGATTGTATTTTGGTTTTGATGTCGACTTCCAAATTTGACTCTCAATTTGGACATATTCAGACTTGGCATGAAAACTCTTGGGGGATGCAGATTACAAGCTAGGAAGGAACTACAGAACTATTCCAGGTTAGCAATCTTGATACAATTCATTATTGAAAACTGTTTTAATTCAATATTTATCATTTTGTATCTGTAAGAGTCAACAAAACATAGTAGCTTCATTTAACAATTTATGACAAAGGCAATAGTTATCTTGGAACGTTCAAAGGTACCTAAATATAAGCAAAAAGATAGTTTTGCTAGCTTGAAATATCATAAATCTGGTATATACAAATATTCTGAAAAGAGGAAAGCTTTTAAAGTTGTAAATATTTAATCATTATATTGTGTATTGTAGAATTGCTTTATTTAATTAAATCAGCTAGTCGGGGCAAAAACCATAACTTAACATTCCACGTAATAGGTGCTTGATTATTAGGGGTAAATTTCACAACAAAATTTATGACGGCTCAACGCTGTGCTTAATATCACAGCATTTTATGACATGCCAAATCGTGGGGCCTAATATAAAGAGAATATCACAGCATTTTATGACGCCCATCGTAGGGGCTCGTCGATCCTAATAATAATATCACAGCATTTTATGATGCCCAATCGTGGGGCTAAATATTAATATAATATTAAGGGGCTATATCACAGCATTATATGTACGTCAATCAACGCTCTAACTGGTTGAAAGACATTGGATAAATCCTTTATGTGAACAATAGCTGTTCCTAAAAGAACAATTTGATTTTGTTGTGGTACCGAAACACAAGATGACGCATGGGTCAAAACAGTAGGTTCGGAATTAGCAATAATTTTGCTATTAGAAGCAAACGACGCATGGGGCAGAGTATTAGGTTCGAAATTAGCAATATTTTCGCTATCAGCAGCGAATGACGTATGTGCCATAATACTAGGTTCGGCTTTGGCCTTATTTGCGCTATCCGAATCTAATGTAGAATGAAGCAATGCATTATGCCTACGACCACAGTGAAAACAACTGGTTTTTGATTTGCAATTATGGACGCTGTGGTCCGCTTTCAAGCAATTGAAACACAGACTATAGGCCTGAACTTTGGCCTTTATGTCAGTAAGAGACAAAGACAAAAACTACGCACACCTGTAAATTGTATGTGTATTTTTGCAGCAAGGGCACGGTTTCGAATAACAAGTAGTAAGAAACGAACGCTGAAATCAGAGTTTGGCGTTGAAATTGTGTTATCCTTTATTGTTTGTGATGGTTTAACATATTGAGTCGTATTTGTAAATTTTGATAACTCAAAAATCTGAATCTGATTTTATATGTAATTAACTAATTGGTCAAATGTAGGAATTTCCACTCCTACGTTAGACGTTTCAAATTGTTTTCTAGTGTCATTTGGCAGAATTCTGAATTCTAAGTAAAACAGAATAAAATCATCAAGAATAGATATTTGCAAGGCCCTTAATGATACTACCGCTTCATAAAATGTTTGGATAACTGCGTAAAATTGTTTAGATTTTTTGAATGAAATTGCTTAGAGGCAATCAGGCAAGTTACTATCTAGCAAATCCCCGGCAAATGTTCTTTTATTTTCATATTTCGCAAGCAAGGTGTCGAAAACAATATCATAGTTTATTTTTGTCAACGGTAAACTTTTGGCAATACTCAATGCCGGCCCTGACAGAGCATTAATAAAGTGATAACATTTTCTATTTTAGTTAGGCTTTGATTAGTATGAATCAAAGATCGATAACAACCATAAAAAACTTTCCAGTTTCGTAACGAACCGTCAAACCGTGGTAGGTTAATTTTTGGTAAACTACTACTAGAAATTTGAGATGGTCCCGAAGTTGATATTACAGTAGGAAAAATCCTTTTCGCTACCGCTTTGATTTGAAAATACAGATCTTCAAAAAACAATAGAGGTTTCATATCAACTTCTTGATCGGGCGAAATACGCAAGGTTAGTTTAGTATTCTTCTTAATCTTCTTTGGGTATTAAACCACTCATAGTTTTTAAAATTATCTTTATTAACGTTTCGATCCATAACCTAGGATCGTTTTCAAAATAATAAAAACTTCAAGTTTGACATTTATGACACAAATTGAAGGTGACTTTGATTTATTGATGTTTGAAATATTTGGTCTGAGTACACTAAGCAAAATTTTTAAAGTTTAAATGAATAATTGCCTTCAATTTGTGTTACGGCCTGGGACCGACTTTTTTAGGTAGCCAATACGCTTAACGTGAAATCAGCTGATTAATTTTTATTGTAAAAATTCAATAACTTGGGAATTGGAAAACATTTTTTAACATGTTTCTATTTATACAATTTAGAGGATGGTTATTAAAGAAGTGTGCAATTGCATTATTAAAAAGCTTAAGTAGTCGTTTTTTTATATTTATTTTGAAGGGGAAATCATTATGATTTAGGCTACCTCTTTGGTAGATTTTAACATTGTTCTGAAATAACCTTATGGTGGGTTTACACTTGTCAGATACCAATGTTGTTCTATGAAGGTTGTATATGGATCTGAGGCGACCCTATGGCGGGTTTACACTTGTCAGATACCAATACTGTTTAACGGAGATTGTATATGGTTGTGAGGTGACCTTATTGCGGGTTTACACTTGTCAGATACCAATGCTGTTTTACAGGGGTTTTTAACATGCTTCATCATCATCTTCATTGGATCTTCATCTCAAAACTGGTTGGACATGTACCTGCACTTATTTATATTCTGAGCAAGCTTCTCTTCTATTGTTTTCTAATTTTATGTTTTATTTCACCTAGATTCAGTGAAGGAGGTTAAGCAACCTGTGGCTACCAAGATCTCCCAACACTTAGATATAGTTAATATGCTTATTGTTATATAACTAGTTATTGTATGTATAAATAGAAATCATGTATGTAGGCTGTATTTCATGTTAATATCGCAAGGAAAACCCAGGAAAAACTTGCAATACTACCTAGATATTGGGGGCATTTGATTTTTATTTGTTATTTCTTTTGTTATTTCTTTTAGTAATGGAATCCATTGTTTACTGAAAGTTACGGATTCGTTTGCAACGCAGTTATTTTTATGTAAGGTTATATAAGCAGCTTCTTTGATTTTGCGTTTTTGGTGGTTTTCTTCTTTGTCGATAATTTTTGCGTCCTCCCATTTTATTTTATGACTGGAGTCCCATGCATGTTGGCAAATCATGGATTTTTCAAATTTTCTATTTTTTATATATGATTTATGTTCTTTTAATCGAACTTCAAATGGTCTGGAACTTTCTCCTATATAAAACTTATTACATTCGCACGGTATTTTGTAGATACAATTTTTTGAACTTTGTATTGGGTTTTTGGGTTTTGTTTTTGTTAATTGTGCTCTTAGTGTATTGTTGGTTCTAAATACTGTTTTAATTTTAAATTTGTTTCCTATTCTTTGAATTTTTTCGGAGAATCCTTTTATGTATGGTATTGAGAGCATTTTGTTGTGTGTATCATTGTTTTTGTTTTCTTTTTCTTTATTTTTAAAGTTTTTATTCATTTCTTTCTCTATTATTCTTTTAGGATATTTGTTTTCTATTAGTGTACATCTGATTAGGTCTTTCTCTTTTTTTAAAATTTCTTCGTTTGATGATATTAATTTTGCTCTATCATACATGGTTTTGATAATTCCTCGTTTGACACAGTGTGGGTGGTTTGAATCGAAGTTTAAGTATCTGTTTGTGTGCGTTGGTTTTCTATATACCGATGTATTAATTGCTGTATCGTTTTTGCTAACGAGAATATCTAAAAACGGAAGTTTTCCATGTTGTTCTAATTCATATGTGAATTTAATAGTTGGTTCTATTTCGTTAATTGACTGTACAAAGTTTTTAATTAGTTCTGTATTATGAGGCCAAATAGCATAGACATCATCTACGTATCTCCACCAGATTAGTGGTTTCAATTCTTGTGTGAATATTACATCTTTTTCGAATTCCTCCATGAATATATTACTAAAGATTGGTGATAGTGGACTTCCCATTGCCATTCCGAAGCTTTGTTTGTAAAATTGATCATTTATTTGAAAATATGTGGTATTGACGCATAAACCAAGTAATTCCATAATCGATGTTATACTTAGTTTTGTTCTTTCTTTAAGATTGTCATCTTTTTCTAGTTTGTTTTTTATAATATTAAGCGTTTTGTTTATAGGGACATTTGTGAAGAGATTTACCACATCAAAGCTTACCATTGTGTGTGTATTTTCAATTTTTATGTCAGTAAGAGACAAAGACAAAAACTACGCACACCTGTAAATTGTATGTGTATTTTTGCAGCAAGGGCACGGTTTCGAATAACAAGTAGTAAGAAACGAACGCTGAAATCAGAGTTTGGCGTTGAAATTGTGTTATCCTTTATTGTTTGTGATGGTTTAACATATTGAGTCGTATTTGTAAATTTTGATAACTCAAAAATCTGAATCTGATTTTATATGTAATTAACTAATTGGTCAAATGTAGGAATTTCCACTCCTACGTTAGACGTTTCAAATTGTTTTCTAGTGTCATTTGGCAGAATTCTGAATTCTAAGTAAAACAGAATAAAATCATCAAGAATAGATATTTGCAAGGCCCTTAATGATACTACCGCTTCATAAAATGTTTGGATAACTGCGTAAAATTGTTTAGATTTTTTGAATGAAATTGCTTAGAGGCAATCAGGCAAGTTACTATCTAGCAAATCCCCGGCAAATGTTCTTTTATTTTCATATTTCGCAAACAAGGTGTCGAAAACAATATCATAGTTTATTTTGTCAACGGTAAACTTTTGGCAATACTCAATGCCGGCCCTGACAGAGCATTAATAAAGTGATAACATTTTCTATTTTAGTTAGGCTTTGATTAGTATGAATCAAAGATCGATAACAACCATAAAAAACTTTCCAGTTTCGTAACGAACCGTCAAACCGTGGTAGGTTAATTTTTGGTAAACTACTACTAGAAATTTGAGATGGTCCCGAAGTTGATATTACAGTAGGAAAAATCCTTTTCGCTACCGCTTTGATTTGAAAATACAGATCTTCAAAAGACAATAGAGGTTTCATATCAACTTCTTGATCGGGCGAAATACGCAAGGTTAGTTTAGTATTCTTCTTAATCTTCTTTGGGTATTAAACTACTCATAGTTTTTAAAATTATCTTTATTAACGTTTCGATCCATAACCTAGGATCGTTTTCAAAATAATAAAAACTTCAAGTTTGACATTTATGACACAAATTGAAGGTGACTTTGATTTATTGATGTTTGAAATATTTGGTCTGAGTACACTAAGCAAAATTTTTAAAGTTTAAACGAATAATTGCCTTCAATTTGTGTTACGGCCTGGGACCGACTTTTTTAGGTAGCCAATACGCTTAACGTGAAATCAGCTGATTAATTTTTATTGTAAAAATTCAATAACTTGGGAATTGGAAAACATTTTTAACATGTTTCTATTTATACAATTTAGAGGATGGTTATTAAAGAAGTGTGCAATTGCATTATTAAAAGCTTAAGTAGTCGTCTTTTATATTTATTTTGAAGGGAAATCATTATGATTTAGGCTACCTCTTTGGTAGATTTTAACATTGTTCTGAAATAACCTTATGGTGGGTTTACACTTGTCAGATACCAATGTTGTTCTATGAAGGTTGTATATGGATCTGAGGCGACCCTATGGCGGGTTTACACTTGTCAGATACCAATACTGTTTAACGGAGATTGTATATGGTTGTGAGGTGACCTTATTGCGGGTTTACACTTGTCAGATACCAATGCTGTTTTACAGGGGTTTTTAACATGCTTCATCATCATCTTCATTGGATCTTCATCTCAAAACTGCAAAGTTAAGGCCTTTTGAAAGAATTGATTTTTCTGTGTCGTCAATAGTTCTGTTTGATAAATTTATCACGGTGTTTAGCATGGTGTTGCCGTTTTCGGCAAATATCTAAGTGTTGGGGGATCTTGGTAGCCACAGGTTGCTTAACCTCCTTCACTGAATCTAGGTGAAATAAAACATAAAATTAGAAAACAATAGAAGAGAAGCTTGCTCAGAATATAAATAAGTGCAGGTACATGTCCAACCAGTTTTGAGATGAAGATCCAATGAAGATGATGATGAAGCATGTTAAAAACCCCTGTAATACAGCATTGGTATCTGACAAGTGTAAACCCGCAATAAGGTCACTTCACAACCATATACAATCTCCGTTAAACAGTATTGGTATCTGACAAGTGTAAACCCGCCATAGGGTCGCCTCAGATCCATATACAACCTTCATAGAACAACATTGGTATCTGACAAGTGTAAACCCACCATAAGGTTATTTCAGAACAATGTTAAAATCTACCAAAGAGGTAGCCTAAATCATAATGATTTCCTTCAAAATAAATATAAAAACGACTACTTAAGCTTTTAATAATGCAATTGCACACTTCTTTAATAACCATCCTCTAAATTGTATAAATAGAAACATGTTAAAAATGTTTTCCAATTCCCAAGTTATTGAATTTTACAATAATAATTAATCAGCTGATTTCACGTTAAGCGTATTGGCTACCTAAAAAGTCGGTCCCAGGCCGTAACACAAATTGATGGCAATTATTCATTTAAACTTTAAAAATTTTGCTTAGTGTACTCAGACCAAATATTTCAAACATCAATAAATCAAAGTCACCTTCAATTTGTGTCATAAATGTCAAACTTGAAGTTTTTATTATTTTGAAAACGATCCTAGGTTATGGATCGAAACGTTAATAAAGATAATTTTAAAAACTATGAGTGGTTTAATACCCAAAGAAGATTAAGAAGAATACTAAACAAACCACAACAAACATACAGGGAGTATTTACAAGTCAGGTATGGGCCTGAAATTTGTATTTGTTTTAGACAGTTGGACAATCTAAACCTACAACTTTCGCATTCCAAAAATTAACTCACATTCCTAATAAAATGCAGAAACAACGAAATAATACCAAAAGGATTTAGAATCAAATTTGGAAAGACAAGCAATAAACTATCAAGGATTCTCGAAAGAACAAGCTACAGTATGATGAGGGAAAGACTACAAAACCACTGACACATTATTTATAAGTTAAAACAAGATATTGAGGGCATTATAAATTTCATACGAATAAAGGTAACAAAATATGATTTTGATAAAATTCTCGCTAGTGCAAAAACGTACTACGAATCAGTATTTTCCAAACAAAAAGAAATTCACATAAAGAAATTTAATAACTTATTTATAGAGAAAAATAGCACTCAAACTAAAACGTTAGAAAACGGCAACACCATGCTAAACACCGTGATAAATTTATCAAACAGAACTATTGACGACACAGAAAAATCAATTCTTTCAAAAGGCCTTAACTTTGCAGTAACGCCAAAATCAATGCCAACCTTTGAAATAATTAGCTGTATTGAGAAAACAGCAAATCAACTTGAAGAAGATCAAGCAAACGAATTTAGAGTACGATGCAAAATCGAAATAGAAAAGAATCACAAAATAAAGCCAAATGTAAGTAGTAACGAAATAAAAGCAATTCGCAATCTAAGAAACGATAACTCAATTATAATTCTACCTGCTGACAAAGGCAATGCAACAGTAATAATGAATAAAAACGATTACAACACAAAAGTCAACAAACTATTAAACACCGAGAATTACACCAGTTTAGAAACGGACCCAACAAAATCGATTGAAAATAAAATATACAAAACCCTATTTAAATTTAAAAATGAATTCGAAGACAAAGAAAGAAGTAAACTGGTCCCACATTACAGTAAACCACCCCACTTTTACGGTCTACCAAAAATTCATAAAAAAGACATTCCTTTAAGACCTATCGTAAGCTCCATAAATTCACCATGCCATAATTTAGCAAAATTTCTACTAAAAATTATAAATCCATTAGCAGGCAAAACGGATTCTTTCATTAAAAACAACCAACATTTTTTAGAAAAATTATCAAACATAAAAATTGAAAATACACACACAATGGTAAGCTTTGATGTGGTAAATCTCTTCACAAATGTCCCTATAAACAAAACGCTTAATATTATAAAAAACAAACTAGAAAAAGATGACAATCTTAAAGAAAGAACAAAACTAAGTATAACATCGATTATGGAATTACTTGGTTTATGCGTCAATACCACATATTTTCAAATAAATGATCAATTTTACAAACAAAGCTTCGGAATGGCAATGGAAGTCCACTATCACCAATCTTTAGTAATATATTCATGGAGGAATTCGAAAAGATGTAATATTCACACAAGAATTGAAACCACTAATCTGGTGGAGATACGTAGATGATGTCTATGCTATTTGGCCTCATAATACAGAACTAATTAAAAACTTTGTACAGTCAATTAACGAAATAGAACCAACTATTAAATTCACATATGAATTAGAACAACATGGAAAACTTCCGTTTTTAGATATTCTCGTTAGCAAAACGATACAGCAATTAATACATCGGTATATAGAAAACCAACGCACACAAACAGATACTTAAACTTCGATTCAAACCACCCACACTGTGTCAAACGAGGAATTATCAAAACCATGTATGATAGAGCAAAATTAATATCATCAAACGAAGAAATTTTAAAAAAAGAGAAAGACTTAATCAGATGTACACTAATAGAAAACAAATATCCTAAAAGAATAATAGAGAAAGAAATGAATAAAAACTTTAAAAATAAAGAAAAAGAAAACAAAAACAATGATACACACAACAAAATGCTCTCAATACCATACATAAAAGGATTCTCCGAAAAAATTCAAAGAATAGGAAACAAATTTAAAATTAAAACAGTGTTTAGAACCAACAATACACTAAGAGCACAATTAACAAAAACAAAACCCAAAAACCCAATACAAAGTTCAAAAAATTGTATCTACAAAATACCGTGCGAATGTAATAAGTTTTATATAGGAGAAAGTTCCAGACCATTTGAAGTTCAAATAAAAGAACATAAATCAAATATTAAAAATAGAAAATTTGAAAAATCCATGATTTGCCAACATGCATGGGACTCCAGTCATAAAATAAAATGGGAGGACGCAAAATTATCGACAAAGAAGAAAACCACCAAAACGCAAAATCAAAGAAGCTGCTTATATAACCTTACATAAAAATAACTGCGTTGCAAACGAATCCGTAACTTTCAGTAAACAATGGATTCCATTACTAAAAGAAATAACAAAAGAAATAACAAATAAAAATCAAATGCCCCCAATATCTAGGTAGTATTGCAAGTTTTTCCTGGGTTTTCCTTGCGATATTAACATGAAATACAGCCTACATACATGATTTCTATTTATACATACAATAACTAGTTATATAACAATAAGCATATTAACTAGAAAACCATTATTTCGGCAAATATCTAAGTGTTGGGGGATCTTGGTAGCCACAGGTTGCTTAACCTCTTTCACTGAATCTAGGTGAAATAAAACATAAAATTAGAAAACAATAGAAGAGAAGCTTGCTCAGAATATAAATAAGTGCAGGTACATGTCCAACCAGTTTTGAGATGAAGATCCAATGAAGATGATGATGAAGCATGTTAAAAACCCCTGTAAAACAGCATTGGTATCTGACAAGTGTAAACCCGCAATAAGGTCACCTCACAACCATATACAATCTCCGTTAAACAGTATTGGTATCTGACAAGTGTAAACCCGCCATAGGGTCGCCTCAGATCCATATACTACCTTCATAGAACAACATTGGTATCTGACAAGTGTAAACCCACCATAAGGTTATTTCAGAACAATGTTAAAATCTACCAAAGAGGTAGCCTAAATCATAATGATTTCCCCTTCAAAATAAATATAAAAAAACGACTACTTAAGCTTTTTAATAATGCAATTGCACACTTCTTTAATAACCATCCTCTAAATTGTATAAATAGAAACATGTTAAAAAATGTTTTCCAATTCCCAAGTTATTGAATTTTACAATAAAATTAATCAGCTGATTTCACGTTAAGCGTATTGGCTACCTAAAAAAGTCGGTCCCAGGCCGTAACACAAATTGAAGGCAATTATTCATTTAAACTTTAAAAATTTTGCTTAGTGTACTCAGACCAAATATTTCAAACATCAATAAATCAAAGTCACCTTCAATTTGTGTCATAAATGTCAAACTTGAAGTTTTTATTATTTTGAAAACGATCCTAGGTTATGGATCGAAACGTTAATAAAGATAATTTTAAAAACTATGAGTGGTTTAATACCCAAAGAAGATTAAGAAGAATACGCAAGGTTACATCCATAATTGCGTTTTGAATTTTATCAAATTCACGGTATCTTGTAGTTTGGAATATCTAGATTCAAAATTATCAATTTTACTTGAATCATTTACAACGTCTTTGAGAAATTAAAAAGAGTTTGCGCACGGGCGTATAATTTTTCTCTGTTAGCTAACAAGACCTTTAATTCCCTTTCTGACATTGTAATCAAAATAAACAAGAATTAATCACCAAAAAAGAGGTAGAGGTAGACTTAGATCAGACCATTGCACGCAGATTGTGAAAAATGCAGACTGTGGAAATTTCAGGTAAATGTGTAGGTTAGCTCAGATAAGAATCAATGAGGGTACGCGTCTAACCAGTTCCAGGTCTGAAAACCTAATGATGATGATGAACAAATATTATAAACAAAATGATGGTTTGTCAATGGGGAGTAATTTAAGTCCTTGGGTTAGCTGACGTATTTTTGCAACACTTAGAAACTAAATATATCAATAGATAATTTTTTTATTAATCTGTCTCTAAAAGGGTGGTTGCGACATTTGCCTCAAAAGCAGGTCATGTTGTAACAATTCCTCTACAAGATCAAATAACTATTATTGCCGATTGGTGTACAGCAATTTGTTTGTGGTAAGTCATCGCAGAGCTTCGAAAACGAACCCAAATCGAAAAATCGCCCTTCACCAGGTCAATGCAAGTTTGCACACAGCTCGCAAGACAATTGAATTTTTAACGCAACTAAACGTCGAATTGCTAGACCATCCTCCGTAAAGTCTCGGCCTATGTCACAACGATTTTTATATCTTTCTAAAACCAGAAGAAGCAGTCGAAGCCTTCAAAAATGCAATTTTGACTGTACCAACAAACGAGTGAAATAACTGCTTCCAGAATTGGTTCAAGCACATGCAAAGATACATTAATCTTCGTGGAGAATACTCCCAAAAACATTGTCTTTAAGCTATCTACTGTTTTATTCCAGCTCTATGTGCAAAACTTAAAAGACAACCCTCGTAACACATATAGACATACATTAATTTTGGCTATATGTAAGTAATTTTACTTTGCATGTACTATACAGTGATTTGTAATATTTTCGGTATTCGTTAAAGAAAAATGTTAATTAGTAGCTTTAACCCACATGTTATCTAGAAAAAGAAACATTTTTGTATTTTACATTGCGTATACGTTCAGATTATTTTTAATTTATCATTGGTCTTGGAAATGGCCGGAACCACTATATCGTTGTACGAGCGAAACAATTGTCGACGCCTATAATTCAAACTTATTGTACTAGATCCAACACTTGTTGATGGATTTAACCATTTTTAACAAAGATCGTTTTTGTATATAGTTTTGTAGGGCAGATATAACTTATTTGAATTCATTGGTGGTTCTCATTTGTAGTATAAATGTATGCATTTCAATAAAACAAATGGTCAGTTGGAAAATGTTAGTGTTGCACACCCTTCTCGTAGAATTAACTTCGGGACAGCCCTGATCACTATAGTGAATAGCAGTTGTATAAAATAGAGGTATGTTTTGTGGGGGTGTTATTACTAGAAATTCTTTCAAAATTATGCAGACTATATTTTTCCAAAATAGGTTCCACCACTGTTTCAAGCTAGAACAATGAACTGAAATCGTTTGTTTATGTGAATAAAATCTTAACTTGCTGTAATCTACAACATGTTTTCAGATAGAATTGATTAATTAAAATGCTTTAAATTAGTGCACACATCAATTCACTTATATCTTTCACACAAATCTTTTAAATAAACACAGGTGTAAGTTACCTCGCCCCATCTGCATAATAAACGTGATTAGTCTAAATACATTTCTGGTAGTTAAGTTACAGTAGCCACTTGATTAAACAACTTATGTTTATTTAGGGTTCTCCTCTTCAATTTGACCACATACGCGTGTTATAGCTAACTGCCACGTGCCTTTGTGATATTTAACACCGCACAATTTCATTAGGTACGGGATGAGACTAATATCATACATAATTTATCTTTGAAGATTGAATTAGAATTACACTGTTAGAATATTCAAAATTATTTTAACAGAACATATTGAATCTGCGTGTAACTTTTTAATCGTGTGGATTGGAATATTGTTAAACATACAAGAAACTAAGACGCCGAATTATGCACACTTACAAATGCAAACATCTATGAAGCTAGTCTGGATGTCACTGCATATAAAGTTAGTGATGGTAAATGTTGAAAATGCAATAAATCGAATTCTTTCAAAAAGTGCTCTGTACAGGGCCGGTTCTAGCATGTTTTGCGTTACAAGCAATGACGCTCCTTGTCGCGCCCACATGCAGGGAGGTTTTTATTACATTTAAAATTTTTAAATATAGAAGAACAGTAATAAATATTTAAGTAACTGACTGATTAATCGTAAAGCTCGTGAAGCTCTGGCTTTATTTACTCAAGCCCCACTTGTTGGGAAGCTATTATATTGTGTAGTTCAGTTCCTTAGACTCGTGAAGTTTACCTCGGCTGCTCCGCTCCGTTCCTACAATGCTTATGAAACTAACAAAGAAGCTTACCTGGCCTCCTGAATCTCAAACTCCTTCTAACTGCCACTATGCTGTAATCTGAAAAACAAATACTTCCCTACAATCCTATCCAAAATAACACAACTACCAAAATACATCACACTCTATGGACACGATGATACGAAATAAAATTTACATCTTCCAAAACTCTTTTCATTACAACTGTTCACTGACATACAATAATATATCTTTAATTAGAAACCTTTTATTTAAAAAAAGAAAAGTGTTTGGATTGTATATTTTATCATACATATATCCTATTAAAGTAAGTGGGTTAACCTCATACCTGACTTTATTCCTTGTCATAATATGAGCTCACAGTAAAACTCTTTAAATCGGTGTGCAAAATTATAGCACAGCAATAACAAATGTCCTCTTTACTTTGTACAAAACAGCCTTGCTATCCTTACATTAATTATCCCTCTCTACATAAATATGTTTTCATTTACATATAATGTTCAATAAAATTTTAATTCCATCAAATTCATAGAAATAATCACTCAAAAGCAGAAAGAGTTAAATCACAACAAATAAACACCAGAACAAAGTTTTATAAAAAGCAGTTACCTGGTAACCATTATACTGCATGCATCTGCAAACCAGCCCTTGATGATGTTGCCGTCTAGAATGACTCTAGGCTATGGAACCGCTCCCCAAGTTGAGTCACACCATTCCCCTCGGCACGCTGCTATCCAAATCTTTCCTAATTAACCATTGAAAGTGCTTCCAAACCTCCGAAATTTCCCATTACAATTCCATTTACAATCAAACAATCAATACTCGATACATTCACCATTACCATTCCATCTTAGAACGCCTTGTTTGCTCCAACAACCCAAATAGCAATAGTTTGTACTTACATACTTTATAAAAGCTTTGCTGTTAATTCAGTATTTACTTTCAGATTTTCAAAAACGCCAATTAATGACCACGACACATCAACTTGTGTGTAATTACAACTAACAATATTTGTTAAAAAATTACTGAGTACTATTCACTACTGCTTGAGTTAACCTCGATGGCAAGCGAAGAAAGTCAAAAAGCCTCAACTTGTAAAAGTTTTTTTGACCGCTACACTATATCAACGAATTTTAGTTCTAATAAGTCAAGTAAAGTCATTAAATTATGCGAACCATTTTTAAAACAAACAAGTATCGATATTGTATGTGCTAACCGCCATACAGAAATGTTAGTTTGGTTGCTAACATCAGGCGCAGAAAACTAATACAACTATTATCAAGGCCAAACACCTTTCCTGTTTAGTGCATAGCACATTTGCGCTCACTTTTGCCAGAGCTCTCGTAGAGAAAATAATGGAACCACTAAAGGTTCCGGCGTGTAACTTGCGCCTAGCTTTTTGTGCGGAGTACAACCCTAGTGCGCTAAAACACTAGGCTTTGTGATTTTAACAATGATAAGAATTAAAATATTAATTAATTAGATCAACTAAATAATTTGTTGTAGCGCTCTTATCTTCTCTTCTCTTATCTTATTTTTTCTTTTGGTAATTGCTCTTTTGATAATTTAACTCGTAGAAGATGTTTGTTTGATAAATTTCCTTTCTCATAATTACACTCTTCGTAATTTTATTTTTAATAATCTTTAATATTTTTGTTTTAACGTTCCGTTTAAAAGTCGATTTTAAATGACTTCTAATAAATAACTTCGTTTCGATAACTACTGAGATAAACTCGTTTAATAATTCTTTGGACATTTGTGTAAATAACACAAAAAACAATTCTTTAATGATTTCATAAAAGTACGATAAGATATGTTTTTCAACGCTTCGTAGAATTCGCCAGCTAGATTTTTATATTATAATTAACAACTTTAAGAAGTCGTTTTGTATTATCTGGTTTTACAAAACTAAAGCAGCGAGTAGGATGTGTTTAATAGAAAATAAAATTCTACTTTTACATTTGTGAATGTAAAATATGAACGTCCTTCAACCGTACGATGGATAGTTGGATTTTGTGTTATGTTATGGAAAAGCACTAAGTTGGAATGTAAAAGGAACGTTCTACAAGGTAGGTAGAAATTTTTATGGTTTATAAATTAAGTCCGAAGACGCTTTTGAAAGTATTGGAATTTTGTTGGTCCAGTTCGTGCGTATAACAAAAACGCATGGAAGTTAGCATGGTCCAGTCCAAGGGTCACGCAGCTGTTCGTGTTCGCTGGAACATGTGGATTTGACGTCACTTGTTTTCTGAAAATGTATGTATAAACACCTGCCCAAACATGTTGTGAAGACAACATGTAAAGAACACCTGCAGAGCCAAGGTAAGAGATTAAATTTTTCTTGCATCATGTCTACATTTGGCAATCTTTAATATCAGGCTGCTTCAGAAAATATTTTGGTAACTATCTATTTTAACAAATCCATTTCGCATATTAAAAAGGACCTTAGTAAATTTTTGGGACAATATTAGTTCACTACAATTACAGTTATTAAATTTTATAAAATAATGTGAACTTAAAGAGTTCTTATTGATGTTTCATTTACGTATGATTTCACTTACGATTTTTAAATAATGAATTAATAGAGAAGTAGTTAAAGTTTTATAAAGTGTAAACAGAAAAAATAGATCTGACATTTCTGGTATATATTCAAATTAGATTTTTGTAATTAAAGTAACATTTGAAGTCTTGATATTTTTTCTTTGTATATATAATTCTACCTTATGAGTAGATGAAGTTTGTATTATCTTTTCTTAAACATAAATTTTATATCTACAATTTTTATGAAAGTACAAATTTTTAATTAAAGAAACAACATTTAATTTTCTTAATTAATTGTTTTATTCTGAACAAGTACGTTCAGAAGTAAGGTGACAAAGAATAAGACCAAATAGAGTAAAGTGGTAAACCCAATTTAATAAGGAGCTTTAATAGCCTTTTTAGTATTTAAAGAACAAAACCTGTGTTCATATTATTGTTGCTTGATTAACCTTTGTTGTTCTTTTTAGATGAGGTAGCAAGAGAAAGCTTCTTGTGTCCTCATTTTAGTATATTTAATTAAATTTTCTTTACAGCTCCTGCGTCAGCAGTTAATACGGTATTCCTCCTTAAGGACGCCCAAGTCTCCCTTAAGGAAACCCTGTGTTTAAAATTACAGACTTGGTGGCGCCCTGTTGAAACCCCTGTTTTGTCGAGAATCTAGCCCTAGTAATAAAATAATGCTTTGTAAAAAGAACCACGACCAATCCTCATACACTCTGCCCAAGGAATAGACCCCTAGCATAGTCGGAAGATAATTGCGTCCCATCATTTTAAGGGAATCCTTCCTTAAAGGTTACTGGTCATATTTGGGGATATAAAAATAACCTCTAACTAATTAACCTCCAGTAAGAAAAACTTGTTATAACCTTATCTCTAAGGTGTTTATATAGAGCCAAAAGTACCTCCCTGTTTCCAAGTTTCGCACAATTCCACTCCGGATTAACAAATATTCTCGGTATTTTGCCAACCGCCGGCTCGCTTCTTGAAATTCCAATCACAACCGCCACAAAATTCTACCTAATTTTGTCAACAAACACCAACGGTTTTCACCCTCCATGAATTTTAACATACGAACACAGAAAAATACCTAGAAAATCGTTCCTACCCTTCCAACGGTCGGTGTCTTCGCCGAAAAACTAGTCTCATCGGAAATCGATTCCTGTTAGATTCAAGCCTTACAATTGAAACAAACATAGTCCTTTCTCTTTCTTTTATTTACAGCCATTTTCTTTCTCATGCTTCGTTATTACGAATCCCACACGGATATGTGCCCTCTCTAACTTTTAAACTGTCATGCGCTTACTTGTAACGTCCAATTATATCTCTTAATTCCTCCCTATTTTAAATCTATACAAACATCTTCCATTTCGAATGGATCTGCACCTTGCCGAAGTTCTAAATTACTAGAACAGGTGAAATGGCTTGCGTGTTCTAATGAGCTAAAGAGCCAAACTACAGGTCCAACCAAAGTAGTAGGGTCGTTAGTGAGTAACCAGACTAAGACAGGTGTCCGAAAGAGGGCAGCGGCTCTTTCGGTACTTAGATTGGCAGAGACCATAGGGGTCGGTATGGCAGTCTAAGACACACTACCGCGATGTGGAAGGCAACGGGAAACCACCACATTATCTCCCAAGTACACAGCGTACTTAAATTGTAATAAACATGATGGCATTCTCTGGGGTAAAAGATTCCGGAGGTAAAATAGTTCCCCATTCGGATCTCCGGGAGGGGACTACTTCGGAGGATGCGATTAGAAAGGTAAAAATAAGAGTCGGGAACATTCTGCGAGTCGGAGCGTGGAATGTTAGAAGTATGAAGCAAGTAGGTAAGCTAGAGAACCTAAAAATCGAAATGAATAGGTTAAAACTAGACATAGTAGGGATCAGCGAAGTTCGGTAGCCAGAAGCGGGGGATTTTTGGAGTGGAGACTTCAGGGTAATTCATACAGGAGCAGAGGAAGGAAATTTGGGTGTGGGGATAGTTATGCGGAAAAAGATAGAATACTGTGTAAAAAATTACTTACAAAAGAACGAAAGAGTACTCATGGTTAGATTAGAATCTAAACCGGTAAACACAGTAATAATACAAGTATACATGCCCACCTCTAGTTACAGTGACGAAGAGGTAGAAGCCATCTACAAAGATATCGGGGGATTTTAATGCCGTGGTAGGTGAGGGTAGGGAAGGAGCGGTAGTAGGTTTATTTGGTTTAGGCACGAGAACAGGGGAAATAGGCTGGTAGAATTTTGCCACAAGAACAATTTAATCATCACAAACACATTATTTCAACATCATGCTAGAAGGCGATATACGTAGAAGATGCCAGGAGATATAGGAAGATATCAAATAGATTACATTCTTGTTAGACAACGGTTTAGGAATCAAGTATAAAACTGTAGAAGCTACACAGAAGCAGATATAGATACTGACCACAACATCGTAATTATGAAGGCCGCACTTAAATTTAAAAATCTAAAAAAAAGGCACTTGGACTTAGAGAAACTAAAAGATAAATATATTCAAGAAAGATTCGAAAAAAAGTCAAATAAATTGCTGAATGATATCGGGAAAATATCTGATACTAAGGAAGTAGAAACAGAATGGAATAACATTAAATCCAGCCTAGACATGGCGGCCAGAGATATTCTGGGGTATACACAAAAAGAAAATAAGAAACCATGGATAACAAAGGATATCCTGAATTTAATAGAAGAAAGACGAAAATACAAAAATAAATCAGACGAAACAGGAAAACAGAGATACAAAACCATAAAATGGGAAATTATTCGAAAATGCAGGAAATCTAAAGAACAATGGATTGATGAAAACTGCAAAGAGGTACAAACAAAGATGGAAATGGGAAAGACAGACGAAGCATACAAATTAATTAGAATGAATTTTAGGGATATAAAACCGTATAGCAAAAATATAAGGGACGCACAAAGAAACGTCATCATAGAAAACGTAGAGAAAGTGGGTAGATGGCAAAAATATATAGGGAATTTATATGCAGGAGAGGAACTAACTGCATTAGAACAGGAATCAGACATTGAAAATGATGACTTGGGATATCCTATACTTAGAGACGAGTTTGAATTAGCATTAAAGAGTCTGAAAAATGGTAAGGCTCCGGGTACAGATAAGGTGCAAGCAGAAACTCTAAAAGCAGCTGGACAAGCAGTAACAGAACGTCTCTTCCAACTTGTAAGCTATATGTATGAGACAGGCAAGATACCCAAAGATTTCAAACGTAGCATCACATAGTAACTATACCAAAAAAGAAAGGCGCGGATAGATGTGAAAATTTTCGAACAATAAGTTTGACAGCACACGTGTCAAAAATATTAACTAGAATTGTGCAAAGACGAATGGAAAAACGGGCGGAAGAAATACTAGGAGAAGATCAATTTGGGTTTAGGCGAAACTGGGGAACACGGGAGGCTATTTTAGCTCTGAGGGTGATAATGGAGAAAACAATAGAAAAAGGGGAAAGCGTGTATACAGGGTTTGTAGATCTGGTGAAAGCATTCGACAATGTAAAATGGAAAAAAATGTTTGAAATACTCAAAAAGATTGGAATGAGTTATAGGGATAGACGAATAGTACATAGCTTATACAAAGAGCAAACAGCAGTAATAAAATTAGAGCAGGAACGTAGAGAAGTAAACATTAGGAAAGGAGTGAGACAGGGATGTGCCCTATCCCCATTGATTTTTAACTTGCACATAGAAGAGGCAATGAATACTGTCAAATGCAGGAAGACATTTGGAATTACTATGCAGGGACAAAAAATTGATATGCTTAGATTTGCAGATGATATAGCGGTATTAGCGTCTAGCAAGGAAGAGTTAGAAGCTGCTCTTAATGAAATGGAAACGGTTCTAACAGAGAGATACGGTATGAAAATTAACAAAACTAAAACTAAAGTTTTAGTATGCAAAGGTGAGGAAAATAAATCAAAAACAAGAATACAAGTATGTAACACGAACTTACAAGAGGTTAAGGATTTCTGCTACCTAGGAAGCCAAATAACGCAAGATGGAAAAAGCACAAAAGATATAAAACAAAGATTAGCACAAGGTCGTGCTACATTTAACAAGAAAAAGCAACTACTGTGCTCAAAGACCACAAACATAGAAACAAGGAAAAGATTGCTTAAAACATATGTGTGGAGCACAGCACTGTACGGCTGTAAAGCCTGGACAGTAGGAGAAGCGTACAAGAAAAAGGTAGAAGCCTTTGAAATGTGGTGCTACAGACGTATGATGAAGATATCATGGACAGACAAAGTTAAGAACGAAGAGGTACTAAAAATGGTAGGGGAAGAAAGAAATATGTGGAAAACGGTAAAAAATAGGAGAGATAGGTTGATAGGCCACATACTACGGCATGAGGGAATAGTGCGGAATATTTTAGAAGCAGAGATAGGAAAAAAGAGAAGAAGAGGCAGACCTAGGTTAGACTACTGCAAACAGATAGTAAAAGATGTAGGCTGTAGGGGTTTCAGGGAGATGTGTAGGCTAGCCCAGAATAGAAATCAATGGAGATACGCATCCAACCAATCCCAAAATGTATAAACTAAGGACGAAAAGATAACTGTGCTTAAATATGATGATTATTATAAGTAACAACAAGAATTGGTTGGGCAATATTCTCGAATAATGTTAAGTGTGTGAAAGGATTTACTGGAAAACCATTATTTCGGCAAATGTCTAAGTGTTGGGGGATCTTGGTAGCCACAGGTTGCTTAACCTCCTTCGCTGAATCTCGGTAAAATAGGGCATAAAATTAGAAAATAATAGAAGGGGAACGAGCTGAATACACATGCTGTGTAAGAATTTCAGGGAACTATGTAGGCTAGCTCAGAATATAAATAAGTGCAGGCACGTGTCCAACTAGTTTTGAGACGGAAAACCTAATGACGAAAAAATAAGCGCAGTTAAATCTGATGATTAGTATAAACAACTAGTTGTTGGTTGCGAAATATCTCCAACTAATGTTGGCTGTGCGAAAAGATAAATTGGAAAATATATTAAATCGTTAAATGGTTAAGTGCTGGGGGAACTTGGCAGCCACAGGTTGCTTACCTCCCTTCACAACCACTAAAGGTCGGAGAAATAGGGCGTATAACTGTAAAACGATAGAAGATGATCGAACTGCATCTAACAAGAAAGAACAGCGGTTATGAGGAAAGGCAACAAACATAGAACAAGAAGAAAATTGTTGAAAGCATATGTGTGGAGCAAACCACAGTATGCCTATGAAGTACGGGCAGTCTGAAACGCAGACAGAAAAACGGTTGCAGCCTTTTGAAATGCTGTGCTTCAGATGTATGAGGACGATAGCATGGACACACAAAGATAATAACAAATAAGTTATAGAAATAGTAGGGGAACAAGGATATCTGGGGAATAAGAGAAATAGAAGGGCGGAATACGTTCTAAGGCATTTTGGGGAATAGTATGGGATATATTACAAGCAGAGATAGGAAAAAAGAGGTATATGTAGACCTAGATGAGATAGTTATTGATGCAAACTGTGCAAATTTCAGGGAAATCTGTAGGTTAGTTCAGAATAGGAAACAATGATGGTACGCGTCTAACCAGTTCTAGAACTGAAGACCTAATGATGATGACAAACATCTTCTATCTTGCTCCGGCTTATAGCTTCTAGTTTATTCTTGTCCGCTTGTTTGTTACGAAGTCTAACTGATATTTGACATTTACATCTCCGTCCTTCATATGCTGGAACAAAGCCCGTCTTTGTTTGTAAAATCGACCCGTGTCTGCCTTAAGGTTTATTTGTATTCGTAGAAAATATTGACTTTCTTTTCTATTCATAGCAAGCTCGAGTTTTCGAATGCTATCTTACGCTAAACGGTATTGAAATGTTTCCACTTTACTAAAAGATGCCCTTAAGATTATCGATCCTACGCTAAAGAAATTTGAAAAAGCTTTTTACGCATTGTACGGTATTTATATTATAATTAAAGCTGCGTTTTCATCCTGTACACTTACTATTCGATCCTTCTTGATAGATGTATAATATTAATCGTTCTAAATATTATGATATTTTCTTACAAATGAAATGCAAAGCTGAAACTATATTGAAACTAACTCTAAAATTCCTACATTAAACTGAATAATCAATACCTTAAATTTTTAAAACACCTAATTAACTTTTATAAAAGTGGAATCTACACACACTAGCTTTACGTATGACCTATCTATCTATTTCTAATCTTCAAATTACATAGTAATATATATATATATATATATATATATATATATAAAGTGCTGTTGCAACGCCTGGCGTTGTGCGTCGCTAAATTAGTGCTGTGACAACGGTCGCACGTTGGGATGCCGTTAAATAAGTGTTGTGATACAGGTACAACAAATTGTAAAATTTGAAATTACTGACTTACTTTCCTTTCTAACTTTTCTTTGAATTGAAGTAATGGAATATACAAAATGAAATCAAACACAGCAATATCATAAGCATCTATACATTCAAAAACAATTTTCTCTCATACAAAAGAATATAGAACATTTACAACGCAGTTTCTTTTAAACATAAGATTATTCCTAACAAATACCTATTTACTAAATTATCAAAATGTTCCTCGCCTAATAATGTTGCTTACAATTTACAGAGCTAAAATCTCTTACCTTGTAGATAGTGTACCAGACTTTTATTCTCACGCTTGTAAGGTTGTTTGGCCAAAAATCCCTGACAGAAACTCTATTTGAAGGTCAAAGTGTTTCGAACTCTGACCACAAACATTGTGGTAAATATCTTTAGAAAAAAATAGTATATGATTAAGACTTATTCTACCTTAAATTCGAATGACAAAAATGCTGAAATCTCAGTTTTAACCAGAATAATTTAAAATTAATACTTGCGAAATCCACAAAACTCTTATCCAGTTCGTAATTAACAACATTAAATACCTTCTGCTTCTATTTTTAAATTGACGTTCAAATCCCAGTTTACAAAATCAACTATATTCGCTTACAATCTCCATTTCGAACATCAGTTACCGAAAGTGCATTTTCGATTTAATAATTGATTTGGCATCAAATTTGCTCTTTGTATTAAAGAATGTTCCATTTTCATTGTAGATTACAAAATCAAATAACTGCATTTAATAACTTCCATATTTCAAACTATTTCGTACTTAAACTCTTTATGTTATTTTGACAGCATAATCAACGTTACTCTTACTTGGTTGACGCGAAATTATGAATTAATACATTGTCGATCGCGTAAATCGAGATGAATCGAATTAATCAAATCGAAGGAATCTTTTTTAATAAAGTTCCCGTTTATATATTTTTATTTAATTACGTCATGGTTCTCCCGAGTTTTCTAGATCCGTATGGAACATAGTACACCGCAAGGGTATCAGATTTCTGTAAATTCCACAGTTTATTACCTCATTAGCATCGATTCACCGCGGTCGTTTGTCTTTGTCCAACACAACGAGGTTAATGTGGCGTCGCAATCTATCCTGTAGTAATGTGAACGATAATAAATAATTCTTATCGAATTTAGGAATATTTAACGTCCCTGCGGCTTCTTAGAATAAACGTTTGTCTATGTAATTAGTTTATACGAAATTTCTTGATTCCGAAGCTTGGAGAATGTTTTATTTAAAATTGAATTTTGTTGTACACACATGGGAGTCGAAAAATATGATTAATTAAAGCTTTAATTGCTTCATAATGCAAACGATTTGCATTCTTATAATTGAAGTAAAATATTCATTTATACGGCAAACAAAACGTATTGTTAATGTATATTCATAACAAGCAAATGGCTTTGTACTTATAATACGCTTGAAAGTGATCGATTTTCATAAGGTATACAGTTTATATCGTCTAAAGATTGAAATTCGTTTTACAGTATTTCTTAACGATTAATTATTTTATATGTACGGCTTACATTAATACACACGGCTGTATTATCGATTTAAAATTGGGGTTTTGAATACACGGGAAGTGTGTTTTGCTTTTACGGTAACTTAAAACGTGTTTTGTATACACAAAAAGTGCATTTTTATAACAAACGAATGGCTTTGTATTTATGTTAGAATGATTATTTACAAGCACAGAATTGTTTTTTTCGTTTTGCACACTAATGGCAATGTATTTACAATACACATATTATACAGGGTGGAGCATTTAATCTTAGGAAATATTTATATATATATATATATATATACCATATATACCATATAAGTTGTAGCTCGTTAAATTCAGGAAAACGTTTAAATATTGACTATTTTATTTACGTATAGTATAGAATACTACCTATGGTAAAACACCAAAATTATTTCCAAAAAAGTCTAAACTAAACGGTTTTTCTTGTTTTATTCTTCACTATACACTGTCGGCGTAAATTATTTGAAAGCAGTTTTTCTTGCTTTTGTCGTTGCGAAATCGGTAACAATTTCGTCAACCTCTGTAGTAGAAATAACATCATGTTCAATGGATAGCATTCCAAATCTGTTATGTTTGCTTGAGTCTTAGACGACCACGGGTAACTTTTAATCAGTTTTAGTCTAGAAAAACTATGTTCGGCACTATCCACTGACATGGGCAGAGTTAACAAAATACGAAGGGTCACGAAACACTTTGGATATCAATATTGGGCGTGGTTGCGATTTATATAATCCAGCACTTCAATTGCGTCACCGTTCTTAAGCTGAGTTGAGATAAAGTCAGTTTCTTTATAAAGTTCCTTTCCATCCACATCTTTTGAATCATTGTGTGTTAAAATAGTCTCTAAATTATTACAACGCGAGAGCAATTCTTCGTTATTCAAATCTTTAAGTTGAGCTTTGTTATAGGGAAACCCAAAATGCTTTTTATGTTCCTGGAACTGTTCAAAACATTCTGTTGCTGATCGTAGGGCAACATCTAATATGTAAAAATACACATCACTTTAAATTTTTGTTTTTGGTTTAATATTCAATCGTCATGGCCTTCGTACTCAAAACATCTTTTTTAAACTGTGTTTTGATTTCTAACAATCTTGCAATGTCTGTAGCTTAACTGAGCATCAATTCAAATTCTTCATCATTTCTTATGTTTCTTAGTTTGAAAATAACATTTTTAACGGTTTAGTAGTATCTTCTAAATGGCATGTTACACTTTGTAACATTATACTTATTGAGCACATGTAAGCAGTTTGTATATAAATGTTTACGTTTTCAGTTTTGTAGCAATTCCTGTTGCTTCGCTCCTTGTTTTGACAGCATGAGTGCTAATTAAATTTCCATCTTTAATTATTTCTATTAAGGCATCATAAATTTTTGCCAAATTAAATCGGAGAGGGCGTACAGGTTCTATTCTACTCGCCCACCTCGTTGAGCTTAAAAACCTAAAAGTTAAACCTTTCGTATGTGTTTTGAAAACAGACCATCTAGATGTTGAAGAAGAAAAAATGTATAAAATGACTGAATATTGTCATAAAATATAACAGCGTCAGTGTTGCAGCTTGCAGCATCGTTCAAAACAAGATTCAATGTATGATTGCTATAAGAAACATAAAATTTCTAAAAACTAATATCTTTTTCCTTCATGTTTGCACCATTATCATAATCTTGCCCTCGGGAGTTTTCCAAGTTCAAGATAAAATAAATCCCTTAAACCTAAGTCAGTAATGTTTCCACCGGTAAGAACTTTATAAAATCAACCTTTTTTCAACGAAAATAGACCATATTATACTAGAAAGTTGCTCTACATGACTTATGTCACGAGTGCGGCCAAAATTAGGGAGTATTACATGCAGATTTTATCTTATTTATGATTAATCTTTGGTTTTTTCTGCCAGTAAATAAATTACCTCATTTTGAATGTTTTTTCTTTAATAATACGCTTGTGCTTTTCAATTTGTTATTCTATTTACGTATTCTTTTCAAATCGTGTCATATTCACTAAATAGCACGATAATTATTAAAAAATACTCCTTTATTAGGAGTATTTATCACGTCAGATGTTTTTCTAAAAGGTAAATTTAATTGAGCTATTATTTTGCATACGTTTGTAATTCTGTATATGACATTACGCTAGTACAATTCTTTCTCGTTAATAATTGCCTCATGCTTAGCATTTATTGAGGTATGTGTGGATAACCCTTTTGAATAGTTTAACCACTGCGAAAATACTTTTACATGTACTCCAGTTTTTTCATTATGAGACAAAGATTGGCTTATGTTCCTCCAATCACTGCATCCAGATGTAAATCTAATATTTACTGTAGTAAATACCTTGCAAGAAAAGCAATACACACAATGTTGTGTCTTAGAGTATATCAACCAACTCCTTTTAACTTTTTCCTTATTTGTTAAACTCACAAGAGATAAGCGCTTTTTCTACACTTAGGTTTTTCATTTTTCCACCTCTATTAATAACTGTACCCCACGTAGCAGGATTATTAAAGTCAAAATTTTTCAACAAATTTTAGTGTCTCTATTAGTTATAGGAGTTCTAGGTGTTTCTGTTTGCATTTTTTCTATTGTTAAGCCTGACGTAATTGTAGATTTCTCCCTTGACTCTAATGTGTAGCCTTTCGCATTTTCTTTTTCGGTCATTCTCGATACTATAGGAAATAAAAACCGGGGAGTAGTTGGCTGTGGTAACAGAGATTTGGAAGTTATAGAAGTTGATTGTCCAGGCCCAGTTGAAGTGATTGATAATGACGGAATTGACGGATGTTCTTTGCTTTTTAGGAATGACGATAAAGATCCCCTAAGTTTTTCGACTTATCCAGTTCTAGTATACCTATTTCTTTTTATATTGCGCTTCTGATAACTTCATTCGCTCTTTGCTAGGAATACTAATTTTTAACGCCACCTGCATAATACTTCCAGCAGCAAATTTAAAACAGCTAATTTAAATTTATTGTTTATATCTACTATATACTACGAACTAACACTACTGTTATTTCGTAATTAGAATAATCAATTCCTTTATCATATCACTACCACTAATGCATTTTTAGAACAGACCAGACGTTGTACTGTTGTAGTTGTAGTACTTGAGTCATACTATTGCACCGTTCCTTTTTACAGGTAGGAATGGGTGTACAACAGAGTCTATACAAAACTCTGGCGTGACTAGCATCGACCGTTTGTGGCTGCGGTAGATTACAAAAGACTATATCTCAGGGGTTTTACTCTTAGATATTTAGAGAACAAAGTCAAATTCTGCCCAGACAAGTTATAGGGATGCAATTTCGAACATGATAAAAGAAAATACCTTATTACAACTTATATATTGACGTTTAGTTAATAACATTAATGAAAAAACTAAATATATAGCCTTATTTTCTTATAACCAAATTTTCATGTAATAAAATCACTAAGTGTAGTTTATATATCTACACTCTCATAATTTTAAAATTTGTTCCAAACTCTACCAGATAAGATATTAGAAAATGTAAAATTATTATTGTACTTACACACAATTTCAAGTTAAACGTTCTAAGTAAAAGGAAATCATAAATACGCTTTGTTGCATTTAACATTAGTTAAGAGAATTTGAATTAAACATTTAAATTGAACATAACCTCAATATTCACAGAAAAAGGTTTCTTGAAAGCTTTAACGTTTACACTTGTAGGGCTAATACCAGGAAAGCAAAGGTAAATATTAAATTAGTTAAGATGATAGGTAAGTAAAAGTATGATTATATTTTACATGCATTATTTTTATAGATATTTGAGATTTAAAAAGTAACACACGCACATTGTTCCGTCACAAAAGTAAATAAGACATAACTAATACCTGTACTCATGTAGTTTAAAAAAAAAGTATACTTAAGTATCGAGCTTCGGCTTGTACAGAACTATTGGACATTTAGTTTCTTCTTACGGCTTGTAAGGCGAACACCATTCCTATTTAGTTTGGTGGTTAACCTCAAACTTCAAATTTGTAAGAAGCAAGTCTTTTTGTCCAACAACCATATGTTTTTGTTAACGGACATTTAATTTATTTTAGAAGGTAAATAAACGGCAACATGAAATTCTTGTACGATAGTAGATAATATTTGTAAGGTAGTAAAATTAATGCATTAGGCTTAGATAGCCTAGCATGCATAGTTAAATACTCCCCCAGAGAATATTTTGCCAGAGAATATATCACCGGAGGATATGTCACCGGAGGATATATCATCGGAGAATATATCTTCGGAGGACCCTAGAAAATAAACCTGTTACAAAAACGAAGTATTGTAATACGCCACGAGGGACAAATTGAAAGTTTATCTGTTATCAGCTTACAATTCATGCTCATTTTGAACGGGTAATTCAAGTAGACTTTGTCCATACACATTTTGCTAGTATTCTAAAACGATATTTATGTATATCAAGAAGTATAAAAGAAAAAGACACCTTTTACATACCAGGTACGATATCTTGGCCTTAGAAAGGACATCTTTATCGGTAAACGGCATGTGCACTCGAAGACCGTCAGATATCAAGGGAACGAAAATTTATACTGGTTTGAAGATAACCACACGTTTTGAGAGAGGAACAAACAAGAAAATCATATTAAATAACAGCTTCGTGTATAGACCAATTGTGTATTTATGGACATTATTCAGAGGTTTAGCAATTAGAAAATTACATCTGATCATAATTATTTATACAAAAGAAAGAATATTAAATTAAGACTAAAGATCGACGTATTTAGTGTATTATTTTATAATACTAAAGGGAAATGTTACACAAATCAAAATAACGGTATTAATATAAAATTAAGACAAATAATACTTTTATATTGAAGGAAGTGGGATCACAATGTAACATGGCAAGAGAACGGCGAATTGACATGTTACACTATATTATACGCACTTGACATGCCACTAACTGAAACAGAAGGGTGATAAACTTTTCTCGAATAATACGTAATACTAACAAAAAAAAATGAGGCACAGTTGAGAATGGGAATACATAAAATATTTATTTAGATGTCCATTGTCCATCTTATCTATTATCTACATCCTGAAGAGTAAAAATAATTTTTAGCAGGTACTGAATCAGGTTAACGCCGGTGGTTAACGCCCGGTGTTTCTAAAGGAAAAGCAAAATTATGCGGATTTCATGTGCAGATAGTAAGGGTTTCTTTGTTAGTATAAACATTCTATTATTCTTATTCATATTCTTCAAAAAGCTACAGCAGTATTTACTGTACTTTTCACAAACTTGAACGATAATCCCACGAAACCTTTATGCAATAATTTGCGTAAAACAAACTTATTATTGTTTGTTTAGGCAAATTTTGCCGCCCCGTGCAATTTTGCGCTACACGCGATTGCTTGCTCCGCTTGTACCTAAAGCGGGTCCTGGCTCTGTACACGCATCGTTATTGGAAATTAAATTCAATAAATATTTAAAATCTAAATTTTTATTATACAGGAAACACTCCTTGAATATTCAATGAAAAGCTTATTTTTAGATATTTCTTTAAGAAAACCATGTAGAATGTGTTTATATATATTAACAAAGCAATGTATTTAGTATACAAGGCGGACATAATTTAGTTGTAGGTATATACAAAAAATTATTGTCTCAAAGTCTGCTGGATGTAGGTTTTGCCCCATGGGTGGGGTAAAATCGACAGCAATATAAATGCATTACAAAAACTTTAGTATTGTATTTTTGTGAAAATCAAAGAATTACCTGAGCACAAACCTATAAAGGTGAACTAATTAATAATTTTTAACGGAATAAACAAAAGTAGTCATAACACTAAAAGTACTAAAATAGTCCATGTAACATCTTAAAAGCAAAAATCACAAACAAGTAGGTTACCTTTTTTCTCGTAATTGGTTCACGCTTCGTGGGGTGAGCCGCAGCGAGAAATGCACTGTATCCACACTATTTCACCTTTTGAGTTCGCATACAAATCATTGCAAAAAAAATGCAAGTTTCTTCAGTCTTTAATTTTATCGTTCTCATCATCATCTTCGCCTTGCTGCTTTTTAGTCACTTCCTTCTTCCCTTTATTAACGTTTTTGAATCAAAAGCAAGTTTTTTCAGGCAATTTTTCTCTTCTGATAATTTCTTTTTCTGACTTCTTTTGTTTTTTGTCATCTTTCTCCTTCATTTCCAATTTCAATTCTATCTTGTAAGGTAAAGAAGTCAGAATAACAGTTTTCCTTTTCTTTTTGTCATCGTTCTGTTTTTTTATACGCTCCAGCTCTTTTGGGGGAGGAATTAACACCTTGGGGAAAATCATAAACTTAGTCCGCTCTCCTGAAGCTGTGCAAGGGCTTAACAGCTAATTCTGGTTGAAGTGCACGTCCAGAACTGGAAGATTGACACTCTGCAGTTGTCTTTGGTTGGAATTCAGGTTCACAAGTAGAGAGCTGGAACTGCGCTTTCAAACAAAATCTTTATACAAATAAACCTTCTATTTATTTTATATTTCAGTACTCTTGAAAAAGATGTCAATTTTCTGCGCTTAATCTACCCAAGAAATCCTGCTACCACTATTTCTCTCTAAACTATCAACTATTCATTATTTTATTTCCAATCATATGTATTTAAATTGGAACAATCTTTATAGTACTCCTATTCTTAATATAATACATCGAAACTATGCAACAAACCGAAATTATCAACCTTAATAACTTCGTACACCTACTACTTCTTGTAAATATTAAGCTCAAATTATACCATAAAACTACACTAATTGGTTTCAGGTGTTCAAATAGGAAAACCAAAGCTACGCTTAAATACACATTTTAAGCTTTTTATACATGGATTTAAAATCCACTTCTCTGCACGTGCTAAATTAGTTTATCGCATCTTTGAAAATATCAGTGATTAGAAATTCCGTTATTTATTAAAATGAATGCTCTAAAAATTTTACAAATGTAATATTAAAAAATATTGAAAAACCTTATATCGTTTTTCAAGTTTTACACTCTACTATTTGATATCTAAACGTCTGCTTGACCAAAATACAGTCAATTTGTGCTTATCTAATTTCTGCTGTGATTTTTAAAAGATTATTTGAAATGATATATATATATATATATATATATATATATATATATATTTAGGTAGTTAATTGTGTAATTAACTATCTAAAATATTTATATATTTAATATTTGGCTTATAGCCGTAATTTCGAGCGTCGCTTCCTGTCTATAACAGACATAAGTCAAAAACTTGACAATATCAGATATGATTGACAAAAATGCCAACCGCAATTGAAAGTTAGGTTTATGTATAGTTGTCTACACGATTTAAATTTGTAAATTTCCCAAGTGTGTCATCGGTCTCGGTGGCGTAATTGGTAAACGCATGGTTCCGGCAATACCAGGATACAGGTTCAAATCCTGTCCAAGACCTTATATTTTCCATCTTTCAATTACTAACTCGATTTGAAATGATCATTTGGGCTTTGCATAAAAGTCTAAGTTATTATTTCATCTTATTCAGTAATACTATATATATATATATATATATATATATATATATATATATATTGACGTGATAAAGGGTCACGAGAGGTCTTTGAAACCCTAACTCTAAAAATAAATTCTACTACAATATAATAGAATCCTGAAAAAAATAGAATTTTCCGTAAATTAATGGTTACGCCCTGTATAATACAAGTCTATCTTTATTCATTGATATACAATGCAAAAAAAAGCAGATTGCGCATGCATAAATAATCGCCGTGTATGATATAAATATATTGTAAATAAATAGCAAGTAAGGTAAATTGGATATGTAAATTGTAAGATACCGTAAAACATTTTTCGATGCGAACGCAAATCTATACATTTTTGATAAAATTTGCTGTAAATAGCATAAAACGAACTTTACGCATTTTGCATAAATATAAATAATTTCGTGTAATTACTATAAAACGCAAACCCTTTTGCATTAAAAAGCAATCAAAGTAAAGTAATTAACCCGTGAATTGTAGCAATTGATTCTAAGTAAAGAACGTTGTAGAAGACGAGTCATCGGGATTTAGAAATACGTCAACTTCGCATAATATCATTAAGAAATAAACGTTTGTTCCGGGAAGCAGCTTAAACATTGAAAATAACTCGTAAAATCACTTGAACAGCTGATAAGAAATAATTTATGATATTCGCATTCACTATTGAAGAGAAGCGATACGCAACAATAATAGCATATGATAAACAAGGACAAAAGCGGGTGTCACGGATACCTAGAACAGATAAAAATGTAATAAAATGTCGAAGTTTTATACGCTTATTAGGTATTCTGGAAAACCTTACATCATAATGTTTGAGATTATACGTATAAAATTCTAGAAAATGGACAACTTATATATAAAGGAGCGCTTATTGTTTTGAAGGGAATTCATTCATAAATTTGATCCGATGCAGTCGACGTAAAGTAGGTCAACAAATATTATTTTAAAACGCTAGCTGTTGCGTAAAACATGGTTGCGAGGAAGCAATGAATATTGAAGTGATGTTTTTAAACCCATGTTTTTAAACGAAAAAAAGGCAAAAATTCTTCAATATAGAGCCATATGTTAAAAGAAATATTGTGAAAATAATAATAATAATGTCCATTAATAACACACATATTTCTACTAACCGGAAAAACAGTAAATGAAAAAATAAGATTTTACAAAATATAAAAACTGATTTCAATTTTTATACAACTTATTAAATCAATCCAAAAATGTTTTTATGTTCAGAAGTTCGGTTTACACATTCTTTTAGGACGGTTTTCCAATCAAGTGCAGCTGTTTTTTCTTTATGTACTGTTAATATTAGAAGCCGGGTAAGCCTTTTTTGTGACATTGTGTTTCTAAGATACGTTTTCATTCTACGCAATTGGCTAAAAGCCCTTTCTGCTGATGAAACTGAAGCAAGAACCGTTACCACTAATAAAATTAGTTGAATTACTTCGTTAAATAAAATTTTTACAGTCAGATTTCTCATGAGCAAAAAATTTTCCTTAAATCTTTCACTGACCTAGGTGATACTCTATCTGAAATATGGCAGTATTGTTTGACCATATTAAGTTGTGTTGCAAGAACATCGATTCGGAAATCAGAAGCATGTATCCCTAGGTTAGTTTTTAGCTCATTTTCGATTGTTACAACACCAATCATAGCATTTAATAGAATTTTTTCGAGCTTTATTAAACTGTAAAAACCTTGCTGGTCAAATCTTCTGTCTAATTCATTAATAAGTTGATCTAGCACTGCAAAATATTCTTTGCGTAGTCTTTCCTTAGATGAGAGTGCTACAGGTGCTGCCGCGTCAGCTTTAAACTCAAACCTCTTGAGGGTGGAAGTCATTCTTTTACTATGAGGTTGTTTTAACTTAAGCCTGTCACTTTCCAAAGTCTAAGACTGATATAGATTATCAAATACTTTTTCCGATCTCATTACCGGTAAAGATTCTTTTAACACATCCATAGCAGTTTTATAGCCAATTACAATATTGCTCTTACTTTGCAAAGTCCGTGCAACTTCTTCACATGGAGAAAATACAGCAATAGATAAGTTTAGATAAAAGTGTTTCAAATTTTTCAAGCTTCTTAGAATAACCTCTTAACATCGCTCATCTGTTATGCGGAATAGCATGTTGACTTGAATTAGATAAAATTCCATCTAAAGTAGACTGTATGCGGCTATAGTTTTCCTTAAATCGCCGTAATGAATTTACTCGAACCGTCCATCGAGTGGGACACAATGGAAGTAAAGGTTTTACATTTGCTTCCAATTGGGAATGGCATGGTCGCAAAACAACATCAGCGTAAATAGCCTGTCGTTTAGAATACTCTAAAATTGCATTAGAAACATCTTTGACTATGGAAATGGTATCACCTATATCAGCCGATTTTCTTGCTATTTCCTGCAATACCAAATCAAGGCAATGATTACTACAATGCACAAATAAACTCTTCATCCACAATTTTTTTTTGTACGCCATTTAAACGACCAACCATATTTACTGCCCCATCGAAACAATGATTTTTAACTTCATTATATCAAAATTCATTCTGACAAAAACGTTCTTAATGGTGTTGTGTAAAACTGCAGCTTTTAATGAGAGACTGTTGTACGTACCTATGAATTCTTCTGCAATCTCTAATGTATCTGTAGATAAATAACGAATATGCAAGGTAAATTGTTCACATCCAGAAATGTCTGTTGTAGAGTCGGCAATTAAACCATAAAATGAGGAACCATTATTTGCAAAACTTCATTTCGTATATCGGCGCTTAACCAATTGTTTCCCTTAGTTAACCAGTTTGTTAAAACTGGTGCTTCCAACTGTCGCTCCTCTAATAAGCACTCCAAGTTACCATCTCCCAATTTTTGACCTCTTATAGCACTTTCGGTGCGACCTACATATCGCAGAGAACTTATAACTACAAGCATAGCTTCACTAGCTTGTTCTTGTTCTTTTCTAAACTGTTTGTTGATTTGCACATGGACCAATACCCCTTGTTCTCTGTTGCAAATTATATTTACAGACTCTCGATGGAATGCACTTTTAGAACGATGTTCCAATGAATTTATCCCCTTTTTCCAATTATTAAAGTCCGCTTTTAAAAAGCTGTCTCAACATTACGCAAACAATGACTTTCTGTCCTACGGCAGACTTTAATGCAATAAAAAACAGAACAATCTATCAGTCTTCATCTATCACTATCTGATCTAGGTCTACATCTTCCTTTTTCTTATCTCTGCTTGCAATATATCTCATACTATTCCCCAAAAATGCCCTAGAACGTATTCTGCCTTTCTATTTCTCCTATATTTTTTTCCACAGATATCCTTGTTTCCATATATTTCTATAGCCTATTTGTTACTAACGTTGTCTGTCCATGCTATCATCCTCATACATCTGAAGCACAGCATTCCAATAGGCTGCTACCGTTTTTCATTCTGCTTTTCCTACTGCCCGTATTTCATAGGCATACTGTGCTGTGCTCCGCACGTATGCTTTTAACATTTTTCTTCTTGTTTCTATGTTTGTTGTCTTTCTTCATAAGCGCTGTTCTTTCTTGTTAGATGCAGTTCGGTGCCCTTCTATTGTTCTACAATTATATACCCTTTTTCTCAGACATTCAGTAGTTGTGAAGGGGGTAAGCAGCCTGTGGCTGCCAAGTTCCCCCAACACTTGAACATTTACCGATTTAATATTTTTTCCAATATATCTTTTCGCACAGTCAACATTAGTTGCAGATATTTCACAACCAACACCTGTAGTTGTTTATAGCGATCATCAGATTTATCTGCGCTTATTATTTCGTCATTAGGTTTTCTGTCTCAAAACTGGTTGGACACGTAGCTGCACTTATTTATATTCTGAGCTAGCTTACACAGTTCCTGAAATTCTCACACATACTGTATACAGCTCGGTTCCCTTTCTATTGTTTTCTAATTTTATACCCTGTTTCACCGAGATTCAGTGAATGGGGTTAAGCAGCCTGTGGTTGCCAAGGTCCCCAACACTTAGACATTTGGCGAATTAAAAGTTTTCCAGTAAATCCTTTCACACAGTCAACATTATTCAATAATATTGCCCAACCAATACTTATAGTTGCTTATAATAATCATCTTGTTTAAGTACAGTTACTTCTTTCGTCACTAATTTATCCATCTTGGGAGTGGTTGGATGCGTACCTCCATTGATATCTATTCTGAGCTAGCCTACACATTTTTCTGAAATTCCTACAGCCTACATCTTTGACTATCTGTGTGCAGTAGTCTAACCTAGGTCTACCTCTACTTCTTCTTTTTCCTATCTCTGCTTCTAATATATTCCGCACTATTCCCTCATGCCGTAGTATGTGGCCTATCATCTTATCTCCCCTATTTTTTACCCTTTCCACATATTTCTTTCTTCGCCTACCATTTTTAGTACGTCGTTGTACATAACTTTGCCTGTCCATGATATCATCATCATACGTGTGTAGCACCACCTTTCAAAAGCTTCTACCTTTTTCTCGTCCGCTTCTCCTACTGTCCAGGCTTCACAGCCATACAGTGCTGTGCTCCACACTTATGTTTTAAGCAATTTTTTCCTTGTTTCTATGTTTGTTGTCTTTGAACACAGTAGTTGATTTTTCTTGTTAAATGTAGCACGACCTTTTGCTAATCTTTATTTTATATCTTTTGTTTTTGATTTATTTTCTCCTCTTTTGCATACTAGTACTTTAGTTTTAGTTTTGTTAATTTTCATACCGTATCTCTCCGTTAGAACCGTTTCCATTTCATTAAGAGCAGCTTCTAACTCTTCCTTGCTAGATGGTAATACCGCTATATCATCTGCAAATCTAAGCATATCAATTTTTTGTCTTTGCACAGTAAAGCCAAATGTCTTCTTGCATTCGACAGTATTCAATGCCTCTTCAATGTACAAGTTAAAAATTAATGAGGTTAGGGAACATCTTTGTCTCACCCCTTTCCTACTGTTTACTTCTCTCCGTTCTTGATCTAATTCTATTACTGCTGTTTGCCCTTTGTATAAGCTATGTACTATTCGTCTATCCCTATAACACATTTCAATTTTTTGGTGTATTTCGAATATTTTATCTATTTTACATTGTCAAATGCTTTTTCCAGATCTACAAGCTCTATATACACGCTTTCCGCTTTTTCTATTGTTTTGTTCATTATCGCTCTCAGAAGTAAAATAGCCTCCCGTGTTCCCTGTTTCGCCTAAACCCAAATTGGTTTTCTCCTAGTATTTCTTCAACTCGTTTTGCCATTCATCTTTGTACAATTCTAGTTAATATTTTTGATACGTGTGCTGTCAAACTTATTGTTCGAAAATTTTCACATCTATATGCGCCTTTCTTTTTTGGTAAAGTTGCTATGATGTTACGTTTGAAATCTTTGGGTATCTCGCCTGACTCATATATATAGCTTACAAGTTGGAAGAGACGTTCTGTTACTGCTTATCCAGCGGTTTTTACAGTTTCTGCTTGTACCTTATCTGTACCTGGCGCCTTTCCATTTTTAAACCCTTTAATGCTAATTCTAACTCATCTCTAAGTATAGGATATCCCAAGTCATCATTTTCAATGTCTGATTCCTGTTCTAATGCAATTAATTCCTCTCCTGCATATAAATTCCCTATATATTCTTGCCATCTAACCATTTACTCTACATTTTCTAAAATGACGTTTCCTCCCGCGTCCCTTATATTTCTGCTTTATGGTTTTATATACCTAAAATTCGTTCTAATCAGTTTGTATGCTTCGTTTGTCTTTCTTATTTCCATCTTAGTTTGTATCTCTTTGCACTTTTCATCAATTTATTGTTCTTTAGCTTTCCTGCATTTGCGCATAATTTCCCATTCTATGGCTTTGTAACTCTGTTTTCCTGTTTTGTCCGATTTATTTTTGTATCTTCGTCTTTCTTCTATTAAATTCAGGATATTCTTTGTGATGCATGGTTTCTTATTTTTGTGTGTACCCCAGAACATCTCGACCGCCATGTTTAGGCTGGATTTAATGTTATTCCATTCTGTTTCTACTTCCTTGGTATCAGATATTTTCCCGATATCTTTCAGCAATTCATTTGACTTTTTTCGAATCTTTTTTGAATATCTTTATCTTTTAGTTTCTCTAAGTCAAAGTGCATTTTTCCGTTTCTTTTTTCAAATTTTTAAATATAAGTGCGGCCTTCATAATTACGATGTTGTGGTCAGTGTCTATATCTGCTTCTGGGTAGCTTCTAGTCTTTTACTTAATTCCTAAACCGTTGTCTCACAAGAATGTAATCTATTTAATATCTTCCTATATCTCCTGGCACCTTCCACGTATTTCATCTTCTAGCATGATGTTGAAATAGTGTGTTTGTGATGTTTAAATTGTTCTTGTCGCAAAATTCTACCAGCCTATTTCCCCTGTCGTTTCTCGTACCTAAACCAAATAAATCTACTACTGCTCCTTCCCTACCCTCACCTACCACTGCATTAAAATCCCCCGTAATTATTAAATTTTCATGTTCCTTTACGTATCTTAATATGTCTTCTATATCTTTATAGATCGCTTCTAGTGCTGGCAATAAAATTCGATTAATCGATTATTCGATTAATCGATTAATCGAAAATCGCGGTTTTTAAAAATTAACAAATCGATTATTCGATTAATCGAATATTCGAATAATCGATTAATCGAATAATCGAATATTCGAATAATCGAATAATCGAATAATCGAATATTCGAATAATCGAATATTCGAATAATCGAATATTCGAATAATCGAATATTCGATTAGTCGACCAATAGGACACACCTATTAAAAATAATGGGTAAATATAATACAGTTAAAAGAAAAATGGTTTGTTTTTATTTCTATTAAGAGGCAAGTCCTTACAGAACGAAAACTCTAGTAAAATTAAAAATATAACAGTACAAACATGTTGTAAAAGATTTATCCTAAAAGGAGCAACGTCCGTTTTATAATACAAAAGAAGATCCTCGATTCCACTTTAAACTAAACCTTCCAAGAACTAATAAAACTGTACACAAAATTACAAACGATATATTTTTGTCAAATAAATTAGAAATACATCCACCAACATTTATAATCACTGTTATTTGATTAACTGACTTGAATCAATTGGAAGAATAATTTTTTATTGTGTTAATTGACTAACATGATCCGTGACGTATATATAATTCAGTTTGATTACCTAATAGATTAAAATCAACTACCTACGTGAGTGTACAATAATATAGTAAGGAAACGCCTGTATTAATAGCTGTTCGATTTCTAATTACCTGAGTGGGTCCACTATTATAGTTTATAATTTAGTTCTTGCTTATTAAACTGCAAGTTCATAATTTTAAAATTATTTTGTAAGTTTGTTTCTAACTTGAACTTATAATACCTAACTAAATAATAGCCGTATTATTTGTATTACCTATATAGAGCCCAAGTTTTCTTTTTCCTATGTGTGCAAGCTATAACGTGAGGGAAGACAAAAATACAACCACACACAGTACAATTTCAGGACAAGATCTTGCTATGAGATGGAGGAGACTTGAAAATGAAATGAAACACGACTTGATGGATTTTGTAATTGACTACCCCGCACGATAGTGATTTAATCAGACAAACGATTATTGGGTTAGAAATAATTTTTTGACTAGTTTATTAGTCGATTAAACGGTTAGTCGATTAATAGATTATCTAGACAACCATACGATTGATTGACTAACCGATTAATGAACTATCCAATTAGTTAACTAAAAAAATTGTTAACAATCGAATAATCGGTTAACCGATTAATCGAATAATCGATTAATCGAATATTCGATTAATCGAATATTTGATTAACCGATTAATCGAATATTCGATTAACCGAATATTCGATAGAAAATCGATTAATCGGTTTAATCGGTTTGCGAATACTGCAAAATTCGATTAATCGAATACAACTTTTTCGAATTTTGCCAGCCCTAATCGCTTCTACCTCTTCGTCACTGTAGCTAGAGGTGGGCATGTATACCTGTATTATTACTGTGTTTATCGGTTTAGATTCTGATCTAACCATGAGTACTCTTCCGTAAGTAATTTTCTACTCAGCATCCTATCGTTTTCCGCATAACTATTCTCACACCCAAATATCCTTCTCTGCTCCTGTATGAATTACCCTGAACTCTCCACTCCAAAAATCCCCCGCCTTCGGCCACCGGACTTCGCTGATCCTTATTATGTCTAGTGCTAACCTACTCATTTCGATTTTTAGTTTCTCTAGCTTACCTACGTGCTTCATGCTTCTAACATTCCACGCCCTGACTCGCAAAATGCTCTCGACTCTTATTATGAACTTTTCGATCGCAACCTCCGAAGTAGTCCCCTCCCGAAGATCCGAATGGAGGACTATTTTAACTCCGGAATATTTTACCCAAGAGAATGCTATCATTTTATTATAATTTTGGTACGCTGTGTACTTGGGAGGTAATGTGGTGATTTCCCGTTGCATTCCACATCGCGGTAGCGAGTCTTAGACTGCCATACCGACCCCCTATAGTCTCTGCCAATCTAAGTACCGAAAGTGCCGCTGCCCTCTTTCGAGGACCTGTCTTAGTCTGGTTCCCGACTAACGATCGTACTACTTTGGTCGGACCTGTAGTTTGGCTCTTTAGCTCATTAGAACACGCAAGCCATTTCACCTGTTCTAGTAATCTAGAACTTTGGCACGGTGCAAGTCCATTCGAAATGGGTATGTATTCTATAGAATAAATAAATTAGGGGCAATATTTATTATACTGTTCAAAAATTAGTTAATAGACGCAATCAACAACAAAAGTAAAACAGCACTGCTGACATGTAAACGAATAGACAATATACTTATTATTCAAAACAGTTCTATACGCATTGTAGCATAGCAGCCGCCTGCGAGTTGACTAACTTTCTCTTCTATAAGAAAGAATGCAAAATCAATTTTAAAGGTGGGGTGAAATGCTCTGAAAACCGACAAGAGGGCATCGCACCTAGTTTACAAGCGCCTGAAATCCATTATTATGGCTACACCTAACTGCTGGAATTCACTTATCGTCATATTGTTTCATTAATAAACTCTGGACGTAAACGAATATTTGTTTCTCCATCAAACAAACAATACACATTTTCCTTTTGTTGACAATGTAAAAGGATAACACGCAGTAAAACATTATTTGCCCGTATTTTATACCAAAACGTGTGCACTGTTGGCGAATACACGGAACAGTATGTATTTGGATAAGTAGGGAGGTTATATGTTATGAATTTAACGGTTTTAGCAACAATGTCGTCACGTCTGACGGCAGGTACAGGACCAAATCAAATTTATTCCTGAAATTATATTATACTTAAATATTTGCTTTGTTAGTTGGCCTTCGTAATCATTTTTCTTAAACTGGCATTGTTGAAGTTATCTGCATAAGGGTGGGGTGTAATATAAAATACCTCGTCTCCATTCCAAAACGATTTGGGGGCAGCTGCCCTCGCTGCCCCCCACCCCCTTCCGGCGCCCCTAATAAAATACTCGAAAAGAATATGTAACCCAAAAATGTACTTTGATAATTGCTGTTGGAAATCAGAAATTTTAATTTGGAAAAACTTGTAAGCCGATTTGGATATCAATTTAAAATAAGAAGATTTTTAATTACGAGAAGCGTTTTGTGGATTCTGCAAGTATCACTATTAGATTTATTTTTAACTGATATTAGAGTATTTAGATCTACCTTAAGATAATCTTAATATTTTTTTTCTTGTGTGAGGGATTTTTTTAGCAGGAGTTTGTGCTCAGAGTTCGATATACTCTGATCTTTAATAGATTATATGCCGAGGATTTTTTCTGGTCAAAACAAATCTTACCAGCGCGGCAATAATTTATAACTAGGTAAACAATCCTTAAAAGAATAAGTTTAATTCTGTAAATGTAACATAAGGTAAGCAACAATATTTTTGTAACAAAGACTTCTTAGAAACTATTTTATGTTTGAAAGGAACGATGTAAATGCTTTTATGAAAGAAAATAACTTATAGTGTACAAATGCTTTGTAACATTGCTGCGTTTTGTTTCAGTTTAAAAACTCCGTAAATTTCGTTGATCTAGCCAGGCCAAGTGAAAAACGAAGATATGTGAACAATTTCAAGTTTACAAACCAGAAGTATCTCTTCGCAGCACTCTTTCAGCGACGCTTCCAACGCAAGATCATTTTCACAATACCTTTTTAGTGGCTCTCATTAGGTGCCTTTCTATTCCTCGAACCGGTTTCCATCGTCATTTCTTTTTTTGAATTCATATGCCCCTACAATTGAACCCTCTTTTCCAATTGTTAGCTTTCCAATCTCCAATTATCATGGTCTACTTTAACGTATTTGATAAAATTAATCCTTTAAAGTTGGGTTTAGTTTATAGGTTTCTCATAAAATTAAAATTCGCACACTTTTTGTAATAGTTGTATTATTAGATTATAGAACGCCATTTCAATTGGTAGGTTCTCTTAGTCAAAATAATTCTGCAATTTTAAAATTTTTGAAAAATCTCCAAAATATATTACTATAGATGATCGATCAACTATATGATATAGATGTTTTTCGACCATCAAAACAGTTTGAAATACTAAAAGTCAGTTAAATGCTGTATGTAGAGATTCTTAAAAATTGTAGGAAGTTAAAAGAGCGTAAAAAATCGTTCAACAAATTGCTGATAATTTACAGAAGGCGTGTAACAAAACTGCGCTCTAGATATATAGGTATTTTAAGTCGAAGACAACTAGTTTACAAAAGTGTATGTTCTTCAGAGTTTTTATAGAAAATACATCATGTCTATACCATAATTCAATAAAGCAACGCGCCTGAAACCTTACAATTACTTTCTGAATTTGTTAGGAAACCTTCCAAATGCCCAATCAATAATTAACAGCCATTATATACTATTTTGAATATTACTAAAATAAAACTACGGTAAAATTTTATTAGTATTTTTGTCTATAACATGTGATTAGAAAAATGATATAATTGAGTATTTTATCATAATTAGCACTACGATCTCGAAAACCAAGATAGAAAGAGATTTGATTAGATTGGGAAAATATATATATATATATATATATATATATATATATATATATATATATTGCCAATTTATGAGAGCAATAACAATATGTAAGAAAATTATTCATATCTTGTATCATTCTCAAACGAAAAACCCAAAAATTTCAAATTTGATTCTATACTTGTAGTATTTGCTTTTTAAAAAATTTAAAGAGTGATAATGGAACTATTTGTTTTAAATTTCAAACGTTATAGCGTACAATTACTAAAATTATGATTCATGTTTCGTTTCTTTAGGACCTGTGACATGTGAATTTCTCTTTTACTCATATTTGCGTTATGTTCTGTTTTATTGCTTTCCTTTTTAAAATGTATATGTATCAAGAGCGACATATTTTTACACTTATTCAACAATTCTACTCAAAACCAGAATTTAGTTCTCGTTATTGACATTTACATCAAAATCTGATACGGCGACCTGGTTTTATCGCTATCACACAGATGTGAAAAATTCAAGGTGATTAGTTTTGTTTATAATGATTCTGTTGTTGTTTTCTGACTTGATACCTTTTGTTCGTAACTTAATACGCTGGAAGTGCTTCTGCAGCTAGTTTTCCATCAACTAGAAATCGTCCTTATTTGCAATACTTTGTACTACCTCTTAATAGAAATTGCTCAAACGACTTTCTTTTTCTTTTATTGTTCACAGTATACCGCTTATCAGATATGGAAGATATATAACTGCGCTACTCGCTTTTCTATCGAGATCTTCAATACGGAATGAATGTTTAAAATCCAACCGCAAAGGACTATATCACCGAGCCTGTGCTGAACACAAAACAGACTGAGGAATTGCAGTTGACTATGTCAAAGTACACAAGCTGAACACAGAACAAACTAAGAATCGCCAGAATTTCCAACTCATTTTTTGTGGTACTTAAAAATCAGCACGCTCATTGGTCAAACTAGATTTGGAGATTCTTTTACATTTGAAAATCGAAATACACAATTCCATTGGTTAAAGACATCATTAACGTTTTTCAACACAGGAAGCATAGGAAATGAAAGTGTATAAATATAAGTTCAGATTCTCCAAAAAACATTCGTTAGTGCTCACCATAGCCTAAGGAATCCTCTTGCAGTGCTCCCCATAGCCTGTTACATGCCGAAAATCGGCTATGTAAACATTTTTGATTTTAGTTTTAAATATGTGACTGAAATCGCGCCAATATTTTAAAAAAGGACTTGTGCATTTCCGTAACTCGGGACAGTTGCGTCGACGCAGAGAACGCGCAGACGTGGAGTGCGGAAGGAAGTGCGCGTTTTCCGACACGACAAGGACTAGTCAACGAGACGTCGAACAGTGAAGTTCACCGGTGCTTTGTTATCTTGTCTTTTCTCTTAAAATGTAGGTTTCCCTTTATCTCTGCATTTATCGTCTATCGTTACCTTCACCTTATTCCTTCGTCCTGCCTACAAACAAAAGAAGAGGGAAGACAGAAAATCTGGTTTCGAGATGACCTAATGAAACCCACGCCCAAAATGGAAATGACTATAATAGTCGCTTGCATTATAACAAGCCTGCAAAACTTTCAGCAAGCAGCGCTCTCCATAGCCTGCTATTACTACAACACGCAGTGCCTGTGTATTCTCCGTCAGTGACGCTGTTCGCCGCCGTACTTGGGACACACCGCTACAATTCATTGTACTAGTAAGAATAATCTACGTATGGGTGGTAAGCTGCGTTCCATACACCAGACCAACCGGAAGCAGGCACAGAACGCTCTCTGACTTGCGCTTCGTTCAATTTTACCGCACCCAAAGCTTCTGTCGCCTCTGCCGCCATCGCCGAAAGAACGCGTTCAAACCGCTTCCAATACAAATACATCCCGAGAAGTTGCTTATTGTGATGTCCATGACTGCATTTGTCAAGTCTACCTCCGGGACAACACCCCCGTAAAGTTTAACGGCGATGCTCTTAACGAGGTCTAAGGCACCACTTCCACGACGTCTGCCGAAGGGTACCAAAGATCACCGAAGACGTCTGGGCCTCTTACAACTGTAAATATTTTCTAATTATCGCTGTCTAAGTTCTTGCTGAGCCTCACAAATAAATTCCGAAGCCTTCCGACGAGTTCCGAAGATAACCGAGGACTTCTGAACCCTCTATACTTGTATATATTGTCAATTAATTTCATATCATAATTCTTTGTAACTTAACGTTTGTCCCACAAATCAAACACGAAGTCTTCCGAAGAGTCCCGTGGGCCACCGAAGACATCTGAACCTCTTCAAACTGTAAATATTTTCTAACTATCGTTGTTCAAGTTCTCACTGGGCCTCATAAGCAAATTCCGACGCCTTTCGAAGGGATCCGAAGACTACCCAAATCTTTTTCACTGCCTTCAAACTGCATATACATTAATTTAATATTTATTTCGTTTCCACAAGCAACCACGAAGCCCTCCGAAGAATTCCGAAGATTACCGCAAACTTTAGAACTGCTTCAACTATTAAAATCATTCAATTTTAACGATTTCACTTTTATTTTCATGTATTTATAAACTTATAATTATTTCTGTTTGTACTTATTTAACAAATAATCAAGCCAAGCCTCAATGCTTTCAGACGCCGCCCACTTCGAATAATAACAAGTGGCGTTCAACGTGATTGGGCCGTCTTCACAAAAGATTTTGCAAACAGCGCGCTTGCAAGAACCATCAACATGCCCGATACGAGGAGTCAAACGACATCAAACGTCCAGCCGGACACCAACCAGCCGCCTCCAACCCAAGAGGTTACACAACCACCAACAGTTCTGGGACTGCAACAACCCAGTGGCGCTCAACAAAACAACCACCCAACAAAATGGTCACAATCAGGGCGCTCGTTGAAGACCTGTACCACGTCGCCACAGCCACCTCCTAAGCAGAAAAGCTGACATTCTCTGGCACCCTTCTGGAGGATCCCGCAGAATTCCTTCAACAGATGGTCGCAATGGATGCGGATGTAGCTACAATGGTCGCTCAATTTCGAGTTCAAGCAGCCACATGGTGGGAAGCATACGCGATGTTCCAACCCACCTACAGTGAATTCAAGAGGTTCTTTCTGAACAAGTACGACAGTTCAACCATTAGAGCCAAAATAACTTCCGAGTATTATGGACAGAAGCAGATGGTGTCTCAATCAGTAGCCGCCTTCCTCGGCACTAAGGCGAAGAAAGCCCACCGCCTAAAGTTAGACATCAATCGGGACATGGAGCTGTTCACGAATCTCCTCCTACCAATACTGAGGAATCCAATTCAGTGCCACATGCCGACAACAATATGGGTAATGGTCTCCTGCCTCACAAAAATCGAAGAAAACTTGAAAGTGGCAACAATGAAAACGATCAACCCGACACCAGCTGTCAGACGTCCACCCACAGCAAAACAACTACCAAGGTGCCGCTTCTGCCCTCAAAGACACTGACACCGAGACTGTCCAACAAAAATTCGGGGAACGACACTCTAGCCAAGCTGCGCCAGCACACCGCCAGGCCAAGCGAAACGAACTGGCACGACTAAACATTACCCACGAACACCTACTACTAACAATCCCCGTCACAATACAGAAGATAACCTTCAACGCACTACTAGATACAAAAGCATCGACATGCATGATTAGGGAAGATCAAATACCCACAGGTTCACGGGTAGAACCCTATCATGCCTTCGTCTATCTAGCCGAAGCAGAGACGGAAATGGCAATCAAGGGCAAGTACCGCACACCATTCACCCTCGGAAAAGTGACGGACCACGAAACTTTCCTGGTAGTGGCCAATCTAGCAAAGGATGTCATCCTGGGGCAATCCTGGCTCCAATTCCAAAGAGCAAGCATGGATCACGAGCGAGGATCTGTACACTTTGGAACACACAACCGCCAGATGCTCCACTGGAACCGAAGGACGACACCCGTTTCCGCAAGCAGGCCACCCTCACAAACCACAATTCACCAGTTCCCGGCAAAATTCCAACCCAAATTTAACCCAGTTCCAAACCTTGTCAACGGACCAACACAGCCTATCACCACTACCAGCACCAGTCATACGATACAAACCAATCCACACGCACATTTCCGATTGCCCCCATATCGGTACTCCCCACAAAATGTACTCATCATAGCCGCCGAAGTAGAGGAAATGCTGGCCAACCGAATCATTGAGCCCAGTAGTACCTCGGCCTACAACTCTCCTATAGTGATCGTGGAGAAGAAGGATGGAAGACTACGATTTTGCGTCGATTATCGGAGACTCAACTCCATCACCAAGGATGAAAGCTCAAACCTACCAATAATTCATAAAACGCTACGAGATCTCGGCACAGCATCCGTTGTTTTGACCACCCTCGACCTCAAATCAGGATACTGGCAAATACCACTCGACCCCGAGCCTAAGCCTCTCGCAGCATTCACCACGTCCAATGGAGCCAGTTACCAATTTCACGTCATGCCATTTGAACTGAGCAATGCCCCAGCCAGTTTTCAGAAACTGATGACACAAGAAATACTGGCGGACTACCTCCGCAAATTTGTACTCGTATACCTGGACGACTTAATAATTTATTCAAACCACTGGGAAGAGCATCTACAACACATCCGACTCGTTCTGGAGAGGCTCTAACAACACAGGCTTCACCTTACGTTAGAGAAATGCAGCTTTGGGGTACAAAACATTAAATACCTAGGCCACGTCAAAACCGCCGAAGGTAATCAACCCATACCAAAACACGTGGAACAGATCCAGAAGGCAAATCGGCCACAAACCGACGACAGCTATGGTCCTTCCTCGGCCTTACCAATTGACTCCGAGACTATATCCCGCAATGTGCAGACCTCCAAGCACCCCTAACCAACTTACTCCAAACCAATCAACGTTTCCAATTTACTATAAAAACCGAGCAAGCCTTCCAAGCTATCCGGCAGGACATCAGCCAACCATTGAAGATTCACCGACCAGATTTTAACCGACCTTTCATTTTGCAAACCGACGGCAATGGAACAGGCATCGCAGCAGTCCTCTACCAAGAGATCCAAGGGTCAGACGCCGCCCACCTCGAACGATAACATGAGCATTTACTTGCTGGTACTTTCGATAATTCAGATCAATCCATAGCCACGCTTTCTAACCTAAATTCGTTTCTATCTAGACATCGATTGGTAATCGCTGGTCAATGTAATTATATAGATTTTTAAAAATCCCAACGACCTTCTACTAGGCAATGGAGGAAGTGAGAAATCTGTAGAAAAGGATGTAACACAATGTTATTGGTTCAACTTAAAACATCTGTTATTTGTTAAGCAGTGCATTTGTTTTGACAACAAGTTTAGGAATTTTCGTACAATTTGTCCAATAATAAATACTACTAGAATAGCTTTAAGTGAATTTAATAAAACCTTAAACATTTTATTTAGTTCAGACATTTAAGCAAAGTAACAGTTATTAATATTATTAGGTAATATAAAAATATCGCTTATTTAAATTATTGCATGTTACTGTAGCGGTTTACAATCAAGATCGTCATCACTATCAACATCAGGCAAACCGTCTGAATAATTACTATTGTTATAAACGTTTATTATTAGTTCCTCTATATCGTCCATTATATATTCACTGACAAGGTAATTTCACCCAATTTTCTCTACATGAGAACATGTTCTTGTTGATCAACAATATCAAACTTATTTTCAGCCAACCTCCATACATCCTCCAATTTAAAAGTGCAGCAACTGGTTTTTTACTGTCCTCATATTTTTTCGATGGGGCTGAGTTCAGGATGATATGAAAGTAATCGTAACACTAGTAACACTGTATAACCATGTTCGGCTAACATTTTATCAACATATTGTTTGCATGTGGGTTTGTGTTGGTTAATGTTTGCATATAGTTCGGCTTTTGTGTCAAGTTCAAAAAGCATGTTTCTTTTGAATAGCCAACACCTCGTCTTCTTTTTTCCAAGCCGATGTTGGATTTGGTTCCGCAGTTGCGTTTTTTTTTGCTGCATTTTTCATAACTAATAAAAAGTTTGGTTCAAGATTTAGTAATAATTTATCTTGTAACCAACCATTTACAGAAATTTTTATTATTCATTTCATCGTAATAATCTCCAGTTTTGAGTCCTGATTTAACAATTTTCAACCATTAGGAGAAAACCGTTTTTGCAGCCAGCAAGCACAATAATTAACAGTTTTCTTTTAACTAACGGTGCATTTAAACATTGATTTAAACCATCATCCCACGCCTTCGATACAGCATGTGAACTGTGCAATTAAGTTTCATCACAATATATATGTAAATATATTAAGACCAAATAATCTTTTTTGGGTTTTATTTAGTTCAAATTTGAAGGTTACAATAATAATGTCATTTAAATAACTGTCGTTTCGAAAAATATGTTCCCTTAGACTTAGTTCTAAAATTAGAGTAAAAAGAACATATTTGGAGATGATTCAAATTTACTTACATTGACTTGACAGAAAACTAATTAACAAATCTTATTTGCATGATGTGCATTCATCCTGTGGAGTATAACTTGAATAAATACATTTAAGAATTAAACAATTTTCAAACGCTTACTATAAACAAAAACATTGACAATGTGGAAACAGCAATCGTTAAAACTAATTTTTGAAAACAGTATAATTAGAAAGTTAATTTATGTATGAACATGTGGATTACCTTCGACTTATGTGTTGTTATCTGACCTAAACGTTGATAGTAAAAGTCAGTGTAGTAGAATATGCAGTGGTATAAACCTATTACAGTTAAATTGAGACGTGCTCTTCATTTGCTTACTTGAAAGAATATAAAAAAAGAAAAATTTTTATCAAGGTTTTCTATATCGTGTTTGCAATTTATGGTGTTCGTTTGCTTCTGAATGTGGTAGCTTTCTAAGAAGAGTCTCTTTTTATAGGTTTCTTCTATCTCTAATATTATAGTATTTTCATAGTTTGCCTTGTGGTGTTGTTCGTTTAAATGCATGGCAAGAACGCAAGAATTTTTATTTAATTTGTGATCGCTTCTATGTTGAGTGATTCTGTTTCTGAGCCACTTCTTGGACTGGCCTATGTAAGTTTTGCCGCAGCTGCATGTAATGCTGTATACTATGTTGTTCTGTAGTGGTTTTGGGGTTTTGTCCTTGGTCATGTTGAAGGTACTATGGATGCCATTTATGTACTTGGCAGATATATTTAATTGTGGAGTTAACATTTTGATTAGAGACGGTGTTAGATGTGGTATAAATGGAGTGTTTTATACATGTTTGGTTGATTTCGTTTAGTCTGTGATGGTCCGTGTTTCGTTTGGAAAATTAACTTATTGGTTAGAGGTTTAGGATATCCATTATTGAGTAGAATTTATTGAAGATCTTTAAGATTCGTTTCCAAGAAACGTGGATGACCAATTTTAGTGATTCTGTGTGTTAGTGTTAATACCGTATTAATTTTATGTTTGAAAGACTGATTGGAGTTAAAGTTTAAATAACGACCTGAGTTTGTAGGTTTTTATAGAAATCAAATATGAGTCTGTTGTGCGAATCTCTAATGACCGTTGTATCTAAGAAATTTAGTCTTTTGTTGATTTCAATTTCTGTGGTAAACTGAAGTTTGGGGTGGAAATTATTAAACGCTGTACGTGTTTCTTCAACTTTATTTTTGGGCACAGAAAAAATGATGTCATATATGTATTTTACAATAAATTCCAGTTCGAACGGTATCTGTGATTTTGCAGTTTCGGTCAACTTATCCATTACCACTTGAGCGAGAATAGGAGATATTGGAGACCCCATGGGTGTGCCGGATATTTGTTGATAGAATATATATTCTGAAATGTGAAGTATGTGTTGTTAATTACTAAATTTAAGCTCACGTTAAACAAATCAAGTGAAAAAGTACAGTATTTTTTAATGACACTCTATTTTTCCTTAATAATGTTGATAACTAATTCGGTAGGTATATTTGTGAATAGAACTCTGACGACATTAAAATATGTTTGTTTGGAATTAGATAATAGTTAAATCGTTCAACAAATGTGAACGAGTCTTTAATACTATAACTCGATTCGATAGGAAAAGCTACGTCTAGAATTTTTGATAGAAATAGACTTAACTTGTATGTAGGAGTCATGATGGATGCAATTATTGGCCTAAGTGACAGTTGCAGTTTATTGATTTTCAGAATTCCATAGTATTTTCCCGGAATAGAGTTGTTTTGAATAATATCTTTCTTTTGCTTTTCTGTAATAATTTGTTTTTTCACTAATACATTAAGGTGGTCGTTTACTTTCTTTTGTATTGTAAATGTCGGTTGAGTTTAACTTTTTGTACATTGTTTTGTCGTTTAACAGTTCTTCTGATAATTTATTGTATTGTTTTCGGGTTGCGTTGGATGCGATGCGACATCTCGTGGCGGTGATTGTAGTCGAATTTACTTACCTAGCAGCTGGTTAGCGGAGACGCTGACGTACACTGTCGTCCTTGGTTGATAGAAAATGAAGTGGGTTGGCGGCGGAATCTTGCCAATTCTGGCACGTGTTACAGGTGTTTGAAGCATTAAGTTTTCAAATTTGGAATTGCCCAAAAGTGGCAAAAGTCCCGTAACAAAATAAAGATGCAACAGCCAATTACAATAGTGCGAGAGTGAGTTCCTATAGTAATAAATGACAGAAAATTAAACAAACTTGCGTAATGATGGAAATTTCACTTAGGTGCTACTTCAAGCTACGGTATTAGAACCACTTACGCTGTTAGGTTTTCAGTCCGTCAAGTTTAGAGGGCGCCAATTACGTCTGGATTAATAGGATTTCCTTCGGACGAAGTGTACACCAAGGAATTATAAATTTTCAGTATTCTCTTAAAAAATAGACTTCCTCCCAAAGGGTTACTTGACTGAACAAATAAAACTACTCTCTACTCACCTGGTTTAAATCTATGCTGCAATAACATTATTAAAACATTTCTGTGAACAAATAGGCATAAAGCGAATTTTAAATATATATATGCTCTAATAGTCGGGTTAATGCCTACAAATAACAAAATATATACATTCTTAATATACCTAAATTTTATAGTTAAATACCTTAATTGCTTATTATTGAATTAACAATGCCTAAACCTTATATTCCTAAAAATGTAACACCACACGTTGGCAACGCTAAATACACGCCAAATTACACATTTAAGTTTATAACAATTTTACCTTTCAGGTCGTGAATTCCATTGAACCAAAAGATCATTTCATCTTTTTGGGACCTTTAATTCCGAAATATTCTGCTGGGAAAGAATGTCTCCATTTCCTCTGGTTTCTACGTTATGCCGAAAATTCGTACTCAAACACACGTGCACCCTCATTTCTTATTCCATATTAAAGTGTTTGCGACATACCACAGCTCTGCTTTCAGCCAACCGCCATATGTTCGTGTTGTTGGCTTTGAAGAAATTTCCATTTTTTTATTCAAATAACTGTCTCACGATGTTATTATCTCCACTTCTCTGCAATTGAGGGATAGGCTATTAATATATAACTGACATGTGTAAAATGAGACTGCCATCGTTTCTATGTGTTAACCCCGAGTAACTGAGATATAAATGAATGCAATGTCCTGTATAGCGATGTCTGGAGTTTTATGCAGTTCTGATTTTTCCTTCGTGTTACTTTGTAAAACTTGATTTTTATTGCGTCTTGCATACATTGTAACTATTTGTAATTATGTTGGTGAATTATTAAATGGAATACTTTTAATGTGCAAAAGCTTTCATAATATGCTATGAAAAATGTATTAAAATTTATTTTTCTTTTAGGTGTTTTATAAAATAATTTATGAATTGGAGTTTCATTTCAAATTTATTGTACAGAAATAAAAGGCTGCTTTTGTTATTTCTAAATTTATAATTTTTATAGAACTCCTATTTATTGCAATAGTTTATTGAACGCTATTATACAAAAAGAAAATTACACAGGGTGCTTTAATAATAAGCTGTCGATTTTAAATTTCTTTCTCAACTGATTTTTATTTCTCGTAACGCCCAAATGTTACACGTGCTTGTTGATGTCACGTGATCAGGGAGCTGTTCCTGATGGCTGCGGAGGTGAATCGGTCCAAGTTATAGTGGGATAATGTCTATTGTATTGTGAAAGTTCACTTTATTTTATCCCATTAGATTTGTTGGTTCCAATGAGATAATCTAAAAAAAATACCCATAGGCACGAGGAGCTTAGTGACTTCCGCCATTTACTATTCTTAAGTTCCCTTCAAGAAGAGGTTTGGTTGTTTTCTTAAAAAGGGATCAATAACAAATGATTTGCTTTAGCGTTTGGAGCTACTTTATACATAGTTTTTTGTATTGTACATTCGGACGGTTCTATTTTGTATTCAAGGGGTGTAAGACAAGTTCATAATTAGTTGAGGATTATTTTAAGCATTCATGCTATCTGTTTGCATGCTACGTGTTTATGTTATTTTACATAAATTAAACTGAAATGTTAATTATTTAATGAAACAACTGTCAATGTTTTGTTCTTCACACTTTTTTAGTTGTTAATGATTATATATATTTTCGTTTCCACATCTGTATGTAAATTAAATATTGAAACTTTTAACATAATAGAAGATTTATTATTTTGACTTGTATGCGTTTAATTTAGGCAATTCAATCCATAATATTCTTCACTTTTGAAGCGATAAAGTAAATTTAAATAACATTCAATTAAGGGTTAACATAAATTGCTAAATTGGTTATTATCAGAATTTACTCTGTGAAACTTTATGCTTTTTCTGCTGGGTCACAGTGTCCTCAAATTATGTAGGTTATGTTGTGATGTTATATTTTCAGGTATAAAGGTGATCACTTTTACGATGCCCACGATTGAATATCATAAACGGTAACAGATGCAGAGTTGGTAAAGGAGATAAAAATTGTACACTTTTTGACTTCCAATATTACAAAAAGGATTCTAAAATAGCTTCGGCTATTCCAGAATTATTGTTGCCAGATCCCACAAAAAAGTTATCCAGAGGATTATAATAATAATAATAATGACTTTATTGCACAACATAGACCAATTAATAACATTTACATTTATGTGTACATATAATTTTTGTGCAAAGGGCGAAGTTCAGTTGAGTTACAATGAACCCTCTGTTCTTACACTTAACCCTAAATCATATGGCATGGCATGGGGATTATCGTGACTATTGCACAGGACCGTTAATCCATATATTCTCCGACAATCCTAGCATTATATGGGCCCGTCCCCATCTTACTGAAGGTATTTAAGATTTGTGTTTCTAATGGTTAACTATAAAACATTTTTTCTAGTGCATTTTGCAAAAAATTCACATAGGAACGACTAGTGAAACAACCAAGTAGTATATAATATGGGTCTAGTAAATGGTTTCCTAAAAAACGGCATCAAGCATCAACCGCTAATCGCTCTTGGGTCCTGACTTGTCGGACTACATGAAGATGTTTATTTGCATAATGATATAGATTTTTCCTATTAAATATTTCACTATTGGTAAACAATGTTTCATATGACCAGAGTAATTTACTACAAAGATGGGGATCCTCCGGTTATAAGTTCAATTCTTAATTGCTAAATAATTTCGTTCAATTTTCGATGTTCTCAAATATTGGAACACCTCCGTTTAGATATTTTGTTTACCTGTTACAGGAGACGCCCCTGAACACGCATTAAGATGTAATCACTCGATTTGATCCTATAAAACTCATTCTAATAGAATTGAAATGTGTTTGTTCAACACCCTGTAAAATGTTATTAGTGTATTTAGTTAAGGTACCTAAATCTTTTTCTCGAGACGTTTTCTTTGACATGTGGTACCCTAATATTTCAATCGATTATCATACCGATTCCAAAAACTGGATTCACTTTGATCCTGCTTTTCGTTCTAGTATGTGCTTTCTGCATGGTTAATTCTATTACTCCCAGAACAATGCACGTTTTTCACTAGAAGCATATATCCCCGGTGCATCGTAAGTTTCTTACGAGTTTATTAATACTAAAAGGGATCTCTTTTTAGCCAAATGCTTTTTACGAAGATCCGCTGTTGCAGTGATACTCGCAGGTCTAAAAATCTGGCTACTGTTGTTACGCTGCATCAGGGCATACGAATCAGGACACTTAGCTGTTTCACTTCCGTGGATGCTAATGCAAGATAAGTATCATTGCACATGGAGGTATGTTGCGTATCTTGAAAGTTTGTGCATAATCAATGCACTCGGATGAACTCTAACCTTTTAGACACTTCTACAAGAAACACCATGTCAAATACTGCAAGTTTGTTTAATTTTATAACAATTTATTTATAAACAAGTTGTAAATAGAAAAAGAAACGGATATTTTTTAGTATTTCAGCAAAATTCAGGAGCAGTGCAAATTATTCTGGATTTCTTTTCGGAATATTGGAAGATAAAACCAAATCTCTATGTTACCATTTATGATATTCTAATTGTGAGCGTCGTAGACCAATAAAGCTGTTTTAGAAAAGAGGTTCCATAGTAAGTAAAATATGGTAAATTAGCTTAGTGTATTCCTTAGTTAACATTATTATATCCCAGAGGTTTCTGTGTCTTCCCTTGGGATAATTTCCAATGTTCGGTAACTTAACTAGATACGGTGGCACTATCACTTTATTGACTATCTCATGCTCTCACGGAGTTTAATCACTCAGATGGCTGTCATATCTTTGAAGTTTCCTTCTTTCAATAGTATTTTTTCATTATTTTACCCTGCACACATTATATCCAAAGGAAATCCTCATTAATATTATAAGAGTTAATTTACTAATTAGTCTATCAACCCTTTCTTTAACTTTTTACTTTTTCACATAAGCCAAAGTTTTATGCTCAATAAAATAATCATATTACAACGAGATTAGAAAACTTTACAACTTATTTTTTGCTTTGTTGCTATACTTAAATCAGGAGATATATTTCTAAGTAAATGTCTGGAATAACATGATTGTTTTAATAGCTTTGTCGGAGGCTCGTTGTACAAATATGAAAATTTAATGCAGGACATATCAGTTTGACTAAAACACATAATTCAGTTAATATTTACTATAAGGAACATCTTTACCTAATTATTAAATTTATTTAATAAACTAGTCATACTTTTTGAAGTAATTGCGTAAATTGTAGTCCATGAAGTATTGTACATATTGAAAGTAATTGGTGTCAGCTCCCTTTAAATCTTGGGAAACAAGATTTATAGTTACATGAAATATAACTACACCATCGAGAGTAACAGCGTCGTTTAGTGTATCTATGACAAGAATAATTTTATTGGAATGTTAAGCGAGGCGTTTGTACACGAAAGATGATTGATAGGCCCATGTGAGCGATGAACTTAATTGGCAGGTACAAGAGTTTTGCATTTAAGTGCTTAACTACGATCACAATAGGTATATTCGAGATATTATTTGCATATTCTGGTATGGTTAAATGGAACCGGAAATTACTATCGCATTCCTAAAATACTTAAGTCAAACACATATAAGTATGTTTACAAAAACATTGTATCACCGTACCAACACAAATTTGATACAAATCAATCAACAGTAACAAATCCATGCAGTTTGTTCAGTTGGTTGCAGTACCATTAAATACTCAATGTGAAGTAGATGTCTCATATACTGACATGTTTAAAGCATTTGATCATATCCACAAGGAGTTATTGCTTAATAAATTAAACAGTTATGGTTTTAATAATTCACTAATTATGTGGTTTAAGTTGTACAGGTGGCTCCGTGACATAGTTGGTATGTGTGCGACTACTACGCCCAAAGTCCCGGGTTCAAATACACCCTCGTTCGGATGAGAGGTAAAATGGAGGTTCCGTGTGTGTGTTGTCACACACATTAAAGATTCGTACCTTGCTTGGAACAGCAAGGGTTCGGCAAAATTCCAAATTTTCCAAGTAAGAAAACCTCTTGTCTTGGTCAATGTAGTACCTTCGGGTGAAGCATTGGAAAAATCACATGTAAGTTTTAAGTTGTACCTATGAAGTGGTACCCAAATTGTTCAACATCATTTTTCCTCACATCCCTTTATGGCTACATCTGGCGTACTTCAGGAATCAAATCTAGGTCCCTTGCTTTTTCTATTATTCATAAATAACCTCGCATCAATTTTAAACAGATATTGTTTGCAGATGTGAAAATTTTTTGCTCCCGTTACTACACAAGTCGATTGTAATAGACTGCAACATAATCTTGCAGTGAATGGTGTGCAGAAAATCATCTTATATTTCTAAATTGAGAATTGTATCCTTTACTAAAAAGGCAAACCACTATATTTGATTATGGCATCGAATTGGATATGTTAATACGTTACCATGAAATAAAAGATATTGGTGTAAATTTAGATACCAAACCATGTTTTAATGCACATGTATTACATACAGTTTTGTCAGCAAATAAAGTGGTGGGATGCATAATAGGCTCTTCGAAATATATTTTAGATGTTCATATGTTAAAAGCATCGTATTTTACCCCTGTATTGACACACTTGAAATATTGCTTTCCGGTATGGTTCCCATATTATGACCGATATAAATCATGGATAGCATTCATAAAAAATTTCTAAAATATTTGTGATTTAAAGTGAACCATGTGTATCAACACAGAGGATTTCCTAATATCCTACTAAATGAATTTAATGTGTTCACTAAATACAAGCCCCTCAATAATGACAATAACATTCTTGTATAAACTTTTGCATAACCAAATCGATTATCCATCGTTTTGAAACTTTGTAAAATGTATTATTATATTTGTCCTATAATTGACCTTCGCTGTTTGAGGATAAATAAATAAACATGAATGGTATAACTACTGCAGTACACTATTCACATCCATTGTGATATACTTGCTTCTTCACACTACCCACAGTAGAAATCAAACCGAAAGGAAATGAATAAGTTAGTTACAGGAAACAATAATAAAAAAAATTTGTATTATTACAAACATAGTTGCCAGAATACATAAAAGAAAAATTCACCCTATTTTTAAAAATTATGATGTATCTATGTGAAGCTGAAGTTCTTCCCCTACTGTGCTGGCACTCTAAATGAAATACCAACTTGATCTAAAAAAAATACCCCCATTCAAAATTATTCTAATGAAGTGAAACTACAACTTTATTTTGATTACACTTGAACTGACTACAGATTATTAAAAACATACTATACCAAGATAGGTACCAAACCAAGTTACCTACTTAGACAAATAATTAGTAACCAGATGCTAACTGACAAAACTGTAAAAACGGCATGAAAAAATGCTTACCATGTACAGGACAAAAACGCCTTTCTCAATGTATGACATTATCACAATATCTTTACTAGTAAGTAGTTCTGGTTCACAATTGCTAATAATCAATCATTAAATCATAAATAATGATGTGGTTAACTGTAAACATCCAAAAATTGCTCTTCCAGCCTTTTAGCTTAAGAGGTCAGTATATAACCACGATTGTCTAAGAGATAAGTTATAGTAATCCGCTAAATTTTTATATGTTAGTGATTGATCATGAGCCTACAAAAATTCAACATGAGTGAATAGACTATTAAATAAAATATGTAAAAGTTCAAACATTTATATCCCAACAAACCAATCCTGCACATATGTGCTCAACGTTACATTACGGTAAATACAATTTCAAATTATCAATCCTATAAACTGTTGAACAAGCTCTATAGCATTAAAGTTTAAACATGATAAGCAAAATTTGATTTCAAATGGCAATTTTAGAGAAAACACAAGGCAATACTCATAAATAATAGTGAAAACTAGGTTCAACAGAACAAAAAATTTTATATTACCTTATGTTATTACAAATTACCAAACTACTCTAATAAGGTATTATCTGAAATGTACTTCTGAATGCCCTTTCACCCACAAGAGCCAATATACTGATTACAGATTAAAATACGTATTATTTCAAATAACTATTAATAGCTGATTAATTTGTTAATACTCCTTACAAGTGAAAAATACAAGAGTGCTGAAAATTTATATGATATCTACGTGTAATAGAATATATTAATTTTTAAGGCTTTCAAAGAAACCTTTTTCTTCTAATATTTTGCAGATAGTTCCAATACAATCAATGAAACACTGAAAGCTCCGTGGACATTAAGAAAAAGTCTGCATTACAATGTGCAATAGTTACAAAATTAAAAAAACATTATACAACTTAATAAGTAATAACAAAGTAAAATATTAAGCTTCTTGGGAAAACAACTACAAACACTGTTTAATACAAATCTGACTAATTTTTATATAACTGCATTGCAAAGAACAATTAAAAAATTCTCAGCAATGAATTTTCATTAAACAGTTAGTGTACATATTACATGTATACAAAAAGCATCTAAATATCTCAAACCTATCTAGACAATACTAAAAAAAATATGTGGAAAATTACTATAGCAAGATAATTTACAATTAAAAAAAACATATTTCTTGCATAAAGCAAATATTGCCTATTATAAGGCTATTTGAAATGTGAATATCCATTTATTCAGGATTGCACCAGAAATATTCATTTTTCTCAATTTCGAGAAAAACAAATACAATGATTTAATATGAAGTTTAGAATGTTAAGAATCTTAGTTAACTCATTGGGCGTTTTTGCTATATTGATCTCTAATGAGCAAGTGAGCAAGTGATGAATCAAATCAGTGTCATGCAAAAGGTTACAAAAAATGTGCCAACACTGATATTCCTTAAGTTTGCAATTAATTTCCATTTAAAATGGTAAACTAAGCACATGCAATAAAGCTGATGTGCTGTTGGTAAAATAATTCAAATTCTGAATTAGCAATTATTTTTGCAGTTTGGAATTATGTTTATATAGTTGTTAATTCAAATTTCAGCCAAATCTGTTTTGAAAAAGCATGGGACCAACTTCAAATGATGAATTTTGGTTTATCGAATGTGGAGCAAACCAACAACATATACACTCTCCAACTCCCTTGACAGAATATAAAAATTGTAATTTACTCATTCGAGTACATATTATTAAAAATACTTAAAATTACTTATACACAAGATGGAACGTTGTGTAAACCTAAATTTTTCTATTCAGCCAAGAAGACCAACAGATCTAATGTATAAATACCATAATTACAATCACAGCCATTACAGCCGCACATTTTTTCATCAGTTCTCTTAGTCAATATACTTTATAATGGTTGTAACAAACATAGAAAAATATACATTTGTTCACATCAGTCGACATGCACAGGTTATTCTGGAACACAACAGGCAGTGTTGACAGTTCGTCTCCTTATCCAGAAACCTGACATAACTTAGAACTAGTATGTCTGTAAATCCACTACAATTGCGGTATTTACTGTTGTACTTTTAACAGTACAACGATTTATAGCAACTACAAAAATCCGTAATTGAAAGGTAACGTCAATATTCACTAAACCGAAGTGTCACAAAGTCACTAGAAAAAACCTCAGAATACGCCTGTAACACAATTAAGTTTAAATACTCATCACTAATTTCTGCGAGAATCGAAATTGTTAAAACTATAAAACAAAAATATAACTAAAGTTAAATAAACACAAGCATTAACACGAATCAATGTAAAAACAAAAACTGCCACTTTTCAGATTTCATTTAATTTGGTGGAGAATTAACAGATGAAGGTCCATCACCTTGTCCAAGATGTTCTGTATTTTTGCCGTCTTCACAGACAGCTTCCTCAGCAGACCCCTGTTTTCCCTTTAAATAATCATTTACGAATATTTCACTAAAACAACTGTGTTAAAGCAAAAGTACTGAACTAAATTTTAATACCCTTCATTAGTGTTCAATGTCATCCCACGACCACGAGTTCCTTGTTGCTTCTGTTTAAATGTTCCCGGCTTCTTCTTGTTGCTCTGTAAAAGAAAAATAGTTTTAAACTAGCGACTTCCATTAGTACATTGCAAACAAATCAACACTTGCACATTGCTATTTAATATTACTAAATAGTAATTCAAGGTTAGTGTAAAGCAGTTTTTGCTGAAAAAATGAACAAATAAAAAAATATTTGAAAAACCCGAGGTAACACACAAGTGCTGCTAACCCAGAGTGATATTTTTGCAAATGATGTATTATAAGTAATCAATTTTAAATATAAAACAACCAAAAAATTTGCAATTACGATTAAAGAAGGTATTTTATAGCTGATGGGCAGATATCAATTCATAGAGTGTTGTTTTATAACTGCAATGGCAGATACTCATTAGGTAACCGAAGTTTTTACAAACAACTATGCCAATATCAATTTGTTCCATTAATTAGAATATTTCTGTGGGCAGTGTTATCGAAAAACTTTTTTGATTATTAGATTTTAACTGGTAAAAATCTTGCACTACCAATATTAATTATCAATAAAACATTCAGTGTACAAAAGAATGACAACATAAAACTTTAATTTTCTTGCAATCTCTTTTTATTAACATATCTTTATTACATCACAAAAAAAGAAACTAAAATTAAATTGTATGCTGAATTTTTCTTGATACATAGTATGATTGGTGGTTTGTGTAATTTGTGATTGGTTTATAAAACAATTCTCTATTAAATGCTTTAAAATTTAAAAATGGCAGTCAAAATCTGAAGTGCATAAAACTTATGTTCTTGGACTAGGTTCTTGTTAATTTGCAAATTAAATTTGCCTTCTATAGGTCACTAAATAAATAATAACCAATGGTATATCTGAAGTAGTACCGAGTTTGTAATAATACATTGGAAAGTGTTGCAGCAAAGAGAAAGCAAATCTAATTTTATATATACGTTATATTTGATCGGACTTAGAATCTTTAAACTAGCGTTTATATGGTAAAACCATAATTATTGGATTGCTAAGGTTGTTGACAAACCAAATTCCAAAAAATTCAGTAATTCTTTTTTCTGGCAGGATATCCTGGGATGGTGGTAAACATTTTAAAGTAACTATTTTCTCTTAAAATTTAAGGGATACCTTACCTATTTCATTATATACCAGTAGATTATAGATTAATATCTGTTCACTTTCAGTGACAGTATAGTATACTTTGCTTAGTATTGAGTAGAGTATTCAAAAAAGGCATTTCTACATTACTGTTCTTGTACACAATGGTATTTTCATGGGCTCTTTTTGTATTGAAAAATTGTATCTGGCGATTAACCTTCCCATATTCTTGTTTAACAGCAACTGAAATTTAACGTGAAATATGTATTTACATAAACAAGAAAATCATTGTTGACTTTTTTTGTTCAATATTTAATACAAAAGGTGAAACAAGTAGAAAACCCAAGGATACCATAAAAAGTGCTCAAGGTTCAGAAAAGATATTTAAACAAAAAAGCATATTACAATATTAAAAAGAAACACTAAAGGCAGAAACATTTGAAATAAGCGAAAAACGAGCCCTCATGTAATGCACAGAAATTTGATGTACCCAAAAGTTCACTTCGATATTACCTTAATAAAAATTCATAACCATGAACACTGGCAAGAAAACCTTATTCCCAATAATGGAAGATCTGACTAGAAACAGTTGTAACACATACAAATAGCTTTATAAAAAACTAAAATATAAATAAAGTAACACTGCAACTGAAAAATTATTATGATTATAATTTTGAAATGTAAATTGTTGAAGAAACAAGTTGCATGGATAGTCTGGGCAATCCTAATAGGATTGTTGATGAGTACACGACAAGTAGCGAATGACTGTTCTCTTTATAATATAAGAATAATAAAGTCTTTATTGCACACCAATAATATAAACAATATAGTTACATCGTTCAGTTACAGAATGTGTGTAAAAAGCGAAGTTCAGGTGGGTTTTTGAGTTTTTGAATAACCCCCTGCTCTTACACTTAACCCAACAAAACAAAATCAATTTTTATTATAATGTACAATTGATTGGCATTTGTTTCAGCACAATGAACAATAAGTATAGTTTGTACAGAATCCGTTCAAAACATTTATGGTACCAATTGTTAGCATACCCTTATGCCTTATATTGATATTATGAATATATGTCCTATATTTGATCTTAAGGTATGGTGGTGTTATATTAAATAGAATAGTATGAAAAAATTAAGCAAAGTGTAACATACAATGTTTTTTCATGTTCAACCAATTTACGACACTTAACGTATGTGAAACATGTTCTGATTTCCTAATTCCAAAAATTAAACGTAGACCACAATTTTGCATCTTTTGCACCCTTCTAGAGAGCTCTTCGTCTAAACAAGGCCCATACATAGCATCTCTATAATTAAGCAGGGAAAGCACGAGAGATTCAAATAAAATAGTTTTGGTTCTGGCGTAAAATAAATATTTATAGGCATACAGATATCTTATATTCATGCACTTTCCATATAAATTTACTAATGTGACTCTAGAACCTCAAGTCAGTATCAATAATTAATCTTAAATTCTTCGCTCTAGTACAGTGTTGAATAATAGTATCATTTACTTCGATATGCATGTTTTGCATTGCCACTGGGCGTTGACTCATGTCCGAAAATTAAAACATTAGATTTAGCAGGATTAATGCTCAGTAAATGTTGCTCAGAGATTTTAAGTAACGTTTTTTATATCTCTATTAATTGTAGTTATTGCAGCCTCCATATCTTCTAACAAAAAGGAATAATACAATTGTGTATCATCTGCATAAAAGTGCACTGAACAATTATTGATTACAAATAAAAAACTGAGATATAAATGGAAAACAGCAGTGGGGTCTAGGACTGAGCTCGGAGGTCTACACCTGATCTTAATTTCCACTTATTAGAATATGTACCAAATAAAAACACACGTCGAATCTGTTTGTTAAACAGTTGTTTATGAGATGAAAAGCATCGGTCTCGGTGGCGTAATTGGTAAATGCACAGTTCCGGCAAACCTGAGATGCAGGTTCAAATCCTGTCCAAAACCTTATATTTTCCTTCTTTCAATTACTAGCTCGATTTGAAATGATCATTTGGGCTTTGCATAACACACACACACATATAAGCACAAGCACACATGCCACACATGAGTCCACATGCTTGCATCAGTTCACAGAGGCACAAGTGTGCACACAAACAAGGTCATGTGTGCAAACACGTGCACACACATACATGTACATGCACATTTATGCATGCACACATGCACATGCATGTGCACGCATGCATGCACACACACATTTTTCTGAAAATCACATTTTTGATTCCCGGGCCCGAAACTCAAAAATCTGTTTATATCACATACTCGATTTTTGGCTGAACACATATACTTTCTTGGCTATATTGGTAACTCCAGAAAATTAAAATCAGTTAAAGTAAAGAAGATTGAGTGGAGAAACATGTTTTAGATAGTATGAAAATTACTTACAGGTTTTTTATTAACATGATATGTTGGTGGTCCAGGTTTGCGTTGTGGATTGGGCCGTTGATATTGACTTGCGTTTGAATAGCCCCGACCTCTACCAGTCACTGGTGGTTGTTGACGCAGGTACCCATAATTTGCACCCCATGAACCAACCACAACCCCAGCTATTTGCAACTGTCCACCTCTAGCAGGTAGAGCCCGTTGTCTGAGTCCAGCAGGCCCTCTTGTTGATGGAAGAGATACTGTTGGTAAAGCACATGGCGGCGGTGGTAAGCCTTGTCGTAGTAAACCTAAAATTCTCAAATAAAATCATTTTTAACTTTTGTAAAACTGACCTGAAAATGGTGGTAAAGGCATCTTTGCAAATTGGAAATCTAAGCCTTCCAGAATTGCCTTGCGCATCCGTTCAACTTTTACAACCCTGTCAATATGATTCTCACATAGTTCCAAAAGATTTTTAGCATGTGTTGATCTTGCTAAAGTGTTATGAAACAATTTACCATCAAAATACAACCATGGGCAGCACATTAACCATGGTAATGGAGCACCACAAGCATCATTGGCAAGAAGTGCTATTTCAACGCCTTCCATGAACACAGCAGCCAATTGAACTCCTCGACTACTTACAACATTAAGCTAGAAAATAAATGTAAATTTCTCTGCAATCTAACGATAAATTCTAATATCACATAATAGCTTGAGAAGGTTCAACTAGTTGTTAACAATGGCCATGAACCTCTTGAAGCATTAAATGCAGTGATCAGGATAAAAACCCAATGCTCAAGTCTCGAAAATTGTAAAGATACAATTTCAGTTAAATGGAAAAAATTTGCTCAGTCGTGAAGTTAATAAGATACTGTAGCATGCCAGTTTTCCACTGGTCATGTTCCAGCTTTTAAATTACCTCCTTATGCCTTTCCCCCTTCTTTTTTCTTTACAAACTAAAAAAAAATTCCCTTTAACTTATCTTCATGCACCGTATCTTGTAATTTAAAGTACGAGTTATATTTAGGTTGTGTTATGCAATAACACGAATTCATAATTTCATTCAAGTAAGAATTTACTTTCTTTTAAAATAAATATATCATTTATTATATAACAAGTTATTTGGATTATCACTTCGAAAGAAATGTAATAAAACGTAACCCCTATTTTATTGATAGTTATTTTCCAGTAACACAAGTGAGGTAGTTTCGAATCTACACTTTGTAATAGATTTACCATGATGTTAGTTTCCTCCCTGTATTAATCGCCGATCTATCTTTAGTTCTCTGCACATGGCAGATCCTCTTTTAAATCCTGCTGTGAGCAGATCACGCCTTTTGTTCCTCAAAATGCCTGACCTTCAGATGGTATGTATTAGCGTCCGGCGTTATATTGCAATATTTTAACAGAAATAATTTTATAGAATCACTTGATGTTAAGTCTCATAATCCTGCAGTTTGTTTACCCATCGGTTGGCTTAAAGATGGTAAGGATTGTTATAGATTGAAACCTGTAATAATTTCAATGTATCTCGTGGTATTTCCTTAACACTTACACTCAAATTGTATTGTAGGGTCCTTCCGAGAGATTCGATTGTACTCGTGTCAGGGTATGATTACTCTACCGTGATGCTACCTTATATTTTACCTAGTTAACTTCAAAGTACCTTCACTATAAATACAAAGAAAGATTTCTCCGAAACTTTAAGTTGTCTCTAAATTAAGCATCATACAAAGTCGTCAGAGTAATATTACTTGGAATTCATTTATCTGGTATCTGTCGTTTTACCTTCACAACTACAAAACAAAATGAAGTTAGTGGTTTGTTACCATTAAAAGCCTATCTACATTGGATGGCAGATGTTTTGTTCCTTGCTGAATCGAACTCAACTACCACCTTTGGTTATGGTTCAAGAGCCACCTGTTCGTGTTCCTAATTCTCTACAGTATTGAGCAGCAAGAATCTTTCTAACATACAGTAATAAAGGAAATATACAGGTATATGCTTTACATCTAAGTTTTCTTCAGTGATAATTAACAAACGCAAAAGTTGAAGTAAAGTTTTGTTACGACTTATGAACAGTAATAGTGTTATTAACATATATTTGTCAAATTACATTGTCCTGCTACAACATGAAATATGTTTGTATAACCTTAAGTCATTTATTTAGTACAACCAAAGCGTACACCCTGGGCTTCATGAAACTTGAGCTTTAAGTCCTTTTATTGCTAATTGTTTGCTAAACCCAATAAAAGTTTCCTTACATACCTAACACAAAGTTAGTATATATGTTTTTCTGAAATATTAATAACTGAAGTGGTTCCTCATATTGATTGCTTATAATAATATTAACATAGCTGTAACTGTGAAAGTTTCCTTACACGTTGGCGACAAGAAAACTTATTTATGTTTGAAGGTTTTCTCACTTATAGTATAATTAAAATTGTTCTCAATAATAGTAAAGTTAAAAATTAATGATAAACAAATTCAACTTCATATTTAATCTGATTCTAATTCTTCTCTTTTGAATTGAAGTTTATTTTTGTAATATAGCTGAGGTACTTGATTTATATTCTCTCTTTTTGACTATTGACATCCTCATATTTATCTCCCTGAGATTTACAAGTCTGTGTAGCCTCCGAAACCTCCAAAGGTCGATGCCAGCTGTGCCGAAGTATGCTCCATACTTCGTCGTGTATTTGCTTTTTCATAATACAGGAAAAATAAGTTACAACACCAACACAGAAGTTCATGAAAACTTGTAGTTCTTGTGTTATTTAAAAAAAAAAAGATAATTTTTGAATTTCTAATTTTATTTTTTCTGAATCTTGCTTAGCACACTATTTTATTCACATTAATGTGATAGTATTGTATTTCCACTAGACACTTCAAAATGTGCGTGTCCACCATAATTCTGCAAATTTGATAGACAACAGAATGCAAAAGGCCTTATGATTGTAAAAGTAACAAAAATGTCTTACTTACTGGTTTATTTGCATTTTAGGTCTATTTTTTACACAATTATCCACAAAAACTCAAATAAAACACTTTATTTCGATTTAAATAAATGATTTTAGACAATTCAAGAGCATTGATATTGCCTAGCCAACTGAAAAGTAAAATTTAAATAACAAAACAAACAAAAATTCAAAAATTAATAACAAAAATAAATTAAACTACATAGTTTTAAAAACCATTGCAAATGGACCTGCACCTTGAAGAAGTTCTAGATTACTAGAAAATGTGGAATGGCTTCCCCGTTCCAGTGATCTAAAGAGCCAAACTACAGGTTCAACCAAGTTAGTAAGATCTTTAGAGAGGAACCAGACTAAGACAGGTCCCAGAAAAAGGGTAGTGGCTCTTTCGGTACCTAGATTGGCAGAGACCATAGGGGTCGGTATAGCATTCTAAAACACACTATCGTAATGTGGAAAGCAACGAGAAGCCACCACATCACCTCCCAAATACACAGCGTACATAAATTATTATTAAAGATGGATTGCATCCTCTGAGATAAAAGATTCCAGAGGTAAAATAGTTCCCCATTTAGATCTTCAGAAGGGGACTACTTCGAAAAATGTGATCGGAAAGTTTAGAAAAAGAATTGGGAACATTCTGCGAGTCGGAGCATGGAATGTCAAAAGTATGAAGCAAGTAGGTAAGCTAGAGAAAAAAATTGAAATAGATAGGTTAGCACTAAACATAGTAGGGATCAGTTAAATTCGGTGGCCAGAGGCAAGAAATTTTTTAAGTGGAGACTTTAGGGTAATTCATACAGGATCAGAGGGAAGGAAATTCTGGTGTGGGGATAGTTATGCGAAAGAAGATAGGACACTGTGTAGAAAACTACTTACAAAAGAACAATAGAGTACTCATGGTTAGATTAGAATCTAAACCAGTAAATACAGTAATATTACAAGTGTACATGCCCACCTCCAGCGACAGTGAGAAAGAGATAGAATCAATCTACAAAGATATCGAAGACAAACTAAGATATGTAAAAGGATGTGAAAATTTAATAATTACGAGGGATTTTAACGCAGTGGTAGGTGAAGGTAGGGAAGGGGCATTAGTAGGTAGATTTATTTGGTTTAGACACGAGAAACGGCAGAGGGAATAGGCTGGTAGAAGTTTGCGACAAAAATAATTTAACCATCACAAACACATTATTTCAATATCATGCTAGATAGAACACGATACACATGCAAGATGCCAGGGGATATAGGAAGATATCAAATAGATTACATTCTTATTAGACAACAGTTTAGGAATCAAGTAAAAGACTGTAGGAGCTACCCAGAAGCAGATAAAAATGCTGATCACAACATCGTAATTATGAAGGTTGCTCTTAAATTTAAAAATTTGAAAAAAAGGAATGGAAAAAGGCACTTTGACTTTGAGAAACTAAAAGATAAAAATATCCACAAAAAGATTTAAAAAAAAGTCAAATGAATTGCTGATACTAAGGAAGTAGAACCAGAATGGAATAACATTAATTCCAGCTTAGACATGGCAGCCAGAGATATTCTGGGATATACACAAAAAGAAAATAAGAAACCATGGATAACAAAAGATATCCTGAATTTAATAGAAGAAAGACGAAAATACAAAAATAGATCAGGCAAAACAAGAAAGATACAAAGTCATAAAATGGGAAATTATTTGCAAATGCAGGAAAGCTAAAGATCAACGGAGGATTGATGAAAAGTGCAGAGGTACAGACTAAGATGGAAATAGGAAAGACAAGACGAAGGATACGAACTAATTAGAATGAATTTTAGATATATAGAACCGTATAGCAAAAATATAAGGGATGTGGGAGGAAACGTAATTATAGAAAATGTAGATAAAGTGGTTAGATGACAGGAATATGTAGAAAATTTAAATGCAGGAGAGGAACTAACAGTATTAGAACAGGAATCAGACATTGAAAATGATGACGGGATATCCTATACTGCGAGATGAGTTTGAATTAGCATTAAAGGATCTGAAAAATGGTAAGGCGCCGGGTACAAATAAGGTGCAAGCAGAAACTCTAACAGCTGTTGGACAAGCAGTAACAGAACGTCTCTTGCAACTTGTAAGCTATATGTATGACACAGCGAGCTGAGAAATACTAGAAGAGCAATTTAGGTTTAGACTAAACAGGAGAACACGGGAGGCTATTTACCTCTGAGGGTGATAATAGAGAAAACAATAGAAAAGGGGGAAAGTGTGTATATAGGGTTTGTAGATCTGGAAAAAGCATTTGACAATGTAAAATGAAAAAATGTTCGAAATACTGAAAAGGTTGGAATGAGTTTTAGGGATAGATGGATAGTATATAGCTTATACAAAGAGCAAACTGCTGTAATAGAATTAGCACGGGGACATAGAGAAATACATATTAGGAAAGGGGTGAGACAAGGATGTGCTTTATCCCCTTTAATTTTTAACTTGTACATAGAAGAGGCAATGAATACTGTTAAATGCAGGAAGACATTTGGAATTACTATGCAGGGAAATAATATTGATATGCTTAGGTTTGCAGATGATATAGCGGTATTAGCATCTAGCAAAGAAGAGCTAGAAGCTACTCTTAATGAAATGGAAACAGTTCTAACAGAGAGATAGGGTATGAAAATTAACAAAAATAAAACTAAAGTTTTAGTAAGCAAAGGAGGTAAAAATAAACCAAAATCAAGAATACAAATAGGTAACGAGAACTTACAAGATGGTAAGGATTTCTGCTACCTAAGTAAGCCAAACAATGCAAAATGGAAAAAGCACAAAAGATATAAAACAAGGATTAACACAAGGTCGTGCTACATTTAACAAGAAAAAGCAACTGTGTTCAAAGACAACAAACATAGAAACACGGAAAAGATTGCTAAAAACATATGTGTGGAGCACAGCACTGTACGGCTGTGAAGCCTGGACAGTCGGAGAAGTGTACAAGAAAAAGGTAGAAACCTTTGAAATGTGCTACAGACGTATGATGAAGAGGTTCTCGAAATGACACGAGAAAAAAGAAATACGTGGAAAACAGTAAAAAATAGGTGAGGTAGGATGATAGGTGACATACTAAGGCAATAAGGGAATAATGCGGAATATATAAGAAGCAGAGATAGGAAAAAGAGAGGTAGGGTAGACCTAGGTTACACTACTGCACACACATAGTCAAAGATGTAGGCTGTGGGAGTGCAGAAAAATAGTAAATTTCAGTAGCTTTTTGAATTGCAAATAATATGCAGGGTGTTCCGTTTAAAAATCAAAATATTTAATAATTTTTTTAATTAAATAAGGAACAATTGCATCTGAATCACCCTGTATGTTTACTGGAGAATTTGGTTAAGAGGATGTGGTGCTTTGGGCCTTAACTAACCCAAACCTAAGCCTAGAGTTCCATAGAGTTTAGAAGCATAAGTTTATCAACATTTAATTGAAGTCAAGTTTCCTTAATAAAAAAACGAAAAATAATGAAAATCTCAAAAACTACGACAGATAAGTATACAGCAGTATTAAAAAAATAATCAAAAATAAACAAGGAATCGAAAACTGGCACTAGGTATAGGGTATTTCATTTAAAATAACAAAGTTACTTCTACGTTTTATTAGAATTGGCAACACCTCATAGTTGAAAATATTTTATATCGAGAGAGCATGTTCGCTTACCTAAGTGACCAAAAATTCAAAGCGCTACGTTAAGTAGTTCTCCATAAAAGTCAAATGGACCATCCGCCGTGAATCACCATGTATTTAGAAAACAATAGAGGGGGAACCGAGGTGTATATAGGCTGTAGGAATTCCCGAGAAATATGTAGGCTAGCTCAGAATAGAAAACATGGGAGGTACGTATCCAACCAGTTCCAAGACGAAAAATCTAATAACACAAAAAATAATTGCAGTTAAACCTTATGATTATTATAAACAACTACAGGCGTTGGTTGTGCAATATTCTCAACTAATGTTGATTGTGCAAAAGGATTTATCCGAAAGCTATTAATTCAGCGAATGTTTAAGTGCTGGAGGATCTTCGTAGCCGAAGGTTGTTAACCCCTTTCACATACCACTGAATATCCGTGAACTAGAGTAAATATTTAGAAAACAATAGAAGAGAAACTGAGCTGTATCCAAAAAAAAAAACAACGGCTATGTTCGAAGACAACAAACACAGAAACAAGGAGAAGATTGTCGTAAGCTATGTGTATGGCTATGAAATAGGGACAGTAAGAGAAGCAGGCAGGAAAAAGGTAGAAGTATTTTAGAATGTGGTGCTTCAGAAGTATGCTGATGATAGCATGGACAGGCAAAGTTAATAACAGAGGTTTTAGAAATTATAGGGTAAGAAAGATATCTGTGGAAAACAAAAAATACGAGAAATAGAAGGATGGAACATGTTCTAAGGCATTTGGGGAATAATACGGGATATATTACAAACAGAGAGATATGAAATGAAAGAGGTAAAGATAGGCCTAGATCAGACTACTGCACGCAGATAGTGAAAGATGTAGGCTGTTGGAAATTTCGGGAAAACATGTAGGTTTGTTCAGAAAAAACAGCGGGGGTACCGCGTCTAACCAGTTCCAGAACTGAAAACCTAATAATGATGATCTCATTAGTACTGTCTTTATATAAACTGGTTAATACAGGAATTCCACCCTATCTTTTTCAAACACATGTTAAACAGTCGATATTCACAACATTGGTATCAGAAGAGACAACTACAGAGTACCACAACACAATGACTAAATTTAAATCAAGTTTTATATAGATAACCCTAACACTACTATATTATGTTTTTAAACTCCATTTAAATCCAACTCTATTTAATTAGAAATAAAAGATATGTTTACAGCAATAAAACTATGCTTAAAAATTTTGGACGTCTCGTGAAGCATAGAAGAACAATATGGCATGCAGCATTAAAGTAACACCAATCCAGGGAAAATGGAAAACCTGCATAGCAGAACTTTCTCATTTGTATTATATTATTCATATGGCATACTACAATAAGGGACAGGCATCAGTCCTGGATATTGTACTATATTGCAACTATATATTACATTAATACAATAAATTTGTATTTGTTTTGGTTTAATTTCAAAATGATGTTATTTTATACTCCCCCTAGCAAAGGGCCTGAACAGCTTAAACAGTTTTCAGCATAAAAACTTTATTTTATGTAAAACTTTTGTTAATTTATCTGGGAAAGAATCAGAGAAAAATTTAAAAACCTTTCAAGGCCCCTCTTTAGAATGATCTAGTGCTGTCAGGTGGTGCTCTGGATCAATAGTTGATATATTTTTCTGATTCTTAATAGTACAATTCACTCCCAGAAATTTCTGAAAATAACTTCATCACCCTATATATAAACAATAATATTACTGTCCACACAAGGAATGCATTTTAAACAAACGTATGTGTTCGTCTGTCAGTTCAAGAAGGGTTCTTTCAAGAGAGGTTACATATAAATGCTTAAAATGAATTGGGGTTGTTAAAAACTGCCTGTTCAAAAGGAATGTCCACTCAAGGACGATACCTATTAGAGAATATTTCAATGCATAAACAATATTGTAATGAATCAGATGAACTGAGCAATTAGTGAATAGTTCGTTAAACATAATAGCACAGAAGGTGCCATTGGTGTAGACGGCATAGCATTTCTAAATTTGTATCTGCTAGGCATATATTCATGAAGTGTTACTTTACAAAAATAGTTGCCACAGAGATTAAAAGAATTTTTCATTCTTTCAGTTTTTTATGAAGCAATAAAAAATGTAATAAGGTGCTACATAATTACATAAAAATGTTTTGATTAGAAATGTACATGTTAATAAAAATATGCACACCACTATGTAAATATATGTACTAGAACAAAATATGCAACTAGTACATAAAATATCAACAAAACACCCTATGTAATCAAGAATAACATATCTAAGCATATCGGTTTTTACCCTATTCACATATGACTTTCAAGTTCATGTAATGTAAGTTAGTAATTTGGATGCCTTTGGTTTAGTGAAATTTCATAACATTCCATAAAATAAAAGTGTGAGTGTAGAAAATTTGATAAATATTAAAACTTACTGTTAGTTCCTGTAAATACTGGGCATTCATAAGATCGGGGCTATAAGCTTGGCATAAAAAAGCATCTAATTCTTGTCGCCGTAAAATAGGTTTCGAATATGACATAATATACCGCAAGACACAAGCCATAATTAACATATGCTGAGGTACATATGATGTATTAAGAATAAGTGGTGTATCAGAATTGAGACAGGATAATAAGGCCCTCATTCGGCGTCTCTTATCATCTACAGATGGTCCAAACCACAATCTATGCAGAGTAGGTACAGCCCAAGGTAAAGGTTCGGCCTTAACTGCTTCTGGTTTCTGGTATGGGTTAGAACGGTTGTAGACCCACTCATTTACAATTATGTCTGGTTGAGGAGTATTTTCCGGCAGTTCTCCACCTTCTGAAATAGAAACATAAAATCAGAATGATGGTACACTTAAAATATATAAAGGTACTTAAAACATACGATTTGCTTCCCTAAAATTGAGACGATATAAGCATTAATAATCAATTAAATAGGTACTAAAAAATTGAAAAGCAGTATCCTCTTTTAATATGAAAACAATAATAAAGTTGAAAAAACCACATGAATGACATAGACGATACACATATATAAATAGTCTGAAACTTTATACAGGATGTCTTATTTTGAGTGGTATTGTATGCATAACTTTGTAATCTAATGAAATAGAAAGTTTGTTAAATGAGCAATGTTTTGCAGCTTTTGCTGCCGATTAATAATCCTGTTTCAAAATAAAAAAATTTTCAAACATTTCGTAGATATTCGAAAAAACTAAAAAATTGAATATTTAATAGGTCAAATATTATTCTAATTTTTATTAAAAATATTTTTCAAATAAATGTTGCTAGGCATGATTTAAGTAATTCAAAAATGCAAACTAAATTTTTTTAATCCAAGTTGGCCAAGCTAAATACACCAACTACCATATTTTTGGATGCCATATTGGAATCTGCCCTTTTCAAATTCCTGTTTTTTTTCTTTTTAACAATGTAACACAACATTGATATTAAACCTACAATAATCCACATTTTGAAACTTTTAAATTTTATTTTAGTTATAACATATTATTTTGTATATCATTCACATTAATTCCACTGTTTTCTTTTAATTAAATTACTTATTGGATAAAACAAAGTCTTGTACATAATACACTTAATTTAATTTTATACAACATGGTATATCACATTAATTTGATGGTTCTGCTAATTTGATGTAATTTTGTTTAAATATCATTTGTTTTTCCAGTTAACATAATTATTGGAGTTCATAATAATGGAGAAAAAAATAGAAAAAGGAGAAAGTGTGTATATAGGGTTGTAAATCTGGGAAAAAAAAAGCATTCGACACTGTAAAATGGGAAAGAATTTCCGAAATACTAAAAAAAAGATATGAATAAGTTATAGGGATAGGCGGATAGTATATAGCTTATACAAACAGCAAATAGCTGTAATAGAATTAGAGCAGGAATTTAGAGAAGTATTAGGAAAGGAGTGAGACAGGGATGTGCGCCATCCCCACTAATTTTTAACTTGTGTATCGAAAAGGCAATGAATACTGTCAAATGCAAAAAGACATTTGGAATTATTATACAAAACAAACGATTAATATGCCCAGATTCACAGACGATTTAGTGAAATTAGCACCTACCAAAAAAGAGTTAGAAGCTCTTAATGACATGGGTACAGTACTAACAAAGATGCAGCAAGAAAATTAACATAAAACAAAGTACTAGTATGTAAAGCAGGGGAAATACGTTAAAAGCCAGAATACGAATAGAAAACGAGAATTTGCAAGAGATTACAGATTTATGCTACCTAGGAAGTCAAATAGCGCAAGATGGAAAAGTGCAAAAGATAAAAACAAAGATTAGCACAAGGTCTTGCTGCGTTTAACAAAAAACAGCAACTACTATGTTCGAAGATAACTATCATGGATACAAGACTGCTGAAAGCATATGTGTAGCACAGTACTGTACGGCTGTGATATGTGGACAGTAAGAGTGGCGTGCAAGAAAAAGATTGAAGTGTTTGAAATGTGGCGCTGCAGACATATAATGAACATATAATAGAAAGACAAAGTTAAGAACAAAGAGATACTAGAAATGGCATGGGAAGAACGAAATATGTTGAAAACGGTAAAAATAGGAAATACAGGACACATGTTCTAAAGCATAAGGAAATGGTTGTGATATATTAAAAGCAGAAAAAGAAAAACAGAAGTATGTTACACTTTTCTTCATAAAGCTTTAACATTTGTTGTATTAAGTAGGTTTAGGGGACTTTTTAAAACCCTGTACTGGAAAATTCTCAGCTTATTAACATTTTATTGCCGACCTATGTAAAAACCACAAAGTTGTGGTTCACACGAAAAATCCAGACACTCTTATATTTGTGGTCTGAGAGAATGTTAACTTTACTTTCTCACTTTATAGACCCTAAAACTGAAAGGATTACACCAAAAATAGGATGTAAATAAAAATTCGGAAACCGTCGAAATCTTGCTGGTTTACACCTATATTACTAAACAAGTATTACAGCAGTATGCAATGTTTATATGTGTCAACGTCAAGGAAAAAACTAGTTACAGTTCTTAAAAAATAAACGTGTGTCATTTACCAATGTCATTAGCACACTACACCCTTTTTTAAAAAATTAACTATTAGACAAGGATGCAAACTCTGCACAACCAATATTAACATACCCATTGTGCATCCTTGCCTTACAAATGCAAAACTAAATATATCGCTGTCACATTATTACACATATAACCGCACTTGCAGCTTATATTTCTAACAAAAACATTTTAAATAATTGTACTTATTTATCAAACAATTTTAATAAGTGAGTCATCTTTAATCTTTACAAATAATCAATAGATAGCACTATTGAGATGTAATTTAACATTTGTTATTGTAATAAGTGCTGTCTTAGTTATTATTCGAGTAGTTTGTTTAAAGTGAGCGCTTAAACAAACCAATTTTGTGGAAAATGTAAATTTCATCTTAGAGATATTCTTTAGATGATTTTTTAAGATTTTAATAAAGGCTAACTCAACAACAATGCATAATATTGCTTGGTTTTGCTTTTGAGAATGAATACTATCAAAAACAACTGCTTACAAATGGTTTCAAAATTTGGTTGTGATGATCGTGCATTCGTTAGTAATAAATTTCATAAGTCTACCAAAATTGGTTGTTATTCCAAAAACAATACCATGTGCAATTATTGAAGACTAACATACGACTTACAATGAAAAAAATGCATCCCTATGCATTTCGAAAACTACAGTATAATCGATTTTGCATTAACATTTAGTTGTAAGAAATATGTCACCGATAAATTTTGCATAATTTAATCAAAGCTTTAAAAAATGATTTGTATTAATCAGCATGGAAAATGCTAGAGAAAACAAATGAGGATATACAGAACAACATCATAACAGGTAAAGAAACTTGGATATGTATGTATGAACCAGAAATTAAGCAACAATCCACTGTTTGAACGTTTAAAGGAGAATGGCAACTCACAAAGGTTGTTGGTTCAAGAAATGCTTCCAAGAAATTGATCATTTATTTCTTCAGTTATATTGGTCATGACATAACCATTACTCTAGAAGAGTTAACAGCGAATAGTATACAACAATTTATTTGCTGGAAATCATCAATGAAATTAGGAAAACCGCCAAAAACATCCCATCATTCTTCATCGCAACAATGCTAGTGTGCACACTGAGCGTCAAAGAATTGATTATATGAGTGAGAAATACATCAAATAAATATTTGATTACCTGTATTCATCAATCACTTCACGAATTCTTTGCATTTCCAAATGTCAACGAATTGACAGTGATTTTCATCACCCCAAGAAACTGTTGAAACGTTCAAGAACCATGTTTTTGAGATACCAACTTCAAGTGAAAAATTGCGAGAATTGCTTAGGAAGCATACAAAAATAGATGTATAAATCTTAAAAGGCGAATATTTTGAAAAGCAATAAAAATTTCTATTGACAAAATGTTTCTTTCTTAATTTTTAAAGACAAAATATAAAACTCCCATAAAAAAATTTTCTGTATGAACTGCCTACATGCATCTTTTTAAAGTTCTAAAGTTAGTTTGATGAAATATCAAGAACATTTGTAAGATGTGTAATTGCTATTACAGTTATTTCAACAAAATATCTCTAAAATTTTCCAAACACAAACACTAATTGCATCCCAAAACTTTACATCGGTTTTAAAATGAGCCCAATAATGTCAATTTTATGCACTCTGTAAAATTATGTAAAAACTGTTTCCAATTGTAACTGCTAGAGAACTTGATTGGAACAGTTTGCCATTTTAACTGTCAAATATTCATGATTTTGGCTAAGATAATTTAATATTCATAAACATATTTGAAGAAGATTATCTTATCTTAAATTTCATAATTCAATGTGAAATGCACGGACTAGTTAAGGAAGCACACAAATCCCATATTTTGCAGTATCATTCAAAATGCGTCAATACTGCTTTTCAACAGCAAATGATATTTAAAAAAAATTAAATGGTAACCTAATGCCGTATTGATACCAATTCAATATCAACCTTCTTCATAGAGTAATAACAACAAATGAGTTGCTAATAGTGAAAATGGTGTCATATCTTTATAACTTATTATACCAATGACAAAATCATTATTCAGTACAAAGTTGAAGCATTCAATATTAATAAATAACAATTAATGTTCATACTTGCCTTTCTTTTTTGAATGCACATAACGTATGTGATGTAGATTAAATAGCACAGCATAAACTCTTTGGCGAAGAAGTTTATAGATTTCATGTATCTGAGGAAATTCTCTGTAATGTTCATCTTCCATAAGGCAAGGAAGTTTAACTTCCTGACTTGTTAATACATGCAAAATAAATGGAGCCATTAAACCCTTTTGATGACGAAGAGATGCAGTTCGCAATACATCAGTTGAAACGCTAGGCTTGACTGAATTTATGGAAGCTACATGAAATTATACAGTTAAATACTATACAAACTTCAATAACTTACATGTTTGCGGCCGACTGGTAGAAATACTACCATGTTTTGGTGTAACAGGTATGCTAATATTATTTGAGTTGTTGCTAGCAGCACCGACACGTGAATTAGTTTTAGCTTCAACAGAACGAACACTTGAACTTCCAAGATGGTTGGAATTTATGCCACTACTGTATTCAGGATGACCATTAAACTGAGAAGTATTTGAAGATGGTGATGAAACTTCTAAAAATTAATTTCCTTTACCAAGTTTATAATTTCATTTTACTAACTAATATTATAGTATCAATTTGTCTTACGCAATTACCAAACATTTGTGCTTATGTGTGTGGGTGTGTGCATCTGCACAAACCTTTTTAATTTATAATTCGATTGTATTCAGGTATGTCAAGACACACAAATCTTTCGACATGTACAGTCACTTTAAAATCCATTCTCACACTCCCCTTCCCCTCGAATTTAAAGTTGTAACAACAGAAGTGAATAAACCAATTTCTTAATACACACTTCTTTGTTATACTTGGCATTCTATGATATTTTTAGGAATGGCTGATTTGTAGATCGGGGACTTACTTTTTGAATCGAAGAAAACTGTTGGGTCAAATTAGTTTCATTTCATGATTCCAAGACATGAACCATGTAGTTTTTAAGCAATGTGTTCAGAAAATGTTGCCAACTTTATAAGTCGATATGATAATAATGGACAGTAATGGATAATGCATCTTATCATAGTGTAAAGTCAGAGAAAATCCCTACAGAATGCTTGAAAAAGGCAGGTATTGTAAACTGGCTTGTAAATGAAGTTGAAGATTGTGTCCTAAAGCCTTAAGCTATTACAATTGGTTAAGTAGTATCGCATATCGCATTCTACAACATATGTTATTGATGTATTGGTGAAAAATAATGGACCACTAGTGCTGCGATTATCGCCCTACCACAGCAATTTTAATCCTTGATATGTGCCAATGTAAAAAATTATGTTGCTGCATTCAAATTAAATGATATAAGAACTCTGTTTCAAGATGGCATTACAACAATAATTTTTGCTGTGTGGAAAAGTTGTGTCAATCATATTCTTGATAAGGAAGAAACGCCGATTTGAAATTTAGCATTTTAGAACATGTAATTGAAGAAATAGTGATGACTGAATTTGGATACAGGTAGTGATACAAGTGCTAATGATATGGGTCTATTATAAATTAGTTATACAGTAGTACCTAATTCTTTTTCTCTATTTTACTATAAAGTTTAATCACATTCTTCACGATTCTATACATAGACATTTGTTTATGTCATTTAGTTATTTACTATAAATGTAGTGAAAAATTCCTGAAAAGGACGGAATAATATATTCTAAAAAAATATTTTATGTAAAGCTACTATTATATTTGTCTTTTATAAATTGTTATCTTTTGTTTGGTTATGTTGAATGTCAAATAAATAAGGTTAAGTAACTATTTTGAATTTAGTACCACACTCGATAGAATCTTCTATTTCAGCTAGTGAAAATAATTTTGCTTAAATTTTCTCTGCAAATACACCATTTGATTTTCTTCTCAATACTTGTATTTGTAACAAATCAAAAATTGAAAGTTCCACATTACAAATTAATCATTTATTTTCAAAGTTATTTTGTTTTGCATGAAAGTAAATTTTGCTTTTAAATATTACCAGAGTTGCTAAGTAGTGACGTGATCTACAAGTAAGTCTGCAGATTAAGACTGTCAAAACATATGCAAATAAAATGTTAACGCAAAATTATTTATTGATTGAACATTGTTGAATAATATTTGAACTTTTACATTGTTTACCGCCAATTTGTTCTCAATAACCTTTAATATAAAGTATACAACATGATGTGACTGTGCTCGTCTATGTCTGAGACGAGTTAAAATTTAAATTAAGTAAGACATTTAAAATCACTTGCTTAATAGTAGCCACAGTTGAACAATTAATCTCAAATTTGGTCAAGCACAAATTATAGTTATTGCACATCTCAAATACAGCTCATAGGTAGGAAGGAAAGTTGCCTCGAGACTGAAATTGTGGCACCTTGAATTGTATATAATTAAGGATCTCAGGACAATCAATATCACCATGAAGAAGTTTAAATAAAAAGAGTACAGAAAAATATTTGCACCTTAACTCAAATCATATATGCCGAATCTTAACTGTAAGTGTAGCTGAGGAATTCTTGAATAGGGTAAACACTATCACATTTGAAGCACAAAAATTTAAGGCATCTCCGTTGTACTCTTTCAATTTTTAACTTATGTAGTTAGTAATTCGAACTCCACACCGTTGCTGCATATTCAAGCTATGGTCGAAAAAGAGCAAAATACAGAGTTTTCAACATATACACATCAGAAAAATTAGCCGAGTTATGCACAATAAATCCAAGAGTTCTATAAGCTTGAGCTATCATGACATTGATGTGGTTAACTAAAGTAAGTTTTGGATCAAATGCAACTCCTAAGTCAAGATATGTATTAGATTTTTCTAATATAACATTACTTGTAGAATCGTTGAAAATTATTGGTTTCGACCTTCTTGTAAAAGACATAAAGACGCATTTATCAGTATTCAACTTCAGTAAGTTATAAATACAATAATTCTTAATCATTTTCAGGTCGTTCTGTGGTGTAATGCAATCTTCAAGGCTATCTATACTTTTTAACAATTTGAGGTTATCGGCATATAATAATGGCTTAGAATTAATGCTTTGATTGATGTCGTTAATAAAGATTGAAAAGCAGTGGCCCCAAAACGGGGTCTTGAGGCACCCCTAAAGTAACAGCAGTATTATTAGATACATATCCCTTGTATGTAACGGTTGACACTCTATTGAACAAATATGACTGTAGAAACCAAAAAAAACCTTTATATAAGGCCAAGCTCATACAATTTTGCTAATAGTTTCCCATGATCAAGTCGATCAAAAGCCTTAGATTGATCCATTAAATTACATCCACCTGGCCTCTGTCATCTAAGCTTTCAGAAATATACTGTCGTGTACATATGAGATTAGTAACTGTCGACCGTCCTAGAGTAAATCCATGTTGGCATCCTGTTAACTGTGATTTTGTGCCGAATGTCAGATAATTAAAGAGTAAAGATTCAAATTCCTTGCTAAAGTTGCATAGAATTGCATAGGTCGATAGTTACCTGTCTGATCGATCTTTTTTCTTGAAAATAGGACAGTTCTTAGAATGTCTTCAAATGCTAGGGTAGACTGAAGTTTTAAGCGACAGATTGAACAAGTAAGTAAGAGGTTTAGCTAGAAGGTAGGCACAATCGTGTAACAAAAAAGCAGGAATACCATCTGGACCAGTAGTCATTTTTTGTTTAGGATTTTTAAGTACTCGCAAAACATCATCTCTAGAAAAATGCCCCCCCACCACCACCTCCACTTTTCTAGAGATGATGTTTTGCAGCGGGGGGGTGGATGGCACCCCTGTAAAGTTCTTTCAATCACCCTCCTTGAATGATAGTCAGGAAATAAATGCTGATTGAAAAAAGTGGGTGAAAGCATCAACGATGACTTGTGGATCAGTTAAATGAGTATTATCATATTTCATGTTGCCAGGAATACCACTTGTTTTTCGTACAATTAATGTAAGACCAAAACTGTTTGGGATTATCCTTTAGGTTGGATTCAATATATAATAAATAGTGTTTGTGAGCAGCTTGTATTTTATGCCTAATGCGAGTCCGGAACAATTTAAATTCCTCCAAAGTTTGGTCATGACCATAAGCTTTGTAAAAACGCCAAGTTTTAGATTTATTATTGATGTCATAAATGATATCTCTTGTAAGCCATAGTGGATAGATATTATTCCTAGGCGAGAAAGTGTCCACGAAAATCGAGTGCAAAATCTCATAGAAGTAGCTGCAAGCACCATTAACGTCTTCATGATGCAGGATGCCATCCGAATCAACCATACTTAAAGCGTGGTAGAGAGCTGTAAAATAGACCTTCTTGAAGTTAAATTGAAGATTGTGTTTGGAACCGTAATCCTTAATTAAATCTTTTATAGATAGTTTTATTTCAAGTGGGTGAGGATCATCTTCCAGTAATAGACTATTACTCAATTTTTCCACCAGTATGCTGCAGTTTGGGAGAATCAGGTAAAGAATTCGTTTATAATAGTTTTTCAATACATAACTATTTTGAGTAAGACAAAGATTCCATAAAATTTATCAATTGTTCAAGATAAGTATCATTATAGTTGTTATTGTTCACAGATTTAATGTATGTTGGTATATTAAAGTCACCAAAAATCATGATCATGTAGTAGCCTGAAGCAAATGCTGATAGAATCAAAAAACGACTCGAAGGTTACAGCAGGAAGATTGGTAGGTATATACAAAACTATGATATATATATATAGCTTATTATTATAAAAAAAGACTTCGACGCCGAAGACATTGATGTTTGAGTGTAATGATTCAACATTGTCTAAGATGAGACAGGTAACAGCAAAGTTTTTACGTACCGCAGAGAGGACTTCACCGCCTCTGAATTGCCCTGTTAGGTGAAATTTTCTGTCTTTTCTAAAACATTATATTTGTTACAGAGAGTAACTCTGCATCAAATATACTGAAATCAAGCCAAGCTTCCGTCAACACAATGTCCAGATCACAACAAAGCGATGCATTATACATGTCGAACATTTTCGATTTAAGGCTGCGAACAATTTGGTAGTATAGATATGTGACTTTCTGAACAGTATTAGTGACAGCATTAGGAGTTTGCTTTGATTGCTATGGTCTAAATAGATTTGATTTGCTCTTTAATTTTTTGTTTATATGGGACAGAGTAATCCCATGCTGCATGATTATCATTCAAAACATCGGAATCAGCATTCCTCCTCAACAGTACAGTTGCCGCATTTCAGTTCGGCTGATTGACAATTGCCAGTTTTGTGGGAACCAGCACGTCTAGGGCACATTATTGGCTTATTACAATTGGAGGAATAGTGGTTGAAGCCGCAGCAATTAAAGCATCACTTTGGTTCAATAGCGTCGAAGACTGGGCAATAATTATATCCAATACGAATATATCCCTCATTCACAATACTGTTATATAAGGTCAGTTTGTATAAGGCATCGAAAAATTTTGCTGTTTTTTCTGCAGGGGAGATGTCTAAAATTTGTAAATTTGCAGATTCACCTAGTATAGTTCTTGCAATTTCTAAACCGACTTTCATCGTCAATATTTGTGATGTCATACATTGACGCCGTTGCCCCTATCAAAATGGCAATTGCTCATAACTACAATGACACTATCGGTACAACATAGATTTTACATTTATTTAGTAATTGGTGACGAAATGTGGTGTGTTATTTTTTAAAAAGTAACTTGTAAAATGATTTTATACTGACAAAATTGCAGTCTAAGCTGTTTAGCTCAATAATAAATATTATGTGGCAATTTGTACTAGTGAGCATATTTTAAATATAATTGAATGTTTTTAATGTATTATATATTCTTAATTAAATAGTCATACGCATGTTATATCAGGCACGGAATAATAGCCACCAATAATCGAGACTTCCAGAAGTTATGTTTATTAAACTAAAGTAAGAGGACGAACAGTTATGAAAATTTGTTTTTAAGGTTTGCCGAATGTTCAACAACCCAAGTCTGTTCTGAAAAGAACAATTTTAAATGCAAGCAAGAATAACACAAAATGTGGGCAAAAACTACGCAAGAGGATGACGAAATAAGAATGCCAACGAAAATCTAACATAACCAATACAAGTAATATTAGTTGTCAACAAATGTCTGAAATGAAGGCAGCAACATTGCAAAATTTACAAACTGAGAAGGAAACTTTTTTCTGGAGTTAGAATAAGACAAGAATATCATTTGTAGTTGATATTGTGACGAAAGTCGATTTAGAAATTGTGAGATTGATAATTTGTCAGACAGATTGTTGGAGATAAGGTTATTTATTTTATCAGCATCAAGTTTACTCGACATTCTACAGCAAGCCCGCCATTCTTAATAGATTTAACTTTATGAATAACAAAATCGTTAACAGCCGGATTAGTTTTCTGAAGTAGCCGGGACTTGGTATCAGAATTGCTCTGTAGAGTTTTTGGGTTTGATAATAATAGTGTTTTGGAAGCAGCAGAAGCATAACTTAATTTGGACAAAGATGGAGTAGATTTGAGGATAGAACAGATGTTTAACAGCTATCAATTACTGATTTTTCAGTTACTGCTTGGTGCCAAATCACAAATAAAACAGATGCATAGATACTAGTTAATTAGTTTAATATTAAAGAAAAAATGTTCAGGAGATAAAGGATTCAAATCATTAGGATCTGAGGACACGGAATAGAGGCCTGGAATTTAAAATAGCTTCTATCTGTAATAGCAAAGTTACAAATTTTTCATATGCCAAATGTGACTTATGCATAACCCGTTTTAAGTGATGCTTACTGGACTTAATCCCTGCCTCCTGTAAGTCGCCAAAATGAGGAGAGTAAGCCGATTAAAATGCCATTCAACACCTGTGCTATAATAAATTTTCATTCAAAGTGATAGTCCTTTTCAATAAGAAGTAAACCAGAAAACACTATGGTTTTGTTTTTATTCAGATTGTTAGGAAAAACAATGGTTTAGTAATTATAAATTTCCAGATGGAGTTTCTGTTTGCCTGCATCGGAATTCACCGTCACAACAGAAATAGACCGAGAGCATATATAAATAAATACAGCAGCATACAAAAATAAAAAAAAATAAATTATTACTATTATGTGTATTCGTCGATAAACTAAATAATAGAGCTCACGTATACAAAAAACCAAAAATAAAACTATACGAACCATTACTGTGAGCTGTATTCTTTGATGAATTGACGTCTCCTAAGCCAATAATATCAGTAGGAATTACAGCATTTGAAGTTGCCAATTTATACTGTTCTAAGCTCTCTTGCTGTAAAAAATTGAAATAAAAAAGAAAATTTTGAAAGCTGTGCAACATACCTCTTGTTCTGTAGTTTCAGATGCAAATCCTGAAATATCCATATTATGTTCCTGGGATTTAGCATTCACATTATTACCAACATTATTATTTTGCAATTCCTTTTTCTTCGAATCCTTTTTTATTACTGCAAATAGATATACATAAAAATTCAGACTATATACATTCCTTATTAAATTTTAATTCAAAAGCGGTAAACTGTTTACAGATTATAAAATATGATATGCAAAAAACCCATTGTTACACACTTTATGTGTAATAAAATTTAATATGGGAGTTATAAATATAGATCACTCCAACATAGCAAGTATAAACTACATTTATACAGAAGAGAACGGTGCAAAGTGGATAGCTTATGTAGATTATAAAAACGAGTATTTCTTTAACAGTAATACACGTCCAGTAATCGACATTTGAGACATCATTTATAAGTTTCAAGGTGATAAGTTGCTACATACATCTGGAATACTTTAAATTCAATAAAATTTTTATTATACAGGATGGTCACTCTTACAGTGCATATCATTGGAATATCCAAAATGGTAAGAGATACAGTGTGGGTTAAATTAGAAAAAGTTGTGCTTTTTTATACCTTTCAAGAATGTAGAAAGGAACCTAAGATATTGCAACCCGTTTTTGTAACAAAGAAGTTTCTTTCTCATTTTTGTACATAAAATATGAAACAATTTTCCTGCATCTATCTGCCCCACTTCCCTCTAAGTGTAAATGAATGTAAAGTTAACATATACATACAAGAAATAAATACATCTTTTGCTCAACTATAGTTTTAACCCAAAGTATATATCCTTTACTAAACAAAACAAGTTTGATCCACCAAATCATTGCTACAGACGCTTAATATAGAGGAGAGAACCCTCATAGTCAATAGCAACAACCCTGCCAAAAATATAATGTATCAATTTCCATAACTAACAATTGGTAATAGTATATTATGATACAAGTTTATAAGCGAGCCTTTAAAGCAAGCTCAACGTTTGAGGGCACGACGCGAAGCGGAGTGCCCTTAAACGTTGCAAGTGCTTAAAGGCACTTATAAACGAGTATCATGCGCTACTTTTTAATATACCTGCATTTTAACTTGATATATAGATTTACATATTACTGAATTTATCCGTATTGAAGTGCAATACCACAGATTTAGACTATCAGTCGTTTTGATTTCTAGTAGTTGCTGTGGAAACAAATGTTGTTTTCAAGTAGTTCGACAGTTCATTTAATTTATGTTTTGAGCGTAATTAAAAATGTTGAATAATAATGAAGAACAATTTTCAAGTGAAATTGAAAAGTTAGCAGCCGAAGCTGAATCAAAACACTAGTGCGATAAAGATCAATTTACGCACGCTAATTAGTTCTTTATACTAGTATTATGGTGCAGGTATATTAAAAAAATATATATTTCAAAAAAATACAGTGAATTAAAAACAATTTCAAGTTATAGTGATACAAAACTGAGTTTATATTGGCATCTATTAATATTGATAATAAGCAAGCTACATCTACTTTTTATTTTCTTCATCCTGCAATACTATACACAATAATTACTCACCATTGCCACTACAATATTTTAAAAATCCATTAGCTGTTCCATTGAGATAATAATGTACAGATTGGCGAAAGGCGTTACTACGTTTTTCATCTGTAAATAGTTTAGCAACCAACGCATCCATGTCTGAAGGAGGTGGTAGAGATCGAACAAATTCAGCAATAGCTCTAATGCCAGCTTCACCAGCTAGCTGCAAATCAAAAATGAAAATTAGTTTTTAATAAAGTGGTACATCAGTATTTTCAAATTGCAACATCACTGTTTCAACAAGCTATCGGATTACTATATCTAATATAAAACACAAGAGTACCATGAGATACCCTCTAAAAACACCTGCCTTCAAACCAACAGATAAAAGAAACCTTTAAAAAAGATTGTAAAAGGCAAAAAAACATGTTAAGCAGAAAAAATCAATCGAGTAGTTTCAATTTGCAGTCATAATTCATTTCCCTCAAATTTTGCTGAAACTAACATTGAAATGTTTTATGGAGGGGGAAGCTTTTGGTTAACCACTTTGTCTTTGCCGTTCAAACAGATATCATGTAACTTGAGTAGACCAGTAAACGTTAAAGAAAAGGTATTACACTTATTCATGAAGTTCAAATAAAAGGTTGGTTACATTAAATCAACTACTTCGTGTTGAACACAAGCATGTTAATTAACTGGTCAAAACAAATGAAGTCCAAAAGATAAATATTACAGAGTTATTTCTAAAATTGTAACCTACATTAACTGTAAATGATTAAGCAAATTTTTTTATTAAACTGTATAAATTTATAAAAGTACCCACAGTATATTCTTGTTATCAGGATCAGAAAGTAGAAAGTAATTTTGTTTGCCAAAAACCTTTTCCATTAAGCTAAGTAATTTTTGATATATTTGGTTTTTTTTTGTTTTGCTTAAGAATGCTTATATGTAATTGTAATGAAAACAATTGTGTAATAGTCAGCGTTGTTTGTTTTCACAATTAATGTACAGGTAATAGTTCAAGCTTTGTTATAATAAAATATATTGCAATTACCTAGAGGCATGATTAATATTCGAGTAATTCAACATTTGAAGATGGAAACTTTTTTCAGCTAGCAGATTTTAAATGGGTATGTTAGTGTCTTTATTGTTAACGCTTATTTGAGGTTGTTTTCAACAAAATGTACTCAATTATTTCTCGAGTGAATTTTAGACCAAAACCACTTTTTTAATCTCAGGTTTTGGCATCCTCTTGTTATTCCTTCTTGGGATTTCCTACGAAATGCACTTAGTTCAAAATTAGGTGGCGTTCAAGATAATTCCCGATTAAGACATTTCACATACGATAGCATTCTGAAAACCCCTTCAAACGTTTACACCACCGATTCCACTGAGTTAGTCGGCAACCATTATTGTTAGTACAGTCGGTTTTCGGTGCTTTATCAGAACCCAGAATTTTTAAAAGTACTTCAGCGAGTTTTTATGTGGATTACCCGCTTGATTTTATAGAGTCAAAACGGTATGTAACAATTGTTTGTTGAACAAATACAAAGTTAGAAAACTTAAAAATCACTTTAATTAGAACTTCTTGGGAGAATTATGTAATAATAGTATATGCTTATTAAACAATTCTTTAATACTGCAATGAGTTTTTCTAAAATACAGGTATGGTAAAAACCGGTTTGAATAATAGTAAACGAATTTAAAAAAACTGAGGCAATTTAGTATAGATAGTTGCAATACCAGGGGTATATTGATCGAGCTTATAGTATTTCCTGTTACGACACAAGTAGTATTTTGTAGAATTCTGAATTTCAGAATGAGACGACCTGTGTGCCCTTGTAGAAAACCATGAATGTGTATGCATTCAGACACGCTTCCGATATTTAACTTGTGTTATTGCAGTTTATAAATGTTTTATTAATTTTTTTATTTATCATCTTTATTTATCTAAACTAACATATACAAAGTGAATGAGAAAAAAAAACATACAAAATCATGCAGGCGACGTGCAGTCACAGACTGTTCTTCCACTTAACCTGAAGTAACATTATAGTAACAGACAGCAAGCATCAAACATCACCATTGAGCTTAAGGTTTAAGTTAGCAACCATTTGTTTCCTATCATTAACTGGTCCAAAAATGATGGCCAAGGTTTTTTTAGTATTTAGCACTAATGAATAATTGGCAGCGTAGCGGGATATGTGTTCTAGGTCTTTATTGGGTAAATAGTTAGCCTTTGCAAGGGATCTTTATGGAAAGATATATACAGCTGTGAGTCATCAGCATACATATGAGAAAGACAGCGATATAGCGATGAAGACAGATCAGCTGTATATACTAAGAACAACAATGGACCGAGTATTGACCCCTGGGGAACTCCACTAGATACTACTTCGTAAGTTGACATAATTCGGTTGACTCACACTGACTGCGTTCTGTCAGACAAGTAACAAGCAAAAAAATTACCTAGTTGGTTCATCAAATCCAAAATAATTCATTTTAGAAAGTAAAAATTTATGGTCGATCATATCGAAGATTTAGAGAAGTCCAGCAAAACCAGTGAAGTAACAAGACCCATGTCCGATGATCGAATAATGTCATTAGTAATTTTTATTAATGCACTAGTAGTACCATAACCTCCCCTAAAACCCGACTGATTTGAAGGTAGAATTTCAGAAACAGCAACTTACTCATAAATTTGCTCGTATATTTTTTCCAGTATTTTAGATAAGACCGGTAAAACACTTATTGGTCTCAAATCAGACAACGTAGCAACTTCTTTTTTCGTTAACGGTATTACTATTGATGATTTCCAACTAGTTGGGAAGTAATTTTGCAGTATACAATTATTAATAATATTAGTAAGAGGTTCAATAATGATATGACTACATAGTTTTAACATATTAATTAAAATGTGATCATTCCCAACTGCATTGGATTTGATAGAGTTCATTACATTGCTAACTTTGTCAGGCGTAACCAGAGAAAACGAAAAAGTCCTGTTATGATACTTATTATTATTATTATAATGGTCGTACTGTCTTGAAGGAGGTGATTTTATCATAGTCCTGACAGAATCTAAAAAATATTGATTAATTGTGTCCGGTTGACGTAGATTCTCAGGAATAACATGTTCTTTATGGTATAGCACATCAAAATCACGAAACGTTTGCCAAACATCTTTATTTGAAAGATTACTCATGAGCTGAAGATAAGCTTTTTTACGTAGTTGTTTATACTGCTGCCAATGTATAGAAGATTTGGTAAGTTTAAACGAACTATGCGCCTTGTTTCGAACTGACATCATGGCTTTTATTTCGTTATTTAACCAGGGTGCTTTTTGTTTAGTAACCCTGACGTTTCGCATTGGTGCATGAAAGTCAAAAAGACCTAGGACAACTTTACATAAGTAATTGACCTGAACGTCTACGTCCTGAATATGATAAATTTCATAACAAGGCAAGTTGCACAGATCATTACAAAATGCAGCATGATCAATATTTTTGAGGTCGCGAAAAGTAATATATCTAGGTTCTACTACAGGTTTAGTTAACAAGAGTTCAATCACAACTAAAGAATGATCAGACAGATCATGCAGACTTACATTTGACCGTTTTTGCTATATCCTGACATTTAACTAATATAACATCAATTAATGTCGAGCTATATGGAGTTACCCTTGTGGGCACGTTGACTGTTTGTTGTAAATCGTATATTTCAAGTAGAGTATTGACCTGCATAACATTAGAATTACCAACATTGAATAAATTTAGATTTATATCAAATTATTATTAAATTATTAATTATTATCAAAATGAGGAAAAAATTTGACTAAGTGTGTCTTCTTATTGATGGACTACGATGTTTAATTTACAACTTCGTAAACTTCTCAGTATACAGTCCATTACGCTCAATAAATTTCGCGTAATATTACAAACCAGAAACTTCAAAATAAATTTATTACAGTATTTGACAATTTATTTAGATGCTTGTTAGCAAATTTTGTCCATTCTTAACAACACGCAATAAGTCCCAAACTTTTTCTACAAAATAATAACTACTATGATTAAGAATATGCGATATTCAGTAATATGAATACAATGAACGCCTGTTGGATAATTTTGTTTGAAATAATCAATTAGAATATCTACAGTACAGCAACTTATCATTTGTAAATGTACCTAATGAAACCTCCATAGCAAGAGTATAATCCTAAGATAATTATATCAAAAAATGAAATACTTACTTTGTTGTCTTTGGGGGACATTTTTTTATAGACGTCTTGAAGTTCGCTAGCTTGTAAGAGAAAATTTCCTAATAATGCTGCAACCACACAAACCTGTTCTGTACTTAGTTGCAATGTTTTAGTTAATTCACTAAGCATGTATTCTTTGGTCTCTAAAGATCCCTAGAATAAAAAATACAGCCTTAAAATATATTAAAATCACATTTTTGTTACTAACCTTGTATGTAAGTTTAATGTGTTCGGATGAAAAATATCTAGGAGGATCAAATGCTGCATACGCTCCATCATCGCCCAGCAAGCCATTACAGCCATATTCCCTACAGTAACCAATTACCTCTTGCTGATGATCATCCATGGTGCATATCTGTACCCCAAATTAAAAGAATATAGTTCAAAAATTAAAATCAATAACTACATTTCTACCACAACTGATAGGTGTTAAAATTCCTGCACAGTTAAATTGATGAAAACCTACATAAATCTATTTAAACTAATTTATGAACATAATTCTATAGCTTTTAACTTCTCATCCTCGAAGGTTCCTGTTCATACAACCTACCAAATAGTCATCTATTAACTTTCAACTGTTCAGCATCTCAAAATTAAAAAAAAAGTACTACTCAATAATAAACTCAAACAAGATTGTGACAATGAAATCGTTCATGTAAGGCCATTTTTGAAAATAACATTTAATAAGTTTAATCCTCTTAACTGTCATTTGTCCTTTTAATTTGTTAGTTTATGGAAGATTCATAGGCCTGGAATTTGCATTAAAAAAATAGTAAATCATTTCAATTTTTATTACTGAATATAATCATTATATACTATAATAATTTAAATTAAAATTAAAATAAATATTTGCATGTTCAAAACTTTTCTTCGTTAGTTAATTAAAAACACTCTTAACGATTAGCCAAGAATAAATGATTATTATTTTGGAATGTTATTTTTGCAATGGCTGACATATGGAAAACTGTGATCGGCATTAATTCAATCACATTATGTCAGGAAGAATCTAAACAAACTTGTCCTGTTGTTTTTAAAGTTACGTGTTTTCCTTGTGATGTAGAAAGCACAGTAAATGACATTCAAACTCCCTGATCTAAACAATAGTGAGAAGATTTCAAATTAGAACCCAAAATGTCCTTGACAAAAAATAGAATACGGAACAATTATCTACCTAGTAACCTTATCAAGTAGCTAATTTAAAAATCACACAACCTGCAAAAATTAAAATCTGCATTTATACTGCTATTACATATTATATTAATCCTTCTACACCATCGGTAGTGTCCAGGTTTTTTTTTTTTTTTTTTTTTAATTTCACTTTTATCCGCTTCCACCTTTACAGTTATTAGCGGAGGTTGGAGGTATTATTTATAATCTATGGTACAAATATGTTATCTTTTATATAATTTATATACGATGTAGGATTTCTATGTCTTTAAGATAGTTCAGCAGTGGTTCAATATTGGGTGTGTCTCTCAGGATAGTTTGTACATCTTGTTGTATGTTGTATTTGAGCCTTTTTTGTTGATATTTTTCACAATTCGTTAGGATATGCTCTACTGTTAGGTTTGTTTTACATTGTTCACATACAGGTTGAGCTTCTTTTGTCATCAAGTAGTTGTGTGTATATGCAGTGTGTCCTATTCTTAATCTTGTTAATACTATTTGTTGTTTTCTTGATTTTGGGATGTGTGCATACGGTTCGGTTTTTGGTTTTATTTGTCTAAGCTTGTTATTTTGGGTGTTCTTCCAGGTTTCTTCCCATTTTTTGTCTATTTTGCTTGAGATAATTGCATAGATGTCTGTTATTGGAGTTTTGAGTTGGGTGTTGGTATTAGTTATTCGTTGTTTAGCCAGTTTATCTACTGCTTCATTTCCTTGGATTCCAACGTGGGCTGGAGACCAAATCAGTATTATTTCAGTTCCGGTTTCTTCTGTTGTTTTGTGTAGAGCATCATGTATGTTGTTCGTTATTGGATCTGTTGTGTACCATTTTTCGAGTGATTTAATAGTGCTTAAAGAGTCTGTGCATATTGCATATTTGGTGTGTGTTGGGTTTGATGTTATATCTTGGATGGCTGTTAAAATTGCTACTTTTTCTGCTGTATAGCTGCTGCTATATGGATGTAGTGTTATTTGGATTTGTTGATCTTGTCTGAGTACAGCTGCAGTTACTTGTTGGTAGTTTTCGACCCATCTGTGTAGATAAATTCATGTCTCTTGTGTTGTTCCTTTAGTTCTCTAAAACGTTGATGATACTGAGCTTTGCTTGTATGTTTTTGAATAATTTGATAGTGATACATTTGTCGTTATATGTTTTCTAGTCCATGGTGGGAATATAGGTAAATATTGTGGAAGGATTTCAGGTAGGGATAGTTTTATTTGTTTCATTATGTTTTTATGTATACGGCTGTTGGAGTACTGGTATCTAATCTTGTGTTACATGATTTAATTTTAAAGATGTCCTGGTTTGCTTCTATTTTCTGGTTTGATGCTAGTTTTGCAATATATTTTAGGTTCAATTTATTTCTTCTTATCCATAAAGGTGGTATATTTGCTATGCATTGTAGACTATTGACTGGGCTTGTTCTGTAGGCACCTGTTGCTAATCTGAGAGCTGTGTTTTGAATGGTGTCTAATTGGTTTATATTAGAAGGTTTGGCTGTGCTGTATGTGATACAACTGTAATCAAGTCTTGATCTGATGGTAGTTGTGTATATCTTTAATAGCTGTTTTGTGTGCGCTCCCAATCTGTATTCGAGAGCATTTTAAGATATTGATCTTTTGTTGCAGTCCTTTTTAATTCTGTTATGTGCTTTCTCCATGTTAATTTTTATCAAAGTAGATGCCTAAAATTTGATGTTATCTGTATATTCTATTTGGGATTTGTTTATTAGAAGTTTTGGATCCATATGTTGTTTTCTTTTCTGCAGAAATGTATTGCTTTTGTTTTTGTGGATGAGAATGTGAAACCTATTTCTTTTGCCCATTTTTCTATTTCGGTTATGTTTTGTTGTAGATTTGTTTGTATTGTGTTGATGTTTTGCCTTTGTGGTATAATACTATGTCGTCAGCAAAAGCAGTATTTGTGTTGGTTTCTTCACAATTTTGTTATTTTGTTTATTATTAACAGAAATAGTGTGGGGCTAAGTACTTCCCTTGTGGAACTCCATTTTCTTGCTTTCTTGGTTCTGATAAGCATCCATTTGTTTTGACTTGGAAAGAACGGTTTTCCAGGAAGTTTTTATGTAGTGTAGTATTTTTCCTTGTATGTTATGTTCTATTAGTGTTTGTATTATCGCATATTTCCAAGTGGTGTCATATGCCTTATGTAAGTCTAAGAATATTGCTACTAGATGTTGTTTAAGTTCGAACGCTTTTTCTATTTCTATTTTTAGTTTAAGTGTTTGATCTGTTGTTGTTCTGCCTGTCCTAAAACCTGCTTGGGTATTGCTTAATATGTCATTATTTTCTATATACCACATTAGCCTTTTATTTACCATTTTTTGCATTATTTTTGATAATACATTTGACAGTGCTATAGGTCGATAATTTGCTGGGTTTGTCTTATCTTTTGATGGTTTTAATATTGGTATTGTAATGACTTTGTTCCATTCTATAGGGTATACATTGTTGTTCCATATGAAGTTATATATGTCTAGTAGGTGTTTCTTATTTTTATCTGGTAGGTGTTTGATCATTTCTGGAATTATTTGGTCTGGCCCTGAACTTTTTTGTTTTTTGTTGTGAAATACTGTTTTCTAGTTCGTCCATTGTAAAGGATTTGTTTAATGGGTTGTTTTGTTCTTCAATTTTGATAATTTGATTGTCTTCTGTATTTGTTTTATTGTATTGAAGTCTTTATTATAATTTGAATTGCTAGATATTTTGGCAAATTGTCTGCTATTTTTCTGCTATTTCTTGGGGGTCTAAAATAATTTTGGTGGTTCCTATTAATATTACATCTGTTGCACGTGGGATGTTATTTATCCCCTTAATTGCTTTTATTTTGTTCCAAATTTGGTTATCAGGCGTATCACAGGTTATGGAGGAAACATAGTTTTCCCATGCTTTTTCTTGCTCTGTTTTATTGTCGTCTGCTAATAGCTTTTGTTCTTTTAAGTTCTATTTGGTTTTCTATGTTTTTGTTTTTCCGATATTTGTATAGCGCTCTTTTATTGTCTTTGCTTGCTTTTTCGCATTCCTTATTCCACCATGGTACTGTTTTTATTGTTTCTATTGGATAACGTGAATGTTTGTTTGGCTGTTTTATTATGTCTTGGCTAAAAGATTCTATGATTTCGTTTATGTTTTGGTTTATGCTGGAATATTGTTTGTTTTGGTATTGTTGGTTAGCAATGTTTGGAATTGGGGCCACTTATTCTCTTCTATTCTCCATTTTGAGTATGATGTATGGGGTTTGAGGTTTGTATGACTTTCTTGTGAGCTAATAAGTATAGGAAAATGGTCACTACCATATAGATTTTGAATTACTTTCCATTCTAGATTTGGTGTAATTTTGGGTCACAAATCGTTAGGTCTATATTTGAAAATGTACCTGATTTTGAGCAAAAATGTGTTGATGAGTTGTCATTTAGTATGATGAAATTGTTTTCATTTATTATTTTCTATCATTCTTCCTCTTTTGTCAGTTTGTTGGGAACCCCATATTATATTGTGCCCGTTTATGTCACCTAGTATAATGATCGGAGGGGGTAACTGTTTTAATAAATGTTCAATGGACTCTTGATTGCAGTTTGGTTGTGGTGGTAGATATATATTACATAAGGTTACTTTTGTTTTATTTGGTGTCAAGATTCTTATAGCTATTGCTTCTAAGTTTGTTGTTAGGGTATTTCCTCTATATGTTTTTGTTGTTTACTAGAATTGCCACCCCTCCGCTAGCTATATGTGTGTTTAGTCTGTCCTTGCGATATTGTATAAAATTGTATGTATTTATGTTTTGGTGTTCTTTGAAGTGTGTTTCTTGTAAGCATATGTAATGAGGTTGTGTTTCTTCAATTAATTTTTGGAATTCAGCTTTATGGGATTGAAGTCCATTACAATTCCATTGGATGATGTTCATATTATTGATTATCGACTGAGGAATCAGACATTTCTGACTCAATTTGTTGTTCCTCCATTGTTTTAGTTATTCTTGTTATTGTTGTTTTAATTTTTTGTCATCAGTATTGTTTTGGATTTCATGCATCATTTGTATGAGTTGGTTTGTATCTTTGGTATAGTTTTACTTAATTGTAGTATTTTTGTGTTCGATCGTGTTTTCTAGAAAGTCCTGAAATTCGTCGAATGAGATAATGTATTTGGCTGGATCACTTTCTATGATTTCCTTTATTGTATTGTGTTTTGGGGATTCAGTTTGTTCCAAGTTCTTCTTTTAATTGTAGGATCCTTTTTTGTTTTTGTTTGTCCGTTTGGTTTGTGATAAATTCGACAGGGTTGATTCTTGGTTGGTTTCTTGTTTTTCTTTTGTGTTGCTTCTCTTATTTGATGTTCAATGTCAGTTACATTTAGTTCTTCTGTAGGTGTACTGTCAGATGACTGATTTGGTCTTTTATTTCTTATTGTTTCATTTAGGTTTGTTATTTGTTCAGGTTGTTTTGTTTCAATCTGTATATTGTGTTCCTCGCAGCTTGAGGTTGAATGGCGGTTTGTTTACATGTATAGCAGTATGTTTCTGTAGATAAAAATAGTCTGTAGGGGTTTCTTCAAATAATACTATTATTGATTCTGGGATGTTTAAATTTGCAGTTTGTTTAACATAGATTTGTCTACGAAAGCTAAGTATGTGCTTAAATTTTATATCTGATAAAGCAGCTTTTATAAATGACATCTTGCCTGTTAAAGTTATATTTAGCTTAATAAGTGAGTCTTCTATTATATTGTGTGGTATGGATGGGCTAACATTTGAAATAACCACCCTTATGGTCGGCGTAAGTAATTTACGAATTTCCACTTCTGTGTTATTTACTGTTATATTAGGATAGTTGTTTACAAACTGGTCAGGGTCTTCTTTTGTATTTAAATAAATACAGATCCGGTTATTTGCTATTCTTGATGCAAAGATTATATTTTAGGATCTATTATTTCCGTGATTGCATTTAAATAATCTTCTAACTTCGTGTTTGGCAATGAATTTAATATAATAGCATTTTCTTTTGACGGGAAACTGCTTGCAGATGTTTGTTTATTTGGTGCATTGCTTTTTACTGCATTCGAATATGTCCCTTCTTTTATTGTCTGATGGGTGAGTGGGTTTTTTGTTTGGCTGGTTGAATGATTTATGGTTGAGGGTGTTATTGTTTGTAAAGGATACATTTCAGGTAGTTTTGGTAAATGGTTTGGGTTAGGTTTATTTAATATAGCTGTAATAAAAGGAAGAGGAATGTTTAGAAAACAATACCTGTTTTGGTTTTATCACTTATTATTTCCGAGGTCGTATTTTATCTCAACGAATTCACATAGAACTGTACTGTTGAACATACGGTCGCGGAAATGTGTGTCCAGGTTTAAAAATTGACAATTTTGGATGTTATTGACCAAAATGCCAAAATTAGTTGAAGGTTGAGTTGATATAATAGTAAGCATGCGCGATTTAAAATTTATCCATTGCATCAATTAAATTACCATTACCAGTTACAAAGTTCAGCTCGTACAGCACCTGTGTATCAATTGGAATGTTTCAGATTCAAATCTTGTCGATGACTTCACTTCAATTACTAGCACGATTTGAAACAACCACACAAAATGTAAAACTGTTTAAGACTAAAAGCATCTTTTGGAAATTTAATGGATGTTATGGTTTTTATTTTCACGTTGTGCTTACTGATAAATTCATGTTGAAGCTGACATTTGTTTAATTAAAACCATATAACTACAGCAAGATTTACTTAATTTTAGAAGTTTATGAGCAGTTATGATCATTTTGAATAATGAAAACTATTTCAAATGATTTAAATGGATCAAAGGGACAGGAATGACGATCACAAAAAGAACTTAGCTGAAGGTGTTTTCACAATTTCACTGAGAAATGCACGATGTTTAAAGTTTTGGGAAGAAATATTTAAATAAGGTGTGTTTCCGATTCAAATCTTGTCCATGACTTTACTCAATTACTAACCCGATTTGAAACAATCGTACAAAACGTAAAACTGTTTACGGCTAAAAAGTTTTTGGAAATTTAATAGATGTTATGGTTTTTATCCTCACGTTGTACTTGCTGATAAATTCATGTTGAAGCTGACATTTGTTTGATTAAAACCATACAGCAAGATTTACTTAATTTTGAAAGAAGTTTGTGAGAGGATAGGGTCTTTGGAATGACAAAGACTATTCCAAATGAGTTAAATGGATCAAAGGGGCAGGAACGTTGATCACAAAAAGAACTTAGCCGAAGTGTTTTCCCCATTTCACTGAGAAATGCATGATTGAGGGAGTTTTGGGAAGAAATATTTAAATAAGATGTGTTGCAGAATAGTACAAATACACAACGAATAAAAACACGAATTCTTGAATGTACACACAGACAGACGAAATTCAAGGGTCTAGGTGCACTATCCATTTTGTAATAAATTTAATTAAACACACCATCTCTTAGGGGATATTCCATTCTCCCTCATGGTATACAAGGTGCATTTCAAAGTAAACAGGACATTTTCAACATGAGAACAAAAGAATATATTTGACAACTCATTTATTTCAGTTAAAATAGTCTTGTTGAGACTATAGTGCGAGCTGCATGGTCAAGGTATAACACGAGCGTCTCATGGCAGTAATGCCGTGGCTGCAACGATAGGTTAGGTTACTGTTAGAAATAGATATTATTATTAAAAAACACAAATCACTTAACACGCATATCAGAACAGTTGTTCTAAAACTATTGCGGACTGTTCTGATATGTGTTAAGTGATTTGTGTTTTTTAATAATAATATCTATTTCTAACAGTAACCTAACCTATCGTTGCAGCCACGGCATTACTGGCGTGAGACGCTCGTTGTCAAACGAGTATATTACATTGTCTGTAGAGATGTCCTTGAGAATGTAGGTGCAAGACCTTTGGATGGTTTCATGTTGGTATAATGCTTTTCCTTCATCGGTAAATGCATTTTTGTGAATAGGGAGAAACCACAAAGTGATAAATTAAGCACATACGATAAGGATGATGGTTATAATGCACTTTTTGGTCAAAGAATCAGTCACAAATGTCAATTGATGAGATGGTGCATTATCATGCAACAAGAGCAACTTCTTTCTTCATGATATTCTGACCAAATACGATGAACAGAGTCACACCCAACATGTAAAAATGTCAAGATAAAAAGCAATAACGATCTTATCAAGTTGACAAATTTCTTATGAATTATTCTCTTCGAATCGTAGAAACAAATCAACAGTCTTCACTATTGACTTCTTCAAATGCCCTTTTTTCGGATTAAGCTCATCTGGGTGCTTTCAATCTACTCTTTGATGTTTGGTTTCTGGATCGTATAGAAAGCACCACCTTTCATCAAGAGTCACCATGTTGTACAAGAAATTTCAATCCTCTTTTGACTCTGGGATGATCCCTTTTGAATGTCGAATTCCGTCCAATTTTTGGTCATCAATAAATTTGTACGAAATAAAATATGAACACACAATTCTGAGATGTGCAGTTAAAATGCAATAAACTTGTAGTTTATGAGATGTTCAATTCCATTTTCATTAATTTCAACAAAGATATTGGCTGATCTTTGATGACCATAAATTTTCAGATACCACAAATTTCAATTGCCCAGCATGTTGGTCATCATTTATGTTTTTGCGAATCATCATTAAAGGAATAAACACTCGTTTGCCATAATATCAACTGATGTGTTTCTGTAAAAATTTTACAAAGTTCAAACAGAGCTTAATGTTGGTTCTTTGTTCGATATTCATTCTTGCACAGGCGCGACATACACAGTCACTTACAATGCAACAACTCGACTTCTACGTATATGTTTGTTATGCGCATTTGCCAGAATATAACGAAAGAATGTACCTTTACGAGTCACTCAGCCATCAGTAGGTGGTGTCACTAGACTGTGCTATTTATAAGAAGTCCCGTTTACTTTGTAACGCACCTTGTATTTGGTTACTTTCAAATGGCACAATATCAAATAAAAATTCTCCTTTAAAAAGTGGCCTTAGGTCCAAACATTAAAATACACAGGCACAAGTTAGTTTTAAAATCAATAATCTTTCACACATTATTCAATAATTAACATCACCCTACATGAAACATGAATATTATAGTGCAACAGTCATGTTTATTTTATTAAGGACAACTGCTATTAATCTAGACATTAAACTGTTAATAGTCTATGGGAAGGAAATAAATGTTATTAGAACAAGCCCAAAACGAAACCAATAATGAAATTAACAACTCTTTCATTTGAAAATTAACAAAAGTTTTATTTTGCAACATTGTAAAACTGAGTTGTAAGATTGATACTAACTAAAAGAAAGTGGCTTCACACAATTTTGTGTATATGTCAAGGAACATGTAAATGTACATCAAATTACTCAAAGCATGATTAACTTGAGGGCTACTACTGAAATTTTAAGTCATATGACAAAATTGTTCAGAAACAAAAAATTGCTTTATAAAATATTCCCTTTACGATCTATACATTTTTTCATGCGAATAAATCAATCATCAAACCATTCCTTTTCCATCCATAAGGCGATGTACTAAAATTTCTATTTTAAAATGCATTTGTTTCTATTTACTGGTGTTAAAAATCGTTTACAAAGAAGATCTTTGGAAACATAAGAAATTCATTAGGATAAGTTAGAACACTGGAGCATAAGAAATTAATTCCTCCATTTGACTAGTTGCATAATTTATTGTTTACTGTATCGCAGACAGCTTACATTGTCCTGATGTCAAATAATACAATATTTCTCTATTTCTATTTTGCATTTCAGGTAACATTAGTGATAAGCATTCTGCACACAATTGTACGATATTTTAAACAAATAGTAGTCACATGTCCGGCATATGAAACAAAGCTAAAAATTATTCTCTTGAAAAACCTGCAGCAACAAATAACCTTTGTTAATTTTGTTTTACTTTAGAATACCCAAACAATTGATCGCTATTTCGTTTCAGGTTAATGCACATATATCCAATTTTGATCACCACTAACAATGGCATATATCACATTTGATGTTCCTGAGTTCTGCTTAAGTTTTCTCGACACACTTTAACATGAACTTTTTATAAACTCGAGTTGGAATAAATATTTTAACATTTAAGAATTCGGGTAAAAGTTAATTCATTTATATTAATGATCATGCAGGACTCAATTTCCATCTTCATTTGTCAAACGGCATCAATGTTTTCTGTTGTTTAAGATGTTGTTTATTGACCTCAGACTTTATGCCTTATGCCAAAAGCAGTTTTTAAATTGGTGTTGCCCTTCTTTTCATTTTGTTCAGTTAAGAATAGAACAAAATCATTGTTCGAAAATGCTCCTAAATTCCACATTTCTTCAAATATTAACTATAAAATTAAGCTCTAATTAAATTGATCAATATTATCCACTCCATCACTTTTGTTTGAAAACACAAATGTCAAACTGCATAAATTTTTATTTAAAGTATCTGATGACCACACCGGTGTCACATCCCAAAGCTTTATAAGCGACCGTGATGGAGTAATGAATATTTTTAAAGAAGCTATTTTAAGTACAAGTGAACATCGAGCAGGTGATCAAGTTATCTGTATTTGTTGATAAAAAGATATTTGTTAAAATTTCATAATTATGGCCTACTTCAAAATAATTCCTTGATGAAATTACCATCATATGGGAATATTAAAACAGAGAGGAGAACGTATTCTACTACTAATAACATATTCCCTATGACAAACTGTAAATTATAATAACTAAGCATTCTATTAATTATCCTAAATTACAAATTGTACAAAATAAGTAAATAGATCTAACGAAAACTGCAAAATTCATAAATTCAAGAAGTTTTTAATTTACTTCATTCACAATGACAGTAACTAAATACTACTCAACAAATTCATATAATTTCACAGAATGCACAGTATTTAAAACTTACCACTGTTGTATTCAAATGACGCAATGCCATACGAAGAGCTGTTTTAAGACATGTTGGAGGTGCCCACCAAACCTTGGGAGGAGGAGTACCCTTAGTAGTAACATGTTTCAGCACCTGTTAAAAAATAGAAAGTATTTATTAAATGGAATATATTAAAAATTTAAAACTACCAAATCAAATTTATGTACTAATTGAGCGTACAGTATAGCACAGGTTTATAAAGACCAAATTTATAACACGACTTTGATGGCAAAAGCCAATGGTATTTTGTAGAACTTTCTGCTCCGAAGCAACAATGAGCTGGATTCGTACAAGTTGTGGTAACAACTTTTTCTTGTCATACTACTGGAAGCATTGTGACAGTTACATTATTATATATAATGATACAATTTCATGAAAAAATGTAATATCAATTCTAAATAGTATATATTACAATACATCAGTCTTTCAAAATTGACCTGTGAGAAATTTAGGTTTGAAATTAGAACAACAGATATAGTGACATAGTTTCTATCTGTAGAAGAAATTCTCCAGCTGTTTCTGGTAATATCTTTATACAAAATGCTTTCTTATATGTTGAAATAAATTTGTTAACAGTGAAAAGGTACTTTCATAAAGAATAAGATACAGTGCACTAACAACAGGGGTTTGAGAAAAAATATTGGACATGAAGGTGAGAATGAAAATAAATATTACAAATATTATAACTTAAATGCACCCTAGAAAAAAAAAAGACGTAGGAGTCTGGCACAATAAAGACCTGAAGGTCGATTCCTCTTCTATGTCTATTGCAAATATTTGCCCAAGCATACTTCACTCTAACACTTTAGGATATTATTAATTATCATTTTGAGTAAATGTTCTTTGATAAATTTTCTTCGTAAATTTAAAAAAAAATGCTTTACACATACTTTTCCTCTAAGGATGAGTTTGTACATTGTAGACATTGGGGAAAACCCTATTTTTAACTTGAAGATGCTAGATTTCATGGTTATCATTAATTTTTTTAATATTTAGAAGAAACTCTGGTTTGTGGAGAGCGTAGTCTAACAGTTTAGTTGCAAATTATTTTAATTTTTCTCAAATGTGGTTTGATTTACTGAAAGGTTAAGTTATAATAAATATATATTTCTTGTTAATCAAGCTGGGTTATCATTGTTTGTTGGAAGTTGGGGAAAGTCTTGGTTTACCTTTCACATATATGATACTATACTTTGATGGAAATACCTACTCAGTCTTTTTGAATTTCGATTGCCAAAGAGAAACATCTTGAAAGATCTTGATCAGTTGTGTTTAAAATTTATGACCTGATAGTTTGGAATAAGTGTCTCAAGTTCTTCATTATCCACGTTTACATGTATTTCTCAAACAATGATTGAAAAATTATGTTGGGAAATACAACTTGCTCAGTAAGTTTCTAAATAATTAATTTTAGAAACTACTTATTAGAAATTCAGCTGCCAAGGAATCTAAAGACAATAGACTAGTACATATTCCTTTAGCAATAATTAACTAGCATATTACGCCATGTCATTTATTACTTTATTGGATATTCCTAAATGAAGACAATCTTATGCATCTAATTAATTAATATTTGTAATAAGAAGTATGGTGCTTTACAGTAAGGTGATAAATTGGATCATACTATTCCAACCGCTACCTACAGTATATGTGAAGCAGTTTAGGCAAGGTACGGAGGTGGCGTTTCCTTTCAACAGGTATTTATGATATTTAGTTGCTAATAGTATCCTGAATAATTAGATTTTACAAAATTTTCATTAAGAATCCACAACTCTTAATGTTGATGGGTATCAATTCCTGTTCTTTAGGTATCTAATGTTTATTCCTTATGGCAGCTAATAACACACTTGTATAATCACTGTTGTAGAAGGATCGATGCTCCATATTTGTTAACTATTGTTAATATCTGAGTAATCCATTATTTCAAAACTTTTATCATACTAAAAATGAGTAATTTCTAAACATTTGATAAAACCTATTAAACAACAAAATAGGGGTAACCCAAACTAGAAGTAACTGTTAACTGATAAATGACATTAGATAAAACATTAACAAAACAAAGAAAATATTTTTCTACAGTATGGCATACGTTTCTGTTCACAAAACTATATAGTAATTTTCCTGACATATTGTTAATTATAAAACCCTTTTTGTCACATGTCTCATAAACATATCACAATCACCCAGAGTTTGTTTGATTTATTCTAAGCTGTCCACAAATACATCACACACATTACCAAATCGCATATTGATATTTACATTTAGACAGGTTTGTTAGACTGGCAATACCAATAATGTAAATTCTGAACTGGTCACAAAACAATATTAAAGAAAATCTTATGGGCTATTACTCTGAAAAGAAGATAGTACCATATGCAATTGGTTCTATAAATTAACTAATAATTAAAAACATACCATCCCAACTTTCTGACGAACGCTAGCCTGTTCTGCAATCCAATCTGTCATGCGCTGCTTATCTGAAGTGCCATCAAATACAAATGCAAGTTCTATGTTTCCTCGTTCAATTGCTTGTATTAATAATGATAAAAATTGAACCATTCTATTCCACTGTCCTCCGCATGCCCAATCTAAAATTAAAACACCTATAGCATCATTACATCACACATAAAAATAAAAGTTCAACCACAAGAAAGCAGAAACAGTTTGAAATAGCTAGGCAACTATGAAGTAGTTTATAAAAAATCAATATATAACATTAATTGATGAAAAATTAGATATATCAGTGTATCGGCGGGGGTAGGTTTGAAACGAAGAACTCTTGATATATGCGAGCTTAATACTAGTTCGATGTAACACAGAAAGGATAACACAAATACGCTTTATAATATTGTAAGTTTAAATAACGACATACAATATTCCTACTGACATGTATGTTTCCAACTGGTTTCGATGTGCTTGTATATGTTGACACGGTCTAACATATAGGAGATGTACATGTGGTCTGAAAATGCAGGATTCCAAACCGTGCACTATACAACAACAACGTATCATAAAAGAATAGTTTACCTTGCTTGGTTGACAGTTGAAACTCGAATCTTCGTGTTACACTGATAACACTAGATGCTTCTGGCACTTGCGTGGGATTGTCTATACATTCGGCACTATATTGGATTTTCACGCAGGAAATTATAAATATAAACAAATACAAAACACGAGCATGATCCAATCAGTATCTCCTAAAATGTAGGTGTCACTTAAAATTTGGCATGGCATATCTAAGAAATTGTATTTTAAACGTTCATGGTAAATCCAAAAGAGAAGTTAGTTGATCGTTTATTTAGGGATACCGAATTGAATGTATAAACTAAATAGAAGAGATTTATGCTGATTCAATAATGTTTAAGCAATCAGATTTTTGAAAAATCGAATTCGTAAGCATAGACAAGTGTTAAATTAATAAATTTATTTCTTGTACCTATTCTAGTAGAAATATCACATAAACAATTATGTACATAACATTCTGTACCACAAATGTGGAAATATTCCAAATTCTCAAAAACAACTCCACTCCATAATTCAACAGGGGTTTTACCTGGTAAACCTAAAACGTGCTAATTCCACTACATAACAGTTTGATTCTTCTGCAATGCCATTTTGTTGTGGAGTGTATGGACAGCCAATTAAGAATTCAATTCTAGTCACTTAGAATCTTTTTGATTTCTAACGAATCAAATGCGCTGCATCAGAACGAAATCTTTCAGTGATCTACACACTTCGGATTTGTGATCCAATGGTACAACTCGAATAAACTGTGAAAAGTCGTCTTTAAATATTACATAATATTGGAAACCATCCTTCGAACGTTTACTAGACCCCACTACATCAAAATGAATACGTTCTCCAATTTCTGTACCTCTAGCAAAATCGGTTCTAGATTTAAATGGCTTCAAAAACGATTTACCTAAAATGCATCTATCACAAAATAATTGGGTGTCTTCCAAATCTGGCCAATACTTCTCGAACGTGACGTTTATCCTGATGTACAAACCTTTCATGATATGCTTGTAACTATCAGTTTCTAAAGCGAGATTTACCTCTGCTGATTTAACTGGCTTTAAAATCCTAATGTCCATTACATATAAATAATTTTGTATATGCGCTTTATTAGCTATTGTTGCCCTATTTTTCTGAATAGTAACATCACTTGCACTAAAGGTAGATGGATATGTGGCCCTTATTTGCAGCTTGACAAATTGACAGAAGGTTATGTTTACAATCTGGCACATACCAAACATCTTTTAGTGTGACTGACATCCGGCCACTATCAGCTAAACATTCAACATTAATAGAACCTGAACCATAAGCATAAACTACATGATGCCCTGCAGTAATGACTGAAATAGGTGTACCGAATTTTGTGTACATTTCAAAATGTTGCTTGTTAGCTGACATATGGTGCATAGTGTCTGAATCAGCAGTCCAACTTTCAGTAAAAATGTACTGCGACAATGTACTTAAACCAGATACAAGCAATGATCCATTACCTACATTTGATTTTCCAATGCTCCACCCGAAGGTACTACATTGGCCAGGAAGCGATTTTGAATTTTCCCAAACCCTTGCTGTTCCAAGTAAGGTAGGGATCTTTAATGTGCGTGACAACACACACACGAGATCTCCATTTTACCTCTTATCTGAACGAGAGCATATTTTTGTGAAAAATGCTCGGCTAACATTTTTCAAGCGGACCGTGTCAGGATTTGAACTCGGGACATTGGGCATAGTCACACGCACACCAACTACACCATGGAGTCGCCAGTGATCCATTACCTCATGTGATTTTCCAATGCTCCACCCGAAGGTACTACATTGGCCAGGAAGCGAGTTTTTTTACACGGAAAATTTGGAATTTTGCAAAACCCTTGCTGTTCCAAGCAAGGTAGGGATCTTTAACGTGCATGACAACACTCACACACGAGACCTCCATTTTACCTCTCATCCGAACAAGGGTGTATGTTTGTGAAAAATGCTCGCCTAACATTTTTTAAGCTGACCATGTCGGGATTCGAACCCGGGACCACAGTCATCCATTACCACTTTCTTTCGCAATTGATTTATTTAATCCAGAACTTGTAGTACCATTTCTTTATTACGGTTATTACCTGAACCTAAGTTTGTTCTCTGTTCTGCTTCCTTATGCTTTAAACAATTTGCAATAAGATCACCTTGTCAATGACAGTAGTGACATTTCCATTTGTCATTCGTCCTTTGCTGAACATTTTTCTGATTTGAGGGCTTTGTGGCATCTTTTGATAGAAAAATATTTCTAGTGGAACTAGTACTATTTTGATCACGTTCAATATTGCTCAAAGTTTTCTACGAAACATTTTGTCGTCACCTTCTATCGACTTTGAATATCTTGTAGGCCATAAAAATTGATACTCCAGGCCCGCTGTTATTAAAATACAATAATGTGAATAACAATTCTCAGGTATTTCCTTAGTAGTGACAAATTTGATGCATGCGCAGCGATATGTGTAGCCATGTTTCTTTCGATGCTAAAGAATTCGTCACAAAGGGAATACAGTCTTTGAACGCTAGACTGTTCATAAATACCCACTAGCATGTCCCACGTGTCTTTTGCTTTCCCCATACAACAAATGTGGGTAGCAACTTCAGGAGTAACACACACGGAAATCATCATTCACACTTTTGTGTTCCTTTTTGTCCATTCACATCGCAACTTTTCATTGTCGGTGTTCTGTACTGGACAAGAAGTGACACCAGTAACAATGTCACACTTCGTGATGCATAAACTGAAAATTCATTTGCCACTTCCAAGAGGCCAATTTTATTGACCTTTTAATTTCACCATGCGAATATAAGCAGTACTTTTCTCAAACATATTTTCCACAGACAATGTCCTTACAAAAATCGATTAATGTTCCAGGTGGTGAAACTTCAAAATTTACCTCAAAAATTGCAATCAAACAACACTTTTCAACTATTAAGCTTGCACAGTTACAGCTACTAGGACTAGGCCCATAATCAAAGAAAGATATAGTGTATTTGGGCTAATAAATCGATACATACGTATAATACTTGCTATTATATTTTACAAGGTACAACTTTTGTTTGTGTCACATACTTTTTATCTGTTACTAGATTATCTAGTACAACATGTACAATCTAGTATAGCGGGTACATAGAAGTACACATGTACAGGCTGGTTTTCTCACCCCTACAGAACGATATCGGGAAAATTTCACCAAGGAAGTAGAAACATATGGAATAATATCAAATTCAGCAGATATTCTGGAGTACACACAAAAAGAAAATAAGAAACCATGGATAACAAAGGATATCCTGAATTTAATAGAAGATGAAAATACAAAACAGACCAGACGAAGCAGGAAAACAGAGGTACAAAACCATAAAATGGGAAATTAGTTGCAAATGTAAGAAACCTAAAGAGCAATAGACTGATAAAAAGTGTAAGAGGTACAAACTAAGATGGAAATAGGAAAGACAGGCAAAGCATACCAACTAATTAGAATGAATTGTAGGGATATACAACTGAATAGCAAAAATATAAAAACACGGAACATGACATCATTGTAGAAAATGTAGAGAGAGTGGTTAGATGGGCAAGAGTATACAGAGTGGCATTAGTTTTATGTCATTAAATTTAAGAGGTTATAGAGATCGATTCGCTAAACAAAAAAGACATTTTACTCTTGACAGGTTTTTAAATGCCCGACCTAGGTCAACTTAAGTAAAAGTTTTAGGACTGCCGTTGTCATATGTTTTTTAAGAAACAACCTGCGTATGCCATCCTGAATCACATAACGCACATGAAATGATTTCACAATAAGTGTTCGATATTTCCACAGCATCTGCAAGTTCGTGGTTGGTATAATTCTCGTGTTTTCGTATTTTTAAAAAATAATTCATTAAGCTAATAACACGACAAAAGCTTCAATTACCTAGATCCAATTACAATTAAGTCCCAACACTGCGTTTAAGTGTACTACCTAAGCACGTAAGTGATGGACACAACACTTTCACACACTTACAACGTCTAACCCCGGTTACGGGTTATGTAATGAAAAAGTACATTCAACTTAAAGTAGGATATCGTATTTTGCATGAATACTGAATTGTAACAAACACAAAACTAACCCCAATAAAGTCGACCACATCATCATTATGGACTATTACTTTTTGTTCTGATTATTATATAAATATGCAAATTTTAGAAAAAAAAATTTAACTTATTTCAGTAGCAGCTAAACTGCATTGAGTTATTTCGTTTGGCAGCAAAAGTGCACTCAATTTCACTAATTTAAGTTTGCTGAAGGTCACAACTTAATTGGACGACTTTAAAACATGATGTAATTGTGTATTTTATTTTTGACCTACTTAACATTACAGTGGTTTTAAAACAATTTTGATTCTTTTTTGGTGTGTCCGTTTGTAGCTAGTGTTTGCTTTAGACCCCATGTTTATAAACAATTTTTGTTTGCCTTATCGGTCCCTACACCTTTAAATTAATGACATAAAACTGATGCCACTCTGTATACAGATTTATATGCATGAGAGAAACTAACAAGAAAACATACAGTGCTGTGCTCCACACATATGTTTTAAGCAATCTTTTCCTTGTTTTTGTTTGTGGTCTTTGAGCACAGTAGTTGCTTTTTCTTGTTAAATGTGGCACGACCTTGTGCTAATCTTTCTTTTATATCTTTTGTGCTTTTCCCATCTTGTGTTATTTGGCTTCCTAGGTAGCAGAAATTCTTAACCTCTTGTAAGTTCGTGTTACATACTTGTATTCTTGTTTTTGATTTATTTTCCCCACCTTTGCATACTAGAACTTTAATTTTAGTTTTGTTAATTTTCATACCGTATCCCTCTGTTAGAACCGTTTCCATTTCATTATGAGCAGCTTCTAACTCTTCCTTGATAGATGCTAATACCGCTATATCATCTGCAAATCTAAGCATATCCATTTTTGTCCCTGCATAGTAATTCCAAATGTCTTTCTGCATTTGACCGTATTCATTGCCTCTTCTATGTACAAGTTAAAAATCAATGGGGATAGGGCACATCCCTGTCTCACCCTTTCCCTAATGTTTACTTCTCTACGTTCCTTCTCTAATTCTATTACTGCTGTTTGCTCTTTGTATAAGCTATGTACTATTCGTCTATCCCTATAACTCATTCCAATCTTTTTGAGTATTACAAACATTTTTTTCCATTTTACATTGTCGGATGCTTTTTCCAGATCTACAAACCCTATATACACGCTTTCCCCTTTTTCTATTGTTTTCTCCATTATCACTCTCAGAGCTAAAATAGCCTCCCGTGTTCCCCTGTTTCGCCTAAACCCCAATTTGGTCTTCTCCTTGTATTTCTTCTGCCCGTTTTTCCATTCGTCTTTGCACAATTCTAGTTAATATATTAAGTGTATACTATGCCTTATTTTATTCAAGATTGAGATATGGTATTGCCTTCTGGGGTAATACCTCAGGAAATACATCAACTATTTTTAAACTTCAAAAGCGTGCAATTTGGATCATATGTAAAGCTGAAAACAATGCTCACTGCAAACCCTTGTTTCAAAGGCTCGAGATACTTACTTATTTTAGAATATTTATATATGAAACTTTAATTTTATTCTATAGATACCGAACCAAATACACCACTCCCAATACGTTTCATAATCAAAACACTCGCTCTGAATAATAATATATATATATATATATATATATATATATATATATATATATATATATAGATCCATTCCATTTCTACTTTAGTAAAAAAAATCCTTCATATACATAGCACCTACTCTATATAATAAACTTCCAAACAGTATTAGATCGTCAAAATTTAAAGGTTTTAAAACAGGTCTGTTGTCTTTGCTACGTGAACGCTGCTATTACTCAGTGGATGAATTTCTACAGGATGATTTGAATAATGCGATGAATTAGGTTAGCACTATTGGGATTTGCATTGTATACAAATTAGTTTTTAGTGATATTTGACTGTGATAGTAATATATGACACAGGTGAGGTTCCAATAGATTTCTAAAAAAATATTATTATCCCAATCCCAAAAAAGTCAGAAACTGATAGGTGTGAGAATTTTAGAACGGTTAGTTTAACTTCTCATGCTTCCAAAATACTAACAATAATAATTAAAAATAGAGTAGAAGCTTTGACTGGGAATTATTTAGGCGAAGACCAATATGGTTTTCGTAAAGACAGAGGGACTAGAGAACCGATACTAATGATTAAGGTAATTATCGAAAAAAGGTTACAAAAAAATAAAAAGACTCATTTCGCGTTTGTAGATTTAGAAAAAGCATTTGATAAGGTTAATTGGATTGTTATGTTCAGGGTTTTGCAAAAAAAATAGGAATCTCTCATAGGGATAGAAAAATTATTTACAGTCTATATAAAAACCAAAGCTTAGTAATTAGATTTGATCAAATAGAAAAGGAAGCTAAGATTAGAAATGGTGTTAGACAGGGTTGTATACCGTCTCCCTTGATTTTTAATGTTTATATTGAGGAAGCTTTAAACTTAGCTAGAGAGAGAAAAGAGATAGGTATTAGTGTACAGGGACAGAAAATAGACATGTTACGTTTTGCAGATGATATAGCCATTATAGCAGAGTCTAGAAAAGAGTTAGGAGAGTTTTTAAATATTTTAGATGAGATACTACGGAGTTACTATAGTATGAGAATTAACTCAGTAAAGACAAAGATAATGACAAGTGAGTTACAGCCTAGTTCTAAACCAAAATTAAAAATAGGTAATACCGAGTTAGAGGAGGTGGATGAATTTTGCTATTTAGGTAGTATAATTAGAAAAGATGGACGTAGCAGAAGGGATATAGTAGCTAGAATAGCTCAAGCTAGAAAAATGTTGGTAGCGTTTCGTTGCTTAAGCCTTACCATAACATAATTTAATAAACGTCACCATGGCATAACTCACAATTAGGTAGCGGTCTGGAATGTTGGCAGCGATTTGTTGCTTAAGTCTTACCATAACATATAATTTAACACTTTTCCTTTATGAAGCGGCTAACCAGGATATATTTCATTTCCTTATAAATGGTAATCATGTAAACATGTTAGAGTTCTTTAACAACCATCAGGTTGCTAATATCTATGTAGAGCCAGCTGGATAGGAAAAAGATAGAAGGATATAGGAAGACCTAGACCAAACTATATTAGTCAAATTATTAGAAATTTATGTTGTGAAGGGTATGTAGAGCTTTTTAGATTAGCACAGAATAGAAAAGAAGTTAGAGCTGCGTCAAACCGACCTTAAGTAAGGTCGATAACAAAATGATGATGATGATTGTGATATATTTTAATCACATTGTATAAAATTTTAATCAGATGTTACTAAATTGTATTAAAACTTTAAACTACCATTATGAATGGGTACAAAATAAACTACTACTACTAACAGAACTAGAACAGAAATCAGACATTGAAAACGATGACTTGGGATATCATATACTTATGAGATGAGTTTGAATTAGCATTAAAAGACCTGAAAAATGTGGTGCTACAGATGCATGATGAAAATATCATGGACAGATAAAGTTAAAAACAAAGAGATTCTAGAAATGGTAGGAGGAGAAAGAAATACGTGGAAAGCAGTAAAAAAATAGGATATATAGGATGATAAGTCAAATACTAAGGCATGAGGGAATAGTGCAGAATATATTAGAAGCAAAAATAGGAAAAAAAGAGTCAAATACTAAGATATGAGGGAATCGTGCGGAATATAATAGAAGCAAAAAATAGGAAAAAAAGAGGCAGAGGTAGACCTACGTTAGACTATTGCACACAGATAGTCAAAGATGTAGGCTGTGGGAATTTCAAAGAAATGTGTAGGCTAGCTCAGAATAGAAATCAATGAAGGTACACGTCCAATCAGCTCCAAAATGGAAACACTATTGACGAACAAAATTATTGTACTTAAACCTAATGATTATTATAAGCAACTACAGGTGTTGGTTTTGCAATATTATCAACTAGTATTAATTGCGTGAAAGGATTTACTGGAAAACTATTCATTCGGCAAATGTCTGTGTTGGCGGATCTTGGTAGCCACAGGCTGCTTAATACCCTTTACATACCACTCAATATCAGTGAAATAGGACATATATTTAGAAAAGAATAGAAGAGGAACTGAGCTGTATCAAGGCTGTGGGAATTTCAGGAAACTATGTAGTCTAGCTCAGAATAGAAATAGATGGAGGTACGCGTCCAACCAGTTTCAAGCCAGAAAATCTAATGACGAAAAAGTAATTACGCTTAAACCTGATGATTATTATAAACAACTAAAGGTGTTGGTTTTGCAATATTCTCAACTAGTGTTAATTGTGTGAAAGGATTTACTGGAAAACTATTCATTCGGCAAATGTCTGTGTTGGAGGATCTTGGTAGTCACAGGCTGATTAACCCCCTTCACATACCACTCAATATCGGTGGAATAGGACATATATTTAGAAAACAATAGAAAAGAAACCCAGCTGTATCCAGGATGTGGGAAGAATAGAAATAAGTGGAGGTATGCATCCAACCAAATTCACGCCAGAAAATCTAATGACGAAAAAGTAATTGCACTTAAAACTGAGGATTATTATAAACTACAGTAATGGTTTTGCAATATTTTCAATTAATCTTGATTGTGTAAAAGGATTTATTGGAACACTATTAATTCGGCAAATGTCTGTGTTGGGAATATTGGTAGCCACAGGCTTCTTAACCCCCTTCACATACCACTGAATATCGGTGAAATAGAGTCTACATTTACAAAACAATAGAAGGGAAACTGAGCTGTATCTAACAAGAAAGAGTGGCGGCTATGTTAAAAAAAACAACATAGAAACAAGGAAAAAATTATTGAAAGTATATGTGGAGCACAGCACTATATGTCTATGAAATACGAAAAGTAAGATAAGCAGACAGGAAAAGAAAGAAGCCTTTTGGAATGTTATGCTTCAGATATATGATGACTATGATAGCATGGACAGACAAAGTCAATAACAAAGAGGTTATAAAAATAGAATGACACGACAGGTTCTAAGGCATTTTTGAAGAATAGTGCAAGTTATAATACAAGCAGATATAGGAAAAGGAGAGGTAGAGGTAGACCTAAATCAGACTATTGCACACAGATAGTGAAAGATGTAGGCTGTGAGAATTTCAGGGAAATGTGTAGGTTGGTTCAGACTAGGAAACAATGAGGGTACGCGTCCAACCAGTTCTAGGGCTGAAGACTTAATGATGATGATATACATTGGATATATACCATATATTTTGATATTTCTTATACATATCATAATATTTACCAACCATAATCAGGTATAAAACAATGTACAGTAAATAATTGTTTTTAATATTTTTTTCTGTAGTTTACCAAACTATTTCTACAATTAGTTACATTAATGATTGATCAACGTCGTAATATCGTTTTTCTTTGAACTGAAACTGCAAGATTTTTAACAATAGGAACACAATACTAACAAAAATGAGATATAATTTTCTTTTAATAACTTAATTAATATTAATTAGATCACACATATTAATATTAATTAAATAACACTGACTATTAATAACATTAACACTCCGATAGGCAATGTTAAAGATATAAACAGCTGCTACTCAAAATCATAATGCATCGTCCTACTGAATATGGATGATAACGAGAATCTTTAAATAATATTCCAGAAACACAACAAAAAATACTATTCCGAAAAGAGAATCTATATTTCCTAATGATTTCAAATAAACTCGCATTAGATGGCTATTCTAAATGAAATCTAATGACAATATTTTGCTGCAAACCAATCTTATAAAGGCAATAAAATAGTTACCTAATTGATAAAAGTAATATGCAAACATCATTTACTTTCATTGAAGAAAAATAATGCTTAAGAGTTTGTAATTAACAGTCCTAACAACTTAAAAATCCCACAATTAATATAAACAGGCACACTTGAATTAGTTTCTATTTTGCACCGAATTGCATGTCAAATTTCTATGCGATTGGATTCATAACAAGTACCAATATTATGGTAAACAACTCGAAAATAGAACAAAACTGTAAGACATTCCAAAGTTTTTACATATGAAAATCCTATTTTAGTCTGTAGCATTCCACTACCCTACAGCCTCTCGAACTACACTTATTATGTATTAATATATTTCGTTACCTGAGAAATATCCTCCATATAGTCGATCCAAGCAGCATTCAGCATCAATAACTAGTTTAAGTTTATTTCCTGCGGGTCTAATTTTGCGGTTATGATATTGTGGTTGTCGCTGAGTGACATTCCGGGCTATTTTTAATAAATCTACAGACACAAATCCACCCTCCAAGGAAGGGCTTTCTAAAAATGATTGCAAATCTTGTATATCCATTGTCCACTTGAGTATGTTCAATATGGATGTGGTATTCCAAGGGGATTACATTAAATCACAATGTGAGTGAAAATTAATTGAAGATCTACAAAAAAAATTAAAAATTAAAATAAAATAAAAACAAACCTTAGATTACAGCGCCACCATCGCCATTATTATTGTCAACATAATTTTTCAATTCAGAATGGCTAATAGAACAGTAACAAATAACCAATTTTCTAATAAATTTTATATAATAATCTAGAAAATAAAATGCTCAATTACAGTTTTAACGTAAATAAAACTTCAAAAATTAAAGGAAAAGTATACACGCCTTTGCCGGTAAGCTTAGTACTCCATTTTCTAAACTAATTCTTGTTTGGGATAGGTATTTAACAAAGTTAAAGTGTTACATTGTTCTATTGTAAGACTAACATGATTTTAAAAATATACACTTCTGGCTACTTACCTTTAAACATATTGTCAAGGGGGAAAACTATTTTACCTGAACGGAGGTTTTAGAAATAAAAAACGCTCGTTCTCACTACAACAGTATATTATACCAAGGCGCATGCCGGAAAAGCAAATGTCTGCATATACATTTTAAATTTTGGCGCCAAGATCTTATATTTTAGGCCGAAATCTAATGTTGACACATCTTGATGTTTTTATCATACTTAATTGCTTACTATTAAAATCATTTACGCCAACAATGTCTGCAACTAACCTGGTTCATAAAAATGTGTATTTATATACGATTAACATATTAGCTCCATTAATAATTACTAACCTTAGTATTTAATAGAACTGTCTGAAAATAACAACTAACTTATTTCGTTCTTCTAAATAACTCCTACAGTTTAATTAGGAAAAACGAACATGCATAGCCTTAAAAACTATTTTTTACAATCGATAATCAATTACAATTTCTGTGACAACGACCCCCACTGGATGAATTCATAAACATAATAGATGAGGAAACCTAAATTTAAGGTTTTAAATGTTGGCTTGTGTCACAATCGTAACTTTGACGTGGGCGGTGCTTAGGCACTTACGATGAATCCTATAAAGGCAAAATTTATGTTAAATTTAATCCGATCATTTTTATAACGTAAATAGTTTGATAATTTGTCAATGATCAAATAAATGTGAATTGATTTCCAAAATTGTGGTTAAACTGCATATGCATTTTGATGGTGAATAAACAATAAACTATATCTTTTGCAAGATATATGGTACAATATAATCTAAAACAATTGTCCAAGTCGGTTTTATAAGCTTATCAAAAGTTTTGTCTTAAAGCTAAATATGGTCTATATCGTATCTAGTCGTGCTCAATTGAAAGTTTACAGTTTCTGTCAGTGAATATACAAAATACCACAAACAAGACTATGAGAAATAAACTTTAAAAATTGGAGACACAAATAAGTATCACCATCCAAGCATTTATAGGATAAATGCGGAATATGCAATAAACAAGTATGTGACAGACAGGCTGCAAATTTGCAAACACGTGCAGTCGTTCAAACCAAAATATTTCGAAAAGTTGTTAATTTTCGGGTATAATAGTTTTTGCTTTCTGACGTTTATGATTAACAAAAGCAGTGTAAAACAAATACATAAATAATAAAATAAAATGTTTTTCAAAAATTCAATACAAAATTTAGAAAAATTTAAATAAATATTAATAAACGATATATTTAATAGTCAAATCAACAACAAACAATACTATAATCAAACCACTTGTAACGAGATGCATTACGCTAATCATGACTTATATAGGAAACATATATCTAATTATGAAGACTAATTTGTCAGTGGAGCAACCTGTATAATTTTAATTTCATATAAAATAGTGTTTAAAAACCGGGACGTGTAATTAAATCCGTATTTTTATTCAAATTAAACTGAAAACCACAAATATAATCGATTTAGTTCTGTAAATACATAGGTAAACTTGAAAAACGGTTTAAAAATTATTTTAAAAATCACAAGAACGTAAATAAACCAATTATATTTTAACCATAACATTTTATGTAAAAGCGGCTTATAAAAAAACTTTCAGAATTGTTAAAAAAAATCATTAAAATGCACTTCAAATATGAGCTTTAGGAAGCTGTTAAATAAATTTCAGTCAATATGGCATAGATTTAATAGACATTGTTGCAGCTATCATAAAGTAAGCCACAAATACACCTTATTACAATATAGCATTCAGACACTAAGCCATGAAAATACATACGTATAGCGTTACCAAGTAATGCATTTTTTTATACATTAGACTACAATATATACGGGTGTTAGAAAAGTCTGGAAACGGTTGAATATCTTAAAATGAAGCATTTTAGAGAAACATATTTCAGACAAAAGTTGTATGGTTTCGAAAGGGCTATAAGATAGTGACATTGGTTTGACCTTGAAGACTCATTTAAAGGTTACTTGAAAATTATCTCAATTTTTTTAAATGGCGCTAGTTACATATCCCCCAAATTAATATATATGTATATTTAAATGAAACTATTAAGTCTTAAGAATATATTGTTACATTGTATAATTTAAAGACATAGAATAAAAGGTTAATGGAAGTTCATAAACCAGACATGAGAACGGAAACAGTTACTTTGTATTCCAGACGTAATATGGCACTGCAGGTGCAGGTCACAGTAAGTTATAAGACATCAATTATTAGAATTAAGATTATTAAAATGTAATATTTTTTATTGTATCAAGAAATAGCAGACATGAGATCTGCATTTCCCAGGGATAGCATAAATACCCTCAAGAGCCCAAGATGGCCAGTCAGTCTCGAGCTTCACAACTTTGACATTGTTGGTTGTTCAAGCTACTCATTTTAGTTTTAATTAAATTAATTAGTGAATAGTAACTTTGATTAATTTTAATTTAATACGTTAATGAACATAGCGTACCAATTATTTAAAACCATTTGTAATATCTGTATAAATAAATTTGATAAAAGAGTTTTTTTGAAGAAAGCCTTTTTAAAAAGACGTTCCAAGAGGCCCAGAAACTATCTCGCTTTATATTTTTTATTACATATTCTTGTATCTGATCTTGAAAGCTTTCCAAAACACTGTAAACAAATGTTTTTTACCAATTACTTTTCGAGTTATAAGGCTTTAAAGGTACAAAATCGCCGGCTTTAGCGTTAACAGAGATGTACCGGTCACCATATCCTCGCATCATTAATAATATAATTCTTTCCCTTACAGTCAATACCATATTGGCGACTACCGGAGGTCTTTCTTAGTTTGCAAAATGAATTACATTGAACTGATATGCGAACAAGTCATTTACTACTTGTATGACGAATACAATCTGCATCTAGTACCTAGCATCTAATTTTAATATTTGTATCGTGTGAATCCGATGTGCTGAAGACTTGGTTAAATAGTCAAATTGAAGCTTGAACCTTGCACTTTAAGTACTACGAAATTGCACAATATTAAAAAATTAGTAAATGACTTGTTCCTAATATCAAGTCAAAGTAATTCCTTCTGCAAAGTAAAAAAGACCTAGTCGCCAAAATGATATTGACTGAAAGGGAAAGAATTACATTATCAATGATGCGTTGATATGGTGACTGCGTTAGGTATTTCAAACAAGTATTGACTTTGTTTAACAGTACTTATCCAGAGCGTGAACCCATTTCAAGGTCTACAGTTCAAAAAACTGTCAGATGATTCGAAAAAAGGGATTAGTCAAGGACCGCCCGCGGTGTGGTAGACCAAAATCAGCTACAAATTTTGGTTAAAGTTTGGATGTAACGCAATCATTTGTAGAAAATTCTCATTCTTCGATAAGGAAGATAGCACAGACGCAGACGACTTAAGTTAGTACATTTTCCGTTTATCAAATTATGATGAAAGAAGAATGTAAATGAAGAGATGTAAATCTGACCGTGCAACCTCCACGTGGGGCATCTCGGTTAACGTTAATGCCAGTGCTAGTGTACCTTTTGTAACTACTATGTCCAAGGTCCCGAATTTAAATCTCGACCCGGTCCGCTTGAAAAATGTTAGGCAAGCATTTTTCACAAAAATACGCCCTCGTTCGGATGAGATCCCTAACTTGCTTGATACTGCAAGGTTTCGACAAAATTCAAAATTTCCAGATAAAAAAAATTGCTTTCTGGCCAATGTAGTACCTTCGAGTGGAGCATTGGAAAATCAAATGTAGGGTATTGTACCTTTGAAGCCTTTTAAATCAATAAGTAATTAATAAAAAAGCATTTGTTTATAGTGTGGTGGAAAGCTCTCGAGACCAGCAACAAGAATATATAATAAAAAATAAGGGGTGTTATTTATAAAAGTTAAGGTAACTTTCAAATGGCCATCAAATGACTCTTCAAGGACAAACCAATGACACCATCGTATAACCTTTTGAAAAACCATACAACTTTTGTCTGAAACATTTTTCTCTAAAATGCTTTATTTTTAAAATATTCCACCGTTTGCAGACTTTTCTAACACCTGATATATATATATATATATCTATTTTTACTATTATATTATCAATTATTAAATTACGCGTGACTTTTAGGTTGAGAGTATTGCAGCTTGGCCTTCTTGAGTTAAAACTGAACTCTGTTATCATTGCTAGCTATTAAATATAGGTTGATCCCACTTGGATGTGGGTTGGATTTCCACCAAGTCCGTCGCTTATCTTAACCAATAAGGTCTTTGTATATCCTGCACTTGAAGTGGTTTTCTGATGTAATATATTCGTTTCCTATGTAATGGTTGTTTACTACAGATACCTCGTTATCTAAAGCATACGTTGTTTTGTCTAGATATCGCGTTTTTCATATTATACAAAAATACATGATGTAACTTCAATTTTGATTTTCGTGTATGTTTATTTATTTACGCATCTTTGAATTTCATTTTCTCATCAAAAATGTTGATTGTTTCTACGCAACGCTTTGTTAAGTTTTATCTCTTATCTCCGTATTATATTATAACTAATTAGAACACTTTTGAATGCGTGTTTAATTACATGTATTATCCTTACCTCTAAATACGCGTGCTTTTACTGAAAAATATTGTTACTTGCATTACTTAAAATTAATGAAGCTTTATGTAGCGAGTGTTAAATCCTTGTTGTTTACCTAATGCATGAATTACCTATTTCTATGCTAAATATGCGTCCTATTATTGTAAGATGTGTTCACTTGCGTCGCTTAAAACTAATTATGCTCTATATACAGGATGTCAAATGCTTACTATTTACATAATAAAATAATTATTAAATTTTCTACTAAATAAATGCAGTTTTCTGCTTCCTATCGTAATTTATGATTTCTGCACGACCCTTGCTATACAATACACCCTTAAACAACCCCTTATCACAGCATATATATACAGTGTGTCCAAATTTCGAGTCTCTACATTGTGATTTCAGTTATTATAAGAGATAGAAATTGGGTTAAATGGGGAAAGATTTGGAGGAATCCAGGCCAGTTTTGTATCCGTTTACATAATTGGTGTAAGTTGTCTGGTTTTGGAGATATTCGAAGAAAACTAAAAATGGCGGATTTTGTTTTTTGATAATAAAACATGAATCATAAGTCGCACCATCACAAGACTTGCACATTATTAAGACACTTTTCTAAAAGGAGAATTTTAGCATAAACAGAATCATTCTACTGTCTTTTGTTTTCGAGGAAACGCCCACAACTTTTGTTTTTCTTATGGCCGCCATTTTGAATATTAAGTGAATATTATGCGCCTTAAAATTACCTTTTCAAAAATATGCCACATGTCTATAAAAAAATTCAAAACTATCCTAAATTTTAAAAATAACTAAATTTGTATGTTCTTTAACGTTTGGTAATCCCAACAGGGCAAAAATTTGATTTCTACTTTCCAAACAGTAGTAGTAGTAGTAGTACCACATACATTTTGTTAAGTAGAACTCGTAAAGTTTTGGATATAAATCTTAAAATTAACTTAAACATAAAACTGTAGCCTATCTTATCTAATTTAGGGAACAAAATTAAATGTGACCGAAACAGCAAACTATCATCTAAATTCCTTCCCGTAGATGCTGAAAATGCTGTCCGTTTGCATCAGGCACATTCGACAATTAATTAAAACTTTCCGTACAACTCTGCTTAACGTGCGCCTATTTATAGAGTTAAGAATGTCACGGACTCTTTCCTGCAGTTCGTTTATATTATGAGGCGGTTCAAACTCATATACCTCATTTTTAGCAAAACCCCATAAATAAAAATCAAGTGGTGTAAGATCGCCACATAATTGGTCCACTATTGCATATAATATTTTGGCCAAAATGTTCAGCTAAAAGGGCGCAAGTTCTCGGGAATTGTGAGCTGGACAACCATCTTGCTGAAACCATAGTTTTCGAAAATCATCATCATTTGGTACAAGTCCTCTAATAGCCGGAATTATTTGGTCTCTTAACAATTCCGTATATCTGGCGCCATTGAGGTTATTGACAAAATAAAAGGGTCCAATTAAATTATTACCTATAAAAGTATTAATTACATTGGTTAATTTACTAAAATATTTATATCATAATTAACTACCTAAGATACCACACCAAACGTTAAATCCATATCTCGTTTAAAATTTGCGTTGCGCCGTCAGATGATGATTTTCAGTGCTCCAGTGATGCGTGTTATGTTTATTGAACACCCCGCAATTGGTAAACCGCGTTTCGTCTGTCCATATTATCAATTCTGGAAAGTGCGGTTCTTCCTCGCATTTTGGATGAACCAATTACAAAACGCATTCGTCTGGCGAAATCTTCTCTTTTGAGGCCTTGGACAATAGTAGGTTTATAAGGATGAAACTTTTCCTTTTTTAAAATATTATGAACAGTTGATTTTGGAATATTAAGTTCACGGCTTACAGATCTTACGGATGTGGATGGATTTCGTGTTACCGCCTCAGTAAGGCTTAGAACACGTTCCCTATTGTTTAAGTCGTATTGTTCCCTAGTCTGTTCAAAACCACCATAATTCAGTAAATTCATTACAATTTTTCTGAAGTATGTTTTATGCGGTTGTCGTCTTTCTGGATATAATTCCAAATATCTGGCGGATGCCGTATCAGCGTTCCGAAACGATTGTAAATAAGTATTTAGGGCCATATGCACCGTTTGCATTTTTAACTCGGCTTTGTTAAGCGGGTTTATGTAATAAAGCTTGGCTTAAAAATGTTTGGTATGTTCTGTAGAAATTAGGGGCAAACTTAGCTAAGTCTTGAAGCAGATTATCAGTAGTTTGGCAACGTTGTATAGTTCAATTTGTTTTGTCACAATTTGACGTTCCTTTTAAAAGCTATCAAATCATATTTTATAATTAATTGCAATCTTAAGTTGTATTCGCCATGGATAATTTCCCCAAAACAAGGGTATCTAATTTTACATATTCAGAAAAGTGCCATTTATTACGAATAACCGCTGATAGGTATTCAGAAATATTAGAATATAAAAAAACGGATGGGACTTCTGCCCTACAAATTAAAAAGCAATGCCTGGAATAATATCGAAACGAATTTCATTGCTACATCAGCAAATGGTATCTTCCGAAGTGCATCTTCGCTAAAAAAAGTGTTACGAAAATAAGAAAAGAGAACTTTGGAAGACATTAGCGGTAGGAAGGAAGGAAGTTAATGGCTACAGAAGGAGGATCTCCTGCTAAAATTAAGAAAGATGAGACGGACGAGTTACTTATGAACATCGTTAACGGCAAAACACTGCTTGGACTTCATAATCGGTTTGACGATGATGCAGATGTAGCATTGAATGAAAATGGTGACACTGTCATCGAGTTTGCAACAGAGGAAGCAAGTCATCGAAGTACTACCGGTGAGAGTAGATTTTAATAGCTCATGATACGTAAATGTCGTGGATAACCGATTTATAGAATAAAAAATGCTTTTATAACTGTATTCTATTTTAAGGTTATAATTGAATAATCGCGGTTATGTTACAATTTTTCTTAATTAAAACCAGTTATTTTTACAGAGTTCAAGTACTAGCGTTACTCCGTTACCAGATAATAATGACATTTCTGTTTTGGATTAATAATAATAAATAGCATTTATTTGTATCCATACTGGTTAGTGAAATATATGTAGTTTGAATGAAATATATGTAATTAAATAAATGGTGATAATTTTAAAGATTTCTTCTTTAAGGATGGTTCTTGAATATTGTTGTGTGGAGGTCTGTTGTTGTGATTGGTGTTTGGTAAGTCAATCCCTTTTTTGTCGCAGTGCCTGGATGTTTGATGTAGGGGAGTAAGCAATGGTGTTGTGTATTGTGTGAAGTATGAGATGTAGGGTAGGTTATGTATTAGAGTGCTTAAGTGCTTTTATTGGGGGTTTTGTGTTTAGGATGTCGGTGAGGAATTTGTTTAGTATTTCAGGATTGTGTGTGATGAGGTGTGTTATGCTAGGTAGTGGGGTGTAGAGATCTAGGTTTGGTGCGGATTTAAAGTTTGAGCGACAGGTGGATAGCAGTGAACATTTGTAGATGAGGTGGTAAGGAGTTTCAGGTGTGGAGTTGTCGCAAGGACAATATGGGGATGGGGTGATGTCGGAGGAGTGAAGTTTTGATTGAAATTGTCCGTGAGAGGTTAGAAATTGTATCACTTGAGGTCCAGAGTGGGGTACTTTTGGTGGGATTTTTAGTAGTTCGGGGAATAGCTCGTATGTGAATCTGCCGGATGGGGATATGGACCAGAGTTGTTGCCAGGTATGGTTTAATGATGAACAAATGCGGGTTTTAATGTTGAATATAGGTAGTGTTTTGTATTCGTCAGGAGTTAGGATGGTGTCATGTAGCTGGATTGGAAGCTTGCGTTTCATGTTTCTGATTTGTAGGACTGCGTTGAGTTGTAATTCTATGGGAGGGATTTGGAAATGGTATATAGGGCTAGTGTGGATGTGGTTCTGTATGCGCGGGATGTATATAGTAAGAAGGGGCGGATTATTGTATTTAGTTTCGTTCTAGAAGAAGGTAGGGTTAATGTCAACCAGGTATCGGATGCGTATTGTATGATAGGGATTATAATTTGGGAAAGAATCAGGCGTCGAGTGTGTGTGGTTAGAATTGAAGTTGGAAGTGATTGGTGAAGGTTCTTTAGTATGATATGTGTTTTTGTTTTTAGTTTGGTTAAGTGCGTGTTGTGTGTAGTACGGTGTCTATATATATATATATATATATATATATATATATATATATATATATATATATTATATATAGAAAAGATTTTGTTTTTGGTTCTTGGGATAAAGTCGCTCATAAATTAAACACAAAACATTAAATGTGTATCATTTGTAACTTTCAACTACCTCAAGATCACATTCTCGTTTCTCTCGACGTTAACTCTTTATTTACAAACATACCAGTCAACTTAGTCATTCAAATTATTACAGAAAAATGGGATTCCATAGAACCACATTGCCATATATCATTACAATTATTTATCACTTCAATAAACCTTATCTTCAACAACACATATTTTAGTTTTAACTCGAAAATTTTACTTACAGATTTTTGGTACTCCTATGGGTTCACCATTATCCTATTATTGCACAAATAGTAATGGACAAACTGGTAGAAAGTGTTTTACCTAACTTACCTTTCAAAATGGTATTTCTAGTCAAATACGTTGATGACATTCTCTGCTCACTTCCTGAACATTTTTTACTAACCACCATTCAACATTTTAACAATTTTAACGAACATTTGAAATTCTCTTATGAACTAGAATCTCACCAATCAATACCATTTCTTGATACACTAGTTATCCGTAATAATGACAACAAGATCAATTTTGATATTTACAAAAAACCTACAAATTCAGAAAGATATTTAAATTACCATTCCAATCATAGCATGAAACAAAAAATTAACACCATATTAGGACTGAAACATCGTATGGTCTCTATCTGTGAACCCAAATTTAAGGAAAAAAATCTGAAAGAACTAATATCAATCTTAATCAACAACGGTTACCCTAAACCACTTTTATCAAAACTACTACATACTAACACAATCATATTTCCACCTCAAAATAAACATACTGATATCATTTACAAAAAACTTTTATATATTACTAATCTTTCACCACTAATAAAAAAATTACTAAAACAACCTTTTGTAACTATAATAAATTCAAATACTAAGTCCATTGGAAACTTTTTTACTAAACTAAAAGAAAAACAAATAAAGCTTTATGTAGCAATTTAGTGTATAAAATTCAATGTGAATGCAAAGCTTCCTACGTAGGCCAAACCAAACAGTGGCTCCGAAATCGCATGACACAACACAAAAGTGATGCAAAATTAGGAAAAACTTCTTGTGCTCTTTCTATACATTTATACAATACAAAACACAAAGTCAATTATGATAATGTAAAATTTTAGATATAGAAAGCAATTACAAAAAGACTTTTCTTAGAATCATTTCATATAAACCAAGAACAAAATTCCATCAATCACAAAGAAGACATCAATAATTTACATACAGTTTACTCATACCTATACACTTTTAATTCAAAAAATATACTAACTATAATGATATTGCTTACACACAGAATTCTATTTAATTTAAGTCAAAAGTCAACCTGTTTACTACACCTGTAAAAATATATGATTTTAAAATCTAACTATTTTTATGCAACCCACCATACAAAAATTTTTACAAATAAACCACATACTACTATTTAAATAAAAAAATATAATCAAATAGTGTCATAATTTGTTGTTTGATGTCATCCTTGATCCTACATTTTTGTCAAATAAGTGAACTGACATTTCATTCAAAATTAATTTTAATTCTTAATCAGTAATATGACAAGCTTCCTTCTGTTACTTTTATTATGGGTGAATACATAAAATAATTTTATCAAGTAATAAGTAAGTTAAACATATATTACCTGTTATATGAATTACCTATTTATATACTTTTTCATGTAGATCGATGATTAAGGTGTAAATTATCACCGAAACGTACGATTTAATACAAATGATACACATTTAATGTTTTGTGTTTAATTTATGAGCGACTTTATCCCAAGAACCAAAAAACAAAATCTTTTCTAATTTAACTACGCTCAAGAATTATCAAGACCCTTATATATATATATATATATATATATATATATATATATATAAAAAACTTAAGTGAGGTGTTTAGGATTTTTATCTTGGGAGGACGTTGTGGGTTTAGGAAGCCTATCAGCAGGAGGAGTTTTGATTTGAATGGGGATAATGGTTGTTTATTTAACATGGACCAGGATTCTATGTAAGATGTCAGTGTTAGCGCTGTTTGCTTAATAGAGGATCTGGATCTACCGTGAAAAGGAAATGTTGTATCATCTGCGTATGCGAGGGTATGTTGTGTAGGAGTAAGGGATTAATGGCTATGTTGCAGAGGGTGGGGAATAAACAGGAGCTTTGGAAGCATCCTTAGGTAAGGGATTTGGTTGTACGGTAATAATTTGAGGTCAGGGATGCTGTTCTTGAAGTTAGGAATGAGTTAATTATTTTGCATAGGTTCGAAGGAAAGTGGGATAGTCTTAGTTGATTTAATAGGTTAGGCCATCATAGAGGGTCAAAAGCGGATTTAAAGTCAAGGAAGAGCGCGGTGGTGTATTTGGATGTGGAATTTTTGACGGAGGAGACTAGAAGGTTGATGGGTTTTTCATCACTGTGGTTGGCTCTAAAGCCGTGTTGAGATGGGGATAGGAAATTGTGGTTTGTGACATGGGAATTGATTTTGTGAAGGATTGTTTTCTCAAGGAGTTTTCCTAAAGCAGGTAGAAGTGCAATCTGTTTTGGATTGCAAAAAGTATTTTTCTTTGAAATTAAAAAATCCTGTCAGCACCCAACTGACATGCCATGATTATAACTCCCTTGAAACCAACACGCCAAACAAAAACAAGGTGAGGTTGTTATAGATCCCTTACTGCTGCACAACCGCTAAAATTGATTTTTTTGTCGTAGAAAAATATTTTAACTTCAAGGAGCGCATCTCGCAGAAAACCTACTTACTTCGTCAGATATCGCTCAGAAATATAATCTTTTGTTAGATAAACGCCTAGCACTAATCGACATGCAATTGAAACATGCTGAGAATGAAAATGCTCTTGGAATCAAAAAACTCAATTTGAAGGTAGAACTCCTAGAATTAGAATTAATTAATAAAAGGAAGGTGAAATAGTTGGAAATAGTTTAATATAGGATAAAAATAGATTATTTTATACAATATAACAATTTATATACGTACAAATTTTAAAATCATGTTGTATATTTTGGTAAAGATTCAGCGGGCAATTTGTCCCTGCTCAATTAAATAATCCAATTCTTCTGCATTAATGCGTATTGGAGGTGTTGGAACATCATTGTTCATGCTACGAGCAATATTGTACAGTACAGCTGTGGCAACAATTATGCTTAGTGTAGTTTCCACTTTACATCTCACGCCGTGACACAGAACCGGAAACCTTCTTTTCCATACACCAAACGTGCGTTCAACTGTATTTGTAGTGTAAATATGTGACTCATTATAAAGTTGCTGAACCTGAGTCGCGGCAGTTGTTAATGGTGTTAATAAATAAGGTTTTATAGGATATCCTCCATCACCTAAAATTTCTAAACCTGTGAATACTGGAATCACTAGTCATAATCTAGATAAAATTAAGTACAATAAGGTTACTGTAACCGCACATCTTAAAAATTGATAGTTGGGAGGGTAAAATACGATTTGCATGCCAGCCATATTGTATATACAATATTAATTTATGATACCTACCAAGAAGAATGCTATTTCCAAATTCACAGCCTCAAATCTCATTTTTAATCTACTATTGTTAAATATAGTAGAATCATGACTTGACCCTGGCCATTTTGCTACGATATTTATTATTTCTAGGTTACTGTCGCATACCACTTGAACGTATAGAGAAAAATAAGACTTTCTATTTCTATAGACTTCAATCTCTTAACTTAATAATGAAACAGTAGTAACCTACTATCGTATAGTTGTATTTTCTGATTATCTGGAGAACGGATTCTAATGTGAATGTAGTCAATACTGCCAATGGCACGAGGAAAACGTGCTAGGCTGTAAAAATCATTTTACAATGATATTCTTCCTCCACGAGTGTCAGGAATTTTAATAAAAGTATTATGCCAACTAGCAATTGCCTAAGACACTTTTTTTATTATACGAGATGCTGTCCCTCTATTCATTTGCATAAAATTTGCAACATTCATCTGGTGTCCATTACTCGCATAATAAAAAAAAGCTGTTAAGAGCGGGTTAATCGGTGATACACTGTTATTCTTAAAATGTTTAACAGGTCCAATGAATACTTATTATCATCATAAATATTTATTTTACAGATCATTTTCAAATTCCAATCGATCTTCGATTAGCTCTAAAACGGCAACTGCAGCTTCGTTCGTCACCCGAAATTTCCAAAAAAATACCATTTCGTCTATATTCTATATGTAGTTGGGTCTTTGATAAATCTGTTTAGGAAAACCAAACACTATAATGTCCAATATTTCAGTGTCATCTTCAAGGAATATATCGTTTTCAATTTCCATTTTTATAAAATAAATACCTTGTAGCCGAACTAAGTCAAGGTTTTTAATGAACAAATGTGGTGCATGACAAATCAATAAAAATTACTATAATTAAAATGTCAAAAAAGTTCGATTATATTAACTTAAGCTCGGCTTAATATTAATAAGCCGCCAAAATTTAGGGTATAAAATAAAACACGTTTAAGCGTTGCTTTATTAACGGTACATATGAAATGTGTACCTTAAGCAAGCTTAAATCTTAAGCTAGGCTTATTTATGTACGGTGCATATGGCCCTTAGCATATCAAACTTTTCCTCATTCGAAAACTTGTAGACATGTGCCATTTTTTAAATTAAAAATGCAGCACCACCGGCACCAAAACTTACAACACACACAAGTTTATCTAAATTTTAGAATTTGTTTGACATATAACTGTAATTCAATTGTTTGGTTTTGTCACATACCACCGCCTACTATTATAAAACGATATCATTTTAACTCTAGTACCACCATAATTAATAATTTGTGACAAATGCTGTTTGTGTACATTTTAAAATGTGTATTGTACTTTTCATAAAGTAGAAATCAAATTTTTGCCCTGTTGGGATTACCAAACGTTAAAGAACATACAAATTTAGTTATTTTTAAAATTTAGGATAGTTTTGCATTTTTTTATAGACATGTGGCATATTTTTGAAAAGGTAATTTTAAGGCGCATAATATTCACTTAATATTCAAAATGGCGGCCATAAGAAAAACAAAAGTTGTGGGCGTTTCCTCGAAAACAAAAGACAGTCGAATGATTCTGTTTATGCTAAAATACTCCTTTTAGAAAAGTGTCTTAATAATGTGCAAGTCTTGTGATGGTGCGACTTATGATTCATGTTTTATTATCAAAAAACAAAATCCGCCATTTTTAGTTTTCTTCGAATATCTCCAAAACCAGACAACTTACACCAATTTTGTAAACGGATACAAAACTGGCCTGGATTCCTCCAAATCTTTCCCCACTTAACCCAATTTCTATCTCTTATAATAACTGAAATCACAATGTAGAGACTCGAAATTTGGACACACTGTATATAAAGTAGAAATGAAATATTGGCAAGTGACTCAAATTCAGCCACGAGGGCAACCTGTCGACGCGTTTCTCCCTAATTGGGGCTCATGAGGACAGGAGTAGCAAAGTTGTAATATTTAATACAGACACCTTTCAGGTGATAGTTAAGCTGATCGTCACGCTTCGCAACTGCTTTATTAAGATAATCGCTGACACCTTCCGAGTAATTAGTTCTTTATAAATGCACTTAATTGTTAAAAAAATTGATAATATAGTTTTCGAACACATGTATTTACTTACTGCCTTTCTTTGTTTTTTAATATAATATTTTACTTTAAAACCCCGTGGATATTGTTAAAATATATACCATAAACGTTATTTCCTACAGTATACAATAAGAACTGTACCATATCAAATATAGAAAGTAACCAGTAAACGGCAACAGTATTTTCCATAAACTACGTAAAATTTAATGTTTATTTTTTATAGGCAAATTTCCAAGATATTCTGAAATTGGAGTTAGTTCGCTTCTGCTTGCATTGTCTTATATGTTGCATAGAAAGTAACAATGTTATTCCCACATACTGCATTTTACTTTCCATGAAGGTGATGTCAGTCTCGGTTTTGAATCTTTGAGGCAGGGGGATAAACCATGTTCTGCCGTTGTAAGATATTATAGGCGGCTCCGTGGCGTAGTGGTATGTGTGTGACTACTACGCTCAAGGTCCCGGGTTCGTATCCCGACACGGTCCGCTTGAAAAATGTTAGGCAAGCATTTTTCACAAAAATACACCCTCGTTCGGATGAGAGGTAAAATGGAGGTCCCGTGTGTGAGTGTTGTCACGCACGTTAAAGATCCCTACCTTGCTTGGAACAGCAAGGGTTCGGCAAAATTCCAAATTTTCCAGGTAAAAAAAACTCGCCTCCTGGCCAATGTAGTACCTTCGGGTGGAGCATTGGAAAATCACATGTAATGTAAGATATTATATAACTAGAACTGTTCATGATTTATTAATCTTTTTACCTACATTAAAAAATTGAAATTATAAAATATTTCATTATAAATATTGCACTCAGTCCTGATTATTGATTAAGTAACAAACATATTGTAATATCAAGTATTTATAAACTGATAAGAAAGATTAGTTCTAAGTAGTTAAGTATTAATTTTTAAATTCACTATCGCTCTTTTTAATTAACTAAACATCACGTTAGAAACAGAAACACGTTTGACAAATAAATTGCTAGACGACAAAGTATTCTCGCTTAATGTGTGTATATAGCAAGACTAATGTAAGTATTCTCTCAATATATATAAAATTATCAATTTACAAAATTAAACCCTTTATTAGCATTTGCTCAATTCTGATATCTTTTTTCTGTTTTTCTTTTTGTTGTTATTATGCATGCTATTTTTAAGTGGCAATTCGTTTGTATATTGAACATATGGAAGATATTTGAAATTTTCATTCAGGACTGGATTATGGAAAATATATTCAAAAATGATAGCACTTCATGTTATATCAAAAGTCGCCATTATCCTTACTGTTTTATATTAAATATTTTGCATTCTTGAATTTTCCCTGCAGGAGTTTACAAAATAAAATCAAATACAGCAATATCACAAAGCATCTATACAGTCTAAAATATTTTCTCTTTCGAACTCTGACCACACTTTCCTTGGTAAATACCCTTACAAAAACAAAAAAAATGTTATATGATTAGGACTTATTCTAGCTTAAATTAAATGACAAAATTCAAATATGAGTTACAAACAATATAAATCTAAGAGTAATAATTGTAAAATCCAAAGAAAGCGCTTCTCCAATTCGCAATTAATAGTCTTAAATAACTTCGGCTTCTTGGCTTTATTTTTAAATTGACGTTCAAAATCAGCTTACAAGATTTCCATTTAAATCTCCATTAGAAACCAATGTGCATCCTCGGTTTATTTATTCAATTAAATTTTTAAAGTAGCTTTTCGTCTTGAGGAATTTTACATCTTTATTGTATATTAAAAGACCAAAGAGCTACATATTTTAAGAATGACTTCTTTGTTCACTGTTACATTGTCATTATTAAATTATGGTATGCCTACTGCATACTTCAAAATAACACCTTCGCGACATAAGTGAATTGAATCGAATTTCTTTACATACTGCTTGGTTGCGGCGGATTAATCAATTGATTCTCATTGTCTATTGCTTCTGTTAATATATAAAAATTATCTCTTTTCTAGAATGTACTAGTGTATACATGATCCCATTCCAAATACTACACGCCTATCTGACGTAATTTTCTGGGAATTCCTCATTAGCTTTCTAAATCGTGCGCTCTCTGTCTTTCTTTGATACCTAAAGTTAATACTCGCGATTTTTTTCTATTCTACAGTGATTGCGAAGGATGATCAATAATTCTTATCTTCCTTTATGGGTTTATTAATGTTCCGGAGGATTCGTAGGGTAAATTTTTATTTATTAATTAGGTATTTTCATAGTTCTAAGTACAGATGACTCATCCTTTCTCTATCCTTAATATTCTAGAAAATTATTTATTTAAAAAGAATTTATGTAATACAAAAGTCAATTTATATGATTAATTTAAAGCTTTTATTACTTTATCAACGGGTTTTGCACATGCAGGAAGACCTGAATCGTCATAATTGTAATAAAAATATTGGTTTTCACGGCAAAACGTGTTTTAATACACATAAGTAAGATTATAGCGTTATTTATTAACAAGATTGATATAGTTCTTACGCTAAATAAAACGAATGTTATAAACGAGCCTTACAAATAGTTGTATTCACCGCTGGCGTACTTATAGTTACCGTGCATTGATGTGATTTTTAATTAAAATGAATGTATAGTCAACTAGCCTTACCTTTAGTTACTGTCAAGAAAGTATTTTTTGTTGTTAGAAGCTGTCAATCAGTGGAAAATATACTTGTAAATTTTAACGTTTAATAAAGGATTTAACTGAAATATAAATCAACGCTCAAAGTCCTTGTACTAATCCACGGTTTTCTAACATTCTAAAATTTACAAGTTTGCTAAAAAATTACACCCTTTAAATCTGAAAGCATCTAATGGACAACGTTAAAGAGCAGGTAAATGCTACCGGCAACCACAATATTTGTACTTATGAAGGTTGTCGGAAGCGGGATAGTGCGGATAATATGGTCGCATGTGATAAATGTCTGCAATGGTACCATTTTCAATGCGCAGAAGTGAACAGCTCTATTGAGAATCGGGACTGGATATGTAAAAAGTGTCTAGCAGAACAAAAATCACATGAACAGCGTTCACGACTGGATGGTAAAACATCCCGAGCACCATCTATTGCCCAGCTAGAGCTTAGCCGCTTAGAAGAATTAAAACAGATTCAAGAAAATTTTGTAAACAAGAAATACGAGCTGTTAAAAGCTGTTTCGGGCTCCGGTAGTGTATCAAAGGCACATTCCAGCTCGGTCCCGTCGAGCGAAGGTAGAGTCCGAATAAGGCAATGGGTTGAGGACACTAGTCATGGACTTGAATTTGAAGAAGGCAGCTCAAACAGTATCAAAAGTGCTCTCGCGAGCGTCCCGCCTAATCTTAAAAACTTAAAACGTCGCGACGTTCATTCTTTAAAAGGGCAAAAGCAAGAGGTGCTGTCACATTACCAAGGTGTTCTCACCCCCGACAACCTTGTCGCACGACAAATATTACCTAAAGAACTACCAATTTTCGATGGTGTTAGAAGAGAGCTTTGGCCAGTTTTTATAAGTAATTACCGCTAATCAACGATGCGCTGTAATTTTTCTCAAGAAGAAAATCTGCTTAGGTTACAACGCGCCTTAAAGGGTTCCGCTCTTGATAAGGTACGTGGAGGTTTGATCAACCCGGAAACGGTGCCTAAAGCGATCTAAACTCTTGAGATGATATATGGTAAACCAGAAGCCATCCTTATGGAGTTACAAAGAAAAATAAAGTCAATCCCTCCAATCAAAGCGGACCAGCTTGACCATTTAGTTCATTATGCCATCGAAGTCCAGAATTTCTGCGCAATGGTAGAAGCAACTGATTTAGGTGGATATCTACAGAATCCTCTTCTTTTACAGGAGTTGGCCGAAAAATTGCCCTCGTATCACAAACTAAATTGGTTCCTTGAGTTTGAAAACGAAACAAGCGTAAAAACCTTTAGTGGATGGTTAATGAATTTGGCTAAAGGGGCTTGTAAAGCAACATCTACTACAAGGGGAAATGTAAAAGTTAATTTTCATCATTTTACCATCATTCATTATCAAACATAACAGCCGCTAAAAAACGAAAGGCGTCGCAGTCATTGAAATCTAACAACACTCTTTGTTATTTCTGTGGGTCGTCGGTCCATAAACTCGAAAGTTGTGAAAAGTTCCTTAGCCTTTCTCCAAACGACCGCAAAGAATACGTTGACACTAATAAGTTATGTTGTAAGTGTCTCAAAAAGCACAATCCAAAATACTGTTGGTCTAAAAAACAGTGTGGCGTTGTTAACTGCATTCTTAGGCACCACTCATGTCTTCACCTATCAGCTATAAACAAACAAGAAAACACGGTAGGTAACCAACAAAATATGCATACTGGTCCCCAAGAAAAGTCCTTTGAAAGATCATTTAATAACGTCGCTGTGCATTCAGACTATTCAACCACACAACCTATTTTGTTTAGAATTTTACCTGTAATACTGTGCAATAATGGTATACGGGTCGAAACCTATGCGTTTTTAGACGAAGGTTCGAGTTCAACCCTCTTAGAAGAAAGCGACGCGAGAAAACTAAAGCTACAGGGTCATACCAGAGAATTATGTCTACAGTGGACTGGTGACGTAACTAGAACGGAAGAGTCTTCGTAAACTGTCTCCTTTGAAATTTGTGATAAAACCACAGATTCCAGGGGGTATTTTATTACTGGAGCCAGAACTTTCCGTGATCTAGATTTGCCACTACAGTCATGGTCAAACGCTACATGCGGGTGTTTCCCTCATCTAGAGGGCTTGCCAATAACCGAATATGAGTCTGCAAAACCTACGGTCTTGATCGGTCTTGATAACTATAAGTTATGTATTCCACTCGATAAGAGGGAAGGTAAATGGTTTGAACCCATGGCAACTAAAACACGCCTTGGATGGTCAATTTTTGGGCCACAAAGACGACCAAGACAGGCAGCAGTTTCTAACGTGCATGTTATTTGTGAATGTCGCGAAGAAAACCTGCATGAACTGGTTAAGCAGTATTTCTCACTCGAAAACACAGGTGTTCAGCTTGATTCTAAATTGGAGTCTAAAGAAAACCAAAGATCACGATCTATTTTGGAATCTACCACCAACAAGGTTGATGGCCATTATGAAACTGGGTTGCTTTGGAAGTTTGACAAATTTAAACTACCCGATAGCTATCACATGGCTTTGCGAAGACTGCTGCACCTTGAAAGGAAAATGGAGAAAGATCCTATCCTGGCTGAAAATATATGCACTCAAATAAATGAACATATTCGCAAAGGGTATGTGCGTAAGTTAGACACTAACGAGATCAATACTAATCTTCCAATCTGGTACTTGCCAATTTTTGCTATTAAAAATCCCAACAAGCCAAAAAAATTTCGTCTAGTATGGGATGCGGCTGCCACCGTAAACGGTGTATCATTAAATTCAATGCTTCTATCTGGACCTGATCTACTATCATCACTACCGGCAATCCTGTACCGATTCAGGCAACACAAAATAGCAATATGTGGAGCTGAAATGTTTCACCAAGTTCGCATAATTGAGCCCGACCAACATGTGCAGAGGTTTTTGTGGAGGAACGGGAGGATGACTGTCAATCCAGAGGTATACTTTATGAAAGTGATGACATTTGGGGCAACTTGTGCGCCGAGTTCGGCGCAATTCGTAAAAAATAAGAATGCAGAAACATTTGCTTCCATTTATCCTCGAGCGGTGTACGCCATTCAACAAAATCACTATGTGGATGATTGGCTTGACAGTACTGACACCGAGGACGAGATGATTGAGCTTGCACGAACAGTGATACATATACATACATCAGGAGGATTTCACATTAGAAATTGGCTTTCAAATTCTGACTGTGTACTTGAAGCAATTGGCGATACACCCAGTCGTGTTCAGAAAATTATAACCGGCGTTGAATCTTCACCCGATACGATTCTGGGATTATGGTGGAACTCAAAAGATGATTTTTTCTCTTTCATGTTAAACACAAAACGAATTGGGGTTGAAATCTTGCAGGGCCAAAGAAAATCTACAAAAAGAGAAGTTTTGAGGACGCTTATGCTGATTTACGATCCCTTAGGATTTATATCATTTTTTCTCGTGTATATCAAAATTCTACTTCAAAATATTTGGCGGTCTGGAATTAATTGGGATGATAAAATTACGGATGAACAGTATGCAATGTGGACAATGTGGATAAAAGTTTTAATAACTATTGAAACGGTAAAAATTCCTCGATGTTTTTCGGCAATGAATGGTTCATTTAGTATTGAATTGCACTTACTGGTAGATGCTAGTGAAGATGCTTACGCTGCAGTAGCATATTTTCGTATTCTAACTGAAAGCGCAATTGATGTTGCGCTAGTTGGCTCAAAAACTAAAGTGGCTCCCCAGAAACCCTTGTCTATTCCAAGGCTTGAATTGCAACCCGCGGTATTAGGTTGTCGCCTGGCCCAATCAATAATAAAAGCACATTCGTTTAACATTTGCCGACGAGTATTTTGGACGGACTCCAGTAATGTCTTGAGTTGGATTAAATCTGACGCTAGAAGTTACAAGCAGTTTGTTAGTTTGAGAATTGGCGAGATCTTAGAAAAGAGTGATGTCGAAGAATGGCGGTGGTTACCAACTGAATTAAACGTTGCCGATGATGCTACTAAATGGAAAAGTCCGCCGAAGATAGACAAGACTTGTAGATGGTTTGCGGGACCCTCGTTCTTAAAGAACAGTGTGTTTTCTTGGCCTGAAAGTACCTTTCGAAAAAATAGTGAGCCTAATCCTGAGCTCCGTATTAATGTAACAAGGACCGAATCGTCTAAAGTAGTAACCGCTAACCCTGACAACATTTCAAGTTGGATTTCTCTTATTCGAGCTCAAGCCTTCGTCCGAAAATATGTTTTCATCCTGTTAAACAGAACAAAGGGAGCGGCGGTACAAAACGGAAAACTAACACTAACGGAAAAAAGAATGGCAGAAAACGACCTATTCAAAAGGTGTCAACAGGACTGCTTTTCAGAAGAGTACACACTTTTAAACCGAAACCACTCCGCAGTTTTAAATAAAAGCAGTCGGTTATACTCGCTTTCACCGTTCATGGACGAACATGGAGTGTTAAGAGTAAAAGGACGCATAGATGATGCTTTCGAAGGGTTTGAATGGAAAAATAAACATCCTGTAGTACTCGCTGATTATGATGTTACCAGACGATTGATAATGTACTACCACCAACTCTTTAAACACCAGAATCACGAGACCGTTATCAACGAGTTACGCCGACTGTACTTTATCTTGAAGCTGCGTACAGTTTTTGCTAAAATTAGAAAAAACTGTGCGCACTGCAAAATAAAAAAGGCAGCTCCAAATCCGCCGTTAATGGGAAATTTACCAAAGGCCCGTTTAATGCCATACGTACGCCCTTTCGCTTATGTCGGAGTCGACTACTTTGGTCCCTTTCATGCAGCGATTGGACGACGCGTTGAAAAGCGATGGGGAGTTCTGTTTACCTGCATGACTGTACGAGCCATACACCTAGAAGTTGCCCATAGTCTTACCACAAACTCCTGTATTTTAGCATTACGATGTTTTGTTGGTCGGCGTGGCATGCCTATTGAAATTTTTAGTGACAATGGCACTAATTTTAGGGGTGCTAGTAAGCTTTCAGCTGAAGAACTTAGGAAATTAAACACAGACAAACTTCAAGAAAGTTTCCAATGAGAATGATGAGGCGCTTACTCCAAACCACTTTTTACTAGGATGTTCTAATGGTTTAAAACCTCTAGGCGAATGCGATGCAAGTCTTATATCTAGGAAAGGTTACCGAGTCTCACAGCACATAGCGCAAACATTTTGGAAAAGGTGGGTCAAAGAGTATGTTCCTACACTCACCCGGCGTTCAAAGTGGCACGTTTCCGTAAAACCTGTCGCTATTGGAAACATTGTTATTATATGCGATGAAAACTGCCATCGCAATTTATGGCGAAAAGGCAGAGTAATTGATGTGATTAAAGGCGCGGATGGACAAGTGCGCAGTGCGGTGATTCAAGTACCTTCAGGTGAGGTATATACTCGACCATCGGTAAAATTGGCTGTTCTAGACTTGGAAGAGATCGATAGTAAGCAAGTTCCTGGTGATTACTTACCAGGGGGAGTATAAACGAGCCTTACAAATAGTTCTATTCACCGCTGGCGTACTTATAATTACTGTGCATTGATGTGATTTTTAATTAAAATGAATGTATAGTCGAGTAGCCTTACCTTTAGTTACTGTCAAGAAAGTATTTTTTGTTGTTAGAAGCTGTCAATCAGTGGAAAAGATACTTGTAAATTTTAACGTTTAATAAAGGATTTAACTGAAATATAAATCAACGCTCAAAGTCCTTGTACTAATCCACGGTTTTCTAACAAATGTTTTATATACAACGAATAATGTATTTTTTATGATAATTAATGGCTATGTATTTACGCTTGAAATTGATTGATTTTCTTAAAGCATAAGGTCCGCATTTAAAGCATTTTAAAATTATTTCTTAACGATTAATTATTTTTACTTATACTGCTTACATTATTTGCTATGTGTTTACAATATGCTTCTATCATACAGGTGTAACAAGTTTTCTTTTTATTCAATTGTTGTGAGTGCAAGTAGATGTCAGCGCTTATACTCAAACTCCCTCGAAGGCATACAATAGAAGATAGTCAGAACTCTACTTTCACACGGTCTATGATGAGACTTAGGGAGGGGGAGTGAACGGGGGCCCAAGCGCCACTACAATTTCACGCTCAAAAATTTGCGCTAAGTAACACAGAACCCTCTAACAACTAAGTCAATAGTAAAGCTGAAAGAAAATGTAGTATTACTTACTATAAGTGAAACAGCTGTTTGCGTTCCAACAGAATATCATAAATATATATTCAAACATCACACTCAAAAACAACTCAATTCTTATCTTATTCTACCTTTTATATTATTATCGTTGGATAATAATATCATTATCATTCGCTTTTAGGCAATAACTAAAGTCAACTTTTATAGACTTCTTGAATTCTGTAAGATCTTTGTGTTGTTAAAAAAATAAAATATCGTAAATGTTCAACATAAGTATATTTAGTATGCGGTTCCCCAGAGTTCTTTCTCTGAGTTTCGCGTGCAGAATTCTTTAAATTTATTTGTTCGCGTTTCTTCTATTAATATTTTATATTCGCGGTAACTTTGATTATATTCTATTCTTCGTTGTTCTCTTATATCTCCCGAGGCGCGTTGATAGCGACGACTTAGGTTACGCGTTTCTGCCCGCTTGGTGGTTAGTTCCCGGATCCACCAGGGTACGCTGTCTTTAAATGTTCTCTTTGCGGCATGGAATACGACGACGCGTCTACCACCGCGTCGTTTAATTTTTTCGCGAGTGTTTCTACTTCGTCTGCATCTCGGCAGTTAAATAGCTCATTTTCGAGCACAGGGATACTTTCGCCAAATTTTTGTTTAAATCGCTCCCAATTTGCTTTTTTATTACAGAACCGCGGAAATATTGTTAGCTGCTGGTTTGCGCTTGTTTTGGTTTCAACGTCCCATGTTATTAATTTATGGTCAGAGAGCGTTTCCTCGTCCGACCTCAATTTCCAATTACAAATCGTTTCTAACATTTCGTGCGAGACTGCAGTAATATCTATAAAACTGCTGCCTCTATGCCCCTCAAACGTAGGTGAATCATTAGTGTTTATCACACTAAGGTCCCATTCCGTAAAAAGATCAGCAACCTGCGAGTCTCTATCGTCTTCGATAGGGCTGCCCCATAGTGGCGACTTGGCATTAAAATCTCCCCCGATGATTAGAATTTTATTTCTGCCGATTTTACGAATAATATTATCTACTTGATTTATCAAGTTTTCGGTTTGGGGATTTTCCCGCCGGGAATCGACCAGCGGGAGGTACGCGCTTATTACGTAGAACGCATTTCCCCCTGACTTGATTTCGACCGTCGTTAAAAATTCGTTCGATAAATTATTTAATATAATTGCGGCGCACGTCCCATTATTTATTATTTACCCGCTACGCGGTCGTTCACTATTCGCGTTTAAGACGGTAACCCCCCTCCAAAACCTGTTATTTTGTGGCTATACAAGTGCGGTTCCTGTATAAGCCCGATGTCGACATTATTTTCGATGAATAACTTTACGAAGTTATTTGTAGCCCCTTTACCTTTCCCGAGATTTAGTTGCGCGAATTTAATCTTCTTGCTTCGTATGGAATGTGTTTTATCTTCACAGTCCATAATCGATGTTACGTGTGATTGCGTTCTTCAGACGCTGCATCGTGGGGCATCTACTCGACTTGACGTCGTGGCGCGTATCGATCTTCGCGCCACCGCCAGTTCTGTCCACCTTCCGGCAATTCTTGAATTCATGCCCGACCTCGGCACAGTTACCGCACCACTGTACCTTCTCCCTGCATTCCATCGATCGATGGCCGTACTCGTAGCACCGATAACACTGGGTCATCGAGAAGTGGTCTCTGGCCCATTCTCTGCGCCATCTGAAGTTGATAGCATCAGCTAATATACGCCTTCAGAGTGTGAGGGTCACTTCGAAGACTACGTTAGCAAAGGGATCCCTAGGGCCCTTTCCGCCAAACCTGAACTTCTCTCTCAGGTGGTCTTCTAGCTTCAAATCGCCGAAGCGGGGATTCTGGCTCGCCGACCTTCAACTGCAGCTTCTTGGCGTCGTCGCGACCTGCGCACTCCACAATGACACCATCCCGGCGCGTCCTACGAGCTCCGACAACAACAAACCCATTTCGAGCGGAATCAACCTTCTTCTTCACGGTCGTCATCACATCATCCTTCTGACCTGGCGTCGAACCCTGACAGCAAACGTAGGGGAAGAACCTGAAGCTGCAGCTGCGTACGAAACCTTACGCTGCACCAACGCACCCCGACTCTGGCCTCCTGAAACGACAGAATTCACCGCCGGACTTCCCCCAACAACACTTGCTCTCCCTGAACCATCTAAACAAAGACGCAGCGCCCTAACCATACCTATCAGTTGGTTCGTCACGTTGCGGAAATCATCCACGGCGTGCCGAACCATCTTCCTATCCTCCACAACGATAGTGGCAGAGGTCATCGGCACCTTCCCATAGACGGCAGCGTGCGCCTTCCTCACCCTGAACTTCAAGAGTTCCAGCTCATCAAGGTCGCTAGCATCAACGCTACCGTTGCTGCTAGTCGACATCGTGCGCTGGGCTCTCGAAGTAGAGGGCAATTCTGGCGCCGCAATCACCACGGGAGGCCCCGACTCCCCCGACACGACCGCCGCAGACACAGGCTCCTTCTCTACCTTCTGTACTTCCTCCTAAGCATCTAACATAACGTCCTTCAATACTACCTTAAGCTGCCCCCCACAGCGCCCTCAGCCTTCCACCTAGCAGACTCCGACCGATCGCCCCTCTTCCTCCTGGGCAGCAGCTCCTCATCTCTGTGGATTACCATGGTAACAAAACTAAGAGAACGAATGATCACTTAAAACGCAACTCGAAAACGACCTGACCATTACGATGCTAGAAGAATGCAAACGTTGGACCAATAAAAATATTTTGGTTAAAGGTGAACCGTAAAACCCGGTATTTATTTACTTAAAATTCGAACCGCCCTATTAAATATTAAATTTTAACAAAAATACAACAAACACTAAACATAACAACTAAAACCAAATAAATTCGCTAACCCAATATAAATATCTCGATTCAAAATGTACCGTAAAGAACACTATTTATTTATTTTAAATTTTTGTAAACCGCCAAATCAAATTAAAATAAGCTAATTATTTCAAAATATCAAATTTATAAACAACAACAGTTTAATTTTAAATGTATAATTAACAAATAAAAACACGTGCTATCAGAATGCGATACCGGAAACGCAACCTTCACTTAATCACTCGGTGCCTAGTACGACCTTTAACTGTTACACCGCTTAATTATACCAAAATCGATTTAAAGGAATCTTTAAGTACGCGTTTACTTAAAATATGGAATATTTGTATTTTTAATTGTTTTAAAATTTACAGTTTTTGAGTTATTTATTTGATTTAAAAGGACCTAAATTTTGGTTTTTAACTTGTTATTTTATTATACGCGCACTATAAAAATTTTACACACTTTTTTATTGGTTTGCACGACTTTTTACTTGATTTACACGGTTTTTTGTTTTAAAATTTACTAAAAACGCCTTTTAAAATTATTTTAAATTATTTTGGGTATTTGTTTATTAGTTTTTTGGTTTATTAGTAAGAAGTTTAGTTTAATTTATTTTTAAACGCGGATTTAAGTTGAAGTTCAAGTTACAAACGCGATTTATTTACTATTTATTTGATGTAAATTTAGTTTTAATTTTTTATTTACTGCATTGTGTTTAAAATTTAATGCTGCACAATAATAAATATAAAATACAATAAAAGCAAAGCTTCAAATAAAGTAATAGATAATAAAACCCTGAATAAAAACTTAATGTTTGCTGCTGAAGTGGGAGCTCTGCAAAGCACGTCCGCTCACTTCAAGCGCTAACGAGAAAGTGGTATTGTGTAGCAACAAGCTAACAGTATAGCAATGTATAAATGTTAATAGTGAAAAAAGTAAGCACAGGCTGCTTAAGATTATGTAGTTGCATGGAGTGAGAAGCTTGTTCTTAAAATGAGGTTGAAGTCTGTGGCGGTGTGATTTTGGTTACGTATCGAAGATAAACGGGATCAGTAGCAGAGTTGGGGGAGTTTGGATGTACCGTCATACTGGTTGATGGGATACAACAAAAACGGTGCGCAGTTACGGCTGGTCCAATCCAGATTTGGGGACGTTCCTGTAGACGCAAACATTGATGGAAAGCAGAAGTTGTTGATGGAGATAGCAGATCCATGGCTGATGATGAAAATCCGGTAACTGATGTTGTTTCAAATTGTTTTGAGTATAACTGGTGTAATGACTTGTGATGACTTTTGTTATTTTGACTCTGAACTAAACCGACAATATTTTTTATGAATTATTAATTGAACTTTCTTGATCTATTAATTTATTATTTTATTTATGTGAGAAATTATTTGTACAAAATTTTGATATTTGACTTATTTATGTACAAGGTAAAAGGGACTTTTTGGCAATTTATTGTGGAGGTAACGTAAGGTTGATGGTAAAGCCCTGTTACTTTATTTGGGTCATAATTAATCTCGGAAATATGTGAGTTAGAAATGTTTTATATTGGAGAAGGAAAATGTATGTAAATTAATTAATATGTCGATAAGGAGTTGTTGAAGATGTTTGATGCTATATGAATCTGTAAATAAATCTAAGTGTGTTACTGTAGCGGCGTTTATTTTCTTTAGTAGAGTAGTTAGTTTTATTTTTCAGACTGCAGAAGAGTAGCCGTAGCATATTTTACCAATGGAGATTTCAGAGAAATTATGTCAACCCAACAGTGGGGCTCTTTCAAAGTTAAATTCGTAGAATCTATGGCGTCCAAATCTTGGGGCCGTAGTAGTAGCAGTATTTTAGCAGTCTCCAATAGACGGAAATTTGCGGCAATTAATGTCGAACCCAAACGCGGGGCTTTAGTACCCGGTAAACCTCGCAATAATATATATGTATAATATATATATATATATATATATATTATTGTGTAAGGGAAGGGGTTAGAAGGTTTCTAAAGGTATATTTGTATTAATAGGGGTGTATGCCAAGCGATAGGGTCAATATTTCAGATTTAATAATTCAAAAACTATAAATTTTGCTATACTTTACATACGTTAAAGTATGTACCATTTCAGATTGAAACTTATATGCCAAAAGGTAGTAACATGACTTTATGACGTTGATATAATGCACGGTACTTGAGGTTTTATACTGAGTTGATATTTCATGAGCCAGTTGAGAGTACATTTGCCGTCGGAAAGCCGGACGCATTTATGGATATCTGCAATATAACAAAGCGTCCAGGTCGTGTATGAATTATTTGGCTTTTCCTTTTTATAGAATCAAACTTTTAGACGAATTGTAAATCAAAATTTAAAGTGAATCAAAATGTAAAAGGTTATTGGAGTTTAGTGAAGTGTTTTGGACCAATGGTAGAAATTTAAAATTATTATAAAGACTATAGCGAAGGTATGTTGGACACTGAAAGATAGGAGATTTGTTATTGGATGTTATATATGTAAAAATGTTATTGTAGTAAGCTAAGTTTGTTTAGTTAATAACTAACAATATAAATAAAGGACTTCTTTTTTAATTTTGTTCAGATACAGACCTATTTATGAAACCTGCGTTGAAATTGTAAAATAGTTTTGAAATAAAAGTTTATTTGTGTATTCATCGAGTATTATTTAATCCAAGTATAAAAGAAAGTATATAAAGTGTTTAAAAGTGAAAAGGAAAGTCAGCGTGTATGTAAAGAAGATTTTGGAAGTGGTTATTGATGTAAAGGAGAAAGCGACGGTATATTATTTGAGAAGATTAGTGTTGGTTTTGGGATAGATTTGGGTATTACGGCAGCAGGATATTGGAGTGGATAAAGAAGGCATCGACGACGTAAAGAATTTGGATTGATTTGAGAAGATATAACGGCAGAAGGACATCGTATGGATAATTGGTATAGCAGGATTAGGAGTGATTTGTATTAAGACAGCGGGATTGATTTGGTTGTGCGAAGAGAGAATTAAGCGGGATACGGAGCAGAGGAACAGGAGATAGGAATACGGCGAGGAAGAATTGACGCAGGAAAGTAGATATAGGTTTTACTAAATTCTAAATCAGGGTAACATTATTTCAGGTTTGGGGCATCAAAATTGTTTTACAAACACCTGGAGGCAGTGCGCAAGAGGACAATTTTGAAGAATCTTGTGTGAAAGTGCGTACGGCAATTCCGAACTTGAGCCAGCAGTCAAAGGAAGGCCTTCAGCGCGGTATATTTCTGGTAAGTACCGTGAATATATTAGAACGTCAGAAATTAAAGTCATAAAAGTTACATAAATTAATTTGACATCAGGCATCGTTGATCTATTAAGATTTGGCATATCAAAATAAATTTAGTACATTTCAAAAGTGGTAAAACAAACGAGGGTGCAGTTTGGTTGGGTATTGCACATCTACTCACGATTGAACCCACGGTGAGTAGGTGAGAAAACCCTGAGATTAAAGTTTCAAATAGTCGAGGCATATAAAATATAGTAATTAGTAAAAGAAAAACCAACCAAACGTTTGCTAAAGCACCTCGATTTGAAATCATTGTGACGACGACAAAAGTCGTGTAATAAAATCTTGTTTAAAGGAGGAGTAATTATATTATATAAAAATTTAAATACAAGAATATATATATATATATATATATATATATATATATATTTTTATATAGCCATGAATCGGCTGAAATCCCAAAGCACGCAGTGCTCACGATGAATTCTGAAATAAATTATGAGAATACTCACCTAGAACACCACTTTCAGTTAGCTCAGCCCAAGTTCGGTATATGCTGCACCAGCCTGTGTAGAATAAAATCACAAAAAATTCTATCACAAAGAAACAAAGACTCAGTTAAAAAGCGCCAATTGATTTTCAATAAAAATCCATAGATTTACAAATTTAAATTGAAAGTTATATACAAATTCTTCAATGTGTTGCTAATAAAAATTCCGTTTTTCACTCAATTTATAAGTCAACATGCTCACAATATTTACAAATTACCATTTCTTTATTTCGTAAATCATTACACCTATTTTCTTTAAATCCTTCGTTAATTAGCCCATTACCATACCAACTGATCAGTGTAGCAAAATACTGATACAATTAAATTATTTAGCATGATTAAAGCCTAAAATGTATTGACCCTCAGAATAAATTTATCTTCCTATTTATTATCCCCTTACTAGTATTTTAAGAGTATCAAATTTATACCTCTAATAACTAAAAAAAAAACAATGTAGTTTTAACAAGGACGCTTGTTACCTATTTCTAAGCTTCAAACATTTACCTCTGTCAGCAACCTGGTATTATTCATTTTAACACATATACGATAATAAACGGAACAGTTTAATTGGTACTTGATTTGAATCTTCTGAAAGACGCCTGCAATCTCACCTGGTTAATAAAACAGTTTCTTATACACATAACAATACCAAATACCAAATTTTGTCTCCTATGTCCAACATCCAACCTTAAATTGTTCTGGCATTAAATTTCATTAGAACAGATGTTTGTGGTATTTGCGAAGAATTTATTATGCCCCTTATTCAAAATGTTATTCTACTAAACACCAGAATTATCGTACTTAACAGCAGAAATCTTTTATTCCAGTCCACTCCAAAAGCATAATTAAATTTTTCTTAACACATAACAATTAAGCCGGATTTGTTACTTAGGTGGGAAATTCTGCAAGACAAAATTTTGACTTAATTTTTATTTGCATATTTTTAAATAAATACTTGAATAAATCTTAACGAAATTTGACACTTGTATATTTGACTGGTTAAATCGAAAGGAGCAGGAGATTAATTTTCACCGTATTTAAAAGTAATCCCTTTCCACTTTTCGCATCTTTTAGATTTCAACGAACTAATTTATCAAATTAAACTTTACATCAAAACAACACTCTAAGGTAAACTTACACGTCATTAAAATTTTCTCAGAATATACAATCGATATTTGCATATTATTGTTAAGACAACCTTATTTAATTCTAGCATATAAGCTTATTCCCAGTTTAACATAATAAAGATCTTTAGACATGTCTACTCTTTCAAACCTATACCACATTAGCTTTGTACTCCTTCCAATGTTAATATGTACAAGCACGCTATCGAAATATGGGTTCCGTTGTTTCCTTATAATATTTTAGGGAATAGTTTTCTAATTGGATAAGAAATGTGTTTAAATATTTCCCTTGTAGTGTCATAAAACGCTTTCGATCAAACACTACGCGTGTAAAAACAAGTGGTTGTCGTTTCGCAAAGATGGAAGCCATTATGATCTGGGTGAGAGTGTTCGGATATTGACGTTACCTTTTTTCTGTAATGACTCGCGGAGTTGTACATTATAGACATGAGGTGAAGTGTTCCTTAATTCTAGTTAGTTACCTTATCTCCACATCTTTCTTACCTGATACGTTTTAGCATCAAGACAATTAAGCTTCACCACAGGAATTCAATCTAAAACGGCCAATTTACCAACATGGAATTCACAAATCTACCTACTACACAATTTGCAAATCTGGTGATTATTAATTTATTGACCTCTTTGTAATAATTTACAGTTTTGATAATTCTATGTAACGCTTAATTCCCTCTGTTAAGCCAATCTAGAAATTTAGCAACACTCGATTATCTTATGATCAGCAAAGTTGCCGGGCTTATCACATCGGTTTTCTACTGTCGTAGATTTGGAGAGCATACATAAATCAACAAGAGTCTCAGAATAACCAGTAATACGTGTAGGGTCCTCAATAAAGTACTTGAAATCTATTAGTTCAGAAACTTTCATTAAATGAGGGTTTAAAGACTGGCCATTAACGAATTAATATTAAAATCTTAAAACGCCAAGAATAGTCACACTTTGAGGTGGCATAGATATATGCCTGTTCAACCTCGTTTAAGAAAATTTTATAACTAAAATCAAGTTTTCGATATACGTAGCCTAGTGCAAAAATGAATTTATTTATATATACTTCCAATCAAATTTGTTTGATTGAAAAGTCAATTAAAGTTTCATACTTATACAACTTTTTACAAAAATACACACACCCCCCCAACACGTCCATTCCGATCGGCCTTAACCACATTATAGTCATGCACTTGAATGTTGTTGCTTCTGGTAGAAGCTCAACAGTTTCCTGTGATATGTGTAGATTTGCATGGTCGTGATGAACAATGTTTCGCCAGTTTAGATTGTTTTTTCTGATTCCAGCTATGACTTTTGATAAATAAATTGTAGTATATCAAACTGCATTAACTATTCTACGATATTCTAATGCAACGGTTGTAACATGGCCCGTTTTTCGAAGAAAAATGCAAGCTTTTATTCAAAATGCTTGGTGAACGCGGCACTTTTGTTGGTTTTTGGTTCACTTTGAAACACGAATACAGTTCATTGCTGTTTAGTTTCAAACTCATATTAATAAATCCATGATTCGTCACCTATTACGATGTTATATACAGAATTTGAAAACTACCATGACATTATTTATCATTTCCCTGCACCATTTGACACGTGACTGTTTTTGTGGGTCTTTTAAATTGTAAATTATTCATCGACTTTAAAGCTTCCTGGACATACAGTTGATCGTGCAAAATCGTATGTATGTGTTTTTCCGCAATGCCTAAATATGCATCTATCTACTTATATGCCACATGCCGATCTTTTAAAACCATGTCAAGTACACGATCGATATTGGACGACCTTGTCGAACATTTTCCTGAAACGTAGGTTTCCACTCTTGAATTCTGCAAACTCCTAGTAAACCATAGTCTTGGATAATGTTTCATACTTAAATAACGAATTAAGTTTTTTCCACACATTGCTATGATGTAAACCATACTGAGAATCATAATATAAATATAAATATAAATATAAATAGAACGCAATTATTTTTATCATTTTACTACAGCAATTATTATTACTGAAACGATTCAATTCTCATCACAAAGCTTTATAATTAGACATTTTCAAGGCAACAAGTCAACGGAAGTGATTAATTATAAAGGAGCATTTCATACACTTATTAATACAATATTTAACAAAACAATTATAGCAACTTTACTATATAAAAACAATACGAATTAAACTGAAAACAACCATTAAACTATAGCAACCATGAACTCGGACACGAAGCTTTATCTCAAAAGCATTCCGCAATACGACTGTAGTCAAGCGCTACGAAGGTTCTTCATAACCGCGTGCGAGATATTTTTAAAATCCTTTTACAAACCAGGAGACAACGATCATAATGTTTTGCTCCTACACCTGATTATCAGTAAGCTGATCGACAGAGCGTTATCCATGATTGCCAGTCGGGAAGACCTAATCGAATGGGGAAAATTCAAGCGTATCCTGATTGCATAATTCGGAGACCAACGAAACATCAAATGTCTAGTCCGCGATTCAATAAACCTAAGGATGGAAAATAACCAATCACCCTATCAATTTGGCATGAAATGTCAAGACGTAGGAAGTTTAATTTTGACAAAGGTTAAAATTGAGGAACCCGACCAAAACATCATACTATTAAAGACGAAAATGTATTACGAAATGGCCTTGGACACATACATCAATGCCTCACCTGAACGGTTATCGGACAAAATAAGGTTTCAACACCCCAAAATTTAGCAGAAGCCCTGAATATGATTGTAGAAGCACTACCGAAACAGACTGTATAACCCAAAAACGCAAACAAAAATTACTCACCTATAAAAACCATACAAGCCGCGAGAAAAATATCCACACATTCAAAATTTACACCATTTAACGCACAAACGAATCAACCACGAATTAGCAACCTAAACTTTAACAACACAAATTTCCACAACTAATTTCAAAGACCAAACTCAAATTTTACAAAACCCGCATTCACACCAAGATTTAATCAAAACGTGAATCAACCAAGGCAAACATTCGACGCAAACCCCCATCAGAAACACACCGATGACGAATAACGGTTATTTCAAACTAACCCGTATGGACACTTCATCTGTTAACACTAGACAAAACACAAAAATATCGCAGATCCGACCAAACTATGACCAAAAACAAAACTTTACCTAGGAAGAGTTATTCCACCAAGAAGTGGAAGATTTTAATAATCATGACACGGCTAATTACGCAAACTCCAATAAAGACAATGAAACAAACCATGCAGAAAACTCCGAATGTAACGACCCGTATAAAAATTACGAAGAGGACGACGAAGAAAACGCGTGCTCAAATTTTCAGTTAGACCGATTCAAATACGACCAAACGTAATTAATTTAAATAACATCAATCAACAAATCTTACCCTATGTAGAAATACCTCGCGCAGAACTAAAATTATTAATCGACATTGGATCTTCAAAAACTTTAATTAGTCCCAGAACCGTAAAGAAACACTATTTAGATTTTCTAGAAAAAGAACCCTTCAAAATTAAAACAGCCTTAAAACTACGTTACACCGATTCATAGCAAACATATCCCATTAACGTAAAATGAAACATAAATTTTGCACCTAAAAATTTAACGACAAATACGACGGATTAATAGGTATGGGTCTTCAAAGAAAATTAGGAGCCAACATCGATATAAAAAATCGTCTTTCAAGAGCAAAACACAGACAAATCCCCATTAAATTTCAAAATAGTAATATTCAAACCGAACAAAAATACACCATCGAACCCGGGACAGAAAAACAAATAAAAATTTTAGTAAATTCAAAAACAACGTAGGACTTACAAACCATATGTCATTTCAACCCGGAGTAGAAACACCCTCCGCATTAGTACAAATAACAGACAGTTACGCCACTCAACAATTTTAAACTCAAATGACTACCCCATAGAACTATCATTGACAAACCCAATAGACGTAGAAAAAGTAAACTTTAGCGAGATGGAAATAGACGAAGGAGATGGAACGCTGAAAACAATTTTAACCCTACAGAAAACGACAGGATGTTAAGAGAAAATTTAATTAACATTACGACATTAATCACAAAGACTTATGTTTCGAATATTGAAATAGATTCCATTGCTAAGGAATACCCTTAACTTTCACCAACACAGCAAAACACAACATTGAATTAACAGATGATAAACCTATTTTCACCAAAGCATACAGACTACCTCAAGCAAATCAAGATGAAGCAGATAGACAGGTAGCAGACTTATTGAAACCAGATATAATCCAACACTCAAACTCACCATGGAGCAGCCCCGTATTAAAAGTCCAGAAAAAATAGACGCCTCAGGCAAACGCAAATATCGAATAGTTATCGACTATAGAAAGCTTAACGAGAAGACAGTAGACGACAAGTACCCATTACCCAATATGACAGAGATTTTAAATAAATTAGGAAAGTGTCAATATTTTTCGACATGACCTCGCCTCAGAATAACACCAAGTAGAGATGGACGAGAAGGACACAATTAAAACAGCTTTTAGCACACCTAGAGGACACTATGATACAAACGCATGTCGTTTGGGTTGAAAAATGCACCCACCACCTTTCAAGGGTTACGGATAACATTTTAAGAGAAATACACAATGAAAGATGTCTTGTGTACCTGGACGATATAATTGTATGTTCAACATCACTCTTAGAACACGTAGAGAAGTTTTCAAACGATTACGACAAGCTCGTTTCAAAGTCCGATTAGATAAAACGAATTTTTACAAAAACAAGTATCATTTTTAGGACACATAATAACCCCACAAAGAGTTATGCAAAATCTAGACAAAACGAACGCAGAACTAAGTTACCCCTTACCCAAAACTAATAAAGACATTAAAGGATTGTTATTACAGAAAATTCATTAAAGGTTACGCACAAATAACCAAACCACTAACAAACTGTTTAAGAAAAAGCAACAAGATTGAACACACTCCAGAATTTGTGATGGCAATAGAAAAAATTAAATGTATCCTTACCAATCACCCCATATTAGAATACCCCGATTTTTCAAAACCATTTATATTAATAACAGACGTATCAAACGTAGCACTACGCGCAGTATTAAACCAAAGGAAAGTAGGTAGCGATAAACCAATCAGCTACGCATCTAGAACATTAAACAAAACGGAACAAAAGTATAGTACAATTGAGAAAGAACTATTAGCGATAATTTGGGCAACAGAATATTTTAAACCATATCTTAGTATGGTTCTGCAAACTCAAAGAACCAAATTCAAAATTACAACGATAGAGGATAAGATTAGAAGAATATGATTACGAAATTATATACAAAATGAATTTATAATAATAACGCAGATGCACTAAGCAGAATTCAACTTAACGCAATAGAAACGGAATCAATTATAGGAAACGTAGACGAAACGGAGATAAGAGAAGACCCAGAAGAAATAGACACTATTTATTCAACATAAAACAAAGAACTAAAAACCGCGATTAAAATTTTAAATGAAGCTATCGACATAAAACCAAATCAATTCATAGTTACTGAAGTTTTAACAAACCCTATTCCAGTAAAATATACAAAAACCGATAATAAGAGAATATATCAAATCCAAATAACCAAAGACGATAACGAGGAGCAAATAATTAAAATTCTAAAAGAATATACTCCCGAGAAAAAACGTTTTTACTTTTATTTTACCACCGAACATTTATAAAAAAGATTTTCAGAGGAATATATTAAATTATTTAATAACTCAGGTCCTGAAATTATTAGATGTACAAGAAAATTAATAAATCTAGAGGACCCTGACAAAATAAATGACGTTATCAGAAATTAACACAAAGGAAAAACCAGCCATCGTGGAATCAATGAAACCCTCAAACAACTCATAAGAAGATATTACTTTAAAGACATGAAAGACTTAACCACAGATTTTATTAACCAAGGTGAATTATGCGACAAAGCGAAATACAATAGGTCACCCCCAAAAGTACCCTTAATGTTAACTAAAACACTCGACAAGCTTTTTCAAAAATTACATAGAGACACTCTAGTAGTAGAAGCACAAAACTTTCTAACAATCGTTGACGCATTCACCAAAGTAGGCCAAGCGATACCCATCACTTCAAAAAATAGTATTGATGTAATCCAAGGATTCTTACAATATTTTACATTTTACGGTACACCAGAAACAATAACTTTAGACAATGGCAGTGAATTTAGAAACGAAACAATACAAAATACCCTAGACCTCCATTAAATAAAAATTCACTTTATAACGGAAAATCACCCAAAATCAAAGGGATTAATTGAAAGATTACATCTAACTTTATTATAACAAATTAGATTGTTAAGACTAAGAAAAAACATATAACTAATTTAATGTTATACGCATTAATTGCATACAACAACACGATCCATTCATCAACTAATTTCACACCCCTTGAATTAACATTAGAACACTCAGATTCCCGCAACCTTTACGATATACACTACAACAAAGAAATATACCAACAGTATGCTAAAAACCATAAAGAAAAATTAAAAATAATTTATGACAATGTAAAGAATAAATTAGATAACGATAAGGAACGTATTAATTACCACAAGTCGTAATAAGAATTTGCAATAGGACAAACCGTTTACGAAAAAATTTTAAAAGTAAAAGACACAAAACAGCCCCAAGAAATTTAGGTCCATTCAAAATCAAAAAGATATCAAACAAAAATGCAGCCGTAGTAGATAGCGGAAACATAGTAAAATATATTCACTTAAAGAATTTAAGACACCCTGTAATTTCAGATGGACAGCCATCACTCTGGCCGTCAACCTCCACCCAGGTAGAACGGACGACGACATATTAGTCGAAGGCATTAAGAACAACCCCGGTATACTACCAGTAAAATTGGGAAGTATGCAAAATACAATAGACTATTGAACATTCGCATAGAAATTTGACTTAGAATTAAAACAAGAATTTTATATAATTAGAGACAATTACTACAGACTGAAACAATCAATGGACACAGTAAAATTCGGAAAAGAATACTTGATATAAATGCTTAATTATAACAGTATAATGGAAAATATCTTAAAGAACACAGAAGATAAATTTAATAGATTAATACCAACAGATCAAATCACAAGACGAAAAAGAGAACTTATTAACGGATTAGGTAATATTATAAAAGCTATCACAGGCAATTTAGACAACCAAAATGCAGAACGATATGACAACGTCATACAACACTTAATTGAAAATCAAAACGACATAAAAACAATTGTTAAAAATCAAATATCTTTAACTCAATCAACCATAATAAAATTTAACGAGACACTAAGAAAGCTAGTAAAGAACCAAGACAGTATTACAAATAGAATCACTAACCCTAAAAAGTAACATGCAAACCACGATGTTAGGAATGCGAGTTTTAATCAGATTTAACACGATATTTAACCAAATGATATTCACCCTTACTGTAATTCAACAAATTTTAGCCACACTAGAAAATGCTGTAACATTTGCTAAACTAAACACATTACACGCTAGTATAATAGAACCAATAGATGTATTAAATGAATTATTAAAGATTAGATCACTTATAACTAATAGTAAATTACCCTTTGAAGTAACAGAATCCAATATACTTATATTTGAAAAAATAGCCATAGTAAAAGGTTATGTAAAAAATTATAAAATTACATTTTTAATAGAAAGCCCCATAGTGGAAAGTAACACTTATAATTATTATGAACTTAGATATGGCTTCACGAATAAAAAATGCAAAGAAGTAGCACCAAGCCAATATTTATACCAATCATTAACAACAGCTATTCAAGCAGATAGATAGCCCTTGTGAAGTACAATTGTTAAGATTCTTCAATCACTATGAGAATTGTGATCCAAAACCAGTACAAATTACAAATATGAAAATTCAAAAAGTTACAGACAATAAATGGATTGTTGTATTTCCACAAGAAGTAATAGCAACCGCCCATAGCAACCAAGATGAAAATAATTTAGCATTAACTGGAAGTAAAGTATTCACCATAAAAGAAGATTGTTACTTAAAATTGAAAAATGAAATTATTTGAGTTTACCAAGTCCCAACAGTAACAAAGAAATTCGCAAATTTACCGGAATTACAGTTCAAGCTTTATGCAACCCGAAGACGACGAAATCAGCAAGAAACCTATGCAACTAGTCCACCTAGACCTAGACGATCCCAACCAAGCTGTAAAGCTAATGGACAAGTACAAAGAACATTAAAGTGAGTTGAAAGTGCCAAAAGTACATTACCACAATATCAGTGTTTGAACAATTTTATTAATCATTGTAATAATTTTATTAACTATGTAAGTATTGTACAAAATGTATCTTAGATATAGGAACAAAGAAACTAATTTTAGTAATAAGAAACAAGAAACAAAAGGAATTATAGAAATAATAAATAAACCCTTAGGGACAATGAGTCTCAAAAATTAAGCAAAACCCCTTAATTTTCATCTACGTTTGTAGGAGTTACATATCCCTCAAATTAGAATATATATGTAATTAATGGAACTATTAAAAATTGAGAATTATTAAAACTTAAGTTAGATACAACATTGTAATATTGAAAGACATAATAAAAAGGTTAATGAAATTTCAACAAGCCAGACAGTGAGAACGGAGACGTATTCCAGGCGTAACGTGATACTGCAGGTGCAGGTCACAGTAGGTTAAAAGACAGCAATTATTAGAATTAAGATTGTTACATTGTATTAAATACAGAAATAAGCAGGCATTAGCTCTGCAGTTCCCACAAGCAATGTGAGGGGCAGGGATAGCATAAATACCCACGAGAGCCCAAGATGGCCAGTCAGTCTAAAGCTTCTCAACTTTAACATTGTTCTCAGTTCAGTTACTCACCATAATTTAAATTTATTTAATTAGTGAAAGTCAAGTTAGAATAATTTCGATCTCCAACGTTACTGAACATAGCGTACTTGTAAATTTAATCATTGTAATTCAGTTTAGAATAAACTTGTTAGAAGAAGTTTTTTGGAAAAGCTTTTTAAAAAGTCGCTCCAAGAGGCCCAAAACCTAATTCGCCATTAAATAATAAAAATACATTGCAATTGCATAAGAAAAGGTGTTTTTAGCTATCACATTTAACTCGAAACCAGCATAGTTATCTGTAAAATTTCTGATCGCTGTAAAATGATTCGTACAAATCAAGTTACCTTGTTTATGTCAAACGCGTGTAAAGTGTCAATCATAAAATGTTCAAAAACCTATAACAGTACATAATTGGTTTATTGTTTCAGTTGCTTAAATTTGTAAAAAAATTGTGACATATTTCAAACGTTTAAGCTTCTTGTTAACTTAAAAGATCATGTGTATGTATTTAAGATTACTCGTGTCGAAATGTTATTGGAAGATATGAAAATGATCAAGAGGTTGTTAGTTGTTTTCAGCAAAACTGAACGCAAAATGACCCACTTCCAAAAGGCATCGTATTATTTTTTTGCAAAAGTATAATAATTGATTGGAAACAGATTGATTTGCCATTTTCAATGGTATTTATTTGAAGTTTGTTTTGAGAAATTGGTCTATTGACTGTTGTTCCCTGTAGTATTGGTACGAAACCTTAATTGTGCAAGCTCGACTCGCTCTTGGCTAATTTTTATTTACGTATTTGGTTCACTTTGGTGTTTTCAATTCCCTATTGAGTTCGTGTTTTCGGAACAGTTTAGATCTTGGGATCAGTTTGAACCACTGCGCTAGTCACCAGGTTTGTCAGTTCTGGTCACCGGGTCAGTATGGATTTACGGATCAGTTCGAGTCACCGGGTCAGTTAGGATCATCGGGTCGCCGGGTCACTTCAAATGAACGGGTCAGTTGGGGTACCTGGTCAGTACGGGTCATCGGGTCCCAGGTCAGTCTGTTTCGGGTCACCGGGTCACAAAATAGTGATCCGGTCCAACTCTGCGACCATCCAGTAATGCATTTCTTACTCATTTAAGAATTGGTCACTAATAATACTCATTAATCTGTAGGTATATATGAATTCATAATCCAACACCTTTAACCAAAGAAGAACATCCAGGTCATTTATTATGATCACAATCCAAAACCTCTGACCAATCAGTACAAACCTTCATAATTCGCGAAGTATAATTTTCGTATCATGCAAAGAAGGCTGTTACACTTTGGCTAATAAATTTTTGCCTGTCGGTGTTTGCGACATTAGTTAAAACGTGTAGAAAAAAACGATAATGGAGATTTGTGTCATCATTGGAAAATTAAAGTATTCTACGCGCGAGTTATGGCCATTACTCATTTGAATTATCCGCTCGCCATAACGAGCTCGCGGCGCAAACCTTCTGAATGAGTAATGGCTATCATAACTCGCTCGTTGAATGCGAATATCGCAATTGCAGAAAACTGGTAGTTCAAGGTATACTAGATTCCATGAATTTTAGCAGTGATCCTGGTACATAACACAAACTGTGTTTTTACTAATTTAATGACATTTTAGGCTTTGAATGCAATTTCTATTTAAAAAGTCACAAAAAAATGTAATATTCCCGTCAAATTCATTGATTACTACTATTTTGAATATTCACTTACTGCTCTATTTTGTTAATGCCGTTAGGGTCATGTCCATAAACAATAGCTATCATCATTTGATTGTTGAAAATTTTACTATTGAATATAGAATACAAACAGATTTCAATTTTTTCTTATCCTAGCTGTACGTATTCCGAACAATTAGCTAACATTGTCACTTTCTACTTCTAGTGAGTACCAGATTGTTTCTAGAACACTATGGGAGAAACTAATGGATATTTACCTTTTCCAAATGGTTTTGCTACAGCAGCAATTCATGCGGGGCAAGATCCAGACCAATGGGAGTCTTTAAACGTAGTACCACCAATTATTATGTCTACAACCTTTAAATATGGCAATTCAACAAAATCTAAGGTATGATTTACCATGTAATGCTTATTATATTCGCTATTTCATGTACTTAGAATTATGAATATGGCAGATTGGGAAATCCATCGAGAGATTGCTTAGAAAAATGCATTGCAACTTTAGAAGGAGGCCAATATGGACTCTGTTTTTCATCAGGCTTAGGTGCAATTACATCCGTTATGGGATTGCTAGAAGCGGGAGATCAATTAATATGTGGTAATGATGTATATGCAGGAACATTGGAGTTATTTGGTAGCGTAGCCAACAAACTTGGAATTCATATTGAGTATGTTGATGCCATCAATTTAAAAAAAATTGAGGAAGCTATAAATGAAAGGACTAAAGTAAGTACATATTAAAAAGCAGATACAATTAAATCCTATTACTGTTTTATGGCAGTGAACACATTTGTTGTAATAATTCAGTGTTAATATATTAGAAAATTGCTATTTGAACCGTTAATGAGTTAGTAAAGAACAAAGGCAATTTAGAAAGCGTGTTTTGTTCAGGTTCTTATTTAATTAATCTTTTTTTATATTTTCCGTAGCTTGTTGATTGATTTGTTTCTATGCTGCTAAAAATGCTATGGGGAGAGAGGTGTGTATAACATATCACAAACCCTAAATTTAAATGAGATAAAAAAATTTTTTAAAACAAATAAATCAAAGAAAAAGATAATGCTAAAAACAATCTTTAATATGAAAAGCCCCGATGGCGGTAAACGATAAAAATGATTTAAAAAAAATAAGTAAGATATTCACAACTTAATCAAATAAATACTTTTTTTAATTATTATACTCCCGGCGGTAATGCATGAGAGCCACTACGTCAGTTGGTAACACAAATAAATATTTGCAGAATGATGCGCAAATAAGGTATTACGTCATATAAATGTTTTAAATTACTATATCACATGCAAAAAAACGATAAAGGTACTCACTTAACTGTAGGCCTCCTTACAGCATTACGCTATTATGACGGCAGCTGGGCGTCGTTGAGAATTTCAGGCGTGAGTCATCCGTCTGCCCCAGCTTGAATCCAAATTCAATTCGTCTTCTTCTTTTCTGTAGCGGAACACAGGAATACAGGTAAATAGACGATAATCAGGTAGAAATGGAAGGAAACCTACATTGCCTGAAAAAGATGACAAGAAACGGCACAAAAATAAACTACTAAGCTCGACGTCTCGCTGACTAGTCCCGACGTGTCGGAAATTCACCATTTTCTGCCCACTCCGCGTCTGCGCAATCCTTTGCGCAAACGCAACTATCCAAAAGGACGGAAATGCACGCACAAGTCTTTTTAAATTATTGGCGCGAAATCACTCACAAATTAGGAACTTATAAAAATGTTTAAATGCCGAATTTCGGCATGTAACATAATCTACATTGTGACAGAAATCCTAAAAGTTTAAAGGCATTATATGTTAACACCTTGTATCTAAATTGAACATTATCGGCTCTAAGAATAGCAATATAAAACCAGTTTGGCAAATGTAGGGCTACAATATGAATAGTGTGAGCTATTGAAATCTAAGCACTAATCTGTTGACTTACAACAAGTAATAAGAACAGCAGACTTGTATGTATAATTAAAAGGGCTTGAATTAAATTTTATACAATAATATTAAAACAAACTTAAAAAAAATCATTTTTTCTACAGATACATTAAAACGTGTTTAAAGAAATATTGGAAATAATTTAGATTTAAAACATACATTCGTACCCTATTAGAATACAAATTCATGCAAATCTTATTGCATCTGCAAACCATAAATTTTAGAATTTTCTTTGTTAATAAACAAGTACACAGTTACTAAGAAATGTATTTATACGTCACTAAAAACTAACTATTTCCCGTAAATAAATGAATGCTCCAATACAAAGAAACCCACGATTATGAAAATGCAATAAAATAGATAAGAAATATTTTTAATAGCTTTCTGTAGTACAATAAGAGAGAAAGAAACAACGAACATTAACTCCGTGGGTTAGAAGAGGATAAACGACGCCTTTTGCGATACTCATGTCATATCGACCGCAGTAAATTGATATTAATTAGATGGCAGAAACACGAAATCGGTATAAATTCTTACATCAGAAATGACTAATCCTTCCAAATGAATCGGGAAAATTCTGGAAAATAACGTACAGAGATAATTTTTGTATACAAATGGAACTGATTCACATTCAGAGGTGATTCTTTTCTAACCAATTAATGTGTAACATTTATTTATTTTTACGAAATCGACCATTTAAGTTCGAGCAATTCATAATTCATTGTACAAAGTACAATATGTAACTTTGCATAATTATAAAGCATAACTATTTTTGAACGATCTTCGTCATAAATAATCCAGATGCGAGAACTATAGCTGAGTTTAATCGATTGAAAGTGAATGCACTTTGAAAACTAATATTTTAAATGGAGATTTAAGATGAGACCAGGAAGTATTTAATACCTTTAAACGAGTTAGATAAGCGCTATTTGATATCACAAGTATAAAATTTTTGTTCTTTGCTAATTGATAAGAATACTTGAATATTTTGTAATTTAAATTAGAATAAGTTATCAATTTTATTAATTGTGAAGCGGATAATTATCATCAAATTTTGAGAACGAAATTTGAAGCATTTTTACCTTTAATAAGTTATGTGTGGAGCACCATTAATCAATTATTCCCACGAGTGGGATAGTAAAAGTTAGGAAAACTATCCACTTATAAATTAAAGAGGATTTTGTACCTGTTAACAAAGACTAGATAAGGAATATTTTAGTAATAATTTAGGAATAATTTTATGTACGAACTTAAGCTGTATACTGTTCTATATTCTTTTGTATGAAAGAAAAATGTTTTTGAATGTATAGATGTTCTTTGAGATTGCTGTTTGATTTCATTTTGTAAATTCCACAGTATAGTTTTCCGTTGAACTAACCAGGCAAAGAAGAGTAAAGGAATATTTACTAGTTGCATCCTCATAAGTGAAGTTCGTTGTGCCTAAGTCACAGCAATAATTTTTTCGACCCCCAATACAGAGGTAGGTCATAGCAATATACACCGAGTAAATTTTTATCAGCCTTTATTATCCCAAGGCGTCAAACGTAGTATAGTCACTTCGGATTCCTAGCAATCAGAGATATGCCTAAGGATGACTACAAAGGTTATATGAACACTTATTACTTACGGGCTAAGTTTAAAAATTACCTTATGCCAAAAGACATGAGCTAGGGTCATGGGATATTTTGTTTACCAAAAAAAATATTTTAGGCGCCACTGCGTTTATAATAATACTAACTATTAACTAAGGAGAAACTACAAGGAATACGCAGGTATGATAATGGACCTACGGTTTGGGCATTCAAAAACACATAAAGTTAAACCTGAACACAAAATAAAACAAACTTATTAAATTATTAAAGACAGAACACCATTTGTGTCCTCATAAGAAATGTATGTATAGTTTCAAAAATCTTTAAAGCTAATAAAAAGAATAAGATATTTGCAGTGAAAAATATAATCATCTCTAGAGTATTACTTTAGAGGTCAAAAGTTAATCAAGTTTTACGATATAAAAAACCAATTATAGTGTTGCGAGCTACTATTAGGCAACCCGTCAAACACACAAGCGCCGTAAGCAACGTATATGCTACAGAAGCCTAGAATTTTCTAGCATTATACTGGAGAATGAGTCATCCTTTTTAATTCAGGGTATATATAAGACCGCTAATAAATGTAAGAGTTTAGTCTATATCAGAATGTCGAATATAAATTATATCGTATAAAGTTAAATAGTTGAGCTTTTGGAAGTCCAAGAGTAAACATAAATGTTATATTATGTGAACGTGTCTAATGTACATGCAGCTTGTAGAATACATAAATAGACAAAAGTGTAATAAATAAATAGTTGTGTTAGTGTTGTTAATACACCTATGGTTAAGAATTTAGTTTAAGAAGATATTAGTGCTTATAAATTCATTAGTGTGATAGTGCTTCATTGTTAATTGGACTGAAAACATCTATAAATAAGGCATATACTGTTAATTAGACTTGTGAACAGTGAGTAATAAAGACCTTTGTTATTACTTGTTTTAAATTAGTAAAACGCGGTGGTAGTAGTAGCGCGCTACAATAGCATAATACATTGTGTTACACAACGAATTTTATCTGATACTTTGTATACCCAGGAAATTAAAAGAATACGCTATTATAACAGTATGTTACTGCATTTGTCACGGCGCTTCGTATCACGCCATTTCTATTTCTAACTTCAATACCGATTCCAACTGTTCACAAAGAATACTCTAGCATCAATGTCTATTTCTGATCAAACTATACTCTCCAAAAGCTTCATCAGCATAGTGCTATTCACCTCGACCAAGACACTAATGATTTTACAAGCACTAATATCTTCTTAAACTAACTGCTTTACCATAGGTCCATTAACAACACTAACGCAACTATTTATTTATACACTTCTATTTATTTTTGTATACTACAAGCTGCATGTACATTAGACACAGCATATATCATTTATATATAAATTCTTGAACTCCTAAAAGCTCAACTACGTTTACTGTACACGATATAATTTATATTAGACATTCAAGTATAGACTGACTATTGCATTTTTAAGCGGTCTTATATATACTCAGAGTTAAAGATATGATTCATCCTCCGGTACTTACTAGAAGCTTCCCGGTCCATGCGAGAATGAACAGTACTGGCGGCGCTTTGTGTGTTTGATTGCTAGAAGCATTCTAGAATCCTGGAAACTATGCAGACCCTACAGCGCTTGTGTGTTTGACGGGTTGCCTAATAGTAGCTCGCAACATTACGATAATATTAGTATTTATATTAACTGTTTAATACGTAAGATGAACTGTGAAACCAAATCAGCATGATTTAAAGAAGCTGTATGATAATTATATACAAAAATTTTAGCAGGAATTTTAATATGTTACAAACTTGTATTCTGAACATAGGGAAATCCTATAAATATTGGTTCTCTTAATTATGTGAAGTAAAATGACAAAGGGCTTGATTTTTGCCATCTATTTAACTTATTTTTGAACTTTTTGGATTTTACCTAACTAGCTAACTTCAAGGAAAACAACTGTGTTCCTTTGGGGATTGGATTGCAAATAAAATTCCTGTTACCGAACAACAAAACATTTCTTTAGAAAAAGCTATGGATAAATTTTGTGAACTATCTAATTCTGAATTAGGATGTGTTACAACTGTATCCCATAAAATTTTGACTGCCGATGCAAAACTATTTAAACAACGCCAATATTCTTTATCGCCTGCTTTGAAAAAGGATATATTTGCCAAAATCGATAAAATGATTAAGTCTAGTGTTATCTATCCGAGTTCTTCTCCTTGGAGTAGCCCCATTTTGTTAGTTAGAAAGAATAATAAAGAATGACGTGTTTGTTTTGACGGGCGTATTTTAAACTCTGTTACAATTCCTGATAGCTATCCTTTACCACGTGCCGACCCTATCTTAAACAGCTTACGTATGTTAAATGCATACCCTCAATAGACCTTAAACAAGCTTTTTATCAAATACCTTTGAAACAATTCTTTTGTAAAAAAAACCCGCCTTTTGCGTACCCGAGAAAAATTTATATGTATTTAATTTTTTATCGTTTGATTTATCTAATTCTCCCTCCAAACACTTCAAGGTACGATGGACAGGACGTTAGGTCAAATTTTGCACCAAGAGCTTGCTTTAGTTTGTCTTGATGCTATTCTAATGATCTCTAATACCTTTGAAGAACAAATCTTAACTCTTAATGAAGTAGCTGATTGCTTAAGTATTGTTGGTTTTAAAGTCAAGTGGTAAAAATATAACTTTTGCTGTTCCGTTCTTTCTTTTCTAGGGTTTATTGTGAATAAAAATGGATTACGAGCTGACCCAAATAAAGTAAATGCCATCGCCAATTTTAAAACACCAAAAAACGTCACGGAAATTAAACGGTTAATGGGAATAATATCTTATTACCGTATTTTTCTACGTACCTATCTACCATATCTACCCCAATTACCGCTATATTTATAAATATAAACAAACAGTTTATTGATTGGAAGTTCAACGCATAAAAAGCTTTTGAAGAATAAAACTTTTAATTACCTCTGCCCCTATTATAATTTCACCAAATTTCGATGAAACATTCTAATCGAAACTGATGCTTCACTTACTGGCTTATAGGTACCATTTTATTTCAAGAAGATTATCTAGCACACCTCATTGTTTACGCTAGTTGTACTTTAACTACCGCTGAATGAAAGTATTCTGCTACCAAACGAAAGCCTCTTGGAATAATTTTCGGTATTGACAAATTTAGAGTTTATGCTTAAGGTAGTTATGCGATTTGAGTGGATTTTTTGTACTCTAGTAACTCGATTGTAATATTTGTTTGACTCGAGTAAAAACTCGAGTCGAATTTAAACTCCTTTCGATATTCAACTCGAGTTAACAAATTTAATAATGGGACTCAATTTAATCTTTTTGACTCGAGTCAACTTATTTACTGTAATAAATACACGAGCTTGATGTAGTGTAGGTGGAGCCGCAGCAATTGAATAAAGTACTATCAATCCCATCACGTTTGGTTCGGGGCATCTCCTAAGTTTGTTTGTAAAGGTTACATTTTGCACTTTTGCAGTTCTTGTCTTGTTGCAAATGCTATCGTGTGGGTATCATATACCCATCTAGTCTATCTATGTGTCTACTTCAGTTTCATTTCAATATCAAATGAAAATAGTTTACAGCACACAAGTTACGCGGTGTTTCGTTTAATGTATTTTTAAAACGCGCCACATTTATAGTGCTCATTTAATTACTTTTGCATTTGGGTACTTTACAAATATTGCAATACGTTTTATTGACTGGGTAGGTATGAAACTGTCATAGCATTAAACGTGTAATTATATTATTGTTTCTTACAGATAAAAGCTATTGAAATATGGCATTTCAAAAACGAAAGTCTCAAATTTGGAGTTCATTTGACTTAGATAAAAAGACTAACATATTGGCCTGCAAGTACTACCAAATATAGGAATTTTGGAAACACAACAAATCTCATTAGTCATACGACAAAAAACATCCGTTTCATTATGCAGCTTTCCAGAAATCAATTCAGCAAACATTTTGTACTCAGCGTGAAACATCAAATGAATCAACCACAGCAGCTGAGCTACATGAATCTGAATCAATCAACGACGATACTTCGGTAGTTACTAAAATGCCACCCTCGATTCTACCTACAGGACGAAAGCGTGTGCATGAGTTGATGTTGTCATCTTCAACTTTATAAGATTTACGAAAGAAATGTAGGATTCCGTAGATCAGGCATTGCTTGATATGATTTGTTTAGACTTTCAACCTTTGCGAATTATTGATAATAAAGGATTCAAATAGTATACTTTAAGATTGAACAGTCTATATAACTTTCCATCTCGTAAAACACTCTCTGATAAGCTTTTGGATGACAAATACGCAAAAGCCAGGGCTGTAGTATTTGAATTCAGCAAGTGGAAAATATATCCCTCACTACTGATCTGTGGATGGCTGATAACAATAAGAGTTATTTAAATATTACAGCTCATTTCATAATTAAAATGCAAGTGATAGTTATTGCTTTGAGTACGAAAGAAGTGCCAAAAGAACACACTTTCATCAACATTGCTGAATTAATTAAAGTTGTCTTAGATGACTGGAAAATTTTTGACAAACTTCTGGCAATTGTATCCGATAATGCTCCCAACATAAAAAAAACTATTTCCGAATATTTAAAGAAACGTAATCAATATTGTGTTGCTCACACTTTAAATTTGGTAATTGATGATTGTGTTACGGAAAATAAAGATTTTTTAGAATTTAGTTAGTAAATGCCGTACTATTGTTGCATACTTTAAGAGAAGTAATGTAGCAGTTTATAAGTTACGGGAAATACAAGAGCAAATGGGCTTAAAACAGTTGAAACTAAAGCAAGATGTCGCCACCAGGTGGAATTCTATTTACTATATGCTTGATAGACTGGAAAAAAATAAAGTTCCATTTTTGGCAGCGCTCACTACTTTACCAAACTCTCCTGATAATGTTAGTTCTAAGGAGTGGAGCGAAAATAGCAAATTGGGTTTCCATTTTGCAACTAATTGAACAATTTACCAGCATACTCTCTGGGGAAATATCCTACATTATCATCAGTTATTCCTCTTGTACGAAATGTACAAGCAAGTGTAAACAAAAAAGTACCACCTACACCTATAGCTGCTAGTATAAAACGTTCAATGCTCGACATACTAAATAAGCGGTTGGGCACTTTGGAAAGTAACAAAACTGCTTCTAAGAGCTCAGTATTAGATCCTAGGTTTAAGAAGACCGGCTTTGGAGTATAATCCAATGCTGACAAGGCTGTGCAATGGATTATAGATGAGTTGTCATTTTTTGCTGACCACGAAAAACGTCGATTCGCAAAACCTACAATCATCATTGATTAGTGCTCAATCTACCAAGCGAAGATATATGGGAGCATTTGACAATAAAATCGCACACCGTTTTTCAGTACGAACACCCGTATCTTCTGCAAGCATCATTATGAAACAATATATCCTTACATGGACAGAATATTGGACCCATTGGAATTTTGGGAATCACATAAGGAACTTTATCCGGAATTATATATAATTGCACTGAAATACTTAGGTATTCCGGCAACATAAGTGCCATCAGAATATGTTTTTTCAAAAGCTGGTTTGCTATGCAATTCAAGATGAAACAGGCTTGAACCTAAAAAGCTTGATTGCATAATATTTTTAATAGTTATTTGTCATCTGGTTTATTGTACAGCTAACCCCATATTGATATATAAATTTAGTTCTATGTAAAGTTCTACATAAATAAATTTTATTTTTAATTAGTTTTGGCAATTTACAATTTGATACCAATAATAAGTACAAAACAATCTACCTAACCTGCAGCTATTTATATTTTAAGCTTTTAATAATTGTTATATTATTTAATATTTTATTACAAAGCTCTATCTATACACTTTCCCACAAGCTACAAATAACAACAATAACGTTCTATATTTTCCTTCAGTACACAACAGACAACACTATCGGATCACCTGTCCGTATGTAAAATATAGATAAAAGTAAAAGGTAATAAAGAGGAAAATTGTATCTTTCCAAGATACGATCATGAACGGTACTGATTCACTTCAAACTAAACCACAGAACGAGATCATTGGTGCAACACGATAAACTTACCAACATCGATTGTTAAAAATTCGAGTTTCCTGGAAACTCAACTCAACTTAAGAATCGAAAAAATTATAACTCGATTATAATCGAGTTGCAAATCAGCTAGAGCTACAAGGCGATTGGAGTGGCGAGTCGACTCGAGTGGCGAGTCAACTCGAGTGGCGAGTTGACTCGCGTTTCGAGACGACTCGAATTTCGAGTCGCCTTGGGTTGCATAGTTACTTGACTCGATTCACATGAGTAGGGTTGTCACTCGATTAATTTGCGACTCGAATCCCATCACTGGTTAAAGGAACCCAAGTTGTAGTTATTACCGATTGCGCTACCCTTACCTGGTTAAATAATTGAATCAACCTGCTGGACGCTTGGACAGATGGAGTTGACGTATCACACAATTCACTTTTGCTGTTCGCCGTAGATCCGAAAAACTAAATATCAGACCTGACGCTCTCTCTAGTGATGTGGCTGCTTTAAATCTTCCTAAGTTAGCCCCTGATACGTAGTATTCTAATATGATAAAAAAAGTTATCGAACATTCCAAAAATTACCCATCATTTAGTGTTATAGGAGATCATTTATATAAAATTGTTACTTCTTCCTCGCCAAGAGTTGCAAATATACCTGAATGGAAATTATTTATACCTACCGGGAATAACATCCACCAACCTCCGTATATTTAGGGGTTACAAAAACTATAGCAAAAATAACCGATTTTTATTACTGGTCCAATTTAAGAGGGTCTGTTTGCTGATACATTAACAATTGTAAAATCTTTGGTGCACAAAAGAGTTCACAAGAAGCTCGACCTGGTTTGATGGGCAGATTTAAAAAAATATCAATTCAATTAATTTCTCTAGCTTTTTAGGACAAATTCCTCGATCTAAGAAAGGTAACCAATACTTATTTTAATTTCAAATTTGTATTCGTTCATCCTAACAAAGGCTAAATGTGCAATTATGAAATTCTTAGAGTAACAAGTTTTTCTTATGTTCGATGTCTGAAATTATTCTTTGTAACAATGGTACAATTCATTTCAAAAAAACTTCAAAATTTCGCAAAAAGTTATAAAGTTTAGAAAATTCGATTTGATGTCAGATATCATTCGCAAGCAAATCCAACAGATCGTGTTATTCCTATAATTATTACTGCTACCTCATCCTATATCAAATTAGACCATACTAAATGAAACGATAATATCTTTAAAATTGCATAAGTATTATGTACCTCCAAGCATGAAACTACCTAATTTTCAGCTTCATTTTTAGTTTTTGGATGTTATACTTCAATTGATAATAGTTATTATGGTTATTATGACAATATTGATATAATTGAATTTGATGAGAAAACACGTTAGAACAAATACCAACAATCGTTACTTCTACCTTTACGGATGTAAAAAAAATTATTTAAGGCTTATAAGAAAGTAAAATTTACTATAACCGTAAAAGAGATATTTCTTTTGCCTTGGGTGAATAGGTGTGGAAAAAGTAATGTTTTATCTGATGCAACAAAAAACTTTCTGTTAAACTAGTTTTCAAATTTATATTATATAAAACCATCCTGTAGTTTCTCTATTGATTTTTGAAGTACAAGATTCAAACGGCAAACCTCAAGGTCGTTGGCATATTCAGGAATTAAAACAATTTTCGTTTACCCCTAACGAGTAAAGTAAATTAAATTGTTCCCCGTTGAGAAGACTGACCGCTGATGATGCTTTTTGAACAGGTATACCACGAGGCATTTGGTTAAAGTGTAACAGAGTATTATGCAGAGCCTTGCATTTTTTGCACCTACTTGCGCTTTTACAATAATTGTAAGTACGACCACTATGTAAGCAGTTGATGCATAATTTCCATTGTATTTCATCATAACGGCTCTTGGCTGGCAGGGCTAAGAGATTGAAGGTTGTATGAATGGCATGATTTGCTTTGCAAAAACCACAAACGGAATTTGTGGCTGAACTTACGAATAAGGTATTGAACCCGCTCTTGCTATTTTTAAAGGGCAATTTTGTGGCATCGGATTCTAACAATTCCAACAGGTTATCTTTTGATTTTAGGAAGGTCCGTTCTGAGGTTTTTGTGTTTCCCAGTCTTTAAGTGTAACCTTGTCTAGTTTTCCGCTAACAATGAAAATGTTGAGTGTGTCGCATATCTGTGCAGGAGAAGGCCTCAAGCGATCAAATAATTGCTTGAAGACAGCTCTAAAGAATGAATAACTTGAGTAGCGCCGCTTTAAGGCAGGTATTCATAAACAATTCTTAAGGTTCACCTAAACCTCAAGAATACCTTGCTTACAAAATTGTGTTTCATAGTCTACGCCTTCATACTCAAGTATACCTTAAGTCGAAGGTAGTTTTAAATCATCCTTAAGTGTTCCTTTATTGGTTTCTAGGTTAGGTGCTATTGTTTTAATTGGCAGATTTCCATTTCAGATTTGTTTATTAATTTTTTTTAATTGCTACCGTATTTTAATAAGCATAAATGGATGACGAATTATTAGATTTTATAGAAAATAATAGATATTGAAGAACAAAAAATAGATCGTTTATAAAACAGGTGCATGTAAAATTGCTGTAAAATATATTAAATTATATATTTGTATCCAACAGGATTCCAAAGCGGTACATTCGAGATGCAGTATCAGTAACTAAAATAAAACTAGTAATTTTAGCACAAATATCCCTAGAATCTACCTTAAACTATACCTTACACGAGAATACCTGAAGTGTTGTTTATGAAACGCATATGTAGCTGGAGTATCAAAATCACTTTCAGTAAAGCTCACTTTGAGAATTGTTTATGAATACGGCCCTTTAGTGCTATGTAGATTTAGCGATTTGGATATTTGGCGAATTAGATATTTTCACTTTTAATCATCTAGGGTATTTTCTGCTTCGGGTACCTTTAAGGTACCTTTAAAGGTACCTTTAGTGCAATGGAGATTTAGCGATTTGGATATTTGGGGAATTAGATATTTTCGCTTTTAATCATCTAGGGTATTTTCTGCTTCGGGTATTTGGAGAAGTTTGACAGATGATATTTGTTATTGTTTTGTTACTGGATGTTGTTTTCAATGTTTGTTACTAGCGCGAGTATTCTAAAGAAATAACAGAATTCCTATTCATTTCAATATGTTTAATAGGCAAACGCAAACCATATAACGTCGAACGAAAAGTAAGGTTAAGGTTGTAACAAAACAAACAACACGTGCTTTTCTGAACAAAGCGCATGCTCCGATCTCAAAATAGCCAGAAAAGTTGAACTTGAACCAACTTTTGGGAAATTGGAGATTCGGTGTTTTGACGTTTTCGAGGTGTCACGTGATCACTTTAACCAATAGGATCATTCTCCAAATCGCCAAATCTCCATAGCACTAAGGGTACCTTTAGTGCTATGGAGATTTGGCGATTTGGATATTTGGAGAATGATTCTATTGGTTAAAGCGATCACGTGACACCGTCGAAAAACGTCAGAAACACCGAATCTCCAATCTCCCAAAAGTTGGTTGAAGTTCAACTTTTCTGGCTACTTTGAGATCGGAGCATGCGCGTTTGCTCAGAAAAGCACGTGATTTGTTTGTTTTGTTATAACCTTAACCTAACCTTTTCGTGTAGTTCGCCGTTATATATTTTGCGTTTTGCCTATTAAAGATTTTGGAAATGAATAGTAAATCCGTTGTTTTTTTAGATACTCATAGCTTAGTAACAAACATTGAAAACTTAACATCCGGCAACCTAAAACAATAACAAATTTCATATGTCAAACTTCTCCAAATACCCTAAGCAGAAAATACCCTAGATGATTAAAAGTGAAAATATCTAATTCCCCAAATATCTAAATCGCCAAATCTCCATAGCACTAAAGGTACCCTAAAGGTTCAACTGCTAAGTAAGGCTCTTCCTAGAGTTAGAATTTCAGGCTTGTCCCAGAAATTTACAACTAGCATTCTCGCAGATTATATAGTAAAACAAAACACTGACATCTTCTCTGATTCAATAAATATAACTATATTAAAAGTAGATCCTATAAAAAACAAAGAACAAGTATCAAGCATTGCTACAGTTAGATAATGTTACCTACAGCAAAATATTGGAGGCTGGGCACATTATCATTGGTCTAGATGTCTGCAGAGTTTTCGATGCAGTCGAAATTACTAACTAGATGCTTCAAATGCAATGGGTACAATCATACCGCTCAATTGTGTAAATGTGAGCATTGCTGTCCTAGGTGTGCGTTAGGACACGAGCTCAAAAATTGCAAGGCAGATAAATCCGAGTTCCGCTGCATTAACTGCAAATTAGCTAATGTGAAATCTGGTAAAGACACCGATATTTGTCATGCTGTTTGGGATCACGATTCTTGTTTGGTCTACAAAGAATCAGTGGCAAAACTTAAAGCTGATTTATTTGGTATATATATACACATGCAAACACATAGCAACTACAGTCAACACAGCAATTACAGAAATCACAGCAACCTTTCACTCACCTACAAATTTGCCACATCAATATTCGATCGCTCATTCCAAAATTTGATGAATTCTGTGAGTTTGTTTTAGGCACTGATTTCATCATTATCTCTATCTCTGAAACATGGCTACCGTTGGATTATCCTTCAACTTCAATAGTGATACCAGGATACTCAATATTTAGGAAAGACAGACCACTTAGAGGGGGTGGTATTTGCTGCTTTGTTAAAAATACAATCAAGTGTAAAGTAATGAACCTTGAAAATCTCCACACTGGCACATTGGAACAATTATGGCTAAAATTAACAATAAAAAAAATAACTTACGCAGTAGGAACAATTTACAAACCTCCAACTAGTTCAATATCGTGCCTTCAGGAATTAGAGCATATTTTGGCAATACTTTATCCTGAAGTTGAACATGTCATTTTAATGGGTGACATGAATATAGATCTTTTCAAAGAGAACAATAACTGCAATTACCGTAAGTCTATCTTTAGATCATTTAATTTGACTCAAGTTATCAATCAGCCCACTAGAATAACATCATCAACTGCTACTCTCCTCGATTTGATTTGTGTGAGTGAAAACTTAAAATACACTGGATCTGGCACTCAAGATGCCTGTCTTACCTCTGATCATGTTTTAGTATATTGCAGCCTATATATTCCACACAAACAACCAATCCCTAGCTCACATGCATTTCGTACTTATAAGTATTTCGACCATAAAAATTTTTCTGAAAATGCTACTTCTATCGACTGGTCATACTGCTATAATCAAGATCCAGTTGATTTAAAATTATCACACTTTAATCAAGTGATTACTGCGCTTTTCGATATACACGCATCCATCTGTACAGCGAAAAAATTTCGTCCAAGCCGGGATGGTTAACATATACATTAAAACAAATGATCAAGATAAAAGATGCAGCTCTTAGTAAATATAACAGAACTAGGAGAGTTTCGGACCGTACTTATTTCAAAGAGCTGAGAAACTACGTCACACAAGCAGTTAGGAATGAAAAAAGGCATTCTATATATTTACATGATTTCACTATATAAAAATAACTCTAAACAGCTATGGAAGTTCTTTGAAAAAGCCAACATACATCGAAAACCTAAAAATACAATTAATTTAAACAATGAAGATCCGGATTGTCTCAATCAACATTTTATAAATGATATTCCACTTACTCAAGTTGCAGAAAATACAATCAGATACTTTTCATTGCAGAAATTTCCATTAAGAACTGAGAAACTAATATTTCACACGGTATCCTCGGATGATGTGATTAAAGCAGTTAATAAACACTCATCGAATGCTACAGGGTTGGATGGGATCTCACTAAAAATGCTAAAATTGATTTTGCCGTTTTGCATTAATGTTTTTACACATATTATTAATTCCATCATAATTAATTCAACTATGCCGGATCTATGGAAAAATATTTAATCACACCTATACCTAAGGTCAGTGTTGCGACATCTTATGAGGAACTTCGGCCAATAAACATTTTAGCAACCATCTCTAAGGTGGTTGAATACATAATATACATACATTGATAATAATGAAATACTGCCACAAATCCAGTCGGGTTTTTGTGCTAAGCACAGTACTGCAACAGTCTTATGCAAAATTATGAATGAACTGGTTCTGAATATGGAAAACTCACAAACCACGTTAATGGTATACCTTGATTATAGCAAGGCCTTTGATGTAATAAATCATCGACTCTTAATTGCAAAGCTGTCCTACTATGGTTGAAGCTCATCTGCACTGCAACCTATGACTAGCTATTTATCTGGAAGAACTCAACAAGTAAAACTAAACCGAGTGGTCTCAAGCGAGTTACATGTAAGACAAGGAGTTCCGCAGGGGAGTATCCTTGGTCCACTGTTGTTTACTATTTTCACAGCAGATCTGCCTATTGTAATTACTGGCAACTGTAAAATCCATATGTATGCCGATGACACCCAACTATATATACCTGGAGACTCGTATAATGCGAACCAGGTTATTTTAGAGATGAACAATAACTTAGAGACAGTACTCACCTGGACATCAAACAATGGTCTAACTTTGAACTCTAAAAAAACAATTTGTCAGAGTATACGATCTCCGTATTTCTGTTCAGTGTTCAAAAACAACTTAAATGCGGAAATAGTATTAAACAAATGCCTTATGGCATTCAGCTACAAAGCGAAAAACCTAGGCGTAATCTGTGATGGTAGTTTAAATTTAGAGAGTCACGTAAATAAGGTTCGCAGTATTACATACTTTAAACTGAAATCCATTTATAAATTCAAGATGATGCTTCCTTCGGAGATAAAGTGGAAATTGTGTCAAGCGCTTGTAATAAGCCACATTGATTATTGTAGCACTGTCAATTTTAGTTACCTCTCTGAGAAACTGAGGAACAAGCTTCAAATCATCCAGAATTGCTGTCTGAGATTTGTTTATAATGTTCCCTATAGGGAGCATGTGACTCCAATTTATAATAGACTGGAAATCCTAAAATTAAAACCACACTGTGAGCTTTTGTTTGCAACTATGTTATTTAATATATACAAATCAGGTCAACCAGCTTACCTATATAGTCTGCTAAATGTAAGAACTTCTGCACACACTTGCAACCTATGCAACAATAATCAATTAACTATACCGTACCATAAGACATCTAAATTTAAGTGCTCATTTGAATTCAACAGTGCATACATATTTAACAAATATGAACATCTCTTTCTATTAGTGGATTCTGTTCCTGTATTTAAAAAACTTTTATTTAAAAAACTTATGAACTCTCAAAAACAATTGTAGTGTGATGTGAATGTAATGTAATGGAAAGTAATGTAATGCAAATGGGATATGCGAACAACAACTATGCTGACATGTTCCCATTTAAGTAGTTGTTGTAAGAGGTGGTTACAATTACTACTTAATAAATAAAAAAAAAATCACGTGCTTTTCTGAACAAACACGCATGCTTCGATCAAAATAGCCAGAAAAGTTAAACTTGAACCAACTTTTGGGAGATCGGAGATTCGGTGTTTATGACGTTTTACGGTGGTGTCACGTGATTACTTTAACCAATATTCTCCAAATATCCAAATCGCCAAACCTCTGTAGCACTAAAGGCATCTTAAGGGTACTTTTAAGGTACTGGAATTTGAGAACAAGTTCTAATTGGCTGTTGTCATGTATTAACGACTTGAACATGTCTTTGAAGCCCAACCAAAAGTCATACGAACCATCAAAGGTTGGTAAATGAATTTGAGGAAGCTTTATAGTATTCACTTGTCTATGTAACTGAATGTGAATTGTGATTGAACCAGACACAGGTACCTGGCTGCCAGAGACACCCCCGGCATTGGCTTAAGATTTAATTATATTCACTGCTTTTTAAATAATAGTATAATATCCATCTTCAAACTGTTTCCGTTCAATGAGTTGAGCCTCGAAGTCAATTCAATAAAACTCAATGTCAGATTGTACTGATTCGAAATCATTGAGGATGTTCTCAAATTTCTCACAGTGTTTTTATGTCAATTAAAGTAGAGGCATTTAATTTCTCTTGAATTTATCAGAATTAGTGTATTTTGATTTTAAGATACCACCTCTTATGTTTAAAGATTTTGAATGCTCTGCCATTATAATTAAACTTCACTATGACTGACACAGACAGAAATAATAGGAAACAAAGTGCACATATTTATGAATAGTTTAAAAATTAGAAATCTCTCACCCAATTTGTAGATAACTTCCTCGATGCTACCTTTGGTGTAATCTGTTTTGGTGGTGGTTGAGCTGATGCCGACTTCCAATTAAATGAAAAGGTATTATGCACGCTTTTCACTTTGAGATTGCAGGCCTATATTTGCAGTAAATATGGCCGTTGCTCGTATCAATTCGTGGTTGCAGGTCTATATTAGCAGTAAATATAGCCGTCACGCACATAGAAATACTGTTTAGTTCGAAGTAACACTGTAATATTAATTACCCGAACTGATTACTTGAAGGTAGTAACGGATTTTTATATAATGCAATGAATATTTTGAAATAGCACCAAAAACTCGTTGTTTCAAGTGCTTGCTACTTCGCAATAGCACTAGAGCGTTATTTAAAAGCACAGTATTTTTGAAAAGCAGCACTGAATGTCGGAGAAATAGGGTATATAATTGTAAAACAATAGAAGGTAACCGAACTGCATCTAACAAAGAAGAACAGCGCCTATGATGAAAGACAACAAACATAGAAACAAGAAGAAAGTTGTTCAAAGCATATGTGTGGAGCACAGCACAGTATGCATATGAAATATGGGCAGTAGGAAAATCAGATAGAAAAACAGTAGCAGTTTTTTGGAATGTCGTGCGTCAGATGTATGAGGATGATAACATGGACAGATAAAGTAATAACAAATAGGTTATAGAAATAGTAGGGGCAGAAGGATATCTTTGGAAAAAATAGGAGTAATAAAAGAGCAGAATACGTTCTAAGGCATTTTTGGGGAATAGTATGAGATATATTACAAGCGGAGATGGGAAAAAGGAGGTAGATGTAGATCTAGATCAGATGGTGATAAATGCAGAATGTGTAAATTTCAGGGAAATGTGAAAGTTATTTCAGAATAGGAAACAATGAGGGTACACGTTTAACCAGTTCCAGGACTTAAGACATAATGATGATGAGCACTGATTCTTTGTATTTGATGTATATTTTGGTAATGACGGCAGTGGTGCTCGGCTGCCCTGGTTTATTTATGAAAACCTGTTTAATACCTGGCTCTGAAATGTATCAATTTTGTTATAGTGATTGATGCTAGAGACACTTTAGTTTTTGGTTTGTAAAATAAATTTATTTAAAATACTACCTTTTTGTAATGACAATACTTAATGACAACTACTTAATAACTTGTTGCCACAGCAACAGGTCCAATGCCTGCCTTCTTTCTAGAAACAAAATCTCATAATGAATTAGACAGGCAAAGCGTAAGAAATAATTACAAACAACCTCTTATGTTCCCTAAAGTGTAGGTTTTTCAATATTTCGCAGCAGGAATCTGAAAAAGTATAGGAGAATGACTCCGACCCTACTCTACATTTAGACGTCAGCGTTGGTTTCTGGAAGCAACAAACAAGGGTTTTATCTTAACTGCGACTATTATTCAAAGACAAACCCTTTGTCTATTTTTAATCGTTTTTCTTGTAAGAATAATGCTACGCCACCCGCATACCATGTTTCGTGCTAAAGTATGTGAATCTGTAACCGTATTATGCCTATAATCTTCATAAATTAAAATTAAATATTCCACAATATAAAGAAATTTAATTTTTGTTCTGAAGGATAAAAACTTTTTAATCATTTGTTTTCCAGGACAGTGCTTTAATTCTTACTGTTAGAATCTAAATTAATACCCTAATTTTACAAAGCGCAGATAAGAAGTGGTATAATTATTCAACTTTCAGTTAGTATGGATTGAATCACCAACAAATCCACTTTTAAGAGTTGTCGACATTACAGAAACAGCAAAATTAACAAAAAAGCATAACTTACTACTGGTTGTAGATAACACATTTCTTACTCCTTACCTACAAAGACCACTAAATTTTGGAGCTGATATATGTGTACATTCGTTATCGAAATATATGAATGGACATTCAGATGTGATAATGGGGGCAATTGTAATTAATAACAAGGAGCTTCATGATAAAATGCGATTTCTTCAAAGCGGTAAATACATTTTACTCTAAACATTTTAATGGTATTTGAATTACTAGTTATGGGAACTGTCCCTTCGCCGTTTGATTGTTCTCAAGTAAATCGTGGTTTGAAAACGCTAGCAGTTCGTATGAGGCAACATAGTATAAATGGTCTAGCAGTAGCCCAATATCTAGAAAAGCATCCAAAAGTCATAAAAGTCATTCATCCTGGTAAAAAGTAAATCCTACAGTAGTCTTTTATTATACTAATATTAATTAGGGTTGCCGTCTCATCCTCAATATGAGCTGTTCAAAAAACAAACATCAGGACACAGTGGAATGGTTGCTGCATATTTAAAGGGAGGCCTTAAAGAGGTACAATTATTTGTAGCAAATCTTAAAATATTTACATTTGCTGCAAGTCTTGGAGGATTTGAAAGTTTAGCAGAAATACCGTGAGTTACATATTAACACTTTATAAGTTATTACTATTTGTTTACAGGTGGTTGAATACACATAATTCAATGTCAGTAGAGCGCCGATTAGCTCTAAATATTACAGACAATTTGATTAGGCTGTCTGTGGGACTAGAAGATACTAGTGACTTATTAGGTGACCTAGAACAAGCATTCAATTACATTTAAAAATTGTTATACATGTGATTAATAGATTAATTATTGCCTAAATCATTTTCATTATGTATATTTATAACAATGTTAAAACCATAGGTTTTTGTTATTTTAACAAACAAGATGCTTTAAAACGTGTACATTTAATTGTTGACCAGAATTATTGGTCTTGACCTGAACAATATGTTTGCATATATTGCTCAACATAGCATAGTTATCTTAAACATAAGTTTCAAACAAGGAGTAATTGTGCTCTTAAACAGGAATATGTTCGTTTCATGAAAGAATATTATGTATTAAATTGCATGTCGATATTGGACAATAAATAATTGTTTTTCTTGCCACATCATGCTGTTTTTAAAAATCTAGTTATACCACAAAACGTCGTGTTGTTTTAATGGAAGTTGCAAACTATCTTCAGGTTTGTCAATAAATCAAGCTTTGTTAGCAGCACCTACTACTCAAGGTTAAAATATTTTCATTAATAGTTAGGTTTCGTGTCCATAAATTTGTATTTACTACCGACATAGAAAAGATGTACCGACAGATATGAGTAGACCATTATTGGCAATACCAACGCCTCATTTCCTCCAGAATCCCTCATTTCCACACTCATCTGGACCAATTTACATGTAAATTCCCATAAGGAGGAAATGAGGAGATGAATCTCATCCTTTGCTCCTCCTTGCTCTCCTCCTTGTGGAATTTTTTTACCCCAACCATTTTAATTACGTCACACCCGCATTCTTTCCACCCGCGAGATAAATCTTTCTCCACATTTCCACACACGAGATAAACCTATCTTGTTTGGTATCAATTAACAATAGAATTTTCTCAGCTATCCAAATCTCTTTAAATTTTTCAGATAGCATCACCCCCCAGGGAGCTACACCCATTTTAAAAATTTTACCGGTAGCGATTTCTGAGCGTTCTTAAACATTGTTTTATACATGCGATACATTAAATTAGTCTAAAATTTTACGCAGAATCCGAATCTGCAAACAGATTTAAAATCGGACCATTCCCTGCAAAGTTATACCCCTTTAAAGCTCTCAAACCTCTAAATTTTGCTCTTTGCTCTATAAGCAAACCTAACAAATAGTTTTCTTCGTCTAACCAATGCATCTTTCGAGATAAACCTATGTTGTTTGGTATCAATTAACAATAGAATTTTCTCAGCTACCCGAATCTCTAGGAATTTTTTTAGATAGCATCATCCCCCAGAGAGCTACCCCTATTTCAAGATTTTTTTTTACCAGCAGCAGCAATTTACGACCGTCCGCATAAATTTTTATACATGCGATACATTAAATTAGTCTAAAATTTTACGCAAAATCCGAATCTGCAAACAGATTTAAAATCGGACCACCTCCTGCAAAGTTATACCCCTTTAAAGCTCTCAAACCTCTAAATTTTGCTCTTTGCTCTATAAACAAACCTAAGAAATAGTTTTCTTCGTCTAACCATTGCATCTTTCGAGATAAACCTATCTTGTTTGGTATCAATTAATATTAGAATTTTCTCAGCTATCCAAGCTGAAAATATGTGCAACAATAATCTGGTGACAGATATTGGTAATATTTGTTATGTCGAAGGCGAACAGATGCTGACTGGTGGACTACACACACCAATTACAAAACCATTTTGTGACAATATAATGTTGGTTAAAATTTGCGACCATTCTGACGCCGAGCAAACATCTGCAAACAAAAGAATGTTTATCCTAAAAAAAGAAATTTGTAGTGCATTTAACAGCTATCTACGAAGAAAGTTCGACCGATTTGTTTCCTCTAGGCATGGTGTTAAAGTTAAGCTTCCGTTTTCTCTGGAAAGCACTAACAAGATGGGCCAGAGAGTAAAAGAAGAATACAACATACAGCAATAAAAGTCTATTGCTAACTCTACGGCGTTTACACCAAAATGGTGGAAGAGACTACCGATGTGAAATCCTTTAACCCAAAAAATGTGGTCATAACGTCTTCTAGTAATCTGGAAAATATGTACGAGGTCTTAAGCGAAACCATGCGAACAAAATCAGAGGAATTTGAAACATGTGGGTCCGGAGTTGTATGTGCCAACTAAATTTAGAACACTTTCTCACTTTCCGGTAAATATATATATATATATATATATATATATATATATATATATAGTAAAAACAGCGCATTACTTTGGAAAAATTAATGTTTTAAAATACAATCAGAAACAATAGCAAAATACACAATAATTGGTGATTGCAAATAAATTCAGTTCTATTTTAATAAAAAAAATGTAGACTTACCTTAAATCTTCAAAAAACTTTTCACAAAAATAACTACACAAAACGATTTTGTTTAAAATTTCAAAGGGCTTTACACAAAAACGTGCGAAACTAATAGAATTCTAATAATCAGACCGCGTTATAGACGGTTTAAAATAATTACCGTTAATTGAGCTATATTACTAAATGACGTTTGTATTTCCCTAAATACGTACTCGATGCTGGTTACTAGAAAGTACCTTGTGTGAATCCCCAGCAATTATTCATCAATTTCTAATGCACTGTATTCAAACATAATTAATTAATAGAAAATCCAAGAAAAGAAATTATATACAGCTTTCATATGTAATTTAGGTAGCCCATACTCGTTAAGAAATTAATTCGGACCGACTTGTATTTTCCAAGCATTGACTATATATTATGACGTGCATAGTTATTAAAAATGTTAAAGATGTAATTTAGGTAGCTCATAATCGTTAAGAAATTAATTCCTTAACGACTTGTATTTTTCAAGCATTTAAGCATATAATTATGACGTGCATAGTTATTAAAAATGTTAAATAATAACTGTTTAAAATTTAAAAAAAGTTATGGTTTTGAATATTCTAAAAAAACAGTGCATCACCGTTTGAAAAATGGTTTTAAATATTAAACACTTATGGGCCAAAAAGGATTCATTTCTAAAATTTCCACGGTTTTTGATTTTTGGAGATGTTTGGTTAAAGCATATGTCATAAATGAACAAAAGTTTTAAAGAGATTTGGGAGCTTTAAAGTGTAACTTTGCAGGGCGTGGTCCGATTTTAAATCCGTTTGCAGATTCGAATTCTACGTAAAATTTTAGATTAATTTAATGTATCGCATGACTAAAAAATTTATAAGAAAGCTCAGAAATCGCAACAGGTAAGAAATCTTAAAATGAGGGTAGCTCCCTTGGGGATGATGCTATCTGAAAAATTTAAAGAGATTTGGATAGCTGAAAAAATTCTAATATTAATTGATACCAAACAAGATAGGTTTATCTCGAAAGATGCAATGGTTAGACGAAGAAAACTATTTGTTAGGTTTGCTTATAGAGCAAAGAGCAAAATTTAGAGGTTTGAGAGCTTTAAAGGGGTATAACTTTTCAGGGGGTGGTCCGATTTTAAATCTGTTTGCAGATTCGGATTTTGCGTAAAATTTTAGACTAATTTAATGTATCGCATGTATAAAAAAATTTATGCGGACGGTCGGAAATTGCTGCTGCTGGTAAAAAAAAATCTTAAAATAAGGGTAGCTCTCTGGGGGATGATGCTATCTAAAAAATTCCTAGAGATTCGGGTAGCTGAGAAAATTCTATTGTTAATTGATACCAAACAAGATAGGTTTATTTTGAAAGATGCATTAGTTACACGAAGAAAACTATTTGTTAGGTTTGCTTATAGAGCAAAGAGCAAAATTTAGAGGTTTGAGAGCTTTAAAGGGTATAACTTTTCAGGGGGTGGTCTGATTTTAAATTTGTTTGCAGATTCGGATTTTGCGTAAAATTTTAGACTAATTTAATGTATCGCATGTATAAAAAAATGTTTAAGAACGCTCAGAAATCGCTACCGGTAAAAATTCATAAAATGGGGGAGCTACCTGGGGGGTAATGCTATCTGAAAAATTTAAAGAGATTTGGATAGCTGAGAAAATTCTATTGTTAATTGATACCAAACACGATAGGTTTATCTCGTGTGTGGAAATGTGGAGAAGGATTTATCTCGCGGGTGGAAAGAATGCGGGTGTGACGTAATCAAAATGGTTGGGGTAAAAAAATTCCACAGGAGGAGAGCAAGGAGGAGCAAAGTATGAGATTTATCTCCTCATTTCCTCCTTATGGGAATTTACATGTAAATTGGTCCAGATGAGTGAGGAAATGAGGGATTCTGGAGGAAATGAGGCGGCGGTATTGCCAATATTGGTCTACTCAGATGTAAAATGCCATGTTGTACCTTCTGATGCTAAGCTATTGATAATTTGCGATTCGTTGTTAGAAAAGAAATCGTTAATTTGTCTTAACTCAGATTGATTTCCGACAAAAGATCGGCCATTATCAGAATATAAATGAAAAGGTTTGTCCCACCAAAAATGCTTCTAAAGAGAGATTTGTGTCCAGTTCGATATTGGCAGCCTTAATTATAAAGCACACAAATACAACTATGTAACATTTTAGAAGTTTGTGATCATGACCAAATCAATCCTTGTATTACAAAGCACCAGCGTAATCAACGCAAATTATTGAAGGAGGAGCAGGATCAACTCTCTTCTTGGGTAATGGTGCCATTAAGGGATTTAATGCCTTAGGCTTAGCACGAACACAAGCAATGCACCTTTGTACCATTTGACGAGCTAGATCTCTAGCCGAAACAGGCCAATAGCTTTCACGTATTGATGGTAATAATAATTGAGGCCGGCATGACATAAAATTTTATGCTTATGCTGGAAAGTAATTCTTGTTAAATGATTGTTTCACTAGAATTAAAGGATGCTTTTTGTCGAGAGGATTGTCAAAGTATTTTAGTCTCCCAACTCGTGCTAACCCTTTTTTGTCCAAAAAGGGATTTAACTTTAAAATTTTGCTATTCTTGGGAATAGCTTTATAATTTTTTAAGGATTTGATTCCATATGAATTATGCTCTTGCTGACCAACATAACAACCAATGTGTTTAGCGACTTCTTTAATTCATGACTCGATAAGTTGCACATAATTCCTTTTGAACATTTTTTTGAGGTGCATTAAAGATACGAGAGCAATCAGCAATTACTCGTTGGAGCTTAGTCAAAGTTGAGTAGCTTTCCATTGAAATAGATACGTCGCAACGGGGCGCTAATAGTGCGTTTTCCCTTGAGATTTTTAGATCAGGTACACAATTTAGAACTTCAGTTGGTGAATCCGGCCATTGGGTTTCCGGTAGTTGTAGCCAGTCTGGCCCATGCCACCAAAGTGGATTGTGCAATAGCATCTTTGGTAGAACATCCCTTGATATTATGTCAGCAGGGTTGACTTCGCTTTTTACATGTTTCCATGTGGCAAAATTGGCAGTGAACGGTATTGAAGAAACGGATTACTTACGAAAATTTGTAAAAAATGAGGGTTAATTTTTAACCTATGTAGAACGACCGAAGAGTCTGACCATAAATGAAGTGAGTGTATTGGCATGGTTAAGCAACGTTTGACCTTGTCTGATAACTGTGCAAAGATTAAAGCAGCACGCACCTCTAATCACGATGTAGTTTGCGTTTTTAAGGGAGCCACCCGACTCTGCACATAAGCACGATTGAATCTTGTCAGCTGCACTTGTGCTGTGCAAGTATATGCAGGCTCCGTAAGCATTTTGAGATGCATCAGCAAACTCATGAATTTCTTATCTGACGACGCTACATAAACAAACAAGACGCGGCATTGACAGTTCAAATAAAATGGACAATTGTTGCCTGAATTCAGTCCACCTAGTAAAAATAAACGAAGGAACTGACTCGCCCCAAGATAGTTTTTCAAGCCATAGCTGTTGCAATAATATTTTTGCAACAACAATGGAAGGATTTCTGAGTCCTAAAGGATCAAAAACCGATGCTATATCTGAAAGTATCGACTTTTTGGATATATATTTAGCGTCTGTTAGCGTTTGAATTAGGAATGTAAAGAATCTCTTTTACAATTCCAAAAAGACCAAGTGCAAAAATGCCTTTATTTTTCCTGAAATGAAATTTTGTATTGTTGTTATGTAGGTTCATTTCTGACAATTTGACGAACAATTGGAAATCCATTTACTTAATGGAAATCCAGAGGATAAAAGTATTTTGCGGACTCCTATAACCCGTTGGGTAAGTTTTAGTGGACATGAACCACTTGCAAGTAAATCGTCCACGTAAAAATTGTTTAAAATAATTTAAGAAGCCTTTGGAAATTGGTGGGTATATTTATCATCCAAGAATTTTAAGCAACGGGTTGCTAAATAAGAAGCTGAAGTTGTGCCGTAGGTCACCGTATTTAATTTATAAATGGATATAGGTTCAGATTTGTTGTAGTCACCGCTGATTAGGTGTAACAAGTACTTGCCTATACATTTTTGAAATATCTGCACCCACCACGTACTGATCTTGGTGAAACCGGAATAAGTGAGAAATAAGCTCATCCTGAACTATAGGACCGGTCATTTGCAAGTCATTGAGCGACACTCCAGAATCGGATGGAGAAGATCCATTGAATACAACTCTAAGGCGAGTCGTCGCACTTTTTTTTCGTTTAGTACTCAATTATGAGGGAGAAAATAAGTGGGATGTTCCTTTGTGTCATCACCAACTTTTGTCATGTGGCCTAATGCTTTATACTCGGCCATAAATTGAATTATACTGCAATTTTAATTGCGGATTGCGATCAAATCTACGCTCAAGGGCAAATAGACGCCTGATTGCAACATCCTTTGAATTGCCGAGTTCGAGCGGTGATCATTTTAATGGAATTGCGACAATAATACGCCCTTCTGGAGTAGAAGTAATAGTTTTTATAAAAATAGCCTCGCACTGAGCATCCTCCTTAGTAGAGGATCGTTGGTTTGTATCAAATTGCCCTAACGCTCAAAACCTTTCTAATTAACATTGTACATCTACATTTTAGCTGAGAGACATCAATTTGGTGCATTGAAATCTCTGCACCAATTTGAAGTTGCTTTATTAATACTCATCATTGAAACAACACTGCTTGTAAGAGGCACGCCTAACTTTGGCACAAATGATTTGTTCTAAAATGTGATTGAGAGTTATTGTACAGGGACAAACGATTGATGTGCAAATGAAATAGATGTACAGGTCTTTCGGCGGCTCCGTGGCGTAGTGGTATGTGTGTGACTACTACGCCCAAGGTCCCGGGTTCGAATCCCGACATAATCCGCTTGAAAAATGTTAAGCGAGCATTTTTCACAAAAATACACCCTCTTTCGGATGAGAGGTAAAATGGAGGTCCCGTGTGTGAGTGTTGTCATGCACGTTAAAGATTCCTACCTTGCTTGGAACAGCAAGGGTTCGGCAAAATTCCAAATTTTGAAGGTTAAAAAAAAACTCGCTTCCTGGCCAATGTAGTACCTTCGGGTGGAGCATTGGAAAATCAAATGTAATGTAGAGGTCTTTCAAAACCTCATGGGCTGTTGCGCAGAATACCAATTAAAGTTATATACGTTAAAGTGCAGCCTAAAAATATTGACAACTCAGCTGTCGATTTTTAATTCATTTGTCATTCATTTGCGTATTAAGATTTGTAGTTCATTATTATTATTTTTGATTATTATTTATGAGATTTCAGCCACATACAAATCGTATTACAATCTTTATCATATACATTAGTTAAGCTTTTAAATAATCTTAAACGTATGTTTTGAATCGAGTAAGACACCTATGACGTAGAGGACTTCTTTCGCGGTTTCTACTATAGTAACACATCTTAGTTTCAAATAATAGCGCCAATCAGATTGTACAAACTTCCGTGAACGTGTTTCGGCATCTATAATCTATGGACGTTTCTAGGTTGATGTCAGTCGAGATTTGAAAATTTACGAGCGTCTCGCGGTAGAAATAACGCGGCTGTAATGACAGTTGTAAACAGATTGAGGTTACGTAATTTTTTTGTTTACATAAATTGGATGAGGTCTGTGTTAATGTTAAATTGATTGTTTATCTCCTTATTTATATAGGAGAAGTAAAAAATGAATATTTGCCTAGATTGTGGTTCTGAATTTACGTAAAATAAAACTTTGTATGGCCACTTAAGAAAATTTCATGATTTGAATATAAGAGACCAGTTTCTATAAGCAACCAACTTTGGATAAAAAAGAAGTTAAATTTAGTGCAATGAAGGAAATTAACTTTACACGAATGTTATCTATATATGTTAGCTTTTGTATGTAAACAACTTGGTATTTTGTACTAACTTGTTGCTATTCTAGGTATCTTTCGTACTTGTGTCAATATGCAGTTTAAAGGTACTTTGCTGGGATTTCTTTAATTTGATTTGTAAATTATTAATTACTTGAGTGAAATGTGTTTAATAATAGTAATAGAGGTTTGAGGTTTCAATAATTGTATTTTTATTTTTTAAAAAGTAAACACGTTATGTACCCATATATATTCTCAATAAATACCTAAATTAATTAAGAAAGAAACTAATTTTATTTTGTCGAGAATTTTCTTTGCACTGTCAGTCGACTAAAATATGTAAAAAAACAAGGTAGAAAATTCAGATTATTTTTGTACTCCGACTAAAAGTAAAACTAAAATACTGCACTGTTAATTTAAGAACACTCAATCCGACAGATTTGACGAAATTACAATAACTTACCAGCGCTTGTAACACTCATAAAACAAAGTAAGAACTGAGGATTAAATTAGATTAGTCGCGTACTTGTAGGTTTTCCATCAAAATCGCTGGGATTGTAATAATTTCCAGTAATTTGTACATGTATTTCTGCGAGTGGTTTCCCTATCGGATTTTATTCCCAAACAAGAGAAAGGAGAACAAAATCTAACCTTATAAGCTTTAGTGTTAATTAAACCTACTTTCTACTGAGATAATACACTGTCTTATCTTAACATAAAATCAGGTGATGTATGATCAGATCTTGTATGAACATTAACATTAAGGTTTGAGTTATTAATCAAACCATCCCTAATAAAAAAATTTTCTGTTAGGGTAGGCTTTCTAAGATCATTATTCCTTGTTGATTTCTTCTTTGTTGAAAAAAGCCGCATCTGATGTTCAACTTTTTTATTAATATTAATCTCCTCTGTAGTTTTTAGATCAATAGATTTTGCTTTATTTAATGTGTCAATGATTTTATCAAATTGCCTCATTATAGCCAGATGTACGTCTTCAGTTAACAAAGCATTCTCACATAGGCCTATTATTAGCTCGGCTCTTTTTTTAATAATATCATTTTTTGAAGATTTTGCTTCATGTAAAATATTACTGCTGAAAAGTTCATTAACGTTACTAATATGCAAAGGTGTCAAGATTCGATTTGTAAAACTGTATCGCACAAGCATGTACGTGTTTGCAAATGTTAAGCTTTATAATGTTGTCAATACAGGTGCATTGAAATGTATGAACACATATGCTGCACTTTGTACCACTTAGGCAAGAACCTTCACAGGCCTCATGTACTCTAGTAACTTGATACTGTTGAAAAGCACAAGTGGACGACGTAACCAAAAATTACGTTAGTGAAGCTAGCGGCCACTATCTACCGGCCGCTAAATATGGATACACCTACCAATCTCCAACACAACAAAACCACGCCTACTGAACTGCACAAGCATTTCTATTGTTCAATTGTGTTTTGTTAATTGACCCAATTATCTTTACGCATTTTAAATCTAAGGGTAATTGAAACTAAATAACTTTGAGATTCCTGTATTATTCTTACGAGTATATTTTAAGCGGTTGCTCTTTTAAATTGAAATACATGTCTTTTTCTTAACTTCTGTAAAACCTGCGCTCTTAAGACTTGTTTGGCAGCTAGTGTAGGTATACTAAAACAACCCATATTTTTTACAGAAACGTATTCGCTCCGGTTCACTAAGTTCTTGGAATTTTCGTAATGACACCATAAAAAAATTAAAAAATTTTTTTCTTAGCTTTTGTAATACCTGCACCTTTAAAACTTGTTAGGCAGTTAGTATAGGTGTACTAAAACAACCCATATCTTTTACAGAAACGTGTTCGCCCCTGTTCAATAACGTTGTGGAATTTTCGTAATAACACCGCAAGAAAATTAAAAAATTTTTTTCTTAGATTTTGTATTACCTGCGCCCTTGAAACTTGGTAGGCAGTTAGTGCAGGTGTACTACAACAACCCATATCTTTTACAGAAACGTGTTCGCCCCGGTTCACTAACTTCTTGGAATTTTCGCATGACACCATAAGAAAATTAAAAAATTTTTTTCTTAGCTTTTGTAATACCTGCGCTCTTGAAACTTGGTGAACTGCTAGCGTAAGTGTATCAACATAACGCATACCATATACAGAAACGTGTTCGCCCTGGTTCACTAATTTTTTGGAATTTGCATAGTGACACCATAAGAAAATTTAAACATTTTTTTCTTAGCTTCTGTAATACCTACGCTTTTGAAACTTGGTGAACCGCTAGCGTAAGTGTATCAACATAAAGCATACCATTTACAGACACCATAAAAATTTAAAAAATTTTTTAATTTTCTTATGGTGTCATGCGAAAATTCCAAGAAGTTAGTGAACCGGGGCGAACACGTTTCTGTAAAAGATATGGGTTGTTGTAGTACACCTACACTAACTGCCTACCAAGTTTCAAGGGCGCAGGTATTACAAAATCTAAGAAAAAAAATTTTTAATTTTCTTATGGTGTCATTACGAAAATTCCAATAAAGTTAGTGAACCGGGGCGAACACGTTTCTTGAGGGACAAACACTTCCAATTTTATTAGTGCCTGTGCTTTTTAAGCTTCTAAAACCCTTGCCTTTTGGAATGTAGTTGTACGATCGATGGCAATTATAGTACTCCTTTTTGGTGCCATCAGACAATAATTTAGCTGAAGTGTGAAGTATATACATTGCCAAAGATTTCTCCTGTTCTTGGTTTTTTCAGTTTTTGAACTCTGTTGAACAGAATAAAATTAGTATATAATTAAGTAACACTTTGCATAATAATCTTCAAACCTAATTGTGAATTAAAATGTAGTTGATCAAGTTTAGTTTCAATTTGATGTTCATTTGCCAAATGTTGTCGAAGTTTTTTATATCCCTTTAGATGTGTTGTACAATTTTCATAAAAGCACTTGATTCTTGACGAGTTGAGAATTATTGGAATACTTTTATGAACAGTTCTGCAATGACGACGTAAAGTTGCTTTACTGGTCAAGGATTTGCCACATGTATCACACAAAAATTTACTAGTTAAAGTAACTGGTTTCCTATATTCAAAATTATGAATCTTTCTTAAATGGGCATACAAATTCTTCTTTTGTGTAAACTCAAAACCACAATCTTCGCAAGTATTCATTTTTACTCCTCGTTTACAAATAACACGATAAACAAAATTAATAGGTAATTTCCATGGATCTCATTCACTATATGTAAACATAAAAATTACGTAACCTCAATCTGTTTACAACTGTCATTACAGCCGCGTTATTTCTACCGCGAGACGCTCGTGAAAATTTGCAGTGGGTACGAGTTACAACATTTAGTAAAAAAATAGTGAAGATTCACGTTAGAAGGTAAGAATTAACTTTTTCTACTTGCTACTTATTGATGTCTTTAATAATAAATATAAGATATGTGTTTAAGAATTTTCAAAGAGAAAAATATCAAATAATTACGGTTTTTAGTTTTAATTAGCTGGCCTGCAATGGGTTAACGGTTTTAAACATAACCTGAAACCCGGCCATGTCGTCGTAATCTAGTTTAGTTTGTAAAATAAAAAGTAAATTATCTTTGTTAAATCGTTTGCATATGAGCATTTTTTGTATTTTATTTCAATAAATGTTTTGATTAATGTTTTATATCCAGAATGTGGCCACGAAATTGTTGATATTCTAAATAGGATTTGCGTTTTTTAGGCGGTCGGAAACTAGATTTTCGATAACCAGTCGAGGGCCACTACTTATTTAGATGGCCGCAAACATAATTTTATTAATCCAGATTGCGACCCCTAGTCAATTTTTACGGCCGGAAACTGGCTATTATTAACCCAATAAACAACCATCAACAATTAAGTGACCCTTAATTGGCTTATGTATTTTTTAACAGATTTTTTGTACTGGTTTCCGTTTTATGTTTTGTTTACTTGATGCAGGAATACCAATTGTTGCTTTATTTCAAATGCCACCTACTAACAAAAAGCCTCCAAAAAGAAATAAGGTAACTAGAACAAATATGGGATATTCTGAAAATGTTCTGGTCAATGCTCTCAAAGATACACGAAAGGTAGAGGGATTTGGTAGACATGCCGTTTATACGGCGTTCCGAGAACAACTGTGCAAGTTAGACTTAGCGGAAGAACAAAAGAAAAGCGAAGAACGGTAGAACCAGATCCAATTCTTGGGTTCGACAGAGAACAAATTTTTTTAGAGTGGATAGTACAATCTGTGAAATGTAGCATCCCTATAAAAAAAAGAAGACTTGATTAATACAGTCGCAGCTATTGCTAAAGATTTAAAGAAGGAACAGTGCTTCGTGAAAGAAAGACCTGGTCAGAAGTGGTAACAGGGCTTTCTTAAACGACATCCGCAAATAAACATTCGAGCACCAGAATCTGTAAATAAAACAAGAGAAGCCGCGAAAGAAATAAACATTAGGAAATGGTTTTCTGATCTGGAGGTGTTTTTAACGGAGAGAGGATTGTTGGATATCATGAATGATCCACAAGGGATCCTAAATGCAGATGAAACCGGAGTATCTTTGTGTCCAAAAACAGGAAAAGTTTTAGCTCCTAAAGAGTTCAAAACTTATACATCGTTAAAAAAGAAACCGAGAAAGAAACGATTACTGTATTAATTGTTATGACGGCTTCTGGGCAGATTTGTCCTCCCTTGGTAGTATATCCTTACATAAGCCCACCAAAAGCAGTTGTTGTAGGAACTCCTTCTGACTGGGTAATTGGGAAAAGTGAGTCAGGATGGATGAGTGATATTCTTTATGAGTACATTGCCAACGATTTTAATAAATGGTTGATAGAAAACAGCATAAAAAAACCAGTCATCCTCTTCGTTGATGGTCATAAGTCGCACATGTCGTTGCCTTTAAGCAAATTCTGTGAAGAAAACAATATAGTATTGTACACGCTACCACCGAATACAACCTACATTCTGCAACCCGCAGATGTGAGCGTCTTTCGACCACTAAAGCAACACTGGAGGACCACTGTAAAAAATTGGCAGAATAAACCTGAAAATCTAAATAAAGCTATTACAAAGACTCACTTTTGTAGTGTATTCAAGCAAACCATAGACGTTGACATACGGATACAATCAAAAATGGATTTTGTAAATGCGGTTTATACCCATTCAATGTCGAAGAAGTCGATTTCACAAAACGTGTAACTCAACCAAGAGAACCCGAAAGAAATTTTACCGATAGGCATTTTGAAATCGCAAATGCCGCTTTTTCATTAATCAGTGACAACCTATCCAAACGAAGAACAGACACTAAAATTATCGAGTGTGAATTAGAAAAGGCCAGAACAACGTACAAGCGTCGATCACATTCGAAAACACCTCGTAGATCTTCGTCCAAAACGCCTCGTAACTCGACGTTTAAAACACCTCGCAACTCTTCTACCAAAACGCTTCGCAACTCTTTGACGAAATCGACTTCCTTGTCACCTGCAATTACAGACTAAAATATCGATCAATCAGACTGTCATATAATTGAAGTAATTAAAAGCTGCGTTACAGAAATCGGATCATTCATTTTGTTGGATGAAGTTATCGATAATATCATTTAATGGAACTTCGCTCGACATTAATCTATCTATATGTTCACAAGATATTATGTCAATCGAAAATAATTTGAATAGTACAGTTGTTACAGAAGTCCACCCCGAGCCCCCGACCAAAGGAACTACACCCCCTCCTTATGAAATAATACAATCGGAACCGGTAAGAAGTACCTATTGTGCTTTGACTTTATCACCTATGCCTGCACTCAAAAACAAAAAGTGATATCACAACCATTTTCTTCCACTCCTGTAGACAAAGAAAATGTGGAAACACACAAATCCTTTCAGAAAGCATTTAAAAGTTACAATACAATTAAAAGAAGAAAAGAAAAACTGAACAATACATATCCAAGCGTTATTCATCCAAAATTTGAAGAGACTATTATGAAAAAAGGATCTAGAAAAACAAAAAAAGGAAGATAATATAAAAAAAAGAAAATTAGATAGAGAGGCTAAGAAAGCCGAACAATCGATACAAAAGAAAAATTGAAGAAAACAAGAAAAAGACACAACTAGTGCGAAACAAATTAAAATGCAATGTCTGCCAGGAAGAACTTATCAGCGATGCGGAAGATGCCGAGAGAAATATAGGTTGCGATGATTGCATCAAGTGGTATCATCTGAAATGCACAAAACTTAATGAAGTACACCCTACACTGCGGCGGCGCAATCTGATTTTAAATTTGATTTGTGCGAGGTTGCTGAACTGGCTGCACAGGATATTTTAAAACACTTTAATAATTTAGTTGAAAGTTTACACATTTATTTGATTCCTGATTATTATGTTCCTATACATACATAATAAGTATAAATAAGTTTCTATGTTAATGATTCTTTTGTGAATGTACATTAAGTAATACCTAGTAAGATAAAGACATGTTTATAGATTAGAAGAACTCGCATAAAGAAATACAAATAACGATATAAGGAATGATATAAATAAATATGTATCTGATTCTTGGGTTCCTATGCATAATTAGCTTTTGTTTATCAGTTAAATATATTACATAATTAGTATGTTTATATCTTTTTTCATTTCTCATTTTACTAAAAAAAAATGTACTTTATATCTTAGACAATAAGGTTTATTATCTAACTACAAACATGATGGCAGTAAACCGGTTAGCAAGTGGCCGTCAACTAGGATAAGCGGCCGGAAGCCGGGAGAATGTGTGCTTTTTAGATTTTTAAATTTGTCATTATTTCTTGAAAGTAGGTAGTTTTTAACAGTTCGGGCGCCTCTTTTCCACCAGCTTCCCTCATTTCCACATACATCTTGACCAAATAGTTTTCTTCGACTAGCCATTTCATCTTTTTAGATAAATATATCTTGTTTGGTATCATTTAATATTAAATTTTTCTCAGCTACCTGAATTTCTAGGAATTTTTTAGATTGCATCATCCCCCATGGAGCTAATCTCATTTTAAGATTTTTTACCAGCAGCGATTTTTGGCCATGCGCATAAATTTTTTAGCCATCCGACAAATCAAATTAGTCTAGAATTTTACGCAGAATCTGAATCTGCAAACAGATTTAAAATAGGACCACCCCTTACCGTTTTACACATATACCCTCTGCGAGATAAATCTTTCTCCATATTTCCACCCACAGGATAAATGTACCTTGTTTGGTATCAATTAATATTAGATTTTTCTCAGCTATTCGAATTTCTAAAAAATTTTCAGATAGCATCATCCCCCAGGGAGCTACCCTCATTTTAAAATTTTTACCCGCAGCGATTTCTGACGGTCCTTATAAATTTTTAGTCATGCGACACATCAAATTAGTCTAGAATTTTACGCAGAATCCAAATATGCAAACAGATTTAAAATAGGTCCAGCCCTTATAAAGTTACACCTTTTAAAGACTCAAACCTCTAAATTTTTGCTCCTTTATATTTAACTCCATTTTTAAAACGTTTTTTCGCTACCCAATTCATATGCTTTAACCAAACACTTAGAGGTATTAACACAAAGAAATTAAGCACACAAAAGTTTAATAATTTATTTTATCCGATTTACAGTTTAATAAACTAATAGAACACGATTTTTACATTGCAAAGTATAACATTATTTTATTTTTTTCGTGTAGCCGAATCCAAGCAGGTTAACCTGTAAGAAAAAAAAGAGATTAATGTGTTGTTTAAAAAGACATGTAACAAAAAAGAGATTAATGTGCTGTTTAAAAAGAGAGAACGTGTTTCGGTCAATAAAACATATTGTTAGATTAACGACAATATGTTTTACCGTCCAGCGAGACCCGCGTGGAGGTAAACACATGTCGCCGGAAGCGAAGGAATTATTAAGGATAGGGATGGTAGGTATGTCTTATAACTAACTTACATACTACTATATATACACAATAAAACATATACAAATATAGCAACTATCTTATATCTTTATGCCCCATGCGTAGATTGATATGCTTCCGGGGATGACGTAACGCTTGTCATCTTCGCCCGATAAACTAATTTTATGAATTAATTGGGTATAAAGTTAGTGTTTACATGGTTTCGTTTAAGACCTGGTACATACTTTTCAGATTACTAGAAGATTTTGTAACCGCACAAGTTTAACTAACCTAACCTAACTCCAGACAACACTAGCTAACCTAACTCCTAACAAGTCCACATCCAACCTAGGTCGGGGGAAATTTCACCCTATAAGGCAATTTCGCCCTATAAGGTAATTTCACCCTAACCTAACATCTTACATATATCCGGACATATGTCGATGCGCACCCCTGCCCAGTCCGACCTAGGTCGGATTTAGGTCGGATAACAAAACTGTTCCTAAACAAGAGAATGTAAGCGATATGGCAGTGTCCAACATATTCGGGTATCTTCGGCAATATGCGCCCCCACTCTGTAGGGTACATACGGGCAATTTTCGTATTCAATTTAGTATTCGATAGTAGTTAGAACGGTAAACATGAGCGTCTCCAAGATGATTAACGTTCTTCCAACTTCTTGGGAATAAACTGAAACCAACAAATGAGCGATTTGAATTGTGGCTGTTGGCAGAAAATATGTGCAACAACAATCTGGTGACAGATATTGGTAATATTTGTTACGTCGAAGGCGAACAGATGCTGATTGGTGGACTACACACACCAATTACAGAACCATTTTGTGACAATATAATGTTGGTTAAAATTTGCGACCTTTCTGACGCCGAGCAAACATTTGCAAACAATAGGATGTTTATCCTAAAAAGAAATTTATGGTGCATTTAACAGCTATCTACGGACAAAGTTCGACCGATTTGTTTCCGTTTTCTCTGGAAACCACTAACAAGATGGGCCAGGGAGTAAAAGAAATCATCGGAAAAGAATACCTCGAAAGCATTAATAAAAAATTCCAAAATGTGTTCCGTACAAAGTAAAACTAGCAGATGTTAAGTTGGAAACTTTATTGGAGAAACTACCAGATATATTAGACGAACTCAAAAAAGATTATTACTAGCATATTTAGCAAGATGGAGATGTGTAATTATTTAATTACAAACCATAACTTTTGCTACAAGGGCGATGACGGAGAAAACTGCAATATTATAGCTGACAACGATAAAACTGCGGGAATCGATTGTTTAACATAACTAACAACCAATGCAAGAATTAAGATATACAACAAATTTGTATGTCAGATAACAAATCCTGGTGTTAATAAACAACTTGGCAATCAGATACTAGATTTTTTACGTTGTCCAAATGTACGTTTAAGGGAAATATTTGCGTCTATTTTGGCCAAAGAAAATGGTATTACGCGATCGGAAGCGACAATATACAACTGTACAATTGGAAACTATGTCAGTGCGGAAAGGGTGTATAATCCCTTAAAAACTGTTTAACCTTATTGGCAGATAGTAAGTTAACGACCATATATTCTCAAAAGTAGCAGACATGCAACTACACAATAGTGAGAGGGAGAATAACGACTCCCCCGCAAGAAGAAATCGATCAAGCTAACAAGATACGTATGCAGGATATAGTGGGAAATCTGTGATTAAAAGATTTGTCATAAGCTGCAAGAATTACACGAAGGAATGAATCTGGTTGTCGGTGGAATCAAATACTTTATTTATAGAGACAAACTTCGGTACATTTTGCAATTCGAAAACCTAGACGGTCTCTATGTATCAAACTATTGGCTAGAAAAGGAGATAGAGGACTTGGGTGTCGATTTAAATTTTAAGCTGCGAATAAAATTAGATAAAATTAAAACCACTCCAAATAAACATAAAGTAAGGACTGTCTTCTGTGTATAACTTTCTATTAAAATTAAGTTTAAATGACTCCATGCTTGGTATTAAATATTTTTAAATTTTGTTATGTATAATGTCAGAATAAAAATTTTAGAATAGTATTACATTGCTCCTTATTTACAAAAAGCTATGACGTCACCACAAAATAGCAGTCACACAGAGAGGGGTGCGCATGGGTAGCGGCGCGCACGGGCAGGGATGCGCATGGGCAGGGGTACGCATGGGCAGTGGTGCGCATTATCAAGGGTGCGCATGGGCTGGTCTGTGCCTGGGCGTACACGAGGGAAGTGGAAGTTAACAGTGACCAAGCATCTTATTCCTATTTGGGTAGTATGGAGTACTTGCCGGCGTATGTATCCGGAGTAAAAAACACAATTTGTACACGCAGCTTATTAATAAAATTAGTTTATCGAGCGAAGATGACAAGCGTATCGTCATCCCTGGAAGCATATCAATCTAGGCACGGGAGCATTAAGATATAGGTCTAAGATAGTTGTTTATATTTGTATAGATTTTGTAAATCTATTGAATATATTAGTTTTACGATTCCATAATTTTTAAGCTCTTCTCCCACCTTCCCTTCTTCCAAATTCTTCCTGCTTCTATCCTGGTGGACAGCGTATACGTGTTATCTCCACGTGGTGTTCGTGGGGCACAGCGGTTTTAGATTTCTCGGGAAATGGTTTGTTAAAGCATATGTCTTGGGAAGCGAAAAAAAAGCTTTTAAAGATGGAGTTAAATATAGATGGAAAAATTAGAGGTTTGAGTCTTTAAAAGGCGTAACTTTGTAAGGGGTGGTCCTATTTAAAATCTATTTGCAGATTTGGGCTCCCTAAAAAAATCTAATATTAATTAATACCAAACAAGATATAGTTATCTTAAAAGAGTGACTACCTCCCGGATAATAAATACTATATACCGCTTGCCAACAAAAAAAAAGTTGTAGGGAAATTCAAAGACGAATTTAATGGGGGTCTAGTATTAGAATTCGTCGGTATAAGAGCCAAGGCCTACTGTATTGTATGCGAGAAAGACACGATTAAAAAGATTAAAGGGGTCTCGCGAAGTGTAGTTAAGTAAAGCCGAGGGTCCTACAACCTATAACGAGCATATATTCTCAAAAGTGGTGGGCATGCAACCACGCAACAGTACGTGGGAGAATAAAGATTCTCTCCAATAAGAAATTAAAGTTTACATGTACATAGAACCAGCCATTGGGAAATGGTAAAAATGTTAAACCTATAAAGGTGATTATTAATTGTGGTTTAGAAAAATAGTAGTTTTCGTGGACTAAATAAAATAGCTTAGACTGATTAATGTATATGGTTACATATTCTCGTACACATCCACAAACATCTGCTTACGTCCACATACGGACATGGTGATACCGGTAGTTTTTGTTTAACAAATAGTAGGAAAGAAGGGTTAGGTGTTAGTGTGTGGAAGCCATAGGATCGTTGGATTAAAAAAAAACCGTGCGGCGGAATGTATAGTGGTTCCCGTTAGAATAATCGAAAGTGGTTAATCGATCCTATTAGATGTTTAAATATGCGAAAGTGTAAAAGCCTGCATAAGCAAAATTTAATTATCAGACAAAAAAAGTGCGCGATGTGCTATACTTATAAAGAAAGTATAGAATGATGCTTTGCAGCGGTCCTAGCAGTAAAAACGCGACTGACTTTTTAAAGCCACTACAAGAATAGCAGTAGCGCAAAGAAGGGGTATGCATGTAAATATTATATAGCCGCACTGTTACTATAAAATATGTTAATTTACGGGTAGCTCGAACGTGTAATTGATCACGACTTATAGCTCCCTCGGAGATTTAAAAATTCTGAGACCATTGACGTTTGAAAAATGTTTGGAAATTATCAGAACGGAAGCGGCTCGAAGTATAAGTTAGACGGATGATTGACCAATCTTCGATTGTTTCCAAGATGTATATAAACCATGGCGCAATCCATGGAAGCTGGTTGAAGAAAAATGCCCTCCGAAAATATTTTTAATTGCAACTCTTGCCGGGCTTCCTATACCTGGAGAAATGCTCTCAAACGGCACCAGAACAAATGTCGTGGTGTAATATCGTCCACGGTTAAACTTATACATCTGTCAGCAGCAAAGTACTTAAACTGTGGGTCTTGCCGTATCGCTTTTACGAGAATGGACAACTTACTATGGCACAAGGAAAAACAGCACGGTTTGTCATTAAGCCGTAAACGTTCAGCTCCGCCAGCTGTTAAAGGGTCTTGTACAAAACAACCAGAAATTTTATGTAAAGTATTCAATTTCGTTATTTAAAACAAATTAAATTTTAATCTATAATTAACCGCGCTCGTAAAATGAGAAACTAACGTTTTTAATGCTGCTAAGCATATACTTTCGCTTGGTGATTCATTTAGAAAATATTCAAACCTGTCATTTGCGAAAATATGACGTAGAAGTTATTTAAAATTAAATTACTTTATTAGTAAGTATCCTGTAGACAACAAGTTTGGTATTCCTTTGGTAAAGGTTAAAAGTGTTTTATTAAGTTTTTGTTTATAGTAGCACTGCATCTTCTACCGCACGACTTGCAGCCAATTTGTATGCATGAGCTACCACCTTTTTGGATTGGATTTAATATGCACGCGATGCGATTGCCGACTCGTATAACATGCAAAACGTTTCCGGTGTTTCTACTGACTGCATTCGCGGCATGGACGATGCGAACCGTGCGCATGCATTGGTGCTAAATGTATTGGACGAGCAGCAAGGATTGGCAAAAGATGACGTCATTTAGTTCTCAGCTTAATCCTTAATTTCGTTCGGCTGTCTTCGGAAACCTTCGGTTTGCATTCTATAGAGAACATAAAGCTTGCACGCAAGTTAGTTCGCTTACAAGTTTTACCAAAGTTCTATAGTGCGGATTTTGTTTTGTACTAAAATGGTAACTGCAAACGTTTTTAAATGCGAGCCATGTCACGTCTACTTTACCAGGAGGGATGCCTTCAAACCAGAACAAATGTCGTGGTGTAACATCGTCCAGGGTTAAGCTTATACATCCGTCAGCAGCAAAGTACTTAAACTGTGGGTCTTGCGGTATTGCTTTTACGAGAATGGGCAACTTACTGCGACACAAGGAAGAACAGCACGGTATGTCTTTAAGCCGTAAACGTTCAGCTCCGCCAGCTGTTAAAGGGTCTTGCACGAAACAACCACGAATTATGTGTAAAGTATGCGATTTCGAAATGGAAAAGACTACGTATGCCGCACACTTGAGGAGCAACAGACATAAAAATGCAACAGTTACCGCTACTGGTGAAGATGGTGTAGAAATGGTTAGCACAGCGTTTAACAATCGTATGACTAGCTATCGCATAAAGAACGCCAGGGTCGACGATGAAGTGTCCGAGTTTCTTTGGAAGCAGAAACATCGGTTTATTCGATTACTTAATGAAAAAAGAACACAACATACAGCAATAAAAGTCTATTGCAAACTCTACGGCGTCTACAGAAAAATGGAAGAAGGGACTACCGATGTGAAATCCTTTAACACAAAAAATATGGTTATAACATCTTCTAGTAATCTGGAAAATATGTACGAGGACTTAAACGAAACCATGTAAACAACAACTTTATACCCAATTAATTCATAAAATTAGTTTATCGGGCGAAGATGACGCATGGGGGCATAAAGATATAAGATAGTTGCTGTATTTGTATATATTTTATTGTGTATGTATAGCAGTATTTAAGTTAGTTATAAGACATACCTACCATCCCCATCCTTAATAATTCCTTCGCTCCCGGCGAAATGTGTTTACCTCCACACGGTCTCGCTGAACGGTGAAACATATTGTCGTTAATCTAGCAATATATTTCATTGACCGGAACACGTTTTCCTTCTTTTTAAACAGCACATTAATTTCTTTTTTGTTACAGATTACTTTAACCTGCTTGGATTCGGCTACACGAACAAAATCAAATAATGTTATAATTTGCAATGTAAAAATTCTATTCTATTCGTTTATTAAACTGTAAATCGGATAAAATAAATTATTAAACTTTTGTGTGCTTAATTTCTTTGTGTTAATACCTCTAAGTGTTTGGTTAAAGCATATGTCTTGGGTAGCGAAAAAACGTTTTAAAAATGGAGTTAAATATAGATGAGCAAAAATTTAGAGGTTTGAGTCTTTAAAAGGTGTAACTTTGTTAGGGGTGGACCTATTTTAAATCTGTTTGCACATGTGGATTTTGCGTAAAATTATAGACTAATTTGATGTGTCGCATGACTAAAAATTTATAAGGACGGTCGGAAATCGTTACGGGTAAAAAATCTTAAACTGAGGGTAGCTCCCTGGGGGATGATGCTATCTGAAAAAATCCTAAAAATTCGAATAGCTTAGAAAATCTAATATTAATTGATACCAAACAAGGTATATTTATCTTGTGGGTGGAAATATGGAGAAAGATTTATCTCGCAGAGAGTATATGTGTAAAACGGTAAGGGGTGGTCTTATTTTAAATCTGTTTGCAGATTCGGATTCTGCGTAAAATTCTAGACTAATTTGATGTGTCGCATGGCTAAAAAATTTATGCAGATGGCCAAAAATCGCTGCTGGTAAAAAATTATAAAATGAGGGTAGCTTCATGGGGAATGATGCAATCTGAAAAATTCCTAGAAATTCAGGTAGCTGAAAAAATCTAATATTAATTGATACCAAACAAGATATATTTATCTGAAAAGATAAAATGGCTAGTCGAAGAAAACTATTTGGTCAAGATGTATGTGGAAATGAGGAAAGCTGGTGGAAAAGAGGCGGCCGAACTGTTAAAAATAGCTACTGTTGAGTTCATTAAACTCAAAATAAAATTAGAAAATGACAAATTATACATTACACAAACCATAAAAGCAACTTGCATTGAAAAGCATTAAAGCCTAGGGAGATATTCAACCTTGAATTAGAGAAGCCCCGTTAAGTGGTCGCATACAGGCGAAACTACCCTAATTGAAAAAAAAACTTCAATGCCATTTTTGAAGTTTTACGAACTAATAGAATTGTCAAAAATATCAATATTTGACTGTAATTAGAAAAGAATATCAGTCATTTCTGGTTTTACCATTGAATTGATCTAAAAAAAGTGGGCCGTAAACGTGCACAAAGAGTTTTTTCTATCCTCCATAGTAGTAAAGTTACCCATTAACCGTATTCAATTTGGGACACGTTGTACTTTCTGATTCTGTTACATCCAATTTATATTTATTTTAAATGATGACACCGTTAGATTTAGCTGGGAACTGTATTTTAGTTCAACTCTGTGTAATTATAAACACATTATCAAATAACTTTCATAATAGTAACAAAATAATTTCACAAAATCAAAACAAAATGAAATATTATCAAGTTATTGATTAATAAATTGAAGTCTATGTGATGAAAGATTTTCCACATAATCAAATAAATATTATCTTTACACGTTATCGCTGTTTAATTTATTACTGTTTTCGCCAGTAGTAATATTCTGTTCGTATCATCTACTTAACGTGCTAAATTAAATAAGTATTAAGCGCTAGAGCAAGTAAGCAAATTGCACCTCAACTGACTTTCAGGTAAGAACCTTAAATAATGCAAAAATCTGTCGCGTTTTACAATACGATGATCTACTATTCAGATTAAATTTTACTAATATCGTATTCTATAGGTATACTTAATCAATTATTGCAACAACTGGTCATCCCCGTGAACAGCACAGGTATATCACTATTTTTAAAAAATGGTTTAGGTATATAATTGCCGTTTGTTAACTAACGACTCTAAACTAGTTGCAATAACTATTTACTTTTATCATAGAAAAACAAGTTGAAAATGCAAGGCATTGTCGCAACGAACTTCCAAATGTAGACTTACTTTAAAACAATTTAAAGAAATTAAAATTATTATGTTGTAATAATTATAAGTATTCAGATAAAATAAAATTAATTTCCCCGGGGGTCGGTATCCGTGGTCAGATTTTGTGGGGGTACCATATTTCGACTCAGCTATGTTAGGGGAGTCCAAATATGTATCGCACATTAATTTTGGACCTATTTGAAATTTTAATTTTCCCGACGGAATATCGCGGGGCACGGCGTCCCCGTGGCCCGATTTCAACTGACATCAAAACTTAAGCTCAGGACACCGAGCTGAATCGATTGATGTATCACACATTGATGTCCAACCATTAGAAAGGCCTCGGACGGACAGACAGACGGACGACAAATCGATTTCATAAACGAACGAAGTTCGTTGATAATAACCTTCGCAAAAGAAATGATATTCTTTATAAATTACATTGCTTTCATGCTAGGTGTATAATGTCTTTCACGTATAGTAGAATTTATTTAAGAAGAGCCTGTACGTCATAATGTGCAAACGACTAAAACGATGTCAGGTTAGTCCATTGTTTACAAATAGGTGTGTTCGTTCAGCATATCAGTGGCCTAGATAATTTGCTGTTAAATGTCAATTGATATTTGTGACTTTGATATTCTATATTTATTTCTTATGCTTTCATAGTTTTCTTTCTGTTTTATGCCTTGCTTATTCGCGTATTCGCCATATAAATTTAAACCACCAACCAAATAAAACCCGAATTTAGAATATTTACGCTATGGGAGTTTGATAAAAATTATTAAATCCGATACGCCACTGATTTTAAAGGTTTGCGCATATGTCAAATGACGTACAGGCTCTTCTTAAATAAATTTTACTCTACCAAAAATAAGACTTTCAGCCAGCATTCTGTAGGTAGAGTAGAATTTATTGAAGACGAGCCTGTACGTCATTTGACATATGCGCAAACTTTGAAAGTCAGTTGCGTAACGGATTTCATAATTTTTAAGGTTTTAAAAACACTCCAATAGAGTAAATATTCTAAAATCAAGTTTTATTTTGTTGGTGGTTTAAATTTACATGGCGAATACGCGAATAAGCAAGACATAAAACACAAAGAAAACTATGAAAGCGTAAGAAATAAATATAGAATGTCAATGTCACAAATGTCAATTGACATTTAACAGCAAATTATCTACGCCACCGAAATGCTGAACGAACACGCCTATTTATAAACAATGGACTAATCTGACACCGTTTAAGCCATGTGCCCATGATGACGTACTTGTCCTACTTAAATAAATTTTACTCTACACAGATATAACCACAAATTAAAAAACTTTGATTAAAAATTGCTTTAAATATTTAAATTAATTACTGTATGCACAATTTAGGTTCTAACGTAATAAAGACTACACAAATTACTAGATAAATTCAACCAGTGCATTGGATAGTAAAAACGATTACTTATAGCCCCCTAGAGAAGTCCAAACTTTTATTGAGATAAGCTCGTTTAAGTATAGTATTGAATTACCAATATTCAACAATACATATACTGCGCAATCACACAGGTGAATTAAAATTAATAAGCAACAGTGAAATCAATAGCGGTGTAAACTTAGCATCTAATTTATAGCAGCGAATTTCCGAATATTGCCGAACGACCAGTGGCGTCGTGGCATTGTTTTTCTTAAGCAAATGATACGATAATTAAAATTTCCAGCAGCTACTTTCTCAGCAGTGAATTTATATTATTAGATAAATTCGTAAATATACGTATCGGCAGCAGCTAACTTGAAGCAGCGAAAATATAATATCTATATTTTAGGTACACATTGCTCATCTGATATAACAATTATAATAACCCAAATATAGACACATTCACTTTATTGAGTACAATTATTTACTACAATACTGGCAAAATATAAATAAAATATTTCAAAACTTAAAATATTAGATTTTCAGTTACTTTTCACTATTGAGTTCAAAATCCAAACTATTTGGATGGGACAGGGATGGGTAACTGTGGGAGGTTGTTGGTAATGCCCTCCATAGAAAAAATTAAAAATTTTTTATAGTTTTGAAAATTTGATATTTATTTAGACCACTATATCGAGTTTTAAATCCAAACTGCTTAAATGGGACAAGGTTAAGTTGCTTTATGACGTTGTCAGCAATGAGCCCCCGCATAGAAAACTATTTGCAAATCAGACAGAAAGAAGTTAAAAATTTTTAAAGTTTGCAAAGTTTGATTTTGTTTTAAACGACTATATCGAGTCTTAAATCCCAGCTGCTTGAATGGGACTAGGTTAAGTAGCTTTGATTAGTTGTCAGCAATGAGCCCCCGTATAAAAAATTATTTGCAAATCAGGCAGAAAAAAGTAAAAATTTTAAAGTTTCGAAAATTTGATATTCATTTAAACCGCTATATCGAGTCTTAAATTCAAACTGCTTGAACGAGACAAGGTTAAGTAGCTTTGTTAGGTTGTCAGCAAAGAACAACCGCATAAAAAATATTTGCAAATCAGGCAGAAAGAAGTTAAAAATTTTTAAAGTTTCGAAAATTTGATATTCATTTAAACCACTCTATCGAGTCTTAAATTCAAACTGCTTGAACGAGACAAGGTTAAGTAGCTTTGTTAGGTTGTCAGCAAAAAACCCCCGCATAAAAAAATATTTGCAAATCAGGCAGAAAGAAGATAAACAGTTTTAAAATTTCCAAATTTTGATTTTTTTTAAACCGCTGTATCGAGTCTTAAATCCAAACTACTTGAATGGGACAAGGTCAAATAGCTTTGCTAGGTGTCAGCAATAAACCTCCGCATAAAAATTATTTGCAAATTAGGCAGGAAAATGTTAAAAATTTTTAAAGTTTCGAAAATTTGATATTCATTTAAACCGCTATATCGAGTCTTAAATTCAAACTGCTTGAACGAGACAAGGTTAAGTAGCTTTGTTAGGTTGTCAGCAAAAAACCCCCGCATAAAAAAATATTTGCAAATCAGGCAGAAAGAAGATAAAAATTTTTAAAATTACCAAAGTTTGATTTTTTTTAAACCGCTATATCGAGTCTTAAATCCAAACTACTTGAATGGGACAAGGTCAAATAGCTTTGCTAGGTGTCAGCAATAAACCTCCGCATAAAAATTATTTGCAAATTAGGCAGGAAAATGTTAAAAATTTTAAAGTTTCGAAAATTTGATATTCATTTAAACCGCTATATCGAGTCTTAAACTCAAACTGCTTGAACGAGACAAGGTTAAGTAGCTTTGTTAGGTTGTCAGCAAAAAACCCCCGCATAAAAATATATTTGCAAATCAGGCAGAAACAAGATAAAAAATTTTAAAATTTCCAAAGTTTGATTTTTTTAAACCGCTATATCTAGTCTTAAATCCAAACTACTTGAATGGGACAAGTTTAAATAGCTTTGATTAGTTGTCAGCAAAGAGCCCCTGCATAAAAAATTTTTTGCAAATCAGGCAGAAAGAAGTTAAAAATTTTTAAAATTTCCAAAGTTTGATTTTTTTTAAACCGCTATATCTAGTCTTAAATCCAAACTACTTGAATGGGACAAGGTGAAATAGCTTTGTTAGGTGTCAGCAATGAACCTCCGCATAAAAATTATTTGCAAATTAGGCAGAAAAATGTTAAAAATTTTTAAAGTTTCGAAAATTTGATATTCATTTAAACCGCTATGTCGAGTCTCAAATCAAAACTGCTTGAATGGGACAAGTTTAAGTAGATTTGTCTAGTTGTCAGCAAAGAGCCCCTGCATAAAAATTATATGCAAATCAGGCAGAAAGAAGTTAAAAATTTTTAAAATTTCCAAAGTTTAATTTTTTTTAAACCGCTATACCGTGTCTTAAATCCAAACTACTTGAATGGGACAAGGTCAAATAGCTTTGTTAGGTGTCAGCAATAAACCTCCGCATAAAAATTATTTGCAAATTAGGCAGGAAAATGTTAAAAATTTTTAAAGTTTCGAAAATTTGATATTCATTTAAACCGCTATATCGAGTCTTAAATTCAAACTGCTTGAACGAGACAAGGTTAAGTAGCTTTGTTAGGTTGTCAGCAAAAAACCCCCGCATAAAAAAATACTTGCAAATCAGGCAGAAACAAGATAAAAATTTTTAAAATTTCCAAAGTTTGATTTTTCTTTAAACCGCTATATCGAGTCTTAAATCCAAACTACTTGAATGGAACAAGTTTAAATAGCTTTGATTAGTTGTCAGCAAAGAGCCCCTGCATAAAAAATTTTTTGCAAATCATGCAGAAAGATGTTAAAAATTTTTAAAATTTCCAAAGTTTGATTTCGTTAAACCGCTATATCGAGTCTTAAATCCAAACTACTTGAATGGGACAAGGTCAAATAGCTTTGTTAGGTGTCAGCAATGAACCTCCGCATAAAAATTATTTGCAAATTAGGCAGAAAAATGTTAAAAATTTTTAAAGTTTCGAAAATTTGATATTCATTTAAACCGCTATATCGAGTCTCAAATCCAAACTGCTTGAATGGGACAAGTTTAAGTAGATTTGACTAGTTGTCAGCAAAGAGCCCCCGCATAAAAATTATTTGCAAATCAGACAAAAGGAAGTTAAAATTTTTTTAAATTTCCAAAGTTTGATTTTTTTATCCGCTATACCGAGTCTTAAATCCAAACTACTTGAATGTGATAAGGTCAAGTAACTTTGTTAGGTTGTCAGCAATGAGCCCCCGCATAAAAAATTATTTGCAAATCAGGCAGAAAAAAGTTGAAAATTTTTAAAGTCTCCAAAGTTTGATTTTGTTATAAACGGCTATATCGAGTCTCAAATCCAAATTGCTTGAACGGGACAAGGTTAACTAGCTTTGAGAAGTTGTCAGCAATGTGTGCTCGCATAAAAAATTATTTGCAAATCAGGCAGCAAAAAGTAAAAAATTTTTAAAGTTTCGAAAATTTGATATTCATTTAAACTGCTATATATAGTTTTAAATTCAAACTGCTTGAATGAGACAAGGTTAAGTAGCTTTGTTAAGTTGTCAGCAAAGAGCCCCCGCATAAAAAGATATTTGCAAATCAGGCAGAAAGAAGTTAAAATTTTTTAAAGTTTCCAAAGTTTGATTGTTTTAAACCGCTATATCGACACAATAACTAATTGGAATTCTTTTGAATGCGTGTTGAATGACATTTATTATGTTTACTCCTAAATACGCGCGCTTCTACTGAAAAATATAGTTATTGTCATTACCTAAATTTACTAAAACTCTATATACAGGGTGTTAAATATTCGTTATCTACTTAATGCATGTATTACTTATTTCTATGCTAACTATGCGTCTTCTTGTCCTAAGATGTGTCTATTTGCGTCGCTTAAAACTACTTATACTCTATATACAGGGTGTTGAATGCTTACTACTTACAAACTATCCCAATTACTCAATTTTCTCCTAAATAAATGCATTTTTCTGCTTCCTATTATGATTTCTGATTCCTAAACGACCATTGCTATAAAATACACCCTTAAACAACCCCTTATCACAGCAATATATATATATATATATATATATATATATATATATATACATTGGTAAGTAAACCCATATTCTATAAATAACACCCACTGAAAGAGAAGGAACCAGAAACAAATTCGAATTCCCGAAAATTTAATTGTTCCGTTTTGTATAAAAATGAACGTATTGCATGTATAAAGCTATTAAATTTGTCCGCGCTAATAAAAATCATAATTTCCGTGTATAATATTCATTGTTAAAGATGCCTTAAAACGCATTTTAAAAAACGTACGTTGTATATTGAAAACGTAATACGCTGCATAACTGAGAGGTAGATTGTATTTACAATTATTTAGGATGCAAAGCAATTGCAAGCTTTAATTATTTTTCCGTGTGTGTATAATATTAAAAATAACATATTAAGAGTTTTGAATGAAGTCTAAATTCCAGAACCTTCGCGATTAATATAAACAAATATGTCAATTTTTTTACTAAGAAATGTTTTAAAACTCATTAAATAGTTACTAATGAACAAAACACTCCCGCTCGAGGAAGCCTCGAATATTAAGATGCAATAAAATTGAATCGAGATTGATTAGAATTATTTTATAGCCTTACGCATTTTAATAAAATAGAATAAGACCCGATCACTAACCTCGTGCATTAGACAAGGATAAACGGTATGTTTTACGATAAAACATAAATCAAAACAATTGGCGCTAATTGGATCGTTAAAGCGCAAAATCAATATAAATTCTAGATAATGTTACATCACACGAGTGACTAGCTTTTTAGGCGAATACAGAAGAATTTCGAAAACGTGACGTATAGAGGTAATTTTTAATATAAACGGGAACTTGATTAAAAGGGTTCATTTGCGTTTTGATTCTTTTTAAAGCTAATCAATATGTAATGATGAGTAAAGGGCGATCATGCAGAGTTGCAATTAAACGTATAAGTCTGAATTACTTTTACGAGTATCGTAGAAGTTCTCAACTGCAATATATTGATGAAGCATCATTGCTTTGTAAAATACAATGAAGATTAAACTTTCTTCGATGCAAGAGCTAATCTAAACTAAATTAGTTAAAAATAGAAGATGTGATTTTGCAAACTAATAAACTGGGATTGGATCGTCAATTTAAGACAAGAGAGCGTGAAGAAAATTGTTTGACGGTTATGGTATGACCAAGAGTCGAAGAAAGAGGCGCCACAACGCCAGAACCGGGCACAGACAGAACTGAAATAAACTACTTAAATGTGAGGAGCTGAAATTAATAGAGGGCGTCAATGAAGCAGGGCGACAGTCGATATGCACAGATTCTACCCTCAAAATAGAGGTCCGCGTCGCGCGGTTAAAATGTGAACTAAACTACTTGAATGGGACATAGTCAAATAGCTTTGTTAGGTGTCAGCAATGAACCCCCGCATAAAAATTATTTGCAAATTAGGCAGAAAAATGTTAAAGATTTTCGAAACTATAAAAATTTTTAACTTTTTTCTGCCTGATTTGCAAATAATTTTTTATGCGGGGGCTCATTGCTGATAATCTCATAAAGCTACTTAACTTTGTCCCATTCAAGCAGTTTGAATTTAAAAAGTCGGGGATTTATGAATTTAGTTGTGCAGGGCCAGGGTGTTTTCAAAAATATATTGGTCAGACCAAGAGGAATATAACAACAAGATTTAAAGAACACATTGCTCACTTCAAATATGGTAAATATGAAAGGTCTCAGGTCGCCAAACATATATTTGAAACCAGCCACCCCGTTAAACTAGAAAATGTTAAATTGTTAAAAGCGGTACCAACGTTTTCCTCCTTAAATGCCTATGAATCAATTAAAATTGTTAAACATAAAGGACCCCTCTTAAACACCGATAAAAGGCCAATAGAGTCATCTGCTTTGCTTTCCCTATTGGTCAACAACCAATGAGAAAGCAAGATTAAATTGGTTCCGCTTCAGTAGGTTTAGAATTAGTATAAATTAAGTAGATTTAAGTTATAATGTCACAATTCACTTGTTTGTTGTTGAGAATACCAGCCTGCGGGTGAGGAGAATATCCTCGATAGTGTTTAAAGCAACAATATAGTAAATTATAGGTTGGGAAGGTTCACTTCAGCCTAAGTGGTGAGGAGAATATCCTCTAAAGTGTTCCAGAACAACAGCTTTTTTTTTTTTTTTAATTACAGGTTTTCTACTGATGATGGCCACATAGTGGTCGAAATACGTATTTAGTAATTTAAATATTTTTTGTGGTTAAGGGTTTTTATTTAATTTTATTTGATATAACGGTTTAAATAAATGTCAAATTTTAGAAACTTTAAAAATGTTTTAATTCTTTCTGCCTGAATTGCAAATTATTTTGTCTATGGATGGCATTACCAACAACCTCCCATAGTTAACCATCCGTGTCCCATGCAAATAGTTTGGATTTTGGAATCAATTGTGAAAAGTAACTGAAAATCTAATATTTTAAGTTTCGAAATATTTTATTTATATTTTGCCAGTATTGTAGTAAATGATTGTACTCAATAAAGTGAATATCTCTATATTTGGGTTATTATAATTGTTATATCAGATGAGCAATGTGTATCTAAAATATAGGTATTATAATTTCGCTGCTTCAAATTAGCTGCTGCCGATACGTATATTTACGAGTTTACCTAATAATATAAATTCACTCCTGAGGAAGTAGCTGCTGGAAACTTAATTATCGTGTCATTTGTTTAAGAAAAAGCTATAGCGGAACCACCATACGCCGCTATAAAGCTCTCAAAATCTACATTTGGCTCATGATTAATAACTTGTCGAACACCGTTATCATTATTCGAGTCTTCCTGGTTGTTGCCAGCGTAGGACGTTAAACTGTCAAAGTGTACCACTTTCGGTTTACCACGAGGAGACTTTCTGATCCGGTACACTACATCATTAATCCTTTTCATCACTTCGTACGGGCCTTCCCATTGTCTTTGTAATTTTGGCGACAACCCACGTTTTCTTTGTGGATTATACAACCACACCAAATCTCCAGGTTGATAACCACCTTCTTGTGCTCTCGTGTCATATTGTGATTTCATTCGATCGCTTGCTGCCTGGATATTGTTTCGGACGTTTTCGTGAATGTTATTTGATCTTTCACGAAGCTTACTAACGTAATCTTCACCTGCGATCTCTTCTTCAGGTTTAAATCCAAACTGAAGATCACATGGTAGCCGCAATTCACGTCCTAGCATTAAGCGGCCGAGTATCCTGTGCTGTCATGTACCGAAGATCGGTATGCCAGTAGGAACAAATGTAAACATTGGTCCCAGTCTCGTTGATGTTCAGAGACAACTATGGCCAGGTACTTCCCTAACGTCCTGTTCATTCTTTCAACCATTCCATCCGATTGAGGATGAAGTGGAATGGTTCTAGTCTTCCTGATTCCAAGATGCTTGCAGACATTTTGAAACAATGCTGATTTGAAGTTCCGAACTTGATCGGAGTGTAATTCCAACGGAACTCCAAAGCGACAAAACAACTCCTTCACTAGTACATCTGCAACCGTCTCGGCTTCTTGGTTAGGTATAGCATATGCTTCCGGCCATTTGGTAAAATAATCCATTGCAACCAAGATGTATTTATTTCCTTTCTCTGATTCAGGAAACGGACCAGCTATATCAATGGCTACCCTCTCAAAAGGATTCCCCACGTTATACTGTCTCATTGGGACTTTCCATTTTGTGACCGGGCCATTTGCAGAGGCACACAATTCACATTTCCGGCACCACTCCTTCACATCATCTTTGCAGTTCACCCAATAGAATCTTTCTCTCACTCTTTCGAGAGTTCTTTTCACGCTAAAGTGCCCTCCGGAAATATCATCGTGCAAGTGCTGCAACACTTCCGGCACTCTGCTTCTCGGCACTATCACTTGAAGTGTCTCAGTGCCATCTTCAAATTCCAGGCGTCGTTTTCAAAATTCTATTTTCCATCATCAAGGAGTCCCACTGTGCCCAGTATGTCTTCAGGCTCCTACTTAAAATACTAATTTCTTCCCAAGCTGGTCGTTATCCTCTATTTTTCCACTTAATAATACGTCCCAATTCGGCGTCATTCTCTGGGTCTTCTCGTATTCTTACGGGTTGCCAAGTATCATCGGTCACTGTCATTCTATGGATGACACTTATTTTCTCCTCTATCTTGGAGCAATGATTGCAGTCTACCGGACAAGGTCTCCTTGACAGAGCGTCTGCATTTCGATGGCTAGTTCCTACACGATGTTCCGTATCAAACTCATATTCCTGCAGCCGCTCTATCCACCTTGCAACTTGCCCTTCAGTAACCATTTTAGTGCAGCATGGTCTGTTCTCAACAGGAATTTACGGCCGTATAAGTACTTATAAAAGTGCTCTACGGATTTGACGACAGCCAACAGCTCCCTTCTTGTCACACAATAGTTCCTTTCTGGCCGCGACAAGACCTTGCTGAAATACCCAATAACTTTTTCTTGTCCGTCCTGCACTTGAGAAAGAACGCTTCCTATAGCTGTGTTACTGGCATCGGTATCCAACACAAATTTCCCCTCCATCCGTGGATAACTCAAAATTGGTGCTGTAACTAGCAGCCGCTTCAGCTGTTCAAATGCACTGTGGCAGTCGTCATTCCAATCATATTCTTGTCCATCTTCGGTTAATTTCGTTAACGGTTTGGCAATGTTCGCATACCCAAGTATAAAACGTCGGTAATATGTGCACAATCCAAGAAAACTGCTTAGTTGGTGTATATCTGCTGGTGTAGGCCACTCTTTAACCGTTATTATTTTGTCAGGGTCAGCTCTTATTCCGGTCTTCGAAACGACATATCCTAGGTATTTCACCTCTTTACCAAACAGGTGACACTTCTTGGGGCTCAATGTAAGGTTTGCCCTTCGTAATCTTTGGAATATCTCCTCTAGGTTCTTAAGGTGTTCTTCAAAAGACCGGCCTAACACTATCACGTCGTCTAGGTACACCAGACAAGTCTTCCAAGACAGTCCACGCAGTATCGACTCCATCAACCGTTCAAAAGTAGCAGGGGCATTACATAATTCAAATGGCATGACCTTGAACTGCCATAATTCAGTTCCAATTGTAAACGCAGTCTTTTCTTTATCGTTTGGCCCCAAGCCTACTTGCCAGTATCCACTTTTCAAGTCCAAGGTCGAAAACCATTTAGATCCGGATAGAGTATCCAAGGTATCATCAATTCTAGGCAAAGGATAGCTGTCTTTCTTTGTCACATTGTTAAGCCGCCGGTAGTCTACACAGAACCTTGTCGACCCGTCCTTTTTCTTGACAAGCACTACCGGGGATGCCCATGGACTATTCGAGGGTTCAATCACTCCCTGTTCTTCCATATCGGTGATAATTTGCTCGGCTTCCTTACGTTTTGTCAAAGGAAGCCGCCTGGGGTGTTGTCTTATCGGTTGCGCATCTCCAGTATTGATCTTGTGTTGCACAACATTCGTCCTTCCTTTCTCACTATCATCCAGTGCAAACACACCTCGATATCGTCCGACCAGCTCTTTTACCTTGCCCAGTTGGTCGTCGTTTAATCCTTGACACGAAGGTATTAACATATCCAGCAATTTCTGTGAGCAAACGTTGGCTGGTTTATCTTTCGTGTCGTCCACACAACGTTTAATATGGCATACTGGAATGCAACTTCCCACAATCGTGTCCTTCTTCAGGGTCACCGTATGCGGATTAATGTTCAGCACCCTTACTGGTACCATATTTCGAAACTTTACCAGCGTTCTTCCAATCAGTAATCCCTCCTGACCCATTCCCGATTCAGTTGCTTCCATCATGCATACTTGTCCTTCCCGGAGCGTACCATCCGGGCGTCCCATTACTATCATTTCCGCCTTCTCGGGTATTTTCATATCACAAATCATTCGAACTTGCATCGTCTGGTTACTCGTACCTTGAAATGGAATCTCATCATCATCTATCCGAAGCACATTTTCTTTCATATTTACATGAAACCCATATTCTCTCATGAGATCCATTCCCAAGATGACTTCTTCTGTAATTTCAGCTACCAACACCCGATGATTAATTAGTTTGTCCCCAATTGCCAACGTAACGGCAGTCTCTCCGTGAGTACGATCACTTGCCGTTCGGAGACACACCGATACAGGTAGCACTTTTCCACGACCAACTAAATCTGGTCTCACAATAGTCCTTGTCGCTCCTGTATCCACGAGTAATCGGACAATCCTACCATTAATTCTACCATCGATATAAATGCTGTCCAGACTTCTCATCGACGATGCAACACGGATTGTAATCTCCGGGGCACTACGTTGTGCTGTCGACGTTCGCCCCCTTACGTTGACCTGCTTTAACTTAACCGGTTGTTTCTTTGGTTGAGTACAGCGTCTCTGCATATGACCAACTTCACCGCAGCTCCAGCATCGCAGACGCCACCTCCGCGGTCGTAATCTTTTCAGCCTTTCCGCTTTTCGCTTTTCAAACACACGGTTTATTATTTCATCTATGCTGTTCTGCGATTGCTCAGGTTCTTCTAATGCAGACCAAACTTTGTGACTCATCCTGTGTGACGTCTGCTTAGCTGCTTCAAATTCAAGCGCATGGGCCAGTGCATCATCTAACATTTTTGGCCGTGCTAATCTTAGCGCTTGCTGTATTTCGCCATCTTTAACGCCATCCACAAATGTTTGTACATCCAGTTGTTCGTGGAAACTATCTGGTGCCGTTGGATATGCCAATCTAACTAATCTGGCGATGTCAGCTTCAAATTCTTGCAGGCTTTCACTTGTCTTTTGCAAGCGGTTCTTAACTTGTGCATGGTAAACCTGTTGAAGGTGAGCATCTCCATATCTCATCTCAAGCTTCGATGTTAGACCGTAATCATTCTGCTGGTGATCGGGAATCGTTTGTAAGATGTTAAGAGCTTCCCTCCGTAGGGCCACTATTAGAGAGATAGCATTCTCTTTGTTGCACCAACCGTTGGCTATTGCCGCAGCTTCAAATTGTTTCAAATATGTGGCCCAAGGTGTTTTGCCATCGAATGTGGGTGGTTTCACTTTAAATTTAGACGGTATTGACTCGCTCCTTTCCATGCTTCTTATTTCTGGGATGTTCTCATTTACAACTTGGTTTACTAATTCAAGTGGCCGCATTGTTAGTGAAATCACTTGTTCTTGCAGCCTCATCACATCTTCTTCCATTTTTATCAATTTACTGTCCAAATTTTGCTCAACTATTTTTACCTGTTCAGTGACATCTTCTTTCAATGCAATGGAGCTTTCCATTAATCTTTGTTCTAACGTGGCTGTTTTTTCATTCAACTTTTCTTCTAATTTCGCAGCATTTTCGATTAACTTTTCCTCTATTTTCTCAGCATTCTCACTAAACCTTTCTTCTAATTTTGCAGCATATTCACCTAACTTTTCCTCCATACCGGATTTAAAATCCTTAAGGAAATTCATTAAAGTTTCTGCGTCCATCTTACTTTGACTTCTTGTAACTGGCATATGCAAACTACTCAAATGTCTTTAGACTTAATTAATCACCCACCCCACAACTGACACCAGTGTTACCGGCTACTACTACCGCGTTTCTCTAATTTAAAACAAGTAATAACAAACGTCTTTATTACTCACTGTTCACAAGTCTAATTAACAGTATATGCCTTATTTGTAGATGTTTTCAGTCCACTTAACAATGAAGCACTATTACACTAATGAAATTACAAGCACTAATATCTTCTTAAACTAACTTCTTTACCATAGGTCCATTAACAACACTAACACAACTATTTGTTTATACACTTCTATTTATTTATGTATACTACAAGCTGCATGTACATTAGACACAGCATATATCATTTATGTATAAATTCTTGAACTCCTAAAAGCTCAACTACGTCTACTGTACACGATATAATTTATATTAGACATTCAAGTATAGACTAACTCTTACATTCATAAGCGGCCTTATATATACCCTGAATTAAAGATATGACTCATTATCTAGTATTTTCTAGAAGAATTCTGGAATCCTTGAGAATATGTGTGCCTAGGGCGTTTGTATGTTTGACGGGTTGCCTAATAGTGGATCGCAACAATATCATAGAATAATAATACACAATTCTCCGCACGTTTCTTATTATTCTATGGATATACTAAACACAATAGGCGATTTTTCGCAACATGAACTAACATATTTAATTATAGGCGATTTTTCGCGACATAAACTAACATAATTATGTGTGTATGTGTTAAACTTGCGTTTTGGCGATAAAATTTACTGGAGGGGAAATTGTACGGCACCATTCTATCAGATAAACGAACATAGTCTGATCTGTACCAGGTTATGCTTGTGTATGTTAAACACTTGACTTTTACCGGGTAATTATTCAAAGCGAGGTTAGGAAACTACAATACGTTTTCGCGGCGCCGCACAAGTAAGTATTTTTTAAATAGTGGGGGGAATACTTCAACATACCATACTCGAACAATTCAAGTATGTCGCGAAAAATCGCCTTATGTGTGTGTGTTAAACTTGCGTTTTGGCCATAAAATTTGCTGGAGGGGAAATTGAACGGCACCATTTTATTAGATAAACAAACATAACCTGTTCTGTACCAGGTTATAGGCGATTTTGCGCGACATACTTGAATTGTTCGAGTATGGTATGTTGAAGTATCCCCCCACTATTTAAGAAACATTTACTTGTGGGGCACCGCGAAAACGTATTGTAGTTTCCTAACCTCGCTTTGAATAATCACCCGGTAAAAGTCAACTGCTTAACATACACAAGCATAACCTGGTACAGAACAAGGTATGTTCGTTTATCTGATAGAATGGTGCCGTACAATTTCCCCTCCAGTAAATTTTATCGCCAGCAAGTTTAACACATACACACATAATTAAGTATGTTAGTTTATGTCGCGAAAAATCGCCTTATGCTTCTGTATCTTCAACACTTTACTTTTACCGGGCAATTATTCAAAGCGAGGTTAGGAAACAACAATACGTTTTTGCGGTGCTGCACAAGTACACGTTTCTTAAATAGTGGGGATATTTCAACATACCATACTCGAAAATTCAAGTATGTCGCGAAAAATCGCCTAAAATTGGCGTATTTCAGACATGCGCAAAGAAATTTGCTCTTCCTAAAACGCCCTGTAATTTCTTTAGCGTAGCCTATTATTATTCCATATTATTCTATGCTTGTATGAATATTGATAGATCGGCATTAATAGTAAAATTACCAATGCTCACCCAATACTGTTGTGCCTTTAGTTGTTTACCTATTATCTTATGAAAACTTTTGCCCCATCTTCCGGATCGATCCAATAATTCTCTGTCCACCGGTTAAATAGGATTCTGTAAGTGATTAATATTTGACATTGCGACATAGAAAATACACATAATTATATTAGTTTATATGTTTAGATTAAAGATAATTTTAACATTAATTTATCAAGTTGTAATTATAATTTATTGTCAACATTGTCATGTATATTGCAAGTGTCCATGTACAAGCCGCACTGCTATATTTGTAGTAGTACCTTACATTAGTCATCTGTGGTGGGTTTTTTTATGGCTTATGAAGTTTCAAGTTTTCTTGCTATATTTTCTGCAGACTCCTGACCTCGTTTTCTACCTGAAATACTTGCTGTAATATAGAGCTGCTTGTATTACAGCCTATTATATTCCGTTTTAATCATGTCAATATTAATCGAGGTTAAGTTGCTAATCTAGTGATATTTTTCTGTATAAGCATTTTATAAATTATCGGATCTGCAGTTTCAGTGTATTAATTCGATTGAAATAAGTGCTCTTTTCTTTTTACAAATTAGAAGGTATGTGGAATACTGGTATAGTTGTTGAATATTTTCGAAATATTGCATCATTAAAACTTCAAGCAGTGGTTGCAAAAATTATCAAATGGTTGAAGTAGAATTTGTAACAAATGTTTTTGAAAGGAATCCAGTATCATTAAAACTTGAATTAAAATTTCCGATCTTGTAAATTTTAATTTTAGCTTGAATATTTTAGTACAATTATCTTTTCTAGATTGTCCTTTGTTTTTGACTTCTGATTAGGGTCAGTTTTTAAATAGAAACAATGTTAAAAATGTGATGTAATTAAGTATATTTTGAAATATTCGATATAAATTAAGATTAAATAGCCACGAAACAATTGAGCTGGTCCCCAAATCGTAATAGCCGTCTCGTATGTAATTCACTTAGTCCAATATGTATTTATTAGTTCAACATTGAAAGTTTTACATCATTATTTATAAACGAGTGACAGCATCAACCTTAATCATACTATCTTGTCCTTTCTTATAAGTAACTACCATCGTCCTTTGTGTAGTGTTCCACTCACGACACTATGGTTATGATCTCCCCTTCTAAACATAGCCTTTAAACCTAGTCGGTGATTGAACTACCTGTCGTGCTCTATCCTACACTCTTGCTTTACCTTCACACTGCTGAACATTATCACTATTAGTATAAACATCTTGGGTTATTTAAATTATTATTAACATATTGTGCATTGCCTGTGGTACAATCTGGACGTACATCTACATTGCAATTAGAACCTATGTTAACATCATTTTTAATATTAGGTATGTTCAATGACAAAAGCAATTGATTACTAGTTCTACGCAAAACTTTACCTCTCTCATCTCTTAACCAATATGACCTAGGACTAGGATGTTTGACTGCAAATTGCCCCCACATCCATATTCACTCCATCCTATTTGTTACATTATCACCTATACACAATTCAGAACGTTCTCTTATTTTTATATCGTAGTACTATTTTGCTAATGATTGTTTGTTTTCTAATTTTGATCTTATTTAAGTCAATGTCTCTGACTCTTGCTGCAACAAACTATTTAGAACAGGCAATTTTGTTTTTACCCTCCTACCCATCACCATTTGTGTTGGTGATAGTCCCACACCCTCTATTACTGATGTTCTGTGATTTAATAATGCTAGACTTAAATCACTACATTTTCTTAGTATGTTTTTTTTGCGATTTTAACACCACTCTCAGCCATTCCGCTCGACTGTGGATAACGTGGCTACTTATGATAAACTTAAACCCCCAATTTTGTTCAAACTGTCTACATTCAATCGATGAAAATGAAATATTAATAGAAACTACTGCATCTGGTATACCATGAGTTGCAAATACTGTTTTTAGTTTTCGTATTATCTCACTTGCTATTTTAAATTTTAAAGGTAATACCTCCAACCATTTTGAAAAGTAATCACCTACTATTAGATAATTTTTAATGTCATATTCATAAACATACGCAGCTACTTTTTGAAAGTGTCATGATGGCATTTGATGTCTTACCATGGGCTCTTTTAAGCACCCTACACTATACCTCTCACACTTTTTACATCTTACCACTAACAACTCAATATCCTTATTGATATTTGGCTAATAAAATAATTCCCTAGCTTTAGCTTTTGTTTTTACAACTTCAAAGTGACTTTCATGAAGCAATTCAAAGATACTCTTTTGGAGTTTACGAGATACAATTAATCTCTCCTTATAGGACAAAAAACCATTGATAATGTGTATATCATTACGAATCTCAAAAACTCTTTGGTCTCACTCTGAACTTTACTAATACTTGTTGGCCATTTTTGTAACTGATAACACTTTACTTTTAATAATACTGTGTCAACCACTGTTTCCTGTTAAAATTCTACTTTTTATCTTCACTCATATTTACATACTGCTGTATACCTAGAACTATATCATTTATTATGTCATCCCCTTCTACCTTATCCTTCAAGAATGACCTGGACAACAAAACTGGTACATTTAAATATTTACTTGGTACATATTCTATTTCATATTTCAATAGTTTTATTTTCATGCGCTGTAACTTAGTTGAGCAAATACTACCTATACATTTATTCATAATTGAGACCAACGGTTTATGATCAGTTTTTATAAATACTTTTCTGCCATAGATGTAATAATGAAATTTTGTTGCTGCAAACACTACAGCTAAAAATTTCTTTTCAATGTGTGAATAGTTTTCTCTGCCTCAGTTAAACTTGGAGAAGCAAAGCTCACTGGTCTTCCTCTCTGCATTAGACAAGACCCTAATCCATCTGTCTGAATGACAATTACTTTATTTACATCTAAATTACTCAATACTGGAGCACTACAAAGATTATTATTTATTAAGTTTAGAGCATGTGTATGACCACTTAGCCACTAAATTTCTATGTTATCTTGTAAGAACTCTCGTAACGGTGCGGTTAAACTTGACAGGTTTGATTTGAAATTTCTAAAGTAATTTACCATACCTAACACTGAAGTTTTGTTTTATTTTTTAGGAGTCTCCACATTTGCTACCGCTTTAAGCCTTTCCGAATCACGGTTGATTCCTTCTTTTGAAAACCCACGATGCAGATATTTTACTTTGTTAATTTTATATTGAATTTTATTTTTGTTAAATCTTATTTTTACTTTCTGGCTTTACTAACGCTAACGCTTCTTCTTCTATTGATGCTGTAATTAGAAGATTATCAAAATAAATTATAACACAAGGAATGTCCCCAAAATTACTTTTATTCAATTTTTGTAAATATTCTGGAGCTAAACTATGCCACATGATAATCTATTAAACTTATAACATCCAAATGGAGCATTAAAAGTACACAATTTATTAGAGCTCTCATCTAATTGAACCTGATAAAACCCATCCTTTAGGCCTAACACAGTAAAAAATTCTATTCCTATTAATTTAACACAAACTTCATATATAGTTGGTATTAAATACGACTCCCTAGCAATTGCCTTATTTAAATCTTGGAAATCGAGACGTAACCTGAATGATTTATCAGCTTTTTCAATTATTACCAAGTTGCTTACCCACTGTGATGCATCTTTTACTTTCTCTATCACTTGATTTTTTTACAATTACTTTAACTTGGCTTTTAACCGATTGGGTCATTCCATATCAGTTCAACGCAACCATGCCACCCATGATCTCATATTTTAATGAAACTTGGCACATTTGTTCCCTTCAAGGATATAAGTTAGGATATAAAATTGTTTTGCTCTATCTCAAATAGTTTATTTTTTAAACCCTGTTAAAGTTTTGAATTGTGCTTTTATCGATCGGGCAGAGGAAATGCAATTTGTAGTTTCATCATCATTAGGTCTTCAGTCCTGGAACTGGTTATATGCGTACCTCCGTTGTTTCCTATTCTGAGCTAATCTACATATTTCCCTGAGATTTCCACAGCCTACATCTTTCACTCTCTGTGTGCAATAGTCTAATCTAGGTCTACCTTTACCTTTCTCCTATCTCTGCTTGTAATATATATTTGGGAATCCATTTTGCAAAAAAATGTTCAATATCTAAATAGTCGCATCATCTTCAGGTCATCCGTCCTGGAACTGGTCAGATGCGTACCTCTTTTGTTGCCTATTCTAAGCTAACCCATATGTTTCCCTGAAATTTCCACTGCTTATATCTTTCACTATTTGCATGCAATAGTCTGATCCAGGTATAATTTTACCTCTCTTTTTTCCTATCTGTGCTTATAATTTATTCGGCACTATTCCCCAATTAACTTAGAAGGTGCCCTGCCCTTCTATTTCATCTACTTTGTTTTCATAGATAGCTTTTTTTCCCCTATTATTTCTAAAACCTCTACGTTATTAACTTTGTTTGTCCATGTTATCATCATCATATATTTGAAGCGCCACATTCCAAATGGTTTCTACCTTTTTCGTGGCTGCTTCTACTACTGCCCATCCCTATTTCATAGCCACACAGTACTGTGCACCACTAGTATGCTTTCAACAATTCTTTCCTTGTTTCTATGTTCATTGTCACGAACACAGCTGCTACTCTTTCTTGTTAGATACAGCTCGGTTCCCTCCTATTGTTTTCTAGATATATATCCTATTTCACCGATGTTCAGTGGTCTACATGGTCCAGGCGTCGCCGTGGATCAATGTAGTAAGCGTAAGACTACTGATCCCAAGGTCCCGGGTTCAAATCCCGACACGGCCGACTGCTTGAAAAATGGCAGGTGAGCATTTTTCACAAATATTACACCTTCGTTCGGATGAGAGGTTAAATGGAGGTCTCGTGTGTGAGTGTTGTAACGCACGTTAAAGATCCCTACGTTGCCTGGAACGGCAAGGGTTCAGCAAAATTCTAAATTTCCAGGCAACAAAAAACTCGCCTCCTGGCCAATGTAGTACCTTCGGGTGGAGCATTGGAAATGTAAATGAACGGTCTACACGGTCCAGCGTAAGACTACGGATCCCAAGGTCCTGGATTCAAATCCCGACACGGCCGACTGCTTGAAAAATGACAGGTGAGCATTTTTCACAAAAATTATGCCCTCGTTCGGATGAGAGGTTAAATGGAGGTCCCGTGTGTGAGTGTTGTCACGCACGTTAAAGATCCCTACCTTGCCTGGAACAGCAAGGGTTCGGCAAAATTCTAAATTTCCAGACAACAAAAAACTTGCCTCCTGGCCAATGTAGTACTTTCTGGTGAAGCATTGGAAATATAAATGCACGGTCTACACGGTCCGGGCGGCTTCGTTGCGTAGTGGTATGTGTGTGACTACTACGTCCAAGAACCCAGGTTCGCATCCCGACACGGTTCGCTTGAAAAATGTTAGGCGAGCATTTTTCACAAAAATACACCCTCGTTCGGATGAGAGGTAAAATGGAGGTCCCGTGTGTGAGTGTTGTCACGCACGTTAAAGATACCTACCTTGCTTGGAACAGCAAGGGTTCGGCAAAATTCCAAATTTTCCAGGTTAAAAAAACTCGCTTTCTGGCCAATGTAGTACCTTCGGGTGGAGCATTGGAAAAAATCACATGTAGGGTATGTGAAACACCAGCGGCTCCATGGCGTATTTGGTATGCGTGCGACTACTATGCCCAAGGTTCCAGGTTCGAATCCTGACATGGTCCGCTTGAAAAATGTTACGCGAGCATTTTTCACAAAAATACGCTCTCGTTCGGATAAGAGGTAATATGGGGGTCCCGTGTGTGAGTGTTGTCACGCACGTTAAAGATCCCTATCTTGCTTGGAACAGCTAAGGTTCGACAAAATTCAAAATTTTTCAAGTAAAAAAAACTTGTTTCTGGCCAGTGTAGTACCTTCGGGTGGAGCATTGGAAAAAATCACATGTAAGGTATGTGAAAGACCTCGTTCGAATGAGAGGTAAAATGGAGGTCCCGTGTGTGTGTCGCCACGCACATTAAACATCCCTACCTTGCTTGGAACAGCAAGGGTTCGGCAAAACTCAAAATTTTTCAAGTAAAAAAAACTTGCTTCTGGCCAGTGTAGTACCTTCGGGTGGAGCATTGGAAAAAATCACATGTAGGGTATGTGAAAGACCAGCGGCTCCGTGCCATAGTTGGTATGCGTGCGACTACTACACCCAAGGTTCCGGTTCGAATCCCGACACGGTCCGCTTGAAAAATGTTACGTGAACATTTTTCACAAAAATACGCCCGCGTTCGGATGAGAGGTAAAATGGAGGTCCCGTGTGTGTGTTGTCACGCACGTTAAAGATCCCTATCTTGCTTGGAACAGCAAAGGTTCGACAAAATTTAAAATTCTTCAGGTAAAAAAACTCTCTTCCTGGCCAATGTAGTACCTTTGGGTGGAGCATTGGAAAATCACATGTAAGGTATGTAACAGAGGTTAAGCAACCTGCGGCTACCAAGATCCCCATCATTTAAGCCAAATTAATAGTTTTTTAATAAATCTTTTCTCACAATTAATATTAGTTAAGAATATTGCAAAACCAACACCTGTAGTTGTTTATAATAATCATCAGGTTTAAGTGCAATTATGTTTTTCGTCATTAGGTTTTCCGTCTTAGAACTGGTTGAAAACGAATCTTCATTGATTTCTGTTTTGAACTGACACACATTTCCCTGAAATTTACACAGCCTAGGTACAGCTCGGTTCCCATTCTATTGCTTTCTAAATATACACCCTATTTCACCGATGTTCTGTGGTCTACACGGTCCGGGCGGCTCCGTGGCGTAGTGGGATGTGTGTGACTACTACGTCCAAGGTCCCAAGTTCGAATCCAGACACGGTCCCCTTGAAAAATGTTAGGCGAGCATGTTTCACAAAAATATACCCTCGTTCGGATGAGAGGTAAAATGGAGGTCCCGTGTGTGAGTGGTGTCACGCACGTTAAAGATCCCTACCTTGCTTGGAACAGCAAGGGTTCGGCAAAATTCCAAATTTTCCAGGTAAAAGAACTCGCTTCCTGGCCAATGTAGTACCTTCGGGTGGAGCACAGGAAAATTACATGTAAGGTATGTGAAAGACCTCGTTCGAATGAGAGGTAAAATGGAGGTCTCGTGTGTGTATTGTCACGCACGTTAAACATCCCAACCTTGCTTGGAACAGCAAGGGTTTGGCAAAACTCAAAATTTTTCAGGTAAAAAAAACTTGCTTCTGGCCAATGTAGTACCTTCGGGTGGAGCATTGGAAAAAAATCACATTTAGGATGTGTGAAAGACCAGCGGCTCCGTGGCGTAGTTGGTATGCGTGCGACTACTACGCCCAAGGTTCCGGATTCGAATCCAGACATGGTCCGCTTGAAAAATGTTACACGAGCATTTTTCACAAAAATACGCCCTCGTTCGGATGAGAGGTAAAATGGAGGTCCCGTGTGTGTGTGTTGTCATGCACGTTAAAGATCCCTATCTTGCTTGGAACAGCAAAGGTTTGGCAAAATTCAAAATTTTGCAGGTAAAAAAAACTCGCTTCCTGGCCAATGTAATACCTTTGGGTGGAGCATTGGAAAATCACATGTACGGTATGTGAAAGAGGTTAAGCAACCTGCGGCTACCAAGATCCCCATCACTTAAGTCAAATTAATAGTTTTTTAATAAATCTTTTCGCACAATTAACATTAGTTAAGAATATTGCAAAACCAACACCTGTAGTTGTTTATAATAAACATCAGGTTTAAGTGCAATTATTTTTTTGTCATTAGGTTTTTCATCTTGGAACTGGTTGAACACGAACCTTCATTGATTTCTGTTTTGAGCTGACACACATTTCCCTGAAATTTACACAGCCTAGGTACAGCTCAGTTCCCATTCTATTGCTTTCTAAATATACACCCTATTTCACCGATATTCAGTGGTGTGTGAAGGGGTTATGTAACCTGTGACTACCAAGTTTCCCGAACACTTAGACATTTTCGGAAGTAGTAGTTTTCCAATAAATCCTTTCGCACAGTTAGCATTAGTTGAGAATGTTGCAAAACCAACACCTAGATTACTTATAAAAATCATTAGGTTGAAGTACAATTATTTTTTTCGTCATTAGGTTTTCCATCTTGGAACTGGTTGAACGAGTACCTCCATTGATTTCTATTCTGAGTTAGCCTAAACATTTCCCTGAAATTCCCACAGCTTATATCTTTGACTCTCTGTGTGCAATAGTCTAACCTAGGTCTACCTCTGCCTCTCTTTTTTCCTATCTCAGCTTCTAGTATATTCTGCACTATTCCCTCATGCCTTAGTATATGACCTATCATCCTATTTCTCCTGTATTTTAATATTTTCCACATATTTCTTTCTTATCTTACTATTTCTAGAACCTCTTTGTTTTTAACTTTGTCTGTCCATGAGATCTTCATCATACGTCTATAGCACCACATTTCAAAGGTTTCTATCTTCTTCCTGTACGATTCTCCTATTGTCTAAGTTTCACAGCTGCACAGTGCTGTGCTCCACACATATGCTTTCAGTAATCTTTTCCTTGATGCTATGTGTGTTGTCTTTGAACATAGTAGTTGTTTTTCTTGTAAAATGCAGCACGACCTTGTGCTAATCTTTGTTTTATATCTTTTGCACTTTTCTCAATTTGCGTTATTTGGATTCCTAGGTAGCATAAATCCTTAACTTCTTGTAAGTTCTCGTTACCTATTTGTATTCTTGTTTTTGATTTATTTTCCACTCCTTTCCATACTAGTACTTCAGTTTTATTTTTGTTAATTTTCATACCGTACCTCTCTGTTAGAACGGTTTCCATTCATTTCCTTGCTAGATGCTAATACTGCCATATCATCTGCAAATCTAAGCATATAGTTGGAACAAAACAAACTTGCGTGTAACTCATTGCAATACCTAGATAGAAAACACAATTATAGTATAATGTATGTTACTCGTGTCTACTAATTTCACCTTCATAGAACAGGATAGCTATAGAAAGGTGTTTCTACATAATTCTGTAATAAAGAAGTAGTATACGTATGTCTTATTTTGGTTCATAAAGTTTGCAAATTCATTTGTGTTTTTGAGCTTTTGAAGGTTAAGTTAGCTTTTCTATTCATTTAGCGTTTTGTATTTTTGTCTTAATTGTATTGTAGAACAGTTTTTTTCAAAACAATTGCCGTTTCCTATTGACAGTAAAAATCCTGCGTAATAAACATTTAAAATTACAAACACAGTTGGTGAGTATGAATGTTCTAAATTACTTTGAAAGGGAACGTGACAATCGAGGTTTGTTTGTTTCATTTGAATCTGCAATGCAGGTAAGAACAAATGCTAGATCAATTTTAGTAGAAAAGATGGTTTAATTAGATGGTGTTAGCAGACTGCTGAAGCCTGTGGTGTAGAACTCCGATCCCTTACTAGTATTAAGAAGAAGGTATCGGAAGCACATAAAGAAAATCAACCACTTCAATCTCGTGGTATGAATCGAAAATGCACAAAATTAAAATCTTGTGATGTAGAAGATTTTGTTAAAGATTGTGTCAAGAGAAAAATATACGACATGCACTCTAAACGTAATAAAGATAATATTAATTTGGGATATATTTTATAACCTATGTGTAATTTTTAGGGCTCCATGTTACAGTAAAAGCCTTACAACAAGAACTTGCTTTGTCTGGAGTATTTAGTTTTAGTATAAGTAGTTTGAAAAGGCGTTTACCTACCACTGGTTTTACTTTTTAAAATGATGATAGCAGACTGGGATTATTTGAATTAGAATATGTTGCCACAGCACGAGTAAAATTCTTGAGAAAATACTAATTAAACAAACAAAGGGAATTGTACGATCCTGTTTTCTTAGACAAATCGTGGATTTTCAGTCGGGCTCAATGAAAAAAGGTGGATTGATAACACAAAACAAAGTATTAAGCAAAAACTATTTGGCGAAGGAAAACGGTTAGTTTCTAATTACTTGTTTTAAATAGTCTTCTTTATTTTGGTAGTATTTTAGATTCATTGTGCTGCATGCGGGAAACAAAGATGGTTTTGTTCCAAACGCATCTCTTTTGTTTTCTACCAAATCGCCAAGTGCAGACTATCATGGCGATATGAATGCTGAACTGTTTATGAAGTAATTTCAAGAAACTTTAATTCCAAACCTGAACCAACCCAACCTTATTATATTAGACAATGAATCTTATCATTCGAAATTAATGGAAAAAGTGCCAAATACAACCTCTAATAAACAGGAATTAATAGACTACTTGCTGAAACATAAATTATCTTTTGAAACTAGTATGTTAAAGAGAGAATTATTGTAGTGAGTCACAGAGAATGCAAAACCTAAAGTTTACGAAATTGCAGCAAAGCATGGTCATCGAGTTTTACGATTACCTCCATATCATTGTCAATTTAATCCAATTGAGTCAATGTGGGATAAATCCAAAGATTACTATAATAAAATATGGGACAATTTAACGAACAATACAACGACCTTAATATCAGAATGATATGGTTTGAATCACTTCAACAGATAGACGCTGCATATTGGCAAAAATGTATAGAACATGCTCACAAATGCATGAAAGAATGGTGGGATATTGAAAAACAATTTGAAGTTGTTCAACCGTTAGTTATAAATGGTAGCAATGGCAATAGTGATACTGACAGTGACACTGATTGTAGTTATGATTGAAAAATAAATGTTTTCTATCTAAAAATTATAAAACTTTATTCTGGCAATTATTTATGTAAATATTGGTTATATTGCATTCTACAACCTAAATAATAAATATTTCAAAATGTTGATTTAATGTCTAATGTATGGTTCCACTAACGTATTATAATACTGCAGGTTTCATTACTTGAATTATATACAAATTCAAGATATTTTAACCTATTGTTTAAACATCAAATGTATATAGCGATAGTAAACACTAAATAATATAATTAAAGAAACAAAGTAACTAAATATTGATTATTTAATTAATATCCTTTTGAATACAATGCAGGAATAACAATTGCTGAGCTCTTATCACAGATAAGCTTGTGTAACATTTGCTTAATATATTTCCAGCTCTGGAAAATCAGCATTTGCATGACAGAAAAATAATAGACGACATTTTCTCTTACTATCTCACTTAAAAAGGGGTAATTAAATTTATTAATTTTCTAGCACTGCACAGCATCGTCACTTCTTTTGCAATAATGTGTTCAAGATATATTTAAAGTTCTATAATGGCCCCACTTAAGGGAATGATGATCTTGATTTATTGTATTCCATATGGAGGCACCACTTCTTGATGTTATTTTTCATTACTGGTTTTAGTTTCTAGTAACTTTATACTGGAGTTTTCTTTGCACAGTTTATTCACTAATTCAATTGGTAACATCCTCATTAATAATAATAATAACAATGTCTATTTACAATTGAATAAAATGAAATAATAATTTTAAATTATACAACACATTGTTAAGGGATTTAAAAGTATAGACAAAGCTAACATATTGCCATATTCCACATCTACAATTCTTTTTTAATACTTGTACTAATATGATTAATTATTGCGAACTTGACATAACTCTAGAACAGTACTCCAAATGAGTCACAAGCAACTTTATTTGGTTTCAACTATATGTCTTTTATCCCTACATAGTAATTCCAAATGTCTTCCTGCATTTGACTGTATTCATTACCTCTTCAATGTACTATGTATTATTCGTTTATCCCTATAACTCATTCCAATATTTTTGAGTATTTAAAACATTTTTTCCCATTTTACATTGTCGAATGCGTTTTCCAGATTTACAAACTTTATATACACGCTTTCTCCTTTTTTTACTGTTTTTTAAAGATAAAATGGTTTCCCATGTCTGTTTCGTGCAAACCCAAATTAATCTTCTTAGTATTTCTTCAGCCCGTTTTTCCATCCGTCTTTGTACAATTCTAGTTAATATTTTTGACACATGTGCTGTGAAATTTATTGTTTCGAAAATCTTCACATCTATCTGGACCTCTTTTCGTTGGTATAGTGACTGTGTTCCATTTGAACTCATTGAGTATCTCGCCTGTCTTGTATATATAAATTACAAGTTGCAACAGATGTTCTGTTACTGCTTTTCCAGTGACTTTCAGAGTTTCTGCATGCACTTTATACCTGGCGCCTAATCATTTTACAGCCCTTTAATGCTAATTCAAACTCATCCCTTTCAATGTCTGATTCCTGTTCTAATGCTGTGAGTTCCTCTCTTGCATATAAATTCCCTATATATTCTTGCCATCTATCCACTTTCTCTACATATGAGGTCCCCCCCCGATCTCTTATATTATTGTGATACGGTTTTCTATTCCTAAAATTCATTCTAATTAGTTTGTATGCTTCGTCTGTCTTTTCTATATCCATCTTAGTTTGTACCTCTTTGCATTCCTCAATCCATTGTTCTTTGGCTTTCTTGCATTTGAATAATTTTCCATTCTTGAGTTTGAATCTTTGGTTCCCTGCTTCGTCGGGTCTGTTTTTGTATTTTGACATTTCTTATGTTAAATTTAGAACATCCTTTGTCATCCATTGGTTTCTTTTTTTTTGTTTATACCATTCTGGTTGCCATGTCTATATGGATTTAATGTTATTCTATTCTGTTTCTACTTTCATAGTGTAAAAATTTTTCAATATCTTTCAACTTGAATTTTTCTTAAATTTTTGTGGATATCTTTATCTTTTATTTTCCCAAGATCCCTCTCCGTTTCTTTTCTCAAATTTTAAATGTAGGCGTAGCTTTCATAATTACTATGTTGTAGTCAGTGTCTGTATCTGCTTCCAGGTAGTTTCTACAATCTGTTACTTGATTCTTATACCGTTGCCTAACAAGAATGTAACCTAGTTGATATCTCCCTATATATCGTGACATCTTCCATGTGGACCATCTTCTTGCATGATGTTGAACTAATGTATTTGCGATGGTTAAGTTGTTTATGTCATAAAATATTACCAACCTATTTCTCCTGCCGTTTCTTGTTTCTAAAACCAAAAAAACGTATTACCACTCCTTCCCTACCCTCACCTACCACTGTATTAGTCTCACGCAATTATTAAATTTTCATACCCTTTAACGAATCTTAGTATATCTTTGTAGATCATTTCCACCTCTTTACACCGCAGCTAGAAGTGGGCATGTAAACTTGTATTATTACCATATTTACTGTTTTAGATTCTAATTTAATGATGAATCATTTATGTTATAAAAAATAAAATTATTATGTTGGAGTATTTTTAAAGTAAACAAATTAAATAAAATTCATAAGGAATAGTATTAATTGTTGTTTAATTTCTTTTATGATCAAATTATGTGCTCTTAGCTGAAAATAAGTAGATATAAAAGTTAACATATATTAAAATAATTAAATATTTTATTACCTGATCATAATTTACAAATGTTTCATATGTGCCACTTCTGCAAGCTTTTTCATGCTGGTGACCGTTAGTATTTTTGTACAAAATATTTTATTCTCAAGTTCCACATGTTTATTGTTGAATTTTAATACTACGCATGCTCTTGTTAATGTTTCGATGATATAAGGTATCCAAACCTTTTTGTAACCTTAGGCAGTCTGGAATTTTGCAAAAGTGAAAAACTTCAAGTAATTAACAAGCAATAATGACACACATTGTATGCTTACTCTATCATCAATGCAGAATTGCAAAATTGGTTTAGCACTATATGCATTTTATGCACTGAATCTTTGTCTCCGTTTCATTTAAGCAATATCAATTTTCAGATATCTTTATGGCCATATCGTTTCATTCTTTTTTTTTAGAATATACAAGATCATACTTACAAAAATATGGGCGAAGTAAATGGTTATTTACCTTTCCCAAAGGGCTTTGCCACTGCTGCAATTCATGCTGGACAAGATTCAGATCAATGGGAATCTTTAAATGTAGTTCCACCAATTGTTATGTCCACAACCTTTAAACAATTCAGCCCAGGGAAACCTAAAGTAAGTTTTATAAATTAGCACACACTGTGTTAACTATTTGATGAACATAGCAATTCGAATATGGGAGATCTGGAAATCCATCACGGAATGTTTTAGAAGAATGCATTTCTACCTTAGAAGGAGGAAAATATGGCCTTTGTTTTTCATCTGGCTTAGGAGCTACAACGGCAGTTTTAGGATTACTACAAGTAGAAGACCATGTAATATGTGGGGATGATGTATATGGTGGAACATTTAGGATATTTAGTAAAGTAGCCAATAAGCAAGGAGTAAAAGTTGACTTTGTTGATGCTACCAACATAAGTAATCTCGAGAAGGCTATTACACCAAAGACCAAGGTAAGTTAATAGTATTATGTAGCTGTGTCGTTAAAATCATGTTTATGATAACTTCAGTGTTAAAAAATGTTGTAAGGTTATTTAGATATCATTCTTGCCACCCTCTAGTTATTTCTATTATTTATATCCACTCTTGTAAATGCTTTCATACACGACGATATAGAATTTGTTATTATAGTACTTAGCGTAACTATTTGATGCAGTATATTCTTTTAATACTACTGAAGTAGAAGAAAATTACATTTAAATTGAGGAAAACTAATTGTTACGGGTGCTAGCAGCATTAAATTATTAAATTTGGAATTGCCCAAAAGGGGTAGGGATCCCATAACAAAATAAGGATGCACCGGATAACTACAGTGGCGCAGACTAGGTCCCTATAGTAATAAGTAAAAAAAAAAAAAAAAATGTAACAACCTACTAGGTACAATTTCAATACTATGTTACCAATAACATTTTGTTACATTCAATTTTACCTTCCTAAATATGTTCATTCAATTTATGATGTTCTCAAATATTCCGACATCTCCACTTCAATATTTTGTATAACTACCTGTTATAGGAGATGCCCCTGATCACGTATTATAATGTAATAACTCGATTTGTTCTTATAAAACTCATACAATTAAAATACATGTTTGTTGAACACCCTGTAGAATGTTATTAGTGTATTTAGTTTAAGTCAAACTACTTCTCTCTATCTTTATAGTTTGATATAACACAGCAGATGTATTCCGTTATCAACAATCTTTGCTTTCTGAAAGGATATGTTCACTTTATTTAAAAGTAGTAATTTCAGTTTATATAGAAGAGATTTTCTACATGCATGATTAGCGAAGGAGATTGGATTCAAATTTGCAGGTTTTCTTTATCTATTTATGCATTAAAAATATTCTAGAAGTGTTATTTGACATGTGGTATCGTAATATTTCAATCGAGTATCATATCGTTTCCTAAACTGGGCTCACTTTAATCCTGCTTTTTGTCCGAACATATATTTTCTAACAATAAGTTTGATAGCACATTTATCAAAAATATTAACTAGAATTGTACAAAGACGGGTGGAAAAACGAGCTGAAGAAATACTAGGAGAACATCAATTTGGGTAATAAATAAAAATAAAAAAAATAAAAAGACGGGAGGCTATTCTAACTCCGAGGGTGATGATGGAGACGACAATAGAAAGAGGAGAAAGCGTGTATATAGGGTTTGTAGATTTTGCAAATGCATTGGACAATGTAAAATGGAAAAAAAATGTTCGAAATACTCAAAAAGATTGGAATGAGTTTAAAGGATAGACGGATAGTTCATAGCTTATATAAAGAGCAAACAGCGGTAATAGAATTAGAGTAGGAATGTAGTGAAGTAAATATTAAGAAAGGGGCGAGACAGGGATGTGCCCTATATCTGTTAATTTTTCACTTGTACATCAAAGAGGCAATGAATACTGTCAAATGCAGGATGGCATTTGGAATTACTATCCAGGGACATGTTTAGATTTGCAGATGATATAGCAGTATTAGCATCTAGCAAGCAAGAGTTAGAAGCAGCACTGAATGAAATGGAAACAGTCCTAACATACAGGTACAGTATAAAAATTGACAAAAATAAAACTAAAGTACTAGTATGTAAAGGAAGGAAAAATAAGTCAAAAACGAGAATACAGATAGGAAACTAGAACTTACATGAGGTTAAGGATTTCTGCTACCTAGGAAGCCAAATAATGCAAGATTAGAAAAGCTCAATAGATATAAATCAAAGTTTAACACAAGGTCGTGCTACATTTAACAAGAAAACGCAACTACTGTGATCACAGACCACAAACATAGAAACAAGGAAAATATTGCTTAAAACAAGTGTGAAGCACAGCACTGTACGACTGTGAAACTTGAACGGTAGGAGAAGTGGAGAGGAAAATGATAGAAAAGTCATTGAAATCTGGTGCTAGACACATGATGAAGATATCATGAACAGACAAACTTAATAACCAGGAGGTTATAGAAATGGTACTGTAAGAAAGAAATATGTGGAAAACAGTAAAAAACAGGAAAGATAGGATGATAGACCACATACTAAGGCATAAAGTACATAGGTTGTGGAAATTTCAGGGATATGTTTAGATTAGCGCAATATAAATCAATGGATATACGTGTCCAAGCAGCTCCAAGAGAGAAAACCTAACGACGAAAAAATAATTGTATTTGAGCCTGATAATTATTATAAGCAAATACAAGTGTTGGTTTGGCAATATTCTCAACTAGTGTTGATTGTGCAATAGGATTAATTGAAAAACTTTTAATTTGACGGATGGTTAATGATGAGGAACCTTGGTAGCCGCAGGTTGCTCAACACCCTTCACATACCACCATATGGTGAAATAGGGTGTGTGTGTATCTATATATATATATATATATATATATATATATATATAAACAACTGATTTGATTAAAATCTTGGGATGCACTCGTTCTACCAGATAAAACTACAGCGTCAAATTGTAATTTTTATTCAACGTTTCGGCATTGACTTTATGCCTTCTTCATAGACTGAAAAATTTAATGAAGATTATTACAATTAAAATCAAACAGTTAAGCTGTGTACTTACATAAATTACTATGACTTAAACCTGATTTAAACTTAACAAACAACACTTATTCATGGCATACAGCTTGGTTAAACTTTTAAAAATTAATTACGGCAACACAATTAAAATGTAACACAGTCAATTGGATAAAATAAATAAATAAATAAATAAATTAACATATAACAACATGCAGTTAAACCTAATCATACGGCGCAACAAGCATAACTAAACTAATCCTATTTAATAATTGATCATGTTGTCACATGGTCATAATCTAAAACCTGTAAGTCATAATCTAAAACCTATATCTTAATAATTTAATGGACAAATGGAACACACTAGTAAATGAAGCACGCTAAACAAAATACATAATTAAACATTTCTACACTATTTGCGAAAATGGCCGTTATTAAACTTGTAGAGCGCAGAGTAGACAGTATTCAAGTTGTTCATATCCAGTTTGTTATTTAGTGGATTCGGTTGTTGCTGAATATAGAAAGATTCCAAGAAAAGTCTCTTATAATAATTGGATTCTATATCTAATATAGTGGTATTCTCAAAATTCGCTGTATATTTAGTATTGTGCAAATGTGACGCAAGAGCACAATTAGATTTTCCAATCCTGGCATCACTTTTGTGTTGTATGATGCGGTTCTTTAGCCATACAAAACACCTACCAATTTCAGCACTAGATCGATCAGAGGGGAAGAAATTCAGGAAACTACCTTACATTCAAAATCTAACACCCCAACTTGCCAAGATTTTGAAGCAACCGGACTTGTTTATCGCGTGCGCCTATAAAAAATCGATAGGTAGTTTGTTTACAAAAATAAAAGATAGCACAGATAAGTCTCTGTGTAGCAACGTTATTTACAAAATACAATGTAGTTGCAAAAACGTACGTTGGTCAGACAAAACAGTGGCTAAAGAACCGCATCATACAACACAAAAGTGATGCCAGGATTGGAAAATCTAATTGTGCTCTTGCGTCACATTTGCACAATACTAAACATACAGCGAATTTTGAGAATACCACTATATTAGATATAGAATCCAATTATTATAAGAGACTTTTCTTGGAATCTTTCTATATTCAGCAACAACCGAATCCACTAAATAACAAACTGGATATGAACAACTTGAATACTGTCTACTCTGCGTCTACAAGTTTAATAACGGCCATTTTCGCAAATAGTGTAGAAATGTTTAATTATGTATTTTGTTTAGCGTGCTTCATTTACTAGTGTGTTCCATTTGTCCATTAAATTATTAAGATATAGGTTTTAGATTATGACTTACAGGTTTTAGATTATGACCATGTGACAACATGATCAATTATTAAATAGGATTAGTTTAGTTATGCTTGTTGCGTATGATTAGGTTTAACTGCATGTTGTTATATGTTAATTTATTTATTTATTTATTTATTTTATCCAATTGACTGTGTTACATTTTAATTGTGTTGCCGTAATTAATTTTAAAAGTTTAACCAAGCTGTATGCCATGAATAAGTGTTGTTTGTTGTTTAAATCAGGTTTAAGTCATAGTAATTTATGTAAGCACAGCTTAACTGTTTGATTTTAATTGTAATAATCTTCATTAAATTTTTCAGTCTATGAAGAAGGCATAAAGTCAATGCCGAAACGTTGAATAAAAATTACAATTTGACGCTGTAGTTTTATCTGGTAGAACGAGTGCATCCCAAGATTTTAATCAAATCAGTTGTTTACTTACTTTCGTTCGAGAAATAATACTAATTGTTAATAGATATGGGATTCTACAATAACATACGTTTGGAATTTGGTGAAGATGCTTGCAAGCAATTAAAACAGTGGGCCAACATTAATAAGAAACTTGCTAACTTTAATAACCGGTGTAACTTTTTAGAAAAATGCAGAAGAGAGGATGTGGTACCTAGCCACATATTGAACAATTTAGCAGGTGCGCAACAATTACTTTTATGTAGAGATAGCCATACTAATAGAAAGATTAATAACTTTAATAATAGATTAAGGAAACGAATTTTATCTTTGGAAATACAAATCACTCATACAGAGATTGATTTTTGGTCGTACAAACTTTCGAACATCAAGAATTCTCTTCGACAGTCGCTGCCGTCTCAAACTTTTAATAATTTTTATAGCAATCAATTAATTACGTATAACAAACACTTTATGTTAGTTAAAAAAAGGAATATCAAAAAATTACAATCTTTGCAAAATAACCAATTGAACAACAAACAATTATTTAAAGATAATAGTAAATGGGTAGTGAATCATAGCAGTACCCTTATTCCAGAAGACGTTAAAGGTTTTTTATCTTTAGGTCCACAGTTTAATCTGGAAATGACGACTACGGACATAAATATTGGCAAACTATTAGCAGATATTGAATCAGTGATTGACGTAATCGAAAAACCGGCAGAAGAAAAGTCATTGATACGATGTAGAGTCACCAATTTAATCACCAATTTTTGCACTAATCCAGAATACAGGAGTACACTTAACAAAAATAATCGCATGTATACAGTTGTAAAAAAGTTCCTTAGGGACAATCCTAGCATTATTGTAACAAAAGCTGACAAAGGTTCTGTCACTGTCATCTTAGATAAACAAGATTATTTAACTAAATCCAACGAATTGCTTGATGATCAAATGATATATAAAAAACTCAATAGGGATCCGACGTTCACTATACAAAAGAAGGTTAACGATCACATTAAACTTCTGTTCAACCAATCTATGATCACACCTAATGATAAACAAGACCTAATAAAAATAACTGCAGTCCAGGCAAATATTATGGTTTGCCCAAAATTCACAAAGCTGGTATACCTCTTAGACCGATTATTTCCTGTATTAATTCTCCTACTTATAATGTTGCTGCCTTTTGTCGAAAATTTTAAAAATTCCTTTCCGTTAGAGAGTGGAACCTTAAGGATACTTTTTCATTTGTAGACGGTTACAGACAGTTTCAATTACCTCCCGATCACATCCTGATTTCTTTAGATGTCCGCTCTTTGTTTACTAATATTCCCATTGAGTTAGTAGTGAGTATTATCACGGAGAAATGGAACCAAATTCAACCACATTGTAATCTGGATTTGAAATCGTTTTTATCAACTATTGAACTAGTTTTTAACAACACATACTTTATCTTTAACTCCACATATTACCTTCAGACCTTTGGCACACCTATGGGCTCTCCACTGTCTCCTATCATTGCTCAAGTCGTCATGGATTCTTTACTAGAGTCGGTCATGAATTTACTTCCTTTTGACATTCCCTTCATTGTCAAATATGTGGATGACATCTTATGTTCCGTGCCTGAACATTTGATAGAGTATACAGTGCATATTTTCAACAGCTATAATTCTAATTTGGTTTTTACATATGAAAAAGAAGTTGACCAGAGTATCCCATTTCTAGACACATTGGTGATTAGATCGCCTACCAATACGTTGCTTTTTGATATCTACAAGAAACCTACTGACTCTGGGAGGTATATTAATTATCACTCCAACCATACGCTCGCTCATAAAATTAACACCATTATTGGTTTAAAACACCGTATTACCAGAATATGTGAGCCAGACTTGCTTCGTAAAAATTTAAAACAATTGGAATTTACTTTGGTGAATAATGCATATCCCAAACCTCTTATAAAACGATTATTGCATACAAAACACCTACCAATTTCAGCACTAGATCGATCAGAGGGGAAGAAATTCAGGAAACTACCTTACATTCAAAATCTAACACCCCAACTTGCCAAGATTTTGAAGCAACCGGACTTGTTTATCGCGTGCGCCTATAAAAAATCGATAGGTAGTTTGTTTACAAAAATAAAAGATAGCACAGATAAGTCTCTGTGTAGCAACGTTATTTACAAAATACAATGTAGTTGCAAAAAAACGTACGTTGGTCAGACAAAACAGTGGCTAAAGAACCGCATCATACAACACAAAAGTGATGCCAGGATTGGAAAATCTAATTGTGCTCTTGCGTCACATTTGCACAATACTAAACATACAGCGAATTTTGAGAATACCACTATATTAGATATAGAATCCAATTATTATAAGAGACTTTTCTTGGAATCTTTCTATATTCAGCAACAACCGAATCCACTAAATAACAAACTGGATATGAACAACTTGAATACTGTCTACTCTGCGCTCTACAAGTTTAATAACGCCATTTTCGCAAATAGTGTAGAAATGTTTAATTATGTATTTTGTTTAGCGTGCTTCATTTACTAGTGTGTTCCATTTGTCCATTAAATTATTAAGATATAGGTTTTAGATTATGACTTACAGATTTTAGATTATGACCATGTGACAACATGATCAATTATTAAATAGGATTAGTTTAGTTATGCTTGTTGCGCCGTATGATTAGGTTTAACTGCATGTTGTTTTATGTTAATTTATTTATTTATTTATTTATTTTATCCAATTGACAGTGTTACATTTTAATTGTGTTGCCGTAATTAATTTTTAAAAGTTTAACCAAGCTGTATGCCATGAATAAGTGTTGTTTGTTACGTTTAAATCAGGTTTAAGTCATAGTAATTTATGTAAGTACACAGCTTAACTGTTTGATTTTAATTGTAATAATCTTCATTAAATTTTTCAGTCTATGAAGAAGGCATAAAGTCAATGCCGAAACGTTGAATAAAAATTACAATTTGACGCTGTAGTTTTATCTGGTAGAACGAGTGCATCCCAAGATTTTAATCAAATCAGTTGTTTACTTACTTTCGTTCGAGAAATAATACTAATTGTTAATAGATATGGGATTCTACAATAACATACGTTTGGAATTTGGTGAAGATGCTTGCAAGCAATTAAAACAGTGGGCCAACATTAATAAGAAACTTGCTAACTTTAATAACCGGTGTAACTTTTAGAAAAATGCAGAAGAGAGGATGTGGTACCTAGCCACATATTGAACAATTTAGCAGGTGCAACAATTACTTTTATGTAGAGATAGCCATACTAATAGAAAGATTAATAACTTTAATAATAGATTAAGGAAACGAATTTTATCTTTGGAAATACAAATCACTCATACAGAGATTGATTTTTGGTCGTACAAACTTTCGAACATCAAGAATTCTCTTCGACAGTCGCTGCCGTCTCAAACTTTTAATAATTTTTATAGCAATCAATTAATTACGTATAACAAACACTTTATGTTAGTTAAAAAGGAATATCAAAAATTACAATCTTTGCAAAATAACCAATTGAACAACAAACAATTATTTAAAGATAATAGTAAATGGGTAGTGAATCATAGCAGTACCCTTATTCCAGAAGACGTTAAAGGTTTTTATCTTTAGGTCCACAGTTTAATCTGGAAATGACGACTACGGACATAAATATTGGCAAACTATTAGCAGATATTGAATCAGTGATTGACGTAATCGAAAAACCGGCAGAAGAAAAGTCATTGATACGATGTAGAGTCACCAATTTAATCACCAATTTTGCACTAATCCAGAATACAGGAGTACACTTAACAAAAATAATCGCATGTATACAGTTGTAAAAAAGTTCCTTAGGGACAATCCTAGCATTATTGTAACAAAAGCTGACAAAGGTTCTGTCACTGTCATCTTAGATAAACAAGATTATTTAACTAAATCCAACGAATTGCTTGATGATCAAATGATATATAAAAAACTCAATAGGGATCCGACGTTCACTATACAAAAGAAGGTTAACGATCACATTAAACTTCTGTTCAACCAATCTATGATCACACCTAATGATAAACAAGACCTAATAAAAAATAACTGCAGTCCAGGCAAATATTATGGTTTGCCCAAAATTCACAAAGCTGGTATACCTCTTAGACCGATTATTTCCTGTATTAATTCTCCTACTTATAATGTTGCTGCCTTTTTGTCGAAAATTTTAAAAAATTCCTTTCCGTTAGAGAGGTGGAACCTTAAGGATACTTTTTCATTTGTAGACGGTTACAGACAGTTTCAATTACCTCCCGATCACATCCTGATTTCTTTAGATGTCCGCTCTTTGTTTACTAATATTCCCATTGAGTTAGTAGTGAGTATTATCACGGAGAAATGGAACCAAATTCAACCACATTGTAATCTGGATTTGAAATCGTTTTTATCAACTATTGAACTAGTTTTAACAACACATACTTTATCTTTAACTCCACATATTACCTTCAGACCTTTGGCACACCTATGGGCTCTCCACTGTCTCCTATCATTGCTCAAGTCGTCATGGATTCTTTACTAGAGTCGGTCATGAATTTACTTCCTTTTGACATTCCTTCATTGTCAAATATGTGGATGACATCTTATGTTCCGTGCCTGAACATTTGATAGAGTATACAGTGCATATTTTCAACAGCTATAATTCTAATTTGGTTTTACATATGAAAAGAAGTTGACCAGAGTATCCCATTTCTAGACACATTGGTGATTAGATCGCCTACCAATACGTTGCTTTTGATATCTACAAGAAACCTACTGACTCTGGGAGGTATATTAATTATCACTCCAACCATACGCTCGCTCATAAAATTAACACCATTATTGGTTTAAAACACCGTATTACCAGAATATGTGAGCCAGACTTGCTTCGTAAAAATTTAAAACAATTGGAATTTACTTTGGTGAATAATGCATATCCCAAACCTCTTATAAAACGATTATTGCATACAAAACACCTACCAATTTCAGCACTAGATCGATCAGAGGAAGAAATTCAGAAACTACCTTACATTCAAAATCTAACACCCCAACTTGCCAAGATTTTGAAGCAACCGGACTTGTTTATCGCGTGCGTCTATAAAAATCGATAGGTAGTTTGTTTACAAAAATAAAAGATAGCACAGATAAGTCTCTGTGTAGCAACGTTATTTACAAAATACAATGTAGTTGCAAAAAAACGTACGTTGGTCAGACAAAACAGTGGCTAAAGAACCGCATCATACAACACAAAAGTGATGCCAGGATTGGAAAATCTAATTGTGCTCTTGCGTCACATTTGCACAATACTAAACATACAGCGAATTTTGAGAATACCACTATATTAGATATAGAATCCAATTATTATAAGAGACTTTTCTTGGAATCTTTCTATATTCAGCAACAACCGAATCCACTAAATAACAAACTGGATATGAACAACTTGAATACTGTCTACTCTGCGCTCTACAAGTTTAATAACGCCATTTTCGCAAATAGTGTAGAAATGTTTAATTATGTATTTTGTTTAGCGTGCTTCATTTACTAGTGTGTTCCATTTGTCCATTAAATTATTAAGATATAGGTTTTAGATTATGACTTACAGGTTTTAGATTATGACCATGTGACAACATGATCAATTATTAAATAGGATTAGTTTAGTTATGCTTGTTGCGCCGTATGATTAGGTTTAACTGCATGTTGTTATATGTTAATTTATTTATTTATTTATTTATTTTATCCAATTGACTGTGTTACATTTTAATTGTGTTGCCGTAATTAATTTTTAAAAGTTTAACCAAGCTGTATGCCATGAATAAGTGTTGTTTGTTAAGTTTAAATCAGGTTTAAGTCATAGTAATTTATGTAAGTACACAGCTTAACTGTTTGATTTTAATTGTAATAATCTTCATTAAATTTTTCAGTCTATGAAGAAGGCATAAAGTCAATGCCGAAACGTTGAATAAAAATTACAATTTGACGCTGTAGTTTTATCTGGTAGAACGAGTGCATCCCAAGATTTTAATCAAATCAGTTGTTTACTTACTTTCGTTCGAGAAATAATACTAATTATATATATATATATATATATATATATATATATATATATAAATTGCCGTGGAACCCCTATTAGACCTCGCCAGAGAAAAAAATTCTTTGAACCCTAACGTTGGGCCGTCATAAATTGCCGTGTAACCCCTCTGGTAAATAGTACTTTCTCAAATTATCAATTTTAAAAAAATTGATAATTTCACACAATAGAAAATTTCAAAAAAAAAAAATTCTTACCCAGATTCCTGCTTCATCACTTTAATTGCTTTCTTCAACAGCTCCCTGGCTAGCTCAGTTGGGCCTCCTCTTGGATACCTAGATTTACTATCATACTCTTTATCGTTCACGCACACTCTCAATAAAACCACAAAATAATACAACAATCATACAATATTTATTTATCACTATTTACAAATAATAATTCAAGATTATTTACATTTCGATGCTCAAGTTACACCTCAATAAATTCTATCTTTGTAAAGTCCAAGATTTTAACTTGAAATTTCAAACACATTGAATGTAACAGGAGTAAATGGGCCCTGAATAATACCTTATTTTTATTTTTTATTTATAATTATTTCTAATTAGTACACTCGAGTATGGTGAGCTCATGATAACCCAGTTTATTTTATTAATGTATGCTTTTTACTTTGCATACTCTTACTACAAACACAAAAACAACCCATGTACTCTTAACAATAAAATTTTAAATTCATGAGGAATGTTAATAAGCTTTATATACACCTTTAGATTTATATTCAAATACCATAATCAAAGTTAGTTATACGTATTATTTTCAATACGCAAGATAATGCAAAATACCATCACAGTTCACTCTCACACATCACAATCATTTTCCTAGTTTATAAAAACAGCAAATTCTAATGCGTTACCTGGAATTTCTTGAAGATCCCTACTCCGTTGACGATGAAGTCAAGTTCCTGCACCATCGGTTTCGTGGTTCTGCTCTGCTTGCCGCCTCCAGCTATTTATAGATGAACACCATCTAAATTGTGCTGCATGCTATTCATTCAAGATCCATCCAAATCCAAATCCAAGTATATTACACTTTTTTATTATTGCAGAATTTAATTTACGTTACTTTACGAGCTTGTTAAAATATCTGTTGCACCTCCAGTTAAAATTAAACACGACACTATCTGCGTTTCAAACTATGAGGCCAACAATTTACTATTTAATTTAAATTTTAAATACCTACAAGCTCGTTAGTAGATTTCTGTACGTAGTCTAAAGCGATGAAAAATCAAAGAGCGCGATCAGAATACCAAAGAGGGCGATGCTAATTCTCTTAGAGTATTTATACAATTCAAAATGCCACCTCTAGGCCACTCTTCACGCGAAATACTTCATTAAACTAATTCGTTCTTCCAATTTTGGTATAACCGTTTTCCAAATCTTTAAAATTTAGCTCGCCGTTATGATATTTTCCGAAAACCCGCATTCAATTTTTCCCGTGCTCGTCTGTTGTACAACTAACTATATAGACCAATGAAATATTTAGTGACTTTTAAATACCCTGCCTATATTAACTCTATTCTCCTCTTATGCATATTAGATGTTTCCTTCTACCCTCGCTTGAGTGGTAGAAAATCGATATTACTGTCCGCGTTCTATCTAACCCACGTGGACTGAATACGTGCGTTTCGAAGTGAAATGCTATTATGCCTGTCTCATTTATTTATTTTTATTTATTTATTTCAGAAATTCATTTCCATAGGAATGCACATAAAAAAACATTATGGAACAAGTCAACATTTACTATTACCTATAGAAACATTAAATATAACATTAAAATTTTAATATAACTCTGTATTTCATATACCACACTATAACTTATGCATACTTGGCTAGTTTCAAACTGTAGGAGAAAAACTCTTCAATGTTGTAAAAGCTCTGAGCTACCAAGAAACTTTTTAGTTTAACTCTAAAAAATTTTACATTGTGTGAGGACTTTATTTCTTGAGAGAGACTATTAAAAATTTTTTGACCAAGATAAGTGGGAGATGTCCTTCCAATTCTATACTTAAAGCTGGGAATCCTGAGATCACTTTTATTGCGAGTGTCATGGTTCTGATAGTCGTAGCCATGCGAGTAATCTGATTTATTCTTATAGATTAGAGTGGCCACTTCTAAAATGAAAATCGAAGGTAGAGTAAAATACATAATTGCTTAAAAAAGGCACGGCAAGATGTAGTTTGTGAAATACTAATGATATTCCTGATCACCCTCTTCTGACAAATAAAAACATCACGTGCATCGGACGACGCACCCCAGAAACTGATTCCATATCTCAGTGTTGAGGAACAATGAGAATTGTATACCAGCAACAGTTGGTTTGTATTCAAAAATGATTTAAGGTTTCTGATCAAATAGCATAGTGAATTTAATTTTGCGCACACTTTCTCACAATGAGGCTTCCAATTTAGATTTTGATCTACATTCACACCCAAAAAATTGATACTACCTGTTTGAGGTATTGGGGTGCCATTGAGTATAACGTCAATGTTCACAATTTTGCTATTGTAATTGTGTAAAACAATAGTCAATGTTTTGCTGGGATTGATGTATAGAAAGTTCATAGAGAACCAATTGAACAAATGATCAAGATTGTTTTGCAGGTTTGACTGGAGAGTAGAAGGGTCCTGATTAGAGGTTACAATTGTAGCATCATCAGCATATAAAAACAATGAGCATTCTTTCAAATGCAAGTTGATGTCATTAATATACAAAAGGAATAGCACAGGGCCCAAAACTGAGCCCTGTGGCACCCCGACCCTATTTTCAAGTACCGTCGAGTTAATAGACCTACGTGTGTTACCCATAGTGTGTTGAACCGACACATACTGTGAACGACTGTCTAAATAACTCTGGAGCCATGCTAAAGCTTTTCCTCGAATGCCATACTTCTCCATCTTTATAAAAAGTATCCAGTGCAACACACAGTCGAAAGTCTTGCTAAGGTCACAAAAGGATTCTCACCAGATTCAATGGAATTAGTAACGACTTCAACAAACTTGAAAATTGCATCCACTGTGCTATGATTTGGTTGAAAACCAAATTGATTTGTAATTATGATTTTGTTGGAATGAAGAAATTTCGATAGTCTATCCAGATAACAGTACTCAAACACTTTAGAAAAAACTGAAATGAGGGCAATTGGACGATAATTATCCAATGAGTCTACATTACCTTTCTTGAAAAGAGGAAGAAACTTGGTAAGCTTCAGTTTCTTTGGAAAAACACCATACTCTAAACTGAGATTAATGAGAAAAGTTAGGGGTTTTACAATTTCCCTAACACTTTTTTTTATAAGAAAATTTGGGATCTCATCAAAACCACTTGACTTTTTTGATTTTAGTTTTTTGCTGATTAAGGAAATAAACTCTTCCTCCACAAAAGGAATTAGAAATAGTGAGTTACTGTTGTTCTTTATTTTTGTAGAAAAAGGTACCTTAGGGATGTGACTGATAATCCTATCTGCCACATTTACAAAAAACTCATTAAATTTATTAACCACCAGCGCAGGATCTTCAATTAAAACATCACCATCTTGAATTTTAATTTCACCTTCGGGTTGCCTTTGATTGTTTACAGAGTTAATCAATTTCCAACTGGATCTAAGTGGATTTTGAGCCATAGTTATTTTATTCTGATAAAATAATCTTTTTGTTTCTCGAACTAGGTGAGAATGAGAATTTTTATATGCTTTATAGTAATCCCTATATTCCGGAAAAGATTTTACCAATGTAAAAAGATCCCTTAAATATTTACTGAATTTTTTGACCATATTGTTAACCCAATTTCTTTTTTTATCATTATTCTCCTTCATGTACTTGCGCTTTAATGGAAAGTGAATATTAAAATAGAACAAGAATATATTGTGGAAGTTTTCAAAGGCATCATCCACTTTCGTGCACATCATTACATCACCCCAGGTCTCATGAGCTAAATCGCCCAGAAAGTTTAGGATGACATCTTCAGGATAGGCTCTTACATATTCATATTTAATTTTGACAATTGGACCCATTTTACTGTTTCCTTGAAATAAAAGTGCTGTGATTGGAAAAAAAGAGTGTCAATCACAGTAGTTTTTGTTTTGAACACAGAAGTACTAGTAAAAATATAATCCAATGTATAATTTAGACGAGTTTTATCAAAGACTGTATTTCTGACTGAGAAACTATCACAGAGACTAGCAAAAGTTTTGAATTCATTGCAATTCCTATCTGGGTCGAAATTAAAGTCACCACACAATATAATCTGTATTCTAGGTTTATGAATGCAATTCAAGACCTTATTCATTTGCTTATGAAAAATTTTGAAACTGGTACCATTTGGGGATCTATAACAATTTAAAATTACTAATCTACTATTAACAAGATTAATTGAGACGCCACAAATTTCGAATTCTTTTTCTAGGCAGAATTCTTGTAAGTGTAACGGCAGTGCTGTTATTGTGTTTCGACACCATATTCCAACACCCCCTCCCTTGGTATGAGATCTGCAATAGCTGGCGGCCAAGTAAAAGTTTGCAAACACCATGTATTTCAAACTTTCCTCATTACACCATGTTTCGTTAATACATAAAAAACTGATGTCATGCTTATTTATAAAATCGGCAGTTATAAGATCGACTTTCAATGTGTTCAAACACTGGCAATCCATTGATAACAATAGGAACAAACTTGGCACTACGATTTCCTGTCTGAAATGGCATGTTAAACCGTTGCCATTATCATAAACATCATTATGGGTCGCTACTCGGAGATTGGTTTGATTGTCCCAACATCTAAAAAAAGGTGCAGAGTTTGATGAGCTTAATGACTGATCAGCATTGTACATTTTAGGAGGTTTATCAGCCTTTGGTGGCTTAAAGCTAAATTCACGAATAAGAACATTATTTGGCCAATACGATGGTTCCATAAAGTAGTCCCTAAGGTGATTAGGAACCCCAAGTTTAAATGAACTGAACTTATTATTGCTATTGATTCTAAAACAGATTGCGCCAAGAGCATCTTTTTTTAAATAGCTGATGATGTCCTGGGCTATGCGTGCCTCCCCATTTGGCTTATGTGCTATTCTACTTAAATGAAACCATGCCCTCTTGCCAACACCAACTAAAGTGTCATCAGAATTTTCTAAAGTAGGTGCTGCTGATCCAACAATGATTTTCTTTTTAGATCTTTTATTCACAACAGCAGTCCATTGAGATCTGTTATCAATAGGTGGCTGTGTTTTGCTCCCAAAAGCCTTCTATCACATTGTATATTATTAGAGTTGATATTATCATTGTTAAAATTATGATAATTAGAAGAGCATATGAAAATTTTTCCTTATCACATACTAAAGCTTTATTGCTAACAGGTTCATCACATTTATCTGCTATTGCAGTGATCATTTCAACTGCTGTACTACATGAATTTATTAAAGAGCCTCCTTCTTTATCTGTTTTATTTGGTGGTGCTTTAGAATGATATGATGGTGTGTTATTGAGCAGTTTTACCAAATCAATATTGGATTCTTTGAGATTATATATTTCTGTTTGTAAGTTATCAATTTTCTGAATTAAAGCCTGTGTTTCACCTTTTACAACATTTTTGACTATTTTTCTAAATTCAGCACCTTGAAGAAAATTAACTATTGCTTCATTCTTGTTGTCCAGATGTTGTCCTGTCTTATCAACAGTTTCACAAGTTGAAGTTTTGCTATTTTGAGAACAAATATTACAAACAATTACTTTAGAACCATCTGCTTGTTGCTTAATACTACAAATCCTGTCACAACATGATGTATGAGCTCTTTCACAACACTTACTACACTGCACAAATTGATTTGAAAGTTTTTTTTTTGCAATAAATGCACAATTTTTGGAGAACTGGTTCCAGCCCAATTTTATTTTCCGCCATCTTGAAAATCATTCCAAAGCATATCATTGATTGTCCATCCCTTCTGCGCTTTAAGGAAACTTTTGGTTAGCATTTATGCGAAACATCCGTCCGTTTGCAAGATATACCTCGAACCTTGTCTTTTATCTACACAAATAAGGGGAACATGACCTTTCCAAAACATGCAGGTGTTCAATTAACGATCGTTTTAAAATAATATTTCTAGGAGTTTGCGTTTCAAGGTATTTCCTATATTCGACGTGTTTGTTTGTTAGTAAAAGCGTTTCGCCTTGGTATTATCGATTTTTCATGCTTTTATGCGTATTATACACTTTTATAAGAGATATGTAGATGATTGCTTATTATGCATACCAAATAACATGATTGATGAAACACTCACAAAATTTAATGGATACCACCCACGCCTACAATTTACAGTGAATAAACAAGAAAACAACAAAATACAATTTCTAGATATTGCACTAAAACTTAAACAAAATAGAACAATAGTCACCAATTGGTACAATAAAAAAATATGGACGGGTAGATACCTAAATATATATAAAAGAAATGTAGTGAAAACCTAGTAAATAAAGCAATGCATTTTACACACCCTAATGAAAGACCAATTATATTAAATAAAATTAAATCAACTCTAAAACAGAACGGATACCCACATAAATTTGTCACACCAATCATAAAGGAAACAATCCACGCAATATACAATCCACCAAAAAATAAACTAAAAAAAGAACAAGAAAATTATGTTAGTATAAAATATCACCCAACGGTATCCAATAAAATTCGACAATGTTTAAAAAAATACGAAATAAAAGTTGTTCACAAACCTAACAATAATAACAATAATTTTTTTACAAAATTGAAATCGCTAGCACCAATTACAGACAAAACTAATTGTATCTATAAAATAAACTGTAAAAACTGTAACGGTTCATATATCGGAAATACGAAACAATATTTACACCGTAGAATTTATGAACACCTATATTCTATTAAAACTCATAAAAGAAACACAGCACTGGCAAATCATGCATTGGACCACATGCATAACTTTGATTTTGAAAATCCAAGTGTAATTAACATAGAACAAAATGAAAATAAACGTAGTACATTAGAAATTATTCACATTCAACGGAACATAAACAGTATAAATAAATAAATTTATAACAATATTATTCATAATTAATAATTACATAGTTAATATACTGTTTTTTAGTGCTTATTTCTTGCTTAATGGTAAATCATCTCAAAAAGGTATTTATTCTAACATTCACTCTGTATATAAAAATATTAAGATTTATTATTAAGTAAAGTATAGAATAATTAATATAAATTCGTATCACTTTTGATAACGCTAATGTTATTTGATAACTTGTTTTTAACTGCATAGGATACATTTAATAAAATTTTTTAGTCTAGCTATTAGTTATTAGATTTTATACCATGCAAATAGATTTCAAAATAATGTGACCAAATAAGTTTTAATTATAATACATTTTAATAGTTTAAGATATTTTAGAAATTTACAGGAATTTTAATAACATGTGACCAAGATTTATGATAACTGAAACGCGTTATGTTAGTATTGCATATTATTTAAGTGAGAAGAATAATGTTAATAAATGACCTATTTCCCAAGAACAGAAAATTTTTATATTTTTATTTTATAATATATATATATATATATATATATATATATATATATATATATATAATTTAAAATTGATTTGTGGGTTTTTTGAGATGATTTACCATTAAGCAAGAAATAAGCACTAAAAAACCATCTGGAACACTCAACTGTACTGTGGCCAGTGGTCTTGAGATCCCTTAGCGTACTCATCGTGGTAGAATCAAAACACATTTTAAAGGATGCCTTAGTTGTCCCTTCTGTCGCACAGACACATACTTAGAATTGATTTTTGGAAACCCATGGGTGTTGTTCCTGTTTTGCAGACTGGTGATCTGTCTGTTGATTCCATTAACACTAGACAATCTTAACGCTACTCAACCGTCAAAATTATTTAAAGTAATTGGTCATGCTTTTTCTTCTAATGAAATTACTCCCTTAGGTTGTACGAGTTTAATTGAACATCACATTAAACTATTGTCGAACCGATCGAATTATGGTATTATCCGCTTTCTCTGGTGTTATGGAGTCATGTCAACAAAGAGCTGGATGAGACCTTAATAAATAATGTGGTGGAACCGTCTAATAGTCCATGGTCAAACCCTATTGTTATGGTGCCCAAAAAGATGGTACTTATTGCTTCTGTATTGATTTTCGATAGGTCAATAGCATAACTGAAAAAGAGGCTTATCCACTTTCTTATATATCTACGATTTTAGACCGTCTATGTGATACCAAATTTCTTACAAGTTTAGACATCTGTTCTGCCTACTGGCAAATCCCTCTTTCTGCTGATTTTAAACCTGTTACTGCTTTCACAGTGCCAGGTCGAAGTTTGTTTCAGTTTACTAGAATGTATTTTGGACTTCATGGCGCTTCTGCTGTTTCAGCGTCTTATCGATCGTGTGCTGACAGCCGACTTTGAACCATATTGCTTTGCATATCTCGATGATACCTGCTACTTCTACTTTCGAAAAGCACTTAGAAGTACTACAGACAATACTTTTCGCTTGAATTCTGCTGGTCCTACTTTCCACGTCTCGCCATAAAACGGCTGCTAAAAAACATTCAGTTCTGAAATCACTAACAACTTCCAGGCGAATAGTTTTTGTAACAAAGCAGACAAATAAAGCCATGTAGGTCTTAGTTATTTTGAAGTTTCGACCCTTTCTGTCAGGAAGGGGAAATGCACCAGCGTAGTTAACACCTGAGCAATAAAATGGATGCATAGGCCTTGTACGCAAGATGTTGTTCAGATTTTATATAAATATGGAAGCATTGTACACAGTTATGCACGACCATTTTTACTAAATTACGACTAGAAATAGGCTACTAATTTTCTCTAAGTGAGGCCAATAAGACCTGTGGACCAGCGTGTAGCAGTCTTAAATGTTCATGTTAAGCAACTAAGATGGAAAAGTAGTGTTCTGAAGGTAAAAACGCTGGGCGTTTATAAGAAAATTAAAGTAGAGTTTTCTATTCGACCGCCGATTCTAATAATCTTTGTGGATTGATCAAGGTTTCAAACTTAAAAGTTTGCTTTTCTTGCCGACCTGACCAATTTTAAGCAATTTATTATAATCTTCAGGAAATGGTTGTATTTGCACAATTTTAACAAGTGCAGTTAAAGAATCAGATAACTCTTGTGTTGTTAACGGACCCGTAGTACGCATCTTCTTAGCTTGTGAAAGATTGCTTTTAAATCTGAGAACATAAGCAAACACTCACTGTAATTTAATTAATGAAAAAACTAATTGATTTATAAGATCAAAATAAGTACTGAAATTGTAGAACGAATTTCTGAAATATCAGGAGGTTATAGTTGATAAGAGCATGCAGGCCAATTGTTTTCAGACCAGGTAAACCAATGCGGACCATGAAACCATAGCTTCGAGTTTAGTAAGGTTTTGGGATCAATTCCTCGTGACAATAAATCCGCAAGGTTGTGTGAAGTATTTATTACTTCCAGGAATCAATATTTGTTAAGTTTTATATTTGTGAGACTCTGTTCGCAACAAAAGTTTTCCACATATGTGGAGATGTATTTATCGAAGAGATAACTATGGTAGAATCATATCAATAAAGGACCTTTTCAAAGTGTATGTTACTAGACCTAATTACCTTGTTTAAAAGTTCAGATAAAAGATGAGCACCACATAATTCGAGTCTAGTAACCGTAATAAGTTTTAAAGGTGTAACCTTTGTGCAATAAAGATTTGAAGTAGCGTTTCCAAGTGCATCTGTACAACGTATAAAAATACAAGTGCGGTAGATGGCTTCTGACGCATCACAAAAACCATGACACTGAACAGATATGGGATTAGAACATGTAATTTGTTTTGGAATGTTTAGTGTGTTCAAATGCTCCAAATGAGAGCAATAATTTTGTCATAACAGGTGTAAATCTGTGGGAACAGTTTCGTCCCAAGGTATTTTTGGTTTCCAAAGCTGTTGTAGAATAATTTTAGTAGTAATTATTACAGGTGAAAGTAGTCCCAGTAGATCGAAAACCATTCAAATGTACAACAATATTGGTCGGTGATATTACAACAATGTATCGACAGGAATAACGACATGAATAAAGACACAAAAGATTTTATGGCATTTTGATTCTAATAGCAAAATTCTTGCTTATAACCTTAACACTGTTACATATGGTACAGCTTCTGCATCATTTTTAAATGTTGTGTTTTTAAACCTAAGTAAAATAAGAAATAAGTTGTCCTGAGAATATTAGACCGACCAACATTAAATCATTCAGCGCATATCCAGATGAGGTTTTGGCAGAGCCATCAAATACGACCCGCAATTTAGTCATATTTGAAGTGTCAAAGATGCAATGATGTGGTAGAAAAATGCAGAATTGTCTTGTTGATCACTACAAAGTGACACGTGGTTCCACTGTATGTATTCGTGTATAAAATCATGACACTGTTGTTTTAATTCTGGGTTTTCTCTAGTTTTTGTTCTAGTTTAAGAAAGTGCTTAGTAGCTGTAGTTTTAGAGTCTAATTCAAGTGCATGTCCTTTAATTGAAATTTTTACAATAAAATGACCCTAATCACTAAGTGATGTGTTTTGTTTGAAGTGATTTTCACAATAATTTTCTTCTTCAGAAAATAATTTTGTTTTTGGATACGCTCAAGTACCCAAAATTTAGTTAACTGTGCTTCTAAAGCATCATTAGAAGAGTATTAACAATGGAATGTACTAGAAGTAGGATTTTGTGTGTAAATTTTACTCGAAATGAGACAACCAAGTTTACTTTTTTGTAAAATGGGACCATTGTTGCCAAGTTTAATTTGTCCAATTCCTAATAAATCCTGAAAAGTGTCTGCACCAATCAGTAAATCTAACGGAGCAAGGCGACCAAAATTTAAATCAGCAAGTTTAATATTTTTGGGTATATCTAATCATGTGTGGCAAATGTATGTGTTTGGCAAGTGGCCAGTTATGTTTGGCAAAAGTAAAGAACTAAGTGTTGTTTCAAAATTGTTTGCATTAGATTTATTTGCGATTGTGACAATGTGACTAACATTATGATTCAATTGATTAATTCCAAAAATGGAAATATTTGTGTTGCATTTTGGCAATTGTAAAATGTCACAAGGATGTTGAGATATAAAGTTTGATTGGCTTGTGTTGTCTAAAAGAACTCTGCAGTTGTGTGGATTGCCAAAAACTTCAAGAACTGTGACAACTGCAGTGGAAAGTAAAACTTGTAACTTTGCAGAAGTATTAAAGGTCAAACTAATAGGTGATGGTGTTTTGGAATTGCGATAGCATAAAATAATAAGAAAGCTTTAAAACTGATTATATTGTAAGAGCAAAATTAAAAGATCGATTACATGGAATTGTTTAGTGAAAGTGCGCTTGTTTGACAGACGCTTTCTACGTTTTTATAATATGTAGAAGCATACAAGCAAGCTGTATATTAAATATCAACGTCCATTTTCAACACTTCCTCCAACGTTGAGTATTTAATCTAAAAACTAAATTCACAAAAGCGTCTACTTTTCTTAAGATCGTTTGTGAAAATAGTTATTTCATCAAGATCGCTCCCTGCTACAAGACCATCATCAACGTAAATGGCCACAAGCAGCTTTTTGCCATTTCGTTCACGAGTAAACAGACAAGGGTCAGCTTTGCTCTGTTGCATTCCACTTGATTGCATAAACCCAACAAATTTTCATTCCAACAACGTGGCGCTTGTTTCAGTCCATATACGCTTTTCTTTAAAAACAAACACGGCCTGTGTTATCATCAAAACCTTCTGGTTGCTTGACATAAACTTCTTCATGAAGTTCACCATAGAGAAAAGCAGTTTTACATCAAATTGTCGCAACTGTAGTCTATCGCATGCAGAGATAGCCAGCACGCTCGAATAGTTTCATAACGCGCCTACCGGGCTAAACGTTTCATCTTTATATTGCGATTGTAATTCCTCTTCCATTGCTTCCTGCCATTTATCAGAATTAACTGAAGATACTGCTTCTCGATAAGAACGAGGGTGAATAGTATCAACAAATTCCTCAGCGGAGAAAACAAAATCATCAGAAGCTGAATAAACATAATAGTCATCAAGTTTCTTAGGCTTTTGACGTTCTTCAATTTTGCGTGTCTCATAGCGTTTTTCTTGTGAATCGGATACTGATTCAGATGCAGTTGAATTGATAGTGGTTTTGCAAGGTTTCAAAACTTCCTCCGGAACAACAACCGTTGGAGTCGGTGATAATTCAATACAAGATGTTGAACACGTACGTTCAGGCTTAAAAATTACTTCACGACTGCAAACAACTTGATTTTTGGAAGGTACATACACGCGATAACCATCACGATCATTTACGTAGCCAACTACTCGACCACCGATAGCTTTATTGTCAAATTTACGCCGCTTTTGTTTCGGTACATGTACGAAACATTCAGTTCCAAAAATGCGTAGATATTCTAGACTACCATATTCTTTACCTCGCCATATCTCAATCGGAGATTTCTGTGCAATGGTAGATTTTCCTACCCGATTTAATACGTGGACAGCAGTTGCACATGCTTCAGCCCAACAAACTTTTGGCATTCGTGGCGAAGACAACATCGAACGAGCAAGCTCAACAATTGTTCTGTTTTCTCTTCTGCAACACCGTTCAATTGAGGTGTATAAGGAGGTGTAATTTCAGATAAAATACCATTTGCAGTAAGAATATTACGAACCTCTTGATTGTCGAATTCACCACCACCATCCATGCGGAGCACTTTAATGGTGTGCCCATACGTCTTTGACTCATTTATATAGGCATTTAGACAACTAGCAACCTCATTTTTCTGTTTCATAAAATACAGTACCCTATATTTTGAAAATTCGTCTTTAAAACAAACATAATAGCGTTTATTGGCAAATGATGAATTTTCTGTAGGTCCCATTACGTCAGCGTGTATATTTTCACCAACTGATGTAGCTAAATGAGTGCGAGTTCGAAAAGGTAGCCGATGCGCTTTTCCAAATACACAACCGTCGCAAAATTCTCCATCGACAACAGGAATATCGATACCCATGCGTTTTAACACGGTCTTTACTTGGTGCTTGTTAATATGCGCCATCCTTTCATGCCAGACTTGTATACTTTCTTCATTAGTTGCCAAATTAACAATTGCTTCAACCTCTGGTTTAATCATACGTAATTTTAATACATATTCTCGCCCAAGTTTGTAGCCAGTAAGGGTAGTTACCTTTTCACGACGAAAAATAACTGATGTTTTATCAAAAGTTACAGCATGTCCTACATCCGTTGAACGAGATACAGAAAGAAGACTTTTTTCTGCGTCTGGTACAAACCACACATTATTTAAATGACTGCATTGCCATTTATTATGTACCCAAATTTCTACGTTGATGCGCCCACAACCATAGGCCAGCATAGAGTTCTTAGATTTTGCAATATGAATTATCTTTGGCGGTACAAATTTTTCATACGTCGCGAAAAATTCTTTGTATGGGGTAATATGTTGCGACGTGCCTGAGTCACAAATCCAAACATCACACTCTTTTAGTGATATTGCGTCTTGGGCAGTAAAACCGGACTCGTCAGATTTACCAAATTTTGCACTAATTTGGTTAGCTTTTCTGCATCCAGTTACAGTGCATTCAGCTGCCCAATGACCGAGCTTACCACATTTATTGCACGGACGCTTTTTCTTTTGTTCTGCAATAAATTTCTCCCGCCGTTTCTTATTATTCGAGGAAACAGATTTGTCTAATTTACTATTAGACGTATTTGCTGATTTAGCCTTAATCGTAAATACAGACCCTGAATCATATGATTCAATTTTTCGCAGCTCTATTGCGCACAGTTTTCAGTCAATAGATCTAATTTTGTTTATCTTCTGGAACAACCTCCCAAATATCCCAAAATCTATAAATCGCGAATCCTTTTCTAACGCTGTTAGAACACGTGCGATTAAAACGGATTCATCTAGCTCATTCCGCTTACCACGTTTTAATTCTGCATTTAGATTTTGAAAAGTGTTCATCACACGTGCAATGAATTGAGCCACATCTTCTACAGAGGTTGGCGCCATGTTAAATAACTCTTGAAATAATCTGTCACGCCCTTGGGTGCTTGTGCGTTCAAACCGAGCACATAATTTGGTCCACATCACTGATGCTGTGGTTGTTGATAGAACCAAATCTACAAAGTTGTTGCCCAGAGTACCCATTATATTGTTACAGGCAGCAGCATTGCTTGTAACCCAGCTTTCATATTTAGCTTTTTTGACGTCATTTCCAGCTTCTAAAGTTGGACATTCTTCCGATCCGTCCACAATGCTCGTCAATTTGTTTTGCACAAACAACATTTGCATTTGCCACTTCCATTTAGGCCATCCAGAGACATCTTCCAATTTGTCAATGTACAATTTAATATCAGACATCGGAACACTCATTTTGTCTAGAAAAACAAGCCAATTTGTTTTTCACCAAAATCGATTCGGAAATATCAACAAACGTCACTATATATATTTTAAACGTCAAATATATTACTTTTACTTATTTTACGCACGCAAACGCACCTGGGCCCCATAACCTGATGGTGTTTTGGAATTGCGATAGCATAAAATAATAAGAAAGCTTTAAAACTGATTATATTGTAAGAGCAAAATTAAAAGATAGATTACATGGAATTGTTTAGTGAAAGTGCGCTTGTTTGACAGACGCTTTCTACGTTTTTATAATATGTAGAAGCATACAAGCAAGCTGTATATTAAATATCAACGTCCATTTTCAACAATAGGTGCAGCTGGCGTTGTAGTAACGGGTTGCTGATTAGCAGCAGTGGTAGTAGGGTTGTTCTGTGAAGTATTTTGTACAGAAGTAGACTGCCTATTTACAAAATTATTTTTAAAACATAGACTATGGCGGAATTTTCCACATTTACGACACCCAATAGATTTGCAATTTTTTGTTAAACGACCAGCACTTAAACAGTTGATGCATAGCCGTAAGCGTTTAGCCATATTTAATTTGTTCAAGTCATCGAGTTATGTAAATTCTGTGCAATAGTAAATTGCGTGATTGTTACTACATAAAGACCATGTTTTTGTAGATGTTGTAACAAAGGACTTAGAAGCCTTGTTTATATGTTGTTGTGCAATTGGCTGTTGCGGTTTCGTTTCAACATTGACATGCAAAGATTCAAGAATTCAACATCTTCCTTTTAAGAAATCGGTTAAGTTTTGTAGCTCAGATAAGTCATCGGTTTTGTTTTCCGCTTCCCAAGTGCGGCACAGCATTATCAAATTTGCTAGTAATTAAGTATATAATCAAATCATCCCAATGTTCAGTGAGGCGTTTGAGAACATTTAAAGCACATAGGTGCTTTTGTGTGCCGTCTAAAAGTAGTCGCAAGCCTTCGTGAGACCTTTTCGTAACGGATGGTAAATTAAAAGTTGCTTTGATGCGCTCTTGGATTAATTTCCAAGCAATTAAATAATTAGGACTAGATACTTCTAAAAATTAAATTGTATCTGCCGCAATTCTGACCAATTGCACGTGCAAATAATAAAATTTGGTGACGTTAGAAATGCTAGTATTTGAGCGAATGATTGACACAAAACTGTCTCTAAAAAATAACCATTGATCAAAAGATGGTAGAACTAATGTCAGTAAACGAAAGTTTGTGGAATTTTGACCACTATAATCACTGAATACTGCTTGAAGAAACAGCATCAATAGTAGTGCCTTTATTAAAAATAAATTTTTTGACAGCTGCTGTAATTTTAAAGAAATCATTTTTAAATTTCTCTTTCTGTGGAGTGTGTAAAGTAGCATAATTAGATTTGCATTGTTCATCTACATTTTCAATAAGTAACTGAACCGTATTAAATTCATCTAAAAGTAATTCAGTTTTATTTAAATGGTCTTGTAATTCCTATAAATCAGAATCTGCATTTTAAACCGAATTAAAGCAATTAATGAAACATGCTAAGGAGCTTTTAAGAGCTGTACATTTATTTTTGTCTGTATTAGACATTGTAGTAAATACGAAATGTATAAAACAAGTAAAATATGCAAGTTATAAAAACACCGATAAAGCGTGCAGTGGTTTATAAAATTCAGTACCATTTTACATGTTTGAAATGCGAAGGAAATACAAGCTTACATAAAAGTATTGGAAGCTGTTTAAAAGAAAGTCAGATACCTTTCCCGAAGTGATGGCATGTTTATTGTATACAAGCCAGTTGTATTGTATGAAGGTGTAAACGTGTAAAATAAAACAGCAAGCAGGTAGGTACAAAGAAGAGTAGAAAGCAACCATCAATCCAAAACGGGTAACTTAACCCTTGTAAAGTTGTGGTGGATGTATAATAATAATTTATCACTGGTTTTTAATTAAAACATATGAGCGCTATGAAGGACCAATTTTTCATATCTGATAGTGTCAAGTTTTTGACTTGTATCAGTTATAGATAGGAAGCAATGCTCAAAATTACGGCTATAAGCCAAGTATTAAATATATAAATATTTTAGGTAGTTTTTTATACAAAGTAAGTTGATAAATACTAACGTGCTACAGTTAATAAGATGAAATAATATGATTGACAAAAATGCTAAACGTAATTGAAATTTAGGTTTATGTATAGTTGTGTACACGATTTAGATTTGTGAATTTTCCAATTGTCGTCATCGGTCTCGGTGGCATAATTGGTAAACGCATTGTCCTAGAAAGACTAAGATACACAGGTTCAAGTCCTTATATTTCCCTTCTTTCAATTACTAGCTCGATTTGAAATTATTATTTTGGGCTTTGCATAAAATTCTAAGTGCCAAGTTTTTTTTACTTATGTTAGTTATAGATAGTGAGCGACGTTCAAAATTACGGCTATAAGCCAAGTATTAAATATGTAAATATACTAGGTAGTTGATTACACAAGGTAAATTTATAAATACTAATGTATTATTTATTTATTTATTTACGGCAATCACCATTTTACATTCAATTTATATTATATATGGTACACAGTGAATAATAAGGAAAAGAACACAAAATATCAATATAGCAATACAAATAACTACAAGCTTTACAAAACAATACAACACAGTTGACTCCACCACTCCACGATACCCCAGTTTGGAATACAACTCATTGCACATTTACACATCACCCAGTCACAGAAATTGACAATTCTGCATTAAGTGTGTTTACAAGTAACTATATCAATTTACTTAAATATAATGCTATTGACTGCTTTCTTAAAATATTCCTTTGAAACATTAAAAATATCAAATTGCCTGTGATATTTATTTATCAACCGACACATTCTAGCCAATGGAGAAAAATATCCATAATTGTTCCTATGAAACGGAATATAAAGACGTTGATGGTCACGGAATGTATGAGGAGATACATAAATATTAATTATTTGCAACAATTGTGGACAATTAATGAAGCTGTTCAAAATTTTGTAAATATAACACATATCATTAACGGACATCCTATCAGACAGTGAACGTAAATTTATCAATGATGTCACTCTCACGTTGAAACCTTCTTCGCCTACACTCATTGGATACAAGTGAAACTTTATCCTTTTTTACTTGTTCGCGACTAAGTCTGGGAATTACCCCAAGGGTGAGCAATGACAATGGGCACGGGGATGGTATAAACTCAACAATAAGCTAACATAGAAAGAAAAAAGGGAAATTGAGCGCCACTATCTATATGGACAACACTAGAAATTCAATACTCCTATGAGAAGATACAGAAACTCATTGGATTTAAGCACCATAAAAAACTTACAACTTAATGAACTAACACATCTGGAAACCTCTGGAACATACTTACAACCTCTTCAATCTCGATGATCCTGAAAGAAAAAGTACACAACAAATTTTCTATTAAAAAGACACGGTTTGTGCTTTCAATAAAAGAACATACTAATAATTATGAGTGGATAATCTTGAGATTACCACACCAAAGGTATTTTAATTAGAAATGGATATCTAGAATAAATTAATTGGAACATATCTGTGCTTTTAAATTATTTCAGCATTCGTCTAATTTCATTATTCAAAAAATTTATTTTCTATAAGATATTCTTATTAAAATTAATTATGCATGGAATATAAAAAACTTGAGTCCAAAAATGTAATTTAATAAAGTTTCTCTCTTTTCGTTCTTTTTTAAATATGGTTACAAATACAAAATAATAAAATTGAATTCTGGTATTTCTTATAAATCTGTCTTGACATAACAAGACCTTACTTTTAATAATATTTCAAAACAAGATTCCTGATACCCAACGGACAGATCTGTGTATTGATTTACATGTATATCACATCAGTTTAGTTCATTTCTTTATAGAAAATTTAAATCACATGCAGCTAATTTGAGTAAATAAAATTTCAAACTTATTCAGATATAGAAATGATTAATGACCTTATTAAAGATTAGACATCTGTAATGAACTTTTTAAAAAACGAGGAAGTGGACCTTAGAATCACAATACTTTAAACACATGTATATTCCACGTGTCTTACTAAATTACCTTTCTAGTACTTCCTAACAATCATATTTCACGTTATTATTCATGCACAAAGTTTAGCATGATTAAGCAATCCTCTATTAAAATTTTATGTGAACACTTTTAAAAGTCTGACAAACATAGGAACTGAAAGTTTTAATACCTGTGCTTAATGAAGAAGTTACCTCTTGCTATCGAACTGCGATGCACATGTTCCGGATCCTGCTTACAAATTTGATGCCAAGAAACATCGAACAAAAGCTTTACATACTTCGTTAACGACAGTTGCCCCAATCACTATATATAAATAACCATGGTTATTTCATGCGCTAAGGAATTAAGGATATTTTGTTTTAGTATAAAATTATTTAAATATTGTGGTCTCACCGTTAACAATCACCGACCTGTCTAACCATTTTTAAGAGGAAGCGTGGTCTATTGCCTTGCCGGAGCTACAGGAATGACAGCTCTTCTGGGCCCCCAAGATGACCACCTCTCCTGCCCCTACCATGATATATTGATTCTCAGGCTCCACTTGTCACGAGCCCGTGCCCCCATCTTTATAAGTTGCAGCTTCGCTTACATGTTAAACTACAATGGCCGGTTTGGCTTTCCGTACCGTCCACGTAAAGAACAGCTCATACGTCTTGCGCGTCACCTCGTGACACTATTTACGCAAGCGCTATCTTAATTTTAACAACTGAAAGGATATAATCCGCCTATGGATTAGGCAACACAAATGACTTGTTCCTTACATTTTCAGAGTGTATATTGTTATTAAATATTTCTTGGTAATGCATTTAAGCTAATTAAATGGTAATAATTTCCTGTTCCATTGTGGAATTGTTTCTTTCAGATATAACTATATCGAATACAAAAATCAAATATCACAGATCTACAATGCATAGATGTGATTTCTTCAAAACCAGTGCCACAGAATATATATTCATTACATCGTGAATGAATTCATTTGTAGAAAGACCCAATTTATAAGCAGCATAACTTAAGAATTTGTTTTGAACACTTTCAATTGCATTTATATGACACTTATAATTTGGGTTCCAGACTGGGGAAGCGTACTCTAAGTGAGATCTTACTAATGATGTATAAAGTAACTTAGTTGCATTTATGTCGGAATATAGTTAATAAAATGAAATAATAATGTAGACTTTTATGCAAAGCCCAAATGATTATTTCAAATCGGGCTAGTAATAGAAAGATGGAAAATATAAGGTCCCGGACAGGACTCGAACCTATATCTTAGTCTTTCGCAGACCACGGATCGAATTATTAGACGAATTATCCATGTGCGGATAGTTTCCTCTATGCGTGTTCAAATTCTAAAGGCAAAGTAAGTAAGAGGAATAGGTATGAGGACACGGAAGGGATTACTTGACCGAAACAACGTGCATACACGTTCGATCTCTTCGATAGCCAATAGTCAAGTCCCTTGCTTTACAAGACGTTGCCTGTAGTATCCTCTCTATCTCACGCTTCTCATGACTGAACATCTAACCACATCGCATTCCTTTAACCTGGGAAATGCAGGCTTATGTGAAATCGATGCCATAAATCATGGGATATTGTCCTCGGGTTCATGAGAAACTATATTCATAAGCTTCACATGTAATAACTTAAGGATGGGAAAAAAGCTTTCCTTACTGGATTGAAAAATCCCCTCATTCTATTTAAAATTTGGTGCAGCCAAAAGTGCAACAAGGCAAAATGATTAAAGTTGTATTTATATTTGTAAGGCAGAATATACTACTGATGCATGTTTTAAAATCCTATAATGCAATTCAGAAATATGTTATTTCTTTTAAAGCAGGGTTAGATAAAACATTGTATGTAGCATATCATGAAAAGACATATTATTTGACTCTTGTAATTTGTAAAACTTACACCATTTGGCAAATATTACATTCCTTAAATAAAATTTGTCTTGTTTCAATGGTTACATAAATAACTATTATAAAATAATAGTACAAATACAGAATTACTGAAATTTATTATTCATTTCAGATGGTATGGATTGAAACACCAACTAATCCACTTCTAAAAGTTATTGACATTAAAGCAGCAGCAGAAATAACAAAACGGAATAATATTATATTGATTGTGGATAATACTTTTCTTACGCCTTACTTACAAAGACCTTTGGAATTAGGTGCTGATGTAGTAGTTCATTCATTAACCAAATATATGAATGGACATTCTGATATAGTTATGGGAGCAATAGTACTTAATGACAGCGAACTTCACGAGCAGTTGCGTTTCCTTCAAAATGGTATATTTATTTTTTTATGTATTTAACTACTATTTAAAATCTTAGCCATGGGAATTGTTCCTTCACCATTTGATTGTTCTCAAGTAAATCGTGGTTTAAAAACATTAGCAGTTCGTATGAAACAACACAACATCAACGGGCTAGCAGTAGCTCAATATTTATTAAAACATCCTAAAGTCGAGAAAGTAATACACCCCGGTATATAATACATTATGCTCTATTACTTCATATTAACTTATTACTTAGGATTACCCTCTCATCCCCAACATGAACTGTTTAAAAGACAAACATCAGGACATAGTGGTATGGTTACTGTATATGTTAAAGGAGGTCTTAAAGAAGCTCAAACAGTTGTAACACATCTTAAAGTATTTACTTTGGCTGAAAGTCTTGGTGGATATGAAAGTTTAGCAGAATTACCGTAAGTTATATTTTTAATTTGGTTTCTTATGTTATATTATTTTTGTAGATCCCTTATGACACATGGATCAATACCATTGGACCAAAGATTAGCTTTAAACATTACAGATAACATGATTAGATTATCTGTGGGACTTGAAGATATTGACGATTTATTGAATGACTTAGAGCAAGCTTTGAACCTTATTTAAAGCATTATTCATTGTTTTGAATTATGTATGTTACATACATTATTGCTTGTTTGAATGTGATATGAAACAAATGTGATTAAAATACCATCAAGTAGTATTGAATTTTGAAATATTTATCGTAAACGTGATAATTTTTGGCCCTTTGCATCAGTATCTGGTTTTTGCTTTGTAAGGTTAAACTGCACAGGTCAGACACAAACAGAAAGGACACTTAAGTAAGATCCCGCATGAATCACGATTACGATAAAAAGATAAGGGAATTCAGAAATACCGAGCTAACTACAAATGCAGAGAGTGGTCTGCTTCACATAGATAATTAAAATAAAAATTTCTTTTGTCAAAAAAGATAAATAAAGAGTTATATATTTCACAATAAACGTAAAAGTTTCAATTTAAACCAATAAAGAAAAATAAGATTATAATCTAAGGACAATTTTCGTACCGGAGATACGAAGTGCACATTTCGGACGTACATGTAAAATTAATCGTAAAAAAATGTTTATGTTTTCGTATCACAGGTGTGTTCTGTTAAAAAAACGTAATGCAAGACAAATTCTAGTGAGCATTTCTAAGAAAAACATCCAGCAGCATTAGTGATACTAATTTCTGAGCGGGTTCTGATCCCACAAACATCAAATATGGAGAGGTATGGTATAAAAGAAAGGTCACAAAATAAATGTATGTGCAATGATACTTATCTTGTATTTTCTAGCATCGACATCAGTCAATCCATAAAACAGCATGACCTCACTAACTGAGGGGTTGTCTTCCCAGTAGTTAGAACCATTAATGCTGTGACCATACTCGCAACAGCGGCCGATGCAACAAAGCATTTGGGTCTGTGTAAAAGAAAAAACTATTTGGCCTACATAAAAGGACAATTGAGTCTACGTAGGAGCCTATGTAGAAGAGCTAAAAAGAGAATCTTACTAGTAATAATAAACGCGTAAGAACTTACAAATGCACAGGGGATATAGTCCATGCAAGGAAGCGTGCATTGCTTTTGAGTAACAGAATCAGCCATGCATAAAGTACATGCTAGCACTGAAAGCTGGATCAAAGTGAAAGTCAAATTAGGAAACGAGATGACAATCGATTCAAATATTTGAGTAACACATGTCAAAAAAACACTTCCAAAGTCGTAATGCATAATAGATGAAGAAATCCGGCAAATTTGGTTACAATTACCTTTGTTAATTACATTTGTATAAAATTTATGCTATTCAAACTTGCATTATTACTTATAAATAAAGCGAACATATTCTTTCAGAAAGCAAAGACTATAGATAACCGAGTACATTTGCTGTGTTATCTCAAACAATAAAGATAGATCAAAGTACTTTTACTTAAACTAAATACACTAATAGCATTCTACAGAATGTTCAACAAACACTTGTTTCAATTGTGTAGGTGTTTTAGAGGGACAAGTCGATTTATTAAATTATAAAGCGTGCTCAGAAGCATCTCATATAACATGTAGTTATACAAAATATCGACGCGGTGTTGGAATATTTGAGAAGATCATAAATTGAAAGAAAATATTTACGAAGGCAAAATTGAACGTGATACCTTTAATATTTGCAACAGATGTGCTTGAAAATCACACAAGCATGTTAGTTTTTTAGTAAAAAAGTTTTACCATGGGAAGTGTACCAGTAGCTAACACAAGCAATTTTTGGCTAAGAAATTAACAGTAAATTCTTTACTTTAAGTACTACTTCGTTTACTAGTAATTCTATGTAAGAAACGAAAATTTAAAGGTGTTATTATTAAACACAAAACAAAATCTGTTGGTAGTTACATATAAAATGAGATACTTAGTTAATTATAACGTATCAAAACATTGAGATAGTTTAAAGTTACAGCAATAGGGGGGATTCGTGACTATCCAAATCTACGACTCCTTTTCCTACCCCATAGCAAGATAGATAGACAGGAGTAAAAGAGAAAGAAAGGGGCTCGCTTCAGCACACCTCACTTCAAGGTATTGCTAAAAAGTGTCCAGTTTACTAGTGGGAACAATACCATATTGCTACTAGTGCCAAACAGGTTTGTGTTCAACCCCAGAAGTATTTCACAGAGTGTTTGAGGATATATTTGCTGATTTACCTAGTGTACATTTATTCCCTGAAGGAAAAAGTTGTGTTTTTATAAAGTAGTTGAATGTCTACAAGTTGTGGAAAAGCAATCTAGAAAAAACATCAAGATGTTCTCGAGTGATGGTGGTCTGGAGTTTGATAATTTTAAAGTAAAAGCTTTTTTTTAGGAAATAGCTGTATAAAAGCTGTAACATTGAAACTGTTGGTTTTCTATGTTTATTTATTGCCCCTTTTTTTTACATATTAATGCAAATTATTCCCGAATTTAGATCTTGATTTGTATTTTATCTGATGTTTAGATAGGTTGGCAACTCTATTGGATGCTGTGGTATTCTCATTCGTCTTCCCACGATGGCCGTCTCAAAAAACAGTCTTGTTCATCTGTTTTAATTTCGCCTTGTAGCACTTTTGGATGTGTTATTATCATTGAGTACAATTTAGTATTTCATTAGTTTATACGTTTATTTTCTACTCCACAATATCAGTTGTAGATATTCTTTGCTTTTACTTCACATTGGGTAAGCCCGTCTATAGGTTTTCCAATGTTAATCACTTACATTTCAGAATTTTTTATTATTCGAATTCAAAGTTGTTGGGTTTTATTTATTAATTCATTAAAACCCGCACCTGTGGTAAAATATACTCTTTTGCAACTAAAATTATTATTTTGGGGTCCTTCTCTGGGCGTATGTACTGCTATACTCTTTATAGTAGCTTTGAAGTACTAGTTACTTGCTGCTACCAATCCGGTAGAGTAACTACTGTGCACTTTCCTGCAGTAACTACTGTGCACTTTCCTGCAGTACCCAGTTGCTACTGGTGATCTATGGTATTGTGGCTTAGTGTGTATTCGTGCAATTACTTTATTAAGGAATTATTAGAAAGCAGCGAGCATTGATTCCTGTTTCTGGCTACCAGTGTATACGTAACTATATTGTATGTATTGTGTGTTGTGCTGAGTAAGTAATTGCATAATCACTGTTATTCATGATTTTATCCATGTTATTAGTTTAATAATTGGAATACTGTGATACTATCTTTTTCTTTGTATTTGAAAACTGTGCTAGAAGTAATCTACCATAAGCTATTGCGTTTTAACTTATGTTTACAGATTTATAACAGCAGTTATCTATTAGCAAGTGATCGCAGCATCTAGGTAAGTTTAACTTTTATTATTGCAATAGTGTGTTTACGTGGTGGTGAGAAACTGTCGGCTTGAGGTTTATGTATTATCCAGGTTAATTTCCTTTCAAATTAAAGTTGGTTGCATACCCGTAGGTGCAAAACCATTTATTTGTATTATTGGAAGGTGTTTACCATACCGGTATTTTATGATCTGCATACTAGTGAGAAATCATTTGCGGCTAGTTTTGTATTTCATAGTTTAAAGCATTCATTGATTCGTTGTGTTTTACAAAGTTTGCGTGTGCTTGCATAGCCATATTAGCGGTTTTTCTCTTTGAACAAAATGGATGTGTTGTGTATAGATCAAACAGTTTTCAAATTAGCACGCACAATGCTACTAGCGAAAAACTTGCCTAGTTAATTTCGTTGCTATGATAAAGGAGATATCAAATTTGTTATTTACACCTAGTGAAGATTAAAATCGATAAAAAATTAAAATTACTCAAGTTTACATATGATAATGACATCGAATTAACAATAATCGAGGCATTCAATGAATAGAATCGTCGGTTTGAAGGTCGCTCATTGGTCAAGGCGCACATGTCTTTTACCATGTTTAGCACGAGGCATAAGAGAGTAGATTCATCTTGAAAACATAATGATTACATTTTCAGTGAACAATTGAAGATATAAAATAATTAAGTGGTACAATATAAGTACAAATAAAAATATTGCATTTCAAAAGTGTAATTTGAGTGAGTTTGATTTCAACGAAGGAAAATCGTAAGTCAAATTTAATAATTTGAATGATTTTGGCAGTGGGGTTGTTTTAGGGTGTTGAAGTATGATTCTGAGTACTACTCTTACTACTACCCTAAATACGATTTTGAGTATGCCTTTAAAAACGATTCAACATATGACTTAGAGTACCACTCTAAGTAAGGCTTTAAGGTTTCAAATTTCAATTGAAAGTTACAAATATTAATGCAAACATTTCTTCGATTATTATTGCAATGATAGCTTGACTTGATCATTACTAACTTTGCTCGAATATAGATTCTAACTTATCTGATTTGGTCCTGCTGAAATAAAAAATTTGTTATGAATTAGGTTTTGGATTTAAATTTGGCGTCAGTTTTAAGTAATTTGTTTGGAGATCAATCTTTGAGATAGACATATGTTTAACTGGACAAAATTCAAGACTACTATAATCAAGGTCAGATTAGCTTTTAAGTTATATGTTACACTATAAAGGGCTTTTGGAAAAGTGCATTGTGTTTTCAATAATTTTTAACAAAGAGCAATTTACATGCTTCTTTGTTCAAAGGTATATTTTTAAGGAAATAGGTTAAAATACACTGACATCAAAAGGTCAATGTTAGTGTATGCCAAGTTGTAGTATTTGATGTCGTTGGTTCGTGATCACACATACACTAAAACTTATTTATTCTTTCAAATTTGATAAACAAATAGGAAATAGCTTAACATAACTTAATCCTGGTGCCCAATATTTTACTAATAATAAAATAGATTATCTTAGATAAATGAAATCGTTCACTGTACACAGACAACTTAAACATAAACGTTCATAGCCTGATACCATATGGTCTGACGACTCGAGCAGAACCGTGCTATTTCAGGTACGTAGGTATCACAATTGCTATAAAGTGTAAGTTGATACTTTGGTGAAGTTCTTGTAATTCTTATGTGATTTACTTACCCATATCTCTCATTTTTTGTTTATTATTAATATTAACTGTAAATATTTGTACTCCAGAAGTTTTTGTGAGGTTTAATATAGTAATTTGTTTGAGCAGGAGAGAGTTTATATTCTATCCACTGAAATAGCCATGGATGTTGGCTTCTTTTATTTAGTTAGGAGATTCCGTGACTGCTGGACAGTAGAAGTTACAACGAATTCAGTAGAAAAGGAAATTGGCGTTCAATGTAGGGATGCATCAACTTCAATAACACAGCAGTAAATTGCCATCCAAAACATAGGGGCTCGATAGCTTATCGTTGGACCTTCACTATTACAGCAGAAAATTGGTGCCCTATCTGTGGGGTTCTTCGTCAGACTTCCAATATCACAGCAATATCTGAATACTGACTAGCCATGTGTTGGAATCAATTGCTTTAGATAAGCTACCAAAAGACCGTAACTTTAAAAGAAGAATAGTGGAGTTAATGTACAAAGTTCATTTTCTCTACTGTTGCTTATGAAAACATGGGTGTCAAGTATTCAATAATATATTATGCAGTTATGAGTGAAAACTTACAAACCTTGTTGCAGTTTTAAGTGGAATCCTATAGCATCACTAGCTTTGTAATCTTCGCCAGAAGAAAAAGCGTTTGCCTATAGTCAAGTTTAAGGTGGGAGACATGGTGTCAGTCAGAACTTATCCTGCTTCTTCTGGGGAGGATAGAGAAATAGAAAAAAATTCTATTATAAAGATTGTCTGAAATTTATTTTGAATATAGAAGGTTAAGTGCAACAAAAAGTCATAATTCCATGGATATTTCGTTTTTTAAATGAAATAGAAAACAGCGTTCATTTGAAAAGCATTTGCAACAATTTGTCATTTCAATCTTAAATAGTTCAAAATGCAATACAGGCAGGGAGAGAACGTGCAAATTCTTAAATGGATTTATACTGGCAATTCAATCGGTAATTTATCAATTTCTTTATAGCGGCATTTGAAAACACATCTGCTCCTTCAAGTGGAACTATTGCACACTTGTTCATAATTTTGAACAATATGGTTCTGTTTCCAAGTGCAAATGCAACAGAAATATGCCAAAACTGACGAGTAGAACAAATCAAGAAATATGATGATTTGTACTAGTGCCAAACAGGATCCATCTAAATCTTGTATAGACAGATTGCCGATAAAATTGATACTAACAAAAGCACAGTACGAGAAGTTTTGCGCAAGAATGGATAGAAATCTTACAAAATACTTATAACCCAACAAATTTTTTCAGAAGAAAGGGAAAGCAGAACGATATTCTGTGTACAAATCACGGAAAAAGCAAAATAATGATGACGACTTCTTAAATAAAATGCTTTATAGATGTCTTCATTTGTCGTGATGGGGAAGCATAATCCTTCTGTGGTTCGATTTTGGTATCGTAATAATCCATGTGTTCGAATGGATTATAGAACTCTGTATCTGGAGAAACTGAATGTATGGCCTGGAGTTATGGGTAATAATATAATTGGAATGTTTTTTATTGATTGAAATTTAAATGGACATCGATATTTGAAGCTCTTGCAAAACCAAATAATTCCATGGCTAGAACAACTTCCTGTTGATATTCAACAAATTTGGTATCAAGACTGTCTATCTAACAATGTAGTTTCGGTAGAAGTATGCCTAAACAATATCTTTTCTAACCAATTAATTAGTACCAAAGGAACAATACCGATTCAGCAAGATCTCCCGATCAGTCAGTAAATAACTTTTTTTATGGGGGTACATAAAAGAGTCAATTTACAAGTACGAAAGGCTTACTGATGTAAATGGGTTACACCAAATGATACTAGATGCCTTTGCAACTGTTACTCTTGCAATGTTAAATAATGTGCAGCAAAGGTTTTATAACAGACAGGGGTATTGTTTAGCTGTAGAAGGACTATTTGAACATTTATTATGATGAATAATTTGCTTGGTTCGCCTTTTTTTGTGTAGTAAACGTAGGATCCCTTTGTAAGGGATCCTGTAAGGGCCTTAAAACCTATCATCCCTACGGTGAATACACAGACCTATGGTATAGCTTCTTTTTTGGCTAACATTCGTCAACTGGCTTTCCCTCTTGAGGGTTATAATGTAAAAGATAGCTTCTCGTTTGTACGACAATTCAAGAATTTTCACCTTCCTAATGATCATATTTTTATTTCATTGGATGTAGCTTCTTTGTTCATTAATATTCCTTTACCTTTAGTCATCAATACCATCAAAGAAAACTGGAACAAAATTAAACCTTTTTGTAAGCTGTCAGAAGATTTGTTTTTGGCTGTCGTTAATCTGGTATATAACAACACATTTTGTTTTCAAGATAAATTCTATCTACAACTATTTGGAACTCCAAGGGGGTCACCGTTGTCACCTATAATCGCTCAAATTATTAAGGATAACTGACTCCATCGTTTTCCTAGACTACCTTATGAGATGTCATTTCTAGTCAAGTGGTGGCCAAATATAAATGATACTATTGAGAGATATGTACGTGATATTTGTCAATAGACAAGGAATTTTACCAAATAGTAGTGTTTTACTACTCTAATTATCCATAGCCGGCTTTGTGCACATTTTTCGAATGTAAGTAAAAATCTTGAAGTATTTACGTGTAAAATTTATTAAAAAATTAATGAAATTACAAAGCACTTTCGGCAATAGCCATCATCATCCGTGTCTCTACAATTAAAATAAACTAGATGTATTACAATATAGGTTAGAATAACTTACTTGTACTAATTTATAAAAATTGTCATTATCAAAACAACTACAATTTACATTCAAATCATATTTACAATATACTAACTATTGCTAGCTTAATGTTAAAAGACAAATTGATTTTCTTTATAATTTTGGCTACATGTTGCTTGCATCAGTTAAACAGACTTGACAACCCAGTAGTGTTCCGATAACTTTTTAAAAAATAAACGGGCTATTCAAAAATGAGAATAAAATTACATTTGAATAGGTTGAAAACGTTTCTTTAATAAAGACTAGATGGGTGTTTGATCAATTTAGGCGTGAACGTTCTATAAAATTGTTTCAATATTTAGACACTAGTCATTGTTCAGTAACTTCCTATTTATTTCTAAATCTCAAAAGTGTAACTTTTGAAATTCTTTGTGGTTATTTGGTGTAATAATTTTGTATTTGGAGTTTGATTAAAGTTATATTCATTGTAGGTGATATCATGCCCAAAAAGCGATTTATATGGTTTGTTTTTATTCCGACTCAAGGATCTACAAATTCTTCCCACGAAGGTGGATTTATAGTTTTCACATTTTAGTATGTATACCCCACTTTTAAACTGTGTTTCTAAAAGCTCTCTAGACTTTACTAGAAGTTGTTAATAGTGCTATTTGTTTTGAAGGAGACTATTGAAGCTATATTTGGGTAATGGCATTTTTAATCCCTGAATGGTCCTATAAACGAAACCAAAATATAATGGTTCAATGTATTCTGTTTGGTGATGTTGTACACCTGTTGGTTGTATTCTCTGGATCATATTTTTGTAAGTAATATTGAGACAAGTTTGGGGCTATACCCATTGTTGCTAGCTATTTGTTTAATTAAATTTAGTTCTTTGTTATGGTTAGACCTTGATAATGGTATATTTAAGACTCTGTGGATGTAACAGTGAAATACCACCATTTTGTGTTGCCAACAACGGTTGGAGAAACCTGGTATAATATGGTCTATTTGGGCGGTTTTCTGTAGACTACTAACCTGGCCAAGTGCATCCAATAATTTTGACAGAGTGCACATCTTCTTTTTTAAGTTTAATTTTACCTTTTTAATTTGAATTGATCAACAATCCAAATAGATTGCTTTCCAACTAATGGAATGAGGAACCAGTGCTACAGAAACAATATTGAAACTTAAAGAATTCTGTGCAGGCGTTTATCTTTCTGTGTAGTTGCCAATAATGGCCCACCTTTTAGTTCATTTAAATTTTTAAGTTTTTGCCAGGGAATGGCATAAAACCAGTAAAATCTCCGCTATATCATCCTCAAAGTATTGGTTTAGCCGAAGAGGGTATACTGATAATAAAAAGGGGTTTAGAGAAAGCTCTTTTCTTGAGAAAAAGGAATGAAACATGTAAAAAATTAATTTCGAGTCGTTTATAAGATTTTTTATTTATCTATAGAAATACTCCTTCAAGTGTGACTAATTTATCTACATCCCAGAGTTTATTTAAAATTAAACCTCACACAGGTTTGACCTAATAAAACCAATGTTCTATGACAATCTCAAGTAGTACTGATAACTACAGGAAAACAAAATTGTATACTCTTAATCAACTGGTTTATGTTAAAAATGTTCTAACTAACTTATGGTAGAAAGGGAAAATTATAAAAGTTTTTAGTCATTCCAAATACTTAGTAAAAGTGTACGTGGTTGTCAAGTTTGTCCATGCTAATGATATTAGACTGAGGTGACTAAAACTTGTATAATTAGTGTTTCAAATAAAGTAAATGGCGATATTACATATCAAAAATTAAGCGCATCCACTTCAGTCCCTCTACCAACAGATAGTGTCAGTAATAATTATAATACTGATAAAGATACTCCAGGTACAGGGAAAGCCTCGGAAGTTACACCAAAGAGAAATTTTCAAAGTACGGAATGGAAAATATAGTGAACAAAATACATACAGAACCCACTGCCCCCCAGGGATTGACAACAAATTACTCGCTTTGGTAGAATTTCCAAACTTCCAATAAGACTAGAACTATAAATCGTTAGTATTTTAAGTAAATTCATTTTTTAAGAAGGGGAGAAATGTTATGGAGGAATTTTAATTCCCTAAGTAACTTGAGTAGCTTGACATGAGACGCCCGTGATGTTTTTGTAGTCAGTAATTGTTGTAAAGTTAGTATGTAGTTTTTGGCTAAAACAGAACAATGTAAACTCTACTTGTCAATTAAAATATTTCAGTAAATCATAGTCTTTAGTCAAATATGCAGATAGTACTATACACTCCAACCGCCCATTCTACTAACATGTGATGCAAGCACTGCTGGAATTGCTGCCATAAGACTGCAACGGATTTTTTATAGCTGACTAAAGTTGTTGCACACTTCGAGCCCCACGTTGTACGTGCTAAGTAGCAAATCTATTTTTAACCTCACGATGTTGTACACACTATTGTAGGAAATAAGTAATAAAAATTAAATAAAATTAAGTTGGGACTATAAAAACTTGCCACTTCTGCTGCTAGTTTGGCTATTACCCCTGGGAAATCATGAGAAAGGGTAAGGTTGAAATATTCTTCGTTAAACCAAAAATTAAATAAAGTGAAGTTGAACGCCACTGTATCTAGCAAGTATTAAAAATGTTAGGATAGATACAGAAACCCTATTGGAATGAATTTTTTAAAACTTTTAATTTACTTTGCTTATAAAATAAACCTGATACAATCAGAAAATATCTATTGTATAACAAATAACTTTCATCCAAAAAAATTATATCAATTCACAAAGTTTAGTGATATGAAACAAAATGATTGTTTATAGAATATTTTAGTCTCTAAGATTTTGATGAACATCAGATCTGATAAAGGAACTTATTTTAATTTAAAGCTTTTTACAATAGTTATAACTGTCAATTCTTAAATATAAAATTTTATCAATTATCACTTCTAAATAATCAAATGCTTGAAATAAGAAAATTTATTAATGAATACTAGGTTACGACAACGATGGGGTACCGAATCTTATGAACTACTAATGTGGCTTGGAAAAAGTAGGTTGCCAAAACAATATATAAACCCTTTTGGGGTCCAGCAAAAAAATCACCCAGTAGTGGTTGGCATCGGCCTTCAAGTTGGTCTGACATAGGTCCCAGCGGTATCGTCACAAGGCGTCGGCCTCAAGCTAATACGGTCTGGGATGGATCTTGTTCAACATTTGCGATCTGGCTTTCTCACTATTGGGGTGGTTAACCCTACAGGGTGTTTGCGAATCAACAACTTTCCAGCCCACTTACCTCCAAGATGTAGTGGAAGTGAGCAGATTAAGAAAATTATTTCCCAAGAGTTCAAGTGGGGAAGTCCTATCAGAACAAAACCCTCAATGCCCACATGCCGTATGTATGAAACAAGTTGGAAACTACGAGGTATTTCTTGAACTATATGTTTACAAGGGCTTTTGAAAGATTAAATTGTTGTTTCTGACTTTACAAACCAGGTTTCATAATAGCTGGATTATATTCTCTGCAAGATTGTGGATACAAAATGTTGAACTTAACCTTGAGATTGAATCAAATTAAAAAATATCAAGCTTGTTGTTGCTTTTAAAAATTGAGGATCCACCTGAAGCTGTAAATAAGTGGTCTGGATGGATTTTTTCAATTTTTTTCTAATTTGTATATAGAAATTTGAAAATAGCCATGATTAAGATCGTCCGAGCTAAATAACTTTACATTCTTAAGATAAAGAAACAAATTATCAATTACACATAGGGGGTATGTATTAAATTTTTTTAGTGACAATAATTTTTGGCAATCCTATTACGCTTTATTTTATAAAACTCCAACAAATATTGTATTAATTTAGGTTTAGGGACTTTTTAGAATTCTGCATGAGACAATTCCCAGCAGACAACTATTGTAACGCTAATGACCGTGAAAACCGTATCGAGTTGTGGTTCTCACGGATATTCAGGGCATTGACTTATCGTTTGGAATGGCTTTGTTCCCACCAATGCGTCAACCTTTTCTGGAGGGGGTAGACATTTATGTAGGAGTAATGTAGCATAACTCCGGGACTATTCCTACCTACTTCTGTGGAGTGCTTCGAGCTTATCGATAGTAGCGACTAGTGGTTCCCACCTCCTTACCTTTCCTTATATCATATGGTCCAGTGAGAAGCAGTAGCAAGCAACACCCCAAGCACTGACAAGAACACCAAGCAGCAGGAAGCATTCAAGGAATCCACCCCAAGGACCAGGCTCCATAGATTACTGGATTGTGACATTTGTGCATGCTTTACTTCTGTATTTAACTGTGAAAGCGGGGTTAAGGTTATAATCTATACGAAACCTCATTTAACCAGATTTTACGTACTAGAACTATGATGTTGCTCTATTGAGAATAGATCATCCGATTATGCCGTTTTGTAAATTTCCTCTATTTGTCGATTGACAATTTCATGCTTCCTTTGGGACACATAGTACGGCTTGCTTTTGATGAGTTGGGATGAACTAGTGTCTATTTCATGAGCAACTAAATTTGTATGTCCAATTGAGGCAATATCCATTGTGAAAGATGTTTAGTTTTTTCAAATGTTAAGTTTTTATTTATATCAAAGTTGATTGGATCATGTAGCCTTCATGGGGGTAGACATAATTGTATTAATAAAATATTTTGGTTTTGTGTATTCACACACAACACATATAGTCGATCCTTCAAATAGTTTTAAATGTTTGTGTATTTGTCACAACCTTTGCGTTTAGCGTGTTACCATCTATATAAGGCTTCCTTTGCACTGTGATAAATTGTTTCACTAAAGTTTTAGTGTATGGTTGAAAAAGAAATGGTTGATTTATGTCAATCAATTTAAGTGTCAATGTAACAGGAGAATTACGCTTCAATACTGCAACTGACAATAAATAAAGATTTTGTTTATCTGGGGTTTTAATGAGCTCCATTAATGCAAAGTTTATTGAAAAATTGTTATCCAGAGGTCGCATCAAAATGGTTGCTGGAGTATTACCATCAATGTCGAAAGGGATGGTATTATTTTTAAAAGCTAATATAGCCTTATTATTATGCAGAAAATTGTCCTAAAATTAATGGCGTGAGTAAATCTTTAATGAGTAACATTCATGTTGAAATTCTTATCTACAGTTAAATCAATATCGGTTCTTGCAGATACTGGAATATTAAAATTATTAACAGTTACTAAATTAATATAAGATCTCTTTGTCCCATATGTTACCAAAGTGTTTGATTGATGCTACGTTGTAAAACGAACCCGTACCTTTCAAAACATCCTTTAACATATTATTAATCTTAACCTGAAAAGCCACATATATTTAGTGTGTTCTAAAAATATATAACGTTTCCTTAGTGTGCTATTCTTGTGCTTGTATTCTGCAATATGAGAATGTTCTATCGGGTGCTTATATTCACATGCTGCTTTTCGTCGTTGGTGAACCTGAGTATCATAGTTTGGATTAGCATTGTTAAATGTCACTTACCTGGTTGGCTTATGCCTTCCGTATTGACTTTGGTTATGGCCTAAATTGAAATTGTTAGAATTGTTGAGCACTATAGTATCAAATCTACATTGGGTGTAGAAATGAACTGTTCTCGCACTTTGGAGATGCCGTATTTTTGAATTTGGGCTATGCTGATTGTAGTAATACTGCATCTGCTGTTGCGACTTCTGTTCATAGTCCATGCGAGGTCGTGTCTCCCTTTGGTGATCAGTTAGTTTTTGACCTCAAATTGTTATATGTAGGTCTGTTGTATTTAGACCTTTGTTTTTGTTGGTATAATTTTCCGTTTCTTGCGATCGTCACTAATTGACAAGAAAGGTGCGGTTTTTTCTTGTTAATTCTTTGCTCAGAGTGTTGGCTTACATCTCTGCTAATTGGTATACAATGTCTCGTAAGTGGTTTTCCGTTATATCAATAGTGGACGCTAATAAAAGAAAATTGTTTTGCAGTTCACGAGGAACTCCATTTTCAAAATAATCAAAAAAATCGGCAATTGTTATTACTGGTGTTAACTGGTTCACAAGGTATAGGTTATAATAATAATTGACCGTCGATTCATTTTGTCCTTGTTTGCAATCCTTTATGGTATTTCATAAGTTATGTAATACATGGGGAACGTTGTAGCATTGTAGAAATGACTTTCTAACATCTGACCAGGTTTTATCAGAATTTTCAGGTGTATTAACAAATTGATTATACCGTGTTAGCACTTTGTTTCAGGTACCTCCCGAAATATTGTAACTTATTTTGGTTCGACCAGCAGTATGAACTGGCACACCTTTCATACTATTTGATAAAATCTATTCAATTAGATCTTCCCGGAGTGAAAGTACCTAACTCAACAAATTTTGACAAAATTGGCATAAGTTGAACTGTCAGGATCAGCAATTGTTGTGCTTGCCATGGTATTTTGTGTATTATTGTGAACTTCGATTTCTACATTACCATTAGAGAATGTGTGTAATTGCTGGATTTTGTTCTCTAAGACAACTACAGTTGTGTTTAAGGAACTAGATGAGCTCCCAAGGTATGATTTTGAAACTGACAAATTAGTGTTTACTGGGCTCAGGTGGGGTTTAAAATTTTTTGTTCGCATATTATAAGAACGTGTTGTTTTGCTATTATGATGTTCCATTTATATATATATATATATATATATATATATATATATATATATATATATATATATATATGAAGGCTCAGAAAAGTTTGCAGCTTGAAGTGTTTAAACTGAATTATGGATTTACGAGTTACTGCTAATTTTTTTGCATTTTCAAAGATTTCAGCATTCTGCTGTTTTGGTGATTTGTTTTTATTTTGTAGCTTTTGTTCAAAGATTTGCACCAGTCCCTGTCACTTGCCATAATGGTACCTGCTAATAAATTGATATGGCTATAGGCTTTCAAATTATTGTCTTTTGTCCGCTGTAAAAATTTAGCAAGGTATAAGTTGCTTTTTGCTGCAAGCAAGTGTATAAAAAATAACAACTGCAGGGATTGTAGTCGACTAGAGCAATTTGTATTTTTTGGGACCTTACTTGTTTAACATGTATTTTCGGAAGAGAAGAGAGGAAAATGGCTTGTGCCTCCACCACTTTGTTACAGTATGGTTTGATATAATGTAATAAGGTCGGTTGGAAGGACTCGTATTTACTGAAATGCAAAACTTCAATATTATGCCCGACTTAACGAAGACTATTGAAAGTTTTGAGGGTGAAAGTGATTTGGAACGTGCAGGTAGTTGGCTGCAAAACTTAAAAAGAACAGCCACTTTACATTAGTGGCCTGATGCCTTTATTTTCCAAACCGCACAAAGCCATTTCTTTGGTGCGGCAAAACAATGGTTACATGGATGTTCAAGTGAAATCACAAACTGGGAATCCTTTGAAGTAGCGTTCACAAAAACTTTTGTGTTTGAAGAAAACAAAACAGATCTATGGATAAAAATGCAGCGTCGCAAACAGCAATCTAATGAAAATTTAATTACATATTTTCACGACAAAGTTCGTTTGTGCAATATGTTAACGCTCGAGTTTCGTGAAATAAAAGAACAAGTAGCTATTGGTTTAATTTTTGATGAAGTAGCATCGTTTATTTTATCCAAATATCATGTAGATGAAGATGACCTTTTTAAGGATATTGTCAATTACGAGCGAATCAACAAAGTCCGCCATAGTAAATTTATGACTGAAGACAAAAATAGAGTGAAAGTTCAAACTTTTAGTAAGAAAGAAAATCCTAGTTTCCAGTCTCGCAATTTTTATAACAGCAGTCCTAGTATTCGGTGTTATAATTGCAACAAACCGGGACATTTGCTTTCAGAATGTCAACAACCAAAACGTGTAAAAGGTTCTTGTTATGGTTCAGTAGTACAGAGGATATGGTTAACAATTGTCAAAGGAGAGGCTCATCCAATTATGATGGGAGTAGACGTGGGACTTCAAGCCCAGCTGCAAGTAGTAAAACAAGGCAGGCTCCTTATGATGACGGGTATTCACAGAAGACTTTATTGCTAAATAAGGTAGAATCACAGCCGTATTTTGTACCTGTTTATCTAGAAAAAGGTAATGATTTTAAACTATGTTTGAATTCAATATTAGATTCAGGAAGTCCTATTTCGATTATTCGTTATAAATTAGTTAGAAACATTAACTTTGATGGTATTGACTGTTTAGATAACTTTGAGGGTATTAACAAGACTAAACTAACACTTTTGGGATTACTTAATCTTAAAGTGGTAACTACTAACGTAACAACTAGTCTTAATTTTTATGTAGTACCTGATGAGGCAATCCCACATGATTGTCTGTTAGGCAGAAATTTTATTGATGATTGTAATGTTAAGGTGTTGTTTGAGAGTGGTCAAGTTCAAATCAAACTATCTCTGGATTATTTGAATCGTATTCAAGAATCTAACCAAATTATGAACATTAATTATGTGGATGACAATTAATCGCATTCTTTAAATTTGAGATTAAAAGTTGGTGTTGAAATTACACCAAAAGTTTCCTTAGACCTGCAAAATATTTTTTTTGAGTTTTATGAAAATGCTGAACGACCTTCAGTACCCAAAACTGAATTTCAGATGCATTTGTTATTTAATGATCTAAAACCATTTTCTACTCAACTTAGGCGGTTATCGTTTGCAGAAAAACAATCATTAGATATAATTTTAAATGATTTGCTGCTGAAAGGTATTATTCGTGAAAGCGATTCGGCGTTGTTCTCCGATAGTACTTGTGAAAAAGAAAACTGGAGATTACAGATTATGTGTTGACTATCGTGTTTTAAATAAATCTTTAATTCGGGATAAGTTTCCATTACCGTTTATAGACGATCATCTAGACCGTCTAAAAGATATGAAATACTTCACCAGGTTAGATCTCAAAAATGCATTTTATCACGTTACTTTAAGTGAAGAATCCAGGCAATATACATCTTTCATAACTTCATCGGGGCAATATGAATTTTCCAAAATGCCGTTTGGTTTAAGTTCGAGTCCAGCAACTTGTTCGCGATTTGCGAACAAAATCTTTAAAGAACTAATACGTGAAAGTAAAATTTTAATCTATGTCGATGACATCCTTATACCTACCAAGACATTATATGACAATTTATCCATATTAAAACAGGTTTTGCGTTTAATTTAGGAGAATCTTCTTGAGTTACGTTTAGATAAATGTTCATTCCTTGAAACTGAAGTAAATTTTTTAGGCTATTGTATAAATGAGAAAGGAATTAGACCGAACAATCAGAACACTGAGGTCATAAGGAATTATTCAGTTCCTCTAAATGTTAAGGAACTTCGCAGCTTTTTAGGTTTAGCTAGTTATTTTCGACGTTTTATTAAAGACTTTTCAATAATAGCAAAACCATTGTATAAAAGGGAGTAGAATTTAGATTTGTATCAGAACATGTTGAATCTTTTGACTGTTGAAGGGCAAGCTTGTTTCAGGACCATTATTAACTATTTATAATCCAGCAAGTGAGACGGAGTTGCATTGTGATGCTAGTTCTCACGGTTTTGGATCAGTCTTAATGCAAAAACAAACTGATAAAAAATTTCACCCGATATTTTATTTCAGTAAACGCACTACTGAGAGTGAATCGAAATACCATAGTTATGAACTAGAGTGTTTGTCTGTGGTATATGCGCTTAAACGTTTCCATATATATTTACACGGGATACACTTCAAAATAGTCACTGATTGTGATAGTTTTAGGATGACTTTGTCTAAAAAAGACATAGTCCCGTGAATTATGAGATGGTGTTTATACTTAGAGAATTACGACTACATTATTGAACATCGACCTAATACACATATGCAACACGTTGATGCCTTGAGCATAATTAATCACATTTTAACTTTGGAGGGAAATACTATGGAGCAAACATTAGCTTTAAGACAGTCTACTGATGAAGTTATAACTAATTTAAGGCAGCGACTAGAGGAGTCTGAACACCCTTTCTTTGAGCTAAAAAATGGTTTGGTGTATCGAAAAATTAAAGATGATATTTTATTTTATGTTCCAAAGGCTATGCAATATAACATAATTTATATGTACCATAACGATATGGGTCATTTAAGGTTTGAAAAAACGTTCAAACTCATTTCTAGGACTTATTGGTTTCCAAAAATCAGAAAAAAAATTCGGCATCATTTCAATAATTGCTTAAAGTGCATTGAATATAATTCCAAGTCTCGAAAAACGGATGGCTTTTTAAATAACATTCCGAAAGGAAATGTACCATTTGAGGTTATCCATGTGGATCATTATGGAGCTCTTTATCGCACTCAATATATTTTCGAAATTATTGACGTTTTTACAAAATTCATAAAATTATATTCTTGCCGCAGTACGAACACAAAGGAAGTAATTAAACATTTAGAATATTACTTTGCAAGTTACAGTATTCCAAAAACAATAATTTCTGATAGGGATCCTGTTTTTCTTCCGAGTTTTATGATTTTGTTCAAAAACATGATGTTAAGCACGTTATGATTGCAACTGGCGCACCTTGGGCAAATGGGGAGATTGAGCATTTAAATAGGTTGTTAACCCCGTTACTAGCAAAGATCACTGATGAGAAACATATTGATTGGGCATCAGCATTGCAGAATGTTGAATTTTGCATAAACAACTCAATCAATCGATCAACTGGTGAAACACCATCAATGTTATTATTTGATAGAAACCAATTAGGTGTAATTGAGGATAAAGTAAGAAAAGCCTTAGAAAATTTAAATCCTCAAGACAAAAGAGATTTGGTAGAGAAAAGGCAACAAGCTGCCGAAAAAATCGAACGCTGTCAGCTACAAAATAAACAGTACTACGATCGACGACATAAAGTTCCTTCTAAATACAAAGTGGGTCAATATGTGATGATCTCAAACATTGATAATACCCCTGGGGTCAGTAAAAAGTTAATCCTCAAATACAAAGAGTCTTATGAAGTAACGCGTATTTTACCGAATGATCGATACATAATTAATGACATAATCGGTTTCCAAAATAGTAGAATACCATATGATGGTGTAGTCGATGTTTCTAGGATGAAGGCATATGGCATTTTTGCCTCCAGATTAGTAAGTCAGGACTGGCGTGGGTCACATGTGCACTCAACCCTACCCCTTAATATATAGATTTTACATTTATGAAATTACATTGACACTGGCCAGTACGAAAACATTATTATTCAAAGTAGAAAAAGTATTTTTCCTGCTTATTATTTCGAATTATTATGCTGATTGTTTGATGGCGTACTAAAGTATGCCGTGTTTAATTTCACATTTCCGTTAATGTATATATGTATTTCTTTCAGATAAACAGTTGTAAATAGAGTTAAGTTAAACATTCTTGACGTGCCTTATTTTAAATTTAGTGTTAGGGGGATCAGTCTGCTTTGCATTTTGAGTATAGAGCTTTTGGAGAGGTTTCGACCAGTGATGAAATCCTTACTTTTCATCTAGCGTTTGATGTTACTGGTGGTGCCCACCCGATTTTGATATTATACCGAATACCGTCCCACTATAATTTACACCCTAGGGCAATTGGCAACCCCAACCTACGACTTTTGCCATACCCACCCCTCGCTGGCTGGAGCTAGTTTGCTGGAGATTCCGTGGTGTCGTAGTGCCGAATTGGCCCGTAACAATTTGTTTTTTCATTAATGCGTATTCATGTTTTAGTCTTAGACTATACGCTCAACTTTACTAGTGATAAATTCAAATCTTATTGTACAAGAAATGAAACTATTGAAAGAAAAATTGTTCCTGGGCATTCTACAACAAATGGGTTAATAGAAGGAATGGTGAAAACTTTTAAACAGCACATAAAAGCATTAGATGATTCAAGACCAATGCCTATAAAAGTACGAAGAATTATTTTTAGTACCACTACCCTGGCAGCCTGTAGAAATATACATAACACATAAAATTGAGAAACATATTAGACACTCTTTTACCATATCATTTAGGGTCCAAGCACGGAATGTTTAAAAAAAATAAATGTATGTTTTTAATATAGTAGTAGGGAAATTAGGTGCTTTGCTGCTGTTTTACACACAATTTATTGATCAACTTCTAGAACTTGTTGACCTTAAACAGCAAGTCGGTTCAAAAGCGTGTATTGCATATAACAATTTATAAAACAATTTCAAAAACTTGGTGCTCATCAATTTAAGCCAACTTAGAGCAAGTTTTAATTTTTCACAAATCTTTTGGCTATTTTCTGTTAGCTACCTATAGAATGTTCACTAGCTTGTTTATTTCTGTAATAATTAATAGGTTAAGTATTTATTGTTTGGTATTTTTGTGCATTACTTAAGGTACTGTAATTTTTGTTAATATAAATCACGTCAACAATCTGTAAAAGGTATATAAATACAAAGTAAACAGTGAAAAATGGTTGTGTTACATGCCAAAATTTGGCAATGTACATTGTTAAATATGTAAATAAATTCCCGTGAATATTTTTAAATAAACTGGTCAATTTTCGTTGTCCCCGAGTCGTGCCTGCACGGAGTGAATGGCGCAAGTGCGCACGGTGTGATGAGACGTCATTAAGCTACGAGACCTCAAGCCCAGAACATCTACCTGTGCGGGGTTTGTGTCTTTTCTCTTTTTAGGATGTAGGTTCCCTTCTACCTTATCTTCGTGTGCCTCTACCTGTATCCTTCTCGTCCCACCTACAAACGAGCATAGAGGATGGACGGACAAAATTTGGTGTCAATAATGGCGTAGCCTAGCCACACAAAAACCACAAGGATCCTGAGATGTTAAGAAATACACGTGAGTACCCGTATTATTTATATTGTGCTTAAACTTCGACCATAGTATCACTTTTAAAGGTGTTTGGTATTTGATACAAATTGCGCGTAATTTGCAGCATAATTATACGTTATATTAAACAATTGTGCAATAGTAAGAAGCACGGGAAACCGTGATAGTTACTTCTGAAATTACGAGACAAAAGTTGATAAACTGATGTGCGTAAAACTATTTAAGGCAATCGATTCTTGACAATTTTCTACTTATTTTTTAAGTCCTAGAAATTGATCAATAAATTGTTGTGTGTAAAACAGCTATTACATTACCTAAGCTAACTATTCTCAACACACTACATAAATCAACTCATACATGCTGCAACAAAATGGGTTTAGTTTGAAATTTCTGATGCTACAATTCATTCACCAAGTCGCATTCCATCAGGCGACATTCAGCAAATACTCAACCATTGCCAGTTCCTGAGACTAATACAGTCACTAGAACAATTGTTACAGCCTTGATGTCCTAACCATCATCGTCAGCAGCTTGGCCATGCATTGTTCTTTAATTTTAAGTAGTAATTTATTGTTTAGATAAGTAAGGGAGATCGTAATGAATGCTCAAAAGACTCAGGCCATGTATTAAATACACACCTAGATGGTTACCAGAAGTTGCAGAATGTAGTGTAGTGAATTGCTGATCAAAAAGGTCTGCTTAGTTTATATTGTCTTTCCTATTAAAATTATGAGAATAAATAATTATGTTACATTTGATATTTGTTATTACCAGATATGCAAGTCTGTAATATTCTGGCACCAGGCACAACGAAGATGTTGGAAACAAGGGCAAAATAATCAATAGAATATTATGCTCGGTTAGATAAGGATTTAAATTTTTCATGCATATGATAATTCAACAATTCCCATTTGTAAAGCATTTAAAAAGGTCCTTGCGTGTTAGCAAGGGAAATGTTCAGATAGTTTTAAAAGATTGCTTACACATGTCACAAGTGTATATTCAATGGATTCCTACACTATTTACGTTTGTTTTTATGGATTTGGGTTTGCTTGAGTTCTGTTATACATTGGCTGTCGTCAGGAATATTTTTTTGTATTCTATGTCAAAAATAATAAAATTGACAATTCACTCTGTAAACGGAGCTGAAGACAAATAATATTAACACCAAAATACTGCTTTTCGATTAGTTTTAAAATATTTTATAGCATCCGTGCAGTCTTTACTGAATGCTCCTCATATCAACGATGTGCTGATAAATATTTATTTTTTATTCACACAGATACTTGTAAGCCCCGATACAATTGAATCGAGTTCCAACTCATTAATGTCTGCACATTTTGCCAAGCGCATTTTCACACTTGATATAAACTGAAAATATATAATAAATAAATTATATCGATGTTCTATTATACCTTATCAAAATAATTTGTGAAAGAATCCAAAAAATAGGGCTGCTCGAAATCTATTTTATCGTTGTAATTCTCATTTGAATTTTTAATATAAATTTGTCTTGCTTGATTAAGTAGAAAATCTACATCTAGGTTTGAAGCATCCAATTCAGTTTTAAATTTGTAGGGTACATACTGACCCTTAGAATTATTACCCTTATCAGCTATGAAACATCTGTATGGTGATGCTGTTAGTACTCCACATTTGGTGAATGGCGATAATATTAAACCTATATAAGGATTGGTAGTACTAATCCATTGCTGGGCTGCAAATTGTGTATCTAAATCTTGCTGTGATGGTTCTGGAACAAAAGTAGGATGAGAATGAAACCATCCTAGAAGAGATAATCCTTCATCATGTATAACATTAGCGGCAGCAGCTTGCGATATCGGACACATGTCACAATGGGTAGCAGAGGGATCAACATTTCGACATGGCACATAACGGGAGATTAACAACTGTTTGGAATCTTCATCCCAACTACCACCAAGAAGCCCCATAACTTCAGTACGTGATAGGTGTGCATGAAAATCCATTAACAATAATGAAGCTACGTGAAGAAGAATGCCATATGGTTGCTGTAACATAAAAATTAAGCATTTGGTTTTTGAACAAGACTATAACTTACAGGGTGTTCTTCAATAAATGGTTGACAAAAAATTAATTTCACAGTTGGAGTTTTCTTACCAAGCCTGAATTTTGTTGCAGGTTCTTCATTAAAGACATGAGTACCTACAATTTCGCCTTTCTCATTATGTATTAAAGTGCGGCCACCTTCCCCATCCTGTTGTAGTAAAAAATATTTTAAAAAAACAAAACAAATAAAAAACTCACATTAGTAAATTTCCTTTTAAAGCGAGATCTGCTCAAAAAAGTTAGTTCAGATGGTAGCTTAGAAACTTTATCTTTTTTGGTAGGTGCACGTTCAAGAAAAATATCACATAGTGGTCTAATGTAATTGAGTTGTGCTAACCAAATTAGAAAGAGATAATTAATAATTTTGTAACAACTACTGCAGTTATTAAATAAATGCAAATAATAGTAATTGAAAGTAAATAATAGCAAAATAGCTAATTTTAAATATTAAAGAATAAAAACAATAACCAAGCATGATGCTTTAAATTTGCCTGTTGGGTGCAAAATGCAATAATAATAAAACGTGCAACGCCATCTAATTTTGACTGAACCGTATAACAAATATAATAACCAAGTTGTTAATACTAGTTAGTAATTACTCCCTGTATGTTTGTTGTGGTTTGTTTAGTATTCTTCTTAATCTTCTTTGGGGATTAAACCACTCATAGTTTTTAAAAGTATCTTTATTATTTTGAAAACGATCCTAGGTTATGGATCGAAACGTTAATAAAGATAATTTTAAAAACTATGAGTGGTTTAATCCCCAAAGAAGATTAAGAAGAATACTAGTTAGTAATGTTTGGGCATTAGGGGAAATAAAAATCAGATGAGAAAAAGTGAAAAAGCAATTTAAAACGGACAACTTATTATTGAAGCACCCTGCACAATTTTGATTTCAGTACAACAGTGTTTAATAAGCTATTGAAATATTTCTATAAAAATTAAAAATTTAGAAACCACAAAAGCATAATTTTATTTCTGTACAATACATGTGAAATGAAACTCGAATTCATTAATTATTTTAAAAGCCTGTAACGCGATACGATACGCAAGATAGGAAATAAATAATATTTAATTTTGAATAATCTAATTTGTTATGAGAACATCATGTAGAATCATTATTTCATATTAAACAATGTTTACAAAGCAAATAGGCAATTAAATCCATATTTTTATTCCAAATTATTTTAAAACCTCAAGAATGTAAAAAAAAAACAATTCTATTTTAATCATAAAATTTTATAGTAGAAGCATTTTACGTTCTTATTAAAAAGCTTACAGAGTTGAGAAATTCATTAAAATGCACATTAAGTTTGAGCTTTTGAAGTTGTTAAATAAATTCCAGGCAATACAATATAGTTTTAATAAACGACGTTGCAGCTATCATACAGTAAATTACAAATACACTTTAGTACAATATAATCTGTAGACGATAAGACATAAAAATACACACTTATAGAGTTACCCAAAAAGATGTAATCTTTTATACAATTAGACTGCAATATGTGCAAATATAGTTTCAAATCAAAAGCAGTTACAAATACGTCTACGTAAATTACAGTATAGCAGAGACTTCCCATGTGTTATTTGACATAAAAAGTAACAACAATGTTGTGTAATATATGAAAACCCCAGGACAGACGAAATAGTAGGAGAATTAAAAATAATAAAAGCGGATCGAAATTGAATTACGAAAACAGTATTATAACGTCATCTGAAAATGTCGAAATGCAGTAATCTAATAAAATGGGGGTTAATTTAAAGCGAGTTTCCCTTGATACAAGTGATTGTAGTGAGGTTCGGGTACATAGAAAGTAAAATAAAACACAGCTGAATATGAGAAAAATATGAGGCCAACAGAACGTTTCGATTTTACATGGTGTCAAGTTTGAAACGCCCTTGGACGAAAATTTGTTCGTTATGACTGTGTGTAGGGAGTGAAACTGGATTTATTTATCCTACCATTAATTTGGGAATCTTGAAGTAGTGTTGTAGCTGTTGTTTTAGAGATTGGAAAAACTATTGTGGTCTGGACATGACCTGAATTTGAGTAAGTAAACTGTAAGTGATAGTATAAACTTATGCAAGATTAGGTATAATTTATATGTGAAACTGGATGTAAATATGGTTTTTCGACATAGGGCATTAGTCGAAGGATAAATTTATTAGCAGTAAAATATTAAGAGATATGTAGGTATTATGTATTTTGGAAAGGACAAGGAAATAGTGCAACGCTGGTATTGGAATGCTTTCTGTAGAAGGATTTTATTATAATAGAGGTTAAATTAGGTTGACTTTTTTTAATTGAACTTATTTAGCAAATAGCTAGTACTTTGTTAAAGGATGTCCAGCTATCCCAGTATTAGGCACAACTGGAAGTAGTTTACTTAAACAAAGAAACGTGACAATTGAATGAAGAATAACCAAAGCAAGGCAGTTTAAACGGAATAACAGTCTTCCACAGGAACAAGGACATCACAAAGCTAGCGATGACCGTTTGATGGGCGCTCCTCTATACTAACAAAGACAACACCTTTTAGGGGTAAACGCTAATGTAATGCAGAATTTTAATAGGAAATTGGTTATTTATTCTTTTTGTATTTTTTAATGCTATTTATATTATTTTCACTATTATCTATAGGAACCCACTCCCAACTACTGCAGTTAGCCGATGCACTTTTTATTATTATGCCTCCCTCCCTTCAGGGCAAGTTAAAATTGAAATTATTTCACCTGTAGTTAGAAAAATTACATCCGCAACAAGCCACCAAAAGGGAAAACAAATTTCAATACATTTCTCATAACATATTAAAAAAGGTTTTGTACATTAAGAATATTTCATTTAATAATAGTCCAACCCAATTATAGATACGTTACAATGTATGCGAGACGCAATAAAAATCGAGTTTTGACAATGTAATACAAAAGAAAGAAAATGAGCTCATGAAATTCACTGAGATTAAATTACAAATCTGATATTGCACAGGACGATGTATTCATTTATATGACAGTTACGCAAGGTTAGTAAAAGAAACCATGACTCATGCATCTTACACATGTTAGGTATATATTAGTAGCATAGCCCTCCGAAATAGAAATGTGGGGATAATGACATTACTAGACAGCCAATTGAACAAAAGAATTTCAATTTCTTAGAAGTCATAAACATCAGCAAATGTGGGGTTAGATAAAAGTAAAGGTTTGATTTGTTGTAAACATCCTATAAATTATGGAATAATAAATGAGGGTCCACATGATTGATCAGGAATTTTCGACATAATCTACAAACTCAAGAAGACAGGGGCGGTTTGTTCCAAGCAAAATAGTTTGGAATTCAAGGCATCAAAGGATGACATATCTCTTGGTTCAATGGAATTTATGGTGACTGTCAGATGAAACTGTAAGGTACAACTGTTGTAGAATTGGATGTAATTTGAACTGTAATTCTGGTTATTATTTTTAAAGTACTGCCTAATATGTAGTGTTATATTATTAGGAATATAGGGTTTGGACATTGCGAGTTTAAATATAGTTAAAGTGAGATATTTAACTCTAAAGGTTAGTTGCTTTAAAAATGAATTGATAATGAATTTTACCATTTTTGTTTTGTATTGTATGTATTTTGTTATGAAAATATCACTTGGACACTAACCCGAATATTAATATAAATACATTTAAAAATTGTTTTATGCCTATTTGTTCAGAGAATGCTCAAATAATGTTATTTTAGAATAAATTTAAGCCAGGTGAGTTGAGAGTGGTTTTATTTCTTCAAACAGACAGGTGACCTTTTGTAAGAAATCCATTTCACCATAATTAACAATCCCCTGGTTTACACGTTGGCTAGAGGAAATCCTATTAACCTAGTACTTGGTATCCTTTAAGCTTGGCGGATTTAAAACCTAACAGGATAACTACTAGTAATAAAGTAGCTGGAAATCGCACCTAGTTAAAATTTAGATCATTATTCAATTTAGTTCAATTTTCTGTCCTTTATTGCCATAGAAACCTCCTCTCGCATCACTGTAGTTGGCCGGTGCATCCTTATTTTCTTACGGGATTCTCGCCCTTTTTGGGCAATTCCAAATTTAAAAACTTCAAACAACCATAAAAATTTTTTGTTTATAATTGAACTTAATGGAAACATTTATAAACTCTGGGTTAGAATAAACTCCTACATTATTGTATTACTATTATTACAAAACAAATAATGTTTAGTACCACGAGTTAATGTGGAATTTTAATCACAAAAATTAATTGTGTGAAACTCGAAGAAAACCAAAGTACCTACTAACAAATGAGTTGGTTTCTAGAAACACATATACTTGCATACTTTTGGCTTGTAAACCACCTACTATATTTGTTCGCCCATCTAACGCAATCTTTGTTGCTCACCAGATGAAAAAATCAACAACTTGTGCTTCTTATGATGCGTTTTCTCCCACAAAGCTACAATTTTATTATTCATTTAAAATTAGTCCTTAAATATACATTCACTGCAAAGCTGAAAGGTGATAGGCGATTTTAAAAAGAAAACTGCACAATTTTCTTTATACATTTGTGTTTTACTGCATGTATTTTAGCATCTCAAGAAAGCATATAAATAAATAATTTGTATTTTATTAAACAACTTCTTGGAAAGAAAAACATTGAATGTAAATCCATAATATGTATTTAAAAAAAATGCTTACTACACCCAAAATTAATCGCCCCAATTTGTTCCAATAATTGATGAATACGGCTAATAGAATTTACATCTCCACAATGCTTTAATCCAGTCCTCACAGACGTTTTTGTAACATAAAAAGGTTTTGATGATGACCACATACTTAAAATATGATTTCTAATCTGGAATTTTGTATGTTAAACAAGTAAACGCAATTAAAGTAAATAAATGTTACCTTCAAATACCTTTCTGGAGTTTTTGCAGGTCTACCACGAAAGTAGTCCTTATTCACAAATTTCTCAAATTGGATATATTACAATGTTCTACAAGCAATTCACATTTTGGTTCTTCCAGACTCATTAATTGCTGTAAGACTTCCTCATCTACAGCTAATAGTTCAGCATCAGTATCATTTGGACAACATATATCCTCTGAATTAATGGACGTTGGATTTAGATTATGAATTAAATTAGAACTTTCTTTAATTTTTAAGAGAATCTTCAACTGCTTTCACAGACTGTACCGTGATAGTTATTCGTTCTTTAGCAACGTTATTGGGATCCTCTATATCAACTTCTATATCAGATACAGAATTCTCTTCTATCATTTTGACCTAGAATAACAATTAAAGGTACATGTTAATTGCAAAACAAAGAATCACAGTATATAAACTATATAAAAAATGCTTATATGTTTGGCTCCATAGGACTCTGTTTCGACTAATTCAACTGAGTTTTTTTACAATGTGTGCTAGGTAATACAAGAAAGGTTCCAGACAGTTATATATGATATCAGTGCTGCTGCTAAAATATTGGGATCGAAAATAAAAATAAATGAAATTAAAAAACGCCTTGTATTGCTCTTCAAAATATCTCCCTTATAATCTATACATTTGTTAATGCAAATAATTCAATCATCAAAGCATTTTTTCTTCATTCGAAAATGGTATTAAAAACTTCATTTTTAAACACTTCTATAGCAACTTGTGTTGAGAATCCTCGACCACAAAGTCGATTTTTTGGAAATAGAAAGAAGTTAGATTATAAGTCAAGACTATATACCGGGCGATTCAGACCACCTATACACCCCCTTTATCTAGAAAATACAACATTTTAGAGAAAAATGTTTTAGATGAAAGATGTATGGCTTCGAGGGAAGCACGAAATAGTATCATTGGTTTGATCTTGAAAAATTACTTGATCGTCATATCAAGATCATTTTCATTTCTTAAATAGGACAAACCATTTTCATTACATGTTTTTGTAGCTTATCTCGAGAACTTTGCAAAACACTATAACAAAATATTTTTTCATTGAGTACTTTTCGAGTTGAGGCTGCAAAGCAGTACTTTGACATAAAGTACATTGTACATTGTTATGTTATGGTGATAAGTAAATCCTTAGGTACTATTTTAAGATCAAATTACTTTTTCATTCAAATTCAAAATTATTGGTCGCACGATAACCCTTACTGGTTAAGAGAAATTGAAGAATAACACAAGATTGTAGTGCAGTAGGGAAAAAAGACTACAGAATACACACAGAAAGTCACAAGTTAGTTTGTGTGACGATACATACACACATATTTCAAGACTTCATATCATATCTAATAGCTATGTCTTATTCAAATGAGGAAGCATATGATATATGCTGCTAATTTTGGGGAAGTGTCAAGGTGTATTCACTGCAGCAGTAAACTTGTGGCAAGGGTGTTTTCCTAATAGTACTCCTCATTCACGCAATGTTTTTTCACAATTGGCTTACCGAATCAGAACTGAAGGAGCCTTGCAACATCATCATAAAAGAGGTCGACAGAATAGGCATGCCGTTAGAGATAAAAATTGAACCCTCATGATTCCTTGAGGTGCTGAGAAATGAATTCTGGCATCAGTGATACTAGTATCTAGGGAATATTCAGTCAGCACTTGATACACCCTTACCGAATTTTTTGGTTTTCAAGCAATTTAACAAAATAGAATTTTTTCAGATGTTATTATTGGAGTTAGAACCAAATGAAAAACACTTCTTCACAGCTACTTTTTATAGGATATTACATGATGATGTCAATTTTACCGCAAGTTCTGTCATACCCTGTATATATTACAATATTTGCTTAATTTTTTATAAAAAGTTATACACTATTTACAAGTGTTAGTGTTACGTTAATAATCTGCTATACAATTAAATCTAAATTAAAAACCGCTCGTGCTATCATCCTCGATATTCATTCTTGTTTTACCGTTTGCTGGATGTGTGCATGACGAAGAGATACTATCAAGTATCGCCACTGATAAATTGCAATTTAAAATTGTGGTCAGTTTCTTCTCTTTGGACTAACATCCCGATTTGGGTAGAAAGAAGTGCGGCACCCCGCAACCGAATTCTGGATTCAAGAATCCTGCATCACCGCTCTTGTACATCGGGTAAGAATATCAAAGGCTGCTTACGTTTAATATCTGTTTTGGATTATCTACTTCCACCCCCACTCCCCTCTCACTCACTCTCTCTCTCTCTCTCTCTCTCCCGAGTTTTATTATGTACTCATCATTATACAAAATTTCGTTCCTAAGAAATCATCAACTTAAGTTTTTTAAACACGGTCCTGTTTTTAAACATACAGATTTTTGAAGTATTTTTAATTCTACATCCAGTACTGTATCACATGTGGTGGTTTAATTACATTTCGGAACTGTTTCAGCTATCATTAAGAAAAATATTTCCAAGTAGGAACCTGCATTATACTTTTTCTCACATGATCTTCTTGGAAGAAATACGGAGATGTGCAAACGTGCGGAAACAGAATTGAAGCTGACATATATTTTAGAACGTTAGACTATGGAACATAGATAGTTTACTGTTGCAAGTGGGATTAATATTCTTTCTAATTTAAATTAATTCTTAATCTTCAAATAATCACCTACATTGATGCAATAAATAAAATATCGATAATGTTAGTGTTGCCCTGTTGCTACTTATTTTATAAAAAGTTAAAGGTACCTTTAAATAATTGGTCAAGCGTGAGAAAGTACAAACAACAGATATTTAATGAAAGCTGCTTTGAGTGCGAAGCGCGAGAACGTGTGAGCAAACCAATACTTAAAGAAGGTTGCTTCGAGTACTAAACACGAGAACATATAGGCAAACTAATACTTAAAGAAAGTTGTTTCTAACACGAAGCATGAGAATGAGGGCACAAACTAATACTTAAAAGAAGGTTGCTTCAAGCATGAAATATGGGAGTGCCTGTGCAAACCAATATTTAAAAAAGGTTGCTTCGATCGCCAATCACGAATAACTTGTGGACAAACCAATACTTAAAGAAGGTTGCTTCAAGCACGAGAATGCATGGGTAAATAGAAACCAGTCCCATAGGGACTGAAAATAAATTCTCGCGGTATTATAAAATGCCATCCTGGTCTCGCATGTAACCACCAATTGCCATGGCTATTCCCAAAACTGCTTCTGAGTTATGAGTATTAAGAGATATTTGCGTATTATGTATAATGAGCTCACTCTGATAAATTCCGTCCTTTAATAAAGGCAAACAAATTTCCATTACCAAAGCTGACAGTATAGGCTTTCTAAGAATTAAAAAATGATATTAGTAAAGCTTATATGCATGTAATAGAAGGTGACATTCTGTTTACAGAGGAAACCGATGCCTCTAATTATGGCTTAGGAGCAATTCTAGTTCAAAAAGGTATAGCAGTAGTCTTTTTTTTACTAAAATGTTAACTGAAGTGGAACAACAACTGACATTTGTGAAAAAGGATGCATATGTCATAGTCAAGGTATTTGTGAAATGGAGTCACTATGTGAATGGTAGTTTTTTCTAGTTAATCACCGACCAACTACCTGTGTCATATATGTACAATTATAAATCTTCATGTAAAATAAAAAACAAAAAGATTTTTAAATCGTGTTTAAAGTTGGTTTGTTATTCCTATGATACAACATATCGGGAAGAGAAAAAAATGTTGTGACTGATACATTATCCCACATTTGCATGTCCCACAGCACGAATGGCATTTACAAATTGAAAGAAACACAGAGAGTTAGGACATCCCGGAGTTACTCAATTCATACATTGGATTCGTGCTAAAACATGTCTTATTCAGCTAGATATGCAAGCTCAATGTAACCTGGTCAATATGTGCCAGGTTAAAATAATGTTTTATGAAGTATATGGAAACATTGATCAAGGCTATAGCTCCAATGGAAAGGTTAAACATTGATTTTAAAGAACCCCTTCAATCTAGTTCTGAAAAGAAATATATGCTGACTGTAGTAGAACCTTCTATTTCTAAATGGGAGTTGGTTCCACAATCAGCACTGCACGCCATGGGGTCATTGTACAGCATGTTGCGTTTTCTAGCTTCACATTTTATTTTAATATTTAGATTCAAGAGATTTTTAAATCCAGAATGGGGACGCTTGTTCCTATCCTTAATTTAATTTTTATGTGTAAAGTTTCAGGATCATAGCTCCCATAAATTCCAGAACATTAACCCATGATTTATGGTATGTAAACTGCATATGTTCACGTTCCCAGGTTACAAGAATGTGGATGTGGTTAGCATGGATGGGTAGAATGGTGCAGTTACTAAAGCACCGTGCAAATGCTGCACTAAAACCAGGAACGTTACTATCAGTGATCAAAGAGTTCGAATGTTTGTGTACTCTTAGTTTGAATAAAATGAAAAAACCCTTACCACAAAAAATATTTAAAATACCAGATACGTATTTCGACCACTATGTGGTTATCATCAGTAGGAAATCTGTAATTATATAATAATTAGCTGTTGTTCTGGAACACTTCAAAGAATATTCTCCTCACCACTCAGGCTGAAGTGAATTCACTTGTTTGTTGTGAATAACACCAGCCTGCGGGTGAGGAGAATATCCTCGATAGTGTTTAAAGCAACAATATAGTAAATTGTATGTTGGGAAGGTTCACTTCAGCCTAAGTGGTGAGGAGAATATCCTCTGAAGTGTTCCAGAACAACAGCTAATTATTTAATTACAGATTTCCTGATGATGACCACATAGTAGTCAAAACGATCTGGTATTTTAAATATTTTGTGGTTAGGGTTTTTTCATTTTATTCAAATTGTGCCACAGTGTTCCTATAGATTATTACTCTTAGTTTGGCAAAGCGAAACTCTTCAATTTGTGTACCTTTTTCCTCTATCTAAAAAAAACTATCTTTGTACCTCACTGTCAAATAAGCATCAACACTTTGTTGTACAAAATTTAGAAACACGAAGAAGAAATCCTCAGCAATGACCCAGACCTAGAGCAGAAGACGGCAATGGGCTTTCAGTAAAAACCAGGTATATTCCTGGCTTGTTTGTTAATGTGTGGGCTTCACCCATAATCAGAATCCATACAACCAAATTTGTGGAAGTAATACTTTACGTCCAGGGTCATGCAACGCGGGGCAAGTTTAAAATACTATCCTTTGCTATGAAGGGAAGAATATAGTATTTGTATTTACATTAATATTTATTGAGTACTATGTTGTAGTAAGCCTATTATAAAAGAAACTGTTGTGTCACTTCTAATGTCATTTGTAAATAACTTGCATGTTTATTAGAAAAAGTCTAAATAAAATATATTACCTGCGTAAAACTACTTTCATTACATCATCCAGTAGTTGCAATTTTATTTCCCAAGCATAGCAAGGGCAATAAGGCACACAAAAAGATAAAATACTACTTTAGTTTAGAGATACCCACACACGCACGTGCACGCACACACACACACACATGCACACGAAACCTCCCCACAAACACACACACACACACACACACACACACACACACACACACACATACACACACATACACACACATACACACAAACACACACACAAACACATACACTATTTTATGCATTATAAAGAGTACATCCCTTTACATATTCATTGAATAGTCTAATGAAAATAGCAGTGTATTAAAATGTTAAATTAATTGATAATTACAAAAAATCACATTAGAAAATCTGTATTTACTAAATTTAGTTTAGTAGATTTTATTACAAGTTACCAAAGTATCCTAAACAACAATGCTTTATTTATATTGCCTTTTGTTGACAAAAGATTTACATTATGAGCAATTCTCACATGTATTTCATTTTGTAGTAAGTTGGATATAATTACCAGAATTCCATTTTTCTACAATAGAAAAATCAGAGAATACGTAGAAATCACTAAAAATTCTAACAATCTAAACAAAGACGATGGCTAATACCTTTCCCCTATTTGGAAAACAACCCACGTTCACAAAAGCAGAACCGTGACATTCACTGATCCGCTACGACACTCCTCTCAATTCCTGATCACTCATGCATCAAGTTCTCGTTCTATATAAACTACCACTTTCGCTACTTTCACCAGTGACATTGTCACAAGACATCTTTCGGCTTAAATTGGCTGGTGAGTCATCTGCTTCAGAAGTAACTTTACATACTCTTTACACTTTAACTGGTCTACTTAATATTATCATTCTTATCTTTATTATTAGTTTATTTTTATTATTTATTTTCTTTTTTTGTCCTGATAAAGCCTCTTACAAAAGTGGGCGCAACGTCGACCTTAGTTTATAAAATGACACGGTCCCAACCTGGAATCATAAATATTTATAATGGTAAGATTACTGTGAAAAAGAATAATGAGGATGTCTTTATTATTATTTTATTTTTATTATTTATTTTCTTTTCTTGTCCTGATAAAGCCTCTTACAAAAGTGGGCGCAACGTCGACCTTAGTTTATAAAATGACACGGTCCCAACCTGGAATCATAAATATTTATAATGGTAAGATTACTGTGAAAAAGAATAATGAGGATGTGCTAGTTTCAGGTCAATTGCAGGGTGATGGATTTACATACAACTTGTATAGCAAATCTAATATCAACTGAAGAAAAAGTTTTGTGGCATAGATGAATGTGTTATTCATCACATTTCCTATCAAATAAAGTTTGTCGTCTAAAGAAAACAAACTAGAAAGGCATTTAAAAATTTACCCGATGAAAGAAAGAAAAGGTATTAGAGTGCCTATCCAGTGATCTGCGGTCCACTAAACCAGCCAGCCACGATGGTAAACATTACTTCATTACGTTTATTGGCCATTACTCTCATTTTGCAGTAATTTATCTTATGGAAATAAGAGTGAGTATATGAGCAGTATAGAAAGTATTTCGCACTAATAAAAAATGAGTTTAAAATTTGCAACAGAAATTGATGTGCGATAATGGAGGAGAATATGTGTCCAATCAAATTAAGAATCTCTGTAGCTAAAAGGGTATCAATATATGAGGCTTGTTCAATTGAAACCCATCTTTGGTTCAAGAAAAATTTATTTACAACTAAATTTACAAATAATTACCACTACGATTAAGGCACATATCCCATTGTTTCGTCAACCTATGTATACTCTGCCTAAAGAAATCTTGTGGCTGCTGCTCGAAGAATTCTCTCACGGTGTTTTGTACTTCTTTGTCAGACTGAAAACGGTTACCTTTTAATGCTTTTTTCAGTGGCTCAAAGATGTGAAAATCGCAAGGCGATAAATCGGGACTATAGGGTGGATGCTCTAATATCCTCCATTTCTTTCGCTGTAGTTTTTTTTCACTACGTTAGCAACATGAGGTCGAGCATTGTCGTGAAGCAGAATGACACCACGTGATAACTTCCCTGGACGTTTTCATCTTATTGCTTGATGGAGCTTGTTCAAAGTTTCATTATACAGGTTTGCGTTGACATGCACCCGAGGTTCTGTAAATTCTATCAACAAGGGTCCTTCATAGTCGGAAAAAAAATGTCAACATGACCTTACCGACAGAAGGTTGAACTTTAAACTTCTTTGGTTGCAGAGAATTTGCGTGTTTCCATTGCACTGATGACGGCTTACTGGATGGTTCAAAATAGTAACACCAAGATTCGTCATTAGCAATTATTGATGAGAGAAAATCATTGTCATTTTACCTGTATTCCATGAGGTGTTGCAAAGATAAGCCCAATTGCAAGCTTTTTTTGGTTCTCTGACAAAAGGCGAGGAACCCATTGCGCACAAACTTTGCTGTAGCCTAGTTTGTGTACGATGCTATGAACAGATCCGATACTCACACCAACATTTTCTGAAATTATTCCGATTGAAACTCGACGATTTTCTCTAATCAGGTCTTCCACACATGCCATATTCCTGTCTGTCAGTACACATTGCACCTGGTCGTGGGTTATCATTGGTCCCTTCACGTCCATTCTTATATTTTAGACACCATTCCTTGACAGTTGGATATGCAAGACATGCGTTTTCATACCCTGCTTGCATTCGTGTATGAATTTCCAATAGTTGCAAACCTTCAACACACAGAAATTGAATGACTGCACGCTGATCACATTTGGTCGGATTGTTAACAACAAACGCCATTTCAAAGTCACAATACTTAAAATCACTGTCAAATATATACGAGAGAAACTGACCCTTGGTAAGTTTACAAACACCACTAACGTTGCAAAACGTAAGGTGAGTGATTACACATATTTATTTATTTATATAAATAATTACATTACAGGTAATACCCAAATAGTAATAATATACATAAGGAATAAGAAACATAGTTAACACTTTACAAAAAGGATAAAGATGTCTTCAAATATTTACACGTAACATTGAAAATATCGATATCGGATGGTATAGAAGCATTGTAAACTCCCATTAACTTATCACTAAATGCACTAGCCCCATAGTTAGTACGATGACTACCGATGTAGAATAAATCATTACTCCTGGTGACTTTAACTGGTATCCGAAACTGCAGCATGCTTAGTAATCCCGGACAGTCAACTATATCATGTATCAATTTATAAAGAAATATTATAAACGCTGCAGTACGTCGAGCTAGCAGTGATTGATAACCGACCAACTGTTGCCGAATGTCATGTGAACTTTCGGCATACGGATATCTAAGCTTCCAGAGAATGAAATTAATGAACTTGTTTTGTACACGCTCAATTTTCTGGATGTGAGTGGCATAATAAGGTGGCCAAATGATGCAATTGTATTCTAAAATACTGCGAACTAAAGAATTGTATAATGATTTCAAAGCTTGGATATCGTTGATGTGTATACAGTTTCTTTTAATGAATCCCAACATCCTAAATGCTTTAGAGATAACTGAATTGATATGATTAATAAAATTTAAACCAACATCAAAAACAACTCCTAAATCAGAGATGGATACCACAGTTTTGAGTTTAGAACATCCAATGCAGTAATCAAACAAAATCAAGTCTTTACATTTTGTGAACCTCATAATTTTGCACTTCCCAATATCTAGTTTGAGTTTATTATGAGCCAAGTAGATTACTAGATTGTCAATATCTTTTTGCACTTTAAGACAGTCATGTATAGAAGTAATATGCCCAAAAAACTTTAAGTCGTCGGCATATAGTAGCATTTCGTATTTTTAAATGCAGAAACAACGTCATTGATAAAGAGAATAAAAAGAATTGGGCCAAGGTGTGACCCTTGAGACACACCTGACGAAACACTGATGCTTCTGGATATTATGCCTGCAATTTTCACACATTGGGTGCGATTCACTAAGTAGGAATATATCCATTTCAAATATGAACCTGTTATACCAAGAAAATGAAGTTTATCAATGAGTAACGTGTGACAAACACTGTCAAAAGCTTTCAAACATCGGCGTATACTGTATCAACTTGTAATCCACGCTTTGTGTAGAAAGAAGTGCTGCATCCCACAACTGAGTTCTCCAAGAATTCTGCACCACTGCTCTTGTACATCAGGTAAGAATATTGAAAGTCGCTTACGTTTAATATCTGTTTTGGATTATCTACTTCCACTCTCTTTCTCTCTCTCTCCTGAGTCTTATTATGTACTCCTCATTGTACAACATTTCGTTCTCAAGAAATCATCAACTTAAGTTTTTTAAACACGGTCCTGTTTTTAAATATACACATTTTTGAAGTATTTTTAATTCTACATCCAGTGCTGTATCACATGTGGTGGTTTAATTACATTTCGGAACTGTTTAAGCTATCATTAAGAAAAAATATTTCCAAGTACGGACTTGCATTATACTTTTTCTCACATGATCTTTTTGGAAGAAATACGAAGATATGAAAACATGCGGAAACAGAATTGGGGAGCTGTCATATATTTTAGAACGTTAGACTACGGAACGTAGATAGTTTACTGTTGCAAGTGGGAGTAATATTCTTTCTAATTTAAATTAATTCTTGTTACATGCCAAAATTGGCATTGTACACTTTTAAATTTGTGAGTAAATTCCAGTCATTATTTTAAAATAAACTTGTTAATTTCCGCCATCCCGGACAGTTGCGTCGGCGCAAATGAATGCGCAGGCGCAGAGTGAGTGGGCAAGTGCACGGAACGACACGACATTATTAGTCACGAGACGTCGAACGGTAACGTTTACCTGTGTCGTGTTTTTTGTCTTTTCTCTTTTTTAGGATGTAGGTTCCTCCTATTCTTGCCTTATCGTTCCTTACCTGGTTGCTCCTATCATACCACTACAAACGACGAACAAGGAGAGACGAATAAATTTGGATTCAACAATGGCGTGACGCAACCCACCCTGAAACAACAACGAGATGCCCTGAGATTAACTGCAAGGCGCGTTTTAAGTGAGTACTTTGCTTTACTTTTGTGTAAAAATAAGAATTGTATCATTGTAAACGTGTTTGGCAACACTGATGTGGTCGACATTTCAGAATATTGCACAAAAGTTAATATTATGACATAATTACGTGGCAAATTGTATCAAATATCAAACACGTTTACAATGATACAATTCTTATTTTTCCACAAAGTAAAGCAAAGTACTCACTTAAAACGCGCCTTGCAGTTAATCTCAGGGCACCTCCTTGTTGTTTTAGGGTGGGTTGTGCCACGCCATTGTTGAATCCAAATTTATTCGCCTCTCCTCTTTCGTCGTTCGTAGCAGTACAATAGGAGCAACCAGGTAAGGAATGATAAGGAAGATAAGGAGGAACCTACATCTAAAAAAAAAGACAAAACACGACACAGATAAACGCTTACCGTTCGATGTGGGTGGTTATAATGTCGTGTTCCTTCAAATTGCCCACTACCGTGCCTGCGCATTCTTTTGCGTCGACACAACTGTAAGGGATGGCGGAAATTAACAAGTTTATTTTAAAATAATGGTGGGAATTTACTCACAAATTTAAAAGTGTACAATGCCAAATTTGGCATGTAACATTCTTAATCTTCAAATAATCACCCACATTGATGCAATAAATAAAATATCGATAATGTTAGTGTAGTCATGTTGCTCCTTTTTTTTTTAAAGTTAAAGGTACCTTTAAATAATTGGTCAAGCGTGAGAAAGTACAAGCAACAGATATTTAAAGAAAGTCGCTTTGAGTGCAAAGCATGAGAATGTGTGAGCAAACCAATACTTAAAGAAGGTTGTTTCGAGTACTAAACACGAGAACATATAGGCAAACTAATACTTAAAGAAAGTTTCTTCGAACACGAAGCATGCAAACGAGGGGACGACCTAATACTTCAAGCACGAGAATGCATGGGTAAATAGAAACCAATCCCATAGGGACTCAAAATAACTTGTAGTGGTATTATAAAACGACATCCCGGTCTCGACTGCAACCACCGATTGCCATGGCTATTTCCAAAACTGCTTCTGAGTTATGAGTATTAAGAGATATTTGCGTATTATGTAAAATGAGCTCAAAATTTCTCTGATAAATTCCGTCCTTTAATAAAGGCAAATGAATTTCATTACCAAAGCTGACAGTATAGGCTTTCTAAGAATTAAAAAATGATATTAGTAAAGCTTATATGCATGTAATAGAAGGTGACATTCTGTTTACAGCAGAAACCGATGCCTCTTATTATGCCTTAGGAGCAATTCTAACTCAAAGAGGTAAGCAGTAGTCTTTTTTTTTACTAAAATGTTAACTAAAGTGGAACAGCAACTGACATTTGTGAAAAAGGATGCATATGTCATAGTCAAAGCACTTGTGAAATGGAGTCACTATGTGATTGGTCGTCTTTTCTAGTTAATCACCGACCAACTACCTGGCTCATATATGTACAATTATAAATCTTCATGTAAAATAAAAAACGAAAAGATTTTTAAATCGTGTTTAGAGTTGGTTTGTTATTTCTATGATATAACATATCGGGGAAGGAAAAAAAATGTTGTGATTGATACATTATCCCACATTTGCATGTCCCAGAGCACGAATGGCATTTACAAATCGAAAGAAACACAGAGGGTTAGGACATCCCGGAGTTACTCGATTCATGCTAAACACATGCATTATTCAGCTAGTAATATATATGTATGCTCAATGAAACCTGGCCAATATGTGCCAGGTTAAAATAATATTTAATAAAAATTATGGGAACATTGATCAAGGCTATAGATCCTATGGAAAGGTTAAACATTGATTTTAAAGAACCCCATCCACCTAGTTCTAGAAAGAAATTTATGCTGACGGTAGTAGAACTTTCTATTTCTAAATGGGAGTTAGTTCCACAATCAGCACTGCGTGCTATCGGGTCAGTGTACAACAAGTTGCATTTTCTAGCTTCACATTTTACTTTAATACTTAGATTCAAGAGATTTTTAAATCCAGCATGGGAACACTTTTTTCCTATCCTTAATTTAGTTTCTATGTGTAAAGTTTCACAATTATAGCTCCCACAAATTCCAGAACATTAACCCATGACTTACGATATGTAAACCCATACGTTCATATTCATAGGCTAAACGGATGTGAATGTGGTTAGCATGGATTCGTGGAATGGTGCAGTTACTAAAGCACCATGCGAACATAGCACTAAAAGCAGGAACATTACCATTAGCGATCAAAGAGTTCGAATGTTTGTGGTCTTCATAGTTTGGCAAAGTGAAACTCTTCGATTTCTGTACCTTTTTCCTCTATCTAAAAAAACTATCTCTGTGCCTTGCTGTCAAATAAGCATATTCACTTTGTTGTACAAAATTTGGAAACATCAAAAAGAAATCCCCATCGACAACCCAGACCTAAACAGTAGGAGACGGCCATGAGCTTCCAGTAAAAACCAGGTATGTTCCTGGCTTGTTTGTTAATTTGTGAGCTTCACCCATAATGAGAATCCATACAACCGAATTTGTGGAAGTAATACTTTACGTCCAGGGTCATGCAACCCGGAGCAAGTTTAAAATGCTTTCCTTGGTTACGAGGGGAGAATATAGTATTTGCATTTACATTAATATTTATGGAATACTATGTTGTAGTAGGCCTATTATAAAAGGAACTGTTATGTCAGTTCTCATGTCATTATAAGTAACTTGCATGTTTATTAGAAAAAGGCTAAAAAAATACAGTACCCCAGTAAAACTACTTTCAGTACATCATCCCATAGGTGTAATTTTATTTCCCAAGCATAGCAAGGGCAATAAAGCACACAAAAAGATAAAATACCACTTTAGTCCAGAGATACATATATACACTATTTTATGCATTTTCAAGAGTACATTCCCTTACATATTCATTGGATAGTTTAATGAAAATAGCAGTGTATTAAAATGTCAAATTAATTGATAATTACAAAAAATAACATTAGGAGGATTGTATTTACTAAATTTAGTTTAGTAGGTTTTATTACAAGTTACCATAGTATCTTAAACAATAATACTTTATTTATAGTGCTTTTTGTTGACAAAAGGTTTATATTGTGAGCAATTCTCACATGTATTTCATTTTGTAGGAACTTGGATATAACAAATGATAGATAAATGTGTCAGATTTATTATTAAAAAAGAGATTTAGGGCTTATAAAAAACATAAAACTTACTTGGGAATCTTAAGTATTTCATTTAGATGTTATAACCCCAACCGGTTATGGGTCCAGATCGTTTTACAGCACGTGTGAAGTGAAACGGACAATTTTAAAGTGATTGAGATACGTTTAAAGTGGTAAGATTACTGATATTGTCGGAGGCTTTCACCGCTGGAGTCACTATAAATAGTTATGGTTCCGGGTTGGGACCGTGTCATTTAATAAACTAAGGTCGATGTTTTGCCCACTTTTGTAAGGGGCCTCGATCAGGACAAGAAAAGAAAATAAATAATAAAAATAAAAATTATAATAAAGATAAGAATGATAACATTAAGTAGACAAGTTAAAGTGTAAAGAGTATGTAAAGTTACTTCTGAACTAGCAGATTCACCAGCCCATTTAAGACATGGCAAAGAAACTGGTGAAAGTAGCAAAAGTGGTAGTTTAGATAGGGCGAGAACTTGATGCATGAGTGATCATGAATAGAAAGGAGTGTCGTGGTGGATCAGTGAAGGTCACAGTTCTGTTTTTGTAAACATAGGCTTGTTTTCCAAATGGGGGATAGGTAATAGCCATAGTCTTTGTTTAGATTGTTAGAATTTTTAGTGATTTCTACGGATTCTCAGATTTTTCTAGGGTAGAAAAATGGAATTCTGACCATTAGTTTAATCTTGTTAAAGTTAATGGTATGGCCTGTTTTATGTTGGTGTTCGGCCACCGCTGCACGAGTGTACTAGCTTGTTCTTAAGCATCGCTTATGCTCATTTAGTCTAGTCGGTACTGACCATCCTGTTTCTCCTATGTATACTAAACCGCAGCTGCAAGGTATACTATATACGCCTGGGGCTTTATGACTGTTTTCGAGATCTTTGGAGGTTGGTAATATTTGTGAAATTTTATTGGTGGGTTTATAGATTGTTTTGATGTTGTGTTTATGTAGAATTTTGCCAATTCGGTCTGTTATTCTGTGTGTATATATGGAAGGATTGCTAAAGATTATGTGTCAGGATTACAGCGTGGTCTGGATGCAGATGCCGGTTTATTACTCTGCCGATATTGCAACTCAGATATCGGCAGAGTAATAAACCGGCATTTGATTAAAAAAGTGTTAGTTAAATTTAACATGGCGGATTGTAAAACGTTAAGTATTCCTATACATTAGAAATTAAACTGAAAAATAATAAGTCATATTTGAAACATTAGACTTACCACACAGGTAACTCTTAGGATTTTTGATGTGTATAATGTTAGGAACTAGACGTTGAGTTATTCAATTTACTATTGTATTCGTTTTCAGAATTGTTTCAGAAAGGAGCATTGGTTGCATTTGAAAAATAGACATCTCAAAACCACCATGTACTTAGTGCTTACGTAGATTCTGATTATGCAAATGATTCAAATGACAGAAGAAGCATTTCAGCTTATGTAATAAAAATATTTAAAAATTTTGCCTTCTAGAAATCAAAAAACAGGCAACGGTTTCACTTAGTAGTTCTGGAGCTGAATACATAGCATTGTCAGATTGTACGGGAGAAGGTGTCTTTGTAGGGCAGTTGCTTTCAGAAATCTTATAACAAAATATTTTTCTTATCAAAATTTATGAAGACAAGCAATCATGTACTAAAATGTCAAACGCTTTAAAACTAAGAAGAGTAAACATATACAAGTGAAACGTCATTTTGTTAGGCAATGTGCAAATGACAACAAAATCAAGCTGCATTATGTTTCAACTTCAGAGCAAGTTACTGACATTTTTACCAAGTCTTTAGCAGCACCAAAATTTAAATACTTTAGGAAAATGTTAAATACGTGTACATATATATGTAATTATTTCCGTATGTGTGAGTCCTATTAGTTTGAAAAATATTTTTGTTCCGTGTTTAAAGTAAAGCGTTACGTGTTAGTATATAAGAATTGGAAGAGTGTGTTAACACAAGATTTATATTATGTATGTAGGAACAAACCTTTCATTTTGTAGCAGATTAGCTATAACAAATGATGGATAAGGTGTCAGATGTATTATTAAAACATGGATCAGTTCAATGTACACTTTGTAGAGTTTACTAAAAATATAAAATGTAACTTCGAAATCTAGTGTTTCATATTGAAGCTATAGCCCCGACACCTTTGTCGTTTAAAAATCAGTGTAATCCTACATAACAGTAAAGTTAAGTCAGAAACTTTTGATCTAAATGAGTCTACTAATGAAGCTGTTGAGAAAATATTACACAAAAAGTTAAAGAAGATATAAGAATGTCAATATGAAGCCTTGCAGAGTTTTGTGCATAAAAGAAGATATAAAGCTGCAGCAAAAATACTTTGTTTGTGTACTTTCAGGAAAATTCAAAAATGGCAAGTGCTTCTACTCTATGATCTAACCTTTTCCCATTGAAAACAATACTGCAAATTAAAGATGACATTGACATAGGAAATTTTTCAAAGTTACAATATTTTCTAAAACGAAAGGGTATAAGCGTACAAAATCAAATGTAGTGACTGTCGAACAGACAAAGATTACTATTTGTTAACAGAGACGAGCAATTAGTTTAAAAGTACAAAGTGTTTTAAAAATTAGTTCTAGATTGCATTTATTTTAGGTATTTCTGGTGAATGTCGAACCAGCGAGTTACTGCAACTAAGAGTTAACAATGTGATGGATCCAAGCTTTTTATTCTTATTTAATGCTATGAACAGGAAAACTAAAATGGATAGCTTTGTCATGAAGAATCCAGCCAATAATACTATTCCCTTTGTTGAATTGTGTATAGTATAGAAGTATGCAAAACAAAATACTCCGTATTCACATTTATTTTTTGTTAATATTAAGAACGGATGCACTACTCAACCAATTGGCAGAAATATCTTTGGAAAATTATGTCAAAAAATTGCAAATTATTTGAAATTGCTGAATTTCAAATCCGACACAGAATACTGTTTCAAACACACCTCTGCGTTTTGGAGCTACTGTTTTTTTAAAGTGGCTAGAGGATGGAAATCCTGTTGCTGAAAGGTATATGGACGTTCTTGAATAACAAGCAAATCATAGCAGATAAAATTTTGGGAGGCAAGTCTGATTACCAATTTCAAAGTTCTACATTGGAACTGCATCATCGTCTGTATCATGTATGATGGTTAGAAAATTGAGTACCTCAAAGTCGACTACATTTTTATGTACATTGAAAGCAACTAAATCAGTTAACGAAGGAACTGGTATTTTAAATATTATTAATTGTATTGTATATTCTATATATATATATATATATATATATATATATATATATAATTTTAAATACCATTACATAAACTAATTGTGATTAGTTTAACCAGTAGTTGCAAAATAAAAAAATAGGGTAATGAAATTAGCCATTATTGTTGCAATTTTTTAATAAATGCTGCTGAGCAGGCCTTGGGGAAAGTTGCAATAATTAGCTTTTTGCTTAATTTTAAATTCCTGAATACTTTGAAACACTAAGAAAGTTTACTCATTAAATAGCTACCTACTAGTGTAACCACATCAAAGCAATTAATTGCTTCTATTTGAACGGATGATAGACAAAGAAAAGCAGTGTATTTTTAATAACTAATTGATTACACTCAGTTGTATACTTTGATATTTATGTAGAGGTGCACATCATGATGATCATCATCAGGTTTTGTGTCCTAGAACTGGTTAGATGTGTATCTCCAACGCTTCTTATTCCGACTCAGCCTACACATTTCTCTAAAATTCCCAAGGCCTACGTCTTTTACTATCTGTTTGCAATAGTGTATTCTAGATCTACTCTTACAGTTTAATTTCCCGTATCATTTATGCTATTTCAATTACAAGGTTTCCGTACTAGAAATCAAGTTCTGTCGTTCTGTGTGATAAGTAAAATGAAAACCGATCGGACTCATGCATTCATTAGCAAGATTTTGAATAATTTGTTTCGTTGTAATGGCTCTTGATGCTTGACTTATGTTCCACTTAAAACAAATTGTTAAGTTCATCCTATTTCGTTTGGGATTTTGTGGTTGTATAGTTTAAAAACAAATAGTTAGTGAGTGTTTTATTTGCTGATTTTCTTCTTGAGGAGTTTTACAAGCACAAGATCACATATTTATTTACGAAGCAAGTCGTTGCTTTCTGCAATTATTGTTGATGTTATTCAAACGGTAGGTTATTAACTGGTCTGAATTAAAACTAAGTGGTTCACGTATTTTAGGGATGCTGTAATTGCTGTAAGGGTTGTAATTGTTGTCGTAGTACCATATTGTTGTCATATAGTAGTGCTGTAATATTGTTACGTTGGAGTACCGTAGTATGGCTACGTGGTAGTATGGTTCAGCCCTTGGGAAATTCGCGCAAATTCGCCCATATGCTTGGAGGTATTGCCACTGCTGTGGATGAACAAAACTGTATGCACCTGAACATATAACGCCTTTGTCCCCCATAACCTTTGGCAAGATGTTTCGATTTTATTTGTGCGTTAATTGTTATCTACACAAGAAATAATGAACTCTCTTAATGTTGAATGAAAAGGCAACTCGACTGGTTTTAAGGAGAGTCAAGATGGCTCTAAGCGAATATACTTGGCGCCATGTTCAAAAGCAAGGTTTTAAACGATTAAAATTATCGTGTTATGGTCTGGTTCCTGATAGCTTTTAGTGTAGATTGATTTGTATTCCACTATTTGTGAAGTCAGTTTGATTCCTGCACATACGATGAAATTTTAGTGATTATCATTAATGCATGCAATACTAGAGAGGTAAAAACTTTCGATAAATTTTGGAATAACGAAAATTCTTCACTCAAGTGAAGATTTTATTGAATTTGATAATATTTTATTAAAAAGGTTTTTGTGGGCTCCAACGTAAGTTCAACGTTATAATACGATCTTTTTTGTGTGCATTGCAGATGTGTGTAGACTGATCGACATATGGTATTGCCTTGTTCTGGTAAGAAAATTCAAGTTTTTTTGTTCAACAACTGTACTTCGTGCATGTGAGTGATTTTAACCTTAAAGTATATTGGATTTGCTTAGAAATCTCAAGTTAGATAAAAAGTTGATATTTTATTTTAATGTTGTTATCTTGAAATGGGTTTTGTATAAACGCCCCATTTTTGTTTTAATAACTCTGCAAAAAAATTTAATGATGGCAGTATTGTAGCCTTGAATATTTATTCTATAAGGAAACAATTTTTAGCTTCACTAAAAAGTGTTATTGAAACCACATGTCAAAATATCTAAAGTTTTTAGGTACTATTACTGCATAGTAATTTTAAATTACATAAAAAGTATTTTTGGTTATTATTGAGGTCATGTACTTTAACCTTAAGAAATGATAAATTCTTGAAAGATATAATGTTAAAGTATACTCTTTGTCTGAATGGTACAACCTAGTAACACTTAAAAGTAATATTTTTGATTCCCAATTGTAAAGTCTATCCTAGTACTACTCAAGACTATTTTTAATTTCGTAGTGTAAAATTATTAAGATAACGAATATCTTAGAGTTAGGACATGTTGAGATACTGAAAGTCTAATGAAGTTTATGTTATTGAAGAAAGAACAATAAAAGTTTCCTTTCAAGTAAATTTTTATCATGATTGTAAATATTTCCATTGAAACAAGATAAACAAATTTAAGTGAATAGAATCTCATTTTTTTGCGTGATTCTTTTATTATTAAAAATTTAAGGAAGAAATTTCTTGATTCTTATTAAGCAAATCATTAATTCTGTATAATGTCAACAAGTATATTGGGTATATATTATTTTTGGAGCTTAAAAGCAAATTTGTTATTTATTGGTGAATATTTTTAAGGACACCAACGGTGACTTTGTTGTGCATTTGTTTGTTCACAGAATAGGCCGAGATATCTGTAATCCATCTGATAAATGATATTTTGGTAAGTATTTTGCAAAGCCAATATTTAGGTTTTGTGACTGTATAAGCGGTATAGACTTCAGGTTTCCGCATTCCCCTAATACAATTACACGTGTTTTTATATGTAGTTGTATTGAAAAATACTGTGGTGCTCTTTGTCTGTATTTTCGGTCGTTTGTCAACCCATGACCCAAGCTCATGATCCACCCAGAGCTAACACTCTACTAGCCGTTTATCTTTAATTAGTTTTCCTTTTCTTCAAGCCATTTTCCATCCAACTTTACCTTGGGCTTCTCTCTTTTTACAGGAAATTTTCGACCTTGTGATATCAGGTAAGGTAGGCATTTATGTTATATGGAGGTCCAATTTGCTATCTTATATACATGAGGGAATTTTGATTACAGTGCTACATGAGATCAAACATTATCACGCAGAAGAATGACACCATTTGCAAGCATCTGGAAACGTTTATTCTTGATGTTCACACATAAGCCTTTTAAGATGACTCACAGGCCTCGGCGTTAATGTTGACATTCAATTTTTTAAATTCTAAGAACAGCAGATCTGTAATAAAAAAATACGGCCAACATTACCTTCTGCCTTTGAAGATTGTGCACTGCATACTGTGACTTTTGGATTCAGATTCGTAGTGACAACACCAAGACTCATTACGGGCAACAATTTACCTTGTTGTTGATAGCACATCAAATGTATTGATAAGGCCGAATGCATATTCTTCTGCTTATCAGTAAGCAATCGTAGAATTCGCTTTGCGATAGTCAAGACTATGAATGATGGAATGAATGGTTATCACACCGATGTTCAACATTTGAGATAGTTCTCTAACTCTGATGCATCTATTTCTGTGTGCAGTTTCCAGCAGTCTCACGTTTTCATTTGATGCTGTGCAATAAGTGCAAGTCAGAGATGGGCCAAATCATTCATTCAACCACTGCCGTACGAGAGTACATATACTCACCATACATAGCTTTCAATCTCTTATAAATTTCCATTGCTTGACACCCTTTAGTGACCAATAAATAATGGGCATGCAGATTTTCTTTGGATGGATTTTCTATCGTAGATCCCATTTTTCAATCAGTCACAACACTTGTGCTACTTATATAAACAATGTGCACAAATGAATTCCGTTGTCATGGAAACGAAATAACTACTATACTGATCAAACATATTTATGTTGAATTACACACGTATAATAAATTTCCTACCAAAACTATCATGCACAATTCAATCACTTACAACTTCAGCTACTGTGTAGATTATAATATTTGTTCACACACAAGGTTGTATAACTTCTTTCTTGGCTGACAGATTGCTGAGTAAAGTCATTCAGGACATTATTTCATTCTTTAAATCCATAACTTATTCTTTAGGACTGAAATTTTAGTCCATTCATCATAGAAAACATCTAATTCGTGTCTTCCTTTAAGGTTAAATGCATGGCTTCTGAAGTAGTTATCAGGAAACATGATTTACTATAAAAAACATCTGTAGCTATCATAGTATATGAGCCACTCCATGGATTAGTCAATTAGCATGTAGCTACTAATCCTGAGATTCTAGGTTTGAGTTTCGACATGGAATGCTTGAAAAATGTTAGGTACAAAAATGTACCCTCATTTGAACGAGAGTTGGTATGCAACTTCAAGATAAGTATCGTGCTTGGTGTGGTAAGAGTACAGTTAAATTCTAAATCTACGGGTAAAAAAACTTGTTGCTTCAATGTCATTGCATTTTAAATATATGGAAGCCATAACGTAACTTTGGTACTTTTAGACAAAAGTTAAACAACTATAAAGAAATTATGAAACCTTATAAAAGGTTTTATACATGAACTCTTTAAACACACTTAATAATTAAAATAATAAAAGTAATGTTACTTACTACTTCTTCTCCGTTTAAGCTAGGACCAACATTTATGATACTTGCAGTTTGAACTTCACCACTTACACCATTTATCCTTTTCTTGCACTCTCTTTTTTTACCAGAATTGTTTTGCTTAGTTGCAATGTTGCTTGGTTTAGTGTTAAAAATTCGCTTTCTCCCACCACCTCTTCGTTTTAGGTTTCGATTATTTCTGAGTTTCAATAAATTTGCAATTTTCGTTTTTAAAAGAAAATTACTGCCAGAATGGTTCCAGTTACCTTTTGTGGCCCCTTTATATGCTTTTGAATTATATTTATTATGTTTAAATGAAGTTCTTGGAATTGTGGGCACTGCAGTAGTTACAACAGCTATCACTTCTTCAATACTAGAAGGAATCTGCAAGATACAAAGCAATTAATTTCAAATTCATAGGAAAGAAATCTCAAAAATATTTTTCATAATAATATACTATATGAAAATAATACTTTCTGAACTTTCTTTTGATGTACATACTAAAATATTCAAGCAATAAACTGCATTTTGTGGGATAGTTTTCCAAAAAATTTCAAACGACTATTACTGTAGCCAAATCATCGGTTTTTGTTAAAACAACACATCTAAATTCTACAAAACTACATTTTATAGTTTAACTATCAAAATTAACAACAATAATGGAAGCCACAAAAAATTAATGGTAGTGATAGGCAATTAATAGAAGTGAGAACTATTAAATAAAAGATATACTTTGTTACATAGTTTTGGCCCTAAGAATATCTGGCTGGAAATTCACAGAAAATTCCGTTTCAATAAAATACTGAAAATTTCAACTGTAACTAAGAAAAAATGTTGGTTGCGATTAACTCAGTGGGATGGATGGTGTATTTGACAAGGGTTCCAGAATGCTATCGGGTACGAAATGTGGTCTTGATCGAGAAATACCTTGGACGCCACCAAATATTGCAAGGTTGCTAGGGAAAAGCCCTAGAATGAATTACCTGGGGCCAAATCTTGAGATTTTAGGAGAGTGACTTGCTTAAAATAAACCTGAAAATTCATTAAAACCAAAATTATTTTAAAACTAAAACAAACAAGCACCAGACCTATTTATGACTGTTAACAGCAAGGAAGATTTCTGGTAGGGGATTATCCAAACATATTTGGCTGCTTTGTCTAGCTCGCGACTCTCTAACCAAGGTACTTGCTCTACCGAAGTAGTCTGTTGAGCGTTTGAATGTTAGAAAGAGTCTTGCTTAGAAGAATGAAACTGCTGAATCCCTCTACCTTTCTTCTAACCTAAAATGTCCGTGGTCCCCGTTTTAAATGTTGTGGGTTAACAACAAACTCCGCTGTTATGTGCTGAATAGATGACACTATATGCATAGGACCTGAACATACATGTCAGCAGACCAAAATGTCGAGATTTGCGTGGTGTTTCCGCAATACAAGAATTCGATAATTGGCTTTACCTTAACACGTAACTATCTACATGTATAAAGGTAAATATATCATTGTGCTAATTATTTTTTTGTATTAAAAATGTGTATAATACTACTAAGTCCCATGTATAACCTCGCTAGGAATTATATTACCTTTATACCTGTCTAATTGATACGTAATAAATGTTTATTTATTAATAACACATTATTTAGCACTTTAGTTAACAACTTAAAGTTCAATAATATAAAGTTTGTGGTGTCCCAAATGCTAGCTAGCTCCCATGTACGACAATAATGTTTATGCACTTAACGAAACATTTGATTATTAGTTGTCGTCAAGGATCGCCAAACAGGCATATGCTAAATTCATTCTGTCGTAGAGAAGATCGTGCTCAGAGGACTGGAAATATGGAAATGTTGAATATGTGGGTGAAGAAGAGTCTAATGGGAGATAACATCCTTAGAACATGTGACTGTTGATGGATCCTTTGAATGACATTCTATAAGACTGTGCGATGTTTGGAATCCACATGAAAGCAGGCTGAGAACTTAGTTGCTAAGATCGATCTGTCTCTAATGAATCAAGCACAACTTTGACCAGCCTAGCACATGTATGTATTGAGCTCATATGGTAAGGTAGTGTATCTGGAAATTTTTTGTATCAGCATTCTTTATGTTGTGTGGTATTCCATTTTATATAGTTCGCCCTGAAAAGTAATCGACTTCTGCTTTGTCATACACAAATTGCACGTGGGTGGTTATGAATAAGAAAAATTTAATTTTGATAATTTTGTTGGAAACAAATAAACTGCTGGTTGGATATGTGTGGAAAATGAAAATTGTTTTTAAGGCCATCTTTTGAAAAGCCCTTAGAGGTAGAATCTTCTTATTATTATAAATAAGCATTTTTCCAAAGTAGTTCAAGTGTTACTGAGTACATTCAAAAATGTAACTTGATATACTAGGGAAACTATCTATCTCAATATATCTATTGCTAGTGCAATTTTCATATATTTATGAATGTGAACTTCGCATTTCGTATTATGCAATCTTAAATATTTAACACATTTGACCAACTTTAAGATCGTGTTTTTATAATTTAAATCTAGATTTTCATAAACTGGAGATTTTGAAATTTGTTAAATGTTTAGTTTGGCTTTTGGTAATTTATCACAGTGCAAGATTGTTCAGCATCAAGTTTGATACTTTCAGTTCCAAAATATGTAATTGCATCATCAGCTTATAAAGTTAATTCTGCCACTTATGAACAAATAAATAAAAAATTAGGAAAAGGTTCAGTTGTAATATTTACTTTCACAGAACTAAAGCGGCACAGCATAACAAAGAATTTTTGAAGCATTCATAACAAAGTAAATTTAATTTTTGAACCAATTTAATGTTACTCCTTGAATAACATTTTTTCCTATATGAACAATAAAATCCCAAGGACTAACGCCAAAAGCTTTTTAACCTAGTAGATGTCCTAAGTATATAAACTATTTATCGCTTTTCTATGTTATTAAATCCACCCTTGCCATAGTTGTAATACCTTTATATCTAAATCATATATTAAGTTCCATTTCGTAGCTTGAATATTTTCTGCATTTTAAATTCCATACCTTATTTGCTAATAAATGTTTGCTTTCACATTTTGAAAATTGCTCAATTATACATGCCGTGCCGTCTATAATTATTTGGTGTTCAATATTTAATATATTTAAATGGCATAGTTTAATAGTCATTAGATAAAGTGGCTGTAATATTTGAAAGCTAAAAATATACTTAAAGTTGTCGCTATTCTATAATGGGTTCTCAGTGATTATCCTTCAGAAAATATTTTTATAATATGTTCGTTTTACTAGTTCACTATATTTCGAGTGTTGGTTGGTTGGCATGGTTTATTTTATGATAAATAATATAAACATAACCAGAAAGTTACAAAATCATTATAGTTAATGCTTGCTTTCCTTTTATGTAAAGGCAATTGAAGGATGATGTTTCATTAATAGAAATTTTAAAGTTTTTGTTCACATTTTAACCCACACTCTAAGGTTCTAACATCAATGCTTACTTGGCATTAACACAGAAACCTCACTTTGACACTACAACACATTTCGTATGGCTACTGTTTGTATGATCGAATGTAAAAACCAAATTTGTTTTGATAATGCTTTTATCATTTGCAAGTGTTGGTTTATACCACGAAAAATTGTTAACCTATGTGACCAATTGAAAGTAGTACATTTATAATAAGAATTCGAGGTTCCCAATTTAACATTTGCATGGCTTTTTCTACATTAATGCAATCTGCAGCTTAAATAAATGTGTTTATTCCATTAATAACTTTTGATGCTATATGAATAAAGAATATGCATGTTCATGTATTTCTACAAAATAATGCGCACTTTTAGTAAAAGTTTTGCTTCTTCATACTTATTAATAACTTTTAATGTTAAATGAACGAAAAGATGTGCATAAAACGTTCCTCAACTTCAGTTATATAAAACACATTTTCAGACACCAAACGCCTTTAGTAAACATTTGAACTTTCATAATAAACTACTTTGGGTTGGGATTTAGCCCTTATAGACTAAGATGGCATTTTCTCAGCAATATACTAATCATTTATTTTAGCGTGACATTCATTTTCTTCTGTACCTTCTTTGTTATCGTAAGTCATGCGAGCATTCTGTTACTAATTAAATTCTTTTCTTCCTGGCTCACTCGTCTTACTGGTAACATATAGGTTCCTAACCATTCCTGGACCACTGCCCCCTTTTCCATAATAGTTAATTACCATACATTCAAATATTGTTGCATATTATCTATACCTATTTTACTGACTATTTATCTATTAAAAATCATACACAAGAAATTAATTAAAATGGCCATCGGGTGTAGTGAAAAATATATATTAAAAACTGAAAAATAAACAAAATCAGAAAAATAGTTAATGAGGATAATGGAGACTGGCGGAGTTTTAACAATTTGATTAGGTCAGGTTCCAATTCCTGTAACAACAGATGCAAATTGTCATGTTCCGTGATGAATTTTTCTCTATACAGCAAATTGGCTACTGCATTGAACCGACATTCAGTCAAATAAGATGAAGAACATGAAATTAGAAATTTCTGTACTCTTGCCTACAATCCAGGGTAGAGAGATGGTATTGATTTTTGAAGCCAGAATCTCTTGGTAGCCATTTCTGAACTATACTTTTGTTTCTTAGTTAGTTGTAGTTTTACGAAGTTCCTCTTCTAAATTTGATGATTTTGCTATCTGCATTTGCAAAATGATCTAAAACCAAAAGCAGTATATCCGTGTTTAAAATATACTGGAATCACTTCGTACAATCAGCATAAAGATGTTCAAGTGTTGGCAATAAGCAAGTAAATCTTATTGTGTTACAGACTGCTGTGGAAAAGTGGCTATATTCATCTATGCCTCGATTTCGTTTGAGCAGAAGTTTTCAGATAAATACTTTTTGGGAGCTAACTAACTTTTGTGTGCAACAGCAAGGGATTGTAATCGCCATAATTTTCACTACAAAGTTGGTCAAATAACTGGCATGCAATGGATTGCATCTAATCTTTTTGTAGCTCTAATAATGTAATGGAGCGACCCATTCAAGTGTTCATTTAAATTTTTTGCAATCAAATGCTGACAATGAATAATACAATGTATAGCAAGTAAAGGGTGTCTGTAAAAGAATTTTCAACTTTAAATGTGAATAACTGATGTCTGCGGCGTCAAATGGGTTAGGAAGGGTATTCAATCGACACGAGAGTCGTGCGGATTTCAGTAGCCATGGATCGCTGGTCAGCAGAGCACTGTGCGTTTGCTATTGAGGCATATTTAAAGTGTTTGCAAGATATTTTAATATTCGGCGTATACGTAAGTGTCCGAGTACGCATCTTATTGGTAATTGGATGCGAAGTTTTCGTGAACAAGGCCCTGAAGTGGGAGTGGACCAGGAGCATCACGAACAGTAAGAAATGATGAAAACATTGAAACAGTTCAGCTTGATGTGATCGCAAATACCCGGCACTCGATACGAAAATGGTCCGCATCATTACAGTTAAAGAAAACATCTGTACATCAAAGAATAAAAAAAAATAGCGTTTCATCCATACAAAATTCAGATCACTCAAAAAATTAAGCCAAGTGACTATAGATTGAGGCTGGCGTTCAGTAGGGCCATGCTTGATCGATTTTCCTGCCCACAAGGTTATAAAAACATAATCTTTTCTGATGAGGCACATATTTTACTGGATGGATCGGTAAATAAGCAGAACTGTACTTATTGGGCTTGGGCGAATCCAGTACAGTTGCATGAAAAGCCACTACACTCAGAAAAAGTTACTGTTTGGTGTGGAATAAGTGCAAAAGGAATCGATCCTTATTTTTTCTAAAATGCAAATTACCAAATAGCAACAGTGAATTCTCAAATTTATTCGGATATGTTGAAGACTTTTTGGAACCCCAGTTGAAAAACATTGAATGGCTAAACGAATCCATGTGGTTTCAGCAAGATGGTGCAGCACCACACACTTCCCGAATATCAGTGAACATTTTGAGGCACATTTTCCCAGGAAAAGTCATAAGTCGATATGGTGACATCCCCTGCACCCCCAGGCCACCGGGCACCTGACACCAGCAGAATTCTTTTTACGGGGGTTCCTTAAGTCAAGAGTGTATATCGACCAACCGCGAAATTTATTGCACCTGAAACGAAATATTCGTAACGAAATTTCACAAATTTTGCAAGTAATGTGTCAGAAGGTGTTTAAGAATATGGTATTTCATTTGCATGAGTGTATACGTCTCCACGGTAAACATTTGACTTCAATTATTTTTAAGAAATAAATCCGCATTTTTGTAGTTTATTTTGAAGTAAAGCAAATTCCATACACGCTTACAGGATATTTCATATTTCATTATAAAGTTGAAATTTCTATCGCGGACACCATTTACATATGCTATTGCTTGTTTCTAACGTGCTACGAAACACTTGCTTATAGTATTAAACATCAATTCTCCTTTTGTGTCCGGTTTCCAAACTTTTTTAGCAAAATAACAACTTGACAAATTGATAAGGATAGTGCTTCATTATTTGATAGGTAAAGATATTAAGTTTAATGAAAAAATTGCAAATTTTAAGTAATTGTATATGATATTTCATCGTCTTTACCCATTTCATATATTCTTCTTTGAACTGAATTATTACTCAGAGAAATTTTTCTGGTGATATCTGATGATGTATTGTAATGAACAGTTTTCTTTGACTACCAGTAAGATTAATTCCTTGCTAAGAGTGTGTGGTTTTCCCACTTTGGCAATCAACAATGATATATTAAATTTGGCCTAAAGTCCATTATCTTCTTGCTAGAAGACAACACAAAAAAGTTTGATATAATAGTTGGTTGTTTCAAATATTTCTTCTCCAGTTCTTGAAAATACTAAAAATCTGTATCGTTTTTCTCAGCATGCATTTCTATCAAATGCCCTTGTAGTCTAGAAGGTTTCAGTTGTGAAAACTTTATGGCAAATTAAACACATAGTCAATTATTGGTTTGTATGAAAGCGTAAATCCATATCATTTCTTCTTAGATTTAGACATTTTGATGTACAAAATTTGCCACTGTTTCAATAAATAAACATTTAACAGATTTATAGATAATTATAAAAATAATGGCTATGACTTCTATTACGTATCACTCATGAATATAGGTTATTGGCAAAGCATACAAAAAAACACATTCCTAAAGCTATCCCTGCCTTATACATATCATTTTGTTAATGTATCAATTTGTATGCATTTGATTATTTGTAATACTGTGCACTTACTCTGTGAACACATCATTATAATCTTCCATATTTTGGTCAAAATTTGCTTTTAGATAGCTAGATAAAATATTTATTAATAACAACAAGTATTTTCAAAGTATTTTAATATTTTATTTTCCTAAAAAAGTAGATATATCACAGTTGATCATTTTGACCCTCTCAATGTCTCCCATATATCTCCGTACTTGCTACCGCCCACTTCAAAAGCGACAACGGGGTGGGGGGCGAGTGGTCTCCCGTTAGGAACCAACTATCTAAACCTATATTGTCTCCTATATACGAATTTAATCTTATTACCTCCACACTTGCAACTGCCCACTTCAAAAGCTACAGTAGGGGAGGGGATCTCCCATTAAGGACCAATTCTCTAAACCTATATTGTCTCCTATATACGAATTTAAACTTATCAAGTATAGTAATAATCTGGCATTCACAGCAGATTCCAATATCTATAATACGACCAGTGTTAAAAATATTGGTCTATAGTTGTTAGGATCAGAAGCTGCCTCTTTCCTTATAATTCAAATAATTTTCAATATCTTTAGTGGATCACGAACACACCCATTCTTAACATAAATTTATTAAAATATGACTAATATGTTCCTTTCATTATAATGTTCTAATTGATATTAGTCATAGATTTGCCTGACTTTAACTTGAGACATGTTGTTCTGATTCATATCAAGTTACTTTTAATTCATAATTTGTTGTATGTAATTTTATATTTTAATTCTATATGATATTTAATTTAAGTACCTTTTTGAACTTTTATATAACTTTCTGTTAAGAAGGTTGTGATAAGCTTTTGATAATCGCATGACCAGCATAAATTAATGAGAATTCACTTTCTACCATAAGTAGAGAACAATTTGACTTTCCCGGCAGTGAACACGTAACTGGTGCCTTGAAGCAGTGAGCTGCTGTAACCAGTGATGCAAGAAGGCTTATATCTTTATATTTTTCTTTCCCTTATCTTTTTAATAATCCTTAGATCTCTCTCACAGATATTACAGTAAGACCAGAAAATATATCAAGTTCTACCTCAAGTTATTTCAAAAAGCACTATTATCAAGGTTAACTTAAAGGAAGCACTGATAATAAACGTAAGTACTGTGTGAATTGTTTTTATCCAAAAACAATGCTTGGTTTTCGTTTTATATTTACCTGATTCAAATTTAAGTTGTTATTGCGTAATTTATAAAACCCTTAAATTACATAAAAAATATAATATTAGATAACTGAATAGTAGATACATAGCCAGTTGTAGAGATATAGCATATGTTAACTCTTTGGACCTACTTCAATTTAGTATTTTTTAACTCATTTGATATATCTTTATAACACAAACGCATGCACACACACCACCACACTTTAAATTTCCACAGCTGGGTATATTTCTGCTTTATGTATTCTGGATGTTTGCAATTTTATTCAAAACTCACCAAGATTTTCTGTTATTTTCAGTAGCATTTGAAAATTCTTGATTGCAATAGTTTTTTTACAATACTGGTTGAAGATTTTAACACATTGTGTGATGTGATATGATCTACTCCGTTATCTAAAAACTGCTTAAATCTTCTCCGTTTCTTGTTTTCGTTAGTTCAAATTACTAGAGTTAAACTATGGTGCTGAATTCTTTCCCAAAGCAGTTTTCTTAAGTTATAATGCTTGGTATAGATTTGAAATATCAATTGTTTCATTACAATAAATATTTACATCCAACATATAATTAAAAATTCATGCTTGATACAGTTTTTCTTGGCAATTACTACAGTACAATAATTTTTTTGTCAAAAAAACCAACAACCAATTCATTTCAAATGATATTTTCAAGAAGCTGCTAGCCAGCATACCAATCAAGTATTTTCGTGTATTTTATCTGAGGCTCACTGCACTAATATGGCATCTAAAGATAAAAAGTACTTCAAAACCTACATGACAGCGTGAAGCTATTTTCATATGCAGTTTAATGTGTATGTTCCCGGATTTCCTGTAAACATGTTCTGTATCATATGCACATTCTTGTGTTATGGATTTTGTCGAATGACCACTTGTAACATAGATATTGCATTCATCAGCTTTGCATGGGCATTTTTGATAGATTTAAAATTAATTACAGTCTATTAAAATTTTACTCTCACTTTGGCACTAAAATAAAGAGTTACAATTTGATCACCATTCAAACATTTCCCCAAATCAAATTCTTTAAGATTTGTATTATCTATTACAGACTTTTGTACGAATACTATTTATTTATATTTTTAACCTTTTTGTTTTGATTGAGTCATAATATTATAAATCTTATATAACCATTATCTTGTAGTTATTTTTTAAAAATAATATTAATCTTTGTTTCTATGATTTGCATCACAAACTCTGTGGTATAAAATAACTTTCCTCACTAAAGAAAGTTTTGATACGCAATAACAATTTCAGCACAGTTTATAACTTTTATATAATTATCTTCAAACATTGATAAATTTCTTGTCAGTTTTTATTATTATTATTAAACATTTGCATAAAATATATTGTTGACATTACAACTTTTATTTTTAAGCTTCGATCTAACAACGATTTTCTTGATACAAGTAAGCGATTATGAGTTTATAAAATACTATTATAAAGTTTTAAACAGCAACTGTTTGACAAGACTTTATTATTATAGATGAAAGTACTAGCTTGTAATTTTCAAGATCATCATTATAATTAATTGCAAGGTTATTTTAAACGCAATTATTAAAAAAAAGTTGGACCTATGGTAGTTCCTGTTTACTCTGGAGTAGTAGAACTAAACCTATATCATTAAAAGACAGAATGCATGTGTGTGTATGTGTAAGCATACATGCATGTGAGTGTAAGCATGTGCATCTGTGCATGCAGGCGTTTGAATGTGTATGTGTCCTATTAAGACAAAAACTCGACATCAACTCAGCTACTAAAAACCATCATATCCCACAAAGCACTTACAAGCACAACACCTAATCCTTTAAAAATTTTGGTTTATCTTTTATATTTTTATATGCATGATCTGTGGCATTTTTCAAACTCACCATGCCCCTATAGATACAACATATGATCTGTAATCTCAAAGTGTGTCGAATCAAATACATCGATCTAAACATGAATACGTCGCAAACTCAAAATTTTTGTGCTCGGAATTGACCGAAATATAGTGCTGGAGTTAGTGACACTAATTGTATCATACAATGTCATACGCAATAATTAAAATAATGACAAAACTTCAACTTCACTAAAATAGTTAATATGAGAGCAATACCCAGCAAGTTAAAAACTTTAGTTTAGTTCTCAAGCCACTTTACCTGAACATCGTTTAAAACTGAACTATCAGACCCATGTTTGCCGTTTTCCAAACTTTCGATTGAAATTTCTTCAACATCGGTTTTTTTATGTATTGTGTTAACAGTTTTGTATCACAATTAAAGGTTCTTAAGTATGTTTTAATTTCATTAGATGTTTTTGATCCTATAAATTCAGATAGTCTAGTACTATTTCTTCCAAAAATTTCAATGCCTCTAGTTAACAAATTTCTTTCTGTCTTTGTCCATCCACTATCATCAATATTGTCAGCAGATGTGCTGGGATTACTGGCATTCTCAGATAAGCTATACCAATGTGCTTGAGACAATTCAGTGTTATAATCCAAGTGATCAGTGCTATCCCAAAATGAGGGACCTGCATGGTTGGATGACCAAGGTGCAGAACAATCACATTTCAATGATTCTGTAGGATGAAAATCAAGTTCACTGTGGCTAAAACTGTAAGCATATTAACAATCAGATATAGTAAAGTCCCCAAGAACCTTATTATTGCTGTATGTTCAATAACAACAATTTCTATCTTAATATTAAATAATCACTAACAAAAAGTTAATTGTGTGCATAAATATAGTTGACAGAAAATTAGCAGCAGTAACTTACAAATTCAAACATAATCGATTTATAATGTACCATATCAACAAAAGAAGTATCATGACATACTATGATGTCCTACAAAAATCTACGTAATCCATTATATATGAACATCTATTTTTCATATGTGAAGTGATATAACAGCCATTAGCCAGAGTGCAATCATTTAAGAAAAAGGATACAAATGAAAAATTTGTTTTCGATTGTTTTGTTTCCTTTTTTACTAAAAAATCCTTTTATTACATTGCTAAAAGCTAAATTCATTGTAAAGAGACCTGAATGTTAAACCATTTTGAATTAGATTCCCTTTATTGATAAGTCCAGTTTTGAAAACACCAAGTCACACAGTTATTTGGACAAATGTAGGTCTAGGTCAAAGATACGGTTGCTTATCACAAGCATTTGAATCAAACTCAAAAAGTCCTGGTCCATAAATAATTCATGTAATACTTGGTCTTGTGTCATAAAAATGACAAAAAGAACAGCTTTACATTCGTTCTTCCAAATTTTTTATGAATTTAGATGCTTTTCCAGTGGCTCAGATTAGAAACATATGTTCGGTCTCTAATTATCATAGGTATCACAAAGGGTAACCATTATATAAAAATATTCATCATTTACATTTGTAGGAATTAGTGTAATCAGATCGACGAAGCATTTGTTGTTTAATATTATTTGTTTAGTAGAACATCATTTCTATTTGACAGTTCTCAGGACAAATTTTGTTTAAGGGTCAACCCACATCAAGTGATCCAAATCTGAATTAATTTTTTACCCGATTTCACCCAATATCTTATTTCTTTTGCTTTGTTTAAGTAGTAGCAGGTGGCAAATTATGAATTTAATATTATATGTCGTACGGTTGGTTTTAATGTATTTCTAAATTTAGGAAAAATCGCTGTACAAACACACGATTTTGCTTGTATCTTGGCCTAGAATAAAGCTAAGTGAGTGAAACAAACACTATTGCCTTCAGAATTTGATAAGCTTTCATTTGATATATTACACGGGTGCGTTTGAAAAATTATTATTTTCATCTACAATCTCAAAATTTTGAAAGACACTTACATAAAAAATCATGAATAGAAATTTTCAAAAAATTCCTAATTATTTCTTAAGTGTTTATTTACAAACCTACAAAAACTCATGTTTGGATCTTAATGGGATCCTAGCAAAAGAAATAATATTATTTGCATGCGTCTTTGATGTGCCCTTACAGCCGACAGCCAATCAATAATTTCAACAAAAATTGTGGCATGAAGATATTAGATATTTAAATAGTCAATTGCATAGTTAATTTACCGTACTTAGTTAGTTTATAATTGCAAAATACATACATAAACCTCATTTCTATTTTTTTAATTATAACAATAATAAGTCTCTATTTTCCACACAGAAAAGGATGAATACATAATGTAAGCCAAAAAAATAATTTTTTTGGGCAAAGTTCAGCTGGCTGTAAATTTTCCAGCTGCTCTATATCACTTAACCAATACATAAATAAGAACATGAGTAGTATTTAAACTTTAGCGGTACTTGATGAAAGGTGCTCACTTAAATTTTTTATAAACAATATACTAAATGGCAACACTAAAAGTATTCTTTCTAATTCATTGGTTTTATCAAAATTAAATAATTGTGACGTTGTGTATGATCCTCACCTTGATGCTATTGATATACGCATAAACGATGTCTTCAAAATGTGTGCATGAAATTTATATTAGGTAGACGTAAACATGAAACATTGTCATAAGGACGTGGGTAGGATGTCTATGCAAATTAGACGTTTAATGCATGAGGTTGTACCAGGCCCTGCTTATAGCTCTAATAATAATTAAACCAATTCCCTTTATTTATTTTATATTTTATAATAATCTACGCCTATGGCATTAAAAGGTAAGTGTTTGTAGCATAAGATTTAAGATAAATCTTTGTTTACGTTGCAATCCGTTGAGAATAGTATAACAGGAGGTGAGTGAACTTAGGGTGCATGATGGACTTGAGTCATGTGAAAGGGCAGTCGGAGTCGGGGTTTGTGGCAGTTAGACATATAGATTAGCAGCTGCGATGTGAATCCGTGACGTGATGTAAAATACTGTTAAGTGCCTGCCATTACATGTTTTAAGGTAGGATCTAATATAATTATATTTGCAAGCTTGATGTTATTGGTTTGAGGATTTATCAGAACATTCAATATATTATTAAATAGTATAACCTAATATCACTACGATTCATAATTGTGAAGGGTGCCGTAGAATACACTGCGGTTATCATACTATAAATTTAATACTACGTCGTCGAAATGGCAAGTGTGATGCTTTGTCCTCGTTAGAAACATTGGGTTTTATCGTGCATTCAGATTTATGAATGCGGTATAAGGGATTTCTGCATTAACTTGTTTTGGTTCACCTGAATAAATGAACTAATGGTTACATCACCTGCCGTCGGTAATATTACTTAGGTTATCTACATAAAGTAGTTTTAGAAAGACGTTTTTCTGTTTACACAGGATGTTTAAGGATCTAAATTACTTTTAGTATTTTTCATTTTATATAAAAGGGATTTTGATATAGAATTAAGTTTAATTAGAGCATTGGTCATAATTTACCGGGCGTTTCCTGAAGTTGATCTGCTGCATAGTGTGTCAATGTTATTAAATTCATTTATTAAAGTTGGTTAAGTTCTCAAGGCCTTTTTATTGTAGCTTAGATTTCAAATACCACTCCTACCCCAAGGTATGCTCGTTTCAGAAAATTGTCATTAATAAAAATCCTTCGCATTTGAACAATTAAATAAGCTTTAGAGATGATGTTCACAAACTGAATCTACATTTTAAGAGCTTACTTACGACATTCTGTTATAGGACTACATTATTTGAACGTTTGTTTTCATATTGTATTTTCAAATTATATAATGAGTTACTTTCTGAATATATATATACTCCTGCAGAAAGTTTAAAAGTGCCGTCCGTGACCTGCTTTTAAATGGTCACATTCAAGCAGACCTAACAGAATGTGTTAATCTAATTTATTTGAGCCTAAGTGCACTAACTAAAAGTAATAGTGTAACCCTAAACTGAAGGTAATCAAACGTTAAACTTAATCTAGATTATAACTATTGAAAAATTTGTTGACGTTATGATCTCCTACATCTTAAATTAAAGAAAGTAAAATTACGAGAGCTCCTGTTTATCTTAATTGTGACCTGAAAAACAATCACGTAATCACTTTGTGCACTAATACGTGAAAATAAAATTTTAGCACCACAGTCTGTAATTTGTACCACACCCATGAGTAAAAAAACTAAAAAGCACTGGCGAGGTTATCAACCAAAGAAAAAAAGAATTATCTAGGTTCCATAGAAAGTATAAAAATGATCAGAGTATTCGTACCTTAAGTCCGTTTGTGTGCCAAAGAGAAGTAGTTGCATTCCGAGGGGACTATTCGCTCAGTATGTACCCTATCGTATATCGCCAGCCTGCCTGTGACCATTGTAGCAGCTCTGAAAGTGCATACTTACAATTGTCGACATACCCGATACTTCTAGAAAGCAATTTCACCTGACTAATTTTAATTTTATAACAACTGAAGTAATGCAATGCCTCTTTAAAAGAAAGCATTTTAAGTAACGCTGTGACTTTACGGAGTCTTCACATGAAAGGACGCTGTATAAAATAAAATTTCTTCAGACACTAAGCCGGTATATATAGGGAGACAATAATGGCTTTTCGTGATGTGTAAGTTAGCTGTAGTCAAAAAACTCTCATCAAGTATTTATGATTAAATTTGTGAAACTATAACCTACAGTAACTGTAAATGAAAGAAAGGACTTTTTTTAAAATTTAACTATATGAAATTTATAAATTTTGTTTGCCGAAAACAACTTCCATTAAGTTAGATAATATGTAATATACAGTATAATTTCGCAAACACGGACACAGTATAACACGGACGGTCCAGAAATTCGTACCGGCAATTTATTCAGACAGCAGATTCCAAAACCCGGACGCATGGTCAATTACATTGTTTCCTTGATGTGATTCATATAAATATAAATTCCACTAATGAATGCTGGTTGGTGTTTGTTAATCTCCACTACGGTTCTGTCTGTTTAACTGATATTTTGTATTCGATTTGGCTGCTCGTCGTACCTCTCATAGCATGTGGCAGCTGGAAAAAAACTTTATAGCAAGTAGTGGATGGTTGTGCAAATTTAAATCCAGGTATCGCATAAGATATTTGAAAGTTTGCAGGGAACGGGTCTCAAATGATGATGCTGTTGTTGCTCCATGTTATAAAAAATTTCTACAACTCGTTTTTCAAATGAACTTAACACCAGATCAGGTCTATAATGCTGATGAGTTGGCTGCATTTTGGAGAGTACTACCAGATAATACCTGAGTTCATTCCGACGAAAAGGCCCCTTCTGGAAGAAAAATTTCAAAAACAGAGTAATCTTTATGTATTGTTGCAATGCATTAGGATCCTATAAACTGTCACTGTTGGTGATAGAGCATTTAAAAACGCCGAACTTCCTGTTATTTACAAATTGACGAGTAGAGGATGGACGACAAAAGATTTATTTACAGAATGCTTTAGGTCTTACTTTATACCTTCCGTTAAAAAGCATTTAATGGATATTAATAAACCAAAAAAGGCTTTATTCCTGCTTGACAACCATCACATGCACCAGATGAGTGGGTTGATGATCCCAATTTCTGTATTTCATAAAAACAAAATTTTTTCAAAAATTTTTATGTTGAACATGTACACTGTAGTACATCACTGAAAAGAGAAAAAAATGTCTTTCTATCAGAACTACTGCCAATTATGGTTTCCATTTAAAAAAACACAACCGCACTTATTTACTCGAACATGACCAAAGCCATGTAAAAACAAATAAGTTTATCTTATTCTCCTTTTAAAATAATGCAAAAAACATCTACAACGTTTTACTGTATCTATCACAATAAATGAACCACGAAGCAAAACAAAAAAGATCAAAATTTCGTTATTTTGGTATAACGCTTTTGCTACACCCTGTATGTTAATTATTTCTTCATGGCTGAACTCGGCATTAAAAACTGCACTACTTTCCCTATTTAACCTTTTCTCTAATGTCACAAATAACAGAGTTACCCATACAAAGTGTAAGAAATAGGGCACCCTGTGTATATACAGGGTGAGTTTTTAGTGTGGCAACGGTCGATAACTCCGTTATTATAAAAGCTACGCAAGCCAAATTTGGAGGCATATTAGGCATGCCTAAAGTGCACATTTTAAAAATATTTGGAAGCATACAGGGTGTTTCATAATTCCAGGGCATATTAAACTTATATTTTTTTTAATGGAATACCCTATATATTATTACATTTTTGAAAAGCCCATAAAAAGAGCTATAATTTGATATCAAATTGTATCTGTCTATTCCTTTTAGTTTTTGATATATTCAACTGTTTTTTAGAAAAAATGACCCTGATTAGATACATTGCCACTGCACTAATACACAACTTATGTTAATTTTCAAGATGCAGAAATTTTTACCATATACCATAGTATATTTGTAAATATCACTTTTTTGAAATTGTTATTGGATAAGTGTAGTTAATTGTTAATCAAAATGTATTAATTGTTTTATAATATTCTCCAATAGTAAGTTATTTTTAGTTATGTAAATTAAAAACATTCATAAAATTTGAAGAAAATCAAAAATATCTCAGAAAGTAATGGATTTAGGTATAGGAAATGCTTAACAAAAATGAAAGGACACTTAATGAACTATCCATTGTAGTAATAAAATTGGTAGGGTGCCATTTAAAAAAAATTTTAAAAATTGCATTTTGCGAAACCTGACACGCCCTGTATACTGGGAAGAAATTTCAAAAAAGTGATATTTACAAATATACTATAGTATATGGTAAAATTTTCTGCATCTTGAAAATTAACATAAGTTGTGTATTAGTGCAGTGGCAATGTATCTAATCGGGGTTATTTTTTCTAAAAACAGTTGAATATCTCAAAAACTAAAAAAATAGACAGATATAATTTGATATAAAATTAAAGCTCTTTTTATGGGCTTTTCAAAAATGTAATAATATATAGGGTGTTCCATTTAAAAAAATATAAGTTTAATATGCCCTGGAATTATGAAACACCCTGTATGCTTCCAAATATTTTTAAAATGTGCACTTTAGGCATGCCTAATGTGCCTCCAAATTTGGCTTACGTAGCTTTTATAATAACGGAGTTATCGACCGTTGCCACACTAAAAACTCACCCTGTATATATATATAAGAAACTCCCAAGCAACAAAAGCACATAATTACAGATATTAGAAGAGTAAATAGGTCATTATAAATATTATTAGTTGAGAGCACACTGTATATAGGAGTACAAGCGATTAAAACGCATATCCAAAAGTAGCTACGAGCAAAGATAAGAATTTAAAAATGTAACGAAAAGCATTGAAATTAAATCAGTGGAAAAGATGTATGAATGGGCTAGATAAATGTTCAAAAGTGTGTTAATATATCATCATAAAGGCAGGCAGAAATTATGCATTATTTGAAAAGCGTACGTGATATAAAAGTATCACATTTGTTCAAAAATCCTATTTAACTAGGAAATAAACAAACACCAAATTTATACCATTCAGATTAGAATAAAGCCAACAACAATAGTATGTGATTTGTTGAACGAAGATTCCTGGGATTTCTGAATTAAATGTGAGGTATAATAATGAATTACGTGACAAATTGAGCATCGCTTCATGCAATTGAACTACACAATTGGTAAAGTTTCCCAAAATAACAAGAGTCAACGAATCGCAAATAAAAGGGGCCGATCCTATAAATATGATGACAATTGAACGAGTGAGTATACTTTTGAAACTGGGCAGTCACTATACTTGAAAGTGCTAAATATTTACATGAACAGTTAAGTAAATTAAAGTAAAAATTATTTTAAAAAAGTGTATAATTCTGCAAGCGAGCCGTACTTCTAAAGACGTAAGTAGATCAGATTTAGTGAAATTATACCATTTCTAATAATAAATAATACAGGGCTCTAAATAACGATCCTAATAAAGATCTTGTTACGACTCCTGTTAAAACTTTTAATAACGATCAATTACGATCTTAAATACAATTTTGGATACTAGACTCTGGAGAATGCAGCCTGTTAAAGCAATTTGATAATCTCTGGAAATGGTAAATATTCTATTACAGAAATGAAAAACCTTTCATTAGAATAAACTCACCAATAACGATTTGGATACTAATTTGGTTGGATGTCGACTTCAAATTAGACTCAGAACATTCAGACTAGACACGAAAATTCTTGGGGATGCAGAGCACATACTGAACTACTTCAGATTGTATATTTTGATATAATTTATTTCTATAAACTATTTTTATCTCGATAATAATTCAAAATGTAAGAGCCGACAAACTGGGGTTTATTGGATAAATTTATGAAAGGTAATGAGCATCTTGAAACGTTTCAAAAAGTCTCTAAATGTAATAAAAATCTCGTTTTGCTGGCTTCATTTTCTAAAAATCTGACAGATGTAAATAATTTAAAAAGGAGAAGATATTTAAACAGGTTGTAAATATTTAATCATTATACTGTGTATTGTAGAATTGCTTTATTTAATTGAATCACCTAGTCGAGACAAGGAGATTTATAAATTAACATTTTTACAAGTGCTTGAGTAATATAAGAGTTATATCACAGCATAAATATTATATGACGCTCATCGTAGGGGCTGGTAAAATAACACAGCAAAAATATCGCGCCCAAGCGTAGGGGCTGTGAATATCACAGCATAAATATGCTCGACCCAATCGCGGGGCTAAATATTAATATTATAACAAGGGGCTAACAGGGGTTAACACAGCAATATATATTGCTGTGTTAGGGGTTGTTTAGGAGTGTATTGAGTAGAATGGATCATATAGCAACTATAAATAGCAATAGGAATCAGAAAACTGCTCTTATTTAGCAGAAAAATAGGTAATTCGTACATTATGTAAATAGCAAGCATTTAACACCCTGTATATAGACCGTAATTAAATTTAAGTGATGCAAGTAAGCATATGTTACAATAATAGAACGCGTATTTAGCAGAAAAATAGGTAATTCATACATTATGTAAATAGCAAGCATTTAACACTCTGTATATTAATTTTAAGTAATGCCAGTAAAAATATCTTTCAACAATAGAATGCGTATTCAGAAGAGAAATGATCGTACATGTAATTAAACATATGTTGAGAAGTGTTCTAATTAGTTACAAAACAAATACGCAGTAGAGTAGATAAAAACTAACAAAGCTTTATGCAATTACGCTGAAAAGATAAGCATTTTGATAAGAAAATGCAGTTTCAAAGATGCAAAAATACATGAACAAAAATAGCATTAAAGTTACATAATTTATTTTGTACAATTATCGAAAAGGCGATATCTACACAAAACAACGTATGGCAAAGATAACGAATAATAAGGTATCAATAGCATAAACACCATTACAGGGAAATTCAAAATAATTATATCCGAAACCACTTCAAAATGCAGGGAATGTTGAAGACAGGGCCTGGTTGGTTGAGATAATCTGCAGAACTGCTTGAAAACCCAGCCCACATGTAGTGGGAAAAGGCTATTTAACACAGAGCAGTGATAACACAAGTCAGTTGACAACTGATGCACGTCGAAGCTGCGACACTGTTCACTAAAAATCCACACGTAAAATAAATAAAGTATAATAGAATATTAAGTTCAAGTTACAGTGAAAATCGTGCAACAATTACGAAGAGTTTTTGCCATTTTTTTTATAGAAAACGTGAGTAAAATTTGTATAATTGATTTAAATTAAATATTTATAATGATAGGGCTTCAAATTTGCGTCGACAATAATTCTGGACATTTCAAGTCTGTGTTCACAATAATACTTCTGGATTTTAAGGGGACAATTCCAATCGAATTTTGGTACAATTCTGGTACAATTTTGATTTGCGTCGAAAGCATTTAAGGGAAGAGATTCAAGGCATATAAAATAAAGAAGCACGAGGTAATTTTTGGAAAACAAGGGGTAACTGTACTCAAATATTGGTTCAACAAAGCAGAGCATTGGTAGACGATTGAAGACAACAAAGGGGTGTTGATCTACAACACGAACAACATATCACAGGTCAGATCTATTTATTTTAAAATAATTTTCAATTTAAATTTTTAATACTGAATTTATTCAATTTATCCAAACTTGTAATGAAGTCAACAAGAAACATTTGCATAAGTTAAACTTACGTAATATATCATAAAGAGGTCTAGAACGTTCCAGATTTTTTGTAAAAGGGTGTAGTTTTTGGTGACTTTAGATTGAATTCAAAGTATATAAATTTTGGGATAAGTGATACATATGATATTGATTGATTGAGAAGTGTATTTAAAGAATTTCAAAAATTGTAATTATTATTTCCGTTCATTATATGAAATTAATTGACTTCGTTTTATCAATTCAAATAGGTAATCATAAAGGGGTGGAAAAGAGAAAATTCATCATCGTAACGTTGTGCACTCTGTGTAGATTAAAAAGGGCTAGCCGTGCCATAATAATAAAAGTAGTAAGATTGAAGTGAAAACATAGATCGGTGGCGTTAAGTAAAACGTTCATAACACCGAGTACGACGTTATCATATCAATATATATATATATATATATGTGTGTGTGTGTGTTTGTGCGTGCGAGTACATGTTTGTGTTGTGTGTGTGTGCGCGCGCGCGTGTTGTGTGTGTGCGCGCACGTGTGTGTTGTGTGTGTGCACGTGCGCGGGCGTGCACGTGCTTACAATACCTACTAATTAATGTAGATTTTTTATTATGCTGTTGTATAAATGTATGTGTGTGTGTCTATATATATATATATATATATATATATATATATATATATATATATATATATATATATATATTGCTGTATAATCTTTGGTCACGGAACTGGCCCTTTAAAAAAAACATTAGAGCCCCACAGATTGGGCGTCAAGAATGCTGTGAAACCTTTTTAATTAGAATCGAGCCTCACGAATTGGGCGTCAAGAATGCTGTGAAACCTACAAAAAGCTATTAACTTAACTAGTCCGTCATTTTCTTCTGTTACTCGCCTCTTTGCTCTTTTCCGCCTCGGCTGCTCACCTAGTTAAACCTTCATCCTCATTCATAAAAAACAAACACATTCCTACCACAAACATCAACGTTAACTCTATTTACATCAATATTCACAATACATTAAAATTTCAAAATTAAAATTCAGCAAAAATTTCAGTATCAGAAAATTTCAAGATTAAATCTGTTATCATTTTAATGTGCATCCAGAATTAAAGTCCTTGTAGGATGCCTACTAATTAATATAACAATATATTGGCAGACCTGAGTCTGAGTACAAAGGGAGCATCTGCCACCCCTTTACGTTAATTAACCAGGTTCGTCTAATTGAGCTCAAAGACATACCCAAATTTTCATCATAATCCAGAACATAAATACTAAATACCCCTTTCTACTTAAACAAGAAAATGTCACCTTAAAATTAAAAATTTGTTGTTAGTACAATTTCACTACTGTCCATTTTAAGTAAATAAATTATGAAGTTATTCAACACACACCAAACATCAAAAATCGAACAACAAAGCATAAGTTACCTGAAGGTTAATGTACTCGGGCTCCAATGTACATCGTCCTCTGTTAATCACACCAATCCAACTGGGTTATGTTTACGTCCTCGGATTACTGGTCGCTTTTAAACATTTTCTACACCACCATTCATCTAAAGTTGTTTCAGTGCTTTTCCGGAACTCATCTGTGTATATCAGAAGCTTGTTTTGTGGATCCAGACACGTTTACGAATCATTTAATTATTAACACCCCCGAAAAATAGCAAAGAAATTCATACTTCTTTCACAAATATACGCCAAAACTGCCTACTTTTGTGTATTCATTTGTCGTTGCAAATTTGACTAATTGGTACAGTGATACTAGACTTTATTACCTTGTATCTTCTTTTCTAAGTGCACTAAATTACATTCATTGTAGCACGTAAAGAACAAACTGTTTTAAATCACCAAAATATACGAGCAAACTGTTTAAATTATTTAATCAAAATCGGAAAACTAAAAAGCACTGTTTAACGCATTGAATCAATTCGAAAATCTAAGAGAGCTAAACTCATATTAACCCGGGTATATATAGAGGTTAGCCTGTCTGTCGGTCTTGTCCCCAAAACGGACAATTTCCAGAATTTCGTATACTATGTTCCCATCTCGACAGCCTGTGCGTCGGTTCTTATTCAATTTGCACTCGCACCAGTTAAATCTCAGAAATTTCGACACGGCTCGCAGCGTCTGGAAATAACTAATTAATTTTTATACAGAAATGTTATTTTTACCTCTCAAGTTTGCCTCTTATTTTCAACCAATCGCAACCGTGACGTTGCTCCACTCACGCCTTTTACTATATGTGTCTCGGTCTTGCGCATATTATCTGTCTCTATCTACCCTGTTCTTATTGGTGCAAATTGATATTCTTTATTATCGATTATTTCAGTCCATGTGGACTGTGAAATAACCCACCTTATTAGCATTTCCCGTAACTATTAAGCTACGGTTTCTCCAAGATTCTCTGTAACCATTTGTTATCTGCCAAATTTACGCAGAATGAGCCTTTTAAAAATACGCAGGTGTTCAAACATAATACTTCTATATAACACTTCTACGATTTGAATATTATTGGGTTTTTACAAGCTTTTTTATACATATTATATGTTACTAATGGTTCAATTAACTCCAATTAAAATAATACCCTTTAATTTTTAGTGAATCCTAATCAAATATTCAATTATTATCTGTACATTTTGTTTAATACCGGTTACTTAAAATTGAGTTAATTAATATAAATTTTGCACGTAATTTCCATTTGTTTCTTTACGCGGAATAATTATATTACACGTGGAGCATTTTAATACTGCTTCTTTTTATATAAAGCGTCTTGTAAATAATTTAAATCTCTTATTTTTAATGAAACGAATGAATTTTTATTCTCCACGGTTTTTTAATAAAGCGTACCTCTTCCCAAAGCTTCTACACGGTGATAAAAATTATTTGATGTATATATATATATATATATATATATATATATATGTATGTACATGTTTTAAAAATACATACATATAATAAAAAATTTTTTTTACATATTAATTGAATATCTGTTTTTTCTGTGCTTGTGTGTGTGAATTAATGTGTGTGGGGCACACATATGTGCCTGTTTTTACACTGCAAATCTAATTTATTTATAAGAAACTCAGAAATCCGACAACCTCCAAACCCAAACGATGCTTGGTTCCATATGTGTATGAGTTTTTGAAAGTTGTCCTGTATTTGGTTTTTAATTCTTGTTTAAGAATGTCTATATATATTTGTAACGAAAACATAATTGTGTAGTTCTCCTATATTGGTGTTTCACAACTAATGTGAATTTAATACTTCTAGTTTTGTACTAATAAAATATATTGCAATTACCTAGAGGCAAATTTAAAATTCGGGTAATTTAACAATTGATTTTTGGAAACCTTCCTCTTAGCTAACAGTTTTAAATAGGTATATCAGTGATCTTATTCTTAACATTTGTTTTAAGTTTGTTTAGCGTTAGTGTACTCGCTTATTTCTCGAGTGAATTTTAGACCAGAATCACTTTCCCGATCTTGGGTTTTGGCATCTCTTGTTATTCCTTCTGTGATTTTTCCTTAGAAATCCCCATAGTTCGAGATTAGATGGCATCCAAGATAAATTTGCAATTAAGATTGATATTTCCCATATGATAACATTCTGGGACCCTCTCAAACACTTACACTACCTATCCCAGTGAGTTAGTCAGCATTCAATCTTGTTACCACAGTCAAGGTTTTCCATACTTTATCAAAACAAAATTTTTAGTGGAATATTTGATTAAGGTTTTCTGTAGATTCCGCTAGATTTTCTGGGACCAAAACTGAAGGTAACAATGTATAAATGACAAGATCCAAAACTAAATAATATAATGCTAGGTACGTTTAGACATATGTAGAACAATACGTGTGCTTCAACGATTAAATGAAGATTAGTCATAACTTATACAAATAGTATAAACTGCGGCACCATGATTTGTTTGGCTTGATGTTATGGGGGGTTAATTTTGTCGTTAATTTAAAGGGTGTAGAGACTGATAAGACAAATAAAAATTGTTATTCAACCTGTGGTCTAAAACAAATGCTTAAACTTTATGGACACACACACAAAAAGTATCAAAAATTTTTTAAAATCACTGCACTAGGTCACGAATCAAATACACAATAACATTATCCTTTAGAGTCGACCAATCAAGTTGTGACTTTCTGCAAATTTAAATTAGTGAAATAGAATGCATTTTAGCTGCCAAACAAAATAATGAAATGCAGTTTAGCTGCTACCAAAATAAGTTTAAAATATTTTTGAACATACGGATGTAAAAAAAAAATTCCATGAGGCTGATTTGGTCGACTGTATTGGGTTTCTGATCCCGTAGTCTTGAGGCTGTTGCAATTTAGCTGTTGTGCAGCATAATAATAACCTACTTTAAGTTGAATGTACTTTTTCATTAAATAGCTCGTAACTGGAGGTAGATGACTTGTAAGTGTGATAATTGTAGGTAATTGGAGATAATTTTATTGTGCACTACTTTTGTAAATTCTGATTTAAAAATATGATGACCGAAAGTTATGTCAACCACAATTTTGCAGATACCGTGGTCATTTTGAACACGTTTTGTGAAATCATTTACGTGCATGTGTGATACATTACATTTACATTTCCAATGCTCCACCCAAAGGTACTACATTGGCCAGGAGGCAAGTTTTTTGTTGCCTGAAAATTTAGAATTTTGCCGAACCCTTACCGTTCCAGGCAAGGTAGGGATCTTTAACGTGCGTGACAACACACACACACGGGACCTCCATTTAACCTCTCATCCGAACGAGGGCGTAATTTTTGTGAAAAATGCTCACCTGCCATTTTTCAAGCAGTCGGCCGTGTCGGGATGCATGTGTGATACAGCATAACACTAGCATAGGTAAGTTATTTCTTATGAACATATAACAAAACAGTAGTCCTACAACTTTTACTTAAATTGATCTAGGTTGGGCATTTAAAAAACGGTTCAAAAGTAAAATGCCTTATAGGTTTTTTGTTTAGCCAATCAATCTCTATCACCTCCTCAATTTAATGACAAAACTAATACCATCCTATATGACCACGACCAAAAACTGTCACGTAAGAATAGCCACGAGATAAAACAACAAACTGTTATTTTCAAATTTACACAAAATGGCTGCTAGAAAAAAAAAGTGAATATTAGTAGTTTTTCAACTGTAATATAAATAAATTGACATATTTACAAAATGCATAATATTGATAGAAATACTTACTATCATTAACTTAGTTCAACACTCACACCTTCCCAACTTATGACCTAGATCAAAGGATATAACACATTCCTTTCAATAATATCTAATACATTTGAGAATAAAAATATTAAATTTCAAAGACAAATATAGTTGATAGAGACAATGTGTACATTTAAAACAACCTTAGTTATTTAACACGTTCGCTGCCTTTGGTTATTATGGAATTTAACTCCGTATGCCAATGTCATTAGAGTATTTCTATTGTTAAAAAACACTTTTTTAAATAGGACATTATTTCAATTGGTAAACAAAAAAAATTTTTTTGACACAACACGAGATGAATTATTTTGTTGTTGGTGTATTCAAATAAATTTAATATGATGCCAAGCTATGAAATAATTCGCATATTTAATTTTATCTCTGGTATCAGCAAAGTTAAATAATAAAATAACTATATCAACGATTGCAGTATAAAAGACCTTCAATTCTGCATATCATTGTGTGTAGAAGAGTATTTTAAAAATATCACGAATAAACATTGAAGTATTTGTTTGCTTTAATATTTAATAGAATTAGTTTTTACTTTGTAAGTTTAAAATAAACATTTTTCTATATTTTATACTAGCTTGATCATCTGAGTTTCCTATACATGCTATACATATTTTTTTTTTATAACTGTTTGTCACATTGTTTTACGGATCTTACTCTAACCACAACAGTTAATTCTTATATACCTCCTATGAGCTCTATTGTGCTTAAGTGGTTCATGCAAGTTTAAAATTACAAAATATCTCGTAGCATGCGTCTGCCATAAACCTGCTAAACACAAGTTATCTTGTACATGACAGCGAACGTATTAATACCTACCTCAAAGTAAACAATTATTAGTTCACAATCACAAACAAATCTGGCCGTAAAATTAACAAACTTTCATTTAAATAATTGCTTTCTACACCTAAATGTTAACAATGTTATTGGTTAATGAAAAATAAATTCTTTGCTCACATTGCACTCAGCAAAGTAAGCACATATTTTATGGTTGTGAAGCTGTGAAACATGGAATGCCAAGTAAAATAGTACGAATCTACATTCATCCTAAGTAATTACTGCATGCGTATCAGATATTAATTGAAACAAGAAGAGTACAACACTCTACACTTTGGATCTAAGCCATAAGTTGTGGAATTAGTAATGCTAAATGTTATTATCTCTATTATACATATTGTAAATAGGTATTTAAATTTGATTACAATATCTAAAACTTTATAAGTAGATTGCTTAAGGGAATTTTAAAACAAAGCTGTCTTAATCATATTACTTCCAACCTATCGTATATAGGTGATTGGTGTTTTTATACTGCATATACGATTGTTGGTTAACCCTTGTAGTTATTGATAAATATAGTAAAAGAATTAGAAATAAGAGTGCATAATTCACCTGTTTAAATTAATCACAATCTAGCAGACAAAACATATCAAAGCATAATCTCTTCATAACTGTACAACCACTTAATTTGAAACATTTGTATTTATACACACTTATTACGTAAAACTAGTTAACACTTACATTTCAGTTTCTGATTTTTGTAATAAATTATCCAAAGTAAATTCACTTAAAATATCTATTTCATCTTCTTCCGCCATTATTGATTTTGTAAACTTGAATGTTTACCATTCGTCAATTACCTTTAACCTTGAAATATAATGCGTTCAAAGTTTTGAGCGTGCTTGTATCACAGAATACATGGCACAAATACGATAATGTAAGAAAATCAAATTAAAATGAATAATTAAATAGGCTGGTTTTTACAGTCTCACCAAGCAAACATAGCACCCGGAAAATATGTGAACTAATTTCCAACAACATATGGAACCAATCAGAAAGCGATTTGTTTCAAAGTATACTGCAGAAACAAGGCATTTTTAAACAAATTTAAAATTCCATGGTGTGTATTACGTCATGTCATAGTTAATTAAATCTTCTAAAATTATTAAAGATTAAAAAATACAATAATGCCATTAATGTTGAATATTAATAACCTAACCTTACAAATATTTCATTTGACAAATAAAAGCTTACTACTTTGAGCGTACTTCTTAGCAGGCAGTGACACCAAGGACACACCTCCCAGGTCCTATGTTTGCTTGGTGGCACTATAGGGTATAGGTACCATTTATGGCCACTATACCATTTCTAGCCACTTTCTCTGAATTGTGTTATTTGCAACAATTGGGTCTAGCAGAAAGCGGGGAAGTTGCCTGATTTGCTGCTTTTAAATATGCCACCAAAAATTTCTCCCTTCTATACTTCTTTCTCTCTTGCATATTGCAAATGGCAGCTTCTTTATTTGATGCCAAGCTGTATGTGGCTTGTGGCACCGTTCTTAAAGTTTTAGTTAAGAAACGAGGTAAGATGTATTAAGCTTTAATTAATAAAATACTTTTAAAAACGATTTTCTGCAAGTTTCTATTGTTAGTACGATTGTTGTGGATAAAGTTTTTTGCTGAAATGTACTAATTTGTGCTAAAATTGATTTATAATGTAACTAGCTAGAAATGGCGCTAAAATTAACCTATATTCTCCAATTTTAACCATTAAGTGGCCACTAATGGAACCTGGGTGTTCTATTTCAGACCACCGAGTGACGACTAACGGAAACGACTTGTGCTATTTCTAGCCATATCGTATCTATTAACCTTCCAGATGCTTACCTACTATTTTGCATAGGTTACTTAGGTACCACCTAGGTAAATTCATTCTTACATATTCATACTTAGATTATTTACAGGCCATGGCTCCAGTACATAAGTGCTCTTGCTGCCATAAGAAATAACGGCATGAAAGTGTCAACAGCTTGTAAGCTGTATGAAGTTCCACGATCAACAATACGAAATAAATTTAGTGGGAAGTTCCTGACAGTACAGGGAAGGTGGGAAGAAACCCAACTTTGGGCATCGATGTTGAAGATAAGTTAGTGGAATGGATTAAAAACATTTCTAAAATGGATTTTCCTATAGGAAAGGAAAGACTTATTTATTCCGTCAAAAATGCGGTTGAAAAAGCTAATCTGTCAACTTCATTTTCTCACAACACCCCTGGACGCAAGTGGTTTACTTTGTTCATGGCACACCATCTCGAAATATTCCAAAAACGATTGGAGTACCTAAGTCGAGCATGGTCACTAATAACAGAAAATCATAAAAGAGTGGTTTAAGGAAACCTTAAAGTTGCTGGTAGAAGGAAGTTGTGAAGATATTTTAGATCATCCAGCCCACATATGGAATATGAACGAAACTTCAATCTATTTATGTCCTAAAGGTGGTTTGGTGCAATCTGAAAAGGGCATACCGGTGTATAATACCTCGTCCAACTCAGATAAAGAAAATATCACAACTTTGTTTGCAGTTAACGCAGTTGGTCAATTTGCAAACCTTTTGACTGTTTATAAATATGACAGGTTGCCAGAAAAAGTAGCAAAATCTGAACCACCTAACTGGGGCATCGGAAACCTCCTAAAGGTTGGATGAATTCAAGTGGTTTTTATGAATATTTTTCATACCATATCTATAAGACATTAAAACAACCATACCTGTAATTGTATTTTTAGATGGCCACTCCTCTCACTTGAGTTTGCCTTTTAAGCAAATTATGTTTGGAAAAGCAAATTGTATTAGTATGTTTGTATCCAAACCTACACACATACTACAACCTTTAGATGTTGCTTTCTTTTTCCATTTGATAGCAAAATGGAAAAGTGCAGTCAGGATGTTTAGGATTGAACATGGACGTGAAATAAAAAAAATTCTAAACATATTACAAAAACTAATAAACGAAATTGATTTTAAGGCGGCAATCGTAAATGGTTTCCGAAAATGCGAACTATTTCCCTTTTGTCCAGACTACGTGGACTCCTCTAAGTGTACGATGAAGCCAGAACCTCAACGTCAGCAAAACTTGCAAAATGTAAAAAATGTAACTCATGAACCACTCAGTTATTTAGACTATTTAGAATCAAAAATAGATCCAAACACTTTGAACAATTAAAAAAATTTACAGTACACCGAACTAACCAAATCGTTTGATGTTTGGACTTCGTTCAAACAAGACGATGTTATTATAGATGACAATTTACATTCTGGTTCCATTGACAATATGCACCAGGTCCACAATGATAATCAACAAAATCCAATAGATGATTGTTTCAAATTATTTAATGCAGTTGAACCGATTCAAAAAGATGAGAGCTTAGTAGCAGATGAAATTGGTGCAGGTGATGGCTCTATGGTTTTTGATTTTCCAGAGTTAAATATTTTAAATGTTGTTGAAGAATCCTATTATAATAAACACAGCGAATTGCCATCGGACACACATCAAGTTATTAGCAATCAGAATGGTAATAGTGCTAGTGGTTTACGGAAACCAGATATTTCTATTAAATCTTCAAAAAATAGCTGTTATGGAGAATCTGAACCTATAGGGCCGTTAATAATCGAAGGTGTGCATACCTTAGGTCATTCACCTCCAGATGATTGTTGTTTAACACAAACTGAAACACAAAATGATTTTGAATTTAGCAACAGTAGTCAGAGTACTCCAAATTATGACTCAACAGCTACAATACATGGCTTACATAATCAACAAGCAGTATTCAGTGATATTACATCCATTCCTGAAGACATTTCTCCAAGTATTTTTTTCAAGTCAAAACGAAAAGTAGTAGATGTATTGAGTAAAATAATATTTTATTCCACAGATTCCACACCATCAAAAAAGAAGACACATTTACCAAGCGTTATAACATCTTCAAAGTGGATTGAACTAGCTGAGTCCAAAAAATACGAAAAAAAAAGCAAAGAAAACTACAGAGACGACAAGAGAGATGAAACAAAACAAGGCTTTAGTTGAAAGCAAAAAAAGTAAAACAGTCAAAAAAAGAAGATCTCCACCTATGTAGGAATATCTAAGAAATGAAAAACACACAACCGAAAGTTTAGAAAAAAAGGAAAATGGAAGTGATGAGTTAGTTCATAGAAGCGAAAAAAGAAATATAATAGCAGAAACGATAAGCAATACTAATATGAATAATAAAAAACATAGCTTAATAATAGAACATTTAAGTGAAGAACAGGAACTATTAACAACAACCATAAATAAATATGTTGTTGTCCAGTATGAAGACAATTGTTATCCAGGAAAAATTACTGAAGAAAAGTCTGACATTATACTGATTAGCACAATGGAAAAAAGTGGAGCAGACTGGAAATGGCCTAACCAGAAGGATGAAATTTGGTATGATAAAATTGATATAATAGATACCATTGGTTCACCGGTTAAAAGAAATTCTCGAGAAGTATACACTGTAAGGGAAATGGGAAAATACACAGAGTTTTTGTAACAGTGATTGTTAAAAATTTTTTTGAAATAATAGTACCTACTTACCTAGATAAGTTTTCTTACTTCAACTAGCAGTTTCTGTTGTATGGGTTATTTGTATTTGATGTAGTTATGAATAAATTTATTGAAAAAAATAATATGGCCACTAAAGGTGCATAGTATGACCAAATTAGAAACTCACTGACTAAATATGGTGCTATAAGAAACCAATTTAGAAACAAAGTGGCCAAAAATGGTGAAATTGCTTGTAGTCCGATATTAATTAAAGTACAATAATGTATTGTAGCGGGCTACTACTACCGCGTTTCACTAATTTAAAACAAGTAATAACAAAGGTCTTTATTACTCACTGTCCACAAGTCTAATTAACAGTATATGCCTTATTTATACATGTTTTCAGTCCAATTAACAATGAAGCACTATCACACTAATGAATTTACAAGCACTAATATCTTCTTAAACTAACTTCTTAACCATAGGTCCATTAACAACACTAACACAACAATTATAATTTATTTATTACACTTTTGTCTATTTATGTATTCTACAAGCTGCATGTACATTAGACTAACCTCTTACATTTATTAGCGGTCTTATATGTATATACTCTGAATTAAAAAGGATGACTCTTTTTCCAGTAATTGCTAAAAGTCTCTCGGTCCATCGAAAATATGTAGTGCCTACGGCGCTTGTATGTTTGACGGGTTGCCTAATAGTAGCTCGCAACAGTATATAAGTTTAGCATAAAAATTATCGCGTAAATAGAAAATATATTCAATCGTTTCAAGAAACAAAAATGTCCAAGTGGTCTGTTGCTATTTTAACTCATTTAATCATTATCACCACAAATGGTACAGTTCCCTATAATAAGAACCAAATAAAGTTGCACGTGATTCATGAGAATACACAAACAAAACTCACTTTAGGTATATTTATGTTACTTTATTTACACTAACTACGTTCTTTGTTACAGAACAGGATATGTATAAAAAGAACGTTTCACATTGGTGTAATCTTGTAATATGTGTTTAACGGTTTTAATTTTGTCACCAAGAATTGTCATCGTCATTTGCATTATTTAAGATTTCGATATTTGAAGCTTACGCTTCGATTTTCGTTGCTTACAATTTGTGTAGTATCCACCACTTAATATACATTGCCACAGATTATCCATCAAGTAGATAATTTGTGACATTCCTGGTCAATTTCTTACTTCTGTTATTTGAAAATTAGATTTCAAACGTATAAAATTAACTTAATCAATTTCTACTTACCACTTTCAACGTCCAATGGCTTTGCTGTTAATATGAGCACTACATTCTGAAGATTATTATGTATGCGTTTATTTTGTATTAAAATATTCGATTAAATGTCGCATACGTTATGCGTGTAGCACTCATTTTGACGTCGTTTTCTTAATTATAGTTGGGGCCAGGAAAGAAGACCGTTATGTGATCATTTGTATTCGTCTAAGTCATGGAGTTAGTATAATAAGTAGACCCTATAACGATACTCTTATTAATGAGAAATAGGTACCAATGGAGTGTGGTTAAGTGGTTATTCAATATGAATCGGCTCCGTGGCATAGTTGGTATGCGTGTGACTACTACCCCCAAGGTCCCGGGTTCGTATCCCGACACGGTAAAATGGAGGTCTCGTGTCTGAGTGTTGTCACGCACGTTAAAGATCCCTACTTTGCTAGGAACAGCAAGGGTTCGGCAAAATTCAAAATTTTTCAGGTAAAATGAACTCGCTTCCTGGCCAATGTAGTACCTTCGGGTGAATGTTGTTGGTATATTGTCGAGTAATGTTGAATGATGAAGTGTAGTATCTAACACGATCAACAATGGTTCTTCTAAATTGTTTGGTAACTTCTCTCCAACCCACTGTAAAAATGCATTCCCATTCGCTATTATTTGGTTTGGAAGCAAACAACAAAGGAACACTTTTTGCAAAATTTTTACTTGATACACCATAAACTACTGCAAAACTATTTTTCCTCATATTCACTGGCTTCTTCACACATTTTTCAAATATTATCGTTTTTTCCATAATCTTGTTGGATTTCCTTTTGTCGCTTTGTTTAGAGTATATCATCTTTATATGCTCTCAGAAATTGATTTTTGAAAAAGCAATATTTAGTTTTACCAACAAAGTTTTGCGGTCTCCTGTTTTGAATTTGAATTTAATCTGAAGCAATACATGTTTCAAACTCGTAGTAATTCATGTGATATTTTTTCTTGAATCTCCGCATTCAATGATTGGACATAGTTGAATGCTTTTCTGCAAACAATAAACATTACACTGTTATTTACTTTAAATTTCTATCCTAATATTTTTCTACAAACAACTTATTAACTAAAAATGACTAAAACTAATATTGAAAACTAATTAAACTCCTATAGGTTCTGAAATATACTTTCCCAAATCGATCACATTTCGCGGGCCAATCAGACTGCCGTCTCTAACAATTAATAAATACGAATTTGGACGAACTTGTAAGTGAACAGAATAAGGCCCTTCGAAAAGCAGGAAAACTTATGAATTTTTGCGTTTTCTGTCGATGAGAACGGTTGGTGTTTTTACTAATACCAAATTACTTTAATAGGAAATGTTCATTCTTAATTCTAATTTACGTCTACTCATTGTGGGGTTATTCAACTAAGGTGTCGAGAATCTTTTGTTCAACGCAAACAGTTCTTGTTCCGGTCACGGTGTACAATAGGTGACCTATGCTAGAGACTTGTACCTTGAGACAAATACTACTAGGTCAAAAATAACAAATCAACAGAAATAATTGCAGGTTTTTATCGATTTATGTGTAAAAAAAAAGATTTTTGTACCCAATTTGGAGGTTATGTAACCCGATTACGTGTTATTTTAATTTTGATTTAATTGAGTTTAAGACATTTATTGTGATATAATAAAAAGGTGGAACATATTTGAATAGTTATTGTTGATAATTTGCTTTGAATACAACTAACGTAAGGTTGATATGTATTGACAAAAAATGTTTGCTTATCTTACTCTAGTGTGCTAGAAATACAACTTAACATAGTTATTTTTATTGTTTTGCTTTTATCACAACACACCACTCAATTACATCCCAATAAAAATACTTGGGGTTCTGTTTCTCCGTTTTTCCATTAATATATATTAAATATTGTTACACTTTATTTTAAGGGCGCGATCGGATGTATGGTTGGCTGCCTAAAATCCATCAAAAAACAGGTTATTCTGTTTGGTAAATAACTTTTGTTGGATTGAAAATATGCAAAATGTAACTCCACCATTAGACTCACAAAACTTTGTACTTTCTAACGAAGGTTTGCTTTTTTTCTAAAGTGCAGTAATAAGCAAGAAATAGCTGTTAAAAGTAATGGTAAAAATTCACTTACTTTATTTTAGTTACTACATCTAACATAATAGTAGTACATTTATGGCGTAATCACCGCCACATTTCCTCCAGAATCCCACATTTCCTCACACATCTGGTCCAAAAAGTTTTCTTCGACTAACCATTTTTCATCTTTCGAGATAAATGAGCATCCACATTTCCACACACGAGATAAACCTATTTTTAAGATTTTTTACCGCTAACATTCTGGACCAAAAAGTTTTCTTCGACTAGCCATTTTTTTATCTTTCATCTGAACCAAATAGTTTTCTTTGTCTAGCCAATGCATCTTTTGAGATAAACCTATCTTGTTTGGTATCAATTAATATTAGATTTTTCTCAGCTACCCAAATCTCTTTAAATTTTTTAGATTGCGCCATCCCCAAGGGAGCTACCCCCATTTTAAGATTTTTTACCTGTAGCGACTTTTTAGCGTTCTTATAAAAATTTTATACATGCGATACATCTTGTTAGTCTAAAATTTTACGCACATCTCGAATCTGTAAACAGATTTGAAATCGGACAACGCCCTGCAAAATTATACTTTAAGCTCTCAAACCTCTAAATTTCGCTCGTATATATTTAACTCCATTTTTTAAAACCTTTTTCGCTATCCAAGATATATGCTTTAACCAAACAGTTAGAGGTAGTAACACAAAAATTAAGCACGCAAAATTTTAATAATTTATTTTATCCAATTTACAGTTTAATAAACTTATAGAATGCAATTTTTACAAAGTATAAACATTATTTCCTGTGTGTAGCCGAATCCAAGTAGTTTAACCTGTAACAAAAAAGAGATTAATGTGTTGTTTAAATAGACCTGTAATAAAAAGAGATTAATGTAAAAAAAGAGGAAACGTGTTTTCGGTTAATAAGACATATTGTTAATCTAACAATATGTTTTACCGTCCAGCGACACCACGTGGAGGTAAACACATGTCGCCGGGAACAAAGGAATTATTAAGGATGGGGGAGGGTAGATATGCTTATAACTAACTTACATACTATATATACATAATAAAATATATACAAATATAAACAACTATCTTATATCTTTATGCCCCCATGCGTAGGTTGATATGCTTCCGGGGATGACGTACCTTTTGTCATCTTCTGCCGATAAACTAATTTTATTAATTAATTGGGTATACAAAACGTGTTTTTTACTCCGGATTGATACCATCGTATTCATGAGGGCATCTCTATTATTAATAACAACATCCCTAAAACTATCTACACTAATCCCCGCCACCACATTACGACTAACACCCTTAATTTTCTTAACAATGTCTTTCTCACTAATAATGCAGTAGGACTTAGCCCTACTACCTACAAATTCCAACACCAAATCGCCACAAAACTCGTCTTTAAATTTCCCCACAACTTTTTTGTTCACACACGGTATATTGTACTTATTGTTTGGAGGGTAATCACTTGTATCAAAATGCTCAATGTTCGCACTAATGTCACTATACAAGTCTTCAGTTTGCACACTATACACTAAGGAGTCTGTATCTGTATAAAGCAGGGACAATCTGGGACCATACAGAGGAACCATAGTACTGTAGTGAAAGTCGTACATTAGCGTTTTGGACAGATCTAAAATTGACAATCCTGCATAAATCGGCTTGTCGTACTTCACTTTTACACGATTCATCTGTATAATCGCCAGATTTTCCCCCAACACTAAGCAACTGTTAAAGTTTGGTCGAGCAATTAGCTTGTTCGCGCACAACCATTTACCAGAAGCATCCCACCGGGTCACGATTTTCACATCTACACGTTTGTCCACGTTCTCCATAGTCTTCCCGAACACCGCATTATTCATTAATTTATAAAGTCTTTCTCAAATGCGATTTTCGCCGACATCCTCAACCCGGTGTTAAGGTCGATATACGCCTTCAACCATGGAGACTGAGTAAACTCTAAAACCCGGTGGATTGCTTTTAGTTTTAGACCGTATCGCATACACTGTTGCAAATTCCGATAATGAATAATATAGTTTTTCTTTTCCGACAGAGTTGCTAACAATTTAGGTGTCTTTGATTTGGGTGATGGAGGTACCATGTTTTCAGGACAGAAGGGTAGATCGTTGTGGGAATGGTGTAGATGTTCGGGTACTCAGATCAACTTCTAGAATATAACCTTTCTCGTTGGTTTCAGGTATATTCAAAATTAGTTCTTTTAGGAGAGCAATCTTTCTAGCATCCATCCATCTAAAATCACCAATGGGCAGGTGCTGTCTCATTGCCCACCCATAAAGATTATTAGCATCCAGATATGCTAGGTACTTAGATGGCTCGTCAGGGTTGTAATTCTCCATATACCTATTATTCGCTCTAGCATATCGTTGGCTGCATTGAGTCAAGCCTCCCCTGATTCCAGCCTTAATAAAATTATGCATGCTAATATCCATCAACAGCTCCAGTTTTACACCAGTATGCTTAAGCATAGCATCCCAGCTCAAACTTGGAGCTGTTAGGTACTGGCATGGATCCAGATCATACGTCTGCTTGCATACAGAGCGGAAGTTTTCAAAAATATCTGCAAGTAGTAGCACATCAGTTTTCAGGTATAAATCGCTATACTCCCCAAGCGTGCAAATGCCAAACGTATTCCACACCTTCCGTGCGTGCTCGTAGTCCACATCGCTGATATCCGTAGATGTTAAATTATTAAAAAAGGTTTCTTTCGGTGGTAATGATGTCTCGTTCAGTACTACAGCATCGGTGATATAGTTGTATGGAAAAACGCCTTTCCGCGTCAACAACCCAAACTCTTGCTCATCGGGGTAGTATTTGCGAGTTTCCACAAACTGAGTAGTATCAAGATTCTGACTCAACTTGTCCAACGATGAGGCCATGAATCTTAACGAATCTATAAACCTGAGCTGTACCGCTGTATTGTCAGATTCTTCAGGCTCACCATCACACTCCTCTGGTTGTTCACCATATAACCTCACATTTTTAGTGAACGATACGAAACGCTCCTTATTATTAGGGATTACAGTGATCCTCTCTTTATCATACCCCAACTCCTTCACAATAAAATGGCTATCGTACCCGCTTAAATTGTGAAATACAACAGGGATGAAATGAGGTACCCTGTACTTTATATTGCATTGCGGGTGTGCAGCGGAGCGAAAGCGACCAGTCAAGTGGTCGTGATCCCTAACTCTTTCACTCCCAAGAGGCTTTTTACAAATTCCGCAATCCACTGTCATATGAAACAACAACTCATCTAGGGTTCCATTGGAAGCATGGGGTGTTTGTTTTAAAATTTCACCCAGTCGTCGAGCTTCTTCTTCCATCTTCTCCATAAACACTTTGGCAGCCTCAGGCCCCCTGTACAGCTCAAACTTGTTAAACGAGTCATCGTATGAACATTTTATGTAGTATGCGAAGCTGTACGGCTTGTGTTCCTGGATGCTATTCGTGAACGAAGAAGATGTATCTGGAGTAGCAGTACTAATAGGTTTTAGCACCGACTCGAAATCAGCGTATATCACAAACGGTACGGTCATTTGTTTGTGAATATTAACAAATTCCAGCACACATTTAGCTGCAGTCGGCATTGTAGTCACAATATGGTTGCATTCATGCTCTGTATGTCGGTGTAACTCCTCCTCCGAATGAAAGTATATCAGGCATCCATCGCATAACAGTTTGAGTCCTGTGCGGGCAGATAGCTGAGTTTTAACCAACCCGCTTAAATTGTTGATCAAACAAAAATGATTTGTATCTCCTTCCTGGATGTACAAAAGATTGACATGTCGATCCCTCTTGCGCGCTGTAAAGTGAAGCGGTCCCACAATCGAGTTGCCTTCTATACCAAAAACATTAATGCTTATAGCATTCTGCTCCTCGAACCGGGGTATGTCCTTTATGAGCATTGGGAACTGCAGTCCTGTCAAATTGAGAATGGTGCTGTAATGGGGGTAGCTACCGACCCTTTGCGGATCGTGAGCACCGGGGTAGAGCGCAGCCACAACACACCAGGCAAAGCATGCGTTGTCGTCATTTTGTATATTTATAACAGCTCTGGTGTTTCGAACCCATTTGGGGAGCTCGATGTACGAAGACCCACGCAAAGGGTTGTACTTGTTTACATTAATCTCCAAGTACAACGCCTGTTTCAGACTCCATCCTAAAACTTACAAATTAGAAAAAAATCAATAATTGTAGAAACTAACCAGAATCACGCTCCTGGAACTCCTCAGACTTTGCCAACATTACCTCCACAAAGGAATTGTAGATCTCCTCAAGGTTACTGGAGGAGGTGACCACAAAATTTCGAGTGTTGAAAGATTTAACATCTTCAACACTGTCCATCTTGGTGTAGCCACCAAACACCTCCAAGTTAACCTTGAGGGATAGGTGATCTTTTAATTTCTCATCAACTAATGCGATGAACCTCTCTTTCTGCTGACGCAAAAATTCTGAGATGTCTAGAAATAACTAGGTTAAACACTCATTCAATGTTTTAAAAGTATACATACCACTAGTATTAGCATTTTTAATTCTGTATGTAGCTACTCTTGTTTTAAAAGCGGTAGCTACAACCTCTACGCCTCCATCCAAGACACGACTAGCAGCAGTCTTATGAGTGTTGGAGCGCTGGTGGGCTACCATGTTGACCACATCCACACCACACTCGATACACCTCCGCGACTTCTTGGGGGCAGGTCCCTCAACTGTTGGTGCAGCAGGTCGTTTGACCCCGGATGGGCCTGCAACTGGTACTACTGCACCATGCTTGGCATCCTTGTGACGTTTTAGGCTGTCCTTCCGCGAGAAGGATGCCGGGCACACATCGCAAACAAAAAGACCGGTGGATTTCGATGCTACGTCATGTTGTTGGAGCAGATGCCTCTTCAAATTATCACCCCTTGAGAAGACAGCCCCGCAGACGTTGCAGACAAAGGAAGCCATTTTCTATAAAGAAATTAAAACTGGTCAAAGACTTTTAACAGTTGTAACTAGCCGAAGACTAAACAAAAACTGAATTTATATCGCCTCGTACCATGCTTTTATACACATCATAATTAAGATCGTATAATAATTAGGTAGTTTACTTTTAAAAACCCAGCGTCGTTTAACCTTGAGTAACATTCCAAACTAGTCTATTAACGTCGGTGAAAATGAATTAGCTAGTTTACTTTTAAATTAGGAGAAACCCAGCGTCGTTTAACCTTGAGTAACATTCCAAACTAGTCTAATCACGTCGGTAAAAATTAATTAGCTAGTTTACTTTTAAATTAGGAGAAACCCAGCGTCGTTTAACCTTGAGTAACATTCCAAACTAGTCTAATCACGTCGGTAAAAATTAATTTGCTTCTTGCTTACGCACTACAACTATAATTATAGGATGTATCACTTTAACTTTCACTTCTACTCTAATTGTTTACAGACATTTCGAGCCTGGAATTTTTTTAAAAGAAAACATTAATGAAGAAGGCAAAGGTCACCTTTCACAATAAACCTTAGAAAGTTTGGGTGATTTCGGTAACAAGGACAGCTCAAATCGTATAAAATACGAGCACGATTCCTCTATGTTCAGTACAAAATACAGCATAAAAGTAGATACAATGATATCCATTAAAGACGGTATAGTAATGTTTCAGCGGAGTTTGAGTGATGCTAGGATTAATATCGAACGTGGTTATATTTATGGTGATGATGTCGGATCATGTTATGACGACCCCAGGTGGATAAAGTTGCAACAAGCATGGACTGTTTGTGATCAATTCGACCGGAATCAAATAAATTACCATGAATTATTGGATAAATTTGAAGAATTAAATTTATTGAGAGACTTTATGGAATGCTTTTTGAGCTATATAGAAAAATTATAATTGTAAAAGTTTTGTATATGTATTTTATGGTAAATTTATAAATAAAAATGTTAATATAATTCGAATATTTATCATTCTAAGTCACCTGAGTACAATTTACGCATGCGCAACAACAATTCTGAAACATTTAAAAGGAGGAGCTGCATAGGATTCCTTCTCAGTCATCTCAGTGAAATCAGTGCAAAGCAATGGAGTCTGTAGATGTTAATGATGCACAAGTTTCGTATACCGAAAATCTGATTAATAAGTTTACGTATAGTTTAAGTGAATTGAGTGAACACCCTCATAATGTGGAAATTGGGTTTGTTATAAACCAGAGAATAAAACCCGTATTACGATTGGTGTGTAGCAAGAAATATTGTGACAACCATGTTCTGGAATTGACATACGAAAATTGGTTAGCATTTACAAATTTTCAAGTGGAATTTCAAATCAACGTATTTTCTCGTGACGTGCTAAACACTCAATTAAATGGTGCACCCGAAACGGAAGATCTACACATACAACTAGGACGTCCGTTCTTTATCACTCTGTCACCAGTGTCTGGATCAACCGAGAACGAAACGTTCCAGTTAAAAATAATAATGGGTAATAGCTCGATAGTTATAAACGAATTGGAGTGCCGTAAACTATTCCATATGCGAGAGCTGTTTGAGTATCAACTTAAACAGTTGGAAAGTCGTGACTTCCCAGCATTATACAGCGAATTAGTAGGGTTTGTTGCTAATTCTAATTTAAATGATTGCGATGGGTTTAATACTATGACTGAAGGAGAGAAACGAATTAAAATCTTGATTGAAGGCGAAGTTCGAATTGGCAATATTTTATTCTACAACGAATTGAATCAGAGCGCCCTAAATGCTTTGGAGCTGGTTATATGTTTTCCCGATATATTTGTGCAAGACGTGATGCGTACAAGAACATTAGTGGAAATGTTTAGACGTTTAAATTTGTCGGAATCTGAAGATTCTGGTTATGGTGATAACTAGAAAGAGTATTTTATAAAAAACAGCCCAAGAGGCGTGTATGTAAATGTATTGTTATTGTAAATATATTGTAAATTTTTTTGAAAAAGTATAAATAGACTCGTTGTTGTTTATTTATTTAGTATAGTTTGAGATTTTTTTGAGTAAACACATGATTATCTGTTCTGGAGAGGGTTTAATCAACAGCGCTATAAACAGGTTACCGTTTGAGCTGCATATTCCAGGTTATCAGTACTGCGGTCCTGGTACAAAGTTGGATGAACGCTTAGCAAAAGGTGATCCTGGAATAAACGAATTAGATAAATTGTGTAAAGACCACGACATTGCATACGCCAAGTACCCCGACGATCTTCCAGCCAGACACCGAGCAGATAAAATTTTAGAAGAAGAAGCCTGGGAGAGAGTTAAGTCTAAAAACGCAAAGTTTGGGGAAAAAGCCGCAGCTTGGTTTGTGACAAACGCTATGAAAGCGAAGAGAAAATGGGTATGGGCTTAAAGAAGAAAATAAGTTTCAAAGGCGGATTTTTGAAGAAAATACGATCCGCAATAGACCGAGTTGGTTCCGACAACTTGAAAAAGCTGTTAGATGTTGGTATTCTAATTGGTAAAAAAATCATAAAAGGAGCCGGTGGGAAAAGCAAAATTAAAGTCCCACGTATTATACCCGTTCCACAAAAAGGAGGTTTTCTGCCATTGATTCCGATATTCGCGGGACTAAGTGCCCTAGGGGCACTAACAGGTGGTGCTGCGGGGATAGCTAAAGCAGTGAATGATGTCAAGACAGCCAACGAACAGCTTAAGGAGAGCGAACGACACCACAGATCTATGGAAGCCATTACTGTTGGGAAAACAGGAAATGGAATGTTTCTAAAACCATACAAAAAAGGCACAGCATTATTCTTGAAACCATACAAACAGGGGCGAGGCATTTGTAAAAAAGTATCAAAAAACTAAGCAAGTTACCTCGAAGAGCTCTCACCGATGTAGATATAAGGAAACACGCATCTAACATTCCTCATTTTCGTGGTGTCTTTTCTAGAGATCAGTTACAGAAGATTACACCGCGTGTCAACGAATCGGGAGTGATTAATTTGGATACCACCAAAGGTTCGGGTACACATTGGGTGGGGTACCGAAAACGTGGAAATAGTGTGTATTACTACGATTCGTTTGGAGACTTGAGGCCGCCGGAAGAAGTAAAGAGATATTTTCGAGGTTGTAAAATTTACTACAACAGCGCACCGGAGCAGACTTACAACACATACAATTGTGGACATTTAGTGTTAAAATTTCTTAGTGACAATGGCTAAAACAGTGAGCGTGTTCGGGTATGGTAATGTCATATCGACAGGATCCATTTACCCACCAATTAAATTGAAACAGGACGGTGAATATGCTTTGGGTCTAGTGGGACTGTACACTTGCAACACTGTGCAAAACATACATCCGGGGAACAACAACTTATACTTTAACGATCCAGAGCATCGCAGAATAACCATTGAACCTGGATCATACGAATTAGAAGAAATAAATGCATATATACAGGATGTTTTCAAAAAATGGTTCAGTCAGAAGCCGGACATCAACGAGAACATTGAAAAATATTTTAAACTGAGTGCAAACAATAATACATTAAAGTGTTCTATACGAAGCAGTATACCGATAGATTTTGGGGCAAACCGTAAAAACAATATTGGAAGCATCTTGGGGTTTACCAACCGCAAATTGACTGCAGATACCGTACATATCGCTAATCAGCAAGTGAACATAATATCGGTCTCAAACATTTTTGTGGAAACCAATATCACCAGCGGATCGTTCAGAAACAATTTTCTTACGCACAGCATATTCGAATTCAGTCTATCTGTACCACCCGGGTATAATCTGGAAAAGGAACCTAACCACGTCATATATTATCCGCTGAGCGTGACAGAAATTGATAATATTACAATCAGACTAGTCGATCATTTGCGTGAATTGGTAAACTTTTCACCGGAAACATACACCTGTGTGAGACTGGAAATAAAAAGTAGCTGAAAATGCCTATCGATTTTGTATATAAAGCACGCTACAACACCCCCAGACGATTAGAAGTGAATACGGCGTCAAAGCGTCAAGTTGTCGAGAGACTTACAGCGGAAGAAATACGTTTCTTAAAATCTTTGGGATTAAAAGTTATAAATGATGGGAGGCAGAAGTAAACGCAGCTTAGATCTCCACGGTGATGAAAACGTTAAACTTGGAAGGTTTAAATATGAGGACGTGCCCAAATTGGATGTGTTTGGAGGTTATAAATTAGACGAGACCATAATAAAGGATGATTATTATACATATCTTCCCTTTACATTGAATGCAGAAAACAACGATAGAATTTCAATTGAAATCCAGAGCAGTGATAACATCACATACCCTCATGAAAGTTTTATATTTATAAAGGGTACCTATAAGCCTACGGAAACATTAAGGGAAGCGTCAACAACTGGAGACCCGATTAGAGCAGCAGAACCAGACCCTAAAGCTTACGAATTTACTAGAAATGCACCATATTTTCTGTTTGAGGAAATTCAATACAAATTGGGTAATAATCAAATAATAGATGTCTGTCGAATCCCTGGAATTACAAGAACTATTAAAGGTTTAGTATCCATGGAAGAATCAGAAACAAAATCTATTAGACATACCGGGTGGAAACCCGATACCATATTCAAGATGGACGGTTTAGTTGTGCTATACCGCTAAAACCATTTTGGGTTTTGAAGATTACAAGAAAACTATCGTCAACATGCCTCAAGAGCTGATTTTAATCAGATCCAAGTCGGACGTAAATTGCTACAAGTCGATTGGAAATACAGTAACATTCAAAATACAGCGTATTTCATGGGAGGTTCCGCATATAACATTAAGTGACTTTGCCAAGGCATCGCTGCTTTCGGAAATGCAAAATCAATCATCTATAATGGTTGCATTCAGAAAATGGGAACTACACGAATTACCGTCTCTAACACAATCAAAGTCGCAAGTATGGAGAATTAAAGTATCGAACGAAACAGAGAAGGCTCGGTGGATATTACTGGCGCTGCAAAATGGGAAGTACGACAGGAAAGAAGAAAATGCTACAAGCTTTACGAATACCAACATAACCAATGTCAAAGTGTTTTAAACTCTCAGATGTTCCCTCAAGGTCGATTAAATTTGGACTTCGAGCAGAATGACTACTTGCCAGCGTACCTGTCTTATGCATCTTTATGGAAAAATACTACCCGAACAAATCGTCAAATAAATGTTTAATGGACTACAACAGGTTTAAGGAATCGCCTGTCTTTGTAATCGACTGTCGTCATCAATTCGAAAGCATCAAGGATGCAACTGTTGATGTAAGAATGGAATTAGAAGCTTCAAGAAATTTTGAACCGTCGATGAAGGCTTATGCTTTAATTATACATGACTCTATGTTTGAATATAATCCGTTTACGGAAATTGTTAATAGATTTATTCACAATTAAATTTTTTGTATATATTTTTAATAAAATTGTATAAAGTCTATGTTGTTTTAATATTAATAAGATTTTTTGGTGATCCAAGAAAGTTTCTCACGTACTCCGGTGTACACCTAAGCACGCCTGTGCCCATGCGCACCCCTGCGCGTGCACACCCCTGCCCATGCGCGCCCCTGCGCGTGCACACCCCTGCCCATGCCGGTATATAAGGGAATATTATTTTCAATTTGAATCAGTTTAAACTTATATTTGAAAGATGTACACCAAGGAATCTTTAGAGAAAGCAGTTAGTGAAATACAAAAGGGTATTAGTGTTAACTCTGCAAGTAGGTTATATGGTATACCCAGAAGAACGTTAAGCAGGCATTTGGATCTCCGTAAACCTCAAAAGAAGAATGGTGCTCCTAGGTCGGAAAATGTGAGAGACACGGGTGATGCTATACAAGAAGTTAAAATACCTATACAGAATTATGATAACTTTGCTATTGCTAGTGCAAGAGAGGATGGTAAACATGGTTCATTGTTCCCGTCTAACATACGAGCTATCTTCGCGGGACCATCGAGTTGTGGGAAGACTAACGCTTTAATATCTCTGATCCTGCACGAGAACGGCCTTAGATTCCAAAATGTCTATGTATTTTCGAAAAGTTTATATCAACCGAAATACGAATTGTTAAGAAACGTTTTTGCACCATTAAAAGAAGAAATTGGATACCATGAGTTTGAAAATTACGATGATTTGATCGAACCCAGAGATACCAAAGAAGATTCAATTGCGGTTTTCGATGATATACCTGTAAACGAGCAAAGCAAAATCACTCAATTTTTCTCGTTCGGCCTACATAAAGCAATAGATTCGTTCTATCTATGTCAAACTTACGCTAGTGCCTTAAAACATAGACTCAGAGATAACACCAATGTAATCGCATTATGGAAACAGGATGATACAAACCTTCGCCATATCTTTTCGGATCATATAAGTGGTGACATGACATATCCAAAATTTAAAGAAATGTGTTTACAGTGTTGGGGTGACTCAAAACATAATTTTATAACTGTTGTGAAAGATTTTGATTTGGATAAGGGGCGGTATCGGAAGAATTTCGACGAGTATATAAATATTTGACATTATTCAAAAAAAGTTAGTTCCCATCCAAAGTTTCATGATGACGGACGTTAACAATTTTATTGCGAATAAACGCAGTCTTCATCTTATGCAGGATGCTGTACGAAAAAAGTTTGTAGCGTACAAAAAAAGAGACGCTACATCTCAGCAAAAATTCAAAGAGGTGCACAAACAATTGATTGATCCCTTGCAAATAACCGCTTCCCAGTTGCAATCGATCACCGAAAAATTCCACACCTACAACAAATGTTAAAGTCGAAGACATGGACGTACCTATAAAGAAAATTAAACAACTCGTTCCAGAAGAACCGTTCCATCTTTACTATGCGGATGTGTTAGCTAGAGACGAAGACGAAAATATTGACAAATCAATTTATGGGGTAAAGTATAATGTGGAACCGATACATGGAGTTTGTGGAAAAGTGTATTGGTAATTAACCCGGAAACTAGCGATATAACATTAAACAATGTGATATATCCAGGTACGAAGGGTTTATACAATCTGCTGGTTTACAAAGACATCAGCCCCGAAGATGGCGATTTTAATTTGCATGAAGATTTGCCGAATTACTTGGAAATGATCAAATCTGCGTCGATTTTGAGAAGAAAGTTTAACCCATTTGCGGTGCACGATTTAAGCGGATTTCCAACAAATAACAAAAGTTTAACAAATATGTGCAAAAATATCTCACCGAATTTCGGAGGAATTCGAAAGAAAACAGCCAAAGAGAAGAAAACAGTCTAAGGGAGCGGGTTTAGGCTTTTCTAATCGGTTTTACAAAAGTTTAAATTCAAAGCCGGTGCAATATGTCTACTGGAATAATGTACATGAACTTGTAGATCGGCTGAGATTGTTGAACGCATCCAACCGAGCTGGAAATACAAGCGAGGAAAACATTAACGAGATGGTGTCCATAATAGAAGAGTTGAGAGAAGAAGGTATAATACAGTGAGCTCAGTAAATAATTACACAGTTTTAAAATGCCTATCGACCGCTTCGGACGTTCAGAACGTAAAGATGCTGATATTCGGCGCGGTCCTCCAGGTCGAGGATTTGTGCTAACGTTGGATGGTGATGGGTACGATATGCAGCAAAGAAGGTTAGTGAATTCATCAGACCCGAAAGAAGATAGTGATTGTGTTAATCAGAGAAGCACTATAGTATTCAAGTCTGGAGAAGAAACAATTAGTTTTCGTAAAAGAAGGCTAGTGGATGTAATGGACCCTAAAGACGATAGTGATTGTGTTAATAAGAAATCTGTAATCAAGCTCGTGAATCAAGTCTTTTCATACTGTCTAAAAAGTTCTGATGATATACAACGTAAAGATAAAGCCTTCAATGCAAGAAACCAGCGTATCACAATGCTTGCTCAACCAGTTGAACCATCTGATGCAGTTAATAAACAATATGTAAATGAAAAATTGGATAAGCTTGTATCTGACTTTAAAACGTTTATACAGTTTTTTATTAATTTGACTGCAACTTCTGAGACAAATGAGAAGGAGCTCGGTCTTGCAATAGCATCGATTTACGAGGCGTCACCAGCAGCTATAAAAACAAATACTACAAACCAAAGCTTCAGTTTATGTCAAAGGTGCAATTGGATAAAGATAACCCTATTAGTTTAGCAACAGTGTTAAGCAAAATGAGTAAAGAAATCATCGTTAAGGAATTATTTAAACCTGCAAGAAAAATTTTCAGCGTCGTCATACAAATCTGAAACATGTGAAACGTGATCTTATCCAATCGGACTTATGCGAAATGCAGCCTTACTCGCGTGTGAACAATGGGTACAGATATATTATAATAGCAGTGGACTGTTTCACAAAATATGCTTTAGCTGAACCTTTAAAAATAAAACTGGATCAGATGTTACAAATGCTATGAAAAAAATATTGGACAAAATGCTGCAAGGAGAAAATAACTTAAAAATCAATCTACAAACGGATTTTGGGAAAGAGTACTACAACCGCTGGTTTAAAAATCTTATGCAAAAATATAAGATAAACCATTACTCTACGTATTCCGCAATCAAAGCTAGCATGGTCGAGCGGTTGATTAGAACAATCAAAAACAAATTGTACAGAAGATTTTACTTGCAAGGCAGTCATAAATGGGTGAATATTTTGCCTAAGGTTATGGAAGAATACAATAATACACCGCATCGGGCTATTAACATGACACCTATGGAAGCAGAAGAACATCCGGAAAGAATAAAACTTTACACCGCTAACAGCGTTTCTAAAAGTTACAAGAAGTTGTATAAGGTTGGAGACATTGTACGTATATCAAAATATAAAGCAGTATTCGATCGAGGATTTCACCCAAACTGGAGTACAGAACTATTCAAAATTGTTAAAGTACAAAAAACGAGACCGACAACCTATCTGCTACAAGATTTGGAAGGTCAGCCAATTCTAGGTGCTTTTTACGGCGATGAAATTCAGCTTACAGCAGCACCCGACACGTACTTAGTGGAAAAAGTTTTACGGAAACGGAAGCACGGGCGCGAATTATTAGTGTCGTGGTTGGGGGATGGTAAAAGTTGGATTAAGAAAACAGACTTGCTTTAGTATCATCCAGATAATTACCTGGATGAAAAAATCATAAAAGAAGGGAGTAAAGTCCCTTAACTGGATATATAGGAGAGATTTGCTTAGAACCCCATTCCCATCTGTGATTTGAAGCAGGAAGCATGTGTTTCATAATCGATTTACAAGGATATCAATACAAAACTAGTGATTTCTATTGCAAGGAGATTGCCATTTTGGATGTAGCGAATAATGTAATATGGCATGAGATACTGGACATGGCTGTGGAGTATAACACCCTAAGTGATGATTTCAAAAAGCAAGTTCGGTGGTTAAAGCAAAGAATCCATGGGCTTAGCTGGGATGGACAGTCCACAAGTGGATATACAAATGTAGGTGATTTGTTGAAAGAAGTCATACCACCCAATGCTACTATCTATGTTAAAGGCGAACAGAAAAGGCAGTTACTATCAAAATATTTATCAAACAACATTTTAAACATGGAAAGTGTATTCTCACTTCCAAAGCTCAAAGAATTAAGAAGATTCGGTGATAGGTACAATCACTGTTTAAACCATTGTTTGAATAATTTAAGCTGTTCTAAAGAAAACGTATTGTTATTGAGACCTTTTTGTTAATGTATTAAATTTTTAATAAAATATTTTGTGAGAATTGTTTTTTTATCTTAGCTAAAAAGCATACCTTTAAAATTTGAAAAAAAAAAAATATCTGTAATACAGCGCATTACTTTGGAAAAATTAATGTTTTAAAATACAAAGAACTAATAACCGAATACATAATAATTGGTGTTTGCAAATAAATTCAGTTCTACTTTAATAAAAAAATGTAAACTTACCTTAAATCTTCCTTCAAAACTTTCCACAAAATAACTACGCGAAACAACGGTTTAAAATTTCGACGGGCTTTACACGAAAGCGTGCGAAACTAATAGAATTCTACTAACCAGGCTGCGTTATATACGTTTTGAATCCGTTAATTATACTACTAAATGAGGTTTGTATTTTCCGTAAATACGCACTTTTCAGCGCCTCGTATTATTGGTAATCTACAAACAATTATATCTCGATTTCAAATATACGTCATTGAAACATATTCTCAACATAATTAATAGAAAGTCCAAGAAAAGAAATTATAAACAGCATTCAAATGTTCGTTAAGAATTTAAAATATTTGTTGGATTACGAGCTACAAATGAATTAATACTACATTGGAAGTTTCCGGAATTTGCGTTATAATGCTTCTACCGCGTCACGTAAGGTAATTTAGGTAATAAGACTCATTTACTTTCACTCTGATTATTATTGAACAGTACTTAATCTGGTTTATTACATTTTGTTAATTCTGAAATTTAGCTAGTTAATGATGTCATACACAAATTTCTAATTAACATGGCTGGTATCTAGCGAAAGTTGTAGAATCATTTTCAATTACGAATGCATTCTTCTTTCATTACAGGAGAAATTCCATAGATTTCATACCAGCAAAATGCGCTTTCTTTTTAGATATTTAAAACACATTACATTGGACACCAAAAGTCGACCTTGCCATTTCTACATTATTGTTAAGCATGCATTGGAATTTTTGGATGCGGTAATTTCTTGTTTAAAGTAACTTAGTTAAATAAAGTGTAATTTAAAATTCATAAGTGATTGTATAGTCAGTTATTACAATTGAAAACACATTCAGGGAATAATTTATTTGCTCTATATATTTTACAGTAGCGTTTCCGGACAAAACTTTCTGCTTTTAATTAATTAAAAGCATGCAAGTTTCTGGTGTATATTGTATATTCCTAAATAGAAAATAAGTAGTTGATGTACCGTTGAATGGAGTTCATCCTTGTTTACACAAATATCAGATCCTGCGAACTAGCGTCTTTGTTAATATTATTTAAAAAATCAATACGTTAGATGGATAAGGTGTTCAGTGGCGGCTATTTTATCAATAAATTTTATTTAATATGTTTAGTTTTTTATTTTCAACACCAAAATTCTAAGGTTCACAAAACAATTTCTACAACCGGTTTTAAGACGTTGAAAAAGAGCTAGCCGCGGAGATCTGAAAATTAGAAATAAAAAGATTCGGGTAGCTGAGAAAAATCTAATATTAATTGATACCAAACAAGATAGGTTTATCTCAAAAGATGCATTGGCTAGACAAAGAAAACTATTTGGTTCAGATGAAAGATAAAAAAATGGCTAGTCGAAGAAAACTTTTTGGTCCAGAATGTTAGCGGTAAAAAATCTTAAAAATAGGTTTATCTCGTGTGTGGAAATGTGGATGCTCATTTATCTCGAAAGATGAAAAATGGTTAGTCGAAGAAAACTTTTTGGTCCAGATGTGTGAGGAAATGTGGGATTCTGGAGGAAATGTGGTGCTGATTACCCTGATAATGTACTACTCATAATCAATTTGTATATAAAAAAAGCATTCGTTGGATAGCAGAATACATATATAATCGTTCTGTTAAAAAAAATTTCAAAAATATTGATCATGATAGCCGTAGTGTACTGAATGGATTTTATTGAATTATAACATTAATTGTACGCCATTTTAATAGAAGTTGTTCACGACTTCCTCCGAAGATGGCACTGTTAATGATGTGTAGAATAAGGTTTAAAACCAGAATATTTCAAATTGATTTATTTTGGACTTTGTTTTTGTCGCATTGAAATGAAGTAAACTAATACTATATGGTGAATTACCTTTTGATAAGTGTAATATAATAATGATTGGATTAATTGCGAATATTTATGAAGCCAAAAATGACATAACCTCAACATCCATGGTTGTTTGTAAACTTTCATGTTTATGTTTACAAGCGATAAGTAAATTATTACAGCAGTGTTGCTTTGTGAAGCTTATACTATTTATAATAGTTTTTTAAAAAAAAAGGGTAGTGTGCCGTATCCCAAAACGTAACTTGATACTCTACAATATTCAATATAAGCAAAATATCATGTTAGCAAGAGTAATGTTTATTAAAATATCTTAGTGGAACCATTGCAGGGAAATAGGATACATTTTGTTACAAATTAGGTTGCGAGTTTGGTATTCAGCAAAATGATTACCAATTTGAACGATCTGGGGAGAAGACATTGTCAAAAAACGATGATTATTCCTACATCATTTTACACTTCACTTCATTGTTTTATGTATCTTCACCAGGGGTCTGCAATGGTAATTATATTTTCAATTTGAAAAGTGTCAAAATCAGCTTTAAATATATAGGCAACTTATTAGTGTTCCCATTCCTTACCCCCTCGTAGCAGACTTCCGTCATTTTTTGGTCATACATAGTTCACATGTAACGTAAAATAGATGTGATAATAACATTTTCTCAAATTGTGCTGCCGGCAAAAAATGATTATAATAAACAATAAACTTCAAAACTCCACTAATTATGAAATATATTTTAGGCTAAATTAAAAATAAAAATGGAAAAGTTTATTTAGGATTAAACAATTTACGAAACTAGACCTAACACAATAGTTAAATAATGACAAAACTAGCTTCAGACAACAGCTTTTTCAATTGTAAGGTTAGTATAGACCGACAAGCATATAGTTGTTTAAGTGCTATATACGACCTTTTTATTAACCTTGCAACATGTGACTTAAAGCGTAGATCATCGTCAAGTATTAAACAGAAATTTCTTGAAGAACTAACTAATGGAAGAGGTATTGTTAATTATGACTTTTATCTTATCCTTAACACAATCTCTAATTTTCTTTGTGATCCGAAACAACATCAGCATCAATAGTACCTGCATGAACAAATACTTCATCACTTGATAAATATATGGAATCAATAAAGAGTACTGCTGTTATTTACTATGCGCGTAGGTTCGTTTATTACTTGGATGAATCCATAAGAATCAATGCAGTGTGTGATAATATTACTTAAATTGAAAAGATTCACATTGACATCACCTAAACATATTATATTATCCATCATTGGTGCTAAATAAGATAATATATTATCTAGTTCATCAACACAACTAAGCAGATTAGAGTTTGGGGATCTGTATACTGTGCCTACAGTAAAAGTTTTGCGATTTAATTTAAACATTATCCAAAATATATTCAAGTATACGAGTCAATTGCAAACCAAACAAAATAACCTGACATTTAAGTTCCTTCCTTACGTACACCAACCCCACCCCCTGGACCTTTCCTTGTGGTAGCCAACACACTTGGCCGATTTAAAGTGTCACGTTGGTGGTATTGATGTAATGATTGTATCCTTTTTTAACTTTTGAAAGCAAACAAGTTTTCTGTAAACGAGTCGATATAAATTTATTGCACAAATAATAATGACAATAAAACTTAAATCTAAATTTCTTGTATAAAAACTCTAGCAGGTCATGAATGGTTAAACATCAATCGCTAAAAATTAATAATTTGTTAACATAAATATTGCACAATAAATAATGCAATTTGGTGACCGTTACCATACCATACACTTGTGTCTAGTGTTGGTCTCGTGCTAACAAAACCAACTAAAATTACCGCGTAGGTAATACTGGTTATTCTGATCAGTATCACAGCCACTGCTATCACTATTTGTATCACCCACTTTGATAATTAAAGGTTCGACAACATCAAACTGCTGTACTATAGCCCACCATTCCATCATACATTTTTCTGCATGTGTGATACATTTTTGCCAATATGACCCATCTATTCTTTGCAAAGATTCTTGCCATATCAAGTTGACATTTGTGTCATTATAAAGTTGGTTAAGTCGTCCAACATTTTTATTGTAATATTTTTTACAGTTCGCCCATATCAACTCTATAGGATACTCGCAGTGATACGGAGGTAACCGCAAAACTTTGTGTCCGTTTATTTCTGCTAGGGTATCTATTTCATAAATTTTGGTTGTGGATGTTTTTAATTAATGATAATAGTTCCTTTTAACGTGTGACTGCCGCAACTAACATTGTGTTTAATCAAGTAATCAATGATATTTAGCATTGTCTAGAATAATTACACTGGGTTTGCTTAAATTAGGAATTAAACGTTCTTCAAACCATTTTGTAAATAATGCTGCATTCATGTCTCCATGATAGTCAGCACTTGGAGATTTTGTAGAATGCAAAAGTGCTGCATTGGGGATGAATCCAGTTTTGTTGCCTGCATGTACGACTATGAACCTGTAATAAAAAATATCTCTATTAAATGTAATTTTAACTTTAAAAAACTAACCGTTTTCCTTCTCCAGGAGGTTTTCTCTTTACACTGAGCTTTGAACCATCATGCCAACTCTTCTTAACAGAACCTCGACTAAAAATCCACGTCTCATCCAAGAAAACAGGATCATAAAGTTACAATTGTTTGTACATTTCATATGCTCTTAAAAACTTCACTCGTGTAGCAGCAATATGTTCCTGTTCAAGCACAGCTCTTGTACCATCGTCCAATTTAAAAGAAAAACCAATTGCTGATAGAAGTCTCGTCAGACTAGACTGGCTAAAGTTAAAAATTTGAGCGGGTACAATTTCTTGTCGTAAAGATTTAACAGTTACATGGAGCCCTAAAAGCATAATACTAAAAAACACTAAATAAAATTGTTATAAAAACTATATTACATTTGGAATACATTTCGTAAATTTTTCGTTTAACCGCATCTATTACAAAACCATCTACATTAGACGATTTAGACTTGTTAAATTTTCGGTGCTTGCTCGGTGACTCAGGAACTTTATTTTCTTTTCGGGCTTCTAAAACTCTCTTTTTTTAATGGAACGAAGAGAACTCAGTCCTATCCCACAAGCCTCAGATGTTCGCTAACAATAAGCAACAGTTAAAACACAACATATCACTTGAAAATTTGATTATACCTGCAATACCGACTCAAATGAGGCCAAGGTTCCATGATTATCACGTTCTCTTTCAAAAAATGTTAGAACATTCATCACCAACAACTGAGCTTGAAAGTTCAAATGTTTGTTACGAAGCGTGTTCATTTTGATAAGTGTTGACCAAACACTATTCAATGTGTAGAAGGTTCTTAGTTTAAAAAAAACTGTTTGTTGTATATCAGAATTATCTTTAAAAGAAAAGTAGAAAATCGCAAGTGAAATAACAAAGCACTAATTCTAACCTAACCTTAAAAATGTTTGACAATTAATTACAAACAGAAATATTTTATGGACATACCTTCAGAGTGGTTGCATTGAATTATACAGCCGACGAATATTTTTCTAGCTATCCTTTTTAGATGGGGAAGAGCCAGGTAATAGAATAGCATAACAATATTGTAGCTGTGTTTTATTCATATGCGCAACGATGAGTCATGCTTGACTTTATTTGATTTCAACTATATCTAACGCTTTGCTTGCTGTTCAACAACTTCAAAATTGCTGAAGGTCATTTACGATGAATAGTTACAGAAATGGAGAAAAACCAGCATCGTACCGTATCCTAGCAACCGTTATTTGCCTAACTTGGAAACGAACCACTACACTACTAAAGTTAAAATAAAGTAGTTCCCTCTATCATGCGAAAGTTATACCACAAAGGCGGCTATTTTTAAATTAGTTCGTGTTATGAAAATAGAGGGATGCTATCGCGCCCTTAAAGCTATTATGAATTCGCTCCATTAATTTAGAAGTTGCATATCTTTGCAATTGTAAGCGCTGACGTAGGGTTTTGGCGTGAGGAGACGTTAATCTTCTCACGAACGCAGGCGAAAGTACGTTAATCTCGGTTGGAGGGGCGAGACATTTAAGGCGAGGACCGCCGCTTAGCTCGTCAGTGCTGGCGCGAGTGCGTTCCGTTCCTACCCCTTTTTAACCCATCTTTACCGTCTCGTCAGTGCAGCGCTACCCGCAGGAGCCGACGTAGCGACTCAGCTACACACAACAAGACAAAGCAGAAAGGACCACCACTGAGATTTTCAACGTCAAATAACTTTCAGGGAAAGTGTTTTTAATAACTTGGTTTCATTTGCCCGGGGATTTACTGGAAGGGTTGGGCGTGATTCTATTAAATACTTACGTGTTCGGTTACTACTAATGCTGATTACCATTAATACTATTAGAACTAACCTCTATTCTTATTTTGTGAAGGACAAAAGTATATTGTATATTTATATTATTGTGCTATTGTGAGATGCCAGAGCACAAAAATAACAAATATGGATGTGCCATAATTAAGCATAACATTGTTGAACATTACTACACTAACATTTTTCAGGGAAAAGTAATGTTGAGGTTTCTACTTAGGGTAGTAGTCATAATGTTTTTCCACGAAGACAAAATAATCGATTGGGCACATTTGCGAAAATAGCGCTGAGCCAAAAAATAGTGTTGAGGTTTTTACTTAGGTCAGTTGTAGAAATTTTATACCACTAAGACAAAATAATCGATCGGTACATGTGCGAAAATAGTGTCGAGGCAAAAATAATGTTGAGGTTTGAATTTAGGTTAGTATACCAAATGCTTTACTACTAAGAGAAAAATAATCGAACCGGTACATGTGCGGATATAGTGTTAAGACGTAAATAGTGCTGAGGCGAAAATGGTGTTGAGGTTTTAACTTAGGTTAGTAGTTGAAATGTTTTACTATTAAGACAAAATAATCGATTGTATACATATGCGAAAATACTGCCGAGTCAAAAAATGGTGTTAAGGTTTCTACTTAAATCAGTTGTAGAAATGTTATACCACTAAGACATAATAATCGGTCGTTACATGTGCGAAAATATTGTCGAGACAAAAATAGTGTTGAGGTTTGAATTTAGGTTAGTATTCCAAATGTTTTACTACTAAGAGAAAAATAATCGAACGGGCTCTTCTGCGGAAATAGTGTTGAGATATAAGTAGTACTGAGGCAAAAATTATATCGATATTTCAACTTGAATAGTAGTTGAAAAGTTTTACTACTAAGACAAAATATCCGATTGGGTACATGTGCGAAAATAGTGCTGAACCAAAAAATAGTGTTGAGTTTTCTATTTAGGTTAGTTGTAGAAATGTTTTACTACTAAGACAAAATAATCGATCGGTGCATGTGCGTAAATGGTGCTGAGGTATAAATAGTGTTGGGTTTTCAACTTAGGTTAGTACTCGAAATGTTTTACTATTAAGACAAAAATACTCGAACGGGTGCATGAGCGGACATAGTTTTGAAGCATAAATAATCCTGAGGCGAAAATAGTGTTGAGGTATCAACTTAGGTTAGTAGTTGAAATGTTTTACTACTAAGACAAAAGTAATCGAACGAATACATGAGCGGAAATAATGTTGAGGCATAAATAGTACTGAGGCGAGAATAGTGCTGTAGTTTCAACTTAGGTTAGTAGTCGAAATATTTTATTACTAAAGTAAAAATAATCGAACAGCTACATGAGCGGAAATACTGTTGAGACATACATAAAACTGAGACGAAAATAGTGTTGATTATTTCTTTCGTCTATCAAATCTAAGCTATTCACCAATCACACTTTCGATTATGTCATGATTGAAACCAATCAAAACAAAATATCAGAGACTATACCGCTTGGTGCTAAATATCAGCGACTATTTGCCATGGTCCTTTTTTTCGCATCTATAAAGTAGGCATAATTCCGTTTGACAAATGCTAAAATTAATTTATAAACGTCAAATTTATAAAAATTTCAAAATGAATGTTTTCGTACAAACAATAGCAATGAAAATAATAATAAAATACAATTAAATGTGCAAAATAATACAAAAAAAAGCAAAAAGAACGTAAGGAACCAGTTCGAAAAGTTTTGCAATAAGCGCAGATATGTATTTAATAAAGATACGCCTATTTCCATATTGAATAATATACTCAAAGATTGGGCTTGGAATATGAAGAAAGAAAGTGGCGAAGACGATAAACTGTATACCGTAAAATGCAAGTGGAATTCTGTTGTTTAAAGCTTACAAGAACTTTATTATCATAAATATAAAGTGATAATTGATCCATTTCAAGAATACAATTTAGAAGTGCTTGAGATGTCAAGAAGGCAACGTAAACGCAAATAATAACAAAGTTATTCAATTTCTGCATGCAGAGGTACATACCGCTCTAGCTAACATAAGTGTCTTACATTAAGTTTATTAAGGAAAGTTAGTCTTATATGTAGCATTTAAAATTTTTAAAGGTAATTTAACCCCGATCAATTCGTTCTGCCTCCCTTGTTTTTATAAACCCATTACTTGCGTTATTTGCGCGTATTATTACCTCATTTATCCGTTTAATTGAGATCATTTAATCACTTTAGTTTGACAGTAAAAGCATAATAAAAGTCTCCGATTCATTTAGTACGACAGGCACGGAAATCTGAAAATCTTTGATTCTGGTTAACATAGGACGCTGAAACGAATGCAAAAAAGGACGAATCCCAGATAATCCTTTTTATTGAGGTTTGTAGGAATTCCAGATAATTTATACAATTTATTTAACTTGCTGTCGGTAAAATGAAAACAATCAGATGGGTTTCAATAGACAGAAATAAAGCTAAATCAGTATACATTTTAAATTTACGAACGCAAATCTTTATTAGGGTCTTTCTGCTTAAATACCTTACCTTTGACAATGTAGATGCCTCCAATTTGTGATTTAGACATCGCTTTGTATACTTCTGTGTTTATATCTGTTAAAACGTTTAAAGTCATCGTGTATTACCTATTAGCGACTTGCTTCTAGACATTTGCCCACCAATCTAGTTTTTTCGTGCTTTATTGAATTGAAAATAGAATAATAAGCCATGTCTTGGGTTCGAGAGATCATTTGCAGCCAGTTAAAAATTTTGTACACGAATTGGATTTACTTCAGCACTTGTGCAGTGTCATATGTTGAAACAATCGTTGATGCCAATGAAATATGGTAGTTGCGTCATTAGCGCCTGATTCTTTTACAGACAATATATATATATATATATATATATATATATATATAGATATATTGATGTGATAATGTGGTAACAGGAGGACATTGAACCCCAAATTATGTGAAAAACTACCACACCCAAAAACGGAAGAAATTAAAATTTCTTCCCAGTATTTAAATTTCATCCTGTACAAACGCATAAGTGTATTCCATTAACAAGATAGTAAGAGTCCCATATATAATAATACTCTTTAAACACGCATACCATTTAAGAACAAAGCTCAATTTTAAATTCACTGATTATGTGAATTCATTTCAGCCGTGTGTAAATAATTACTCTTGAGAAACACTATAAAAGTTTTCATTTTAAATACAGCATAAAAGCGAAGTCCAATTTTTAAACGTGGAAATAAAAGCATGTATTTTCATCCATTTATAAATAATTATTTTATTCCCTAAAAATAGCTTTTAATAACAAGTTTTCATTGCATTTACCGTAGAACACGTTTAAAAGAGACATCAATTTTACAATTTTATGAAGCAAAGAATATTTTTCGTGTGTAGATATTCTTTAAAATACGTAAAACAATTTTTAGGGCGGTTATGGAATGACCAATAGTTCGAACATTTACATTATTTAATAAAAGAATATGAAATTATTTTTCTAGAAATGTTCCAAAAGATATTAAATAAGCTAACTATATTCCATCAATGAATAAACGTCCAATTTGAGGAAGCGCTATTATCGGGAAAGCTATAAAAATAGATAAGAACGATTTTAATAACTCTGAGAGAAAGATAACAAAACCTATGTTTTAATGCATCAACAAATAATGGAAGGCGCTTTAAAATAACTATTAATTATACCGACCGCAATTAATTAGAGATAAAGCAGGAAATTGCTATGGAATATTGCACCACCCGCAGTGTCATGCTTCGAGAGTATAATCGTAAAGGACGTATTGCGTTTTCTTTTAGTATATAACACGGACATGAAATAGAATGGGGTCATTCATGCTAACATCAAGAACATGTAAGCTTCAAGTAAGATTCATTTTTTAATTCATTTTACGACATGCAACATATACGTTTTGAGTAATTTGTAATCTATTGTATCGGCGTTCCACAAGTAACAGAATTTATTAAGCAGAATTATTTGATAAGGTATAACAAAGATTTATCACATTAATATAAATAACTTTCGTACAAGATCAACTGGTCATATTAATCGATTAAAAATAAATGCACTTTGCAAACTGATATTTCAGATATTTCAACGTCGCGATTGATTACAAATGGAGATTTGAAGTGGAATCATGAAGTATTCAATGACGTTAATTACAATGGAAATGATATTTTTATAAGGGGTATTTGACAATATCAACTGCAAGTATAATTTTCTTTTTGTAAACTAATAGAATATCTGAGTATTATACAATAAATTAAGCTAGAATAAGTTTTATTTTTATAGAAAATTATTTGTCAAAAGGATAATTTATTCAAGCAATTTTGAGGTAAGAGCTCGAAGAAGTTTGAAAATTTTACAAAATTTTCTGTCCAGCGTAGTTGGCCAACTACACTGAAAAACGGAGTAATATATGGGTAGATAAATTACCCCGAGAATTTTAGACAAAATTTGTGTGACTCACATAAGAGATGATTTGGTTCTGTACTTGTTAACAATATTAGATGAAAATTATTTTAATACGTAAGTAGTTATTAGGTAAATATTATGTTTAAGCTTAAGCTATAAATTGTTTTTATAAGAGTATGTAAGAGATTCTTTAGATAATGTGTATAAAAGAAAGATTGAAATTTTGCACTTTATTATAGAGAATTTGTTAGTGGATTTACAAATATTGACAAGCCCTTGACTAAATTAAGAGAGGAAAGGCGCGATTATGTATGGAACAAAGGTTGTCAAAATGTGTTCCAACAGCTAGTAACTTCGATCTTAGGTTATCAACGGTAGAAAAGTAAAATCAAATTGTATAGGGACGAAAGCAATATTGCCATAGGAAGTGTGTTGTCCCAGATACAGTACGAACAAGAAAAGGTGATTGATTATTTCAGCAAGGTGCTCTGGAAACGGTAACGAAACTACGAAGACAGAACTGTTGGGTGTAATAAAAACGCAGCATTGAAGTGACTACTGCAGTACAATAGTCAAAAAAACAAAATGATAGTTGGATGTAAAGGTCACCGGAGTGCGATTTCGACACTGAACATCAAACGGGTTTAAGTCATTGTAACGTAGATGAATTGTCGACACGTACTTATTCTCAAGATTGTAGCCATTGTTTAAGGTTGGAAACGAAATATGATTCTTTTGTCGGACAACCGTGATTAACGACAATTGGCAGCAACCACAGCTGAAAATCTAACAAGTGAATAACCCAGACCCAGGCGTTATTAGGGGCTGGAAATAAAAGAAGAACGTCTATGGAAGCTGAGTGTAAGCCCGTTAAGTAGCAGACTAAAATCGTACTAGGCACAGTGAAAGTTCATAAAATTAGAGGACGAGATCTTGGTGCGATCGTTGGAAAAGGAAGATGGATCTGTAGTACGGTTGAGGTGGAGGTTTTTAAGAGTCGGGTGTCCGAGATATTTAGGACATGTTCGTAATGGGACGTCGAGAGGGCACTTTGGCGTCAAGAAAATTCTACAGAAAGTCTGCAAAAAATTGTACTGGCTAGGCTGCAAGGAAGACGTCTAAGAATGGTGCAGGATATGTCAGTTATGTGCGTCGTTTGGTAACCGAAAAGTGCCCATAGGGAAATACAATGTATGAAGCCCGTTTGAGAGATTGACATCGCAAGTCCATTCACCAAAATTGGCTCTGGAAATAAATACATCTTGATGGCCACGGACTATTTTACAAAATGGACTAAAGCGTATGGCATATCCAACTAAGAAGCAGTAACCGTCGCTGGCGTATTAGTCAAAGTGCTTTTATGCCGTTTTTGAATGCTTTTGGAGCTGTATGCTGATCAGAACAGAAATTTTTAGTCGGCGATGTGTCACGAAGTTTGCCGGTTGCTGGGGATGAAAAACCTAGGACGACACCGTTGCACCTTTAATCTGATGGTATGGTAGAACACATGAAACGTATCTTGGGAAAGTATTTCTCTAGGTAGCCTTTGAAAATCAAAAAGACGGTGCGTAATACATACACTTATTTTTATTGGCCTAAGAATCAGCGGTCCACGTAATCACTGGGACGCGATACGTTTACCATGTGACCTTGAGTTTGGAGAAGACAGTGTAGGCGAAAGTTATGTCGAGAAACTCAAGCGGAAAATGCACGACATCCATGGAGACGTAAGGAAAAATATTTAGATTGTAATACACCGAATAAAAACCAGGTATGACATCAAGGTGCAAGAATCAGGTTTTCAAACAGGAGACCGCGAAGGGTTGTACAATCCCAGATGGAGACATGGATTATCGCCAAAGTTGGAAAGACAGAAAAATAGTGGTGCACATTAATAAATTGGTACCTTAGACAACAATGACTGCCAGAGCACATAGTAAAGTAGCTCTAGTATGGAACCAGGAAGACGCACCAAGGTCTGGTTCAAATTACTGAAGAGGCAAACAGAAATCTATTTGAGGTGCCGTAGAAATACTCTCTTGCATTTGGCGTATTGTACTTTTAAGAGAAATAAAGCAAATATTATATGCACAGAATGTGTATTTTTATAATAAATGAAAATGAGTGGCTTTATATCTTAAAGATTGAAACGGGTTTTTACTAAGTATAGAATGATTTTATTTACGCAAGGTCTTTTTCAAGAGTAATTATTTATGCATATGGCTAAAAGATTGAACTTGTTTATACTTTGCAAATGCTATAAGATTTGTATTCTTGACAATTGTAAAAAAAGGTGTTCTAACGCATATTTTAAACACAGAAAATTGATTTAGTATTTTAATTATAAAAGAGCTTTGTTGATAAATGCAATAAATTGACATTGTTCTCACGCGGATGCACCAATACGCTTGCACTTCATCTCTTAGTAGTGGAAACTCGTTTTCAGGGTATCTCTCTCAATGATTAATTTGCACAAGGTTTAAAGCTTTAGTTTTATATTCGTTTTATAAACTATTGACAGTCCGCCACTAATGTAATTACGGACCATTAATTACATAATTAATAAGGGCTTTGCCTTTTAATGGCAAAAAGGTACGCTTATTTTATACAGGATGGTACCATTAAATACTTGGAAATTTCAATATTTTCCGGTTTCCTTCTTATATATAGAATTTAGATTTTCTCTCGTGACCTCAATATCATATATATATATATATATATATATATATATATATATATATATATATATTGCTGTGAAACCTTTTAAATCACCTGGTCCGTTGATTCCTTCTGTTAATCGCCTCGGCTGCTCCTCTAGATAACTTCCATCCTCAATCATAAAATTAAACAACACATTCCTACCACAAACATCAACGTTAACTCTATTTACATCAATATTCAGAATACATTAAATTTTCAAATTAAATTTCAGCATAAAATTCAGTTTTAAAAAGAATTTCAGGATTAATTTTATTATCATTTTACTGTGCATCCAAAATTAAAGTCCTTGTTGGATGCCTACTAATTAATATAACAATATAAGCAGACCGGAGTCTGAGTATAAAGGAGCATCTACCACCCTTTACGTTAATTAACCAGGTTTGTCTAATTGAGCTCAAAGACATACCCAAAGTTTCATCATATTCCCGAACATCAAAACAAAATACCCTTTTACTTAAACAAGCAAATTTCATCTTAAAATTAAACTTTTATGGTTAGAACAATTTCACTAATGTCCATTTAAAGTAAATCAATTATAAAGTCATTCAATACACAAAAATGTCAAACAAAATAGTATAATTTACCTGAAGGTTACTGTCCTCGTAGCTTCAAAGTATCGTTTCTTTAGTTAATCACACCATTCACCAGGATTATATTTACGGCTTCTGATTCTCTACGCTTTTAAATTTTCTCCATCACCATCCATTCAAAGTCGTTTCTGGGCCTTTCCGGAACTCATCTGTGTTTATCTGACCCTTGTTTCATGGATCCAGACACGTATTTGAACCATTTAATTATTAACACCCCGAAAAATAGCAAAGAAATTCATGCTTCTGTCACCAATATACGCCAAAACTGCCTACTTTTGTGTATACATTCGTCGTTGTAAATTTTGCTAATTGGTACAGTGAAACTAAATTTTATTACCTTGTATCTAAGTGCACTGAAGTACATTCATGTTAGCACGTAAATAACAAGCTATTTTGAATCACTAAAATATACTAGCAAACTTTAAATTATTTAATCAAACTAAAGTGCACGGTTTAATATCTTCAATCAAGTCGCGTATGTACGAGCTTTTAACGCATCGAATCGTCAAAAGTCTAAGAGAGCTTGTTTATATTCATCTCGGTATATATAGCAAAAAGCCTGTCTGTCGGTCGGTTCCCCAAAACGGGTAATTCTAAAGAATTTCTCATGCCATGTTCCCAGTCTGCCGCTCACGCGTCGATTTTTACGAATTTTCACTCGCCCCATTTAAATCTCAGAAAATTTCCACACGGCACGCAAGCATGTCCGAGAAAAACTAATTAATTTTGTACAGAAATTGTTGTTCTACCTCTGATATTTGCATCCTATTTTTAACCAATCGTGACCCCCGTGACGTTGCTTAAATCCCGCCTTTTACAATATGTGTCTTTGCTTGACGCATTTTCTCTTTCCTTCTCTACCGTGTTCTTATTGGTGCAACTTGATATTCTTTATTATCGATTATTTTAGTCCACATAGAGTGTGAAATAACCCAGCTTTAGCAATTCTCGTAACTATTATGCGACGTTTTCCCCAAGATTCTTTGAAACATTAATTATCTGCAAAATTTACGTCGAATGTGTTATTTAAACTACGCAGGTGTTCAACATAATATTAATTCTCAGAGCTTTAATCCGTGGTATTTTAATCTTGGGTTTTTACAAGTTTCTATAGGTATTATATGTTATTAACGGTTTAATTAACTCCAATTAAAATTGATTTCTATCCTTTTCATTTTTAGCGAATACAACTTAAATATTAATTATTATAGGTACACTTTGTTTTACTACCGGTTACTTAAATAGAGTTAATTAATATAAACTTTGCACGTAATTTCTCTTTGTTTAGGAATAATTACATTACACGCAGAGCTTTTCAATACTGCTTCTTTTGATATAAAGCGTCTTATAAATAATTTAAATTTCTTATTTTTACTGAAACAACCGAGTTTATTTATGCTTCATGGTTTTAATAACGCGTATTATTTAATGAAATTCCTTATACACGGTGATTAAAATTATTTGATGTGATTATTTAATTTTCTACCCTGGTCTAAATATGAGTATTTTCCCCCTATTTGAATACAAATAATCCCACTTATTTGAATTCAAATATAAAGCATTTAGACAAAAAAAATTACAAAAAAAATTGCCTATCTCTCTCTACCCTTATCTATCTAACTTACCTACTTTGTCTCCAATCGAAAAAAAAATATTTACACCTATCCTATATCCCTATCCTATTCCTAACTTTTAACTAATCTTCACTATACTTTACTTCATCCTACCTAATCTTATATACCTATCCTATTTCTAACTTTATTCCTAACTCTCCACTAATCTTATATAAAATATCTATACTTAACCTATCTTATTTTCTTCCTACCTTTACTCTTTATTCTCATCCTAAACCTATTCCTAATTATCTCCCATATTTATCCTATACCTAGCTTTATTTTCTATCAACACCTACTTCTACTCTTCTATATACACCTATTCTATCCCTATCCTATTTAAATCTAACTCTCTTCTTGACCCTCCAAGTCTTCCTTCTTACCATCCTAATACTCTTTATCCATATTTCTCCCCCTTCTATATCTATACTTAACATCTCTATTATCTCACATACAATAAACTTATCATCCCTCTTATCCTGACTCTTAAATATTACTTCTTCTTCAGTCCCTACACTTGTCTGTTTCTCATTTATTATTGTTTCCCTTTCTGCCGACAAACCAAACGATACTACTTTACAATTATCGATTTTTCCCTCTATGGAAAACCCTACGTACCTTCTAGAATTTTTGTGTAATGGAATCCGCCAGAATGAATCCCTTAAATCTACTTTATTAAAAACAAACTTGCCATCTTTACTTAATTTCGCCTTCACCTGCTCCTGATATGCTGCTTCTACCCCACTACTTCTGCATGTTTTGTATTAAAGCTTGAACCTCTACTTTCCTTTCCTCTGGACATCTTATCGTGTTGATCTGTTTACCTTCATCATCTTCTACCTCTACTACATTAATACTAAACCCAGTGTCATCCTCTGTGACTTCATAACTGCCCTTCCATGGCACTACCCTATCCTTAATCCTTATTACCTTCCTTTCCATATCTATCAAAACCCCTAACTTCATCATACAGTCAACACCTAAAATGCTCTGAAACTTCAGTCCAGGTACAATTACAAACTCCTGTTCACAGCTAAAACCTCCTATATCTATCCTAAGCACCACAACACTATTTACTACAGCAAACTTCTTTTTATTTGGAGCTACTAAATGGCTACGTTTTATAGGCATAATTCTATCACAAACCTTATCCCTAATTTTGCTGACGAATTCCTCCGATATTAAACTCGCCTCTGCCCCTGTATCAAGTAATACTTCTACATTATTTTCAAAAATTTCTAAATTAATAATTGGCAAACATAATTTTTCCTCAGTTTCTGGCTCTACTTCCTTCTCAATTTTGAAAAATTCACGTGGATGTTCGTATACATTTACACAGAAATCTAGTGGTCTGTCACGTTCTAAAAATCCTGTCTCATCCTGTTTTCCGTGCTTGGTCCTGGTTGTCCTTCTACAACCTGTGCGTACGTCCTCCTCGTGTTAATATCCGTGTCCCTGTCTCTATTCGGCGTGCTGGTCACAGTCCTGTTTACTTCCGGTAAACTGTTCTGTCGCGTGTAACTAGGTCTTGGCGTCGGTCCCCTAGTCGCACTATTACTTCTGTATTCCTGTCCTCGTCGTTCCCAATTCGGTTGAAAATTTCTGTTGTAGTCAGGCCGTCTCGGATAATTTGGTGTCCTGTTGTCAAACCTAACTGTGTTAACGTTTCGTTCTCGTATCTCTCTTGTCCGTCCTACACATACGTCGTCATATCTCTGCAAATACTCTAAAAATGTCTCCCGTTCTGTGATGTTTTGTAAGGCCACATGTTGTCTAATTTCCAGTTCAAAATGTCGTGATAGGTACTTGATAATCTGTCTGTCCGTCAATGGTGGATTCAGTTGTTTGGCCACACTGTACTTGCGGATGGCATATTGCTCCCTAGAACCTGCAAACTCTCCCTTAAATTTTCCTGTAATCAAGTCGTCCCTAATCTGATCCTGTTTGTGATCACTCCAGTAATGTTGTAAAAATTTGTCTTCAAAGTCCTGATAAGTGTCTATGTCCTGTCCTACTAAATTGTACCATGCCTCCGCATTGTCCTTTAATAAAGCCTTTATCGTATTTAGTTTAGTCTGTTCGTCAAATAAATTTCCCACTAGATTTCTTACACTATTAATAAAAATTTGTGGATTTACCCTGTTATCGCCATAAAACTTCATGTGTTGGTCCAATGATACTCCACCTGTAGAAAATCTGGGACCATCCCCCGTTAAATTTGACATGTTGTATTTGATACTACTAACTTCGCGTTCTACCCTGCCTAACTGATCCCTACATGAGTCCGTCACTTCAGTCATTTTTATATTAATCTCTTCTTCACAAAAAATGCGTACTTCGGACCTTAAATGTCCCATTTCCTGTCGAAGACCTGTAATATCACGCTCATTTTTTTCAACCCTATTTTCAACTTCCCCCATCTTTACGGTAAGACTATTTTTAAATTCTGTAAATTCTCTCGTCGATTTTTCTATTTTATTCCCTAATTCCTGATTTAATTGGTCAAATTTCTTATTCGATTCTTCCCTAGCTCTATTAGATTCATCGCTTAGCTGTTCTAATTTTCTATTAGATTCTTCACTCATCCTCTCTAACATTCTCAATATCATCTCGTTTCCTTGATCCCCTGATTCCGTCCTCGACTGATCTCTACTGCCTCCAGCTTCTTCCATTTTAGAATTTTTCTCACACAATGCACTATCGTCACTTCCAATTTCCACTCCTTGACTCCTTAACCACTCTTTTCTCTGCATACGTTCTAATCACTCACACACACTCTAAAATACTCTTAAATTTATACACACACAGAAACTCTCTCTCTCAGATCGCCAGTTTCCTGGAATAAAATCACAAAAATTTTATTTGGAACTCGAGCCCCACGTTGGGCGCCAAGAATGCTGTGAAACCTTTTAAATCACCTGGTCCGTTGATTCCTTCTGTTAATCGCCTCGGCTGCTCCTCTAGATAACTTCCATCCTCAATCATAAAAATTAAACAACACATTCCTACCACAAACATCAACGTTAACTCTATTTACATCAATATTCAGAATACATTAAATTTTCAAATTAAATTTCAGCATAAAATTCAGTTTTAAAAAGAATTTCAGGATTAATTTTATTATCATTTTACTGTGCATCCAAAATTAAAGTCCTTGTTGGATGCCTACTAATTAATATAACAATATAAGCAGACCGTAGTCTGAGTATAAAGGAGCATCTACCACCCCTTTACGTTAATTAACCAGGTTTGTCTAATTGAGCTCAAAGACATACCCAAAGTTTCATCATATTCCCGAACATCAAAACAAAATACCCCTTTTACTTAAACAAGCAAATTTCATCTTAAAATTAAACTTTTATGGTTAGAACAATTTCACTAATGTCCATTTAAAGTAAATCAATTATAAAGTCATTCAATACACACAAAAATGTCAAACAAAATAGTATAATTTACCTGAAGGTTACTGTCCTCGTAGCTTCAAAGTATCGTTTCTTTAGTTAATCACACCATTCACCAGGATTATATTTACGGCTTCTGATTCTCTACGCTTTTAAATTTTCTCCATCACCATCCATTCAAAGTCGTTTCTGGGCCTTTCCGGAACTCATCTGTGTTTATCTGACCCTTGTTTCATGGATCCAGACACGTATTTGAACCATTTAATTATTAACACCCCGAAAAATAGCAAAGAAATTCATGCTTCTGTCACCAATATACGCCAAAACTGCCTACTTTTGTGTATACATTCGTCGTTGTAAATTTTGCTAATTGGTACAGTGAAACTAAATTTTATTACCTTGTATCTAAGTGCACTGAAGTACATTCATGTTAGCACGTAAATAACAAGCTATTTTGAATCACTAAAATATACTAGCAAACTTTAAATTATTTAATCAAACTAAAATGCACGGTTTAATATCTTCAATCAAGTCGCGTATGTACGAGCTTTTAACGCATCGAATCGTCAAAAGTCTAAGAGAGCTTGTTTATATTCATCTCGGTATATATAGCAAAAAGCCTGTCTGTCGGTCGGTTCCCCAAAACGGGTAATTCTAAAGAATTTCTCATGCCATGTTCCCAGTCTGCCGCTCACGCGTCGATTTTACGAATTTTCACTCGCCCCATTTAAATCTCAGAAAATTTCCACACGGCACGCAAGCATGTCCGAGAAAACTAATTAATTTTGTACAGAAATTGTTGTTCTACCTCTGATATTTGCATCCTATTTTAACCAATCGTGACCCCGTGACGTTGCTTAAATCCCGCCTTTTACAATATGTGTCTTTGCTTGACGCATTTTCTCTTTCCTTCTCTACCGTGTTCTTATTGGTGCAACTTGATATTCTTTATTATCGATTATTTTAGTCCACATGGAGTGTGAAATAACCCAGCTTTAGCAATTCTCGTAACTATTATGCGACGTTTTCCCAAGATTCTTTGAAACATTAATTATCTGCAAAATTTACGCCGAATGTGTTATTTAAACTACGCAGGTGTTCAACATAATATTAATTCTCAGAGCTTTAATCCGTGGTATTTTAATCTTGGGTTTTTACAAGTTTCTATAGGTATTATATGTTATTAACGGTTTAATTAACTCCAATTAAAATTGATTTCTATCCTTTTCATTTTAGCGAATACAACTTAAATATTAATTATTATAGGTACACTTTGTTTTACTACCGGTTACTTAAAATAGGGTTAATTAATATAAACTTTGCACGTAATTTCTCTTTGTTTAGGAATAATTACATTACACGCAGAGCTTTTCAATACTGCTTCTTTTGATATAAAGCGTCTTATAAATAATTTAAATTTCTTATTTTTACTGAAACAACCGAGTTTATTTATGCTTCATGGTTTTAATAACGCGTATTATTTAATGAAATTCCTTATACACGGTGATTAAAATTATTTGATGTGATTATTTAATTTTCTACCCTGGTCTAAATATGAGTAATATATATATAATATAGTTTAGAGATAATGACCTTTTATAAATATGATGATATATTATTAATGGGTTTGACGTCAGCTGTAGGAAAGTAAACTCTTTTTTAAGGCCTAAATTTTCGAATTTTATTTAAATTCTTGATCACAGGCTTTCTAAAATTTTACAATTAACTAGGCTAACATATAAATGAATTGATAGTAACTTACAAGACGAGGTTAAACATTAAATTAACATGAAAATTAAATCGAAATCTATTTTAACTAATTTTTGCTTCAATTTGTTATAAGAAAATTGTATAACTTGTATAAAATAAAAATAAAAATGTCAAATTTTGAAACCTTTCAGTTTCATTTTTTTTAATTATTTGAAGATTTAAAAACAGAATGCCTATGTGTGCATGTATGCATGTGTGCGTGTGTTTGTGTGTGTATGAGTGTGGGTGCGTGTACATGTTATATTTATGCGAGTGTCTATGAATATTTGTGATTATGTATATTAATCTGTTTGTTTGTTAGTACGTGTATGTATGAATGTGATAGGATGTGTATGTATGTAATAATAATAATTGATATTGTAGTAATTAGCATTACATACATCACATCCTATCACATTCAATACACTGCTAAAACAAACAGATTAATATACATAATCACAAATATTCATAGACACTCATAAATCATGTACACGCACCCTACCACACACACATACACAATGCATACATGCACATTGGCATTCTGTTTTAAATTTTCAAATAATTAAAAAGTGAAACTGAAAGGTTTCAATTTGACATTTTATTTTATTTTATACAAGTTATACAATTTTCTTATAACAAATTGAAGCAAAATTAGTTAAAATAGATTTCGATTTAATTTCATGTTAATTTAATGTTTAACCTCGTCTTGTGTTACTATCAATTCAATGTTAGCCTTAATTGAATAGAAAGCCTGTGATCAAGAAATAACCCATATAACATAATATATCATCATATATATATATATATATATATATATATATATATATATATATATATATATACTATTCAGTTTTTCTTTTACCATAAAGCATATTCATAATTTATTTTAGTTCCTCTCTAGTTTAGTTTGCATGTTTATATACAAATGTTTTAATTTATATGTCAGAAACTGTCAATTTTGTAATTGTTCGAAATAGTTTTTTAAAAATGTTTCCTGTTACACATGCCAGTAATTACACAATCTCAACTATTGTAAGTATAAATTGATTTGCAATAACTGTGTTTATACAACGTGTAATTTTTAGTAATCTGTGACCAAGAGTACAAATATACTCGAAAATTCAGATGGAATAAAAAGAGTACGCCTTTTATTATTTTTTTAAACAGGACCTATAACCCATAAAAGAAAAAACTGAATAGTATTAAACCAGAGGTCGTTAATTCTAACTATTATATATATATATATATATATATATATATATATACCTATATATGTATTTATATAGTAACATTGCTGCCGGGCCTTCTAAAAATTCATTCTTGTGCAATTACAAAACCATTCAATTGAATAATATGTAATAAGAAAGTTACAAAGAAAAAAAGAAAAATTCATCAGCATTATGCACTTCTTAAAATAATGTGTATCAATTCCTTTCATTTTATAAACTAAGAAATTTGCAATCATAAAATATAGGATCTGGCAGAAAGAGCGTCCTTCACTCGGAAATTAATAAAATTAAAGCCAATTGAGATACAAAGCAAATTATTTTGCAATAAAGTATACATAACAACATTAATTCAATGTGTTTTGAACAAAACGTGTAAGTATTGGCGACCATGGTATGGGCAATGAATAAACCTCTCACGATAATTGTCCATGACTTTAAGAATCATTTCGCATGCAATGGTAGCAGTTTCCCGATGAATTGCCGCCCTCAGAGCTGCCAAAATTTGACGACAATGTTGATATACTTAAATTTCAGGTGACTTCAAAAAAAGAAAAACATTTGTGAAACGAACATATTTCAGTAGGTCGCAATACAACATTGCACGGGTTTCAAAGTCTCTTTCACTTAGTTGTTGTTTAATCACCATTCTATTAGGGGTTTTATAGGGATGCATTTTAAGACCTTGGTGCAGAATTCTTCTAACACTTCGATCAGATATATCCATGTTGCCGAGTGCTTCCATGCAAAACGCCGTGGACACTGTTGAGTTGAATCTTTGACGGCGGATATACGTTCTGGTCCTGTTGCTGTGCGAGGTCGGTCTGAAGATTTCTATTTGATGTAGATCCTGTAGCTCTAAAATTTGATACCCAACAACATTCATTTTTTGTCAGGAATAGGATCTCGCCGTCAGTGGCGTAACTACGATTTTTGGGCCCCCCCGCAAAAATTTTAAAGTGGGCTCTCTTTAAAATGTATTACTTTTACTGGCTTATATTTAGCCATATTTTTAAATTATAGTACATGTAGAGAAGGAAGCAGTATAGAATTATATACATATACTATATTAATCAAGTGCTTTATTAATTATAAAACCAAATTACATAAATTCAAACTTATAAGTTAATTAATATTAAATCTACATATTTATACGCCGCACAAAATTATTTACACCTAAAATTTGATACAGTAAAAAACCTATGAGCTAGCAGACATTCCAAATCAAATTCAAAATTTTGTTTTTCTTGCATGTTTTGCTGCAAACGCGTTTATTGTATCCTCTATATTCATATTTTTGGCAGTGTCATGTTCTACTGCTAAGAGGGATAAATCGTCTAATCTATCTTGTGAAGTGCGGTTCCTAAAATAATTTTTAATAATTTTTAATTTTGAGAAAGATCTCTCCGCACTTGCAACGCTAACGGGTAAAGTTAGGTATAACATTAAGGCTGTTATGGTGTTTGGAAAACTGCTAGAACCTGTAGATTTGGAAAGTACTAGATATTCTAAAAATTGTAAGATACCGTTAACATTTTTAATTCATCACAAATAAGTCTATTATTTTTGAGTGTAGTAAGTTCTATACCTATAGCATCATTTAAATCTTTGTAGTAAAATTTTGCAATTGTTTTGCCTTAGATAAAATATCGTCTGCAGTTAAATTCAAAAATACATTAGGTTCTAAGAAATTAAACTTTTCGTTTACATGAAAAAGCGATTTAAAACGATTCGACAGCTGTGAAATTATAATATCCATTACGCGATAAAATACATTTATTTTAAATTTAAATTCTTCATCATTAAATCGATAATCATTGGATAATTCATCGTAATGCTTTTTATTTTTGGTTGCCTTTTTTATAAATTCCGGTTTAATATTCCATTGCCCTGCAACTTTCGCTGCTTCCTCCTTGATGTTGGAATAGTTATTTCTTGTTTCCTTGAAAAATTTTAAAGTTTTTTGAAATAAGAGAGTTATCTGATTAATATTCGCCTTTTCACTCTGAGCAGTTTGTGAGAGCTTGTTAAGCTCTTCTAGAATTTGACTTAAAAACACTTAAAAAATAAAATTAAAATTATCCATGCTAGTTAATATTTGCTTTGCGTCATTTCGTTCATCTGTTTTTTGATATCATAATAATTTTATTAAGAGACATTACTATATCTTTATACCGAATTCTTATGGCAGCTAAAGATTTTACTCGATCCGCCCAACGTGTCGGATTTAAGCGTTTCAATTGTGTGAAATTTTCTTTAAAACAGAAAGCCAATTCCATCTTACTATACTATTAGCAAAAATGTATATATGTTTTCTAAAAGTAGAAAAACGATTCTATTTCTTTTATACCTTTAACGGCATCATTTATGACTAGATTTAAGTTATGGGCACTACAGTGCATATATAAGGCTGCAGGCTCTATGTTTAAAATTCTCTTTGCACGCCAGAATACGTACCGCTCATAACGTTAGCTCCATCGTAGCCCTGCCCTCTACATTTATTTATATCTAATTGCATGTTGGTTAAATTGCTTAATATAGTATTACATAGTCCTTCAGCAGATTGGGACTCTACTTTTGTAAAACCCACAAAAGTTTCACAAATATCTATTTTGGTTACCTCTCCCAAGCTGTCTTTTTAAAATCAATATATCTTACAATTTTACTTAATTGATCAATCTTAGTTATATCCTGTGTAGTGTCTATTATGATTGAGAAAAAGGAGCGGATCTAATTTTATTTAATAAAATATTTTTAAGTGTGCGCTTAAAGTATTAATAATATCGTTTTGAATTTTGGGGAAAGATATTTAATTGAACCTTTGGGTCGTTCAAGCACTTTTTGTAATATAGGATCATAGTTACTAATTAAATGAACTAAACTTAAGAAATTACCGTTGTAACTGTCTTTTGAATCAGAAAAACTTTCTCTATGTCCTCGAAATGACAGCATGCGCTGGGATAGTGTTAAAGTAACATTGAAAAGTCTGTGTAAAACATTTTTCCAAAATTCAGTTTCTTGTTTTAATAGTAGAGTATCTTTCTTATCTATGGTATAATTTTTTTCCACATATCGTAAATAAAACAACAAGTTAAATGAGATTGAGCAAGCAAATGCTCTTTAATTTTTTTTGATAAACCCTGCCAATCATTAATTCCGGTCGTCCAACTTGACCTTACTGAAGCAAACAGCCAACATGGTTGACAATAAACACAATTTTTAATTTAGAATAACACAACCACCCATTTGAATTGTGTGGTAAGTTTAACGTATTGCTTTTATTTTCGCTTGCAGTTATTAAGTAATAATAGTGAACTGAAAAACTTCTATTTTTATTATCTTTAGGAAACGCACCATCTGGTCTACACAATCCGTAATTAATTATTTCTTTTCTTAAATTGTCATGTTGTAAAACATTGATTTTTAAAAATGTGCAAAATCGGTTGGATATTCTTTCGTCAGATCCATAGATAGTTCATTAAGTGAAAAGTACTACTCACATTTACCTCTGTAATTGTAGTGGTATCTAGTTCCAAATTTCTATCGCGGCCGTCATTATGTGATGTACTTGCGCCCTGGGTGAGAGTTTTAAAATTGTTGACGACTGCTGTTCGTCTGTAGCGGAACTAGTAGATGCTACTGTCGAAAGCCCAATTTCTTTCATAGATTGTTCTTGTTTTCGGACTCTTTAGAAGTAAAAAGGAACTTATTTTTGGAATCTTGCTCTTTGATTCTTCCAATAGTTTCCTTTTCGTTTTTGCAGCGCCGCTTGTAGTGCTCATTGTATATTATTTCCTGCAATTTTGAATGAAATTAATTATAATGTAATTAGATAAGTAATAATTATTTAAAAGCCTTTTGAAATTACAAATAACACATACATACTTTGCTTTAAATGCTTTAATTAACAAAATATAAATGATTTTTATTGAATGCTTAAAGATTTATTTATATGTATTTCTCAGCGCGACTTCAACTATGATCAAATCAATAGTAGTTTAATAAAAATAGATATAAATACTTACGTTTAAATATGAAAGACCTCCTGTAATACGAACACAACACTATTGAGTAAAACGTACTGGAATGCTTTTTACTTCCTTTCCGTTATATATAATGCAGCTAATGCAAATACGTTGCAACCAGCTGACTAGAAACCACAAAATGAATTTCTTTCTAGTATTATATTTCTAGAAAGCGAAGGTTACTAAGCTACCTGCCATCCTGTGAATCTGTACTGTACAGACAATAGCCCTTTATTCCTATTTAAAATCCCACAAACCAAACTAACCCTACTATACGTCGTTTAATAATGCTTTACCACTTTATACAACTTATCACTTAAGAATAATATAGACATCTTTGTTATTAAAGTTTACAGTCTCTTTCATCTGTTTATTAACCCTTACAAAATAGGACAGAACGGATAGAAAGAAGAAAGGATGCAGGCTGCAGGTGGTGTTCAGTATTTATCTTAATTATTATTTCTTGTATTTCAGCAGTTCCTAGTAGTAACATCAAGAAAACGTTCGTTAACCTGCGGTTTCTGAATTATCTGCAACATTTTCTTGACCGTTTCTTACCTGCCAAATACGTTGAAGATGAATAAGTTGAGTTTATTATCGTTTGGGCCTTCTTGCACTTGGGGCCCCCCCGCATAGCGGGGGCTGGCAGGGGTGTAGTTACGCCACTGCTCGCCGTCGAAACGCAAACTGGATGCGAAAAGCGCGTTGTGTTGACATATGCGACCGCCGTTTTGGATAAACTTTACAACAAATGCACGATGCTCTCCTGACCATACCATATGTACACTGAAAACGGCATCTACCCCCTAGTCGATTACGTGTTCAGCACCAATACACACCACCTCCCAACGACAGCTACGCCTGTCGCAAGTAGGGGCGTTCTATCTGCCGGTCACTGTAAAAAATATATACCTATTAAATAAAATTCTTGGCGTGATCTTAGCTTCAAAAGCACTTAAGTAGAGTTGAATAACACTAATTGAATCAATAAAAGTTTAATATAGGGTTTAATAATTAATTTTCTACATTATAATGAACTCTGAAGTACTATTTGCCAACTATTAGTACATAGCAAACATTATCCCTTTACGTTTATAACTTTTCGAAGGATAGCTCACGTCTCTTTCAACATTCTATTCTCAGTCGCCGCGAGCAATTATGTTTCCAATACATTCCATAGTTAGGGTATACAAAAGAGTTTATAGTTCTAAATACTCCAGGCTAGGCAAACACAGAAATTTCTCCCTATTAGAAAATGTGCCAATTATGTGTCAATCAACTTTAAACGTATATCTTTTTAATTGCTACGTATAAGCCGATTAAGGAACCCTAAAATATAAATCACCTAGAAAAATGAGAAAAATGTTTCAGTCTGTTCATTTAAAAAATGTTTCTTTTGTTCCGTAATATAACCCAGATGCTACTTCTTTTCCGCACAGCTTTGTTTGCTTGCTTCTCTCAAGAGTTCTATTTGCCAAAGGTTATTAAAGCTGACTATAGCTTAGAACTAATAGTTTTATTGTGCGGTTTAAGACTTAGAAGTAGGTAATACATTTTTTAGGTTTAATTAATTTAATTATAAGCTTAATTTATGTATAGTTAGAAAACAAACAGAAGTAGAAAGAAAAGTATTCATGTATGGCACTTGTAAAAGATATAAATAGTTGTTTTCTTAATCCATGTTTACTCTTTTATTTATTCTAAATTTACCATTAATGATAGTTATTTACATTGAGCATACGTATGCAATATAAAAATTACATCCATAACTAAATAAAAGGATATATGTTAATTATAACGCTAAATAAACGGTAGACATTTATAAATTAACACTAAATGCAAGTGTATGAGTTGCAATACCCTTCGGCCATAACAGAGTAAATGATAAAATGTTTTAAGTAAATTTAAGATCGGTAGTTAGACACAAAACGTGGTATGCCTAAAAAGAGGATATCGGATAGCTTTTTGCAGTACAAGAATATCCTGAGGATCAGCAAAGACCTGTACAAAGTAGAAGATAAAAATATAAATGCAAAAAATACATTCTATAAAGGCTCATTAAATTTGAACAGGGTTTAATGCAAAAATAAAGAAAGCATTTAAGTAGGTGTTGGGTAACTCGAATATTAGAAAATTCCCAAAAACCGCGGAAAAATTTAAAATAAAAAAGATAAACGCACCAACGGCATGCATCGATAATCAATGTAACACAGTACTAAGATAACGCATTAGTCATTTAAATGGGACAAACGTCCCAACAATAAAAATCTTTGAAATATAGAATTCGTATATCATACATTGTAATAGATATGTAAAAACAAGAATGTTAATGGGTATTTATTGGAGGAACTCAAACCACTGTTGTATTTATGATTTCAAATACAGATGTAATAACTTGTCTTTATTAAATATTTTATTTTACATTCTGCTACATGTTATGTCATCTGACATTTTCCAACTAACTGCCTACGATATATGACATCTCCTTCTTTTTCTTTTCACTGCATCAATACTATATCTCAAACCACTTTTTACTTTAAATAATTATTAATAAACAAACCTTATTACTATTATACTTAATTCGTTGCTTAACAATTCTTTTACACCTAAATATAATAATACAACATGAATTTTAAAACATCTATCATTAATAAACAACATAATCATCATATTTAACTGGACGCGTGATAACTATTTCACATTTTGACTCCAGTAACCCAGATCGATTAGGTACAGAACAACTAAGTTGAATTTTTGGTTGATTTAGTTCAACTAACTCAGATCCTTCACTGACTCTGTGATTATCTTGAACTAGTTTATTTACCTCAACTCCCATATCTTTATTATCACACTTTTCGGTTAATTTTCAATATACATATTATTTCGACATTTTCTTAAATGTACCTTGCTACGCTTAATTATGTTACCGCCTTCCGTTTGTACTATATATGAACCCGGAAACTTTGACTTTCCTATCACTTTTCCTCTCTTCCATATCTTATTTCTAGCTCTATTATGATTAATTAATACGTTATCACCTATACCGATATTACGTTTTAGTAGTGATTCACTAATTGGCAACCTTCCCCTGAATCGTCTATTAAAAAGAAGTTGCACTGGTGAAAACTTAATGTCTGGCCACGGAGTTGTTCTATATTCTAATAACGCTATTTCCAAATTAATATTTTTTTTTAATATTTGTTTACTTGTTTGAACATATCTTTCAGTAAATCCATTTGACTTTAGATAATGAGGGCTTGTTAGAACCCACTCAAAATCCCAATCCTTTGCAAAATCTTTTAACAGATAGGAGTCGAACGGTTCATTGTCTGCAACTATTTTACTCGGGATTCCATGAGTTGAAAATACTGTTTTTAAAACACCAATTACATCATCAGCAGTTTTCCCATTAGTTTTAATTATTTCAAACCATTTTGAATAGTAATCCACCACAACTAAGTAGCTACATTCTTGATATTCATAAAAATCCGCAGCTAATTTTACAAAAGGCTTATTAGGTATTTCATGAAGTTTTAAAATTTCTCTTGTATTGCTATTTTGAAAACTTTAACAAATATGACAAGTAGCGACTACTTCTTCAATGTCTTTATTAATAGAAGACCAGTACATGACTTCATTTACCCTCAGTTGAGATCTTAATATTCCAAAATGACCTTCATGTATTTTTCTTAACATTTTAGTCTTAAACTTATTCCAATATTTTTTAATATTATCTTTAACTCTTTTATAACATTTAGGCTACCCTTTGTCTATGATATCAAACTTATTAACTCGTCGTCAATTTTAGTTGCTTTTTTAAATTCTTCTTTGCGCATATCGCTCATTCTCAATGTTGATACTACAGTAACCATGTCATTCTTACTCTCATCATCCAACACTGCATCCTCTACTCTACATAATGACGTGACAAGTAATCTGCTATGTGCAGATTTCTACCCGGTTCGTATTGCAAGTCGATTTCATATTTTAATAACTTAAATTTTAGTCTTTGCAACCGCACTGAATTAATTTGTGCAACCTGTTTCCGCATAATAGTTACTAACGGTTTATGATCACTAATTACTATCATTTTCGACCATAAACATAATGATGAAACTTTTTTATTGCAAAGACTACAGCAAGTAGTTCCTTCTCAATTTGAGCATAACCTTCACGCGATGCATATGCTACAGGACATCGATTTTGCATCAAAACACTCCAACCCATTTTTTGAAGCATCACACTGAATGACAGGTACAAGTTTTTCCTTAAATGCCCCTAATACTGGTGAACTCATTATTACTTCTTTAATTTTATTTAGCGCTACGATCTGATAGGATAACCACTGAAATACCACATTGTTTTTTAACAATTCTCTTATGGCAGCTGTTAGTTCTGCTAAATTTGGAATAAAGCTTCGCAAGGAATTAATTAAACTTAACATTTTTTGTAGCTCATTTCTGCTTTGGGGATTATTGAGTTGTGCTAGTGCTTTCACTTCTCAGGCTTACTACCAACACCATGTTCTTTAAATATATGACCCATGAATTTAACACTATTTTTCTAAATTGGACTTTAATTTTATTCAATTTTATGTTTAAACATCTGGCTTTTTGTATCACTTTCTTTACAATTTCATCATGCTCACTTTCTGTATTGTCTGCTATATTCAAATCATCAAAATACACAATTACACCGGGTATATCAGTGAAATGGTTCTCATTAATTTTTTGAAACCACTCAGGTGCCATGCAGATACCAAATGGTAACCTATTAAATTTATATGTACCAAATGGTGTACTAAATGCATATAATCACTAGATTCCGGTTCTAAAAGCACCTGATAATGAACATCTTTTAAATTTAACACCGTATAATACTTTTTTCCTGCTAATTGTACGCAAATATCTTCCAACTTGGGAATTAATACACATTCTTTTAATTACATTGTTTAACTCTTTCGTATCTAAGTACAATCTTAGCGTTTTGTCACATTTTTCTATTGCTAACTCATTTTAAAGGATAATTCACCTCATTTATTATGCTCGATTCCTTGAATTCTTCTAACTTAGATTTTAAGCGATCGCTAATAACCAGTGATACCCTATGAGGAGGGAAAGCAATTGGTTGAACCCCCGTCTTTTAAATAAATTTTGACCATTTCCTTAAATTTTCCCAATCGTTCAAAAATATCTATATTGCTATTAATGAACTGCTCTTTATCTTTACCTAATTGCATTACTTCTTCTATTCTTTTGATCAAACCTAGCTCTACACATGTATTTAAACCCAATATCGGTTTTACATTTGAATGCACTACTGTCTAAATATGTAGCTTTATCTTTATAGTTACCACGTAATCTTATCATACCCTCTGGAATAATTTTTGCTCCACGATATGCTTCTAAAAGGAAACCTGTGCTTCTAGCATTTTGTTTTAAACCTGGATACTTCTTATTAATATACTCAAGGTACCTCCTTGGTAGTACACTAACTTCTGCTCCTGTATCCAATTTAAATTTAACATTGATGATTTCTTAAACACTAATTTCTTGGTACCACTCATTTGCTCTGCGTGCTTGATTTATTTTGATTTGATTCACCAAAAGATCATTATTTTCCACTGCTTCAACCTCATTCACTTGCCTTGCCTTACATACTGAAGCAAAATGATTTTGCTTCCTACACTTACTGCCCATTTTTCCATATGCCGGACATGATCTTTGCCCATGCTTGATACAGCCCCGATATAGTTATTGCAATTTCTAATCCGACTTTCGTGATCAATATTTGTGATGTCATATATTGGAGCCATTGCCACTATCAAAATGTAATTCCTCGTAACTACAATGACGCTATCGGTACAATATAGATTTTGCATATATTTAGTAATTGGTGACGGAATGTGGCTTGTTACTTTTTAAAAGGTAATTTGTGAAATGATTTTATACTGACAAAATTGCAGCCTAAGCTGTTTAGCTTAATAATAAATGTTATTATTGTGTGAATTTGTACTAGTGAGCATATTTTAAATATTTTAATTGAATGTTTTTAATGTGTTATATATTCTTAATTAAATAGCCATACGGATGTTATACCGGGCACGGAATAATAGCCACCAATAATCAAGACTTCCAGAGGTTATGTTTATTAAACTAAAGTAAGAAGACGAACAGTTATGAAAATTTGTTTTTAAGGTTTGCCCTCTACTTCCTAAATGTGAACCGGACATGGTATATTCACCCAAACCAAAATAACGTTAGTCTGTTCTGAAAAGAACAATTTTAAATGCAAGCAAGAATAACACAAAATGCGTGACAAAAACTACGCAAGAGGTTAATGACATGTAATAAGAACGCCAACGAAAATGTAACATAACCAATACCCGTAATATTAGTTGTCAACAAATGTCTTAAAGAAGGCGGCAACATTGCAAAATTTGCAAACCGAGAAGGAAACTTTTTCTGGAATTAGAATAAGACAAGAATATCATTTGTAGTTGATATGGCGTGACGTCATTCGGGAAGAAAGTCGGTTTAGAAATTGCGAGAACTATAACAGCATGTCACATTTTCACCTGGGCGCCTGCCCGCTTGCTGACTGAATAATTCATCATTTTGTCTTTCTTCTAGTTGTCTTTCATAACCATTACTTCTACGCATTGCTTCAATTTTTAATGCTTTATTTTGTACTACTCTTATTTGAGTTTTTGTTATCTCACAAGATCTGCATTTTTCAATAACCCAATCTATGGCTATGTTTGTAGAATTAAGTATTTCTTTTTGTAGTTCTTTATCTTGTAATCCTAGTACCAACCTGTCTGACAATTTCATTACCTACCTTAAATTCACATAATTTAACTAACCTCTTTAAATTTTGTAGAAAGTTGTTTATGGGTTCCGATTCACCTTGATCTCTATTATAAAACACATACATCTCATATAATATGTTCTTTTTAGGCTTTACATACTTTCCAAATTCCTCTATAACTTTCATATAACTGACTTTATCTCCTTTTGTCAACTCAAAATTATTATAAATGTCAATACCTTCGGAACAATCCTAGTATTCGCACCGTCAATATTTGTTTAATTTGATGGTGCTAAATGATAGTCATTTTAATGCTGGTTCCAAATATGTAATCGATTTTCCGCTGAAATTATCGGCTGCGCTGGTATAACCGCGCAAACTCTTAAAATTTGTTCCATTTTCATATACAACTTATATGACAACGGGAGCAATTTTAAACGTGATGCATTGCATCGCTATGTAAAGGAAATTCGGCATTCATGCCTAACCTAACCAAAATCTGAAAATCTGTTTAGCTTACAACTTTAACATTTACAACAATTAACATTTGTATTGAAATTAATTTACATTGCGTGGTTACTGGTTATCAAACTTAATAGTGCTAGCAAATTAAAAAAATTCTGTCAATTTGTCAACATCTTCAGTTTTACATTTTTTCAAAAACATATAATGAGCAAGGTATCCTGGTAACTGAGGTTTTTTCCGGTTATAATGAGGCACAAATCGTTTTGCGTGGCGTCAAGTACTTTCGATTCCATTCGTGTGAGCACCGAAGATTGGGTCAACAAAATTCACTGAATGATTAACGTTGAGGTGAGTGTATCCTAGTTCACCCAAATGTGAGTAGGATTTCCAGCAGTTTGACATTATCGTCGTCCCTTTCGCAATCCATGGCTCTATTATCCCAACTAGTGTTTCAGCAGTTCTATCTTCTATTGCGACTAGGAAGATTTGTCCCTGTTTCGGTCTAGACCACCAAAAACCCAACAACCTTCCACTTTATGTCCACGATTGTATTTACGTTTGCCAAACTTAGATTCGTCGATTTCTATGTGCCCAGGTCTACCGATTTTGACTGATTTTATCATGCACCATTCTTCCAGTACCTATCGAATGTAGCAATAGTTTTCGGTAAAATACTTCCAATATAAACCAGAACCTACTACCAATCTGTCTCACAAATAAAAACCAGTCTGTTACTGTTAGTTTCGCCAGTGACAATTCCCCCATAACAATTCCATGAGGGTAGTTTCTTAGAATCATGTACGACAGCATCAAAAGTGACCCATATCTAAGATTACTTTTGGAAAACCACGATCCAGATTTCTTTTGAAATGTCACAACGTTGAAATTTAATCAAGGAAAAAAACATCCATGAACACCTCGGCTAACATCTGTATTATTTGTGATTAAAGTATACTTCCTTAAGATGTGCACCAGATGTACTTTCAGTGTGTAATTAATACGTCTCTGTCTTCTTCATTCAAAATTATTCTGGAAGTAGTTGAATCTCAAAATATAAAATGGTTACGCATCCTAGATACAATGTTGCAACATCCTATAAATATAGGCACAACAGAAAGATAGCTTTCTGTATCTTGTTAACACGCGATCTATAAATCCCTTTTATATTAAGGTACTTAATTACGGCACAACCCAAAAGAAACAACTATTTTGTACTTTAGACCTAGACCAATCGACACCGACTGAAGTTCGTTTTTCATGTTGGACCCTCGTGATGATCAATAATACTTCGTTAGAATTCTGATTTTTTACGACCTCCGGCCAATGAAAATATTCAAAATACATCGTTAGGGGATAGTTATATTAGTCACTGATATTTCCGTAGATAGGGTAGTTAAGAAAATAATTCTTGAAAATGTTACTGTTCGCGGTGATTCACTATTTTGCTTTCTCGCGGCTAAATATAAGTATAAGAAAAGAAAGTTCCTAAACTTCAATTGCAATATTTTAACGACATACTTAACTGACAACAAGTAATACATACAGACTTTACGATGAAAATATAACTAGGGAAGAGTATGGGTTTTACCTTATTTCTACGGGAATTTTATTTTAAAAATGAGTTAACCTCAATTATTAGGACCATTTCTTTATGAAATAATGCAGGTGTATAGTTTTATTATTAAAACTATTAATTTTGGTGACGAACGCAACAAATGTTACACATTCTTCACACAAACTTAATAAATCCTTTGTACATCGTTCATTAAAAATAATTCCATTTAATAATATACATAAACAATTACATCTATAGTTTACAATGTAGCAAGTCAAATTATTACGGGATTCCTTGCAGACAGGAAAAATGCATTAAAGTAAACAAAAAAAATCACCTACACCGAATACCTCAACAAAACAAGGACGTAATAATACAATCTAAATATAAAAGAATTAGATTTCGGGCTAGCTCAAAAACGCGGTAGAGTGGGATGGGTGATACAAAAAGAAAAATTGAAAATCTCAGTAAAAGTTATATTACAAACATACTGTCCCAAAAAAATATTTATAAAAGTTAAAAACTCACATTTACGTAATCGTGTTATAACGTGATGTAAACAAAGCGTCAATTTACATATAATACAGTATAAACCTAAACATTTTAAAATATCGAGAATAAAGTCTTATAATCTAAATACCATATACATACATAGTCTTTCCAATCCTAAATATATACACAAGAAATAACACAGCAATATCTGCAATAATTTTTATCTGCTTTGGGAGGTTTAAGAACGTAACATTAAATTTTAAATAACGTAATCAGTATTAATGGCAAATTGTTGACCTTAATATTTATGTGCACAGAAAAGGAAACAGTAAAATGTACTTTAAGGCAAGCTTTAAAAATAATTGCACAATCGCTCGTGCATTGTGAACGTGCATTTGGTGACGTACAGTGTGCAATTTATTGAGGAATCAACAAAAAAAGTGTCTATCTTCCAAAACAACAACACAAGTAAACCAAACAAAAAAACTATACCTTAAGCTATCGGCGCCTCTCTGGTACCGTCTTAGGATGTAGAACTTGTCTACTGCTGGATAGTGGTTCTACCAAATTAACTATACTAGCACACTATGTACAAAAGTGCATTTTAAAATCGCGACTTACAACGCTCAAAGGACGTTGTACAGAATTAGAATCGAATACATAAGAAAAAGTGGAATAAATAAGAGCCTTTCTAAAGTCCAACTTGTATTTATACAATTTCAAAACGATGGGGTAAGTAACATAAATCCATTTTCAGCTATAGAATGTTAAATATCACACGAAAGTAAGTAAATATATATTCCAGACAACAACTGCGAAATATTCCTAGAATGCAAGCAATAAAGAAGGCAAAACGATAATTAATTCCATTGAATTTCGTTCGCATGGGAAATATATTTTAAAACAACCAAGCGTATATGCAGCTTTGCATACTGTCAAAGTTGCATGACTTATAGAAATGAATAGAGGTTTGTATTATTATCGATCCACGCTACGGGGATACCTAGAATGAAATAATTAAGGGACGATTTGAGTACCCATAAAACTTGAGCGGCCGAATATGTGCAAATATAACGAAGTAGGTTTTCTCAGTACTAACCATTAAAAGATTTTCTGCAAACCAGTTGTTTTGAACATGCCTCGTAGAATAAACTATTGAAAATAACAAGTGTATTTCAAGGAATAACTTTTAAAAGTGATTTGAGGAGGAGCAAATGCTTGCTTGTGTCGACGAATTTAACGAAGTTGTTTTACAAAGTATTTCAGAAAATTTATAAATGCGGTTTTAGAATATATTTTACGTACTTCTACACTGAGGGAATTTTTATACAGGACGGTTTTTAAATATATATTGATTTGAAAATAACATTACAGCAAAATAACGAAAAAGAAAATTAAGAGTTTCTGAAAGTTTTAATACAAAGTTTGTTCAACAATAGGAAACTATAAAAAGCACACTAACCGAATAACAATGCAGCTGACAGATGAGTAAAACAATAGAACTGATGCTGATCTTCACTTGTTATATTAATCATCAGCATTGTTTTGATCTATGTTTAATAACGCAATTTGAACATAGTACAAATGAATTCAACTGGAGAGAAGATAGTATACAGAATATAACTTTTTTAAAAAGAGAAAGATTATGTACTGCAAATGTACGAGGTAATTTTTAAACAATTATTAAATTAATTTTGAACACATTAAAATAACTAAAGTTATAATCGTAATGGCAATTGAATAAACGTGAAATTTTATAGTTTTGCACTTTATCAATTCTTGTCCACTTTTGACTCTTTTCAATTTTTCTACAAGATAGAATGAATTTATAAAAAACTTTGTTGCGGCAAAGTTGTACCTTATAAGATTTACTATGCGGAATGGGCCGTTCGTTTTCTAACCCTTGCCGTTTTAAAGTTATCGTGAATTCAAATATTATATAAAAAAGAAATGTTGTAAATTTTTTCGTTTTTTCATATAAATTTCTAGATACTTTTGTATCCTTTAGTTTAGACAAAAAATGATAAAATGCAAACTTGTGATTCTATATCCATTTACAGAGAGACACTCACAAAAATGCTATAAATTAAACCACCCCTTTATGGCAGGGACTTAGAAAAAACATTGTTCTTTGAAAAGTGTCCCCTATCACCACCTAAAATCTAATCAACAATATCGAAAATAAAATATAAAAGCTTTCCAGGAAGCAGTTTTTTGAAACATATCATATGCTTAAACTTATAAGTCGTAAAAATTGATAAAATTGGACACTTAAAAATTTTCCAGTAAAGTTTTATAATAAGAGATAATATCAGATTGTTAAAACACGTGTGGCTGATTATAATTCACAAGTCTAAATAAAATGTGAATACACTGAATGCTTGTTTGTAACGATAAATTTTTTTGGATATAAGTGAATGAGAGATTTTAGTTTTGCTCTCTATTTATTTCTTGAGGCCTTGAGCGCGTTATCTTGATTTTTAGTTTTTCTTGTTGTTTGTTCCAAGTCTACGCTTTCAATAGTTTACTATTTTGAAATAGCAAGTTTTATTAATAGCACTGTTTGCCACGTGTTGCTATATGTAATGCGGCTTCTTGGAACCGCTTGTATAAAATTTAAAGTAATGATTGGTATGAATTCCATTTTATTTTGCAAAACACATTTCAAGGACGTGATTAGGAAATGGAAAAAAATTCCTAAAATAAAATTAAATAGAAAACCTTTGTAATTCAGGTTACAGGCCGCATTAAAGCGAGACGTACTAAACATGGTCATTCGAAGGCACGAGAGTACAGCAGCAAGGTACTTTATTGATATAGCGTTTTTCCGCTATTTATTTTTATATGAAGAACGCTTTATATCCTAAATATTTAGTTTTGGTATACCAGATAATGTATTTTTTTCAGATGTGAGAAGGATAAATTATTAATTGCTTTTGGGAGATATTTTATTAAAGCTACGCTAGTTCGACGTTAAAATAAAATAGGCAATTTTAGTTTATTAATTTTTAATAATCCCGCTTTTTAGAAGTATTCACACAAAAGAATACACATAATTTTACAGTTAGTACAGCGACTCCGAAGTTGTCCATCTTACCAAGATGACTGCGTCCACGAAAGTGTCGCTCTCACTACGCAGTGCTCCCTAATCTAGCTTTCACGTGTAAGGGCGTGCGTATCCGTTACAACCCTTAGGATAGGGGCGAAACCTACAGAGTTAGAATCTATAAAAGTTATAATTATTTTATAATAATGCTTTAGAAAGAATTTGACCGTGAAATATTTGTCCATGGTGTAATATTTGTAAAAATACGTATTTTTAATGTTGATCGTGTAAATAATTAGTTTTGCAAATAACATATTTTGAGTTTGTAAATAATATTTAATACTTGGCGAAATGTGCTCGTTATCTCATTTAGCTTATTCGGTTTCTACCTATTGGTCGTTTTTGAAATTTCTGAGTAAGAAGTTCTTGAAAATCGAAAACTAGTTCAAGATATTGATTTCTGGAACGTAAACAGATACGAAAGCATTGTACGAAATCCTGTTTTTGCGGTATTGAGCGGAAATAATTAAATAGCAGGAAAGCACGCTCTCTCCACAGACAGGTTATAAAGACAACAATTCAGTTGCGTTATTTGTTTGTTTTTCTGATCTACCTTTAGTGATTGATAACTTTAGATTTTAGGATTCAATATATCTAAATCACTAAAAGTTTCCTTGTACTCTTAAGAAAATTTACAATTGAAGCGAGTGGAAGTATTATACGCAATATTTATGCAGCTTCTCTAGCACAATTTAAATTAAAAAATATAACCATATCAAATCAAATAATGAAAGTGAGAAAAACTTCAAACTTTAAGCTTTATAAAACTTAAACGACGCTTCTTTGGTGAAATTGTAAATTAATGGCCTATTAGATTTTATGGAAACCAATATTTTATCGTTTAATGTAAATTGCATATGCTAAAGGGATATATCTTATCTAGATAATGGTGTTATCATCGACTTTAGTTGAAAGATATATGATTTCCTAGCACCCAAACTTTAACGTACTTTCAAGTTTTATTTAAAAAATATTACTGCAACGCTTTAAGACTATTCAAAAGTGTACGTGTGCTTTTTATAAAATTAAATTGTATGCGTGTGTGCGCGTACGTGCGTGCGTATGTGCGTGCCTGCGTGCGTTTGTGCACGTGTTTATATATTGGTTATACGGAGTGGCCAAGGTAAAAGAGGCCCGTAGTCACACTATACGTGATATTTGAATCGTGCGTGCAAGAGGGGTCACGTGATGTCCAACGGCCATTTCGTATTAACGGCCAACCAAGCATTATTAGAAACGGTAATTGTTTTGTTTGTAGTTATTACCAATATTTAAACAGCCCATTACGTTCCATTTCGCATTCGTAAATCTGCCGCCTCCTTAATTCAAAAACCATTTGTTTACTTTTTTATGCGACTGGTAGGTAATTAGAGAGTGATGTTGCTTTAATAGAAATGTTAGAATTTGCTGTCCAGTTTGAAACCATCGTATTTCGGGTATTACGCTCCATTTCTCAAGTTTTTCGAACTAATACCTACCTGGACGTATTACAGAAATTTCACATTGTAGTTATTACACGCTTTGGTTACCTTGTATACAGATGAAGTTATGTTGACATATGGACTTTGCAGTTACATAGTACCCCCTTACGTGAACGCATATCATTAAAATGCCAGCAGGTACGATTGCTTCATTTACTTACGATGCTTGGATTTACTGGTAGTAAGGAAATATTAAAAGATAACAAACAACACATTGTTATCTACTTAATACTGTCATTATTAGAATAGGGATTTAGTGTACGTTAGTATGATAATGTTTTTATATTGATGAATAACTGTGTTAATTGGTTTCGAAATTATTTACGGACTTGATAATTATCCATTATTTGTGGTATTTGATTAGCTGTTTATGTTGATTGCGCTTAAAGGCATTATTGTAAGTATATACTTTGTTTCCTAGGTGTCAGTAAGTTCTATTTGGAGAGCGCTCGTCATAGTCAAAGTAGGTAAGATTCTTGTTATATTTATATATGGTATTTTCAACCAAACTTACGAAGTAAGTTAGGTTAATAGGATCGCTAGGTCGCCGTCGTCGCCGCCGTCGTCCGTTGCACGTTTTTTTCGTTTTACAAACATTTGATATATGGATCTTGTTCAGTTTTTTACGCTGATTAAGAATATGCTATCCATTTTTCGATATCTCATTTAGTTTTCGAGTTATTCGACTTTAAAGTCGAAATTTTGACTATGATAAACTTCACTCCAGCAAAAATAAATAAAGTTTTAGGTTAATATCGACCTCTTGAGCATATTTTCTCATAGCTCTTATAGCTCCATACCTCCTGAACATATTTTCTCAAAGCACCAATACTCTAAGTCGAAAGGTTTTCGAATTATTCGACATCTTGTTTTTAATGTATATGTAATATTTATATTTTTGATAACAACATTTCTGTAAGTTTGGTTAGAAGTTCTGCACATGAGAACTTAGATTTTTTGTTATTAATTACAGTGGTTAAAAGCCACTTAGTTTTGTTATCCTAAATTATGCGGCAATATTTAGATGTCTAATGGAGCATTCTTTTTATTTACAAATCGCCCTTACTAAATATAATTAATATTTTATATTAGTATGTGTGTAGTGAAGAATTCAGATGTTTGTTTTTAAAACGGTAATTTAATGTTGTTTGTTATCTAAATTCATAGAAGTTACTTATAAGAGTTACATATTACATGTGTTTTTATGTTTAATTATTTTTTCATATGTCTACAAAACCGAAGTGGGTCGTGTGATCTGTTGTTTCGTTCTTTAGATCCCTTCTCCCCCATCAACTTCCGACTGTGTTTAGCGCGGCATTCGTTTTTTTTTATTTCCTTCTCTTCCTTTGGTACATGTAATTTCGTTCTTTCTTACTAGCCTGCTTGTCTCACGGATAACAAATATTTTTTTTTGTTGATTATTTGTTTTAATAATTGACATTCTGTTGAAACATTGCAACCTCAATTATAATTTTAAAATATAAAACGTTTAAATTTGAAAATGTCAAACATGGAGTACATTCAGTTATAACAATTAAAATAAAAATAGCGTATAAATAAAATATTAGTATGTGTACATTTATTTCTCGTGGTTAACATATTACTTATCTGACTGTCAATGTCTTAGAAAACAGCAGATGCGTTCTTAAACAAAAAGGATGTAAAACATAAGGTAATAACTTATGGTACATAAGGCTAAAAGAAGATATACAATAATACCTTTTGGCGCAATCAACATCACCAGCTAGTTAATTAACACAACTGATGGATAATTAATAAGCCTATATATAATTTCGAAACCAATTAACACAGTTATCCATCAATATAAAAATATTATCATACCAAACTACACCAAATACTTATTCTAGTAACGATAATATTAAAGAAACTACAATGTGTTGCTCATTATCTCTAAACATTAACCTATTACCAGCAAATTCACGTATCGTAAGTAAATGAAATAATCGTACCTATGTTAACTATGTTCGTTCATGTACGCTCTCGAAAGCTTTAGGTAAGTTCCATGTTTTTATCTCATAACAACTTTATCTGCATACAAGGGCAGTCAAACAAAATGTGTAGTAATGACAATTTGAAATTTCTCTAGTACGACCAAGTAAGCATTAGTTCAAAGAACCCAAGAATATTGGTTTCAAATCAGGTTGAAATTACTAAAATTTCTATTATGGAAACATTACCCTTCAATTACCTATGTCACGTAAAAAGAAGAACGATTTTTTGTCGGATGGAATTTTGTAACTGTCCGATTGATTATATACTATTATCATAGAAGAAACAACGCAAACTAGAGCTAGAGATATAGTAAATTCATTCTACCAATGTATTTATAAAATTGTTCTCTGAAGAATAATCACGGATATTCCAAATATAATAGCTATAAGTTTGAGATTATTTTTATCCTTCAAAATATCAGCCATTTTTTCTAATTACAATTAAACTAGCAACATTCGGGAAATTTTTTCCAACCACATACCTACACAAGGAATTAGAAAGTGTAGTATAAACATATCGACTTTGAATTAAATAAAGCATTCAAAAATGGAGTTGCAGCCTTTTGCCTCTAAAATATCCATGGTGTTGCTAAAGTTGGCAAGTTTTTTGAGCAGCAAGAAGATTGTTTTGCGCGATTGGTGATGGAGAAATTAAACTCCAACAAAGTGGTTCAAGTCAACTTAAAGCTGTTGCGACTTTACACTAAGATGAGTAACGGTCGTGGTATCAACGATTTTAAATCATTCAATACTAAAAACCAGGTAACTACACAATCGTCGAACTTAGGCGAAATCTACTAGTCTATGGAACGGGCGATGGATGTAAAATCTGAAAAGTTACAGGCCCGAGGATCCCATTGGAGTGTGAAAAAAGTGTTGAGCCTGGAAGTCAACATCGATAAGTACACATCACTCCGATGATCAACTTATATCGGTTACGCAAGTGAATAAGTGAACGTCTAAAATAAGTACTCGGCATGCTTTGAATAAGCGGTAATGTTGGCAATACACCCAGTTGATCAACGTCACAAAAATTTACTGCATACCTACACTAAACCTTCTGGGAATATAGCGATATGTATTTAAAGACCACCGTCCTGTTGTTAACCTACGTATTTGAAAACTTTAGAAACGTACACATTAACGATCCCGAACCGCGTCAGTATCTGACCGCTCCTAGCCTATACTGGGACGCAATGTTAAAATACACCAATGTGAAATTGGAATTACTCACGTACATCAACATGCACAATTTCGTAAAGGTTTTCATGGGGGGAGGTCGCACACATTGCAGTGGGAGGTACGCCAGAGTCAATGAACAACTACGATGCAGCCGACTCATCCAGTTACTTGATTTACCTTGTCGTCAATTACTTATGTGTCAGCATCTGTCCATAAGCGGTTTTAGATGACTGAACGAAACCAAAATAATCGCATCTATCGGGAAATTATGAACACACCCGAAACCTGCGATATGGAATATACGAGGGTGGTTTGAAAAGTTCGCAAAATGAAGCCCAGATGGCAGCATCAGTTCGAATAGAATATAGGCAATTGATGGATCCAGTATATAGTGCGCAGATGTTAAATTTGACATTATTCTGTCAAGTAGTATTAATTTGGTGCTATATGAAGTAAAGTTAGTTTTGTTAGTATTTCAAAAAGGATAAAACTGAACCGCGCGCTGTTATCAAGTATTTTGTAAAAAAGAGTTGGACAGCAACAGAAATACATAAAGATATGCAGGAAACATTAGGAGACTCCGCACCATCATTTACAACTGTGCACAAGTGGGTGACGAAATTTAAACGTGGTCGTGAGAACCTAAAAGATGACCCGCGCAGCGGACGACCAAAAACTGCCACCACGCCTGAAATCGTCCAAAAAGTTAATGATATGGTTACGCAGTATCGTCGATTAAAGGTTTCCGAAATTGCTAAGGATGCAGGTATCTCAGATGAAAGAGCATTTCATATCTTAACTGCGGAATTAGGTATGAAAAAGCTTTCGGCAAGATGGGTGCCGCGCATATTGACAATTGATCAAAACCTTCAGAGGAAGAGAATTTGCCAACAGAGTTTAGACCGCCTTAACTCCAATAAAACCGATTTCGTCCGACGATTTGTTACGACAGATGAAACTTGGGTTCACTATTATACCCCTGAAATCAAGCAACAATCTAAACAATGGAGACATAGGGGTTCTCCACCACCAAAGAAAGCAATGTCCGTGAAGTCGGCTGGAAAAGTTAAGGCATCAGTTTTTTGGGATGCTAAAGGTGTCCTACTAATTGACTATCTTCCCAAGGGCCAAACAATAAATGGTGAATATTACGCTAAACTTCTAGGCCAACTGGACAAAAATATTCGTGAAGAAAGACCTGCATTGCGTAAGAAGAAGATCATTTTCCATCAGGATAATGCACGTCCACACACAAGTGCAGTAGCAATGCAAAAATTGAATGATCTGAAGTACGATCTGTTGCAACATCCACCTTATTCGCCTGATTTGGCTCCTTCTGAGTTCCACCTATTTCCACGACTAAAAGTTTTTCTTGGGGGGAAAACGATTTTCCACGGACGAAGAAGTAAAAGCAGCTGTCGACGACTATTTTGGAGGCCTTGAAAAATCGTACCTCCATGATGGCATAAGGGTTTAGAACATCGCTGGATGAAGTGTATTCAATTTGACGGAGATTAGGTTGAAAAATAAACTAAATTTTAAAAACAAATTTTTTCATTTTCCTCTTCGTTTCGCGAACTTTTCAAACGACCCTCGTATATTGGAAGTAGACCTCGAATACTTGAAGGAGTTGTACGATATCCATAACGATTTGCTCTTCTACTCCGAAACCAGGACTCTACCATACTTCAACTCGAAAAACCCGAAACTCCTTGCCACGTTAGAGAAGAATAAGAATCATGTAATCCAATATAACAATCTCTAACAATGCTTAAACTATAATCTTCGGTTCACAGCGGTCCACCGAATCATGAAATTCAAAAAGTCTTTATCGTTAAAACCGTACATAGACTTGAACATTGGACTGCGAACACGAGTTAAAAGTAAGTTTGAAAAAGACTTCTTAAATTAATGAATAACGCAATCTTTATTCATTAATTTAAGAAGTCTTTCTCAAACGCACTTTTAATTTGTGTTCGCAGTCCAGTGTTCAAATCTATGTACGGTTTTAGCGATGAAAACTTTTCGAATTTTATGACTCGGCAATCTTCGGTGAGACCATAGAGGAAGCGGACAAACGCGTCGATGTTAAATTCGTGATTCAACGGAAACCGGAAGGGAAGAAATTGTGTGTGAGTACCTTGATTGGCCGCTCGAACTTTAATAACTGTACAGTGCCGAATGAGATTAAAAGTGACTTGCTTTCTATCTTCTATCTCCTCAGATAACAAAGTTACCCATACAATACCATCCAAAATAGGACACCATGTATAGCTTTTATTTGTTTTCAAAGAAGTATTATTGACATGCGCCTTATATTAAAGCGTAAAGTTTTTTAAAGATGTAATTTTGTTTATTCTTACCTCAGAGTTAAGGCCAGTTTCTCAACTGTAGAAATGGATTTCCTCATAATGGTGTTTGTTTTGTTATAGTATTAGCAATTCGAGAGAGAAGTTCTTCAAATGTCTTTTTTGACATGCGAAAATATGGGAAACATTTCTCATCGTCTTGTTGTAAATCGTCAAATAGCGTATGGAAAAGTCTCCTATTTAGTCTTTCTAAAAGCAATGGATGCACCCATAATCTTCTCAGCTTTTTTCACGATGTTTCTTTTTAATTAACAGCATGGCTAATAAAACACCTTCTAGATCCATTTCAAAACTGGCGTATGAAATCAATCGTAAACTACTAATGCACGAAACCAGCGCGTTAGCTGTTCCACTGAAGCGCTTCTAAAAATTCCTGCAGCGCCACAGGCTAGAGTCCAATTAATCTAGCAGCGCCACCGACGCGCGTTATTGGCGCTGCTAAGAAGCGCCACTTAGTGGCTCTCTGTAAAGGTGGTTTAATACTTCTGCTTATTATGTAGATGAATTATATTTGACATTTATCTTTGTTGGTGTAACGTACACTACTTTGATATGAACAAGATTACTTTGATTTACGTGGTGTAATTGCTCCATTGATCCATAGTGAAACTGTCCCTAGAAGTAACTGTCTTTACTATAGTAATATCGGATTAATATAGCAACTTCAACTAAATTCAAAAAGACTATTTTGATCTTTGCAACTGATCTGAATATTTTATGAATACGATACAATACCAATAAACTTTTTTTTAATAATTATTTTTACTTGCTCGATAAAAAAATATTTGCTTGATTATTATCCTAAAACCCTAGTCTCAATTATATGGATCAATTTCTTTGATAATTTTGTACATAAGATTACTGTTGTAATTATATCTTAATGAATTCCTACAATTCATGCTTCAGTAACAATGGTCTCTATAGGATGGAGAACATTTTACAAAAGTAACCCAAAGTTGCCTGGAGATTATGAAGGTTTAAATTTATACGTTATATGTTAAGTAATTCTAAGTTGTTAAGGTAACGTATAATCAATCATAAACAGTCTCCTACGCTACAAACAAGCCCTAGGTGAGGTTAAAGCAACCCTGATGTTGATTAGAAGCTGGAGTTCTAATGTAATTGGAAACGAAAACACTATTTTCAACAATAATTCGACAGATAGGGAATGATTTCTTTCTATATTAAAATAGTCTGCTATTTTTGAAGGTTCATTATAAATTTTGGCAGTTTCCAGCTTTTCCGTCTTCTGCATCCTAAATCTCAATAAACTCTTGTTTTTTACATAGTCCAGGCGACGAAGTTGGGTAAACTTTTGCTAGAAACATTTGAGCTGAAAATTTATAGACTAAGAAACATTCAACATTGTTTTAGTTGTACTGGGTCACATATGCCGTTTTAAGTTTGTGCTCCCAAGGCAAAGTTAAATGTGGTGAGCAATAATTGTTTAGGGTTTTATTACGCATTCCGTTTTGAAGCCCGCATAACATTAGAACTTACTAACGACTCATGTTTGTGCTAAAACTCTCCAACACTTTGTTTAACAAACATTGGGCTTATTTTAATATTTGATTAATTGTGTCACTTTAAAAAAATTTATTCAAAAACATTTTTGCTCTTTAAAAGAAAAATAGTTACCTGCATATGAAAAGAGTTACCTCTATACAACAGGTAAATTTTCCCTGAATTGTAAAATTTCCATGTAAATTCTGCAAACCGAAGTGTTTTGAATGCTAGTAGCACAAATTGAGTTAATGTAACAATTATGATAGCAATTGATTAAATTGGAGAGTTTAATTAATAGCCCAAATGAAATAGAATTAATCAACCGAATTGTTTAACTGGAAAGCACAAACAATTATTATTTTTTTTGCAAGGGTGTATTGGAGAGCAGAAACTATACGCTTAATGAATTACATTTGTATACTCTGTAGTAGTAAATCAGTGTAATAAAGTTGTGTTGATAATATCCTTTATATAGATAAAGAATTACTTAAAACAAGCACGAAATGAATTATTTGACAAGTTGGGATGCGTATAGGAGATGCACTTTAGTAGTGTGTGATTAGTGACCTTTTCATGTGAACAAATCCGGGCGCGTGCGGGCTGAAATTACTAAGAGTATGTATTTAAAAACGCTTGAAAGTTAGATAAACGTTTAAGCGATAAGCAAATGTAAATCAAATAAATTTTGTCAACAACATTATTCTTAAGTTAATTTCATATGAAACAAAGATTAAAAGAATTTCCTTATTATATAACAAAAATATAAACAAACAGTTAAACGTCGACTTCGGGAACGAGAAAATAAAAAAAAATACAGAAATATAAGAATTGATTCTGAAGAAATTAAGAATTGGGATAGGAGTAACGGTAACAGAATAAAAGGAAAAATAATCCAGGTGGAAGAGTAGCGGTGGGTGTGAAAACTGCCCGAGTCCGATTAGTGGCTCGTGGTTGAGTGCTGTGGGTAGAAAAAGCAAGAAACCATAAACACTAATTACTCAGAACTCGCCAGGAACAATCGCAGTGAAGCAGCTGGCTCTGTAATTCTACTGCAAAGCGTGGCGATCTTATACTTATTACCTGAAAAAAAAATAAACAAAAGACACAGCCATACCAACCCAGCAATGTTTGCCAAGTGTAAATGGTAAGCGCAATTTTGAAATGCAAGTGATCTCTTTTGGCCTTTTGTACCTCATCAGAATGGATTAGTTTATAACCCTTATGAAACATCAGGTATTTACCGAGAGTAAAACAAAACTGCCATCAGGTGATATACACTGACATTAGATCAGTGAATGTACAATGGTTAATTCGAAACTAAATCGCAATTTCATAGATGGCTATACAAATACGCTCTGCCTTTGGGTAATAATACTAAGATTTTTGGCCTATTTAGGCATTGAAACGAATGTCGTTGCGGTGTTACTAATTACAAAATATTTGTGCTAGCAACATTACCTTAAACCACAAAGGCAAAACGTATTTGCATATCCATCTATGAAATTGCGATTTAATTTCGAATTAACTTTTGTACCTTCATTGACCGAATATCGGTGTTTATTTCCTGATGGCGGTATTGTTTTACTCTCGCCATTGTACAAATGTTCTTTCGAAGTTATTATTGGTAATTCCTCGGGTTATTTCACAAGGGTTATAAACTACTCCGTTTCGATGGGGCCAAAAGGACGAAACTAGTCAATGGACATTTATACTATTTATTAAACAATCAAGCTAAGTTATTGTTTTGTAAATGCCTATGTAAATATAAGTCTGATTTGTATAAGTGAAATCACTTTTTTATTTTTGTAAGAGGGTTTTTACAGAAACATTCTATTTTATATAAAATTAATAACTTGCGGTATGCAAATATATCATTTTTAATTATATATATATATATATATTATTTAGGTTAATGACCGTGTTTTCACTCTTAATTTTTTATGTCTAGATCTCGATAAATACCTTATATAAGTCGAAACGTAGATGTCACAATAAATGATTATTTTATAATAGTTGTATTTGGTTACGAACGACAATCCCATGAATTACTACCATCAGCGTCTCTATATATATATATATATATATATATATATATATTTGTGATATAACGACCTTGCAATTATAAAATATAATATAATATAATATAATATAATATAATATAATACAATATAATATAATATAATATAATATAATATAATATAATATAATATAATATAATATAATATAATATAATATAATATAATATAATATAATATAATATAATATAATATAATATAATATAATATAATATAATATAATATAATATAAATAATACAATATAATATAATACAATATAATATAATATAATATAATATAATATAATATAATATAATATAATATAATATAATATAATATAATATAATATAATATAATAAATATAATATAATATAATATAATATAATATAATATAATATAATATAATATAATATAATATAATATAATATAATATAATATAATATAATATAATATAATATAATATAATATAATATAATATAATATAATATAATATAATATAATATAATATAATATAATATAATATAATATAATATAATATAATATAATATAATATAATATAATATAATATAATATAATATAATATAATATAATATAATATAATATAATATAATATAATATAATATAATATAATATAATATAATATAATAATATAATATAATATAATATAATATAATATATATAGTAACAGTCTTCAAAAAATTCAACATCAATATTGCTAAACAAAACCTTTTAACGTTAAACATTCTATTTTCTAAATTAAAAGATAAAACTCCAACTCTTCTACAACGGAATATTATATATCAAATAAATTGTTCAGGCTGCAATCTTACCTACATTGGTCAAACCTTACAACAATTAAAACAACGCTTAACTCAACATAAAAGCGACATCCGTGTTAAGCCAAACGCTTGTGCTTTGACCTTACACGCAAACGCAAACAAACTTAAAATAGATTTTGATAATCCTATAATATTACAAATTGAAAATAAAAATCCAAAAGAGAATTCCTAGAAATGTGTTACATATTTAAAAACCTAAACACTATTAATAAAAAAACTGACATTAACACACTAAGCTCTATATACACCTATCTACTTTATTTTAAATCCAAAAACAAATTCAACATAACTGATCAAATCACTTAATAAAACACAACATAAACATACATACATACACAAACAAACACACGCATTCATTCACACACGCAAACATCCACATGCACCCACACACACATGCACAGACATACATACATTCACACAAACAACATAAAGACACTGAAATACATACGTAAACAAATAGACATACATCAACATACATATATAAACATACATACATACTAAAAATATCTAAATTTCAGTCAGACCATAAAAGAAATTAATTACAATCTAGAAAGTTATCTCAAACAATGTCAAAATTATAAAGGAATTGTCAATATAACATTCAAATGTAATTAACAAACCACATTACTGTTTTCTTTTTAAAAGCTTTTTACCACACTTTCAACTTATATTCAAAATTTATCTATATCAACGATTTCATTGTAAAACCTCACATTAGTAAGTAAGTTTTTAACTATTTTACGCCCATACTAACGTTTCTTAATTTTTAGTATCTTTGATAATGGTTTAAAAATAAAACCGAAAGCTTAGTTTATAATAAAGAGTATATTTCATTAACCAGCAGACCAAAAAGCCTGTACTATATATATATATATATATATATATATATATATTATATATATATTGCTGTGAAACCACCAATTGGAATCGAGCCTCTGCTAATTGGGCGTCAAGAATGCTGTGAATCCTACAAAAAGCTATTCTTTACCTTAACTGTGTTGGTCCATTGACTTTCTTCTGTTAATCGCCTCGGCTGCTCCTCTAGATAGCTTTCATCCTCATACATAAAAAAACAAACACATTCCTACCACAAACATCAACGTCAACTCTATTTACATCAATATTCGCAATACATTAAAATTTCAAAATTAATATTCAGCATAAATTTTAATATCGGAAAATTTCAAAATTAAATTTATTATCATTTTAATGTGCATCCAGAATTAAAGTCCTTGTAGGATGCCTACTAATTACTATAACAATATATGCAGAGTACAAAGGGAGCATCTACCACCCCTTTACGTTAATTAACCAGGTTCGTCTAATTGAGCTCAAAGACATACCCTAAATTTTCATCATAATCCAGAACATCAATACTAAATACCCCTTTCTACTTAAACAAGCAAATTTCACCTTAAAATTAAAATATTATTGTTAGTACCATTTCACTACTGTCCATTTTGAGTAAATCAATTATAAAGTTATTCAACACACACAAAAATCTCAAAGTTCAAACAAAATAGTATAATTTACCTGAAGGTTACTTGCACTCGTAGCTTCAATGTACATCGTCCCTTTTGTTAATCACACCATTCCAACTGGGTTATATTTACGGCATCTGATTCTCAACGCTTTAAAAATTTTCTCCATCACCATTTATTTAAAGTTGTTTCAGGGCTTTTCCGGAACTAATCTGTGTATATCTGACCCTAGTCTTGTGGATCCAGACACGTTTATGCACCATTTAATTATTAATACCCCCGAAAAATAACAAAGAAATGCATACTTCTTTCACCAATATACGCCAAAACTGCCTACTTTTGTGTATATATTTGTCGTTGTAAATTTTTACCAATTGGTACAGTGATACTAAACTTTATTACCTTGTATCTTCTTTTCTAAGTGCGCTAACGTACATCATTGTAGCACGTAAAGAACAAGCTGTTTTAAATCACATAATATTCGAGCAAACTGTTTAAATTATTTAATATTAAAACCGGAAAACTAAAAAGCACTGTTTAACGCGTTCAATCAAGTCGAAGATCTAAGAGAGCTTCCTCATATTCACCTCCGTATATATAGCGGTTAGCCTGTCTGTCGGTCTGTTCCCCAAAACGGCCAGTTTCTAGAATTTCGTCATTCTATGTTCCCATTCCGTAGCCTGGCATGCGATTTTACGAATTTTGTACTCGCCCCACTTAAATCTCAGAAAATTTCCACACGGCACGCAACGTCTGAGAATACCTAATTAAATTTTATACAGAAATGTTATTTCTACCTCTCAATTTTGCCTTTACTTTCAACCAATCGCAACCCCATGACGTTGCTCTACTCACGCCTTTTACTATATGTGTCTCGGTCTTGCGCCTATTATCTGTCTCTATCTACCCTGTTCTTATTAGTGCAAATTGATATTCCTTATTATCGATTATTTCAGTCCATGTGGACTATCTAGGTTAAATAACCCCGTATCGCACCTTCTCGTGAATATTAAGCCACGGTTTCTCCAAGATTCTTTGTAACCATTAATTATCTGCAACATTTTCGCCGTACGTGACTTTTAAACTACGCAGGTGTTCAAACATAATATTAATTCTCAGAGCTTTATTTTATTGGGTTTTTACAAGTTTTTATAGATATTATATGTTACTAACGGTTCAATTAACTTCAATTAAAATTAATACCCTTTAAATTTTAGTGAATCCTAACTAAATATTAATTATTATCTGTACGTTTTAATACCGGTTACTTAAAATAGAGTTAATTAATATAAATTTTGCACGTAATTTTATTTGTTTCTTTACTAGGATAATTAAATTACCCGTAAAGTTTTCTAATACTGCTTCCTTTTATATAAAGCGTCTTATAAATAATTTAAATTTCTTAATTTTAATAAAACGAATGAATTTTTATGCTTTACGCTATTATTTAATAACGCGTACCTTTTCCAAAAGCTTCTACACAGTGATTAAAATTATTTGATGTGATTATTTGATTTTCTACCCTGGTCTAAATATGAGTAATATATATATATATATATATATATATATATATATATATAGATTATGCTGTGAATGTTTGGGTACAGCCGTTCTGATCAATATAACAATGCAATGGATGCTTGCTGAATAGAAAATGTGAATTCTTATTTTACTGTGCCCGATTTCTCTTCTAGCTAGCCCAGTGACAAATATGGTGCGGATTTTACGAAAATGAAATGAAATAAAGAAATCTCAAGAAACATTTATGAACAATCCTCTATACATTCAAAAACATCTTTCTTCTACATAACATTATCTAAGTAATCTACTTCACACACCAATATAGATAACGCTTATAAATGCACTTTGCAGCGGAAGTTTAGAAAGAAACGGTATTTTATCACTACTTACGTATTAATACAATCTTCACCTAATCCTTGTTAGTTATTAGAAAACCACAAGCTATTGCTTTACAATAGCAGGTAATAAATAAAAAGTTAATATTTGTACTTTTCAAATGCATTTGCAAGACAATACAAAAATGTGCAATCACAATGCACAATTGCTACAAATACAATTTTTGTAATAAAAATAGCACAAATATAATTAGTGACTGGTATAAACAATTAAGAACTTGGAAAATAAAAAGTTGATACAATGTAACATCTGATTTAAATATGTATCGTGCTAATATCTATTAAGATACACAATTAACATTGGTTTTATTTAAATACTTTATTTGATAATTAATTTTTAAGTTAAATAGGAATGTTGACATAACAAAATCTAAAGCTTTTAGAACATGATTGTTAATTAATACAATACTAATAATAAATATCATCCCACATAACGATAATCATTTTAATAATGAGTTGGAATGGAGTAGCTTAATTCTAAACGTTAAACTGCTAAATACGGGTATAAGAAACTAAAAACGATGTAGGTGGTGCTGTGCAGTGCAAATATTTAGGTGAATGTAACACACCGTACGATAGCTAAATCAACGAAATCAACTGGCAGGGCAAACTGTCAAGCTTCAGCTGGCAGGGAATTTTTTTTTATCGAGTGCCAAAGGTGCTTCGGGTTTTCGTATACGCTATCGCTATTTCGTTTGTAATTGAGAAGTCTCTTCAAGTGTAAATTAATTTATTGTTTTTCAGGACAGTTTTAGTTGTACTTATTATTTAAAGTTTTCTTATCAAGTAGTTTTGTAAGTTTTTATGTTAAATGTGTAAATTATTAATGGGTTCATAATATTACTCAGGCAGTTATGTTATTGTTGGTGTAGTAAATGTTGATTTTTTACCCTTATTTCAATTATATTTGCATTGGGAGTACGTTTGAATCACCTAAAAATATTAGTCAAGCACTATCTAATCAATTTCTCCTTATTTGTTCATGAAATCTGCTTCGTAGGGTGGGCAGGTGACAATATCAGTTTTCCCTTTTTTAGTTTCGTTGTGGTGGGTATTCGAAACAATTGCTTTGGATTAACGAATGCAAATGCGGTCTCATTTGGGATGTAGATTGTATTGGATAGCGTTCTTGTTCATCAGGCCAATGTTAACAACCAGGTTGACTATTTAAATTCAAAGACCGCAAGTTCGTGTTCGAATGGTTACTATTTGATTCACTTTGTTTATTTGTGACTCTGTGAGTGTAATTTATTGCAGGTGGCTTGTCACTGCTTATTTGAATATCAGTGGTTGAAAAAGCGATAATGGCACTTAGTAGTAAAAAAAACAGAGGAGTTGTACGGCCATATTTTGCATGTTTTAAAGCCCTTCACTAACGTACCCATGCTTGTAGCTTTTATGAAACCTTTTCCATACAACTCAACAACGTCGTTTGTTGTTACTACAAGTCCTGGATTAGATCTTAGCTAAGAAATTACTGCTCTTGGTCATAATACATTTTCAAAGGGTTCATATAAACTACATCCAGCGACTGCAGCCAACGGGTTGTGTACGGTGGAAACGAAATTATTTCAATTCCCTGTGCTCTAGCCAGATTAAATAAGTCAATATTTTTGGTATGTTTTATCTGCCCATCAAGAAGCAGGAAAACAATGCATTCTTTTGTTGCTCCCCATAACAGTATAAACATCTGAAACCATTTTATGAACAGTTCTATCGTTGTTCATTCTGAGTCACTGCAGTCACACGAGACACCTTGTGGAACAGTAGTCATGAGTTTGGATTTCATTCGTTTTTGGGGAAATACCAACATCGGTGGAATACACTGACTGGTTGCGGTTAAACAAACTTGTACGGTAATCGTTGATCCTCTTCCGCCGAAGATAATGCAAAATAGTTAAAAAACTACTCTTAAATATTTAAAAATTAATCTATACCTGTATTATCCAATACACAATGACTCCTCTATAGAAAGTCAGACCACTCACAAATTACTTTAAGGGTTTGTCACGGCTACAAAATAGCTCCGTAATAATAGTGACACAGTGAAATATAGGTATTCTAAACTTACCTTGGCAATGTAACCTATCCATCAACGTCGCTTACGCAACTGAGAAGCAGTGTTGGACTGGCGTTATTTGGTTTAGCGGGCAATAATTACAAATGGCCTATGTATATAATTGTGAATTTATATATGTATCTATGTCAGTTGAGAAATTAGTGTCAATGAATAAATCTTGTTCGTTCATTGTAAAAAAGCTACGTAAATTTTGTTGAATCCGAGACAAGCGTGTAAGGCATTTGGTAGAGGCGTATCATACAGCATATTTCTCACGTGCACCGTGAACCTACCCCATTGTAAGACATTACAGTGTTCTCGCAGCAGACCATTTAACCCATACAATAAGAAACAAAGGAAAATATGAAATATCTATTTATAACAAATAAGCATGAAGAACACCTAAATTATCTATACGTCATTCATCGGTTAAATCACAAATTTAAAAACGAGTTGTGAACATCACGAAAAAGTACTGATTATTTGACTAATCTAGAATAATATAAACAAAAGTTTAGTATATGGAGTGAATCCTACATTATTTTTTTATTTTATTTGTATAACTATAATTAATCTGATTAATCAAACTGAGGATCAGCTGAGGATGGCTTAGTCTTTAGTAAAGGTGAAGTAGATAAAATGGTTATTATTTTGTCGTAATTAATTTTTTTTAACATAATATCCTCTATATTAAGTAGCATGAATGCTTCTAATAAATTTTGGTGGAAGGCAAATCTGAGTTTTGTTTTTATAATCTTTAATTTACAACAAGTTCTTTCACAAGAAACTTGTGTACAAGACAACGTTAATAAAAATTTATAAGCAATATATACATTGCTGTAAGCTAAGGACTGCAATTTTTATATTATGTAAAACAAAAAACAACAATACATACACCCAGCACATTTCTGAAGTGGAGATAGTCTGAGAATGAAATTTATTCATTTGAAGAACATCATTATAATTATCAACATCGCTTTGTTCAGAGTCTAAGGATTCTGAGGTCGAGGAATACAATAGTTTTATAAAATTATATTTTTCAAAATTTTCCAATTTAAAATCGTCGCAGTTTTGTGCAAAATTTAATAATTCTTGCTTTAATATATCTGCTTCTATGTCCGTTAAATTAGAAATTGATGACAAACCACTCTGAAGAAAGCTTTCTGGATCTAGACTAGCAGAATCTTTAAAAGTCGCAGGATCAAAGTAAGAAAATGCTTTGTAGATTGTCTCGTGATTCGAAAATCTAGAATCCAAACTTTGCATTATTTGGTTGATTATAATTTTAAAACATTTAATTTTAAATTTTTGCATTCTGCCTAATCGATGTATTACTGATATTTCATTTTGGCAAGATTCTCTGGACATTTTTTCTTCCTTCTCAATCTCGTTACTGAAAATTTAAATAAGACTAAAAAATTAGTATATTTTCTTGTGCATTAGTACTATTTCAAAATATTAGAACACTATCGACGATGGCATTATACTGATTAACCATGAATTTTATATTATTTTTTGCATTATTAATATTATGAAAAACTTGGAAGTTTAAACCTTTTGTCTGTAAATAATTAGAAGGTGGTGTTAAATACTAAAACAGACGTAAATAAATGAATGATACCTCAATTGTCTCAAATTTAACAAAACAGTGTAATAAACTTCTGAGCTCGTCTTACTGTCAGATTCTTCAATAGAATTAATAATGTGGAATGTTTCATTCTTCTGATATGTATAAGAACCAAATAATATTTCTAAAGTTTTGACTTGCTCCATCATCTTGTAGTGCAAATCTTTTTTATGCATCTCAAATTGTTTCTTTCCTATTATCTATTTCCATATGACCATTCTTTTAAAGGAATCTTACAAAAGACAAGATGTATGATTTAGTAAGCCAAACAAATTTTTTCTAGCTGAACAAGATTCAGTAATGTCATAAAGAACTAATTTGAGGACGTGTGCATAGCACCGTGTAAATACTGAGTGCTGATTTGAATTTTTCAAATGCGCTTGTAATCTATTCTATTGGCCCAACATGTTTACAGCACCGTCAAACGAAGAACCTACAATACTTTCTACTTGGAGATTATTCTTTTTTAATTCTTTGACTATCAAATTATGCAGTGCGGGTTCAGTTGCTTTTTATATTTCGGTCAGAGCTAATAACTTCTCACGAACTTGTACATTATATACATATCTACATATTGCAGAACACTGTTATGAGGAAGTAATATTCGCGTTGAGTCCATCTGAGTACTAAACAGTTTTGCTTCAACAATTACTCTAGCTATTTTCTCTTTTATTTTATTTGACATAATTAAAATTATCCGATTAACTATAATTTTACTTAAAAAGGTAACTAAACCCTCTCGATCCTTGACGTTTTTCTATTGTCATTTTTGGTTTTGTAATTGGGTTTTTTTTTATACACTTTTTCAATGTGGTTTCGTAAAACAGTATCGTATTTAGAAAGTAATAAACAAAGTTATAAAAATTTCCTCGTTTAACAATATAGTCGTTTACGCACAATAAAGCGCTTTTTTTGTTCTTATCTCTATATGCAATCTCTTGTTTTGTAATAAATAATATATCAATTATTATTTTAATAATCAAACTATTATTGTTAATTTCAGTTTGTCTTAGATTTTGAAATTCCAAATCAATATGACATTCTACATTTAAGCTATTTTGTAAATAGAAAGAAGTAAGCATTAACAGCATTTGTATGTGACATTGAAGATTCGTGCTGCCAAACTCTCTGAAAAATATATCGGAAGTCATTAACACCTACTGTATCAAAATTAGTTTTAATTTTGCTAAAGACCATGCATAAAGAACAGAACAGTTTTTTTAATTCTGAAGAGCAAGACAGCCAACTTTTTTGAATCCACTCACCATTAGCTAATTTTCTCAGGTACAACTGTGATTTAAAAAGAAGTTCACCATTTTGAGAAAAGCTAGGTTGCACAGAGCTGATGCTAATTTTTCAGCCATTAATGCGTGTGTTGCCAGAGGATTAAATATACTTAAATTCTTACACGTTGCGGTAAATTTACTTTCATCTTCATAGTCCGCATCAGAACCAAGGTCTACCTCCACTTTTTCTGTCGAAGATAGCCCGGGCACTAAAGGTTTGAAATCTTCTACCATTAAAAAGGATATGAATGCGCTGTGGGAGTTATTTGATACCGATTATAGCTGTAGTTCCTTTTTCTCGATAGACATTATTTTATCCTCCAACGTTAATTCTTGCCTGGATGATACAGCCTGTAGTAATTGCTTTTTTGTTTCCAACTCTCTTTTTTTCCGTACCACTTGTATACTTTTTTTTCAATTTTTTACCGATTCACATTCCTGCAAATAATTACAAACGTTACTAAGTCATTGAGATGAAATTTTCAACATATTTAATATTGATATGGTACTGTTAGTAAATAGTAGTTAAAAATAACTGAAAAATTGCCGATATAATATATAATTTTTTAAGCCGATGCGAGTTACATATCCCCTAAATTAGTATATAGGTATAATCAAATGGAACTATTGAATATTAAGAATTATTGTTACATTGTATAATTGAAGGACATAATAAAAAGGTTAATGGAAGTTCATAAACCAGACATGAGAACGGATGTGAATACTTTGTGTTCCAGACGCAACATGACACTGCAGGTGCAGGTCACAATAGATTATAAGAAACTTATTGTTAGAATTAAGATTACTAAGAAGTAACACTTTGTATTGAATAAAGAAATAGCAGACATGAGACCTGCAGTTCCCATAAGCAATGTGAGGGGCAGCATAAATACCCTCAGTAGCCCAAAATGGCCAGTCAGTCTGCGAATCCCAAACTTTAACATTGTTAGTTGTTCAAAGCTACTCATTTGTAGTTATTAGTTTAGAGTCAGTCTCGAGCTTCACAACGTTAACATTGTTGGTTGTTCAAGCTACTCACCCTAATTTTAGTTAAATTAAATAGTGATTTTCAACTTAGAATATTTTTGATTTTAATACGTAAATAAACATAACGTACCTGTTATTAAATTCAAATTGTAATTTCTGTTTAAATAAAATTTTTGGAAGAAGCCTTTCTAAAAAGCCGCTTCAAGAGGCCCAAAACCTATCTGGCGCAGTCAGTAAGATTCCAGAAGAGCACTAGGAGAATCCAAAATTGAGGAAACTGGTGGTCTTGAATTTTTATTGTTCATCTGGAAGAACAAACACAAATTTGGACATGGTACAAAATCGATCAAGCCCAAAGAAAGAAAAACTAATGGAACCGGCAAGGAAAATTCTGTAAGTTTATTTATCCTAACCATTTTCAATTATTGATATTAGCTAAGCTAGTAAGCAACGAAAGAATTTATATACGCATTTTTATTGCACAATTTATTACTACATTTCATCGCAATTTATTGATGAAAGAATTTACTCAGCAAACTCATTTTAACAAAGGAATTTATCTATACACATTTATCCACAAGTAGTACAACTTATTACGGTTTATGAATGAAATAATTTATTCAGCAAAGTCTGAGCTTTAGACTATAAGAGGCCCAAAACCTATCTCGCGTTGTAGACAAATTTTAAATAACAACTACTAATAAAACAAAAAGAGACATGCTTCAAATAATTATTTCAATACAGTAAAATTTTGCTTACCATTTTTAATATCACAACACTACAGATTTGTACACTGTGGTACAATAGAAACAAAATAAAACTTTAACCACTTTCAACCACACCTAAGCAGTATTATTGTATTAAACAACAAATAGTAACTAACTTCTGCAATGAAAAGGACAATCAGTATTCAAAATAATGGCCTTTTTTGCGCTAATATTTATATAGCATATTTTTTTATCACTTTTTGAAATTAAAAACAAGAGATTTAAATGGAAGGAAGAAATGAATAGATTTTTGATTTAAAATTTTGATTCTCAATCAACCAACAGGTGCCGTTCTCACTTAAATCATACCGCAACAAAGAGCAGTGAAAACTTTATCTCCGAATAGATGCTGCGTCAACAGAAACATTGGGACTAGATACCGCAAAGAGCAGCGACCCTTTGACTTCGACCTGCGTTTGAGGAAACAAGTGGACTTTAGTAGAAATCATACAAGAATGCGTATGACTCATCGTTTGTAATTGTACGCTTCAATAGCATAAAAACGTATATCTACCAAGCTCCAGAATGTCGCCTTGGCATATATCGTTCTATCAACGTTGACAGATGCATCTTGTTGAAGACAGGAAAGAATGCGAAAATAATCTTTGAGTTAGGTTCCTGAAGTAAATGTTTCACTACTAGAAAATTATCCAACGGCTACAACCGCCGTAAATATATCCAATATCGGAAAAAATTACAATTATCAATTGTGCTTGGGATTTTAAATATTTATTCATCATCATCATTAGGTCTTCAGTCCTGGAACTGGTTAGACGCGTACCCTCATTGTTTCCTATTCTGAACTAACCTACACATTTCCCTAAAATTTGCACAATCTGCATCTATCACATCTGATCTAGGTCTACATCTACCTCCATTTTCCTATCTCTGCTTGTAATATATCCCATACTATTCTCCAAAAATGCCTTAGAACGTATTCTGCCCTTCCATTTCTCCTATTTTTTTCCACAAATATCTGTATTCCGCTACTATTTCTATAACCTATTTTTTATTAACTTTGTCTGTTCATGCAATCATCCTCACACATCTGAAGCACAACATTCCAAAAACTGTTACTAGTTTTCCACAGATATCTTTATTGCTCTACTATTTCTGTAACCTATTTGTTATTAACCTTGTCTGCCCATCATCCTTATACATCTGAAGCACAACATTCCAGAGGGCTTTTGTAACATACTGTTTTAATACGCTCTAATAGTTCTATTATTTCTAAAAATAGTTATTTGCTAGTTTAATTTTAGCATTCTAATTATTAGAATGAAGGTCTTATAGCATAAATATGTCTGCAATTGTAAGCGGCTGCAAGATCACCCAAGAGCGAAGTTCCAGGAAGATATAATCCAAGAGTTAATTAATTTTTCTAAAGGCACTTTACTTCAAAGGCACTAAACATGTTAGATTAGTTGCTATCTATGATTAGATGTCAATCATGTTCTAGGATCCTATTTATGTGTGGGTGGTCGGAAGGAATTTTCAATTAGCGGAGTACTCAACTAAAACTTAGTTCCGAGATCTACTTGTGTGGCTATCTTAGTGCAATTGGCAGTTTAATTAATCTTAAAGATTTACGACCGGCGTATCTTAAGCCGAGTATGAGAGCCAAGAAAGGGGTTATTTTTCAATTAACTTAAATGTATATAAGGATGCCACCCGGTGGAAATCGAGGTTGTTTATTTCCAGACGCGTTAGAGGTTAAAGCTGGTTGTTTATTTCCAGACTGAGTAAAGTGTTTTATTTCTCCGAAGTCAAGTGCGTGCCGTTATGTTCTAAGTTAATTATTTCTCTGAGTAAGTAAATAGTATATGTGGTATTACCATGAACTCAAGGCTGTGTTATGCAGCATAAGTCAGTTATTTGTTTAAATACAGTATTTGTCGACTTCCATAACATACAACTCCGGGTTAAAGCTCAGTTCAAGTAAATTGATCCGTTAGATTATTGTTTTGGGAGACCGCATCGTTTTAGAAGGTTCTACTATTATATTGTGTTTCGACGGTGTCAGAGGCCGTTAATCACTAAGCCACGAGACTACCTGAGTATGCAAGCTCAGGTCAGGAGTCACGTTACTGTAGTATTTGACCCTTGAGAAGGTCGTATTTTTCCTGGTGTTGATGACCCCGTGGTTAAAGGAGGGTCGTCGCCATAAGCAAGTTAAGTAGACTACGGTAGAATTAATTAATTATTGTATTAGGGTGATTTCACCCAGAACTGTTATTAATATTCATAAAATAAGGATCTTAGTTTAGTTTAGTTAAGTTGTGTTTGTGCTAGCCGGAGACTTTAAAAGATTAGCCCCTGTGAAGTGATTATTTTCTGTCCTGCAATCTTGGTTCATCGCCCACGAACAAAGTGCGACGAGAGCTATTACCGCGATTGGTCCATGGGCCGTTTAATTCCCATGGTGGCGCCCTATTGTAAATAATGTTATTTACTGTATATTTTTGTTATGCATATGTAATTAGTTGAAGTTTTAGTTAGTAGCCCATTTAATAAAACAATCGGAATTTCGTCTCAGTGTGTTTGTTTAATGAACCCCCCCTCTCACCGACTGCTGCAGCTTGCGAGGCAACGTCCCGAAACGTGAGGGTACGATAGTGCTAGAGGTCCTGCCATTTATTATTTATTGTTAATTGGATACCCTCACGCGGTAGGTAAATATTTAAATTACACTTTTATCTCTTTCTGTCTGCTTTTCCTACTGCCCGTATTTCATAGGCATACTGTGCTTTGCTCCACACATATGCTTTCAACAATTTTCTTCTTGTTTCTATGTTTGTTGTCTTTGATCATAGGCGCTGTTCTTTCTTGTTAGATGCAGTTCGGTCCCATTCTATTACGAAACATTTTTAGTGTCAACGTGAAATGCGAATAGTTTTGAAAAAAATTATTTTACAATACAATTAACTGAGTTTAGGTATAGGTACCGTATTTGTTTGGCCCACCGGCCATTTGCCTGGCTGCCTGGTGGCCGACAATGCTAAGATGTGAAGAATTTTCGCTTCCATGATGTGTCGGTTTGATGTTTGACGCGTTATTACTACGAACTAACAGAGGTAACCCCCCGTTTGCCTTTTTACCTATCTTGTCCCACTTTCCTTCATACAACATTGAATTACACGAAAAGGACAACGCATAACATGGTAATTATAAAAATGGTACCCGGTAATGTAAAAAAACTAAAACGTAACAATTTTTTTTTGTTTCCATAGGTTTTAAACCACTTAAGAGAATGATCTAGAACACTTCTCCGTCGCCAGGTCGCTGCTGCCAGGTCGTTGTCGCCACTTCGCTGTCGCCAGGTTGTCGTCAGGCTGCCGTCGCCAGTTCGACGCCAACAGGTCGCCGTGCCAATTATTTATTTATCAAATGAAATAAAAATTAAGCATTAACAATTTTTTAATTAAATTTTTTAAAGTATTTAAACGTATAATTATATAGAAGTGAATTAAGTACATAGCTATTAAGTAACTAGTAAATAATTATTGCAAACATTGAATTCATATTAAGGTTTACGGACCCATCTGATAGTTATGAACAATTCTGCGAAGATATTTATTAATGTAATACTCTTGAAAGTTTCACACTATGCGCAGTATTCTTGCATTTGTCTCTCTTTATCTTCTTAGTTTTGATGGAGGTGGATTTCCTGCTAGAATATGCTCGTAATATATATCTCAACCCTTCGGCACCGTACGAAGAACATCAATAAACTTCCATAAAGTAGGATGTTGAACCCTAGAAAGTGAAAAGTAACTATATTAGGCTATAATTTTTAGGATTTATTTTCATTCCACTTTGAATAGATAATTACTGCAGAAGGTTCCTGATACATACCTAATTCTATTTGTATTCTCCTGTGCTGCTTCGGCGTGCTGTTTGTGTGATCTTGACCTGTCTACGTTCTTTGGTACAAATTCCACATTTCGACTTCAAACAGAGCAGTACGTTGTCCGTTTCCTCTACGATTTGTCCTTTTAACGTAGTTAAACAGCTGGAGAAATTCCGGTGGCAAAACGTTTGCTAGAGCCTCAATTGCATGGTTCTAAGTTGTCGACGAGAACAATTCCGGATCTTCATTGTGAAGCCGGGTTAAGCCAAATTCACGCAGTTTTTTCCGCACATTCTGAGCGAAATGAAAGAAACATGCCTTAACCGTAACATCTATAGGTAGTCGCAATATATGGTAGATGGACTTACATTTGGTCGTAAATTCTTTATTATCTCAAACAATCCTACGTATAACTGCTTTTGTTTATTTGGAAATAAAGCATATATTACCGGATGCACACTATTATGTTTTTTCACCATTATGATGTAAACTTGAGAATATAATAGAGGGGCTATTTTAAAAACATTATCAGCAACCTATGTATCAGCAGTTAGGTGTTTAAGCCAATTTTATTGACCAAACACCAATACATCTTTTCTGTCTTCGTACAGTGAAAAATTTTCTGTTCGATCCGGGCCTGATTGGTATGTTTTATACATTTTAGGTATAACCAATTCTTCTATACTAGCGGGGTTTGATGGAGCATTATTTACTTGTTTTCGTTGTCGTCTAATTATTTTTTTTAAAGCACTGATGTTTGGTAAAGAACTCTGTGCAGCTTGCGTTGTATGTTCACTACAGGCGTTGATTATTTGTCTGGTTTGTTCCATTGTTCCTATGGCACGCTTTTTTATTTGGGTAATGACTCTTTGAACGTCAGTTCTCGCGGCTGAAGCATCCTGAGAGTGAATATTTACCCGTTTAATTATTTTTTCACCACGTGTATAAATTCTGGCTTTACACCGTTCACGTTCCTCACAACGCCTTGTCTGTATTTAAAGGAAAGTTAATTAATCTTGCTACGTACATTGACGTAACATAAAAAACCCAAGAGAAAGAGAAAGGATGACCGGGCTCAATCGGTGAGTGGGCGGGGTCTTACACCTATAGATAAATTAAAAAAAAGAAACCTGAAACAAATAGAGAGAAAATTTATATACACTCACTCATTCACATTCATTCACACTCAGAACAAAACATACAAAGGAAAAAAGAACTTATAATTAAACAACATATATATATATATATATATATATATATATATATATATATATATATAATCGTGGCCCACTGATTGGGCGTCAAGAATGCTGTGAATCCTACAAAAAGCTATTCATTAACTCAACTGTTCCGTTGACTTTCTTCTGTTCATCGCCTCGGCTGCTCCCCTAGATAAACCTTCATCCTCATTCATAAAAAAAAACAAACACATTCCTACCACAAACATCACCCTTAACTCTATTTACATCAATATACACAATACATTAAAATTTCAAAATTAAAAATTCAGCATAAATTTCAGTATCAGAAAATTTCAAGGTTTAAATTTGTTATCATTTTAATGTGCATCCAAAATTAAAGTCCTTGTAGGATGCCTCCTAATTAATATAACAATATATGCAGACCTGAGTCTGAGTACAAAGGGAGCATCTACCACCCCTTTACGTTAATTAACCAGGTTCGTCTAATTGAGCTCAAAGACATACCCAAATTTTCATCAAGAACATAAATACAAAATACTCCTTTCGACTTAAACAAGAAAATTTCACCTTAAAATTAAAAATTTGTTGTTAGTACAACTTCATTACTGTCCATTTTAAGTAAATAAATTATAAAGTTATTCAACACACACGAAAACATCAAAGTTCAAACAAAATAGTATAATTTACCTGAAGGTTACTGCACTCGTAGCTTCAATGTACATCGTCCCTTTTGTTAATCACACCATTCCAACTGGGTTATATTTACGGCTTCTGATTCTCAACGCTTTTAAAATTTTCTCCCCCGCCATTCATCTAAAGTTGTTTCAGGGCTTTTCCGGAACTCATCTGTGTATATCTGACCCTTGTTTTGTGGATCCAGACACGTTTATGAACTATTTAATTATTAACACCCCCGAAAAATAACAAAGAAATTCATGCTTCTTTCACAAATATACGCCAAAACTGCCTACTTTTGTGTATTCATTTGTCGTTGCAACTTTGACTAATTGGTACTGTAATACTAAACTTTATTACCTTGTATCTTCTTTTCTAAGTGCACTAAATTACTTGCATTGTAGCACGTAAAGAACAAACGGTTTTAAATCACCAAAATATACGAGCAAACTTTAAATTATTTTATCAAACTCGGAAAACTAAAAAGCACTGTTTAACGCATTGAATCAAGTCGCAGATCTAAGAGGCTTGTTCATATTCACCTGGGTATATATAGAGGTTAGCCTGTCTGTCGGTCTAGTCCCCAAAACGGACAATTCTAAAGAATTTCGCATGCTAGGTTCCCATTCCGCAGCCCGGCATGCGATTTTTACGAAATTTGCACTCGCACCAGTGAAATCTCAGAAATTTCGACACGGCTCGCAACGTCTGGAAATAACTAATTGAATTTTATACAGAAATGTTATTTTTACCTCTCAATTTTGCCTTTTATTTTCAACCAATCGCAACCCAATGACGTTGCTCCACTCACGCCTTTTACTATATGTGTCTCGGTCTCGCGCATATTATCTGTCTCTATCTAACCTGTTCTTAGTGGTGCAAATTGATATTCCTTACTATCGATTATTTCAGTCCACATGGACTGTTATCTGGGTTAAATAACCCCGTATCCAACCTTCCCGTTAATATAAGCGACGGTTTCTCCATCATTCTCTGAAACCATTTGTTATCTGCAAAATTTTCGCCGTACGTGACTTTTAAACTACGCAGGTGTTCAATCGTACTATTAATTCTCAGAGCTTTATTTCATGGTATTTTAATATTGGATTTTCACAGGCTTTTATGCTTATTATTAATAATGGTTTAATTAACTCCAACTAAAATTGACTTCTACCCTTTCATTTTTAGCGAATACAAATTAAATATTAATTATTATGTGTACACTTTGTTTAATACCGGTTACTTAAAATTGAGTTAATTAATATAAATTTTGCACGTAATTTCTATTTGTTTCTTTACTAGGAATAATTAAATTACAGGAGAGCATTTTAATACTGCTTCTTTTGATATAAAGCGTCTTGTACATAATTTAACTCCCTTATTTTTAATGAAACGAATGAATTTTTATGCTTCACGCTTTTATTTAATAACGCGTACCTTTTCCCAAAGCTTCTACACGGTGATTAAAATTATTTGATGTGATTATTTAATTTTCTACCCTGGTCTAAATATGAGTAATATATATATATATATATATATATATATATATATATTGCTATGTATTAACAAGAACTATCGATCGCCGACGTTGGGCCGTCCAATAAAAATTTGCTATGATAACGACGTACTCGGTGTCAATGGCGTATTCTACTTATAACTCCACCTCTGTGTTTTCCTAATCAAATTTTACTCCCACTAATTTTACTTATTATTCTGCCACGACTAGCTTTTATTATTCTACACAGAGTGCACAACGTTACGATGATCTATTTTTCTTTCTTTTACCCTTTTATGATTACCTCTTTGTTTGAATTATAAAATGAAGTTAATTAATTCCATATAATAAAAAGAAATATTATGTACACTTTTTGAAAATTAGTAAAATACACGTTTCAATCAATCAATATTATAAGTCTTATTTATCTCAAAATTTATCTGCTTTGCAATCAATCTAAAGTCACCAAAAACTACTCTTTTTATGAAAGAAGCCTGAAGCGTTCAAAACCCCTTTATAATCTTACGTACTTTTAACGTATGCCAAGTTTGTTGCTGACTCTGTTACACTTTTATATTAATTAAGTAAATTCAATATTCAAATTCAAATAGAAAAAATGTCTTAAAACTAATAAGATCTAACCTGCTCTGCTTACTTCGTGCTTTTTTTATTTCTTTCTCGCAACTCAAAATTATTCCAAGGTTATCGACGCATCCATTATCAACCATTCAGAATTATTGTCATCAACACATTTGAAATATTATCAACCAACTAAGATTATCCATACACCCATTTGAATCATTACCATCGGCTTCAAATTACTGTCGTCACCCTCGAATTTATTATACACCCATTTGAAATGTTTTATATCTTTCCACTTGAATCTATTATATTATTACACCTTACTCGGATTTATTATACACCCATTTGAAATATTTTCATCAGACTAGAATTATGGTCATCACCCTCGAATCCACACATTTGAATTATCAACATCAACCTCAAAACCGTTAATCGGCAAAAGAATTCTTCATATTTGTGTCACATATCTGTCACTATACAATTTCACTATTAAAATATTATTACGCGTGACTCTTAGGTTCAGAGTAACGCAGTTTGGCCTTGTTGAGTTAAAACTGAGCTCTCTTATCATTGCTCGCTGTTAATATATGGGTTGATCCCACTTGGATGTGGGTTTGGCTTACAAGTCCGTCGCTAATTTTAACCAATGAGGTCTTTGTATTTCCTACACTTAAAGTGGTTTTCTGATGTAACATATTCTTTTCCCAGGTAATGGTTGTTTGCTTATAGATACCTCGTTATCAGACCATACGGTGTTTTGAGTAAATAATCGCTTTTCCATATTACACAAAAATACTTGACGTAATTTTAATTTCGATTTTCATGTATGATTGTTTATTTACGCATCTTTAATTTGCATTTTCTTATCAAAGATGTTAATTGTTTCTACGCACTTACACAAAGCTTTGTTGTCTTTTATCTCTTATCTCCGTATTATATCATAACTAATTAGAATCCTTTTGAATGCGTGTTTAATTACATTTATTATTATTCTCTTCTAAATACGCGTGCTTCTACTGAAAAATATCGTTGTTTGCATTACTTACAATTACTAAAGCTCTATATACCGGGTGTTAAATATTTGTTATTTACCTACTGTATGAATTACCTATTTCTATGCTAACTATGCGTCCTATTGTTATAAGATGTGTTCATTTGCGTCGCTTAAAACTAATTGTACTCTATATACAGGGTGTTAAATGCTTACTATTTACATACTATCCCAATTACTTAATTTTCTACTAAATAAATGTAGTTTTCTGCTTTCTATTATAATTTATGGTTACTAAACGACCATTGCCATAAAATACACCCTTAAACAACCCCTTATCCCCGCAATATATATATATATATATATATATATATATACACAGAACACAGTATTCCCAAACCCAACCCCAAAAAAAGTCAATGTCCCCAATTTATATATACATTGTGAGAAACCCTCAAACATTCAAAAAAAAAATTACCCAAAAAAATGGCGAGCTGTAATTTTTAGGTAATAACCCCCTGACGGTATTTATTAAGAAAAAATAAGAACCAAACGCAACCCTAAAAACCACAACTCTAGAATATCGTAAGTATAACCTTAGCCTATATTTACAAACATGTAGTATATTTTTAGTAATTTAGGAACAAATAGTAAGGCCGTAACAAAAGAGCAGTAAATACCAAAATAGTTCAATAATTTTCATACATAAAAATTAAATTTGGAAGTGCCATATTTGAATGGTAAAACCCCAGGCGTTCAGGTTCCGAAATCAGAAGCGCATACAAAGCAAAAAAGCTCACCCTCGAGTTACTGGCGTCGGTGTGGAACCAGTCGCTGGTCTACGTCAGCGAGTAGGCATGCTTACGCCCAGACAGAGCGCATTTGACCTCGCATTCCCCGAAAAAACGACAGCTCAAGGAATTAACGTGTCCCCCGCAGGAAGCTAGAATAATTACGAACAATAGATTAATTTATTAAAACCAAAAGTACCGTTTTATAAACCCTATATACTCACCACGCTATATATTGCGTGTCAGAAATTCGCATAACGAAAAACGGAACGAAGCAAAACAGGACGAATGTTTTCTGGTTGCTAGTCGAACAGAAAATGAATGTTACATTTGTTTAGTTAAAGCACGTAAACTTGTCGTCAAGGAAAATAAAACAGGAAAACCCGAATTTTCTGACATAATTTCGCCGAAATCTTTAAAAAGGGAAAACACACCAGCATTTAATTATTGAAATACTTGGAAAGTCGCATATCTAATTATGGCGTAGATTTCACGGTACAAATTCTTAGAAAGGATATTTATTTTTAATGAGCAGAAAGATTTATCAAGTAAAATATATAGGTTGTTTATTATTAATTACAATACAAATTTTAATACACGAAAGGGTTATGTTTAATTTACGGAATAATTTTCGTGTTTAACGCCAAGGAATCGAAGGTAAAAATTATTACATATAAACTAATCAATTAGCTACGAAAATGAACGTAACAATCTGTTTACTAAAAAATTGTAAACTGCAAGTTTATGGTATAAAATGTGGTTGAAGGAGGATAAAATGAAGCGTTTTATATTGGTTTCTTTCCTATAATCAGATTCTAGCAGGTGTATTTATTATTTTTAACTTGTATTGTGCCACAGAGTTCTTATTTATCATTACTATTTGATGTTTTTTCAACAGAGTTCTAACCTTCAGTCTGCTTAAACAGCTTTTGCTGTTTTATTAATATTTGTTTTTGTGCCGGTAGAGTAAATAGTATAAACGGAAAGAGGAATTACAATTTTAGGTAGTACTACAGAGTGTGGCTCCTCAAACCTTTTCAATATTATTTTAATAAATAACAAATCTTTTCCGATATTTAATAACACTCTAAAAAGCAATATTGATTGTGTTGGATTATAGCCTGAACCTAATATGCTACTACCAGAGGCTACTGTAATGCATAAACGAATCTCTAGGAAACGGGACCGGAATCTATAAGCAAAAGGAACGCACACAATTAAATAGAATTTAAGCTTAAAATATAAAATTCCTAACGAATCGCGGCAGATTGCTACAATTAATCCACAATTAAATTGGTGTAAACAAGGTACTACAATTATTTTTGTTAAAAGAAGGAATATACTTGGAAAGTAAGAAATAATGTAAATATGAAACATTATGAATATTTTTAGCAAAAGCCTACTAAGATATTTTTTATAATTTCTGTAATCAAATAAATTTTCATATGCAACTAATGGAAAGGTAAGAACATTCAACGACTAAGTTTTTCAGTGTGTTGGTTTTGAAAGCGTTGAAATAATGTCTACGGCTGGCACATGTTATGTGTATTTCAAGTTGATGCTTTATTTGCAAATGTGTATTTACAGCTTTTTTAAATATTGTTTCCCACGTAAATCAAAAACAACGATGTAATATGTCCTTAGAAGTTTAAGAGAAACAAAGTCCGGTCTTTGCTTATTAATAATTATGAAGTGTTCGCAGAAATTTCTCTAAATTGGTTATATTAGCTTAGGATACGGTCACGTTTGTTTGAGTTGTTTATGAATTAAATATGATAATTCAAAATCTTAATCATGAAGTGGCAGTAATTCAATTTCAAATTTTGAAAACTTGAACGGTGTCGATTTTGTCTGGTAAAAACCGTTTAGTAAATTTCAGTGAATTATGGTACACCTTTATAGTAGTAATAAATAAATAGACAATAAACAGAGGAGTTCACATAGTATTCAGAAAAGACTACGCATAGTCTGCTAATAATCATCGTAGGTATAAAAATTTTTAAAACCGCCCATAAAAGATTTTGCGTAAGCACCCACTTTTTGTAATTTTTTCACTGGTCACGTGCGAGCGTTTTTTAGATATAGTAGTCCATTCCATATAACTTTAGGATGATGTCAAATGTAGTAACAAAGTGTTGGTAAATGTATGCACGCCAATTGGACTTTTGAAGAAATTTTTTCATATAGCTGCATTTGAACTAGCATGGCGAGGAGGAGAAGCCTCAATTTGCAAAATATACTATTTTAAAGAAGAGAAAGCGAACGATGGAACCTTAACTGGTCGCATTCGGTACAATACCATATTTTCTAAAAATTGTCAAGGAGGTAATAGAAAATGTTGCGATAGTAAATGGTTAATTAAAAACGAAGGAAGTGAAGCTTTATGCCCAGTCAGATTGTTTCAAAAAATACAAATGCATAGAACAACGCACATTTCAACAGACAGATTATTCCTAACGCCCAATCCATGTTGGATGCATAATAATTCGAAAGGTTGGTACAAAAATACACCTATAGGAACTAATGAAATACAAAAATGGACAAAAATATCAACAGGCAAGATAGGGTTAAACGTCAAGGAGAAGAAAATTTCAAATCATTCTCATCGTTCAAGTGCGGTAACAAGTTTAGCTAAAGCGGGAGTATGTGATCAAGGACTGATTAAAATAACGGGCCATACTATCTCCACTTCAATTAAGCTATATCTACAACTTGACAAGGACCACTATTCATGTATGATGGCAAACTTGAGGTAGCAAACAAAACATCAAATTACAACACAATCGTATCAAAACAGATAATAACAACTATGGAAACAGCAAAGCCCGAGCAGACGATTTTCAATAACTGTACTTTCAATAACTGTTCATTTTGAATATTGTTTATTTGTTTTTTGTTATAAGTTCATATTGCGGTGAGCAATACATGCTTAAATAGTAAAATTCACTAAATTTTACTATAGTTACATCGAACTTTTGTCGTGGAATTTTCTCAAAAAATACCACTCAAGCTTCGATTTTTAGCAGGATATTTTTTAAGTTTGTAAACTCACACTTGGTTTTATTAGGCAATTTGATTGAAAGACTTGCTTCGACAAAATCACTCGAGCTTCGCTCTTGTGATTTTGTCGAAGCAAATCTTTTCATCAAATTTCCATAAAAACCAAGTGTTCGTACAAACTATAAAAATATCCCGCTAAATCGAATCTCAAGTGGTATTACGTTCGATAATAGTAGGACATACGCGGATATAGTGAGTCAATCAGGAACATCGAGTGGGCAGGATTTTTAGAAACAAACTAATCAAACGACAAAACTATAAAAATTAATAAATATGAACATGCGTGTGAATTTATAAAACTTGATTTGGAAAACGATTTAAAAGTTAATGGAAAAAATGATTTTCAACCTATTATAAAATTCCATGTAGAAGAAAATAAGATTAAATTATTTTAGACACAAAAGCTAAAGCAACATTATTAAGTGAAGGTTTTATTAAAGATAATTTAGAGGACTTAATACTGAAAGTTATATCTATTAAAAGAATTAATTTAGTATCGCTGAATAACAAGAATTTGCAGTTATCGACAGTATCATAATTCTGAAAGTTCAGTTGGGAAGGAGTGAGATTGAACAAGAAGTTTTAATAGTACCAGGGTTAAGAACTGATGCCATTCTGGAAATGGATTATATTAGTAAAATGAAGCGGATAATAGATACAGAGAAAACAGTAATAATTATGGGGGATAAAAGAATTAATTGGAACGACGAAAGTCAGTATAGAAATAAAAGGTGATTGTATGAATTTGAATCAATTTGAGAAGGAGATGAAATGTAAAGCAGATAAAAGTTTAAGTATAAGGTGCCTTGGTGAAGTCAGAAAAAAAGTTTTATCATTTTTAGAGAAAAGATCAGAATTATTGGAAGATGCAGAAGATAATATTGAAAAATGAAATGAATAAAAATAGTACAACTGCAGAAGTTAATGAGGAAATAAAGGAACTTTCTGTGAATGCAGCTTTTGGAACAAAATGAATAAAGATAGGAAAATATTAGATAATGATAAAATAATTTGGAAAGCAGAGCTGAATAATTCATTTGGAATAATTTCTATTAAAGAATCAAATCTTTCTGTGAAATGGTGTATGTATAAATATGGAGAAATGGCGTTTGGTTTGTCGAAACACCTATTTAATTATGCAGTTGTGAGAAGGAATTGGAAAGCTAGGAAGAAGAAAGGGATTGGTAAAGTGAAAGTGGACGAGGGAGTTCTGAAAATAAATGTAAACTATTTTGAGAGAGAATTAGAGAAACAACTACGAATTGTTGTTAAATGTCCAGGTGAATTTAAAAAATGAGGTAGAATCGCTGCTGAAGAAATATTCTTATTTGGTAAATAGAGAGTCAAGGATTGCCATGAATTATGAACACAAGTTAGAAGTTACTGCTAATGAACTATTTGATGCCAAAATTTATCCCTCACTTGTTATCTATTTTTCTTTTAATCTAATCCACAATAAGAATCGTGGTAGATTTTATATTACCTATCAAGAATTCTTATGTAACTGTAACAAGCCCAGGGTAAGGTTAGGATGGAAATTGGCTTTTAGTAAAAAAAAACTCTTAAGACTTTTAGCTAACTGAGTTTTTGGTCCACGGTTGCATGAGATTGGGCCAGTGGGTATATTTAAGTTGAAAGAAAACAAGATAATGGACGCCACCTAAATTTTTTATAAAGCAACTGACTAAAGGAATTTGCTTAAAGGAAAATTTGAAAACCCAAATATGATACTTACATCTGATCGTCTTCTTCAATGGACTAACCATGAGAAGGGCGACTCTGTAACATAATTACTACCAACATAGACACCCTATATATTTTACGGACCAGTATAAATATGTAATCTTTGATTTAAGTTCAATTTGTTTCCACTAAATCGTGGTACGCTTTCGGGTAAGTTTAACCTTTTAAATACCTAACAAAATTTGGAAAAATTTATCGATTACTGAGAAACGAACTGAAGTAAAAAAAAACTCTATATTTTCTTAAAAACAAGTAAAAAACAATATAAATCATAAATGTACTTAATAAAATTTAAATTCTTATAAATGTAATTTTTGAATCAGATATTTAATTATAGACATTATTTTTCATATTAAATAGTCAAGGTAGCGTTACTACGACCTTACAATGTTTTAGAAAATTTACTTAACTTTTGGCAAATATTATTAGTTGATTAAATACTCTAAGTTCAAATTTCATCATACAGGACTTAGGTCCTATAAATTAACATGTTGGTATTTCAATTTATGGTAAACAAGATAACTATGACACTGCTATGTCTACATCTGTACAACCGGTGAGGTATAATTTTTTAGGTTGAACACATTATTAATTACAAAAAAATTGTTGTACTCATTGTACTTTACACTTTATCAGAATGAGCTTTTGGTAAATTAATTAACAAAGTTATTCGTACGAGTTATAATGAATTGCATACAGCAACCTGAAGTAGTTACCAGCTTCTAAAAGGAATTCATTACATGCAAGAATTTACATAATGAACTTTGCTACGGCAGTTTCATCTTAGAACTAATACATTCTTACCGATAGCAGCAATGACCTATAACCTTCAAACGACATGTACATCAGCTGAACATGCAGCTGCATAGCGAAGTCGGCCATGTGTCGAACAAAATTACTTACTCATTTATATTTTAAACGAGTTCCATAAAATTTAATTCAACCAAACTAAATAAAATATTTTCGGAGGATCTAAGCTTGCATCGAAATTAAGTGGAATTACATCAAAATGATTACGGAATTATCTACATTTCCAAAGTTGCACTGTAATAAAATTGCATAATTAATTTTAATAAGATTACTCATTTAAACAAACCGTTCGCCAAAAAGAGTTGTACACTTTACACAAGTTGTCTGGGACAACTTTTAGAATACTATGTCATTTATTACGGCGCCTTTGCCAGGAAACCTTGATTTCCCTGAGCATTTTGGGTGTTTTTTTAAACACCAAGCGACCTTTCAGATCAATGAAAAACAATGACAATCGATCGCTAATCGTCGAAACAACTTCAAAATCTTAGATACTACAAGACGTAGAAGCACGCTAACAAGTTTGTATATATATGTTATCAGTAAGGACGATGCGGTATGTAGTAGATTGTAATTGTAATTAAAATTGAAGTGTGCCTTGAAGTTTATCGGTTATTAAATATGCAATAGCGAATGAATCAATTATACAAATGTTATTAAATAAAGACTAAAATAATAGATGCACCGCGGTAAAGTCAATGAATAAATTTACAGGAAAATTTATATGTTACACACTAGCAACATATAGAGAAAAAGTCTAGAATGAAATAGAACAGATGTTAAGTGGGGGTATCATAGAAAAATCAAACATCAATTTTATAAATCCTTTAGTTGTGGTAAGGAAAAGCGATTGTAGTATTAGATTATGTTTGGATGCGAGAAAAATAAATTAGCGTACGAAACCACAATATAGTTATCCACCCTCGAAGGACAGTATTTCGGCAAGATTAAACAGTAAGAAATGTCCTCAATTGAACACATATCGCAAATCCCTTTGAAACCTCCTTGAGACCTTCCTACACGATTGCAAAATTAAAATTTAATTTAAAGAACTACGCAGTGAAGTCATATATTTCTCTTAAAAACAAAAATTTATGATCGAAAGGATTAAGAAATTCCGAATAAGAAATCTTTACTAGTTCTACATGTATGTTGGTAACATAGTAATCAAATTTGAAATATCCTCGCCATTCACAAGTGCTATTCCAGAATTCATTCGCTTCTATTGTTTTATCAGCGTAGCTTTGTTACGTTTTATTTCATATTAAAAAATTTCTGTCTTGTTAATTTAGTTTAAAACTATTTAGACCCAATTATTAAATTTACGTTTGCTATAATATCAATCTGCGTAGATAAGCAACCAACTATACGGGCCCTTCATTAAATCCACGAATTTGGTTGTCTATATTCTTCTCTCTTACCTATACAACGCTACCTGTTGATACTCTGGTTCCTTATCTTACACGAAAACTTGACAAATGATGGCTGTCCGTAAGCGAAATTGAAATTCCTAGCATGAGATACTGTTGAACATTTTCAAACAGTTCAAGTGTTGTAGAAAATTCTGTTTTTGATGTAATTTAAAAAGTACAATACATAGTTAATTGCGTAAATAATTAAAATTAAATATTTACAAAGAAGTTGAGTTACAAAATTATTTAAGAGATAATTATACTAAAGACAACGAGTAGAAGATGTCTACGTTTTGAGATGACTCATAAACGATAACTTGTTACCGCGTTGTTCGAGATTTTAATTAAGGTTGTTAGTGACGATTAAAAAATGATAATAATCAGTTGAAATCATGTTACGTGCCAGTTTTATAGCCATCGAAGCAAAAAATCGGGAAATTTATCTTTAAATACGTAAGTAGATAGTAAAATTATTTGCGTCGGTCAAAGAAATATTGATGTTGATAACTACTGTTGTGGTTATAATTCGAAAGCATTACTTATTTTCAGAGCATGGTTATTCAATTTTATCATTTCATATACAGGTGCAAGTTTTATAGCCATCGAAGCAACAAATAAAGAAATTTATCTTTAAATACGTAAGCAGATAGTAAAATTATTTGCGTCGGTCAAACAAATATTAATATTGATAACTACTGTTGTGGTTATAATTCGGAAGCTTTACTTATCCTCAGAGCATGGTTATTCAATTTTATCATTTCATTAGCGTTAGTGTTAAAATCCGGCTTCCTCTTATTGGAAACCTGGCGTAAATTTCCAGTAGAGTTGGTATTAGATTTTTACTTTTTAATTGGATTCATCTAGAGGAAATAAATGATGCTACAAAGAAAATCCGTAAGTATTTTGTTTGGATCGTTTAAGATAAATGCATTGCAATCTTTTATAAATAACTTAGGTTAAAAGACAATTAAGAAGCATTAATTTTAAATCGTAATATTTGATAGGTCCGATGTGCAAAAGCACAATTACATACTGCGCTATTACCGCCCTGCTCGGTACAGTAGGGTTTTGTAGATGTGTTCGTGTAGGACAACGTTTAAAATGGTTGTTTTGTTTACGTTTATATACATGTCATTTATCTTTATAACAAGGAATGAAGGTGTTGTGATCTTTGTTTATAAACCTTTTTAACGAGAGACTGCATTGAAGATTGAACCAATCTCAAAATACTATAGTTAAAAGGTTGAGCATTTTGGTGAATATTCGAAGATGAAAAGTACGACAAATTTCACCTTGAACTACTGTGTAGAATTCTCCATGGCAAATCGGTCTAGGGTTTTTCATTTTTCTTTTCTAGGACTCCCCTCCTATGACTTTTCAGTTAACACGGTATTTTTCTGATTCTTTTGTTGTTTTAGTAATCGGTGCGGACTAATTACGTTGCTGTCGTTGTCTCCTTCCTTGTCAGCCCGGTATACCGTAACAGTTTTCCACGAATGAAGGTTTGTTTATTATCGAGACTTATTACAAAAGAGTTTTAGTTAAAATTTCCCATTTTACAGTTCTTAGTAAGTCGACAATATCGCGTTTGATTAATGAACTTTGCGAAACTGGGAGTTTATATGATCGACAAAGTACTTGTCGATATTCACGGTTTCGGGAGTTCTGAAGTATAAGAAAGAACGTTTAACTCACTCAACCAGAAAATCGCTCAAACGTTATCTCTATAGGATGGTATTTCAGGATTACTAAAAATTACATTTGCATGTCTATCGTATTGGCGTCGTTCATGAGCTGAAACAAATAGGCCATAGAAATATTTATAGAAACCGTTCAATTCGTTCTCTTGTTTATTAAAATGGCATTACAATGTTGGATCGCGTACATTTTATCCACAAGACACAGTTCAAATTGAATGCCTACATTAACAGTCAAAACTGCTGAATGTGGAGCTCTGAAAAATTGTATAAAGTTCGTGTTTGGTGTGAGATCTTTCGACGTTGTGTAATAGAGTTTATATTTTTGACAAATCTGTAAATGGTATGATTTACCGCAAGTTAATCCAACACAGACTGCAGTGTTAGATTTAAACAAATAGGAATGCCGGTTTCGGCAAAATAATGCAACGCATTGAACTGGTAATGAAACGCTAGATACGCTATGGGAGTTTTTTGACTATCGTTTGATATTAAAAGGGTTGTGGTCTTTAAGATTCAAGATCTTAAACCAGCAGACTTTTTCCTGTGGAAGTATTTAAAAAGTGTAGTTTTTAAATATAATCACCGTATACGTGATGAATTGAAAGCTAATATTGGACGCGAGATTTCAAACATTGAGCAAACATTACGGAAAGAGACGGCAAATGTGATGAAACGTGCACAAACTTACATCAAAACCACACGAAAGCTTGTTGAATATCTACTCTTAATCTATATGCACTGTAATTTTAATTTCTTTGTATAAATGTTTTTTAACAACTTTGGAATACGTTCAGTCAATAAAAAACAAGTTGCATCCTTTTTGAAACACCTGTTATAACCAGAGATGAAATGGGTCATGGGTCAGTGGGTCTAAGTGGTAACTTTTTGTTTGGGTCGCCGGGTCAATAGGTCATATGAATCGACTCAAATTGACCCGGTGACCCAAATTGACCATGCGACCCAAATTGACCCAGCGACTCAAATTGCTCCGGCGACCCAAATTGATCCGGTAACCTAAATTGACCCGGTTACCAAAATTAATCCTGTGATCCAAATTAATAAAGTGACAGATTGGCTATCTTTAGGTAAAGTCATAGTTTAATGACCTTTCAGGTCAATTTATTAAGTACATTCACAAAATTATACATAAAGTTATTGGTTCATTTAGCTACTTGCACACAAATATGGAAACATAGAGGCATCAGCCGCTTTAAGTATCCGAATAACTGTTCGAAAGGAATTAGTGAAATGTGCAAATGAAGTACAGGTGGACATAAAATCCGCTTTGCAAAAATCCATAACAGATAAGTGTATAGCCGTCACAACTGATTTGTGGTCAGACAATGTGGTACATCGTAGCTATTTAGACGTGACATTTTTTTGGACTGAATCAAAGGATAGTTTGTGGAGTTTACGCAGGTGTATGTATGCTTGTAAATCCTTCCCTCAAAAGAAAACTGCAGAAAATATTGCGTTTGTTTTAAATACTGTATAGTAGAATGCAATTGTGATGTTATCGATATTCCAATAACAACAGATTGCGGTAGTAATGTTATAGCTGCTACCAATCAAAAAGTGCGTGTAGACTGTGAGTGTCATAGACTAAACGCCAGCGTACAAACTGCTTGGGAACAGTGTAGACAGTTAAATGAAAATATCAATCTCTGTATGAAAGTTTGAATGCACTTGTAACGTAAACAAGATAACAGACATTCAATCGGAATTGTCTCGATCCTTGAAACATGGTGGAAAAACAAGGCCCTGGCGGTCATTAATCTACATGTTTAGTTCGATTACTGAAAATCTGAATGTAGCCGATGAACGGACAGTTTTAGTATTAGTTTCTCTCTTAACGACACGAGGGCGCATCGGTTTGATCGAGTGCATTGATCGTCAACTGCTTAATGATGTGTTAAATTTCTTAAATCCTGTGGAACAAATGTTTTTTAGGTGGCTCCGTGGCGTAGTTGGTATGTGTGTGACTACTACGCCCAAGGTCCCGGGTTCGCATCCCGAGATGGTCCGCTTGAAAAATGTTAGACGAGCATTTTTCACAAAAATACACCCTCGTTTGGATAAGAGGTATAATGGAGATCCCGTGTGTGAGTGTTGTCACGTACGTTAAAGATTCCTACTTTGCTTGGAACAGCAAGAGTTCGGCAAAATTCCAAATTTTCCAGGTAAAAAAAAACTCGCTTCCTGTCCAATGTAGTACCTTCGGGTGGAGCATTGAAAAATCACATGTAGGGAAACAAATGTTTGATTTTCTTGATCAGTCTCTCCGATGCACCCTCCAAAACGTCTTACCTTCGTTTTACTGTTTGCGAAATATGTGGGAAATTCAAAGTCCACAAGATCCCGCCGAAATTAGATTATTAAAGCGAAAATTTGTTGAAGCATCGGACGAAAAGTTTTGGGCTTCAATAACAACCTTGCGTTTGATGGCAACATTTCGGAATCCATCATTAAAAGATTTTCCATTTATCAACAAGAGTGAAGATAAAAATAGTTTTTACATGCAAATTCACGAAAGTTTGATAGAGTATGGAATTTCAGTAGCTAAGGAAACAAGTCTTTCCAACATAAAATTATCAGGAGATAAGGAAACCCAGTTGCAATTTACAGAAGCAAAACCATCCCGGGTAATATTTTAATGTATTACATAGTTTTTTTATCTAAAATTAATTTATTAAAAATGTAAATTTCATAGATAATTTATTTAAAATGTTAATGGTGAATTGTATAAATTTTACAGAACAATGGTTCTATTATCTGTTGCTTATTTTTCATTGCTTTCCGAAGTTTAATGAAACCACACGAAAAAGCAGTGCCGATTTTATGCCACCTATGGAATTTTTGTCTAGGGGTCGCAAGTTTTCCTAAAATCGATTCTGTTGAAAGAACTTGTTTTTTATAGAAATCAAATTAATTTTAGTTTTAAAATTTTTTTACAGAAGAAAGCAATGCCAGATCCTTTCGCAACTTTCCGTACTCTTGGAGCACAACGCGAAAGAACATCTTCTACATCTACACGCACTTTAGATTTTAAACAGCAGACCGAAGAAGAACTGCGGAATTTTATAAGCAACGAGGAACGCACTTATAAAAATGTAATTGGTCTCTTTAATGGCGATAAGGATAATGCTGAAGCACGATTTAGTCCATTAAAATGGCGGGGTGTTAATAAAAAAAAGTACCCACCTCTAAGCAAAATTGTCAAAAAAATCCTAGGAATTCCAGCTTCATCTGCTGAGTAAGAGAGGCTTTTTTTCTGGTGCTGGAAAAATAACACGCAAAGATAAGGCACGACTCAAGGCTGATGCCGTAGTTTCAGAATCTTTAAAAAACAGAATTTTAAAAATATGACCTAGTCGTCATAAATTCATACGTGATGTAACCTTCTTTTATTACGTAGGTTTATAAGATAATTTGTATTTATATATTATAATTCTTTCTTATTTTTAATGCTTTTGTTTAAATTTTATGTGATTATTTAAAATAAAGTATTTTGTTGATGACAATATTTGATAAGCTTAGACGTAAATTATCTTGGGTCCATGGGTCAATTTGGGTCACCGGGTCAATTTGGGCCAACGAGTCAATTTGGGTCAGTGGATCAATGGGTCATGGGCCACATACCTATTTGGGTCACTGGGCCATGGGTCACTTTTCGGTGACCCATTTCATTTCTGGTTATAACACCTGAAAATTTATGTCCAATTCAAAGAAATATGATTTAGAAACAAATGTTGCTTATCTAAAATTTGTAAACCTGCAATATCACATATTGTGTATTTTGAGTAGATCAAGTTTATTTACACGAAATGGTGAATGTTCAATATTCTAATAAAGGGTTGATTTATTTTACAATATTAACGTTACATAGATCCATGAAATGAAAACGTCAAAGCTTCATTCATAAGCAGTGGCGTAACTACACCCCTGCCAGCCCCCGCTATGCGGGGGGGCCTAAAGTGCAAGAAGGCCCAAACGATAATAAACTCAACTTATTCATCTTCAACGTATTTGGCAGGTAAGAAACGGTCAAGAAAATATTGCAGATAATTCAGAAACCGCAGGTTAACGAACGTTTTCTTGATGTTACTACTAGGAACTGCTGAAATACAAGAAATAATAATTAAGATAAATACTGAACACCACCTGCAGCCTGCATCCTTTCTTCTTTCTATCCGTTCTGTCCTATTTTGTAAGGGTTAATAAACAGATGAAAGAGACTGTAAACTTTAATAACAAAGATGTCTATATTATTCTTAAGTGATAAGTTGTATAAAGTGGTAAAGCATTATTAAACGACGTATAGTAGGGTTAGTTTGGTTTGTGGGATTTTAAATAGGAATAAAAGGGCTATTGTCTGTACAGTACAGATTCACAGGATGGCAGGTAGCTTAGTAACCTTCGCTTTCTAGAAATATAATACTAGAAAGAAATTCATTTTGTGGTTTCTAGTCAGCTGGTTGCAACGTATTTGCATTAGCTGCATTATATATAACGGAAAGGAAGTAAAAAGCATTCCAGTACGTTTTACTCAATAGTGTTGTGTTCGTATTACAGGAGGTCTTTCATATTTAAACGTAAGTATTTATATCTATTTTTATTAAACTACTATTGATTTGATCATAGTTGAAGTCGCGCTGAGAAATACATATAAATAAATCTTTAAGCATTCAATAAAAATCATTTATATTTTGTTAATTAAAGCATTTAAAGCAAAGTATGTATGTGTTATTTGTAATTTCAAAAGGCTTTTAAATAATTATTACTTATCTAATTACATTATAATTAATTTCATTCAAAATTGCAGGAAATAATATACAATGAGCACTACAAGCGGCGCTGCAAAAACGAAAAAGGAAACTATTGGAAGAATCAAAGAGCAAGATTCCAAAAATAAGTTCCTTTTTACTTCTAAAGAGTCCGAAAACAAGAACAATCTATGAAAGAAATTGGGCTTTCGACAGTAGCATCTACTAGTTCCGCTACAGACGAACAGCAGTCGTCAACAATTTTAAAACTCTCACCCAGGGCGCAAGTACATCACATAATGACGGCCGCGATAGAAATTTGGAACTAGATACCACTACAATTACAGAGGTAAATGTGAGTAGTACTTTTTCACTTAATGAACTATCTATGGATCTGACGAAAGAATATCCAACCGATTTTGCACATTTTTTAAAAATCAATGTTTTACAACATGACAATTTAAGAAAAGAAATAATTAATTACGGATTGTGTAGACCAGATGGTGCGTTTCCTAAAGATAATAAAAATAGAAGTTTTTCAGTTCACTATTATTACTTAATAACTGCAAGCGAAAATAAAAGCAAGAATAAACTTACCACACAATTCAAATGGGTGGTTGTGTTATTCTAAATTAAAAAATTGTGTTTATTGTCAACCATGTTGGCTGTTTGCTTCAGTAAGGTCAAGTTGGACGACCGGAATTAATGATTGGCAGGGTTTATCAAAAAAAATTAAAGAGCATTTGCTTGCTCAATCTCATTTAACTTGTTGTTTTATTTACGATATGTGGAAAAAAAATTATACCATAGATAAGAAAGATACTCTACTATTAAAACAAGAAACTGAATTTTGGAAAAATGTTTTACACAGACTTTTCAATGTTACTTTAACACTATCCCAGCGCATGCTGTCATTTCGAGGACATAGAGAAAGTTTTTCTGATTCAAAAGACAGTTACAACGGTAATTTCTTAAGTTTAGTTCATTTAATTAGTAACTATGATCCTATATTACAAAAAGTGCTTGAACGACCCAAAGGTTCAATTAAATATCTTTCCCCAAAAATTCAAAACGATATTATTAATACTTTAAGCGCACACTTAAAAAATATTTTATTAAATAAAATTAGATCCGCTCCTTTTTTCTCAATACACTATACACTACACAGGATATAACTAAGATTGATCAATTAAGTAAAATTGTAAGATATATTGATTTTAAAAAAGACAGCTTGGGAGAGGTAACCAAAATAGATATTTGTGAAACTTTTGTGGGTTTTACAAAAGTAGAGTCCCAATCTGCTGAAGGACTATGTAATACTATATTAAGCAATTTAACCAACATGCAATTAGATATAAATAAATGTAGAGGGCAGGGCTACGATGGAGCTAACGTTATGAGCGGTACGTATTCTGGCGTGCAAAAGAGAATTTTAAACATAGAGCCTGCAGCCTTATATATGCACTGTAGTGCCCATAACTTAAATCTAGTCATAAATGATGCCGTTAAAGGTATAAAAGAAATAGAATCGTTTTTCTACTTTTAGAAAACATATATACATTTTTGCTAATAGTATAGTAAGATGGAATTGGCTTTCTGTTTTAAAGAAAATTTCACACAATTGAAACGCTTAAATCCGACACGTTGGGCGGATCGAGTAAAATCTTTAGCTGCCATAAGAATTCGGTATAAAGATATAGTAATGTCTCTTAATAAAATTATTATGATATCAAAAAAACAGATGAACGAAATGACGCAAAGCAAATATTAACTAGCATGGATAATTTTAATTTTATTTTTTAAGTGTTTTTAAGTCAAATTCTAGAAGAGCTTAACAAGCTCTCACAAACTGCTCAGAGTGAAAAGGCGAATATTAATCAGATAACTCTCTTATTACAAAAACTTTAAAATTTTTCAAGGAAACAAGAAATAACTATTCCAACATCAAGGAGGAAGCAGCGAAAGTTGCAGGGCAATGGAATATTAAACCGGAATTTATAAAAAAGGCAACCAAAAATAAAAAGCATTACGATGAATTATCCAATGATTATCGATTTAATGATGAAGAATTTAAATTTAAAATAAATGTATTTTATCGCGTAATGGATATTATAATTTCACAGCTGTCGAATCGTTTTAAATCGCTTTTTCATGTAAACGAAAAGTTTAATTTCTTAGAACCTAATGTATTTTTGAATTTAACTGCAGACAATATTTTATCTAAGGCAAAACAATTGCAAAAATTTTACTACAAAGATTTAAATGATGCTATAGGTATAGAACTTACTACACTCAAAAATAATAGACTTATTTGTGATGAATTAAAAAATGTTAACGGTATCTTACAATTTTTAGAATATCTAGTACTTTCCAAATCTACAGGTTCTAGCAGTTTTCCAAACACCATAACAGCCTTAATGTTATACCTAACTTTACCCGTTAGCGTTGCAAGTGCGGAGAGATCTTTCTCAAAATTAAAATTATTAAAATTATCTTAGGAACCGCACTTCACAAGATAGATTAGACGATTTATCCCTCTTAGCAGTAGAACATGACACTGCCAAAAATATGAATATAGAGGATACAATAAACGCGTTTGCAGCAAAACATGCAAGAAAAACAAAATTTTGAATTTGATTTGGAATGTCTGCTAGCTCATAGGTTTTTACTGTATCAAATTTTAGGTGTAAATAATTTTGTGCGGCGTATAAATATGTAGATTTAATATTAATTAACTTATAAGTTTGAATTTATGTAATTTGGTTTTATAATTAATAAAGCACTTGATTAATATAGTATATGTATTTAATTCTATACTGCTTCCTTCTCTACATGTACTATAATTTAAAAATATGGCTAAATATAAGCCAGTAAAAGTAATACATTTTAAAGAGAGCCCACTTTAAAATTTTTGCGGGGGGGCCCAAAAATCGTAGTTACGCCACTGTTCATAAGCCATATATTTTCAAATCATTTCAAGTAAACAGTAGCATATTCTTAGAATACATGACTATATCCCACATTTCGAAAGACATGAAGATGACAGCAGGATAAATTGTATTTTCACTGGTGTGCAACTTGTGGAAATGTAATTGAGACTCCGCTCCGTATAAGTTTTGAAGCTGTCCAACCCGACATTTACAATTTAAATGACTGGAACTTGGCATACCAGCTACGTTGCCTCTGAAGTAAATCTCCTTTACACTAAAACAAAAATTCAAACTTATTTAAATGTAACAGAGAGTTCACTGTTGTTTTACACGTTTTGTAGCAAGTCAGCAAATTCAAGAAAATTAAAAGCTGCAACTGAAACTTAGAGCCGTTAATTTAATTGTCATGTTCCTTGCTACACTGCGTAAGAAAAATTCACAACATACACGTTATACAAAGCTCATACGGCATAAACACAACTCATTCGTTAAAAGTTTCACGTTTAATATTAAACCAAATTTAAAAACAGGAAATCCAAATTCTGCCGTAGAAATCAGAGTTAGTCACGCAGAAATGCAGGTTTTTCAAAGAATTTTTGGTTCTACACAATTCTATTGCTTAAACTATAAACTTTGCTTTGTACCTGTTTTAGATTTTTTCAAGTGTTTAAAGTTAATTTTAGAATTTGGCTAAAGAGGAACAATAAAATATTTTAGTTGGGACCAGAAAAGAAGACAGTCACGTGATTAATCCTAGATTCTAGAATCGCACAAGTATTTAAAGGTATTCTGGTGTTGTAGTGAGCAAATTAAAGACAGAGAATCAATGACAAAACGTTTTTATAATGTACTGTACTTTATGTCGGATCTTGATCCGCAAATTAGATCAGAATATTATTTGACTAGTTTTCCACTTCGAACAAGTAACCTCACCTTTGTCAGTTTTTTTGTTTACATCTGTCAACATTTCGTGCATTTTTATTCGTAATTATTTCAATTCCTTATATTTATTGTTGGTTTGTTGAAAATCAGTTAAAACTAAATTTTAGAATGCCACCTTAAGGAACAACCCTAGGGACGCAAACCCAGCAGTTGGTATTGAATTGATTAGATTACTTTGAAAGTGAGAAGCAAAATGATGGTCCTTTAATTTCAATACAATCAGTAAAAGAACTAGGAACTTTATGTCTTACCTATAAATTAAATTTCTTAACTTTGTGTTCAGCGAGTAGTCGCTTCTTTAAAAATCAGGTGTTCGTACTTAAGAAGGGATTAGAGGTCAAAGCCATGCAAACTCAGTTAAAACTAGTCATGGTAAAAAGGACCTCGTAAGAAGATCGAAGTTATCGACATCCCTGAATTTATTAAAATGAGCATTATGAAATTATATACACGATGTACGCGAAAAGTAAGTGTCATAGTGATGTAGGAAACGATGATGAATTATTTTCTTTATAGAAAAACATACGAACTTGCATTCTTTAAATACGGAACTTCTGGAAAAAGAAATAATTTTAAGTAATTCCAGTTTGAAACGAATTTTACTTTATATTGGTTTTAAAATCAGACGGAAGAAAATCGCAGAGCTTTAGTGGAATAATTAAGCACTATTAATATTAGAATTAAATTTCCGAGGGCATGTATAACGCGTTGGTGTTACGTTAAATAGAAACCAGCTGCAAAAATTAATGTTCATGCATCCTGTATAATTCTGATTTCGTGTACAATAGTACTCGATAAAATGGCATTTCAATAAATTGTTAGTTCTATTAAAATAATAAACTTATAAACCTCCAAAGCATTGTTTTGTTTCTGTTAAATACATATTGGAAAGGAACTTAGGTTAATAAATTAATTTAAACCACAAGAGATTGTGTTATTTTAAGAAAGTTTTAGAATTATGAAATAAATAACAGTGAATTTATAAACGTGCATCTTAAATATAAGAAAATTAAAAAATTTAAGTTAAATGAATTAGAACAAAACTTTGAGAGCCAGCTATTTCGATTACATTATCAGACTTCCGTTTTCGCCTGCTCCAAACATGTTTGTTTGAAGTCATGTCATAATCAATTAACAATTGCTAAACGACCTTAAACGCATTAAGGCTTGTGACAAAGAGAAATCTATATTTAAAAGATAGGTTATACATCAATTGGTATGTCAACTTGCAAATTTGGCAAGGAGTTTGACCATACGTGGGATTTTGTACATTCGTGTAAGTGCCGCGATGAAGGGCTACCTGCGTATACAGCTGAAGTAAGTAGACTGTGTTAAGATAAGCAAGTTGTGTTATTTGGACGACCACCCATAATTGTTGTTTGAAGGACAAAAAATTGAAAAGTTGATTTCGCTTGGACATTCTTTTATAACAGGTGAATGAAACCATGAGAAAGTATAAACTCTTATGCTCATATTTTTTTATATTAATGTGCATTTTGAATGTAAACGGGTTGGTATATAAATTAACAAATTAATCAACCACAAAGGTAATTATTTGGTTGAACAATGATCGAGCGACGGAACGAAAGTTGGTTAAATTTAAGCATAATGTTATAATTTTAAAGTATTATGAAATATGTATGCATTGATTCTACACTATTTTGAAGTGGGCAATAAAGTGATATAACGAAAAAGCTAGTATTTAACAGTTTTCTATGTTGGTTAATAAAGACACTTTCAGAAATTGGGATTTAGAATGTTATATAATTTAATATGGGAAACAGCGAAAATTTGGAGCGATAGCATTATTGATGGATTTAGTTTAATCTTGTTTTTGGGACTTGCGTTAGTAGTACCTGGCCAAGTTGAGTTAAGAAATTAGGTTTTGTGTTAGGAATATTTGTATTTATATCGAAATTATTTAAGGTCAATGGGGATTGAATATAGGTTGAATTTTATTTGAATTTATCGAGGAACTGGGTAAACAGACTAATTTGTGACAGATATAAAGTTACCCCAGTTACCCGTATTTGGAAGACATTTTATGTAATTTTATCAAAAATTCAATACGCGTTTTAATATATTTTAGAAAAAGGTAACGTATATTGTGATCGAATATAGGAAACCAAAAGTAAAAGAGACCTTTGTGGAATAACCGTCTTCCGTGTAGGGAATAATATCCAAGGAATTGCTGAGACACACAGTTTCAGTCAATTCATTATTCTTATTTCAAATTTTTCTATTCGATTTTATAATCTTTCCATAGGTATCCCATGCCCGGACCACTATACTTAGCAGAAGCACGCTTGTATTGTTATGGGGACCCCACCCTTTCAGGGCATATCAAAATTTATTAACAAAACGCTCAGTTTACCCATAACAAATATAAGAAAACATTGATTTTGATAATAAATAACATGTGATCTTCATGAATGTAATATGGTAGTTTTCGAAAGAAAATCCAACAAAATCTTAACACGCGTACAATGGGAAACGATTTGGTGTTTTGCATGCAGGTTCAGAATCAAGGTTTGTACAAGGTGTTGCTTCCAAACCTCAAAACAACGATTATCATGGAACAATAAATGGGAGCATGTTTTTACACTGGGTAGAAGGACATTTGGTGAATAATTTTGAAAAACCATCGCTAATTGCGCTGGACAATGCACATTAGCATTCAATGTTGATTGAAATAATATATCTTGGAATAAGACCGATAAAATACAATGGTTGATTACAAATACCATTCAAAATCATTCACAGACGTTCAAAGCAGAATTGTCAACTTTAGTAAAATACACAGAAAGAGAAGCGTTACAAAGTAGATAAGTCTCTGAGTACTTATGTACACGAAGTTTTCTGTTTATCTCCATATCACTGCCAATTCAACCCAAATAAAAATGGTTTAGGCGCATGCAAAATGACATTACAATAAACATAATAAGAATGGATAGTTATGGTGACAACCAAGTTTTAGCAATGTGGAATGACATAACCGTTAGTTATTCAAGTAGATGGTCACAGTGAAACATCTGGACAACTTTCTATTTCCATCCCAATAAACATTTCTTTATAAGAAGAAACGACAGATTCTCATAACTGTCCTTTGTTTAATGTAGGTTTAAATGTGATTCCCCGTCACATTGTAATTGGCGAAAAAAATTACACGTTAAGAGGAGTTCTTGCATTCAGTCCTGTTGCAGGAGGAGATCCTCTATTGATTGGGTATTACACCGCGTATTGCTGGCGAAAGAAGTGCCTGAAATGAGAATTGTATGATGATCTTCAGGACAAGTTCTTAAATGTTAGGTCACGAAAGACGGTAAACTGTCACATGTCGTTATACACATTGTAATTTGTTCGATACAAGGAAAAAGTTTATCGTAATCAAAGTTTGTCCTAATAAAATGTGCACTTCAATTTAAGTTTTACCAATGAAATGTTTTTAAAATTTTGAGTCTACAAGTTAAGTTGTTCCTAATAAAATATTTGTTTAATTTTTCCGATAAATAAACTTTTATTTCAAACTTTGTTCACTTCAAAGCGCCCTTAAACTGACTCTGAGTCTTGACAATGTGAACTTATGGTCTATTGTCAACACTCAAAAGTAGACGTAAAAAATATACATAGTATACCAATATAAATAATGTCTATAATTATTATAAACATTTCTAAAACCTAATTAGTTGACTTTTACAGTTGTCCTATCTTATCTGTTCACAGGGGTGGATTAAAATTGTTCAGAGGGCTCTTGAAATTGAGGTCTGCTTATTCAACTTCTTTTATGGTCATAAAGGGCGGATCCGGACATTGGGGCGTGGCCGTAAGGGCGCGGCCGATTGGTCGCGGGTCAGTTGGAGGTGAGGACAGTAGGGCGCGAGCCGTTATGGCGCCGTTAATAAGGAGCGGGATATTAGGGCGCTGCCGATAGCGCGGGACATTAGGGCGCGAGGACAGTAAGGCGTAAGCCAAATTCCAAGGAACTCCAAAAATAAAAATATTTGATCGTACACTTTTTTTGCGTTTTATTATGTTCTAATTGTTTTTGTATCGTGTTGCTGTATGTGTGTTGATGAAAATGGACAGGCAGAATTTTTGAAAATGCTTTCCCAGCAGCCAAAATACTGATCCACGCACAAGCAAGCATTCTTTAAAAGTAATAAAAGAACAATATTTTAGCCGTCAAGGGCATCTTCAAAAATTCAACCAGTACATTTTCATATAAATACGCACAGGAACACCATACAAGAAGAATTAGAACAATAAACAACATAGAAAAAAAGTTACAGCGACCGCTCAGAAAACATTTAATATTCCATAGTAAGTTGATTTAATATTTTTCTGTAACCCTGACAGTTTCACGACCTAATCATTTTGAGTCTTATGATCCCGACTGTTCCGCGATATAACAGTGCGCGTCCTTACCACCCTTGCGCCCTGCTGTCCCGCGCCCTAACGGCAGCGCCCTAACGACTCGCGCACTACAGTCCTCGCGCCCTATTTTCCTATTGTCCTACACCGAATAAATGGTGCTAAAATTCACAGGCATAAAGTTGGGAAAAATTATTTTTTGATTTGACGCAACAATTCAATATTGTTCAACTACTTGCATGACAAATTTTTTAATTTGAAGGAAGGGAGGGGGCGAAGATCCACGGAGCTGAGGGCTGGTTAAAAATAAATATGATTTTCGGATTCCGTACGAAATGTTTGTTTTTAAAAAGTCTCACGGCTGGTTTCGGAAAAAAGTTGTTTCCGTTGTATTTGCATATTTTTAGATAAAAAAAGACAACCCTAACCAGAGGGGTGACTGGTGAAGCAAAAAAATCAAAGCACCATGTAGCACAAACGGAGCACAAACGATTACAAGTGCTTTCAACAAATTTGATGAACTTTCAAGCATACACCTCGCTCTCATTCACTTCATTTCTACAGCATCCCCAAATTGTTTTTTGAATATCGCGAGAAGGGAAGCATTATAATTTATAATTTAATTAAGGGCCACTATGCTTGCGGCCACGTCCCCAATGCTCGACCCGAAGGTACTACATTGGGTTTAAACGCGAAAATATAAACGTGCTCCTAATTATTCTAACTTCAAAATTAACACATCCTAAATAAAAATCTAACAATTGAAACAAAGACTTAAAATAGGGTTTGATTGATGGTATCCCTAGCGTTGATTAGGAGTGTGCCCGATCAACAAGACACAAAGAAAATGAATGGGGAGGGATCCGTAATGGCGGATAGCAGCCGCCAGCTCTGTTTACCGGTGCGACCTGAAGGGAAGCATTATAATTTGAATTAGGGCCGCTATACTTGCAGCCACGTCTCCAATGCTCCACCCGGAGGTACTACATTGGGTTTAAACGCGAAACCTGAAGGGAAGCAGCACAAAAGATGGGTTTTGCAGCACAAACCAGCACAAACGTAGCAGAAACGAATGCACCACTTTATATCCCCCTCTGAAAGAGTGGGGGTGCGGACGTTTCAGCAGCACCCCAACTTTTTTTTTGAATATCTCGAGAACAGAAGTTGCACAAACGATGGGGTTTGCAGCACAAACGTAACACAAACAAATGCGCAACTTTATATTTCCCTTTGAAATAGTGGGGGTGCGGACGTTTCAGTAGCACCCCAACGTGTTTTTTGAATATCTCGAGAACGGAAGTTCCACAAACGATAGGATTTGCAGCACAAACCAGCACAAACGTAGCACAAACGAACGCACCCGTTTTCATTCCCCCACGTGAAAGTGGGGGTGCCGGTGAAATGCACCTATTTTTAATAACCATTTACTTGGAAAAAGATCTCTCTGCGGAGACGCTGGTTCTGATAGTCGGATATAGTAAGAAAGCTAAACAAACATACGTCAGGTAAATCACTGCTAAAAATTGTTTTTTATATAAATAAAATTAGCTGGTTCTTTAATACTGCTAAATTGGTCAAACAATTCCCAAATACGCTTCGTAGTTGGATGACTTCATTAGAAAAGTTTGCAGAAATAACATTGGAGTATTTTTCTCGAAGCACCTCAGTAATTATACTATTTCTTCCTAGGTCATTATTAATATACGTGTGGGCAGTAAACAATAAGAATAATTGTTTTAAAGCTGCTAAACCACATGGATAGTTGTTGAATGGTGATACCCAGAAACGCTATATGAAGTTACTATCAAATTTTGCAACAGATTGTGAATAGGATCATCTGTGACTATTTAATCAAAACATCTTTTAACTCTTTTCAATTGTTTTTGTTTGAGAGTGGTTGGAATTTTCAATTTCTGAGCCAGATTAACTACTTCATTATAAGTAGTTTGAAATTTATTTCCCATGTTCAGAAATTTTTGTGTCGTAGTATCTTACTTAGTTTGTACCATTTCTATATCAATGTTTTGACTGCATTGATGTCAATACCAAGATAACGTAATCAGAAGCATGCGATTGAAAAACGAGCAGGAGATAACATCAAAGGGTTCTATTTTGTTTCTCGAGAAAATGGCATTTGTTTTCAATTTTTTTTGTAGTAATAATTATATTAGATAAAAATTTTAAAACTAATATTAAATTAATTGAATACTATTTACGCTGTCACATTGCGGAACCCACCTTGTTGATGAATAAATATTTTAGACAATTCTTACGTATTTTTAGGTGGAGAATCCAAATCTGTAATAAAAAAGGAATTCCCATTTAAAATTTTAAAGTTGCTGACTGCTCTACTTACAAGGATGCGGAAAGAAGAGTAATGTTAGTACTGCTGTATTTTCCAAGTGGATTGATTAAATTTTGATTATGGACAATTTTTCATAGGGTGCCTATTATTCGAGATATTTGAAAGTTTGGAGTTAAAAAAATCGCCCGGTGTAGTATTGATTAATAATCGAATTAAGATATATTTGGTTAAAATTGTAATTACTTAGGGCAAAGTTGCGTACACCTTGTAACAGAATTTTTCTTTGATTGGAAAGAGATCTTTAAATTTCATGGTGAGGCAGCGCTTAACCAGCCTCGTATGAATATATATATATATATATATATATATTATCGTGTAACTAAGGGGTCATTGGAATATATATATATATATATATATATATATATATATATATGTATATAAGGGCACAAGTGAACTTATAGGTTAAGAGCTTTTGAATAAGGGAAGACAAATTTATTTAATTAAGGAGTTGGAATATTTTTAACAAATTATTTTTTTAGCATAAGTAGCATATAGTAATGTTGGATCAATGTAATTTAGCCAGCCAAGGATAATGTAACATAATATTTATATAAACATAGGGCAGAATAAATAATAATTGGGGTAAAATCTTTCTAATGTATTTAAATTTGTAGTAAAAAAAGCTAGAAGCGTGGAACAGGTGTCAAAATAACATTTCTGTTTGCAAACGTAAAATCCGACACGTTTAAACAAAACAACGAGGGGAGATAATATTTCTCGGCAAGCTTGGCAACAAACAAACTTGAATGGGTTATTGGAAAAGAACAACCGTTGGGATTAAGGTAGATGCGGTTTTGTAGGTAAAATATTGATTTAAATCTTGGACGTGGTATAGTAAAGAGCTAACAAAAAGACCAAGACAGAATAAAAGTGCATTGAGTGCAAGGGAGATGCGTATACTTAATTCAGGAGGCAGTATAGTTGGAAGACCTAAATGAAATTGATAATTTCAAGGATATTTAAAAGCAAACACGAGTCTGTTAAAAAGTGGGAGAATGGAGCCAAGCAAGGTGATTGGTGTGAATTGTACAAGAGGGCAGTGATCCAGTTGGTGGAAGCGTATGTGTGAGATAAAGCTATAGGTACAAGGGAGATGAGAGATGTTTGTTCAAGTTGGAGGCGTTGACAAATAAAGATGTAAAGGCTAAATTCGAACAACGGAGTGAGTGACAGTTTGAAGCGATTTACCGAGCATTGTTATGTTCGTTATAAAATTTACAAGAATCTAAGGTTCGTTAGGGGTTTTTCGCTGAAACAACAAGCGGTTAGAAAAGATTTTCGAGAAATATACGAACGGGTATATAAGTGTACGTGCCAATTTAAAACAGGGGGGGGGCGAATTTTACTTATATAATCACTGACAGAGAGGGGCCAGGCTCTTTCTTTTGCGTTCTGATTTCATCCAGCATTGGTGATAATAGTTACTTTCAAGTGAACTAGTGCGAGTTAATAAAATTTTATGTAGAAGCTAATAAAGCATTGTTGTGTTAAAACGTTAAAGTGGTACGTAAGTACATAGCTTGTGAAGTTGGTATTGGAATGCACGAAAATTAAAGTTTGAAAGTGTTGGATGATACAAAAAAGCGATGTTTGAATAATAAAAGTTAAGTTTGGAGATTGGAATTTTTGGAGTGGAAATTGTAAGCAGCGGTATGCATGGCGTATATGGTAATTGGACCAGGGAGTTAGCTGATGGACTGAGTAGCTACTAGACGGCAGCATCTTCAAGGAGCTAGATGGTGAAGCACACGTGACGATAAAAACCAGGTAGGCGATAGAATAGAACATTGAATGGTGAATATTTTTATGGTGTTTGTGATTATTTGGATTTGAGTTTGATGTATTTTATTATTATTTGATATTTTATGAACAGACATTTATGGGACTTTAAAAGAAAGTTGATCTTTGAAAATAATTAAGGAATTTACAGATAACCAAATGTTGTAAAGAGGTATAGAGGGCTTATTGATATTTGGTAGTGCAGGAAATTAATATGCACAGCTGTAGAGTTTTATTATGAGCTCATGCTAAGACCAAAAGGGCAACGTAAGGTATGAGGAACGCCCTCTTACTTTAAACAAAAATATTGTGTTTAAAAGGTTATCAATTTGCATGATTATTGTTATAAAATTATTGACCTTTATGGATGTACCTAAAGGAATGGTGTTTTAAAATGAATTATGGATCTAATTTAAATATAGTGTGTTACGTCATCATTGAATAATTTAATAGTGGTGACAATAAATACCATTAGTGCGGGTACCCTACAGTTTAGTGAAACATTATGCCGCAGTGCGAGTGCGTGAAGTGACAATCAGTCGTACTCGGACGGTAGCAGCAGACAGTTGTACGAGAGCCCTGCAAGCGACACTACACCGAGTGCGCGTGTTCTTTGGTGTCCGCTAGCCTTTGTGTGTGACTTTTCTTGCCCAATGCGGCACAAGCTTAAGGTATTTATATTCTTTATTAAGTAGTTAGTCGTAGTTGCTTTGTTTATTACATAACCGCTACACTGCCATCGGTATTGCTACATAATAGCAATTGGTCCTTCCCTATAATTACCATATCTAGATCACCTTACCATCCAGAGTGTGATATATTTGGTAAATCGAGTTATTTTTGAGTGTGTGATTGGTGTGAATGTCTATTTAGGTTTCAGCATGAGGATCTTGAAAGGAGGTTTTTGATGTATCAGGTAGGTGTCCATATTAATTTGGGAAATTAGGTAAGAGTTATTATTAGGAGCAGCCAAGGAAGCATTATTAGAAGCAGCCGAGGGCATGATTCCAGGCACATTCCAGTGTAACTTCACAATATTATATGTATATATATAAATATATATATATATATATATATATATATATATATATATATATATATATATATATATATATATATATATATATATATATATATATATATATATAAATATATATATATAATATATATATAAATATATATAAATATATATAATATATATATATATATATATATATATATTGCTGTGAAACCTCCTAAATTAACTGGTCCGTCGACTTTCTTCTGTTAATCGCCTCGGCTGCTCCCCTAGATAAGTTTCATCCTCAATTATAAAAAAAAAACAAACACATTCCTATCACAAACATCAACGTTACCTCTATTTACATCAATATTCACAATACATTAAAATTTCAAAATTAAAACTCAGCATAACTTTCAGTTTTAAAAAGAATTTCAAGATTAATTTTATTATCATTTTAATGTGCATCCAGAATTAAAGTCCTTGTAGGATGCCTACTAATTAATATAACAATATATGCAGACCTGAGTCTGAGTACAAAGGGAGCATCTACCACCCCTTTACGTTAATTAACCAGGTTCGTCTAATTGAGCTCAAAGACATACCCAAATTTTCATCATAATTCAGAACATCAATACTAAATACCCCTTTCTACTTAAACAAGCAAATTTCACCTTAAAATTAAAATTTTATGGTTAGTACAATTTCACTAATGTCCATTTAAAGTAAATCAATTATAAAGTTATTCAACACACACAAAAATATCAAAGTTCAAACAAAATAGTATAAATTACCTGAAGGTTACTGCACTCGTAGCTTCAATGTACATCGTCCCTTTTGTTAATCACACCATTCCAACCGGATTATATTTACAGCTTCTGATTCTCAACACTTTTAAAATTTTCTCCATCACCATTTATTTAAATTTGTCTCAGGGCTTTTCCGGAACTCATCTGTGTATATCTGACCCTTGTTTCGTGGATCCAGACACGTTTATGCACCATTTAAGTATTAATACCCCCGAAAAATAACAAAGAAATTCATACTTCTTTCACCAAGATACGCCAAAACTGCCTACTTTTGTGTATTTATTTGTCATAGTAAATTTTACCAATTGGTACAGTGATACTAAACTTTATTACCTTGTATCTTCTTTTCTAAGTGCACTAACGTACATTCATTGTAGCACGTAAAGAACAAGCTGTTTTAAATCACATAATATTCGAGCAAACTGTTTAAGTTATTTAATATTAAAACCGGAAAACTAAAAAGCACTGTATAACGCGTTCAATCAAGTCGAAGATCTAAGAGAGCTTCTTCATATTCACCTCCGTATATATAGCGGCTAGCCTGTCTGTCGGTCTGTTCCCCAAAACGGCCAATTCTAAAGAATTTCGTCTGCTATGTTCCCATTCCTTAGCCTGTGCGTCGGTTTTTACGAATTTTGTACTCGCCTCAGTTAAATCTCAGAAAATTTCCACACGGCACGCCACGTCTGAGAATACCTAATTAAATTTTATACAGAAATGTTATTTCTACCTCTTAATTTTGCCTTTTATTTTCAACCAATCGCAACCCCATGACGTTGCTCTACTCACGCCTTTTTACTATATGTGTCTCGGTCTTGCGCATATTATCTGTCTCTATCTACCCTGTTCTTATTAGTGCAAATTGATATTCTTTATTATCGATTATTTCAGTCCATGTGGACTATCTGGGTTAAATAACCCCGTATCGCACCTTTCGCATTTCTCGTAACTATTATGCGACGGTTTCTTGAAGATTCTCTATAACCATTAATTATCTACAAAATTTTCACCGTACATGACATTTAAACTACGCAGGTGTTCAAACATAATATTAATTCTCAGAGCTTTATTTTCTAGTATTATAATCTTGGATTTTCACAGCCTTTTATGCTTATTATTAATAATGGTTTAATTAACTCCAACTAAAATTGACTTCTATCCTTTCATTTTTACCGAATACAAATTAAATGTTAATTATTATGTGTACACTTTGTTTAATACCGGTTACTTAAAATAGGGTTAATTAATATAAATCTTGCCCGTAATTTCCATTTGTTTCTTTCTTAGGAATAATTAAATTACACGCAGAGCTTTTTAATACTGTTTCTTTTGATATAAAGCGTCTTGTACATGATTTAAATCTCTGATTTTTACTGAAACGACCGAATTTATTTATGCTTCATGGTTTTAATAAAGCGTATTATCTAATAAAATTCCTTATACACGGTGATTAAAATTATTTGATGTGATTATTTAATTTTCTACCCTGGTCTAAATATGAGTAATATATAATATATATATGAAATTATACTTGTAATCATAATTAATTTCAAGCCATATTAAAAAATACATAGTCACAAGTGACGAAAACCAATAACAATTTCATTTTGGAGGTAACGAGTTTGAAAATAAAGAAATATTTATTCATCTTCTTGGCTAACAACCTATATGGCACCTCCGCAAAATTAAGGATGGACTGCGGTGAATAATTCCATTAAATGATGTCTAGATGTTCAGATAATTAATCAGCTGGACTACAACCTTGCACAAACCACCTTAAATTTTGGGCTTCTTTCATGAAGTAGAGATGAAATCTTGAGCCAACCAACCCCTTTTGTGCATAATATTCTCTTACTCAAAATATTTTTTATGGAAATATCCATGTAGAAAATTCAATTATTGTTACAACACTAGATTATTCGTGGTTACTTCGTAAGCGAATACCGATGTAATTTGGAAATTTAGCGTTAGTAGTCAGCTATTTTATTCCAATTTACTATATTGTAACAAAAACGATTCTGCAATAACAACAGTTCTTTATTAACAATTGACTACAAAAACTTATCCAACTACTCGTAACTAAGCGAAATTCTAAAGTATCCACTGAGTATGATTTATTTTCAGCTAACCGCTAACAGGACAAATACTAACTTCCTAAAACCACAATGCTATCTCCTTAATTACTATCGAAGTACTATAATGGAATATCGAAGCACAAAGCGTTAATTCAGTACAGTAATGTATATCACATAGAGCTATTTATTTTAACGCTGTTTCACATTAATTTATTTCATATCACGACTCGAATAAAAACTATCATTATGATCAAAGCTTGAACTAGAACTAAACTAAGTGATGCTCATAACGGCAATTTATATACATAATCAATAATTTTGGTCTATTCTAAGAATGTACTAGGATTATGCAAACAAATGCTCAAAAGTTCCTATTGTAAGCTTAGTAAAGTTTTAAATGCAGCATCTTGTATACAGTCAGTCAGCTGTATTTTTCTAGTTACGAGTAGACTAAGTGATACTATTAATACAAACTATAAAACCAACAATAAAAGTTTAAGCAGTGTATCTGGAAATGTGTTGATCCAAATTTTTAGTTTCTCGTTATGTCGATAAATAGTAGATAAATTTTTATTTTTTTTTTACTTATTTTAAAGTCTGCTGTATACATCTAGCTCGTTATAAGAAATCGTCGCTCTTTATAGGTAAAGAACAAGCATCTACAGTAACTGTTTTAAAATAATTTAAACGACGTCATATTGAAAGGGCCATAGATTTATTGTTGAAAGCATACTACTCTTTACATTTGTAACGTACAGTAATAACAGTAATAATGATTGGTAATTTTAAAGTAACTCCATTTACTAATGACTTTCTTTAACTGTGGCATACATAAATTTTTGAAGGAACTGTACGTGGAATGAATATTTCGAATAAGTAGTACAATCAGCGAAATCTAATTTCGTGGCCGCTATCTTTGGTAACGATTTCATTGAATAATTCGATAATGGCATAAGTGCTTTTATTTCGAGATAACCCCAATAGTAATTGTGTTATTGACATTTACTACAGAAGTTGAAGTAGAAAAATACAGTATCTATAAACTATTTCCTTACTATGGACTAAAGGCTTTTTCTATTTACAATAAGTGAAATCGTTGAAAGCAATAAAAAAACTTTTAATTAAGCATTTTCCACGTTTGCACAAAAAGTTGTGTACACCTTACCCGCGAAATTTTCAAACGCCTTTGAGATTGATTGCCTTGCTTCGGCCGCAAGCGGTTTCAGTGACAATTATTTTTTTGGTATATTAAAGAATGATTTCGCCTTCTTGGCATACGAATAACAGTTCGTTTAGTTACAGCGTTTTCAGCGCTCAAAATAAGTCTTTCGATATATAAAAGGCGTTTTTTTAGTTATTATAGGCAAATGATTGGTATAGTTTCCATCTTTATATAAATATACGAATATTTATTTAAAGTATGAAACACACAATGAATTTGAAGCGAACTTTTAACCTATTTAAGAGCTTTCACTCATTTAGTTTCCAAGCTGTTACATAACTACGACAGTGATTAGACATTCAATTTAACCCATTTCTTGTTTTACCGAAGTATAATTAGAACAGAACCTAAAGCTAAAGCGGGAATGAAAAACATAGCGCAAGAAATATAGAGTTTGAAATACAACTACAGAAAATTAGCAAGGAATTTAAGATTTATCGATTAGTCATCTTGTTTTTAGAAAGAAAATATTCAGGCTATTCAGATTGATTAGAAATTAAAAAAGCACCCTGCGTAGGAAGTGTTCACCATACTAAAACAATTGGTTCATGTTCGGATATAGAGTGTTGAAAATTGCAACAAGCTAATGGCAGTAGATATGCTAGGAATGTTCCAGATCAAAGTCGCACGTTTTACCTATATTTTCCCATAAGAAAAGTGTAGATCCAAACAAACCATCTACTTAAGGCTCTTTTATAAGGATGAAACAAAGCACGATGGTTTGGAATAAAAAAGGGTCATTAGATGAATGCGTTAAATCGTAGGTTAGATACGTTAATTATGGTTCCTTATTAGAAACTCTGTATATTAATATAAGGTTGTACAAAAAATCATGGCGCATTTTTGTAAAAATAGCGATTGTTCATTTTTGATAAAACTAAGGTAGTGTATATTTATGTTATTGTGCTATCAGTTAACGGTCAACAGTTTGAGGCTATATTTGTGAAAAATTATTTTGTTTATTTTGTTGTTTATGAATTTTTAGGTAAACTGCAAATGAAAGATTAAACTTTGCACTTCCGCCATATTTTATTGTTCTGTTTCCAAAAAGAAAAAACGCAATTTAAGCTTGCCGAAAGTAGCGTGAAGTTTACAGCGATAATACTTTACAAGAATGTCGGTGCCAATAATAATACACAAAATTCTGTGCTGGCGATTTTAATCTTAATTCTGCTCCTCGGTCAGAAAAGCGAATCCAAGGTGATGAAGATCAAACAAAGGCACTGATTGAGTCGAACCTGCATTTCATAATATGAGAGATTACTGAAAGACTGAATATCTATCATTCAAACGTTCATAAGCATCTGACGAAACTAAAATATATTATCAAACTCGATATTTGGGTTCTACATGAACTCAATGAAATTCTTTTGACGGCACGTGTTAAAATCCCCAACATACTCATTTAACGTGAAAAAAACGAACCTTTTGAGAAGAGCTTAATAACTGGTTATGAGAAATAAATTGTTTATAAGAATGTGGTTAGCAAACAATCTTGAACCCTGTCTGGCGACCTTTCATAAACGACATACAAAGCAGACTTTCACCAGAAGAAAATTATGCCATCCATGTTGTGGAATTTTAAAGAGGTCGTGAATTTAGAGGCTGTGCCAAGGAACAAAATCATTAATCCAGAAGTGCAGTGTCAACAATTGAAGAGTTTGTATGATTGTATCATTCAGAAACGTCCATAACTCGTAAATCACGAAAGAATTGTATTCTATCACGACAACGCTCAATCACATACAAGAGTGGTAACTTAGCAGAAAATATTGGACCTTTATTTGTTTCGATCTCTACAAAACTGATTGCAATACCTAACGATTGATTCAGATGAGGATGTGAATCCGCACCTTGTACAATTTTTCGCTGATAATGCCAGGTCTTCCTATGAACGAAGAATTATAGAACTTCTTGAAAGGTGGCGAAAAGTTATCGAGCAAAATGTATAATATATCATTTGTCAGAGCGGATTAGTTTCCAACAACCCTATAAAGTAATCGAAGCTATTATACTGATATAATTACAAATGAATCTTTGTACAATGGCAAAAGTAAATAATATCGCCATCAGGTGGTAAAACACTAACACTATTAAGCGTGGAAGTACAAAAATTGATCCGAAACTACATCGTAGCCATCTATAGAACTACGGTGTAGTTTCGATTTATAGAGACTGTTGTGGGTGTTTTAAAAATAGATGTTTTGCGTGCAAGACTGAAAAACAACGAACGACTTTCTTGTAAGCAGGGTATATATCAAGAAACAATTTTATGAAGATGAGAAGCTCGTTATACAAATTTGGAAGATTCCGCAAAACATAATTACAAACTTACACTTTATCATGTCAGAAATTGTATGGAAATTCCTAAAATTTATAGTTTACCCAGATCATACTGGGCCAAAACTTAAATTATACTGTTCCTACAATTGACTTAATTCCATTTTTTTGCCTACTTCTACGCATGCGCAGCAATGTATATGCTAGAAGGGAAGCCGTCCGAAATCATAGTTTATTACAAGATGACGAGTTAATGGAAAATGTTTTGAAGCAGCTTAACTACCAATTTTTATATAACTAGTCCGTAATTGCAGATGTTTCGAAATTCACACACACCACCAAAACGCGGCAGGAACGCACCAATTACTGCTATTGAGTTGTATCAAAAACAATGTTTTCCGACGACCACGTATGAAAACAACTGATTGCACACTACTTATTTATTTAGAAAGTGACGTATATCACTCTAGGGTGCGAAAGTAAATATCACTCTAGAGTGTGAAAGTAAAAATTATTGTAGTATTGAAATAATTTTCAATGTTAGAGTGTATGACGAATGAGATATTAGTACATTAATTAACTAGACGGCTCAACATGCCCAATACCAAAAACACGATGTAGAGTTTGTTCGACATAACAACTAGACGATCGCACGGCCTTGCATCAAGGCAAGGTGTTTAAGGGAAAGAGCAACAGTGTACGTTTATTTAAAATGTCTTTCCTAATTATTTTTCATTAGTTGTGGTCGTCGGAAAAATCGTGTTCAGTACTCGTGTCGAAAGTGCCATTTCACACTCGTGGGATTGTCGCACTCGATTGACGCCTCGGGCGACAACTCTCCTACTCGTGTAAAATGGGTCACTTTCTACACTAGTAATGTAATATACTATTTTGAGCAAAAATGCCATATTTCACATTTCTGATTTACAAATCACTACACAATTCCTCTAAATAATTTTTCAAGAAGCTTTATTTCAGATTTTCCGCTATAACTTGACTGCGTATTAGATTTACGGATTGCCTTCGAACCTAAATGGTGTGAACAGAATGTGTGAAATATAACTAATATGACCTACTCCTGCGTTTGCCGTACATGAAGTATAATGCAATAAATTTTAGCTAGTGATCTGCGTTTACTACCTAAGAAACGGTGGATTAATAAACGATTTTTTCTGATAGCTCTAGGTGTAGTCGAGTTCCCAGTAAACAACAAATAATTGTAATTAGTATACCGTACGAATTGAAAATTTCAAATTTTTATTCGCAAAACAAACTGCCTATTTAAAATAGTCAACAATGTTTATTTACTCCGTACTATGTACTAGAATGCAGTCATGCAAAAACCAAAAGCTTGCATTCCACTCACTCATTGTAGATTTTATTTTGTATGAAAATATAAGTTTAACAATAGTTTGAGCACATCAGTTAATAAATATTTACCTGAAATTAAATTTGATAAAAGCTCTCTCGGAGTAGAGCGTACGTGTCTAAATCTAATTCGCATACGACTGTAAAGTTAATTATAGAGTGCAGGTTCTATGAAATATTCATTTTGAAAGTAAATGAGCTTCTAATGCACAATTTTGTAGGTTAGATTTATGAGTTTTCAATTTAAGGATATTAATTTAACACATTATTGGGTTCACTTCAGAAGATGCACTATGCAAATAGGCAAGTTCTTATTCCAATGATTTCCCAAAATTTGTAATGTCTATTGGAACAAAATACATCTGTCAATTATATTACAACGGACATTGTGCGTAATTTTGCAAAATCTATATAGGCTGTGCCCTTTTGTTTACAGAACTGTTCGTAGGCAATTCAAACGCGGAGAATGCAAATGCCATGATTTCATACATCAAGACCCATATAGCATAAATCAATCAACATACAAATAGATTATTCGGAACAATTGTCAACAGGTGACAACCGGAAAGTGGTGGGAAATGTTGTGATAAGAAGGTGGGGGAAAATCACCAACACTCTGACTATTGTAGCGCAAGAATTCTCGTTCAGAAGCGCACAAACCCTATGGGGGTAAGTTGAACAGTTTACAATTCCCGGTCGTGAATGAAAGGTCCGCGGAAACTTTCAAACTTTAAAAGCAACATTCTGTTGTTCGACGAAATTTTAACTCGTTAAGGAAAAAGTTGGACTAAAGCCATTTATATATTTAATTTCCATTTATAAAGGCAACTGCTGAAATTAACTTTATAGGCTGTAAAGCACGTGGAGTTAAGCAAATGTTTGAAATTCCTAAACAGGGTCATTGCAAACGAAATTAAAATTGTTCTCGTGGTTCTAGGCTTTAAATGATGGATTTGTTTAATTAGTTAAAGTTTTATTAAATATGCAACCCTTTAAAGTTATAAATAAAATTTCTGGTGAAAGTTTATATAGCAAAGTTGACGGTTTCTAAATAACTGTTGAAAACAAACTAGAAACTTTTAGTATTAATGTGAGATATATTTTATACGTGATTGTAGAGTAGTTAAATGATCTTTCTAACATGTTCGCGATAAACAGTAATCATATTTCGGCAAATGCTGCTCATGAAGGCCATAATCTACATACACCAGGAGTTCAAAATTCACCCGGAAGTTATAAGAAACCAATTCGTCTAAAAAATCTATCAACGAAAACTGAGGCCTTCGATTCCCTTAACCTTAAAACAAAAGAAGTAAGTGTTTGTCTTATTATACAGGCATGCGTTTTACTCAAGGTTATATGCATGATATAAATAATTTTTTTCAACTTTGTGAGTAAACTTTTTTGTATGATTCTTTTTTTACTAATTGGTGAGTTTCTGAAATATAAACTAAATAATTGGTACTTTCTAGTTATAAGGTTTGAGAACTTTGCTTATAAAAAAATACGTTTCGAATATTTGTTGAACATTCGTAAACTAATTGTTTTTGCACTTAGGTTGGAGTAAAACTGATATAAAGTATAAGTTTCTATCTCCAAGTACTCAAGAGAGTTAGTGCAACAAAACATTATTCTAATTTACTTTCCAGATCTTTATTTTATATTAATCGTTCCGTTATTTTAAATATATATACTTTTTTTTGGATAAATAAAAAGTTTTGACTTCCTTCACATAAAATTAATCGACGTTAAGATTTTAGTGTAAGTTAAAATTACTATTCTAGCAACACAAAGCAATACAATAGGTTTTAATAGCATTTCTAGATGCCCCACATTTATCTTTTCATACCTAAGTAATTAGCGAGTTTCAGGTTAGATAATGTTAAACTTTGAGGTTCTTTCTAAAAACAAAAAGAAATTTAATCAAGCTGAAGCCACTTGCGACCTATGGAGACAGAAAAGCTTTTGTAGAAGTTGAATTTTAACACAGTCACATTTTTAACCTTAACTCTATATAACTCTTTTAGTAATTAGTCATTAATAATTTTCATCAATAGCAGAAATAGCTACAGCAAGAGTGCTTGAAAGTTTAGAACGTAACCTTGGTATAATTTTTAAAAATATCTAGCACGAATTTATGAAAAATTAATGCCGCTTGCCAGTTGGCTCAACATTTATCAATTTGTCAATATGCTACTTCCAAAATGTTTTGTATTTATTTTATTAACACAACAATATTTTCCGGGACGGGTTTTGAGAGCTGCAGCTAAATCGACGGAAATAACGCGCGAAACACCTGAAACAGCTAGGTAAGGCCTAATAACAAATTCATGTAGAAGTTTAATTTTTAAGTTTTTTATTGACAACAAAATTTTGTTTTAAGTACTGCCACAAAAATATACAATTTTTGATTTGGAATGTTGAGAAAAATGTTTTTGCGAAATATAACAGGACGTTTCAAATTTCAGTACCTAATAAAATTTCGTGCCGAAGTTATTAGATTTCCTTACTATACAAAGAACAATATATATTTTTGGATCTGAAATCTTTATCTAGTTTCAAAAATAATATATAGTTGTGTGTATAAACAAAGAAACATATGTAATAATTCATTTGTGAAAGTACTCTATCCACATTTTAGCATTTAATACTTATTAAGTTAACTGAAACTAAACTTCTTAAAAAATAGTTTTGATCGACTTAACTCGAGAATTTCTATTTATTTCAGGTAAGCAGTTTCATAATTTAGAATATTAAAATTAGTCCAAAAATCTAGATAATCAACCTTTATTAGAAGCATACTGAATTAGTGTATTTCCTGTTTATTTATGCTGAGGACGTTAGAAGACTTATGCGAAATAAATAAGACTCATCCCTATAATATATCAAATTTAAATAAACCGATATCTTAGCCAATAAACTCAAATACTTAAAATAATACTTCCGTTTATAATAACAGATTTATTAATATTGCTTATTGCATCAAAGGCTTTATACTTACTACAATGAATCTAATTTGGAAACAGCGAGTTCCCATGTAAAACTCGCCTAATCTAAGAGAAGGGAAGTTACACGAAACTTTCATCAGACTAAATATATATGATTTCTCTCAGCACGTTCTCAGAAAGTCCTCCTGTTAAACTCCACAAATTTATGAATTTCAATATTACGATAAACTTCTGCCAAGGGCTAATCAAATATAGTTAATCTGTTAATTTGATTTGTATTTTGCAAGTAGGGGTTTTATTAAAAGAAGCGGTTTTCATCTTTTTTAATTTATATTTATGTTTATCAAAAATGTTAACCTTTTTAAGGCTAACTGGTTGGGGAAAAACTTGATAAAAATTTCTTATCAAAACGTTTGCCTTTTATTGGAAATCCAATGAACTTTTAAACAGTTAGTAAGAAATTATTTTACATTTTAACCTGTAGATTTATTCAGCTATTTGGAATTTGGGAAGTCCAATTTTTGAAAATGTAATAACTGAATGATTTAGTTTCGTTATTTACCAGTCAGAAGCTTCAGTTAAAGCTATGCCGCTACCTTTTTGTCTTTCTTGCTTACGACTCTAGCCTGAAACTTTCTGCAAACAATCGCAAAACATGCCAAATTAAAAATATACACCGTTATCGTTAAATAACCAAAATTCAAACAGTACGTAATTGTAAATACAGACAAGTGCCTCGCATAGACTATTCATCTGAAAACTTTTGAAGCTGATAAAGTAATAAGCTCAACTCATTGGTTGCTTAATCTTGCTGTATAAAAGGTATGCATATAAATAGCTACATTGTTTTGCTGGTGCTTTGAAATTTCGTGGCGTTTCAAATTATTCCCCTATACAACAAAATAATTTTTTTTCTGTAGTACCTAAATCAAGAAAAAAGAAATTGTTACTTAGATATTATTTACTAAATAATACCTAAAACAAATAGAAATAAATCAGGTTTACTGCACACCATAAAAATTACAATCCTATATTAAAAACGAATAACATAAATTTGAGTATGTAAGAAAACAATAAACCTTTTTAGCAAAATATCCCTAGCTTCTTGTCCAAGATTGAAAAAGAAAAGAATAAAGTATATTTTTTATGAACGACATTACACTTTTGAAGAGTACAGAAACACTAAAGGCTTATTAGTTCTTTATATCATTAAGCATCGTAAATCGACTTGGGATGAACATTCGCCATATTCTTAAGATTTTCACTCAAGTTACACGAACCATGAATTTAAACACAGTTGTGATCTTTCAGATTCTGAATCAATATTTCTATGCTTACATATAGCATTCAAAATATACGTCCAGAAGGGACGGACGTTCCAGTCACCAAAATAAATCTCTAGCTGCAGCACATTAAATATATACTTCTTGATATTTTTCACCACATTGAAATGCTATCATTTGCGTCACAACGTTCAATTGAAGTATAACCATCAGCTCCTGTTTCCAAACATATCTTTCATGCTAATCGCACTAGGTTCTGATTTTGTCAGAAAATCACATTGAAGTTTAAAATATTGTCTTCCTCGCGAGAATCTTATTGAGTTTTACTTTCATTTTCATCTTCTGTGGGCGGTGTTCAGATTCTAACGCTATAGCAGTGTTTTATAATAAATCTGAATAAACACCAAGTATACTTTTAAATTTTTCCAACGAGGCGTTTCGCATCTCACAACCCCATTGAATCAATTAAAATATTTCCAATTTATGCCGTAGATCAAGTATTAAAACAGTGCAATACGTCTCGTTTGCCAGCTCAAATGTGTAAGCATTTTGTCTCGGACAGCTTAAAATGCGAGTAAAAAAGTCTCATCAGCATTGTTTCTCTCATAATTTTCGTTTAATTATTTTGATTGTCAATTATATTTTATCCAAAGCAAATCAAACGACACTACTACTATTTGTAATGTAAGAAATTTCTCACCACCCTAACGAGCTGAAAATGCTTTAAATTTTCGCAAAAATACAAAGATTCTTTTAAGGAGATCTAAAACACACCAGCTTTTCAAATCCTTGCTGTTATCGCACAAAATATTTAAAGATTGCTTCAGTTGCAAGGCTATTATACTTATGATCGCGTTCTGATGTCCACCGTAGGCGAAATCATTGTTATTCCTAGTTTCACATGCGCTTCCTAATTTGTTTTTTAATTGCTCGGATCATTTTAGTTTTCCATACAGAGTCCGTATCTTATTAAATGGGGTAGTAGGATTTTATGCTAAATTAAGAATAGGGCAAAACAACGAAAGTGATTATTTTCTTTATCAAGATTGGTATTAATTAGTTTCGAAAGTTCGCCCATGAAAGTTGTGTTTGGAGGTGCGTTGTTAAAAAGTATGCCCTGGATTTTATCTTGTAGTTTAAATTGTGTTAACGTTTTAAAAAATAAATTAGCAATGTCTTTCCCAGTATGCAAATCGTTGAAAGGTACAAAATCTAACATTAAGTATTATACTAGCCACTCATCGTCGATAGAATGGAAAGTTTTTCCGTAGTCAGATTTTGAAGTAGTAGACGTTCAGGCGTTTATAGTGAAACATATTCTAGATTAGTTTTTCTTTCTTAGAATTATCATTACACACCTTTGCGTTGTTTCAAATTTTTCAGTAACCTTATCTTTTAATGATTTTTTTTGGGTGAAGTGTATATTGGAGCTAAATAGCAAACAATTTGTGTTGCATTATCATCGAAAAAACTAAAGGGCAAATATTTCCTTGCCAACCAATTCACTACAATGTTATAAAAATTTTCCGTATCTTTGTTTTGCTAGAAAGAGATCAGTGGCGTAACTACGATTTTTGGGCCCCCCCGCAAAAATTTTAAAGTGGGCTCTCTTTAAAATGTATTACTTTTACTGGCTTATATTTAGCCATATTTTTAAATTATAGTACATGTAGAGAAGGAAGCAGTATAGAATTAAATACATATACTATATTAATCAAGTGCTTTATTAATTATAAAACCAAATTACATAAATTCAAACTTATAAGTTAATTAATATTAAATCTACATATTTATACGCCGCACAAAATTATTTACACCTAAAAATTTGATACAGTAAAAACCTATGAGCTAGCAGACATTCCAAATCAAATTCAAAATTTTGTTTTTCTTGCATGTTTTGCTGCAAACGCGTTTATTGTATCCTCTATATTCATATTTTTGGCAGTGTCATGTTCTACTGCTAAGAGGGATAAATCGTCTAATCTATCTTGTGAAGTGCGGTTCCTAAGATAATTTTTAATAATTTTTAATTTTGAGAAAGATCTCTCCGCACTTGCAACGCTAACGGTAAAGTTAGGTATAACATTAAGGCTGTTATGGTGTTTGGAAAACTGCTAGAACCTGTAGATTTGGAAAGTACTAGATATTCTAAAAATTGTAAGATACCGTTAACATTTTTAATTCATCACAAATAAGTCTATTATTTTTGAGTGTAGTAAGTTCTATACCTATAGCATCATTTAAATCTTTGTAGTAAAATTTTGCAATTGTTTTGCCTTAGATAAAATATTGTCTGCAGTTAAATTCAAAAATACATTAGGTTCTAAGAAATTAAACTTTTCGTTTACATGAAAAAGCGATTTAAAACGATTCGACAGCTGTGAAATTATAATATCCATTACGCGATAAAATACATTTATTTTAAATTTAAATTCTTCATCATTAAATCGATAATCATTGGATAATTCATCGTAATGCTTTTTATTTTTGGTTGCCTTTTTTATAAATTCCGGTTTAATATTCCATTGCCCTGCAACTTTCGCTGCTTCCTCCTTGATGTTGGAATAGTTATTTCTTGTTTCCTTGAAAAATTTTAAAGTTTTTGTAATAAGAGAGTTATCTGATTAATATTCGCCTTTTCACTCTGAGCAGTTTGTGAGAGCTTGTTAAGCTCTTCTAGAATTTGACTTAAAAACACTTAAAAAATAAAATTAAAATTATCCATGCTAGTTAATATTTGCTTTGCGTCATTTCGTTCATCTGTTTTTTGATATCATAATAATTTTATTAAGAGACATTACTATATCTTTATACCGAATTCTTATGGCAGCTAAAGATTTTACTCGATCCGCCCAACGTGTCGGATTTAAGCGTTTCAATTGTGTGAAATTTTCTTTAAAAACAGAAAGCCAATTCCATCTTACTATACTATTAGCAAAAATGTATATATGTTTTCTAAAAGTAGAAAAACGATTCTATTTCTTTTATACCTTTAACGGCATCATTTATGACTAGATTTAAGTTATGGGCACTACAGTGCATATATAAGGCTGCAGGCTCTATGTTTAAAATTCTCTTTTGCACGCCAGAATACGTACCGCTCATAACGTTAGCTCCATCGTAGCCCTGCCCTCTACATTTATTTATATCTAATTGCATGTTGGTTAAATTGCTTAATATAGTATTACATAGTCCTTCAGCAGATTGGGACTCTACTTTTGTAAAACCCACAAAAGTTTCACAAATATCTATTTTGGTTACCTCTCCCAAGCTGTCTTTTTAAAATCAATATATCTTACAATTTTACTTAATTGATCAATCTTAGTTATATCCTGTGTAGTGTTATAGTGTATTGAGAAAAAGGAGCGGATCTAATTTTATTTAATAAAATATTTTTAAGTGTGCGCTTAAAGTATTAATAATATCGTTTTGAATTTTGGGAAAGATATTTAATTGAACCTTTGGGTCGTTCAAGCACTTTTGTAATATAGGATCATAGTTACTAATTAAATGAACTAAACTTAAGAAATTACCGTTGTAACTGTCTTTTGAATCAGAAAAACTTTCTCTATGTCCTCGAAATGACAGCATGCGCTGGGATAGTGTTAAAGTAACATTGAAAAGTCTGTGTAAAACATTTTCCAAAATTCAGTTTCTTGTTTTAATAGTAGAGTATCTTTCTTATCTATGGTATAATTTTTTTTCCACATATCGTAAATAAAACAACAAGTTAAATGAGATTGAGCAAGCAAATGCTCTTTAATTTTTTTTGATAAACCCTGCCAATCATTAATTCCGGTCGTCCAACTTGACCTTACTGAAGCAAACAGCCAACATGGTTGACAATAAACACAATTTTTAATTTAGAATAACACAACCACCCATTTGAATTGTGTGGTAAGTTTATTCTTGCTTTTATTTTCGCTTGCAGTTATTAAGTAATAATAGTGAACTGAAAAACTTCTATTTTTATTATCTTTAGGAAACGCACCATCTGGTCTACACAATCCGTAATTAATTATTTCTTTTCTTAAATTGTCATGTTGTAAAACATTGATTTTTAAAAAATGTGCAAAATCGGTTGGATATTCTTTCGTCAGATCCATAGATAGTTCATTAAGTGAAAAAGTACTACTCACATTTACCTCTGTAATTGTAGTGGTATCTAGTTCCAAATTTCTATCGCGGCCGTCATTATGTGATGTACTTGCGCCCTGGGTGAGAGTTTTAAAATTGTTGACGACTGCTGTTCGTCTGTAGCGGAACTAGTAGATGCTACTGTCGAAAGCCCAATTTCTTTCATAGATTGTTCTTGTTTTCGGACTCTTTAGAAGTAAAAAGGAACTTATTTTGGAATCTTGCTCTTTGATTCTTCCAATAGTTTCCTTTTCGTTTTTGCAGCGCCGCTTGTAGTGCTCATTGTATATTATTTCCTGCAATTTTGAATGAAATTAATTATAATGTAATTAGATAAGTAATAATTATTTAAAAGCCTTTTGAAATTACAAATAACACATACATACTTTGCTTTAAATGCTTTAATTAACAAAATATAAATGATTTTTATTGAATGCTTAAAGATTTATTTATATGTATTTCTCAGCGCGACTTCAACTATGATCAAATCAAGAAAAAGAAATTGTTACTTAGATATTATTTACTAAATAATACCTAAAACAAATAGAAATAAATCAGGTTTACTGCACACCATAAAAATTACAATCCTATATTAAAAACGAATAACATAAATTTGAGTATGTAAGAAAACAATAAACCTTTTTAGCAAAATATCCCTAGCTTCTTGTCCAAGATTGAAAAAGAAAAGAATAAAGTATATTTTTTATGAACGACATTACACTTTTGAAGAGTACAGAAACACTAAAGGCTTATTAGTTCTTTATATCATTAAGCATCGTAAATCGACTTGGGATGAACATTCGCCATATTCTTAAGATTTTCACTCAAGTTACACGAACCATGAATTTAAACACAGTTGTGATCTTTCAGATTCTGAATCAATATTTCTATGCTTACATATAGCATTCAAAAATATACGTCCAGAAGGGACGGACGTTCCAGTCACCAAAAATAAATCTCTAGCTGCAGCACATTAAATATATACTTCTTGATATTTTTTCACCACATTGAAATGCTATCATTTGCGTCACAACGTTCAATTGAAGTATAACCATCAGCTCCTGTTTCCAAACATATCTTTCATGCTAATCGCACTAGGTTCTGATTTTTGTCAGAAAATCACATTGAAGTTTAAAATATTGTCTTCCTCGCGAGAATCTTATTGAGTTTTACTTTCATTTTCATCTTCTGTGGGCGGTGTTCAGATTCTAACGCTATAGCAGTGTTTTATAATAAATCTGAATAAACACCAAGTATACTTTTAAATTTTTCCAACGAGGCGTTTCGCATCTCACAACCCCATTGAATCAATTAAAATATTTCCAATTTATGCCGTAGATCAAGTATTAAAACAGTGCAATACGTCTCGTTTGCCAGCTCAAATGTGTAAGCATTTTGTCTCGGACAGCTTAAAATGCGAGTAAAAAAGTCTCATCAGCATTGTTTCTCTCATAATTTTCGTTTAATTATTTTGATTGTCAATTATATTTTATCCAAAGCAAATCAAACGACACTACTACTATTTGTAATGTAAGAAATTTCTCACCACCCTAACGAGCTGAAAATGCTTTAAATTTTCGCAAAAATACAAAGATTCTTTTAAGGAGATCTAAAACACACCAGCTTTTCAAATCCTTGCTGTTATCGCACAAAATATTTAAAGATTGCTTCAGTTGCAAGGCTATTATACTTATGATCGCGTTCTGATGTCCACCGTAGGCGAAATCATTGTTATTCCTAGTTTCACATGCGCTTCCTAATTTGTTTTTTAATTGCTCGGATCATTTTAGTTTTCCATACAGAGTCCGTATCTTATTAAATGGGGTAGTAGGATTTTTATGCTAAATTAAGAATAGGGGCAAAACAACGAAAGTGATTATTTTCTTTATCAAGATTGGTATTAATTAGTTTCGAAAGTTCGCCCATGAAAGTTGTGTTTGGAGGTGCGTTGTTAAAAAGTATGCCCTGGATTTTATCTTGTAGTTTAAATTGTGTTAACGTTTTAAAAAATAAATTAGCAATGTCTTTCCCAGTATGCAAATCGTTGAAAGGTACAAAATCTAACATTAAGTATTATACTAGCCACTCATCGTCGATAGAATGGAAAGTTTTTCCGTAGTCAGATTTTGAAGTAGTAGACGTTCAGGCGTTTATAGTGAAACATATTCTAGATTAGTTTTTCTTTCTTAGAATTATCATTACACACCTTTGCGTTGTTTCAAATTTTTCAGTAACCTTATCTTTTAATGATTTTTTTTGGGTGAAGTGTATATTGGAGCTAAATAGCAAACAATTTGTGTTGCATTATCATCGAAAAAACTAAAGGGCAAATATTTCCTTGCCAACCAATTCACTACAATGTTATAAAAATTTTCCGTATCTTTGTTTTGCTAGAAAGAGAAAGAGATAACTGATTAATAAAAACATTAAAGTAAACCCTGCATTTTATAGGTTCTGTTTCGTACATTATTATGACTAATGTGTACTTTCCAAGTGCCAACCTTTAACATTACTTTCTAAAAATTTAATATTTATGGAGTCTAAGTTCAATACTTCTTAAAATCAAGTAAATTTATCAATTTTCGCTATATTTTAAATTTATGATACTCGTAAACCGCAAAAATGAAAATATCTTTTTGTATAAACATGTAGTAAATTTAAAAATTTACTATTACTACATAAATTAACACGACCACCTTTACCCATTTTCTTGTATAAGCAATTATTTTTATTTATTCATATCCCAGCGTAATATTGCATCGGACTTCTATTCTAAAATATATATGAAATATTTCATATATTTAATGTTATTATACTAGAGTCAATTTTCAAGATTCTACTAACAGAATTACTAGTCTTTGAAATTAAATTCGATAATATTGAGACATGAGAAGAATTAGTACTTATTTATAAGCTTGTAGGTACAAGGTACTAATATGGGTATTTAGTGTATACTAAAGTAACCCCTGCAACCGAGAAAACTCTAGTAAGGCCCGTTTTAAAAATTTTCTAACGACTGCTGCTTTAGAGAAGATGTAGATTAATCTTTGCTGCCTTCTAGAAACGAATTATCATAATCCAGTTCTTGACACGAAAAGAAATGCTTTTAAAGACTACCTGTGTTTGAGATTTTTATTTTAATTTCGCTTAATTTATTTATCGTTTTGCATATTTTGCATATAACAAAATTAGTTTTCTGTTTACCCCTGTTTATCCCTAATGCTAAAATGCACATTACAACATCGCTTTTTTGTGTCCAGACGGTACCCTGCGTTCATACTGTTAGATGTTGTCGGTCGTTTAATATCAAAAATAGAATAAACTTGCATATGTTTGGGTACCTTTACTTTATCGTGTTTAGAGATTTTTAGAATACAAATCGCCGAATTTGCATCACTTTCACTACTTTCATCTTGAAAATACACCTCCTTCAAAACTTTCAGCACCAATCTCTTTCGAGCAATTAGCTATCTTAAAATGGAACCCTTTTCTACCTTTTTCATGTTGATGAAAATAGAAAAAATCGTTGTTTGCCTAATGATTATCGCTGTAGAACTGCAATATCTGCTTCTGACAAAATTGAATCGGTATAACTAAATTGGGCTATAAACATGCATATAGTTCGAACACCAAAAAACATGTTTCGCAACTTTAAAAAGTCATAAAGCATAGTATACCACATGAATGGATACATCATTCATTATTGGTTTCAGTTTAGTACAACTAATTTATAGAACTAAAACATTCTTTAAAACGAGTGACATGTTTTCAAAGTGCAGCAATAACTTAGATTTTTTTGGCATCAGCAAGAATGGATATCTCAGAACTATATATGTATAATAAAATAAGGAACAGACAAATCTGAGAACACCTAAAAAAGATCAGTTGCTCTAATACGGTGCAATATAAGATCACTCTTGTGTCCGTCCGAATTCATATAATTCATTCTGGTGGTAAGGGAAGTTTCTAAGAATTTGTCAATAATAGGACTACGTTAGCAACTGATATAACAAAACATTTATTTAGAAATTAAGAACGCACATGGTAGTACTTCTTTAAACAAAGCTATTGATCATTAAATCCAGCAAACTTTCTTTTAGTTCAGTCGTTTCTTCAATGCTAGTTCTAAGACACTACATTTGATTTTCCAATGCTCCACCCGAAGGTATTACATTGGCTGGGAAGCAAGTTTTTAATTACCTGAAAATCTTGCATTTTCCGAACCCTTGCTGTTACAAGCAAGGTAGGGATGTCTAACATGTGTAACAACACTCACACCGGGCCTCCATTATACCTCTTATCCAAGCGGGGGTGTATTTCTATTAAAAATGCTCGCCTAACATTTTACAAGTGGACCGTGTTGGAATTCGAACCTAGAACCTTGAGTTTAGTAGTCACACGCATATCAACTATGCCACAGAGCCACCTGATAATTCTAGCAGCACTTTTATGAAGTTGGATCCATACGTTTACGCAGTTTTGTGAGCACCTTAGTCGTTATGCTGAATGATCTTTCCACCGTCACAGTGCTAATGTGTATTCTTAATCAACATTAGGTCAGACAGACAGTAATGATTCGGTTCAAACTGAAAAAATGTCAATCATGGTGATGAGAAATATGAGGATAAATAGATTATAAGTAAAATAGTAAAAGTGACCCTTTTTACGAAATTTTAGAAGCAGTAGAAAAATGAAGTTGAAGCATCTGAAAAACCAAAAGTGGAATAAGTTATGCAAAAAATACAAAATTACCAATACAATTCTAGTCGAAAGAAGAAATGTAATATATTATGTAAAAGGTAAAATGCTAATTATTATTTGGGTTAAAAGAAAAAGGTTTCAGGTCTTTGGTATGCCATTGCCCTGGTATTTACCATTGACGTCTTCAGGTTTGGATATAAACGGACTGAGAATACAACTTACTTTACATAAATAAAACTGAGGACTGCTTTTGCAGAAAATTTGTTTAGTTGCAATAGTAGCATCTGTTAAAACATGGTTTCTTTTCATATCTGTTCACATAAAGCATAAGCGATGTCTCGTTTACAGACGATAATGTTGCTTGCTTTTATCGTAGGTATTCAACAATTTTTTTTAACTTTGGTTAAAATTGAAGGTTTTGTAGTGAACTTTGTCGTCAAATAGGATTACGTCAGCATAATCTGAAACGGGTCCGCAATAATTATCATCAGTAGTATATCGTCCGAAAAAAAGTATGAAGGAATGGAATTGGTTGCTTCGTGTCTAGCGGTACATAGTGTTTGAGCAATTTTTGAAAATATTTTCCTCCCATTTTGTCTGGTCAGAATCGATATAAGGAGAAATAGCGGTGAGTGTAACACGAGTAATTAACTGATTAGTTGGATTTATTAGTGGGTGATAGTTTGCATAAAACCAAATTGTTTTGTCCCCAATTTAATATTTTTATATTAAATTCTATTTTATTTATGTCTACATTATGCTATTGTCATTCGTATAAATAAATAATATATTTTGTAATACGAGTATCTGATTGTAGTTTTCCTAGATATTAGTATCGCTCATTATTTCTCAAAAGTTGTATCTCCCTGGGTTGTTTTACTTCTTATATTCCTTTTACTTCTATTGCCATTTGTAATTCTACCTTCTATACAGAAAATCCAGTTTACTTCTTTTAATCTTTATGACACTAGCTTTACTATCGCTGTCCTAACATTATCCTGTTTACTACATCTCATTATGTTTTATTGGTATTACGATTTTCATGCCTACATCTATATTTAAAGTATTTTTCATTTCATTTTGTTCCATTTATAACCTCTTATCTCTTTCTGTTAGCATAATTATATCATCAGCATTTGAATGTTCTCTACTTGAATTGTGACACTTATCTTACTTATAGATTTTATTTACCCTTACCAATTCTGCTATCTCATTATCTATTTGTATTATATCCGTTTGCGTTCTATACAAATTATAAATTACCCGTCTGTCATTGGAATATATTCTTCATCATCATTAGGTATTCAGTCCTGGAACTGGTTAGACGCATACCTGCGTTGTATCCTATTCTGAACTTACTTACACGTTACCCTGAATTTCCGACAGCCTACATTTTTCACATTCTGCGTGCAATAACCTGATCTAGGTCTGTCTTTACCTCTCTTTTTTCCTATCTCTGCTTGTAATATATCCCGCACTATTCCCAAAATGCTTGAGAACGAATCCTGTAATTCGATTTTTTCTATGTTTTTGTTTTCCACAGATATCTTTCTTCCCCTACAGCTTCTAAAACCTCTTTGTTATTAACTTTGCCTGTCTACGCTATCATCATCATACATCTGAAGTACCACATTCCAAAAGGCTTCTACCTTTTTCCTATCTGCTTTTCCTACTGTCTTTATTTCATAGCCATACAGTGCTGTGCTCCACACATATGCTTCCAATAATGTTTTCCTTGTTTCTATTTGTTGGGTTTCGAACATAGCCACTGCTCTTTCTTGTAAGATGCAGTTCAGTTTCCCTTCCATTGTTTTCAAAATATATACCCTATTTCACATGTGAAGGGGGTTAAGCAATCTGCGGCTACCAAGATCTCTCAACACTTAAACATTCGCCGAATGAATAGTTTTCCAATAAATCCTTTCGCACCATCAACATTAGTTAAAAATATTGCAAAACCAACACCTGTAGTTGTTTATACTAATCATTAGGTTTAAGTGCAAATCTTTTTTTTCGTCACTAGGTTTTCCGTTTGGAACTGGTTGAACGCGTACCTTCATTGATTTCTATTCTGAGCTAGCCTACAGATTTACCTAAAACTCCCACGACCTAGATACAGCTCGGTTCCCCTTCTATTGTTTTATAAATATATATCCTATTTCACCGATATTCAGTGGAGTATATTATTGCTTTCACCAAAATAATAACAAGTGTATGCCAATCTGCATCACTAAAAGCTTTCACCATATCTAAGCGTTTATTACGTTAGTTTTCAAATCTTTTTATCTTTCTTTCTAATATTAACGGGTGCTGGGATAAAATATCATTTTATTAAAACATTCCCATATACTATCTATTGGTGAAGTTTGATTAAAAATAGTATGTAGGCAACTCACGAATGTTAACGTACATACGTCCGCGCAAAAATGTGCAAACGCTAATCTGACGCGCGCACTTACACACATGCCCGGAAGCATACAGTAGGAAACGGAGTCAATAACTTAAATTATAGCAAGCGATTCAATTTTATTTAGCCGTTCCCTTCACTTGACGTTTTGAAGTTTATTATAATCTTTCATTTTTAAATTGGGTAAAACCAATTCTCTAAAAATCGTTTCAAGAGCTATTAAGTGTTTAGCATATAAAGAAGACACAACTGAGTTTGTATTGTGGCGTATTTATTTTCCAGTCACTTGTTTTTTAAAAAAAAAATTCAGACATAACTTGTTGAACTATTTTGATGTAAACGACTCGAATTTGCTTAATTTTCCTAGTTTAGAATTTGTAGTCTTGTTTGTGGTATCGTGACGACGCATTTTTGTGTTTGTTGTTTGGAAGATGTCCCGTATACTTTTGGAGGTGGTTTCTTTGTCGTTAATTCGGGTAGTTCAAAACAATAGAGATCAGAATGCATTAACTCTTGGCGGCAAAAGCGTCCAACAGACGCCTAATGACTGTGTGTGGTGTTTGTATTAAGTGATTGGTTAATTTCGTGATGCATTCGATACGGTAAGCTTTTTGATATTTATAAAATTTTAATTCTTTTTGGTTTAAGCTCCATAATTGTAGCACAACTATTTACATACGATTTTTAATTATACACTCGAAATTAAACACTTAATTATGGAACTGTGTCTTTGTATTTTATCGTAATTATTCAAGATTAATGGATGCAGACTGCATCAGCTTATATGCTAAATTTATTTGGTTTTGGAAATTATGTTGAAGTACAGAAAAGATATTAAAAAGTATAATTTGCAATTTATTTTCTTTTAGCCTTTGAATAATTTGTTCATTTTGGAATAACACCACCTTTCACCTCCAAAAATTGATATTCCTGAAAGGGCGGATCCAAATGCTAGGAATTAATTTTGTTTTATGATTACATAGGTAAAATCCTTTATTTATTCAATAATTGACGTTTTTGTTTGTTTAATGAGTTGTCCTGTTCTGAATGGACCTGCACCTTAAAAAAGTTCTAGATTACTGGAACGGGTGGAATGGCTTCTGCGTTTCAGTGATCTAAAGAGCTAAACTACAGGTCCAATCAAAGTAGTAGGGTCTTTAGTGAGGAACCAGACTAAGACAGGTACCTGAAAGAGGGCAGCAGCTCTCTCGGTACCTAGAGTGACAGTGAACATAGGGGTCGGTATAGCATTCTGAAATACATTACTGCGATGTGGAAGGCAACGGAAAACCATAACATCTACCAAGTATACATTATAATTTGAATTAGGGCCGCTATACTTGCGGCCACGTTCCCAATGCTCCACCCGGACGTACTACATTGGGTTTAAACGCGAAAAATAAACGTGCTTCTTATTAATTCTAATTTCATAATTAATCCACCCTAAATAAAAATCTAACTAAAAATGTAACAAACTAAAATAAAAACTAAAAACAGGGTTTAAATAATGGTATCCCTAGCGTTGACTTTGGAGTGTGCCCGATCAACAAGACACAAACAAAAATGAGAGGGGGAGGGATCCGAAATACCGGATAGCAGACGCCGGCTCTGCTTACCAGTGCGACCTGAAGGGTCGACTTAAAACTATCCAAATCTAGCTAGCTAATTTAAAATGGATTCAAATTTTCTAAGCAGTTGCCAAAAGTATTAATAGTGAATCCAGCTATTTGCCTGCTCTATAAATTTACAAATTCGTCCTCCCTGATCTAAGTGTTTTATCCTAAATTTGTCCCTAACGTTCCCTATCATTCCCTAACAGACATAATATACAAACAATCTTCTTTTCTATATATACTGCGGCCAAAAATTGGCAACAGAACGTCAAACGAATCAAGCCACAAAACAATGCAGGCAAAAATATAAGTGTAAAAATAAATATAAATATAATATAAATATATAAATAAACATATAATGAATATATAAATAAATTTCTGAATAAGCAAAAGCATGTAACAGTGCATATATCAGCAAAAGCAAATACATTATCAGGTGCACTCGCATGAGCATTATATCGACTATCGCCATTACACAAAAAACGCGCTTGTTAGATTATTTCAAAATCTGTTTAAAATCACAAATCCATGCTCATGCGAGTACAGCCGCCACAATTTTATTCTTACCTTCAATATAATTTTCTCCAGCATCTGAAGATCTGGTCGTCTACCTATATCTATTGGTTTTCTACCTTTATGGGGGAGTTGGATATGCACTGTTAAAGTCCTGGTGGATATGCACTAAATGTTCTGGGGGGGATCACAATCACTATCACTTCACTTTTAAGTCCTGGGGGGATGCGCGGTTTCACTCTATTTTATTATTTCTTTATTTATTACATTTATTTAAATTAATGAGGTTTCTGATTTAGTTTGTTGTTATTTATTTGTTTCGTTTATTCCCGATTTTCTGCGCGTAGAAGGTGGGACAGTGATTGTTTTAGTGTGTGTTCGTCGTGCATATTAGAGTTTTGGGTATACTTATTTAATTATTATTATTATTGGTTTTCTTTCTTTCTTTTTCTTTCTTTTTTTTTTGTTTTTTTTGCAGGTTTTGGTTATAATGCTCTTATCATGTCAAAATCACGCCAGGTCGAAATCTATAATTTTTCAATCCTCCCACCATCCCCTCCAGACTTACACACGATTATCATCGTCTAATCTCGCAACCCTTCCTGCGAACTCTCTAAAGGCTGTCCAGAACGCCTTCTGGTTAGCCACTTCCCCGACTTCCTCTAGGCTCTTTGACCATGTTAGACCTACGACAGCTAATTTCGTATCAGCCAACCCTCGATTTGCCGCCTCAAGCGGGCAGTCGAAGAGCACGTGCTCTGCGCTTTCCGCGCCGTCACCGCATTTACAGCGGTCGTTGTTGGTTAACCCGAACCTATGTAAATACGCTTTCAGGGCGCCGTGCCCTGTAATCAACTGAACCATTTTATGATCGAGTTCTACCTCGATCTTGCCTCTAGCTTCTAAGCTCGGTATGAATTTGTGGGTCAACCTGCCCGTGGCAGCGTTGCTCCACCTCTCTTCCCATTGTCGGATTGACTTTTCACGCAGCTTTCTTTTAATCAAAGACTTCGGTATCGACGAATGTGATATTCGAAAGTCTCCCGTCGCGGCCTCTTTAGCTAATTCATCAGCCCTATCGTTTCCTACGTTACCATTGTGCGACCTGACCCAACAGAACTTTAAACGTCGAAACTCGAGCGCTGTACGCGCTGTCCTCCAGACGTCCGCTTGGAGGTCTGTCGAGGTGTTCATGTTTGTTAAAGCCGTCAGCGCCGATTTACTATCACTGATTATATAATACTCGTCTCTGCCCGTATGGTTTATTACGTAATCGATAGCCTCCCGTATGGCTACCAATTCGCACTGGAAAATTGTGCTCCAGTTCGCGAGTTTGGTTTGAAACCGAAACACCTCCCTTTCCTGCTTATACACGACAAACGCCGCGCCTGCTTGCCCATCGTCCATACGTGAACCGTCCGTATAAATTCTGATACCCATCGCGTCCTCATCACCTTCGACAAACTCGCTTCCTCTGATATCAGCCGGGTGCCCCAACTCAGATACAACGATCTTTCTTGCAATTTCCCTATACCAAGTATACAGCGTACTTAAATTGTAAGTAACATGATGGCATCCTATAGGGTAAAAGATTCTGGAGTTAAAATAGTTTCCCATTCAGATCTCCGGGGGGGATTACTTCGGAGGATGTGATCGGAAAATTTAAAGGAAGAGCAGGTAACATTTTGCGAGTCGGAACGTGGAATCTCAGAAGTATGAATCAAGTAGGTAAGATAGAAAACTTGAAAATTGAAATGGATAGGTTAGCACTAGACATAGTAGGGATCAGCGAAGTTCGGTGGCCAGAGGCGGGGGATTTTTGGAGTGGAGACTTTAGGGTATTTCATACAGGATTAGAGGAAGGAAATTCGAGTGTGGGAATAGTTATGCGAAAAAAAATGATAGGACAACATGTAGAAAGCTACTTACAAAAAAACGAAAGAGTACCTATAGTTGAATTAAAATCTAAACCGGTAAATACAGTAATAACACAAGTATACATGTTCACCTCTAGCTACAGTGAGGAAGAGGTAGAGACGATCTACAAAGATATTGAAGATATGCTAAGATACGTATAAGAACATAACAATTTAATAATTACGGGGGCTTTTAATGCAGTGGTAGGTGAAGGTAGTGAAGGAGCGGTAGTAGGTTTATTTGGTTTAGGCACGAGAAATGACAGGGTAAATAGACTAACAGTTGTTACGTAATTCTTGGGCATCCACGTTGGGCGCCAATTTTATGCTACGTTGTTCTTGTAGCCGTGCGTAACACAAAGAAATCACGGAATGACCGGGCTCAATCGGAGATTAGGGGGGGTTGTAGGAAGCAAACTGACATATAATGTATACGGCGGCAAGGAGTTAGTGACAGTACCTGTAAGAAAAATAATTAAGTAAACCTGAAAGAGAAAAAAAAAAAGTTAAGTAAACCTGAAAAAAAAGAATGTAAAAGAATGTAAAAGAATGTAAAAAAAAACGGTTGGATAATCTATATTATGTAGCACCGGTAAAAGCAGTACAAAAATTTTATTACAAAGTGAGGTAATATTGGGGAGCAGCAGAAACGTTTCCTCACACACCAATTTAACATAAATCAAGACAAAATTTTTAACAAAAGGTAGATAGGTAAGCACATTTGACGAGTAATTCAGTAGTATGAGTCTTTTTTTTTTCTACGTTTTAGAATAGCAGGCAAGTCTTTTGTAAAAGATAGCAGAACGACAAAGATATGGTAAGCAACGGATAGATATTTAAAGCAATAAGACAAGTAGTAAAAGTTCACTTACAGAAAGTCTTGCAGTAACGAAGTACTTCACCCTTGATTGTGATGGGGTTGATAGAATTTAGTACACTTACACTAACCACACAGACGCACTTCACTGATGTTAGCAACAGACATTATCATACTAATGGAACCATGTGGCATTGATAACTTTCTTGTTAGTTCTATTTTCTGAGACAATAATTCCGAAATATTTTGTAATACAAATCGCAAAAATTGTAATAAAAATTTAGAATTTAGAATCACGTCATTTGTAAGCTGGAATCACTGTAACATGTTAGTTGCCAAACACGTTTTTACCTTAACTGGCCAACATTATTGTTAAGAGAGATAGTGCACGAAGATATGTCTGTAACCTCATTTCAAAAAAAACCAAATGGGAAAGCATGTTACAGAATTAATTTGCTAATTAATACGTTGACAACTCAACAAGTATCTTGCACTAAGAAAAAAAAAGACGAGCTGTACATCGTATTTACTTGTTTGTAATCGCAGTTACCGTTCTTGCACTTTAAGTACAATACGTTGTAATACGATGGCGAAGCCACAATGAGTGAAGAACGGGTATCACTAAGTAAGTCCGTCAGATGTTCCGTAACGAACGTTATTTCAAAGGAAAACTCAACAATTTAAGGAACAAAGAAACACTCCAAACCTCGACATTTATAGGAACCAAGAACAATTAAAGTTAGTATAATTCCGATCCAAACATCCGCCAAGAATTTTTCGTAAACTTCTAAAGCTAATTTCAGTTGGTAAAGGCATTGTTTGGATACGGTGAAACACTTAAAAACACGATCACGCTCACAATCTCGTCTTTAAAAAAAGGTACGTTCATATTTTATTTACTTATTATTAAATGCGAGGTAAATTTCACATATCATTAATATGGAATGCAATTAATATATCCAACAAAGGACAAACTACAACTCCTAACACGCTAATCTGTTTATAAAAATAGTTGTTAACATAACACCTAAGCGTCTCTTATCTCGACTTGATAATAGCATAAGGAACCAAAATTTATAAGACGAATAATTCAATTTATTTATTAATGAAAATCGACGTTATACAACCACCTATACAAAACGATGTGTTTTAAGTACGCTGACATTAAGGGAACGTAACACAGTATGTTGTGATAAGAACGATTTGACCATCACAAAGACAATATTTCAACATAATGCTAGAAGGCGATACACGTGAAAGATGCTAGGAGGAATAGGAAGAAATCACATAGATTACTTTCTTGTTAGGAAACGGTTTAGGTATCAAGTAAAAGACTGTAGAAGCTACCCCGAAATAGATATAGACACTAATCACAACATGGTAATTATGAAGGCCGCTCTTAAACTTAAAAATTTGAAAAAAGGATCGGAAAAAGGCACTTTGACTTTGAGAAACTAAAAGATAAAGATATTTACGAAAGTTTTGAAAAAAGTCAAATGAATTTCTGATAGATAGCGGGAAAATTTCTTGTAATAAGGAAGTAGAAACAAAATGGAATAACAATATTCTGGGGTATATACAAAAAGAAAATAAGAAACCATAGATAACAAAGGATATGCAGAATTTATTTTAAGAAAGACGAAAATACAAATATAGATCAGATGAAACATGAAAACAGAGATACAAAGCCATAAAGTGGGGAATTATTCGGAAATGCAGGAAAGCTAAAAAACAATGGATTGATGAAAAGTGCAAAGAGGTACAAACTAAGTTGTATATAGGAAAGACAGATGAAGCATACAAACCAATTAGAATGAATTTTGGTGATATAAAGCCGTATAGCAAAAATATAAAGGACGCGGGAGGAAACGTCAATATAAAAAATGTAGCGAAAATTGATAGATGGCAAGAATATATAGAGAATTTATATGCAGGAGAGGAGCTAACAGCATTAGAAAAAGAATTAAACATTGAAAAGAATGACTTGCGATATCCTATACTTAAAGATGAGTTTGAATTAGCATTCAAGAGTCTGAAAAATAGTGAGGCGTCGAGTACAGATAATGTGCAAGCAGAAACTCTAAAAGCCGCTGAACAAGCAGTAACAGAACATATCTTCTAACTTGTAAGCTATGTATATGTGACGGGCGAGATACACAAAGATTCCAAACGTAACATCATAGTCACTACACCAAAAAAGAGAGGCGAGGATGGATGTGAAAATTTCGAACAATAAGTTTGACAGCACACGTGTCAAAAATATCAACTAGAATTGTACAAAGACGAATGGAAAAACGAGCCGAAGAAATACTAGGAGAAGATCAATTTAGATTTAAGCAAAACAGGGGAACACGGGAGGCTATTTTAACTCTGAGGGTGATAATGGAGAAAACAATAGAAAAAAGGGAATGCGATAGATCTTGAAAAAGCATTCGACAATGTAAAATGGAAAAAATGTTCAAAATACTCCAAAAGATTGGAATGAGTTTTAGGGATAGACGGATAATACATAGCTTATACAAGGAGCAAACAGCGGTATAGAATTAGAGCAGGAACGTACAGAAGTAAATATTAGGAAAGGGGTGAGATAGGGAAGAACCCTATTCCCATTGATTTTTAACTTGTACATCGAAGAGGCAATGAATAAAGTCAAATGTAAGAAAACATTTGGAATTATTATGCAGGGACATAAGATTGATATGCTTAGATTTGCAGATGATATAGCGGATTCAGCATCTAGCAAGGAATACTTAGAAGCTGCTCTTAATGAAATGGAAACAGTTCTGACAGATAGATACAGTACGAAAATTAACAAAAATTAAATCTAAAGTACTAGTATGCAAAGATCGGGAAATAAATTAAAAACTAGAATACAAATAGGTAACGAGAACTTACAAGAGGTTAAGGATTTCTGCTACCTAGGAAGCCAAATAACGCAAGATGGGAAGAGACATAAAACAAAAATTAGCACAAGGACGTGCTACATTTAACAAGAAAAAGCAACTACTGTGTTCAAAGACAACAAACATGGAAACAAGTAAAAGATTGCTTAAAACATATGTGTGAAGCACAGCAGTGTATGGCTGTGAAACTTGGACAGTAGAAGAAGCGGACAGGAAAATGTGGTGCTACAGACGTATGATGAAGGTATCATGGACAGACAAAGTTAAGAACAAAGAGGTTCTAGAAATGGAAGAGGAAGAAAGAAATATGTGGAAAACCGTAATGAATAGGAAAGATAGGGTGATAGGCCACATACTAAGGCATGAGGGAATAGTGCGGAATATATTAGATGCAGAAATAGGAGAAAATAGAGGTAGAGGTAAAGCTGAGTTAAACTATTGCATACAGATAGTGAAATATTAAATAGTGAAATATGTAGGCTGTGGGAATTCTAGGGAAATGTGTAGGCTAATTCAGAATAGAAGTCAATGGAGGTGCACATGCAAGTAATTCCAAGATGGAAAACCTAAGACGATAGAAATAACTATACTTAAATCTGATGATTATTATAAGCAACTACAGGTATTGGTTTTGTAATACTCTCAACTAATGTCCATTATGCGAAAGGATTTACTGGAAAACTTTTAATTCGGCAAATGTCTAAGTGTTGGGGGATCATTGGCAGCCACAAGCTGCTTAACCCCCTTGGCATACCACTGAACCTTGGTAAAATAGTACAAATAATTAGGAAACAACAGAAGGGGAACCGAGCTGTATCTAGGGTGTGGGAATATCAGGAAACGGCGTAGTGTAGCCCAGAATAGAAATAATTGAAGGTACGCATCCAACTAGTTTCAAGACGAAAAACCCAATACGAAAAAGTAATTGCCCTAAATCTGATGATTATTGTAAACAACTACAGGTTTTGGTTTTGAAATATTTGCAAATAATGTAGACTGTGCGAAAGAATATATTGGAAAACTATTAGATCGGCAAATGTTCAATTGTTAAGGATCTTGCTAGCTGCACGATGCTTAACCCCTTTCACATACTATTGAATATCGGGGAACTATGGTAAATATTTGTAAACAATAGAAGGGGATATGAACTGCATCTAACAAGAAAGAGAAGCGGCTATGTTCGAAGATAACAAACATAGAAGCAAGGAGAAAATTGTTGAAAGCAGGTGGGTGGAGCACAGCATAGTACATCTATAAAATAGGGGCAGTAGGAGAAGCAGACAGAATAACGATAGAAATCTTTTGGAATGTTGTGCTTCAGATGTATGAGGATGATAGCATGGACAAACAAAGTTAATAACAAAGAGGTTATAGAAATAGTACGGGAATAAAGATATCTGTAGAAAGCAAAGAAAATAGGAGAAATAGAAGGGCAGGGGAATGTGCGTGATATCTTACAAGCAGATATAGGAACAAAAGAGGTAGAGGTAGACTTAGATCAGACTATTGCACGAAGATAGTGAAAGATGCAGAATGTGGAAATTTTAGGGTAATGTGTAGGTTAGCTCAGGATAGAAACAATGAGGGTAGGAGTTTAATCAGTTCCAGCACCTAATGATGATGAATGAGTTATCGAGAATTTCGTTGGTGGTTTGTTTCAGTTTGATTTTGTTTTTGTGTTTGTTTAATTATTTGTTGGAGCAAGCGGCTGTTTCACTTATTTTAGATGCGCAAGAGCTTAGTCAAGATTAGTGCACTGATAATATACAAAAAAATTAAAGTACGTCATGAAAATTTTGAGATAGTAGCATTCAATAACAATTAGTTTCTTTTCTATTTTAAGAGCTCTAAATCCCCCCTAATTCTAACCTGGTTAGATAAATTGGCCCTATCCCACACGCTTAGGGTTCCACGATCTTAATTTCGGCTAGAGAATTTCTCTGTCGAATTTTTCTATTTGCTTTGGACTCTTATTCCATTTGTTTTAACCGTGGGCTTAGTTGACAAGGAAGAATCCATCTCTAACACCTTGATGGCGCTTTTGATGCAGACTTCCACATTAAAACGTTTTATTTTTTAATTCACTAATAAAAAGCGTGTTACTGTATTTGTAAACAATTCCTTGCGGGTGGAATTAATATGTAGGTATGTATTAATATAGTCTGGAAACATTTATAAGTAAATGTATAATGTATTCTGAACATGCAGTTATGTTCAAAATGTTTCTTTATCAGATCTTTAAGTTATGCGTCAACCAAATCTACCTATAAACATATAATTTTACTAAAGATATAACTGAAAACTAGTACAGACCATATTCGAGAACCATATAAAATATTACATTGTACATTGCATGTATGAGGATTACATGTTAAAATTTCTATCGCATGTTAACTTAAGTTATTGTATACTTTGTTTGCTAATATCGATCGTCAGTGATAGATAAAGCTATTTTGATTTAAATATTTTAATTTCTGCAAAGAATATTTTACAACATAATTTTAATTTAAATAACTTTAGCTTAATTTTATAAATGTAGTACGTGATATGAATGAGCACATCAGACTTGCCAATGACTCTTCAAAGTCCTTCTATTTTGACATTTGGTGTTATTGATTATTAAATTTGTACGTATGCGTTATGGCAATGCCCTATAGACACAAGCACAATGAATTACACGACTTTAAAGGGTATTGTTAATACCGATAGATGTACATTTAAATCATATTGTAACAAACATCAATTTATAATTCTGTAATCGGTTCAATACATGTTTACTTATTTACAATTATTTACAGAGAATTTTAACATACTTAAAAACCGCTACAAGAATCACTAATGATAATTATTACAATATTTCCTGCACTTACTTTATTTCTTAACACGTCGTGACCATTACATTGTATTTACTACATAAGCATTTAATTTATATAAACATTTTAACCATTCCAAGAGTAATTTAATTTATTTATTGTGGATTAAAACTCTGATTGGTTTAACTGACGGGTCGTACGGTTTATACGTTGAATTATAAGGCTTACACATTATACCAAAAATCGGTAGACTTTCTGTAATCTTCGCATTATACTCGATCCCTGTAGCTGTTGACTGATCCAGTGCTCTCTTTGTTCGACATAATTGTTGCAATATGAATTAAGTTTATAAAATTAAAATGAAGGTTACTTAAAGTAAATTTGTTTTTGAAAAGCTTTTTCGAAATAACGACATTTCACCGTAAAATAGCATTATTTGTTGTGTAAAGTTAGTTAATATGAGGTTGAAATTTTGTGAAATACCAGGACTACACTTAAAAAATGTTAAAAAAGATTTGCATACCTATTTCGTAGTTTCGAAAACTAAAGGAAAAGTTGGTGATGTTTTATTGTTTAGCACGATTAAACCTAAACAAAATCGATAAGTAATTATCATCGTCATTAGCTTCCAATTTACGTGTTAAACACACCATAGATAGTTGCATCGGGTCGCCAGATCATTCGGTCAATTCGCGACATGGTTTGTCAGTTCACCTGATTACCGGATCAAATAGAAGAGCTGGTTCTGAATGCGTGTTAACCGGTACATGCCTCTGACAAGAAAATGTATGTTCTGTAAATACACTATGCTCTAATGCTTAACCCCCAGTAAATTAAAGTGGTGTATGTAAATGAATAAATTACAGAAAACACATACAAAGTGTTTTATTAATCAATTGCAACAGCTATCAGTGTGGCACACAGGATATAAACGTTTTTTCATCACTTATAAACCTCTGCTAAATTTGTTCATTGAATTAACACTGTTTTTAATAATTTTCAGTCGCCCCATAATGTTCTTTATTTTTATAGCAAATGTAATGTTAGAACGTATTCATCAGAGGATCTCAAACTTATAACTATAAGTCTTGATACCTCCCCTGTGAACCAAGGGACTTTGACGAGGTGGGAAGACTTGAATATTCCAGAGAAACAAATAGCTAAGCCAAAGGTTCAACCGTGTTAGAGGGGTATCTGCGGAAAGTCCAGACTAACAAATGGTTCCTGAAAGGGATGCAACGATCCTTTCAGTTTATAGGAGTGACAGTCTGTGTAACTTACTGACTTGGTTTTGTAAAATTGCCCAACAGGGCTTACCCATGTTGAACTACTGCACAACTCAATGTAAGGGAATACTGAAGTCATTACTTTTTCCGAAGATATTCGCCTCTATCTATGTGGTTTGTTGACGATGGCATCTCCCGAGTAAAAAATCTCGAAGGTAAAATAATCCTCCATGCGGATCTCCGGGTGAGAACTATTTGGGAGGAAGTCATCGCAACGGATAAACATAGCATTTTACGAATCGGAGCTTGAAATGTCAGAAATTTGAATGATGGTGGTAGGTTATAGAAGGCTTGTAAAGTGAAAAGTATGGACTGAAGTTAGATGTTGTTGCAATTAGTGAGATACACTGGAAAGAAGGGCAGGATTTCTGGTTAGGGAATAACAGAATCATTAACACATAAACAAGCAGAAGACATTCGGAAGTAGATTTAGTAATGAACAGGAAAATAGGGTAGATGGTAAGCTAACAATATAATGAAAGAAACAGAGCCATAACTCATCACAATAGTACATATCTATATATCTACCAGCTACGCAAACCATAAAGAGATTGAACAGGCGTATAAACAGATAGAAAATATCACGCAATGAAAACTTGGTTGTAATGGGAAAATAGAATGCAGCTGTAGGAATAGGACGGGTTGATAAAACAGTAAGAGAACATGGCCTGAGAGCAAAATAAATGCAGCTTACAGAAAAATCAAATACACGTGTAGAGAAAAGAAAAATAGTTATACAAATTAAGAGCCTTACGTGGGAAGTCACTTACAAGTAAAAAAAAGATGCTGATAGCATTATCAAGGAAAAGAACATAGTGTTCAAGCATTCGAAGGAAAAGAGGCAGTTGATAAGGATGAAAAAGATAACAGGAAACTTAGGACTCAGTTCGACAGGGTATTAAAAGGTTTGAGTGGGATTAATGCGCCTGGAAGTGATGAAATCTCATCGGAGTTGTAAAACACCATGGGAATTGCAGCTAGGACAAAACTGTACCATCTGGTAAGTAGTATGTATAAGAGAAGTCGGGTACGCTCGGATTTCAAAAAGAATGTAATTAGTCCCATATTTAAGAAAATATAAGTTGGATGTATAAGCTATTGAACCAAAAGGTAGGCCAGTCATGCCTAAAAACCGATAGAAATAGCTACAAAGAAATTGGGCGAAGACAGTTTGACTTTCGAAGAAATGTTGGAGCACGTGAGGCTGTATTGAGTCTACGACTTATCTTGGAGGACGGGATTAGGAAAAACAAACCCATGGTTTTTGCATTTATTGAGCTAGAAAAATCGTTTAACCATATTAATTCAAACAAAACTTCGAGATGATAAAGAGGTGTGGAGTATAACATAGAGGACGATGGGTTATCTAGAACTTGTACAGGAAGCAGACTGCGGTGATAAAAATTAAAGGATACGAAAGGGAGGCAATAGTTGACCAGGGAGTGACACCGGCCTGTTGTCTATCTTCTATGCTGTTTAGTTTATATGTAAAAAAAGTCAAATAAAAATTTGGAAAAGGTATTAAGGTTCAAGAAGAACAAATTAAGACATTAAGGTTTGTACGTGACATTATCATTCGAAATGTGGTATTATGGGTGAATTTTAAAGGTTGGGTAGATGGAGTCGGGTCACAAATGAGGAGGTATTAAGACGCATGGGTGAGAAGACAGCTCTATGGTGATATGTAAAGAACAGCAGGATGGAATGAATAAACATGCGTTGAGGCATACAGAACTGCTTAAATTAATATTAACAGAAAACGCGATGGGTAAAAAATGGCAGATTAAGACCGAGGCTCGAATATAATAAATAAATTCAAATGAATGTAAACCATACCAGTTACGCATCAATAAAACTTCAGAATAGATTGACACGCTGAGCTACATCAAACCAGTTTCTGGTCTTATAACCTAACAACAACAAATCTTAATAACACCATTTCTGTAAAAAATTGAGAGGTCTTAAAATTTTTTGCAGGAGACGCATAGGACGCACATCAGACGTCAACCGTTGAGGGCCTCTACGTTAGCGGTATCTCGACGCCAAAAACACAAAAACAAAGCACAAACGCTCACAGTTGGTCCCAAAATGAAACAAAAAAAAGCACACTTCAACTTGTCTCCATCTCGTGTATTACCTCCGAAGGATGTCGGTAATAAAGGAATTTTAGACGGTGTCCATCAACTACCTGTGTATTTGTTAAAATTTAATTTGTATAATTCCATACGGATGCAATCTAACTTTAGCTTTAAATTTTCAATAACAATGAGATGGATCATTGTTAACACATTTAATTAGACTATGAAAAACTTGATCATCATCATCATCAGGTTTTCAGTCCTAGAAGTGGTTGGACGCGTACCTTTATTGTTTCCTATTCTGAGCTAACCTACACATTTCCCTGAAATTCATGGAGCCTAAATACAGCGCGGTTCCCCTTCTATTTTCTGTATATATATATATATATATATATATATATATATATACCACAAAAAACAAACAATTAAATCCAAAAATGTACATAATTCAATCATTATGCGAAAGTAAATACAACTCACCCTGTACAAAATCAATAACAAGCTACAAATAATTAAAGAAAGCCCATTCCGTAGTAACTTCACTACATTCACTAAAATAAACAATTGCGGAAGCAATTCAATCATTTTAGAACATTTAAAAACAATCTTAAACTTAAAAACAAATACACATTTTACATATTTGAAGAAAAATAACCGTGATTTGAAATTTCTTTTAATCTAAACGTGTTTGCGTAAATAATGTAGTAAATGCGTGTAATTTGTACCAGTTTGTAATAATCAAACACTTAAAACAAGCATGTATAAATAATGTGGATATTAGAGGGGACGGTAATACGTGCGATTTAAAACGTACATAAAATACCATTTGTTAAGCAAAACCCGCTAGGAAGTTCAGATGTACGTGCAATTCAGGATGTACATATAATGACAGATTCAATAAAACCAGCATATGTAAATAAAGTATGAATATTAGAGGCGACGAAATACATGCAATTTAGAACGTAAATACATTAGATCGTCTAAAATTCAACAGGTTGCAGATATACAACCATAATTGAAACGCCTTTCCCCACGTACGCGCAACTGATAGCATTACGTCAACCAATGAGAACGTGTGGAACATTCTGGAAGGAATTTGATTCTATAAAACTAACGAAGCAGATAAAGGAGCATCATTTTTATAATCCACGCGCCGACTGTACTAGTTGAATGAAAATTATTACGTGGATAGAATTTGAGTAAAAGTTATAAGTTTAAGAAATTAAAACTTAACAAAAATTTATAATTTCCAGTAAAATAAAGTGTGCGTTGTAATAAGTGTATATGGAATTTTGCCGTTGATATAAGCGTAAGTCTGAAAATGATTAATATAAATAAAAATCTTTGCAATTTATTAATTTAGGGCTCCAAATTACGGGGTACTGACAAACGACTCTAAGTTAATGGTTAACGCTTCAAATTACTGGGTATGTGTAAATGACTTAAGTACTGGGTAAATACTTCAAGTTACTAGCTAACGACTCCAAGTTACGAAGTAAATACTCTAAATAAATGGTACAATACTCTAGGTACAGTGTTAATACTTCAAATTATTGGGCAAACGACCTCAAGTTGCTGGTAAATATTTCAAAGTTCTGGGTTAACAAGTTAAATTTGCTGGTCCACGACTCTAAGCTACTGAACAAACGACCGATTTGGGCCAGGAAGCTCTAGCAAGAAAAATCAGGAGAAATATAAGGTCAGAACTATTTATTCTATTTATAGCATGTGATTCAGAAGTGAACTTAAAAGTTGCATGTTATTAAAATATTTTGTGTAAAAGGTCAGCAAAAATTTGGTTGGTTTGTAGAATTATGTTAAAAAGGGGATATTTCTTTGAACGTTCAACGAAACTATTCGTGGTAAGATACTTTTCTTTTTGTTGGCTTTAATTGCTTGTAAAAGTATAAAACTTTATAATCTTCGTAAAGAGCTAATTCGATAGAAATATTTATTTTAATTTTGATTTAAAACTTTTATAAAAAGTAAAAGATATTAAAAAGGGCGTAGATTTGTAAATTGTAATATAACAAAATTTTTATTTAGTACATTATACAATCTTTGGTAAATTTCGTTTGTCTTATTCAGGTGTATTGAGTGTTGGAGAGGAGTGAGTAGAAATCGCAATTATTAAATTACGGTATGCGTATTGTATATTTCAAGGCAACAGCTCGCGACTTAAATGAACGTTTCGCGATTGAATTCATGAATGACTTTATTTAATAAACGCTTCCTCATATATACAAAATTATCTATTTCTAGAAGTTAGTAGTATTTGTGCGATTTCGTTTCTAATAATACATGTAACGTGTTTTATCTCGATCAGGTTCACCTATTTAATCTTTCTTAATAAATATTTACTTCGTTACTTAAATTTTCTGGAGAGACCTTATCATTAGGACTAACACAGTGAGTTCTTTGTTTTATCTCTGCGATAGCATACACATGGAAATAATTTATCTAACAAATACTTCACTGATTCAGTTTGAAATAAGAAAAACAACATGTGATATAAATACGTATAATAATTGTAATTGAACTAACAAGATAATCAAACTGCAAAATTATTTTAGTAAAACTAATAAAAATTTAATCTTTAACCATGGTTAATTCTCTTAGAACTCTAACAAAACTGTAAATTTTACTTCAGTAAACTTTCTTTCTTTTCTTTTTAATAATTACAGCGTATCAAAAAGCTACAAAATAAACCGACATGATATGAGCTCATGTCTCGGAGGTTTCTTTTTACAAGATAAGATTACAAACGTATTAATTCAAACATAAATTAAAGCATTGCATCTTTACAGTGCTATTAATATAAAAACATTTGTGAAACAAACAATTATTATAAGTTTTTCTTCCATAAAAATTTAAAATGGATATATACATAAATACCTGAATAACGTATTTTCAAAGTCCTTGACCTCAACACACGTCAGGACAAAACGCGATCAGTGGAAATAACAACAGATGGTGTGACCCCATGGCGGACACTCGATCACCTGATCCTCTAAACCAAAGAATCTTAATCCAGAAAAAGCAAGCCGTCCAGGAATCAATCCAAGAAGTAGAAACAGCGTAATTTTGCTCAATATCTCTGCTGATATTTTCTAATTTACTCGTTTTATAATAATCGAACAAGTATTCAAATTCACTTAAATGGCAATCTTACCAAAACCATATTGAAGTGAACAACACGTTTTTAAAAATTAAATTAATTTGCTACAACAGATAACCTTATTTAAAAATCATTGTATAATAAATAAAATCAGCTTACCCCTAGCCGGCGATTTAATTTATTTCAAGAGGAAACGTTTATAACAACCAAACTAACGTTTGGAAAATAACACGCTGCTTTGTGTCCATCTTCCACCAAAAGTTGAATAAGCTAGCCTGACCTTAACAAGTGCGCAAAATACTAGCATACGCCTTTTGATCCCTACCTAACAGAATTTCGACTAATAAGACAAACGAACTTGCTTTTCCATTTAATGTATAATCTAAATGGAGGTAAATAAAGTTGCCTAACGTCCAGATTCGTAGCAGTTAAAACGAACTGTTACATACACTCTTATCTTACCTAATTTTATGGGAAATCCTCAATAGTTTTTAAAATTGAGTTTTATTGCTTCGTTATCTCGTTCCAGTAGCAACATGCGTTGCTCGTCTTTGTTTAACACTCAAGGTTATTGTGGCGTCGCATACTAATGCGTAAGGTAATCGATTTTTATCGGTTTTTTCAATGTTAGAACCACTTTTTGGAATAAACGTTTATTTATTAATTAGTTCATACGAATTGACGTGCTTTTTTCAATTCCTCTCGAAAATACGAGAACATGTTTTACTTAAATTACACAGGGCACTTACTTTAAACTTTATTGGATTTATAATGCAAATTAGTTGCATTTTATAGCAAATATTTGCTTTCATGGTAAAACTTTAAGATTAAAATTAGGGTTTTAAATACAAGATTATTGCAGTTTTTATGCTAGATGCGTAAAGCTAGCACTATTCTATGCTATTTACAGTAAATGGAAAGCATTTTTATCGAAAATGTATTGATATAATTAATCGGTGAAAATAAATGGCTTTGTATTTATCTTAAAGTGATCGATTTACGTTCGTATTAAATGCGTTTTTAGGGTATCTTAAAATTAATTATTTTTACATATACATCTTACGTTATTTGCTACTTCTTTATTATGTATTTTCAATACGCTTATATCATACAGGGTGATTATTTATACACGCGCAATTGTATTTTTCGCTTGTACATTAATGAATAAAAGTTCGCTTGTATTCTACAGGGCATAATCTTGAAGTTACGGGTATATCGATTTTTCCGTATTTCACATTTAATGCAATATTCCGGTACTCGCTTGGGTTACTTTCTTTATTAGTCTTCATTAGATCTTCAATCCTGGAACTAGTTAGACGCCGACTTCCGTTGTTTCCTATTCTGAGCTAACCTACACGTTTCCCTAAAATTCCCGCAGCCCACATCTTTCAAATCTGCTTGCAATATTTTGATCTAGGTCTAGCTGTACCTATCTTTTTCCTATCTCTGCTTGTAATATGTCCCGCACTATTCCTTTATTTTTTAGAACGTGTCCTGTTCTTCTATCTGTCTAATTTTTGTTTTCCACAGATATGTTTCTTCCCCTACTATTTATATAACCTCTTTGTAATTAACTTTGTCTGTTTATGCTATCATCATCATGCACCTGAAGCATCACCTTCCAAAAGGCTTCTAACTTTTTCGTGTCTGCTTTTGCTACTATCCGTTCTTATTTTATAGCCACACCGTACTTTGCTCCACACAGATGCTTTCAACAATTTTTCTTCGCTTCTATGTTAGTTATCTTCAAACATAGCCGCTGTTCTTTGTTGTTAGATACAGAAGGGGTACCCTTCTATTTTTAAATATTTACCATATTTCACCAATATTCAGTGGTATGTGAAAAGGGTTACGCAACCAAGACCCCCATCACTTAAGCGTTCGCCGAATTAATAGTATTCCGACGAATCCTTTCGCATAATCAACATTAGTCGAAGATATTGTCTAACCAACACCCGAAGGTGCTTATAATAATCATCAGGTTCAAAGAGAATTATTTTTTCGTCATTAGGTTTTCCGTCTTGGAGCTTGTTAGACACGTGCCTCCATAGATTTCTATTCAGAGCTAGTGTACAGATTTCCCTGAAATTCTCACAGCCTATAACTTTGACTATCTGTGTGGAATAGTCTAACCTAGGTCTTTCTCTACCTATCTTTTCGTTTATCTCTGCTTCTAATATATTTTGCACTATTTTTCATGCCTTAGTATGTGGTCTATCATCCCCAGTTTTTTTACTGTTTTTCAAATATTTCTTTCTTCCACTACAATTTGTAGAACCTCTTTGTGCTTAACTTTGTATGTCCATGATATCTTCATCATACGTCAGTAGCACCGCATTTCAAAGGCTTCTATCTTCTTCCTATTCGCGTCCCCTATCGGTCAAGTTTGACAGACGTACAGTGTTGTGCTCCACACATATGCTTTCAGCAATCTTTTTCTTGTTTATCTGTTTGTTGTATTTGAACATAGTAATTGCTTTTCCTTGTTAAATGCAACATGACTTTGTGCTAATCTTTGATTTATATCTTTCGCACTTTTTCCATCTTGTGTTATTTGATTTCCTAGGTAGCATAAGTCCTTAACCTTTTGTAAGTTCTCGTTTCCTATTTGTATTCTGGTTTTTTACTTATTTTCTCCTCCTTTACATACTAGTACTGTAGTTTTATTTTTGTTAATGTTCATACCGTACCTCTCTGTTAAAACTGTTTCCATTTCATTAAGAACTGCTTCTAACTCTTTCTTGCTAGATGCTAGTATCGCTATATCATCTGCAAATCTAAGCACATCAATCTTTTGTCCTTGCATAGTAATTTCAAATGTCTTCTTGCAGTTGACAGTTTTCATTGCCTTTTCGATGTATAAGTTAAAAATTAACGAGAATAGGGCGCATCCCTGTCTCACACCTTTCCTAATATTTACTTCTTTATTTTCCTGCTCTAATTCTATTACTGCTGTTTGCTCTTTGTATAAGCTATGAACTATCCGTCTATCCCGAAAACTGATTGCAATATCTTTTTTTATTTTGAACATATTTTTTCAATTTAATATTGTCGAAAGCTTTCTCCAGATCTGCAACCCCTATATACACGCTTTCTCCTTTTTCGCTTCTTGTGTTCTCCTGTTTCGCCTAAACCCAAATTGATTTTCTCCTAGTATTTTTTCTGCTCGTTTTTCATCCGTCTTTGTACAATTCTAGTTAATATTTTTGATACGTGTGCCGTCAAACTTATTGTTCGAAAATTTTCACAACTATCAGCACCTCTCCTTTTTGGTATAGTGACTGTCATGTTACGTTGGAAGTCTTTGGAGATCTCGCTTACGAGTTGGAAGAGACGTTCTGTTACTACTTGTCCAGCAGCTTCTCTATCCCCGGCGTCTTACAATTTTTCAAACCCTTTATTGGTAATTCAAACTCACCTCTAAGTATAGGATATCCCAAGTGATCCTTTTCAATGTCTGATTCCTGTTCTATTACTGCTAGTTCCTGGCATGTATATAAATTCCCTATATATTCTTGCCATCTAACCACACTCTCTACATTTTATGTGATGATGCCTCCTTCAACGCTCCATATATTTTTGCTATACGGTTTTACATCCCTAAAATTCATTCTAATTAATTTCTATGTTTTGTCTGTTTTCCCTATTCCCATCTTAGTTTGTACCTCTTTGCACTTTTTATCAATCCATTGTTCTTTAGCTTTCTTGCATTTGCAAATAATTTCACATTTTACGGCTCTGTATCTCTCTGTATCTCTCTGTATCTCAGTCTATATAAAAACCAAAGCGTAGTAATTAGATTTGATGAAATAGAAAAGGAAGCTAAGATTAGAAATGGTGTTAGACAGGGTTGTATACTGTCTCCCTTGATTTTTAATGTTTATATTGAGGAAGCTTTAAACTTAGCTAGAAAGAGAAAAGAGATAGGTATTAGTGTACAGGGACATAAAATAGACATGTTACGTTTTGCAGATGATATAGCCATTATAGCAGAGTCTAGAAAAGAGTTAGGAGAGTTTTTAAATATTTTAGATGAGATACTACGGAGTAACTATAGTATGAGAATTAACTCAGTAAAGACAAAGATAATGACAAGTGAGTTACAGCCTAGTTCTAAACCAAAATTAAAAATAGGTAATACTGAGTTAGAGGAGGTAGATGAATTTTGCTATTTAGGTAGTATAATTACAAAGGATGGACGTAGCAGAAGGGATATAGTAGCTAGAGTAGCTCAAGCTAGAAAAATGTTTTTAAAAAAAAACAACTTACTAATAGCTAATAGTATTAGTTTAGATAATAGAAAAAGTTTCTTAAAGTCGTACGTATGGAGTGTTCTACTATACGGTAGTGAGACTTGGACAATTAAAGAAGTAGATAAAAAAAGATAGAAGCTTTTGAAACTTGGTGTTATAGGAGAATGTTAAAGACTAGTTGGACAGATAGAGTAACAAACGAGGAAGTTTATAGAAGGATAGGTGAGGATCTCTGTATGTGGAAACAATTGAAGGTCAGGAGAGATAGAATGATAGGGCACCAGTTAAGACATGAGGGACTATTTAGTAAAGTTTTAGATTATAGACTACCAAATAAAAATAGAGTAGGAAGGCCTAGACAAAGCTATATTAGTCAAATTATTAGAGATTTAGGTTGTGAAGGCTATGTAGACCTTTTTAGACTAGCTCAGAATAGAAAGGAATTTAGAGCTGCGTCAAACCGACTTTAAGTAAGTTCGAAAACAAAACAAAAAATAAAATCAGTTAACTAAATGTCACCATGACAAACTCACAATTAGTTAGCGGTCTGGCATGTTGGTAGCGTTTTGTTGCTTAAGCCTTACAATAACATATAATTTAACACTTTTCCTTTTTGAAGCGGATAACCAGGTTATATTTCATTTCCTTATAAATGGTAATCATGTAAACATGTTAGAGTTCTTTAACAACCATCAGGTTGCTAATATCTATGTAGAGTCAGCTGGATAGGAAAAAGATAGAAGGATATAGGAAGACCTAGACCAAACTATATTAGTCAAATTATTAGAAATTTAGGTTGTGAAGGGTATGTAGAGCTTTTTAGATTAGCACAGAATAAAAAAGAAGTTAGAGCTGCGCCAAACCGACCTTAAGTAAGGTCGAAAACAAAATGATGATGGCTCTGTATCTCTGATTCCTGCTTCGTCTGGCCTGTTTAGTGTTTTTGTCTTTCTTCTATTAAATTCAGGATATCCTTTCTTATCCGTGATTTCTTATTTTCTTTTTATGCATACCCTAGAATGTCTCTGACCGCCATGTCTAAGCTAGATTGAATGTTATTCTATTCTGTTTCTACTTCTTCGTGTCGAAAATTTCTCCTATGTTTTTAGCAATTCATTTGACTTTTTTCAAATCTTTCGTAGATAATTAAGCACCAGCTAGTTTCTAGTGGTAAGAGGTGGGTTTCATAAAAGCAATCGCAAATGTTTTTAAAGGTATACAAACTTTAACACTTCTATATATACCTATATGGAAAGGGTCTTGAATTTTCAGTCTAATACGATGTTGTTGAGTGCAAATCCAGCTGATTTCAGTGTCTTTAGATGTTGGGTGGTTTTAGAAACGATTTACATATATTAATTTTTCTACAAACTGGTTGGTGGTGCCTTCTGTACACTTTCTTCTCACCCACTAATTTAAAATACACGTGAACAATAATAAAACCCATGTCGCTCACCAAACCTATATTATATAAACATGAATATCATAGTATTTAACAAACGCAATAAAGCAAACAAACTAGGCTCTATCCCTAATTGTATCTAAATAAAAAGGAACATCTTTAAGTTATTTAATTAGTTATCCAACCATTTTAACTGGTACATATAAATTTATGTAAATACGATTCTGGTGCTTATCTATATTATAATTTTCTGTTTACATTTTGCTTTTAACTAAGCGTGCACTAACGTAAAATTCTTCTTACTAATAAATGTTTTATAACTAATTATAAAATATACATCAGCAAAAATATTTTAGTAGGCTGACAACAAAAATTCTAAGACACAGCTTGTTGATCGTATATAAGACTCAAGTGACCTTGTGCAATACAAAATTGGGGTTGTCAGAAATCCACTAATCTAAGTGGCGTCGACAGACAGCAACTACTTCAGGAACACCTACTTTCACACGCAACGGTACTTTTCTAAAATCTGCGATTATTTTTCCATTTGGGAACCTATTTCACTAGAAACCCGAGTTTTAAAGATACCGTTACATATTATTCAATCTTTTCCACCGCCCGACGATGGTTGCTTGTCAATCGACTAACTGAAGATAAAAGCTCGAAATCAAAGATCTGAATCATTTCCTCTATTATGCTATGCCGATATTTTTGAGTTATAATATTTCAGGGGATTGTCCGATTTAACTCTGTCACGATTTCTATGACTTGAATTGTCTTAAGGTCGAAGTCAAGGGTATTTCGGTGCGTAAGGTTTTTTTATATGTATTCCCACAGTTTCTATTTAATATTGATATCTGCGTCATTGGTAAGTTAGTACGCTTAAAATTTTACACTATTTTATAGTTTTCTGTTTGTTGGAGTGATTTGCACTTGATTTCGGTAAAAATGTTTCTAAAAACACCTCCCTAAGCTTGGTAATTTGCTGATATATGTCGGTATATTTCTATTTTAAAGCTCCTATTGTAAAATCCTGGCGTTAATTGCTGGTTGTAAAAGAATGTACTAGGTTGTTACGGTATTCCGTGTAGACAAGAAAGAAAAGTAAGGAGCAAAGAAAATCGGTCGCACCGAATATCGCAACAAACCAAAAGAAATAAAAAAAATTAATGCCGTAGCTGAAAACGTCGTAGAGTGGAATGGGTCACACAGAAAGAAATATTGGAAACCTCAGTAAATAGATTTATTACAAACCGTTAGTTAACAAACACTGTATCAAAAGGAATATTTACAAAAACGAAAACGAATATTTACACGTTCTGTTAAAACATGATATAAACGAAAACGTTAACTCGCATATAACACAACATAACTCCAAAATATACATCAAAAATTTAAACAAACATCAATTAGGGATTGTTTCCCAATCTTATCACTAATTAAAATATTAATAACAAGTACAAGTATATTAAAATAACGTTTTCTGCCGTAAATAAATACAAGAAGAACATTAGACATAAAATATATAGTAATACAAAGATATTTAACCTGTTGCTTACCGTAACGCACTTCCTAAAAGTAATAGCGTAACCATAAAATGAAGGTAACCAAGTGCTAAACTTAATCTAGATTATAATTAATATACAATTAGTTGACGTTAACATTCCCTAAATCTCAAGTTAAAGTAAGTAAAATTGCTTCAGCGCCAGCTCCTGTTTATCTTAATTGTGACCTGAAAAATAATCGCGTAATCACTTTGTGCAGTAACACGTGAAAATACATTTTAGAACCGAAGTCTGTAATTTACTGTGCTACAATAATCACGAGTAAGAAACAAAACTAAAGTACTGGTCTGGTTATGAACTATAAAAGAGAATTGAGTAGGTTGCTACGTACCTAGACGTAGCCGGAAGAAACGCAAATAACAGGCTAACTACCAAACACGGAGAGTGGGGGGATTCACTTAAATAGCAAAAAAATAAAAAAAAGTACGTCGCCCACGATTATCTATTAACAATAAGAATAAATAAAGGATTCTGTACAAACAAGCAAAAGAAATAAATTAAGCGTTACTATTTCAAAGCAAACAATTATGTGATACAAACAATTTCGTACTTTAGATACGAAGTGCACATCTCGTATTTTACACAAAATAAAACTAATCAGTAGAAAATAAACATGTGAAAGCTTTTGTCAAGCGTTTTTAAAATTACACATAATACCTTTTGTAAAATAAACTAATCAGTAGAAAAGAATAAGCGTGTGGGAACTTTTGTCAAACATTTTTAACAATGGTACATCACACCTGTAGAGCGATAATATCGATTCGCAGCAACAAACAATAGTCCTACAGTGTCACGTTTCTTATCACGTAACTACACCAAACGCTGATAAGTAATATGCCCTTGATATACAAAAAAGAAATCAAGTTGTATACCTGTATGTGTCAGGATACTTAGCTTGCACGCCATCGGGAGTGAATCAGCACCGCATCGCCACGGTCGTCGGGATCTATTTACCCTGTTACCATAACGGCACTAGCAATCTGCAGGCAACGGCAGTTGATCTGTGGCAAAGAACAGTTGGGCCAATATAAAGAAGGAACCAATTTGGCCTCCAGCTAAGAGCTAAAAAGAGAATCTGATTAGGATGGGTATGCGCGGAAAAACTCACCTATACACGCCAGATACCTCCTACTTGACGAACAAAAAAACGTACATCGCTTTTGAAGTACTGGGATCGGTAATGTAGAAAATATTTTAGCGCACAAGCTGCAGAATCAAATTAAAAATTGATTCAAATAATACGAGTTCGAACTGCAATCCTCGCGTTATCAAAGCGCGATTAGCAAACTGGAAAACACGCTATCAAATAATAGTAGGATCCATTATTTTAACAAGTCTTTAGATGGAAAACACAAGAGAAAGCATCTATACGTTATCGGAATGTTTGACAAATTAACGGATATCTAAAACAAAGTATTTACTATTTATTTTTTCGAATAAATTTTCGTTTTATAAGCAAAATGGATTTGAGTTAAACTTATGTTAAAGCGGGCTTCTTCTGAACAGGTACACTATATAAGGTATTTGTTGGAGAATTAAGAATAGAAATGGAATTTATTCAAGCGGGTAATGACTTAACCAGAGGAAAAAAGGGTATTTAATTTATGTTGAAAAGTAATCGTAACAAGATTTTATAGAAAGCATCAAAAAACAAGAACAGAGTATTGCTACCCTAAGTCCGTTTGTGTGCCAAAGAGGTATAACTGCCTTGCAAAGGGACTATTTGCTCAGTATATACCCAATCCTACATCGACAGTCTGCCTCTAGTACCATCGTACCAGATCTGAAAGTGCGTACTTGCAATTGTCGACGGACCAGATATTTCTATGGAACAATTTTACCAGTTACAGCACTTGACTAAGGTTGATTTATAAAAAACCGAAGCAAAACAATGCCTTTTAAAAGAATGCATGTTAAGTAGCACCGCGACTTAGAGTTTTTTCACTTGAAAGCGCACTGTATGAAATTAAATTTCTGCCTACCCTCAGCCTGTATATACAGAAGGAGAGGGCACCTGGTAGTAACGTGTTTTCCTTTCAAAACATTTCCCATCGACAACATACCACCTGCGAAGTATTCTCAGAACATCACCTGCAATCAAGCGCAATTAAGAAAGCAAATGCCCTAAATACAACATGACGACTTCTCCGAAGTATATGTGCGTGAGAAACCTCTGCCTGGTGGTATTCAAACAAGGTATGTTCAAATTGATAGGTATTTCTGCAGTCCGCATTGCAGTATTATGTAGTTAAGTGTATGACAGATAGCCTACCTCCTGTATATAACTATAGAAATTCACTATTTCGAATAATACTACCGGGTAAAGATAAGCAGGTGGACAATTTTCGATTGTTCGCAATATGTGTCCGTAAACACCTGTGTGATAACGGAACACGATAATAGTATTTCATGCTAACTCATTAAACGTGTTTATTTAAGAGATACAGGTGTTTTAAACTTATTTCAGAGAACTCAAAACGTGAGGATTTTTGATCTTTTCTAACCGAAGCAAATTATCATAGAATAGATTCCAAATATTTAACGTTGTAACTAAACACTGACTGAAATTTTATAAGATGCTTGAATAAGTAATCAGTTTATTTTAAAAAGTAGTCCAACAAACCTGTTAATGAAAATTCGTATGATTGTTTATACAGTAAGAAATGAGAGATAATCAGAAAATGCACGGTGCAGAACCTGTACGTAACAAGATACTTTACTATTTATGTCCTATTTTACTATTATTAAGAAATGGTCATGTTATTAAATGTAAACCACCCAAGCTTCTATAAAATTTTAAGTTATTTCGCGTCAAAGATCGTTTAACCAACTTGAATTAAAAAATGCTTTCCTATTCACGAATGGTTGCTTAATTAACGCGTTAGCGCATACTTCATATTTTATTCCAATTAACCCAGTAGTGATCACTTACGTAATTTAAAGGCTTTCTAGAGGTTCCCGTAAACGAGTTAAACGTTTCAGAATATACATTTTCGTAAGTTGTTAAACTAATAAAAAGTGTAAAATTTCCTGCTTCGCGATTCAAGTTTTACACTACATTGCACACCTTTGTGTCCGTATTTCTACAAGGAAATTGAAAAATGTAAGCTCAACATTAACTGAAACTTATTGTTCATTATCTTAAACTAATAAACTAATTTCGTATTTTTATTATTAAAAATACACCTTTCATACAGTCACCATTTTATACAAATAAATTGTGAGAAAATTGTTTTAAGGGATTTGATTAACCGTCTTCTTGTTGAAAGTACTAAAGTTTACTGTAAAGTTTCTGAACTGTGAACTGAAGTATTGGTTGATTACACAGTTAAAGAGTTTGCAATCTGTTCGTTTATAGAATCTCGATCCAAGTTTCAAAAATGTGAATGCGCTTAAAGTTAATGCTTCTCCAAATTTATAAAAGGAAAGCCATCATCCACACTTGTGACTAAATTATAGAATTTTCTTTACAGGGTTCAAGCAAGTTTTCGTTTCTTTCAAATTTATTCCTTAACTATTCTGTAGAATTATTGCATGTCTTTCGTTGGTTTCAATTATAGTGGTACAAGTAATACAAATAGAGTGTAATGTTTACTATCGGCCCTATCAAAAGCGGTATTGCCAACGATTAAATACCGTAAATTTGGAACTAAGCGCAGTATCAACCGGACGCTTGGTAATAAAACAAGTGAAATAATTTGGGAAGCTTTCCCGAATTATATTGACGTACAGTAAACTTCTATTCCGAATGGACCTGCACATTGTAGAAGTTCTATATTACTAGAACAGGTGGAATGGCTTCCGCGTTCAAGTGATCTAAAGAGCCAAACTACAGGTTCAACCAAATTAGTAGGGTCTTTAGTGAGGAACCAGACTAAGACAGATCCCCGAAAGAGGGCAGCGGCTCTTTCGGTACGTAGAGTGGCAAAGATCGTGGTGGTTAGTATGGCATTCTAATACATACTACCGCGATGTAGAAGGCAACGGAAAACCACCACATTACCTCCCAAGTACATAGCGTACTTAAATTGTATTTAAAATGGTGGCATTCTCTGAAGTAAAAGATTCGGGAGGTAAAATAATCCCCCATTCGGATCTTCGGAAGGAGACTACATTGGAGGATGTGATCGAAAAATTTAGAAAAAGAAACGGGAACATTCTGCGAGTCAAACCGTGGAATGTCAGAAGTATGAAGCAAGTAGGTAAGCTAGAAAACTTAAAAATTGAAATGGATAGGTTAGCATTAGACATAGTTCGGTGGCCAGAGGCGGAAGATTTTGGAGTGGAAACTTTAGCGTAATTCATACAGGATCAAAGGAAGAAAATTCTAGTGTGGGGATAATTATGCGAAAAAAGATACGGCACTCTGTGGAAAACTATTTACAAAAGAACAATAGAGTACTCATGGTTAGATTAGAATCTAAACCGGTAAATGCAGTAATAATATATGTATACATGCCCACCTGCAGCCACAGTGAGGAAAAGGTAGAAGCGATCTACAAAGATATCGAACACATACTAAGATACGTAAAGAACATGAAAATTCAATAATTACGGGGGATTTTAATGCAGTGGTAGGTGAGGGTAGGGAAGGAGCGGTAATAGGTTTATTTGGTTTAGACACGAGAAACGACAGGGGAAATAGGTTGGTAGAATTTTGCGACAAAAACAATTTAACCATCACAAACACATTATTTCAACATCATCCTAGAAGACGATAGACGTGGAAGATGCCAGGGAATATAGGAAAATATCAAATAGATTACATTCTTATTAGACAACGGTTTAGAAATCAAGTAAAAGACTGTAGAAGCTATTCAGAAGCAGATATAGATATCGCAATTATGAAAGCCGCTCTTAAATTTAAAAAAATGAAGAAAGCATGGAAAAAGGCACTTTGACTATGAGAAACTAAAAGATAAAGATATACAGAAAAGATTTGAAAAAAAAGTCAAATGAGGTGCTGAAAGATATCGAAAAATTTCTGATACGAAGAAAGTAGAAACAGAATGGAATAACATTAAATCCAGCTTAGACATGGCGGCCAGAAAATAAGAAACCATGGATAACAAAAAATATCCTGAAGAATGAGGAAAGTACAAAAATAGATCGGACGAAATAGGAAAGCAGAGACACAAAGTCATTAAATGGGAAATTATTTGCAAATACAGGAAAGCTGAAGAACAATGGTTGAAGAAAAGTGCAAAAAGGTACAAAGATGGAAATAGGAAAGACAGGCAAAACATACAAACTGACTAGAATAAATTTTAGGGATATAAAACCGTATAGCAAAAATATAAGGGACGCGAGAGGAAATGTCATTTTAGAAAATGTAGAGAAAGTGGGATGGCAGGAATATATAGGGAATTTATGTGCAGGAGAGGAACTAACAGCAGTAGAACAAGAATCAGACATTGAAAATGATGACTTGGGATATCATATATTGTGAGATGAGTTTGAATTAGCATTAAAGGGTCTAAAAAAAGGTTAGGCGCCGGATACAGATACGGCGCAAGCAGAAACTTTAAAAGCTGCTGGACAAGCAGTAACGGAACATATCTTCCAACTTATAAGTTATATGTATGAGACAGGCGAGATGCAGAAAGATTTCAAACGTAACATCATAGTACCTATACCAAAAAAGAGAGCCGTAGATAGATGAGAAAATTTTCGAATAATAAGTCTGTACAAAGATGAATGGAAAAACGAGCTGAAGAAATATTAGGAGAAGATCAATTTGGGTTTAGGCGAAACAGGGAAACACGGGAGGCCATTTTAGCTCAGAGGGTGATAATGCAGAAAACAATAAAATGGGGTAAAGCGTGTATACAGGGTTTGTAGATTTGGAAAAAAACACTCGACAATGTAAAATGGAAAAAAATGTTCGAAATACTTAAAAAGATTGGAATGAGTTTTAGGGATAGACGGATGGTATATAGCTTACACAAAGAGCAAAATGCTGCAATAGAATTAGAGCTGGAACGTAGAAACGTAAATATTAGGAAGAGGGACAGAGATGTGCCTTATCCAATTAATTTTTAACTTGTACATATAGAGGAGGCAATGAATACTGTCAAATGCAGGAAGACATTTGGAATTACTATGCAGGGACAAAATACTGATATGCTTAGATTTACGAATGATATAGCGGTGTTAGCATCTAGCAAAGAATAGTTTGAAGCTGCTCTTAATGAAATAGAAACAGTTCTAACAGAGATATACGGTATGAAAATTAACAAAAATAAAACTAAAGTACTAGTATGCAAAGGAGAGAAAATAAATCAAAAACAAGAAAACAAATAGGTAACAAGAATTTACAACAGGTTAAGGATTTTTGCTACCTAGGAAGCCAAAAAACGCAAATAACAAAGATTAGCACAAGGTCGTTCTATATTTAGCAAGAAAAAGCAACTACTGTGTTCAAAGACAATAAACAGAAACAACGAAAAGATTGCTTAAAACATATGTGTAGAGCCTGGACAGTAGGAGAAGCGGACAAGAAAAAGGTGTCTCTGAATTGTGGTGCTACAGACGTATGATGAAGATATCATGTACAGACAAAGTTACGAACAAAGAGGTACTAGAAATGGTAAAGGAAACAAGAAATATGTGGGAAACAGTAAAAAATAGAGAGATAGGATGATAGGTCATATACTAAGACATGAGGGAATAGTGCGGAATATAATAGAAGCAGAGATAGGAAAAAGCAGAAGTAGAGGTAGACCTAGGTTAGACTATTGCGCACAGATAGTGATAGATGTAGAATGTGGGAATTTCAAGAAAATGTGTAGGCTAGCTCAGAATAGAAAGCGATGGAAGTACGCATCTAACTACTCCCAAGATGAAAAAACTAATGACGAAAAAAATAAACTAACTTAAACATGAAGACTAATATAATCAACTACAAGTATTGTTCTTGCAATATTCTCAACTAAGGTTAGTTATCCGAAAGTATTTACTGGAAAACTATTAATTCCGCAAATGTGTTGGGGGATCCTTGGCAGTTATAGGCTGTTTAACCCCCTTCACATATCACTTAATTTTGCTGAAATAGGGCTTATAATTAGAAAACAATAGAAGAGGAACCGAGCTGTATATAGGCCGCTGTTGGAATTTCAGGGAGCTGTCTAGGCTGACTCAGAACATAAATAAGTGGAAGTACGCGTCCAAGCAATTTCAAGATGGAAAATCTAATGACGAAAAAATAAGTGCACTTAAATCTGATGATTATTATCAACAATGACAGGTGTTGGTTGTGAAATATTTTCAACTAATGTTGATTGTGCGAAAAGATAAATTGGAAAAACTATTAATTCGGCAAATGTTCAAGTGTTGGGCAAACTTGGCAACCACAGACTGCTTACCCCCCTTCACATACCACTGAAGGACGGGAAAATAGGGTATATAACTGTAAAACAATAGAAGGTGACCCAACTGCATTTAACAAGAAAGAACAGCGAATATGTTCAATGACAATAAACATAGAGACAAGGAGAAAATTGTTCAAAGCATATGTGTGGAGCACAGCACAGTGCATCTATGAAATAGGGGCAGTAGGAAAAGCAGACAGAAAGAGATAAAAGCCTTCTGAAATGTTGTGCTTCAGATGTATAAGAATGATGGGCAGACAAGGTTAATAACAAATAGGTTATAGAAATAGTAGAGCAATAAAGATATCTGTGGAAAATAAAAAAAATTTGAGAAATAGAAGGGCAGGATACGTTCTAAGGCATTTTTGGGGAATAGTACCGGATATATTACAAAGAAGAGATAGTAAAATAGAAGTAGAGGTAGACCGAGATCAGAGTTTTGCACGCATCCAACCAGTTCCAGGACTAAAGACCTAATGATGATGATGACAGTAAACTTAGTGTTGTTAACAAGGAAATTTTTATAAAACTAAAATATGAATAGATGGAGGTCGTATCAAGCTAAAAATTTATAACATTTGCAGCACATTTTTCAAGTGAGCGGAAGCTACTTTTACTAATCAATAACTATTCATGAAAAACTATTACACGTTTGTTTAAAAAGAAGGTTATAACGGTCTAATTGTATTATTTCGCATTCTATTTCGGCCATAATTCAGTATTTCATTTCTTTAATAGCGTATCCTAATCTTCTAGTCACCTGATTTGTAGTTGATTTACGCTGCTCGTTCTATTTATAATTTTAGAAGGCGGTTTTGTTTGTCGTTTAAATATGTTATCGGTGAGAAGAATGTACACCTTAGCAATAATGTTCTTTACCTCACCTTCATTTGATTTACGACCACAATTACGACTAAAGCATTTCAGTTAACCTATTTTTATTGCAAGAATTTTGCTAATTGATTTGCGATTATGTATATTTAATTCATTTAGTTTTGTAATGATACGGTTTTATAATATACGCATGTTTGTCACTCGTTTCTACACTTTGTTAAGGAAATCTGACATACCTGGTATTAGTATTTTAATATCTAATTTTTTGCATAGAGTATTCACACTCAACATATGCTTCATTCCCATTCATTATGTTTTGGCTACTCTACCACTAAATTTAAGTTCGGTCCTGTTTTATTTAGTTTATATTAAACAAATTAATATGCTTGTTACCTCTTTCAACAGTAAGTTATCTTTAAGTGTTTGTTTGATGTTTAAATTACTTTAGTATACGGCGGTAGGCTGAAAAGTGATGCACACATGCGAGTAGAACACGAACAAAAACAAATAGCAAATTGGGCACAAATTAAATAAAAGTACAATTCTTAAGGTTCAAAATCATATATTTATTTTTCAACATAACCACGTGATGTTACAAGTTTTTTCATGTCATCACTGAAGAATTCTTTCGACTTCTCTCGAATTCAGGACGTGATAACTGCAATCACCTCATCGTTCGAGGTGCAATGATGTCCCTTGAAGTCTTTCTTGAGTAGAGGAAAAAATAAAAATAGCAAGGCGCGAGATCGGGGATTAAGGATGGTCTGAAATCGGTTCAAACTTTAGGTTTCGCAGTGCCTCTTCGTGGTACCCAGCGTGCACAGATTGTACGGTCTCCCAGTTGTTCAATAATGATGCCGACACGTTCCTTAGATATTCCAATATAGTTCGTGATTCGTTTTTGATTGATTGGCCGGTCACTTTGAATCAAATCGTCGACGAGTTAGCGCTGTTCATCGCCTGTGGTAGTGATTTGATATCCGCTGCGTGTTTCGTCAACAATTATGACTTTTCCAGGCTCGCAGCCACCAAATTTTAAAACCAATCGATTAACAGTAAATCTATCAACAGTATTGCCACATTAAACAGGTAAACGGCGATGAATCTCAGTAGGAGTCGCATTTTCAACAGTTAAAAATTCAATTACAGCGCACTATTTAACTCGCGTTAGCATAGCACTCTTCATACTTTCGCTATTCAAAACAAACTTGTGAACGCAACGCCTTTAAAATTGGCATACGATAGAGGGGGATTGTGACTTCCGAATGCCACCATGCGCGCTTCTGAGGTTATGTTGTTCGTGTTCTACAAGCATGTGTGCAAGGGTTAGATAAATATACTTGATAAGCCACTTCAAGTTAAGTTTTGTTGGCACCATCATCTAGTGAGATGTACGTCCTCGTTTCAGGCGACGCGGGAAATTTAAAACTATTTAAATACTGCGGGGTGACGGGAATTATAAAATTATTTAAATTGATGTGCATGTAAATTCGTTTCTTGACCTTTATCTTTTTATATTAAAAGATGTAATTATTTTATATTGTGAAAAAGTGTAAAATAGTGTAATATTATCAACACTTCCTATGAAAGATGCTGAAATGCACAATATCTTTTGATCAAAGGACATTGTAAATTTGCAGTAGTCACAGATTGAAGCTGCCGATCAACTTCTAGCATATCAAAATTGAGTATCAGTCAACAACAACATACGAATTCAAATCTTTTAATTTTAAAATTGATATAGGCCAAAAGCAATAATACAAATACATAAAAACAGAATTAGAAAGAAAATGAAAACTGCAATATGTTTTTATTTTCACAATACTTATTCAAAACAGTTTACATACATTATATAATAATATCCATCATCTCATTCAAATACTGATACATCAAAAAGTTAAACAAAGATAGTTGTCTTAATATTATTAATTTGAACATTGTTCCGAATCTAGTTCAACCTTCTTCTTGATTAATATTTTTGTTAACTAAAAATAATCGTGTAAATTATGTTGTACTTTTTAAAACAGTATAATTACTCTTTCAAAACAAAAAAATATGCAGATCACTCCAAAAACGTTTTGACAAAATATACACGGAACAAATTTACCTTTTAGGTTAGCGTCATAAGTTGTTTGAGTAATATAAACATACATTTAGTGTAATGTACCGGTAATATGGTTGTCGATCCCTTCCCTTGCCTCTTTCTTTATAATTTTTGTATGCACTGCCATCCAGTGAGATGTGCATTCTCGTTTTACGTGCCAACAGTTTCCCCATCTAGAAGTAGATAGGAACTGTACGAAATACTTGGGATTTGCGTACGATGGTGAAACCTACACTTTTCAAAGGTTACCGTTCGGGTTAACCATGGCAATGGCAAGTCTCATCCGATGTATTAGGGGAGTGTTAAGCGACGAATGCGGTCAGTTTACCTGCGTTTATGTTGACGATCTGCTGGTGTACTCGCCGGATGTAGATGGTCATCTTCGGCATTTAGGAATAATTTTCAATTAGTTAGAAACAGCCGGGTTTACGATAATACTAGAAAAAACTAAATTCACGAGGGAGAAAATCACGTTTTTGGGTCATATTATTTCCGCGGCAGGAGTAGCAATCGACCCTCGGCAAATAGCTTGTATTAGTAATTTTTCGAAGTCTCGCAATGTTAGGGAATTAAGGGGTTTTCTGGGGTTAGTTAATTACGAACAGCGTTTTTGTCAAAATTATGCGGAGTTCGTGCTACCCTTGTTAAAACTTTTGAAAAAGGGGTCTAAATGGGATTGGGAAGTAGTCAGATGGGGTATTCCGGTCTGTTAAGACGGCTTATATATAGAGCTCCCTCAAAATACACCCGGATATGACTGCTACATTCTATATTCAATGCGATAGCTCGGATTATGCGGTGGGGGGTACTTTATTTCAATTATCAGAATCGAATGTCAAGGGGCTAATAGCATTTACAAGTGCGGTTTTAAGAGGTAGTCAGCTATCAATTACTACTACGACCGAGAAAGAGGCTTTGGTGGTGGTTCATTGTTTGCGCGATTGGAGTACATTGATATTGGGACAGGATCTTGTTCTTATTACGAACCACAAAGCTCTAAGCTTCCTAAAGTCGTGCAAGTTACGCTCTGATAGGTATCTCGGTGGATTATTTTCATACAGAAGTTCAATTTTAAGATTCTATACTGCAAGGGATCCGATAACGTAGTGGCGGATATTTTATCGAGATAGCCCGGAAAGGATTCAGCGAATCTCAAAATGGGACTAATAGAAGACCCTAATGTATGTTTACTTAAATTAAGTGGAAATTAGTCAAAATTACGTAAACATGTTAAGTCGCTTAAGAAGGATCAGGAAGGGGAAGAGTGGATAAGGAAAAAGGTGAAAATTTGGGGGGTAGAAACAATAAATGGGGGTATCTCAAAGGAATCGGTTAAAGCATAGAATGGTTTTGTGGTACACGAAGGGATACTGTTTAAACGGGGAAATAATTTCCAGCCGGGATTTTGTTACGTTTTTTTTCGAGGCAGCCACGTTGGGCGCCAAAAATTTATGCTACACTGGCTCGTAGCCGTGCGTAACACGAAGAAAATCAAACAAATGACCGGGCTCAATTGGAGATTAGGGGGGGTTGTAGAAAGCAGACCAACATATAATGTACGCGGCTGTAAGGAGTTAGTAACAATACCTGCAATAAAAAAATTAGAATAGCAAACCTGCAATAAAAAAAAACATTAGTCCTGCAAACCTGAAATAAAGAAAAAGCATAGCATGCTGATCAAGCATAGATTGTTCAGTACTTTGTAGAATGAAAAAAAACTGTTTGGATAATCTATATAATATAACAACGGTAAAAGCAATATAAAAATTTTTAGTACAAAGTGAGGTAATATTGGGGAGTAGCAGAAACGTTTCCTCACACACCAATTAAACATAAATCAGACAAAATGTTAAAAAAAGATAAATAGGTAAGACAGAATTGATATTAGTCATCCAGTATTGTTGATTCTTCTTTTTTTTTCCAAATAGCATGCAAGTCTATGGTAAAAGGTATCAGATCGACAAAGATATGGCAAAACAAACGGATAGATATTTAAAGTAATCATCATCATTAGGTCTTCAGTCCTAGAACTGGTTAAACGCGTACCATCATTGTTCCCTATTCTGAACTAACCTACAGATTTCCCTGAAATATGCACAGTTTGCATCTATAACTGTCTGACCTAGGTCTACATCTACCTCTTTTTTCCTATCTTTGCTTGTAATATATCACATACTATTCCCCAAAAATGCCATAGAACGTATTCCGCCCTACTATTTCTCTTTTTCCCCAGATATCCTTGTTCCCCTACTATTTCTGTAACTTATTTGTTATTATTTTTGTTTGTCCATGCTATCGTCCTCATACATCTGAAGCACATCATTTCAAAAGGCTGCTACCGTTTTTCTGTCTGCGTTTCAGACTTCCCGTATTTCATAGGCATACTGTGCTGTGCTCCACACATATGCTTTCAACAATTTTCTGCTTATTCTATGTTTGTTGTCTTTCCTCATAGGCGATGTTCTTTCTTGTTAGATGCAGTTCGATCACTTTCTATTGTTTTACAGTTATATGCCCTATTTCTCCGACCTTCAATGGTTGTGAAGGGAGGTAAGAAGCCTGTGGCTGCCAAGTTCCCCCAACACTTAACCATTTGGCGATTTAATATATTTTCCAATTTATCTTTTCGCACAGTCAACATTAGTTGCAGGTATTTCGCAACCAACAACTAGTTGTTTATACTAATCATCAGATTTATCTGCGCTTATTTTTTCGTCATTAGGTTTTCCATCTCAAAACTGGTTGGACACGTACCTGCACTTATTTATATTCTGAGCTAGCCTACATAGTTCCCTGAAATTCTCACACAGCATGTGTATTCAGGTTAATCCTCTTTGGGAATCAAACCACTCATAGTTTCTCAAAATCAACTTCATTTACGTTTCGATGCATGACCCAGGATCGTTTTCAAAATAATAATAAAAACTTCAAGTTTGACATTTATGACATAAATTGAAGGTGACTTTGGTTTATTGATGTTTGAAATATTTGGTTTGAGTATACTAAGCAAAAATTTTTAAAGTTTAACAGAATGATTGCCTTCAATTTGTGTTGCGACCTGGGATCGGCTTTCTTTAGGTAGTCAATACGCTTAACGTGAAATCAGCTGATTAATTTTTATTGGTGAATTTTATATAAATTCAATAACTTGGAATTGGAAAACATTTTTTAACATGTTTCTATTTATACAATTGAGAGGATGGTTATTAAAGAAGTGTGCGATTGCATTATTGAAAGGCTTAAGTAGTCGTTTTTTTAATATTTATTTTGAGGGGGAAAATTCATTATGATTTAAGTTACCTCTTTGGTAGATTTTAACATGGTTCTGAGGCGACTCTATGGCGGGTTTACACTTGTCAGATACCAATGTTGTTCTATGAACATTGTATTTGGATCTGAGGCGACCCTATGGCGGGTTTACACTTGTCAGATACCAATACTGTTCAACGGAGATTGTATATGGTTTTGAGGTAACCTTATTGTGGATTTATACTTGTCAGATACCAATGCTGTTTTACAAGGATTGTTAATATGCTTATTTTTATGTAATTAGTTATTTTATGTATAAATAGAAATCATGTATGTAGGCTGTATTTCATGTTAATATTGCAAGGAAAACCCAGGAAAAACTTGCAATGCTACCTAGATATTGTGGGCATTTGATTTTCATTTGTTATTTCTTTTATTATTTCTTTTAGTACTGGAATCCATTGTTTACTGAAAGTCACGGATTCGTTTGCAACTCAGTTATTTTTATGTAGGGTTATATAAGCAGCTTCTTTGATTTTGCGTTTTTGTTGGTTTTCTTTTTTTTTCTTCTTTTCAGGGAGTATGTGTATTCAGCTCGTTCCCTTTCTATTGTTTTCTAATTTTATACCCTATTTTACCGAGATTCAGTGAAGAAGGTTGTAACAATTTTATTTTTGGGTTGATAAATCCCTTCATTAAAAGTGCGAAAATAATAAAACACTTTTGTTGAATAATGTCGTAATACGTTTGACAAGTGGAATAATACATTAAAACAGCATCTTGGTTTGTTAGTCTATTTGTGGTTGGATGTCGGTGTATTCCACAGCCAGTCGCAGGCGCGTTTAGGTGTGACAACCTCCCCCTTGGATCCTGCGATCGTCCGAGCGAGCATGATAATCACTCGGCCATACGTAGAAGAAGTAACAAGATGTATGAAAGGACGATGGCCAGTAATCTGCGTATCAATTTTAATGAGTGAGCACATTTTCTGAATAGCGGTTGGTAAAGTATAAACGTTATTATCTTATTTAATTTGGGAAAATTTGTTTAGCGCGACGAGAGATTAGGCGACGAGAGATTAGGCGACGAGAGATTAGGCGACGAGAAACATCACTACAATCTACGATGCACTTAGAATTTTGAAAACTTTAATCGACTTTAAGAAAACCACTTCATTTTACCACGTGTACGGTGTACTTGGAAGATGGAAAGTTGATCTAATTTATAGAGGATCGTTTGTTACACAGAGTAAAGATGCTACTTTGGTAGAAAATAGGCAGTAAATTTCGCATGGTAAAACAAGTACCTAATCAAGGCTAGGAATGCAGTTTTGTTTGGTTCGTAGTAGTTCTAAGAAATTCTTTTGTGTTTCACTTTAGAAACACGCTATTTTGTTCCGATGTGTAGAAGTACGAATATGATATTTGCTTTAACTACTGCTAAGCTGGATTTCCCAGTATCAAACTTAAAATTCACTCATTTGATTTTGTAAGAAACAACACGTTGCTTCAGTATAAACTGTTAGTTACAACAACAGGTGTTACTGACGTCACTTGTTTGTCTGGAATATGCTGCTGACACATGTATCCTTGAAAGCAAATGCTTAGCACTGCGTTACTACCACTTTTGAAAACAAGAATATTTTTGTGATCATTTTCATTATAAACTAAAACTAGTACTTTTAACTTAAAGAGGAAAATTTGTATAGTAACTTTTGTAATGTAATCGACCTGAACAGATCTGAACGGGTTAGAATATCTTTGTGTAATAAGTTACACCTTGCTGTAATATATTTGATCATGAATAAGGTTGATAAACCTTACTTTAAATTTACAAAGTAATTCAAGTAGTTATTCAATTTTGTTGCATTGCATTTTATTTAAAAAAAAAGAGATTCTTTTTAGTAAATTATTAGTCCAAGCTTAAAGTTTTTTATTTTGACCAAATGTGATCAAACCTAACCACAGGAAATTAGTATCTTTAAGAGTTGAATTTTGATGCCAACCTTATATAGAAAATATCTTTTTAATATTTCTTTAGGTATGTTTGCGGGACACAAACAGTGTTCCAATTTTCTATTAATCTAATTATTATACTTTCTTACAAGAACAGCGTCTTATTCTGTTAAAACAGGTTTTTGTCAGCGAAGGCGATCTTTTTTTCTTTGGGTCTCCACGTCCGCCCTTAGAAATATGCCATGCCATTAACGTGAATCAGTCCGGACTTGGTGGCGCCTATTTGTTTTAGTTTGAGTATGACCCACCAACAGATTTCGACTTACCCCCCCATTTCTCATAGCTCTACCCAAGGAATAGACCCCTAGTTACGTCGGAAGACTTCGTTTTGCTGACACCCAACTTCTAGAGTCAGATATATATATATAATAAGAAGAAAAACGTAACACTAGCGCCCATGCGTGAGGCTAGTTGAACCCAGTTAGAAAAAAAAACGTAACAAGGTTAAGCAACCTGTGGCTACCAACATCCCCCAACACTTAGACATTTGCCGAAATAATGGTTTTCTAGAAAATCCTTTCACACACTTAACATTATTCGAGAATATTGCCCAACCAATTCTTGTAGTTACTTATAATAATCATCATGTTTAAGCACAGTTATCTTTTCGTCATTAGTTTATCCATCTTGGGATTGGTTGGATGCGTACCTCCATTGATTTCTATTCTGGGCTAGCCTGCACATCTCCCTGAAACCTCTACAGCCTACATCTTTTACTATCTGTGTGCAGTAGTCTAATCTAGGTCTGCCTCTTCTTCTCTTTTTTCCTATCTCTGCTTCTAATATATTCCGCACTATTCCCTCATGCCGTAGTATGTGGCCTATCATCCTATCTCTTCTATTTTTTACCGTTTTCCACATATTTCTTTCTTCTCCTACCATTTTTAGTACCTCTTCGTTCTTAACTTTGTCTGTCCATGATATCTTCATCATACGCCTGTAACACCACATTTCAAAGGCTTCTACCTTTTTCTTGTCCGCTTCTCCTACTGTCCAGGCTTCATAGCCATACAGTGCTGTGCTCCACACATATGTTTTAAGCAATCTTTTCCTTGTTTCTATGTTTGTGGTCTTTGAGCACAGTAGTTGCTTTTTCTTGTTAAATGTAGCACGACCTTGTGCTAATCTTTGTTTTATATCTTTTATGCTTTTCCCATCTTGCGTTATTTGGCTTCCTAGGTAGCAGAAATCCTTAACCTCTTGTAAGTTCGTGTTAAATACTTGTATTCTTGTTTTTGATTTATTTTCCCCACCTTTGCAAACTAGAACTTTAGTTTTAGTTTTGTTAATTTTCATACCGTATCTCTCTGTTAGAACCGTTTCCATTTCATTAAGAGCAGCTTCAAACTCTTCCTTGCTAGACGCTAATACCGCTATATCATCTGCAAATCTAAGCATATCAATTTTTTGTCCCTGCATAGTAATTCCAAATGTCTTCCTGCATTTGACAGTATTCATTGCCTCTTCTATGTACAAGTTAAAAATCAATGGGGATAGGGCACATCCCTGTCTCACCCCTTTCCTAATATTTACTTCTCTACGTTCCTGCTCTAATTCTATTATTACTGTTTGCTCTTTGTATAAGCTATGTACTATTCGTCTATCCCTATAACTCATTCCAATCTTTTTGAGTATTTCAAACATTTTTTTCCAATTTACATTGTCGAATGCTTTTCCAGATCTACAAACCCTATATACATGCTTTCCCTTTTCTATTGTTTTCTCCATTATCACTCTCAGAGCTAAAATAGCCTCCCGTGTTCCCCTGTTTCGCCTAAACCCAAATTGGTCTTCTCCTAGTATTTCTTCAGCTCGTTTTTCCATTCGTCTTTGCACAATTCTAGTTAATATTTTTGACACGTGTGCTGTCAAACTTATTGTTCGAAAATTTTCACATCTATCCGCGCCTTTCTTTTTTGGTATAGTTACTATGATGCTACGTTTGAAATCTTTGGGTATCTCGCCTGTCTCATACCTATGGCTTACAAGTTGGAAGAGACGTTCTGTTACTGCTTGTCCAGCGGCTTTTAGAGTTTCTGCTTGCACCTTATCTGTACCCGGCGCCTTACCATTTTCAGACTCTTTAATGCTAATTCAAACTCGTCTCGAAGTATAGGATATCCCAAGTCATCATTTTCAATGTCCGATTCCTGTTCTAATGCAGTTAGTTCCTCTCCTGCATATAAATTCCTATATATTCTTGCCATCTACTCACTTTCTCTACGTTTTCTATAATGACGTTTCTTGTGCGTCCCTTATATTTTTGTTATACGGTTTTATATCCCTAAAATTCATTCTAATTAATTTGTATGCTTCGTCTGTCTTTCCTATTTCCATCTTAGTTTGTACTTCTTTGCATTTTTCATCAATCCATTGTTCTTTAGCTTTCCTGCATTTTCGAATAATTTCCCATTTTATGGCTTTGTATCTCTGTTTTCCTGTTTCGTCTGATTTATTTTTGTATTTTCGTCTTTCTTCTATTAAATTCACGATATCCTTTGTTATCCATGGTTTCTTATTTTCTTTTTGTGTATACCCCAAAATATCTCTGGCCGCCATGTCTAGGCTGGATTTAATGTTATTCCATTCTGTTTCTGCTTCCTTAGTTTCAGATATTTTCCCGATATCATTCAGCAATTCATTTGACTTTTTTTCGAATCTTACTTGAATATCTTTATCTTTTAGTTTCTATAAGTCCAAGTGCCTTTTTCCGTTCCTTTTTTTCACATTTTTAAATTTAAGTGCGGCCTTCATAATTACGATGTTGTGGTCAGTATCTATATCTGCTTCTGGGTAGCTTCTACAGTCTTTTACTTGATTCCTAAACCGTTGTCTAACAAGAATGTAATCTATTTGATATCTTCCTATATCTCCTGGCATCTTCCACGTATATCGTCTTCTAGCATGATGTTGAAATAATGTGTTTGTGATGATTAAATTGTTCTTGTCGCAAAATTCTACCAGCCTATTTCCCCTGTCGTTTCTCGTGCCTAAACCAAATAAACCTACTACCGCTCCTTCCCTACCGTCACCTACCACAGCATTAAAATCCCCCGTAATTATTAAATTTTCATGTCCTTTTACGTATTTTAATATGTCTTCGATATCCTTGTAGATGGCTTCTACCTCTTCGTCACTGTAGCTAGAGGTGGGCATGTATACTTGTATTATTACTGTGTTTACCGGTTTAGATTCTAATCTAACCATGAGTACTCTTTCGTTTTTTTGTAAGTAATTTTCTACACAGTATCCTATCTTTTTCCGCATAACTATCCCCACACCCAAATTTCCGTCCTCTGCTCCTGTATGAATTACCCTGAAGTCTCCACTCCAAAAATCTCCCGCCTCTGACCACCGAACTTCGCTGATCCCCACTATGTCTAGTGATAACCTATTCATTTCAATTTTTAGGTTCTCTAGCTTACCTACTTGCTTCATACTTCTAACATTCCACGCTCCGACTCGCAGAATGTTCCCGACTCTTATTTTTAACTTTCCGATCGCATCCTCCGAAGTAGTTCCCTCCCGGAGATCCGAATGGGGGACTATTTTAACTCCGGAATCTTTTACCCCAGAGAATGCCATCATGTTTGTAACAATTTAAGTACGCTGTGTACTTGGGAGATAATGTGGTGGTTTCCCGTTGCCTTCCACATCGCGATAGTGTGTCTTAGACTGCCATACCGACCCCTATGGTCTCTGCCAATCTAAGTACCGAAAGAGCCGCTGCCCTCTTTCGGGGACCTGTCTTAGTCTGGTTCCTCACTAACGACCCTACTACTTTGGTTGGACCTTTAGTTTGGCTCTTTAGCTCATTAGAACACGCAAGCCATTTCACCTGTTCTAGTAATTTAGAACTTCGGCAAGGTGCAGGTCCATTCGAAATGGATTTAAAGTAATAACAAGTAGGAAATAGTTCAACTTACAAAAAGATCCTTCAGTAACGCTTCCTTGCAACGGAAGTGTGAGATTCACGATGTCCTGCAATAACGAAGCACTTTACCCTTTACTGTGAGGGTGTTGATGGAACTTATCACACGTCACACTAATCACACCTACGCATTTCACTGGGGTTAGCAGCAGACACCATCACGCGACGGAACTATGTAGCATTGATAAATTTCTTGTTAATTCTATTTCCTGAGACAATAATTTCGAAATATTTTGTAGCACTAGTTTAATTTCAACTGGGATCAAATGTATATTATTTTCATAAACCTCCAAAAAGCAGTGAGAAACTTCAACCAATACCTTTGTAAACCGGTAGTCTGTTATATTTCGCAAATAACGTAATTCGCGCAAGCAATGATCTATTTTAGATTCTTTGGCGTTAGAAAAATGCAGAAACTATAGTATCCACTGTATTTAAATAAGCCAAAAAATGCACTAATCTGATAAAATAAAGGGACACTAGACTAGATCGCACTCACATTAATCCTAAAGAAAGAATCGGTCAGCTTAGCAAGTTCTACGACTATTATTTCACAAGACAAACAACTAAAACCACAAATTAGTAAAGTACGCGTATCACTAAAGTAAGTCAGTCAAATGTTCCTTAAAGCATTTGTCTCACAAGAAAAACAACTAAAAACAATTAGTAGGCACGCGTAAGCAATAAAACCGTCCGTCAAATTGTCCGTAAAACACACGTGCCTCGAGTTTAACAAGCTTTAGCGCTTTTATTTCCAACAGAAAATCAACTAAAAACATGCCGTGCTTGTTCAGGAACAATACGAAAATTAATCCCGCATTAATTCTCACTATTGTCAAAAGCAGAAAGAAGCAGTATTTTCAACGTACTTAGTATATCGGAATAAAGAACAAACTACAACTCTTCTGTTTATATCAATTCCTCGCTATTACAACCGCTTATCGTATCTTATCTAGACTTGTATATCCACATAAGGAACAAAATTTATATTTACGGCAAGACAAGAACGATGCAATCCACTCATTATAACACGACGCATTCGTCAACGAGTTAATAAATATTAAATATAGAAATAGTAATTTGTAGAAATGTATTTATAAATTGGGAAACAGCGTAAAATGTTAAAACTACAAAAATGCCCGTTACAATTTAAGTTATGCGTACCAAAAACTAAGGTGCGTGATCTGGTTATGGCACATCACAATAATATGGGGCATTTTGAAAAAATCAAAACGTATTCGTGTATGCGTCAGTTTTTATACTGGCCTAGAATGCAAAGAGATGTACGGCATATTGTACCCGCCTGCGATCTATGCCAAGAGGCTAAGTCGCTTCTAGGGGCATGCCTAACGGAATAGTAACCAGCAAACCGGGAGAACTTGTATCTATAGATTTGATCGGTCCATTACCAGAAAGAAAGAAGCGGAGTTACACAACTGCTTGTTTTAGTCGATGCCTTCACTAAATTTGTAAAATTATATGCCTTGAGGAGAGCTACAGCCAAAGCAGTTCTGCGTAAGGTTCTTAATAATTACATACCGGAGGTTCAAAAACCAGCTTGTATTTTGAGCGACAACGATACGCAATTTACAAATAAGGTGTGGAAACAAGAATTAGGAGCGGTAGGGATAAAAGTTAAATATACTTCCGTATATTTTCCGCAAGGGAATATTATCGCGCGATACAATAAGGAGGTCGGGAGATTATTGAGAACGTATTCTAACGAAAAACATACTAAATGGCCGAATGTATTAGTTTTTGTAGAAGATTGTTTGAATAAAATCGGTTAATGTTAGTGTCGGGTATACGACACGCTATTTACAGATAGGAGTGGTAGATACTAATTTCATAGAGAAATATACGATTTCCCGGCGGTCTCCACTGCGGAACCGTCGCGGGAGACCATTTGGCAATTAGCCTACAAAAGGTTAAAATCCAAGGCTCAGCGTAGGGCTGACAAAATTAATGTGGAAATTCGTTCGGTTAGTTTTAAGGAAGGGGATCAAGTCCTAACTAGAACTCATTATATGTCGGCTGCGGCGGATAAATGAATCAAAAAGTTCTTCCTATTATATGAGGGGCCCTTTTATGTGTTGAGTCAGGTTGGGCCAAATTCCTATATAATTGGCGATTCGCAGGACAACAAATTGTCACGGCAGAACGTTATCAATCTTAAAACATACAAAGCCCTCATGCCTGCCGATGTTCAAAGAAAGTTGTTCCTCTTGTTATTCTTAGGTCAGGGTTGAATTCATGATGCCTGTAATATTTTAATGTTTATTTTGATAGGTGGGGGTTATTCCATTCGCAATTATTATTACACATCATTGTATTCTTGTTTCTACTGACACTTAAACCTAAATTATGTGATTTCGATTTAAGTAGGGGGTTATGAGGTGGTTTCAGACTCAAAGACAATGAGTGGGGTAGAGAGAGAGAGAGAGAGAGAGAGAGAGAGAGAGAGAGAGTTAGTCGGAGAATGGACATGTGCGAGGGTAGATGCTAAGGGGCCCCGTCCAGGCATCGTTAGTTAATAGAGTAGCATATTAATTGTTATTATGGTAAATTGTGCGAACGACAACACGAACCTGTGTTTAGGTACTCTGTTTTCTTATACGCGCTGATATTTTAGTATAGAAGCTTGTTTTTGTACACGTTGTATGGTTTATAGCATTAAATTTGTATTCGAATTCTGTTTTTGTTTACACGTGCTACTGATAAAGAGCCCACATGAGATTTCAATTACAGCAATAACAGTTTCAACCTCGTTAAGTGGTACAGTACTGTGCTCCAGACATATGCTTTCAGCAATCCTTTCCTTGTTTCTATGTTTGTTGTCTTTGAACACAGTAATTGCTTTTTCTTGTTAAATGAAGCACGACCTTGCGCTAATCTTTGTTTTATATCTTTTGCGTTTTTCCCATCATGCGTTATTTGGTTTCCTAGGTATCAGAAATCCTTAACTTCTTGTAAGTACTGGTTCGTATTTGCATTCTAGTTTTTGATTTATTTTCCTTTCCTTTACATACTAGTACTTTAATTTTATTTTTGTTAATTTTTATACCGTATCCTTGTTTCCATTTCATTAGGAGTTGCTTCTAATTCTTTCTTGATGGATGCTAATACCGCTATATCATCTACAAATCTAAACATACGAATCTTTTGTCCTTGCATAAAAATTCCACATGTCTTCCTGTATTTGAGAGTATTCATTACCTCTTCGATGTACAAATTAAAAATTAACGAGGATATGGCACATTCCCGTCTCACTCCTTTTCCAATATCTACTTCTCTACGTTCCAGCTGTAATTCTATCACAGTTGTTTGCTCTTTGTATAAGCTATGTACTATTACTCTATCCGTATAACTCATTCCAATCTTTTTGAGCATTTCGAACATTTTTCCATTTTACATTGTCGAATGCTTTTTCCAGATGTACAAACCCTACACACACGCTTTCTCCTTTTCGTATTGTTTTTTCAAATAGCCTCCCGTGTTTCTCCGTTTCGCTTAAATTCAAAATTAATTTTCTCCTAGTCTGTCCTCAGTTGCTTTTTCCATTAGTGTCTGTACAATCTCAGTTAATACTTTTTATACGTAGGCTTTCAAACTTATTGCTCGAAAATTTTCAGATCTATCCGAGTCTCTCTTTTTTGTATAGTGACTATGATGTTACGTTTAAAATCTTTGGGTATCTCGCTTGTCTCATACATTTATCTTACAAGTTGGAAAGATGTTCTGTTACTGCTTGTCCAGGGACTTTTACAGTTTCTGCTTGCACCTTATCCGTACCCGGTGACTTACCATTTTTCATACCGTTTAATGCTAATTCAACTCATCTTTAAGTATAGGATATACCAAGTCATCATTTTCAATGTCAGATTCCTGCTCTAGTTCTTTTAGTTACTCTTCTGCATATAGATTCTGTATATATTCTTGCCATCTAACCACTTTTTCAACATTTTCTGTAAAGATGTCTCCTTCGACGCCCCTTATATTTTTGCTATTCGGTTTGATACCTTTAAAATTCATTGTTATTAGTTTGTATGCTTCGCATGTCTTTCCTATTTCCATCTTGGTTTGTACCTGTTTGCACTTTTCATCAATCCATTGCTCTTTAGCTTTCCTGCATTTGCAAATAATTTTCCAATTTATGGTGTTGTTTCTCTGTTTACCAACTTTGTCCGATCTGTTTTGTATTTTCGTCTTTCTTGTATTAAATTCAGGATGTCCTTTGTTATACATGGTTTCTTATTTTATTTTGGTGTATACCCCAGAACATCTTGGCCTCCATGTCTAAGCTGACTTCAATGTTATTCCATTCTGTTTCTACTTCCTTAGTATCAGAAACTTTCCCGATATCTTTCAGCAATTCATTTGACTTTTTTCAAATCTTTCGTGAATATCTTTATCTTTTAGTTTCTCAAAGTCGAAGTGTCTTTTTCCATTTCTTTTTCCAATTTTTTAAATTAAAGAGCGGCCTTCAAAACTACGATCTCTATATCTGCTTCTGGATAGCTTCTACAGTCTTTTACTTGATTCCTAAACCGTTGTCTAATAAGAATGTAATCTATTTGATATCTTCCTATATTCCCTGGCATCTTCCCGTCTATCGTCTTCTAGGATGATGTTGAAATAATGTGTTTGTGATGGTTAAATTGTTTTTGTCACAAAATTCTACCAACCTATTTCCCTCTTCGTTTCTGTTATCTAAACCAAATAAACCTACTACCGCTCCTTCACTACCTTCATCTACCACTGCGTTGAAATCCCCCATAATTATTAAATTTTCATGTCCTTTTACGTATCTTCGTATGTTTTCGATATCTTTATAGATACGCTTCAACCTTTTCCTCGCTGTAGCTAGAGGTGAGCATGTATACTTGTATTATTACTGTATTTACAGGTTTAGATTCTAATCTAACCATGAGTGCTCTTTCGTTTTTTGTAGGTAGTTTTCTACACAGTGTCCAGGCTTTTTTCTCATAACTATCCCTACACCAAATTTCCTTCCTCTGATCCTCCGTAAATTACCCTAAAGTCCCCGGTTCTGGGCACCGAACTTTGCTGATCCCTATTATGTCTAATGCTGACCTATCCATTTCAATTTTCTAGTTCTCTAGCTTACCTACTTGCTCTATACTTCTGACATTCCACGATCCGACTCGCAGAATTTTCCCGACTTTTTTCTAATCTTTCCGATCGCATCCTCCGAAGTAGTCCCCCCTCCCCGGAGATTCAAGTTTGGGACTATTTTTACTTCGGAATTTTTTATCCTCAGAGGATGCAGTTATCTTAAGTAACAATTTAAGTACACTGTGTACTTGGGAGGTAATGTGGTGGTTTACCGTTGCCTTCCACATCGCAGTAGTGCGTATTGGAATGCCATGTCGACCCCTATGGTCCCTGCTACTTCAAATACCGAAAGAACTGCTGCCCTCCTTCGGGGACCTGCCCTAGTCTGGTTCCTCACTAAAGATCCCACTAATTCGGTTGAACTTGTAGTTCGCCTTTTTAAATCACTGGATCTCTCAAGCTGTTCCACCCGTTCTAGTAATTTAGAACTTCTTTGAGATGTCGGTCAATGTAGAACGGAATATGGATATATATATATATATATATATATATATATATATATATATATATATTCTGCAGAACATTCTGTGGGAAATACAAATCTTATTGGTATTAAAACAGCTGAACAGTTTTTCTTGGTACTTATTTAGAATTCAATGAAAAATCACTTTGAACGTTAAATATGCATATTAACGTTAATAAATAACGTAAAAAAAAATCTTACCCATTACGAAAGTCTTTCGATTATTATTGTTCACAAAATCTACTAAACTGCAGTTTATATTCTTTAAGAATTTTTTCAAAAAGCTCATGAAAACTACTAAAAATAAAATTACTTTACTTGTCGACTTCAGTATTATTTTTATTATTGAAATGCAATGATTAAATATGTCAAAACATTTTTTGTTAAATAACCTTAAATTAGGTTAGGACGCGTTCAGTTTCTGCCTCTCAATTACTAAATTTATCTATTTTTTTTTTCACTTATATACTTCATTTCTTTAACATTAGTATAATCCCATGTTCCGCATTATATGTATATATATATATATATATATATATATATATATATATATAATACTCATATTTAGACCAGGGTAGAAAATTAAATAATCACATCAAATAATTTTAATCACCGTGTATAAGGAATTTCATTAAATAATACGCGTTATTAAAACCATGAAGCATAAATAAACTCGGTCGTTTCAGTAAAAACAAGGGATTTAAATCATGTACAAGACGCTTTATATCAAAAGAAACAGTATTAAAAAGCTTTACGTGTAATTTAATTGTTCCTAATAAAGAGGCAAAGACGAATTGCGTGCAAAATTTACATTAATTGATTTAAGTAACCGGTAGTAAAACAAAGTGTACGTATAATAATTAATATTTAAGTTGTATTCGCTAAAAATGAAAAGGATAGAAATCAATTTTAATTGGAGTTAATTAAACCGTTAATAACATATAATACCTATAGAAACTTGTAAAAACCCAAGATTAAAATACCACGGAATAAGGCTCTGAGAATTAATAGTATGTTTAAACACCTGGGTTTATTTAAAAAGCTCATTCGGCGTAAATTTTGCAGATAATTAATATTTCAAAGAATCTTGGGAAAACGTCGCATAATAGTTACGAGAATTGCTAAAGCTGGGTATTTCACACTCCATGTGGACTAAAATAATCGATAATAAAGAATATCAAGTTGCACCAATAAGAACACGGTAGAGAAGGAAAGAGAAAATGCGTCAAGCAAAAACACATATTGTAGAAGGCGGGATTTAAGCAACGTCACGGGGGTCACAATTGGTTAAAATAGGATGCAAATATCAGAGGTAGAACAACAATTTCTGTACAAAATCAATTAGTTTTTCTCGGACATGCTTGCGTGCCGTGTGGAAATTTTCTGAGATTTGAATGGGGCGAGTGAAAATTCGTAAAAATCGACGCGTGAGCGGCAGACTGGGAACATGGCATGAGAAATTCTTTAGAATTACCCGTTTTGGGGAACAGACCGACAGACAGGCTTTTGCTATATATACCGAGATGAATATAAACAAGCCCTCTTAGACTCTTAGACTTTTGACGATTCGATGCGTTAAAAGCTCGTACATACGCGACTTGATTAAAGATGGTAAACCGTGCATTTTAGTTTGATTAAATAATTTAAAGTTTGCTAGTATATTTTAGTGATTCAAAATAGCTTGTTATTTACGTGCTAACATGAATGTACTTCAGTGCACTTAGATACAAGGTAATAAAATTTAGTTTCACTGTACCAATCAGCAAAATTTACAACGACGAATGTATACACAAAAGTAGGCAGTTTTGGCGTATATTGGTGACAGAAGCATGAATTCTTTGCTATTTTCGGGGTGTTAATAATTAAATGGTTCAAATACGTGTCTGGATCCATGAAACAAGGGTCAGATAAACACAGATGAGTTCCGGAAAGGCCCAGAAACGACTTTGAATGGATGGTGATGGAGAAAATTTAAAACGTAGAGAATCAGAAGCCGTAAATATAATCCTGGTGAATGGTGTGATTAACTAAAGAAACGATACTTTGAAGCTACGAGGACAGTAACCTTCAGATAAATTATACTATTTTGTTTGACATTTTGTGTGTATTGAATGACTTTATAATTGATTTACTTTAAATGGACATTAGTGAAATTGTTCTAACCATAAAAGTTTAATTTTAAGATGAAATTTGCTTGTTTAAGTAAAAGGGGTATTTTGTTTTGATGTTCGGGAATATGATGAAACTTTGGGTATGTCTTTGAGCTCAATTAGACAAACCTGGTTAATTAACGTAAAGGGTGGTAGATGCTCCTTTATACTCAGACTCCGGTCTGCTTATATTGTTATATTAATTAGTAGGCATCCAACAAGGACTTTAATTTTGGATGCACAGTAAAATGATAATAAAATTAATCCTGAAATTCTTTTAAAACTGAATTTTATGCTGAATTTTAATTTTGAAATTTTATGTATTCTGAATATTGATGTAAATAGAGTTAACGTTGATGTTTTGGTAGGAATGTGTTGTTTTTTTATGAATGAGGAGGTTTATAACATTAGGTGAGCAGCCGAGGCGAAAAGCGTAGTTCACGGATTTTAAAGGAAACACAGCATTCTTGACGCCCAAACTGTGGGGCTCGAATGTTTTTTTTTTAAAGGGCCAGTACCTGAAGAATGCTGCGAAGATTCACAGCATTCTTGGCGACCACAACGTGAGGGCTCGAGTTCCAAATAAAATTTTTGTTATTTTATTCCAGGAAACTGGCGATCTGAGAGAGAGAGTTTCTGTTTGTGGATAAACTTAAGAGTATTTTAGAGTGTGTGAGAGTGATTTGAACGTATGCAGAGAAACGAGTGGTTAAGGAGTCAAGGAGTGGAAATTGGAAGTGACGATAGTGCATTGTGTGAAAAAAATTCGAAAATGGAAGAAGCTGGAGGCAGTAGAGATCAGTCGAGGACGGAATCAGGGGATCAAGGAAACGAGATTATGATGAGAATGCTAGAGGAAATGAGATCGAGTAGGGAAGAAGCTAATAGGAAGTTTGAGAAGATTAGAGAAATGAGTGCTGAATCGAATAGGAAAGTTGACCGAATGAATGAGACATTAACAGGAGTTAGGGAAACCCTAAGTGAGAAAATAGATAAGACGAATAAAGAAGTTTCAGAATTTAAAAATAGTCTTACCGTAAAGATGGGGAAGTTGAAAATAGGGTTGATAAAATGAGCGTGATATTACAGGTCTTCGACAGGAAATGGGACATTTAAGGTCCGAAGTACGCATTTTTGTGAAGAAGAGATTAATGTAAAAATGACTGAAGTAACGGACTCATGTAGGGATCAGTTAGGCAGGGTAGAACGCGAAGTTAGTAGTATCAAATACAACATGTCAAATTTAACGGGGGATGGTCCCAGATTTTCTACAGGTGGAGTATCATTGGACCAACACATGAAGTTTTATGGCGATAACAGGGTAAATCCACAAATTTTTATTAATAGTGTAAGAAATCTAGTGGGAAATTTATGTGACGAACAGACTAAACTAAATACGATAAAGGCTTTATTAAAAGACAATGCGGAAGCGTGGTACAATTTAGTAGGACAGGACATAGACACGTATCAGGACTGAAGACAAATTTTTACAACATTACTGGAGTGATCACAAACAGGATCAGATTAGGGACGACTTGATTACAGGAAAATTTAAGGGAGAGTTTGCAGGTTCTAGGGAGCAATATGCCATCCGCAAGTACAGTGTGGCCAAACAACTGAATCCACCATTGACGGACAGACAGATTATCAAGTACCTATCACGACATTTTGAACTGGAAATTAGACAACATGTGGCCTTACAAAACATCACAGAACGGGAGACATTTTAGAGTATTTGCAGAGATATGACGATGTATGTGTAGGACGGACAAGAGAGATACGAGAACGAAACGTTAACACAGTTAGGTTTGACAACAGGACACCGAATTATCCGAGACGGCCTGACTACAACAGAAATTTTCGACCGAATTGGGAACGACGAGGACAGGAATACAGAAGTAATAGTGCGACTAGGGGACCGACGCCAAGACCTAGTTACACGCGACAGAACAGTTTACCGGAAGTAAACAGGACTGTGACCAGCACGCCGAATAGAGACAGGGACACGGATATTAACACGAGGAGGACGTACGCACAGGTTGTAGAAGGACAACCAGGACCAAGCACGGAAAACAGGATGAGACAGGATTTTAGAACGTGACAGACCACTAGATTTCTGTGTAAATGTATACGAACATCCACGTGAATTTTTCAAAATTGAGGAGGAAGTAGAGCCAGAAACTGAGGAAAAATTATGTTTGCCAATTATTAATTTAGAAATTTTTGAGAATAATGTAGAAGTATTACTTGATACAGGGGCAGAGGCGAGTTTAATATCGGAGGAATTCGTCAGCAAAATTAGGGATAAGGTTTGTGATAGAATTATGCCTATAAAGCGTAGTCATTTAGTAGCTCCAAATAAAAAGAAGTTTGCTGTAGTAAATAGTGTTGTGGTGCTTAGGATAGATATAGGAGATTTAAGCTGTGAACAGGAGTTTGTAATTGTACCTGGACTGAAGTTTCAGAGCATTTTAGGTGTTGACTGTATGATGAAGTTAGGGGTTTTGATAGATATGGAAAGGAAGGTAGTAAGGATTAAAGATAGGGTAGTGCCATGGAAGGGCAGTTATGAAGTCACAGAGGATGACACTGGGTTTAGTATTAATGTAGTAGAGGTAGAAGATGATGAAGGTAAACAGATCAACACGATAATATGTCCAGAGGAAAGGAAAGTAGAGGTTCAAGCTTTAATACAAAAACATGCAGAAGTAGTGGGGGTAGAAGCAACAGCAGCATATTAGGAGCAGGTGAAGGCGAAATTAAGCAAAGATGGCAAGTTTGTTTTTAATCAAGTAGATTTAAGGGATTCATTCTGGCGGATTCCATTACACAAAATTTCTAGAAGGTACATAGGATTTTCCATAGGGGGAAAAATCGATAATTGTAAAGTAGTATCGTTTGGTTTGTCGGCAGAGAAGAAAATAAGAATAAATGAGAAACAGACATGTGTAGGGACTGAAGAAGAAGCAGTATTTAAGAGTCAGGATAATAGGGATGATAAGTTTATTGTATGTGAGATAATAGGGATGATAAGTGTAGATATAGAAGGGGGAGAAATAGGAATGAAGAGTATTAGGTTGGTGAGAAGAAAGACTTGGAGGGTCAAGAAGAGAGTTAGATTTAAATAGGATAGGGATAGCATAGGTGTATATAAAAGAGTAGAAGTAAGTGGTTATAGAAAATAAAGCTAGGTATAGGATAAATATGGGAGATAATTAGGAATAGGTTTAGGATGAGAATAAAGAGTAAAGGTAGGAAGAAAATAAGATAGGTTAAGTATAGATATTTCATATAAGATTAGTGGAGAGTTAGGAATAAAGTTAGAAATAGGATAGGTATATAGGATTAGGTAGGATGAAGTAAAGTATAGTGAAGATTAGTTAAAAGTTAGGAATAGGATAGGTATATAGGATGTATATAGGATTAGATGGATGAGTAGGATGAAGTTAGGGATAATTTCAGTTTATAGAATTAGGTGAAAGTTAGGAATAGGATAGGGATATAGGATAGGTGTAAATAATTTTTTTGATTGGAGACAAAGTAGGTAAGTTAGATAGATAAGGGTAGAGAGAGATAGGCAATTTTTTGTAATTTTTTGTCTAAATGTTTTATATTTGAAGTCAAATAAGTGGGATTATTTGTATTCAAATAGGGGGAAAATACTCATATTTAGACCAGGGTAGAAAATTAAATAATCACATCAAATAATTTTAATCACCGTGTATAAGGAATTTCATTAAATAATACGCGTTATTAAAACCATGAAGCATAAATAAACTCGGTCGTTTCAGTAAAAACAAGGGATTTAAATCATGTACAAGACGCTTTATATCAAAAGAAACAGTATTAAAAGCTTTACGTGTAATTTAATTGTTCCTAATAAAGAGGCAAAGACGAATTGCGTGCAAAATTTACATTAATTGATTTAAGTAACCGGTAGTAAAACAAAGTGTACGTATAATAATTAATATTTAAGTTGTATTCGCTAAAAATGAAAAGGATAGAAATCAATTTTAATTGGAGTTAATTAAACCGTTAATAACATATAATACCTATAGAAACTTGTAAAAACCCAAGATTAAAATACCACGGAATAAGGCTCTGAGAATTAATAGTATGTTTAAACACCTGGGTTTATTTAAAAGCTCATTCGGCGTAAATTTTGCAGATAATTAATATTTCAAAGAATCTTGGGAAAACGTCGCATAATAGTTACGAGAATTGCTAAAGCTGGGTATTTCACACTCCATGTGGACTAAAATAATCGATAATAAAGAATATCAAGTTGCACCAATAAGAACACGGTAGAGAAGGAAAGAGAAATGCGTCAAGCAAAGACACATATTGTAGAAGGCGGGATTTAAGCAACGTCACGGGGTCACAATTGGTTAAAAATAGGATGCAAATATCAGAGGTAGAACAACAATTTCTGTACAAAATCAATTAGTTTTTCTCGGACATGCTTGCGTGCCGTGTGGAAATTTTCTGAGATTTGAATGGGGCGAGTGAAAATTCGTAAAATCGACGCGTGAGCGGCAGACTGGGAACATGGCATGAGAAATTCTTTAGAATTACCCGTTTTGGGGAACAGACCGACAGACAGGCTTTTGCTATATATACCGAGATGAATATAAACAAGCCCTCTTAGACTCTTAGACTTTTGACGATTCGATGCGTTAAAAGCTCGTACATACGCGACTTGATTAAAGATGGTAAACCGTGCATTTTAGTTTGATTAAATAATTTAAAGTTTGCTAGTATATTTTAGTGATTCAAAATAGCTTGTTATTTACGTGCTAACATGAATGTACTTCAGTGCATTTAGATACAAGGTAATAAAATTTAGTTTCACTGTACCAATCAGCAAAATTTACAACGACGAATGTATACACAAAAGTAGGCAGTTTTGGCGTATATTGGTGACAGAAGCATGAATTCTTTGCTATTTTTCGAGTGTTAATAATTAAATGGTTCAAATACGTGTCTGGATCCATGAAACAAGGGTCAGATAAACACAGATGAGTTCCGGAAAGGCCCAGAAACGACTTTGAATGGATGGTGATGGAGAAAATTTAAAAGCGTAGAGAATCAGAAGCCGTAAATATAATCCTGGTGAATGGTGTGATTAACTAAAGAAACGATACTTTGAAGCTACGAGGACAGTAACTTTCAGGTAAATTATACTATTTTGTTTGACATTTTTTGTGTGTATTGAATGACTTTATAATTGATTTACTTTAAATGGACATTAGTGAAATTGTACTAACCATAAAAGTTTAATTTTAAGATGAAATTTGCTTGTTTAAGTAAAAGGGTATTTTGTTTTGATGTTCGGGAATATGATGAAACTTTGGGTATGTCTTTGAGCTCAATTAGACAAACCTGGTTAATTAACGTAAAGGGTGGTAGATGCTCCTTTATACTCAGACTCCGGTCTGCTTATATTGTTATATTAATTAGTAGGCATCCAACAAGGACTTTAATTTTGGATGCACAGTAAAATGATAATAAAATTAATCCTGAAATTCTTTTTAAAACTGAATTTTATGCTGAATTTTAATTTTGAAATTTTATGTATTCTGAATATTGATGTAAATAGAGTTAACGTTGATGTTTTGGTAGGAATGTGTTGTTTTTATGAATGAGGAGGTTTATAACATTAGGTGAGCAGCCGAGGCGAAAAGCGTAGTTCACGGATTTTAAAGGAAACACAGCATTCTTGACGCCCAAACTGTGGGGCTCGAATGTTTTTTTTAAAGGGCCAGTACCTGCGGATAATGAGAAGATTCACAGCAATATATATATATATATATATATATATATATATATATATGTATATCTTTATATATATTTTAGGTAGTTTCTTTACACAAGGTAAGTTGATAAATACTAACATATTGTTATATTTGCATATATATATATATATATATATATATATATATACATATAATGCGGAACATGGGATTATACTAATGTTAAAGAAATGAAGTATATAAGTGAAAAAAAAAATAGATAAATTTAGTAATTGAGAGGCAGAAACTGAACGCGTCCTAACCTAATTTAAGGTTATTTAACAAAAAATGTTTTGACATATTTAATCATTGCATTTCAATAATAAAAATAATACTGAAGTCGACAAGTAAAGCAATTTTATTTTTAGTAGTTTTCATGAGCTTTTTGAAAAAATTCTTAAAGAATATAAACTGCAGTTTAGTAGATTTTGTGAACAATAATAATCGAAAGACTTTCGTAATGGGTAAGATTTTTTTTTTACGTTATTTATTAACGTTAATATGCATATTTAACGTTCAAAGTGATTTTTCATTGAATTCTAAATAAGCACCAAGAAAAACTGTTCAGCTGTTTTAATACCAATAAGATTTGTATTTCCCACAGAATGTTCTGCAGAATTGCTTTTAATCAGCACTTTTGCTGTAGTTTGCTAAATAACATTTTAATAAACTTTTGTACTGTAATATTAGCAAGTCTTTTTTGTTTAATTTAAAATATGAATTATTATTCAGTATCTGAAAAAGTCCAAATACTTAAGTGGATATATTATGGAGAAGGGGACATAAAGACTGCTGCTCTTATTTCTGCTCTGTATGAAGATTGACCAATATCATACAGCATGTAATGAGAATTGGCGAGTTATTATTGAAAAACTGTGTCTTAGCAGAATTGTTATAATTAGCAATGACCACTATAGAAATCAAGACAACATATTTAACACTAGCTTTAGTTCGTACAAACCCAAACATTATTGTGCTGAAATGTAGGATATAGTAAACGTTACGTATGCACATAAGATGCTTAAAAAATACAAATATAAATCTAATTAATTTGGACAGATTTTTGTACTGTGCAAATCCTCCGGAATGTTCGACAAATATTGTTTTCTTTGCGGGTTGGTTTTCCTTTTTGTAACATGTTTTTTTAACTAAAAGTGTGCAAATAAACTTTCTTTCTTGGGGTTTTCTTTTTCTTTCTTTCTGACCCATTCCACTCTGCGACTTTCTAGCTAGAACGGCGTTCTTTTGATTCCTTTATTTGTTGCGGTATGCGGTGCGGGTTATTTCCTTTGCGTGCTTTACTATTCTTTCTTGTTCGCACGGAATACTGTAACAAACTACTATTTTAAAACTATGATATTTACTAGATATTGAGATACATAAATTTACATGCACATATTTGAGTTTACCCATTACTGAAGAAGTTTTAATTGTTTTCAAAAACGAAAGAATTTCACTTAAATAAGAATGTGAATTTACGTTATCTGCAACCAATAATTGGATACACTTTTACGTATATATCAATAATACATATACCGCAATATAAGAATCATATTCTCTCAGAAATTTTTGTGATTATTAAGGAAAGTCTTAAAAATAACTTAAAGCTTATATACAAATATTTTAAATTACGTTCAGGGGCTGTTAGTAATTTGGTTTACTTTTTAGTCCTCTAAGCCTGCGGCTGTGCATACTTAAGTTAGCTGGTTGTTGGCGTTACTAATTAGAATATTGAGTTCAATCATTCCACTCGCGAAATTTACTTAACCCTTAATGAAATTCCATAATACTTGAAGTAATCTAATTGATTAGATTTACTTTCCTAATTTATTTGTTCAAAGAGATTTGAGTTTCTGCTTGCAAATGAAGCACGATAGGTTAAATGGTTTTCTGATTAAAATTTAACAAAAATTCTACACTGAAGTCGATTAAAGCACCACATATAGACAGTGGATTTCAATCTTTAGGCAAAAGACAGGACTGATTTGAGTCTTATATGTCAAACCCGATATCCCATTACAAGAACCTAAATAATATGTTCTTTTTACAGCTTTAACACTCATTGACAAATTTTACAATTCACGGCTGTTCAAGGAGGAATTTAGTTTTTAGTTTAAAAACTACGTAAATTTATGTAAGATGTACATACCATTGTAGTGTTTTACGTTCATGTTATTATTAATTTTGTAACATTCTTTGAAATGTTTATAATCATATTTCATTTTAATAGTTTCTGTATTGGTAAATTCCACCAATAGGGTTAGGGTTATGTCCTTTAAGAAATATAATTTTTAATTCCTAGCATTCTTGATCTAAGGAAGTATTATTTTTGAAGTATTATATTGTTTATCCTTAAAGGTCAAATTCAATATGGCGGTTGCAACATTAGAAATGATGTTATCGTTACTTTATACTCTGAATTATTGCACTTTTGATGATGACATCGTCGTCTTGAAAGGAACGCTAAATTATGCTGATGGAGAAAATGGTAAACTCCATTTTTCTGATACAAGTTAATGTTTCAGTAAGGTTAGATAAAGAAAATTAATAAAAGTAACTGAAATATGCAGTCTTGTGCTTCAGATGTATGAGGATGATAGCATGGACAGGTATAAGGCTATTTACAGCGAGTAATGTTATCGCCCAAAGGGGGCGGCGTCTTAAAGCAAGTAGGCTGGGTTTAGCTAATTGTTTAATAAACATAAGCAAAATCATTATAAGTTCCAAATTTACATAATATAAAAAGTGAAATTGAATGATTTAGCAGTTAGGATGGCTTCGGATGGCTTCATGGTTGCGGTGGAGCCAGAATTAAACTTGAACACCGATTAAATGTCTGTATGCACCATTTAATGGGGTATATAAGTCTTCGGAAGTCTTCGGCTTTCTTCGGGAAGCTTCGGAAGTTGCTTAAGAGGCCCAGTGTGAACTTGAACAATGATGATTAGGAGAGATATACAGGTCGACGAGGTCCAGACATCTTCGGTGGTCTTCAGATCTCTTCGGTAGTCTTCGCGTTTTTAGTGGTGGGTCAATGTTACGTTAAAAGAAATTATGAAATAAAATTATATGCACTTAAAACTACTATTTACAATATATACAAAAGAAAAGGGTTCAGAGGGTCTTCGGTTGTCTTCTGAGTTCTTCGGCAGGCTTCGTGGGGTGATGGGGATGTCGTCCCTGTAGTAGAGCTTGACAGATGCAATCACAATAACGACTGGTCGGTGAAGTATGGAACAGAGTTTAACGTTCATACGTGCTTGTTAATTATGGATTGATGAACTACGATGAGGGCCTTCAGGTACGGCGGCGGATAGGGTAACGTTTGGGACAGGATGCATGCTATGATGAGCGCTGCGTTAGGGTTTAGCAGGCTATAACGAGCACCGCTTGGAAAGGTCTGCAGGTTGTGAGGAGAACTGCAGAGAGAGAGTTCCAGACTATGGCGAGTACTAGGATGTCTTCGGCAGAATTCGAATTTATATTTATACAGTTCTGGTTGCTATCCTTTGTGTGTTGAAAAACGTTTATCAGTGCTTTAACCAATGAATTGCGTTGTCGATTTTTGATTTCGAAACAAGATTATTCAAATTTTATTAACACAAAGTTTAGTTGGAATTTTTCGATGTTGTTCTATTATCAGCACGTGTACTCTGATATAGTCAAATTTACATTCGCAGTTCGATCAGTTCTCCGTGTGTGATGCTGGAGTTAACAGTAACCTGCTTACTAATATTACTATTTCACCGACGAATAGTGAGTGTAGTGATTTGAGAGGAAGAGTAATGACGTTATTCATGACGTCACTCAATAGTAAGCTTTTAACATACTCAAACATACTGAACTCGCCAACATCAGAAGATACAAAATCCTAAATTGAGGTTAAGTCGGAGAATTGTTACCTGTGAGTCTTCGACAATCCAAATAAAATTCAACTTTTTGCGAGTTACCAATGGTTAGACATTAAAACGAACAGCTGTTCGAGTGGGGGTCGAAAAGGAATAAATTGTAGTTACTATAATCCCCCACTCCAGGAGTAACACAACTTACAATTAGTAACTCGCGGAAAATAGACTAAAGTTAATAACAAATAGGTTATAGAAATAGTAGAGGAATAAAGATATCTGTGGAAAACAAAAAAATAGGAGAAATAGAAGGACAGAATACGTTCTAAGGCATTTTTGGGGAATAGTATAGGATATATTATTACAAGCAGAGATAGGAAAAAGGAGATAAATGTAGACCTAGATCAGATAGTGATAGATGCAGACTGTGTAAATGCAGAATGTGTAGGTTAGTTCAGAATAGGAAACAATGAAGGTTCGCGTCTAACCAGTTCCAGGACTGAAGACCTAATGATGGTGATGATATTGCTCATTCAGACTCCTACACACTGCATCAAATCTTGTTGCACTTGCCTAAAGATGTTGCGATTTAAGTTCTTAACAAATATACAACGGGTCGTCTTTGAGGCCCCTGAGGGAACAAAGGCCCCAAACGCGCGCTTATTACACCTAGATGGTAATCCGCCACTGCATACATATCAAACAAGTGTTTTTCTGTTCACTTTTTAAGCTTTTTCTAAGGTATTTATATTATTTAAAACTTCAATGGTTATAAAGCGTGACCTACTGTTCTTGGAGCATAGGTTAAAAATTAAATTACTAAGTTTATCTTTGTGTTGCATGCATCTCCTGTCTGTAATAGTATTTCACGAGATAATTAACAATGGCGTTTTCTAAGGCTGAAATACAAATATGTTAATTTAATTTACAGACATTGTTCACTCTCGTGTTTACAGTTTGCCATTAGAGACTGAAGCAATTCATATTCGAGTTTATTCGTAACTCGTGTTGCGTATTGCTTATATAATGTTAGGTAGATTCTTCCGTCTTACGAAATTTATTGAAACCTTAGCAAAATCCCTTAATTTCATTCAACTTTAACCGATGAAATTTCCATTAAGAAGATTATTACGAGTTTCCGGTGTGCTATTAGATACTACAACCTAAAAGTTACTTAATGGATTACTTTTCAAGGATTATTTAGATAATTTGTTATAATTCGTTAAAATTTAAGCATTTCTAGAATTTTAGTAGCTGTAATTTGTGCTGCGTTGATGCCGTCAGAAAAGTTGTATTATAAGGATTCCTAATTTTTTGAACATTTTGTTACGCGCCGAATTTATCAAAATTTTTAATACGTTTTCATACTCCTGACTTTTTCTTTGGAAAAGCACTAATAATTAACATATAGAAAAAGTAGTTAAGCGTTTCCGTTAAATCAAGACATTGCATTTACATTTCCAATGCTCCACCCGAAGGTACTACATTGGCCAGGAGGCGAGTTTTTTGTTGCCTGGAAATTTAGAATTTTGCCGAACCCTTGCCGTTCCAGACAAGGTAGGGATCTTTAACGTGTGTGACAACACTCACACACGGGACCTCCATTTAACCTCTCATCCGAACGAGGGCGTAGTTTTTGTGAAAAATGCTCACCTGCCATTTTTCAAGCAGTCGGCCGTGTCGGGATTCGAACCCAGGACCTTGGGATCCGTAGTCTTACGCTTACTACATTGATCCACGGCGACGCCCGTTAAATCAAGACAGCATAATGGGTTTAGTGACATAAATGGATATCATTAATACCCACCATACGTACATACCCATTACATCATTTCCTAGTAGGGATAGACACGTCTTGCAAGACCCCTTTTCTTTTAATTAACTTACTACCTTGCAGAACCTAAACATACTTCCTGTATATATAAAATCATTCACTCCTACCCCTTGTTAGGTTTCACCACTTACACTAACCTGAGCTTTAACCCAAGACGCATTCCTATAAAAATACACTTTAGTTTGTGATAGCTTTTTGCTATCAGATCAATTTCGGTCAATTAATAAAAAACGCCATTATATAAATAAAAGTTTATTCAAGGAACTCGCGCGACTTTTAAAAAAAACCTATAAAATCGATTTTATAGTTTTCTGCATTACTATAAGATAGGATGCCACGCAACCATCAACACCTTGCGTTAGACAAAAATCTACGACGTTTTTATGATACTCGTAAATTTGCTAGAAATTATGCCCATAACAAATAATGTTTGTGAAATTAAGAACTTATTCCAGCTTAGGTGCTGTTGTGACTCCCCGTTTTCACTTTAATATAATTCCTGTGTTACTTCTCTTATGATCGATATTCACCTCACGATTACTCTCTTGAAGTATATTCTATTTACACTTGTCATTTTTTTAGTTCGTTATTTAGCATGGTTCATAACCTTAACGTTCTAATAATTATTGAATTATTATCTTCTTGTAACTGGTAAAAAAAAGTTAAACTTAACATCTACTTTGGTGATAAGTTGGAGCTGGATGTCCTTTTGGTTCTCAACGTGGCTGGAAATACGACGATCTTGGAGCTTTACTGTAAATTTGTGCGCCATATGAACGGATTGCAGTAAGCACCTTGAATTTAATTTTAGATTCTCTTTTGTGTGGTATTGGAACTTAATTACGCTTTTTTGGCTGTCGAATTCCTGCACTTTAAATATGGTTAAGATTATTGTTGAGAACGCCGCCTGCTTTCACTACTATTTTAGTGTAGACTCACCTCTGAGTGGGTCCTGGTGTTAGTCTTACATTAGTTGTCCTGGTCCTTGTACTAATCGTTGTCGTAGTTCTTGTACTACTTAGTTTACTTGTTTCGTTCATAACTCCTGTCTTATTCGGAATTTAGTTCTGGATACATGTATTATTGTTTTTCAGGAAGAACCATATTAAAATTTGTTTACTTTTGAACCGAAGCTTTACAGAAAACTTTGATTACTACAAAAAAAAAAAATTTAGAAAAAAAATAAAAATTAAAGCTTTAATTAATTATTTGACTCCCGTGTGTATAACATAAATTCATTTTCAAATAGAGTTTTTCTCGAATTTACGGAATTTAGAACAAGAATACGTCAATTAATAAAAAAAATCGTATAAATTAATTAAATAAACAAACGTTTATTCTAAGAAGCCGCGCAAATATTAGAAATATAAAATCGATTAAGATTAATTTTACGGCTCTAGCATTATTATAAGTAGGAATGCGACGCAACCATTATCCTCGTGCGACGACTAGCTCAGTGATACCCCGCCCAGAGTGAGCGACGATATGATAACAGAGAATTTTTACGCACTACCCTCTATATACCCGAATAATACAAGCTAAATTCAACAAATTCGTATAATAAGCGAAGAAAGTTTACAATTTACAATACTATGTCCTTTTTAATTTCATTTACTATTTACATAACCTTTAAATCAAAATAAATATAAACACTCCTATTAAATTTGTTTATTACGAAATTTATAATCTTTTTTAAACCTTTTTATAGTAATTAAAGCCAGCAAAAAGAATTGTATTTTAATGCGAACGGTTTCATTAAACGTTCAAAAAACTATTCACCTTTTTCAACGTACTTTTATGTACCAACCAAATGTTTGTTGACCTTTTACACAAAATATCTAAATTACATGCAAGTTCAACAAATATTTAAAATAATAAATGTAACGCACTATGAATTGAAAAGATAAATCTGACCTGATACCCCTACTGCTGTTTCTTATTAGAGCTTGCTGACCCAAATCGGTTGCTTGTTTAGTAGTTTGTTTCGAGTCGTTGACCCGCCGCTTGGTGTGTATTTCTATACTTCAAACTATTTTCCAGCAACTTGTATACTTGTACACATGTATTTCAATCGCGCACTTTTACTATTTTCCACTTGGAATTTCTAATTAATATTACTTTCACTTATAACTTTCAATTTAATTTCACTAAATTAAAATTTACGTGATACTTTTGTTTCGACGTTACAATCCGTGCGTCGATTATGGAATGTCCTTTATCGGTTTAGGTTCGTTTTATAGACAAATTCGTTCTCTCCTTTTATCTTAACCTGTTGGGTTTTATTCGGTATTGCATGTTATACACGCTTGATTTTGCACGTATATCAGAGCTTTGTATTATGAAATTTGGTATTTTTGTACCTTTCAACTGCAGGTAGTCCTAAGTTTAGTGTCCATAGTTTGTATACATATGCTGGGTTTTATTAAATGTATTAACTCTTACATTTCAAACGGCACGTACGCTTTCACCTCAATTCTTTATACTTTACGAAATATGCCGCTTTTAAATGTTTGCTTATACAAACTGGTGTAAATTACATGCGTCTTATTGACTTAGATTTCTTACGCAAATGCATCTACGTTGAAAGAAATTTTATTTTACGTTATTTTGGTATAAATATGCCGAATGTGTATTTATTTTAAGTTTAGGAATGTTTTAAATGTTTTAAAATGGATTGCGTTGCGCCCGCAATTATTTGTTTTGATGAATGTGGCTAAGTAATTACTAAATGTGCTTCCTTGTGACCTTATATATTCTTAAATAACCATATTATCATAGCAATATATTGCTACGTATTTTTTTGCTAGGGCTGACACTACTACTTCATTAACACCATACTGCAAGTTAGGTGTCTGCAAAACTAAATCTTCCGACGTAACTAGGGGTCTATTCCTTGGGTAGAGCTATGAGCAATGGGGGGGTAAGTCGAAATCTGTGGGGGGTCACACTCAAACTAAAACAAACAGGCGCCACCAAGTCCAGATTGATTTATATTAATGGCATAGCAAGTTTCTAAGGGCGGACGTGGAGACCCAAAGAAAAAAGATCGCCTTCGCTGACATACAAACTTGTTTTAACAGAATAAGACTCTGCTCCTGTAAGAAAGAATAATAGTTAAGTCACCTAAAAAAAATGGGAACACTATTTGCGTCCCTCAAGTGTACCTAAACTGCATAGAGAATATTTCCTACATACTGGAATCATAAAAATTTAACTCTTGCTGTCTTTTGTTTATCAGGTCTGATCAAACTAGATCAGAATAAAAAACTTTAAATGTAGATTATTAATTTACTAGAAAGAATTTTCTTTGTTTCAGTAAATAAAATTTCATTATAATTAAATAAAATAAATATTTGATATTCTTGCAAAATTGTTGTAAGGTTTATCAACTGATCCTTACTCAAATATATTACAGTTCAGTGTAACTAACAATATTAAGGTTTTTTTATAACCCAACCAGATCTGTGTAGGTCACTTACAAATGAATATACGAAATTTTCTCTTTAATTTAACAAAGTTAAAATTAGTTTGAAGTCAAAATAATCACCAAGATATTCTCTAATTTTATCAAAAGTGGCAGTACTGTAATGCTAAACATCTGTTAGCCATTGTGCAATTGTTGACGGCATTGTTCAAACAAACAGGTGACGTAATAGCAGCTGTTAATTAACGTTGTAGCCACGTGTAGTCACATATTTACGGAACTAAGTGAAATCAAACCCGATACTGGGGAAAACCAGCCTAATCACAGGTAAACTGAATAACAATTTTGTACATCCAACAAACAAAATGAAATAATGTACTTTCAGAAGGAAGTACTGAGGAAATTCTTAATTCTATTACGAACCCAAAACCGGCTGTCGTCTTTGGTTGCAATGGAAACAACTTCGCAGTGCGGGGCCTGCAGCTAAATATGCTTGTTTTCCATGCTTTAATACAGATGTAGGAGCGAAGCGGATTTCTCACATTGGTTCACGGCAGCATTACTTCATAGCGTACTCCTCCGTTGTCGAATTTTATTTACAAATATAATCTTTCATTGCGTAGTCCATAAGTTAAAGTTTCTAAATTGTAACTTCGAAGTGGTCGTGCGGTTTCTGATTTATCCTTGCGATTTCTGACGTATTGTTGCGGTTTCTGACATGTCGTTGCGCGTTACTCAGGAAGTGTTTCACAAAAATAAAGCGACTCGGAGGTCACTCGCCATTCTTTTTGAATGCATCTTCACGCTGCTTTTAACTATCGACCAGTGCGCTCGCTGCGTTCTTGCATGGTGGGAGGATCATAAGTTGGGTTCTCGAACCTCTCACGCGCGCGCCAGTGGCTGTGGAATTGCACCGAATTCCGAAACAAATAGACTACTAATCCTAGATATAGTAATACTATAAAAATTTAATTGTTACTCGAATCTTTATTTTAGTTAATAAAGGTATTTCAATATTCATTGTACGTTTAATGAATAGGTTCTTTTACTGCTAAAATAAAATTGTTACACTACCCCTTTCCTAAAAGAATAAAATTTTTTTTGGAAAAACTTCAAATATAACAAATACAAAAAAAATTTTTTATAACAATACTAGCCTTTTCTACCTTCCTAACTAACTATGCAATTTTATTAATTTTATAAATTTATTCAAATGGGGGGGACAAATATTTACAAATGAGTGTGTTGGTAACTACGTGTACCTGACGTCCATCGGGAGACAAAATCGGGAGTCACAATCGGTAATAATCAAAATTGGGAGGGGTCAAATTAGAAAGTCAAACACTCCACGGGACAAAAAATTCAAATTTACAATATTTCCTGACTTGAGATTCATACTTCTAACAAGGCTAATATTTCTTACCTATAACCAAACACTTACGATTTACTTCTAATTTCAAAAAAAAACTTCACTTCCAGGAGCTCATTTAGCTCTATCTACAAAAAAAAGGAATGCTTCCTCATCAAGACAGCATAACTATTCAAAACATCATCACCACAAGGTGATAATCAAAAGTAAGACCCTACTAATAGGTCTATATTTAAACACCATCATCACAAAGTGATAATCAAAACAAAAGTGACCTAATCAAAAGGTTACTTATCAAATTCAAATACAAAATATCATCACTTCATCGCAAAGGGATGATCAAAACAAAGGTAACCTAACCATAAGGTTACTTAATAAATTCAAATACAAAGTATCATCACTTCATCGCAAAGAGATGATCAAAACAAAGGTAACCTAACCATGAGGTTACTTAACAAATTCAAATACAAAGTATTATCACTTTATTACAAAGAGATAATCAAAACGAAGGTAACCTAACCATAAGGTTACTTAACAAATTCAAATACAAAATTGAGCCAGATAGGGCTGTAATCTCCTACGCCCTACTGAATATCCTATCACTGAGTTCTAACAAACAACTGATCTCATTAGTGATGGAGCAAATGGTGAGACTCACCAAGCCAACTTTGACCTTATCAAATCAAAGAACTTCGAACGGTCAAAAGGAACAAGGGAAAGAATAATCTAATATTCTCTCTACCTCGATATGTAGAAATCAGGACCAACAATTAAATAGCCCACCTACTTCTACATTGTAAGGATATCTGTCAAAGACATCCTCCAAACACATCTCTGAGCAACGCGCGAGCAAAATGTCCAGCGTGCACACCAAGGCACACCTCAAACCTACAAAATTTACAAAATCTCTAACCACTTATTTCACTTCTCAAATAAAATACTCAAAATTAGTGAAACGACACTAAATCAGAATCAGAACAAAACAAAACAAACCACTACGTCATTACTTAATATCAAAGAGATGATCGGACCGGAATTAATCGTCAGGATCATCATTTTCCTTTGGATACGACGCTTCAACTGGTTTCAAGTCCTTTACGTGCCATTTCCCTGCTCTTGTCCCATCTTCGTTCTCTAACTCATATACTAAATTGGAATGTTTTTCCGAACTTTACTCATAACGAACTTAGGGGCTAACTTAGCGGAAAATTTATCACTAGCACTCGAGAGGACCTTATTAGCTCTCCAAACACTTTCTCCGACTCGGAATGAAATGTCTCTTCTCCTAAGATTGTAGCGTTTACTCGAACGTTGATAAGCTACATGCAAATTTTCACGGACATTTCAAAATATTAAACAAAGGTTGACGATCCAAAACATACGAAGGTCTACTACTGGAGACGACATCAATATCCTCACCAGGTATAAAATTATCATTATAAGCTTTTCCACTTAACTGCCTTGAGGAGCATACACAGCATTGTACCACATCTCTTGGATCTCGTACCTTGCACACAAAACTTCAAAAACATGTCCAATCAACTGTGGACCATTATCACGAATAACAATTGGTGGTATTCCGTATGCAAAAAATACTTTTCTTCTAAGAACTTCTCAATCAAATGTGCTGTGGCACTTCGCAAAGGTTGCAAAATCGAATATTTCGAAAACCAATCACCAACAACTAAAGGCCATCCACCTGCTTATGAATCATCAATAAAAACTAATCATGACAATAGCTAACAAAAAATCAGTGTTCAGGTACACTCACACCTACTACCAATCGAACTGTCGAAACAAATACAATGCTTCACAACGCCTAAATATGCTAGAGTGACAAACCCTCTACGAGTCTCACCTAGACTAACAATACCAAAATTTACATCAAATCAAAAAAAGATGCAAAAAAAATTCTAGAGCGCCTAACTCACCTCGAGTCTCGTCTAGACTTATGTAAAGCCGAGCGACCAACTCTTCCTGAGTCTCGTCTGGACTGACATACTGCTGAGCGACCAACCACGACGACAAGTTCCGCCTAGACTAAATTGCGTTGCAATGCTGATCTAAACAAAAATCTGCTAACAAAATCAAAAACGTGCTTCTGCACAAGAGCAATTTTCAAACGACACGACGACAGCTCACTCCAATGTACCTTCAAAATAGAATCTCTAGCCTTATCATCAAATTTCGACAAAGATGTTCTTTATTGACTCAAACAAATCAAACAACAGGCTTATCAGCTTCTTTAGCTGACAGTCTTCCTAAAATTTTCCTCAAAACTGGTTTCTCACTCACTACTCCCGTTCTTCTTTAAGCAGACAAACAATTCGGAATATCCGACATGATTACAAAAGCCTAATGGAATCAAACTGAAAGATCTAAATGATCTGAACCTTACAAAAGTGATCAAAACAAATTCGTACTACTAAAGGTAAAAATCAAGAGGTGTTTTTGGTAAAATAATTTTTGCCAAAACAATATCAAAAAAAATTATATTGGGTCAGAATAGAATGAAAGTTAAAATAAATTTAACTAAGTTAATTAATTGATTGACTGTGGTTTAACGTTACAACCAATCTTTTATCAAAAGCGAACAAACAAATCTAAATGTCAAATAGACTTTAAGCAAACAAATTTCGAGCAAAATAATTTTTGGACAAATAGATTTCAAAGCAAAATAAATTTTGAGCTAACAAATTTCGAAGCAAATTACTTTTCGAACAAACTAATTTCGAAGCAAAACAATTTTGAACAAACAAATTTCGAAGCAAAATAAATTTTGAACAAACAAATTGAAGCTAAATCAATCCCGAACAAACAAATTTGGAAGCAAAATAAATTTTGAACAGACAATTTCAAAGTAAAATTATTTTTGAACAAACAAGTTTCAGAGTAAAAATAATTTTGAACGAACGAATCTCGAAGTAAAATTAATTTTGAACAAACAAATTTCGAGGTAAATTAAATTATGAACGAACGAATTTCGACGAATCACTCGTTGAATAAACAAATTTCGACGCCCCAAGCGTTGAACAAACAAATTTCGACGCCCCAAGCGTTGGGCGCTAGTGCTACATTTGCCCCACGTTGGTTTTTTGTATGGGCGTGGTAACCCAACCAAAAAAAGGTTGCCTTCTTTAACAAAAATATGTCTTAATAGAATAAGCTTTTCCTGTAAGAAAGAATAATAGTTAAGTCACCTAAAAAAAATGGGAACACTATTTGCGTCCCTCAAGTATACCTAAAATGCATAGAGAATATTTCCTACATACTGGAATCATAAAAATTTAACTCTTGCTGTCTTTTGTTTATCAGGTCTGATCAAACTAGATCAGAATAAAAAACTTTAAATGTAGATTATTAATTTACTAGAAAGAATTTTCTTTGTTTCAGTAAATAAAATTTCATTATAATTAAATAAAATAAATATTTGATATTCTTGCAAAATTGTTGTAAGGTTTATCAACTGATCCTTACTCAAATATATTACAGTTCAGTGTAACTAACAATATTAAGGTTTTTTATAACCCAACCAGATCTGTGTAGGTCACTTACAAATGAATATACGAAATTTTCTCTTTAATTTAACAAAGTTAAAATTAGTTTGAAGTCAAAATAATCACCAAGATATTCTCTAATTTTATCAAAAGTGGCAGTACTGTAATGCTAAACATCTGTTAGCCATTGTGCAATTGTTGACGGCATTGTTCAAACAAACAGGTGACGTAATAGCAGCTGTTAATTAACGTTGTAGCCACGTGTAGTCACATATTTACGGAACTAAGTGAAATCAAACCCGATACTGGGAAAACCAGCCTAATCACAGGTAAACTGAATAACAATTTTGTACATCCAACAAACAAAATGAAATAATGTACTTTCAGAAGGAAGTACTGAGGAAATTCTTAATTCTATTACGAACCCAAAACCGGCTGTCGTCTTTGGTTGCAATGGAAACAACTTCGCAGTGCAGGGGCCTGCAGCTAAATATGCTTGTTTTCCATGCTTTAATACAGATGTAGGAGCGAAGCGGATTTCTCACATTGGTTCACGGCAGCATTACTTCATAGCGTACTCCTCCGTTGTCTAATTTTATTTACAAATATAATCTTTCATTGCGTAGTCCATAAGTTAAAGTTTCTAAATTGTAACTTCAAAGTGGTCGTGCGGTTTCTGATTTATCCTTGCGATTTCTGACGTATTGTTGCGGTTTCTGACATGTCGTTGCGCGTTACTCAGGAAGTGTTTCACAAAAATAAAGCGACTCGGAGGTCACTCGCCATTCTTTTTGAATGCATCTTCACGCTGCTTTTAACTATCGACCAGTGCGCTCGCTGCGTTCTTGCATGGTGGGAGGATCATAAGTGGGGTTCTCGAACCTCTCACGCGCGCGCCAGTGGCTGTGGAATTGCACCGAATTCCGAAACAAATAGACTACTAATCCTAGATATAGTAATACTATAAAAATTTAATTGTTACTCGAATCTTTATTTTAGTTAATAAAGGTATTTCAATATTCATTGTACGTTTAATGAATAGGTTCTTTTACTGCTAAAATAAAATTGTTACAATATATATATATACATATATATATATATATATATATATACATAATATAAATATTACACTATACTAATTACAGTTTTCAATATAGCAAATAGTTCTTGCATGTTAAAATTCTCAACACACAATTTTAAATTAATTAGCTTCAATATGGGTTAATAAGTGATCTTTAAGCATGTTAATAATTTAATGAGTAATAGCTTTATCGGAACTGCAAACAATAAGACCTATTCCACTTCTCACTTCTAATAGTTTAAGTTAGGAGATTGTGCTATACGTAGTTGAAAATTGCAACAAAGGCATCCCTCCAATGAGGTTTCAAACTACTTACATTGCTAACAGCAAAAAAGAAGCGTGTTTAGTGGGCGTGATTGTAATCTGATCTCCAAGCGTGGAGAGTCACCAGATTAAACTAGTGATGCTTTTATAGGTGATTATCATCGCATAAAGCTTGTGTAAATTATGTAACGACCTCTCGAAGGCGCGCCTATTAAGCGTACATTTTCTATGAAACAGTACTCTTCTAAATTTCTACTTAACGGCGACTTCGAAATTTGTAGTGTTTTTTGTTATAGCTATGGAGAAATTATAAATATGCAAATATATAATTTAATATAAAATTTATTTTTCGTAAACGCAATTCAGCTGTAGTCCCGAATTCCTGCATATAAATCCGTTGGTGATTTTTAAGATTCTTTCAGATGAGACCAGAATTCAAACTACTAGCTAAGAATTTTTATATACTAAATATTAATAGAGCCAATATTCCAATTCTGCCTTTTATTGGAATTCCAAGCATATTGCACTTATGACCCGATCTACCCATCTCACTATATTGTAACCCCATCTTCTTGCGAAGTTTGGGCGAATAGTAACTTTTCACATTCTTAGCTTCGACAAATTTGTTTTTCAATTCGCCAGTTTATAAGATATTCTAATACATACATACTATATCGGTAAATATTTCAAATTTTTGTATTCAACGTCTGGAAACAAGGACGTAGGTTAAACCTACAAATTTAAAAAATAAATATATTTGAATATGTTTAGACCTATCTCATAAATTTAAAACTTTAGAAATACTAAGAGCTACGACGGAATTATCTTATTCTGAACGTACGTAAATTCTATTTTTGCATGTATTCCTTTTCGAATGTTTTTGATTGCTACGTATTAACTTATTTAAACGCTTGTTACAAACCGATTCTAAAATAATTTTAAATGCCTCTTTGTTTTGAAAAATGCCCGAAAAATCACTCCTGTTCAAATAATATTAGCGTAAAGTTAGCAGACTCATTTCAATAGACAAACCAGCGAAAACACCTGAAGATTAAGTGGCATAGCCGAAATTAATATAAAATAGCCATTAGTAGTTTACTTATTATTTTGTGCTAAGCACCCATTCGCAAAATACATCAATAGCAGTTGATAAGTTTTGCACCTTTCTGTATAACATTCAGAAAAACTATTGACGGAATTTTCACAAATGTAAAACTGGCTAAATGAAATAACAAATAATTGAAAAAAAAGTTGAAGAAGGAGTAAACTGCCAGAATCAAACTAAGCTTACATGTGCATTAACTATATCTACGACCCATAAAAAGAAAACTCGCTGATCTGTCGTCTATATAAGCAGTCAAAATGGTGCCAAGTGGTAAATACCAAAATAATCTATATTGTGCTAAACAGTTGAAAATCTGCAAAAAGGAAATAAACTGTCAGGACCAAAACAAGCTTATTACATGTACATTAGCTATATCTACAACAGACAAAAAGGAAAATCACTGACCTGTCGTCTAAGAAGTCAAAATGGAGCCAAATAATAAATAGTCGATTACTTTATATTTTACTACAAAGTTGAAAAATGTAGTATAAAGAAATAAAGTGCTAGGATTAAACCAAGCTTTTTCATGAGCGTTAACTATATTTATGAGAGACAAAAGGAACATCACTGACCAGTCGTTTAAGTGCTTATAATCGTGCCAAGTGATAAATACCAGATTACTAAAAGCTTTACTAAAAAGTTGAATATCTGGTAGAAGAAAATAAACTTCCAGGACCAAGCCAAGCTGATTATATGTGAAATAACTATATCTAAGACCCAGTGGCGTGCATGTAATATAAGTAAAAAGGCAATGCCTACCGTAAAAAAAGTACGAATTTATATGTATATTTTATATTTTTTATTTTAATAATACATTATCAAATTTAATTTAAATATATTTACATTTTCAATAACGAGTAGTTTATACTAATTTTAATACTTCTATTAACAAAATAATTTATTACAAATATTATTGTCAATATTCCGCCAAAAATAAAAAGGCAAGCGCGCCCTAAAGAACCCAATGCACAAGATATTATGAATGATGCAGCGTGTAGGTAGGTACACCATAAGAAATCCGTAAACGCACAAACAAATGACCTTATGCATTCCTGCAGGCATTCATAGGCAGTGCTTTTAGTAGGAAGCGGAAGCGTAAAACTTGGTCGCGCATTATCGTTTACCATCGATCGCGATAGTTGCAGACTAATCTTGACGCGTCCGCGGAGTAACTTCTTTGTGTTGTATTTATTTTATCAATAATACAATATCATATACATAATAAAGAATAATGAATTCTTCTGTGACATGTGTTTACTGAGTGTAGTACAGATATGAATTGCATTCAGAGACCTGAAAACGAATACGTTTAATACTAAAACGTTTAACGAGAAACAAGTAGAAATTGAAATTGGAAGACCTACTCCATCTTTAAAATTACAGCAACAGAAAAAGAACACTTCAAGATATTTCAACCGTAAGTTTTATGATAACTATAACTATATATAACTATAACTTTGCAACACTTTTTCATACTAGCACCAAGCGTACAGACTTTTATAGTCAATTTTGTTCAATAAAGTTACCATGTGTTGTACAAACTCGGTGGGTTTATAATTCGAGAACCATGGTGCAAGAACTAAAACGATCTTTTAGTTTCTATGACAATGTATTGAGTGAATTTTAAAAAAAAGACCGCCGAATTGACTTAATTTACAAAAAATAGTTTGTTAGTGATACATATAATCTGTGTTGCAGACCTTATGTGCACCTATGGTAAGTTTTTATATTTTAATTTGTTGCCTCTGCATTAACAAACACTGCACGCCACTACTAAGACCGACAAAAAGCAAAGTCCGACCAGTCGCCTAAGGGGACATAATAGTACCATATAATAAATACTGGATTACTTCATAGTTTACTATAAAGTGAAAATCTCGTAGAAGGAAATAAACAGCCAGGACCAAACCAAGCTGATTGCATGTGCACTAACTATATTTACGAATGATTAGAAAAGAGAATCACGGACCAGCCGTCTAAGGATCAAAATGAAACCAAATGTGAAATACTAAATTACTATATATTTTACTAAAAACTTCAAAACCTTGTAACATGTCAATTCGCCGTTGCCTTGCCATGTGACATTGTTCGACCCACTTCCTTTCATATAAAAGTATTCTTCACTTTAATTTTATATTAATATAGTTCACAATCACAAGTTAGTTTTGATTTATGTAACAATTCCTTTTAGTATTATAAAATAATACACTAAATACGTCGATCTTTAGTTTTAATTTAATATTCCTCCTTTCTATAAATAATACAAATAATTATGATAATATGTAATTTTCTAATTGGTAAACCTCTGAATTATGTTCCTAAATACACAACTGGTGCATACATGAATCTGTTATTTAGGATGGTTTTCTTGTTTGTGCCTCTTTCAAAATGTGTGGTCATCTTCTAACCAGAAAAAATTTTCGTGCTCTTGATATCTGACTGCCTTCTTGTGCCCATATCGTTTCCCGTAAAAGAAGTTCTTTCTAAGGCCAAGATGTCGTACCTGGTATGTAGAAGGTGTCTTTTCTTTTATTCTTGTTGTAATACAAAAATATCGTTTTAGAATATTGGTATACAGAGAAAGTCTACCTGAATAATCGGTTTAAAGTGTTTATGAATGGTAAGTTGTTTACAGACAAATTTTTTGATTGTTTCCTCGTGGCGTATTACAATACTCTGTTTTTATAACACGATTATTTTCTAGGATCTCTGGTGTAGTGTCTAATTATATATGCTACGCTATCTAAGCCTATACATTAATTCTAGTATCTATAAAATATTATCTATTATTGTACAAGAATTTTATGTTGCCGTTCAGTTACCTTCTAAAAATAAACTAAATATTCGTTAACAAAACATATGGTTGTGGAATGAAAGGTTTGGCTGTTACAAATTTAAAGTTTGGGGTTAACTACCAAACTAAATATAGATGGCGTGCGTCTTAAAAAAGCCGTTTGAAGAAACTGAAACTTCGATAATTCTGAACAAGCCGGAGCTCAATACTTAAGTATACTTTTCTTTCAAATTTTATAAATACAGGTATGAAATTTATTTTACTTACTTTTGTTGTGACAGAACAATGTGCATGTGCTTCAGTTTTAATCTCAAATATATAGAAAAATAATGCATTTAAAATATAAAGTCGTACGTTTTACTTACCTATTATATTAACTAATTTAATATTGCATTTACTTTTCTGGTATAACCTTACAAGTGTAAACATAAAAGCTTTCATGAAACTTTTTGTGGTTATAGGGTTACTTTCAACTTAAATGTTTAATACAAATTCTCTTTACTATGTTAAATACAACAATGTATATTTATGATTTCTTTTTACTTAGAAAATTAATTTGAAATTATGTCTAAATACAATAATAATTTTAGATTTTCTAATATCTTATCTGGTAGAGTTTAAGTCATTTTTAAAATTATGAGAGTAGATATATGTACTACACTTAGTGATTTTATCGCATGAAAACTTGGTTGTAAGAAAATAAGGAAATATATTTTGTTTTTCTAATGTTATTAAATAGACGTCAATATACAAGTCGTATTAAGGTGTTTTCTTTTGTCATATTTTAAATTACATCCCCATAACTTTCTAGGTAAAATTTAACTTTGTTCTCAAAATATCTAAGAGTAAAAACTCCTGAGATATAGTCTTCTGCAATTTATCGCAGTCACCAAAGGTCGACGCTAGTCACGCCAGAGTTTTGTTTAGACTCTGTTGTACACCCATATCTACTTTCTTGTAGAATGAAATAAACTGATGGACCAAACCAATCTGATTACCTATGTATTAACTGTATCTACGACCGACAAAATGGAACACAACTAACCAGTCCTATAAAGGATCATAGTGACCCCAAGTGGTAAGTACTAGATTACTTAAAATTTTACTTAAAAATTGAAAGTATGGTAAGAGGAAATAAACTGCCAGGACCAAGCTACGCTGATTACATATGTACTAACTATAACAAGGAAAATCACTAACCAATCGTCTAACAGGTCATAATAGCGCCAAAGGTTAATATTAATTTACTTAATATTCTACTAAAAAGTTGAAAATATGGCTGAAGCAAATAATCTGCTATAGTCTAAATCATAAAGAATGAATTCACGTCATAGGTTGCTGAATTAAAAAAAGACATACTTTCAAATCTTATGCATTAAGTATATTCCGATAGATCCTTTAAAAGTATGTCGTTTTTTAATTCAGAAACCTATGACGTGAATTCATTCTTTCATGATTTAGACTATAGGTGCCAGCAAGCTTATTACATATGCATTAACCATATTTAAGACTGACAAAAAGAAAAATTACTGATCAGCCGTCTAAGGAGTCAAAAGTAATAAATATCAGATCTTTACTGAAAAGTTGAAAATCTGGTAGAAGAAAATAAACTGCCAGCACCAAGCTAAAGTGATTACATGTGCATTAACTCTATCTACGGTCAACAAAAAGAAAAATCATCGACTAGTTGCTTAAGTAGTCAAAATGGAGCCAAATAGTGAACAGTGGACTGTTTTATATTTTACTAAAAAGTTGAAAAATCTTGTAGAAGGAAATAACTGCTAGAACCAAACCAAGCTGATTACAACAGCATTCACGATATTTATGAGAAACAAAAAGGTGTATCACTGACAGGTTTTCTAATGGTTATTGGAACCAAGTGATAAATACTAAAGCACTTACAGTTTACTAAAAAATAGAAAATCTGGTAGAAGAAAATAAACTGCCACGATCATGCCAAACCGAATACATTGTAACATTTTATTTTTCCAGTCGTAATTTAATTGCATTGAATTACACGCTAAGCACGCTAAGCGTGTATTGTTCCTTAGGGATCTAATTATATTAATATATCTGTGTCGCATAAAGCTATTTCCAAGTAAATATCTATTTGATTGTTTCGTGTTCTCCCCTGTGACGGCGCGACCGCTCGGCTCTGGTTTCGATGAACAGTCGGCCACGGGCAACAGCTTTGTTAAGATGTATTTTTGGCTAGAGGCCGGCAACCTCCGTATCAATTATTAATTGTGGAGATATCTTCTAATAACGGTTGGTAAAGTATATATTATACGAACTAATGTAATTTGAGGTAATTTATTTAGCGCGACCTTTAGAACACGACAACGACAAAATGTAATGCAACAAAATATAATGCGACAAGATATGATTCGACAATGTGGAATGCAACAAATATAATTCCACAATTAAAAATGGAACGAATATAATTCGTCATCTGGGATCCAAAGAATTACCGTTATTTAGGAACAGTCGATTTAAACTTTGCCTAATAAAAAATTTGTCTGATAAGGAATTATAGAAGTTAAGTTGGATGGAGTCGTTTCAAATTAGAAACACTGTTAACTTTGCTTGAAGAACGAAAATCCCGTCTCAGTTTGTTGTGAAGCGGCTAATGCAGTTTTTGGTTCGTAATTAGCTATAAGATCTTCTTTTGCATGTGTTTCAAAGTTTAGAACACGTTAACTTGCTTTTATGTTTAGTACACGTAAATTGTGTAAACTTCAATTAATTGTTGAGCTGGTTTTACAAGCTGTAAAGCGAAATTTTGTTGAATTAGCTTTCTAAATAACATGCTTTGTTCCATATGAACCGTCGATAAGTTCAACATGTGTTTTCGACGTCATATTTTTCCATTTTGTACAGTTGACAGATGTTGTCTTGAAAGCAAATGCTTTGAGCAGCTGTAATGCAATTTAAACAAACATGCCTATTTTTGTGATCAGCTTTATCTATACATAGATTATTAACCGTAAATATGAATGTTCAAATTCTCATTATGTTAGGTTCTAGTAATTTGTTATCTACCTGAAAAGATCTGCCCAGGTTAGAATTTAATTCACTGTGTTATGCTTACCAATCATTATTACTTTAATTTGTATAACAAGTTCATGTTTAAAGTAAAGTCGGTTGATTAATGAAAGAAAAAAAGGAAAGTTAAAACTTTAATTTTGATGTAGTTGATTATGACCATTTTTTGTTACAAGTTCCGATATTTTAAAAGAGTTTTTTTTAGTAAACATTTAGTTCAAAATCTAAGACTTTTATTTTGGTCAAGTGCGATCAAATCTAATTACATAAAGCCAAAATTTTTCTGAGTAATAATTTGATGCCAATATTATATTGGAAATACATTTTTATTATTTCTTTATATATGTTTATAGGACACAAGTGGTGTTCTACTTTTTTATTTATTTAACCATTGCAATTTCTTACAGGAGCTGCGTCTTATTTTGTTACGACAGGTTTTTGTTAACGAAGGCGATCATTTGTTCTTTGGGTTTCCACGTCCGCCCTTAGAACTGTGCTTTGCAATTATCGCCATTATCTCAGGACATGGTGGCGCCTATTTGATTTAGCTTAACTTTGGTTTGCAAACAGAATTCGACTCCCCCACTTTTCATTGCTCTACCCAGGAATAGACCCCTAGCTTTGTCGGAAGACTTTGTTCTCTAGCGCCTTAATATAGAAAAAAAAGACGTTCCAGTCTTTTGTAAAGCAGAAGTCGTTTCAGTGGCACCCATCCAACGTAAGGCCTAGCAAAAATAGTTACACTGGCGTCACAACGTGAGGCCAGCCAACTTCAAAATTCGTATCAACGTGTGCATTAACTATATCTTCAACTAACAAAAAGGAAATCACCGAACACCGATCAACCGCCTAATGAGTCAAAATACGCCAAATGATAAATATTTGATACTTTATATTTTAAAAAAAGCTGAAAATCTTGTAAAAGGAAATAATCTGCCAGGAATAAACCAAGCTAATTATATGTGCATTAACTATATCTACGACCGACAAAAATGAAAATCACTGACCAGCCGTGCAAGGAGTCCAATTTGCGCCAAACGATAAATATTAGATTGCTTTATATTTTACTTAAAAGTTGAAAATCTGGTAAACTGAAAAATCACGTTAGTCTGTAATAGAAACAAATGTAATTATTTTGGTTGCTTGTCTAAGCCTCTTTGTTTTTTCACCATCTTTTATATGTGTTCAAGGTAAAAAGGGTCGTCACTATGGGAATCTCGACATAGTATTAGATCCCAGTTCAGTTAAATGGTAGAAAAGTTATCACATAATAATATGCTGCTTAGTTACTTCTGGTTTTCAAATCATTTTGAAAAACATACTCTTTTGATATTTATGTTTATTTCCATTCTGGCGCCATTATCAAAGTTGGAATCAAAACTTTTTACAACGTTTCGTATTTTCATATGCGTTATCAACTTTGGTTTCTTAAATATCATCTCGATTACTGAAAAACGTATTCTACGAGCTCTTGTTATTTTTATAGATGTACCTCACGTGATGATTGAAAAGTGTTTTGAGCACATTTTTGATTGACATCAAGAATTGTAGTACATTTTTGAACTTTATATTTTTGTAGCGCCGATTAGTCTGCCGCTGAGATCTCTTGATTGGCAGGTACAAGTTCTTGCACTTAAAAGATTGCAATAGGTACATTCGAGATGTTACTGGCGTAATTTCTGCAGACCAATTTTTGACATTCTTCGTTAAGATGCGTATTCGCTACGTAGCGAATGCTGTTTAGCGACGATTTTATTAGGAACATATTCTTGACGAGTATTCGTTGAAGCATTCGTAACACCTTAAAGTAAGCGATTAAGAAATATTGCAACACCGCAGATGAGGAACACTTTTTATAATTTTGCACGTTTCGCATACAACATTTGACGTCAATAGCGAGTTGACATTAAGTTCACGATTTTATTCTTCTTGAATTTTGAAACAATAATGCAGAGGAAGAAGACCCGTGGCCAAAAAATTTAAAAAAGTCAAAGGAAAATGATGGTAGACTATTTATCAAAGAAGCCGAAGCGGGTCATATACGTCTCCAAAACATCAGATAAGTAAGTAACTAACTCTTTTGGTAGCCGAAATGTCTTAAAGAATGCATCATCATTCATACTTAAGAATGGATGTCTAGGTTTTCGCGGAATTCTATAGGTATCTACATTCCTTTCTGCCAATTCTAGATGTTTTATTAACATTACGTTTGCGTTAAACAAATTGTCCATATTTTTCAAACGTCAAACAATGACAATGATTACATTACACAACATTAATTCTAAAAGTTACCATCTGTAACGCTTATAAAGCCCGTTCGCTGTGTAACGAATAGAAAATAGCGAGTTCGCTTATCAACGACTGACCAAGAATAATATTTGGTTGCGTTCGCTAGTAAGCGTGTAACCTTGGCGTAAGCGAACGGTCAGGATTTGACTCCCTGGTGTGTGTTAGAATATTCCAGAGATCTTGGATTATTTAAATGGAATCCAATCATAAAATCTCCTTAGTCTCGATAATTTAATTAGCAAAATTGTTTCTTTATACGGATTTAATTCCAATGCAAGAAATTTAGGGAACGAAATATATGGTGTTAGGTTAGTTACACCCTAAGTTGTTCACTTATACACAAAAAAAGTATTAGTCATACACTGGCCATTGTTACCCGAGGGTACCTATCTATCGGCCATCACTTAAGAAAAGGATTTAGACTTTCCGACATCTTGGCGTAAATTATCGGTCCTAAATCATCGTACTCCTTCAACAAATCGCGCGGATGCGACCCGATTAGACGGTTCGCATAAGAGCGACTATTGAAAAAAGGCCGCTAACATGATTCTAAACGAGCTATCTTTTCACAAGCTAGCGTACTTTTATGAAAAGTACAAAGACGTAAATTCTACAATTTTGAATGTTAAAACTTGCTATTCTGAATGAAGTACAGGATGCAACTGAATTACACTAAATTACGTATGTAAAAATTTATTTACATTACATATGTTCCATTTCTGTTACTATTATTTATTCTTTTTTGTGTTTGCTATTGTTATATATGTCATGTATCTTTTGTTTTATAACAGGATCATAGAATTTTTTAGGGTAGTTATTCTAACCAATTGTGCTACCGAGACCGGTAATTTAATTGGAAATCATAAATATTACGTCAGGGTAATGAGAGTAAAGATGAATGGAAACTAGAATATTCAAAATATTTAAAATCCAGATATGTTTCATGGATCATCTTAGTTTTAAAAGTTGTGATAAAATACATCGCACAAAAAGTTGAGAATCCGCAGTTGCATTCAGAAGTCGTGACTTATTGATCAACATACAATTAATGATAGTCGTCTTTGTAAGTTCATAAATTACGTACTCATAAGTACTTCTACAACTTTAAATAGATATTTTGCTTCCCGTGTGTCGACCTGTTTTAAATCAACAATTACGTCAACACAGAAAATATTATCTACTTGTACGACATTTTAATAAAATTTGCAAATGATTAGAGTAAAAATTTATAGAAATTTCAGTACGAGTTATATGCAATACTGAAAACAAAATGTTGATTTACAATATACACACTAATCCATGGCTGATCTATTTCCTTGATTGAATGTAATAAAACGTAATTAATGGAGGACATGTAAATCGCAACCTACTTTCTCAACCCTCTCGGTCACGTCTAATAAACGTATATCCGTCAATTAGAATAGGTTCTATGCAAGCTAATTTACTTAATCGTGCTCTCACAATTTCTACTGCATTTATTCTATTACAAAGAAGAGCCTAAAAATCCACTAATATGAGTAAACAACGATAGAAGGCTAAGATTTGTATTTCTAATTTTTCCACACTAAAATTAGGAGATTAATTTTACCGGTACTAAACGTATAAACGAGTCAATAAATATACACTTAGAAAGTAGAGCTTATATCGATAATGGGCTCCAGTTTTATAGTTAAAATTAAAATATAAAATTGACTGAAATAAATGGATTTTGAAACGTTCATCTTCCCTAGCAGCTTAGGTTTTTGTAAATCATATGATAATTTTTTCGATTGTTCAAATTTGACGTTAAACGTCACAAGTTAAAATATTAATAAAATATTATCCGTTAGTATCAGGTTTTTGTAAATAAGATGCCTAATTTCTTTTAAAAATAGAACTCCATGGATACTGATTCAAAAGCATTTATCCATTAGAATAATCACCATTAGCAATGCGTTAATTACTTTATAGAACAAATTTGCACTTTTATGACTCAAAAATGTTTCCAACGCCAGTTACATATCCCCAAAATTAGGATATATATGTAATCAAATGGAATTATTAAATCTTAAGTTAGATTGTTACAATGTATAATTGAAGGGCATATTATAAAAGGTTAATGGAAGTTCATAAACCAGACATAAAAACGGATGTGAATATTTTGTATTCCAGACGTAACATGACACTGCAGGTGCAGGTCACAATAGATTATAAGAAACTTATTATTAGAATTAAGGTTACTAAGGAGTAATACTTGTATTGAATAAAGAAATAGCAGACATGAGAACTGCAGTTCCCATAAGCAATGTGAAGGGCAGGGATAGCATAAATACCCTCAAAAGCCCAAGATGGCCAGTCAGTTTCGAGCTTCACAACCTTAACATTGTTGGTTGTTCAGATATCCACCCTAATTATAGTTACATAGCGAATGTCAACTTAGAATATTTTTGATTTCAATACGTTACTGCATATAACGTACCTGTTATTAAAATTTACATTGTAATTTCTGTTTAAATAAAATTGATAGAAGAGTTTTTTGGAAGCAGCCTTTCTAAAAAGCCGCTCTAAGAGGCCCAAAACCTATCTGGCGCAGCCGGTAGTATTCCAGAAGGGCACTAGAGAATCCAAAAATCGAGGAACTGGTGGTCTTGAAAGTTTATTCTTTATCGGGAAGAACAAACAAAAATTTGGACAAGGTACCAAATCAACCAAGCCCAAGGAAAGAATACTGATGGAACTGGCAATGAAAATTATGTAAGTCCATTTATCCTACCCATCTTTCAATTATTGATATTAGCTAGTAAGCAACGAAAGAATTTATATACGCATTTTTTGCACAATTTATTATTACATTCTATCGCAAGTTATTAATGAAAGAATTTACTAAGCAAACTCATTTTAATATAGGGATTTATATATACGCATTTATGCACAAGTATTACAATTTATTACAATTTATAACTCAAACAATTTATTTAGCAAAGTCTGAGCTTTAGAGTATAATTAGTACACAAGCCTATGTACAGTTTATTACAGCAATTTTATTATTGAAACGGTTTACTCAGCGAAAGTCTGCAACAAGAGTGTGTAATTATAACGCAATTCTTATACAATCTATTGCAGGAAACTGTTACTAAAATAAAATTATTCAAAAAAAACCTGAAACTCAATTTGCATCAATTTGCAATCTCTACAAAAATTATAATTATACAATTAACGCAACAGTATCAGACGAGACAATTAATCAACAGAATTCTTCAATGTAATTATAGCACTTGATAATTACATATGAAATATACGTAAAAGATAAGTGATTCTTTAAATAACTGAATACCAACTTTAATACAATCTTAACACAAAACAAACTCGACGGAAAAATAATTATAGGATTAATTTATGTAAAAACAATAAACATGGAAAACATGCGGATGTATCTCGATTCAATCCCGGTATATGACGGAAACCAAGCAATATTAAGTATATTTATAACTGCATGTGAAACATTTTTAAAATCCTTTTATAAAATAGGCAATATCGACCGCAACGTCATGCTTCTACGCCTGATTTCAGCAAACTACTCGGCAGGGCAATAATACTTATTGCAAGACGCGATGACCTCGATTAGTGGGAAGACTTTAAACGGTTATTAATAACGGATTTTGGCGACCAGAGAAATATCAAATCCCTGGTGAGATAGAGAGGCAATATCGACCGCAACGTCATGCTTCTACGCCTGATTTCAGCAAACTACTCGGCAGGGCAATAATACTTATTGCAAGACGCGATGACCTCAATCAGTGGGAAGACTTCAAACGGTTATTAATAGCGGATTTTGGCGACCAGAGAAATATCAAATCCCTGGTGAGAGACTTAATAAATCTCTGAATGGAACCCAATCAATCACCCTACCAAATTGGTATGAGATGCCAAGATGTAAGGAGCTTAATCTTTACCAAACTGAAATCGAAGAACCCGACCAGAGTATACGTTTATTAAAGACGAAGATGTACGACGAAGTGGCTATAGACACATACATCAATGCATTACCTGAACGGCTATTGGACAAAATAAGATTTTAACATCACCAAAATTTAGAGGAAGCAATGAACATGATAGTAGAGGAAGAAAACGTTATGTATTACAGAAATAGGATATACAACCCTAATGCAAATAAAAATTACTCACCGGTGAGAATAATACAAGCCGCGAGACAATTACCAACACAACAGAAATTTACATCCCTTAACGCACCAACGAATCAACGAATGAATAATACAATCTTCAATAACACAAATTTCAACAACCAATTTAGACAATTTACAAGACAAACATTTAACTCAATCTTTGCAAAACCCGTATTTACACCAAGGTTTAATCAAAATGTAAACCAACCAAGGCAAACACTTGGCGAAAATTCCAACAGAAACACACCTATCGCAAATAACAGCAATAACCCCAACAGTTACTATAAACCAACTCCTATAGACACTTCATCTGGTAACACAAGACAAAACACAAAAATATCGCAAATCAGACCAAACTATAACAAAGACGAAACTTCACTTCCGAAAAACAATTCCACCAAGAAGTAGAGGATTTTTGACAACCCGGACGCGAATAATGATGCAACTTCGAGTAGAGACGATGAGACAAATTACGAATGCCACAACCCTTATGAAAATTACGAAGAGGGCGACGAAGAAAATGCGTGCTCAAATTTTCAGTTAGTCCGATTAAAATACGACCAAACTAATTAATTTAAATAACATCAATCAACACATTTTACCCTACATAGAAACACCTCACGCAGAACTTAAGTTACTAATCCTTACCAGATCTTCAAAAACTTTAATTAGCCCCAGAACCGTACAAAAACATTACTTAGAATTTGTAGAAAGAAAACCCTTCAAAATCAAGGCAGCCCACAAAACGACAATACACCAATTTATAGCAAACTTACCCCTACCAAAAACTTTCAACGTAAAAACGTAACACAAATTTTGAATTTAACGACAAATACGACGGATTAATAGGCATGGATCTTGTAAGAAAATTAGGAGCAAACATTGATATAAAAAGACCGATTACTAAGAACGAAACACTGACAAATTTCCATTAAATTCAAAAACAAGTAATATTCAAACCGATCAAAAATACACAATCGAACCCAGGACGAAAAAACAAATAAAAGTTTTAGTATACTCAAAGAACGACATAGGCATTATACATCACATGACATTTCAACAAGGAGTAGAAACACCAAACGTGTTAGTACAAATAAAAGACAGTTACGCCAATACAACAATTACCCCACAGAACTGTCATTGACAAATCCAATAGACATAGAAGAAGTAAATTTTAGCGAGATGGAAATCGACGAAGAATATGAAAACGATTCCAACCCTACAAGACACGATAGAATGTTAAAAGAAAATTTAATTAACATTTGTTTTAATGAAGATATTAATAACGAAGGGAAGAGAGCAATGAAGGACTTATGTTTGGAATACCGAGATATATTCCACTGTGAAGGAATACCTTTAACTTTTACCAACACCGTCAAACACAAAATATAATTAACAGATAATAAACCAATTTTCACCACAGCATACAGACTACCTCAAGCAAGTCAAGAAGAAGCAGATAGGCAGGTAGCAGATCTATTGAAGCAAGATATCATCCAACATTCAAACACACCATGGAGCAGCCCCGTATTAATAGTACCAAAGCAGTTGGATGTTTCAGGCAAACGCAAGTATAGAATGGTTATCGATTACAGAAAACCGATTGCGAAAACTGTAGACGATAAATACCCGCTACCCAATATTACGGAAATCTTGGACAAATTAGGAAAGTGTCAATCTTAAGTTAGATTGTTACAATGTATAATTGAAGGACATATTACAAAAAGTTAATGGAAGTTCATAAACCATACATGAGAACGGATGTGAATACTTTATAAAAAACTTATTGTTAGAATTAAGATTACTAAGAAGTAATACTTTGTATTCAATAAAGAAATAGCAGACATGAGATTTGCAGCTCCCATAAGCAATGTGAGAGGCAGGGATAACATAAATACCCTCAAGAACCCAACTTTAACATTCTTGGTTGCTCAGCTACTCATCCTAATTTTAGTTAATTTAAATAGTGAATGTCAACTTAGAATATTTTTGATTTCAATACGTTACTGCATATAACGTACCTGTTATTAACATTCACATTGTAATTTCTATTTAAATAAAATTGATAGAAAAGTTTTTTGGAAGAAGCCTTTTTAAAAAACCGGTCCAAAAGGCCCATAACTTATCTCGCCCTGAACTAAAGTCTCGACTAAGAAATCGACTATTCTGCAAATGGTTTCTGAACTTTCGAAAAAATAGTGATTCTTATGTGACAAAGCAGGGGAATATGGTGGAGGATCAAATATTTCGTAATACCTGTGGTCTAGTGTTATCATGTAAGAGTATCAGTCCACGTCGATTAACTGCAGAGAGGAGCTTAATTTATAATTTTTTATGCAGAATCTGTAATTTCTGCAATACGATTTCTCTGTTATGTTTTCGCGGCGTTACAAGAAAGGATAATGAACTGCGTTTTTACTAGTCCACGATACTGTCACCATAACTTCTTGAATAGAGTTCTGCTCTCGTTTAATGCATTCAATACAATGCAGCCACTGGCCAGAACGTTTGGAGTTGTCGTAGAACAACCATTTTTCATCGCAGCTTATAATTCGTTGGAGAAATGGTATAGTTTTGTTCCTATTAAGCAATGAAGATGATGAAAGTAACCTTCGTAATTTGTTTGCAGACGTTAACTCGTGTAATATTCATCTACTGTGTCATTTTACTTTTCCTAACTGAATGAAATGACGAGTTATGGTAATTATTAATACATCGAAGATATGCAAAGTTTTCTTTTTCGCCGAATTTTGTTCAACTTCTTCCCTAACTTTTCATTGTTTGAGGTCATATTTGGCCAACCACACTTCATTTTCCAAGGCATCTTTTTCCTTGTGAAAATTCGCAAACTAACGACGCACAGTGCGTTTGTTGTAAGCGTTTTTTCAAAATGCTTAGTTAATTGCATTAAAACTTTTTTATCCTGAAAAGGGAAAAGTATCTGACTTTCATGCGGTCGCCATATTTTTGGTACTTCTACGAGCTGCTGAAAAGTAATATTACTATGTCAAATGGGAAAAGTATGAATGTCTGTTATCTATCGAAACAAAAACAATATTACAGTATTGATAAACTAACGCCAAGTCGATCAAAACCATCGGTGCTTTTGAAGCTTAAGAAATCGGCCGCAGAAATGATTCTGGAAAATGTCCAATCACAAATTTGTAACACACTACAATACCTTCCATCAAATAAATTTTTAAATGAAATTGATACGTAACTCCACAGACATTGTCATAATTTTTCTAGACTATGGTGATTACGAAATCTTTTAGAAATAGAAAAACAATGTATTGCTCTATTACATGCAGTCATTCATTTTTTCCTTCATTGCTCATATGAGTGAGTGTGTACTTATATAAAAAGTTTAGTTCAAAGCAACTGATTGATATTATATCGCTACTTAGTTTCTCATCGAGCCAGCATGAGGCAATACTAACTTAAGATGTTAACGGCACTGCTACCTAACCTCCAGTTAATTGATCAATCAGCTACTGCTATATTTTTGCAATTTATCTTCAATAATGCAGATTTTAATGTAAATACCCACGATGGTCTACATATGTTCCATGCACGGGGGAGTTATGTCAATAATTCCAGCAACAGTTGTAGCGCTGAAGATTCTGTAAAAGGCTTGAAAAATATAACTTCATCTGACTTTGTCCAGCAAGCAAGTATGGGTTCAGTTGCAAAATTCCGAAACACGGAAGCTGGTGGCTTAAGAAGCATTAATATTCAGAATTTTGAAATTCTTTGCCCGATATGGCTTTATGACAAATCCACCACACGTCTCTTCCTAGATTGGCAGGTTTAACCACCTCTAAAAGAGACAGCAAACGTTAAATAATACTATATATTTCTTTTATCAATTTTTCGCCAAGTCAGTATGATGCGGTGTACACGATTTTCCTTCAGGCTAATCAGAGATGTAAGAATTTAAGTCAAAAAGCATGCTTGGTGACTTACCATCAGCCGCTTCATATAAAGGCAAAAGAAATTCCTGAAAGTGACTATAACTTTGATTTAAGTAACTTCATTCTAAGACTTTTGGGACTTCAGCTATTAATGTTATTCATGACAGCTATTGGAGTAATAATAACTGCGAGCGGTCGAAAATATCTGTAAAAGTTTGTTTGCCTGTATTTTTGCTAAAAACAGTATTATAAAAATATTACTTATTCCAGAGTAGTAGGGGCATATTTGTAGGCTCACACGACATTAGCCATTTGGTTTTTAAAAATGTCGAGTTTCAGATGAAGATAGAACTGTCTTAGAAAAGTTACTCACACTCTTAAACATATCTGTTATACTAACAGCTAACGGAAATGAGAAGCTCAGACGGATTAAAATGGAGTGTCATAAAAGACTGGTTTACCTGCAAACTTATGGGCCCACTACAAAGCTGTGAATACAGTATTTGAAAACGGCGACACTGGTAAAGAAGTTTATCGAAGCAGAAAAAGTGGGTAATTGGTTACTCCACATTCAGTCTGTGAAGCAAATGATTCCATTCTTTCATGCGGCTGGACATATATTTTACGCTAAATCTGCTCATCCATATCTGCAAGATATGTAAAACTTGCAGGAAAGTCTGTACCCGGAAGAGTATATTCGGTTCACAAGGAAAGGCTACTTAATTATAAGGAATTAAAAAAGTTTTGATTGGGCATATTGTGGAACATGGCCCATGACTAAACCATGATGAAGAATATAAAAGGCATTGGTAGACTGGCTCGTGGAAAAGGAATGTCTGAAAGCGTAGTTACGAGATGGACATTTGGTTTAGTAGCTCTTCAGACCATATGCGAAGAAGCGGAAAAATATACGGGCACGAGTTCGACTACATCTAAACAACACCTGGATATCAGGCTAACCCACGTTGAAAGAGACAATAGAGATATATGTAAGATAAAAAATTGGCCGTCGACACATTCTCCTTTTCCAGTATTTGATGTGGTTACGTCAATTAGTTTTGGTGGAGATCATCGGTGACGACATTGATTTGCTAGATTTCTTGAAAACTTTGGTTCATTTACTCCCGAAAACCTGGGAGAAGTGATGCTGTTAAAAATTTATTTTCACCATCATCCCACAACTACTCAGCACTTGAATATCTTGCTCTTATTCATGCTTTACGTGGGTGCGACACCACGGTGTCTTTCTTTGGATCTGACGAAACTAAGTTCTTCACTTTGTTCCACACCTAACTATTATTGCATAAGGGTATTCAAAAAACCTAATTTCTGTGCTACAACAATTTCCGAAGCAGAAGAGCGTATACTTCTTGACTTGTAAGTTGGCGACGGGGCAACAACATTCTTCAAATTTGCTGGCAGTAAGTTCAATCTTTCGAAACATGTGTTCTGCACCTATCGCAAAGCTCAGATATAGATGGGTTCACTGAAAAACTCTCTAGAGTGGGGATGGAGAAAGGGCAATAATGAACTTGTTCATATTATAACCACTACAAAACTAGCTTTTCAGTCAATCTTGATGTACATATCCTGTGAGTGCAGGAAAGCGTGCACTATGGCCTTCAGTTGTAGAAAGGCCGGTCTTGAGTGTTGTACAATTTCTAAAAATTCTTATGGACGAAAATGTGACAATAAGATAGACATCACAATTAATGAAGATGTAGAAGACAATCCCACTAAACTTTTGATTGAAGAAATTGAGGGGAACTCGAAGTCTTCGAGCCCACACAAAGCAAAACAAAAATACTAAATTGTATATTTTAGTGTTATTTTTTATTGTTTACTTTCTATTATCATTACTACCATTAGCTACTATATAGAAATGAGAAAACATTTATTCTTCTTATTTTATCATACTGTTATTATAATTACGTCATACATTTTATTGTGCCTCGTTAAAGTCGACAAGAGATTCAAAAAATAACATTTTTAATAAAAGTTTGTAACTTAGATGCTTCGTATCTGGTTACGTAATAGTTCTACATAAAAACTTTGCATACAAAGGTGGTAGCAAATATAATACTCTACAGCTTTTACTTACAACATTTCTGTCTAGGTTGCATTGTTTCCAGTATTCCATCGGTTGTAGGTGCACCTCAGTGAGCGCACAAGGAAAAAGGTTCCGAAAAATTGGATTTTGAACCATGGGACCTACCTGCATGACTTATCAAAAAACTAGAACTACTCAGCTTTTTGTAAGGTAAGGCTGGCTCCTTTTTCAGCATCTAGTCCTTAAACCTATTTTTGAAGAGGGTTTTTATAGCTTCATCGTTTTAAAATATCAGTTGATATTCAAAGAAGAATGTATTTCAATTGAAAAGCGTATGTATTACCCGTCTTCGGAACAATCGAGTACTAAAATGGAACATAAATGGATGTTGAAATAGCTGGAGACGACGATAAATCTATGAATAGATTCATGAAAACGTTAACTAAAGCAAGAAAAATTCTGAACATTGATAAGCTGAGGAATGGCATTAATTAATTAGTGTAGCTTGAGGTTTTTAAAAACAATAAATTTATGAATATTGAATTACACGCCATCGGAAGACAAACCAATTAGAAGATTCGCAAACAAGGGCTAGAAGTAAACGCGATTTGCTAGAGGCGTGACGTTACAACAGGCTCGCTTTTTATAAACCTCATGGAAGGCGAAAATCAAATGAGTTGCTATTCAAACATCACCAAGCTAATTTGATAATACGTAGTATTTAGTAGTGGAAGTTATGATAGTCGACGGTTTTATTGACAATGTAGAAAGTTTATTGCTACTCGGACGAGAGTAGATTATTTGCAGTATTACAATTATTTTAAAAATGGAAATAACGCATTAAAAATTAATGGAAAATACCGTAGGAATCTTCCTAAATAGAATGATTTGTTATACGTTATAAGAAGCAATTTGCATGGAAAGGCTTACTTTGTAAAACAACTTGAGTGATGTTGAAGCTGCAATTGAGAATTACGGTCCCGAAGAAAACTACAACAAGTAGATGTTTCAAGGTAAAATGGAATTATATGGCTTAAATTTTAAAAAGGACATATCTATTAATTAGTGAAGTTATATGATAAGATGTTCTTATTCTGTATACAAGTTTTTGTGTGGGGGTTGCATGTATAAGGCGAGAATTTTGTTTGAAGAGTGGCAGGCCTTCGGAGCAGGTTTTTCCAGTATGTAAAGAAATAATTAAACCTAAGTGATCTGATACGTTTACATTCGATTCTTAAAAGACGGATATTGAAGTATCCGACTTTTCATGATAAATTTTGTGCATAATAAAAAATTAGGAAATTATTAGTGAATGAAAATTCTAATTATAGAAGAGAGATTTTGGACTCTATTTTTAGTATAAGTGGAGATTATCCAGAAGCTATATATTTCTTTTGTTAGATATAAGATATTGTTCGTAAGGCAAATCAGTTGTGCTCATTTTGGACTCTATTTTAATATTTAAGGTTTGTGTTATGAAAATTTGTTTTACCTAGATGTAATATGTAAGATATTGTTTGTAAGAGAAAAGCTGATATGGATGTAGTAATTGGTATTTGAAAGATTGTTTGGATTAGAATATTTCGTGATTGAGGCTCACTTAGAACTTTTTCAGTTCACAGCATTGTTTATTGACGTCCAATGTCGGGCATCTTTAGTCAACAGTAATTTTATTGGCGCCTAACGTGGTGCCATTTCAATTCACAGTAACATTTATATATATTGCTGTGATATTCTCCTTTGAATGCGGGAACTGGGTCCTTTCAACAAAAAAATTCTAGTCCCACAGATTGGGCGTCATAAACGGCTGTGATCCTCTTTTCGCCTCGGCTGCTCACCTAATGTTATAAACCTCCTCATTCATAAAAAAAAACAAACACATTCCTACCAAAAACATCAACGTTAACTCTATTTACATCAATATTCAGAATACATTAAAATTTCAAAATTAAAACTCAGCATAAATTTCAGTTTTAAAAAGAATTTCAAGATTAATTTTATTATCATTTTAATGTGCATCCAAAATTAAAGTCCTTGTTGGATGCCTACTAATTAATATAACAATATAAGCAGACCGGAGTCTGAGTATAAAGGAGCATCTACCACCCTTTACGTTAATTAACCAGGTTCGTCTAATTGAGCTCAAAGACATACCCAAATTTTCATCATATTACCGAACATCAAAACTAAATACCCTTTCTACTTCAACAAGCAAATTTCATCTTAAAATTAAAATTTTATGGTTAGTACAATTTCACTAATGTCCATTTAAAGTAAATCAATTATAAAGTTTATTCAACACACACAAAAATGTCAAACAAAATAGTATAATTTACCTGAAGGTTACTGTCCTCGTAGCTTCAAAGTACATCGTCCCTTTAGTTAATCACACCATTCCAACAGGATTATATTTACGGCTTCTAATTCTCAACGCTTTTAAAATTTTCTCCATCACCATTTATTTAAAGTTGTTGCTGGGCTTTTCCGGAACTCATCTATGTATATCTGACCCTTGTTTCGTGGATCCAGACACGTATTTGAACCATTTAATTATTAACACCCCGAAAAATAGCAAATAACTTCATACTTCTTTCACCAATATACGCCAAAACTGCCTACTTTTGTGTATACATTTGTCGTTGTAAATTTTGCTAATTGGTACAGTGAAACTAAATTTTATTACCTTGTATCTAAGTGCACTGAAGTACATTCATGTTAGCACGTAAATAACCAACTATTTTGAATCACTAAAATATACGAGCAAAATTTTAAATTATTTTCTCAAACTAAAATGCACTGTTTAACATCTTCAATCAAGTCGCGGATGTAAGAGCTTTTAACGCATCGAATAGTCAAAAGTCAAAGAGTCTAAGAGAGCTTGTTTATATTCATCTCGGTATATATAGCAAAAGCCGGCACGCCGCTTTTGTCCTCAAAACAGGTAATTCTAAAGAATTCCTCATTCTATGTTCCCAGTCTGTCGCTCGCGCGTCGATTTTACGAATTTTCACTCGTCCCATTTAAATCTCAGAAATTTCAACACACGGCACGCAAGCATGTCCGAGAAATAACTAATTGACTTTTATACCGAAATTGTTGTTTCTACCTCTGATATTTGCATCCTATTTTCAACCAATTGTGACCCTCGTGACGTTGCTTAAATCCCGCCTTTTACTATATGTGTCTTTGCTTGACGCATTTTCTCTTTCCTTTTCTAACCTGTTCGTATTGGTGCAAATTGATATTCTTTATTATCGATTATATTTTAGTCCATGTGGACTGTTATCTGGGTTTAATAACCCCGTATCGCACATTCTCGTGAATATTAAGCCCCGGTTTCTCCAAGATTCTTTGAAACTATTAATTATCTACAAAATTTACGCCGTATGTGATATTTAAACTACGCAGGTGTTCAAAATAATATTAATTCTCAGAGCTTTATTTTCTGGTATTATAATCTTGGGTTTTACAAGTTTCTATAGATATTATCTGTTACTAACGGTTCAATTAACTTCAATTAAAATTAATACTCTTTAATTTTTAGTGAATCCTAATTAAATATTCAATTATTATCTGTACGTTTCGTTTAATACTCGTTGCCGAAACTTGAATCAATTCATATAAATCTTGCACGTAATTTCCATTTGATTCTTTACTTTGGAATAATTAAATTACACGTTGAGCATTTTAAAACTGCTTATTTTTATATGAAGCGTCTTGTAAATAATTTTAATCTCTTATTTTTAATAAAACGAATGAATTTTATTCTCCACGGGTTTTAATAAAGCGTATTATCTAATAAACTTCCTTATACACGGTGATTAAAATTATTTGATGTAATCCATTAATTTTCTACCCTGGTCCAAATATGAGTATTTTCCCCCTATTTGAATACAAATAATCCCACTTATTTGAATTCAAATATAAAACATTTAGACAAAAAATTACAAAAACTGCCTATCTCTCTCTACCCTTATCTATCTAACTTACCTACTTTGTCTCCAATCGAAAAAAAAATATTTACACCTATCCTATATCCCTATCCTATTCCTAACTCTCACCTAATTCTATAAACTGAAATTATCCCTAACTTCATCCTACTCATCCATCTAATCCTATATACATCCTATATACCTATCCTATTCCTAACTTTTAACTAATCTTCACTATACTTTATTTCATCCTACCTAATCCTATATACCTATCCTATTTCTAACTTTATTCCTAACTCTCCACTAATCTTATATGAAATATCTATACTTAACCTATCTTATTTTTTTTTTCTACATTTACTCTTTATTCTCATCCTAAACCTATTCCTAATTATCTCCCATATTTATCCTATACCTAGCTTTATTTTCTATAAACACTTACTTCTACTCTTCTATCTATACCTATATCTACTCTCTATTCTATTCTTATTCCTATATCTATACTAAAATTCACCTATCTCTATCCTTTGTTCATTAAGTTATTTAAATCTAACTCTCTTCTTGACCCTCCAAGTCTTCCTTCTTACCATCCTAATGCTCTTCATCCCTATCTCTCCCCCTTCTATATCTATACTTAACATCTCTATTATCTCACATACAATAAACTTATCATCCCTCTTATCCTGACTCTTAAATATTACTTCTTCTTCAGTCCCTACACTTGTCTGTTACTCATTTATTCTTGTTTCCCTTTCTGCCGACAAACCAAACGATACTACTTTACAATTATCGATTTTTCCCTCTATGGAAAACCCTACGTACCTTCTAGAATTTTTGTGTAATGGAATCCGCCAGAATGAATCCCTTAAATCTACTTTATTAAAAACAAACTTGCCATCTTTACTTAATTTCGCCTTCACCTGCTCCTGATATGCTGCTTCTACCCCCACTAATTCTGCATGTTTTTGTATTAAAGCTTGAACCTCTACTCTCCTATCCTCTGGACATCTTATCGTGTTGATCTGTTTAACCCTATCATCCTCTACCTCTACTACATTAATACTCAACCCTGTGTCATCCTCTGTGACTTCATAACTGCCCTTCCATGGCACTACCCTATCCTTAATCCTTATTACCTTCCGTTCCATATCTATCAACACCCCTAACTTCATCATACAGTCAACACCTAAAATGCTCTGAAACTTCAGTCCAGGTACAATTACAAACTCCTGTTCACAGCTAAAACCTCCTATATCTATCCTAAGCACCACAACACTATTTACTACAGCAAACTTCTTTTTATTTGGAGCTACTAAATGGCTACGCTTTATAGGCATAATTCTATCACAAACCTTATCCCTAATTTTGCTGACGAATTCCTCCGATATTAAACTCGCCTCTGCCCCTGTATCAAGTAATACTTCTACATTATTTTCAAAAATTTCTAAATTAATAATTGGCAAACATAATTTTTCTACAGTTTCTGGTTCTACTTCCTCCTCAATTTTGAAAAATTCACGTGGATGTTCATATACATTTACACTGAAAACTAGTGGTCTGTCGCGTTCTAAAAATCCTGTCCCATCCTGTTTTCCGTGCTTGGTCCTGGTTGTCCTTCTACAACCTGTGCGTACGTCCTCCTCGTGTTAATATCCGTGTCCCTGTCTCTATTCGGCGTGCTGGTCACAGTCCTGTTTACCTCCGGTAAACTGTTCTGTCGCGTGTAACTAGGTCTTGGCGTCGGTCCCCTAGTCGCACTATTGCTCCTGTATTCCTGTCCTCGTCGTTCCCAATTCGGTCGAAAATTTCTGTTGTAGTCAGGCCGTCTCGGATAATTCGGTGTCCTGTTGTCAAACCTAACTGTGTTAACGTTTCGTTCTCGTATCTCTCTTGTCCGTCCAACACATACATCGTCATATCTCTGTAAGTATTCCAAAACGTCTCCCGTTCTGTGATGTTTTGTAAGGCCACGTGTTGTCTAATTTCCAGTTCAAAATGTCGTGATAGGTACTTGATTATCTGTCTGTCCGTCAATGGTGGATTCAGTTGTTTGGCCACACTGTATTTGCGGATGGCATATTGCTCCCTAGAACCTGCAAACTCTCTCTTAAATTTTCCTGTAATCAAGTCGTCCCTAATCTGATCCTGTTTGTGATCACTCCAGTAATGTTGTAAAAATTTGTTTTCAAAGTCCTGATACGTGTCTATGTCCTGTCCTACTAAATTGTACCATGCCTCCGCATTGTCCTTTAATAAAGCCTTTATCGTATTTAGTTTAGTCTGTTCGTCAAATAAATTTCCCACTAGATTTCTTACGCTATTAATAAAAATTTGTGGATTTACCCTGTTATCGCCATAAAACTTCATGTGTTGGTCCAATGATACTCCACCTGTAGAAAATCTGGGACCATCCCCCGTTAAATTCGACATGTTGTATTTGATACTACTAACTTCGCGTTCTACCCTGCCTAACTGATCCCTACATGAGTCCGTCACTTCAGTCATTTTATATTAATCTCTTCTTCACAAAAATGCGTACTTCGGACCTTAAATGTCCCATTTCCTGTCGAAGACCTGTAATATCACGCTCATTTTTATCAACCCTATTTTCAACTTCCCCATCTTTACGGTAAGACTATTTTAAATTCTGAAACTTCTTGATTCGTCTTATCTATTTTCTGACTAATCTCCTCTAACTTCCTGTTCGATTCTTCACTCCTTCGGTCAAATTTTCGATTTGAGTCCTCTCTCGCTCTATTCGATTCATCCCTAGCTAATCGCATTTCCTCTAACATTCTCATCATTAACTCATTTCCTGTTTCTCCTGATTCCGTCCTCGACTGATCTCTACTGTCTCCGCTTCTTCCATTTTCGAAATTTTCTCACACAATGCACTATCGTCACTTCCAATTTCCACTCCTTGACTCCTTAACCACTTTTTTCTCTGCATACGTTCTAATCACTCACACACACTCTAAAAATACTCTTAAATTTATACACAAACAGAAACTCTCTTTCTCAGATCGCCAGTTTCCTGGAATAAAATAACAAAATTTTATTTGGAACTCGAGCCCTCACGTTGTGGTCGCCAAAATTTGCTGTGATATTCTCCTTTGAATGCGGGAACTGGGTCCTTTCAACAAAAAAATTCTAGTCCCACAGATTGGGCGTCATAAACGGCTGTGATCCTCTTTTCGCCTCGGCTGCTCACCTAATGTTATAAACCTCCTCATTCATAAAAAAAAACAAACACATTCCTACCAAAAACATCAACGTTAGCTCTATTTACATCAATATTCAGAATACATTAAAATTTCAAAATTAAAACTCATCATAAATTTCAGTTTTAAAAAGAATTTCAAGATTAATTTTATTATCATTATAATGTGCATCCAAAATTAAAGTCCTTGTTGGATGCCTACTAATTAATATAACAATATAAGCAGACCGGAGTCTGAGTATAAAGGGAGCATCTTCCACCCCTTTACGTTAATTAACCAGGTTCGTCTAATTGAGCTCAAAGACATACCCAAATTTTCATCATATTACCGAACATCAAGACTAAATACCCCTTTCTACTTCAACAAGCAAATTTCATCTTAAAATTAAAATTTTATGGTTAGTACAATTTCACTAATGTCCATTTAAAGTAAATCAATTATAAAGTTTATTCAACACACACAAAAATGTCAAACAAAATAGTATAATTTACCTGAAGGTTACTGTCCTCGTAGCTTCAAAGTACATCGTCCCTTTAGTTAATCACACCATTCCAACAGGATTATATTTTCGGCTTCTAATTCTCAACGCTTTTAAAATTTTCTCCATCACCATTTATTTAAAGTTGTTGCTGGGCTTTTCCGGAACTCATCTATGTATATCTGACCCTTGTTTCGTGGATCCAGACACGTATTTGAACCATTTAATTATTAACACCCCGAAAAATAGCAAATAACTTCATACTTCTTTCACCAATATACGCCAAAACTGCCTACTTTTGTGTATACATTTGTCGTTGTAAATTTTGCTAATTGGTACAGTGAAACTAAATTTTATTACCTTGTATCTAAGTGCACTGAAGTACATTCATGTTAGCACGTAAATAACCAACTATTTTGAATCACTAAAATATACGAGCAAAATTTTAAATTATTTTCTCAAACTAAAATGCACTGTTTAACATCTTCAATCAAGTCGCGGATGTAAGAGCTTTTAACGCATCGAATAGTCAAAAGTCAAAGAGTCTAAGAGAGCTTGTTTATATTCATCTCGGTATATATAGCAAAAAGCCGGCACGTCGCTTTTGTCCTCAAAACGGGTAATTCTAAAGAATTCCTCATTCTATGTTCCCAGTCTGTCGCTCGCGCGTCGATTTTACGAATTTTCACTCGTCCCATTTAAATCTCAGAAATTTCAACACACGGCACGCAAGCATGTCCGAGAAATAACTAATTGACTTTTATACCGAAATTGTTGTTTCTACCTCTGATATTTGCATCCTATTTTCAACCAATTGTGACCCTCGTGACGTTGCTTAAATCCCGCCTTTTACTATATGTGTCTTTGCTTGACGCATTTTCTCTTTCTTTTCTAACCTGTTCGTATTGGTGCAAATTGATATTCTTTATTATCGATTATATTTTAGTCCATGTGGACTGTTATCTGGGTTTAATAACCCCGTATCGCACATTCTCGTGAATATTAAGCCCCGGTTTCTCCAAGATTCTTTGAAACTATTAATTATCTACAAAATTTACGCCGTATGTGATATTTAAACTACGCAGGTGTTCAAAATAATATTAATTCTCAGAGCTTTATTTTCTGGTATTATAATCTTGGGTTTTACAAGTTTCTATAGATATTATCTGTTACTAACGGTTCAATTAACTTCAATTAAAATTAATACTCTTTAATTTTTAGTGAATCCTAATTAAATATTCAATTATTATCTGTACGTTTCGTTTAATACTCGTTGCCCAAACTTGAATCAATTCATATAAATCTTGCACGTAATTTCCATTTGATTCTTTACTTTGGAATAATTAAATTACACGTTGAGCAGTTTAAAACTGCTTATTTTTATATGAAGCGTCTTGTAAATAATTTTAATCTCTTATTTTTAATAAAACGAATGAATTTTTATTCTCCACGGGTTTTTAATAAAGCGTATTATCTAATAAACTTTCTTATACACGGTGATTAAAATTATTTGATGTAATCCATTAATTTTCTACCCTGGTCTAAATATGAGTAATATATATATATATATATATATATATATATATATATATATATAAAATATATTTCTTATGGGAAGTGTGTTTTTCATTTTTCCACCAAAAAGCTTAAAAACGAATTTTTTTATTATTCAAGGAATACATACGGATGTCGTACTTATACGGTATGGTCGTAACAATATTTTCACGTTGCTAATAAATTAGTAACAAATTAAATATCTTTTAATCAATTATCGAGTAAAGTTAGGGCCCCATGTAGAAAATTTTTTCGGATTTCTCAATGTATCCCAGCACGCGCTTGTCAACGAGAATTATAGCACATATAAACCGCCCAAATTTATTCCACAACTACACTGAATATTTTTTAAACAAGTTGGATTTAAATCTCATAAGATAATTGCGGAAAACATTTACTAAACCTATACTAAAGAATCCAAATCACTAAACAATGAATAATGCAATAAGAAAAGTAGAAAAACTACAAATTTTGACGTTTGAACAGCGTTGAACTGGAATAAACTGAAAACGTACAAGATATTCTTGAGTATATTTCTTTAAAACGTTTCCCATGGTGCCAGATTCTGTTGAAAAATTTTAACAATTTTTTTCCGCAAGCAGTTTGTGATTTATCTTTTTTATTTAGTAGGTTTTACAACTATTCGGTCATACTTATTATATTTTACCGTTAAAAGACGTTTAACTCTAATGTTTTGTTATCTGCATTATAAAGAACAAATAGTAAGACTAATCAATCTACACATCTATATTTCAAACCATTACGTGCATATGTGTCACTTAAAGCAATTGTAGCTCATGGGTCTCACGTATGCCATACAAATTTAACATACAGGGTTTTTATACCACAAGGAATGTAGCCGTAGGTTGATACATCATTCAAGTTTAGCCGCAGTTTTGTTCTGAAGTTGTTCCAGTTGGTTTAATTGGCGTTAGTGTGCAGTTTGGATAAGCGACTCAGTATGAGTAACTGTAGCAGTTTTGTTTATTCAACCAGTTTGGGTAAAAGAGTGATACCATTGAACAAAATCAATGGAAGTATTTTTATATCAAAACACCACGCATTAATTGTGAACATTAGATTACGAAAAACTTTCTCACAACGTAATGATATTCACATTAATATAACTATATAAAACTGCTAGTTGAAAGCAAAGAGTTCCCAAAATCAAATGTTGAATTAGTTGTATATTAATCACGCTTTTAAGTAATTGCAATATCTTTTATTATATCAACGCTGGAAACTGTTACTTTTACATTAGTTGTCAAAAGTCAGTGTATGAATCTCTTTACTCTATCAAACCATTATGCTTAAGCACACGTACATATAAACATACTTAAACAAAAGCTAATTATATGAAACTTTACTTATCTTAATGGAAAACGTTTTCGGCGAACAAAATTACCTTCTAATCTCTTAAAACTAAAAACAGGAACGTTCTATGGATGCATTTATAAGATTATGCAGTTGAAAAATTTTCACTAGTATACGGTTACTGTAGGTGACAGTTTCAGAAGATTCCTTATAAATTCCTGAGGTCATTTGGTTGTAGATACCTAAAATCAATTATCTCCTAGAACTTCTGGTACATCGTTAAAAGAATTAAATGTTCTTAATAAACATGCCTCTCTAACATAAAGTTGTCTACTGAAGGAAACAAAAAATACTACAATAACTTAGAGTACGGAGTAATGATGATATCATTTCTAACCTTACAACCTCCATAATAATTATGCCAACTTTTAAGTACGAACAATGTAAGATTACACGGATTATGCTTTATAAGACCAATAACGAATGTAACTAACAATTATATTTTCTAAAAAAATAACCCTAACCATATAGGTGGAATTAATCAATACAGGAACTATTAAAATGAGATATGATAATAAACATTTCAAAAGAATATTACAAGTATTTTAAAAATCCAGAGTGACCGATATAAAGTGCCATGGCTTTACACCTTATAAGTAAACTAGTTCATAATTTAACTTGAAAGAAACCAATTTAAAAGGCTACAAGATTGTTATAGCTTAACCGTATGTTGATTTGGAATTTGATCCAGTTGGGTTAATTGGTGTCATTGCTGGTCTGGATAAACAATGTGAGTAACGCGGAGTTTTGTTTATTGTGACATTTCTAACAGTTCGGGTGAAAAAGTGAGGCCCAATAGCAACATTAATTAGATTAATTTTAAAGATGGTACATTTATAAATAACATCACGTATTAAGTTTGGATTAGACTCTAGAGTATGAGATACTTTTAAACCATGCTTATTCTACAAACAATCAAAATGGAATTATCATCAAACTTCTTATTTTGCGAATCGATTAAGAAGTTTGAAAATAAAGCCCAATTATTTATCAACAATTTCATGAACATTTTCTCAAAAGCACCAGCAGAATGCAATAAAATTATTTTGAGCGCTATCGAAACCTAAAGTGATTAATTAAAATGTAATGGCTATACATCGTTAAGTTTCAGTAAACTAGTTTGCAATCTATTTCTGTTGTTAAAGGTATTAATATGAGATGAATTTAGACAAAAATTCCTTTGTTTGATAACAGTTGTCTTATGTGAATGCCTCGAAATATTTTTTCTTTCTCTAAATTGTAATATACGAGGATACAATGTAATAGAATTACCTAAAAGCTTTCATTTTTACTGCGTTTGTCTTACCCAAACTTAGAACGTCCAACATTAAACCACAAAACTTCGTCTCTACTTCATAGTCCTGCGGTGGTAGTTTTAGAAACTTCTGTCCTATATGATATCGCATAATGTGAACTGGTAAATATAGGTTATACGAAGCATTACTTCAGGCACAATATAACTTATATGAATATGTTTTACCATGCACCACCTTAATTAGTTTTGTAATTTAGGAAAGTTTACTTACGTAATTAAACGCCGACTTATACATATAACTCAGGATGGGTTAGGTTAAATACGAATACAGGATAAAGTGCTGGCGTTGCTTGGTACTAAGAAGCAACTATAATGTTCAAGTAAATTTCTGACATAAGGTCAAAAACTTTTATAGCTTCTAAGTTCTAAGTTCTTATAATAGTTATGAATACAAACTCGCACCGAAACGTTTGCTATAAGCATTGCGTTTGAAGTATATAGAGTATATGACAGAATATCAATTGTAAGGAAAAGATATCAGACAGAAATATATTTACAAAATTCTGGACAAAGGTTCTGCATAAAGAATGAGAAATTATGCCAGCTAGCTTCGATTTTGAAGCAGTTTGTAGAAGGAAATCTGCGAAATAATGTAGTTGAAAGTTTGCGATATAAGAAAACTCGAAAGTTACTGGCATTCACACCGAAACTGTTAGATAGAACTTCATATTGAACTGGTAATAATAGTTTTAGGATTCTTACCAATATAAGGTAATACCCTGGGATTCCATCCGTAAAATGCCGATTTAAATGCAGAATTCTGCAAAAATGTGATTAACCAAATAAATTTTATTTGTAAGCATACAATTTTCGGTACTTTAAAGTTAATTTGAGATATTTTAAATGTCCCTTTGAAGGTCATATAACAGATATAAATTTTGCGGTTTTGTACAACATCTAAAGTACAAAATTCGCGACGCTATTTGATTAATGAGCTACTTACGATTTTTAACCCAGCCTTTTCAAGACTATCTTATGGAGGGGAAGGTGCTAGTTTTGTGGCAATTCAATTCTGCCGCAGTTTATGCAGAACATACCTAGGAACCAGATACACAAAGGCAAGAAAGGAATAAGCGAAGGGTGCCCCTTTTTACACAGATTACACCTCAAGATGCTGGTAAAAAATGTCTACTTTACTGTCGGGAAAGCATCCTCACTCACGCTAAAGACTCAATTTTCATTGGCCTATGATGTGGTCAGGTGACTGTTAACAGCCAACCGCACACAGGAAACCTCTTAAATGTTAATGTTCAGGAAAAGACGCTTAATTTAAATATGAAGTTTTATTTAATTTACATATCAAAATTAAACACTAAAAGGAACTTGATATCCGTAAAAAGAACACGTAGTAATACAAAATAAAGGAAGAAAGTTGTCGAGCTGGAGAAGCAGTGAAATTGATAGTCTCCATTGGGCTAGCAGTACACAAAGTCGAGCAAAGATATTCTAATCTATACTGGCCAAGCTTGAAACTAAGAAGATATTCTTATACCTACAGGATTTGTAAGTTATGATATGCAGAACTAGCTATTATCTACTACATTTTATGTGAAAAGATTATTAATGTTTTAAAAGTTTATTGTCCAAATATTTTTCTACCAAAATATGTGTTACATATCCATCAGTACTGGTATTTTTGATACTACTGGAAGATGCGGAAAATGAAGTTCACTCGTGAGTGACCTGTAACAAATAATGAGATATATCCTAACCAAGCTATTACAGAAATGAGTTCTATGACAGGAAATCTTGAAAAACATATTGCATCGACATTATTAGAAACAAATTTACGCTGTAGTAGAAATAGGAACTATTGTAGGAGGGGGTAGGAGATGATGCCAATACCCCCGCCCCCATTACTTTGATTTGCTCCAAAATATAATACTAGCTAGCGTAGACCTAGTACACCAGTTGACAACACAAAAACAAGATGGCGGAAACCTTTTAAAAATATTTGGTCAGCCTCTAGTTGCTAAAAGAATTTGAAACTCGAGTCCTTCTTTGTTTACAGCTAGCACCAGCTAGCATCAAATTATGAGAGCTGGTGCCAAGATTGTTTTGGAAATAGTGCGTCAAATTTTAAAAAAATGACTTCGCTGTTATATTGGTGCTATCTATAAGCAATGAGATACCCGTGTTTTAACCTTTTCCAACTACTTGAGGGGAGGAAGCTGTCACTAAATCTTTAAAATAGCGCCACCACTTTGTTTTGAGCTGCTAGTTTTTTAGTTGGGTGCTAGCTGGTGCTAGGTCTGGGATACACAGTGTTAAGTTTTGGAGCAACTCGAAGCATTGAGACGGGCTGGATAATAATCTTTAAAAATCGCCGTCACCTTGTTCTTGAGGTGCTGGGACTTGTTACGGTATTACGTGTGGACAAAAAAGAAACGTAAATTAAGAAAAGAAAATAGCCCGCACCGAGTACCGCAACAAAAAAGGAATCCAAAAAACGCCGTGCTTGTTAAAAAGTCACAGAGTGGGATGGGTCACAAAGAACGAAAAGAAAATCTCAAGAAAAAAGTTTATTTACAAAACCTTTAATTAAAAGAACGCATTACGAAAAGGAAAACCAACCCGCAAAGAAAAAAAATATTATTCCAACATATCCCGGAGGGATTTACACAGTAGAAAAAATCTTCGCAAAAAAAGTTAATACACTCCTTAATTACCTCAACCTAATTTTTACTCTCGGTCCTAATATTTACATAAAACAAAATTAAACAAAACAACAAAACTATATAGTAGATTGTTTTCAGCCACTTATTTACCACAATCTTTTAATATTTGATATACAAATTATGTTAAAAATACATAACAAAATTTATATTTACCTAGTGTCCATAAGCATTTTTTAACAGTAATTCCTGATAAGTAAACACAAAACAAGTTAATGTAATATTATACAACAGCAATAAAAGGGAAAAAGAACCGTCTACTGACCGAAATGCGTTTCCCTGCAGCTGTAACAAAAAGTTATTAGGTAATAACGTCCCACCTAAACAATAGTGCAACTCTAAATGTTTTATACAATAGATTTTATGGACAGTTACTGTTAATCTTATTTTATAATTCATACTCAACCGATAACAGTTGTAGCATTAGCATATTCTGACGATTTGAGCGAAGTAAGTTCAATTTCCGCACCGGAACATTTGCAATTGTATAATGAGTAACTTTAAAAAACTTAAAATGAAAACCCAGACTAAATTTTCCTTGAGGAAGATCATCAGTATAATGTAGAGAAGAAAAGGCAAGCCGTACAGCTTGGCTTGACGTTCCTGTTATAAGTTCAATCAAAGCATGGTCTTGAAGGTTCTGATAATTTACGGTTGGGCATAACAATTTTTTCTAGTCGACATCTGCTGGACCATATTTTACACTATAATTTAGAAATCGACAAAATTCACTAAAACGTCTCGTTATAAAACATATGACTTAAAAGTAGCGCTATATGGAGCAAAATTTATTTTAGTACTGTTTAACTGAAAATGAAAATATCATCGCACGAATTGATTTATCTTCAACCAAAACTAAAAAACTAGCAGCTCAAAAACCAATTGTTGAAAAAGGTTAAAACTCGGGCAACTTATTGCTTATAGATAGCACCAATATAACAGCGAAGTGAAACTTTGTACCAATGATGTTTCGGAGATACGGCCTATCTTATTCAGGGGCGGTCAGCTTTACGCCAGCTCTCCGCCCCTGCTCTGATGTGCTTCAAAATCTAGCACCGAGTAGCGCAGACCTATCACCAATTAGCGCTAACTGAAGAAGCTAGCTTTTCAAAACACGATGAGTAATTTTTTAAAAATTTGGCATCCTCTCCACGAGTTTATCCAAAAACTGAATCTCGTGCACTTGATTGCTGGCGTGAAAGTGAGAAAGCTGACAGCAAAGCCTTTTCAGAACTACGGCCTATTTTATATTTTATCCAAAAACCTCCAACTTGACGCTAGTCACCCACAGTTCCTCTGATTTGCTTTGAGACTTACCTAGCACTCAGCAGCTTAGACATAGCATCTGTCAGCACCATAAAGCTAGCACTATTCAATTACCGCCGGTACAACAAATAATTACGGCGATGGAGAGCGTTCTAGTGTGACGCCAGCCTCTGCCCCGGTAACTCAATAAATTCAAACTTTTAGCACTAGATAACCCGCACTTAGCACTAGCCAGCACCCAAATCCACTCAAATAGTGTCGTAATAGCTATCGAATAGTGGGGGTTAGGGGGTAGTCTGGACTCGCCATTTCAAATAACTTTAAGCGGCCTGAATATAACACCATTCAGTGCCACGGGAATTTAGTGTTATAGGTTTATACTTTTATAAATTACAAAATGTTTTTGACAATTTTGTATTAAGCTATAATACGTATTTTCTCGTATATTAAGTAGGCACTATTTCCAAAACGGCCTTGGCGCTAGCTCTCATAATTTGATGCTCGAATTTTTTTAGCAATTAGAGACTGATCAAAAATCTTTAAAAAGTTCCCACCATCTTGTTTTTGAGTTGCAAACTGGTGTACTAGGACTACGCTAGCTAGGACTATGTTTTGAAGCAAATCAGAGTAATGGGAGGGTTATTGGCGTCATTTCTTAGCCCCTCCTAAAATAGTTCCTATTTCTGAAACGACATCGGTGCTAAGTTTCAGATTTTAGCGGTAGCTGGTACCAGCTATAAGCAAAACCTACGGGGAGGCCTTACGAACCTACACCCGTTCACATTAGTGGCACGGCCTGACATTCATGACAACAGAACTTGCAAAAGAAAAAACTATATATTATTCAAACTTCTGCGGCACTTCTATATATTCTTGTTACAAACTCATCTATAACGTCGTAATAAAACTTTGTTCGTGAAGCATTTTCTGTTTTACGTGTTTCTCAATGAATAACATTTGAAACTTGAAAATCTGGACTGCTCCGTTAAAATTTAATTGATAAATTTCGAAAAAAATTATTGTGGCAAAAAAATTAATTTAGAACGTTTTTGACATATATTTTTTATAAATTAGTCGCAATTCTGTGCGAAAAAATGCGCATTAAAGCTTAATAGCAGAAACGTCAAAAACATTTTGTAGCAATTGTATCCTATAAAATTTGCAATTAAATGCAACTACTAATGAACATCATGTTTATATCATGATTTTAATATTCAAAGTCTTTTGGTTTACTTATGCAATAATTCTGTGTTGTGTTTATTTATAAATTTTGTTGGCATTTATTGGCTGCCAGCTTGTGATAGCTCTAAGCTATCTAGAAGTAAAGGCATAATTATATTTATGGTACACCAGTAGGGGCTAGCGTAACCGTACACCATCGCAGGTAACGAATAGTGTTATATCCAGCCCGGTTGAGTGGTGTTAGCTTAGGATTTGGGTGCTAGTTAGCGCTAGGTGCAGTCTACCTAACGCTAAAATTTTACAGTTAGAGAAAACGGGAGGGGTGTGACAGGCACAAATCTTTCACGTTTCTTGCATATAAGTAATACGAAACCAGGGCTGCGGCCATAAAATTTTTTTCCATATACTTCAATGTAAAGGTGAAGGAACTCTCTCTCATAAGAAATACAAGGCGTTTGTTTCTATATGTGCTATACGTGTGTAAAGAAGAAATAGACATACATTAACCTAATCACCTCGCTAATTAAACGTAATATAGGTAAAAAATTTATTAATTTTGTTAAATAATGCAGAGCTTGGTTTTCTGGCTTCGAATTTTTTAATTCAACTGGTAGAGAATGGACACATCAAGTTTATCAAAATTACTTTTATACATTGTCATAATAAAAATCCCTGTAACGTTATCATCTCTTTGACATTTATCTTGATTAAGAATTAAGAACCTTTTTACGCCGGAACTAACAATATTTACACACTAAAATAACCTCCCTTGTTGGTGGCAAAATTGTTAATCCCTAAGTTATTCACCCGATCCTTTTCTATCGTAATATTTTAATCCTTACTAAAGAAGGTTCACAAATAACATGCTTCGTTTTGTATCTTTGAAAAAAAAGAACGTTAACTAATATTTCTTTATATAATGAATGCATGTATCTTTACTGAATCCATCCTAACCGAACCCACTTGAAATCGTACTGTTTTAAAGTTTTAATGTCAGAGGTTTTCATGGTTGGGATCATGTTTAAAAATACATGTTCTAGTGCATATTGATTAGTAATAAAGTTGACATTCTGGTTATTTTCGTAAGCAGCAAGGATCATTAGGACAGGGCGCGTATTACTATTTCAGACAGTACAGACATATGTCCAGCTAAATCGACTTAGTGTCCCTTGCAAAACAGTGGTGGCACGGAAAGCAACTGCTAGACAAGCACACTCACTCGCCCTTTCAGGCTATACAGTGCCTGATAAGTAATGTTGCTTTGCTAAACAGATTTCTGTTGGCTGCTGGTCCATAGATATCTTTCCTTGACACTACTACTTTTTTACCCACACTAGTCCCGCTTAATTGGGCATATAAGTCTGTACGTTATGAAGTAGTGATACACGTGGTGATGAAGTCTCTTACTTAAGTGTGTGAAAAGTCAACCTTTCTAGCTTTTAATATGACAATCTAAACTCGGAACACCTAATATTAACTTTGGGATGGGTGCGAATTTAGAGAAAAGAACCAACTATTTTTTACCAAACCGTCTGTACTTGTATACTAATGGTTTAAATAAATCGGATGAAAATTGCCCATATCTTTAACGTTTCTAAATACCTAACGAAACTACACAGGTTTTCTGGAATTTTAATGACGAGTATGGCTATACTTACTCAAACACGCGAGCAGATTTAAAATATTTTCTAATAGAGCAATTTCCAAAGACAATCTGTAGTTAGATTTTTGTTTTCATTTTGAATAAATAAATTTTCTTTATTTGAAAAACTGATAAATGCGTAGTGTTCGCTATACCAAATTTCGAAAGTTCAAACAACTTGCCTCCCGGATAACTTAGTGGTAGTTGACAATAAGCTACAACTACTTTATGCGCGTGCTTCCAATACGATGAATGCGAAGTAATATAAGTTTTCACGTTACGGTAGTGGTAAATTACTGCACTTCGATTATGAAGCTTGTATAAAGCTCTACAAGAGGTATTGTTAGGAAGAAAAATGAGGTCTGCCATTCTTCTGTATACTTTATATGCATAGGTAAACAATACGTTTTTGACAGCATGCACAAAAGATTATTCACGTCTGAATTACCGCACTTCATTTTGAATTATGGAGAATAACGCAACTCAATAATCCAATAACCAACACGTACAATTCGTTATTGTGGTAGCAACGCTCGCGGTTCATGAACTTGTAGCGTTTATTAACTACTTCTCTGGGTTTCTTTTAAAATAATTGAAAAATAATCCCAAAGTAAATTGTTTTTCCAAGGATATTAAGCTGTAGCAATATTAATCTCAGTTGAAGGGAGCTAAAATCTATATCAGAAAAGGGTATTTTTTCTTGTATCTTTTATTAAGTGTTATACGAGATACCAATTGATTAATGTGAGGAAATACATCTGCTTGCTGTTTTTACCTTAAAACGTTGCGACCTCCATAAACATTATTAATCTACAGCATCTTAATTAAATGCATACATAGTTAGTCTTTCCATCTCTTGTTTAAAATATTGTAAAAATTGTTGCAATTGCTTTCAGAGTAACTACCATTTTTGAGTAAAATATCGGTTCCTGATAACATGTTGAATAAAGCTTATAATATAGTAGACAGAAATGTTCGAATTTGACGTCACCACACGTGTTTTACCCTGAATCTTTTATACAAGCTATTTTTTCGGTAAAACACCAACTTCTTTATTCATGAAGATTTTTTCTATACGACATAGTTGTGGTAGAAATTATTGAAGATTTCAATTTTCATGGAATTATAACATGCGAGTAATCCTTTGTCCCAAAAAGGCTGGGAAAAACTTCCTAGTCTAAGATCTTTATTTTTCAAGATTTTTCCGTGAATAACCGTAAAGATTTTAATTTTGGCGGAATTTTACAACCTGAGAGCAACCTTGACACCAAAGAAATCAGAAATCACCCTCTTAAATTTTATTAGTTAGCCTTATTCAAAGATTCTCTATTTTCCAGAATTTTTAACCTATCACTCTACATCCATTTACGTGTAGGGTTTGCCCCCTCAATACTAGACTTTTAAAATTTCATTGCACTTTTAACTGCGTCGAAACTAAAATTCCACTAACAACAACACTGATGTATTTTTAATAATTAATAAAACTCATTCTTGAAGCTTAAAAACAAATATCTAGTTTATTCGGTAGACATTGTTATGGTATTCCGCCCAAACACGAAGGAAATCAGTAAGAATTAGTAAAGAAATCGTTTACGCCGAATACCGCAACAAAACGGGAACAGAATGGTAGAATTTGGGCTAGCTCAAAAACGTCGTAGAGGGCGAGGGTGAAATAGAAAAAACACATTGCAAACCTCTGTAAAACTATATTGTTAACATACAATCTCGAAAGGCTATTTACAAAACAACAAAGAATCCAATAATTTGCGTAGTCGTTTGTTACGTGATGGTAAAAAAAGCGTCATAACATAAGAATATAAAATTGGTAAGCAAAATAAATATAACATCTTATAATCTAGATACTTATTTAATGCTTCACCTTAAATAAAAAGAAAATAAAACATAAACTATACAGTGTTTCTAGGAAAAGAAATATACACAAGTTATGTATACATGCTGCATTGTGAAGTGCACCTCCTCAAGAAGTATTGTAACATTAAACTTATACATCCAAACTTAAATTAATCAAGTGTCAACTACTTTTAAATTTATAAGTAAGTTGTTTACGTTAAAAAGACAAAAGAAACAGTTGAAGACAGACTTTAACATAAACTTTGATTAATTAATTTTTAATTTATAGAACGATTACATAGTCGTTCGTGCATTGTGCATGTAAGTTTTTTAACGTGGTGGTGCCAATTTATTGGATAATCATTAGTAATATCAGCAAATGAAAAGTCTATTCTTCACAGCAACATAAAAAATTACGAAAACATAAGTGTACCTTGAGCTATCGGCTTCGTGTTGGTATCATCTTAGGACTAGGAAAATGCGGCTGCATTTCTCCATTGGCTGGATGCTGGAACCACCAACTTTACTTATACTAGCACAGAAAGCATTTTTAGTAGCGCGACCTTAGAACATGTATCTTCGGTAAGAAGATGTTGTATTGAATGTTTTCTTTCAAGGCACAGTCCCTATTTTATAAGGACAGAATCATGTATGGGGGTAGGTATTTGGCTTTGAAAGATATCGTCGAAGAATCAAGTGTGAAAAATTCCCAGACAACAGCTAAAGAAATACAAACTGTAACAGCTTGCCAACAAGCAGATAACGCAATTATCAAAGGATTTTTAGACAAAGGAAAACAATCTTGTTACTTTATAACATCTTAACAGCTGCAGAATACCATTATACTTATAGATAACAAACCCACTGTAAGCAGATGTAGGCAGGTGGAAAATTACTTTATCTTTTAGAACAAAGCTGTGAATTTACGTGCAGCTTTTAATTAAAATGTAGTTACTGCAGGTGTAGGAAATATTGCAATTACTTTGAAACGTAACGTTTGATTTTATAAAGCGAAGTTTCATAGAGCAATTACTTGAGAAATTTTATTAAATAACACTAATTTCAAATGGCAGGAAATCGAACTTGGGTATTTTAAATATGAATGCACAAAAATTTATTTGCAGGATTTTGAACGTAACAACATTCATGCAATCGCCATTCGTATTCTACGAAAATTGATTTTCAATATAACATAAACATTGCACTTAATCTAGTAATCCGCACTATTTATTCTACTACTTGGAAGTTACACTTTCATTACCCTTTTAATTAATTTTTTTAAAATACATTTTACTACTTTATTTACTCCAATTATTGTGAGCACTAATTCTGTTTGTCTCTGTATGCCTACATCACTTAAATCAACGTAACTATATTGTATCGAGTAGCTTGCAAAACCATTGTACTGGGTCTGGAATTGAATTGGAACTGAATCGGTCCTGGGTGAACACAGCGTCTTTTATATAAAAAATAAAAATTGCGATCTACTGTCTTAACAATTAGTGGAAGTGTAATTTTCCTAAGAACTAACATTGTTCGCCCCGCGTTCTGTGTAAATTTCATAAGCTTCAACTGAACCATAACTTTCTTACAATATCGATTCCCAAATAAAAATTATTTAGGTTGTAAGCAATTATATAAATGACAAATATTTTTAAATAATTTAGCAAGTTTAATCTACCAATTACTTATATATAGGAGAGAGTGCGTTTATTAGCCAGCAGAAAGGTTTGCTTGCTACTGGGTCAAAATTTTGGAAAAATTAAAAAAGATTTTTAGTTGTTCAGCAAACTACATCACTAAAATATACACTTGTTCACCAGTGTATAAGCATTTTCGATACACTAATTACCTGCCAATACAAATGTTAAGCAAAACGTGAAGAACATAACATAAATTATTGACTGCGATATACATCTCTACACTAATCTTTTAGCTACAATATACACATTCCAATACCCTGTAAAGTAACATTTATCTATTTTGCTATGTTCTATACATATGTTTTAGTGATTCCAGGGATGATGAAGAAGTTTTCATCATCTCTAAATAAAACTTTTTCTTAATAAACTATATAATTGATATTTTTTACCTATAAAACGATTGAGCCTTGGGATGAGGTGGTTTTATTACTATTATTATTATTATTATTATTATTATTAAATATAAGATACCACAGGTAAAAAATAACTATGGAAAAAGGACATTAGCACATCTTGTACCTACTTTAATGAACAATCTGCCAGACCAATGTAAAAATTTTACTAATATGAAAACTTTGAAACAAGAAGTAAACGTGTATTTAAGCAACATATTGGAATAAAACACTAAATTTTAAAAATAGTTTGCTTCAGCTTTTTAAATTGTTAAATTAAAATCCTGAAATTTTTCTACTAAAAATTATAAAAAAAAGGCAATTGTAAATTTGTATGCCAAATGGATAATAAATAACAAAGAAATGCAGGAGAACTGAATGTGGAAAATTGTAATAAAGAGAGAGTTGAGTCAGAACAAGGACTATACGCAGAAAGTTCTAAAATTATACTGTATAATAAAAGAAGACCATTCGTTTACTAGGTGATATTTAGTTTATATAACACATATATTATGTATTATTAATTAATTATTTTATATCCTTTTTGAAATATTCTAGATTATAACGAATGTATATATATATATATATATATATATATATATATATATATATATATATTAACACGATGTCAAGCAACTCATGGAGTTAGCTTATGGTGAAAAGAGAACAAACTTGTAAATAAATTGAAATTGAAATTGAAATTGAAATTGAAATTATTATTATTATTATTATTATTTTTACTATTATTATTATTATTAGTATTATTATCGTTATTATTATTTATTGTTACTATTTATTATTATTATTATTATTTATTGTTACTATTATGATTATTATTATTATTATATGTTTTTCTCTTCAGACAGTTTTATCTGATTTTAGTAGATAAGCACGTAGACTGTTCTCAAACATGCCCTTTATGTATAGGTTTTGTTACGCTTTTAGAAATTTTCTAATGATTGTACTTATGTCGAGTATGACCGATTTTGTAGATGGGTAAATTTGTTTGGATGTAGTTGTAGTTTCTGGATGTATTGGTGTAAGTTGTTTGGCATGACTCCTGTACTTGATAATATCGGTATTACTTCTATTTTATCTTGGTGCCGCGTGTCTTTTTTATTTTTCAGTCAGCTGAATGTATTTTCAATTTTTTCTCCTGTCTTCTTCTATATATTAGGTGTGTTTGGAATAAATATTTCTATTAGTTGTGTGATTTTCTTTATGACAACTTCCGGACTGTGTACCGAAATTTTTTAATAAAATCCAAAAACAAAGTATTCTCGTGTAAAAATTAATATAATATTTAAAAATATAAAACAATTACAGCAGAGCGCTTTTGACGTTAGCCATCTTCGGTGCCACTACAAGAAAGCATGTGAAAGTTATCAAAATCAAAAATTAACTTACTGTCCAATTGTTTTAAAAACTTTATTCCATCAAACTAATTCAATAAATAGAGTTCATTACTTAACTAATATCACATAATGAAAGACAAGTTAAAAAATTGATTGTTTCAATAATTATGGATTCATCTTATCTACTTTCGTTGATGAGGTCGAAAAGGACAAATCAAAGACGTAGACAAGATATAATCCATAATTATTTAAACAATACATTTTTTAACTAGTTTTTTATTATGTGATATTAGTTAAGTAATTTAAATGAAGTCTATTTATTGAATTAGTTTGATGGAGTATAAGTTTTTTTAAAACAATTAGACAGTCAGTAACTATATCGTTAATTTTTTGATTTGTATAACTTTCACATGCTTGCTTGTAGTGGCACCAAAAATGGCTAACGCCGAAAGCGCTTTGCTGTAATTTTCTATATTTCTAAATATTATATTAATTTTTACACGCGAATACTTTGTTTTTGAATTTTATTGATTTTCTTTTGTTTGTGAATGAGTGTAATGTCTGCTTTGTTGTGTAGTGTTGTTTTGTCGATTATTATGCATTTGTTCCAATTTATCTTGCAATCCGTGTTTTCTAGTATGTTTTGCGGTGTGTATTTGAGAGCGGCTCCGTGGCGTAGTGGCATGTGTGTGACTACTACGCCCTAGGTCCCGGGTTCGAATCCCGACACGGTCCACTTGAAAAATGTTAGGTGAGCATTTTTCACAAAAATACACCCTCGTTCGGATGAGAGGTAAAATGGAGGTCCCGTGTGTGTGTGTTGTCACGCACGTTAAAGATCCCTACCTTGCTTGGAACAGCAAGGGTTGGGCAACATTCCAAATTTTCCAGGTATAAAAAAAACTCGCTTCCTGGCCAATGTAGTACCTTCGGGTGGAGCATTGGAAAATCACATGTAAGGTGTGTATTTGAATATTCTTTTGTTATTGGTGTATTATTTCTGCGGCATTGTCATGCCGTTTGGTGCATTTTGTGTTTGTTAGTATTGGGCATGTTTATGATGTATTCTATTGTTTCTATTTGTTGTTTACATAGTCTACATTTGTCAGTTGTTGTGCTTAGATCTTTGATGATGTATTTACTGTAATAATTTGTTGATTGTTTGGTCCTGTATTGTTATCATAAGCCTCTTTGTTTCATTAAATATGTTGTCTTTCTTGAGCCACCTATTGATACTTCTTGGTCGATATGTGGTTGTGTAGGGTAGTGTGGATGTTTCCTGTGTATTGTGTTTCTTCCAGCTTTCTTTTTTTTGATGTGATTTCTTCTATGGGGTTTAAAGTACTGTTGTCACATTGTTGTGGTGTGGCTGAAGTGTTTGCGTGTATGATCTCTTTGTATATGTTACTTGTTTCTGCCCTTTTTATGAAGTAATTTCTTATATTTTCCATTTGTTTGATGCCCATGCTTCCTACATCGAGAATCCTCTTCCTCCATTTTCTATTGAGCGCGAATCTCTCTATAATTGAGTGAATGTGGTGTATTCTGTATTTAGGACACTATGATCGTATGAGTGTGCTGATCTCTTTTAGGTCAGCATTCCTCTATCTTATTATGCCAAAAGAGTAGGTTTCTATGGACATTGTATATATGTTTATTGCTATTATATTTTGTTTCTTGCGGTGAGTTCCATTTTGAGTATTTTAGCGAGTCAGTTTTCGTTCATTTTTGAGTGTTCTATTCCTAGTTTTTGTTTGTATACTAGATATGTGTATGTATCTTTGGCGTCCATTGCTAGTATGTGATCGTTGTTGTTGTTTAGCGTGTAGTATCTTGTTTTGCTAGTTTACCTTTTATTATGCCATTTATCTTACATTTGTCAGTTCCAAATGTCATACTTATATCGTTGCTGTACGTTTCTGTTATTCCAAGTAGATGATTGAATTGTGAGATTGTTGATACTATTTGTTTGAGATTGTCTATATATAGAAGGTGAGTTATTTTTTCTGGGTATATACCTGTGATGTTGTATCCGTATTTTGTGCTGTTTAGTGTGCTTAATAGTGGGTTTAGTGCTAAGCACTACCAGAAAGCACTTAGGGAGTTCCTCTGGTATATGCGTCTTTAATCCCTATTGGTTTCGCTTTTATGTTACCTGTTTTTGTTTTAATGACTAGTGTTGTGTTCCACTTTTTATTTTTGTATCTAGATTCTAGAAATTTGATTAGTGTGTAGTAATCTGTAACTTGACACCGTTCTGACGTTCGGTGCTGTTTTCGCGATGGATTGCTTTGCAGCTTGGTTTTATGTTATTTGGGTGTGCAGGCTGAAGAGGAGAGAGAGGGAGAGGAATTAATTAGTTCGATAGGTTGGGTGTTGCAGAAAGATAAGTATGAGACAGCGGAAAGTTGAGCTTGGGCACCTTGGATTTGCCATGCCCGTACCTGTTTGGAAGATAGCAGGTCCCTGGGGATTTATTACTATTATTATTATTATTACTAATTATTATTCTCATTATTCCATTTTCTTCTCAGATTTTTCAATCTGGTTTTTGTATATAAACACATGGGTTGCCACTAAGCTTGGTTTGTTTACATCTGATATTTGTTTTGCGTTTAGAAACTTTCGGCTGATTGATCACGTGTCGAGATAGCTTATTTTTGTAGTTGTATGTATGTTTGAGTGTAGTTGTAGTGTTTGAATGTATTGATGTAGGGTGTTCGGTATGACTACAGTATTTGATATTATGATTGCTATTACTTCTACTTACTTGCCAAATGCTTTTAATTTCCTCAGTTGGATCAATCTGTCCTTCTACTTTTTCTGTTTGGTACAAGTACCTCTATTGCGTCATTTTTATTTGTTTGTGAACTAGTATGACAACTAGCTTGCGTAGTATTGTTTTGTCAGTTATGATATTTTTATTCCAATATTGTTTATATTTTGTTTTTGAGTACGCTTTGTAGTGCGTACTTGTAGGGTGATAATTGTTCTGCTGTTAATTTGTATTGTAGAACTAGTTGTTGGTTCATTATTTTGCAATGCTATGGTGTGGCTTGATGTAGTCTGTATTCGCAGAAATGTCAATATATATGCACTATAAACTGAAATGTGTATCTGTGACAAGAGCTAAAGCTTTGTGCCGCAAACAGGCTAAATTATAGCGTGATGTAATTCGTACATACGAGTTTAAAACAAATCTATAACAAAAGAACTTGAAGAAATAGGTTTGCTGTAAGTGACTTTAAAATAACTCTGTATAAATAGCTAAATTTTCGTTTAATGCAGTAAAAATGTTGATGTTTTGTAAGGCGATTAAACTTGTTACGGTAAAACACGGATCCCGAAGGAAGTACTAACAATAAAAGTAAGGTCAAGTAGGAAAGACCCGCACGAGCTACCGTAACGTAACGAGAAAAACCAAAGGCATGGTAGTTGAGCCGAAGATTGGAGTGAGCATAAGAATGGTTAAGGACCCGACTCTATCTGTTCAAATAAAAATCATGTAGGTTAGTCAACAGTTTAGGACAGCTCACTTGTCTATCTAATAATGCATAAAATAAAATAAAAACACTGTAACATTATAGTAACCGTAACGTAATTTATTTAACCAACATAAACGGTAAACATGGCGATACAAAGCCGCTATAAATAATAATAAATCCTTAGACGCTAAAAATAAATGATACAAGCTCGCAAATAAAGGACCAAAGGGAACCGCTTTTAGTAACTAGTTCGTAGTATAAAGAATAATCACTGTTAAATCGAGCCTCACGTCAGGGCGTCCAAATTACGTTACGGTAAAACACGGATCCCAAAGGGAGTACCAACAAGAAAAGAAAGGTCAAGTAGAAAAGACCCGGACGAGCTACAGTAACGTAACGAGAAAAACCACAGGGATGTTAGTTTAGCAAAAGATTAGGGTGGGCATAGGAATAGTTAAGAACCCGACTCTATCGGCTGAAAAAAAAGGATATAGGTTAGTCAACAGTTAAGCACAGCTCACTTGTCAATCTATTATTGCATAAAATAAAATAAGGACACAGTAACATCACAGTAACAGTTATGTAATTTATTTAACCAACTTAAATGGTAAACATGGTAATACCAAGCCGCTGTAAATAATAATAAGTCCTTAAACACTAAAAATAAATGAGACGAGCTAGCAAATAAAGCAAAAAAAATCTCAAAACTACAATACATTTAAATGTTTCTGTACCAAAAGATGTTTAACATAATGAGAATAATGCAGGAGTGTTATTTCTAAATGTAACAATTATTACTGCAATCTTGTTAATCGTTTGAATTTTGAGAAACAAAAGGATAGAAAGACAAAATACAGGGAACCGCTTTTAGTAACTAGTTCCTAGTATAAAGAATAATCACTGGTTAAGTTAATTTGTTCAAGAGCACCAAGCAATAAACTGGTTAGTTTGTAGTAAAACCATTAATTGATATATACTAAAATTTGAATCATGTTTTGTAGAGGGTAGTCCCGTACCACCAACACTCTGAATAGGGGATAGCACATATAGTAGGCATATGGGACGTAAGTTGAGACAGAATTTCTATGTCCGTTTAGAATAAATTTGCGAGTTTCAAAACAAAATTACGAATAAATGAAGCTTATTTTGAATTAAAGTCTTACATTTAAAAAACGAATTCTTACGTTTAAAAACGTCGATAAATACATCGCGCAAGCTCGGAATAAGCGACGTCACGGGCGGTTGGTAACGCTAATCTTGTACAGATTTCGGCGCGCCCCTCCATCAATGACGTCACCAATGCACAAATTTAATACGCCATTATCGGAAGATATAAATTTAAGACAACAATTTATATCAGCGAACAAATTAAACAATGGAGTACTTACATCAGAAATCCGGCGTCCTGCGGAGTTGAGTTAAAGTTGGCTTCTCGGTTTCTCAGGGCTCCATTCCGAAGTGATTAGAGATGGTGCTTGCTCCGGTGCTGTTGGCGAAGCATGGACATCCGGCTCGTTCTAGGGTCGTGGAGTACGGTTCGGCCAACGGCTGCAAATTGTCTCCTACCTATGTAGGGATCGGATAAGGAAACATGGTAAGGGCGACAAACAAAGATAATCAGGCAAGGATATCTACATAGATAAAGATGACGATACGTTACCGAAAAACGTCCACTGCACTCGAAGGTTCTGGCAAAAAAGCCACGTTACAGAGAGCACAGGAAAAACCCCACTTCTCTGTCCTTTCACGCGTCGGCGCTAAATTATTCGTCCAACCCACTTTTGACGTAACGGAAATACGCGCACCGCGTCTTTTGAATTTATGGCGCGAAATTTCCGCACATCAAAATTACACTAAAATAATGTTTAAGGGCCAATTTCGCACGTAACAATCGCGACAAAGCCACAAAAGAAAAAACTTAAAAAAAGAAAAAGTCTGTTAGCACAGTAACAGCTTAAAATCTAAATCCTAACTACCCTATATAAAACCTAACTTAAAACCTACAAAATGTTTATATAAGGCGCCACCTGGTTTTTTGACCGATAACACGTCTACCGAATTACCAGGAAACAGAAAATGTAGCCCCATTGTTTTTGACTACTCTAATAATCGACAGCACAAATTTGTCGGGGAGCATGAAACAGTACTTAAATTAAAACGGATGCGACAAGTCGCTTAACCTATCTAAACTAAAGCTAACATTAAAGTTTTTACGTGCAAACACACATGAGCGCTGCATCAAAACTGTTCTTTGTTGGCAAGAAGTGCCCAAATTTAAAAATGTTCATAGAGTGAGTCACTCTACACTCTAGCAAATTTTTGTTACTGGTACTTTGGTTTACTAACGATACACATTAAAACTTGTCCATGACATAGTTGTGAATCAACAAATTTACCAAAAGTACCACCCTACTAGATCCTTACATGGCTAACCTAACAAATTACATTTCTATATCAGGTTAGCTTTTTCACTCAAATTTCAAGAAAAATAATTTCCACGTCTGGTCATAAATACCAAACGTTAGGAAGATAAAAAGATAAAATAAGATCTCAAATTGTTGTTAAAGATAATAGATAAGATAACGATATTGAGCTTAAATTGTTATCATCAAAGGTAATGGATAAGATAACGGTATTAAGCTTTAGTTATTATTTGAGATACTAGGTAAGATAACGCGATATTAAGCTAAAGTTATTATTAGAGATAGTAGGTAAGGTAACGCGACATTAACCAAAAGTTATTACTAAAGATAATAGGTAAGATAACGCGAATTAACTAAAGTTATTACTAACGGTAGTCGGTAAGATAACGATATTAACTAAAATTATTATTATAGGTAATCGGTAAGATAACGATATTTAACTAAAGTTATTATTAAAGGTAATCGGTAAGATAACGATATTAAACTAAGGTTATTATTATAGGTAGTCGGTAAGATAACGATATTAAAACTAAGGATATTATCTAATATAATAAATAAGACAAAGATATTGACTTAATCATTACCAAAGACAATAGATAAAGGTAATAAAGTGACTCCGTGGAGCCGTTAAATGGGCATTTTCTCGCACCCTCTAAAACGAGAAACCTGTGAAGCAGGTCCGTTTACAAGAAACGGCACGAGGGACCGGCAAAGGCATTTGGGTGCATCCCTGCACCCGGCGTTAATTGATATCGGTGATACAATCACCCGATACCCACACGGTATATACAGTACCTATATACTCATTTAAAATTCACTAGACTCTTAAGAGAACTAGTACGATCATTTTCCTAACGAGTGCATCCACTACGATAAGAAAATCAGACAAAAGTTGACACAACAACTTAAAAGTATCATTACGGATACATTCACATAAAAACAAACTGTTTTAAGGTAGTTTTTTAAAACGGTAACGCCCTAAACACACAAAAATGCCCAATTATAAGCAGTTAAATACAGGTACACTGTCCCAATATGCTAAAACAACCGAGAATTTAATAAGATATCAATAAGAAGCAATAGCGTCTCACCACGAAGTTCAATAAAAAACAATGAAAAAAAATGTTTATAAGTTATGTTGATTTGGTGGAAAAAGAAAGAAATAATGATATAGTTAGATGTGGGCGACTGTAATAATTCAGAGGAAAAACACATGGCATAGACAATCTTAGTTTTTTGCAACTGCAAACATGGACTATTTCTTACAATGAATGGCATAGGCCGCGGCTCCTATGTGAGCCCAAAGAAGAAAGCATCCACTCTAACATCAGCTCAAACCAATCATAAAAATTCAATGAGTTATTTCAACCAAAGTTACGACAATTACCTCACAATTAAACGATGTAAGACAAATACTAAAAACCAAACAATATGTTGTAGGAAAAGTTCGAGAATTAATTAAATGAAACAACAGAGTTATATTGGGGGGTGTAGAGAATGAAGTGATATATATCTAACGGTATGGTCAAGGAAAAGTCAACCGAAAAGAAAAAGATAGCTAATTTAAGGTAAGTAAGTTAAACCTGTAAGAGATATACACAGTACAAGAGAAGAAATAAGCAATTAAAGTTATTAATTGATGGTGAGAACAAAAAATATTAGGTAAATCGTAAGGGGAATGGAACGTGAAAAACTTAAGTAGCATTTCGGTCAGCAGAGAATGGCTTAAGGTCTTTAATATGCCACCTGCCTTGGCGTTTTCCTTCAGCATCCTGAAGTTCGTAGATAAGGAGACTAATGACACGAATGACCTTACAAAGGATAAATTTAGGGGCTAATTTTGAGGAAAATTTCTTAGATGCATCCGATAAGACATAATTCTTTTTCCAAACTTGTTCGCCCAAGGCGAAGGAAATATTTCGTTTACGTAAGTTATAGTGGACCTTACTCTTTTCGGAAGCTTTTAACAAATTTTTTCTAACGTCGTTAAAGATAGAAGGTAATGATTGTTGGTCTTTGTCCCAGCGTACTTTATCGTCAAATTCAATTACGTTAGTATCGTCAGGCACTAAACCGTAGTAACTTCCATCGATTGGAGTATATCTTCCAAAAACAAGAAATGACGGAGTGAATTGGGTTGCTTCGTGTTTAGATGTACGCAAAGCTTGAGCAATTTTAAAGATATGTTCATCCCATGTAGTATGGTCTGAATCAATATAGGAAGAGATAGCGGTAACTAAAACTCTATTTACCCTTTCGGTAGGGTTTACTTGGGGATGGTATTTTGCGTTAAACCAAATTTTTTGTACTTTGTAACTTTTAACAAAATTCTGAAAATCTTTAGAGATAAATTGTGCCCCATTGTCACAAAGAATAATCTGAAGGACACCAAAGATAAGAAATACATTTTGTTCTAGGAATTTAATTATAGCAGCAGATGTATCTTTACGTAAGGGTTGCACCATAACAAATTTAGAAAACCAATCGGTGACAACTAAAAGATATTGGTTACCTCTTTTCGATCGGGGAGAGGTCCTAATAAGTCAAGCGAAATTAATTGAAAGGGATAAGATACACGTTTAAAGTTACCCATTAAACCAGGACCAGCGTCTTGTGAACTCTTATGAGAACCACAAATTTTACAGTTCTTGATATAGCGACAAACAGATTGCTTAAGTGTGGGCCAGTAATACAATTCAGATATTTTAGCGAGAGTTTTTGTAACACCAAGGTGCGCAGCTATGGGATCATCATGACATAATTTGAGCACCTCACTACGGTTAGCAGTAGGCACGACAAGTTTCCATTCAGGAATATTGGATATTTTATGCGGAGAAGTAATACAAATTTATATAGTCTATTATTAGTTACACGAAAGGTAGGAAATTTATCGGGATTATCAGAAACTTTTTTAATCATATTAAGATACCAAGTATCAGGAATTAAATTTGGAAGGTTAAGAGAAACAACATCACGAGATAAGGCATCAGGTACGATATTTAATTTGCCAGGCCTATGCCTAACATCAAAAGTGAATTGAGAGATACGCAAGTTCCATCTTGCCAAACGACCTGCGGGTTGTTTTAAGTTATTAAGCCAAGTGAGAGCTGCACAATCAGTAATTACGGTAAAGTGTGTACCTTCAACATATCCTCTGAATTTCTCGATGCCAAAGATAACGCCCAATAATTCTCGTTCGGTAGCTGAGTATTTTTGTTCGGCAGAAGTTAAGGCGCGACTTGCATAGGCGATTGGATGTTCTAAACCATTGCTTACCTGGAACAACATTGCACCTAACCCAGTAAGTGAGGCATCGGTTTGTATATAAAACTTTTCATCAAAATTTGGTGAGATTAAGATAGGTGCTGAAGTGATTAACGTTTTAATTTGTTCGAAAGCCTGTTGAGATTCTAAATTCCACTCGATAGTTTGGGATTTCTTTTTATTTTATATTAAAGCGGTAATGGGTGCAGATATAGTTGAAAGATTGGGTAGAAAGATGCGGTAGTAGCTAATCATTCCAATTAAACGTTTGATTTCGGTAACAGTTTTAGGTGTTTTGAATTTAGTAATAGCGTCGACTTTAGCAGGATCTGCTCGTAGGCCAGTTCCATCGATAATAAAACCAAGAAATGTAAGGGACGAACAACAAAATTGACACTTTTCCCAGTTTATCTTAAAACCTGCTGCTTTTAAACGTTCTGCAACCTCATTTAATGTAGCGATATGTTCATCAAAGGAACTTGAGATAACTAAAATATCATCTAAAAATACAAAGGCACGTTCCTGATGTAAGATAGGGCCTAACGTTTGATCCATAGTACGTTGTAGGGTTTGTGGTGCGTTACAGAGACCAAATGGCAAAAAATTATACTCGAAAAGACCTCGGTCTGGAACACAAAAAGCAGTTTTTTGACGAGAAGATAGATCGAGAGGTATCTGATAAAAAGCTTGTTTAAGATCGATAGATGAGATAAATTTTGCGTTTCGAAGCCGGCTTAAAATAGAGTCAGTTATAGCTAGAGGGTAAGCATCAGAAACAGTCACAGAATTCAACTTTCTGCCATCAAAACAAACACGCCATTCGTCTTTCTTCTTACGAACTAATAATACGGGAGACGTCCATGGTGAATTTGAGGGAGAGATAACACCAAATTCTAACATTTTATCTATTTGAGCATGTAAATGCTTTTGTAATGCAGGCGATAACGGATATTGACGTTGCTTAAAAGGAAGGGCATCACCTGTAGAGATAACATGTGTTGCAGTAGTAACGCAACCGAGTTCAGAGGTATTAAGTTTACGGAATTTGTCGATTGTAGAGTTAAGAATTACATTTTGGGAATCAGTAAGAGAAATTTTGTTAGATATTCCTGTAGATGCACAAGAATTTGTTTTAAGAGAGGTTTGCCATGAAAAATCCTGGAAATAAAGTGACAGATTAAAAAGTTTACAGAAATCCACACCTAGTAGAAAAAGATAAGCTAATGCAGGGACAATCAAAAATGAAACATCACGTTCAAGTGATTCTACTCGAATTATTAACTTAACGGAACCCGTTACATATATTTGATTATCGTCAGCTAAATTTATGGAAGTTTTTTCGAGAATAATTTGAATTTTAATATTTTGTTTAGATAATTGATGTAAACCTTCGTTATTTATAAGGGAGCATGAGGAACCTGTGTCCAATAAAGCTATTACATTTAAGGAACCAATCGAAATGGATAAGTGTGGACGATTATCAAAGGGTTTCTTAACAAGTTGTAAAGCGGCAGACTTTTTATGATAAAAGGAATTGACGGTTTGTAACCAATTAGACCACTCTGATGGAGTAGTATAACATAATTCTTCTAATGAAGGTAAGGCATTTTGAACATTAACAGTAGCGGTATTATTGTTAGATAAATTTAATAACGGTACAGCATTAGAGGTAGTTTTATGATTTAAATTTATTGACGTCTGGGTCCGTTGAATGATTGGTGTTGAGGACGATTTTGATTTCTTGAGATATTCACGCCCTGAGTTGGAATATCTCGACGAGAGTTTCCCGATACGTTAGGATTACATTTCGTGCAGTTAGATTTATAGGTATTTGCGCGACCACAACCATAACAAAAATATTTTTGGGGTATGTGCAGACATTATATTTATGTCCACTTCTCTTACAGTTCCAACAGGTAAGCGAGTTATTTGTTGCGGTAGAAAGAACATTAAGGGTAGATACTTTATGGGAAGCTCGAACTTGACAAGCTAAATCTGGTTCTAAAAGGCCAGATTGTTTTTCTGGGAGGGGGGGGCGGTATTTATCAATTCTTAACTTCACTTCCTGAAGAGAACGACATAGATCTTTAAAGTGGGCTAAGGAAGAGATGCGTTGTAAGGCCAGACGTTCAGAAAAATAAGGATTTAAATTTCTAAGTAACTGATCGATAATTTCAGATTCTGAGGGTTTATTATCGAGTCTACTATATAAGGCCTCTAATGAGGTAATGAAGGAAACAACATTTTCGTCAGGTCCTTGGGTTCGATTTCGTATCTCGTTCCAAAGGTCGGTAATATAACCATGCGGAAGGAAATCTCGTTTTAAGCACGCAACTAACTCCTCCCAGGTAGAAATTTGATCTTGGATGTTTCGGTACCGGATTAACGCGGAGTCTGAAAACACTCACCTGCTGAAACAAATAAATCCTGATCGGTACACTGGCGAGAGATTTTAAAATCATTAATTCGGTCAAGGAAAGACGATAAAGGACTTGCGGGTCAAACCCTTGAAAAGTGATACCCCATTTGTAAACAGGTATGGATTTTCCTAATGGTTGAGGTTGAGCAAGTACGAGATTTGAAAACGGTAACGATATATCTGCGTCTGCGTTTGGATTGAGTCTCTCAAGAACAATCCCTTCAAGTAATAATATTTCTGACAATAAATTTTGTTTAGCTTGGTTCGCTTGTTCATCGTCATATAAGGACAATAATACTATACGCTGTTTGACATGCGTTATTCTCGAAACCAAGCGCCTTAGCTAGATATCGCTGGGGCCAGGATCTAATCTATTTATTATACCAGTTATGTCGTCCAAAGACAGTTTAATTTCAGATACGTTGTGAGGCCAATCGGAAACGATTTTCTTTAAAATGGGGGTGCCTTTCATTTCTTGGGCTAAAATGGCTCGAAGTTGTGATCGACGATCATTTTGATTAGGGGCAGGAGTAATATTTCTACACTCAATCTTGTAGATGAGCTCGAGAGACTTAAGGTGTGCTATATTCATTTTGAATTAATATTTGAGACAATATATATATATATATATATCAGGTATATAATACTGAGGTAAATCAGAAGGTAAAAAACGGTACAGCTACTTCAAGTCAATACGATAAAGATATTTAAAGGTAAAATTTCTTATGAAAGCATTCGTGAGGAATAATATTCAAATTTAATCACGCTAAGTAACCAAAAAACTAAAAAAACACGTAAGTAATATGATATTTAACAAATACAACAAGAACTGTTAATCTAGCATTTTTAAAAGATATTCTAAAGGGCAATTCACTACAATAAACGTTTTTAAACATAAGGTTTCTTGTAAAGATAACTCGAATATCATAATCAAACAGGTAAATGTGTTTAAAGCATGCAATTACTTAAAATGCTTATTTATTATATGTGTACTTACGTGCATAAAAGTAGGGTTAAACGATTGATTCTGTTACGTTTTTTTTTCGTGGCAGCCACGTTGGGCGCCAAAAATGTTACGTTACGTAATTCGTGTGTAACACAAAGAAAATCAAAGAAATGACCGGGCTCAATCGGAGAGTAGGGGGGTTGTAGAAAGCAGACCAACATACAATGTACGCGGCTGTAAGGAGTTAGTGATAATACCTGCAAGAAAAAAAATAGTTAAGCAAACCTGAAATAAAGAAAAGAATAAGCATAGCAGCAATGATAAGTCTAAATTATTCAGTACTTTGTAGAATGTAAGAAAAAAACTGTTTAGATAAACTCTATAATATAATAACGGTAAAAGCATTACAAAAATTTTTATTACAAAGTGAGGTAATATTGGGGAGTAGCAGAAACGTTTCCTCACACACCAATTAAACATAAATCAGATAAAATGTTAAAAAAAGATAAATAGATAAGACACCATTGGTATGAGTAATTCAGTAGTATTGATTGTTCTTTCTTTCTTTTTTTTTGTTTTAAAATAGCATGCAAGTCTATTGCAAAAGGTATCAGAACGACAAAGATATGGCAAAGCCACGGATAGATATTTAAAGTAATAACAAGTAGAAAATAGTTCAACTTACAAAAGGTCCTTCAGTAACGTTTCCCTACAATTGAAGTGTGGGATTCACGATGTCCTGCACTAACGAAGCACTTCACCCTTGACTGTGAGGGTGCTGATGGAATTTCTTACACTACACTAATCACACCTACGTATTTCACTAGTGTTAGCAGCAGACATTATCATGCTGATAGAACGATGTAGCATTGATAAATTTCTTGTTAATTCTACTTCCTTAGACAATAATTTCGAAATATTTTGTAACACAAATCGTAATAAAAAATGGTAATAAAAATTTAGAATTACGGGCTTTCAAGGCACGATGTAAGGCCTTAAACTAGCAGTAACGTGAGGTGTTTTATTTGCTACCTATGGTAACAAAGAAAAATCTAATGCTTTTGAATAACGAAAATTTGCGCGACCAACGATCTATTTTAGATTCGTTGGGGTTAGAAAATTCAGAAACTACAGTATCAACTGTCTTTACATGTGAATGAAATACCTGTTTATAAGAAGCAACCTTTTTTCCTACTAAACCTGCTACAACTGTATCATCATTTGTTTTTGAAGCACTCAAGCTTAAAACTGTATTTGGATAATCTAAAGTATGCACTACTCTGATAACAAAAGTACCACGAAAACTAGATCGCACACACAGTTCCAATATAAAAAGACAAATCAACTAAAAAAACACAATTAGTAAAGCAACGCGTATCACTAAGTCAAAGTTCCGTAAAACGCACGTGCAGGTCGAGTAAACACGTTCGCCTATCAAGCATACTTCCTTCAAATGTAATCAGAACTACACTTTATACAGTTAAAATACAACTTTTAATTCACAAGAAAACAACTAAAAACGTGCTGCGCTTGTTCAGGAACAATACGAAAATTAATCCCGCATTAATTCTCACGATTGTCAAAAGCAGAAAGAAGCCGTATTTTTAACGTACTTCATATATCGGAACAAAGAACAAAACTCAACTCCTCGTCTGTTTTATATCAATTCGTCGTTATTACAACCGCTTATCGTCTCTTATCTAGACTTGTATATCCACATGAGGAACAAAATTTATATTTACGGCAAGAAAAGCACGATGCAATCTATAATTAATTACAAGCTGTTTAACATTCATTCCTTGGAATTTATTTATTAATGAGAATCAATCTTCAATTTATCTATCTTTAATTAATACACACCAGTTAAATTGCATACAATTTTGAATTATTCTGAAGTATTTACTTGATACAAACAGCGATCCAAAAACGGTGTATTTTAAGAATTGAGTATAGCGTAAAATGTTAAACGACAAAAATGCCCGTTACAAATTCCCCCCTAGCAAAATAAAGACGTCGGGGTGAAAGAAAAAAAAGAAGAAAAACGACAGACAAGGAACCAAACAAAAAAATTATTTTTATCCGGTTTGAAGGACCAACACCAGTATAAGAAAAGAACATTTTTTTTTTCAAAAGAAGACAAAGTCATCTATCGTAACCAACAACGACAGAATAGGTAAAGAAAGCATTAAGTAAACACCCAATGAGGATTAAAGGTCTTAGCTACTTTCAAAAGCGTCAAAAGACGGATGTCCCCAAAAGGGACAATTCTGTTCTCCACCTCGAAGAAAAGTTTTGGTTTCCCGCGGAGAAACCAAGAGAAAAGAATAAAGAGGAAGAAAACTCGTAGCAAAACTGTCAACCTCAAGTGTGCAGCAAAGAAAGAACCAAGACAAAGTAAAGGGCAAAGGCAAGCTAGTACACAATTTAGAATACTTCCAACTGAGGTAACACAGATTCGTATGAAACGATTACTCAAGCAAAGTATGGCTAACAGACCTACAAAAGCGACCAAGTCGAAATTCCTAAAGGAAAAGAAAATAGATCTGAAGCCTACCTCAAGGAATGGATGTAGAAAGCGACTATAATAGTCAAATAGTAAACAAATGGTGGAACTAGCCAGAAGAAAAAGTCACGGGATGGGCTAGCTACAAAAAGATGAATAGGAATACGAAATGGGCGCCAGTGCTTTCGGACACAAGCTTATCAGGGAAAACACAAGTCCAATAAGCCAAAAAAACATCAAGATCATAAAAATTTTTTTTAAAAAAAACCAAGAGCAAAAAAAAATCGAGCAGAGAGGAAGAAAGAGAAAAAAAAATCGAGCAGAAAAAAAAAATCGAGTCCCTCGTTTATCGAGCCCCACGTTTATCGAGTCACACGTTTATCGAGCCCCACGTTTATCGAGCCCCTACACTAAAAAAATCAATGCCAAAAAAAATCGAGATTATAAAAAAAAATTTAAAAAAAAATAAAAAAAGAAATTCAAGGGCAAACCAAAAAAAAAATCGGGCAGGAGAAAAAAAATCGGGCAGGAAAGAAGAAAAAAAAAATCGAGCAGGAAAACGTTACGTAATTCGTGCGTAACACAAAGAAAATCAAAGAAATGACCGGGCTCAATCGGAGAGTAAGGGGGGTTGTAGAAAGCAGACCAACATACAATGTACGCGGCTGTAAGGAGTTAGTGATAATACCTGCAAGAAAAAAAAATAGTTAAGCAAACCTGAAATAAAGAAAAAAATAAGCATAGCAGCAATGATAAGTCTAAATTATTCAGTACTTTGTAGAATGTAAGAAAAAAACTGTTTAGATAAACTCTATAATATAATAACGGTAAAAGCATTACAAAATTTTTTATCACAAAGTGAGGTAATATTGGGGAGTAGCAAAAACGTTTCCTCACACACCAATTAAACATAAATCAGATAAAATGTTAACAAAAGATAAATAGATAAGACACCATTGGTATGAGTAATTCAGTAGTATTGATTGTTCTTTCTTTCTTTTTTTTTTGTTTTAAAATAGCATGCAAGTCTATTGCAAAAGGTATCAGAACGACAAAGATATGGCAAAGCCACGGATAGATATTTAAAGTAATAACAAGTAGAAAATAGTTCAACTTACAAAAAGTCCTTCAGTAACGTTTCCCTACAATTGAAGTGTGGGATTCACGATGTCCTGCACTAACGAAGCACTTCACCCTTGACTGTGAGGATGCTGATGGAATTTCTTACACTTTACACTAATCACACCTACGTATTTCACTAGTGTTAGCAGCAGACATTATCATGCTGATGGAACGATGTAGCATTGATAAATTTCTTGTTAATTCTACTTCCTTAGACAATAATTTCGAAATATTTTGTAACACAAATCGTAATAAAAAATGGTAATAAAAATTTAGAATCACGGGCTTTCAAGGCACGATGTAAGGCCTTAAACTAACAGTAACGTGAGGTGTTTTATTTGCTACCTATGGTAACAAAGAAAAATCTAATGCTTTTGAATAACGAAAATTTGCGCAACCAACGATCTATTTTAGATTCGTTGGGGTTAGAAAATTCAGAAACTACAGTATCAACTGTCTTTATATGTGAATGAGATACCTGTTTATAAGAAGCAACCTTTTTTCCTACTAAACCTGCTACAACTGTATCATCATTTGTTTTTGAAGCACTCAAGCTTAAAACTGTATTTGGATAATCCAAAGTATGCACTACTCTGATAACAAAAGGACCACGAAAACTAGATCGCACACACAGTTCCAATATAAAAAGATAAATCAACTAAAAAAACACAATTAGTAAAGCAACGCGTATCACTAAGTCAAAGTTCCGTAAAACGCACGTGCAGGTCGAGTAAACACGTTCGCCTATCAAGCATACTTCCTTCAAATGTAATCAGAACTACACTTTATACAGTTAAAATACAACTTTTATTTCACAAGAAAACAACTAAAAACGTGCTGCGCTTGTTCAGGAACAATACGAAAATTAATCCCGCATTAATTCTCACGATTGTCAAAAGCAGAAAGAAGCCGTATTTTTAACGTACTTCATATATCGGAACAAAGAACAAAACTCAACTCCTCGTCTATTTTATATCAATTCGTCGTTATTACAACCGCTTATCGTCTCTTATCTAGACTTGTATATCCACATAAGGAACAAAATTTATATTTACGGCAAGACAAGCACGATGCAATCTATAATTAATTACAAGCTGTTTAACATTCATTCCTTGGAATTTATTTATTAATGAGAATCAATCTTCAATTTATCTATCTTTAATTAATACACACCAGTTAAATTGCATACAATTTTGAATTATTCTGAAGTATTTACTTGATACAAACAGCGATCCAAAAACGATGTATTTTAAGAATTGAGTATAGCGTAAAATTTTAAACGACAAAAATGCCCGTTACAATTCCTCCCAAAAATTCATACTTGCATCTAAAAGCAAACCAATCACACACAATACAACTGAAGTTAACAACACATCCCACATTGAAAATTAAACTAACATTATATTTAAAAAAAAAAATTTTTTTATAACAGCTAAATATTAATTTCAAAATGGCGGTATTCACCTTTAATTACCATAGCAACTAGTTTTGACATCTAAAGGAATGTGGCGTGTTCCAAAACGCGAATATAAGTTTTTAAGGTCAACAGATATTAGATAATTGATTTTTTTAGTGAAAAAGCTATAAATCACATTGGTAATACATTGTATAGTCATAAAAACAAAAGAAAGACTCGTAATTGCCATTTTCCACGTTGATGGCGCTAAATTCTTACATTTAAAAACGAATTCTTACGTTTAAAAACGTCGATAAATACATCGCGCAAGCGCGGAATAAGCGACGTCACGGTCGGGTGGTAACGTTAATCTTGTACAGATTTCGGCGCGCCCATTTATCAATGACGTCACCAATGCACAAATTTAATACGCCATTATCGGAAGATATAAATTTAAGACAACAATTTATATCAGCGAACAAATTAAACAATGGAGTACTTACATCAGAAATCCGGCGTCCTGCGGAGTTGAGTTAAAGTTGGCTTCTCGGTTTCTCAGGGCTCCATCCCGGAGTGATTAGAGATGGAGCTTGATCCGATGCTGTTGGCGGAGCATGGACATCCGGCTCGTTCTAGGGTCGTGCAGTACGGTTCGGCCAACGGCTGCAAATTGTCTCCTACCTATGTAGGGATCGGATAAGGAAACATGGTAAGGGCGACAAACAAAGATAATCAGGCAAGGATATCTACATAGATAAAGATAACGATACGTTACCGAAAAACGTCCACTGCAATCGAATGTTCTGGCAAAAACGCCACGTTACAGAGAGCACAGGAAAAACACCACTTCTCTGTCCTTTCACGCGTCGGCACGAAATTATTCGTCCAACCCACTTTTGACGTAACGGAAATACGCGCAGCGCGTCTTTTGAATTTATGGCGCGAAACTTCCGCACATCAAAATTACACTAAAAAAATGTTTAAGGGCCAATTTGGCACGTAACAAAAGGCGAAATAATCGATGAAAATATTATTACTAGAAACGCCAACCACGGTGCAGTAACAGGTGACTCGCTTATAACAGGTCCCAAATTGCTCTCCACTACAACTAGTCAAGTAGCATGTGACATAGGTCCACTTATCCTATCTTAGCCAGATAGGCAGCACAACAGTATAAGGAACACTCCATCAGCGCAACGGAACGGACGAAAGCAGTAGGCATAAAATTCACCAAAACAGATAGGTATAAAGTAACTCCATGGAATGATAGACATCTAATCCAAGAAAAAAGCTAAAAATAAAGTTCCTATTAGTCACCACCGGATACATACCAATACACGCAGGACGTAAATTAGGAGGCAAAAACGTGTATTGCGTTGATACATTTGTAGGACAAAACACAAAACCATTGTATATTTAAGTGGAACAACAATTAAGAATGATATATAAATTTACTTTGTAAACCAACATTTCCTATTAGTCATCCACATCGGACTTGATAACGCGAATGGAAAGTTAAGAGTATGTAGTAGAAGTGAGAACGAAAAAAAAATCGTCTAGTTCAAAGTAGGGGCTATCAACAATTACGATAGTAACATATGTAGAATTCGGTTCCCAATCTATACATAACTTTTCAAAATATTAGGAATTTAGAATATTAATCAGATGAACAGAAACTCATATCTACGTGTTCTACCGGCATGAATTAAAAGCAGCTGCTATCTATATAAATAGCTGAGTAGAATCATATAAGGTGGGGCAAAATAACTAACAGGGTTATTTAAATTTTAAAAAAAAGTCGGAATTGTTGCAAAATAAGTAAGTGGCCATAAATAAGTTAGGGGACGTTGCAGTTCATTCTAAGGAATGCAGAATCGGTTCGAAAACAAACACAGAACGTAACAAACTCCTCACTAACAACTTATTTCTTTTGGATTTCAACCGAGCCTAAATACCAAGTGAATGTGTTATAATATACGTTCTATAGGATTACTGAAAAAATTTCATTGAATTATATTTTATAAAACTTTTTTCAGGCCATTCACTAAAATAGTATTTAAAAAGATGTACAGTTTTTTTAGCCATATGTATTAATAGAACTTGAGCACCCGGTGGGCGATTTTTGAGTCAGTCTATACCCAAATTACTGCTGAAGGATTCGGTAACAAATGGTATAGCTAGAGCGTAGTATATGGTTCAAAGGCCCGATAGAGGGAGACATATTTTAAGAGCAGAAAGGGAGAGCGTTGTTGTGCCATTAAAATTCTTTAGGACACTCTAAATTTATCTTAAGGCTGTAGTTATATCTTACATATGATTTTCCAACGCTTCACTCGAAGGTACTACATTGGCCAGGAAGCGAGTTTTTTTTACCTGGAAAATTTGGAATTTTGCCAAACCCTTGCTGCTGTACCAAGTAAGGTAGGGATCTTTAACGTGAGTGACAACACTCACACACGAGTGTGTATTTTTGTGAAAAATCCTCGCCTAACATTTTTCAAGCGGACCGTGTCGGGATTCGAACCCGGGACCTTGGGCGCTGTAGTCACACACATACCACTACGCTACGGAACCGCCGCTGTACTTAAATCACTGGTTGTAGGAATGTTCAATATTTCTTTAAAGCAAGCATTTCATCGGAAGTCAACCACTTAAATTTTTTTATTAATAGATGACTTTAAAATCCTTGAGTAATATTATTTCTTTACCAACCTGGATGAAATGCTCTCATGTGTGAAGACGTTAACATCTGTGCTAAATTTCTAAATTTTTGAAACTTTATGCCATTTATATTCAAAATTTGGAAATAAGTGTGGGAAATCTGTTTTTATTTTTAGGTATACCAACCGAATTATCTCTATAACGTTGTTCTCGTCTTTTAAATATTTTTCTTCTGGATTATATACTTTGCTCATCTCAAATTTTAACATATTAAACCGTTTCTGTTAAAATTTTTGACAAGAATATTCACATGTTTGGCTTGTCTCGTCAGAACGATTGCTTACGTTGTCAATTTTAAAAATAAACAAGTGCCTCTATTTTTCGGCAAAATTTCTTTTAAAAATATGGTTATTACAATGCTAAAATTTAAAAGATAAACAGACTCATTTTAAGACTTTAATTGAGAGTATTTAAAAACTTTATTTTTAGTTAAAAGTAATACACAGCGCTCGTTAAACTGCTGAAGTTATAAGAACATACATAAATTTAATTTAAGTTTAAAGTCTTAAAGATGTTACATAAACGGTCCTAAGTGTAGATAAGTTTATAGGGCTACAAGCGTCAAAATGCTACTGCTTGGAAATTCAGTTTATTACATCACCATTTAATTATTTCATCAAGTTTCATGTGTGTTAGAATCAAATAAACTTAATTACTTTGCAGGATTGTGGAAACGTCACATATATGTAGGCATGTAAATAAAAAGTACAATGTAGGCGCGATATAAATTCTCAAATTTAGTCAACACTTTAATGAATTATTAGTCATTAAATTATTATTAAACTTCATATTTAAACCCAGTAGAAAATAATGAGCAAAAAATTGTTGAATATTACCAACGCACGCAATAATAGTGTTTAAGCACATTTGACCACACAATGAATGAATCATATGCTTCGGAATGAAATAAGTCTATTATAGATCCGCTACTTCCTACATAATAGTTATTAATATCTTCGTCCAAGATTTACAAAAATGTGATAAATAATAGAAACCTAGCTATGGTTCGTATTCAAATCAGTGAACACGATTGAAAATTCAGCTGGGGTTCTAATTCATACTTTTAAAACTTAATATTGAGATTTTAATTTTTATTTTAAAGTTGAAATGAACTTTGCGCATATTTTGTAAGTTAAACTAATATGTATACGATTCGTTTTGGTACAACTGTAAAATATTTTTTTTTCATGAACTCAATGGAAATCAGATCAAATAAAGTAACGCTTTACCAAAATTTATACATTAAGATTCTTAATTGTAAATCAGGATAAATATGGTTCTGTACAGTGAAAATTTAAATCGGTGTGCACATTTCAGAAAATGTTACTCGAATAAATTAAAATGTAGAATCATTATCATTAGGTCCTCTGTCCTGGAACTGGTTAGACGCGTACCCTCATTGTTTCCTATTCTGAACTAACCTACAGATTTCCCTGCAACTTGCACAGTCCGCATCTACTATATCTACGTATGTCCTTCCACTTTCGTTGCTACTATTTATGCCATTTGTCTGTGTATTTGCCATATTTTCCCTTCCTTGAGTACCGGTTCTATTCTCAATGGTCCGGGATTCATTATTTTCCCTTCCCCCGTCTCTCCTAATGGCATTTCCTCTATTCTAATGACTTTGACTATTCCCCCTTTCAAACGGTCTGCCTTGATATCTTTCCTGTCCATTATTCCTCTGGAACCTAAATGTATTCATGGGCTGGCCTCTTAGCCGGGTCTCCATCCGCCTTGGTTGACCCATATCATCATAACGTTGAAGATATTCTAAAAATACATCTCTATCAACAATATTTTGTAAGGCTATGTATGCGTTGCCTTACTTCCACTTCGTAATGCTAAATATTTTATAATCTGCTTATTCTCTAAAGGAGGATCAAGTTGTTTGGCAACGCTAAGTTTCTTTATCGCATACAATTTCCATGTCATGCCTGAATCGCTACTATATTTGCCCATGAATAAATTATCTACGACTTTAAATTGCTGGTTGTCTCCTCAGAAATGGTTTAAAAATTTAATCTCAAAGTCTTTAAACGAACTTATCTCAATATCATTCGGTCGAAACTAAATTTCGGCACTACCCTTCAACATGGACCTTACAATATTTAACTTTGTTTACTCATCCCAGCTACTTTGTATTAAAGTTTTTAAGTTAATTAAAAATATTTTGGGGTTAAGTTTATTATCCCCATAAAATTTTGAGTGTTGTTCCAACGGAACACTGGTTGGACATATCATCGGTTCCCAACATGAATATTTTTAACTTTATCTTCTAAATTCTCAAATTTGTTCCCTATGCCTGTTTTAAGATTGTCCAAATCATTTCTAAATGTTTTAAAACCCGCTTGACAGTTCCCTCTATTTCATTTACTTTTTTATCTAAAGTTTTAATTTTGCCATTAGCTTCTCTTTCACTTGCTTCCTGATTCGACTTCATTTGAACAATTTCTTCTCTAACGTCATCCATATCCTCTAAAATTTGTATTACCTTTCCTCTAACTTCAAATTTCAGTTCTTGAATGGTTTTGTTGGTTTCCTCTAAACCTAAAGCTATTCTTTCACTAATCTCTTTAAATTTCCTTCCATTCTTCTCATTTACCCCAATTTTGCAATGTTTTCTCCAAATTCCGCTCGTAACTTCTGGGCATTTTATCTGATCTTTCATTCCTTTCACTCATTTTTTGCGTACTCTTTTCATTCCTTTCGCTCATTGCTTTTTGTTCCTGTATACTTTGATTTAGACTTAATAAAAGAGCCATCATTTTTGATTCCTGTGTCCCTCCTACACCCTTGGCCTGTTTCTCCCTTTTTTGCTTCTTCCACATAAACGATTTTCTGAAAACCAATTTCCACTCCCTCAGCTCTCAAACTTTCACGAACTTCCTTCATTCTGTCAGTCATACTGGTAAATTAATCAGATTACAAAAAGAACAAAAACAACTCTAAAAACAAAGCCTACGAGACAAGAAACTTTAATTTACAGACGAATTACTCGAGCCACGGGTTGGGTCGCCGCTAAAAGAGTGCTGTGATACGGTCGCTTTGGGAGCATCGCTGAAAGGGTGATATGCCGCTAAAAGAGTGCTGTGATAAGGTCGCACTTTAGAGCGTTACTAAAAGGGTGCTGTGATGCAGATACAGCAATTTTTTTTTTAAATTATTTACTTACCTTCCTCTCTAATTTTTCCTGGCTAGCTCAACGGAACTGACGGAGTTTTCAAAATGAAATCAAACACAGCAATATTACAAAGCATTTATACAATATGAAATATTTTCTCTGATACAAAAGCATTTAGAACATTTACAACATTGTTTTTTCATACTTAAAATAATTTATAAGAAGTATTTATTACACAAAAAAATGGTGGCTTACCTTATTTTAAATTTACAGAAGTAAACTTATTCATTTGAAGATGGTTTACCTGGTTATGTTTATTGCTACGCTTGTAAGGCCATTCGGCCAAAAAATCCTTGACAGATAATCTATTAAAAGGTCAAAGTATTTCGAACTCTGATCACAAATTCTCTTGGTAAAACTCTTTATATAAAAATATTATATGATTAACACTTATTATTGTACCTTACATTAAATATAAATCGGTTAAAAATATATCTAAAAGTGATACCTGCAGAATCCACAAGAACGTTCCTCGTATTAAAATATCTTCTTATTTTAAATTGACGTCAAATCAGCTTACAAGACTCTCCATATTAAAATTCTCATTTTAATCAGCAATTGCCAAAGTACATTTCTGGTTAAATCTTCCTTTTGATTATTTAATAAAATCTTTAAAATAGTGTTATCTTGGAAAACTTCCCCTCTTGTAATTAATAATTTTCATTATTCGTTGTAAGTTATGTTTAAAACATTGCTTCATTGCATCCTCGCAACTATTAATTACAGTATGTTTACTACATACTTTAAATAGTATTTCCTTATAGCAACAGCTCGCGCTTGAAATAACATTTCGCGATCGATTTTTAGAATCGAATGAATCGAATCAAATTAATGAATGAATGACTAAACACTTCCTTTATATACAAATTTATCTGTTTCCAGAAGCTTATTAGAATAATGTGGAAAATTATGTTGCACGGTTCTCGGAACAACCAATTAGCGTCTAAAATGGAGGCGTTTTATTACCTAATTATCTGATTCCAGTTATCAATGACGCGCGTTTTTGTCCTTGCCTCACATATACTATTATTCTGGCGTATATCTTCTCTCCCAACAGTGAATGCGAAAATCGTAAATTATTTCTATCAGTTATTCCCGAGATTTGGCAGGTTTTTGCGTTTCGGCCACTTCTAAGAATAAAAATCTTTATTTAATAATGAGTTTATACGAATTTGACGTATTCTCCCGAAACTTTCTTCCAATCTAATCTATTTCAGAAAATTATCTATTTAAAATAAATTTGTGTAATCCGCAGAGAAATTAATTTAAACTTTAATTGCTTTTTAATGCAAAAGGAGTTTTAAATTCACGTTGATTGTAGTTTCTTAAACATAAAAGCGTAAAGCTACTACTTTTTTATGCTATTGACAGCAAATCAAATGCATTTTTACCAAAAATTTATTGATAATTAATAAGTAAAATAAATGGCTTTGTATTTATCTTAAAACGATCGATTTTTATGTTTACATTTAATGCGTTTTACGGTATCTTCCAATTAATTAATTTTACAACTTTCGTTACTTGTTATTTATTTACAATGTGCTTATATCATACAGGGTGATTATTTCTACACCCGCAAATCGCTATTTTGGCTTGTACTTTAATGAATAAAGGTACGCTTGTATTTTACATGGTGATTATTTACACACGCGCAATTTGCGTTTTTGCTTGGAACTTTAATGAATAAAAGTACGCTTGTATTTTCCAGGATGTAACCATGAATTTTTGGAACTTCTATTTTTTCTGATTATATTATATATTTAATGGGATTTATTTGTGAAATTTAGGTTTCAATAACCTATCGTAACCCCTTGGCACGTCATTATATACATAACAATAATCAGCTTCATTTCATAAGTCATTCAACCTATTTTTAGGCCCGTGTCTTGAATAAATGTAGTTGCCAATGGTCATGAAAATTAAAGGTATCATCCGAGGGCAATTTGTTTGTTCACCTAGGTTATGGAGAATAAGATAATAATGAGTACTATAGAAAAGAGCGGGATGTGCGAGGCCAGTCCTGTTAACAGGCAATAATTTTAACGGTTGTTTTCGTGTGCCTCATCTTCCCGGCGTTTAAAACATAAAATATGATCGGTACAATACAGTGGCGTGGTTGCTTAAGCCAATAAAATTAGTTTTAGTGTATAATTAGAGTATTTCCTTTTTTCAGTGCGTTATGGTAATGAAAAATTCAAGACGGTCAGTAAAGGCTGAGCAGATGATGTACTCGAAAGTGAAGTGTTGTCATGGTGTGCTGAAGTTGAGGTTTCGCGTTTTAATTATATTCCGTTTTGGGTGTTCTTCACGGTGGTACGGTTTATTAACTGTAAGCACAATCACACACTTAGAAAGAAACTCTTCATGTTGTTGTCAATTGAATGCACAAGTTGTGTTACGATTCCATTAAAGTGTATACGCGTTTGTTATCAATGTTCTTGATATAATGCTTAGAAAGGCTACAAAATATAGTATTACAAAATTGAGATACAGCTGTAAACCGATTCTAAAGGTATATACCAGGTTTTAATATTAATAATTCGTGTTTCTTTTGCGTTCGTGTTCGTTATCTTTTAAAAAGTTATCAAAACCCTTCACAGCCTGCGCGACGAAGTATCATATCATTGTGGCCAACAGTAATTTACTTGACTCTTTTACGGTACATAGATTGCCTACGTTCTAGAAATGTTTGGGGTTTTGATGAGTATGCCATCGTGGACTACTTTAAGCTGTAAGACTTGTCCAATTATTTGCTGATTATATCTAAATGCATTATTGTTAATATATTTCTTGTTTAATGTTTCAGTAGTTTCTATTAGTGGTACGCTCGTCTGCGCAATATAGTAAGTATTTATATGACTCTGGCAATATTCATACGTACGTTTATGCCGTTGTATAAATGTGAATAACTAGCTGTTTGTTGTGCCAATACAGATTGTTAGTCACCACAGTGGTTATGTGTCAATTAGCGTTGTTATCCAAAAGTATGCGGCAATATTTAAGGAGTGTATAATAGAGCAGTTTGTTTAATTACAAAACACCCTTCAAGTTGATTGTTACTTAGATTATTAACATTTAATATTTGTACCTGAGAAATTAAGAATTCGGATGTTCGTCCTTAAATCAGCAATTTAATATTGGTTTTGCCATCTAACTTCATAAAAGTTCCTTATTAGCTATATTTTACATGCGTTTTTGTGCTTCATTACCATTTCCGGTACAAATGTTCCAGAAAAAAAGTGAATTGGTTTGTGTTCTGTCGTTTTGTTCTATAGCACCCCTCCCCCCAATCTTTGATTGTGTTAGCGTGGCATTCGTTTTCTCTTTCTTTCCCTTTCCTTGCTACCGCAATTCGGGCGAGTCACTCCTTATTACTGATTTCGTTCTTTACCTCCTGGCCCGTTCGTCTTACGGGTACCATAGTTCCACTAAAATAGTCATTTTCTCTAATATAGGTAAAAGAATTTAATAATTTCAATAAAGCTGTGTGGTAAATCAAGGCTACCCTTCTTCTATTCACCTCTACAAGATGTTTGGTCTAAAAGCGTTTACACACTTTATATTTATTTTTATAACATATAACTATTAGTATCTGAAAGTGCGTAATATAAAACAACTTTTCGGATTTACACGTCTAAAATACACTGCTTGTTCTAAAAGTTACAGTTAAAATATTAACATTTCTATCATTATTTACTACGAACGCGGAAACAAATGTCAGTATTTTTATACTGAACTAATGTATTGCACTTTTCGTATATGTATACAATCAGTTATTGCATTATTATTAATTTTATTGTTGTTATTGTTGTCTAAAACAGAAATTTCACCAAATTGCCTAAAGTAAGAGGTTAAATTACTAAATCGTTGTCGTAAGTTATAGGGTATAACGTGCTCAGAGACCAATAGTTCAGCGAATTCGTGATCGTATTACGTAGTTGGTTGGGACTTATGAACGCTTATTCTATATTCAAGCTCGTACCTTATTACATTATATTCAAACCATATGGCACTCAGTTAATATACGTTTCAAAGGGTTTCATATTAATGTACGGAAGCTTAATATAAAAATTGCTTTTCTTAAACGCATAATTAATTAATTTGATAGGTAGATACTAGAGTCGGTGTTGTAACGCAGCCCAAAATAGATGACACATTTAGCAATCCTTTCTTAACTGCCACGTAATAGCTAGAAAAGTTTTTGACGCATACATCACTATAATTGAAAATAAGTAAATACTGAATATTGAGTTAGCTGCTACTTCACCAAAAAGCTTACTAGATTAAAAACCGTTATCCGATTATTTCAGGGTATACCCGAAAAAGAAAGTTGTTGAGCCATATAGAGCTTAGTTGCTTGCGGAGACTGGGGTGGGTACTTTTCCACTGGAGACTACATACCTGCAGGTAAGAAACAGAGACTGGGTCGCCAGGAATGACCGTAGAAAAATAACCAGGTGTTCGCACCACAGGGATGTTGGGTTCGGACAAACATGAGCTTGCTAAGTCTGATAGCTGTGAGGTCTTGCCTCGACGCTCTGTGTGAAGCTGCTGTCAACCGCTCGGGTTTAAACAGTGTAATGACGTCGCTTTGATCAGCAACAAAAGATAAATATAAACACTATTTGAGTCTACCTAAAAGTTTTATATTAGTTGCAGTTATTGGTGTTTGTTTGGGTCTACTAATGTCAACTTGGGTGCCTTGCCGACGAATACTGCCAACAGTACCAACCTTAATAATATTTCTGTTTCTTGAAGTAGTTCCTCGAGAAAAAGCATTTAGGTGAGTACTAGTAAGTTTTAAGTTTGTAGTTGTTTGGATGTTGATTTCTCGTGGTTCAAAAAAAGTTTACACTCTATCGAACATCTCATGGTTATAAATTACTGTAAACAGCATCGGTTTTGGGAATACTACGTTTTGCTTCCCGTATTCGCACTAGGAATAGATGATTTAACTTATCTGAAATCAGCTAAAAAAAATATAAATAACTATGTATATTCAGAGTGAAAAAGTGACTACAGTTTGTATAATTCACATATTAAATAAAAGTAAATTATGCTGACTTTGGTTTTATACTTCGTGTGGTTTGGCCTTTTATGCTATTTTTACTTTAGCGTTTTGCGCCACACGTTGGTGCCAGTAACATGCCTAGAAATGTTGTTAGAGTTTGGTATTTCTGTGGGGTGGAGGGGGGCATAGCTACTACTTTTCTAGAACTGGTTAATAAATAAAAACATAATTCTCAAACACAAATAAAATCTTATGCCCTATCGCTGGATCCCGTTGTCATAATATTGTAATTAATAGTTTTAAAAGCATGGCAACATTTGGAAATAGTTCGAGGTGTCTTTTTTTAGGTATAGTAGAGCAGCTATGGCATATTATGGCACTTGTTGTTTTCATTTGGTAGACTTTTCCAGAGTTTTACCTCACCAACTATAATGCCGAAACTGTGTGCATCTGAACAATGTCTACAAAATGTATACAATTTTCGTAGTTTTTTTGGTTAATTATATCTGTTTTTCATTTCCTTTCAGAATTAACACATCAAAGCTTATTAAGATATTGCCACGACTGAATAACCGATCTTTAAGTTGTAATATAAGAAAATCTAAAACGGGTATAAAAATCGCTTGTCGATAGTACTCTTAAAGTGAAGAGAAAGCTACATTTTCTCTTTGCGTTTGCCTTAAGGTCATTCAAGGAACATTAATTTCAATATTATATTTCTTACATACATTTACTGCCTGGCTAGATATTTGCTTAAATTCACTTTTAACATTTTTCTCAAATGTTACTTAAAGTACTTCCAATATTTTCTGTAAGAGCAACGTCGCTTTCTAAGTCCATATTAATTGTTTGTAAAATTTTGCATTGTAACATATAAATTTTCCTGCAAATTTATTCATTGATTTTACCGCTGTGCATCTATTATTTTAGTCTTTATTCAACAACGTTTATATTATTGATTCATTCGATATTGCATATTTAATAACCATCAAACTTCAAGGCACACTACAATTTCAATTACAATTACAATCTACTACGTATCACTTCGTCATTACTGATAAAATGTATACAAACCTATTCGCGTGCTTCTACTTCTTTGTAATATCTAAGATTTTCAAGTTGTTCCGACGATTCGTGACAGATAGTCACTTTTCGTTTCCTCGTTGAACTGAAAGGTCGCTTGGCGTGTTTAAAGAAAACACTCAAGATGGTGAGGGAAATTAAGTTTTCCTGGCAGAAACACCGTAATAAAGGCACGGTATTTTAAAAGTTGTCTGTGACAACTTGTGTATAACTGTAGTGTACAAACTCTTCTTGGCGACGGTTTGCTTGAATGTGTAATCATATTAAAATTAATTATGCAATTTATTACAGTGCAACTCCGATAACTTACATGTAATTCCATGTAACTTCGATGTAATCTTAGGTTATCTTGAACATATTCTATTTGGTTGAACATTTAAGTTTTTAAAATAAAACTGCTGTAGCAAAGTTCGTTCCGTAATCTATGTATGTAATAAATTCTTTTTTGAAGCTTGTAACTACCTCAGGTTGTTGTATACAATTCATTATGGTTCGTACGAATAATTTTATTAATTAATTTGCTAAAAGCTTATTCTGTTAAAATGTAAAGTTACAATGAGTGTGACAATTTTTTGTAATTAATGGTGTGTACAACCTTGGAAATTGTACCTCACCGGTTGTATATAGACGATAGTAACATATGCAGACAAACAATCATGATAGTTATCTTGTTTACCACAATTTGAAATACCAACATGCTGATTTAATAGGGCCTAAGACCTGTATAATGAAGTTTGAACTTAGATTAATTAATTAATTGATAATATTTGCCAAAAGTTAAGTAAATTTTTTAAAAAACTGTAAAGTCTTAGTAGCGTTACCCCAGACTATTGATTATGAAAAATAATGTCCAAAAGTTAAATATCTAATTCAAGAAACTACATTCATAAGAATTTTATTTTTTTATTAAGTACACTTATAATTTAAATGTTCATTACTTGTCCTAACAGAGAATATAGAGTTATTTTTGACTTCAGTTCATTACTCAGTAATCATTAAATTTCTCCAAAGTTTGTTAGGTATTTAAAAGGTTAAATTTACACAAATGTGTACCACGATATAGTGGAAACCAATTGAAACTAAATCAAAGATTTCATGCTTGTACTGGTTCGTAAGATATATAGGGTATCTATGTTGGTAGTATTTATGTTTCAGAGTCGCTCTAGTCATTGTTAGTTCAGTGAAGAAGACGACCAGATGTAAGTCACATACTTGTGACAATCAAACTTTGTATTTAAAGTGGTTAGCGATAATCTAGGTTTCCAAATTTTTTCTTTAAGCAAATTGATTTAGTCAGTTGCTTTATAAAAAATTTAGGTGGCGTCCATTATCTTGTTTTTTCCAACTTTAATAAACCCACTGACCCAATCTCATGCGACCGTGGGTCAAAAACTCAGTTAGCTAAATGTCTTAAGAGTTTTCTTTTACTAAAAGCCAATTTCCATCCTAACCTTACTCTGGGCTTGTTACAGTTAAATAAGAATTCTCGATAGGTTAAATAAAAATCTACCACGATTTATTTTATTGTGGATTAGATTTAATATACATCACAGCATTTTGGAAAACTAATGGAAAATATTTTTGTAAGTACTCGAATTGTTATTTGAAATTCGATAGTTAAAACTGCTTTAGTAAGCGCATACGCATCCAAGGAGGCATTTTTATCACGCCAGTCTTGTTTTCATTCAAAGAACCAATAGCTGCCTCTTGTAAATTCAAATATGTCAATATAGAATCATCTTTTTCCACCCATCTAGTGTGACAAATCTATTTCAATTTCTCTTTTTGTACCGGAGTTCAAGTTCTCAACCTCTGTTTCAAACACATGCCGTCGTTTTGCAGTTCTAATTGAAATGCATATTTTTTGTAATATCCCATGCAGTTTCTTACATGAGAAACGTTCCAAGCATCAGATTTGACTAAATTTAAGAGAAGGGAAGCACCGTGAACATAGAGAGCATTACTGTGTTTTCACACACGTAGGTTTGGATGCTATGAAACACACCACTTACAGCTGATTCGCCGTCATATCCTCGTGTAACCATATAGGTATAATCTATGTTGAGGTCTACCAAACTAGTCAAAAGAACATTTGCTAGATTTTGACTAGTCGTTTGTTATAGGAACAAACGTTATGAAACGTTCCTCTATTTTTAAAGCAACTTCATTAAAGAATCATAAGCACAAGGAGAATGTTAATTGCAGGCGACATTGATTTGTCAGTCAGAACAGAAAAAAATTTTGTGTTATTAACTTTTTCAACTATTTTCTGCCGCACATATAAATTATTTCATTTTGTAAATTTACATTCAAATATGTTGCGTTTTTTGACATACTTTCCGGATTCATTTTCTATGACTGATATCCCGAACGCAACTGTAACCGTAATATTGCTCTGAAATTTCCTTCGCTTTCTACTGTTTCTTTAGCAGAATCAATAAGGCTGGAGTTTCGGTGTCCTCTCAGAAGAATATTCTCATAAGCGCACAACGTAACTATTTACCAGTGGAATGATTTTTTATTCGATTTTCCTCTATTCTTTTTTTAGTAGCTTTATGTATTAGCAAATTTATCATATCTTGCTTCGTCTTCATAATTAACGATATATTCTGTTATTTAGTTACACTATATTTGTGATGTTCACTAGATTCGTGGTTTTCATCAACTTCAACGATATCTTTCCAGTTGCTAAATTTTTTTCTTCGCTAGTTTAACTAGTAACTGATGTTTGCCAGTACTTGCTGTTTCTCCAACGTAAAACACAGAACGTACAATAAACACTATCCGCCTTTTTGAAACAAGCCAATCATTTCCACCTGTTGAATCAATTAAATTGAAGTTTTAGATTTTATGATCCAGTTGACGGAAATTTAAAATTAAGATGAATACCAAACGTCTTTGAACCTGCTCCTGGGTTACTTTGCGATTCGTGTAATTTGCGGCATAGTGTTGGTTTTCAACTGAAATTGGAACTCGTTGAACATAAGAAATAATGCTGATTGTTTAAGAACTAGGTGGTGTGCATTATCAGTCCTTCGTTTTTGTTGAAAAACGAATCTAAGGTTGTAACATAATCAATATCCGTTACGAATTAATTAAGATTTAGGCAACTTTAAACACAGGATTTGATCGCTAGCATGGTGGGCGTTTTCAGCATCACGCTAGGTCATGTAGTAGGGGTTTAAGCCAAGTGGTCGGGTCGGACACATTTTCCCTTTCTAATTTAAGAAATCGAACAATCAAAATGTCGAGCTGCCCAAGTTATTCTTTTGCAACTAAACTCGCAGTAAGGCGAGCTCAACTAAAAATCTTAGTGATTTTAAGTGCTTCGTTCATATTCCTGCACGGGGTCAGATTTTGGAAAATTAATAAAAGACGTTTCTTAAATTTCAATCCATTTTATATAGAAGCTACAGATGGATAAATTAAGTATGGATACAATTTATTTGAAAGCGATTACGCCCTTCAAGATTGTTTGCAGGAGTTTGGTATCGTTTCCTTTTATCTGCTTCCTAATGATAGTTGTTCTTAAGAATTTAATTGTGTTCCACTGCATTTTGTATGTCCGAAGTCACCACCGTTGGAATTCACGGAGGGTTACGCAAAGTTTAAATAGACCAGTAGCTAGCGCTAAGAAATAATCCAAAAGTTATTTCTGCATATAAAAGTAAATAAAGTTTATTGTCCTTAAATTAGTATTTGTCTTAAACTTATTTTCTTATCACCATAAGCACAAAAAGTCAAGTTCAACATTACGCTGTTATCGTTCAGGGTTACCGCGACATGTCATCCAGCTGATTGAGGTCGACGATCCTTCTACTCAATTGAATTCTAGATAACCAGGTATTTATAAAGATAATTGTAATATTTAAATGAACTTTGATTTGGTGTAATATAAAATTAATAAGTCAAAATTTATCTGTATAAATTGTATATATTAATTGTCAAATATTAGTAAAGGGTTCAGTGTTTTTACTTGCCTGTACTATACTAACCATGTAGACTTTATGAAATTTGATAAAGTAGTTAATTGATAAACTGACGTAGATTTCGAGTTTAATAATTTTCAGTCACTGTATGGTAATTTAATTTGTTTTATTTTCATTATTTTTTGTGTTAGAATTTGATTCCTGGAAATATAAAAGCTGAAAGTTGTTTATATGATTATTATCGCTGATTGCTAATAGATTATTGGTTTGGTTATAAAAAGGTAGGATGTTTATATAAATGTACGCAAAATTCTGTTGACTCATAGTTCAAATACCGAAATAGAAGCACTGTTTATATTGAAGTCTTATTATTTCAACACACTTTATTCTTACTGAAAGTACAATCACATTGTTCATACCGGTTCTACAATCAAAGAACTCACCCGTAAGTTTCAGACCCTGAGAATAAGTCTCATAGTTGGTTGTTGTTTAAGGTTGCACTTACCGACCACTGAGCAAGTTACAAGCTGTTAATTCTTTTATCACTGTTTTGGTCGCTCATGGTTAAATGAAATTCCTGAAATTTCAAACGATTTGTGTCAGTTATCTATCAGTATAGCTATTGTTGTATATAATTGAAACACAATCGCAACACTTTATTAATGTAATTAGTAGCAACTAGATATTTCCAAGTATTACATTTATACTAAAAGAATAATGTCTTAAAGCTGTCACCCTTAGCACTTGCGGTATGAGACAGCCTGCCTTTTCTCCACGTTCAAGGGACTTGCTGACACTTACTGAACGGGGGTTTTCTAATATTTGGCCATTCTGACAGAAATTCGCTCTTGCATTGACCTGCAAACAAAAGATGCTATTAACAGTTGGGACTAAGCAGAAGTTGTGGTTCAGCATTTGAAACTTGCATGTGTAGAAATGAAATCGTTCAGCATATGGAACCTGCATGTGAAAAAATACAATCGTTCAGGATAAGAAACGTACCACGTGCATGTGTAAAAATACAATCGTTCAGCATTCGGAACGCACTACGTGCATGTGTAAAAATACAATCGTTCAGCATTCGGAACGCACCACGTGTATATGTAAAAATAATCGATCAGCATTTATAACGTAACCCGTGCATGTGAAAAATTAATCGCTCAGCATATGGAATCTGCAGGTACAAAATTACAATCGTTCAGCATATGAAACGTACCACGTGCATGTATAAAAATACAATCGTTCAACATTCGGAACGCACCACGTGCATGTGTAAAAATAATCGTTCAACATTTGGAACGTACTACGTGCATGTGTAAAATAATCATTTAGCATTCGGAACGTATCACGTGCATGTGGAAAATAATCGGAACGTACCACGTGCATGTGGAAAACCTATTGCTTGAACACGCGAAAAAGTTTCATATTTTCAACACCGGCCATTACATCATAAGGAATTTATGACTTTGTGGTGTGAACGTCTTCCTTAGCTCTATAGCAACCAGCAGTTTTCTACTCTCACCACTAGCTGAATAACCAATTACCTGTGTTAAAACAAAATCCACACGAAAAAGGTTTCTGTCCTGCTCCGCTTTTTGATTGAAATATGAATCCTGTTTAATGCGATTTACCTCCAATTATTGTGAGGCTTTCTTTCGAATTTTTGTGACATCAACAGAAGTGTGTTCTACTTCGCTATCATAGCAATCTGAATTCATTTGTAGCCGAATATCAAACATGAGTTTAGCCGGGGTTTCTTTTGTGGTCTTATGTACTGTGGCATTTGTACCTTGCCAAATCTTAATTATTTGTTCGTCCAAAGAATTTGAACGTCTATTAAAACTACAAATGCATCCAATACAGTTCTGTAAATCCTTTCAATTTAACCATTACTTCTTGTTATTCCTACGCCAGTCAAAACAACCGTATCTGTTGTTCAGCGCAGAATTGGATAATCTCATTTGACGTAAAGGCCTTGCCTGCATCCCAAATAATTCGTATTAGATTACCGAAAATTGCAAATATTTTTTGCAACACATTAATAACACTAATTGCTTTTGTGTCGGGTACGGCTCGAATAAAAGTAAATTTTGTAAATCCATCAACCATATTTATCAAGTAAACTTTACCTCAAACTATTTTCATAAACGGACCTTGCTTAGAAAGTGTTAAATAGCATTCTAATCTTTCAAAGTCGGTGTAAATAACTTATGGTTCACAATATATGTCAAGGTTTTCAACTTGTTTCATAAACACGGTGCAAGGTGACGAAGCATTTGTTCTGACAAGAATTCTCCCAGGTCGAATTGTGTTCATGAGTTGTATTCATTCCGCCCACTTCCACATAATCTTTGAACCAAGTAGAATGAGAGTTGCTGATGCGCAAATTCCCACAGGTTAAAAAATACACTCTAGTCAAGAAATACTCTCTAGTCAGAAAATAACATCAGAACTAGGCCAATACGTCTCCTAATTTGAAATCAGTTAGGGTCCGTTGCATTTTACACCGGCAAACAAAAAAATGGAGACGCGCTAAAATCTGGGCACACCCAACGCAAGGGTAGCAGTCGGCAACCAGCGAATCTTTGACCAGATTTATTTAAGAAACCCTTTTCTCCACTTACCGTCAAATTACCAACCGTGAAAATTCTCACCGCTACATATTTAAACTCCCTTAATTTTATTAATTTTACGTGGTAAACGCATGGTTCCGGCAAAACCAGGATACAGGTTCAAGTCCTGTCCAAGACCTTATATTTTCCATCTTTCAATTACTAGCTCGATTTGAAATGATCATTTGGGCTTTGCATAAAAGTCTAAGTTATTATTTCATCTTATTCACTGTAATACTATAGTATTTATCAACTTACCTTGTGTAATTAACTATCTAAAATATATATACATATATATTTATATCTTTTTGCGAAAGAAAAATCGTTCGAATTAATTTTATTGTATTTGAAGCTCTCGCTTATGAGGAACTTAAAAGAGTTTATGCTTTATTAGTTACGATATGAGATTTACATTAAGAATGTTTAAAATTCCAGTTTTTTATTAAATTTGTACATGACTGCCAGACCTGACTTTCATTAACGAACATGACCATTGATGTAGAGAGATTTTGTTTAACTATTTTTAAAAAATTAAAGTCTGTGATATTATTCATTTGTTAAATATTGTTAGTATGTGAAGCAAATTATTTATTATAGTATGGAAGTATTATCCTTCTGGTAATTTTTATCTATGTCAAAGAAGTTTGATCAATTCTCCAAGAATTGAAATAAAAATTTTTAGAATTATTAACTCCGAAAGGGTTTCTGTATCTATCCTAAAATAATAACTTTTTTGATTAATGATTGCTAAATACAGTGGCGCTCAACTTAAATTTAAATTTTATACAGTTTAATTAAGAATATTTCAACCCAATCTATCTCTAATTCTCCCTTGGGGTGATAGCCAAGTTAACCTTCGGCAAAACAGTTTTTAGCTTTCTATCTAATAAACTTAAACATTTTAAATCTTTTTTAAAGTACAGTTTGCCGCATCTCACGTGTAATAATGGTGATTAAGCCCGCTACAATTATTTAAAACTCTTACATTAGCACCTTATTTTAGGGCATTTTAACCTTGGTAAAGTAACCGTATAATTGACATGCATCGTACTTTAAATTTGTTTGTATTATATATTTAAAACTTCTACGTAATAGAATAGAGAAAAGACCGAAATATATGTAAGCAGGAAAGTTTCAAAACACTGATGCTGTGATATTTGGTTATTTAAAAAAGAGAAGGATCAGGGTAGTAAACAAGGACAGGAGACCAACTAACTTAAAAACGGTCCGAAAAAAATTTCCTTGCAGGAGGAGCTTAAAAAAATCCGCACCAAAGGCAAAACTAGTAGTCTAGTTTTAGGATTACCAGAGAAAAAATTCGCATGGAACAACAACTGAAGCGATTCCAAGAAAGCCAAAAATCATAGAAAGGAAAGGAGAAGAGAAAACGAAAGACAGGAAGGTGGGCAATCAACGAGTACAAAGGTGGAACGTCATTTGCACTGAACAAGTCATCAGAGGACGGGTGTTTCTTTTAAAAAAAAGCGTTACATTTTCAAACCATACGTAATGGTGCAGTTTAGCGGAAGAAAGCAAACGGAGGTTTGGAAATGAGGAAGAAAAACAACAACAAAAGCCAAAAATGGAATAAAACTGCCCAGCTTCAAATATGCCAAGGAATGACAAAGGAGCTGGGAAAGAATGTACTTCAAACTGTGGTATCAGGGACAGTAAAAAAAATAGCTAACAGACCGAAAAGTCGACCAAGTGGTAAATTCCGAAAAAAAAGAAAGGCTTGAAAATACACCACAAGAAAACGATAGAAGACCAAACTAAGTCATTATGGTGAGCAACAGTAAGAAAGAACATTCAAAAGAAAAGGAAACGAAAATAAGTAGTTGAAGAAGGAACTGATGCAATCCGAGAAGAAAACTAAGAAAACGAAACAGAGTGAAGTTATGGGTGACCATGTGTGTATGTACGGGGGTTTGTGCGCGCGCGCGTGTGCGTGCATGTGTTTATGTGTTTGAGTGAGTGTGTGTTATGTGTGTGTGTGTGTGTGTTGTGTGTGTGTGTGTGCATGTGTATGTGTGTGTGTGTGTGTGTGTGATAGTAGCTATTATCAAAAGTAAAATAACTACTATCAAAATAAAAATATAACAAAGAAGACCGAACAAAGCATTAAAAAATACCACACTAAAGTTGTAGAAAAGGCAAGCAAGAAGCACAAATGCCCAAAACTATTCGAACCAAGAGAAAATCATCGCTCTTGCAAATAAAAGAAGCATAGGAACAACAAAGTACAATACCGAATAAAATGATGCGCACCGACCAAATCGAGTCACATGTTGGTTATGCCATATTTATGTCACGATACATCACCGCGTCACATTACAATGCTGTCGTTAACTTTACATTCAAAAACCGATTCTAATTGATCAATGGAAACATATCTTACTGCAAATGTCATTTCTCAACTTTATACGCATTGGGAGAATAACCGAATAAATTTAGTTTTTGAACTTATTTTATAGTATGGGTCGTAAATATTCATCCTCTTTTCTTTATTCTTGATTATTCTACAAACATGTTTCTTCATTAGGGAGTCAAATTCAGCTAGCAATTGAACTAAGTTTCGAAAATTTCCATTACTACATTCATAAAACTTGTCGCTTGTATCCTGCAAGGTTAAAGAATTTTTTTGCCAATATTTAGCTTCAGCGTTAATAAGTTTCTGTGTAGTTAAATCTACCGTCTGACAAGCTTCCAAGCATTGTTTTTACCTCTATCCATGATTTCAAATTACCTACACAAGTTTCTAAGTCTTCATATTTTCTTAATACCTCAACAATACTTTCCAGCTTTTATAACTTTCATATGAAAAGGAAATGAATCATACACTGTACAATAGGAACTGAACACAAAATCTTTTGACACAAAGTATACCAGCAAATCAGCTCTATTTCCACAGCCCACACACAATCGAAATTTGAACTTTTTTCTACGTCATTCGTTTGTGCAACGTAGGTGCACAAATGTGCAAAGTGAACGAACGTTTGTGCATCTTTCTATACAAAGATATGAAAAAACAAAAGTAGGGGCTGTGGAAACGGCAGCCCCCCACCGAAGAAATTTCGGATTTTTTATAGCCAAACGTTTGTGAATCGTAGGTGTACAAATCTGCACAAATACGAACGTTTGTGCACATCTCTAGACGGAGATACGAAGAAAATAAAAAAATAAAGTGGAGGGGCTGTAGAAACGGCAGCCAATCGTTTGTGCATCGTAGGTGCACAAATGAGCTCAGTATATAAACGTTTGTGCACTTCTCAACATTTAATTCTGCAATCGCTGTACGTCTCAATACATTTACTACAATAACTTCTGTTTTCGTCCGATTTTTGAAAAATTAAACATCGAAGAACTCGAAGCGGTGGCACGGTCGACACATTTATGTCTCTCAGACTTTATATGCTATTCAATATTACCGGTACCACTATGAGACACACTGAATTCTGTACGTTTACGCATATGACATCCTAGGGAGTATTCGTTTGCTTAATAAACAGTTTGCTTGTAAACTAATATTAAATATGGACTTGCATTTCGGCATAGTTAAAATGGGAGTTTCCAAAACACTTCGAACGCAAGCGCTAGTGGAAACAACCGACAATTGAAAAAGGCGATAAGTAGTAAGAAGCACTCAAGGCGTGGGCGGTAAGCAAACCAAAACGCCCCTCGTCTGTCCGCCCATTCCTTCCCGTCCCATTTTGCATTATTCGTCCTCAACAAAAATTTTGTAAGAAAACGGCAGTTCTATGTCTGTTTTTTTATATTATAGTTAGAGAAAGTGTACAAACGCTACGCCCTAACGAACAATTATTAATAAAGAATAGAAGAAATTTGTTTGGTAAAGAAGTTACCACTTCAGCGGTCTCCGGTCTTCGCAAATCGTTTTCCTTTTACCTTAGTGTACGAAATTGCACAAACGTTGAGATTTTTGCAGAATTATGCATGTGCAATACACGCCAACAAAAATTACTAAAAACCTTGAGTATGGCGCGTAGGAAAAGTGTTGCTGTTTATGTGGACAACTCAAATTAATTTCTGCATAGCTAGTATTGGTTAGGTGCGTGGCACTTTTTTTGAATTTCAAAAAATTATTTTGCGCTGTTGAAACAAAATGTTGCGCCCACCTAGTAAACAAGTTATATTAAAATTCATTATGGACGCGAACTAAAACTTTTGAAAAAATTTGAGTGTCAGACTACTGAACTTTGAAACAAATAGAAAAAAGTAGAGAAAAAGTTAAGAAAAATGAATTCGTTTTATTTTGAACATATTTTGAATCTTCTGACCTCGAAGGGGTGGATAATCAATGCCCTTTATTTAGATCAACGCTAGAAATCGTTGCAGATGTATAAAAAATTTATTGAAATTAGTTTAACAGTTCTCTAGAAGATCTCGATTAAACGAACATACATACCTCAAAAATGAAGTCGGTTGAAAAATTCATTCAGTAAATTTAGAATGCTACCTCTAAGAAACCACTTTCCACATCCGCTTATACCGGTAACTAGCTGTATCACTACCGCACGTTGTTGTATAAATATAGCATTGTTTTAAATCTGACTCGCTTCGTATGTGGGTAGAAAGAACATATGTTGGATCCTGTTTGTGCCACCTGTGAATATCAGAATTTACGTATAGAACCTAGAAGCTTGTCTATTCCAGTTACATTTAAATAAGTTTGTTAAATCCGGTCTGCGGTGCATCGCAAAATACAGGAATTCAAATATATCTTTGTGGTTTGTGTTTATTCTTTTGCGGTTTAGTTCAAGGCCGTTCTGCTTTTCCTAAATTTGGCCACATTAGGCAATCGCTTATTTATCTTACCGCCCAGGGCCGACCTTGCATTTTGGTGTTGTACACACGATTTTAAAAATCTATTGTAATAGCGATGCAAAGGCAAAAGTGATTTCAATTTAGAACAAGATGTGGAGTTCAGTTAATCAAAAATCTTTATATGCTATATTTTTAAGCCGCGTGCTCGATTGGTCCCCTCTTTAAACAGTCAATTCAGAAAAGTTTTTAGCTGGTAATATAGGTTATTATAAAGGCTTGTTCATATTTGATATTTCCCACAACAGTAAGTGCGATTCCTATCTTACTAGGGCTGGCAAAATTCGAAAAAGTTGTATTCGATTAATCGAATTTTGCAGTATTCGCAAACCGATTAAACCGATTATTCGATTTTCTATCGAATATTCGGCTAATCGGTTAATCGAATATTCGATTAATCGATTATTCGATTAACTGATTAATGGAATAATCGGTTAATCGAATATTGGATTAATCGATTAACCGATTATTCGATTGTTAACAAATTTTTTAGTTAACTAATTGGCTAGTTCATTAATCGGTTAGTCAATCAATCGTATAGTTGTCTATATAATCTATTAATCGACTAACCGTTTAATCGACTAATCAACTAGTCAAACAAATTATTTCTAACCAAATAATCGTTTGTCTGATTAATTCACTATCGTGTGGGGGTAGTCAATTACAAAATCCATCAAGTCGTGTTTCACTTCATTTACAAGTATCCTCCATCCAATAGCGAGATCTTGTCCTGAACTTGTACTATGTATGGTTGTATTTTTGTCTTCCCTCACGTTATAGCTTGCGCACAAAAGAAAAAGAGAACTTGGGCTCTATATACGTAATACAAATAATACGGCTATAATTTAGTTAGGTATTATAAGTTCAAGTTAGAAACAAACTTACAAAATCATTTTAAAATTATGAACTTGCAGTTTAATAAGCAACAACTAAATTATAAACTATAATAGTGGACCCACTCAGGTAATCGGAAATCGAACAGCTATTAATACGGGCGTTTCCTTACTATATTATTGTACACTCACGTAGGTAGTTGATTTTAATCTATTAGGTAATCAAACTGAATTATATATACGTCACGGATCATGTTAGTCAATTAACACAATAAAAAATTATTCTTCCAATTGATTCAAGTCAGTTAATCAAATAACAGTGATTATAGGTGTTGGTGGATGTTGTAACGTGCATTTTTATAATTTAACATTTTACGCTATACTCAATTAACAAATACCTTTCTGTAACTACTATTTTTATATTTTATATTTATTAACTTCTTAGGCGAATGCATCGTATTAAAATGAGTGGATTGCATCGTCCTTGTCTTGCCGTTGGTATAAATTTTGTTGCTTAGGTGGATATACAAGTCTAGATAAGAGACGATAAGAAGTTGTAATAGCAACGAATTGAATAAACAGATGGAGAGTAGAGTTTTGTTCTTTGTTCCGATATATTAAGTACGTTAAAAATACTGCTTCTTTCTGCTTTTGACAATAGGGAGAATTAATGCGGGATTAATTTTCGTATTGTTCCTGAACAAGCGCGGCACGATTTTAGTTGTTTTTCTTGTGAAGTAAAAGTTGTATATTAACTGTATAAAGTGTAGTTCTGATGACATTTGAAGAAAGTATGCTTTATAGTTAACGTGTTTGATTGACCACAAGTGCGGTTGTAAGGTCATTGACGGACGGTTTTAGCGATGCGCGTTACTCTACTAATTGTTTTTTGTTACTTTTCTGTTAGAAATAAAAGTAGTAGAACTTGTCGTGCGTTTTACGGAACATTGACTTAGTGATGCGCGTTGCTCTACTAATTGGTTTTTTTGTTGCTTTTCTGTTGGAAATAAAAGTAGTAGAACTTGTTGTACTCGACCTGCACGTGCGTTTTACGGAACATTGACTTAGTGATACGCGTTGCTTTATTGATTGTGTTTTTTTGTTGATTTGTCTTTTTATATTTGAACTGTGTGTGCGATCTAGTCTTCGTGGTCTTTTTTATCAGAGTAGTGCATACTTTGGATTATCCAAATACAGTTTTAAGCTTGAGTGTTTCTAAAAGAAAAAAAACAATGATGATATAGTTGTAGCAGGTTTAGTAGAAAAAAAGGTTGCTTCTTATAAAAATGTATCTCATTCACATGTAAAGACAGTTGATACTGTAGTTTCTGAATTTTCTAACCACAGAGAATCTAAAATAGATCATTGTTTGCGCGAATTTCGTTATTCAAAGGCATTAGATTTTTCTTTGTTACCATAGGTAGCAAATAAAAAACCTCACGTTACTGTTAGTTTAATGCATTACATCGTGCCTTGAAGGCCCGTGATTCTAAATTTTTATTACCATTTTTTTTTCGATTTGTGTTACAAAATATTTCGAAATTATTGTCTCAGGAAATGGAATTAACAAGAAATTTATCAATGCTACATAGTTCCATCAGCATGATAATGTCTGCTGCTAACACTAGTGAAATACGTAGGTGTGATTAGTGTAAAGTGTAAGTAAGTTCCATCAACACCCTCACATTCAAGGGTGAAGTGCTTCGTTAGTGCAGGACATCGTGAATCCCACACTTCAATTGCAAGGAAGCGTTGCTGAAGGACTTTTTGTAAGTTGAACTATTTCCTACTTGTTATTACTTTAAATATCTATCCGTTGCTTTACCATATCTTTGTCGTTCTGATACCTTTTACCATAGACTTGCATGCTATTTAAAAAAAAAGAAGAATCAACAATACTGGATGACTCATATCAATTGTGCTTACCTATTTATTTTTTCTGTTAAAATTTTGTCTGATTTATGTTTAATTGGTGTGTGAGGAAACGTTTCTGCTACTCCCCAATATTACCTCACTTTGTGATAAAAATTTTTGTAATGCTCTTATCGTGATTATATTATATAGTTTATCAAAACAGTTGTATTTACATTCTACAAAGTACTGAATAACTTAGACGTTTCATTGCTGCTATGCTTTTTTCCTTTTTTTTCCAGGTTTGCTTGACTATTTTTCTTGCAGGTATTATCACTAACTCCTTACAGCCGCGTACATTGTATGTTGGTCTGCTTTCTACAACCCCCAATCTCCGATTGAGCCCGGTCATTTCTTTGATTCTCTTTGTGTTACGCACGGCTACGAGCCAACGTAGCATAACTTTGGCGCCCGAACAGGGACTGCCACGAAAGACGTAACAATGTATTTCTAATTTATTTGACAAAAATATATCGTTTGTAATTTTGTGTACAGGTCCGGTTCCTGTACACAGGTCAAAGCACGCTTAAGTTTTATTAGTTTTTGGAAGGTTTAGTTTAAAGGGGAATCGAGGATCTTCCTTTGTATTATAAAACCGACGTTGCTCCTTTTCGGATAAATCTTTTACAACATGTTTGTACTGTTATATTTTTAATTTTACTAGAACTTTCGTTCTGTAAGGACTTTTGCTTCTTAATAGAAATAAAAGCAAACCATTTTTCTTTTAACTGTATTTTATTTACCCATAATTTTTAATAGGTGTGTCCTATTGGTCGACTAATCGAATATTCGATTATTCGAATATTTAATTATTCGAATATTCGATTAATCGATTATTCGAATATTCGATTAATCGATTATTCGAATATTCGATTGTAACATAAATATATTCTATAGCATTATGATCATAAGAACCGCTTCAACATAAATATATTCTGTGGTATTTAATCCATGTGTTCGATGTTGTAAAATCATAAAAGAACAATTCTATATGAAAGCGGGTAGTCGTGTTCACTTAAGGAACTTAAATGTTTTGTACGGAGATATTTGGTATTTTTATAACCATCAAGAAACGAATTTATTTAGAACTTAGCAGGTTGTGTTGTCTACCTTTCAGGCGGATATTTCCTACGCATCCGTACAATCGGTACAGCGCGTGTGCATACCGGTCACGAGATAGGACACGCCGATGATGTGTCGCTAGAAGGGGCCGCCATTTGTCTTGATAGATGTAGTCGCGTGAGCATTCTTTAGTTTTGTTAAGAAGATGAAACTCCAGGCCTTACCTAAGTGGGGCCTCCACATCGGTTGGTATGGGAGATGGTAGAAGGTGGTGAGTTTTGCTTTGGGACGCGGATGAAGTGCCAAGCTCCTGCGAATCCGGCAAAGCGCTAAAACACGCCATTCCTTAAAGATTGTTTTGAGATTTGTTAACGTGTATGACATTACGGACGGAATGAAATGATGGTTTATGTTGTATTTGAATCCAATATTGGAGAGCAGTTCATTTGTCGAGGCGATTAAAGTTTAGTTATAACCAGTCAAGAAGCAGATTTTTGGAACATGTGTGCTGGTAATTAATAATTAGATTTGGAAACAAAAAAACCTACAGGTATCAATTTTTCTTTATTCTGTTTGTGAAGATTCATAAATGTTCGAATACATAAATTTCGAAGTCCGTTTGATCGAGTTAAAATTTTGTATGTTTAGAGCAGCATGAAAGAAAATAGCTAAAAATTAATACAGTAATAGTATTACAAATTTGTGTAAAGTCACTTGTTAACAAAATGATAGTTCAGTCCACTTTTTTTTGCCTTTTAAAATATTTATCTACTCATATTGAAACCTTTATAAGCCTCTAATACCAGATGTAAATGAAAAGTTGTTTGCTTAAGTTAAAACACATGTGATTCGTTTTTAATAGAAATAATCTTTGTAAAACTTGTAAACCAGAACTCAGATCTGAAACTTGGTACTAAAACTTGTTTGATACATGATAATTAATTTAAAGATCTGTTAAGTCAGAACAGATGTATTGAAATTTAATTTTATTTTGTACAATTTATTACCACATTTAAAGAAACATTTAACAAAGAAAAAACATATTAAATTCCATTTTTAGACTCAAGTTTTTTATTCCATGCATATTTAGATATACTAAATTCTTAAAAGAACATGAGCTTGTTAATCGATGAAATTGTACAAGGCTGAAGTAATTTAAAAAGGCCCCTATTTGCTGCAACTAGTTTGTTATAAGTATTTATTCCTGATTTAAAAGCTTTGGTGTGTTAAACTCCATATTATCCACTTGCAGTTATTAACAGGTATTTTTATTGGAAAGCACAAACTGTGTTTTTCTAATAAAGAATTTGTTGTGTATTTTGTTCCAGGTTCATCGTGACCAGAGAGGTAGTAAGTATGTTCCAGAGATTTCCAGATACTTCAGTTTAGTAAGTTGTAAGTTTAATTGCATTTATATCCCATGAGTTTCTGTATCTTCTCATAGGAATATTGAATTTTAGTGTAACCGTTCATTCAGATACAGTGGCGCTCAACCCATTTTCCTTTTGTTAGTTTATCGTAGAGTTTAGACCATCACCACCCCTTTTCTCATTGCTCACCCTTGGGGTAATTCCCAGACTTAGCCGCGAATAGTTAAAGCTTCACTTTATCCTTCAACAAGGAAGTTTAAAAAAAAAAAAAAGGTGGAGAAAAAAGTCATTTCACTGGCGCCCAACGTGGGGCTCGATGGTCGTTCGTTTAAAAAGGGTTTGCTCGATTAGTAACAAGTTGTTACAACATCGTCTAACTATTGGCTTGTGGTAAACTCAAAATAGCTTGGTTAAAATTTTTTTATAGTACTCATGTCGTGTCTGGAACCTCAAAGTTTGTTTGATAGTCGTCTAAATGTTGTAGCAGGTATAAATTCGTATTAAAGTAAAATTTTTTCGTTATTTCAGAGTTGAACTGGTTAAAAAAAGGCAGCAATGATGGTTTGTGAGCAGAGGAATTATGTTAGTAAGAAAGATTGGTCAGATTGGTTAAGTGTAGTAAAACATTTTTGTCATACTAATTCATAACCCAAGACTGATTCATTATTTATTAAAAATCTGGTGATAATTGACCATAGGTGATAGTAAAGTTGTTTGATATAGATAGTACAGGTTTATTTGATTCTGGATGTACTATATCGATAGTAGGTTCATCTTCCATTCTTATTAGTTATAATAGTTGTTTGTTTAATTTCTTGATTTAAGAAATAATGATTTAAGTATTTGGTACATTGGTGTTTACTGTTGAAGTATTGTTTGAAAATTTGCTCTTGTGCATTGGCACGTTTTTGATTTGATTCGTTTTGGTAGCAATTTTTCTATTTATATCCGCATTGCAACGCAGTATGTTAAGTTGTTGGTAAGTCTAAGCGAAATTTGTCGTAGTAGTTTGTCGGATAGCGGTATATTAGTCTAGACGGGACTCGTGGAGAGTTGGCCGCTCAGCATTACATTAGTCTAAACGAGACTCGTGGTAAGTTTGTCGCTTTAGCAGTTTGGTCATCATTATTGGAGGTTAGTTATGATGTAATTTTTTGTTAATTAGTCTAGGTGAGGCTCATAGAGGAGTTTGTCATGCTAGCAAGTTTATGCGTTGTGAAGCACTATAGTTTTCTTAACAGTTTGATTAGGAGTAGTGTAAGAGTGTACCAAAATATTTAGTTATTGTTATTCTCAATGGAAGGTTGAAAGCAATTTAATATATAAATTTATTACGTCAAAAATTAACATTGTTTGCGAAGCTCATAGAAAAGTAAAATTAATGTTGATCCCGGTTGTCTTAGTCGTGCAATTCCAGAACATCATATCATAAATTTAATAGAGGTCTAGCTTGATAATTTAGAAAATTTGTATGTGTCGTTACGTGATAAGATTTTGATGTCGCCTGAGAAATACCCTCAATGGAAAGTTGAGAATGAGTTTGTTTTTAAGTTTATTCCATCGAATTTGCCTTTAACATCTAACATCGTAGAGTGGAAATATTTAGTTCCGAAAGCCCAACGGGAGGAAGTTATCAGATCGTGTCATGATCCCTCAGTTGCGGGACATTTTGGATTTTCGAAGACTATTGCCAGAGTTCAGGAAAATTATTATTGGCCAAAAATGAGTTTAGATGTGCTGAAATTTTGTCGTGCATGTTTAGTGTGTGGTGCACAAAAATCTTCTAACGCAGGTCCTTTAGGTCTAATGGGAAAAGAGAAAGAAGCTAAATTTCCATTTCAGATAATTGCATTGGATCTTATGGGTCCATTCCTCGCTCGAAATTAGGATTTAAATGGCTTTTGGTAGTCGGAGATTGGTTTTCGAAATACACAATTTTACATCCTTTACGCAGTGCAAAGTCACATGTTATAGAACAGTTTATGGAACAAAAGTTTTCTTAGTGTTTGAGTGCCACAATTTATTATTTGCGATAATGGTTCAAATTTAGCTGGTCGAATTTTTAGGTCATTATGTAATAGGTTTGAAATTCAGAAAATATGGTATAATGCTGTTTATGCGCCGCAGTGTAATTTTGTCGAGAGAATTAATAGAACAGTAGGGACAGCTATTCGATCTTATCTTGAAGAACATGATACATGGGATGCTGAGTTAGCGCAGATTCAATTTGCTATTAATTCTGCTAAACATGAGTCGACGGGTTATACCCCGAATTTTTTAGTTTTTGGTCGTCATATCCCTATCACAGGAAAGTTTTATGGTAGTGGATTTACTCCCGAAAGTGATATCGAAATCATTCCTGGTAGTCGCCCATTATATACTTCTGATCGTCAAGGTATTTTTAAGGTATTTGAAGACGTCCGAACGAAACTGCATTTAGCTTATGAACGTTCGAGTAATCAATATAATTTAAGGAGGAGAAATATTTCTTTTGAGGTTGGTAATAAAGTATGGAGGTCCAATAAAGTATTGTCGAGTGCGAGTAATAAATTTTCTGCTAAACTTGCTCCAAAGTTTGTTTTAAGTATAGTTAAAAAGAAGTGCTCGAGTGTGGTATATGATTTGGTTAATTTGGATGGATCGAGAGCAGGTAGATGGCATATTAAAGATCTGAAACCTTATTCCGCCATCAGTTCAGACTATCCTCAAAGGATTAATTCGTCGTTTATGATTTCTTTTGTCGAATAAGAGGTGTTCGATTGAAAGCTTTTCTGGTATCTTGTTGTTTATGGAAATCGCCAGTTATTTCAAGTACTTTTAGTCATCAAGAAACGTGTTTTGGATTATTCAATTTAAGTGGTTAGTTCAGATAAAATATAATTTCGTCTGCGTTTTGTTTTGGTTCATAGTAGAGTTGCAGAAGTGTTGGTGATGTCATACATGTTAACAAATTATCAATTTAAATAGGTAGAGACAAGTAGATTGTCTGGTGTATGTAGTTATCATAGTTGTGGTGAGACCATGTAAATAGTTGTTGTTTCATTTTGTGAGTGTATTTAGTTTAAGCTAGGTGAATGATCGCTTATGTGAGATTCGCTTTTGAGACGGTCACTTGAGTGCTGTTATGCTTGGAGTAAGCGAGATGCTTACATGGTAATTTTTTTTGAGACGAGTTGTGTCGGAATGTTTGGTGCGGCCATTGTAGTGTAGAAAATTTTTTGGAGCGTCCGGATAAAAGAAAATTGGTTAGAAGTGCTAACTATTTTCTTTGTAGAAACAGTGGCTAGTCAGTGATGCTACTTGGTTGTTAAATATTTTTGTCAAGAAGAAAATATTTTTGGATGATCGTTGATATCCATATAGTTGATGTGGGTTTTCAATTTCGTCTAGTATTAGTGAGACTAAATCAAAGAAAAGTAATTTTTGTAAATACAACATTCTTTTGTGATTCCTGTGCTGGATTCCTTTTTGCTCAGCAGTAATGGAAACATTTTCATAAAGATATTAATATGTAAATACTTTGGAATTGGTTTTTCGATTTTGTGTTAATAATGCTAAAGTTGTAGGTAGAAAAAAAATTTGTTTGTTGTTTTACGATAGTTTACGTCGAGGTTTTATTTGAGTTTTAGTTTAAGTTTCGCGAACTTAGTAGGTTTGTTCTTTGATAGGTTGTAACTCGTGAGTATTTGACCTCAATATTTTGTCCTTTACCGATCATGTCTTCCTACCGATTATGTCTTACCTATTTTGTTTCCTAACGGATGTGTGGTACGCAGAGTTATCTACTCACTCGCTTGTTTGCACCTTATTTTAGTATTAGTATAGTCGCTAGTAAGAAATTTTTTTGAAATCAAGTTTCAAGGTTATTTTAGTTGGTTGGATTTTTTATAATGGTATTTTTGGTACCCATTTTTTGTTTAAGTAGTAGTTTCGTCTTTGTTTATAAAAAAAAAACTTCTCGTTTAAGTATATGTTGGCATATGGTTAATCTCAAAGTTTTTTTCTTTTTTGTTCGGGGGCTGTGTAACATAAATATATTCTATAGCATTATGATCATAAGAACCGCTTCAACATAAATATATTCTGTGGTATTTAATCCATGTGTTCGATGTTGTAAAATCATAAAAGAACAATTCTATATGAAAGCGGGTAGTCGTGTTCACTTAAGGAACTTAAATGTTTTGTACGGAGATATTTGGTATTTTTATAACCATCAAGAAACGAATTTATTTAGAACTTAGCAGGTTGTGTTGTCTACCTTTCAGGCGGATATTTCCTACGCATCCGTACAATCGGTACAGCGCGTGTGCATACCGGTCACGAGATAGGACACGCCGATGATGTGTCGCTAGAAGGGGCCGCCATTTGTCTTGATAGATGTAGTCGCGTGAGCATTCTTTAGTTTTGTTAAGAAGATGAAACTCCAGGCCTTACCTAAGTGGGGCCTCCACATCGGTTGGTATGGGAGATGGTAGAAGGTGGTGAGTTTTGCTTTGGGACGCGGATGAAGTGCCAAGCTCCTGCGAATCCGGCAAAGCGCTAAAACACGCCATTCCTTAAAGATTGTTTTGAGATTTGTTAACGTGTATGACATTACGGACGGAATGAAATGATGGTTTATGTTGTATTTGAATCCAATATTGGAGAGCAGTTCATTTGTCGAGGCGATTAAAGTTTAGTTATAACCAGTCAAGAAGCAGATTTTTGGAACATGTGTGCTGGTAATTAATAATTAGATTTGGAAACAAAAACCTACAGGTATCAATTTTTCTTTATTCTGTTTGTGAAGATTCATAAATGTTCGAATACATAAATTTCGAAGTCCGTTTGATCGAGTTAAAATTTTGTATGTTTAGAGCAGCATGAAAGAAAATAGCTAAAATTAATACAGTAATAGTATTACAAATTTGTGTAAAGTCACTTGTTAACAAAATGATAGTTCAGTCCACTTTTTTGCCTTTTAAAATATTTATCTACTCATATTGAAACCTTTATAAGCCTCTAATACCAGATGTAAATGAAAAGTTGTTTGCTTAAGTTAAAACACATGTGATTCGTTTTAATAGAAATAATCTTTGTAAAACTTGTAAACCAGAACTCAGATCTGAAACTTGGTACTAAAACTTGTTTGATACATGATAATTAATTTAAAGATCTGTTAAGTCAGAACAGATGTATTGAAATTTAATTTTATTTTGTACAATTTATTACCACATTTAAAGAAACATTTAACAAAGAAAAAACATATTAAATTCCATTTTTAGACTCAAGTTTTTTTATTCCATGCATATTTAGATATACTAAATTCTTAAAAGAACATGTGCTTGTTAATCGATGAAATTGTACAAGGCTGAAGTAATTTAAATAATTTAAAAAGGCCCCTATTTGCTGCAACTAGTTTGTTATAAGTATTTATTCCTGATTTAAAAAGCTTTGGTGTGTTAAACTCCATATTATCCACTTGCAGTTATTAACAGGTATTTTTATTGGAAAGCACAAACTGTGTTTTTCTAATAAAGAATTTGTTGTGTATTTTGTTCCAGGTTCATCGTGACCAGAGAGGTAGTAAGTATGTTCCAGAGATTTCCAGATACTTCAGTTTAGTAAGTTGTAAGTTTAATTGCATTTATATCCCATGAGTTTCTGTATCTTCTCATAGGAATATTGAATTTTTAGTGTAACCGTTCATTCAGATACAGTGGCGCTCAACCCATTTTCCTTTTGTTAGTTTATCGTAGAGTTTAGACCATCACCACCCCTTTTCTCATTGCTCACCCTTGGGGTAATTCCCAGACTTAGCCGCGAATAGTTAAAGCTTCACTTTATCCTTCAACAAGGAAGTTTAAAAAAAAAAAAGGTGGAGAAAAAAGTCATTTCACGATTAATCGAATAATCGATTTGTTAATTTTTAAAAACCGCGATTTTCGATTAATCGATTAATCGAATAATCGATTAATTGAATTTTATTGCCAGCACTATATCTTACAACAATCATGTAAAACGGAAGGAGTCTTGATGATTAAAGGTTGTTACCAATAAATAAAATAAGGTATGTTCGTTTTTATGTAGTCGGTTAGTTTTGATAGTAATGTTTAAACCGATTTTTTGGAGATGCTATTTTTTTTGCACTATACTCTCTAATTTCCTTTATCAGAAATAATGGTATAACATTGACGGATCAACTTGCAAACCTATGATTGGCCCCTAGCGGGTCGTACTTACATCGTGCAATATTTATTGGCGCATATTCCGTTGGCATGCTATTCATTAACCTTCCATCAGAGCAGTATGGACTTTGACAGGCGCGGCGAATCAATTTGATCCTATTTAGTTTTTCATCAGAATGATACTATATTTATATTACTTACTTAATTATTGGAAACGTTATTATTAAAATAAAAGCTAAATATAAACTAAGGGCCAACAATCATGTAAATAAAAGTTTACTTACAAAAATCTATAACAATATTATCCAAGCGCTTTCTAATTAAGCATAAAAAATCTTTAACGACTAAATAAACAGACAAAAGCAGTTTCCAAAGCAAGTTAAAAAAAGTTTTTTATTGTACAAGGGAAAAAGTACTAGTTTCTAGCTCGAGGTGTGTTTGTCTCCCGACTCGTGTATGATACACAACTGTTTTCTGTGACAGGAGAAACGAGGATTTAATATTGAAGAAAATATTACAATATATTAAAGTCAAAAAATGAATCGATGTCAAATTTGAAGTTTCAAACAAGTAGGTTGTTGTACTTATAGGGACAGACAGACAGACTTGCGTTGCTAAAGAAACCTTTAAAGTAATCAAATATCTGTCAATTTAATTCTGCAAGTGTTGTCTCGTCTCTGCATTGTTCAAGTTTCCTAGTACAATGTTGAATATTTTCACGCCGATTTTGATTGTCTTTGTCTAGATTGCGCTTAAAATCTCTCACATGTTCTTTTAAATCCCTAATTTCTGACATTTACACCTTACCTAAACTTATGTAACTATTGTACTTATCTTATTGTACCTCTTACACGTGTTCGTTGCTTCGCCTGATTCCTGATTTTTCCAACTCCTTGACGATTTCCCGTTTTATTCCTCGTCTGCATATTATAATCAGTATTAAGTACCAAGAGCATTTCCATAATCAGAAATCCAGTTGCCATTCCCGTTAATTGACCAAAAGACATACCATTTATTGGATTCGCTGTAGTACCGTCGTTATTTCCAGACTGGGCTATAATTATTTCTTCTTTTGATTGTGACGTACCCATTTTTTCTTTATTTCGTCGGCAGGTTGTTGTCCTGGCCGACTGGCAGGATTGCCATGTAAAGTCTCGTCTTGCGTGGTATAGGAAACAGATTCTTTACCTGAAATAAAACAACAGTTCCATTCGAAACTCATGTATATTGTCTTTGTCTTATCATGTTTAAAACTCTGTTAATATATTCACAATCTGGGTCGCATTCCTTACGAACTATTCTACTTAATTATTTCACATCTAGTTTAGTTTGTTAATCTATGCAGTTTCACAATACTTTCATAGTTGACATTTATTACTGACCATTGTACGCCAAATCCTTTTCTACAATAAAGCAGTGTCAGGCACCAACCGCTTTGGCGACATTTTTATTGTTAAGTCAAAGAGCCTTGTTACGGATGAATAAGCCGTCAAATAATTCAATTTGGAATTTCCCAAAAGAAACCGGAATCCCGTAACAAATTGAGGGCGCGGAAGAGGGTCCCTATTCAAACAATACATAAAAATAGAGGCAATGGAACAGGTTACCAAATGCAATATGAAGCTACGTTGCCAGTAACATTTATCTTAAAAGGCTTTTAACACTGTTATTTTTATGTTTGAGTAGAAACATTGAAACCATTTTCACTTTATATTGAATAATATCGTTAGTTATCTGAAATTTGATATGCGCAAATTCCACTACTAAACATGTGTTTGCTTTTAAATAATTCCTATATTGTCCAAATATGATTATGAGGTTGTCTGGACTTACTTTGTATTATAATGGCACTTTATTTAACTAAAATTTGTAAACATCTCTTCCATGTCTAGAATAATTATGATATAAAACATGCTTATTAGTCATTTCACTGTTATTTACTTCATAATTCTAAAGATTTCTTCAAATTACATCCTACGTTATGAGAATTTACTGCTATAATTATTATGGTCGTTCTTTTGGTTGTTTTTGAATAATTTATGAACCTGAGTTCTGTTCAAATATGTATTCAACAGAAACAAACAATGCTTTTGTCGCTGCTAAGTTCATGATTTTGATCGAACAAAAATTTATTAAAATGTCATGCTTACAGAACACTATCATAAAATTGTAATATACAGGGTATATCAATATTAATTTGCCCGGTTAAGATTAGTTTTCCTCTTCTTACACTCAACAGTGGGAAAAGAACGAAATTAGTAACAAAATGCTCGCCCAAACTACGTGTTACAAAGGAAGGGAGAGAAAGAGAAAGAAAACGAATGCCGCGCTAAACATAGTTTGAGCTTGGAACGGAAAAAGGAGAAGGTAAGTCAACTAAGTCACTGTTTTCAATGAAAAGAAGACAGGTTTAAAAAGCACATACCATAAGAAGTTCAAAAATCAAACAAATTGAGTGTGAATACTGAAATTAAGCAAAACCAGCCAAAGGTAAGGAGGAAGAATGTGAAATGAAAACAATCAAAAAGTATAATCCAAAGCTCATAGAAAATACTAAAAAATGGTGCAAGATCCGAGAGATGAAAACAAGAAACGAAACCGAGGGTATATGGATGAGCATGCGTGCGTTTTTGTGTTTGCACGCGAGCTGTGTGTGCATGTGTGTGTGTGGAGTGTTAAACATCTTTAGTCATCTATTATGAGACCGACAGGCCGTACCGTTCATTTACATTTCCAATGCTCCACCCGAAGGTACTACATTGGCCAGGAGGCGAGTTTTTTGTTGCCTGAAAATTTAGAATTTTGCCGAACCCTTGCCATTCCAGGCAAGGTAGGGATCTTTAACGTGCGTGACAACACTCACACACGGGACCTCCATTTAACCTCTCATCCGAACGAGGGCGTAATATTTGTGAAAAATGCTCACCTGCCATTTTTCAAGCAGTCGGCCGTGTCGGGATTTGAACCCGGGACCTTGGGATCCGTAGTCTTATGCTTACTACATTGATCCACGGCGACGCCTCGACAGGCCGTACCGTAGTGTTATTCTAAACCAGGCACACTCAAGGAGAATACTAAGGTGCTATAACGAAACGTAGGAACACAAATTAAATTTAACAAAGAGTACGAAAAATGCCGGACTAAAATAGGGAGTAGTACACGAGAACTTTGGCATAAGAGTATTCAATCTTCTTTGCGGAGAAGAAGAAAATCTACAGAAAATCCCCTTGTAACGGAAAAGGAACAACAAGGAGAACGCAACGGAAATTATTATTGCGGCGAAATATTTTGTGTACGAAAAAAAGCGGGTCCTCGTGTTGTGTATGTTAAAATTAATCATCTGTAAGACGGACGCGTCCACAACAAAAAACGAAATCAATAACGAAATGCTCGCCCGGATAACGTAACAGAGGAAGGTAGAGAAAAGGAAAGCAAACGAGCACCGAGCTGAACAGAGTCGGAGATTGTGGCAGGGATATAAAGAACGAAAGGACAGTACACACGAAGAAATTCGCCTATTTCTTCGAACATCTGTATCTGAAAGAGCAATTAAACCCAAAACACCTGTAAAATATGTCTGTAACAGAGAACATTTCTGAATTTAGTTGACAAAATAATATTAAATTGCTGGTTTAAGGATAAGCATCGGTATCCTTTATTCCACACGTACTAATAATAAATATTAACTATATCTAGTAACAATCAACATGAAGGGTAGTTTGTAGACAAAGGAACTAGGCCATTATACACCCTTTAAATACTGCCGCATAATTTAAGATAACAAAACTAAGTGGAATTTAGCTACTGTAATTAACAACAAACCGTACTGGCACAGTAAACAACTAATTAATCATATTTACACAACGGCATAAACTTACATATAATTAATACTTAAGAACTTACTATCTTGATACAGAACGAATTCGTCCTGAATAAAAGCTACTAAACAACAAAAGTGCACATAAATGGATGTTTACAATAATACATTTAAATACAAATTCTCAAATTATTGGGCAAATCTTAGAGGATAATGTATTTCTCTTAACATTTATAGAATCTGGGCACTCTACATACCGTCAGGAAGTATAGTAAGCAGCAGTCGGTTACCATATTAATAATATTCATTTACACAGGCTGTGAAAGGTAGGTATAACTAGAATCTATACCCATCTCATCATAACTTGATTTGCATACAAAATGGCAGCTAGACAAATTGTGCTTTAAAACAACATAGTAAGACCTCCTGTGTCACGGCCAAGCAATTATAAGTTCAAGAAATCTAAGATATGGAGCGTATCATCCGAAAAATATTGGTTTCGAACCAGGCAGCCACGTAAAAAGGAGAGAGCATTCTCTCATCATAAAGATCGTCTAACTGCCCGATTAGGATTATGGTATTTTTCATAAAAGAAACAATGCAAACTAGCGCTTCACCCAAGGTATTTATAAAATTGTTTTCTAAAGAAATAATCACGGAAATTCCATATAGATTAGAAATAAATTTGAGCATATTTCTGTCTTACAAAACTAACACCGCCGCTTTACCTAATTACAACTAAACTAGCAACATTCAGAAAATTCTTTTCAAAAACATTCCTAGATAAGAAACTAGAAAATATAATCTAACATGTGAACTAGTAAATTAAATAACGGAGGAGCACAATACGCTGCCTGACTGCTTTCCAATACTCTACTCCAAGATACTACATTAGCCAGGAAGCGAGATTACTTACCTGAATATGTTGGTTTGTGCCAAACCCTTTCTATTCCAAGCAAGGTAGGCATCTTTATCGTGCTTAACAACGTTCACACACGGGATGTAGATTTTACCCCGCATCCGAAAGAGGTCATATTTGTGTGAAAAATGCTCGCATAAATATTTTTCCTTGCAAGCGGTACGAAATTCATATTAAATACGTATAATAAACTCATTTAACCAATGTATTTCTGAAGAAATAATCATGGCAGTTCCATATCGAATAGAAATAAGTTTAAAAATATGTTTATCTTTCAAAGGTAATACAGCTGCTGTGCCTAAATACTGTTGAACTAACAACATTCAGGAAATTCTTATCAGCCACATACCTAGATAGGAAACTAGAATATATGTAATGTAACATGTGGACTAGTAAATTAAACAAAGGAAGAGCACAGTTGGCTGCCTAACTGCGCTCATTTGAAATAATAAAAGTATAGCGAAGCCATATATTCAAATAAATAGAAATTGAAATGCTTTTTAAATTAAGGATTCAGTAAATTTACAAATACTAAATGGAACGTAGCAAGTCATTTTTCAACTTTAAGAATGTGGGCTACTAGCTTTTTTTCCATCTCTTCAGTAAAAACAGAGCGTCTGCCAAGAAGTGTAGTAATGGGAGTGTCTTCACTTATATGTTCTAAGTAACGCGCTAGGTGTAGTTTGTGGTACACAGTACCTACAGGCTGGTTCATTGACTCAAAATTTATCTTGTCAAATTGCATTTTCTGCCAACATCAAACTTTTCATTAGTCCATTGACCGTCCCATCTATTACAAAACATTGTTTCTGAAAATAAATTTTTTAAGTAAAATAAAACTATTTGCTAATTTATAATTGATAAACAGATATTTCCTAACAAACATAAAGTATTTTTTGTGAGTTACTGTTCATAACTATTCATAACCGTGGCGGTCACAACCCCCACCTTAAAAATTGTTTCCGCCAAACGTACCTAAAATATTTCGCAAAAACGACCCGGTTGTAACAATAAATTCCTAAAAAGGTCTATATAGTAAATATAAACTACCAATAACCATTAATATCACTTTCTACTAGTTTATCAAGATGAAACTAAAATAAATCTAAGGGTTTCCTAAATTGAACCAGTTGAACAATGAATCTATCCGATTGTGTAAATAATTTCACATTCTCAAAAAGCTCCTAGAGGTATTTAAACCAATGCTACGAAAAGAAACACTACAATATCAAAGCGTTATTAAAATAATAACTACCTTTTATATCTATAAGCAGTCACTTAAGTAAAAGGGTCAAAATAAAAAGAACGAAAACGCTCCCTCATTTAAGTATCAAGCACAACTATATGAAGTATGCATTAGATGTACGATACGTAGTTACCCTATTTCACAGCAGAGCAGCAGCACTTTCTCTATTCTATTTATGTTTTATGCCACTGGTCCAAAAAAGAAAGTGGTCCAACATAAGCAACCTTCCCCTAACTATGAGCTCCAACTATAAGTAAATTCATATAGTTTGCACATTGTAAATTTTTTAGAGCGAATGGTTCTTGGCGGTTTACTAACTAGAATTAAGAGGTAGATACCACATTCAAATGTGCAACCACTTATAACAGCGCCTATATTTTAAACTAATTTGTGCATTTCACCGACCAACACTTGCTAACAGGAGGATACAAGAAATTCAATATAGTGTGTTAAACATTGCACGGTTCATATACAAAACACAGTCTCTAGCATCAAAAGTTGTAATATGAGGCCCATTCTGATATTTTAATTTGAGACATATAGTCGTTATTAGAAAAGGTAATACCATATTTTAGAGCATTAGCACACGAAAATGAGAAAAGCTTTTGATCAAAGGAATCTTATATGTTAGAAGCAGTATTTAATTACATATTCGAATGGGGAAACGTTGCGATTAGTGTAAGGAAAGTAAAACCTCTTTGACTCGAAACAAAATTACAATATTTGAATCTACCTCCTCAGCACAAATATTATGCCTTATAAAGAAGATTGCGTTACATTCACTAACGTTAAGTTATAAGAGAACTAATTTAGTGTCAGTACAGAAAGTCGAGCAAATTATGGCAAACATCGAAAAACGTCTACAGAAAAACCGTAACAGCTATTATTTTATATATTTTTATCATCCAAAGGAGCTGGAGTTGGACTTAAAAGACCGAATATTCTACTGCTTTATTTAAGAATACTCCAAAAACGTCTGGGTTAGCAACATCCACAAAATGTTACCTAATGAAGCACTAAAAATCTTAATTCCTAAACATACTAGGCTGGATTTAAGATGATTCCAAAAGATTATGTAGCTCCACTCACAAGAATTGAAAGAGATTTTTTATATTTTGGATTCATCATCATCATTAGGTTATCAGTCCTAGAACTGGTTGGACGCGTACCCTCATTGTTTCCTAGTCTGAACCAATCTACACATTTTCTTGAAATTAGCACAGTGTGAATCTATCACTATCTGTGTGCGAAAGTCTGATCTCGCTCTACATTTACCTCTCTATTCCTATCTCTGCTTGTAATATAACTCGTACTATTCCCCAGAAATGCCTTAGAACGGATCCTGTCCTTCTATTTCTCCTATTTTTTCGTTTTCCACAGATATCTTCATTTCTCTATTATTTCTACAACCTATTTGTTTTTACATTTGTCTGTCCATGCTACTATTCTAATACATCTGAAGCATAACATTTTCTTTGTCTGCTTTTCCTACTGCCCCTATTTCATTGACGTACTGTGCTGTGTTCCACACATATGCTTTGAACAGTTTTCTTCTTGTATCTATGTTTGTTGTCTTTGAACATAGTTGCTGTTCTTTCTTTTTTGATGCAGTTCGGTCGCCTTCTATTGTTTTACAGTTATATACCCTATTTCCCCGATATTCAGTGGTATGTTAAGGGGGATCCCGACACGGTCCGCTTGAAAAATGTTAGGCGAGCATTTTTCACAAAAATGCGTCCTCGTTCGAATGAGAGGTAAAATAGAGGTCCCGTGTGTGAGTGTTGTCGCGCACGTTAAAGATCCCTACCTTGCTTGAAACAGCAAGGGTTCGGCAAAATTCCAAATCTTCCAGGTAAAAGAAACTCGTTTCCTGGTCAATGTAGTACATTCGGGTGGAGCATTGGAAAATCACATGTAGGTATGTGAAGGGGGGTAAGCAGCCTTTGGCTGCCAAATTCTCCCAGCACTTGAACCTTTGTTGAATTAATAGTTTTCCAATTTATCCTTTCGCACAATCAACATTAGTTAAAAATATTTCACAATCAACACCTGTAGTTGTTTATAATAATCATCAGATTTAAGAGCACTTATTTTTTCGTCATCGGGTTTTACGTCTTGAAATTGGTTGGACTTGTACCTCAGCTTATTTATGTTCTGAGTTAGCCTACACAATTCCCTACAATTCTCACAACAGCCTATATACAGCTCGAGTCCCTTCTATTGTTTTCTAATTATCTGCCCTATTTCACCAAGATTCAGTGGTATGTGAAGGGGGTTAAGCAGCCTGTGGCTGCCAAAGATCTCCCAACACTTAGACATTTGCCGGATTAATAGTTTTCCAGTAAATCATTTCGCACAATTAACATTAGTTGAGAGTATTGCAAGAGCAATATCTGTAGTTTTTTATAATAATCACCATGTTTAAGTACAGTTACTTTTTTCATCATTAGTTTTTCCATTTTGGGACTGGTTGGATACGTATCTCTATTGATTTCTATTCTGAGCTAGCCTACACATTTCTCTGAAATTCTCACAGCCTACATCTTTCACTATCTGTGTGAAGTAGTCTAACCTAGGTCTACCTGTACTTCTCTTTTTTCCTGTCTTTGCTTCTAATATATTCCGCACTATTCCTTCATGTCTTAGTATGTGCCTATCATCCTATCTCTCCTATTTTTTACTGTTTTCCGCATATTTCTTTCTTTTGCTACCATTTCTAGTACCTCTTTGTTCTTAACTTTGCCTGTCCATGATATCTTCATCAAACGTCTGTGGCACCACATTTCAAAGGCTTCTAGCTTTTTCTTGTCTGCTTCTCCCACTGTCCAGGCTTCACAGCCATACAGTGCTGTGCTCCACACATATGTTTTAAACAATCTTTTCCTTGTTTCCATGTTTGTTGTCTTTGAACACAGTAGTTGCTTTTTCTTGTTAATTGTAGCACGATCTTGTGCTAATCTTTGTTTTATATCTTTTGTGCTTTTCCCATCTTGCGTTATTTGACTTCCTAGGTAGTAGAGATTCTTACCCTCTTGTAAGTTCTCGTTACGTATTTGTATTCTTGTTTTTGATTTATTTTTCCCTCTTTTGCATACGAAAACTTTAGTTCCATTTCATTAAGAGCAGCTTCTAACTCTTCTCTGCTAGATGCTATTTCCGCTATATCATCTGTAAATCTAAGCATATCAATTTTTTGTCCCTGCATATTAATTCCAAATGTCTTCTTGCATTTGACAGCATTTTGGATTCAAAGATGTTTAATTTAAAATAGATTGAAATAATGTACAAGTCGAGCCAGCGGAATGGAAGGAACAAAAATGCTCTTCTAAAACACAAAAACAATGTAAAAAAACATCTTTCGCCATGAACATTTAATTCTACTTTGATAAAAGAAAAATATAGGAGTTTCTTGTGAGGAAGAGCGTAGGGAGATCTTTGTATTGTACCGTTAATTTTGGTTATAATAATATAACATATTCAAATTTATATGGGATTTAATCCACTAGACGTCAAAGCTTCTTAAATTGTAATGCAAAAACTTAGAAGTTTATGGGTCCGGTTTGTCTTGCGTCTCAGGGGTTGTTCAGCTGTATTTTGTTTGGTTGTCGGTGGTACTTTGTCAACGAATCGTCGGTATTTTTATATCGGTGACGAGATAGGTAACAAAGGAAGGTGTTTCACTTCACCGACTCTTGCAAATCTACAATAGCACGTCCGCATTCAATGAAGACCGGTAGTAAAGTCTTGTTTGTTTCGATGCATGCCTTTCACGAAGTAGAGTCCCGCGCCAAGAATTTCAATGTTCTCACGCTAAACTGATAGACGCAGCAGCACTTCTAAGGAATGGGAAACGCAAGGTGTGCGGATTTTTACAGCGCAAATTGTAGGCGAATTTCCTAAGATACGTGAGAACCAAATATTTGCGTGGCTTACACGTAAAGCTTCAATTAAACCAAATAATAATAGAGGACTTTCCCATGTGGGGTTTTAAATTCCCTAAACTTAGATAGTAAAATGAAAAGGCGAACCCTTATTAAAAAAGCGCAAAAATCGCCTTAAAGTTTCAAAAAAAAAAACAAATAAAAAGAAAAAAGTCTCTTTGCACGACAGCTCACATTCACGGAAACCTTAAATTAAATTTGTATGTAGGTGCCACCTAATTTTTGAACCATAGCAACATTTGCTATACCCGAAGACAGAAATGAGTGCCCATTTGAACTTGAAATGCTTACTCAACTAAGTGCACAAAGATCTTGTTTGCTGCAGCACCAACCGCACAAATTAGGGGAGAATGAGACCCACGCACTTTTAACTAAAACTTAACTTCACTATAAATCTAAATACACAAGTTATTTGGATATTCGTATACGAATGCATACAAATTTTCATTAATATATTTGAAGATATTCTCTGAAGCTAAACAAATTTCTTGCTGGTTTTTAACAGGATAACACAAAATAAGATGCAGCAGCAAAAACGTTAAACCAACAAATTAGCCAGCGCTACAGCATTTACGATACCTAATTTTTTATTCTATCCTATCAAGTACAATATTGACGTGCAAGGTAGTTTTTTCATTTGACAATAATAAATATTAAAATTTCGGAACAATAAATAGATAAAATAGCTTTTAAAGGTATTTCTCAGCTAACAAAGATATAAATAATTTATCTACTCTAAGATAAAGGCAAGATAGGATAACTTCTCAGAGATAATTGAAGAATGATAAATACCTAACCATCTGTAGGTTAGAGTATTATTTTAGGTACGATGAGACCTCTAAGATATTTACAGGAAAAGATAATTAACCATTTATGGTCATATAACAATTAGATATAATAAAACTCGCAAGATAACTTTGAAGACAGAGATAAACACTAGACGTTAGTGATTTAACCTAAAAATTAGGATAAGGTAATGTATTAAGAAACATTTTTCTGAATAAGATAACGCAAAACCTAAATTAATTTTTTTTCAGAGGTCTTATATCAAGGTGCACTGTCCTTCCTATACATGTAATAGGAGATAGGGACTCCCGAGGGAGTAAAGCAATCCTGTAGGAACTTGAAATTGCGTTTTTACTATCGCCCTCTTAAGGAGAAGTTCCTTGAACCGGTACTCGTTCATACAAACAGCATGAAGGACCAAAAAGAAAGGGGAATGCAATCCCCGTATCCTGGCGTCGATTAAGAAAGGATCGGCACACAAGTCAGATCAGAAAGCAAATTCACTGTCGACGGCTTTAATGTACATTAGCGGAAGGGAGTGACGATACACAGCTAGACGTAGGTTCCCCACCCACAGGAACCAATGTCGTGAAGTAACGATCCGCCAACTATGCAGCGACTTAGAAAGTAACTCAAAAGGCAGAAAATAAAAAGAGATAAAAGAGAGAGGTAGGAATTTGGAGTTTTACAGCAACCAGGTGGAAGAGAGAAAAGGAAGGGCTCGCATTGAGCAATGGCGATAGAAAAAACAGTGAATAACGAAGCACTACTCGACCAGCCAAAGTGTAGTCAATAGCCTGGAGTGGGGAACACTACTTGTATGTGATGGACGATTGTCTCGGGAGTAGGACAGGCTGACCAGAGAAAAAAATAAGGTTGAAAGAATGAAATTGAGAGATAAGAGAAAATAGAGCTTAAGGATAAGTATCTTTGAGACAGAGTAAAGAGTAGAGGATGTCCCTATTAAGACAGATTGGTTTAAAGATCACCTGCAATGTTACCGATAAGATATACCCTAAACCAGAACGCAGATACTTAAAAATAACTAGAGACCCAGAGACCTAGACAAATCATGTTCCTATCAGGCGCATCCACTGCGATAAGAAAATCAAATAAAGGTAGTGAAATCAACTTAAATAAACTACATAATAGTTTCAGAAACATAATTACCATGGATACAGTAATAATTGTACTAAACTTTCAATTGAAAATAAAGAGAGTAAAATTTTCAATACAACCGCAACATAAAGAATAATATTTGAAAGAATAAAGCAACAGCCTCTTACCAGCATGCCCAGGAAAACAAAAAAAATGCACTAACCTTTTTATGACAAAAGAATGATTAATAACTTGAAATTGTACGATACGATTGAAATATATGCGTAAGAAAATACATCGAATAAAATTTCTTGTATTTGCAACTGTGAAACTGTTTTTTTACTGCAGTGGCATATGATGCGATTCTATGGAATCTCAAACGTAAAGCAACATCAAACATCAGCTAGTACAAGTCCTAAAGATTCGCTGGTTCGTTCAGACGTAAACTATGCCAACCACGATAAATGACTGCATTAGATTGTGGAATAATAACAAGATAGAAAATGCAAATTTAAAAGAAATGGAATTTATTTGCGCATAATGGCCAACAGAAAAAATTTATAACTAGGTATGGGAGGTCTATTTTTTTAAACTATATACTATATATGGCATGACAAGGTTTGGAATACTTGGAGATTAAGGGGTGATATCTAACAAGATGTACGATAGGATACGTCAAAGTTTACAAACTAACTTTACGTAGAAATAAATGATGTGAAATTTCATAATATTTGGGTATGGAGGATAAAGCTAAAATAAAAAATTGGTCGAAATAAGAATAGAAAAAGAGAAATATATATATATATATATATATATATATATTTTAGATAGTTAATTACACAAGGAATGTTGATAAATACTATCGTATTACAGTGAATAAGATGAAATAATAACTTAGACTTTTGTGCAAGTCCTGTCCAAGACCTTATATTTTCCATCTTTCAATTACTAGCTCGATTTGAAATGATCATTTGGGCTTTGCATAAAAGTCTAAGTTATTATTTCATCTTATTCACTGTAATATATATATATATATATATATATATATATATATAATATATAATATAAGTAGTGGGTTTTAGGTCTGCTGGATGATTAATAAGACTCTTTTTTATTACCTAAATTTTCGAATATATTTATATTCTTTTTCAGAGGTACTATAAAATATACAAACGCATTAACAATAAATAATTACATCTAAGATGTACTTACTAAATTGAGGTTTAAAATATATGTAATGGCATCAGATATATAAATAAAAATAAAAAAATGTAAAAGGTTGTTGAAACATATACTAAAATTACTTTGTATATATTAAGATGTTCTTTTTTGAAGTATATCATTTAAATTTTGGCAGTTAGTTTGTATACCTTTTGTTATTTTCTATATCATAGTTGTATGCATGTACATCATGCTGTACGTATTGATAAATATACAACCGTCAGCAATACGTATACATACATCTACACATACATATATCTTAGTAAATATTAATATATTCAAATATTCAAACATATCATTAATGTTTCAATAACCTTTGTATATAACTTAAATTTAATTGTGGTAATAAAACAAACAACCTATAATTGATCATTTTTCTTTTTTGTGTAAATTTATTATTTATATATTCATAATTTAGAAGGTATGTATAGATAGAGCTTAGATCATCAACATCCGTCATCTTATTCATTGTATATGGGGTTTTGTAAATATAACACATTTCTAAAAATTTTCTTTTATTTTCGTTTTTATCTCTATCAATAATTTTGACATTTTGAAAATCTACATGATGGTCTTTATTTATGATGTGCATTGATAAGTAACATGCATTAGGCTTTACCCGAACATCACTTTTGTGTTGGGTAACACGTTGTTTTAAATTTTGTGACGTTTGGCCTATGTAACTTTGATTGCAATCAATACAATTAATTTTATATATAACATGTCTTTCACTAAGAGCCTCTGATGAATCTTTGATTTTTGAAAAGATTTTTCCAATTGATAAAATATTTTTATTCGCTATTTTGATATTAAATTTATTAAAGATGTTGCATAATTTAGGTGTTAGTTGTTTTATAAAAGAAAGAGGTTTGTATGAAGAATCATGTCTATTTGTATTTACATCAGTTTCAGTAATTGAATCTATAGATTCATTGCAATGACTGAATAGAAGTTTATTTACGAGTGATTTGGGGTAGTTGTTATTTTGAAGAATTTTGCTTAATTTGTATAAATTTTGATTATAAAGGGCAGGATGACATTCTCTTGATTCTGTTTTTTTGTCCTAATATAAAGTTAATTTTTGTCTTATATGGGTGATGTGAATGATAGTTAAGAAGTCTACCAGAATTTGAAGGTTTTTGATACCAGTTTAAAATGATTTTATTGTTACTGTTTCTAATTAGTAAAGTATCTAAAAATGGAACACTACAATTTGTTTCCTCTTCGATAGTAAACTGAATACTTTTATTGTAGTTAATAAATAATTGTAACATTTCATTCAATTTATCTTTCGGAATAGATGTTATGATATCATTTGCAAATTTTTTAACAAAAGGTAATCGAAATGATAGCATGGGAATTACTGTGTCTAATAATGAATCCATTATAATTTGAGCAATTATGGGACTTAAATTAGAACCCATTGGACAACCAAATATTTGTTTGTAGTATGTATTATTATAAGAAAAGTAACTGTTATCGAATATAAATGATATAACGTGTAAAAATTCTTTTTTAGGTATATTACAATGTGCTTGTATATTAGACCAAATATTGTCTATATCTTTTAAAACTAAGTCCTTGGGTATATTAGTGAACAGTGAAATAGCATCTAAACTAATAATTACATATTCTCAGGAAGTTGAAAATCATTAATAAAATTTGCAAATTCAAATGAATCTTTAACATAGTAATCATTAATAGGAATAGATAACGAAAGGATTTGGGAAAGGTATACAAACTAACTGCCAAAATTTAAATGATATACTTCAAAAAAGAACATCTTAATATATACAAAGTAATTTTAGTATATGTTTCAACAACCTTTTACATTTTTTTATTTTTATTTATATATCTGATGCCAATACATATATTTTAAACCTCAATTTAGTAAGTACATCTTAGATGTAATTATTTATTGTTAATGCGTTTGTATATTTTATAGTACCTCTGAAGAAGAATATAAATATATTCGAAAATTTAGGTAATAAAAAAGAGTCTTATTAATCATCCAGCAGACCTAAAACCCACTACTTATATTATATAATAAAATAAGGTCATAAAATACTTACCTGTTATATATATATATATATATATATATATATATATATAACAGCATGAACACAAACATAAGTACATACTACTGGCTAATGGCAGACGAAAATGGTCTTAGGTCTTTATAATACCAATGTGCTTGAGGTTTACCGTTTGAATCTTGTAGTTTATAGATCAATAAAGAAATTACGCAAGAGATTGGATATAAGATGAATTTATGAGCTAGTTCAGAGGAAAGGTTTTTAATGGCATCAGATAAAGCTTGATTTTCCTTACATACTTGTTCGCCCAAGGTAAAGAAAAAGACTCTTGTACAGAGGTTATATTAATATTTGCGTTTCTCGTAAGCTTTCAATAGATTTTTTTCTGACAGAGGTAAAATAGCAGGTAATAGCTGTTGATCTTTGTCCAACGTATTTTTTTATCAAATTCAATTACATCGGTATTATCAGTAACAAAACCATAATAGCTACCGTCAGTGGAAGTATAACGGCCAAAAACTAAACATAGAGGTGAGAAGAGAGTATTTTCATGCTTAGAGATACGTCCCATTTAGTATGATCGGATTCGATATAGGAAGAGATAACGGTAATAATTACATGATTAACACTTTCTCCTGGATTCACTTGCGGATAGTCCCTGGCATTAAATAAAATTTTAACTTTATAACTTTTATGAAATTTTTTAACAAGAAAAAGAAAGAAAGGATGACCGGGCTCAATCGGTAAGTGGGCGGGGTCTTATACCTATAGATAAATTACAAAGAAACCTGAAATAAACAGAGAAAAAAAATATAAACACTCACTCATTCACACTCAGAACAAAACATACAAAGGAAAAGAAAGAACTTATAATTAAACAAAATATTTACACAACACCGTAAAAAATTATTTATTAAAATGGCGAGTTGTAGTTTTTAGGCAACTACTCCCTGACAGTAACTAGAAAAAAGAAACAAACGCAACCCTAAAAACCACAGCTCTAGATCATCGTAAATATAAACTTAAACTATATGTACATACATAATGGCAACATTTTCAAATGTACCCGCAAGACTTTAAGCAGTTTTTACAGTAATAATTAGTATAGTTTTAGTAATTTATAACCAAATAGTAAAGCAGTAGGAAAAGAGCAGGAAATACCCAAAATAGTTCAATAATTTTCGTATGTAAGAATTAAATTTAGCAATGCCATAGTTGAACGGTACAATCGCAGGCGTTCTGGTTCCGAAGTAAGAAGCGGATACAAAGAAAAAAGAACTCACCCTCAAGTTACTGACATCGGGGTGAAGGCGGTCGCTGGTCTACGTCAGGCAGAACACATTTGACCTCCCATACCGGAAAAAACGACAGCTCAAGGGATTAACGTGTCCGCCGCAGGAAGCTAGAATAATTACGAACAATAGATTAATTTATTAAAACCAAAAAGTACTGTTTTATAAACCCTATATACTCACCACGCTATAATGCGTGTCAGCAATTCGCATAAAGAAAACGAAACGAAGCAAAACAGAACGGATGTTTTCTGGTTGCTAGTCGAACAGAAAGTCAATATTAAATTTGTTAAAGCACCAAAGCTCAACGTAAACATGTCGACAAGGAAATAACACAGGAAAACCAGAATTTTATTGAAATAAATTCGCCGAATTCTTAAAAAGGGAAAACACACCAGCATTTAATTAGTGAATACTTGGAAAGATGCCTATCTAATTATGCCGTAAATTCCACGTTAAGAAATTTTTAGAAAGGATATTTATTTTTAATGAGCAGAAAGATTTATCAAGTAAAATATATAGGAAGTTTATTATTAATTACAATACAATTTTAAGCATGCGCAAAGGGATTTAAGTTAAAAATTATTGTATATAAACTACTCAATTATTTACGAAAATGCACGTAACAAATTCTTTGAAATGAACCGCGTACTATTGTCACAAAGAATAATTTGGGCCACATTAAAAACAAAAATTATTTATTGCTCTAAGAAGTCCATAATCGCCGAAGTGGAAGCCTTCGCTATGTGGTGAACGTAAACAAATTTGGAAAACCAATCAGTTACAACCAATAGGTATTGGTTCTCTTTCTTAGATCAAGGAAAAGGTTCCAATAAATCGAGAGAAAGCAACTGAAGGGCATAATGTACTTTTTTTAATGCACCCATCGAACCAGGTCGAACTTCTTGTGATCTTTTTTGTGTACCACACACACTTTACAGTTTTTAATGTAACGGCTACAGTTTTTGTAACGTCTAAATGCGAAAAGGCTGTAAATAAATTGAGACGTTGTTTTAAATAGATTAGGTGAGAACGAATTCGTGCTAACTCTATTTTTGTAGCCACAGGATCAGTTGAGTAGTAGGTTTCATGTTGTCCATGGAATCAGTAATTTCTTCTAGGTTCTTTTTAGCGTTCATATTTACGCTATAGTTAAGCGGTACCTTGTGCTTTTGCAATAAAACGAACTTAAGCTGAAATCTACGTTAGTTTTGGGTAGAAGCCGGTATGATATTACGAAACAAGAGATCCTACGACACCCTTTTACTTTTTAAATGCTAATGATTTATATTGATATATTTCCAGTTTAGAACTGCAAACCTTAACCACAATTTTATATTCGTATGCCAAGTAAGTAACTAATAAAATAGTTGGTTATGCTGATTTATCAATATAACCGAAATTAAAAGTATTGTTTTATATTTTTAAGCAGCATTTTAAAAATATGGATAATCACCGCAAAACGACACCTTAAGTGCAAAAACCGAAATATATGCTATATAAAACAAACGCAGGTCTTTACCAAATCACTGAAAAAATAAAAAATGAACATAAAATACGAAAAATTAAGTTAATTTATGCGTGCGTAAGTAGGGTATTTAACCGTTAATTTAATTACCAATTTGATAATCAAATCCCACAAGTTTATTCAGCGGGAAAATTGTAATACAAAAACTTTTTTTGTAGGCCTCGATTGTAGGTTAAAAGGTCTATATAATATATGTCGAAGCTTACCAGGTAAATTTTGATTAGATGGGTTATAATTTTTTACCAAAACAATTTTTTTTATATACAGATAGACACTTGGGTTATCGCAAACTATAGGTTAGGTTTTTTTTAATTGGAAGTCTTTCACAAAAGAATGAAAGATAATTACGGTAAATAGGTATTTTAGATAGTGATAAACAATAATTAAATCACTTACTCCAGACATTTAAAGCCAATTTAAAGTAAGGAACATTTTTCGCTAATTTGATGTAACTAAAATTCTTCGATATAACTGAAAATGCACTTTAACGCAAGATATTTAGGTACACATTATACGGATAACAACATAGGAAAAAATGACACTTTAAAGTTGACATCATCATTAGCTCTTTAGTTCTAGAACTGGTTGAACGCGTACCTCCATTGTTTCCTATTCTGAGTTAACCTACACATTTTCCTGTAATTCCAACAGCCTACATCTATTTCTATCTGTGTGTAATAGTCTAATTAGATCTACCTCTTTCTCTCTTTTTCCTGTCTCCACGTCTAATATAAGCCGCGCTACTCTCTCATGCCTTAGTATGTGACCTATCATCCTATCTCTTCCATTCTTTACTGTTTTCCATATATTTCTTTTTCCCCATACCATTTCTAGTACCTCGTTGTTCTTAACTTTCCCGTTTTCAGCGAAACAACGTTTTTCTGGCAACGTCTTTATAACGACGTTTTGATAACTATATTTTAATAATTACGTTTAATTACTACTTTTCAACTTTTAACTATCTATGGGTTTTAATTCTATAATCTGTTGATACAATGTACAAAGCAGTATGCAGAAATTCTCATCTATATCCGAGATATGATGGTTGAATTTATGACAAACAGCTGTTCGTTTGATGCAACTCTAAGAGATTCCATTACGAAGTTGTATATGAAGATCCAGTGGTATTTTCTCTCAACATTTGCAGAGGCGAGGCCGACTCAAGGATGATGGTGTTCATTTGAGTTTGTATAATCCTCTAATTACACTATACAAATTTTATGGCGAGTGTTGTTTTACAGTTTAAAGAACTTTCTTTCCTGTTTTATCTCTTTCATAAATCTAAGGTTATAAAAGTTAGTTTAGATTAAATTAAATAAACTTCGCGTCTCCATAATAAATCTAAATTATGTTATGATGAAAAGATCTAGTCTTGTTTGGTATTGTGGTTAATGTGGTGGACTATACATTTTAAATATCTAACAATTTACTGAAACCCTTCTTAACTAATAAATACAGTTAACGGAACATGTAATGATTATAGTTCAGATCTGAAAAATATGCAAATTTCCGCCAATAACAGCTGTACCATTTTTAACCTCCAAGTCAATTTAAGTTGATAATAAATACGTAACCTATGTTTATTCTAGTAAAAATATTTAATTCTTTTGTGTAAATATTCCAACAACAATGTAGTTATCGTTATTTAAAGATAAATAGAAAAATGATTTTCGTTGCTCGGTCTTATGATGTTAGTAGATAATTATGCTAAAAGTATGACGAACACTTGTCTGTAAGATTCCCAGTAAAAGCTGAAAAGTTAGTGATAAAAAGTTGTATTAAAAGTGATGAGCAATCTATCTCATAATAAGTAAAGCGTCCATGTAGGTGTAAGTTCAAGTATACATGGTCAGTATATTTACGTTTTGTGTTCTTTTCCTTTTGTGCTTGGATCTTGTTACTTAACATTTATAAAATAAGGTACATAAGTCAATGAGTATCTTTTTCTTTCAAGTTCCACAACGAGAGCATTTCAATTAAAGCATTTATGTTTAGATCAGTTATTTACTGTTTAGCTCCTACACTTTCCGGACGGTATTCTTGGTAAACATTTGTAAAGTGTAATGACGCTTGAGGGCAATCTGTAGCGACCCCCCCCCCCTGTTAGTCTTATCAAATTCATCTGAAGTTAGAGTTCAGAGTTAGTTCGGAAGTATCATTAAAGTCTCTTATTACGGATTAAAATTTTATCTTTATTACACTGATTTCAGGAGAAGGTGCGTTTGTTAACACCATCTTTAAATACAGTCGTACCCATATAGATTTCATTCAAATCGGTGTCCAGCTTGATGCAAAAAAATTAAGAAAAATGTTGCTTTAGCACCGCAACGCGTGGAGCTAAGTAAGCAAAAATAAAATATGTTTCAATATTTCAATAGGTAGCAACACTATTAGCTATAAACTACGAAAAAGAGCAAGTACTTTAGCAAAAATATGTGAATAAAGTATTGCGGGAGCTTGAAGTAAAACTACATTTCCGCTTGTTGCAAATTTGTTAGAATCGGTTAGTGAAAACGATCAAGAAGAAGTCGCTATTGTAGAACAAGGTGAACATGATACTGATAGTAGCCAAAGCGCTGATGACTTGAAAGAAGCTTCTGTCGCTTCAAGTAATGACAATTCAAGTAATTAATCAAACACTGGACCAAGTTCAGCAAATAAGTGCTTTACCGGAAAAGACAAAGGAATCAGATGGTGAAAAGCAACGCTAAAAGCGAATGCGCGTACAAGAAAACAATATCGTTTTACACTTACCTGCACCTAAAGAGCCTGTCGCAAAAGCAAAGTCAGAAATGAATGTTGGTGTTGTTTTTTCTACACGAACTACTACAACATTTATTAAATTGTACAAACATACAAATTCGAAAGCAACATATCAAGTACAGAAGAGTATCTTACACTAGAGACACTAATACAAGTGAACTAAAAGCACTTATTGATTTGTTATATTTAGCAAGAGTTCAGGAATCCCATAGGTTAAACCTTGAAAATTTATGGCAAAATGACGGTTGAGAAGTTGAACTTCTACGAGCCTTTCACGTTTTCGTTTCTTTTTCGTAAATCTTAGATTCGATGACATCAGCACAAGGAATGATAGGAAAGCTGTTGATAGATTTGTTCAATTAGAGAAGTATTTGAAATGTGTGTTCGCAACTGTATAGGTAACTGTATTCCATCAGAGTATGTAACAATTGACGATATGCTGCCAGCATTTTGTGATAGATGCATTTTTAGACAATAATTGCCTAGTAAACCATCAATTTACAGTACACAGATTTTAGCAATGACAGTAAAAGCTTCTACGTTTCTAATAAGGAAGTATACCTCAGTAAACTACCACCTGGTAATTATCACCTTGTTAATTCCTCATCGGAAATTGTGAAAATCTCATAGTCCCAATAACAGGAACCGGTGGGAATATAACCAGGGATAATTGGTTCAGGGTTACAATATCTGTTTAGATTTATTTGAACAAAGTTTGACAGCTAGGCCACTGCAAGTAAAGAATCCTTTCTCCAAACTTCATGGAAACAAAAGAAAGGAATAAAGGTTCGTGTTTATTTGGATTTCAAGAAAAGATTACAATGGTATCTTATGCGCTACGAAATGAAAGAAATGCTATTTTGTTTAGTGCAAGGTGTCACGATGGGAGAAATATACAGCGAAACTGAAAAAGCTGTAATTGTGAGTACTTCTATTTCTATGATGGGTGGCGTTGATACAGTTGATCAACCGTGTGCAGATATGATACTTCAAGAAATAGTAGAAGATGACCATTAACTATATATTTTACATTGTTAAATGTAGTGGGTATCAAATCACGAGTAATTTATACACTAAATAACAAAAAACTACCTGCCTTTGACCACTTGGCAGAAAAGCAGTTGAACAATCGCCTACTAAGATACCTTAGACAACAAATATCCGTCCATAGAAAGCCTTTCAAAGATTTAATTCGTCAGAAACGTCCAAAGTTAGAAAAACTATAGCGTTGTTTAAGCGGCCCCAGATTCAAAGACCGAAGAACCAAATACTTTCGTAGTGTGTAATAAATTTTTGTGTTTGGAGCATGCAGTTATTTGGTATAACGCCTGTTGTTTAGAAGCTTCAGAAAGTAACTAGTCACAATTGGAAAGCGATTGTTAAAAAATTTGTAAAAATATTTAATTCTATAATTGAAAGTTAGGTTAATTTTTTAACTATAAAATGATTCTTTACTTTTTTCCACATTCTGTTAATATATTGGATAATAAAGGCAGTACGTTTATATAAAAACACTTATTTTCAATTACCTAATAATCTTTTCTCATTTAATCGCAATCATTCGTATTTCTCGAAAGAAATATATTGGGGATTTATATACTCCACCGCACTAACCATATACAAATAATCGTTGCACTTACCCAGGGCTAATAGCCTGGTTGGAATGTTTTTGAAATGATTTTTGCAGACATTATTTAAAATATTGATATTTAAATATTCCTTAAACTACTGATTCAAATACTACAGTTTTTTCGCGATGCATGTCGAATACAGAATTAGTCACGAAACCTTTTTTCTTACTTAGAATTCTCGTTAGTAGAAGGTAATATGTTTGTTCATTTTTAGCGCCCTTGATCTAAGAAACTGATAGGAGCAGCAGAGCAGAAATATGTCTAAGCCACAGGATCAGATAAATATAACGTGACAAATTAATATGAGAAATTGCAATTCATCATGATATGACCAGCTTTCTTAACAAAATACGTTTTAATAACAATCTTACAAATTAAAGTAAGTAACCCATAAGCATTGAAACTATTTTTTTGCTATATATAAACAATAAGAATTTCTTATCTATAACTGGCTAAATATGGGAATACTGATTAATTATGCATAACATAATAAACACCGCATTCGGAATTTTTATTAACTACAAACGTTGGCATTTCTAGGGAATTATATTATTAAGCTTTCTTCTACATTCTGCTTGCGGTATAATTTCCATGACTAGGTAAACACATTGTTTTAATTTTTTTCAAGTATTGAATAAGCTGTTTTTTCCAGGATTGCATTCATATTTAATGCTGTGACCTTTTCCAATTTATTTAACTTCTACCTCCAAAATGATGTTGCTGAAGTTTTGTATTTTATGATATGACTCATTTTGTACATAACGAAGATTGACCAGAAATGAAGAAAACTGGATACTTTTTGAAAACGACATATTTGTCGTGTATCAATGCATTTTCTCTATGGACTAATGTTATTTGTATAAATATATCGGCATCATCATTGGGTCTTTAATGCTAGAACTGGTTGGGTGTGTACCTACATTGTTTTCATTCTGAGCTAATCTACACAGTCTCCTGAAATTCCCACATCCTACGTCTTTCACTATCTGTGTGTAATAGTCTAATCAAGGTCTACCTCTACCTTTCTTTTTCATTTCTCTGCTTCTAGCATATGCTGCGCTATTCTCTCATTCCTTAGCATGTGTCGTATCACCCTAGGTGTTCTATCTTTCCAGTTTTCTACATTTTTCTTCCTTTCACTACAATTTATGGTACATCCTTGTCCTTAACTTTTTCTCTCCATGATATCTTCATCATACCTCTTCAGCACTACATTTCAAAAGCTTCTATCCTTTTCCAGTCCGCTTCTACTACTGCCCACGTTTCACAGCCGTAGAGTGTGGTGTTCCACACATATGCTTTCAACAATCTTTCCCTAGTTCTACGTTTGCTGTCTTCGAACATAGCAGCTGCATTTTCTTGCTAAATCAACACTGCCTAGTTCGAACCTATTTTTATTTTTTGCACTTTACCGCCTCTGTTTTCTAAAAATATACCCTATTTCACCGATAATCAATTGTACGCGAAAAGGGTTAAGCAACCTGACGGCTACCAAGATCCCCCACCACTGAGACATTTACCGAATCAGTAGTTTTCCAATTACTTTTCTTGCATAAGAAATGTTTGTTCAGAATATTGCAAAACCAACACCTGTAGTTGTTTACGATAACCATTAGGTTTTAATGCAATTACCGTTCCTATTGATGTCTGAGCTAACCTACATATTTACCTGAAATTCTCGCAGCCTACATCTTTCACCGTCTGTGTACGATGGTCTACCTCTTCCTCTTTTTTCTTTCTCTGCACCAAATATATTCACTATTCACTCAAACTAAAGTATGTGCCATATCATCCCATCTCTCCAATTGTTTACCGTTTTCCCTCACCATTCTAGAACTTCGTTTTCTTTAATTTTGTCTGTCCCCGATATCTACGTGATATTTTAAAGGCTTCTATCTTTTTCGTGCCAGCTTCTCGTACTGTCTGTGTTTTACAGCCGTACACTGCTGCTGCTTCTAAAACAGTAGAACAAGCGAAATTACTACGAAAAAAGAACCATATGCAAGTAAATGCTCGTCAACTGTACCATCCCAAATGATAATTATTTTATGTATGCAAAATTACTGAGCATCTAAAAGATGTAGTGCGTTACCGAAGCTTCTTAGCGGGATTCAATAAATTTTTGATAGTAAGCTTCTTTATTAACAGAAAATTTATATTTGGTAATTCTTCTAGGATATTTTAATTTTATTAAGTTTGATTTATGTAGATTTCCTGATAAATGAGAAAAAAATTTATTTATTGCCGTTATTGGAAATAGAAAACCTTAATCCTATCAAAATAGTAACCATGAGTTTTTAATTATCTTGACTTCAGCTGGAGCCTAAAACCATCTGATGAAACTGATATAAAACATGTAAGTTCTAATTCATTCATCCTAAAGCTGAAAACTGTCTTTCCTTGTTTTACCGTTTGGAAATGTGTAGATCCAGTTCTAAGAGAAAACAAAATGCAAGGCTTTTGATCAAAGTAACAGATCCGCTTCATGAGTAATTTGATTAGTTTAGGTTATCTGTAAACCTTTTCATGAAAAATACGAAGTTTTGAATCAAAGAAATTACAAAGTGCCGTGAGACTATCAGTACATAGAAGGTATTTGTGTTTAAATATTCTAAAAGTTCGTAGTAAGCGATAGGACTTTGAAATATAAGCAAATTTTTTTGCTATTCTAAAGATAGCCTTATTTGTATACACTTTCTTGTGACGTGTTCGCTTCAATTCCATTACAGTTGCTGCTGTTCATGCTCAGATGTAAATAATATGCACTACCACATTTGAATTACTTAAGTTTACGCTAAGGATATCTCATTTCATTAAATTCAACGATCTATATAAAGGTATTTTTTAAATATTTGAACATAATTTAACTCGGAATCGTTGCTTCAAAATATGAAATATTATGCTCAGACTCTTAGATGAAATGTGTATTCTAAATACAGTTTTGTTAAAAAAATTAAAAACTATTTCCGCCAATTACATTAAAACCGTTTAGTTCATTATGTGGCAGAATATTGTGTACCTTATTTGTATTATGTACCTAAAGACAATCTTAGCGTAATAAAAATTTAGTTTCAGCTACTTCAGGAAGAGCGTGAGAGGGGCGGATGAGCAGTCTTCTCGCTTCTAGGCTTAACGCCTCCATCTGACATTTGCACTTATTGTTCGTTTCGGAAACTTTACTCATAAAATTTGTTGGTTGTGTACGCACAGCTTTACAGTTAATTTTTGTAAAAGATTTAATAAATTTAAATATATTTTGGCTATGTAACCTACGAAGAATTGTGTAATAGCAAAATTTATAAAAGCAAATGAATTTAAATTTTGTGTTTAAGCAGCTCCGGTATGAAGTAATTTCTTGAATATAATGCAGTTGTTTAGGTTTCGTATAAAGTACCCAAGCACAAATAACTTTTCTTTTAGCCAAACATCCCTAATGTGGACAACTTAGCGTTCCTTATCCATGGCAAATCCCCTATCTTCTCAGACCATACCGCCGCCACCTATATGAACGTAATAGAATACTGCTCGTCGCTCAATATGCAACCGCTGTCTTTACGAAAACAAAATTTTCTTTTTAAAAGGATTCCATGATTTCCACCGAGGCCTAAAATTCCACACCCTAATAATTTCACTTTCCATTTCGCCAACCGCTACATAACTAGATATTAACATCGAAAACTGTTTCAAAACATATCGACGTGGCTAAACTCTGTACTAAAATCAAAATCATCTTCAAGAATCTATAACACGCACTTTCGAAATCAATCCAACTCACGAAACCCACACGCAAACTTATAATTTACCAAACCATTAACTTGATCAATCGCTACGCCATAGACTTCTGCCTTCTTTTAACCTTAAAATCAATCTGACGTTTACTTAACTCAGTCATTAGACTATTTCTACTGCACAACTTGTGAGCATACCACAATACAACCGCAGCCGACCTATACACCCTTTTCCAGATACCACCCTTATAAATTGATTTGCAATCCATAATTCAAATACGAAACCTTAAGCTCAAAAGACAAATCATTCTCCACAATCGCACATTACAATACAACGCCTATCGCATTTCGCCCATCACAGAAGTCAAGTCTCGCATCTAAAATTCCTTTCGGATATACCGATGAAATCTTTTCTTTATCACTGACATCCCACTACACGTACTTCTTTACAGTGGACACATCATCTAATTCTTGACTGGACACAGCAACTTCCGAAGTAAGTTTTACCACTTTAACCTAATCCCATCCCCATTTTGTCGATGCGCCGATCACGTTGTATCAGAAACACTCAAACGCCTAATTTGTTTTTGCCCGCTGACTGCTCCGCTCCAAACCAAATTTAAAACAGCAATCAGTATGAGTTACTTTCCCCCTCCTCAGGTATCAATTTCCTCGTCATCCACCATCCACAAGATCCAAACCTCCTCCTGAATGACATCAATCACAAAACCCCTGATTCTCACAAATCCGCGACACTACATCCTTATACGATCAACCCCAAGCACACACCAACACCTACACAGCCACAAGGAAATACTCCTTGATCTATATTCATGCACACCACTTACCTTGATATTTAACATCAATACAACTATTTTGGTGGCGACAAAGAAAGAGACAGAAAAGTCCATCACCAATCTTTATTTTTTATTTTAAATATTGAAGTATTTTAAAATTATCCTTATTTCATATATAACCTTAACTGTACAACTAATATAAGAAAAAATATAAAGGAAAAATAAGCAAAATTCAAAACAAATATAATATCATTATAAATATTTATGGTTCCAGGTTGGGACCGTGTCATTGTATAAACTAAGGTCTTTAAGCCCTTAGTTTATAAAATGATACGGTCCTAACTCAGAACTATAAATTTTTATAATGATTCCGGCCGTAAAAGCCTCCGAAAATATAACATCAAAGCAGAAAATGTCCAAAGCTCCATCTATCCAATTTCAACAATAAATGATGTACGTGATTTTTATGAAATCACTACTTACAGCCATGCAGAAGGCTCTGTCATTGGTTCCGACAAAAAATGAGTTCTGCCAGTTGTTTTTGTAGGAAATGTGAAAAAAAAAACCAATGACCAGTTTCGTTGATTCGCAACTATTATATCGACTTAGTTTTCCTTTTCACAAAACGTCAGAAAAGTCGTGCAATCTTAAAGTGATACACATTTCCCACTCTATTCTCAAATTTACTCCAATCTTAAGATTTTACAGTTTTGTTGTTGTTTTGTGAAGAGGAAATGTAGAGCAATCTGTTAAGCTTCTAAAGAAAAAAAAATGGTTTTCTTATTACAAATTGTGGATAAACACCACTGATATTGAACATTAAATTGCTGTTCAAAGCACAAGGGATATGACTAAAAGATACAAAATGTTTCCAGTATAATAAATCAGGTAAATGTTAACATAACGATGGTGTATTTGAAAATCACTATAAAGAATATAAGATATAAATTTATCTAAATGGCTATTAGCAGGTTAACCACTTGCAGGTATGTGACCGCAACTCTACAAAATAAGCGTTTTATCTAACGATGGCTTACGTGTATTCTAATATGCAAGTAAAATTATTTGAAGAAAGCTGTTGCTATCAGACCGCCCGGCTTCAGTATACGCAATAGAGGTTCTTAACTTCCTATTTTAATATAATAAATAAGGAGTACCACGTTACTTTTTAGGTATAGACGGTGAGTTAAAATTCTTTTAATACAGGTGATGTAATTTATCGTTCGGTGACTTTTTAAAAATTAATTTACCTTACTCGCTTACATTCTAATAGAATAGTCAGGCCTAGGTCGCTGTTTTCTAAGATACGCGAGTTACGTTTTGGGTCTTGGGAGCTACCTTTTTAAAAAGTCTTCTTTCAAAAACTCCTGTAACAAATTTTATTTTTAAACAGAATTTATAAATGGAATTTTAACAAACCATATAAAATTACTCTAAGTCGAAATTACTGTTAAATGGATTTGAGTAGCTTGAACAACCAACAATGTAAAAGCTGTGAGGCTCAAGACTCAGTGACTATCTTGGGGTCACCGGGGTATATATGTTGTCCTTGCCCCTCACATTTTTGTGGGAATTGTAAAGCTCATGTCTGCTTATTTCTTTATTCAATTCATTATACAATGTAAGAATCTTAATTCTAATAATTGCGGTTTTTATAACCTGCACCTGCAGTATCACTTACGTCTGGAATATAATGTATTCACATCCGTTCTCATAACTTGCTTGTGAACTTTCATTAACCTTTTCTTTATTTATCCTTCAATTACAATGTTGCATCTAACTTAAGTTTCTTAATAATTTCTATTTAATTATACATATATTGATTTGCGGGATATGTAACTCGCGTTCTCTTTTGGCTAATTTGTATATGCCTGCAAGGATCGATCTTGTGTCATAAACTTACCAGAATGAACCTTGTCAAAATCGACGACTATTTTAGCATAAATGTAACAATCTGTATTACAGTTTAAACCACTACTACTACTTAATTGGAAATGACCGACCACTTCGTCATTCTTTGTTTGAAATGGGTAGCATTCATAAATCCCATCGAAATTCGAAGGCAAGATATTGTAATGACCGTTATAAATATCACCTGTAAAGATTGTAAACAGTGCTGCCAGCTACATACTAAAAAATGTGAATGTGGTTGTCATTATGTATTTTAAATAAATATTCTGGAAAAAACTGACCTATGCAATTCTACATCACCAGCATGCTCTCGATCTAAAGACATTAAATTGTCATATTCCACTCTATTAGTAACCGGTAAGTAGTCTTATAAGATGAATCACCGATAATAGACTGTGCAAATAAATTCCACTCATCTTTTATTTTTTAGACTATTTGCAAGTGGGTGTTACGATTGTTTTTGTCCCTGTTTAATATAGAATAAGCAACTGCTTTGAACAAACAATTACGGTCAACTAAAATTGAAACAACGTGACGTCCCATTATGGTCGAAGTTTATTAAAACTAACGTATTTAGTAAACAATCCTGAATGTACTAACCTCAAAAAAAAACATAATACAGTTATAAAAGCACTATATAGCAATCTATAGAACAGCTATAAGAAGTAATGCACACCCGATAGAAATAAATTTCGTTGCCACAAGTACCTCAATCTCAATTGATCATACACACAACATGTTTTATGTTTATACACGCGCATCGTATATCACATTCTCATCAACGTTACCTAACCACCTGTTTTGCAAATCCACAAATTGGGAGAGGATGTTAAGTTATTTGGCATTTGTATTCATCAGATATGAATTAAAAAAAATTGTGTTTGGAGCAATAATTAGGAAATAGTTAAAGTTACATCTTTTGATGCAGAAAAGAATCTTACTAGCTCGCATTATTTATGCCTTAGATAATATTCGTAAGCGTAACAGCAATTCAGAATTCAGGAAACTGTTGCACGTAGGTATTACCTTGTATGGCGAACAATGTTACGTGTTTTATTTTTCGCTACTTGATTGTGCCTGCTGCACAAACCTAGGAGGAAAGACCTGTCCTCTTTCTTCAACTAAAAGCCAACGAAAGGCAATTTCTTCTGACTTCTAACCTCTGCGCAGCTATCAGAGACGTGGTCGTGGATTCCTATGACCCTATTCAAACAAATATCATAACAGTAAGTTAAAACAAAACAATGAATAGGGTGCCACCATGTTGTGTAATAAAATTTATTTAAGCAACTTATACTTTGAAGGCGGACGTGGAGACTCTCAGAAATTATAAGTAGTTTCTGCTGGATCAAAATCTGCCCCTCTAGATAAACGACACAGCTTCTGAAATAAAGTTATTATGTTTAGCTAAACAAAAAGGGCGCAAAGTGTCCTTAAAATTGTATAAATTTTAAAATAAAAGAAATAGAAAAAAAATTTAAAGAGATCATGAATGTAAATAATGCTTTAATTTAAATTCTTTTTTTATATCGTTAGTTTCATAACAAAAATATTAATTTTCAAATAGAAACACATTTAAAAATTAGAAATCTAGCAAATGTCTCAATATGGTAATTCAATCTACAATTATTATTTAGTTTTGTTTTAAAGTAGGTCTATTTTATATACAGCTTATAAGCCTCAATTCAGTATTTTAGTGGTTTCAATAAAATCGCAGTAAAACTCTATGCTAAATATTTAAACACATGCTTTACAAAATTTTACTATTCATCCTCAATTTCTAACTCATAATCAAACTTTTGTTACACCTAATGATGGAAAGTTTTAAGAACGCAAGGTTAATTTAACATTTAGCTAATCACTACTTAAGAGATAGCAATAGACCATTATATTGTAGCTAGGTAAGCAATTATCATAATATGCATGCGACGTTATTACATCTGCCTATCAAATATGATCAACAAAACAGGATGCCTGTTTTATTTAAAATCTTAAGCGTATTATCCGCTCACAATCAATGAACGTCCCTTATCTTTCTATCGCATACCTTGTGTCAAGGACAAAATCCTGACATTAAATTTCCTTACTAAAATAGCATAATTTTCATAGGGTATCAATGAATAATTGAAGTTATTGAAAAGCTACTAATAATGCGGTATCAGAAAAAACACTTAATTTGAAATCATAGCCTGCCACAAATCTAACTTCAAAACAACTATACCATGTTTCTACTTAGTGCGTTTCTATTTGATGCGTCTTCTTGTTGAGTGCGGTAACTTGTTTCTGTACTCTGAGCATCACTCTATACTCCAGGTTATTCGTCTGTCCGCGGCCATCTTGATACCGCCACATATCTTTCTACTTTAACAAACGAATGAAGTCGGTTAATGTTCTCGGAGAGTAAGAGGGATGTGATATATGTCGCGCTATCAATGAGAAGAAGAGGCGATTATTAAAGACACCTTAATTATGGTATGGGTTTATTATAAACCATTCCAGCGGTTACTTAATGCGAAAGTTAATATGTAACCAATGACAAATTATGATTTAAACGTATAATTGCACTAGAATAGAGTTGTGTATTTTTAAAATGTTACAACAAGGCGATCTTCAGTTTGAACAATTTCTATAACTATAAAAATGTGGCTGTGTTGTCAGAAAGATTACAATATCTGAAAACAAAAACTTAATTGTCACTTTTAAGTGATAATTATGTCAACAAAGTTGTTTTTTTGTTGCTATGAAACAATTTGCATTTATACACTTAGGAGGTTATTTCACAGCAGTGACGAAATACAAAGATCACTTTTACAAGTTTCTAAACCTTTCAATATCAACAAATGAACAAAAACCGTAGATTCGCATAATTACTGGCAACGCAAAAACAATTAAAATTCCATGCAGCATTGATTATAATAAATATCAATATAAAAAGGTCAAGCTACACTACACCATTTCTTAAAAAATAATTTCAATGTCATTTCTATTAAGTGCAGCACTCTTGAAAATAAGTCTAAATAAAGGTTTATAAAAACATATCAAAACTGCTCCAAGTCACATGGCTACATGATTTTGGCAATTTTTCACCTTTAACAGTTGCAAAAATAAAAAAGATTTAATAGGAACACTTAGTAAATAATAATGTATTCGATATTGGTGGTGCGCTATTTTTTGGTAGCCACTTTATAACAACATCCAAGGAATGCATTATTGTGGTGCAAAATTCAATTGTTAGCATGTAATACTTACCCAAGTTAATAAGCAATTTAACTGCAACTTCGGGCACATTTATATAGCTCACAAGTTATTAGTCAATATATTTGAAACTTGTAATATAAAGCACAATTACTAACGCAACACACTAAAAAACTTCATCTAAGTTACTGTTAAACATGTTGACAGCCAACTTAGACAAGAGATTTCTTGCCACATTGAATGGCAACTGTTGCAATATACACCAGTCTTTAAACCTGATGAGTAGTAATAGAAAAAAATTGACTAATAGTGTAATGAGTGTACCTAAAGTTGATCATAAAGTGGAAAAAATTTCACATACAATTTCATAGATCAAACTTTCATGCCCCACAATTATCGAAAAATGACATGCAACTGGTGTAATATAAAAAAATATATATGCAGAAACGCAACATGTTCTACATTTTGCTTCATTATTCCAATACAGTAAACAAGAATGTGACGTTCATTTGAAATGTTAACAATCATATTTCATTTTAATAGTTTCTATATTAATAAATCCCACCATTAAGGTTAGACTATTTCTTTAAAAAATATAGTTTTTAAGTTATATGCATTTTTGAGCTAAGGGAGAATTATTTTTGTATCATATGTTGTTCATACTCAAAGGTTGTCAACTTTATTATGACAGTTATGGTTCATTTGTTTTGATTAATAATTCATACCACAACTTATTTCAACTTTTGGAAAAAAGCTCCAACTAAATAATAAATAAATAATAAACGTAATAAAAAAACAAAAAATAATACAAATAAATATTTGAAATAGCCGAAACACAAATAGACTGCGTTACATTGATCACTTCCTTCAAAAGACTTTTTCCTAATGTCATAAATAAAGGACGTCAAATCGTCTTGTCTCAGTAATCTTTTCAATATTTTTCCTACGTTGAGGACAGTTATTTCGAACAGGTCATTTTTGTTTTTGGTTTCCTAAATCTCGCCACACTATACTTTACCTTGTTCTATAATATCTTAAAAATTCTAATTCAACTTTTGTCGTATTAAAGAGAATTGTAACAAAAAGTTCTCTTTTCAATTACGATCATTTCACAATCATTTAATTTTACATAGTTCATAAATAAATGCAAATAAAATTCAACCTACACTTAACCTCTATTTATATTAAACAATTGCAATAAAAATGCAGATAAATGTTCCTTAAAAACACCTAATTTCCTGCATTAAACTGACCAAGCAATATTAAAAAGAATTCTTAAAAAAAAATTTAATCCATTAGTAGTACTATCACGCCATTGTTCCTGTTTCCAATATTGATTTACATGAAACTATAAATCACACGCCATTAGTAACAATACATAGAAAGCAGTTAAATACTAACCTCTTCTTTTGATCATTAAGAAAACTAAATTTTCATACTTTGACTAATACTAAATTCCACCAGCAAATCATACGCTTAAAGGCAATATTTAATATTTGCAAATATTCAAACTTCTTTACACGATAAAATCAAGCATAAAGTGATCCAAAAATAAGTCGGGTGATAACTCAAGACTACAACAAAACACTAACTTTTACCTTCTATTAATTTCCTACTACATGAAACCCGTTTGCATTACAAACCACATATACAATATTATAATTATCGATATAAACGATCATATGTTGCTCACTGTTTAATTGCCAGTACATCTGTATACTCTGTTAATACAATATAATACAAAATCGAAATTATTTGTGGGGTAAATTCTCAAGTTGTTATCCTTTTAACCGATTGTCACGATGTCAATTTCGCAAATGCGTGATTGAAGCATGTCCTACTCTTGCAAGCGTAGTTAAAAAATAACTAACACGCCGCGTCGTTTGCCTCTGCAAAGGACTATGATTGAATCTTGAATCTGTGTTACTTACAACTTCAAACTTCCCCCCGCCTTACCACATACTCGTAATACTACATTTCCACACTTTCAAATGGCTTCCTGAATTTAACTTTTAACTTGTGGTATTTAATCCTTATATCATTTTCCTTTCAATATAAGTTCATTGCCGTAATGTAAGATATATCATCTACGCAAATTAAAAAGGTTATTCTCACATTAATTATGTAAAAGTCACGTACCTGTAATGTTGCAGTGTTCTTGGTGGTCGCGACGGACGACAATTGTCTATATTGTAACATATTTTTTCATGAGAAGCGCATACGCATTGTCTTGTAATATTAAGATCTATTTTTATTTGCGGTTTTAAAATAGATCATCGTCCTAGATCTTTACGTTTACAATGGTCTTAAAGGAAATAATGTTATACTCCATTATCAATTACCTTTATAGAGATAGAAATTTGGAATACGCTTAATTAATATTATTGTTCATAAAGATCTTAATATAAAGGGTGTGTACACATTTTTTCTGTCCCTCTATAATTATATTATTTCTTTCCCATCTAATTTCTAGTTGGCGTAACGCGAACGCGAGTTATGTATCCCTCAATCTGTATATGTATAACAAAATAGAATTTTTAAAGAATTATTAGAAATTGTTAAAAAAACTTAAGTATATGCAACAATGTAAATTCAAGGATAAACCAGAGAAGTTATTTAAAGTTCACAAGCAAGTTGTGAGAACGGATGCAATATATTGTATTCCAGACAGTAAGTGATACTGCAGGTGCTGGTCACAGACGGTTAAGAAGCCGCAATTACTTAAAAATTAAGATTGTTACATTGTATAATGAATAGAATTAAGAAATAAGCAGACATGGACTCTGTAAGTTCCCACTGATATGTGAGGGACCTATCCTTGTCATGAGGTTCAGTATTAAATCAGAACATGACGACGGCAGATAGCAATAAAGACCAACCACGAAGTTAGCTTGCTGTTCTTTATTGCTCTCGGTAGTCATCATGCTCCGGAATAATATAGAACGTCAAAGTACGGATTGGTCCCGCTTACATGCACATTTTTATTTAGTAGGTGAATATAACTCGACACTCCGTTGGTCATCAAGCAAACAGCAACTACCCAAGGGGTAACTACAGCAATAGAAAACGTCACAAACTACTCCGCTTTTAAGAGCACGTTGTTGCGTAGAGGGGCTGCAGCAACAGCCGCTTCTTTATTCAATCCTTTGTAAGTTATAGTGATCATGATTACTATGTTGTTAGAAATTTATGAAAACTCAACGCGTGGATATACAGTTTCACTTCAGTTAACTCTTGCGTGGCTAAGCGAGGACTATCGAACAAGCGAATTTTCATTGAAAATACATTTAAGCTTAGTAGTAATTTAAAGACCTGAATAGGATTGTAGAGAAACATTTAATTTTTCTCTTTGTGTAGCGGTTTATAAAGCCATTCCGGGAATTGTTTTGGGCAGTAATGGAATTGTTGCGCCGATTTTCATTGGTTCGAATTGTTTCAGTTTTTTAAGTTGCTTGGCATTTTTTTCATTGATTTGTCTACTAGATGTCTGCTTTTACATTACATTCATTCATTGTGGGTATGCGAAAAGTATTGGTAATTTACATTTTCACTTTCTTTTATAAAAATGTGCGTAACTAATTTAGTTGCCGATTTAACGAGATGGCTTTGAAATACTGTATGTTTGTCCATGATGGAAAAGTGTGCTATATTCGCTTAAGAAATAACGGCTTTGAACAAAATAGCAATAACGGACCGCACAGTTGATTAATGAAGCGTTTTCAAGAATTGGTTATTAGTTACTAAAAGTTCTACGTAGAGACCTCTAACACATGCACATATAACGTATGTGACACACAGGTTAGTTGTATTTTACATCATTACCATCATCATTATCATGTTTCTTTAAAATTATTTGAAGTACAAAGCTAAATGTATAAGAACATTTAACCAACACACAAAAATAAGTAGTTTATGATAACTTAGGTAGAAAGTCTATTCGACGGTTTTTATTTGTCACAAATCCGATTGCAAAAATTCATCGCGTAATAATAAAGACTCCATAGCTTTAGTCACTCATTATAAATAAAAAAAACATGAATTTGACTACAAAAATACCTCTGTTTTAGCCGTAGAAGAAGATCTTACTCTCCGTTTGTTTAAAGAAATGTTTTTTATATATAAACAAAAAAATTCAATTAATCAAAAAACAGATACCCAAAATCTGTCTGCAATATACATTAATATTTTTAACTTAGCATAACCATCCTACCGTTAACTTTATAATACTAACTATAGCCATAAATGTATTCTCAGCTAACATTTAAAAAATTTTATATTATGTATCCTTTCTACACTAACAACAATTTATACTCACTCAACTGGTCACTCATATCTTTATGTTGATATTTATAACACACCTTTTAATTAGATTGTAACGTTTAGGTTTAGTCATTTATTTTTAATTATTTAAGTGTTAAGGTGCGTATTTTTAACTAATTTTAATTTATACTTAGTTGTTCATTTTATAGCTGTGATAATGTGAATAAATTTCACAAAACGTCGCATACAATCCAAGTTTTTAATTTTTAATTTTTATACTTCAGTCCTCGGCATGAAGATACGTAATTTGCAAATTATGCAAAAAGCAAACATTTAACACCCTGTATAAGGATCGCAGTTAACTTTAATTGATGCCGAGAAGCATATCATTCAACAATAAACACACATTCAGCAAAAGAAATAACTCTACACGCAATCAAACTTGTCTTAAACCAAAAGTATTCATAAATTGTAAATCAATACGCGTTAAATGCAGTAAAAATCTAGAAAAACATAATACAATTCACAATAAAAATGCGATAGTAAAAGCAGATAGCATAGTGTCCTGATAAGAAACGCATCCTTCGAAATAAATACGCTTCGGAAACGCAAAATGTAAACAGAAATATGTTAATTTACGTCACTTTAGCTACGTGATTTTCTACATGGAATTATTACAAATCCCAAAGTATTATCTTGACAAACAAAGCCATAAGTAAAATTCCGTGCCAAGAGAAATTAGAAATTCCTGTAACAACATTAAAACAGACGATATAAAATAAATACAAACTAAAAATCTACCGTTACCTATGTGATCAAGGAATCGTTTCGACAAGGCCTTATTAGAAATAAACCTGTAAAAGCCCAAAAATATCCAAAACAACCGATGGTTGGTCGTAAACTTTGAACAAGAGCTCAGATAAACCAATGAATTTTTAGATCAGACGTAGACTATATAACGCGCAAGTTTGATAAGCAGACAGTCTTAGTTTGATCCAAGCACAAGAGGCATCAGTGGTTCTCAAGAATTTAGGCGTCGAGTAAATATTCAAATTAAACAACAAAAATTTTGTGAAAAGTGGTGTTATAAAATAATTTAAATAAATTATAGTGAAAATATATGAGACAAGTTCAGCCGTTTGCTGGAAAACGGCTCTAAGGGACAGTACGAAATTTAAGACTAAGTGACATCACAAGATCTAAGGGACATTACGAACTCTAAGTCTAAGCGACAGAACGAAATCTAAGTCTAAGTGAAAGAACGAAATCTATGTCTAAGAACGAAATCTAAGAAGACAGTACAAAATGCTAAGTAATATTAACAAAACTCTAAGAAACATTACGAAAATTCAACAGACATTACGACATAATAAAAATTTAATGGAGAACACATTAAACGGGGTAAAACTTGGAGACTAAATAAATTGAATGAGCAACTCATCTGAATGTAATATGGGAGTACTGGTCCACGGCACGCAGCAGAAAGACGCACAAGGAAAACTACAGGTCAGAAATATCTAGCATAAGGCATTATTTTCTATTTATTATTTTTGAATATTGATCATATTTTATACTTGAATATTTTATGTAAAGAGTCATCAAAAATTTATTTTATACGTGGAAAATTTCGTAAAAAGGGGAAAAATCTTGAACATTTAGAGAAATTTCCAGTAGAGTACGTCATTTTGCTGGCTTTAAAATAAAGGAAGCTTTAATTTTTGAAAATTAATAGTTTAAAATTTATTGTTACTTGATTCAGGGGCTCATTTTTGTCATACAGTCAAACAGATTAGGCTGGAAGTGTATATGATTTTTCTTTCTCATTATATAAATATTAAACGACTTCGTTTTATCATTCAAAGCAGGAAATGTTTTAGGGAAAAATGGGTAAATTATTTGATTATCGTAACGTTGTGCACTCTGTGTGAATTCAACTGGGCTAGCCGAGGCATATTCAAATTTTAGGGTATTAAAGTACACAGAGCGGTGGTAATCAGAAGGAGACTAAGAGTATAGCTACATCGACGTACAGCGTTATCAAATCAAAATATATATATATATCATATATATATATATATATATATATATATATATATTATCGTGTAATCAAGGGGTCATTGGGTTATATAAGGGCACAAGTGAACTCATAGGTTGAGAGCTTTTGAATAAGGGAAGGCAAACTTATTTAACTAGGGAGTGGGCATATTTTTAACAAATTATTTTTTTTTTACTTAAGAAGTGTATAATAATGTAGGATCAATGTAATTTACCCAAAGATAATGTAACATAATATTTGTATAAACATAGAGCAGGATAAATAATAATTGGGGTAAAATCTTTCTAACGTATTTAAATTTGTAGTGAAGTAATTATATGAAAGTCTTAAAGCGTGGAACAGGTGTTAAAGCAACATTTCTGTTCTAAAACGTTAAATACGACACGTTGAAACAAAATAACGAAGGGGATAATAGTTGGTAAACTTGGCAACAAACAAGCTTTAATGGGTTATTAAAAAAGAACAGCCGTTAAGATTAAGGTAGACGCGGTTTTGTGGTTAAAATAGTGATTTCAATCTTGGAGGTGGTATATTAAGGAACCAACCGAAAGACCAAGACAGAATAAAAGTGAATTGAGTGCAAGAAAGATGCCTATATATATATATATATATATATATATATATATATAATTCAGGAGACAGTATTGTTAAGAGACCTAAATAAAATCGATAATTTCAGGTATATTTAAAAGCAAACACGAGTTTGTTAAAAAGTGGGAAATGGAGCAAGAGCGAGGTGATTGGTGTGAATTGTACGAGAAGAGCAGAGATTCGGCTGGTGGAAGCGTATGTGTGAGATAAAGCTATAGGTACAAGGGAAATGAAAGATGTTTGTTCAAGTCGGAAGCGTTGACAAATAGCGATGTAGGGACTAAATTCAAACAACGGAGTGACAGTTTAAAGCGATTTTCCGAGTATTGTTATGTTCGTTATAAAAATTTACAAGAATCCGAGATACGTTAAAGCTTTTTCGATGAAATGCAGGACGGATAGAAAACAATTTTCCGAAATTATAGGAACGGTTATACAAGTGTACGTGCCAATTTAAAACAAGTGAGGGGCGAATTTTACTTATATAATCACTGGCACAGAGGGGTCTCGGTCTCTTTTGCTCTTGCTTTTTTGTACAGATGTCGTCCAGCATTGGTGAACTAGTGCAAGTTAATACAATTTTATGCAGAAGCTAATAGCATCTTTGTGGTAAAACGTTAAAGTGGTACGTAAGAACAAAGCTTGTTATGTTGGTATTGGAATGCACAAAAATTAAAGTTTGAAAATGTTTGGATGATACAAGAAAAAGCGATGTTTGAATAATAAAAGTTAAGTTTGGAGATTGGAATTTTTGGAATGGAAATTAAAAACAGCTGTATGTGTGGCGGAGATGGTAATAGGACTAAGGAGTTAGCTGATGGACTGGGTAGCTACTAGACGGCGGCATCTTCAAGGAGCTAGATGGTGAAGCACACTTAGATGTTAAAAACCAGGTAGGCGATAGAATAGAACATTGAATGGTGAATATATTTATGGTGTTTGTGATTATTTGGATTTTAATTTGATGTGTTTTATTATTATTTGATATTTTATGAACAGACATTTATGGGACTTTAAAGGAAAATTGATGTTTGAAAATAATTAATGAATTTACAGATAACCAAATGTTGTAAAGAGGTATAAAGGGCTTATTGATGTTTGGTAGTGCAGTAAATTTATATGCACAGTTGTAGAAGTTTTATTATGAGCTTATGCTAGGACAAAAGGGTAACGTAAGGGATGAGGAACGCCCTCTTACTTTATATAAAGATATATGTGTTTGAAAGGTTATCCATTTGCATGATTACTATTATAAAATTATTGACCTTTATGGACGTACCTAAAGGAATGATGTTTTAAAAAATATGTATTATGGATCTAATGTCAATAGAGTATGATATATTTGGTCAATTGAGTTATTTTTGAGTGCGTGATTGGTGTAAATGTCTATTTAGGTTTCAGCATGAAGATATTGAGAGGAAGTTTTTAGATGTAACAGGTAGATGTCAACGATATTATTTAGAAGATTAGGTAAGAAAAATTATTAGGGGCAGTCGAGGGAATGACTCCAGAGACGTTTTAGAGAGTAAACCGCGATTAATACAGGTAACCTCACAATGAATTATGGCTTCCCAACGGAGGGGCTTGAGTAGTTAGAGCCTTAACCACAATAAATTATGGCACCCAATTTGTGGGGCACGTTTTGGAGAGCTAACTTTACAATAATATATATATATATATATATATATATATATATATATATATATTATAAAGCCAAGCAAAGTAAAGTTACAAAGGAAGGTATGTCAAGAGTTTCAAATTTTACAATTTCCTATATTTGTATCACGCATCGCTTTGATGCGCCGCTAAAAGAGTGCTGTGATACAAATACAGCAAATTGTAAAATTTGAAATTGTTGACTTACCTTCCTTTCTAACTTTACTTTACTTGGCTAGCTTAACGGAAATGTTGGAATTTATAAGCAACATCACAAAGCATTTATACAGCATAAAACATTTTCTCTCATACAGAAGCATATAGAACATCTACAACATCGTTTCTTTCAAACATCAAATCATTTCTAATAAGTATTTATTTACTTAATTATAAGAATGTTCCTTACCTTACCTAGGCTTAAATTTACAGCATCCAATTTCTTCTCTTATGGATAGTTTACCTTGTTTTTTTGTTCGCACGCTGGTAAAGTTTTTTTTGGCCAAAAAATCCTTGACAGATATTTTATAAAAACGGTTAGAGTGTTTCGAATTCTAAGCACAAACTTCCTGGTAAATATACCCTTAAAAAATTATTATGTAATTAAGACCTATTCCACTTTAATTTTAAATGACAAATACTAAAATATTAGTTACATACAAAGTAATATTTGCAAAAATCTACATAGCGCTTTTCCAATTAAATATATTCGACTTCTTGGCTTTATTTTAAATTGACGTTTAAATCCCAGTTTATAAAATCCTGCATATTATTTAAATCTTCATTTAGAAACAAATGTGCATCCCCGGTTTAATTATACAATAACATTTTAAATAGCTTTTTATATCGAAGCATTTCCTTTCTTCATTGTATATTACAAAATCAAACAATTGCTTTTACCAATTTTCATATTTACGCAGGCTACGTTTCAAAATTAACTTTTGTATTCACTGTTACATGGTAAATATTAATTACGATATGCCTATTGTATATCTTGAAACAACAGCTTCAAAATTCTTTTCTCAAGTAGCATTTTCGCCATTGATTTATGAATGAATGCCTACAATAAACGCATTCGTTTATAGACAAAAATTATCTATATTCTAGAATATACTAGTGTTTACGTAATTCCATTCAAAATAATACACGCCTATCTGACGTAATTTTCTAGGAATTTCTCAGTGGCCTTCAAATCGTCGCGTTTTATTACTTCGTTAGCCCGTTCCACTTATTAGTGACGTGCACTGCTCCTCTTTGTTTAACACCCAAGGTTATTGTGGCGTTGCATACTAATCCAGTAATTGCGAAAGGTAATAAATAATTGTTATAGATTTTTATGGGTTTTTTTATTTTTCCGCCCGCTTCTTGGAATAAACGTTTCTTTATTAAGTAGGTCATACGAAATTGACGTATTTCTTCTCTATTTCTCTTGTCTATTCCAGAAAATTATTTATTTAAAATAAATTTATGTAATACAAAGGTCAAGTGATATGATCAATTTAAGGCTTTAATGACTGTATAATGCAAACTAGTTGCATTTTTATAGAAAACATTTGCTTTGGCGGTAAAATGTGTTTTAACACATGAAAATGAAAGCGCTTCGTCTTTAACAAGATTGATTGTTCTTACACTAAATAGAACGAATGATATATATGCAACGGGAATGTATTGATAATTAATAAGTTAGAGTGATCAATTTGCATTCGCATTTAATGCGTTTTAAGATATATTAAAAATAATTATATCTACATATACAGCTTTCATTATTTGTTTTGTATTTACAATACGCTTATATCATCCAGAGTGATTATTTATACACGCGGAATTAAATTTTTGCTTGGCACTTTAATGAATAAAAGTAACCATGAATTTTCGAGAAATTTCCGGATCCTTTTACTTTATTTGTAGAATTTGGGTTTATTGACCTCTCGTGACTCCTTATCACGTCAATATGATATATATATATATATATATATATATACATACATACACACATACATACATACATACATACATACATATATACATACATATATACATATATATTGGATAAGCAGTAACAGAACGTCTCTTTCGACTTGTGAGGCGTTCTGTTACTGCTTATCCAACAGCTTTTAAAGTTTTTGCTTGCACTTTATCTATACCCGGCGTCTCATTGTATTTCAGGCCTTTTAATGCTACTTCAAACACATCTCTAAGGATAGAATATCCCAAGTCATCAGTTTCAATGTCTGATTCCTGATCTAGTTCTTCTAGTTCGGGTCCTGTATATAAACTCCATATACACTCTTGCTATCTAACTACTTTCCATATACTGTCTATAATAACGTCTCCTCTTACGCTTCTTAGATTTTTGCTATATGGCTTTATATGTTCAAAATTCATTGTAATTAGATTGTATATTTTATCTTTCTAATTTCCATCTTAGTTTGTACATCTTTAAACTTTTCCCCAATCCATTGTTATTTAGGTTTCCTGCATTAGTAAATAGTTTCCATTTTATGGCTTTGTACATTTTTTCCCTTATTCGTCTGCTACCGTTTTGATTTTTGCGTTTCTTCTATTAAATTCAGAATACCATCTGTCACCTACTTTCCTATTTTCTTTCTAGTTATACCCTAGAATACCTCTGGCCGCAAGGTCCAACCTGGATTTAATGTTATTGCATTCTGCTTCTACTTTCTTAGTATCAGAAAATTTCCCGAGATCTTTCAACAATTCGTTTGACTTTTTTTCAAACCTTTTATGGGTTTCTTTATCTTTTAGTTTCTCAAGGTCAAAGTAGCTTTTCCGTTCCTTTTTTTCAAAATTTTTACTTTAAGCGTTGCTTTTATAACTATTATGTTGTGATCAGTATCTATATCTGCTTTTGGGTAACTTTTACTTGTTTGCTATACCGTTGTTTAACAAGAATGTAATCTATTTTATGTCTCCCTATTACTCCTCGCATCTTCCACCCTTATACGGCTTGCAGCATGATGTTGAAATAATGTATTTGTGATGGGTAAATTGTTCTTGTCACAAAATTCTACCAGCCTTTCCCCTGTCGTTTTCAATCCTGAACAGAATAATCCCACTATCTCCCCTTCCCTACCTTCACCTACCTCTGCATTAAAATCTTATGTAATTATTAAGTTTTCATGCTCTTTTACGAATTGTGGTATTCTGGCCATCCTGTGCGGACCTGCACCTTGAAGAAGATCTAAAATACTATAGCGGGTAGAATGGTTGGCGTGTTTCAGTGAGCTAAAGAGCCGAAGTATAGGTTTAACCAAATTAGTGAGGTTTTTAGTGAGGAGCTAGACTAAGGCAGGTCCCCGAAAGAGGGCAACAGCTCTTTTGGTACTTAGAGTGGCAGAGACCTTGGGGATTGGTATGACACTACTGCGATATGGAAGGCAACGGAAGGCATACTGAAAATGTTTTAAACTGATGGCATCCTCTGATGTAAAAGTCCCCCATTTGGATATCCGGGATGGAACTATTTAGGAGCATGTGATCTACAAGTTTAAAGGAAGAGCAGGAAACATTTTGCGAGTCGGAGCGTGGAATGTCAGAAGTGTGAAGCAGGTATGTAAGCTAGAGAATATGAAAATTGAAATGAATAGATTAGCATTAGATGTAGTAGGGATTAGCAAAGTTCGTTGGCCAGAGGCGGGGATTTATGGAGTGAAGACTTTAGGGTAATTCATACAGGATCAGAGGAAAGAAATTTGAGTATGAGGATCATCATGCGGAAAAATATAGGGCACTGTATAGAAAACTACCTACAAACGAACGAAAGGATGCTCATGATTAGATTAAAATCTAAACAGGAAAATACGGTAATAATACAAGTATACATGCCCACTTCTAGCTACAGTGATGCGGAGGTAGAAGCAAATACATGGTAAGATTTGTAAAAGAACATGGACATTAAATAATTACAAGAGACTTTAATGCAGTAGTAAGTGAGAGTAGGGAAAGAGCGGTAGTAGGTTTATTTGGTTTAGGCACAAGAAATGACAGGGGAATAGGCTGGTAGAATTTTTTGACAGAAACAATGTAAACATCATAAACACATTATTTCAACATCATGCTAGAAAACTATACACGTGGATGATGCCGGGAGACATACACAGATATCAAATAGATTACATTGTTCGACAAATATTAAGGAAAAGACTGTAGAAGCTATCCAGAAGCAGAAAACACTGACCACAACATAGTAATTATGAAAGCCGTGCTTAAGTTAACAATTTGAAAAAGAGGAACCAAAAAGGTACTTTGACTATGAGAAACTAAAAGATATTTATCCACAAACGATTTGAGAAAAACTCAAACGAATTACTGATGACATTGCAAAATTTCTGATACTACGTAATTGGAAACACAATGAAATGATATCAAATCCAGCTTGGGTATGGCGGCCAGAGATATTCTGGGATATACAAAAAGAAAATAAGAAGCCATGGGTAACAAAAAATATTCTAAATTTAATAGAAGAAAAACGAAAATACAAAAACAGACTAAATGAAGCAGGAGAACAGACATACAAAGCCATACAATGGAAAATTATTTGCAAATGCAGGAAAGCTAAAGAGCAATGACTTGATAAAAATTGTAAAGAGGTACACACTAAGACGGAAATAGGAAAGTCAGACGAAGCATACAAAACTAATTAGAATGAATTTTATGCATATATAGTCGTATAGCAAAAATATAAGGTGCGCGGTAGGAAACGTCTTTATAGAAAACGTAAAGAAAGGGGTTAGATGACAAGAATATATAGAGAGTTTCTATACAGAACTGGAACTAGACGCACTAGAACAGGAATCAGATATTCAAAAGTACGACTTGGGATATCCTACGCTTAGAGATGAGTTTGATAGCATTAAAAAGTCTGAAAGAATAAGCCGCTGGACAAGCAGTAACGGAACGTATCTTTCACTTTGTAAGTTATATGTATAAGACAAGCAAAATATTCAAGGATTTCAAACTTAACACAATAGTCACTATACCAAAAAAGAAAGATGCGGACAGATGTGAAAACTTTCGAACAATAAGTTTGACAGCACACGTGTCAAAAATATTAACTAAAATTGTTCAAAGTTGGATGAAAAAACGGACTAAAGAAGTACTAGGAGAAGATCAAGTTGGATTTATGCGAAACAAGGGAACGCGGGAGACCATTGTAGCTTTAAGGGTGTTAATGGAGAAAACAAGAAAGGGGCGAGACAGGGATGTGAATTATCTCTATTAATTTTTAGCTTATATATCGAATGCAGTAAAGCAAGCGAATGATAGACTTAAATTTGCAGATGATATAGCGGTTTTAACATCTAGCAATGCAGAGTTAGAGGCAGTTCTTAATGAAATGGAAACAGTTCTAACAGAGAGATACGGTATGAAAATTAACAAAAATAAAACTAAAGTACTAATATGTAAAGGAAGGTTAAGTAAGTCAAACACCGGATTTCAAATTGGAAACGAGAACTTACAAGAGGTTAAAGATTTCTACTACCTAAGAAGTCAAACATCATAAATGGAAAAAATACAAAAAATATAAAACAAAGATTAGTGCAAGGCCGTGCTGCACAAGAAAAAGCAACTACTATGTTCAAAGACAACAATTATAGAAACAAAAAAAGAATTGCTGAAAACACATGTGTGGAGCACAGCGCACAGCACTGCATTGCCGTGAAACGTGAACACCTAAAGAAGCTGACAGGAAAATGATAGAAGTCTTTGAAATGTGGTGCTACAGATGTATGTTGAGTGAACAGACAAAGTTAAAAATAAAGAGGTTCTAGAAATAGCAGGAGAAGAAAGAAATATGTGGAAAATAGTAAAAAAAAGAAAAACAGGATGATAGGCTACATACTAAGACATGAGATGATAGTGCGGAATATATCAGAAGCAGAGATAAGAAAAATGAAAGGTAGAGGTAAACCTTGATTAGATTATTGCACACAGATAGTGAAAGATGTAGGCTGTGGCAATTTAGGGGAAATGTGTAGGTTAGCTCAGAACAGAAAACAATGGCGGTACGCGTACAACCAGTTTTAGGACTGAACCTATTGATTATGGCGTGTCCTAGATATCTTTGTAGATTACTTCTACTTCTTCATCACTGTAGCTACAAGTGGGCATATAAACTTGTATATATTTTTGCATAGCTATCGCCAGACCCGCATTTCCTTCCTCCGATCATGCATGAATTACTCAATATCTCCGCTTCAAAAATACCACGCCCCTGGCCATCGAAGTTTGCTAATACCAACTATGTCTAATGCTAAGCTATTCATTTTAATTTTCAAATTCTTTAGCTTGCGTACCTACTTCAAACTTCTATCACTCCACTCTCCGAGTCGCAAAATGTTCTTGATTCTTCTTTTAAACTGTCAACACATCCTCCGAAGTAGTCCCCTTTCGGAGATTTGAATGTGGGATTACTTTAACTCCAGGATCTTTTAGCCCAGAGAATGCCATCATTTTTTTAAAACGATTTATTTTGGTTCCCCATGTACTTGGGAGGTATTGTAGTGGTTTTCCGGTGCCTTCCACATTGCAGTTGTGTGTCTTAGAATGCCATACCAACTCCTATGGACTCTGCTACTTCAAGTACCGAACAGCTGGTGGCTTTTTTCGGTGAGCTGCCATAGTCTAGTTCCTCATTAAAAATCCCACTAATTTGGTTAAACTTATAGTTCGGCTCTTTAACTCACTGAAGCACGTAAGCCATTCTACCCGTTCTCAAAATTTAGAATTTCTACAAGGTGCAGGTCCATTTAAAACGGAAAACTATCAATAGAATTAATAAATACTTTCTTACACGAGGACTTGCTAATTCACTTGGTCTTTATTCTGACTGATTTTTTTACAGAAGTTTTTACTTATTTATCTGTTTCTTCTGTTTGTAGGGCAGGTTTAAAAATTGTGTAATTAGTAAGTTTTGTTCTTTATTCTTTTTGGCATATCGCAGACCTACATAGGTATATAATTAACAGCTTACGAATTGCGAATTCACAATTATTTTTACAATGGCTTAGCACAAAGTGAAATTTATAACGCTCATAAAACTCACACAAACACACGAAAAATGCGAGAAGAAGCTTCTGTAATTGTTAAGAAGTAATCCGTGGCAATGCTCGATCGCGTAGTAAGCATTCGTTACTAAAACCAAAATGTACCACAAAGCCAGATATGAAAGTACAATTGTATCATATATAGCACGGCTGCAGCATTATTTCAGTTGTTCCAAGGTTAAATATACTAAAACTCCTATGGGTTAAAAATTGCCGCTTTTTATTTATTTAATAAATTATATTTTTATTAAAACGTACGAGAGAAAACGCAATCAATGTATGATGTTAGGTTCAATACCAATTCTAAAACTCTAAAAAGACTTCAAGCATATAATAATAAAACGTTGAAAAGGTTTCTGGAGGGTATTTCAATGTAGAAAGAGACAGAGAACGAGCAGATTCGGTAGGGTCTCTTAATGACGCACGATCAATGAGTGTCGAAGGCGGACCTTTCAGACGTGGAGTCACAGGCAATATTGTCTATCTGGATTAATGGAGTTGCTTGCACGAATGGTATTATTAAAGGAATGGAACTTTCTGCAATATATCCTTTAAAAAAAACACCAACATGCTGATTCTGCAGATGCGAGAATCACAAGAGATGATGGCGATGTTCAAAATTGGAAGAATGGCCGAAGTCTCACGACCCATTCACCGACCTGGACGTAATTATGAATACTGCAACAGGTATTATTGGTCACGAAAAGATCAATTGCTACAATGCCTTTAATCAAGGCATTAGGGATGGCCACGGGCCCGGGCTTGGGCCCGGCCCGGCCCGAAGCCCGGCCCGAATATCAAGCCGGGCTTCGGGCCGGGCCGGTCAAATTTTTTTCGGGCCCAAGCCGGGCCAAGCACGTGTCGGGCCCGGGCCGGGCCGGGCCATGCTGCTCAAGCTTTTCGGGCTTTTTGGGCTATTCGGGCCGGCCCGAAGTTTATATTACGAAATATACAATTTATTGATTTAGTAAAAAATTTCATTTAATGATTTCTTTAGGTGCCTCTTAAACAAAATTATAATTAACGCTCTTCTTAATATATCACCCAGGTACAGTTACACACATATTGGTAAGTGTGTCATAATAGAAATAAATCGAAAACGAAAATGATTTGTTGTAAACCGATTTGTGAATTTCGATTTTTTTTTCGATAAGTAATATTCACTTCTTTTCACTTTTCAAGAACTTTGAAATAGAAATCGTCCGTGTTATATTTAATTAATCTGAAGAAGTATTGCAACGTATGTTAATTGAGGTGGTTTATTGTATTATACTTATTAATTAACTTATTATTGTGGCTTCGCACTAAAGATTATTTATGAATAAATCGAAACCACCTTGTATATGTAAAAATATTTTAAACTGCCCGATTACAAAAAAAAAACAGCTTAATTAGATTTACTTATTTGAATGTATCTTTTGTTGAACACCATACCGAATACAATGTGATTAGCTTTTTATAGCTTTAAATAACAAATGGATATAGAAAATTAAAATGTAAATACTAAATAATATTCTATGTTGCGGCATTTTTTTTTTCATAATAATTAAAATTTCCAGTAAAGCATACGACAAAAAAATATTCATAGACAACAAAGTAATGTCTACCTGATACGAGAGACTTGAATAATCAATTCTCTGAACGGATGCTAGCACATACTCGAAATGTAGACCTATACACCAGCAATCTGTAAAATGGAAATTGACAACGTTCTTTGTTTAGAATATGAGGAAACAATATTCAGTCAAATTTTGAATACTTTCCTTGAAATATTTTACTATATACTAGTAGTAGTACATGAATTCTAAAATGCATTTTGTTACTTAAGGTTGAAGTTTGACGCAAACCACCTTCTATTTTGGATTGCCTGTGCAAGTGTGCATCATCTCCAAATACCTTTGAGATTCTTCGAGGTTAAAATGATACTATAAACTATAATTTATTAAGATTGATATATTCAACTTTTGTAGAAAAACATAATAATAGTAAAGAAGTATTTATATACAACTGAAAATACATATATTAACAAACGATACGTTCCATTTGGATGTTGAAAATCTATATATCACTTAAGGTTTTAGTTACATTCCGGCCCGAATCGGCCCGGCCCGGCCCGAAGCCTGGCCCGAAATTCAAGCCGGGCCTCAAGCCGGGCCGGTGCGTTTTGGTTCGGGCCGGGCCGCCGGGCCGGGCCGGAGCAAGTTATTTCGGGCCGGGCCGGGCCGCATCTAAAAGCCCGGCCCGTCTCGGCCCGAATCCATCCCTACAAGGCATTGAGTCAGTAAAAAAATAGACGGACATAACTTTAGAGATTTAAAATTGAAAACTTTACAAAAATCGCGCCTTTACTTGCTGTAAACAGTAAAATAAAAATAAACTACAAAACTTTTCCAATTAATCCATTAATCCTCTTTTATTGTTTCAACGTATTAAGCGTATTGAAGAAATCTGATGCTGATTTGCTAGAGTATATGAAGTATGAATTAACTCCTTACTCGTTATCATTATACGATGACGCAGGAATGCGAAATACCCAGAAATCTACCTTCTACAGTATCTTCGAAGAATCTTCAAGAAATGTCAACGATATCAACAATTTTGCTTATGTAATTGATGGTGGGATGCTTTTACATCGTGTTAAATGGCAAATTAACCAAAAATTCAACTCAATATTAGATAGTTACGTGAAGTATATTAATAGGTATTACGGTAAAAATCTGACAATTGTATTTGATGGATATGAAACTGACACCACTAAAGCAGCATTCGTCACTTAATTATGCTTTCGAAGAAGACATGCAGCTAAAAGTGGCGCAAGAAAAGTTTCTTTCAAATACTAATAATAAAGCTAGATTTAACTAAATTAAGACAATATTTAACAGAAAATGGCATTTGTTCAAAACAAGCAGACGGCGATTCCGACCGACTAATTGTGACCACAGCAATTGATCCATCTTTTTCCAATGTTGTCATAGTGGCTAAAAACATTGATGTTCTTGTCTTATTAATAGCTTTAACACCAGATACAAAGAAAATATATTTTTTGAAACCTCCTAGAGGAAAAACACTACAAAAGTATTTTCATTAGCCAGTCTGGATGAATTACCAAACGGCAAAGAACTTGTGCTTTTTCTGCACGCCTTTACAGGTTGTGATACGACATCGGCATTTTTCAATAAAAGAAAAAGCAAATTTGCAACAATGTTTGAATCACAAAAATCTTTACAAGAGGCTGCTATAATAAAAATAATAATAAAAAATAAAAGTGTAGAAAACATTGTTAAAGCTGGAGTAATATGTATTCTCGCTTTATATAGCACTCCAAAATTTATATCTAATTTAAATCGGTACAGATATCAATGTTTTAAAGCAGCCATTGCAAAGGACAGTCGTGTACAATTAACGTATTTGCCGTGTACAATAGATGCAGCTATAGAGCGTCTGAAAAAGTATATCTGCAAGTTGAGTTATAGATTGGAAATGGACAAAACCTGCATCAATTGCGCGCCCATAACTTTTGAGGGAGACGAGTTGGAAGATATAGAAGATATTTCAAAATCTTTGTACATTATGAATAAAATTATATTTCATTATTGTTAAACTTATGGTGAATAATTATTTACAGTTACAAACAACAGAATACAAGAAAGCACATTCAGAAAATCATTCATCGTTCAATTTCAATTTTTTCGCATTTTTCACATTTCCTGTAGAAAGTGGCAATTTTAGTATATTTAATTTGTGAAATTTTAAGCCATAAATCATTAAAATCTGAGTTGGTTGAACCAGTTCCGAAATAACGCTCGTTTTTCGTCTAATTTGGCTCCAATATACTCCTAAAGCCGTTAGAACTATGCTAGTCGTACCACAATAAGTGAAGTACTTAATAAAACTCAATTTTTATTGTATTTTTGTACTATGACGTCAAGACAAATTAGAGTGTTCTACTTGAATCGCTTTTGTCAAAACCTGCAGAAAAAGTTAGGTGGCCTGTGTACAAATCCCTGATTTACAGATTACACACAAGTGGCCTATACTTAATGCTAAAACTAAGCGTGGGTTTTCGATCCTGTATATAAAGCATTGTAATGCTCCTATTTTGCATGAAAATTGCGACTTAAAATACAAGCACGCAGGAATTTTAATTTGTTCCTCTGATTCGGTTAAGTCTACCATAAACAACACGAAGTCACGTACATTAGACAACTTTAAGCATGACGAAATCTTTCGAGGTAATTAATTCAAGAGCCGCTTTGATTTTAATTTTGTGGACATGCAAATTAAATGTCAAAAAGCTTTCACTTTTTGTGTAACTTAAGTGAAGTTGCAGGGGTTTCAGATATCTGAACTACTTGATAGGAGAACGTTGCGGAAAATATACTTTTAAAAGCGTTTCATGTTGAAATTTTAAACAATATTCTAGTGATTAAAAATTTTACTAAAGAAAGTGAATTAGTATTGAAATTCTAATAGGTTTTACATTAGTATATCACTCTGAACTAACAGGATTGAAAGATATAAAATGGAATGTGATATGCTGCTATTGATGTAATACAGCACTGTGTTGAATTTATATGTAATGCACGTTTTTCCTAATCTTGTTATTACGTACGCGTTAGGTTATTAGTAAAGTAGCTTTTGCAGTTGCGTTATTCGCTATTTATAGAATAAAAACGTATGCATTAATTTGAACAAAACGATCAAAACACCAACGAAAGTAAAATTTCCATAGATTTCAAGTGTTTTATGAAGCAGTGGTCCTCAATCTTTTTTGGTAAACGAAAGACGTTTCAGTATTAATAATTATTGCAAAACACCAAAAAAAACACGGTTAAAATTTTGAATTCTATTAGATTAACATTAAGAACTTATAATTATAACTTCTAATTAAAAAATTGTAACGCATTGGCTCTACGTAAAATAGAAAGTAGAAAATTAATCCTAAACAAACAAAATTGATATCGATGTACTCTGTATATTCTGATATCGTAAACACAGGCGTTCATTAAGCATGATATTTCAATAAATTTTAAATTCTATTCAAAGAAATTTAGGTAGTAAATTATAAATCCACCAAAGTATAGATTATTTTTCTGTGGAATCCATATTTGAATGTAATTCAGATCCATAAATTGTTTCAAGACCATAGGAAGTAAAAACAAAATATTTATAACGGTGAAATTATTGATGTACAGGTTGCATACAATAATTATCCCAAACACAGGAGCGTCTTTTACAAATTTTAGTAAAATGACAGAATTCATATTACAATGTAAGTGCAATACAAAGTAAATCCCAGAGAGGATAGACATATTTGGGCAATATAGTGATTAATACGAATTCCTTATGTATGCATATTCGTGCAAAATAATATTTATTGCGTACAGAGCGCTTTCGATTTATGTTAAATCATCCTCGGTGTTTAACTACAAACTATTAATTAAATATAAACAATTCTAAATAATTCTAAATAAAATTTACCCGCTACAGTTGACTAGTGAATAAACGGATTTAAAAATGTCGATGTCATGGGTATCATAGAAGTCGTAAGCATATAAGGGGTAGGAACTCAAATTCGTTTGAACAAAGGGTAATAGTTTTTTAAGTTTTGGTTTAGAGTGTTACATAATTTTAAATTGTTCAATATACTGTGATTTATTTCCAATTCTTCCAGTAGGTCCAGTCTTGTAAGGTTGTTTAGGTGATGTGGTGTAAAATTTTAGCGTCTTTGTTTTTATTGAATTTGTGGTGGCCAAATCCTGATTGGGTGGGTCTGTTAATGTGTTTGTTTAATTCTGGTGTCAACGTTGACCACCACTTACTTGAACATAACCACAAATTTAATAAAAACAAAGACGCTAAAATTTTACACCACATCATCTCAAACAACCGTACAATACTGGACCTGCTGAAGGTATTGGAAATAAATAACAGTATATTAAACAATTTAAAATTATGTAACACCCAAAACCAAAATTTAAAAAACTTTTACTCTTTGTTCAAACGAATTTGAGTTCCTACCCTTTATACGCTTACGATTTCTATGATACCCATGACATCGACATTTTCAAATCCGTTTATCCACTTGTCAACTGTAGCAGATAAATTTTATTTAGAATTATTTAGAATTGTTTATATTAAATTAATAGTTTGTAGTTAAACACTGAAGATGATTTAACATAAATCGAAAGCGCTCTGTACGCAATAAATATTATTTTGCACGAATACGCATAAATAAGAAATTCATATTATTTAAAAACGTGCACGTGACCAGAGGACATATTTCTATTTAATATAGTGATTACTTAAAAACACAGATACTTAGTTATTGAAACTCATAGGGATCAAGTTGCAGATAATTTATATCGTATCATTCAACGCAGCATAAAAATGTTTTCAATGCATTTATTCAGATTAATATTGTACCATGCCAATTTCCCATTCAGCATATTACAGCTGTGAAGGCCAAAATCTCTTCTTTATAACAAAAACTATCTGCAACAAACATTACTTGTATAAATTAAATATTTCTTTAAGATAATTACATAAGTTTCGTTAGTATGAAAAGTCGTACAGAATAAATGCTTTGCTTTTTGTTAAACAAAATAATAAAGCTTCATTTTGTTACAAAGTCTTTTTAATTAAGCTCTACAATTGTATTTATAAGTCAGGTTAAGCTCTGTTCAGTTTAATTGGTCTTAGTTTGCTTAGTACACAAGTGGTGTAGCTTTGATTCTTGACCAATTAGTTCAGGAGTTGAAGTTTATATCAATAACCCCACTTTCTGGTTTTGAAATGTTAACGACACGTTTTATCGAGGACTTCTTCCGCGGCCTTATCTGGAGTATGTTTGTGCTGAACATGCTCTCGTATCTTGTTAGTTTGTGCATCGCGGTGTACAGCTTTAGGCAACGGTGATTTTCGAAGTGATTTTTATCGTCATCGTTTTTATGATGGATGTTCCGTTTACACATACCCGAGATATAAGTGCTACGCATAAGAAAAATTCAAAAAATTTTAAAATGAGTACTCTATCCGATGTCTTGAACAGAAGCTTCAAATAATTACAACTTTAAGTACAACAACCTTTGCTACATCACATCTGTAAATTTCCGTATCAGCTTTAGTTTAACTTCTTGGCATTATGAAAATGCAACTTTATTTTGCCTGAAGTGACATCAGTAAAAAATGGTAGATTCACGCCTTGCTTTAAATTCACTTATGGTCAAAGATTAACATAGCTGTCTTCGGTTTCTGTTATCTGCCTGTTTTCAACATATGGTTTAAAGAGACCCCAGTCTTACTGGATATAATCCATTATATATGAGGTATTTAATACCAAGGGTGCAGGTATGCATTTTGTCTTTTGCCTACCTAAAGGAAATTATTAGTTCCTGTTTGATAAAGTTATCAAGTTGTAGCTTCATATTTTATCTATTATAAAATCAAAATGCCATTTGTCTTTTACCTATCTAAAGGAAATTATTAGTTCATGTTTGATAAAGTTTTACCTTAGCTATTATTTAATCTAAATGTCTTTTGTCTTATGCCTACATAAAAGAAATTATTAGTTCCTGTTTGATTAAGTAACTAAATTGTACCTTTTATGTCTTATATATTATCTAATCCAAAAGTTGCAAATAAGCAAGAGTTATCTTTCCAAAAATTTGTGTCTTTGTTTAACTGTAAACTGTAACATGTGAAAGCTGCGGTTTCATGAAAGTCCTGTTTATTTTTGGTACCTTAATAAGTTTTACCACTCTAATCAATATTGTATTTCATTTCCTTAAGAATGACTTCCCGACCTTAGTCTGGAGTCAAATGTTTATTAATATTTAGAGTAACTTAGATACTATTTGCAAACAGATAAATGTTATCCTTTATAAATTGAAAACATTAATTTTGAATATAGCAAAAGTATTATTCAAGTTTGTCGAGTTTTATTTGTGTTATGTTATATATATTTTTCTTTCAGCTGTCTTTACGTTGGTTACCTTTTAATTACCTAATAACCCCTGATGATTCAAGTCTCATGTATACTCCGCAGCCACCAACGGTCGACGCTTTGCCCCGCCAAAGTGTTTATAAAATACTTTGTCCCCGACTTAGCCTCTCGTAACGGCCACAATATGAAAATCCAATAGCCATATTACATGAGCTTCGAATAATGGAACAATATGAATTCACGCTTGAATCATGCGATAGGAATGTTATACAATGAGATAAATCCCCGAATGCTAAGATAAGTGAAGGAAATGACAGACGCAAGGCAGTGAACAGACAACCATAAAATTGATTGCTTACGAGCCATAAACAAAAACACATGTAAAGTGATCGTTGAGAGCTTAGTCAAAAACACCTTTTTAGTTATGAATTAACAAACAGGGGTTAATGTGATGAGATACTGTAAATTTTTGATAGATACCACAACACTAACAGATTTGGACGGTTTGGTTTCAAGCAATAAAAATTAAAAGTACAAAACCAATGGCGAGCTAATTTACTCTTGACTTCATAGAATTCTTCAGCCACCAAAACCCGTAACTGTAAATCATAGCTTGTTAGAAATTGTTGTTTTTTTTGTTAGTAGAATTTAACCATGGTGCCTTTTCGTAAAATATTAATAAAATTATACGTCTGCTTTTAGTTAAAGTATAGGCTTAAATTATTAAATGTATAAAATCTGAACAGAGCAAGTTTAATTGAAAATTTGAGACTTGTAAATTATTGCAGTTGAATCATCAAGGTTGTGGTTAATTGAATATCAACTGATTATGAAATTTCGCAACTCTGTGTGTATATTTGTTTATTGGGATATTGTTATGTCACTGATGTTCAAATTGATGTAACTTTAAATTTTGCATGTATGCTTGTTTATAATAATAATGAAATAGTGTTGTATTAAAATATATTTAGGTGAGGCAGTGGGTGGAAATTTGTTTTTTATGTATATACATCGGGTAGCATTTTTGTAGAAAGAACTCCATTTGACCAGGAGGTTGGTGTAATTAAAATTCTCAGGAATACTGGTAGTTCAAGGGATTTTCACTAAGACTTGACTAGACGTGTTGTCGGCTATAAATATACTACTGGTTGAAAGCCATTCAAGGTGAGTGTTATTGGTAACGTAGTTTGTAATTGTAGCTAGTTAATTTCTCAATTATTTAATTACTTTTTGCTCCATGTCTTTAAATGTGTCTATAGAGACCCACTCCCGAACCACTATAATTAACCGGTGCACCTTTATTTTGTTATGGGATTTCCGCCTTTTATGGGCAATTCCAAATTTAAGAATTTAATGCTTCATACACCGGTAATATAAAATTGAAACCTATTCCTAAAAAATTTGAACAAAAACAATAATTTATTTCAAGAAATTGAAACAAAAACAAAGGTTTTAAGTAAATTTATTAAACTAATGGGAAACCGGAACTTGTCCAGTTACCACAAAAGCCACCTAAATCAGATTTAATGTGCGATATAGTTACCTTCATTTCATTTTCTATATTAGTAAGCTTTTAATGTTTCTTGGTTTTTATGGCTGTCGAGAATTCTATTTCACATAGAAAAGATGTGGAAAACTGCAATATAACTGCCATCGCTTTTTCCAAGATAGTCGGATATTCTTACTGTAGAAAATCCGAAATTCTTCTGATGTCAATTCACTTAGTTAATCAAGTGCGATCTGTTGATAAACTAATTAACTCTTCTTCTTTTAGTAAAAAAATGCTGTATTTGACATTTTCACCGCATTAAATTATAGTGGCGTGTCGAGAACCTGATGAAAGGTGAAGCAGAAAGTAAAATTTTTGGCAGATGCACAAAAAGAAAATAAAAATGGCAAGTGATCAATAAAATATCATCTTACTTATAAGGTTCAATGCGCCTATTTTTCCCTACTCATCTATGACGTAATCATAAATATCTTTGTCACTAGAATATTCTGATAATAATTTCTTTTTAATTGATATTTATCCCAAAGCAGAAAATCTTTCTTGTCCTGTAGAGTTCTTGACCAAATTTTTGATCCCTTTGAGCGCGGTACATGCACTTCTGGCGGGAATAGTTAATGTTAGTTTACGCAATTTAAAAAATTCAGGGCAGGCACGATCTCTAGTTCGCAGTCAAAGAAATTTCTACAAGTCACTAGCACTTGTTCTATTTAAGTTATGTGAGGTATGGTATCTCATTGTGGGTTTGCAACGCAATGCAGGAAAGTCAAAATTTTCTGAATAATTCTGTTTAATTGAACCAAAGACCTTCTCAAAACTGTAGTTTTATTGCTAATATTAACTAATTCAAAAAAATTAAGGGTGTCAAAATTCTTTAACATGGCGGAGGTATTGTCAGATATTTCAAAGAAAGGTTTGCGGGATGGTGTTTTGTCGTCTGTCCTGTGTTGTTTGGCAATATCAGCTGGCATTATTTTTCTTTCGGTTCAATATGTATTTGTAGATGATCAAATCTAGTCCACAAATTATCAAGTTGTTCTCGTTTAGACCCAACTATTAATCTAAATTTCCGAATTTTCTTTATGCAAAATAGTTATTCATGTACCAAGCGTATCAAGTACATGTTTATGCCCTAAGGGCGTCGATGTTACAAACCCGAGTGCCAAGTGCCCAAGAGTTTGAAAGTCGTCCGAGGGCATAAATATCTATTGATTCCTGCGGTGCATACAACTTTTTTGCCATACTAGTTCGTTACTGCATTTAAAATATGAATAATATTGAGAAAGATCCTAAAACTTAATTTGGTTTTTATTTTATCGTTGCTAGGGCGATGCCGTACATGCAGGCATAATCAAATTTTCGTCGTTTTTAACTTAGAAAGTCAAAATGCAGAAAAGTTTTTAAATTTCTGATGAAATTGTAGAAAAAGTGGAAATATCAACACAGAACTTACTACCTAAAAGATCAGGAGACGATTATGACAAAGAATATGAGAAATTACTAAATCGGATGGCAGAAAACTGTGTAGAACTCCGTAATGAAACTGTATTGCTTGGATACTTCGGTGCTCATGCTGAAACATTTTCTCCGAGTTCCATATGGTGCAAGCATTCGATGTTTAAAAAGACTTTAATGGTAGATAGAAATATTAACATTGCCAATTACTACAAGTTAAGGGTCAAGCGGTTACATGAGGCACCCAATCAGGCGTACTTGATTATCAAAGTCACATCATTATTGAGTGTATTTGGTAGATGTCGACGACAGAAGCTTGGAGCTTATGAATTTGCTAGTTACTCACAAAGAAGATCTAAAATCAGTTTTCGCGGCAAATATACCGGAGACAAAAACTGATAAAGTGCGTCGTATTACCATTATCATCGAAGACAAAATGAACAAGTCGAGTTCATAAGAGATTACACGGCCACATGGTTGTTTAGAACAGAAATTTATTCTAACTATAGACCGGGTCGCTCTACTGTACCGTTCATTATTGCAAAATATCTGGGTCTGAGAGATTCAGAAAACTACGCAGGCCACTGTTTGCGACGAACATTGGCAACCCTTTTGGCAGATGTAGGAGCTAGTATGACCACGCTGTAACCCCATGGTGATTAGAAGAGTACTTCGGTTTGTGAAAGATATTTAGAGAACAGTTTATCTTCAAACAATTATGTTTCAAAGGTGTGTAACAGTTTAAATTTTTCTGTTACCAATACTGTTGGTTAGGCAATGTATTCTACTTAGTCTGATAGATAGACCACCATACATACATACAGGGAACGTGTAGGAACGTGTTTGGTTTAAAACAACATTTTAGAAACCATCTGTGTTTAGGAGGGATATCATCTACTTTGTTAGATACGCGAATTTTGTCTTCCTTTTTGATTTAAGCACTGCACGAAAATGGGTCTTGCTAATTGTAAACTTGAGCTTAGCCTAAAAAGCTTCAAGTATTTAGGTGCTCCCAAGTTAGTTGATTCACCCTGTAATATTGTGCAAAGCCGAAAGTGGGTAAGTTTATTTCGCTTTAATTAATTTGAAATTGTTAAATGAGGGTTTTTCACTTCAGCACTTAATTAGGGATCCACAAAAGTGGCACTTAATTGCGGATTTACGAAAGTGGAATTTATTTACGGGTTCACGTGACATTAAATTATTGCAAGAAGCACGCAATACTAAATTTTTTCAGGAAGCACGTGGAAATAATTTTGATCCTGTCTTACTCCCTCTGGAATCAGAAATACATATGTTTTTAATAGAAGTCGCACATTGTAAATTCTAACACCTGAGTTTGGAACAACCCCAAAAATTATTCGTTGCCATTCTAAACACACTCTGCAGTGCCGCCATCATTTCTGAAGTTTATTGTTAGCAGCTGTCAGTACAACTAATCTACCATTTAATAAGTTATTTCGCCTGGAATCTACAAAAATACATTTTGGTGATGGAATCGTAAATTATGGAAAGCCGTTAATCGAGCACGCTGTTCAATGGAGTTTTTGAAGCTTTTATCTACACAGGTGTTGTCCTTGGTCGATCAATAATAAGGAGTTCTAGTTGAGGCCTACTAGGTAACACCGTTATTTAACTTATTTATCAGGGGACAACAATTATCTACTTACCACACACTCAAACGGGTATTACCAATTTTATTATTTTATAATAGCAAAATTTTAATTTTATGCGTAGTTAAAACTGACTGTAAAATTTTTAAAACAGTTTATGAAACTTCATTAACCTAAAATTTTACTGAAATATTACTAACCTTGGGACTTCAAGTTTGTACACGTCCAACAATTAAAACGAGCTCGATTTAAATACATGACGATTTCATTCCAAACTAAAATATTTCAATTTGTTTATGCTATTTGCATTGCAGCAATTCTTTTTTTAATTTTTTGTTCAACTGGCAAAATTTCCCTCTGTAAATATTGTAAAAACAAATCACTTATTTTTGTATAAATTTGGTTGTAAATAACATTGGTAACAGAATTATTAATAATATATTTTTTACTCACGAAAATAGTGGAATGTGTTATTGTTTATTGAACTTGGATTAAATCAAGTGTATGGTTTTACTATTAGGAATAACAATTAAAAGAACCCACTGCAGGCCTTGAGATAAAGAGTGCAGTTCATGTCTATTTTAGCAAGAGAATTTTAACCTCAATAAATTTTTAGAAAGATAAATAATTAGACAGGTTACAGGTGTTGGCAGGCACAATTTCTGGATCTGGCACCTTTGTACAGAATTCTGACAACCAGGTATTTAAAATTAAATCAACCTTTTGCTACACGAAATATAACTATTACAAGATCGTTTCAAAATTGTCACTTTAATATGAGCGCCGAGTGTGAATGCAAATGATCCTTTATGGGTTGAGCGAGAGAAACACACTTAGATGGTTAGACATGTTAAAAAGAATTAAAGAGAATATGCTTACCAAGCGTATATATGCACGCAAGATGACTGGCAGAGCTGCAAGGGACAGACCGCGTAAAAGATGGTTGGATGTAGTAGAGGAGATACTGAAAGAACGACATGTGAGAAGTTTCAGGAATAAAAGAGCATGCCAGAAGCAACGTATGAATGTTTCTTGGGCAAAGGAAACGTGTTAGGACCGAGGGATGTGGAGAAAGATTGTGAATGGTGTTAGAGTAAAAGTAGTGTAGTAGACTAGAGCTTACTCTGTATATCTCCCAGAAAGATGTGCTAGTTTGGTTACTCCGAAACTGAATACCGTGATTGGTGTGTTGTGTTGCGTTGCTGGAAAATAAATAAAGTGCAGATGGTGCAGTTGTTTGAGAAATATACTGCCCCAATGATAGTGATATGCTTAAATTTGGTAGGCAGGTCTAGCTAAAATGTTAAGGACTTAAATTACGAAATACACTGACCCGATTTCTATAAAAATTAAGTGTTAGCAAGTATACCATATATAGTTAGAGAATGATGACACTTATAGGTAATACGTCGTACATCTAACTTTAAAAATAATGCATTGTGGTATATGTTATGTACAGGATTTAAAAGAATACTTTCTGCAAATGATGTGTAAGGCGGTTTACTCTAGGGTTAATAAAAAAATATATGTGCTACAATTTGGCAAGGAGGTATAGCGAAAGAATCAATATTTCTGGTTTGCAAATAGCGTAACGTCATCCGTAAATTGCTTTATACACTGAACCCATTCGATGTTACTGAATGTGCTGAAATTTGGCAGGCAGGTCTAGGGAAAGAGTTAATAATATTAGCGGTCATGTAGTTGAGTGGTAAGCGCAGGACAAAGGACGACGTGTAATTAGCAAAACAATTAAGTTAATGTATGTTTATCTATCCTACTCTAGTATATAGTCCAAATATGTAGAGATAATCACCATGTATTTCTTATGAGAGGGTTTTTTTTTCATTTTTACATTCTCCTATATTAGAGAGCTTTTGTGCTGTCGCTTTGGTTTATTTGTATAACTCTAAACGAATATTCGGTCTTTGACAGGGGATGATGTCCAGAACTAGTTTGTTAGATTCTGAAGAAAAAAAATTACATTTTGTTTTACTGACAGAATCCTAGATCGACGATAGCTGCTTTCACATCAAATTGTACGAAACGTGGTAGACATAGGAGAGTGTCGGGTTGGGCGTACTGCACACTCTTTCCTTTTGCTGTCACTCTACAATATTTTTGTGTAACCTGTATAACACTGAAATCTTTCAGAAAGCACACGATTAATGACACTGCAATTTTTGCTAGATTTCGGTTTTAATCTAGGTTAGGATCACGATAGTTTTTTGCTAGTAACTTAGATGTCTGTCCTGGTGGTGATGTTGAAGATTTATAAACCCATACACCGAAGAAGAGCGGCTTTTGATTGCAATTTCGTTTAGAGTATGTATAATAAATCTGATACAAATAAAGAAAGTGAACTTTGACTAGACTGTAGTAATTAGCAATTTGTGTAAAAAGATTAACGCTTCAATACAGCTAAAGCTATACGAAGCGATTTTTAAGTCGACGTTTGTATATGCGGAAATTGTGCATGATACTAATAATTGAATGCAAAGATATGGATGCATTAAATACTTTAAAAAAATATTTCAAGTTTGGCCTTTGAAACCTTCTAGTTGGTGGAAAATGCACAATTGCAAATACAAGCGTACTTGGTACCTCCAAGCAGCGGTTTCCTGTAAAAGTTTCATAACTACTAAATCACAAAGAACACCTCCGACATTCTGTCTTCGTTTATGTAAATGGTACCCGAAGACAATCTTCTGTTGTTAGTTATTTATGTTGTATCAAAATTAGACATCTAAAAAGAAAAAGAATTGTATGTCGAGTTATTATCCACTATAAGGCATGGAAATAGAACTCATCATCTCATTCTGTTCATTGTTTGTTTGCGTAATCGATTTCCTAAGTTCAACTTGGAAAAACAATTTTGTAGTTTCCGCATAAAATAAACAGTTTGCGACCATAAAGCATATCAATGCGGAAAAATGTGTATTGTAAACAATTCTACTAGCATTAATACGATTCGACTTGGATGTAAAATTTTTCAGTATTTCACGCATATTTCGAAATGAAATATCTTCGCTTAAGAATAAGTAATCTTTCGCAAATTGGCGTATCCACAGCACTACAAGTACAAGTAATCCTTATTTTTATGACAAGTTTTAATTTAGTTTATACAACAATGTTACATATGGTAATTAAATATTACATAAACGAAATCAGTACAAGATTGTTTATTCAACCACAACTAGTCAGTTTTTCTGAGACATTGCCGTTGTTTACGTCAAACGTATAACTTCCGTTCAACACAGAATTCCGACCGACTTGTGAAAAACCTTAACCATTATTTATTTGGTGCATACTTAAATTGCAATACTTCAATTATTTTAGTTATAATAAAATAGCAATTGCAATCGGTAGTGTGCGTAATTCTATTAGACAAGTGCGATCTCAAAGAATTGTTAGGTGATATCAAATGTGTTTTATATACTAGTATTGATTATTTATTTCAAATTCTAGCAAGTTTATAAATAATTTTAGTCGTATCGTACTTAAAAACGTATCACATTGCAGATACGGATTTCTTAAACAGTTCAGAAATTGCATATTTCAGACGTTGTTCAATATATTATAATAGGATTTTTGCAATGATCGTTTAATCTTACAACACTTTTGAGATAATCGATGTTTTGATTAGTCATTCTCTGTTGTTATTTTTGGAATTACATCAAAATCCAGATGGTTAATATAAACATTTTTAGTAAACACTCTGTAATTTTAGTTGTTGCTTTGCTCTTCGTCTACTTATACAAATATGGGTGGTTTTATGAGCAAAGGTTTGTGTTGCGCTTTAACTCTAAAATTATTAATATCTTCCATATACCAGTTTAAGCAACTTTTAAAAGCAGTGTGAGTAAGACTTATTTAAGATAGGTTTCGGAACTAACTTCACATAAAGAAGTCTTCCTTATATTTTCTATTTTCTGGGGTACAATTCTAAATGTCAAAACTTAATTCGACTTTTTAGCAAATAACAATAACTACACTGTATTTACTCGTAGCTACAAGCACGCTATAATTGAGTTTATTTTAAGGTTCTAAATAAGTGATGTGTGTGAAGTTAGCAACCCATTTTTTAAAAATCATGATTTTGAAAGTTGTTCCAGATTGTTGTAATTTTGTACCGCATTGTTCCAATTCGACATAATTTTATACCAAAAGATTTCTCAAAAATTTGGAAAAAACCCATTTTGTTACTGGCACCCTATCTATCGAAAATCGCGGTCTTGGTTATCGCTTAACATTGTTCTAGTTGTTCCAAACATTGTTCCAAAAACACAATTTCGTATCTGAACGATTCCTCAAAAAAACGGACTAAAAACACGTTTTTGTTGACACCCCATTTTTTAAAAATCGAAATTTTGGCCCTCGATTAAGATTGTTGTAGTAGTTCCAAACATTGTTCCAAAAGCACAATTCCGTTTCTAAACGGTTCTTCAAAAAAACGGAAAAATACAATTTTAGACAAACAAGACTACCGGGCCAAGAGTAAACATACCTTTCCCTTTTTGCTCCAATAGATAACTTTTTGTTCTGAGCTGTTCTAAGCCTAGAAAACATAGTTCTGCAGTATGAATCTCCTATCACCAGCAGTTCTCCCAAAATTGATGTTTTTACTATATCGTCAGGAGTAACCATAGCCTTCCTCTTCTGTTCTAATAGCTAACTTTTTGTTCTGAGCTGTTCTAAGTTTAAAAAACATAGTTCTGCATTATAAGTCTCCCATAGCCACCGGTTCTCACAAAATTGATGTTTTTACTGTATGAACAAGAGTAAATATAGTTTTTATTTTTTGTTCCATATAGCTAACTTTTTGTTCTGACCATATAGCAGTCATCCTTTTCATTACAAAAATAAGAAAGAATTTATGAATGGATATGTTTGACAGGGATCTTTTGTCATGGAACGATACGCCAATAAATGTATATACCTATAAAATCTACGTGGCTTTTACCTAACGAAAAGAATATCTTACCAACCACAACGAGAACAAACATATAAGTTATATTAAGGAGTACATGTTTATAATAAAATATTAATAGCATTTAATAATAAAAAAAATGTCATATATTTGCCAAGATTTTGGTGTAATGTATTTCACAACAGTTTTTCTACTCCCGTGTATTATTACGTATTAAAAAATGCATTTTAATATAATGTCGTAGAAAAAGAGTAGTGTGCAACACGTGTGTGAAGTCAGTTTATACACTCGTTCGGATTGCAACACTCGCTTGCAGATTGTGTTGCAAACTCTTCACTCGTGTATAAAATGTGACTTCACACACTTGCTACACAATATACTATTAATGTTTCTACATAGATACACAAATGTACATTTGGTTTTGGTTCAACGCAAACTGTCTTTGGCTTACGTAACAAGTCGTCATAATGAATCCATTTAGCATTATTACGTATGTACGCTGTATAATGTCCAATGGACGTTACAGATTTATTTCCGTGGTAGACAACACATCCAACATAGATGCAATTATTTTTATTGTTCTTCTTGACTCTATTTTGCTTATCATCTCCATCTCTTCATTGTCTTCATCCTCCTCTGGTTCATATATTTCCATAGTTTTAGTCAAGAAACACGATGGATCTATATCCTCAGCAGGCTCGTCATTAGTAGCGTCATTAAGCGCATCAGGTGATACGTTTAAACAATCCTGACCATGGCAATTACCACAAACTGGTGAACAGTACAACCAAACTTTCCTGCAACCGCAGTTTAAGGTACATCCCTTCGTACAATTACAAAAAATAGTGTTCAGTAAACTATCAGGAGCGGGTGGAAGAAGAGTTTTAACTGGTTCTAAAATTTCTTCCTGCAATATCCATCCCCAGTCTAGAGGGTTGAGGTCGTTGCCAAGCCATACTTGCACTTGGTAGTAAACGCGATATAAATGTTGTTGAGCAGCACTAGATGTTGGCGGGAGAGACGATAAATATACAGATTTTTTGAACTGCGTTAATTTCGCAAACGTCAAATATCTGTGATTATCAACAGACACTTCTTTCATTGGTGCTTTATACAAAGCCAGTAGAAAACGAATGCCATGATCAAAAATCACATCAGGAGAGCATTGTTTCTGAGTGAAGACATTGGTGTAATTAAATAATTCCTTATTCTTTTCAAATAATTTAAAGGCGTTAATTTTACCTCTGTGAAAAAAAGCTGATTTAGTATCGCAACCGGTCATTGCATGTAAAAATAAAATGTGATTTCTACACTTAGGATACAAACTTAAGCTTTGTGAAGAATAAATTGTTGTTTGTACTTTTACGTTCCCAGGTTTTAAAAAATATATGATTTTATCACTAGGCGTTCGTGCAATCAATAATACTAGTAAGTCTACGTCTTCACCTACGATGATACTTGTTCTCCTGCCGGATTCTTCAATTGCTGTTTCAACGATGAGAACATCAGCATCAGATCGAGCTTGTTTTACATTAATATTAGCAGTTTTAAATTTTTCATATAATATAGAAATAAATCTATGCTTGTTGCTTGCATTCCCAAAAAATTTTTCTTGACTTGTTGAAATAGTCATGGATTCATCGAAGAGAATATCAGTAGATGATGAAACTTTTGCACTTCGACGACATTGTTCACCAGCTTTGACGTTTTTTTGAAGATCCATCAAATACAATTATAACGTTATTATCATAATATTTAAGTACATAATGAACATATGCATTAAAAATTGTATCGAATGTTTCTCCTTTATTCCATACAACACGGTGTAAAAGAAATCCTCCATCGATGATATAAGTAACATTAGAGGTATCTAATTCAACATTTACTGGTTGAAAACATTTATAAATAGCAGATTTTTGATTTTTACGCATTCCATTCTCGTCGAAGAGTGATAATGGGAATGGAGCTAATTCATACTTCAAAAATTTTTGAAGTTGATCGTCAAATCGTTTTGTAATACTTATACGTTGAAATAATAATAAAGGATCGATAAGTACTTCTTCATTGTGAACTTTCACAGAGCTGGATACTGTTAAAAGAGGAAGTACTCTGTCAGCACGTTTTAATTTGATGCTATCAAATTTTTGACCAATCATGTTTGTAACTGTAACAAGACCCACTTCATAAGCATTGTGACAATTTATTCTATCATCGCCGACGACTCCACTTAATATTGACATTAGCTTCGAAACTACTGGAAAGGGATTATAACAAGAAAACCATTGAATTAATTTTTTTACGTCTTCATTATCTCTTTTTACGCGTGAATCCCTTGCATTTACATGCTGATCTGTTGTATCCATTGATACATTAATAAGAACTTCAAACCTTCGGACACACTAATCATTGCATGCATGCCATAAGCCCATTTGCTTAAAACACTTTCTTGTGTGCTTCTCCCTCGTGCTACACCTCCGTCAGTTTTCATCGATTTCATGAGAGACTGTTCAATGATCATATCAGACCAAGTTCCACAACTAAATTTATCACTGCCTCGAGCAGTGAAGAATCCCGGAATAAACTTCTGAAAAACAAGCGGATCCATAGACTGCTCTAACTTCATCATATCTTGGAGATATAAGTGTGCGGATTTAGCATAAGGATAATGGCTAGATGCATGAAAATATGAAAGCATTTGTCTAACGCTATTTAAATGTGCTTGCCAATCTCCCATTCGTTCAGCTCTTATATACTCTTTGCAATTGACACCATACAAAAATATCGTACGCATAATTTTGAAGTGGCACCTCTTTCTTCATATTCTTGTAAACTTTTATTGAATTTATTAAGTAAATCTTCAGCATTATTATCACAATTTTCAATGTCATCATACGATATAGTTCCATTCATCACATCGTCGATAGTAGTACGAAGAGTCGAGTCCAAGTCTTCATCAATAGTAAGATCTTTCGATATAATTATTGCCAAAGCCAAATGGATTAATGAATGACCTCTGACAGCTTTAGAATAAGCATGCCCATTCAACATTTTGTCAAAAGAATTAGGTGCATAAATAATGGAAAGAGCTTCTTTAAGTCCACTTCCTTGCATAATATAACCAATCGATCCTAGGTAAGACATAATTAAATGAAAACCTTCAAGTCTTACAATAATTTTTAATAATGGTAATTTTTGAGAAGCTGCTGCAACAATTTCTCGTGCCTTTGCATATAAAGACTGGTCAAAAGTAATAATGCATTCTTCGTGGCCATATTTTTTTGCATTCTCCAGGGCGCGTAGTAATGTCGAGTAAACAGTATTATAGTTACTTGCTGGTTCATGAATAAATGGTAATAAAAGAATTCGAGATGTAGAAAAATTACGATTTTGCAACGTCAAACGTTCTATATATCCACTCCAACCTGGCAGCTCTGAGATATTACTCCATTTTTCGTCATCCACAATATATCAATCTTTCGGAGCATAGAAACAGTTATATTTTCGTCCAAAATATTTTCCACCGTAATTTTACTTAATCCTATAACACCATTATTTTCATAAATTTGCACTGGGACTTTAGCTTTTGCCGCAATATCGCTTGTACTGAGAATGACATTAGAACGTGATATTGGTTTATCAGCTGCAATTGCACTAGCAGGTGTTAAAATTTGAATTATACCCATTATATGAAGAGTGTTATAACCATCAAGTGTATAGACATTTATATCAGCATTATCAGCGGCATATTGTAAGAAAGCTCCAGTTTCTGGTGGTAAAATAAATGGCTGGGGGTGGTGAACTGTTGCTGATTCATATTTGACTGTTTCCTTGTATGATGCACACATTCCGAAGGATGATAATACGTCTACAAGCCGTTTGGAACCAAATCGTCGGTGACAAAATATCGCTAGACCAAGTTGCAATTGCGATATAAATAATCTTGGACGAACAGCTGTCAGAATGGCATGACTAATAGCAGTGCATTTTAGTTTAAGACGATCCACTGCATATCTCCGATTTTTTAAAATTATTTATTCTAATAAAATCGTCAGAGAATTTGGAATTTCGTCATTCATATTCTCGAACATTTTGCTGGGAGGAGGATAATTTTCATTATTTACTATTACTGATCTAATATCTTCCCTAATAATTGCTGCAGCTGTTTTTATTATTCGAAGACGTTCTTCTGCTTCATTATGTTTTCTGTTGTCATACCAAGCTTTGTTTAAAATATCGTATTGTGTGTCCAGAAAACAAATAACAGTTAAAGAGGTATATTTAGTTGTAATAATAATTTTTTTTACCATATTTATTGACAAGTTTACTTTTAATAGTTTTGTCATCTGGAATATAATCCTTGCACAAATCTTTTAATTCATTTAAAGTAAACTGAGATTCATCATTATTCTCAATAAATGAGTATATTTTGTCCATTGCTACTGATACTCTACTATCTTCGGGACGACCAACTGTACCACCCATGGTAGGTTTCATAAAATGTTTAAAACAGTCAGAATGATATCGAGCCTCAGCAGCGACCAGATCGTGTTCGTAAATAATTCGTCGTAAAACTGCCTTAGCAGCGTCATCATGACGGTTTTCTGCTATCTCAAGTACGTTGTTTTTAAAAATAAGCGTCGAGACATGGTGAATTTTACGGCGAATATTTGTCGTTTTTCCTTCTCTTTTTTTTCGTTGTTGGTTGTTGGTTGCGAAATATCTGCAACTAATGTTGACTGTGCGAAAGATATATTGGAAAATATATTAAATCGGTAAATGGTTAAGTGTTGGGGGAACTTGGCAGCCACAGGCTGCTTACCTCCCTTCATAACCACTGAAGGTCGGAGAAATAGGGTATATAACTGTAAAACAATAGAAGTTGACCGAACTGCATCTATCAAGGAAGAACAACGCCTATGAGGATAGACAACAAACATAGAACAAGAAGAAAATTATTGAAAGCATATGTGTGGAGCACAGCACAGTATGCCTATGAAATACGGGCAGTCTGAAACGCAGACAGAAAAACGGTAGCAGCCTTTTGAAATGCTGTGCTTCAGATGTATGAGGACGATAGCATGGACAGACAAAGATAATAACAAATAGGTTATAGAAATAGTAGGGAAACAAGGATATCTGGGGAAAAAGAAAAATAGAAGTCGGAATACGTTCTGTGACGTTATTATCGGGGCAGCCACGTTGGTTCGTCAAATTTATGCTACGTTGGCTCGTGGCCGTACGTAACACAAAGAAAAACAAAGAAATGACCCGGCTCAATCGGAGAGTAGGGGGGGTTGTAGAAAGCAGACCAACACATAAGGTATGCGGCTGTAAGGAATTAGTAACAGTACCTGCAATAGAAAAATTAGAATAGTAAACCTGAAAAAAAACAAATTAGTCCTGCAAACCTGAAACAAAGAAAAAGCATAGCATACGGCTCAAGTATAATTGTTCAGTACTTTGTAGAATAAAAAAAAACTGTTGGGATAATCTATATAATATAACAACGTTAAAAGCAATATAACAAATCTTTAGTACAAAGTGAGGTAATATTGGGGAGTAGCAGAAACGTTTCCTCACACACCAATTAGACATAAAGCAGATAAAATTTTAACAAAATATAAAGAGGTAAACACAATTAATATGAGTAGTCCAGTAGTATTGATTTTTCTTTTTTTTTCTTTTATTTATAATAGCATGCAAGTCTATGGTAAAAGGTATCAGAACGCCAAAGGTATGACAAAGCAACAGACAGGTATTTAAAGTAAAAACAAGTAGGAAATAGTTCAACTTACAAACAGTCCTTCAGCAACGCTTCCTCGCAATTGAATGTGGGATTCCCGATGTCCTGCACTAACGAAGCACTGCACCCTTGACTGTGAGGGTGTGGATGGAATTTCTCACACTTTACACTAATCACGCCTACGTATTTCACTGGTGTTAGCAGCAGACATTATCATGCTGGTGGAACTACGTAACATCGATAAATCTCTTGTTAATTCTATTTCCTGAGACAATAATTTTGAAAGATTTTGTAACACAAATTGTAAAGAAAAATAGTAATAAATATTTAGAGTCACGGGCTTTCAAGGCACGACGTAATGCATTAAACTAACAGTAACGTGAAGCGTTTTATTTGCTACCTATGGTAACAAAGGAAAAGCTAATGCTTTTGCATAACCAAATTCGCGCAAACAAAGATCTATTTTAGATTCGTTGGGGTTAGAAAATTCAGGAACTACAGTACCAAACTGTCTTTACAAGTGAATCAGATACCTGTTCATAAGAAGCAACCTCTTTTTTTTCTCTACTAAACCTGCTACAACTGTATCACCATTTTGAGAAACACTTAAGTTTTAAAACTGTGTTTGAATAGACCAAAGTATGCACTACTCTGATAAGAAAAAGGAGGCCACGAAAACTAGATCGCACACAGTTCAAATATAGCAAGACAAATCCACAAAAAAACACAATTAGTAAAGCGACGGTATCACTAAGTCAATCTTCCGTAACAACAACCACGTGCGGTCGGGTTTTCCAAGTTCTACGACTTTTATTTTTAACAGAAAAGCAACAAAAACAATTTGTCGTGCAACGCGTAATCACTAAGTCAATGTTCCGTAAACCTTTTATTTTACAAGAAAAACAACTAAAGACACAATCAGCAAAGCAACGCATATCACTCAAAGTACTTAACCTACCGGAACCAAGAACAAAAACCGACTACCCATCTGTTCATAACAACTCGTTGTTATTACCACCGCACTTCTTGTCAATCCAACACGTTACATACAAAAGCATACCTCCTTCAAAGTCATCAGAACTACACTGCTCTACAGTTAAAAAAATAACTTTTACTTCACAAGAAAAACAACTAAAATCGAGTCGTGTCGTGCAGCACTTTTAACGCAATTCACATATAGAAACGAAAAACAAAACAACACTCTCGTCTGTAGATATAAAATCGTTGTTATTACAACCGCTTATCGCCTATCAACTCGACTCGTATATCCACATAAGGGACCTCCAATAAATGAATGCAGCACTCATATCTACATAATTAATTACCACGGTTTATCATTTCCGATAAGTTGGAAAGTAATTTATTTATTAATGAAAATCAATCTTCAAATTATCTACTTTAATTAATACACACGAGTTAAATTGTATACAATTCTGAAACCTATGCGGAAGTATTTACTTTATACCAATAAATATAAAATGTAGAAATAGTAATTGCAGAAAGGTATTAACTAATTGAGAAAAAGCGTAAAAAAAAATGTTAAGGTACAAAAATGCTCGTTACAGTTCTAAGGCATTTTTGGGGAATAGTATGGGATATGTTTCAAGCAGAGATAGGAAAAATAGGTAGATGTAGACCTAGATCAGATAGTGATAAATGCAGACTGTGCAAGTTTCAGGGAAATCTGTAGGTTAGTTCAGAATAGGAAACAATGATGGTACGCGTCTAACCAGTTCCAGGACTGAAGACCTAATGATGATGAATAAATAAACAAATATAATTTAATGCTATTCTTAAAATAATTATTCTTTAATAAAAAAAATTTATAACTTATTATTTAAGTAAATCAATATTTATCAATCATAGTGTGCAACAGAAATACACATATATCATGAGTAAAATGTACGCTATAACTATTAAATCGAATTTCCTCCAAAACCGTTAGTCTTATAGAAAAAATGAATAATAGGTTTTTTGTAGGTAATTTTCTAAACTACAAACTTGATTACTACTATTTTTTCGATAAAAATGACCATTAACGAAATTTTTGCGAAAAAAGTTTTACGTGACCTTTGACCTTGCATAACAATTTAAACAGCGCATGTATCAAAGGGGATCTTTGTAATATTGTTTAGAACCCTAAAGAAAGGTCCATGTAAAAATCCAGCTTTCCCCTATTTATTCTGCAGTGCTATGGCTATATTCCCCGTATTATAATTAAATTTGATGACAGAAAAGGAAACTAAGATTAGAAATGGTGTTCGACAGGGCTGTTTAAATGGGTATTATGTAAACATGTTGAAGTTCTTTAACAACCATCAGGTTGTTAATATCTATGTAGAGCTTGGTAGATAAAAAAAAAATAGAAGAGTATAGGAAGACCCAGACCAAGCTATATTAGTCAAATTATTAGAAATTTAGGTTGTGAAGGGTATGTAGAACTTTTTAGATTAGCACAGAATAGAAAAGAAGTTAGAGCTGCGTGAAACCGACCTTAAGTAAGGTCGAAAACAAAATGATGATGATGGATATTATTAATCGCCGTTGATTGAACCATGTACACTAATAAATTATTTTCAAATATATTCAATACAATATTTTCAAGTTTTTCACCTTCCTCGTCTGGTACACCATGTAGCAACACGTAGTTACGCCTGAAGTAGTTTTCAACATCGTTCACTTTAATTTCCATAACATGTAATTGTTCATTTAGTTGTCAAATAGCCTTAATCATATCAGTTTTAAAATTTGCAAAACTATCGACCAGTTGTTGGATATTATTTTCTTAACGAGGCGTGTAATTCAGATTCAAAGTTGTACATTCTTACCTTAAATAAACTAGCTAGTGCTTGTACGTCTTTTTTGGCTCATAGTGACATGTCAAATAACAAATTTTACAACTAGTTTTTAACTGATAAACAGGAGACGGCCGCTTATTATGATTCAAATTTGAGGGCAAAGTGTTACACAAGTAATAACAAATTAAATATAACAAATTAGGGTAATACTTCAACAAACTACCATCATTTTTTACGCTAGAGCGATTACATGCACGTCTACTTATGCATCGCCGTCAATTCCTCTTCAATTTAGTAATTACTCATAAGTATGACTATACCGGACTTTGGATTTTGGTATAAAATTTTTAAGGTTATTTTGCCGCGTTCACAATTTCTGACGCGGTACGTTAACCACTCTCTGTCTCCGTTGTCCGCATTCCTTATGCTACAATACTTAAATATTTAAACATTTATCTACTATCAAGAGTTTAATATAATTATTGTTTGATGTTTTGCAAAAATTGTCCAATGCCCGCCATGTACAGAATAAGTAACAATCTTATACTTTTCATATAGAGCATATGTATAAATCTAAATAAAAGTAAGCTTTATTTGAATAAGGGTTGACAGTAACTTGCCATCCACTCGCAGAAATTAGTTTCCGCCCATGTATAAGTGTTGGACACTTTATACAGTATTATGCAGTGCGATTTACTTAACTTTTCTAAGTTGTAGAAAACGTTATGTGTATTGTATATACTGTACATTTGAGTCAAGAGAAACGCTAAAAAAAAATCGCACTTCTCTACAGATGTATACAAGATTTGGTAAACGTTCCGTTTTGCATTTTGAAATGTATATTGTATTTGTATTTGTATTGTACGTTACAAAATCCATGACTTCAGTTCACAAGTATAACAGTTGTTAGAGAACAATAATTTACCAATTTATATTTTGTAAAAAGCACTAATGAATTATGCTTTTCCTACTTTCTCGTTCGTAGGTGGTAGTACATTGCGTGGAGTAATCGTTGCTTCTGAATGTTTCACATAATCCTGAGCTACCACACTCAGCACGAGAATCCTTAAGCTTTTGTTTCAATTATGTTATTCTGTATTGCCATCACAAATCCCTCTATCTGAGTAGCAGCCATGCGTTTGGTTTCAATTTCTCCCACATCGGTTCCGTGTAATTGATTTGTTTGCCCAGAATGATTACTTTGAAACTTTGAATTAGTCTAATGCCGACAGCTGTTTCCAATTACTTTAGTCAATTAAAATAATGTTGCACTTTGTATTTCGCTTAGGAAAATATTTTTCCAAGTACAGAGTGATTCATTAAGAATGGGCAATCTCTAAGGCATATTGATAAAGTTCCATTTCACCCTTATTTTACTATTAAAGTTACGATATGAATTATAATAATATTTTTATTAATTGTACTAATCTCATTAATTAAACCATTTATATTAAGTGATCCATACTAGACACCAAAATACTACGATTTAGCCCAACATGATTTACACCAATGGCGCTGGACTTAGAGATACAGGGTGTTCAAAGTTGAAAAATTATTATGAAATTCCTATACAATTTCGAAAGTTTTGGTAGAATCACTTTAGTTGGTTTTTGGCATAAGAATTACGAATTTAAAGCTTACTTTGCGTTGCCATATGTATTTAGCCTCTGAAATTTTTGCCTGTTTAAATTACAAGCTTGCAGAGTAAAATTAAAAAAAAACTAACAACAATCAGTAACGATAATAATAAAAATTTCTAAGTAACTGTTCGAAATGTCAATCATCCACCTCAATACATTTTACAATGCGCTTTTTCAATGATTTTTGACTATCAAACATGACTTGTGTATTCTTTCAAATTGTATTCGCGGGTTCTTGTATATTCTGTCGCAATTCCTCCATAGAATTAATTTTTTTGCTGTAAACTGTTCTTCTATTTTGTAGCCATCTTGTAAAGTCTATAGGGTTAAATTTGAACTTCTCGGTGGCGAAACAATCGACGACTAATTCAACAATGAGGAAAATGTTCGTTCATTTACTGGCACATTAACAGAAAGGGAAGTGGCAAAGCACAGTCATGCATAAACCACAAGTTTTGTCTTACAGCAAGTGGAATATCTCCTAGAAGCTTGTTTAAATCACCCCATTTATAGTCGACGGCTATTCAAAAACACAAATGAAAAACCATATATTACATCACAGCAAATATTTATTTTAAACTCATCTTGAAAATGTTTTTCTCTTACAGCATATGGATTTTCGGAATCTCACAAATAATTGCTTTTCCAATTAATATTCCTCACCTAACTAACGTTGCCTCGCCGGTGAAAAGAACCTTATAAAAAAATTTGAGTTTGTACTTTGTTCATCTTGCAAAAATTGAGTAAATCGTGGGCGAGTTGGTAAATCTCGAGGTAAAAATATTCTGTACAGGAGTATAATGATATGGATCGAGTTTCTCTTTCTTCAAAGTTTAAAGTTGTGCCGCACGTAATCAAAAAATTCTCAGATCTGGATTTTCCGAAACACGAATTAAAACTGCTTCTTTTTGATCGACGGTGATTATTTTTGTAGCGCAATTGTCACCCTTAGGATGCAAAGATCCCGTCGCGCCCAGACGGTTGTAAAGATTTCTGAACAGTTCGTGACTGGGTTGCCTTCGATTTTGGTACAATTGTAAATATATTCGAGTCACTTCTAGTGCACTAAAATTTGATTGAGTAAAACTACAACTCGTATCACATCCCACTGAATAAGTGAACACTATCAGAACGTGCAAAATAACCTAATATTTAATGACACTTAAATGCTGACCCAGGCCCACCTGATAATATAAAACAACAAATATTTTAATATCAAAATACGTTGAACCATTTAGAAGCTAATCACTCACAAACCAATAGGGTTATTTAAATTAAATAAGAGCAGCTTTTTGTATAAAATAGAACGACCTTTCATATTTTCCAATTATTTAAATCATAGCTCAACTGACAAAAAGTTAAGTTTAGATTTAGTGCAGAAAAGAACGCAAACTAATTCATGCTAAATTTGATTTTAAACCTATATTTAGTTCCTAATGCTGAAGTTAAATGTGCACGATAAACAGTTATCGCACTTTGTAAGAAGGGGCTTAAACGACTTTTGGCTAGTTCCTAGTTACTTGATTTATTACAAATTATCGTTCTAAAATCAATCACCAAAGACATTTTTTCACGTAAATAAAGTGTAACGTCGAATAGTTTGCATCTAGTGTCTCTTACCATTTTCATTTTAATATGTATGACCTATTCTACATAAGCTTTAGATCCTGTATTATACTTCCATCCGCAGTGGTATTTCATTGATACTCTATAGCGCATTAAAATCATGGAGAATGGTCGCAGAACTTCTGCGTATTTATATTGAATGCATCTTATTGCATAATTTACGAAAAATCGGTTGCTTGTCGTACTGAAGAATATTTTTAATAGTACGAAAAGCGGTTTGCTACCCCGTCAAGTATTGAAAAATATGTTGTACGCAACTTTTTAAATACAGTATCTTAATAACAGGTAAACTACGTTCGATCTGAGCTTCATTTAACACTATTTTCAACTCTTCACGACGTAAAGTACTAGCAACTTCCATAATCAATTCAACTTGAATTTTTAAATTTATTAGCAAAGCATACAATAAATCTAGTTACCTCCATTATTAAAAATTCTTCGTCTGGAGTTACCACTTGTACTATTTCTAGCCTACATAAAAGACTGCCTTGTTTTGTAGTCAAACAAATGTCGTTTCAGAAATGCAATTAGTTTAGGATATATCAAAATATTTATATTTATCTTTACGATTAAAGAACTCTCTTTATGGAGTACGAAGACCACGCTGTCGATGCTTTAAGCGTTCTAGATTTTCGCATAATACACTTGCATTACTTTTCCACTTTTATCGGTAACACTCTATTTAGTATCACGGTTCAAATAACTTGTATCTACAAAACGCGATGACGAGACTCCAAACTTTCTCTCTTAGAGACATTTGATAAAATATTTGAAAAGGTTTTAATATTATCTTCAGGTAATTCTTCGTCTATTGTTACTAATATTTGTTACGTATAGTTTTGGCCTCAGAAAATCTAACTGGAAACCCACAGACAAACTCGGTGAAGTACCTCAGTAAAATTCTGTATTTCGATAAAATCCCGAAAATCTCGACTGTAGAGACAAGAATGGTTGCCGACTAATTCCGGGAAAAGGGTGTTGTAAGTGTTCGGAGAGGATCCCGGAATACTATTGTGTGGAAAATGCAAGTTTTGATTGGTAATTAACTTGGACGCCACCTAATCTCGAAATGTGAGAGTTCCTAGGAAAAATTCCCAGAAGGAAAGACAAAAGAATACAAAATCTCGAAGACATGAAAGTGATTCTAGCCTGAAATTCACACGGGAAATAATTAAGTATACTAAAGTTAAAACAAACCTAAGATATACGTAATGATAACGATGCCAATGTAACTATATAAAACTGCTAGCTGAAAAAATGAAAGATTTCTAAAATCATCGTTAAACTACCTGTTATTAATCACGCCTCTAGGTGATTGCAATATGTTTCAATGTATCAAATCTGGAAACTGATACCTTCACACTAATTGTAAAAAAAACAGCGTCTAAAACTCTTTACTCTATTATATAATACAGGGAGTTTATAAAAGAACTCTTTGACTTAAAAAAATCATAATTAAAAAACGAAACCAGTAATTACTTTTCACGTTTTGAACTTGAGTTCAGTATATTGTAAAGATTGTTTTGCTAATATTCGATCGCAGTATGTGGCCTTGGAGCAAGCGTGGTGGGGAAAGAGTGGTACTGCTTCCGCCGGCCGGCAGTTGCCACTCACCAGTCATGGCTACGCCACAACAGAAAACTCAGTGTGTGATTTGGTTTATTCAATCGAGTTCAGTGAACACAGTTCAGCGTAATGATCGACGTGAATATGGCGGTGATGCACCCACTAACAAAACTATTTTGTATCGTAGGACTTTTCATCTTCGTAGAGAAGACAATTATTGGGGATATTTATTGTGAAATGCTTGAACTATACGTTTTTCCACAGATAGATGATATCGAATTTAAAAAAAAGACCAGATTGTCATTCAACAGCGTGCCACCTCACTATAGCTACCGTGTCCGTGATGCGTTTAAGTTGTGTCTCCCTGACAGGTGGATCGGTAGCCGGGCCGATTGCATAGCTACCAAGGAGCCCAAATTTTTTTTTTGGGGACATGTACAAACACTGTTTATTCCGAGAAGATCCGTGACATTGCTCATTTGCGGGAGAGGATTGTTGCAGCTGTTGCATCCGTCACGCCTGATATGCTGCTGAATACCTGAGATGAAACTGATTATCGTTTAGACGTGGCCAGTGCAACAAATGGTGCTCATTTAAAACTTTGTTAGGTATAAAAAAACTTGAGAAGATTCATTTTTAATACTATATAGGTTTCTATTATTTTAACTTTACTGTGTAGAAATAAAATTTTAAATCGTTCTATTATAAACTCCCTGTACACTTTAAGCACAAGTATATATAAACAGCATTAAACGAAAGTCTAATATATTAAAAAATTATTAATCTTAATAGAAAGCGTTTTCCGCGAACAAAATTGTTTTCTAATATCATAAAAGTAATAATAAAACGTACTATGAGTACGTTTATAAGTTTATGCAATTAAAAAATTGTTTATTAATTTACGGTTACTGTGGATGATGATTGCAGAAGTTTTATTTAATATACGTGAGAAGTCATTTGGCTCTCGACACCCTTTGGAAACACTTAAATCAATTATCACCTGGACTCGATTCATTTAACCAGATCTTACTGAAACCCCTGGGGCTTCTTTAAAAAGTTTTGTGTTGTTAATTAGCATGCCTCTTACAACATGAAGTTGTCTACTGAAAGAAACAATTTTTTTAACAGTAAAATTCATCAAACTGGTAGCATGTAATTCCGAACTCTATTGACTAATCACATTAGTCAGTTCGATACCTAATAATTCAGAGGTTAACTGTACCTACCCAAGTCTGCATGATATCTCTTTAAATGGTCTTGATCAAGTGCGTCACAAAAATATCTTCCCTTGACAAAGAAAACCAAATCTTCGGCAGATTTCGAAAAATAAATTAAAACGGCAAATTGAAATTATTTTTGTTATTTTTCTCTATCTAATGTATACATAATTGTTTGTTTAACCCTTAAAAGCATCCTAATGAATTTGACAACCTTTGAGTGTGAACAATGTAAGATTACAAAAATAATCCCTAGATAAGGAGTGCATGTAAGCTGAAAATTATATATTTTTTAAAGAAAGTAGCTCTAACCGTATTGATGGGATTTACCAATACAAAATCTATTAAACCGAAATACAATAATAAATATTTCGAAAGAATGTTATAAATTCAATTCACTGATATTAGAATTGTACAAATTAGCACAACCTTAATAAATGCCGCGTTGATTGCTAATCTCTATAGCAATATCGAAAACTTTTTGTTCGAGTTAACTAAAATTAAACAACGTTTTGCCGACTCCACAATCCAACTGCTTCAAATGAAGAATACACGAACGACAGAGTTCTTCCTATCCATAGTTGCTAAAAGTACTGTTAGTGATATTTATTTAGCGAAATATTCATACTAAATTCCAATGCAGAAACTATTTTGTATCCACTGATTTTTATAAAATTCTGTAGTTGTATCAAAGCTATATGTAGTGCAGGTGCGAAAGGATCTTGCAAAATCTATTTAACAAAATGACTCTCTTATGATGTTTGCGTCTGGGTAATAACATAAAACCAGTCGCATCCCGTGATCGCGTAGCTTCTGTATTATTGTTTGAATGCAATGTAACTTAGTCTTAATATAATGAGCGCAATATTTATTTATACATCTATGACTTACACAACTAAATAGAAATCATAACATTTACACAGTTAAACATGAGCAACTCTAATTTTGAAATTTATAATCTATAATTTAACTTTTTTAGCTTTTTATAAGGCGTATTGTGTTATTATGTCGTTAAAGCCTATATTTTCCGCCACTTTTTCTTTAATGGATAGAATACTAGGGTTTGTAGAAAATGTTTTTCTTCTTGGTTTAACTTACTAAAACCGCGCTCGCATGACACCACAGTGACAAGTAAGAAGTATCTTCACATACACTGTAATAAGTTAAATTGGGTAGCAGACTCTATATTTTCAATAAGTTCTACAGCTTGGGTTTTGAAACATTCGATTTTATTAACTACCGCTTCAACATTTACATACTTGCAATGCTGAGCCCAAAATCAGCAGCGCAATAAAAAACTAAAATCTGACGAAACACTTTCAATAGTTTTATATTTTGTGATATCATTTCTTCATTTCCATCATCAGCTGGTCATACACGGTATTAACTTCTCGTTTGAAGTCTTGCTCAGTGGTAAAAATATAGCCATCACCATTTTGCCAATCTAGATCTTAAAATCTTTTATTTTTTCGGGAAGATTGTGTGTTATATCCATTACTTCAGAGGTTTGTATTTCATAACTAAAAGCCGAAACTATACGTACATCACGTATTATCTGCATTGAATTGGTAAGATCTTGTAGCAGTTTGAACGCTACATCGAGCGAAACAATCTAACTTTGAACATATTCGTTTATTTTATCGATGCTGGGAATACCCCTATTCCACATTTATAAAAGGTAAAGAAATTGAAAACAATTTGTCTCATAATAGTTCAGGTTCAAGAAACTGTCACAATTCCAGTTGCATTTGATAATTCCTTAAGAAAACAACTACAGTTTTATTTTTGAGAGGAGCAACAGAACTTTTCTGGAAGACAACCCTATATTACAATGTCCCTTAAGATGTATGCCAAGTTTTTCAATCAGATATTACAATCTGTACGTAGACTTACTAAAGAAAGTGAATATTTCTTGCATTCTTCAAAGAAATGTTATTATTAAAGTGGATATATTGTAGCGTTCTAAATTTCTGTTACGACTTATTTCCATTTGTCCTCTCAATTTCTATTAAATTTTGTCGTAGGTCGTTAACGTTGGCATAATTTTGAAGCTTTGAGATAAATTTAGCATTTGTAAGAATATTTCCAATTTTATTGGTTAGATCTTAATATTGGAAAATCGTTTAATAATATGTATTTGTTAGTAATCGATTTAGATATGGCAACAAGGACTATAATTGACGTGGTGTCGTGGATTTATTTTATTGGGTTTCAAAGATTTTCAGAAAATGCTCAATTTTGATTTGTTAGTTGTATGTGCGATAAGACTTGTCAAGGCGGGTTCATTTCCGACCTATTATTCTTTGGTTCTCATTTGGATCTGGCGGCCGTGCATTGATTAGCACTCCATTTTGGGATTTTGCTATCTAGAACTTTTATTGAAGCATTTTGGTGTTAGTTGGTAGTTATTTGTAATTACTTCAGTTAACCTATATTGTATAGGATTTAGGAGACCAGATACGTAATTATTTATTGGTGTAAATCTATTTAAAAAGCACATATTATAAAATCTTGGTAGGTAATCAAACGCGTTCAAGCTATCTACACATGTTATTGGAGTCGTTGCCAGGCATGTAATTCATTGTATATATGTATATTCTCTATTTGAGTCGTATATTTGCGCAGTTAATAGGTTTGTTCTTTATAGAGCTAGTAGTGTTACTGGTAGTGTTATTGGTAGTATTATCGGTAGTGTTAGTCGTAGTAGTAATTGTGGTTGTGGTTGCTTCTGGTTGTTGCGCCAACATCAAGTGAAGAATTGTGTAGTAGTCAAAAGTCGTTGTTTCAAGAACAGCTGATACAGAAGTTCTGTAGCTGATTATGTTGAATTCATTCAATCTTAATTGGTGGACATGACAAAGCACCATCCTGTCAACAATTAAGTGTAGCTGAAGTGGTTCGTAGCTATTTCTCTTTGTTTAATTCTTTGCACAAAAAGATACGATTAGTAAAAGTCATGTAACGTGGTCACTGACGTTGACTGTTTCAGTAAATTTTCAGTTCAGTTCCGTTCAACTGTCGACGACTGCGCATTTGCCAAATGTTGACATTTGTTCCAATAGATAACTTTGAATATTATTGACAACTATTCCGGCAGAGTTGTCGAACTAAGTAACAATAATTTTTAATACTTCTAAATACAACTTTTATGTAGCACCCAAACTTAGTTTTTATTTTTAAATTCTATAAAGCAGTATTTTAATATTGGTAATGAACTATATTACAGTACAATATCAATTTGAAAGTGTTTTGTTTGACAAATAATATTGAGAAATAACATGTTAAAATATGGATCCATATTAGTATGAAATATTGTTTAAGATATGATTAAGAAGTATTGATCAATGTGAATATTTACAGGTTTATGTAATTTATATACTGACATTGTGTGATACTATTTTTTTGTTATATCGTGTTATTTAATGTGTTAATTATAGTGGTGATTTTTTAGGATATTGATTTGGTTGTGTTTGTTAGTGCATTTTAATGTCATTTGTATATGAGGTTGGATACCGTTTTCAGAGTGATAATATTCCAATTTATTAGCGGGGATTCAGGTAAATTTAATTGGATGGCGCTTTATAGTTTTGGCTACAACTCAGGTGTTTAGTGTTGCCAATTTCTTCGGGAACCCGTCCCACTCACCGTTGACCAAGTCTTGGGTAGACGCCCTTATAGTTTCCGCGGTCTGGTCGAATCTTGCACGTTAGAATTTCTTCCGTTTTGTGTTTAATGTAACGTCGTGTTATATTTGTACCCCTTCCGTATGGTTACCCAATAAGTGAGCAGGGAAGGTTGCAAATAATTGGCGACCCCAACGTGACTGGCCGTATATGTTTATGATTTTCCCCCCTTATCATTGTGGAGAGCTAGTGCATTTAATTGCTTTTAGCTTTAGAAATTGTTGTAGAGATATTTGAAGAGTTTGTAAGTTAACGTAGATATTTATGGTTTACTAGGGGATGAGCTTACTTATGAATTATCTATTAGAGGTATAAGACTTGAAAATGCTACTGTTGATACAAGGAGAAAATTACTCAAAGATTTAGTAAAACCTAATGTAACTTGTACATTTATTTCAAATTCTGATTTGAATTTTTTATCCGGAAAAGAAGTTCAGTTTGCACAGCTAAACTGAATAATTTTAGTAGATGATGTTGAAAACTTTGATAAAGCGAATAGTAGAATATAGACATATATGAATTTTAGAAACAGATGAACAACAAACCGAATTAATTACGAACGCAATCGTTAATGGATAGTGTACAAAACAATATGGAACTGGCGAGAACTAGGCTCCAACCAGAGCAACTTTCTTTAATCGATATGACTTTAAACGATGTTGGTACTATAGACCAACCAAATTTGTTATTACCTGTGCTTACGCAAAATTTTAACATTGCAACAGAAATTAAGACCGAAAAGCCTAGTTCTAGAAATGTATCTTTTACTGACGGACGTAAACACAATTATGTTGTGTTGATAAAATAAACAGAAAAATTATCAATATTTTCTAGTGGTGCATAATTGGAGCATTAGTTATGATGGCGTATAAAGTGTTAATGATTTTTTGCAATGCTTACATGAACTTTATGAGTCGCGCGGTGTCTTGAAAGATGTTTTGTTTGCTTCCGTTTTCGAGTTATTTCGTGGTCCAGCTCTTATTTGGTACAGAGCAGTTAAACCTTTTATAAATTCGTGGGAGGAACTTGAATGTAATTTGCGTTCTGCTTTCTTGCCTTACGATTATGAACTTGCCCTACAAGATGAAATACGTTCGCGTACACAAGGTGTAGACGAAATAGTGATTATTATTATTTCTGTTATGGAAAATTTATTTAAAAGGTTAAGAAGTCTTCCCCCTGCAGAATCTCGTGTGGCAATAATTAAACGTAATATATTACCTTTGTTTCAGTCTCAACTTGCATTACAAACAATTACTAATGTTTACAAATTAACTAAACTTTGTCAAGTTATTGAAGAATCTTACATTAGAACAAAACAATTTCGTCGATCCCTTTCTAATTATTATCAATTTCTTTTGGAGTCTATAGTTTAGTTTACCACAAACTCTCAAGGAAAAGTTGTTTAACCTGCGTCGATGATGATTTAAACAACGCTGTTTTTAATAATTTTAATTCTAAAGATTTTTTATTATTTCAACAGGAAACTTTTAAAAAAGTTCTGAACAATGGTCACTAGTTCAGACAGTTAAAAATTTCAGCTATCTTATGTTAAATTTCATTAGGGACTGGAATTGTAATAAAGAATGACATAAAGCCCATTTTTATAGTCAACCAAAAAAATTATAATGCTTTAAATGTGGTATTCCGAATTTCACAAGTAGAACTTGCCCTAAATCCGTTGGAACACCATCGATTCTCTCGCAAACTCAGACAAGTTTCGGAATAAATTCGAATTCCACTCTTCAAACCAAACTTGATTTTGTTTTAGCACGCGTTATTGGTGATAAACGTCCCTACCTTAAAGTAGATATTTTGGGAATTCCCATTTTAGGTCTTTTGGATAATTGTGCCTCTCATACTTTGCCGCTTCCCAGGTCCTTAATTTTGAATTTCGCGTCAAACTTGCTTTTATCTTCGAGATTTCGCCTTTTTCTTCATGTAGGGTTATGTCGTCTACGTACACGGACATGATCAAATTTCGGCCTTTGTTATAGTACACGCAGTTGTCCGACCGACATCGTATCATGTTTTGACTTATCAAAAATTCATTTAGCTTTTTGTTCCATAACAGACCAGATTCATGCAGCCCGTATAATCCTTTTTAGTTTGCACACGTATTTTCCTCGCGGCTCATGCGTGGTTTCCAGACCTTCTGGTATCTCCATATACACGTCGCTTCCAATTTCTGCATTTAAATACACGCAGTTTACGTCAACATGTTCGATGTGCTAATTATTTTTTACACTCAACGCCAATAATGTCCGTATAGTTTTCCTCGTTACAACTGGTGCGAACGTTTTATCGTAATCAATGTTCTGTATTTGTTTGTTTCCCAATACAACCAGTCGTACCCTGTACTTGATCGTTTGCCCAGCTTAACTGTGTTTCTTTTTGAATACCCAGCTTCTTAACACTCTGTGGTCGTAGATGTGGTCGCAATATTTCGGACAGTCCTTTCCTATGTGATACCCGTATGTGTTGCAGCTAAAACACTTCGTTTTTCGCTCGTTTGACGATGCGATTTTGTTTCTGTTAGCTGTGGCATTTTGCGCGCTCGATGACGTTCTCTGATCTTTTTGTCGATGTTTAACGTTTATTTTTGAATAGACATACGTTTACAAATCCCGTAGTATTTTCTTTAGAGTTTATTAGCCTCTCTTCGTCATTTAACCTCGTTCGTATGTGCTCTAGTTTGAGGCTCGCGTCGTTTATGTCTACCGTGCGTATAACGGCTTCGTATTCGTTTGGTAATCCTATAAGTATGACTCCTATGCCCATTTTCTCATCTATTGCAATACCATACTTGTTGAGTTTCTTTCTGAGTTCGTTTTTATTGTGAAAATAATCGTAAACTTTTCGTTTGGTTGTTTTCTGTCGTTCACGTAACTTTTCAGCATCAATATCGTGTGGCAGCTGTTTAGTTTGGTGTGTGACGTCTCTAATTTCACCCACATTTCTTTGGACGTTTTACAATCTTCTACTAAGTTTAAGTTTCTGTCGTCTATGTTCAACATGATTAAAGCTAAACATTTTTTGTCAATGTTCGTTTTCTTTTCGTCGTCATTGGTATTGAACCCACTCTTGATAGCGTCACTCAGGCCATTTGTTACTAGTACACTTTTCTCCATAGGGACCAAGATAAATAGTTCTCTTTTCCAATTTATCGATGAAAGCATCCATATCTTCCGATTTTCGTCTTTTCTGCTTCGTGTTTAGCACTCTGGGCCCATAACCTTTAGTAATAGTGCAACGTGATTGATGTATCATATAAACTTTATTTAACGTTGTAGAACACTGACAGATTTTACTTTTACAAAACGCGGAACGCTTTCAAATATCTTATCTTTTTCTGACATTTATATCAATAAAAAACAATCTCCACAATACTACACCCTTTTGTTTACTTTTTGTCATCCCGGCTACTATTTCATTTTATGCCACGTCACTTAATGCGTTCCACAATTGACAATGACCATACCAACAAAATGGCTCCTACATGAACAGCTGTTGTCCTGGGATCAACTACGAAAGAAACCGCAACAATCCATATTCATCAAACGTGTTATTTAAAAACTTCCATATTGTAGAATTTAAAGAATTATCCATAAAATAAATGTTGTGCATGCTGTCTTTTTCGTCACATAAGCCACGAGAACTGAAACACAAATAGTTTTAAAGAGCAATCCTGAGGTCGCATTTAAACTTGCATACTTTTAGACATGGTGCATACGTTGTTGTTCAAATACGACTAATTTTAATTATGGGAAAAACAATGTCTTGAAACGAATGCCTAGCGCGGCACATGCGAGCTTGATTATACCAGATATAATTAGATATGAATATGTGTTTTATAGCCAAACGACTTTCTATTTCTAGTATTAATTTTCAAAGTGATCTTTTAATGCTTTACCATTCTAAAGAAAAGACTAACGAATGCTAACTTGGAACATTTGGATATGAAAACAAAATTTGCTTTTCACAAATATGCAGAGTAATATACCAATAATTATCAAAATTAAAACTTTATGGATTAGTAAAATAAAAATGCTTCAGATCAAAGACATAAAAATTGAAATTCTTTCATAAAAAAAAAACTGTTAAGTTACTTAGGATTTTCATTTTATAGTAATTCATTTTAAAAATGGATTGTTATGTAATTTAATCCATAATTTAAAAAAATAATAAAGTTAAGTAATTCACAACAAACGCAACTTTACTTTTCACTCAAATAGTTTAGAAATATTTATTATACCAAAGGTAACTACAAATTGCATTACACTGCGGTATGCAGGTGCGAATTTACTTTGCAATGACATTAATATGTTAGCATTTGTGCAAGAATAGACAGAAAAATCAACATAATTTGACAGGAAAAGACGTCGAGGCGATGGACGTTTTTACGATAAGACGCAAGGAATTAAAAAAAATTGTTTAAATAATTCAAGATAATATAATGTTCTTTTTATGTGTAGGCATAAATATGTAAAAAAACTAAAAAATTGCTATTGTATGTATTAATCTTTTGTTTTAAATTAAATTATGAAAGCGAAACATACACTTGTGGCAAAGTGGTGATATGTCGACCTTTGGATATACCACTGGGTGCACTGGACGTTCTGTACACATGCTTAAGCCCAGTTTGATGTCCTATTATTGGTTAGAACTACGACCATTGAACCATAATTAAAGGGCGTGCTTACTTAGCAATAAAGAACAGGCATATAGTATATAACAAAATTCTGAAACAGATTTTCATTTTATTAATTGTTGAAAATCGTACTTCCAAATAATTAATACTGATATCTATAGAATATTTATGCATTACGTACACTACCCTTGCAAATGCTTACAAATCGTTTGAATATCAGAGCGAGCTTATTTAATTACAGAACGAAAATACAAAGGTCGTAAGTTGAACTCTCAGTATGTATTTGACTTAAAGAGTGCTTGGAATTGTTTTAAAAACGTGTACTGAAAGTGTCCTTTATAACATCTGAAGGTGAAAATGGAGAACAGTCATAAAAGTCGTCCATTGCAATTAAAATCGAACAGTAATCCCGACTTTGAGGTTTATGACAAACTCTACTTAGCCAGCAATTTTAAGGTAAGTTTACTTAAGATTCTGTATGTTTCTCAACCTATTGTATTTTTAAAATTAATACTGATTTTAAAATGTTTATAAGGTGCAAGTATTTTTTGTTGCACAAACAGTTTAGTTCGTAATATTTATGTAATCGATCAAATATCTATCGGTCAGTATTAAAACTACATTCTAATCAATTTATAGAAATTGTGTAACACACCTGAGTTTAACAACAACAACTTATCTATCAACTGAAGAAAAGCATTAATTAGTGTAAGAAGTAAAATGTATTACGTACTGCGTTGCCCCTGAAAACCTAGCCGGTATTTCACATAATAACGCAGTGAAGTACCTCGCTAAAAATTCTGTTTCGACAAAGTACAAAACCTGGACTGTACCAACAAGAATGGTGTCCGATTAACTCAGTAGAAAGGGTTTTGTAAGTGTTTAAAGAAGGTTTCGCAATACTATCGTATGAGAAATACCAGTCTTAATCTGGAATTTTCTTGAACGCCACCTAATTTCGACATACGGGGATTTCTAGGGAAAAATCCCGGAAGAATTAACAAGAGGACACCAATACCCGAGATCAAGAAAGTTATTACGGCTTAAAATTTATTCGGCAAGTAATCGAGTACAGTAATGCTATAACCAACCTAAAGTGAACGTTATGATAAGGACACTAATGGTATATTAGTGTCCTTATCATAACGTTCACTGCTTTAAAAACTGCTAACTGAAAAAAAGGTTTCTAAAATCAAATGCTAAATTACTTCTACCTTAATCACACCTCTCGGTAATTGCAATATATTTTATTACATCAAGGCTGAAACTATTACCTTTATATTAGTTGTGAATAACACCAATATAGGACTATTCAAGTACAAATAAGCCTTGTTAAACAAAAATATATCAAAATTTATTTATCTCGATAAGAAGAGCATTCAACGAACAAAACTTGTTTCTCAGTTCTTAATAATAAGAAGAACCACAGTATGAGAACGTTTATATATTTATGCAATTAAATGAAACTGCTTATGTATTTACAGTTACTGTCGGCAATAATTTCAGAAAGTTTATTGTAATTACCTGATGACGGATACTTGACTGTAGATATATTGGAAACAACTAAAAACCATTATCTCCTGTACTCAATTCGTTTTAACCAGATCCTAATGTGGCTTATGGGACTTTGAAAAGAATACCAGATGTGCTTACTTAACATGCCTTTCTCCAACCTGAAGTTACCACATGGAAACCTATTTGTTCCTAAAATTAAAAGTAATCAAAACTGGTAGAGTATTATTTCAAACTTCATTGAATACTCACACTAATCAGGTCGGTACCTTATTAGTCAACGGGTTAACTGTATCTACTCAAGTTGCATGTCACCTGTTTTGATAGTAACGATGAAGTGCTTATCAAAAAAATGATCTTCCTCCCATGTACGAGTTTTTTTCGGCAGAATTCGAACAAATAAAGTAAGACTGCAGATAGAAGTTACTTTTAAACATTTTCTTTATCTAACATATCTGAAATTATCTTGCTGAGACATTAACTTGAACCAACAGAAAAATTTTTTGTGAATCAGCATAATATTACGCGTGAATCTTTTTCGTCCCAAGACAATGAGCTCTTAGACGCCGCGTTACAAATTATTAATAAAAACAAATGAATTATAAACTACACTGCCGTAGAATTCAAAGTTACGACGATATCATTTCTAACCTAAAACCGCCATAATGAATTTGATATTCTTTGAGTATGACTAATGTAAGATACAAAAATAATCCTTTCTTATATCAAGAAAGCAGGTAACCTAAAAATTGTATTTCTTATAACAAATAACCCGCACGCTATTGGTGGGAATTACCAATACAGAAGCTATTACGATGAAGTATGATTATAAACGCTTCAAAGGAATGTTACAAATGACTACGTATGAGACAAAAAAGCGCAGACGCAGGCGCAGGCGCAGGCGCAGGCGCAGGCGCAGGCGCATGTGCATGTGCAGGCGCAGGAGGAGGCGCAGGCGCAGGCGCAGGCGCAGGCGCAGGCGTAGGTGCAGGTGCAGGTGCAGGTGCAGGTGCAGGTGAAGGTACAGGTGAAGGTGCAGGTGCAGGTGCAGGTGCAGGTGCAGGTGCAGGTGCAGGTGCAGGTGTAGGTGCAGGTGCAGGCGCAGGCGCAAGCGCATGTGCAGGCGCAGGCACATGTGCAGGTGTATGCGCAGACGCAGGCGCAGGCGCAGGCACAGCCGCAGACGCAGGCGCAGACGCAGACGCAGACGCAGGCGCAGACGCAGACGCAGACGCAGGCGCAGACGCAGGCGCGGGCGCAGGCGCAAGCGCAAGCGCAAGCGCAAGCGCAAGCGCAAGCGCAAGCGTAAGCGTAAGTGTAAGTGCGTGCGTGTGTTGTGTGTGTGTGCACGCGCGTGCGTGCGTGCGTGTGTGCGCTGCGTGCGTGCGTGCGTGCGTGCTGTGTGTGTGTGTGTGTGTGTAAAATTGTTAGGGGGAAAATACTAGACCAAAATTGAAAACAATCAGTTAAACATTCTCTTTATTTGCAATGTAACTTTCGAAATATAATTTAATTTCTTCATCAGGACACTAAAAAGATTAAGTGATAACAACTAAAAACAGACTAAAAAGTAGTTCTTACACAAATATGATAAGTTATTTTGTTAACATATTCCAAAATCTCAGCCTAATTTCAATTGCATTAAACCTAACAATTATAACACGTTTCACAAGTTAACAATTATTAAACAATGACAAATTTTAAAAATTCTGTTTCTCTATATCAGTATGCACAATGGGTAAATACAAATTAAATGAACAATCAGTGTGACAATATAATTATTCATTGATAAAACTAGTTCTATGTAGGCAAGTTTGACCTTAATAAATATAATTTAATCTTGTGCTACTACTCATCAACGGGGCCATCAAAACCATGTCTGTGAGGTGATGTCAGTAAATAAGTATAAATAACACTTAAACCATCTGTATCGGATTGTTTATTCATTGGATTCGTTCACGTTTAATGAAAAACATTTCTGAAAATTTCCTTTTCGTAAGAACAGATTGTTTTGCAAGAATTTCCACCCCATCAAAATCGAGTTTATGGCCCAGATAATGTGTATGTGATGCAAGAGCACATCTATCCGGTTTTAATTTCAAATCACTTTTATGTAATTGTAATCGCGTTTTTATGATCTGCGACGTATGCTCAATATATGTTTGAATGCAATTACTACAACTAATCCTGTATACTATATGTGATTGAGAAATTGAAGGAAGATTAGATTTCAATTTGCTAAACAGACATCCCACCGTTTTATATATTTTTTATTTATTAATACATCTTCATATTTGAATATGTGTATTAAATTATTAGTTAGAGTGCCAATTTGGGGTAGAGTACGGTATTTTACTAATAAAGTATTATCTCGTTTGTCCATTTTAACTATATTTGTGGTATTTGTATTCATTTGAAATATCATTTTGTTTACGAGTGGCTTACGGTAAGCATTCTCAATTAATAAAAATGACAACTTTTTTAAACTATTGTTAATAAAATAGGGATGGCAAATTTACTTTATCTTGTATACTATTTGTTTTATGAAATTTATTTTAATTGATAGTGGATGGTCTGATTTGGTAGTTTATGTACCTAACCAATGATGTTGGTTTTTGGTACCAATCCAACATGATGTGTATCTTTCCTAATAACTCTAGTGTCGAGAAAGGGTATGGAATTATTATGATCTTCTTGTTCCACTGTGAATTTTAAGTGTTCGTCAAAACTATTAAAAATGTCTAGGATTTCTGAGGTGGCGTTCAATGGAAGTGCGAGCATCAAATCGCTTACATACTTTTTTATAAAACTAAGCTGAAAAGATGATTTAATTACACAAAATGGTTTAGGAATATCTCAATCATTAAAATACCGACTCATATAATACAACTATTAAGTTTTGGCCCGAAATTTAGTTTACCATAAATAATAGTGAAGTACGTATACAAATGCTCCTTGCAGATGTATATATATATATATATATATATATATATATATATATATAATACAAAATTTAAAAAATCTATGATTTACCAACATACATTGGATTCCAGTCAAAAAATAAAATGGGAGGACGCAAAAAGCTGCTTATAGAGCCCCACATAAAAATAACTGCGTAGCAAATGAATCCGTGACCACCAGTAAACAATGGATTCCATTACTAAAAGAAATAAGAAATGAAAATCAAATGCCCCCAATATCTAGGTAGATTGCAAGTTTTTCCTGGGCTTACTTGCGGTATTAACATGAAATACCGTCTACATACATGATTTCTATTTATACATACAATAACTAATTACATAACCATAACCATATTAACAGCCTCGTGAAACAGCATTGGTATCAGACAAGTGTAAACTCGCTATAGGGTTGCATCAGAACCATATACAATCTTCATTGAACAACATTGGTATCTGACAAGTGTAAACCTGCTATAGGGTCGTATCAGATCCATATACATTCTTCATTGAACAGTATTGGTATCTCACAAGCTTAAACCCGCTATATGGTTACTTCAGAACCATGTAAAATATTCGTAGAACAACATTGGTATTTGACAAGTGGGAACTTGACATACAGTCGCCTCAGAACCATGTTAAAATCCATCAAAGAGGTAGGCCAAATCATAATCAATTTTCCTGCTTAAGATAAATATAAAAAGCGGCTGCTTGAGGCTTACGATAACATATGCGCACACTTTTCTAATAACCATCCTCCCAATCGTATAAATAGAAACATGTTAAAAAATGTTTACCAATCCTCAAGTTATTAAATTTATATGGATTTAACTATATAACTAATTTCACGTTAAGAGTATTCGCTACCTCAAAGTCGTTACCAGGGCGCATCACAAATTGAAGGCATTCATTCTTCTAAACTTAAAAATTTTCACTTAATGTATTTAAACCAAATACATCAAACATTAATAAATCAAAGTCATCTTCACTTTATATCATAAATGTCAGACTTGAAATTTTTATTATTTGGACAACGATCTTAGGTCATGGATCGGAGTGTAAATAAAGACGATTTTAACAACTATGAGTGGTTTAATTCCTAAATAAGATCAAGAAAAGTAGCTTGATATTATTGCAGAATGGTTCTGTAATTGGCGTGTGTAGTCCACCAGTCAGCATCTATTCGCCTTTCATATAACAAATATTACCCCGATTGGCTATGTACACGTTTTGATTAATAAAATTAAAAACTGATGTATTGACGTGTAAAATTTAATTTAAAAAAATGCAATAAATAGCAAAGCGTTTTCGTTGACCAAATTATTGTTGTACAAACTATCTGTCTGCAACCACGATTCAAATTGCTCGTTTGCTGGTTTCATTTTATTCCCAAGAGGTTGAGAAGCGTTAGTCACCTTGGAGCAGCTCGTGTTTACCGTTCTAATGCCAAATATTAAATTACTTATCAAATATACTCTCTTATATAAATTATAGAACGAGAACCGACGGTTGCCGAAGACACCTGAACGAAGGTAGGGAGTAGGAGGAAATACTAAAATAAGAGGTAAATTTGAAAGGGTGCAAACGCATATGGAAAAGCTACGGCACATGTACTTATTAGGATCAACGAAAGTTTTCAAAAGCATCCCCAAACAAAGTCTATAACCGTCAGGAGTGCGACTCGCCTTGGGCCCTGTGTCCGTCCGCCCTAACAAAGGAGCTTACCCATCCTGACGTCCAGTCACGGCGCACCAGCACATCTTGCATCAAACTCATCCAAGCTCTGGCACACAATATTTTCCGGTAACTTGAAATGTTATCGCACAAATTATACAGAATAACGTACGTAGATTTCGGAAGCTAATTTCTCATCTTCCAAAAAAGTTATTTTAATTGACAGTACACATTTTCTGCTATAGAACAGCTTTTGTACGGCATAGTAATTTACTATTGCTTATCGCGAGAGAAAAAGACGGAATTAGAGAATCAAAGAAAGAAACAAACTTCCGTGCATTTTTCAATTCGAAAATCTTGACGATCTCTATGTAGTCAATTATTGGCTAGAAAAGGAGATAGAAGAATTGGGCATTGATTTGAATTTTAAACTACGGATAAAACTTGATAAAATTAAAACTACCCCGAACAAACATAAAAAAGGACAGTTTTCTATGCGTAACTTGGTACTAAAATTAAGTTTTACCGGACGTACGCTTTGCTGGTTAAATGCTTTAAAATTTTGTTATATATCTAGTGTTATAATAAAGCTTCAGAAAAGTAATGCCTTGCTCTTTATTTTTGAAAACTTTTACGTCACTGTGACCTTGGAAAGGTAGCTGAAACTAGGTAGACAAAATGCAGTGTTATGGTTCTTTTTTACCTATATGAACTTATAGTAATTATGAAATCCTACACTACATAATATGACAAAATATACCGGAAAACGATTTTCTAAATTCCAGTCAATGTATTTCACACTGTATGTAGCAAATTATGGATACAGTGTGTAAAATACGTATGTATTATCACATATTATCACTTTTCATAAATTACATAAAAATAACACTAAAATTCCCTATTTCTAATTATGAACAAAAATTTGTTATTAAACAAAAGAAATCCGTTTCTATAAAAATTAAATTCTTGCAAGTATACCATACAAAAATAGAGACTGTTGATACCTATATGAAACACATTCCACTTTTAATTTCTAAAAAAATAATGGTATATGGTAATTTAATGGTATCGAAGATTACTTTGTGCTAATATTAGGTAGCATTGCTTTATCTAGGGCTAATTAAGTATAGATGCAAATGCCATGTTATAAGAGCAAGTTAATAAAAAACGCCCTCAGGCTTGTAAAACAAACAAGCTAGTGTAATGGTGGAAAGATACCAGACGATGTAGCATAAAAAAGCAATAAGCCAATGTGTACTAAAAATTATTTCAATCCTAAAAATAATATATGTGTGTCTATGGTAGGCAACTCAACGTACATAAATTACGTTTTATTGGGGGTTAAATGTTATTGCTAGGTGGCTGCCCTGTTCGAATTTACACGTTGGTAACTAGAAAAAGTAGCATATCGTGTCCTAGGGTGAAAATTACTACTCAGGTTGCTGCCCTGGTTAAGTTGGTAACTTGACCATTCAACTTTGTTGTTAAGCACTGTGGATAACAAAATGTAGATGTAGCATACCTGCCTCTGTTCCACTAGTTATGTGATATGTCTGTCTCTATCTGATACATGGGCGCTTAATGGACCGGTGCCAGATAGGAATTAACATTGAATTGTGACGTCAGAACTGCGCCACCCAGTGGCGTAACTACACCCCTGCCAGCCCCCGCTATGCGGGGGGGCCCCAAGTGCAAGAAGGCCCAAACGATAATAAACTCAACTTATTCATCTTCAACGTATTTGGCAGGTAAGAAACGGTCAAGAAAATATTGCAGATAATTCAGAAACCGCAGGTTAACGAACGTTTTCTTGATGTTACTACTAGGAACTGCTGAAATACAAGAAATAATAATTAAGATAAATACTGAACACCACCTGCAGCCTGCATCCTTTCTTCTTTCTATCCGTTCTGTCCTATTTTGTAAGGGTTAATAAACAGATGAAAGAGACTGTAAACTTTAATAACAAAGATGTCTATATTATTCTTAAGTGATAAGTTGTATAAAGTGGTAAAGCATTATTAAACGACGTATAGTAGGGTTAGTTTGGTTTGTGGGATTTTAAATAGGAATAAAAGGGCTATTGTCTGTACAGTACAGATTCACAGGATGGCAGGTAGCTTAGTAACCTTCGCTTTCTAGAAATATAATACTAGAAAGAAATTCATTTTGTGGTTTCTAGTCAGCTGGTTGCAACGTATTTGCATTAGCTGCATTATATATAACGGAAAGGAAGTAAAAAGCATTCCAGTACGTTTTACTCAATAGTGTTGTGTTCGTATTACAGGAGGTCTTTCATATTTAAACGTAAGTATTTATATCTATTTTTATTAAACTACTATTGATTTGATCATAGTTGAAGTCGCGCTGAGAAATACATATAAATAAATCTTTAAGCATTCAATAAAAATCATTTATATTTTGTTAATTAAAGCATTTAAAGCAAAGTATGTATGTGTTATTTGTAATTTCAAAAGGCTTTTAAATAATTATTACTTATCTAATTACATTATAATTAATTTCATTCAAAATTGCAGGAAATAATATACAATGAGCACTACAAGCGGCGCTGCAAAAACGAAAAAGGAAACTATTGGAAGAATCAAAGAGCAAGATTCCAAAATAAGTTCCTTTTTACTTCTAAAGAGTCCGAAAAACAAGAACAATCTATGAAAGAAATTGGGCTTTCGACAGTAGCATCTACTAGTTCCGCTACAGACGAACAGCAGTCGTCAACAATTTTAAAAACTCTCACCCAGGGCGCAAGTACATCACATAATGACGGCCGCGATAGAAATTTGGAACTAGATACCACTACAATTACAGAGGTAAATGTGAGTAGTACTTTTCACTTAATGAACTATCTATGGATCTGACGAAAGAATATCCAACCGATTTTGCACATTTTTAAAAATCAATGTTTTACAACATGACAATTTAAGAAAAGAAATAATTAATTACGGATTGTGTAGACCAGATGGTGCGTTTCCTAAAGATAATAAAAATAGAAGTTTTCAGTTCACTATTATTACTTAATAACTGCAAGCGAAAATAAAAGCAATACGTTTAAACTTACCACACAATTCAAATGGGTGGTTGTGTTATTCTAAATTAAAAATTGTGTTTATTGTCAACCATGTTGGCTGTTTGCTTCAGTAAGGTCAAGTTGGACGACCGGAATTAATGATTGGCAGGGTTTATCAAAAAATTAAAGAGCATTTGCTTGCTCAATCTCATTTAACTTGTTGTTTTATTTACGATATGTGGAAAAAAATTATACCATAGATAAGAAAGATACTCTACTATTAAAACAAGAAACTGAATTTTGGAAAAATGTTTTACACAGACTTTTCAATGTTACTTTAACACTATCCCAGCGCATGCTGTCATTTCGAGGACATAGAGAAAGTTTTTCTGATTCAAAAGACAGTTACAACGGTAATTTCTTAAGTTTAGTTCATTTAATTAGTAACTATGATCCTATATTACAAAAAGTGCTTGAACGACCCAAAGGTTCAATTAAATATCTTTCCCAAAAATTCAAAACGATATTATTAATACTTTAAGCGCACACTTAAAAAATATTTTATTAAATAAAATTAGATCCGCTCCTTTTTCTCAATCATAATAGACACTACACAGGATATAACTAAGATTGATCAATTAAGTAAAATTGTAAGATATATTGATTTTAAAAAGACAGCTTGGGAGAGGTAACCAAAATAGATATTTGTGAAACTTTTGTGGGTTTTACAAAAGTAGAGTCCCAATCTGCTGAAGGACTATGTAATACTATATTAAGCAATTTAACCAACATGCAATTAGATATAAATAAATGTAGAGGGCAGGGCTACGATGGAGCTAACGTTATGAGCGGTACGTATTCTGGCGTGCAAAAGAGAATTTTAAACATAGAGCCTGCAGCCTTATATATGCACTGTAGTGCCCATAACTTAAATCTAGTCATAAATGATGCCGTTAAAGGTATAAAAGAAATAGAATCGTTTTTCTACTTTTAGAAAACATATATACATTTTTGCTAATAGTATAGTAAGATGGAATTGGCTTTCTGTTTTTAAAGAAAATTTCACACAATTGAAACGCTTAAATCCGACACGTTGGGCGGATCGAGTAAAATCTTTAGCTGCCATAAGAATTCGGTATAAAGATATAGTAATGTCTCTTAATAAAATTATTATGATATCAAAAAAACAGATGAACGAAATGACGCAAAGCAAATATTAACTAGCATGGATAATTTTAATTTTATTTTTTAAGTGTTTTTAAGTCAAATTCTAGAAGAGCTTAACAAGCTCTCACAAACTGCTCAGAGTGAAAAGGCGAATATTAATCAGATAACTCTCTTATTTCAAAAACTTTAAAATTTTTCAAGGAAACAAGAAATAACTATTCCAACATCAAGGAGGAAGCAGCGAAAGTTGCAGGGCAATGGAATATTAAACCGGAATTTATAAAAAAGGCAACCAAAAATAAAAAGCATTACGATGAATTATCCAATGATTATCGATTTAATGATGAAGAATTTAAATTTAAAATAAATGTATTTTATCGCGTAATGGATATTATAATTTCACAGCTGTCGAATCGTTTTAAATCGCTTTTCATGTAAACGAAAAGTTTAATTTCTTAGAACCTAATGTATTTTTGAATTTAACTGCAGACGATATTTTATCTAAGGCAAAACAATTGCAAAATTTTACTACAAAGATTTAAATGATGCTATAGGTATAGAACTTACTACACTCAAAAATAATAGACTTATTTGTGATGAATTAAAAATGTTAACGGTATCTTACAATTTTAGAATATCTAGTACTTTCCAAATCTACAGGTTCTAGCAGTTTTCCAAACACCATAACAGCCTTAATGTTATACCTAACTTTACCCGTTAGCGTTGCAAGTGCGGAGAGATCTTTCTCAAAATTAAAATTATTAAAAATTATCTTAGGAACCGCACTTCACAAGATAGATTAGACGATTTATCCCTCTTAGCAGTAGAACATGACACTGCCAAAAATATGAATATAGAGGATACAATAAACGCGTTTGCAGCAAAACATGCAAGAAAAACAAAATTTTGAATTTGATTTGGAATGTCTGCTAGCTCATAGGTTTTTTACTGTATCAAATTTTTAGGTGTAAATAATTTTGTGCGGCGTATAAATATGTAGATTTAATATTAATTAACTTATAAGTTTGAATTTATGTAATTTGGTTTTATAATTAATAAAGCACTTGATTAATATAGTATATGTATTTAATTCTATACTGCTTCCTTCTCTACATGTACTATAATTTAAAAATATGGCTAAATATAAGCCAGTAAAAGTAATACATTTTAAAGAGAGCCCACTTTAAAATTTTTGCGGGGGGGCCCAAAAATCGTAGTTACGCCACTGGCGCCACCCTATACAAAAATACACCACTCGCGTCTTTTAGAAGAAAAAATACCGAAATTGCTATCATCTGTGTTGACCCTAATTGCAATTATCACGTTACTGTACGGATATTTAACGAACTTTTTCTGCAAGGGCCAACATGTAGAAATTTTTTCAAAAACTGTCAAAATTTCGAGCATTAGCGTCAGTGAAAGAAGCAACAAAATCTGGAAAATCCAGCGTTGGAAAAGACGTAAAAGTACAGGTCGTAGCTGAAGTGGTTGCCAATCGCCATCAGTTTACTAAGTGTCGAATACATGTACTGTTTCCCCTTCGTCGGTAAACATAATTCTAAAAGAAACGAATTTCATTCGTATCAAATGAAATTACTTAATTAGTCGGTTGAGGATGATCCAGATATGCGAATTGAATTTTCGAAATTATAACAGAAAGGATCGTAAGAAATTCCAATTTCGTACAGTATATTTGTTCTAGCGATTATTTTTCGTGGGGTTGCCTAAATCTAAAGTTTATCAAACGGCTCTAGAATCGCTGCATGAACTTCGTCCACGTATTATTAATGTTTTATTCAAATAAAATTGGCACTGTCTATTAAAATAAAGGCAAAGACAACTGCTGGTTTTAGAATGTAAAATAAAACATGTGTTTTGATTCCATTTACAGAACATCTATTGTCATTCAGTACCAATGGAAGGTAGAAAAGGTTGATTGTGGATATATGAACGGGCTTTTTTTAAAATTCGGATCGTTAAAAACATTTGAATTGATTAGAATGACTGGTAGTTAATAAAATTATAAAGACGCTTGCTTTATGTAGATTGTTTGTTTAATTACTTGTGTTTACATAAGGACAATGTTTTAACAGCTGTTGAAACTTTTGTTTAGTTTTACTACTTGCTCGATGTAAAACGTTTTAATATTAAATTCTCATAACTAAGTTGATACTACGCGACAAACTTTTATCAAACCCAAACTGCTTTTAGAAGTTTCTTCTAGCGAGTTGTGCCCGATTCAAATTTCATGGTAGTGTATTTTTAACAAAGAGAAATGGGTTATTTACATTTACAATAATAAATTTATTTTACTTTAGTTGTTTAATGTGATTCTATGGGTTTTGCGAAACGTGATCAATAATTAAACTTCTATTAAAAGAGAAAGAATGTGTCTAACCCTAACAGCAACACAGTAAAGAAATATTTTGATGATCCCCTTATAAGAAAGGAGATTTTGTTATAAAGCCAGTCTCGGTTTTAACACTTCGTTTTTATATTAATTAACTGCAATCCCTCTAGTAGAGGACAAAGAATACTACTATAGTAAGCCTGCTTATCGTAAAAGGCGATTAAAAGGCGCAGCAAAGGACAGCAGCCTTGCTGGCTAAAAGATATTGGAGGAGAGTCGGTTGATTTCGGGCGATTCTCAATAATTTACAAGGGGGGTTGGCCGTGACAGATACGGTTTTTCGCCAAAATCTTTAAAAACTGCGTTGTGGAAAGATATGGGAACATATATACAGGGACATATTTTCCATGATTTAGCGAAACGCACTTAGTGAACTCTTTATTATGGGAGTATGTTCGGAGTGTTTTAGGAGCGTAGTTTCTAAATTATGAAATCTTTTTCGTTCTTGAGTATAAGAAACGCCTAATTTTTGATGTTTACTTAGAGACACTAACGGCAAACAACTTGTAACCTACCATCAGAAAGAATTTAAGTAATTTTTTGAAAGATTTTTCTGCGTTCTCTTCAAACTGACATAAAGGAACTCGTCTAAGAATTCTTTTTACTTCCCAATTTAATTTTTTTAAGTTATCTAAATTGTCTGCTATTGGCTCAGATCGATCAAAATGAGAGTCTGTTTTAAATTGCAGTTTTTGTTTATTGTTTACCCATAAATGTGTGCCATTTGCGGAACAATTTGGAGGCAAGCTACTTGAAATTAAATATTTTAAATAGGTATTCTGTGCAGGAGATGAACTAACAGCATTAGAACAGGAATCGGACATTGAAAATAATGACTTGGGATATCCTAACGTAGACGAGTTTCAATTAGCATTAAAGGGTCTGAAAAATAGTAAGGCGCCGAGTACAGATAAGGTGCAAGAAGAAACTCTAAAAGCTGCTGGACAAGCAGTATCAAAACATCTCTTCCAACTTGTAAGCTTATGCGAAACAGCAGTAACAGAATTAGAGCAGGAACGTAGAGAAGTAAACATTAAGTTAGGGGTGAGACAGGGATGTGCCATATCCCCATTGATTTTTAACTTGTACATTGAAGAAGCAATAGATATTGCCAAATGCAAGAAGACATTTGGAATTACTATGCAGGGACAGAAAATTGATATGCTTAGATTTGCAGATGATACAGCGCGATTAGCATCTAGCAAGGACGAGTGAGAAGCTGCTCTTAATGAAATGGAAACGGTTCTAACAGAGAGATACGGTATAAAAATTAACAAAAATAAAACTAAAGTACTAGTATGCAAAGGAGAGGAAAATAAATCAAAAGCAAGAATACAAATATGTAACACGAACTCACAAGAGGTTAAGGATTTCTGCTACCTAGGAAGTCAAATAACGCAAGATGGGAAAATTACAAAAGATGTAAACGAAGATCAGCACAAGGTCGTGCTACATTTAATAAGAAAAATCAACTACTGTGTTCAAATCAACAAACATAGAAACAAGGAAAAGATTGCTTAAAACATATATGTGGAGCACAGCACTGTACGGCTGTGAAGCCTAGACAGTAGGAGAAGCGGTCAAGAGAAAGGTAGAAGCCTTTGAGATGTGGTGTTACAAACGTATGATGAAGATATCATGGACAGACAAAGTTAAGAACAAAGAGGTACAAAAAATGGTAGGGGAAGAAAGACATATGTGGAAAACGGTAAAAAACAGGAGAGATATGATGCTAGGCTACACACTGTGACATAAGGGAATACTGCGGAATATATTAGAAGCAGAGATAGAAAAAAAGAGAAATAGAGATAGACCTGGTTAGATTACTGCACACAGATAGTGAAAGCCGTAGGCTGTAGGAATTTCAGGGAAATGTGTAGGCTAGCTCAGAATAGAGATCAATGGACGTACGCATCCAACCACTCCCAAAATGGATAAACTAATGACGAAAAAAATAACTGTACTTAAACCTGATGATTATTATAAGCAACTGCAGTTATTGATTGTGCAATATTTTAGAATAATGTTCATTGTGCGAAAGAATTTAATGGAAAACTATTAATTCGGCAAATGTCTAAGTGTTGGGCGATCCTTGGTAGCCATAGGCTGCTTAACCCCCTTCACATACCACTGAATCGCGGTGAAATAAGGTATATAATTAGAAAATACTAGAAGAGGAACCGAGCTGTATGTAGGCTGTATGGGAATTTCAGGAAACCGTGTAGACTAACTCAGAATATAAGTGGAGGTACGTGTCTAATCAGTTTTGAGGCGGAAACTCTAATGACGAAAAAATAAGCGCAGATAAATCTGATGTTCATTATAAACAACTACAGGTGTTGGTTGTGAAATATCTGCAACTAATGTTGACTGTGCAAAAAGATATATTGGAAAAATATTAAATCGACAAACGTTCAAGTGCTGGAGGAACTTGGCAGCCACAGGCTGCTTACTCCCCTTCACAACCCTACATGTGATTTTCCAATGCTCCACTCGAAGGTACTACATTGGCCAGGAAACGAGTTTTTTTACCTTGAAAATTTGGAATTTTTCCGAACCCTTGCTGTTCCAAGTAAGGTAGGGATCCTTAATGTGCGTGACAACACTCACACACGGGACCTCCATTTTACCTCTCATCCGAGCGAGGGTGTATTTTTGTGAAAAATGCTCGCCTAACATTTTTCAAGCGAACCGTGTCGGGATGCGAATCTGGGACCTTATGCGTAGTAGTCACACGCATACCAACTACGCCACGGAGCTGCCTCCCCCTTCACATTCACTGAATGTCGGAGAAATAAGGTATATAATTGTAAAACAATAGAAGGTGACCGAACTGCATCTAACAAGAAATAACAGCGCCCATAATCAAAGACAACAAAGATAGAAACAAGAAGAAAATTGTTGAAAGCATATGTGTGGAGCACAGCACAGTATGCCTATGAAATACGGGCAGTAATAAAAGCAGACAGGAAAACGGTAGCAGCATTTTGGAATGTTGTGCTTCAGATGTATGAGGATGTTAGCATGGACAGACGAGTTAATAACAAATAGGACATAGAAATAGTAAGGGAATAAAGATGTCTGTGAAAAAAAATAGGAGAAATAGGAGGGCACAATACGTTCTAAGGCATTTTTGGGGAATAGTATTGGATATATTACAAGCAGAGACGGGAAAAAGGAGGTAGATGTAAACCTAGATCAGATAGTGATAGATGCAGACTGCAAATTTCAAGGAAATGTGTAGGTTAGTTCAGAATAGGAAACAATCGGGGTACGCCTCTAACTAGTTCCAGGACTGAAGACCTAATGATGATGATGATGATGATGATGAGGTATTCTGTAATACGTCCTGATCCTTTCCTAACATAATCAGGTCGTCAGTTAAACTTTCACTGTAAATATCAGCACCTAATAAAGGATCGCATTTCCAAGGAACATAAGATGAGGGATCGGCGAGTTTTATGTTTTTAGGCATATTTGTTTTGTTTTCATCAATTTGTAACATTTTATTTTTCAAGTTGTAATTTAATTGCATTGAATTACACGGTAAGCACGCTAAGCGTGTAGTGTTCCTTAAGGATTTAGTTATATTAAAATATCTGTGTCGCATAAAGCTATTTCCAACTACATATCTATTTGATTGTTTCGTGTTCCCCCTCTGACGCGACCGTTTGGCTCTGGTTTCGATGAAGAGTCGGCCACGGGCTACGACTTTGTTAAGATGTATTTTTGGCTAGAGGCCGGCAACCTTCGAATCAATTATCAATTGGGGAAATATCTTCTAATAACGGTTGGTAAGGTTATATATTATACGATCTAATTTAATTTGAGGTAATTTATTTAGCGCGACAAAGTAGAAGGCGACCCTTAGAATGTGACAGCAACCTTTAGAATGCGAAAGCAACCTTTAGAACACGACAACGATAAAATATAATGCAACAAATATAATTCGACAAGAACAGCCGATTTAAACTTTGCCTAATAAGAAATTTGTCTGGTAAGGAATTATAGAAGTTAATTTGGATGGAGTCGTTTCAAATTAAAAATGCTGTTAACTTTGCTTGAAGAACGGATTTCCCGTCTCAGTTTGTTGTGATGCGGCTAATGCAGTTTTTGGTTCGTAATTAGCAAGTAAGATTTTTTTTGCATGTGTTTCAAAGTTTAGAACATGTTAACTTGCTTTTATGTTTAGTACACGTAATTTGTATAAACTTCAATTAATTGTTGAGCTGGTTTTACAAGCTGTAAAACGAAATTTTGTTGAATTAGCTTTCTAAAAAAACAAGTTTTGCTCCATATGAACCGTCGATAAATTCAACATGATTTTTCGACGTCATATTTTTCTATTTTGTACAGTTCACAGATGTTGTCTAGAAAGCAAATGCTTTGAGCAGCTGTAATACAATTTAAACAAACATGCCTATTTTTGTGACCAGCTTTATCTATACATAGATTATTAAACGTAAATTTGAAAGCTCAAATTCTCATTATGTTAGGTTCAAGTAGTTTGTTATCTACCTGAAAAGATCTGCCCAGGTTAGAATTTAATTCACTGTGTTATGCTTACCAATCATTATTACTTTAATTTGTATAACAAGTTCATGATTAAAGTAAAGTTGCTTGATTAATGAAAGAAAAAAAGGAAAGCTAAAACTTTAAATTTGATGTAGTTGATTATGACCATTTTTTGTTACAAGTTCCGATATTTTAAAAGAGTTTTTTAGTAAACATTTAGTCCAAAATCTAAGACTTTTATTTTGGTCAGGTACGATCAAATCTAATTACATAAAGCTAGAATTAATCTGAGTAATAATTTGATGCCAATATTATATTGGAAATAATTTTTTATTATTTCTTTATATATGTTTATAGGACACAAGTGGTGTTCTATTTTTTTTTATTTATTTAACCATTGTAATTTCTTACAGGAGCAGCGTCTTATTTTGTTAAGACAGGTTTTTGTTAACGAAGGCGATCATTTGTTCTTTGGGTTTCCACGTCCGCCCTTAGAACTGTGCCTTGCAATTATCGTCATTATCTCAGGACATGATGGCGCCTATTTGATTTAGCTCAACTTTGGTTTGCAAACAGAATTCGACTTACCCCCCACTTCTCGTTGCTCTACCCAGGAATAGACCCCTAGCTTTGTCGGAAGACTTTGTTCTCTAGCGCCTTAATATAACAAAAAGACGTTCCAGTCTTTTGTAAAACAGAAGTCGTTTTAGTGGCACCGATCCAACGTAAGGCCTAGCAAAAATAGTTACTCTGGCGTCACAACGTGAGCCAGCAAACTTTTAAATTCGTATCAAATTAAGGATTGAGGCAGTTTGCATGTAATTATATCTAAAACAGCACATAATACATTGAATACCAAGCCTTTAGTTTGGTAAAGCAGACAATGAACATCTAACTTCTGTTTGAAACAAAGAAATTTTTAGAAATAGCTATTATTTGCAGTATTGTTCATATGGAGTGTCCCCTAGTATATTATTTAGTTCTTGAGAAATAAATGTGCCCTACTATCTAAAATATTTATATATTTAATACTTGGCTTATAGCCATAATTTTGAGCGTCGCTTCCTGTCTATAACTGACATAAGTCAAAAACTTGACAATGTCAGATATGATGGACCAAAATGTCAAACGTAATTGAAAGTTAGGTTGATGTATCGTCGTGTACACGATTTAAATTTGTAAATTTCCCAATTGTCGTCATCGGTCTTGGTGGCGTAATTGGTAAACGCATGGTTCCGGCAAAATCAAGATACAGGTTCAAGTCCTGTCCAAGACCTTATATTTTCCATTTTTCAATTACTAGCTCGATTTGAAATGATCATTTGGGCTTTGCATAAAAGTCTAAGTTATTATTTCATCTTATTCACTATAATACGATAGTATTTATCAATTTACCTTGTGTAATTAACTACCTAAAATATTTATATACTTAATACTTGGCTTATAGCCATAATTTTGAGCGTAGCTTCCTGTCTATAACTGACATAAGTCAAAAACTTGACAATGTCAGATATAATTGACAAAAATGCCAAACGTAATTAAAAGTTAGGTTTATGCATAGTTCTGTACAGGATTTAAATTTGTAAATTTCCCAATTGTCGTCATCCGTCTTGGTGGCGTAATTGGTAACCGCATGGTTCCGGCAAAATCAAGATACAGGTTCAAGTCCTGTCCAAGACCTTATATTTTCCATCTTTCAATTACTAGCCCGATTTGAAATGATCATTTGGGCTTTGCATAAAAGTCTAAGTTATTATTTCATCTTATTCACTATAACACCATAGTATTTATCACCTTACCTTGTGTAATTAACTACCTAATATATACAGTGTACAGTATAAAATGCAGTACATGAGGATCTTGGAAACTGTAGGAGATACGATCTTGGTTAAATGGGACAAAAGTTGCATAATCATGAGGGTATCTCCGATCGGGTTTCAAATTTCAAAAATTTTTCATAGGTTACTAGATACATGCAAAAAACACAAAATTGACGATTTCTTTATTTGCTCGTGGTTAGTCTACTAATTGAAATAGAATGTTCAAATTTGGTACATCATGGTAATTCCCCATTACGCTTCACATTTTCAACTTAGGTTTTGTCTAGGGCATCTAGATTTTGCGTGACGATGTTCAACTTTTTATTTTTAAATAGCCGCCATATTGGATTTTTACATTTTTGAAATTCTGACAAAAAACCCTTGTCAAAGAGGTATAACATGGCTATGTTTGATTGAATCAAAACACTAAAAATTACATAATTATGTTTTGGTCGTAGTAGGCTTTAATTTCCATTATGACAAAGAGAAACAATTGCTTTAAAAATTTTAAACTCAATTTTCAGTGGTAATAAAAACAGTAGAAAACGTAGAAAATTGAAAATAAATCTGTATTAATCAGAACTTACATAACTATGCATTAACAAAGAATAAATACAAACTAGCATTTGTTCAATACAAAATATTATTTAAGCTGTTTTTAGTTGTCATTCATGTTCAGACAATTGCAAATTAACAATCAAGGAAAAAAATATAACAATAGTCAGCCACATGAATTCATTATTTATTTTAAATGTTCAAATAACCCCCCATTTTGTTGAACACACAACCAACACCTTTTATAAACAATTTTACAAGATCGTTTTATGATAGTTGGAGTTATTTTATTTACGGCCTCTTGGACTGCTTCTTGTAATTGGCCTGCATTATCATACGTTTTTGAGTACACACGACTTTTTAAATGGCCCCATATAAAGAAATCTACAGGAGTTAAATCCGGTGATCTCGCCGGCCACTTAATTGGTCCCCGATTTCCAATCCAGTTTTCATTATACTCAGAATTAAAAAAATTTCTAATAATCAGAGCATTGTGGGGTGGAGCGCCATCATTTTGAAAAATCATATTTTGCAAAGTAGCGAGTGGAAGCTCCATTAGTCTATCTGCCACATTTCCCTGCAATAAATCTAAGTATCTCGCAGAGTTTAAATTTGCATCATAAAAAAACGAACCTATAATGTACCTTCCAATAATACCAACCCAGACGTTGAATCCCCATTTAACTTGATGTCTAACTTGGCGGTTCAAATGTGGATTTTCATCTGACCAAAAAATTGTATTTTTGCGGTTGAACATACCACAATTCGTAAATCGATTTTCGTGAGACCACAAAATTGTATATGCAAAATTTGAATTTTCGTTGCACTTTCTGATGTACCAAGCACAAAATTCCATTCTTCAAATTTGATCTTCAGTACGCAATCCCTGACATGATCGTTCATGATATGGATGGTACTTGAAACGTTTTAAAATAGCTCTTGCCGTAGAATGAGCAACACCTGTTATATTCTGAATTTATCTAAGAGAAGTACGAGGATTTTCGACAACTGTTTGTAAAACGCTGTTTCATTATCTTTTTTAATTTGCCTATTTCTCTTAGACAAGCCAAAACTACCATAATTTATTAAATTATTTTGTAATCTCCGAAACATACATCTGTTTGGTTGATGTTTTTCTGGGTATTTAGTTAAATACAATTCAGCGGCTTTAACATCATTCCTTCCAGAAAGAATAAAACATTCTAACATTTTATATTTATCACGGTTAGTAAAGCGATCCATTTCAAGCGCAAATGCTTTGCTTAAATTTCTATGTAAATTAATTAACTGTTTTTTTAAACTGCACTACTTGAAACATAAAATAAAGGACAAACTTTGACGTTTCTCAGATGTTGAGCAATTGTTTCTCATTGTCGTAATGGAAATTAAAGCCTACCACGACCAAAACATAATTATGTTATTTTTAATATTTTGATTCAATCAAACATAGCCATGTTATACCTCTTTGGAAAGGGTTTTTTTGTCAGCATTTCAAAAATGTAAAAATCCAATATGGCGGCTTTTTAAAAATAAAAAGTTGAACATCGTCACGCAAAATCTAGATGCCCTAGACAAAATCTAAGTTAAAAATGTGAAGCGCAATGGGGAATTACTATGATGTACCAAATTTGAACATTCTATTTCAATTAGTAGACTAACTACGAGCAAATAAAGAAATCGTCAATTTTGTGTTTTTTACCTCTATCTAGTAACCTATGAAAAATTTTTGAAATTTGAAAACCGATCTGAGATACCCTCATGATTATGTAACTTTTGTGTCATTTAACCAAGATCGTATCTCCTACAGTTTCCAAGATCCCCATGTACTGCATTTTATACTGTACACACTGTATATATATATATATATATATATATATATATATATATATAAATAGTTATTAAGATGAAATGAAAACCCAACTTTGTATTTAAAGTTGAATTACCATTTCAAATCGAACTAGTAATTGAAAACCACTAAAAGAACGGCTACAGCAGGATTTGAACCTGCAACCTCTGATTCTCCGGATCAGTGCTGTAACCAATTGAGCTATCTAGCCTAATTGTTTAGATGATGTTATACTTAATACTACTGAAGCTTGGCCCTCGTTAATGATTTTCAATTACGTCTTGCATTTAAGGAAATTGAATCTAGTTATATACATAATTCATGTACTAATAACTTGATCATCCCATTTTTGCAACGTTCGGAATAATACAAACATGTAATTATATTATTATTAATACAGAAGAATAATCCACATTTGGAATGCAAATGAATGCTTGATATATATTAATAGTTATTAAGATGATCCGGAGAATCAGAGGTTGCAGGTTCAAATCCTGCTGTAGCCGTTCTTTTAGTGGTTTTCAATTACTAGTTCGATTTGAAATGGTAATTCAACTTTAAATACAAAGTTGGGTTTTCATTTCATCTTAATAACTATTAATATATATCAAGCATTCATTTGCATTCCAAATGTGGATTATTCTTCTGTATTAATATATATATATATATATATATATATATACAGGGTGAGTTTTTAGTGTAGCAACGGTCGATAACTCCGTTATTATGAAAGCTACGTAAACGAAACTTGGAGACATATTAGGCATGCCTAAAGTGCACATTTTAAAAATATTTGGAAGCATACAGGGTGTTTCATAATTCCAGGGCATATTAAAATTAAATTTTTTAAAATAGAACACCCTATATATTATTACATTTTTGAAAAGCCCATAAAAAGAGCTTTAATTTTATATCAAATTGTATCTGTCTACTCCTTTTAGTTTTTGAGATATTCAACTGTTTTTAGAAAAAATGACCACAATTAGATACATTGGCACTGCACTAATACACAACTTATGTTAATTTTTAAGATTCACAAAATTTTACCATATACCATAGTATATTTGTAAATATCACTTTTTTGAAATTTCTTCACAGTATACAGGGTGTGGCAGGTTTTGCAAAATGCAATTTAAAAAAATTTTTTAATTGGCACGCTACCAATTTTATTGCTACAATGAATAGTTCATTAAGTGTCCTTTCATTTTTGTTAAGCATTCCCTATACCTAAATCCATTACTTTCTGAGATATTTTTGATTCTCTTCAAATTTTATGAATGTTTTTAATTTACATAACTAAAAATCTCCCTATAGTAAGGGATAAAGAATACTACTATAGTAAGCCTGCTTATCGTAAAAGGCGATTAAAAGGCGCAGCAAAGGACAGCAGCCTTGCTGGCTAACAGATATTGGAGGAGGTCGGTTGGTCTCGGACGATCCTCAATAATTTACAAGCTTGCTGGGGGTTGGCCGTGACGGATACGGATTTTTGCTAAAATCTTAAAAAACTGCGTTATGGAAAGATATGGGAGCCTACCACAATATTTCCCAGGTGTGCGTGGCCTAAAACACGAAATACATATGATGGAGAGCTCACAAGTAAAATTCTTGTCCGGAGGTAAAATACTCCTCATTCGGATCTCCGGGAGGGGCACTTGGGGCTCGTCATCGTAAGAATATAAAACAACAGTTAGATTTAGTGATAGGGACTTGGAATGTAAGGTCATTACTTAGAGTAGATAAGTTAACGAATTTATTAGTCGAAATGAGAAAGGAAAAGCTGGACATTTTAGGTATTAGTGAGGTGAGATGGCCAGATAGTAATGACTTTTGGAAAGATAATTTTAGAATAATTACAACTTCTTCAACTAATGGACAGGCAGGGGTAGGAATAGTGTTAGGTAAAAGATTAGGGCATAAAGTTAAAGAGTACTTACAATTTAGTGATAGAATAACTATGGTTCGATTGAGAACAAAACCCACAGACACTGTTTTAGTACAGGTTTACATGCCAACAACTCAGTACGAGGATGAGGAAGTAGGTATACGAGGATATAAATAGTATAGTGAGAAAAGTAAAAGGAGATGAGAATTTAATAGTTATGGGCGATTTTAATGCGTCAGTGGGAGAAGGTAGTGAGGGAAAAATGGTAGAAAAATTTGGGTATGGCAGACGAAATGATAGAGGAGAAAGATTAGTTGAGTTTTGCCAGGAACATGGATTAGTAACTGTAAACACCCTATTCGAACAACATGTTAGGAGAAGATATACCTGGAAAGCCCCAGGTGATAGGGCTAGATACCAAATAGATTATATTTTAGTTAAACAAAGATTTAGAAACCAAGTTAAAAACTGTCGTAGTTATCCAAGGGCTGACATAGATAGCGATCATAACTTAGTTAAAATGAAGTGTAAACTAAAATTCAAAAAATTGAGAAAGGCTAAAAGAGAGGGATGGGATCTAGGTAAGCTAATTATGGTTTGGTAGTTTGAAAAACGCTTTTTAAAAACAATTTTTATTACACTTCTAATACAAATAATGGAAATGCATGTTATTAGATTAAATTCCAACTACAGACTAAAGTTCGTACACCTCACTTAACACGTCCGTTGTAGAAAACTATACACATGCACATCAGCGAAATACGATCTGTCTAGTAGGAAGTTCATTACACTTTCTAACAACTTCTAACATAATTCCTCCCGTGCGAGTTTCAAATTGCAGGCTGCGACGAAATTTGACTCATGAGAATATCTTCTGGTTTCTTTGCTGAGTTATTCTTTGACATTCTTCGTATACACAATTTTTTATAATATAGGAAAAAAACAATTCCAAGGGCGATAGCAATAATACAGTAAGTTACGTAATTATGGTAATTCGCCTCAGATTGGGATTCCAGTTGAAAGTTACTGTAGAGGTATTTCCTGTTTGCATCCCTAAGTTCATCCAAATTAACATTTTCCAACTGAAGAGGAGCGAAGGTCTCATTTCGAACAGCTAATTTTGCAATATCGATCTCAAAGAACGTCATTGTATAGGTCTCTTCATTTTCGTTGTAATATATGGTTTTCTTGTTGACCGTAACTTGGCAATCGCTTAGAATTATAATCAAGTGTGTACCCATTAGATCTTTGACTTCGTTTTGTGTTTTACACTTGACGTGGATTTTCTGGCGACCAGGACTTATCAGTATCCATTTATTAGTTTCATCAATATTGAATAATTGCGGCGAGGTGACCGTCACTTCTTCGGATTGGCATCCGATGGTTGTTTGATTATACAATAAATTGATTTCACAGCTGTTGTAGTTGCTACCCTTTGGGATCAGGGGTAGTTGTTTGCAATAGTAAGCATTATCCGAAATCTCCGAACATCTTTCGTTTGTTTGTGCATAAAACTAATCAGAAATAGCAATGTATTTTGTTTTAGGTAAAATAGTATAAAATTTAGAATTATCATACAGGACTGGAATCGAGTATAAATGATAAAGATTAAAATCTTGAGGATGATTGATTGGTAAATTTATAACAAATACAATTCTATAATTGCTGATATAGCATTGAATTTTTATTAATAGTTCATAAGGTAAAATATTACCGTATTCGATCTTAAAAGGTAATTGACCTGGGGAAAGCAGTCCCTCTAGTTTTGTTAAAATAATAAACATTTCTTCGGTTTTTATAATGCTCGGATGGAGCACATTTAATTTCGCGAAAATTATAGAATTTTCGATGTCTTGTAGTAAACTATAAATTATTTGATAAAGTTTAATTATTTGATTTACAACGTTTGACGTCACTAGAGCCTTTTCAACGACCTCATTTTCTCTCTCGATAAGCATAATGCGGGCCTTTAAAGAAGCCTCATTGTGGCTTATGCTTTTAGGGATGGATTCGGGCCGAGCCGGGCCGGGCTTTTAGATGCGGCCCGGCCCGGACCGAAATAATTTGCTCCGGCCCGGCCCGACGGCCCGGCCCGAACCAAAACGCATCGGCCCGGCTTGAGGCCCGACTTGAATTTCGGGCCGAGCTTCGGGCCGGGCCGGGCCGTTTCGGGCCGGAATGTAACTAAAACCTTAAGTGATGTATAGATTTTTCAACATCCAAATGGAACGTATCGTTTGTTAATATATGTATTTTCAGTTGTATAAAAATACTTCTTTACTATTATTATGTTTTTCTACAAAAGTTGAATATATCAACCTTAATAAATTATAGTTTATAGTATCATTTTAACCTCGAAGAATCTCAAAGGTATTTGGAGATGATGCACACTTGCACAGTCAATCCAAAATAGAAGGTGGTTTGCGTCAAACTTCAACCTTAAGTAACAAAATGCATTTTAGAATTCATGTACTACTACTAGTATATAGTAAAATATTTCAAGGAAGGTATTCAAAATTTGATTGAATATTGTTTCCTCATATTCTAAACAAAGAACGTTGCCAATTTCCATTTTACAGATTGCTGGTGTATAGGTCTACATGTCGAGAATGTGCTAGCATCCGTTCAGAGAACTGATTATTCAAGTCTCTCGTATCAGGTAGACATTACTTTGTTGTCTATGAATATTTTTTTGTCGCATGCTTTACTGGAAATTTTAATTATTATGAAAAAAAAAATGCCGCATCATAGAATATTATTTAGTATTTACATTTTAATTTTCTATATCCATTTGTTATTTAAAGCTATAAAAAGCTAATCGCATTGTATTCGGTATGGTGTTCAACAAAAGATACATTCAAATAATTAAATTTAATTAAGCTGGTTTTTTGTAATCGGGCAGTTTTAAATATTTTTACATATACAGAGTGGTTTCGATTTATTCATAAATAATCTTTAGTGCGAGGCCACAATAATAAGTTAATTAATAAGTATAATACAATAAACCAGCTCAATTAACATACGTTGTAATACTCCTTCAAATTAATTAAATATAACACAAACAATTTCTATTTCAAAGTTCTTGAAAAGTGGAAAGAAGTGAATATTACTTATCGAAAAAAAATCGAAATTCACAAATCGGTTTAAATCAAATGATTTTCGTTTTCGATTTATTTCCATTATGACTCACCTACCAATATGTGTGTAACTGTACCTGGGTGATATTTTAAGAAGAGCGTTAATTATAATTTTGTTTAAGAGGCACCTAAAGAAATCATTAAATGAAATTTTTTACTAAATCAATAAATTGTATATTTTGTTATATAAACTTCGGGCCGGCCCGAATAGCCCGAAAAGCTTGAGCAGTATGGCCCGGCCCGGCCCGGGCCCGACACGTGCTTGGCCCGGCTTGGGCCCGAAAAAAATTTGACCGGCCCGGCCCGAAGCCCGGCTTGATATTCGGGCTGGACTTCGAGCCGGGCCGGGCCAAAGCCCGGGCCCGTGGCCATCCCTATATGTTTTGGATAGATGCATTAAACCTTTCGATTATTTCTACAGATATAGAATTCTGCTTTCGAATTTGGTCCGCTAATTTGTTTTGATTACGCCATAGACTGGAAATAATGTTGTCATAATGAACGCCGTCATCGGCATCCAGATTGCCAGTAATGCTTTTGAAAATTGAGCCAACTCCATTAATTAGACCTCTCTTTTGTCTCTTTCGGCGTGGGACTATCTCGTACATTTTTGATTCTACCATGGTTTGCGCAGCATTGAGAATTTTAATATAATTATTTAACTCTACAGAGTGCACACGATTTGTGTAGATGACGTTAAGGACATATTGTCTTTGAGAATCCAAACGATCCATTTCATGAAGTAGAGGTTCCAAATCGAAATAGTGTATCAACTTGTGGGTGTATTCCTGGATTTTTGCGGTACCTAATTTTACTGGAAGTAGTCCTGGATTGGTTTGTAAACTGCGTAGGATTACTTGGGAACTTACGTGCGTGATCCTAAAACATTATTCAGAATCAGAATCTATGAACTTTGAACAACTGGGGTCTGTTTGACGAGGCTTTTGTAGGCCCCTAAAATGATATCTAATGTTTGGTCGACTCTCGGTTTTCAACGTTTTAGTCACCGCATCAAGTTGGCTAATTTTTGTTTCAGCAGAGAATCGATCTCTGAGTTTATCTCTTTCCGTAATATTTACAGGGGTTTTTAATCTTATTGCTTTTCCTACTGATAATGCGGGGTCATCCTTATTCCGCTCATTTAGTTTAGATGCCACCTTGTCTTTGTTTCGAATTAGTTTTTCGTTTATGGATTCGTAGAGCAATTTAGTTTTTTGTTTATGGGAGTCTACATAAGTGGATATGATTTTAGCATCTAAATCTATGTTTAAGGGGTTGTCGTCTGATATATGACCATTGATTACCTCTACTGGTTTTAATTTAATCACAGAATGGATTGAGTTATTGTATCCTAATATGGCATATAACATTTGGGTTTTCATGTCTTGGGAAGGGTGCATTTTATTTAGGATTCTTAGGTGTTCGAGTAGGGTGGAATGCAACCGTTCGATAATACCGTCTGAACTTGGGTTTCCTGATGAAGTAAAGTGTACATCTATCTTATGCAATTTTAACAACTCTTCTAAAATATTATTTTTAAATTCAGTACCTAAATCACACGTTATTGTGGAGGGAATTCCATGATGACAAAAAAACTTAATTAAGCCTTGCATAACCTCGATTGAATTAATAGCATTAATTTGGTATGCCTGCGCATATTTTGAAAACGTATCAATAATTGTAAGAAATCTGTTTTTTTCACCGAAAATGTATCAATATGAATCATTTCAAAAGGTCTGGTTGCTGTAGGGGTTATATTATAAGAGATTTTTAAGGGATGGCGGTCATATTTAGTTGTCTGACATATATTACAACGATTTATTAGGTTTTGGATAGAAATTTTCATATTTGGCCAATAATATTTAGATTTTATTCTCTCGTGGGTTTCATTAATACCACGATGGTTCGTTTTTGAGGCATGGTATGCGTTTATAATTTCTTCGATCCGATTATCTTCAACGTCCTCTAAAATTTTGTTACATTTTATAAATTTATAAGATTGCCAATTAAAATTTCGTCTTAGTACTTCACAGAATTTCGTATACGCGTCCTCGTCCTTAAAATAGATATAATACGTTACTTGGGGGACGATAAATTGTTTGATAAAATCGATTAAGTCAGTGTCAAAATTATTTTTTGATAGTTGAATATGCATTCTTTGTCGATCACGATAATATGAAATTTTTGGCAAACAAGGTGAAAATTTACAATTGTCACTACTATTTGATTAATACCATAATTTAGTGGTTTTCTGAAATCGGTACTTCCAGGATCAGGTTTTCGTCATTGTTCGAGTGTTGCGTCATTTCTTCGGAATCATTAAAGTGTTCTTCTTCATCAAGGTTTACAAGTATAGACTGGTTATCTGAAATTTCATCGTTAGTAGGTTCCTCGGGGGATTGATCATTATCAACAATCGAATTCTGAGTTATTTCTTTAGTATGAATTTCAACGCGTGACATGGCGTCGGCATTGGAGTTTAGTTTACCTTTCTTATAAATAATATTATAGTTATATTCGTCTAATTTTAGTCTCCACCTTAAAAGTTTCGAGTTGGGCTCTTTTAATGAGAACAACCACTGCAACGGTTTATGGTCCGTGATTATGTTAAATTCACGCCCATACACATATGGTCTAAAATATCTTACTGCGTAAACAATTGCCAAAAGTTCCTTTTCGATAGTACTGTAATTGCGCTCGCTATCATTAAGTGTGCGAGACATGTATGAAATTGGAAGGTCTTTACCTATTGGCCCCTGTGATAATACTGCACCTATAGCTACATTACTTGCGTCGGTCGTTATATTAAACGGGCGTTCAAAATCAGGAAATTGAAGTATCGGTTCATTGATTAATACATTTTTACACAATTCAAAACATTCCATAAAATCGAGGGTATGTTCAATTTTAGCGTTCTTTTTAAGGCACCTTGTCATGGGTTTAGTCAAGTCAGCGAAGTTTTTTATAAATTTACGATAGTACCCTAATAAACCTAAAAATCCCTTTATTTGTTTAGTAGTCGAAGGTAAAGGAAAGTCTGTAATAGCCCTAACTTTTTCTGGATTAGGTCTTATGCTGTCAAGCGTGACCACGTGTCCTAGGAACGCGATTTCTTTTCTCAATATTTCACATTTATCTAACTGAATTTTAAAATTAGATTCCTCTAATCTTTTGAACACCATTTCTAAATTAGTGAGGTGCTCCTGAAGGGAAACACTCCAAATAATGATATCGTCCATATAGGCTCCACAGATATCCGATAAACCTTGTAGAACATGGTCCATTACACGTTGTAGAGTGGAAGGGGAATTTTTTAATCCCATAGGCATCCTAAGGAAATGAAAATGTCCATTTTCTGTATTGAACGCAGTTTTTCGACATCTTTGGGTTCATTTCACTGATGGAAGCTACTGGCCAAATCGAGTGTCGAAAAGTATTGGCATCGACCCAACTTGTCCAGTAAATCATTGACATTTGGTAAAGGATACCTGTCGTCGACTGTCTTTTCATTAAGGCGACGGTAGTCAACTACTATGCGCCATTTCTGTTTACCCGAAGCGTCCAGTTTCTTTGGGACTACCCAAATAGGACTAGCCCATGGGAAGTAGAAGGTTCTATAATTTTGGCTTTTAACATTTTGTCAATTTGATGTTTTACCTCTTGTTTGTGAACAAAGGGGTATCGATAGGTTTTAGAATAGACTGGAGTTTCATCCGTGGTTCGTATTGAATGCTTAATTTTATTTGTAAATGTAAGGTTTTGTCCATCGATATGAAAAATCTTGGAATATTTATTACACAGTTTTAAAACAGCATGTTTCTCTTCCGAATTCATATGATCCGTTCTGATGAGAGATGTATCAAAATTTTTTGTCTCGGCGTCATAATGATTTAATTCGCACGAGCGTTCAAATTGATTCGCTTGGTAAGGAAGGACATTGATTGGTCCGTATACATTTATGGCTACAGGAGAATCCGAAAAATTCTTAATTGTTGTAAACGCTAAACCGTTCTTTGCTATTGTTAAACATTCAGGTATTTCTGTATGTTCCGTTTTTATAGAGGGTATAACAATTTCACCGTTTTCTACTGACACTTTCAATTGAATTTGCTTTTCTATCAGGGGTTCGACTTCTATAGAATTTATAGCGCTAACCGGTTCCTGAAAGTAAATGGGAATTTTCGCTTGAGGTGTAATTAAAAGGTTGTTTTCCAAATCTACCTTGGCCTTTAATTCCTTTAAATTATCCATACCTATTAGTCCTTTAAAAATTCTATGAAACTTAAATAAGTGAAATTTAAGCATTTTCGAAGGATCATTAAAAATTTTTGAACTGGGAATTACCACGGAATAATTTTGTCTGGATTTATTGAAACAATTTGAAATTGTAATTGGGTCATATTTTACGTTTTCCGGCCAATATTTGGTTACTATTTCGGAATTTATAAAGGAGGAAGTGGCTCCTGTATCAACTAAAAGGGATAATTCCTGTTCGGGAAGGTATATATAAGGAAGTTTACTTATTCTGCTTTCATGATTATTGAAATCAATTACGTAATCTCGTTCCGCATCGGAACGTCCTGAAAATTTGAATTTTGATTACAAGCGTAATCGTCACTTTCAAATTCTTCTAAATTGGAATCGGTAGTATCCTGATAATGCAAGGTTTCGCTTACCGGTTGACTTTCCTCTGATTCTTGATTGTATAATTCTTCCGATGTAAATCGTTTAGGTACATTTTGAAAAGTTTTTTGAAAAGTTTGCCTAGTCGAAGTAGACATAGGGGTTGCCGGATTAGCGGGTTTAAAATTTGGGTTCGGCTTAAAAAGTCTCTGGACGCTTGACCCTGATAAGTTTGATTATATGATTTTCCAAATGTCTGAACATTTGTAGGAAATTTTTGTGGTGTAAAATTTGAACGAGGTTTGATGTTTAGCGGCTGCGAAGGGAATTTATTTTTATCAGAATTAGGTGGTGGTTGCCCGTACTTATTATTATTTACCCAAGGTTTACCTGTGTTATTCGGTACTTGGTCCTTTTGAAAGTATCTAACGTTATCTTCTTCCGTAATAAATTGCAAAGCCCTTTGAAGGGTGTCCGGTCTCATAGCTCTAATACTACTACCCAAAGGTTCCTTTAAACCACAAAGAAACGACTTTAACGCCAGCTTAGTAAAAAATTCTCGTTTCGCTACTTTTACGTTTTCATTTCGTTCGTTTGCAATTACAAACGAACACAGCAAATTTAAAATTTGAATACATTTTTCGTAAAATACCAAAGGCTTATTATTTCCCTGCTTTAATAACACCAAATCGCGAACTAAACAAGTATCATCTCTTTGATCACTAAAATTTCTGAGAAGAGTATTTTTTAATTCTGTCCAAGTGCTGACTTGTTGTATATTAACAGCGACCTTGGCTCGACCTGTTAATTTATTTAAAATAGATTTAAATATGAATAAGTTTAGAAAGGTGTTTGGTTTTGTCGGATCAACAAATGAGTTTATTATACTTTCTGCGGAAGAAATAAATTCGTTTAAATCATTTGGGTTGCCATCAAAATCTGGCACGCACTTTAAATACTCTACTTTAAATTGTTCCATTATTATTTCTGTATTAGAGTCTGATAGTTGGAGGTTTCTTACGTTTTCAATCAACGATTCAATTGACATAAAAGATTTTATGCACAAATCAACAGATTAAAATTTCAAGATGTACTTACATGCAGATTGCAATTAATACTTTCATCCTTCGCTTTGTATAATCTTTGTTTCAGAAATTCGTGGGACTGCTACGCGATGTAGACAATAAATTGGGCACCTGAATGTTGGTCCACTGTGGATGGCTTATTCGATTTCTAGAATGGCTCTCCAACAATTAGTGTTCCCTGGGAATGCTTCTATAAAATGCAATTCAATATTCCGTAAACAGTTGAAACTGACGAAAATTTTTCGATAAAATTTTCTCGAAACATCCTACCGACTGCGCCAATTATGGTTTGGTAGTTTGAAAAACGCTTTTTAAAAACAATTTTTATTACACTTCTAATACAAATAATGGAAATGCATGTTATTAGATTAAATTCCAACTACAGACTAAAGTTCGTACACCTCACTTAACACGTCCGTTGTAGAAAACTATACACATGCACATCAGCGAAATACGATCTGTCTAGTAGGAAGTTCATTACACTTTCTAACAACTTCTAACATAATTAGCTTAATGATAGTAGAGTAAAAGAGGAATATAAACAAGTATTAGACAATAAGAGCAAAGAGATAGCTGTAGGAGGGAATGTAGAAAATAGATGGAAAGAAATAAAACTGACTGTACATGATACAGCAACACAGACTATAGGTAAGAAAAAAATAGAAGCGAGAAAACCGTGGGTAACAAAGGAGATATTAGATTTAATAGAGAATAGAAGAAAGCTTAAACCTTTCAGAGAATTGGATAGTGAAAGTAAGCAAAAATATAATAAAGTTAGAAATAAGATAGTACATGAGTGTAGAAAAGCTAGAAATAAATGGATGGAGGAGAAATGTAAGGGAATACAAGATGATTTGAGAGTAGGTAAGACAGACAGGGCTTACAGGGCAGTTAAAAAGTTTTTTGGGAAAGATAGGAAAAAATGTAATGGTATTAGAGACGAGAATAATGAGCTTCTAATAAATAGAGTTGAGGTAGCAGATAGATGGAAAAGATATTTAGAAGATTTATATAAGGGAGACGATATGGATGAGTTAGAGTACGACCAATTAGAGGATGTAGAAATAGGGTTCTCAATATTAAGAGAGGAATTTGATAGAGCTGTTCGGAATCTTAAATTAAATAAAGCGCCAGGGATAGATGATATTCCCGCAGAATTAATAAAATATGCAAGTCAGAAAACTTTAGACAGATTATATGAACTAGTAAATGTAATATATGACACACGTGAGGTTCCAATAGATTTCGAAAAAAATATTATTATTCCAATCCCAAAAAAGTCAGGAGCTGATAGGTGTGAGAATTTTAGAACGGTTAGTTTAACTTCTCATGCTTCCAAAATACTAACAATAATAATTAAAAATAGAGTAGAAGCTTTGACTGAGAATTATTTAGGCGAAGACCAATATGGTTTTCGTAAAGACAGAGGGACTAGAGAACCGATACTAATGATTAGGGTAATTATCGAAAAAAGGTTACAAAAAAATAAAAAGACTCATTTCGCGTTTGTAGATTTAGAAAAAGCATTTGATATGGTTAATTGGATTGTTATGTTCAGGTTTTGCAAAAAATAGGAATTTCTCATAGGGATAGAAAAATTATTTACAGTCTATATAAAAACCAAAGCGTAATAATTAGATTTGATGAAATAGAAAAAGAAGCTAAGATTAGAAATGGTCTTAGACAGGGTTGTATACTGTCTCCCTTGATTTTTAATGTTTATATTGAGGAAGCTTTAAACTTAGCTAGAGAGAGAAAATAGATAGGTATTAGTGTACAGGGACAGAAAATAGACATGTTACGTTTTGCAGATGATATAGCCATTATAGCAGAGTCTAGAAAAGAGTTAGGAGAGTTTTTAAATATTTTAGATGAGATACTACAGAGTAACTATGGTATGAGAATTAACTCAGTAAAGACAAAGATAATGACAGGTGAGTTACAGCCTAGTTCTAAACCAAAATTAAAAATAGGTTATACCGAGTTAGAGGAGGTAGATGAATTTTGCTATTTAGGTAGTATAATTACAAAAGATGGACGTAGCAGAAAAGGGATATAGTAGCTAGAATAGCTCAAGCTAGAAAAATGTTTTAAAAAGAAAACTTACTAATAGCTAATAGTATTAGTTTAGATAATAGAAAAGTTTCTTAAAGTCGTACGTATGGAGCGTTCTACTATACGGTAGTGAGACTTAGACAATTAAAGAAGTAGATAAGAAAAGATAGAAGCTTTTGAAACTTGGTGTTATAGGAGAATGTTAAAGATTAGTTGGACAGATAGAGTAACAAACGAGGAAGTTTATAGAAGGATAGGTGAGGATCCCTGTATGTGGAAACAATTGAAGGTCAGGAGAGATAGAATGATAGGGCACCAGTTAAGACATGAGGGACTATTTAGTAAAGTCTTAGATTATAGACTACCAAATAAAAATAGAGTAGGAAGGCCTAGACAAAGCTATATTAGTCAAATTATTAGAGATGTAGGTTGTGAAGGGTATGTAGACCTTTTTAGACTAGCTCAGAATAGAAAAGAGTTTAGAGCTGCGTCAAACCGACTTTAAGTATGTTCGAAAACAAAACAAAAAGAAAAATAAAAATCAGTTAACTAAATGTCACCAGGACATGACTCACAATTGGTTAGCAGTCTGGCATGTTGGTAGCGTTTCGTTGCTTAAGTCTTACCATAACATATAATTTAATAAACGTCACCATGGCATAACTCACAATTAGGTAGCGGTCTGGCATGTTGGCAGCGATTCGTTGCTTAAGCCTTACCATAACATATAATTTAACACTTTTCCTTTTTGAAGCGGATAACCAGGTTATATTTCATTTCCTTATAAATGGTAATCATGTAAACATGTTAGAGTTCTTAGAGCCAGGTGGATAGGAAAAAGATAGAAGGATATAGGAAGATCTAGACCAAACTATATTAGTCTAATTATTAGAAATTTAGGTTGTGAAGCGTATGTAGAGCTTTTTAGATTAGCACAGAATAGAAAAGAAGTTAGAGCTGCGTCAAACCGACCTTAAGTAAGGACGATAACAAAATGATGATGAGTAATATAAAGATGTACATACATCATTGTTTTCGGACGGTACGTGTTGTGTAGTCTCTGCAAACACATGAAACGCTCAGCGTTGCTGGTGAAGCACAAGAACCATATGCATCTGAATTGATTGCAGAAATATAAAAGCAACCTCGTCGCTATTTAAATTAAACATAAAGGCTTTAGCATTATATAAATTACACCAAACTTCATTGCAAACGACTTTATTGCAAAAATAGAGTAGGAAGGCCTAGACAAAGCCATATTAGTCAAATTATTAGAGAATTAGGTTGTGAAGGGTATGTAGACCTTTTTAGACTAGCTCAGAATAGAAAAGAGTTTAGAGCTGCGTCAAACCGACTTTAAGTAAGTTCGAAAACAAAACAAAAAGAAAAATAAAAATCAGTTAACTAAATGTCACCAGGACATGACTCACAATTGGTTAGCAGTCTGGCATGTTGGTAGCGTTTCGTTGCTTAAGTCTTACCATAACATATAATTTAATAAACGTCACCATGGCATAACTCACAATTAGGTAGCGGTCTGGCATGTTGGCAGCTATTCGTTGCTTAAGCCTTACCATAACATATAATTTAACACTTTTCCTTTTTGAAGCGGATAACCAGGTTATATTTCATTTCCTTATAAATGGTAATCATGTAAACATGTTAGAGTTCTTAGAGCCAGTTGGATAGGAAAAAGATAGAAAGATATAGGAAGATCTAGACCAAACTATATTAGTCTAATTATTAGAAATTTAGGTTGTGAAGCGTATGTAGAGCTTTTTAGATTAGCACAGAATAGAAAAGAAGTTAGAGCTGCGTCAAACCGACCTTAAGTAAGGTCGATAACAAAATGATGATGAGTAATATAAAGATGTACATACATCATTGTTTTCGGACGGTACGTGTTGTGTAGTCTCTGCAAACACATGAAACGCTCAGCGTTGCTGGTGAAGCACAAGAACCATATGCATCTGAATTGATTGCAGAAATATAAAAGCAACCTCGTCGCTATTTAAATTAAACATAAAGGCTTTAGCATTATATAAATTACACCAAACTTCATTGCAAACGACTTTATTGCAAAATAGAGTAGGAAGGCCTAGACAAAGCCATATTAGTCAAATTATTAGAGATTTAGGTTGTGAAGGGTATGTAGACCTTTTTAGACTAGCTCAGAATAGAAAAGAGTTTAGAGCTGCGTCAAACCGACTTTAAGTAAGTTCGAAAACAAAACAAAAAGAAAAATAAAAATCAGTTAACTAAATGTCACCAGGACATGACTCACAATTGGTTAGCAGTCTGGCATGTTGGTAGCGTTTCGTTGCTTAAGTCTTACCATAACATATAATTTAATAAACGTCACCATGGCATAACTCACAATTAGGTAGCGGTCTGGCATGTTGGCAGCGATTCGTTGCTTAAGCCTTACCATAACATATAATTTAACACTTTTCCTTTTTGAAGCGGATAACCAGGTTATATTTCATTTCCTTATAAATGGTAATCATGTAAACATGTTAGAGTTCTTAGAGCCAGGTGGATAGGAAAAAGATAGAAGGATATAGGAAGATCTAGACCAAACTATATTAGTCTAATTATTAGAAATTTAGGTTGTGAAGCGTATGTAGAGCTTTTTAGATTAGCACAGAATAGAAAAGAAGTTAGAGCTGCGTCAAACCGACCTTAAGTAAGGTCGATAACAAAATGATGATGAGTAATATAAAGATGTACATACATCATTGTTTTCGGACGGTACGTGTTGTGTAGTCTCTGCAAACACATGAAACGCTCAGCGTTGCTGGTGAAGCACAAGAACCATATGCATCTGAATTGATTGCAGAAATATAAAAGCAACCTCGTCGCTATTTAAATTAAACATAAAGGCTTTAGCATTATATAAATTACACCAAACTTCATTGCAAACGACTTTATTGCAAAAATAGAGTAGGAAGGCCTAGACAAAGCCATATTAGTCAAATTATTAGAGATTTAGGTTGTGAAGGGTATGTAGACCTTTTTAGACTAGCTCAGAATAGAAAAGAGTTTAGAGCTGCGTCAAACCGACTTTAAGTAAGTTCGAAAACAAAACAAAAAGAAAAATAAAAATCAGTTAACTAAATGTCACCAGGACATGACTCACAATTGGTTAGCAGTCTGGCATGTTGGTAGCGTTTCGTTGCTTAAGTCTTACCATAACATATAATTTAATAAACGTCACCATGGCATAACTCACAATTAGGTAGCGGTCTGGCATGTTGGCAGCGATTCGTTGCTTAAGCCTTACCATAACATATAATTTAACACTTTTCCTTTTTGAAGCGGATAACCAGGTTATATTTCATTTCCTTATAAATGGTAATCATGTAAACATGTTAGAGTTCTTAGAGCCAGGTGGATAGGAAAAAGATAGAAGGATATAGGAAGATCTAGACCAAACTATATTAGTCTAATTATTAGAAATTTAGGTTGTGAAGCGTATGTAGAGCTTTTTAGATTAGCACAGAATAGAAAAGAAGTTAGAGCTGCGTCAAACCGACCTTAAGTAAGGTCGATAACAAAATGATGATGAGTAATATAAAGATGTACATACATCATTGTTTTCGGACGGTACGTGTTGTGTAGTCTCTGCAAACACATGAAACGCTCAGCGTTGCTGGTGAAGCACAAGAACCATATGCATCTGAATTGATTGCAGAAATATAAAAGCAACCTCGTCGCTATTTAAATTAAACATAAAGGCTTTAGCATTATATAAATTACACCAAACTTCATTGCAAACGACTTTATTGCAAGGTGTCGCTTGTTCTGCAATACTACTAACGTTTTTATTTAAAATAGCTATAATCGTCTTACAAAAAAATGTTCAATGAATAGCGCTTTAAGGATTCTTCTTGGATTAGGCAAATAAGTCACGAATGGTCCAATTTCTTATTCCATAGTGCTTTTTGCTTGTCAAGTTATGTAAATCCTTATTCAGCGTTTATTCGTGCGGCTCAACCATCAAAGTGATTTTGATTTCTGTCTTGTTTCTAGAAAACTAATTTACAGAAAAAAATTGTCAGACTAAATCAGAACAGGGTATTAATTTTTGTTCTGTAAATGGTGCATTAGAATATACGGGATACAGTCGAATTCCGTTGAGCTATTCATTAATAGACTCTAATCTTATTAAAAGAGTTATGCATCTATTTTACGTATTTTTGTTTGGGCTTTGATAGGAAGTCTTTGGTACCTACCTAATTGCTTAGTTTAATGCTAATAAACTTGATGTTCGGTGAATTACTACAGACTATTCAAGTTCACTACCGAGCAATTTCGAATTAAATTAAGTAAACAGAGATGCTCGTAAAATTGTAATAAAATTTTCATTAGTTAGAATCGACCGAGAGTAAAAGCTAATTTGACAAATGCTTTATTACCTCTTGTGTTGATTACTTAAGTATGCCGGTACACTTCTGTTAAAGTATCTTTTTGAAACTGCCGAAATGATATTTAGGAAGAGAAGTTCGTTGCTTAAAGCAACCTCAATATAATTTAGATATAAAAGAATTAAGGAAAACTTCAAAAATGTTTCATCCAGAGCAACCTTTTCAAATAAATAATTAAAAATATTCAACTTGTGGAAGTTTTATTTTTGTAATTAAGCCACTATGGAATTATTTGAAATTATCTGAAAACTTCATATTGATATGTGAGATTTTTTCTAGAGTGTGGCATTTGGAAAATAAATAAAAAATATACAAAACGTCGTAGTATTTGCTTTGCATATTTTTTAGTTACCTTACACCAAAAACTAAGAAAAACAAATTGAAATACATACATGCAATAAATGAATTTATAATACCTTCCCTTACCAATGCAGTGTTTCCGATGTCAGTGATTTAGTCATGCTTTGAGGCGTTGCAATGGAACCGAAACCTGCGTTTGTTGTACTTTCACATATGCAGAACCTTGTACAGAATCATGCACATGCATCAGTTGTAAGGGGCAACACTTCATTCTGTCCGCACAATATCCCATTTATAAGAATGGAGGGGCAAACTAGAAACAAAGAACGCTGAAAAAAATATCATATACTGAATCCCGAAATATAGTGAAATTAAACAAAGACCCGTTTACCTCTTACATCATATAACATATTCCCCAAGCTTTTACCCCTCTGATTTATAATACAGAATAATTGTCTTTTATTTTAGGTTAATAAATCATTTTCAGTTCATAAATATTCTTATCAATAAAAACCATTCACAAACAGTTTAAATAAAATCACTCTAGCACCACAGTTCAACCAAGCAAAAATCGTTACCTGGAGAGTAAACTGCTTCCATAACAACATCTATGAAGTAACCTTTAACTTGACTGCTCGTTCCAGGATCATTCCAATATTGTGGATATCCATTTTGAAAAACCATAACAAAACAAATTTGTTTTTCATCCAAATCATTATTAATTTCATCCAAATCCAAATATCACCTCGCCTTTCACTCAATAAGCTTAAAGCACCCTCGTTTAAATTGTAAATACCTACTTACGGATCATCCTGCTTTCATCATACTACTATACTACGGTTCACTCCGTTTTAAAATTACTGTATACTTTATTTGTGCATTAAACACTTATAAAACTTAATCACGTGTTGTAAGCTAGAATGTTCTAGTAATGGACTTCAAAAGTAAGAGAGAGCCTTTACTGCCTCTAACCCCGTATATAGAACCTTTTTCCCCCGTTTAGTGGTACGTATTTTCGTATTCCGTTCCCGTAAATTGACAAACCGCCACTCATTTCTAGAAATTCTCTCTTAACCGTCGTCCAAAACTTAGAAATAACCTGCAAAAATCCGCCTTTACCACGAAATACTAACCGATAAACATAACGATTGTAATATTCTCTGAAAATTTCCCTTACCATAACGTTTACGCAAATATAACCCACCTCTTGTGTGCGCGTTCATTGTCTTGTCTTTTTCCATCCCGTGTTTTCCATCTCCTTTGCCGTCCCACTATACCAATATTGTTCCCGGTTAATTTTCCCATTTCCTATCTGTATGCTTTCAAAAATCGATATTCTGTGACGCGAACCTGTTGCGTCTGCGCTTTTGTATTAGCCTCTACAAATATACTCGTTGATTACGTGCTTGGAACTGTTTGTCCTTAGAACACCTGCTATCTTGCATCTTTCTTTGTTGTGTATTAACTATAGTCGGTCTCAGAATTGTATTGATTTGTTTTCGAAATAATATGCTGTTAACTTTTGCGTTGTCCGTTACTATACAACTACTAAGTATTATTTTCATCGCCTTGTGGCTTTTCAAGAATTGTTTATTTATTCTACTCGTCTGTTCTTTGAAATACTCGACGGTTTTAAACGTATTTCCCAATATCTAAGCTTGTAGCTTTTTCGAAATTTGTTACCGTATGCTATATTAAATAAATATACCCGCCTAAATTATTGATTTTCTCTGTACTGCAATGCTTTAATACTACCCAACTTTGTATTAAATCAAAGTATACAAATTATTGATTTGAGCGTATATTATAATATGTTCGTTTTATTCTAAGTTAATTAATTTGAACCGTAAAAAAATAAATTATGTTTTCTGTACGCACGGTCCTTAATTACGTCCTTGACCTAGTTACACCTGTTTACACCTACCTGTCACAGTAATATATATTGCTATGATATTTCCCGCCCCTACGCTTGGGCGCAATATAATGCTGTGATTAATTACTCCCCACGGTTGAGCAGCCCATAAGATGCTGTGTTATTTTCTTTATATTACTCAAGCACTTGTAAAAATGTTAATTTATAAATCGCTTTGCCTCAACCAGCTGATTCAATTAAATAAAGCAATTCTACAATTCACAGTATAATGATTAAATATTTACAACCTTTTTAAATATCTTCCCCTTTTTAAATTATTTATATCTGTCAGATTTTGAGAAAATGAAGCCAGCAAAACGAGATTTGTATTGTATTTAGATACCTTTTGAAACGTTTTAAGATGCCTATTGCTTTTCATAAATTTATCAAAGAACCCCAGTTTTGTCGGCTCTTACATTTTTGAATTATTATTGAATTAAAACAGTTTACAAAAATAAATCATAACAAAATATATAACCTGAAATGGTTCAGTAGCTTCTATGCATCCCTATGAGTTTTCATAACCAGTCTGAATGTTTTGACTCGAATTTGAAAGTCGACATCCAACCAAAATACTATCCAAATCATTATTATTGAGTTAATTCCAATAAAAGGTTTTTCATCTCCGTAATTAACGAAACAGTAATAGAATATTTACCATTGTCAGAGATTACCAAATTAATTTAACAGACAGTAATCTCCAGAATCTTCCTGACTCATATCGAAGACCGTATCTTAGAGCCCTGTTTTATTTAGTTTTAGAAATTGTATAATTTCACTAAATCTGGTTTACTTACGTATGTAGTAGAGCGGCTCGCATACACAATTTCTACACTCTTATAAAATGATTTTCACTTTAATTTTAATTAACTGTTTGCGTGAATATCTTTGCACTTTAGAGTATAGTGACTGCCCAGTTTCAAATGTATACTAACTCGTTGTTCAATTGTTATCATATTTATAGCCTTTGTTTGCGATTCGTTGATTCCACGTGCTGGGCGACACCAATTGTATTATCTTTTGTGTTATTTCGGAAACTTTACCAATTGTGTAGTTTAATTGCATGGAAGTTATAACTGTTTGCGTGAATATCATTCACATGCATTACATTTAGATTATAGTGACTGCCCAGTTTCAAATGTATACCTAACTCGTTGTATCAATTGTTATCACGTATTTATTGCCTTTGTTTGCGATTCGTTGATTCCACGTGCTGGGCGACACCAATTGAAATAAATTATGGTGTTTGTGTTATTTCGGAAACTAGTTACCAATTGTGTAGTTTAATTGCATGGACAGAATGCTCAAGTTGTTACGTAATTCTATTCACATGCATTACGTTTTCAAATTAATGCATAATTTCAAGAACCTTCGTTTATGATAATCACGTATTATTGCACTTGTTTGCTTTATTCTAATCTAGCCAATAGAAATACAGGTTTGGTCCATTGATTTAATTTCCTAGTTAAATTGGATCTCGTTGAACAAATGTTAAATTCTTTTCCTATGACGTAGCGTACTCTTCAAGATAATGCGTTTAATTTCTGCCTTGCGTATATGATAATATATTAACAGTGTGCTCTCTACTAACAGTATATAAGTTATCATATATATATAATTTAGTAGCATCTGTTACATTTTAAATTTTATCCTGCTGAGTATCAGTAGCGTTTAACCTTTCTTTAACATGCCTAAACTTTGATTTATTTGAATCCTTATCAAGGCTTTAAAATTGAGATTAATAAAATGATTGCATCTAAATTAAAATGTAGTCGAAAAAGTAGTTTGCATTTGGCTAAGGTGTAAAATTAAAATTTGTATATTCTATTGAAGTATTTAAAATGTCTTTTTGAAGTTTTTATAAAAAGTATGTCACAATTTGTTTATTTATCTGATAAATAAACAAATTGTGACATACTGTTTTTATAAAAACTTCAAAAAAGACATTTTAAATACTTCAATAGAATATACAAATTTTTAATTTTACACCTTAGCCAAATGCAAACTACTTTTACGACTACATTTTAATTTAGATGCAATTCATTTTATTAATCTCAATTTTAAAGCCTGTGATCAAGGACTCAAAAATAAATCCGAAAATTTAGGCAGTTAAAGAAAGAGTTTATATACCTACTACCAGCAGACCTAAACCCGCAATAAAAATATATATATATATATATATATATATATATATATATATATTGCTGTGATATCTTTCACAGCCCCTTATACCACTCAAACACTTGTGAAATTGTTAATTTATAATTTTCTTTTGCCTCGACTAGCTGATTCACTATGTACACAACTCCTGCATTATTCTTACATCCCTATTCCTATTTTAATATAAGCTATTCTATAACTACACATGTAACCCTTCCGAATATTTTATGCTATTTTCTAAATGATTATTATTTACACACGCTTCTTTCTATCTTTATAGGTCTATATAAAGCATTTCATCTCCCTAATTCCTATCCATCTATACTTTCCCCATTTTTCATTAATTCATACAACGTATCATCTCTTCATATTTCTCCTGTTTATCTATTTCCACTTATCTATGCTCTATTGTTTTCTTCAAATATTACAATATGTACAATACCTATTCCCTAATTTATCCTAATTTATGATGATACCCTAATTTAATGCTCTTATCCTAATTTATGATTGTCCGATCCTATGTTTTTCCTATTCTAATTTATTGTTAAACTATCCTATTTTATAATTGCATCCTTATTTCCACTAGTTTATTTTGCAGTATGTACACTTTTCTCCATTATCAATAGTTTTTCCTATTCCTTGTAGTGGTACATTAAATTTACATGAAATTTTCCCCTGATCACGTCAGAGTCTACCTCCTTCAGTTCATAAGTGTTCTCCTCTACGACCTTGTTTATCAGAAATGGACCTATGTAGGGTAAGTGTAACTTGGCACATGTATGCAGGTGTCTTCTTTCTACTCTTAGATTTTTAATAATTACCTTGTCTCCTATTTGGAATGTAATTCTTTTCTTTATCTTTTCATTCATTTTGTCCACGTACTTTAGTGCTCTTTCCTGTAGCCTTCTCCTGACTCTATCTACATCATCCAACGTTCTAGCGAATTTATTTTCAAAGCGTACCTGCATTTCCGCGATCGTTTGGTTACTTTCCTTTAGTCCGTCGCTTATAATTTTTATTTCGGCCTCTAACTTTTCTCCAATTTTATTAATTTGGTTTTTGATGGCTTCTTGGCTTTCATCCATTTTCCTCTTTAACGCTAATAAAATTTGCATCATTTCCGATTGTTGCGATGTCTGTTGTTCTTCGCTTTGGCTCCGTGTTAATCTTGGTTCTTCCGTTTCCATTTTAAAATTTTTAATTTACTATTAATATTTCAAATTCCTTTCAATTGTTAAATTCCTAACCCTTTTAGATTAATTTTTACAAAATTAAATTTTTGAATGTCTCCTTTCTACAAATTTTTGTATTATTAATTTTCCTTTTCAATTTTTAATTTATTTTTAGTGGTGTTCTCGAGTTCCACGTTGGGCGCCATAATTTATGCTGTGATATCTCTCACAGCCCCTTATACCACTCAAACACTTGTTAAATTGTTCATTTATAATTTTGTTTTGCCTCGACTAGCTGATTCAATTAAATAAAGCACTTCTATAATACACAGTATAATGATTGAATATTTACAACCTTTTTAAATATCTTCTCCTTTTTTAAATTATATACATCTGTCAAATTATTAGAAAATCAAGCCAGCAAAACGAGATTTTATTACCTTAAAGACTTATTGAAACGTTTCAAGCTATCTATAACTTTTCATAAAATTTACGCAAGAAACCCCCAATTTGTCGGCTTTTACACTTTAAATTATGATTGAGATAAAACAGTTTAAATATAAATCATATCCAAAATATTTGAGATAAAACAGTTTTAAAAATAAGTCATATCAAAATCTCTAACCTGAAGCATTTCATAGGTACTCCTAAGAATTGAAGTCGATATCAAAATCGTTATTGGTGCGTTTATTTCAATGAAAAGTTTTTCATTTCCGCAATAGAATATTTACCATCAATTTGTTTGAGCAGGCAGCATTCTTCAAAATTGTATTTCTGATCATAATGGCTTGTAATTTAAAGTTCTACAGGAATCGTAACATTATTTTAATTGTAATTTAAGATTGTAATTTATATCGTAATTGAGATGGTCATTCCGATAATAATTGAGATGGTAAATTCAGATTGACATTCCGAAAGGAATTTAGATCGACATTCAGATAGGAATTCAGAGCCGTCTTAGAAGTACGGCACGATTTTCACAATTATACACTTTAGAATTTCACTGTTAACAAATATTTATTATTCACGTAAATATTTGGCACTTTTAAGTATAGTCACTGTCCAGTTTCAAAGTATACTCCTCGATATTCTTTTATCAAGATAATTATAGGATCGTCCCCATTTTGTTTGTGATTCGCTGGCTTCACGTGCAAGGCGAGGCCAAGCATATTATCACTTGTTATTTTGGAAAGTTTACCAATTGTATGTATTTCAATTGCGTGACGAGGTGCTCTAAGTCACGTAATTCAAAAGTTATACCATACATCTAATTCAGGAATCCCAGGAATTTTCGTACATATCGATCACGTAGTGTTGTTTGTTGGCCTTATTCTAATCTAAATCGAACAAATTTGGTGTTTGTTTATTTCCTAATAAATTGGATTTTCGAACAACTGTGATTCTCTTAGATCACGTACGCTTTTAAATAATGCATAATTTCTGCGTGCGTTTACGATAATATCTTAACACACTTTATGAATGTTTATATAGCCAATTCATGCAGGTTTTTCACTGATTTAATTTTAATGCGTTTCGTTACCTTTTTAAATTCCAATCTCTGCTAGTAGCTACTCTTGGATATGTGTTTTAATTGTTTGTACTGCTATATACAGTGTGCTCGCAACTAATAATTTTTATAATAACCTATTTACTCTTCTAATATCTATAATTATATGTTTCTGTTACTTGGGTGTTTCCCTTGCTTATTCTACGACCCCAATGACTTAACCTACCCCTAAATTAACCCTATAATTATATATATATATATATATATATATATATATATTGTCACAGTGGACTTAAAAATTATATTATTTTACTGTTAAAACTCTGATTTTCAGTAATATATTGTAGAGAATTTGTTCAGAAAAATTCAAAAGTATTATATCAAGTGCGAAAAGCTAATGCAGTGAAAATGAACGTTCCCCAAAATAGTCATGAATTCATCTATAATTGAATTTTCTTTTTTTAGAGCTATTACTTTTGATGTCACTTTTTAGTACTGTAAGCTCCATTTGATTGTATTTATAAATTAAAATTTTAGTAAATGCATTTAAGGGTCGTAAAAAAGTGAGTGATGTTTCACTCATCTGAAACAATTTATAAACGAATGCTTCTGTCGTCGCACGTAAACATTTTCATGTCTTCCCACTTCTTACAAATTTAAGATAGGCATCGCTTTTCGTTGTAATTTAGTTTTGGAAGGAGTTCTGCGGCTTTAACTAGCAAGCCAACTACTCTGCGTAATTGGATAAGAGTTAATTGACAAATGTGGCTCGACAGTGAATCTAAGGAATTTTAATATAAAACTTGCTGAGGATTATAAAAAGCCCCTTGTGGTAAAACAACTGTGAACTAGATACCACCAAAACATTTGAAATTCCAACTTGTGGTCAAGTAAATTATCCTCACGTCGCATAATTAGAACAACCTTTGGTTTTAAAACCATTTTGGGATTCCAAAGAATTTTAAAACTGCGGTATTCTAAAACGTAGTAGTAAATTTCTATGGAGATTCGATAATATTTCACAACCTACACAATATAGAAATGTACGCTTTTTGGTGAGAGTTATATACTCTGTACGTAAACCACAAACAACTCTTACAACTAAAATAGACTATTACGTTTTATTTGAAATTAGTCCATAGTTAAGAGAATAAAAACTTACTTTCAATTTTATACTGAGTTTTTAGGAACCCATTCTATACTGAGTTTTTAGGAATCCGATATAAAGCATTCTGGAGTGTCATGTAAGTTAACATTACTGAGTTATAAACTTTTAAAGTTGTAAGTTGTAAAGTTGTAAAAGAACTTATGTGGATCTAAGCATAATTTCTACATTGCAATACAATAAAAGTTTACTGGATAAATACTCAATTCACGATATTTTGACGGAATAAGATAATTTACACTACACTCATAACGCCAGGTGAATTGTTCCCAATGATTAACTGATTATTACAAGGGCACTACTACACATTCTAAATACAAAACCTAAATGTCTCAAACGATTTACTAATAAAAATGTATACGCTTCTTCATGCCGCCAAAATGTTTAGATCTCGGTATTTAGCGGCGACTGTTTTCATCATTTTCTGTTGATTAAATTAATAGAAAGTAGTATTAAAAGATAATAGTACATTTTATTCATGCATTTTAGTTATCGGAAATTATTAAAGAACTATAATTAATATAAACTCGAAATTTTAATCTACAACTATTCAAAAAGGGTAAAAGCTCGACTGGCTTGTTAGCTTAAGCAAAGGGGGTAACCCACAATAAAAATAATCTCTGTCGAGTAGGCGTCTGTGAATAAACTTTTTACTTTATATTTAACAGACATGTTAAAATATTATTAGTAGGAGTGGGAAGTGGTACTACCAAAATATTTTAATATAGTCCTTCGTCAGTTAATTGTGTGTCAGTTTGCCGTTGAAACTAAAGAGTCGAACTATAGGTTTAGCTAAATTAGTGAGGTTTTTAGTGAGGAACTAGACTAAAGCAGGTCTCCGAATGAGGGCAGCAGCTCTTTCGGTACTTAGAGTGGCAGAGACCATAGAGATCGGTATGGCATTCAAAGACATACTATTGCAATACGGAAGAAAACAGCATACCACCACACCACCTCCCAAGTACACAGCGTACGCAAAATGTATTAAAAAATGACGGCATCCTCTGGGGTAAAAGATTACGGAATTAAAATAGTCCCCATTCGGATGTCCTGGAGGGGACTATTTCGAAGGTTATGATCGGCAAGCTCAGAGGAAGAATATAAGAATCTGGAACACCTTGCGAGACGGGGCGTAGATTGCTGAAGCAAGTAGGTAAACTAGAGAATTTGAAAATTGAAATGAACAGGTTAGCATTAGGTTAGATAGAGTGAGAATGGGCGAAGATCGGTGACCAGAAGCGGAGAACTATTGAGCGCAGATCTTAGGTTAATTCATAAAGGATCGCTGAAAGAAAATTCGGTGTGGGGACAGTTATGCGGAAAAAATTAAGACAATGTGTAAAAAACTATTCACAAAAGAACGAAAGAGTAGTCGTGCTTAAATTAGAATGTAAACCCGTATACCTCTAGCTACAGTGAGGAAGACGTAGAAGCAATCCACAAAGATATCGACATCACGGTGAACAACAGCGAAAATATGCTATCAAAATTTTGCGACAAAAACAATTTAACCATAACAAACACTTTATTTCAACGTCATGCTAGAAGATGATGCAGGTGGAAGATGCCAGGAGACATAGACAGATTACATTCTTGTTCGAAAACGGTTTAGGAATTAAGTATAAGGCTGTAAAAGCTACCCAGAAGCAGACATAGACGCTGACCACAACACTATAATTATGAAAGACGCGCTAAGGTATAAAAATTTGAAAAAATGCACGGAAAAAGGCACTTTCATTTCGTGAAACTAAAACATAGAAATACCTAACTACGATTTGAGAGAAATCAAACAATTCGTTGGAAAACGTCGGGAAAGCTTTTGATACTAAAGAAGTAGAAACAGAATGGAATAACATTAAGTCTAACTCAGACTTTACTGCCAGAGATATTCTGGACTATAAACAAAAAGAAGATAAGAAACAATGGTTGACAAAAGATACTTTGCATTTACTAAAAGAAAGGCGAAAATACAAAGCGAAACAGGGAAACACAGATACAAAGCCATAAACTACGAAATTATTCGCAACTGCAAGAGAGCTAAACAGTAGTAGACTGAAGAATAATTCAAAAATCTACAAACTAAAAAGGGAATAGGAAAAACAAACGAAGCATACACACTAATTAGAATGGGTTTTAGGGATATAAAGCCGTATTGCAAAAATATACGGGGCGGGGGAGGAGACATCATTATAGAAAATGCACAGAAAGTGGATGTATGCAAAAATATATAAGGGAAATTATATGCAGGACAGGAAGTAGAAGTGCCAGAACAGGAACCAGACATTGAAAAGGATGATTTGAAACGAAAACCTTTTTTCACACTTAAATGCACTCACGCAAAAAACCACGGCACTCATCCACCAACGCTATCTTGACAGATAAAAGACAAACAAAACTACCCGGACAGAGACATAAAAGTACCACCTCTCCTTGGACCGAGGCTCTGCCCCGGAGACCGCAGACCGATCTCCAGGAATTCCAAGAGCTCCGCTCTTGACGACTAGAAGCAACAAGATCAAAGCATCAATCCGACTTTGAAACAATCCAACCACCTGATATGTAGAATTTGCATGCTTCTACAAGCAACCCCGTCTCTAACAAATAATAACTAACAGTAGTAGTATAAGTTAATTTTAAGTAGTAGTATAAGGTAATATTAAGTAGTAGAATAGAGAATCTCTTTTTACTAACGCTAAATTTTAAGAACCAAACTTACACATACCTGTGTCAAATAAAACAGCAAACAAATCCTTTCCTTTCCTAATAGTATAAGTTCAAACATGTACAAAATTATACCAATTGAATCTAACCTTTTGGTAACCTTGGTAAACATAAACACAAATTAACATTTCAAACACACTGCGCACACACACATACACACATAAACACACAAAACACCATTCACACACTTACATTACTTCTTCAACATCTGGATTTCCGCTGCCGATGGTCCGGACTGATAAGGCAAAAATCCGTTGAGCGTTCTTTCTTTACGACTAGGATATCCGGCTGCTGATGGTCCTGGTTCTAGAAGGGGAACGTAACACGGACATTAACATCACAAACACAACACACATACACACAACCCCCACCCATACACACACACAATACACTCCCTCAAGCCCGCGCACATACATACATACACACACACACACACACGCACACTTTACAAGCACAACCTATTCACACACTTACATTGCCTTTTCAACATCTGGATTTCCGGCTGCCGATGGTCCGGACTGATAAGGCAATATCCGTTAAGCGTTCCTTTTTGACGACTGGATATCGGGCTGCCAATGGTCTTGGTCCTAAAGGGGGAACGTAACAAGGATACCAACATCACATACACAACACACATACATACAACCCTCGCACGCACCCACACACACACACACACACCTTACAAACACAAATGCCTATTCATATACTTACATTGCCTTTTCAACATCTGGATTTCCGGCTGCCGATGGTCCGGACAGACAAGGCAATATCCGTTGAGCGTTCTTCCTTGACGACTGGGATATCCGGCTGCCGATGTCCTGGTCCTAGAGGAGAAAAGTAACACGGATATCAACATTACACACATAACACACAACCCTCACACACACACACACACACACACACACACACACACACACACACACACACATAACACATGCCATCAAGTGCGCGCGCACACACACACACACACATACACACGCCTTACTGACGGTTACTTTCTGGGGAGAAGCCAGGCTTGCTTAAATTTCAGGTAGCAGACTACTGAAACGTTGGAACAAATAAATAAATAAATAAGTACATAGCTTATACAAGGAGCAAATATGGGTAATGGAAGCAGAAACGCAGAGAAGTAAATATTAAGAAATGGGTAAGGCAAGAACTCTTTATTAACTTTTAACTTGAACATGGAATAGGCAATGAATTCTATCAAATACAGAAATACATTTGTAATTATTATGCCAGAACAAACGATTGATATGCTTAAATTTGAAGATGATATAGCATGATTAGCATCTAGCAAGGAAGAGTTAAAAGCAGCTTTTAATGAAATGGAAATAGTGCCAACTCAGATTTGCTCCGTATTTTTATGTTCCAGAATTATTTAAATTACCAAAATTTATGATAGTGATGTAAAGTTGGATTAATTTCTATCTATTATTTAAATTACCACATGTTGTGACCATTATTTATAGTTATTAAATTTCCATAATGTAGGATTGTTAGGCATGGTTCTCAACTCACATATTTATCCTATTTGAAAAGCATCAATTCAACATCAGCTCCCAAAGTCCTAAAGATTTATTGCGTTACTCACGCCAAAGATATATCAAGCATAAATAGAAGGAGGCGTGAAGGCTGAGAGAAATTGTAACCGAGAAAATATTAGAGAAATTAGTGAAGATACTTCGAATATTTAAAGAGTCAAAAAATAAAAAATTAGTAGTATATTGTACAGATGAAGAATCAACGTCATAGGAACGAGAAAAATGAACAATTCATCAAAATAATAAAGAAATCCCGAAAAAACAAAGTGTTTTACCAACATTTAAAGGTAGAATAGTTTTCAACATAGGATAAGAAGAAAACCAAGCAAAGGGAAATGACAATCGACATTATAAAGTATAAAATATTTTATAATACAAGATATATTCAAAACGTGGATAAAAGATATTAATAATTGTGAAAGGGTATTAATGGCAAAATTTTATAGGTCCTTTATGTGCCACTTTACTTGTGGTTTACCCTCAAGATCTTGAAGTTCACAGATAAATGGATTGTCAAATCGTTTCAATTTACATAAGATAAACTTTAGTGGTAATTTAACAAAAAATTGTTTAGGTTCATAACAAACTTTTTTCGTTTTTGAATGTAGATAGTTCATTTTAAAAGTGTAAAACTCATTTTCAAAAAAAATCTCTAAAAAAGTCAATTTACAAGTTTTTATTAATAACTCCACGAATAAAAATTATCAAACGTTAGTTGAAGTCAATTAATATGTGAATAAAGTATGCAAAAAGAAAGCTTTTACAGAACTCCATCTAAAAAAAAATTGTACCATTCAAACGGGAAAAGAATAATTATTAAATATCGAAGTCTGGAATTTATAAGAAAAAATCACTAGAAGTTAACTTTATTAAAGTTTACGGGTATTTGTCCTACGGAAATTTACATAAGCGATAAGTATACTTTAATGTGAAGAAAAAAGAAATTGATTTTGCAAAGACACCTACAAATACGTCAAAGTCCTTTGTTAAGAAAATATAAAAATAAATACCGTGGTATTTTAAAATGTGTTAGTCTATACAGGACTAATTACAAAAATATATTCTTTAAAGATTAAATTATGTTAAATATGAGATCTGAATGCGTTTTAGGTACGAAATTAAAGTTTTACAGTCAGGTAGAAATAATTATATTAAATTATTTGCAAAAACCACAATTTTAACGCATGAACTTTATTAATGCTTAAGCATTGGTTTGTATTACCGCAATAGCTGCGCTGGCAAGTATAGAAGTGAACTATTTATAAATCGTGCGTAATGTATTCTAAAATATTACGACCTACGCAAGTTTTTCAATAAGAAACGAAATTATTATGAAATTTATTCTTTTAAAAAATTTAAAATAAACTAACAAAGCTTCCACCTTTCTTTTAATCTTAAGAGATTTATTTAATTACGAAATGGAAAGACATTTTGCGGTCCGATAGTAACGTTGATGTTTTCAGTTTAGATCGTAGTGATTGTTTACAAAGATAACATCTAAGTTTAATAAATAAAAGAATATCGTTACATACAATTTATAATAGGTTATTATAGAAATTTATATTATTATTGCAAAGTAAGAAACTAACCTTAGCATTTAACAATTACAAGCAATACTACATCGTATAAACTGCCCCATGGTTGAAGCGCCATCGATACGGTTTTAACTACACGTATCTCGTACTTAATTAACAATTTCAACTAATTATGAATTTTTCTACCTAGATCTTACTGAATTAGTAGCACTTACAGTTAATGGCTTCCTGTAAGCGTAACCAACTTCTCATACGTATTTGGTGGTCCGTTTTCCAGATTTATGACATGATGCTTGCCTGTAGTTTCAGCAGTGCCTAAAGGGAAAAGTAAGAGAGGTTGGAGGGATAACGGACACTACATCGAAGACATTCACAAGAACGGCACTGCGTAAGGCACAACCGCTTCCGTCAGTTCCCAGTACTGAAGTGATGAATTTAGGTTCATGTAAGTTACTTCCATCATTTCAACACTTATTCCTCACTCCGGTGTTGACTTATTCAAATTGGCTCATATCCCACAGTCAATTGAAATAGAGATCTTCAACGTTTCGATAATGCGTGTTTGTAATACATTTCTCGAGAGCGATTAAAACCCCTGGAGTATTTTAACGTATTTATACATGTTAAGTCATTCCAAACCTAGAATGTACCTAGTAATTTATAACATACGCAGAACCGGATTCTGGATACAAAGAGAACTACTTTCCTTTGCCACAAAAGTAATAGATTTATTAATTATAAGCAAACGGAAACTGATTATTCTATAATTGAAAAACATATTGCGGGTTCATTCTTTTAACACGCAACTCTATATAAATTTAAAATATGACAAAGGGTTTATTATAACTTAAATGGATATTGAAGTACTTTCAATTTGCAACTCATACTTTTATATAGTATCTAATAATTAGTTGCCCGTATAATTTATAAAAACGTAAGGTTAACTTAAATCTTGAATTTGTGTTTCAAGAGTGGTCGATCGTGTGTGTTAATAAATTTCAAAGTGGGCTAAGTTCATCTAAGCCCATCTTTAGCTACATGCGCGAGCATCATGTTTAAAATATAAGAAATTGATTGTACGTGTCTTTTGGGAGTGTTGTTTATCTGTGTAACAAAGGTAGCATGGATTGATAGCGTTGCTATGCAATAGATTTTAGGACGCCAGTCGTAATGGTATCAACTCAACTTATAAATTATATTAATCAGAAATAATACCTTGTTAGTTAATTCCAACAAGATTTACTTCCTGTAGGGTGTGAAATAATCTTTCAAAGTTATCTAAAATAATTCTTTTCTCGAGAATGAAAACCAATTTCATGTTCAATATCTCTTTTGCTTTATATAATCAGATGGGATGATTGCGTGCGCTTTAACGCAAATGATGCGATTTCTATTACCTCAGTGGAATTCTCGATGTTCTCTTCTAGATTTGAAAGTACTACACTGAAGCAGATTGCATTATGTAATTTACGCAAACTTTATGGCCCGTTTGATTGCCATAATAAAACATTTTAAATGGTTGTGGTCATTAATCAGCGTTATCAAGTGCTCAGTTGCCAACGGGCACTTACGAGAAAGCAAATACATCACAAAGTTGATTAAAAGTAACACATGCATGTGTAAACTAAATTTCTTTATAACCGCTAAAATCATTCACAAATATGAATGTTTGTAAAAATGCAATTGATTTATTACTGTGCCGATCACTCAATATGGAATTGGCAGAAATATAAAAGGAGGGCCATTCTTTTAAATATACAGTAATATAAACACGAATCAATATTTTTCCAAATGTTATTGCTTTATTGGCAAGAAGAACACTTCTAATTATTGATGAAATATAACTTCTTTCATGTGACTGCCCCGGCTAGCTCGACAGTAGTCCATGCTGTAAACCCAATTTTTCACTACGTCTTTGATGGTTTCGGGTTCTAGTACGTGCATAACGCCAGCGATGTTGTACTTAAAAACCTATATCATATGTCAATTGCCCACACAACAACGATCTTTCAGGGCATCCTACAAGAAAAAGTTTAACGTCGCGAAATTGCAGGTGCGTGGAAGCCAATTAAGATCACCAACAGCTGATTACACGATTTAAAATTTAGTGCGCAAAGGATCTATTGCTTGATGGCTGGTGTGGCATGTCGCACCATCCTACTGAAGGCAAAGGTCGTGCAAGTCCATGTTCCAAATTTTTACTAGAAAAAATCGGTTATCATCGCTCTGTAGCGCTCTCCGCTAACTGTAACGGTATTGCCACCATCATTTCGAAGAAAAATGGGCTCATTATGCCATCACTTCGCAAACTAAACCAGATTGTTGCTTGCTGAGGATGCATTGGCTTCTCTACGACTAAGTTTGAGTTTTGCGAACCACAACTTTGGCGTTTTGCTTATTTACATAGCAGGCAAGACGAAAATGTGCCTCGTTCAAAAAGGATGATTTTTCGAGAAAATTTGTCATCAATTTAGAGGTGATGTATGACCCAAACGCAGAAGACGATATTGAAGTTTGTGATCATTAGCTTACAATTTCTGAATCAACTGGACCTTGTAAGTGAATACTAGGAAATCTTTGTACATAATTCTCCTCTGATTGGTATGCCTAGTGTTGGGTTCATGTGATCTATGACGAATTGATGTTCCTGTAATGAGTCGCACATCATCGGTTGAGGCAATAATATTCTCAATCGTGCGCATCGCACGAGCATGGGAATCGCTTCTTTTGTCCGCTAGCATGCCCGTCTCAGAAACTTTCTTCACAAACGTGCGTACAGCAGGTGCTTCATTTCTGTCAATTTTATTTTAAAATCGCACTGTTACAGTAACATTGCACTCAATTAGAAAATAAGTTTTGAATATTTACCAACGTTGATCAAGCGTAAATGTGTTTATTCCGAACCACAGAGATATGGTACGGTGTTCTTGTCAATGTTTTCTGCAGGAAACAACTGTCAATGTCAAAATAACATTTGATTTAACAAGAAACCTCTAAATGGTCCTCCCTATATTAAATGTCTATGACATACGAACAAGTACATAGTGAAATCCTTTAAGTGACCGTAGGATTTTAATTGTATTGATAACGGCCGAGCTTTTCTGACCGTGCATTTATATTTCCAATGCTCCACCAGAAGGTATTGCATTGGCCAGGAGGCGAGTTTTTTGTTGCCTGGAAATTTAGAATTTTGCCGAACCCTTGCCGTTCCGGGCAAGGTAGGGATCTTTAACGTGCGTGACAACACTCACACACGGGACCTCCATTTAACCTCTCATCCGAACGAGGGCGTAATTTTTGTGAAAAATGCTCACCTGCCATTTTTCAAGCAGTCGGCCGTGTCGGGATTCGAACCCAGGACCTTGGGATCCGTAGTCTTACGCTTACTACATTGATCCACGGCGACGCCGAGCTTTTCTGACCGCAGTTTTGATTAATAATACATATTTGAGATTTGGGTTGGATCGTATTAAAAACCAATGAAGTCGACATTTCGCCCACTTTCGTAGGGAGAATCATCAGGATGTGGGGCATTATTTTAGCACGTACAGATCCACACGCTCAATTAAATCGAATTAGTGTCTCTCATAAAATTAGTGGTGTCAATATAAGTTACATTTAGACGGGCTGACTCACTAGCCCTACCGAACTATGTGTCTATTTGGCAAAGTTACTGTTTACATAGGCATAATTGCTTACAGTATGACTTGGGTGAAAGTTATGATTTGCACGTCAGTGCATCCGGTGCCACATTACGTACAAAGGGAAGCTGGTAACCTTATCGTTGTTAATCGTTATTATAAATTCGCTGATATTCGCGGTTATTCTAACTTTTTTATTGTAGATAAAAGGTATTTTGACTATTACGTTTGTTTAATCAAAATTAATAATTTGACAGGTATCGTGTTGGTGTTCGGCCTCTGCTAAATGACTGTTGCAGCGCGTATATATGCTACACTCGTTAATTCTCAGCAGTTTTAGTCCATATTCCCATAATCGGTTACTTTATATCTTATATTGGGTCTTGTTATTAGTATTGGATAAATTGAAATGCTTTCAAGCTATACTTACACGTATTGTAGGTTGTCCTTATTCAGGAGCTAAAACACCTTTACTAGAAACATCTTGATGTCGCTTTAAACACTGTCGCACTGGTGTCTCCTTTTGTCTACGCCTGTAACGAACATTTTTCCGAAACGAATACTGAGGATTGTGTGTTCCAAGACCTCGTCAGGTTGCTTAAACTCCTTTGGTGGTCGTAGAGAGAAATATTTTCCAAATTCAGCAGCATGGGCCTTAATTGTTTTTGTAAGTGATCTCTTCGGTGATGGTTCCTAAGTAGTTTGCTTTTAATTATTAGTAATGTCCCTTATTTGCAGTTCTATTTTAGGAACTAAATAAAACGATTAGTTATTGTTGGAACAACTGTTGGTAATAATGGTGTTTTAAATACATGTGGAACATCAAGTACACGTCTGGTTCTTAACTGAAAACCTGATGATATTGATTGTGAACATCATCCATCACACAGTATTTGAATTTGATCTTTCTTCATTGCAAAGTAGTTTCAACGCTTATCGTTTATTTTGATTAATAAACTAAGCATGATTTTCGTTTCTGGCTGCTACTCTCTGGTTTGTGACCTGAAAAGTTAAAATATATTGGTGCAGGTTTAGTACCTCATTTAGTTGAATGTTGTAAAATTTCATATTAGTTTATAATGAATCAGTTGTTGATCCTCGGAAAATTTCCTTTTAAATGAAGTATCACGATAGGTAGAATCAGTTGGTATGCATATGTTGGGAATGACTATAATTGTTACCAGGTTGATATCAAATGAAAAGTTAACACAAAGAATCTAATAGTGGTCTTAGGTTGACCTCAAGTATTTTAAAAATTTTGTTAACCACTTGTTAAGTATTCAGATCTGAAAGCTGATAGGTCTCATATAAATGATATATGCTTCATTAATGTTACTAACTAAATTAAGTGAATGAATTCAACCGTTATTTTGAACATAGACTGAACCATTTAGAATTATTCTTATAAATATTTTATTAAAACCTTTGATTAAAAATCAAAATTTATTTAATTTGAAAAATAAAAATATCTTATTGGATAATGCACTTACTATTTTTTGTTGTCATACACAAAATATTGAAAGTTAGTAAATTCCAATTCTTCTAATATCATTGTTGTTTATCTATGATCACAAATACTGATCACATTGTATGTACTAACCATAACTTTTCTTTATAGTGGGATGCGCTATCGTCTGTCATCAAAGTGTTGGTTTTAGTGTCCTGCGTATAAATGTTTCTACTTTTCTCTTTGTGCATTGTTCCATCTATTTGTAAGAATATTAGAGGTAGTAGCGCCTTCATATATGTAGAGTGTGATCAAAAAGTTCTCCCCCAGTACTACCACAACCTAAACCTTTGAATGTGTACAAATAATTGAACGCACTTTGTATAAAGTTTTTATGTTCACTTGAAGTACTTTTTGTCATGGTTGTCAACTATCGCCCTGCTCTACATCTGAGTTTGCCAATGCTTCATCCAAAAGTACTACATTGAACAGGAGGTGAGTTTTTTTTTACCTGGAAAGTTTTGAATTTCGACGAACCCCTGCTACTTCAAGCAAGGCGGGGATCTTTAATATGCGTGACAACACTCACACACGGGACCTCAATTTTTCCTCTCAACCGGACGAGGGCGCATTTTTGTGAAAAATGCTTACCTAACATTTCTGAAGCAGACCGTGCGACTACTAATAGGGCCCGCTACACATGCGGCCACGTCCCATATGCTCCACCCGAAGGAACTACATTGGGACTACAAATAAAATTATAGTTGGTTACAATTGGCCGCTGTTTGTTTCAATTTAGAAGCTTTTTTTATAGCTGAAAAATAGTGTTTTGTAGTCTAGAGTGCTCTATATTTCAGTGATAAGACGAAACATTACATTTGATTTTCCAATGCTCCACCCGAAGGTACTACATTGGCCAGGAAGCGAGTTTTTTTTACCTGGAAAATTTGGAATTTTGCCGAACCCTTACTGTTCCAAGCAAGGTAGGGATCTTTAACGTGCGGGACAACACTCACACACGGGACCTCCATTTTACCTCTCATCCGAACGAGGGTGTATTTTTGTGAAAAATGCTCGCCTAACATTTTTCAAGCGGACCGTGTCGGGATTTGAACCCGGGACCTTGGGCGTAGTAGTCACACACATACCATTCCGCCACGGAGCCGCCGATAAGACGAAACACCAGGACAAACTGCCAAACGTACACAAGTGACCGAACAAAACGGGCCGGCAATAGACCCTGTAACCGAGTAGGGGCGACTATGCGACCCTACACGTACGAAAAGGTCATTGCCGCAACAGGACTCTCAATACAGCACAAAATTCCGGAACCAGACGGAATACAAGCGGAAGTGATGAGAACAATCGAACCTTGAATGGTTCCCGCGTTACATAGCCTTTATAACGAATGCCTAAACCAATCTAAATTTCCGAATATATGGAAACATGCAGCGTTGTAATAATCCAAATAGGTAAATGTAAAGGTACAACAAACACGAATTCATACAGACCGACCTGCCTACTGAACCCAATGGGAAAAGCATTTGAACGACTAATATGCGACAGGATGCGTGAACACAAAGTACAGGGTTTAGGAAGACGCTCGACAGAATCCGCAATAAACACCACGACAAACACCCTAGGAAAGTAACCCAAAAACACCTGACACTCGTCATGGTAAACATCGAGGGCGCCTTCAACAACCTATAGTGTAATTTCCTGTTTATTCGCTTACAGCACCTAAGATGTTCACAACAACTGTATCATGTGCTTAGCAGCTACATTCAGGACAGGTACTCGATAATGTGGACCACCGGACCAAACATCTGCAGTATTACCAAGAGAGCAGCCAAGGAGTTGCCTATATAGTTCGGTGTGCGGCCCGCTCTTTTGAAGTACTGTGGTTGAAAACTGCTGGAAATCCTGGAAGTCGCGGAAAAGTGTTGTCTCTCATAGTCTAAGCAGACGACATCTCGATCGTGGAAGATGGGAACTTCAGGAAAACTTTGAAAGACAAAGCGACGAGGTCACTATTCAAACTGCACAACTGGAATGCTGCTAACAATAGACTAAAAATTGGTTCAACAAAAACCACATACGCAGTAATCAAGGAATCTTTAAATCCAACCCACGCATTTTAATAGAAAATAAACCAACAGTTCGAGCAAGAACATGCAAATACCTAGGATCACAAGGGACGAGAAACTCAATTACAATCAACACATCTCCACAACATGCAACAACGCGCCATTGCCAATGCAAACCATTGTCGGATGGGTACAACGCGATTACAAAATACCAGGGTGCGCCTATACATTGGCAGCGTGCTGGTAACCGCGGTGTCGTACGCAGCGAGTGTATAGGTACACCTGAACACCGAATTACAATACTTAAACCATGACAAACAGTTAACAGAACACAAAGGAGAACTCTAATACAGTAATACGACTGACTGACACCTATAAGACGACCGCAACTGATGCCCTATCCGTGATTACCGAATATTTCCGAAACTGCAGCTGCAGCTACGTTGAGAGATGTAGCAATATGAAGTACTGACGGAGCACTAAAATGGGGCCACATATGATTGATAGAGCTTCCATAACAAAGAAATTGTAGCCAACTTTCAGTATTTTGCTATATGGTATCTTTTGTGCTTTATATGTGTAACCAACTTCTAGGGGCTACAGGATTGTCATGGGATTCTTCGATTTTTTTATTTAACGCCAGGTTGATTATGCTCATTTCCAGAACTTAATTTTGAGTATACCGCTACTTCTAGGTTCACGCTTATTAAGTATCAAATAACAATTTTCAAAAGTAATATATGAATTTCAAATTTCAGATAAAGTATTAAATAGCCAGCTAACGTTCAGATTTACCCTATTATTACAAATAGTGTGTAAACTCACTTATTTTGCAACTTCTTAACCCGTTCAGTGCTGATGACGCATAATCGCGCCATTCCTATTAAGCCTCCGTAGTGCTTGCCGCGAATTGGAATCTTGTGATATGAAAGTTTTAACGTATGCTCGTAGCTCAGACGCAGGCGAACGAGCTTGTTCTATCGTGAGCGTGTAAGTTTGGTATTCTAAAAATGTAAAACTTTATTCGTTCGAGTTTGCAATGGATTTTGATCAAGCAGGCCGTTCAGGTGCAAAGACAACACAAAAACGTAAGAGAATGTGGGAAGACTTGAATCTCTTAGTAATAAAAAGATCAAAAGTTATTTATTGGATTTAAATGATGAATTACCTGATGTGGATTTTGAAAGCGATAATTTGAAGCCAGTGATTCCGAAATTGAGCAAGATGAAATTATAAGGTCCCAAGGTGAAGAGGAGGCTGATTCAACACAAGATGAAGTCCTTTCCGATAACTTGATTATACACACAGCTGGTACAGCTCAACTAAAGTTTGCTATATACACTGGAACCCTTGATGATTTTGGAGGTAAAGACCATTTAGCCTATGCGGTATTGCACCTAATGGATGAAAAACTATTTGTAGGAGGCCATTCATTATTTATAGATAGCTACTATAGTAGTTATAGTTTAGGACATATCTTATTGGAGCGGAAAAAAACGAACTGTACTGGAACTCTTCGATTTGACCGCAAGGAAACCCCTGTAGATGTCAAAGTGGCTGTTAGAGATTTAAATTTACGCGCTTGACTTTGCGTTGGTGGCGTGCCTAACGTTCATCTCATAAACCACACAGTCCACTGCGAATACTGTTAGCACGCGCAACGCTTAATGTGTTGTTATGTAAATACATTAATTTACCTTATTAAATGTATAAATCAAGTGTTTCTTTTATTGTGTGTTAACAATTCAGACCAGCTTGGTCATTTTGGTCATCTTCGGAGCCGCATTATGTTAGTAATACATAATTAATATAACAATACAAAACGGGGTTCATTGGTAGTGATGAAACATTTCACTAGGCAGGCATCATTCACGTGTTCAAGATGGTACAGTTGTCCAGCATAGTTGCAGTCATCGCTTATGGAAATTGAGCTGCCTGTCGACTACATATCTGGTTGATTGTAAAATCATAACATTTGCGAAAAGTTTCCTTTCTTTACTGAATTCCTTTAATATTTACCGAGCTTTTTTTGATCTGAAACAAAATGTCTGAGTTAAATTTATTAAACAGGAAAAGGGGTTGCTTGAAACACAGTTTAACAGCATTTAAAAATCATTTGAGCGGTGTTTTGGAGAATAAAATTGATAATCGGGTTGTAATTGAACTATCAGAGCGTTTAAACAGGTTAGAGGGAGTATTTCAAGAATTTTGTGAAACACAATCTAATATTGAGGAGATTTGTGAGGAATCAGATTTGGTGGTACAATGTAAAGAACGGGAGATATTTGAAACCATGTATTTTGAAGCTACTTCACGAGCTAAATCAATAATTAACGATAATTCTATTAATAATGCTGATTGTGCCAGTGGCGGCTCGGTTTCTGAAAGGTCAGTGACGGGCCACCACAAAAAGGGTGTTAAATTGCCGGTTTTAGAAATTCCTAAATTCTCGGGATCCTTAGAGCAATGGTGTGAATTTAGAGATAGATTTACATCGGTAATTGATTCGGATTCATCACTGAGTGATATCCAAAAACTCTATTATCTTCGCTCGAGCATTACCGGCCTAGCGGCTCAAATCATTAGGGCTTTGCCTACCAGTGGGGCAAATTACAAAATTGCGTGGAAATTAATTTTAGAGAGATTTGATATCAAAAAACTGTTGGTAAACAACCACATAAAAGCGTTGTTTAATTTACCTAGAGTGAAAGGGGAAAATGCCTCCGATTTGCGTAAATTAGTAGATGAATTTTCGAAACACGTATTGGCTTTAGAGTCATTAGAGCAACCAATGGAACAATATTGGAATGCATTATTAGTATATCTAATCGGTTCGAAATTGGATACACAGATTAAACGGGAATGGGAAATTTCAACGCTAACAGAAGAATTGCCTTCATATGCAGATATCAAAACGTTCTTAACGGGAAGATGTCAATTACTAGAATCGTTAGATAGCGATAATAAAAAACCGAGTTGGAGTAAACCAAATCACGGAATAAGAGAAAGGGATTTTAAATCAGATTCTACAATTACTTTGGTAACTACGGGTAATAAAGGCGGGTTTAAATGCAAATACTGTGATAATGCTGATCATGCGATTTGCAATTGTGGGTTATTTTTAAAGCTAAATGCGCATGAACGGACTTCGGAAGCAAAATCCAAACGATTATGCTTAAACTGCTTAAAGGGGAACCATTTTTCGACAACTTGTAAATCAGGAACGTGCCGAAAATGTGGTAAACAGCATCATACGTTACTTCATTATGGGAAGAGCGTTAATTCGGAAGGGGCGACTCACGTTAATCAAGGCAATGAGGGTAATACAAGGACAGTGGTCCAAAATAATACAGAGATAATAAAGATTAACTTTAGCCATGCAAATTGTTCTAAGGTGTTGCTATCAACTGCAATAATTAGAATAAAAAACGCGAACGGAATCTATGAGGTTTGTAGCGCTCTTTTGGATTCCGGTTCTGAAAGCAGCTTCATTACAACAGAGTTATGTCAAAGGTTAAAGTTACAGAGGTTTAAACAACAAATGGTTATAACGGGAATAAATCAGCATACGTCGAACGTTACAGAACAAGCTGAAATACAAATACAGTCGTGTAATTCGTCGTACAACAAAATTCTGTCCTGTTATGTGTTAGATAAAATTTCGGATAGGATACCAACGAAATCATTTGAGATAAGTGAACTGATTATTCCAAAGCGGGTAGTACTTGCGGACCAGAGTTTCAATAAAAATAATGAGATTGATGTGTTAATCGAAGCTAACATATTCTGGGAGTTGTTGTATCCGGAGCAAATTCTGGTAAATCAGTTACAGCCAATACTACAAAACACGAGATTAGGTTGGATTGTTGGAGGGCCATGCCCAATCAATATCAAGAAAAGCCACACAACAGTGTGCAATTTCGCAAAAACCATTAATATTCAGCAGCAACTCAGGGAGTTTTGGGAACTAGAGGAGTGTCAAGGTCATCAGACTATTGACAACAATTCGGAAAAGTTTTGCGAAAATCATTTTCAGAAAACAATTGAGAAAGCGGATACAGGTCATTACATTGTTTCAATACCCTTTATTGAAACTGAACCGAAATTAGGGGATACGTATACAACGGCATGCACTAGATTTTTCAGATTGGAAAATCAGTTTGCTAAAAATGCGAAACTTAAGCAACAATACACAAGTTGTATGCGCGAGTATGAGTCACTAAATCACATGACTGAAATTACATTAAAAAAAACTAACATTCATGACGGATATTATTTACCACATCACGGGGTGATAAAGGAAACCAGCACGACCACAAAATTACGCGTAGTATTCGATGGTTCCTGCAAAGATACAAACAACGTGTCTCTAAACGATACGCAATATGTGGGTCCTACAATTCAGGACGATCTTGTGGCAATTTTGTTGCGCTTTCGGAGACATCGTTACGTAATATCAGGAGATGTGGAGAAAATGTACAAGCAGGTGTTAGTTAAGGCGGACCAGAGAAAGTACCAAAGAATTATATGGCGTGAAAATAATACAGATGATTTAAAGTACTATAATTTAAACACGGTGACTTATGGGACTGAATCTGCCCCATATCTTGCTGTAAGGGCTTTGCAGCAAACGGTGTATGATTATCCAAATGTGAATCACGATGCGAAACAGGCGATCTTACATGATTTTTATGTAGACGACCTATTAAGTGGGTCAGATTGCAAACAAACGGCAACGGAGTTATGTCGGAACATAAGGGATGTACTACAATTGGGTGGATTTCCAATTCGGAAATGGGTTTCGAACGATTCGGATATCTTACAATACGTCATAACTGAATCAACGGGTACACAAAATACGATTGTTATAGGCGATAATTCGATACACAGAACATTAGGTCTGTGTTGTGATTTTAGAAAGGATACTTTAATGATTAGTGTGGGTGAAATTCATATTAAATCCAGTGTTACAAAAAGGGACATGTTATCAGTTATCAGCAAATTATTTGATCCTTTGGGTTTAATTGGGCCATGCATTATTGTTGCAAAAATTTTAATTCAAAGTTTATGGAAAACCCAGTTGGGATGGGATGAGGTAATACCGCAACAATTATATGCGCAATGGAGGAAACTAATAGAGAGTCTGCCAACGTTAAATAACGTTAAATAATTTAACGTTGGCAGACTCTCTATTAGTTTTCACAGTATTTGCATTTAAACCCGCCTTTATTACCCGTAGTTACCAAAGTAATTGTAGAATCTGATTTAAAATCCCTTTCTCTTATTCCGTGATTTGGTTTACTCCAACTCGGTTTTTTATTATCGCTATCTAACGATTCTAGTAATTGACATCTTCCCGTTAAGAACGTTTTGATATCTGCATATGAAGGCAATTCTTCTGTTAGCGTTGAAATTTCCCATTCCCGTTTAATCTGTGTATCCAATTTCGAACCGATTAGATATACTAATAATGCATTCCAATATTGTTCCATTGGTTGCTCTAATGACTCTAAAGCCAATACGTGTTTCGAAAATTCATCTACTAATTTACGCAAATCGGAGGCATTTTCCCCTTTCACTCTAGGTAAATTAAACAACGCTTTTATGTGGTTGTTTACCAACAGTTTTTTGTTATCAAATCTCTCTAAAATTAATTTCCATGCAATTTTGTAATTTGCCCCACTGGTAGGCAAAGCCCTAATGATTTGAGCCGCTAGGCCGGTAATGCTCGAGCGAAGGTAATAGAGTTTTTGGATATCACTCAGTGATGAATCCGAATCAATTACCGATGTAAATGTATCTCTAAATTCACACCATTGCTCTAAGGATCCCGAGAATTTAGGAATTTCTAAAACCGGCAATTTAACACCCTTTTTGTGGTGGCCCGTCACTGACCTTTCAGAAACCGAGCCGCCACTGGCACAATCAGCATTATTAATAGAGTTATCGTTAATTATTGATTTAGCTCGTGAAGTAGCTTCAAAATACATGGTTTCAAATATCTCCCGTTCTTTACATTGTACCACCAAATCTGATTCCTCACAAATCTCCTCAATATTAGATTGTGTTTCACAAAATTCTTGAAATACTCCCTCTAACCTGTTTAAACGCTCTGATAGTTCAATTACAACCCGATTATCAATTTTATTCTCCAAAACACCGCTCAAATGATTTTTAAATGCTGTTAAACTGTGTTTCAAGCAACCCATTTTCCTGTTTAATAAATTTAACTCAGACATTTTGTTTCAGATCAAAAAAAAAGCTCGGTAAATATTAAAGGAATTCAGTAAAGAAAGGAAACTTTTCGCAAATGTTATGATTTTACAATCAACCAGATATGTAGTCGACAGGCAGCTCAATTTCCATAAGCGATGACTGCAACTATGCTGGACAACTGTACCATCTTGAACACGTGAATGATGCCTGCCTAGTGAAATGTTTCATCACTACCAATGAACCCCGTTTTGTATTGTTATATTAATTATGTATTACTAACATAATGCGGCTCGAAGATGACCAAAATGACCAAGCTGGTCTGAATTGTTAACACACAATAAAAGAAACACTTGATTTATACATTTAATAAGGTAAATTAATGTATTTACATAACAACACATTAAGCGTTGCGCGTGCTAACAGTATTCGCAGTGGACTGTGTGGTTTATGAGATGAACGTTAGGCACGCCACCAACGCAAAGTCAAGCGCGTAAATTTAAATCTCTAACAGCCACTTTGACATCTACAGGGGTTTCCTTGCGGTCAAATCGAAGAGTTCCAGTACAGTTCGTTTTTTTCCGCTCCAATAAGATATGTCCTAAACTATAACTACTATAGTAGCTATCTATAAATAATGAATGGCCTCCTACAAATAGTTTTTCATCCATTAGGTGCAATACCGCATAGGCTAAATGGTCTTTACCTCCAAAATCATCAAGGGTTCCAGTGTATATAGCAAACTTTAGTTGAGCTGTACCAGCTGTGTGTATAATCAAGTTATCGGAAAGGACTTCATCTTGTGTTGAATCAGCCTCCTCTTCACCTTGGGACCTTATAATTTCATCTTGCTCAATTTCGGAATCACTGGCTTCAAATTATCGCTTTCAAAATCCACATCAGGTAATTCATCATTTAAATCCAATAAATAACTTTTGATCTTTTTATTACTAAGAGATTCAAGTCTTCCCACATTCTCTTACGTTTTTGTGTTGTCTTTGCACCTGAACGGCCTGCTTGATCAAAATCCATTGCAAACTCGAACGAATAAAGTTTTACATTTTTAGAATACCAAACTTACACGCTCACGATAGAACAAGCTCGTTCCCCTGCGTCTGAGCTACGAGCATACGTTAAAACTTTCATATCACAAGATTCCAATTCGCGGCAAGCACTACGGAGGCTTAATAGGAATGGCGCGATTATGCGTCATCAGCACTGAACGGGTTAAGAAGTTGCAAAATAAGTGAGTTTACACACTATTTGTAATAATAGGGTAAATCTGAACGTTAGCTGGCTATTTAATACTTTATCTGAAATTTGAAATTCATATATTACTTTTGAAAATTGTTATTTGATACTTAATAAGCGTGAACCTAGAAGTAGCGGTATACTCAAAATTAAGTTCTGGAAATGAGCATAATCAACCTGGCGTTAAATAAAAAAATCGAAGAATCCCATGACAATCCTGTAGCCCCTAGAAGTTGGTTACACATATAAAGCACAAAAGATACCATATAGCAAAATACTGAAAGTTGGCTACAATTTCTTTGTTATGGAAGCTCTATCAATCATATGTGGCCCCATTTTTAGTGCTCCGTCAGTACTTCATATTGCTACATCTCTCAACGTAGCTGCAGCTGCAGTTTCGGAAATATTCGGTAATCACGGATAGGGCATCAGTTGCGGTCGTCTTATAGGTGTCAGTCAGTCGTATTACTGTATTAGAGTTCTCCTTTGTGTTCTGTTAACTGTTTGTCATGGTTTAAGTATTGTAATTCGGTGTTCAGGTGTACCTATACACTCGCTGCGTACGACACCGCGGTTACCAGCACGCTGCCAATGTATAGGCGCACCCTGGTATTTTGTAATCGCGTTGTACCCATCCGACAATGGTTTGCATTGGCAATGGCGCGTTGTTGCATGTTGTGGAGATGTGTTGATTGTAATTGAGTTTCTCGTCCCTTGTGATCCTAGGTATTTGCATGTTCTTGCTCGAACTGTTGGTTTATTTTCTATTAAAATGCGTGGGTTGGATTTAAAGATTCCTTGATTACTGCGTATGTGGTTTTTGTTGAACCAATTTTTAGTCTATTGTTAGCAGCATTCCAGTTGTGCAGTTTGAATAGTGACCTCGTCGCTTTGTCTTTCAAAGTTTTCCTGAAGTTCCCATCTTCCACGATCGAGATGTCGTCTGCTTAGACTATGAGAGACAACACTTTTTCCGCGACTTCCAGGATTTCCAGCAGTTTTTCAACCACAGTACTTCAAAAGAGCGGGCCGCACACCGAACTATATAGGCAACTCCTTGGCTGCTCTCTTGGTAATACTGCAGATGTTTGGTCCGGTGGTCCACATTATCGAGTACCTGTCCTGAATGTAGCTGCTAAGCACATGATACAGTTGTTGTGAACATCTTAGGTGCTGTAAGCGAATAAACAGGAAATTACACTATAGGTTGTTGAAGGCGCCCTCGATGTTTACCATGACGAGTGTCAGGTGTTTTTGGGTTACTTTCCCTAGGGTGTTTGTCGTGGTGTTTATTGCGGATTCTGTCGAGCGTCTTCCCTAAACCCTGTACTTTGTGTTCACGCATCCTGTCGCATATTAGTCGTTCAAATGCTTTTCCCATTGGGTTCAGTAGGCAGGTCGGTCTGTATGAATTCGTGTTTGTTGTACCTTTACATTTACCTATTTGGATTATTACAACGCTGCATGTTTCCATATATTCGGAAATTTAGATTGGTTTAGGCATTCGTTATAAAGGCTATGTAACGCGGGAACCATTCAAGGTTCGATTGTTCTCATCACTTCCGCTTGTATTCCGTCTGGTTCCGGAATTTTGTGCTGTATTGAGAGTCCTGTTGCGGCAATGACCTTTTCGTACGTGTAGGGTCGCATAGTCGCCCCTACTCGGTTACAGGGTCTATTGCCGGCCCGTTTTGTTCGGTCACTTGTGTACGTTTGGCAGTTTGTCCTGGTGTTTCGTCTTATCGGCGGCTCCGTGGCGGAATGGTATGTGTGTGACTACTACGCCCAAGGTCCCGGGTTCAAATCCCGACACGGTCCGCTTGAAAAATGTTAGGCGAGCATTTTTCACAAAAATACACCCTCGTTCGGATGAGAGGTAAAATGGAGGTCCCGTGTGTGAGTGTTGTCCCGCACGTTAAAGATCCCTACCTTGCTTGGAACAGCAAGGGTTCGGCAAAATTCCAAATTTTCCAGGTAAAAAAAACTCGCTTCCTGGCCAATGTAGTACCTTCGGGTGGAGCATTGGAAAATCAAATGTAATGTTTCGTCTTATCACTGAAATATAGAGCACTCTAGACTACAAAACACTATTTTTCAGCTATAAAAAAAGCTTCTAAATTGAAACAAACAGCGGCCAATTGTAACCAACTATAATTTTATTTGTAGTCCCAATGTAGTTCCTTCGGGTGGAGCATATGGGACGTGGCCGCATGTGTAGCGGGCCCTATTAGTAGTCGCACGGTCTGCTTCAGAAATGTTAGGTAAGCATTTTTCACAAAAATGCGCCCTCGTCCGGTTGAGAGGAAAATTGAGGTCCCGTGTGTGAGTGTTGTCACGCATATTAAAGATCCCCGCCTTGCTTGAAGTAGCAGGGGTTCGTCGAAATTCAAAACTTTCCAGGTAAAAAAAAACTCACCTCCTGTTCAATGTAGTACTTTTGGATGAAGCATTGGCAAACTCAGATGTAGAGCAGGGCGATAGTTGACAACCATGACAAAAAGTACTTCAAGTGAACATAAAAACTTTATACAAAGTGCGTTCAATTATTTGTACACATTCAAAGGTTTAGGTTGTGGTAGTACTGGGGGAGAACTTTTTGATCACACTCTACATATATGAAGGCGCTACTACCTCTAATATTCTTACAAATAGATGGAACAATGCACAAAGAGAAAAGTAGAAACATTTATACGCAGGACACTAAAACCAACACTTTGATGACAGACGATAGCGCATCCCACTATAAAGAAAAGTTATGGTTAGTACATACAATGTGATCAGTATTTGTGATCATAGATAAACAACAATGATATTAGAAGAATTGGAATTTACTAACTTTCAATATTTTGTGTATGACAACAAAAAATAGTAAGTGCATTATCCAATAAGATATTTTTATTTTTCAAATTAAATAAATTTTGATTTTTAATCAAAGGTTTTAATAAAATATTTATAAGAATAATTCTAAATGGTTCAGTCTATGTTCAAAATAACGGTTGAATTCATTCACTTAATTTAGTTAGTAACATTAATGAAGCATATATCATTTATATGAGACCTATCAGCTTTCAGATCTGAATACTTAACAAGTGGTTAACAAAATTTTTAAAATACTTGAGGTCAACCTAAGACCACTATTAGATTCTTTGTGTTAACTTTTCATTTGATATCAACCTGGTAACAATTATAGTCATTCCCAACATATGCATACCAACTGATTCTACCTATCGTGATACTTCATTTAAAAGGAAATTTTCCGAGGATCAACAACTGATTCATTATAAACTAATATGAAATTTTACAACATTCAACTAAATGAGGTACTAAACCTGCACCAATATATTTTTAACTTTTCAGGTCACAAACCAGAGAGTAGCAGCCAGAAACGAAAATCATGCTTAGTTTATTAATCAAAATAAACGATAAGCGTTGAAACTACTTTGCAATGAAGAAAGATCAAATTCAAATACTGTGTGATGGATGATGTTCACAATCAATATCATCAGGTTTTCAGTTAAGAACCAGACGTGTACTTGATGTTCCACATGTATTTAAAACACCATTATTACCAACAGTTGTTCCAACAATAACTAATCGTTTTATTTAGTTCCTAAAATAGAACTGCAAATAAGGGACATTACTAATAATTAAAAGCAAACTACTTAGGAACCATCACCGAAGAGATCACTTACAAAACAATTAAGGCCCATGCTGCTGAATTTGGAAAATATTTCTCTCTACGACCACCAAAGGAGTTTAAGCAACCTGACGAGGTCTTGGAACACACAATCCTCAGTATTCGTTTCGGAAAATGTTCGTTACAGGCGTAGACAAAAGGAGACACCAGTGCGACAGTGTTTAAAGCGACATCAAGATGTTTCTAGTAAAGGTGTTTTAGCTCCTGAATAAGGACAACCTACAATACGTGTAAGTATAGCTTGAAAGCATTTCAATTTATCCAATACTAATAACAAGACCCAATATAAGATATAAAGTAACCGATTATGGGAATATGGACTAAAACTGCTGAGAATTAACGAGTGTAGCATATATACGCGCTGCAACAGTCATTTAGCAGAGGCCGAACACCAACACGATACCTGTCAAATTATTAATTTTGATTAAACAAACGTAATAGTCAAAATACCTTTTATCTACAATAAAAAAGTTAGAATAACCGCGAATATCAGCGAATTTATAATAACGATTAACAACGATAAGGTTACCAGCTTCCCTTTGTACGTAATGTGGCACCGGATGCACTGACGTGCAAATCATAACTTTCACCCAAGTCATACTGTAAGCAATTATGCCTATGTAAACAGTAACTTTGCCAAATAGACACATAGTTCGGTAGGGCTAGTGAGTCAGCCCGTCTAAATGTAACTTATATTGACACCACTAATTTTATGAGAGACACTAATTCGATTTAATTGAGCGTGTGGATCTGTACGTGCTAAAATAATGCCCCACATCCTGATGATTCTCCCTACGAAAGTGGGCGAAATGTCGACTTCATTGGTTTTAATACGATCCAACCCAAATCTCAAATATGTATTATTAATCAAAACTGCGGTCAGAAAAGCTCGGCGTCGCCGTGGATCAATGTAGTAAGCGTAAGACTACGGATCCCAAGGTCCTGGGTTCGAATCCCGACACGGCCGACTGCTTGAAAAATGGCAGGTGAGCATTTTCACAAAAATTACGCCCTCGTTCGGATGAGAGGTTAAATGGAGGTCCCGTGTGAGTGTTGTCACGCACGTTAAAGATCCCTACCTTGCCCGGAACGGCAAGGGTTCGGCAAAATTCTAAATTTCCAGGCAACAAAAAACTCGCCTCCTGGCCAATGCAATACCTTCTGGTGGAGCATTGGAAATATAAATGCACGGTCAGAAAAGCTCGGCCGTTATCAATACAATTAAAATCCTACGGTCACTTAAAGGATTTCACTATGTACTTGTTCGTATGTCATAGACATTTAATATAGGGAGGACCATTTAGAGGTTTCTTGTTAAATCAAATGTTATTTTGACATTGACAGTTGTTTCCTGCAGAAAACATTGACAAGAACACCGTACCATATCTCTGTGGTTCGGAATAAACACATTTACGCTTGATCAACGTTGGTAAATATTCAAAACTTATTTTCTAATTGAGTGCAATGTTACTGTAACAGTGCGATTTTAAAATAAAATTGACAGAAATGAAGCACCTGCTGTACGCACGTTTGTGAAGAAAGTTTCTGAGACGGGCATGCTAGCGGACAAAAGAAGCGATTCCCATGCTCGTGCGATGCGCACGATTGAGAATATTATTGCCTCAACCGATGATGTGCGACTCATTACAGGAACATCAATTCGTCATAGATCACATGAACCCAACACTAGGCATACCAATCAGAGGAGAATTATGTACAAAGATTTCCTAGTATTCACTTACAAGGTCCAGTTGATTCAGAAATTGTAAGCTAATGATCACAAACTTCAATATCGTCTTCTGCGTTTGGGTCATACATCACCTCTAAATTGATGACAAATTTTCTCGAAAAATCATCCTTTTTGAACGAGGCACATTTTCGTCTTGCCTGCTATGTAAATAAGCAAAACGCCAAAGTTGTGGTTCGCAAAACTCAAACTTAGTCGTAGAGAAGCCAATGCATCCTCAGCAAGCAACAATCTGGTTTAGTTTGCGAAGTGATGGCATAATGAGCCCATTTTTCTTCGAAATGATGGTGGCAATACCGTTACAGTTAGCGGAGAGAGCCACAGAGCGATGATAACCGATTTTTCTAGTAAAATTTGGAACATGGACTTGCACGACCTTTGCCTTCAGTAGGATGGTGCGACATGCCACACCAGCCATCAAGCAATAGATCCTTTGCGCACTAAATTTTAAATCGTGTAATCAGCTGTTGGTGATCTTAATTGGCTTCCACGCACCTGCAATTTCGCGACGTTAAACTTTTTCTTGTAGGATGCCCTGAAAGATCGTTGTTGTGTGGGCAATTGACATATGATATAGGTTTTGGCACAACATCGCTGGCGTTATGCACGTACTAGAACCCGAAACCATCAAAGACGTAGTGAAAAATTGGGTTTACAGCATGGACTACTGTCGAGCTAGCCGGGGCAGTCACATGAAAGAAGTTATATTTCATCAATAATTAGAAGTGTTCTTCTTGCAAATAAAGCAATAACATTTGTAAAAATATTAATTCGTGTTTATATTACTGTATATTTAAAAGAATGGCCCTCCTTTTATATTTCTGCCAATTCCATATTGAGTGATCGGCACAGTAATAAATCAATTGCATTTTTACAAACATTCATATTTGTGAATGATTTTAGCGGTTATAAAGAAATTTAGTTTACACATGCATGTGTTACTTTTAATCAACTTTGTGATGTATTTGCTTTCTCGTAAGTGCCCGTTGGCAACTGAGCACTTGATAACGCTGATTAATGACCACAACCATTTAAAATGTTTTATTATGGCAATCAAACGGGCCATAAAGTTTGCGTAAATTACATAATGCAATCTGCTTCAGTGTAGTACTTTCAAATCTAGAAGAGAACATCGAGAATTCCACTGAGGTAATAGAAATCGCATCATTTGCGTTAAAGCGCACGCAATCATCCCATCTGATTATATAAAGCAAAAGAGATATTGAACATGAAATTGGTTTTCATTCTCGAGAAAAGAATTATTTTAGATAACTTTGAAAGATTATTTCACACCCTACAGGAAGTAAATCTTGTTGGAATTAACTAACAAGGTATTATTTCTGATTAATATAATTTATAAGTTGAGTTGATACCATTACGACTGGCGTCCTAAAATCTATTGCATAGCAACGCTATCAATCCATGCTACCTTTGTTACACAGATAAACAACACTCCCAAAAGACACGTACAATCAATTTCTTATATTTTAAACATGATGCTCGCGCATGTAGCTAAAGATGGGCTTAGATGAACTTAGCCCACTTTGAAATTTATTAACACACACGATCGACCACTCTTGAAACACAAATTCAAGATTTAAGTTAACCTTACGTTTTTATAAATTATACGGGCAACTAATTATTAGATACTATATAAAAGTATGAGTAGCAAATTGAAAGTACTTCAATATCCATTTAAGTTATAATAAACCCTTTGTCATATTTTAAATTTATATAGAGTTGCGTGTTAAAAGAATGAACCCGCAATATGTTTTTCAATTATAGAATAATCAGTTTCCGTTTGCTTATAATTAATAAATCTATTACTTTTGTGGCAAAGGAAAGTAGTTCTCTTTGTATCCAGAATCCGGTTCTGCGTATGTTATAAATTACTAGGTACATTCTAGGTTTGGAATGACTTAACATGTATAAATACGTTAAAATACTCCAGGAGTTTTAATCGCTCTCGAGAAATGTATTACGAACACGCATTATCGAAACGTTGAAGATCTCTATTTCAATTGACTGTGGGATATGAGCCAATTTGAATAAGTCAACACCGGAGTGAGGAATAAGTGTTGAAATGATGGAAGTAACTTACATGAACCTAAATTCATCACTTCAGTACTGGGAACTGACGGAAGCGGTTGTGCCTTACGCAGTGCCGTTCTTGTGAATGTCTTCGATGTAGTGTCCGTTATCCCTCCAACCTCTCTTACTTTTCCCTTTAGGCACTGCTGAAACTACAGGCAAGCATCATGTCATAAATCTGGAAAACGGACCACCAAATACGTATGAGAAGTTGGTTACGCTTACAGGAAGCCATTAACTGTAAGTGCTACTAATTCAGTAAGATCTAGGTAGAAAAATTCATAATTAGTTGAAATTGTTAATTAAGTACGAGATCCGTGTAGTTAAAACCGTATCGATGGCGCTTCAACCATGGGGCAGTTTATACGATGTAGTATTGCTTGTAATTGTTAAATGCTAAGGTTAGTTTCTTACTTTGCAATAATAATATAAATTTCTATAATAACCTATTATAAATTGTATGTAACGATATTCTTTTATTTATTAAACTTAGATGTTATCTTTGTAAACAATCACTACTATCTAAACTGAAAACATCAACGTTACTATCGGACCGCAAAATGTCTTTCCATTTCGTAATTAAATAAATCTCTTAAGATTAAAAGAAAGGTGGAAGCTTTGTTAGTTTATTTTAAATTTTTTAAAAGAATAAATTTCATAATAATTTCGTTTCTTATTGAAAAACTTGCGTAGGTCGTAATATTTTAGAATACATTACGCACGATTTATAAATAGTTCACTTCTATACTTGCCAGCGCAGCTATTGCGGTAATACAAACCAATGCTTAAGCATTAATAAAGTTCATGCGTTAAAATTGTGGTTTTTGCAAATAATTTAATATAATTATTTCTACCTGACTGTAAAACTTTAATTTCGTACCTAAAACGCATTCAGATCTCATATTTAACATAATTTAATCTTTAAAGAATATATTTTTGTAATTAGTCCTGTATAGACTAACACATTTTAAAATACCACGGTATTTATTTTTATATTTTCTTAACAAAGGACTTTGACGTATTTGTAGGTGTCTTTGCAAAATCAATTTCTTTTTTCTTCACATTAAAGTATACTTATCGCTTATGTAAATTTCCGTAGGACAAATACCCGTAAACTTTAATAAAGTTAACTTCTAGTGATTTTTTCTTATAAATTCCAGACTTCGATATTTAATAATTATTCTTTTCCCGTTTGAATGGTACAATTTTTTTAGATGGAGTTCTGTAAAGCTTTCTTTTTGCATACTTTATTCACATATTAATTGACTTCAACTAACGTTTGATAATTTTTATTCGTGGAGTTATTAATAAAAACTTGTAAATTGACTTTTTTAGAGATTTTTTTTGAAAATGAGTTTTACACTTTTAAAATGAACTATCTACATTCAAAAACGAAAAAAGTTTGTTATGAACCTAAACAATTTTTTGTTAAATTACCACTAAAGTTTATCTTATGTAAATTGAAACGATTTGACAATCCATTTATCTGTGAACTTCAAGATCTTGAGGGTAAACCACAAGTAAAGTGGCACATAAAGGACCTATAAAATTTTGCCATTAATACCCTTTCACAATTATTAATATCTTTTATCCACGTTTTGAATATATCTTGTATTATAAAATATTTTATACTTTATAATGTCGATTGTCATTTCCCTTTGCTTGGTTTTTCTTCTTATCCTATGTTGAAAAACTATTCTACCTTTAAATGTTGGTAAAACACTTTGTTTTTTCGGGATTTCTTTATTATTTTGATGAATTGTTCATTTTTCTCGTTCCTATGACGTTGATTCTTCATCTGTACAATATACTACTAATTTTTTATTTTTTGACTCTTTAAATATTCGAAGTATCTTCACTAATTTCTCTAATATTTTCTCGGTTACAATTTCTCTCAGCCTTCACGCCTCCTTCTATTTATGCTTGATATATCTTTGGCGTGAGTAACGCAATAAATCTTTAGGACTTTGGGAGCTGATGTTGAATTGATGCTTTTCAAATAGGATAAATATGTGAGTTGAGAACCATGCCTAACAATCCTACATTATGGAAATTTAATAACTATAAATAATGGTCACAACATGTGGTAATTTAAATAATAGATAGAAATTAATCCAACTGCCAACGTTAAATAATTTACAAATTCCGAGACATGTACCGTGTGGAAGCAGTGATAGGCTTGAGTTGCATTTATTTTCAGATGCATGTAAAACGGCTTACGGTGCGTGTGCATATATCAAGACAGAAATTGACGGTTCGATTTCCACACGATTGTTATGTGCGAAATCAAGGGTAGCTCCTATAAAGGAAATTACAATACCACGTCTCGAATTATGCGGAGCATTATTAGCGGCAAAATTAGCAGACAAAATATTGCATTCGTTAAATATAAATTTTGATCGAATATTTTTCTGGTGCGATTCAACAATCACGCTTGCATGGATTAGACTTCCGTCAAATAAATTAAAGGAGTTTGTGGCACACCGAGTGACACAAATCCAAAATCTCACTAATACATCTGATTGGCGATATGTTCATACTAGTGAAAATCCTGCTGATATAATTTCGAGGGGATTGGTTCCAAGCGAGTTATTAAAATCATCCATGTGGTGGAATGGACCGGTATGGTTATCACTACCTGAGTCAGAGTGGTCATTTTCGGTTGAAACCGAGGAGTTTATTGACGCGGTGCCTGAAATCAAAGAACGAGTAACATTAATAGCAATAAAACGCGAAGAAATATTTCTATTCAACCTTACATGGTCATTACATAAACTACAAAAAATTGTAGCGTGGTGTATGAGATTTGCAAATAATTGCAGATCACGCGATGGGTGTATTACGGGTAAATTAACGGTTAATGAATTAGATTTAGCTTTAAAACGTCTAGTTCAAATTGCGCAACGAGAGAGTTTCATAGAAGAAATCGAATGGGCAAAGGGAAATTCTAAGGCAAATGTTACGGGTTCATGGATGAAATTGTCTCCATTTTTAGATAACTACAAGTTACTTCGGGTTGGAGGGAGATTAAAAAAATCCCATTTTAGTTTCGACAAAAAGCATCCGTTATTATTAAGCGGTAAACACATATTATCAAAAATTATAATGGAAAGCGAACATAAACGATTATTACATGCGGGGCCACAATTGTTACTGTCCTTCACTAGGGATCGATTTTGGATTACAGGAGGTCGGAATCTTGCTCGGGCAACAGTACACCATTGTGTTACTTGTTACCGAGTCAAACCAGTTCCGTTGAGTCAAATCATGGGTCACTTACCAGAGAGTCGCGTAACACCCATGCATCCGTTTCACTCAGTGGGAATTGATTATGCGGGACCATTTCAAATAAAACACCATAAAACTTACAAAAGTAAATCATCAAAATTTCATATATCACTGTTTATATGTTTTACCACCAAAGCTGTCCACCTCGAGCCAGTAAGTGATCTTACTACACAAGCATTTATAGCAGCGCTACGCAGATTTGTAGCACGCAGGGGGAGTTCCTACACACATATATTCAGATAATGGAACAAATTTTCAGGGAGCACAGGCTGAGTTAAGGGACTTGGGAGATTTTTTACAAAAAAACGAAACGGAAATAATCACTAATGCAAGGGGAGAGGGAATTTCATGGCATTTTATTCCAGTAAATAGTCCTCATTTTGGCGGACTTTGGGAGGCGGGAGTTAAATCTGCTAAACACCATCTCAAACGAGTATTTTTGAATTCATTAGTTACTTTTGAGGAATTTTTAACAGTTTTGAATAAGATTGAAGGGGTTCTAAACTCCAGACCGCTACATCCTTTATCATCATCACCTAATGATTATGATTCATTAACTCCTGCCCATTTCTTACTCGGTAGAAAGGCTACTACTATACCAGATCCAAATGTTACCGATGTGCCAATTAATAGATTATCGCGTTATCAATATTTACAACGATTAGTGCAACATTTTGGCGAATCTGGTCACGAGACTACATATCAGAATTGCAGCAAAATGCAAATGGTCTAAAGAGCGCAATAACTGCAAGGTCGGTGATTTAGCATTAATAAGAGATGACAACTTACCTAGTTTCAAACGGAAGTTGGGTCGTATCATCGAACTTCACCCAGGCAGCGACGGACGAGTGCGAGTTGTGTCATTGAAGGTTGCGACATCGGTGGTGAAACGTGCCATTACGAAAATTTGTGTCTTACCTATCGATGAACCTGAAAGGAAATAGTGAAATTTTTGTGTTAAAAATGTTGAATTATTTACATTACTACTTACCATTTATGTGTTTGAGTTGAAGTTGATACTTACCTTTGTAGTTGTTGATAATCACTCATTTATTATTAATTGTGTAATACTTATTATTTGTACTTATTTAAATTGAGTTATTGAAATACTATTTCAAGAGGGGGAGTATGTTAGAGATTTAAATTTACGCGCTTGACTTTGTGTTGGTGGCGTGCCTAACGTTCATCTCATAAACCACACAGTCCACTGCGAATACTGTTAGCACGCGCAACGCTTAATGTGTTGTTATGTAAATACATTAATTTACCTTATTAAATGTATAAATCAAGTGTTTCTTTTATTGTGTGTTAACAATTCAGACCAGCTTGGTCAGTGGCCAAGATGGAAAAAGTTAGCCAAGTGCAAGTCGAGCTCGCCCTATTAGAGTACCGTACCAATACTACAGTGAGCAATCAATAAACCAAATTAAGCTGTTTTTATGTATATTTAAATCTTATCCAAATTTGATTGTGATAACTGAAAAATGAATATATTGTCCCACATTGTACTGGTACATTATTAGTAAATACGTTGTCTATTATTGTGTTTAAAAATTTTTTTCCAGCAACTATGACACTGTCAAAAAAAACTGCAGTTTTCCGATAATCTATGACACAACAGCTACTATCCCTATTAAAATAAAAATTTTAGCTTAGTAAATGCACGAGAACAGTGGGGGGGGGGGTCATTTGTGGCACATTTTGAGCTATATTATAAAGACTATTGTACCGAAAATTATAAAAAAAATTTTTAGAAGCTCTTTAGAAGGCTCTTTCAAACGATACCTCACACGATATATTTATTAAAACTTTTTTCTTTTGACCGAATTAACCCCCGCCATTTTAATCTAAAAATATTTTTTTCCTATTTTCTAACTGTCGATATATGTGCGCGCCATAAAGACCTAGCATTGTGTCAAATTTCAAATTCCAACGTTATATAGTTTATATGTTTATATTGAGGAAGCTTTAAACTTAGCTAGAGAGAGAAAAGAGATAGGTATTAGTGTACAGGGACAGAAAATAGACATGTTACGTTTTGCAGATGATATAGCCATTATAGCAGAGTCTAGAAAAGAGTTAGGAGAGATTTTAAATATTTTAGATGAGATACTACGGAGTACCTATAGTATGAGAATTAACTCAGTAAAGACAAAGATAATGACAAGTGAGTTACAGCCTAGTTCTAAACCAAAATTAAAAATAGGTAATACCGAGTTAGAGGAGGTAGATGAATTTTGCTATTTAGGTAGTATAATTACAAAGAATGGACGTAGCAAAAGGGATATAGTAGCTAGAATAGCTCAAGCTAGAAAAATGTTTTTAAAAAAGAAAAACTTACTAATAGCTAATAGTATTAGTTTAGATAATAGAAAAAGTTTCTTAAAGTCGTACGTATGGAGCGTTCTACTATACGGTAGTGAGACTTGGACAATTAAAGAAGTAGATAAGAAAAAGATAGAAGCTTTTGAAACTTGGTGTTATAGGAGAATGTTAAAGATTAGCTGGACAGATAGAGTAACAAACGAGGAAGTTTATAGAAGGATAGGTGAGGAACCCTGTATGTGGAAACAATTGAAGGTCAGGAGAGATAGAATGATAGGGCACCAGTTAAGACATGAGGGACTATTTAGTAAAGTCTTAGATTATAGACTACCAAATAAAAATAGAGTAGGAAGGCCTAGACAAAGCTATATTAGTCAAATTATTAGAGATTTAGGTTGTGAAGGGTATGTGGACCTTTTTAGACTAGCTCAGAATAGAAAAGAATTTAGAGCTGCGTCAAACCGACTTTAAGTAAGTTCAAAAACAAAACAAAAAAAAATCAGTTAACTAAATGTCACCAGGACATAACTCACAATTAGTTAGCGGTCTGGCATGTTGGTAGCGTTTCGTTGCTTAAGCCTTACCATAACAGATAATTTAATAAACGTCATCATGACATAACTCACAATTAGGTAGCGGTCTGGCATGTTGGTAGCGTTTCGTTGCTTAAGCCGTACCATAACAGATAATTTAATAAACGTCATCATGACACAACTCACAATTAGGTAGCGGTCTGGCATGTTGGTAGCGTTTCGTTGCTTAAGCCTTACCATAACATATAATTTAATAAACGTCACCATGACATAACTCACAATTAGGTAGCGGTCTGGCATGTTGGTAGCGTTTCGTTGCTTAAGCCGTACCATAACAGATAATTTAATAAACTTCATCATGACACAACTCACAATTAGGTAGCGGTCTGGCATGTTGGCAGCGATTCGCTGCTTAAGCCTTACCATAACATATAATTTAACACTTTTCCTTTTTGAAGCGGATAATCAGGTTATATTTGATTTCCCTATAAATGGTAATCATGTAAACATGTTAGAGTTCTTTAACAACCATCAGGTTGCTAATATCTATGTAGAGCCAGCTGGATAGGAAAAAGATAGAAGGTTATAGGAAGACCTAGACCAAACTATATTAGTCAAATTATTAGAAATTTAGGTTGTGAAGGGTTTGTAGAGCTTTTTAGATTAGCACAGAATAGAAAAGAAGTTAGAGCTGCGTCAAACCGACCTTAAGTAAGGTCGAAAACAAAATGATGATGATAGTTTTCGAGAAAAACCTCCGAGTCTGTGACAGACGGACCGACGGTTTCGTTATACCTTATAAGGTAGTCAACCTTAAAAAAGCGACACCATTGCTAGTTATTTTAACAATGTTATGGTAGCTAAATAGCGAGATAAACCCGAAATTTCCTATATTTCTTCCGAATTCTCACACGATTTGGTACAATACACAAACCAGAGAAATCAAGTAAAGCAAAAACCGGAGGTCAAGTTCCACTATAACCAGTTTATGGGTGGGATTGACAAGCAGGATCAGATGATCTCCTACTACCTTTGTACCAGAAAAATGCTTAGATAGTATAAGAAATTGGGCATCTGTATTTTGCAGATGTTGCTGGTGAATTCATTTTCATTATATAAAAAATATAAAAACAGCAGGATATCCTTGAATGATTTTCGCTTGAAAGTAATTCCAGAACTTGTTTCACCCATAGCAGCAACACTACCAAGTTTAGTGGATGAACATCTTCGCGAAAAATTCTTATTCCGCCAAATAAAAACACACGACCTTGCAGAAGATGTCAAACTTATTTTAAGAACAGTATAAGAAAAGACAATTTATTTTTGCCAGAAATGTCCAACTCTGCTGGCGCTGAGTTTGTGTGATTGTATTCAAAACTTTCACAACAATTTATAGTTTTATTACTACGATGCTTTTTTTCTAGAACCTATAAACCAATACTGAATTGTTTGTTTATGTATTAGTGGTTTATTCCAATTATTGTATAATACTATTCAAATACCTTTTCTATTTTCTGTAAAAAAATTATATTTTTATACCAATGTTTATTTATAAACCGTGTGCTATCCACACATCAACATCTACACAAGTACACGTACTCTGGTATGCATCCACACAGGTACACACACGCACACACGCATGCACACATATCTACATACGCGTTTTGAAAGATACGAAACGATAGCTCAATGAAAGTAGATTCTACATGATTATACCAAACTACATTATATGTGACGCGAAAACGAGTCATCAACATTGAAACAATAATTTATTACTTAATGCTAATAACGCATTTTCGCGTCAACCTTCTCTTTATAGAAAATTTACAAATCATTTAAAAAGATATAAATTTTATCATACAATAGGTTTAAAGGAGAATAATAAAAAAAATTACCGCTAGCTTAGGCCTAGGAGGTTGCCACCTTCCAGTGATTAGCAGGGAATGGGTTAATATGATTGTTTAAATAAATATTCTTCACACGTGGAAAACGATTTTTATTCGAACGCTTCATTCACTTGTTTTAAAACAAATTATTCATTATTTGAAATTTGTTGCTTTAGAATTAATCATATTAATTTGTATCCCGAAAAGGTTCCCATATATCTGATGCCATCGAAATATAGACCATTCGAGAGTACGAAAAACTATTTTTCGGATGTAAAAAATCTTTGAAATTGTAACAAACCACGGCTAACTGTAAGTGACCAGTTGTTTTATTAGTCGTCATACGCCACTGAGATATGAAGTACTAAAGAGCACTAATGAAACGCTATGATTCCGTTGAAACAAATTTTCAAAATTGAAACGAACCGCGCCAGCTATAAAACGTAAGTTGTAGTAACTTTTTATTAGCAACCGAATGACGCCGAGATATGAACCACTAAAGAGCACTAACAAAACGTTCACTTTGGACGAAAATAATTTTTTTAATTTTAAACAAATCGGGACCAATTGTGAAGTTAGCCGCAAGAATGTAAGTGGCCACTACTTTCATATCATAATTAATACACCATTGAAATATGAAGCACTACTGACACTAGCGAAGCACTAACTTTTTAATGGGAGAGGCGGCCGACTAAACGTATAGTTCCGCCAGAAGATTATAAGTTGCCATTTTTGGCGATACGATTCATTGACGATCTTCTTTTATGAAGAGCACTAACGGAGTACTAACTATAGGCACATATATGAACATTAGTGTTTACAAAGTCGCGACTAATTCATCCATCTCTATAGTTAATCTTACTAACATTTTAATAAATATACCACCCATAGTATACATTTTTAAAGAACCTTCCCTCTCAAATAAAATTTCAATAAGAACTTAAAATAAAGAAACAACAGGAACACCAACAATGTAAAGGATATTAATTAAAATTAATGCTAAAAGTTCTACCAGTTACTTTTAAGACTGGTTTATTACTTAAATTTTTACAATATCTTAACAACACCATAGAGAATGTTGAAAAGTTACGTGTCAAGTGCAGAATTTACCCTTGATTGTAATTAAAGAAAATTTTCAGGGTGCGTTCGTTAGAACAGCAATTTTTTTAATATTCGGCGGTAATCGAACACCCTGAAAATACTTAAATATTTTATATTTACGCCTCTTGCCTTATTTCTGTAACTTTTATTTCTGTAAGAAGTAGAAATTTTACCTATTACACTTATATGTAACTGTATATATGCACCTACAGCCGTAAAATTTATAGGAATTTATACAAATGGTTTAAAGCTTTGATAGGTATAATAAGGAAAAACAAAACGTATATTCTTTCAACTTTGATTATTTAAAAGCGGGATCTGGTTATTTAGCTGCTTATACAGCTTCTACAATTTATAAGCTTTTTAAGATTATCGCTTTATCTCACCTATTAAAAGCGTTGATTTATATGGAAAATCAATTTAGCGGATTATCTAAAGTGACCCACTTTTAATACATAGGTGTGCATAAATTATGAAGATAGAACAGCGAACGTGACGAAAACCAATTCCGCTCACGTACATATTTGTTTTAGCGGGAAAAATTAAGCTCAAACTTTCCACAAAGAGCTTAACTAATTCAACTCCTCTCACATTGACTTTCTTTCACTAAAATAAATTAGTAATGCAGTAATTTAATTATGAAAAAACAAACGCGGAATGTAAGAGGATTTTAAATTTTTTATATCAAGCACAGAAATCCTGTTTGCATTGTTCTTAAGGGATCTAAGATCATGCAATTTAAAAGCTTTCAGGTTCCTGTGTAGGTACATTTGTAAGCAAACGTGGGATGATCCTGCAAAAGTTATTTTCATTTCTCGTATTAAAGTTTATTAAAGATGCATTTTTAGAAGGTAATGTATACGCGAATATCATTTATTTTTATGAAGTTTATAAGATTCAGTTGTTATCAAATTTCCATTATAAAGTGCTGGAAAATTTTTATAATTTGTATACTTATGAATAGATTTAGGTTAATTATGCATTTGTATATCTGCATATGCAAATGTATATTTTAGACATTCTTATCAAGAAATGAATATTTTAATTCTTTAGAGCATTAAAGCATAGTTGTTGCAATTTCTGTTTAAAAATTGCAAATTTACAATCATTTCCTATTATAGTACTTCCAAAAATGTATCCTGTTTAAAACCTTGGTGAGGAATAGACATCTATTGTTAATAAAAAGCGTCGACCCTTTTTGGTAAATAAGCAATAAACCCTCTCGTACTTAAATCTTTAGAATAACACAACCCTATTCATAACGATATGGCCATCATTAAGCTTGCGATAATAAACAGAGTATATCTTTAGTTGGAGGTAGTGAATCACAAAGTATGATCAACAATACTGAATGGGTACTGAAATGGTGTACCTGAGACAAGGTATTTAAAAATTCAGGAAGCAACAATACTTGAAAGAATAAGAGGGTATTCGCAAAAAAACATCTTATATTTGAAAAAAACTATATTCCACCTATACAACATGTAACCTAAACAAAATATTGCAGGTCGAGTTGCGCATACTTAACTAGGTGGTGACATATCAGGAATCCGGCTTTGGATGCTCGACAAAATTTTAGACCTACATTTAACCTCACTAAATTAAAACTGTTTAACCTATCGTAAGTGCTACTTCAACACTTCCAGGGACCCCTACCATCGATGGCCTAAAATCAGAATCCCTTGTTACAGCTTAAAGTGAACTATAGCATATTTCCGGCCAACGGAAGCCGGAAACCGTGGTGTTTGCTGCAGGTTTCGACTATAGCGACTAAAACTATTCCTAGCTAGCGTTGTAGTGTGTGCCCGTGTGTGTATGTGTGCGGGTGTTTGTAGTGTGCGCGCACGTGTGTGTCTATGTGTGTGTGTGTCTGTGTGCATGCGTGTGTGCGTGCATGCATGCGTGCATGCTTGCGTGCGTGCGTTCGGCTATCGACAGTCGTAAATCAGAGTCCCAAACGCGGTTTCTATTCCTAAAACGTGTCGCGGCCATCGGTACACTACACTTGATTTTCCAATGCTCCACCCAAAGGTACTGCCTTATCCAGAAAACGAGTTTTTTTACCTGAAAATTTTAAATTTTGCACAAAGCCTTGCTGTTCCAAGCAAAATATGGATTTTTAACGTCTGTGACAACACACACACAGTACCTGGATTTAACCTCTCATCCGGACGAGGACGTATTTTTGTAAAAAATGCTCGCCTAACATTTTTCAAGCGGACTGCGTAGGGATTCAAACCAGGGACCATGGGTTTAGTCCCCCCGCGATATGTAGCCGGAAAACGGGTCACATACCACAGGTACTTTCCTGTCAGTGTTCGCGCCTTCATATGTTTGGGTGTGCGCGCATGTGTTTGTGCGGGCGCGCTCGTGCGTGCATGTGTGAGGAGATAATTTTTTATTGACTCTGAGATCGTCAAACACGTCCCTCATTCCCTCGATTTATGTTTCCGCATTTCTGTTTATGTTTGGTACGTTTCTTACGTGGTTCTTAATGAAAACGGGTCACATACCACAGGTACTTTTCTGTCAGTGTTCGCGCCTTCATATGTTTGTATGTGCGCGCATGTGTGTGTGTGTGTGCGCTCGTGCGTGCATGTGTAAGGAGATAGTTTGTCCTTATTGACTCTGAGATCGTCAAACACGTTTCCTCATTCCCTCGATTTATGTTTCCGCATTTCTGTTTATGTTTGGTACGTTTCTAACGTGGTTCTTAATGACTGACTAGAAGGAATCTCTTTCTAGCCCTTTGCGTAAGCCCGCTGTTGCAGTTATGGTCGCAGCGTGAATGCTCCTGACTACCGTGGTGACGTTCCCTCTGTGAGCGAGAATCAAGATATTTTGCTGTTTACCTCTGCTGATGTGGCTGCATGATAAGTATCTTGGCAGAAGGAGGTATGTTAGAATTTTTTTTATATCGAGAGAATCTTGTTTATTTACTTTCATGTTTGTGTCACATTACTCCGACGGACGGAACAAGTTTACCAAACCATTTCGGAATTAACTTTCCTATTGTATCCTGTTACGTTTTAAAATATTTACTAGATATAGTTCTGAATTTAATACTTTTAACTTAAGACGCTTACTTATAAAAAGCCTCCGCCTTATTTTTTTCTATGTTACAATACGAAATGCACATTTTGTATCTCAATTATTAAATTGTCCGTAGAGTATAACTCTTGTTTTTTAAATAGAATTATTTTTTATTGTCAATAAAAATTCTGTGGCGATGTTCTTTCTTTGTCCATGTGAACTACTCACCTCTCCGCTTTTGTAGTTAGCATGTCACTTTTAAATTTCTTTTATCTTTTTATATGTTATCGTGATTTGTGCGTGTCCTTACTTTACTGTCATTCCTGTTTTTGCTTGACATGCGTTTTACGGTTACAATCGTGGGACTATTCTAATCCGGGCACATACGGGGTGGAGTGAAAAAAAAGAAAGAAGACCCAGAAAAACAGGGAAGTAAGTAAAAATATCGTAAATTTCAAAAGTCAAATTCTAAGGAGAACAAATTCGGCATAATAATCTGAAGGCACGAGGACTAGAAATGGGGTATAAAACATTTGCCCCGCCAGCAGGAAAACGAAACGGGACCAGGAACTTTAGGGTTGTCATAAAATGCATCCAGGTCAGTATCTCTCGTAATGTACATTTTATGTTTATTTTCCTCTTCTTGTTTCTCGTATTATTCAGTTTCGTGGGTCGAGTTAGCGGTACAGGTGTGAGTATTGATTGGGAAGTTTTCTGCAAAACAGGAATATGAGAGAGTGTGGTAGTTGTATTACGCGGTTGAGGAGGTGGTTGTGATCGTGGAAGTAGTAGTGGTTGTTGTCGTTTAGGAAACTCATTACATGTATTGATTGGAAGAAGCCCGTTTGTTTTTAGTATTGGTTGTAAAAAAGCCAACATTAGATATAGGAGCAGCATTGAGTGATAGAGTAGCAACGTTAAAAAAAGGAACAGCATTAGCTGTAGAGTATCAACTTTAGAAAAAGGAACAGAATCAGATAAAACTTTAGCAACGTTATATAAACGAACAGAAGTAGGTAACGCTTCTTCAACGCTCTATATAAAGGAACAGAGGCAGGTAAAACTTTGACTCAAAAAGATCGACCGTTTGTTTGAATAATTGGGATTCAGACACATTACGAGCCAGCCTAATCTATGTAACTCCATCAAGAAAATCATGGACCATGAGTACATTAGGATCTCCATTAAAATTCAAATTCCATTTTAACTTTGACATGGGTTGGCTATAATGAGGTAAGAAGGAAAGTAGCGGGCCCGGTTCCGAATCAAAAGTAAATTACAAAGGTACATCCTGCTCAGCAGTACAAGTGTGAACAGGGTTGGAAGTAGCTACCGGAGTCTCTAAAACGGTAGTAACGGGACGTAGCGTTTTTATTTTAGTTTCGAACGAAAGATGGAGATCGCCCAAAGTAAAGAGTAATTGCCAATGGATTTAGCGCTCCGCTCGTGGTGGACATATTTCAGCACAACGACGTTCCGTGTGAAGGCACAGGGAACTAATGCAATTGAATACACGTGAAACTTATCGCCATCAAATTCAGCAAGGGATTGTTGTAGCTTTTATATAGAAGATGTTACTGCTCCATAGTCTGAAGCAAAATCGGATGCGACAGAAGTAGGAAAGAGTACTTTATTGGGTTCCAGGCAATAAACACCCGGCACGATCCTGCGTAGATGCGCTAAAACAAATTACTAGAGAAATTTAATAGGTAGTGAGAATAAAAGTTAATCTAATTAAACTTGTTTTTATATTTTTAGATAAGAGCTAAACAATCAAAAACTTATATCACCAGAGCAATATCAAATTAAGTTCTTAAAAATAAAGCATAATAGATGTAAGATTAGTGTCTACAATCAAATCATTTTGGAGTGTTTTAAATTAAAATAAAGAAGTTTAGTATTAATTCTGTAGTGGAAATTAAAACTGTAACATGCTAGCTAAAGTCGTCTTAAAGTGGGGTAGGTCACTTAGAAAGAAAAAGGAAACCCCCAAAGAGAATGTTTTTATTTACAAAACTTCAATAAAAGAACAAGTTATAAAAATGAAAATCAGTCTGCGGAGAAAACAACGTTCAACCACAATATCCTGGAGGATTTATATAGCATAACAAAATCTCCGCTAAAATAAAAATAATACCTTTCTTTATACATCGAACAAAAAATCACGCACATATGTAGTGAACCCTTTTCGGTCCTTTGGTTGCTATAGTATTTAAATATTCCTATAAAAACAAATTTGCACAAACTAAGTACTTACTCAGTGTTCTCGTTTTTTTTAAAGAAAAAAACATTAATATTAAACATAGCAACTAAAACTGCTACCAGTTGAAATGCATCTGAGCTGGAGTTGAAAAAAATTATTTAAAAAAAGTCTAAACCATAACAATAAAAGCAGTGGTCATCATTAACATATTCTTAACAAGAAGTCAAAGTAATTAGTTCTTCCTCGATTGTTTCTACATAAAATTCCAAAACAAAATTTACCCCAAACAGGAGAACAACCCTAAAAAGAAATATATAGGACAAAAACTGTATACAGTCAGTGCAAATATATTATTATCAAATACTCCCTTAATATTAGTGGTCGCCGTAGACACGTTCCGACGATGGTCCAGGCGGAGCAGAATGCATATCAATACCTGAAAATTTAAGAAAAAAAATCCAATCATATAGCTGAGCAAGGCGTTCTGCAAGAGCACCTCAAGATTATTTCAATGTCCTGCTTATTTGGTAACGATGCATTTTAAAGTCTACAATATTACCAAACAACGTAGTACAGAAATTCCCGTGTTTTCTCAGTTATGAGTAGCTGGTAATATATCCTCCGTATGTAAGAAAATCGAATATTTCCAAGTTTGCACTATAAGTTAGCAATGACAGAATCCATTTGGAGCAGATACTTGCCTTCTAATCCATTATATCATGTCAACAAATGTACTCTAGCTTCTTAGAGAAAAAGGATCATCCGATCTCCCTCGAACCTTCAATTTATTATTTTCTGAGTAAGGAACCGGCACAATCAGAATTGAATCGAATAATCCACACTAGAAACTCAAAAACCAACAGCACTAATAACGGTAAACCCATTAGATAAAACACGTCGCTAAAATGAATGTAAAATTTCCGAAACAAATGCTTTAACAATGAAAACCACGTTCTTAAACGTATTATAGCCTTTTCTCAAACAAAAGTTCTGATAAATGGATAGCAGCTTTTAATATTATATTGAAAGAGTAAATTGTTAATTATGTACTTCATCATCATTAGGCCTTCAGTCCTGGAACTGGTTAGACGCGTACCATCATTGTTTCCTATTCTGAACTAACCTACAGATTTCCCTGAAATTTGCACAGTCTGCATCTATCACTATCTGATCTAGGTCAACATCTACCTCTTTTTTCCTATCTCTGCTTGTAATATATCCCATACTATTACCCAAAATCCTTAGAACGTATTCTGCCCTTCTATTTCTCTTATCTTTTCCCCAGATATCCTTGTTTCCCTACTATTTCTATAACCTATTTGTTATTATCTTTGTCTGTCCATGCTATCGTCCTCATACATCTGAAGCATAGCATTTCAAAAGACTGTGTATACAGCTCGTTCCCCTTCTATTGTTTTCTAATTTTATGCCCTATTTCACCGAGATTCAGTGAAGGGGGGTAAGCAACCTGTGGCTACCAAGATCCCCCAACACTTAGATATTTGCCGAAATAATGGTTTTCCAGTAAATCCTTTCACACACTTAACATTATTTGAGAATGTTGTCCAACCAATTCTTGTAGTTACTTATAGTAATCATCATGTTTAAGCACAGTTATTTTCTCGTCATTAGTTTATCCATCTTGGGATTGGTTGGATGCGTATCTCCATTGATTTCTATTCTGGGCTAGCCTACACATCTCCCTGAAATACCTGCAGCCTACATCTTTTACTATCTGTGTGCAGTAGTCTAGCCTAGGTCTGCCTCTTCTTCTCTTTTTTCCTATCTCTGCTTCTAATATATTTCGCACTATTCCCTCATGCCGTAGTATGTGGCCTATCATCCTATCTCTCCTATTTTTTACCGTTTCCACATATTTCTTTCTTCCCCTACCATTTTTAGTATCTCTTCGTTCTTAACTTTGTCTGTCCATGATATCTTCATCATACGTCTGTAGCACCACATTTCAAAGGCTTCTAGCTTTTTCTTGTCCGCTACTCCTACTGTCCAGGCTTCACAGCCGTACAGTGCTGTGCTCCACACATATGTTTTAAGCAATCTTTTCCTTGTTTCTATGTTTGTGGTCTTTGAGCACAGAAGTTGCTTTTTCTTGTTAAATGTAGCACGACCTTGTGCTAATCTTTGTTTTATATCTTTTGTGCTTTTCCCATCTTGCGTTATTTGGCTTCCTAGGTAGCAGAATTCCTTAACCTCTTGTAAGTTCGTGTTAAATACTTGTATTCTTGTTTTTGATTTATTGTCCCTACCTTTGCAAACTAGAACTTTAGTTTTAGTTTTGTTAATTTTCATACCGTATGTCTCTGTTAGAACCGTTTCCATTTCATTAAAAGCAGCTTCTAACTCTTCCTTGCTAGACGCTAGTACCGCTATATCATCTGCAAATCTAAGCATATCAATTTTTTGTCCCTGCATAGTAATTCCAAATGTCTTCCTGCATTTGACAGTATTCATTGCCTCTTCTATGTACAAGTTAAAAATCAATGGGAATAGGGCACATCCCTGTTTCACCCCTTTCCTAATGTTTACTTCTCTACGTTCCTGCTCTAATTCTATTACTGCTGTTTGCTCTTTGTATAAGCTATGTACTATTCGTCTATCCCTATAACTCATTCCAATCTCTTTTAGTATTTCAAACATTTTTTTCCATTTTACATTGTCGAATGCTTTTTCCAGATCTACAAACCCTATATACACGCTTTCCCCTTTTTCTTTTGTTTTCTCCATTATCACTCTCAGAGCTAAAATAGCCTCCCGTGTTCTCCTGTTTCGCCTAAACCCAAATTGGTCTTCTCCTAGTATTTCTTCCGCCCGTTTTTCCATTCGGCTTTGCACAATTCTAGTTAATATTTTTGACACGTGTGCTGTCAAACTTATTGTTCGAAAATTTTCACATCTATCCGCGCCTTTCTTTTTTGGTATAGTTACTATGATGCTACGTTTGAAATCTTTGGGTATCTCGCCTGTCTCATACATATAGCTTACAAGTTGGAAGAGACGTTCTGTTACTGCTTGTCCAGCGGCTTTTAGAGTTTCTGCTTGCATCTTATCTGTACCCGGCGCCTTACCATTTTTCAGACTCTTTAATGCTAATTCAAACTCATCTCTAAGTATAGGATATCCCATGTCGTCATTTTCAATGTCTGATTCCTGTTCTAATGCAGTTAGTTCCTCTCCTGCATATAAATTCCCTATATATTCTTGCCATCTACCCACTTTCTCTACGTTTTCTATGATGACGTTTCCTTGTGCGTCCCTTATATTTTTGCTATACGGTTTTATGTTCCTAAAATTCATTCTAATTAATTTGTATGCTTCGTCTGTCTTTCCTATTTCCATCTTCGTTTGTATCTCTTTGCACTTTTCATCAATCCATTGTTCTTTAGCTTTCCTGCATTTTCGAATAATTTCCCATTTGATGGCTTTGTATCTCTGTTTTCCTGTTTGGTCTGATTTATTTTTGTATTTTCGTCTTTCTTCTATTAAATTCAGGATATCCTTTGTTATCCATGGTTTCTTATTTTCTTTTTGTGTATACCCCAGAATATCTCTGGTCGCCATGTCTAGGCTGGATTTAATATTATTCCATTCTGTTTCTACTTCCTTAGTATCCGATATTTTCTCGATATCTTTGAGCAATTCATTTGACTTTTTTTCGAATCTTTCTTGAATACCTTTATCTTTTAGTTTCTCTAAGTCTAAGTGCCTTTTTCCGTTTCTTTTTTTCACATTCTTAAATTTAAGTGCGGCCTTCATAATTACGATGTTGTGGTCAGTATCTATATCTGCTTCTGGGTAGCTTCTACAGTCTTTTACTTGATTCCTAAACCGTTGTCTAACAAGAATGTAATCTATTTGATATCTTCCTATATCTCCTGGCATCTTAAACGTATATCGTCTTCTAGCATGATGTTGAAATAATGTGTTTGTGATGATTAAATTGTTCTTGTCACAAAATTCTACCAGCCTATTTCCCCTGTCGTTTCTCGTGCCTAAACCAAATAAACCTACTACTGCTCCTTCCCTACCCTCACCTACCACGGCATTAAAATCCCCGTAATTATTAAATTTTCCTGTCCTTTTACGTATCTTAATATGTCTTCGATATCTTTGTAGATGGCTTCTACCTCTTCGTCACTGTAGCTAGAGGTGGGCATGTATACTTGTATTATTACTGTGTTTACCGGTTTAGATTTTAATCTAACCATAAGTACTCTTTCGTTCTTTTGTAAGTAATTTTCTACACAGTATCCTATCTTTTTCCGCATAACTATCTCCACGCCCAAATTTCCTTCTTCTGCTCCTGTATGAATTACCCTGAAGTCTCCACTCCAAAATCCCCGCCTCTGGCCACCGAACTTCGCTGATCCCTACTATATCTAGTGATAACCTATTCATTTCGATTTTTAGGTTCTCTAGCTTACCTACTTGCTTCATACTTCTAACATTCCACGCTCCGACTCGCAGAATGTTCCCGACTCTTATTTTTAACTTTCCGATCGCATCCTCCGAAGTAGTCCCCTCCCGGAGATCCGACTGAGGGACTATTTTAACTCCGGAATATTTTACCCCAGAGAATGCCATCATTTTATTATAATTTAGGTACACTGTGTACTTGGGAGATAATGTGGTGGTTTCCCGTTGCCTTCCACATCGCGGTAGTGTGTCTTAGACTGCCATACCGACCCCTATGGTCTCTGCCAATCTAAGTACCGAAACAGCCGCTGCCCTCTTTCGGGGACCTGTCTTAGTCTGGTTCCTCACTAACGACCCTACTACTTTGGTTGGACCTGTAGTTTGGCTCTTTAGCTCATTAGAACACGCAAGCCATTTCACCTGTTCTAGTAATTTAGAACTTCGGCAAGGTGCAGGTCCATTCGAAATGGAATTATGTACTTATGCACTAATAAAACCTATTGAAGGAAAGCATATATTCAACCTCTGTTACTGATAATAATAATCGCAAATTTTACGGCTAACTCAAATAAATTCGAAATAGGTACCTAAAATTATATACCTGAATATTTAACACAAATTCTACAAGATGATTAATAAGCGACCGTTTCAATTGACAAAGGGTGGCGAATTTGCTAATACACGCAAATAATTGTGAAAACAGTACTGGACTATGAGATTTTAATTTAAACTGTGCCCCAAATTTTAATTACAGGGCCGGAACATAACAAATTTTTTGTGGGAGATTTGATACCACTACCATTACTTTTGGTTAATCGTATACCTAAAAGGAGCCCCAAAATAAAGCATATTTATTACATTTTACAAAGGTTTTTCACAAGCAACGTACCTTGTAAAATCGCGTCTAACTCCTTTATGCGGCATTTTCAGTTGGCTTGAATCCATTGTGGTATTAAGCTTTATATAAATATAATCGTTTGAACTATTTAAAAGCAAAATTTAATTTATTTTTAATTTTTACGGGATTGGTGTGTTTAGATTTTAATTAAATCAAATTATAAGTGGATATACCAGTATTTTTTCTTTTACAGCTCTGGGCAAACATAAGAATTATACTTTGATGGAATTACAAATGCGGCATGAATTTTCTGATTTAATTTTTTAAACCAGTAACGGGTTCTGCTTTATACTGATGTAGGAATTGCACCACATAATTTATATTAAACAATGTTGTTCATGTTAAAGCACTTCACATTATACGAAGAAAGAAAGTGATAAATCTAATTTAGAATAAGATATTTACATAATAACGAAAACACTGTACGCAATATAGCGCTCTCGGATCCCTAAAGTTACATTTTAGTGCAACACCATCTACGAATCTTTGGTGTCCAACCTTATAACTATTTCTCAGAGCATGAAAAATATTGCTGCACCCATGATATATATATATATATATATATATATATATATATGTATATATATATATATATATATATCATATTCTTGTACATTCGTATCTCAGATGTACGTGCACTTAGGTTTTATTAATAGATCTTACGACACCTGTAACGAATTATTTTTCCTTAGCTAAAATTGTTAAGTGTTTTACCCTATTTATGAAACCTTTGTTCATTGCTAAAAGCACCTGTATATTATACCTTAAGTGTTTAGCAATATTAAGTAATACCCTTTGTTGTCGTTACGATATAGATTCGTTTAGTGGTTAACGAAGGTCATTCTTGACTTGGAGACCAGTTTACTAACATATGTTAGCTGTGGTTTCACTCACGATGCACGAAGTAGTCTAATCTTGACTATTGAAAATAGTTAGGGAACAGTAGTTAGTATTTAATTAGGGCTCTTCCCCCCCTAATTAATGTTTAGTTAACTTATTGTAATCCGTATCAGAACTAATACCATGCAACACGCTAACCATTTATCATGTTTGCTATTTTACATTATAAGGTGTGCAGTTTTACAAACGAGTTACTAATTCAAGGAATTTACGTATTTAACAACTTATGATACCCGCAGACTGGAAGGCCACTTTATCTATGAAGTTGTGACGATATTCTGTGCAGACAAGAAAGAAAATAGTAAAGTAAAGAAAATCGCCGGCACCGAATACCGCAGCAAAACAGAGGGGTAGAATAAAATTCAAAAAATTGGATTCTGTGCTTTCTCAGAACGTTACTGAGTCGGTGGGTCACACAGAAAGAAAAATTGGAAACCACAAGAAGTAGATTTATTTACAAACAGCTAGTTAAACATAGTATAAAAAGAAATACCTAAAGGGATCAAATCGAATATTTACGTAATCGTTATGTTATAGCATAATGGAAACAAAAGCGTCAACACAACACGATAATGTACATTTAAGCTAATATAGATGTAACATCTTAAAATCTAAATCACATATTCATATATGCTTACATAATGCATCCAACCCTAAATATATACAAGAAGAAAATTACACATATTGTGTACAGTAGTTTTATCTGCTCTGTGAAGTGCACTTCCTAAAAGAAATAACCAAACCCTAACTTAAATGAATTAAGTGTTAACTTATTGTAGCTCATAATTTAGTAAACAAGCTGTTGAGGTTATCATTAATTTATAAACAGTAAAAATTGCTCTAGCGCGAGCTTTGGTTTATACTAATTGTGCCTTAAAACCAATCAGGTAATCACTTGTGCACTTATCATGTCGAAGTAAATTTTTAGCAGCCAGTCTGCAATTTAGTGTAACCACGAGTAAGAAAAACAAAAGCAGTTACGTGGTTATAAACTAACAAAAGAAGTGATTATATTTTATAGAAGCATCGAGAAAAAGAAAACAGAATAAATGTACCTCAAGAACGGTTGTCGTTTGGCTATGGTATTGTCGTAGTGGATCTGAAAGTGCATGCTGCATTTGCCGGTGGTCTGGATACTGTACGAAACTAAGTTTAACTCTAACATTAATTAAAACAATGCATTTTAATTTGCACCGCGATGTTATAGAGCTTGTTTACGGTAAAATGACGATGTACTCAATAGAATCGCTTTCAAAGTTCAGTCTGTATTTATGAGGATCGAAAGCAACATGTTTTAGTTTCAGAAACAATTCTCAGCAATAACATGTTAAATATTTTGCAAATCGCATCTGTTAGATATTTTCCAGATAGCAGCTGCAAAATATTCCTAGAATACGGCTTGCAAGCAATAGTCAATTAAAAAATGCAAAAGACCCCAATATACTAAAATGACTTTCATGAATTTGTTCGCCTGGTAAAACGATGTTTGTGTTAATGGTCAGGTCAGTTTGCATCCTTCCCGACAGCACTATAGAGCAAAGTGTATAACAGGTTGCCTAACTGTTATAGAAGCGATAGCGATTTCTAATGTTGAACTACAATTCCGAGAATGAAATAATCATAGGACGGTTTTATTGCTCGTAAACTTGAGTTAGTTAAACACTTATATGATAACGAAATTCTGCGTCGATAAAACTTCTCAGTATAATTAGAAGCTTTGATTTTACGATGCAGGTAGTTAGAACGTATTTCAAACAATTTATAAGGAGAAATTTCTATCCTTTTAAAGAACCTATTAAAAGTGGTTTAACGGTAATCAGATGTTTGCTGTGTCAGGGAATTTATAATACAACTAACGAAGCAAACTATTATAAAATAAATACCAAGTATTTAGCGTTGTACTAAACACTTAAGGAAATTTTATCGGAGGCATAAATAAATACTCATTTCAATTGCAAGATAATCGAACTTATTAAATGAAAGTTCGCATGATTTGTAGTAACATAAAAAGTGTAAAGGATACAAATATTAGAAGATGCTTCTTAATAGGAAGTAAAACAAGGTAGTTGGAATTTAGAACTCATATAAAGCATGCAGAAATCAATCGATTTCGAAAATGTAACCTAACAAAGTTACCTTTAATAAATTGGATACGCTTAATTTGATGCATCTGTTGTTTTGCAATATTTGTTCAAAGATTTGTGTTAGACCTTTCTGGTGACCTTTGGCAATACCTCATGAATCTAGACAGATTTAATAAACGTGTACATGTGTATTTTAATTAAACTTCTAACCCTTGTTTATTGATTAGTAACGAGTCATTACTAAAAATTGTAAAAATTAAAAATTTTTAGTAACATTTTAATACAGCATAATCTTTCAAAACAATTCTTTGAGGTTAGAACTATGTTAAATATATCCACGCGTCATGTATCTCACAATCCTTATAGAAACTCCTATAGTATATGAAATTGATTGAGCTTATTTAGGAGAAAATTAGCCTACAGTACTCTTGGTGCTGAAGATCAATTTTTGTTGACATTTTGTCATAATCTAGTTTCTTAAAGAAATCTTCAAGGTTTTTCTTTTGGTTAAGTTGTTATTCTTTCTAACATTTTGAGCTATTTTTTTGTGCTAAATTACTTCCGTCCAAAACGTTTAACTGTAAATATTTAAAAATAATAATTATTGTTTGGAAGATAATCAACAAGCAAAGTCTATTTTTGGAATTACACCAAGTTTTATTGAAAGCTAATCTGTTTTATTGCCCCACAAGAGCATATTTGAATGATTTAAGTAAAGTACGAAATTATACAAGTGTTCACGTAATGCAGAGATTTTACTAGATACCTCCAAGCCCAAGCTTCAAGGATGGGCTCTTTTTGTACACTTTTTGTATTCCGTTGTTTGATGGTGATCTCGTCAACCGTCATTCGTTCGCTCACTTCAGTTTATTAATCTTGCAGGCGAGGTGGCACCCATTTTTTCTCTGATTATTCATACCCATATCACATGTGCACCACTACTTCATATCATATCAAGACTTTCAAAGCTTTAAAATAAAACTTATATTATAATCAAAACTTTAATTATAACTGAACTGCAGGACCCCTTAACGGTTATATATACCTTATTCAATAGCACTAGTTAATCAGAGACATACCAGAGATTATGCAAATATCATTCTTGAGAATTTCTGTTGTATAGCTACTAATGATCATGTAACCTGTCAATCACGACTAAGATCTCGCGCCACAGGGCTCAACAACCATCTGTTGTCTGTAAACGCCTCGCTTACATTTCGATGTGTTATTCTCAGCAGAGGTAGACTAAACTGCGCTGCAGCATATTGTTGATACATTACACTTAATGGGATTTTGCTAATCATATTCCGAAGTGCAAAGGTTTCAAAAGTGCATTACTGCTACAAATGAGCCTGAAACTTCTCCTTGCAGTGTTACTCAGGATATGGCGGGTAACATAAACCATAATAGCTTTGCATGGTACATTTCACGGCTTAAGGATAGTTGGTGCAATAGCACCAGCAAGAAAATTTGCAGAGGTAATTCTAAGAAAAGGAACATTAATAGAGGACGTCACATTATCAAATAAAGTAAATATCTCGTTTTATTCTTAATCGTCAAGTGGATTGCTCGATATCAGGTTTTCTCCATTGGATTTTGTTTCCAAAGATGTTACTATTGACCCTACCCTACGTTTACTTCTAACTACGCGTGGAAATTTTCTAAAAATATTAGTTTTAGAGAGCCTATTTAGTACGATATAATGCAAACATTACATAATAAAAATACCCTGAGTTGTTTACATTTATAATTTTGCCAATTATATATTTAGATCCACATAACGCGACCTGCATTTACTTAACGTTAAGGTTTATTGCAGAACATGCAAAGAAAAACTCTGTTACACCCATAATAACGTTCAATCATCCACGTTGGTTAAAAACTTTAGGCACCATTGAAAATGAGCTCCATCATACAGAAATGAGTTTCGTGTGTGCTATATGTAGAAATATGGAAGATACAGGTCTTAGAGGAATGTTGGAGTTGATTTGTGCCCCAAGAGCAGTTTATCGCATTCCGTCTGTTAGTGCCAGCGCATTAAGGAGTCGTTTGAACGCATATTCTGTCTTGGTCATGTCAGTATCAAAAATTATTTTTGATAATCACCAGAGTGAAGATACTCAAAGTGATGTCGAGCTGTTAAAACCTAGAGAATAATATGTAATGATGAGATATAAACGTCAAGTTGAAAAAAAGGTTAAATAACAGCTCGTCTATGATTCGGTACTGAGGTATTTTAGGAACATTAATGATATATATATATATATATATATATATATATATATATATATATAAAGGTAAGCGTACAAATGATTGGGAATTGCATCTTGAAGCCGTATAGGAAATGCTCCTCCTTCTTGTAACTTTGTCACGCAACTTCTACGCTAAATCTGCTTGGACCATATCTCCAAAATATGTTAAAACTTGAAAGCATGCATCCTGATATGCATGAGCCGTTTAGGAATGGATGCACGTCGTAAGATCAAACCGACTATTATTGGATGGGTTTATCCACAGATCTAGTTATTAAACAGATTTTAATGAAAAGCGATAAAGACTCTGGGGGTCTGACCCATGGACGTGGATATACAGAAGAAAAAGAACTTTGTGGGTTTTGTGTAAACTTATTTCATCTAAAGTATCTGCAGCAATACAAGACTATACTCAGATACAAAGTCAAGGTAACGACCAACATAAGGACAGTACACCTTCAAATTTAGCTAGAAACCATATGGATTTATCAACAGTAAAATTATTTTTTAAATATAAAAATCCTTTTAAGATGATTACTAACGAATATTTTACTAGTAGGTAGGGTAAATGCTTGCTAATCAGTGAGTTTGTGTTAGCCAAGCAAAGAAGGTTGGATTAAAAGTGTGCAAAGAGAAATGAACAACTCCTCAGTGATTGACTTTGTGTTCAGAAAGAGAGAGTAAGTGGTTACTCTTCTACAAAAGAGTAAGGTAGTTAATGGTTACGAACTTGACAGTATTAACCACCATTTGTTGTTCTAAAGATTACTGCTCAACTCACAATTATTATTAACGAACCCTAATCGACTCTTCTTTCATGAACTGTATACTTTTACAACGACTGTTTTTGATGAGTTTGGTTTAATGAGAACTGCAAATAAGACAGCTCTTGTTCAAGTCATTGTAGAGAGTGTTGGTAAATTTGCAAAAGCACGAGAAAACTTGCAAGGAAATGAAGTACTCCATTTTATTCTTTGGAAAGTTGCCACTTCATACGAAAATATTGCAAAGTATCATGTAGAGTATGTTAAGAATAAATGGAGTTATAGTCGTTTTTGATGGCTATACAAATCTTACTACAAACGATGAAACCCACGAAAAGAAACTTAGATGGAAGACAGGGTTAAAATTATTTTTAATGGAAACTAAAGTATAGGCTAGTGATTAAGAAAGAAGATCTTTTGGCCAACACAGACAACACGCTAAGAATGATTGCACTTTTGAATCAAGTTTGTATCTAAAGCTGCATAGAAACACTGAGAGGTGAGAGCAATACCGAGAGCCGAGAGCGGGGCAAGATAACAACAGCACATTTGCCAAATAGATCAGTTAACGATTCGAGTACTAGTTTAAAAATATAATTATTATACAACCAAATATCATTCGAAAAGTTTGTTCAGAGTCATTATCAAAATTCAAAACGACAGATCACTGTTCAGTTTTAGGTACACATTTCACTTGTTTACTGTTTTGAAATATTTATACCTAAGGCGTTTTCAATTTGACCTAAAGTAATAACTTCCTTTATAAAAGAAATTGAAAACTTGTTAACACCTTCGATTAATTATTTCTTAAGTTATTACCATAACAGAGGTGAAATAAAATTTAAATTAGGGTTTTAAATGACTTTTAAAAAGTTTGCTCAAGTAGTAATATAAAAAAATATGTTTCAGAAAATGTGGTAATTAGGGTGAAATTAAATAAACGAGTGTAATACCAAATTAGAATGTGAAAATTCTGATTATTGTGAGATACAATTGATAAACCCGTTTAAAGGTTGTTTGTCGAATATAGTACACCTTCAAGCGTTAGATAAGAAAATTCTCGACTACGATGCAGAGGATTAATTAGCATAATTTTTAGAGGAAAAACATTTGCGACAACTATCTAGAGTTCATAACTTATTATTTAAACGAATTCGTTAAATTTTAGTAACAGACCATGGCTGTTGGCAAAAAACTTTAAATCAGTGTCACCAGTGTCACCGCACTAGCAATCATTCGCTGCCATGGGGCTTTGTGAAGGAATAAGTCTAGCACTCGTGGTGATCCAGGACGTTGAGTGGCTTAAAAACCACAACATACGGGGGACCGAGCGTACGTCAGTGCGACTTAAACCTCGCACGATGATGATTAGGCTAATCCCACATCGCTGACCAAACCTCTAAAAGCCCCTACTGGTATTGGGCCGGTAGCGGTTTGCACAGGGGTCAGCCACCTCGTATTTGTTCCGTGCGAGGCAACCCGTGTCGGTTGGATAAAGGGGTCTTGGTGGTTGAGCAACACCTGGGGCGGAATTAGTTCCCTGGAGTCTGACAACACACCACTTTGACCTGGATTTCACCTAGACGGGAGGTCGGGACTAACCCATCCCAAACAATCGACTATGTCGTCGCGTCAGACCGCCGACTGGGTGAGTTGTTGGGGGTGGTGGGCGTACAGTCGGTACTGCTGGTAAGTGGCACATTCTACATGTGTGTTACTACAAAGCGGTATTTAGGGTCGTACGTAACCTATGGGGTATATCTTCCTGGTAGCCCTGGTGTCGATTTTAGCATACCATTGGGACTCCGTGTTGGGTGGGGAGCTGGGAAGACGAATATCTTACTATCTAACATGAATGAATATGTAAATGTAGCTAATCCAGAGGGTGCGTCCTTGGATACCCCTCAATCTATGTTGCAGGCTACACTAGAGCCGCAACAACAGCTGCAACTATAACAGCAGCAGTCTCAACACAGTAGACAGCAACACCAGTCAGATGACTGTCAAAACACTGTCCACAGAGGAAGAGGATCAGTAGGACTTAACAGAAGAGAAGGAGAAAGGCACGTTTGGCAGTACGGATGGCTGCCACGGATAAGGCTGGCCCGTCGGCTAACCAATCCATGGAGCGGCATCCTGACTGTCAGGCACCCTCGACCCTCAAACCGTCCACCTCCTCCCCAAGGCCGACAGATGCCAAATCGGGTAGGAGCATGAAAAGGGTGCGATCTGACGACACTCCGCCTCAAGCTAAACCTCCGAAAAGGGAGTGTAAAAGCGGCACCGCTCGCTCTGCCGTTAGCAGCTATGGGGAGGCAGCTTCCAAGCACCTCCATGTAGCTGTGATCGACAGGTGCAGTCCTTGGGGAAAAATAACTAAACCTCAGGCTGAACTAGTACAAGCAGCTGTCGAGAAAGCGTTGGACGAGTATTTGTTCTCCTTTCCCGACAGCACTACTCCACCAACCTTCAGGAGGTGGGCGTACTCGGGCGAGACCTTTCGGATCTGGTGCGGGATGACCACTCCCTGAAGTGGATAACAGAGGCGGTTGGTAGCCACCCTCAGCTGTGGGAGGCTGCACGCCTAGTCGTCGTTCAAGTGCGATTGCTACCCAGACTTCTGAAGGCGGCACTATAGATTCCGGGACCTCCGGAAGACATGGATGTTGTTCAAAGACGTCGGCGGGCTCAAAACCCTTGGACAGACATATCCAAGTGGTGTGTCTTCCACACCGCTACGAGGGACCAGCCTCAAGGGAGGCTGGTCATTTTTGGCGTTGAGGAGGATGTTATTGACGCTATAGTCAGTAGGGGAGGGAAACTGCACTACAGGTTTACCTCCGTAAATATCAGAATTCAAAAAATTGAAGCTGCTGCAGAGACGGCCCAGCAACCGGCAAGCATGCAACAGCAGCAACAAACTGCAACAATGAAACAGCAACAGCCTTGGGTTGTGAACTCAAGGATCTCTGGTTTGAGGAACCTTCATGGCACTATCTTCACAGGTAATAGCCAATCTAAGCCTAGAACATGTATTTACATACATAGGCATATTAACGCTCTCTTATTGCCTCAACGTGTCTGTGTGGGAACCACTTCCTTATGCAGGGCGGTAGCTAAGGGCTGTTTCTTAGGGCAGCGTATTGTCACCACTACTGGAATCTAGTAGTTGACAACCTGCTACATAGTCTTAATGGGGCCGGCTTCTACACGGTGGGGTACGCTGATGACCTGGCTACTGCAGTAGTTGGCAAATATGAGCACATGCTGTGCAACCTAATGCAAACAGCATTAAAGCTTATTGAACAATGGTGCGTGAAAAACTACTTGACCATAAATCCAAACAAGACCTCGCTAATACTGTTTACCAGCAAAAGAAATTAACGGTAACCCGATTACCATCACTTTTTCAAACATTCCGCTATTAAATTAAAAAATTTGAAAAAAGGAATAGAAAAAGGCACTATGACTTTGAAAAACTAAAAGATTTGAAAAAAAGTTAAATGAATTGCTAAAAGATATCGAAAAAATTTCTGATACCGAGGAAGTAGAAACAGAATGGAATAACATTAAATGCAGCTTAGACATGGTAGTGAGAGAAATTCTGGGTTATACACAAAAAGAAAATAAGAAACCATGGATAACAAACAAAAGATATCCTGAATTTAAAAGAAGAAAGGCGAAAATACATAAATAGATCAGAAGAAACGAGAAAACATAGATACAAAGCCATGAAATGGAAAATTATTCGTAAATCAAGAAAGCTAGAGAACAATGGATTGATGAAAAGTGCAAAGAGGTACCAACTAAGATAGAAATAGGAAAGACAGACGAAGCGTACAAACTAATTAGAATGAATTTTATGGATAAAAAACCGTTTGGCAAAAATATAAGGGATGCGAGAGGATACGCCATTATTGAAAATGTAGAGAAATTGGTGAGATAGCAGCAATATATAGGGAATTTATATGCAGAAGAGGAACTAACAGCATTAGATCAGGAATCGGACAATGAAAATAATGACTTGAGATATTCTATACTTAGAGATGAGTTTGAATTAGCATTAAAGGGTCTGAACAATGGTAAGGCAGCGGGAACGTATAAGGTACAAACAGAAAGTCTAAAAACCGCTGGACAAGCAGTAACGAAACGTCTCTTCCAACTTTTATGCTGTATTTATGAGACAGGCGAGATGCCCACAGATTTTAGACGAAGCATCATACTCACTATACCAAAAAAGGGAGGCACGAATGGATGTGAAAATTTTCGAAAAATAAGTCTGACAGCACACGTGTCAAAAACATTAACTAGCATCGTACAAAGACGAATGGAAAAACGAACTGAAGAAATACTAGAAGGTCAATTTGTGTTTAAGAGAAACAGGGGAACACAGGAGGCTATTTTAGCTTTGAGGGTGATAATGGAGAAAACAATAGAAAAAGGGGAAAGCGTGTATATAGGGTTTGTAGATCTGGAAAAAGCATTCGACAAGGTAAAATGGAAAAAATGTTTGAAATGTTCAAAATAATCAAAAAGATTTGAAAGAGTTTTGGGGCTAGACGGATAGTACATAGCTTATACAAAGAGCAAACAGCAGTAATAGAATTAGAGCAGGAACGTAGAGAAGTAAATATTAGGAAACGGGTGAAACAGGGATATGCCTTATCCCCAATAATTTTTAACTTATACATAGAAGAGGCAGTAAATATTGTCAAATGCAGGAATGACATTTGGAATTACTATGAAGGGACAAAATATTGATATGCTTCGATTTGCAGATGATATAGCGGTATTAGCATCTAGCAAAGAAGAGTTAGAAGCTGCTTTTAATGAAATGGAAACAGTTCTAACAGAGAGATACGGTATGAAAATTAACAAAAATCAAACAAAAGTTCTAGTATGCAAAGGAAGGAAAAATAAACCAAAAACAAGAACACAAATAGGTAACAAGAACTTACAAAAGGTTAATGATTTGTGCTACCTAAGAGGTCAAACAACGCAAGATGGGAAAAGCACAAAGAATATAAAACAAAGATGAGCACAAGGTCGTGCTACATTTAACAAGAGAAAGCAACTACTGTGTTCAAAGATAACAAACATTGAAACAAGAAACATTGCTTAAAACATTTGTGTGGAGCCCAGCACTGTATGGCCGTGAAGCCTGGACACTAGGAGAAGCGGCCAAGGAAAAGTTAGAAAGCCTTTGAAATGTGGTGCTACAAACGTATGATGAAGATATCATGGACAGACAAGGTTAAGAACAAAGAGGTACTAGAAATGGTAGGGAAAGAAGGAAATATGTGGAAAACAGTAAAAAATAGGAGAGATAGGATGATAGGTCATATACTAAAACATGAGGGCATAGAGCGGAATATATTAGAAGCAGAGATAAGAAGTAGAGGTAGACCTAGGTTAGACTATTGCGCACAGATAGTGAAAGATGTAGGATGTGGGAATTTCAGGGAAATGTGTGGGTTAGTTCAGAATAGAGTACGCATCCAATCAGTCCCAAGATGAAAAAACTAATTACAAAAATAATAAATGTACTTAAACATGATTATTATAAACAACTACTGGTATTGGTCTTGCAATATTCTCAAATAATGTTAATTATACGAAAGTATTTACTCGAAAACTATTAATTCGGCAAAAGTCTAAGTGTTGAGGGTTTCTTGGCAGCCACAGGCTTCTTAACTCCCTTCACATACCCTACATTTTGATTTTCTAATGCTTCACCCGAAGGCACTACATTGGCTAGGAAGCAAGTTTTTTTTACCTAGAAATTTTGAATTTTGCCGAATCAATGCTGTTGCTAGTAAGATAGTGATCTTTAACGTGCGTGACAACACTCACACACCGGACCTCCATTTTACCTCTCATCCGAACTAGGGCGTATTTTTCTGAAAAATGCTCGCCTAACATTTTTCAAGCGTACCGTGTCGTGATTTGAACCCGGGACCTTGTGGGGCATAGTAGTCGCACGTATATCAACTACACCACGTAGCTGCATTTCTTCACATACTACTGAATATCGGTGAAATAGGGCATATAATTAGAAAAGAATAGAAGGGGAACCAAGCTGTATATAGGCTATTGTGGGAATTTCAGGGAACTGTGTAGGCTAGCTCAGAACATAAGTAAATGGAGGTACGCGTCCAACTAGTTTTAAGGCGGAAAATCTAATGACGTAAAAATAAGTGCACTTAAATCTGATGATTATTATAAACAACCACAGGTGTGGTTGTGAAGCATTTTCAAACCAATGTTGATTGTGCGAAATGATATACTAGAAAAACTATTAGTTCGACAAATATTCAAGTACTGGTGGAACTTGGCAGACACAGGCTGCTTACTCCCTTTCACATACCATTGAATATCGGGGAAATAGGGTGTATGACTGCAAAACAATAGAAGGTGACCCAACTATATCTAACAATAAAGAACAGTGGATATGCTTAAAGACAACAAACACAGAGACTAGAAGAAAATTGTTCAAAGCATATGTGTGGAACATAGCACAATACGTCTACGAAATAGGGGCAGTAGGAAAAGCAGAGAGAAAGAGATAGAAGCCTTCTGGATGTTGTACTTCAGATGTATAAGGATGATAGCATGGACATACAAGTTTAATAACAAATAGGTTAAAGAAATAGTAGAAGAAGAAAGATATTTGTAGGAAAAGAAAAAGTTGAAAAAATAGAAGGGTAGGATACGTTCTAAGGCATTTTTGGGGAATAGTACGGGATATACCACAAGCAGCGATAGGAAGAAAGAAGTAGAGATAGACCGAGATCAGACTTTTGCACGCAGATAGTGATAGATGCAGACTGTGCAAATTTCAGGGAAATGTGCAGGTTAGTTCGGAATAGGAAACAATGAGGGTACGCGTCTAACCAGTTCCACGACTGAAGACCTAACGATGATGATGATGAAACTTTTACTGTATTAAAAAGTTGAAGCTATTGAAAACTGTACAAGAATTGTATAGTTACTACTTAAAATTTACTGCGGCAATACCTAAAATTATAACAGTATGATCAGTCACTAGTAGAATAACATTATTAAAAGTAGTGGACATAAATATACAGGTTAAGAACACGTATTTAATGACAAACCTGAAATTTAGCAAATGGAGTTTACATAAGGTACATCTATTCGGTTGTTTAAATACATTAATATTATAAACTTATAGATTGTGTTTTCGTTTCAATAGGGATGACATTTATAAATGTAGGGATTTTAGAGAAATTTTTCAGTCGAAGATGCAATAAATGCGACAAGAAGCAAAAACGGTCTATAGAGTGTCTCACTGAAATCAACCAGTGAAGTGGTTCAACTACGTTTATAATGCCAAGAATACCAATTAAATCTCTAGATTTTCGAAAACAATCAACCCTGTAGAAGACGGCTCTGTCAATTAGAAAGGTTTGCGTATGACTTCTGATTCCAAGGTCCCGGGTTCGATTCTCGACATGGACAGCTTGAAAAGTGTTAGGCGAGCATTTTTCACAAAAATACGCCATCGTTCGGATGAGACGTAAAATGTAGGTACCGTGAGCGAGTGTTGTCACGCTCGTTAAAGATCACTACCTTGCTTGGAATAGCAAGGGTTCGGTAAAATTCAAAATTTCCAGATAAAAAGATCTTGTTTCCTGGCTAATGTGGTAACTTCGGGTGGATTATTGGAAAATTGAAAGCATAGTCAACCCTATAGAAGTTCATAGGTTTCGCAATAAAAATACGTCTTAATTTCTTAATTCTTATTTCCATTGTAAATCACTAGCTTTTATACAAATCCTATGTTGACCTTTGAGCTTTTTGTAAAAGATATTGTATAAAAACAATTCCTCAAAAAATGCCGCCCATTAAAGTGTGCCACCTGCGTTTATTGACCATCTTGAATACGGGATTGGCGCGGCCCTGGTCACGAATAAGTGTTAATATGTGAACTAATGTACAGACTCCAGGCTATGTATAAAACCCTTTGGTCAAATCTAAGCATCGTGATAAAAATTTGCTTTCTCTTTCATTTGACTAAATTCATAAATTCAGTTTTTCTGAATTTTTTTTAACTCTATTAAAGTAATTTAAATATTATTATCGTTTTAAGAATTCTAAATTTTGCTTGAAAATCGAATAAAAGTGTACGAAACGTTTAACCTTTACTGCAATACGAATTATTGGAAACCTCATTACGTTCTGTTTGAATTGGGCAATAAGAATATACTTTTTCATGTTTAATTTTATAAAATCCTTTAGGAAAATATCTAACAAAGAGTTTAAATTAACATTCTTGTTCCCTCAATGACTAAAAACCGCTTTAAATTAAGTTATTTAAATAAAAACTCAAGTTTTCTTTGAAAATAGAATTAACCTTTTCCATATCAACTGAAAAGGAATTTAAGGTTCTGCAAGGCTCACTTTAGTTTTAAGAACGAAGAATTTATTGTCGTATATTTTCTCAAAATAGTGCTTCAAATTTTTAACGTATCCTATAAGTTTAATCAATCGAAAAATATGGAATTATGTGAAATTTATTGCTCCATTCTAAACAAAAGCTCTGGCTATACGGAATCACTTATTTCCAATACCTTGTACTTATTTATAAAAACTCAATGATGGAGTTAAATAATTTGCAGTCATACAAATCTAAGCAACCAACTTTGTCTATTCTCTGTAGTATAGTTACAGTATAATTCCCCATAAAGCTGTAAAATTACACTAGAATATAAATAAATAACTGTATTTCCATCAAAAGTCAACAGCAGATTTAGAAGAACGCTGCTTTTGTATGAACTTCGGCATTATTAGAGCCTATTCCACAAAATCGGAGTTGTTAGGCACAATACGAAGTACCAAGTAACAAGTAATTTATTAGTGTACTTCGATTATCAAGCATCAGAGATTCACATTTTAAAAGTATTTGAAGTATCTAGTGCCGAGTACTTGAAGTTTATTCAGTGCAAGTACTTTAATTGTTTTAAAGAACTCTAATCCTTTAAGTACACCCTTCAATACCCTAAGATAAAGAATTTTAATTAGTTATACGCATTACAAGTACTAACTGTACTTTAGGTTCACAGAAATAATTAAGCTTATTTGATACTGTGGTGTTTTTAACAAATAATCAACAATATCTAATACTTATATCAGCAACGGTAATTAGTAGACCATTTTCAGGCAACCCACCACCTCATTTCCCCCAGAATCCCTCATTTCCCCACACATCTGGACCAAATAGTTTTCTTCGACTAACCATTTTTCATCTTTCGAGATAAATATATCTTAAATTTTTCATCTTTCGAGATAAATGAGCATCCTCATTTCCACACACGAGATAAACCTATTTTTAAGATTTTTTTTACCGCTAACATTCTGGACCAAATAGTTTTCTTCGACTAACCATTTTTTTTATCTTTCGAGCTAAACCTATCTTGTTTGGTATCAATTATTATTAGATTTTCTCAGCTACCCGAATTTCTAGGAATTTTTAGATTGCGCCACCCCAAGGAGCTACCCTAATTTTAAGATTTCTTACCTGTAGCGACTTTTGAGCGTTCTTATAAATTTTTTAGTCATGGGATACATCTTGTTAGTCTAAAATTTTATGTAGAATCTGCAAACAGATTTGAAATCGGACAACGCCCTGCAAAGTTACACTTTAAAGCCCGGAACCTCTACATTTTTTTACCCATTTATGGTATATGCTTTAACCAAAGACTTAGAGGTAGTAACACAAAATTAAGAACACAAAAGTTTAATAATTTATTTATCCAACTTACAGTTTAATAAACTAATTACAATTTTTACAAAGTATAACATTATTTCCTGTGCGTAGCCGAAAGTTTAACCTGTAACAAAAAAGATTAATGGGTTGTTTAAATAGACCTGTAACAAAATGAGATTAATGTAAAAGAAAGGAAACGTGTTTTCAGTCAATAAAACATATTGTTGGAACGTATTGATTTTTTAAATAATATTAACAAAGCCGCTAGTTCGCATGATCTGAAATTTGTGTAAACAAGGATGAACTCCATTCAACGGTACATCAACTACTTATTTTCTATTTAGGAATATACGCCAGAAACTTGCATGCTTTTAATTAATTAAAAGCAGAAAGTTTTGTCCGGAAACGCTACTGTAAAATATATAGAGCAAATAAATTATTCCCTGAATGTGTTTTCAATTGTAATAACTGACTATACAATCACTTATGAATTTTAAATTACACTTTATTTAACTAAGTTACTTTAAACAAGAAATTACCGCATCCAAAAATTCCAATGCATGCTTAACAATAATGTAGAAATGGCAAGGTCGACTTAATAATTAAGAAAGCGCATTTTGCTTGTATGAAATCTATGGAATTTCTCCTGTAATGAAAGAAGAATGCATACGTAATTGAAAATGCGTGCTACAACTTTCGCTAGATACCAGTCATGTTAATTAGAAATTTTGTGTATGACATCATTAACTACCTAAATTTCAGAATTAACAAAATGTAATAAACCAGATTAAGTACTGTTCAATAATAATCAGAGTGAAAGTAAATGGGTCTTATTACATATTGAAATCCTAAATTACCTTACGTGACGCGGTAGAAGCATTATAACACAAATTCCGGAAACTTTCAATGTAGTATTAATTCATTTGTAACTCGTAATCCGACAAATATTTTTAGATTCTTAACGAACATTTGAATGCTGTATATAATTTTCTTTTCTTGGACTTTCTATTAATTATGTTGAGAATATATTTCAATGACGCACATTTCAGATCGAGATATAATTGTTTGTAGATTACCAATAACACGAGGCGCTGAAAAGTGCGTATTTAGGGAAAATACAAACCTCATTTAGTAGTATAATTAACGGTTTCAAAACGTATATAACGCGGTGTCATTAGAAAAAAATTCTATTAGTTTCGCACGCTTTTGTGTAAGTTCGTTGAAATTTTCGTTTCGTGTAGTTATTTTTGTGTAAGCCCGTCGAAATTTTAAACCGTCGTTTCGTGTAGTTATTTTGTGAAAAGTTTTGAAGGTTTAAGGGTAAGTATTATTAAAAAATATTATTAAAGTAGGACTGAATTTATTTGCAAACACCAATCATTATGTATTCTGTTATTGGTTCTTATTTGTATTTTAAAACATTAATTTTTCCAAAGTAATGCACTGTTTTACAGATATACTTTTCCAAATTTTAAAGGTATGCTTTTGCTAGAATAAAAAACAATTCTGACAAAATATTTTATTAAAAATTTAATACATTAACAAAAGACCTCAATAGCAATACGTTTTCTTTAGAACAGCTTAAATTATTCATACAATGGTTTAAACAGTGATTTTACCTATTACTGAATCTTCTTAATTCTTTGAGCCTTGGAAGTGAGAAAACACTCTCCATGTTTAAAATGTTGTTTGATAAATATTTTGACAGTAACTGTCTTTTCTGTTCGCCTTTAACATAGATAGTAGCATCGGGTGGTATGACTTCTTTCAGCAAATCGCCTACATTTGTATATCCACTTGTGGACTGTCCATCCCAGCTAAGCCCATGGATTCTTTGCTTTAACCACCGAACTTGCTTTTTGAAATCATCGCTTAGGGTGTTATACTCCACAGCCATGTCCAGTATCTCATGCCATATTACATTATTCGCTACATCCAAAATGGCAATCTCCTTGCAATAGAAATCACTAGTTTTGTATTGATATCCTTGTAAATCGATTATGAAACACATGCTTCCTGCTTCAAATCACAGATGGGAATGGGGTTCTAAGCAAATCTCTCCCATATATCCAGTTAAGGGACTTTACTCCCTCCTTTTATGATTTTTTCATCCAGGTAATTATCTGGATGATACTAAAGCAAGTCTGTTTTCTTAATCCAACTTTTACCATCCCCCAACCACGACACTAATAATTCGCGCCCGTGCTTCCGTTTCCGTAAAACTTTTTCCACTAAGTACGTGTCGGGTGCTGCTGTGAGCTGAATTTCATCGCCGTAAAAAGCACCTAGAATTGGTCGACTTTCCAAATCTTGTAGCAGATAGGTTGTCGGTCTCGTTTGTTGTACTTTAACAATTTTGAATAGTTCTGTACTCCAGTTTGGGTGAAATCCTCGATCGAATACTGCTTTATATTTTGATATACGCACAATGTCTCCAACCTTATACAACTTCTTGTAACTTTTAGAAACGCTGTTAGCGGTGTAAAGTTTTATTCTTTCCGGATGTTCTTCTGCCTCCATAGGTGTCATGTTAATAGCCCGATGCGGTGTATTATTGTATTCTTCCATAACCTTAGGCAAAATATTCACCCATTTATGACTGCCTTGCAAGTAAAATCTTCTGTACAATTTGTTTTTGATTGTTCTAATCAACCGCTCGACCATGCTAGCTTTGATTGCGGAATACGTAGAGTAATGGTTTATCTTATATTTTGCATAAGATTTTTAAACCAGCGGTTGTAGTACTCTTTCCCAAAATCCGTTTGTAGATTGATTTTTACGTTATTTTCTCCTTGCAGCATTTTGTCCAATATTTTTTTCATAGCATTTGTGACTTCTGATCCAGTTTTATTTTTAAGGGTTCAGCTAAAGCATATTTTGTGAAACAGTCCACTGCTATTATAATATATCTGTACCCATTGTTCACACGCGAGTAAGGCTGCATTTCGCACAAGTCCGATTGGATAAGATCACGTTTCACATGTTTCAGATTTGTATGACGATGCTGAAAATTTTTCTTGCAGGTTTAAATAATTCCTTAACGATGATTTCTTTACTCATTTTGCTTAACACTGTTGCTAAACTAATAGGGTTATCTTTATCCAATTGCACCTTTGACATAAACTGAAGCTTTGGTTTGTAGTATTTGTTTTTATAGCTGATGGTGACGCCTCGTAAATCGATGCTATTGCAAGACCGAGCTCCTTCTCATTTGTCTCAGAAGTTGCAGTCAAATTAATAAAAAACTGTATAAACGTTTTAAAGTCAGATACAAGCTTATCCAATTTTTCATTTACATATTGTTTATTAACTGCATCAGATGGCTCAACTGGTTGAGCAAGCATTGCGATACGCTGGTTTCTTGCATTGAAGGCTTTATCTTTACGTTGTATATCATCAGAACTTTTAGACAGTATGAAAAGGCTTGATTCACGAGCTTGATTACAGATTTCTTATTAACACAATCACTATCTTCTTTAGGATCCATTACATCAACTAACCTTCTTTTACGAAAACTAATTGTTTCTTCTCCAGACTTGAATACTATAGTGCTTCTCTGATTAACACAATCACCATCTTCTTTCGGGTCTGATGAATTCACTAACCTTCTTTGCTGCATATCGTACCCATCACCATCCAACGTTAGCACAAATCCTCGACCTGGAGGACCGCGCCGAATATCAGCATCTTTACGCTCTGAACGTCCGAAGCGGTCGATAGGCATTTTAAAACTGTGTAATTATTTACTGAGCTCACTGTATTATACCTTCTTCTCTCAACTCTTCTATTATGGATACCATCTCGTTAATGTTTTCCTCGCTTGTATTTCCAGCTCGGTTGGATGCGTTCAACAATCTCAGCCGATCCACAAGTTCATGTACATTATTCCAGTAGACATATTGCACCGGCTTTGAATTTAAACTTTTGTAAAACCGATTAGAAAATCCTAAACCCGCTCCCTTAGACTGTTTTCTTCTCTTTGGCTGTTTTCTTTCGGGATTCCTCCGAAATTCGGTGAGATATTTTTGCACATATTTGTTAAACTTTTGTTATTTGTTGGAAATCCGCTTAAATCGTGCACCGCAAATGGGTTAAACTTTCTTCTCAAAATCGACACAGATTTGATCATTTCCAAGTAATTCGGCAAATCTTCATGCAAATTAAAATCGCCATCTTCGGGGTTGATGTCTTTGTAAACCAGCAGATTGTATAAACCCCTCGTACCTGGATATATCACATTGTTTAATGTTATATCGCTAGTCTCCGGGTTAATTATCAATACACTTTTCCACAAACTCCATGTATCGGTTTCCACATTATACTTTACTCCATAAATTGATTTGTCAATATTTTCGTCTTCGTCTCTAGCTAACACATCCGCATAGTAAAGATGGAACGGTTCTTCTGGAACGAGTTGTTTAATTTTCTTTATAGGTACGTCCATGTCTTCGACTTTAACCTTTGTTGTAGGTATGGGAATTTTTTTGGTGATCGATTGCAACTGGGAAGCGGTTATTTGCAGTGGATCGATCAATTGTTTGTGCACTTCTTTGAATTTTTGCTGAGATGTAGCGTCCCCCTTTTTGTACGCTACAAACTTTTTTCGTACAGCATCCTGCATAAAATGAAGACTGCGTTTATTCGCAATAAAATTGTTAACGTCCGTCATCATGAAACTTTGGATGAGAACTAACTTTTTTTGAATAATGTCAAATATTTATATACTCGTCGAAATTCTTCCTATATCGACCATTATCCAAACCAAAATCTTTCACAACAGTTATAAAATTATGTTTTGAGTCACCCCAACACTGTAAACACATTTCTTTAAATTTCGGATATGTCATGTCACCACTTATATGATCCGAAAAGATATGGCGAAGGTTTGTATCATCCTGTTTCCATAATGCGATTACATTGGCGTTATCTCTGAGTCTATGTTTTAAGGCACTAGCGTAAGTTTGACATAGATAGAACGAATCTATTGCTTTATGTCGGCCGAACGAGAAAAATTGAGTGATTTTACTTTGCTCGTTTACAGGTATATCATCGAAAACCATAATTGAATCTTCTTTGGTATCCCCGGGTTCGATCAAATCATCGTAATTTTCAAACTCATGGTACCCAATTACTTCTTTTAATGGTGTAAAAACGTTTCTTAACAATTCGTATTTCGGTTGATATAAACTTTTCGAAAATACATACACATTTTGGAATCTAAGACCGTTCTCGTGCAGGATCAGAGATATTAAAGCGTTGGTCTTCCCACAACTCGATGGTCCCGCGAATATAGCTCGTATGTTAGACGGGAACAATGAACCATGTTTACCATCCTCTCTTGCACTAGCAATAGCAAAGTTATCATAATTCTGTATAGGTATTTTAACTTCTTGTTTCGCAGTCTCCATATTGCTTTGAGCGTAGGTTTGCTTTTGCTGCTGCTTGCGGTGATAGCTTAACGTCTCTTTCGGTATATTATATTTTTTACTGATGGAGTAAGTACTTGATTTACCCAGCCGAACTTCTTCTATAGCTTTTTCTAATGCTTCGTTACTGTATCCGCTATTTCGTTTTCTTATGTAATTGCGAACCATGCTAACCAATACTGTCGGAGACACTTTAACCCTATGGGGCAATTTCACCCTATGGGGCAATTTCACTCTATGGGGCAATTTCACTCTAAAATAACTAGAACTTATGTACAGAGTGGGAGATGCTCACCATTCGAGAAATAAAAGTAGACTAATTGAAACAAATTAATTCCTTGCTTTTATACAATTTTATTAAAAATATATATACAAAATATTTAATTGTGAATAAATCTATTAACAATTTCCGTAAACGGATTATATTCAAACATAGAGTCATGTATAATTAAAGCATAAGCCTTCATCGACGGTTCAAAATTTCTTGAAGCTTCTAATTCCATTCTTACATCAACCGTTGCATCCTTGATGCTTTCAAATTGATGACGACAGTCGATTACAAAGACAGGTGATTCCTTAAACCTGTTGTAGTCCATTAAACATTTATTTGACGATTTGTTCGGGTAGTATTTTTCCATAAAAGATGCATAAGACAGGTACGCTGGCAAGTAGTCATTCTGCTCGAAATCCAAATTTAATCGACCTTGAGGGAACATCTGAGAGTTTAAAAACACTTTGACATTGGTTATGTTGGCATTCGTAAAGCTTGTAGCATTTTCTTCTTTCCTGTCGTACTTCCCATTTTGCAGCCCCAGTAATATCCACCGAGCCTTCTCTGTGTCGTTCGATACTTTAATTCTCCATACTTGCGACTTTGATTGTGTTAGAGACGGTAATTCGTGTAGTTCCCATTTTCTGAATGCAACCATTATAGATGATTGATTTTGCATTTCCGAAAGCAGCGATGCCTTGGCAAAGTCACTTAATGTTATATGCGGAACCTCCCATGAAATACGTTGTATTTTGAACGTTACTGTATTTCCAATCGACTTGTAGCAATTTACGTCCGACTTGGATCTGATTAAAATCAGCTCTTGAGGCATGTTGACGATAGTTTTCTTGTAATCTTCAAAAAACCCAAAAATGGTTTTTAGCGGTATAGCACAACTAAACCGTCCATCTTGGAATATGGTATCAGGCTTCCACCCGGTATGTGTAATAGATTTTGTTTCTGATTCTTCCATGGATACTAAACCTTTAATAGTTCTTGTAATTCCAGGGATTCGACAGACATCTATTATTTGATTATTACCCAATTTGTATTGAATATCCTCAAACAGAAAATATGGTGCATTTCTAGTAAACTCGTAAGCTTTAGGGTCTGGTTCTGCTGCTCTAATCGGGTCTACAGTTGTTGACGCTTCCCTTAATGTTTCCGTAGGCTTATAGGTACCCTTTATAAATATGAAACTTTCATGGGGGTATGTGATGTTATCACTGCTCTGGATTTCAATTGAAATTCGATCGTTGTTTTCTGCGTTCAATGTAAAGGGAAGATATGTATAATAATCTTCCTTTATTATGGTTTCGTCTAATTTATAACCTCCAAACACATCCAATTTAGGCACGTCCTCATATTTAAGCCTTCCAAGTTTAATGTTTTCATCACCGTGGAGATCTAAGCTGCGTTTACTTCTGCCTCCCATCATTTATAACTTTTAATCCCAAAGATTTTAAGAAACGTATTTCTTCCGCTGTAAGTCTCTCGACAACTTGACGCTTTGACGCCGTATTCACTTCTAATCGTCTGGGGGTGTTGTAGCGTGCTTTATATACAAAATCGATGGGCATTTTCAACTACTTTTTATTTCCAGTCTCACACAGGTGTATGTTTCCGGGGAAAAGTTTACCAATTCACCCAAATGATCGACTAGTCTGATTGTAATATTATCAATTTCTGTCACGCTCAGCGGATAATATATGACGTGGTTAGGCTCCTTTTCCAGTTATACCCGGGTGGTACAGATAAACTGAATTCGAATATGCTGTGGGTAAGAAAATTGTTTCTGAACGATCCGCTGGTGATATTGGTTTCCACAAAAATGTTTGAGACCGATATTATGTTCACTTGCTGGTTAGCGATATGTACGGTATCTGCAGCCAATTTGCGGTTGGTAAACCCCAAGATGCTTCCAATATTGTTTTTACGGTTTGCTCCAAAATCTATCGGTATACTGCTTCGTATAGAACACTAATGTATTATTGTTGGCACTCAGTTTAAAATATTTTTCAATGTTCTCGTTGATGTCCGGCTTCTGACTGAACCATTTTTTGAAAACATCCTGTATATATGCATTTATTTCTTCTAATTCGTATGATCCAGGTTCAATGGTTATTCTGCGATGCTCTGGATCGTTAAAGTATAAGTTATTGTTTCCTGGATGTATGTTTTGCACAGTGTTACAAGTGTACAGTCCCACTAGACCCAAAGCATATTCACCGTCCTGTTTCAATTTAATTGGTGGGTAAATGGATCCTGTCGATATGACATTACCATACCCGAACACGCTCACTGTTTTAGCCATTGTCACTAAGAAACTTTAACACTAAATGTCCACAATTGTATGTGTTGTAAGTCTGCTCCGGTACACTGTTGTAGTAAATTTTACAACCTCGAAAATATCTCTTTACTTCTTCCGGTGGTCTCAAGTCTCCAAACGAATCGTAGTAATACACACTATTTCTGCGTTTTCGGTACCCCACCCAATGTGTGCCCGAACCTTTGGTGGTATCCAAATTAATCACACCCGATTCGTTGACATGCGGTCTAATCTTCTGTAACTGATCTCTAGAAAAGACGTTGCGAAAATGAGGAATGTTAGATGCGTGTTTCCTTATATCTACGTCGGTGAGAGCTCTTCGAGGTAACTTGCTTAGTTTTTTGATACTTTTTTACAAATGCCGCGCCCCTGTTTGTACGGTTTCAAGAATAATGCTGTACCTTTTTTGTATGGTTTTAGAAACATTCCATTTCCTTTTTTCCCAACGGTAATGGCTTCCATAGATCTGTTGTGCCGTTCGCTCTCCTTAAGCTGTTCATTGGCTGTCTTGACATCATTTACTGCTTTAGCTATCCCCGCAGCACCACCTGTTAGTGCCCTAGGGCACTTAGTCCAGCGAATATCGGAATCAATGGTAGAAAACCTCCTTTCTGTGGAACGGGTATAATACGTGGGACTTTAATTTTGTTTCTCCCACCGGCTCCTTTTATGATTTTTACCAATTAGAATACCAACATCTAACAGCTTTTTCAAGTTGTCGGAACCAACTCGGTCTATTGCGGATCGTATTTTCTTCAAAATCCACCTTTAAAACTTATTTTCTTCTTTAAACCCATACCCATTTTCTCTTCGCTTTCATAGCGTTTGTCACAAACCAAGCTGCGGCTTTTTCCCCAAACTTTGCGTTTTTAGACTTAACTCTCCCCCACGGCCTCTTCTTCTAAAATTTTATCTGCTCGGTGTCTGGCTGGAAGATCGTCGGGGTACTTGGAGTATGCAATGTCGTGGTCTTTACACAATTTATCTAATTCGTTTATTCCAGGATCACCTCTTGCTAAGCGCTCATCCAACTTTGTACCAGGACCGCAGTACTGATAACCTGGAATATGCAGCTCAAACGGTAGCCTGTTTATAGCGCTGTTGATTAAACCCTCTCCAGAACAGATAATCATGTGTTTACTCAAAAAAATCTCAAGCTATACTAAATAAATAAACAACAACGAGTCTATTTATACTTTTTCAAAAAATTTACAATAACAATACATTTACATCCACGTCTCTTGGACTGTCTTTTATAAAATACTCTTTCTAGTTATCACCATAACCAGAATCTTCAGATTCCGACAAATTTAAACATCTAAACATTTCCACTAATGTTCTTGTACGTATCACGTCTTGCACAAATATATCCGGAAAACATATAACCAGCTCCAATGCATTTAGGGCGCTCTGATTCAATTCGTTGTAGAATAAAATATTGCCAATTCGAACTTCGCCTTCAATCAAGATTTTAATTCGTTTCTCCCCTTCTGTAAGAGTATTAATCCGATCGCAATCATTTAAATTAGAATTAGCAACAAACCCTACTAATTCGCTGTATAATGCTGGGAAGTCACGACTTTTCAGCTGTTTAAGTTGATACTCAAACAACTCTCGCATATAGAATAGTTTACGGCACTCCAATTCGTTTATAACTATCGAACTATTACCCATTATTATTTTTAACTGGAACGTTTCGTCCTCGGTTGATCCAGACACTGGTGACAGAGTGATAAAAACGGAGCTCCTAGTTGTATGTGTAGATCTTCCATTTCGGATGCGCCATTTAATCGAATGTTTAGCACGTCACGAGAAAATACGTTGATTTGAAATTCCACTTGAAAATTTGTAAATGCTAACCAATTTTCGTATGTCAATTCCAGAACATGGTTGCCACAATATTTCTTGCTACACACCAATCGTAATACGGGTTTTATTCTCTGGTTTATAACAAACCCAATTTCCACATTATGAGGGTGTTCGCCCAATTCACTTAAACTATACGTAAACTTATTAATCAGATTTTCGGTATACGAAACTTGTGCATCATTAACATCTACAGACTCCATTGCTTTGCACTGATTTCACCTGAGATGACTGAGAAGGAATCCTATGCAGGTCATCCTTTTAAATGTTTCGAGGTTGTTGTTGCGCATGCTCCTCATTATCATTTGCAGTATTTTACAGACAGGCATGAACTAGTTTGTAATCCGATTCAAGGTTAGTTAAGAATATTAGGTTTTACAGGTGTGATTAGACTAGTTTGGAATGTTACTCAAGGTTAAACGATGTTGGGTTTCTCCTAATTTAAAATTAAACTAGCTAATTGGTTTTCACCGACGTCAATAGACTAGTTTGGAATGTTACTCAAGGTTAAACGACGCTGGGTTTTTTAAAAGTAAACTACCTAATTATACCAACAGGGTATAAAAGCATAGTACGAGGCAATATATTTTCAGTTTCTGTTTAGTCTTTGACTAGTTACAACTGTTAAAAGTCTTTGACCAGTTTTAATTTCTTTATAGAAAATGGCTTCATTCGTATGCAACGTCTGTGGGGGTGGTTTTTCCAGAAACGATCATTTAAAACGACACCAGATCCAGCAACATGGATCGGTGCCTGAAACGAAAAAAGGTTTGTTTGCCTGCGAAGTGTGCCCGGCATCCTTCTCGCGGAGGGACAACTTGAAACGGCACAAGGACGCCAAGCATGGTGTGGTTGTCCCCGTTGCAGGAACTTCTGGAGTCAAGCGATCTGCTGCGTCGATGGTTGAGGGATCTGCTCCCAAGAGATTGCGGAGATGCGAGGAGTGTGATGTGGACGTTACCAACTTGGTAGCCCACCAACGCACGAACGCGCACAAAGCTAATGCGACTCGCGTCTTGGATGGTGGTGTAGAAGTAGTAGCGACCGCATTCAAAAGTCGAATTGCAACCTTCCGCATCAATAATATCGATTCTACAAGTATGTATTTTTTATAAGTATTTTGTGTTTGCTTAGTTTGTATTTTTAGGCATCCTAGACTTCCTCCGCAACTAGAGGGAGAGGTTCATCGCCTTAGCCAGGGAACAGCTAGCTATACACACCTCCCTCAAGGTTAATTGTGAGTTGTTTGGTGGCTACACCAAGATGGGTGTGTCAGAGGGTGTTGAAGATGTTAAATCTTTCAACACCCGAAATGTCGTGGTCACTTCATCTAGTGACCTGGGAGCGGTCTATGACGAGCTGGTTGAAAGGATGTCGGCCAAGTCTGATGAGTTCCAAGAACGAGATTCTGGTTAGTTTCTACAATTATCAATTTTTTCTAATTATTAAGTTTTAGGATGGACTCTGAAACAGGCGTTGTACCTACAAGTAAATGTTAACAAGTACCAACCTTTGCGGGGGTCCTCATACATCGAGCTCCCCAAATGGATTCAGGACAAGTGTGCGGTGGTTAACATCCAAAATCACGACAACGCATGTTTTGCCTGGTGTGTTGTGGCTGCTCTTCACCCTGATGATGTTCACAATCCGCAAAGGGTCGGAAGCTACCCGCATTACAGCACGGTGCTCAACTTTGTCGACATTGAGTTCCCGATTAGAGTTAAGGACATTCCCAGGTTTGAGGATTTAAACGACATCAGCGTCAACGTCTTCGGGGTAGAAAGCAAGTCCATCGTTGGACCACTACATTTCACCGCTAATAAAAGGGATCGGCATGTGAACCTACTGTACATTCAGGATGGAGGCAAGTCCCACTACTGTTGGATCAAAGATTTGGGGAAGCTAGTGGGTAAGCAGATCTCTCGTGAGCATACCCGCAAATGGATTTGCGATGGATGCTTGGTGTTTTTTCCATCCGAAGACAAATTACACCAACACTCAACAAACGACTGCAACCATGTAGTGACAACCATGCCGAACCACTTCAACAACATTGTAGAGTTCACGAACGTTCACAAGCAAATGAGGGTGCCGTTCGTGATTTATGCAGACTTCGAAAGTGTGTTGAAGCCTATTAGCTCTGCAGTTCCGGATCCCACCTCTTCCTTCACCAACAGCACACAACACCACGAAGCCTTCAGTTTTGCATACTATATCAAGTGTTCATACGATGACTCGTTTAACAAGTTTGAGCTGTACAGAGGACCTGAAGCCGCAAAAGTTTTTATGGAAAAGATGAAAGAGGAAGCCCAACGATTGGGAAAAATTTTAAAAACAAACACCCCCCTGCTTCCAATGGAACCCCTAGATGAGTTGTTGTTTCATATGGTTGAGGAGTGTGGCATCTGTAAGCAGCCTTTGGGAAATGAGAGGGTGAGGATCACTGCCACCTCTCAGGAGATTTCGCTTTGCCGCACACTCCCAATGCAACATTAAATACACGGTTCCAAAGTTTATCCGGTGGTGTTTCATAACCTAAGCGGTTATGATTCACATTTCATTGTGAAAGAGTTGGGATACGACAAAGAAAGGGTTACTGTAATCCCGAATAATAAGGAGAGGTTCATATCGTTTACAAAAAACGTTAGATTGTATAAGGAAAACGACGATGAAACTGATGAATCTTTCATTACACTGAGATTTGTAGACTCCTTACGCTTCATGGCATCTAGCTTAAATAAACTAGCCTCCAACTTGAATGCTGAACAGTTTGTTGAACTGAAGAGCTGTTTCCCCAATACCGAAGAGTTTGCTCTATTACATCGGAAGGGTGTGTTCCCGTACGACTACGTGAAAGATATTACCGTATTGGAAGAGAAGGCTCTACCACCACAAAATGCTTTCTTCAACGGTCTAACCGCCACAGCGGTGTCGTATGCAGATTATGAACACGCACAGAATGTATGGAGAACATTCAAAATCCGAACGCTTGGGGAATACAGCGATCTTTATTTGAAAACGGACGTTTTGTTACTAGCAGACATTTTCGAGAACTTCAGAGACGTCTGCACAAAAACCTATGATCTAGACCCATGCCAGTACGTGACTGCTCCTAGTTTGAGTTGGGATGCCATGTTGAAGCGCACTGGGGTGAAGCTCGAGTTGATGACCGATGTCAGTATGCAACATTTTATCAAGAAAGGGATACGTGGTGGGTTAACCCAGTGCAGCAGTCGGTATGCCAAAGCCAACAATAAATATATGGAAGACTACAACCCTGACGAGTCATCCAAGTACTTAACGTATCTGGATGCTAACAATTTATACGGATGGGCCATGTCCCAACATTTGCCCATTAGCGGCTTTAGATGGTTAAACACGGACCAGGTACATCGTATAAAACAAGAAATATTAAATATACCAAGCACGCACGAAAAAGGGTATATTTTGGAAGTTGACATACAGTATCCAGAACATCTTCACAACGATCACAATGACTTGCCTTTCTGCCCTGAATCGATGGTACCTCCAACACCGTTTTCGAAGACGCCTAAGTTACTCGCCACCCTTCTGGACAAAACAAAATACATTGTTCACTACCGCAACTTGCAGCAGGCTCTGCGTAACGGTCTGCAATTAACTGTTGTGCATCGCGTGTTGGAGTTTGATCAGTCGACGTGGTTAAAACCCTACATTGATCTCAACACAAATCTCCGTACCTCTGCCGCTAATGCGTTTGAAAAAGATTTTTTCAAACTTATGAACAATGCGGTTTTTGGTAAAACAATGGAGAATGTGGACAAAAGGGTCGATGTCAAAATAGTCGCGCGATGGGAACACGACGGGAAAAAGTTGTGCGCGAGTGGGCTAATAGCTAAACCTAACTTTAACAGTTGTACCGTGTTGGGGGAAAATCTGGCGATTATACAGATGGATCGTGTTAAAATTAATTATAATAAACCAATCTATGCAGGATTGTCAATTTTAGATCTATCCAAAACTCTTATGTATGAGTTTCACTACAGTACCATGGTTCCTCTGTATGGTCCCAGATTGTCCCTGCTTTATACAGATACAGACTCCTTAGTGTATAGTGTTGAGACGCCAGACTTGTACAGTGACATTAGCGCAAACATAATACATTTTGACACTAGTGATTACCCTCCAAACAATAAGTACAATATACCACTTATAAACAAAAAGGTGTTGGGTAAGTTTAAGGACGAGTTGTGTGGCGATTTGGTCTTGGAGTTCGTTGGCACCAGGGCCAAATCGTATTGCATAGTAAGTGAGAAAGACACTGTTAAAAAAATTAAGGGTGTTAGCCGTAGTGTGGTGGTGGGGATAAGTGTAGATAGTTTTAAGGACATTGTACATAATAATTCTGGTGCCCTCTTGCATACGATGGTATGCATTCGTAGTAAGAAACACCAACTGTACACTCAGTTGATTAATAAAATTAGTCTATCAGGCGAGGATGACAAAAGATATGTCATCCCCGGAAGCACGTCAACATATGCATGGGGGCATAAAGATATAAGATAGTTGTTTATATTTGTATATATTTTTTTATTGTGTATATATAGTATGTAAGTTAGTTATAAGACATACCTACCATCCCCATCCTTAAAATATCCTTCGTTCCCGGCGATATGTGTTTACCTCCACGTGGTCTCGCCGGACGGTAAAACATATTGTTGGATTAACAACAATATGTCTTATTGACTGAAAACACGTCTCCTCTTTTTTTTACATTAATCTCCTATTTAAACAACCCATTAATCTTTTTTGTTACAGGTTAAACTTTCGGCTACGCACAGGAAATAATGTTATACTTTGTAAAAATTGTAATTAGTTTATTAAACTGTAAGTTGGATAAATAAATTATTAAACTTTGTGTTCTTAATTTTTGTGTTACTACCTCTAAGTCTTTGGTTAAAGCATATACCATAAATGGGTAAAAAAATGTAGAGGTTCCGGGCTTTAAAGTGTAACTTTGCAGGGCGTTGTCCGATTTCAAATCTGTTTGCAGATTCTACATAAAATTTTAGACTAACAAGATGTATCCCATGACTAAAAAAATTTATAAGAACGCTCAAAAGTCGCTACAGGTAAGAAATCTTAAAATTAGGGTAGCTCCCTTGGGGGTGGCGCAATCTAAAAAATTCCTAGAAATTCGGGTAGCTGAGAAAAATCTAATAATAATTGATACCAAACAAGATAGGTTTAGCTCGAAAGATAAAAAAAATGGTTAGTCGAAGAAAACTATTTGGTCCAGAATGTTAGCGGTAAAAAAAATCTTAAAAATAGGTTTATCTCGTGTGTGGAAATGAGGATGCTCATTTATCTCGAAAGATGAAAAATTTAAGATATATTTATCTCGAAAGATGAAAAATGGTTAGTCGAAGAAAACTATTTGGTCCAGATGTGTGGGGAAATGAGGGATTCTGGGGGAAATGAGGTGGTGGGTTGCCTGAAAATGGTCTACTGTAATTATAAAATATATATAAAAAGGAAAAGGTGCCTGACGCTTAACAATTGGACCACATTTTTTGAACAACTAGTCAGAGGTACCACTATGTGAAATCACATTTTCGTTTTAAGAGGACATCAATTCTCTTTGACATTTTACCAACCAATGTTTTGCAATACCCTGGTTGAAATTTATTCTGAATTTTCTGAATTCCATTCTTTAATTCTGGAATTGTGTAAACTGGCGTGGTTCGAACTGCTTTTTTATTTGATGCCAAAGGGTATTAATAGAAGGAAGAGACGAGAACTTGATGAACGCCATTTAAAACCGGCACATTAATTTCTCACAACCATGTTGCTGTAGGGCGGCTGGACAATCTTATTGAATATAAATTCCCTTTCGAGCAGTTAAATCTTATTATGGACGGCAACATTCCTTCTTACAAAATTATTTTGTATCTAGCGGCATTGGCAGTGCCGTCATTAAAAGGAAGGTGTCCAAGTTCTTGTGGTGACATGCATCCACACATCATCAGAGGTGTCGGATACTTAACCTTTCTATTTTTCTTAATTTATCTTGGGTATTAAACCACTCAGAGTTTTTAAAAATGTCTTTATTTACGTTTCGATCCATGACCTAGGACCGTTGTTTTTAAGTTTGAGATTTATGACACAAATTGAAGGTAATTTTGATTTATTAAGCTTTGATTTGAATACACTAGGTGAAAATTTTTAAAGTTTAGAAGAATGAGTACTTTCAATTTGTGTTGCCGCTTTTAAATGTAGCCAATAAGCTTAACGTGAAAGCAGCTGATTAATTTATATATAGTTAAATTTTATATAAATTCAATAACTTGATGATTGGAACATTTTCTAACATGTTTCTATTTATACGGTTGAGGGGATGGTTATTAAAGAAGCATGTGATTACGTTACCGCAAGGCTTAAGCAGCCGGGGACTGCTAAAGTAAAAATTAATCAGTAGATTTCACGTTAAGCGTATTGGCTGCCTTAAGAAGCCGCTCCCAGGGCGCAACACAAATTGAGAGTACTCATTCTTCTAAACTTTAAAAATTTTCACCTAATGTATTCAAATCAAAGATTAATAAATCAAAATCACCTTCAATTTGTGTCATAAATGTCAAACTTAAAATTTTTTATTATTTTGACAACGATCCTAGGTCATGAATCGAAACGTAAATAAAGACAATTTTAAAAACTCTGAGTGGTTTAGTACCCAAGATAAATTAAGAAGAATACAAAACAAACTACAACAAACATACAGGGAGAGCTTAACCTTTCTTTTGAGACAATCTCTGTGATATTGTTCCATTGGCATTCAAATAACTCTACTTCGTGTATCGCCAACGCATATTTCAAACTTAGATTCGTCACTCCAAATAACCAAGTCCCACTGACGATCAACCCAGTTTTAGCGCCCTTTTGCCCAAAAATTCCGGTTTCGTCTTTGTTCTTCTATGAAGAGCGGTTTTTCATTAACCTGTAGTACAATAATATATAAGTTTGGAAGTTTTTACGATTGTAAAAGCTTACCTTGTAAAATCCATCTCCCATTTTTTCATTCTCCTGAAACAAGTATCTTTTTATATTGATCTGACAATCGCATCTGTTTATTTCACAGCTAATTCTCGCGAGGAAGCTCGACGATTTTTGTTAATAAGAACCCGGATAGTTTGCTCATTTCTTTTCGTAATCTACGAAGCACGTCCACTTTTAACTTTTGTTCGAATATTTTCGGTTTTTTTAAATTGTGAAATCACGCTTCTTACTATTTCTGGAGGAATACTTTTTTTTGCAATTTTATGGTCAGAAAGTCTTTTTTATCAGCAGCAATAATAGAATTTTGCATATCGTTAGATAACGACTTTCCACCAATCATTTTGACAAGTTAATAACCGCTTAATAACTTAGTAAACACAAATAATGCTATAACTTATTTATTCTGTAGGGATAGACGTGTTGGAAGATACTAAATGCAGAACTTAATAATATATTTAAACATTAAAATGGTTCACATAAGACAAGCCAGCACTAACTAACTTCACTAAATCTAAAGCTTACTTAATACCAACTGCTAACCTTATCTAGGTGTACATAGATTATGAATACAAAGATGTAATGCACCTAAGTGCTCTAAGGTGACCAGGATTACTACAATTCAAGGTACTTCTGATATAATATTTTTCAGAAGAAATATTATGAAATTTTGTTGTGTAAATAAATATTTGTTGGTGGATGGTGCCATTGACAAGCGCCAGCTATAACTTACTTTTTAGTTTAAAGTATAGAATTATTGGAGTTAATACAAGTATTATATGTTATTGATCAATTGTTTAAAATACACGAAATCAATTAAGCTTAATTGCATCTACTGAAATAATAAATATCAAGTAATTTCTTATTCGAAGAATAAGTATTGTGTTGCATTTTTTTTGTCCAATGCATGTGCAACCGAAGTTTATCATAAATTTTAATAAAAACAAATGCAAACTGTAAAGGAATCAGATAGTACCTAAATATAATTATCTGCTACGTCAAAAAAAGGCAATGGAAGTCTATTCAAGGGCATAAAGATAGCTAAGTAGTGATACTATATTTATTAATTATGCAAACAATCAATCAAAACGGTTGCCTTAAAAAAATTGAAATTCTTGTTGTGGAATAAAATAAAATAATGTAATATCAATGCAATATAAACGTTTACTGTATCAAATAAAAAGTGCATATTAAAATTCCTAAAGAATAAATTAATGTTTATAACTTGCATATAGCTAATAAAAAAAGTAATATTAAAATTTGTTTTAATAAAATGAAATACTCAAGATAGTTATCGAGCATTAATTATTGTTGAAAATAGAAAGAAAAAAAGAAAGTAAGAATTATATTTGCAGAACAATTTGTACAGGAAAGGAATATTTTGTAAGCGAAGCAAGTTGAATCTCCTTTGAGCAGTTCCAAAATACCGTAAATATTTTATTAATTCTACACCTAGGCGTCAAATATATGGGGTAGGTGCCAGGAAATTCGGTTTTGTCTAAATTACTACTACTATTGTTTGATGACAGATTTGAAATGATACCGCAGCTGTAAAGTTTGAATTTTGCCGAAATTTTAACGTAATTACTATATGCATGAGATCTGCAACTTCAGAAATATGCTCACCTAATGTGTTTTTACAAGTTTTATCATCATCATTAGGTCTTCAGTCCTGGAACTGGTTAGACGCGTACATTCATTGTTTCCTATTCTGAACCAACCTATACATTTCCCTGAAATTTGCAGTCTACATCTATCACTATCTGATTTAGGTCTACATCTACCTCCTTTTTCCTGTCTCTGCTTGTAATATATCCCACACTATTCCCCAAAAATGCTTTAGAACGTATTCTGCTCTTCTATTTCTCCTATTTTTTTCCACAAATATCCTTGTTTCCCTACTATTTCTATAACCTATTTGTTATTAACTTTGTCCGTCCATGCCATCATCCTCATACATCTGAAGTACAACATTCCAAAAGGCTGCTACCGTTTTTCTGTCTGCTTTTCATACTGCCCGTATTTCATAGGCAGACTGTGCTGTGCTCCATACATATGCTTTCAACAATTTTCTTCTTGTTTCGATGTTTGTTGTCTCTCTTGTTAAATACAGTTCGGTCTCCTTCTATTGTTTTATAATTATATACCCTATTTCTCCGACATTCAGTGGTTGTGAAGGGGGGATAAGCAGCCTGTGGCTGCCAAGTTCCCCGAGCACTTGAACATTTGCCAATATATCTTATCGCACAGTCAACATTAGTTGCAGATATTCCACAACCAACACCTTAATTGTTTATAATAATCATCAGATTTATCTGCGCTTATTTTTTCGTCAATAGATTTTCTGTCTCAAGACTGGTTGGCCACGTACCTGCACTTATTTATATTTTGAGCTAGCCTACAGTTTCCTGAAATTCTCACTTGTCTATATACAGCTCGGTTCCCCTTCTACTGTTTTAGAATTTTATGCCCTATTTCACCGAGATTCAGTGAAGGGGGTTAAGCAGCCTTTGATGTCAAGATCCCCCAACACTTAGACATTTGCCGAATTAATAGTTTTCCAGTAAATCCTTTCACACAATTAACATTATTCGAGAATACTGCCCAACCAATACTTGTAGTTGCTTATAATGATCATCATGTTTAGGTACGGTTACTTTTTTCATCATTAGTATATCCTTCTTGGGACTGGTTGGATGCGTTCCTCTATTGATTTCTATTATAAGCTAGTCTACACATTTCCCTGAAATTCCTACATCCTACATCTTTTACTGTCTGTGTACAGTAGTCTAACCTAGGCCTAGCTCTACTTCTCTTTTTTCCTATTTATACTTCTAATATATTCCTCACTATTCCCTCATGCCGTAGTATGTGGTCTATCATCCTATCTTTCCTATTTTTACCGTTCTTCTTTTTTTTCCCTGCCATTTTCAGTACATCTTCGTTCTTTACTTAGTCTGTCAATGATATCTTCATCATGCGTCTGTAGCCCCACATTTCTTGTCCGCTTCCCCTACTGCCCAGGCTTCATATCCGTACAGTGCTGTGCTCCATACATATGTTTTAAGCTATCTTTTCCTTGTTTCTATGTTTGTTGTCTTTGAACACAGTAGTTGCTTTTTCTTCTTAATTGTAGCACGACCTTGTGCTAATCTTTGTTTTATATCTTTTGCGCAATTCACATCTTGTGTTATTTGGCTTTCTAGATAGCAGAAATCCTCTTGTAAATTCTTGTTACCTATTTGTACTCTTGTTTTTGATTTATTTTCCCCTCCTTTGCATATTAGTACTTTAATTTTATTTTTGTTAATTTTCTTACCGTATCTCTCAGTAAGAACCGTTTCCATTTCATTAACAGCAGCTTTTAACTCTTACTTGCTAGATGCTAATACCGCTATATCATCTGCAAATCTAAGCATACCAATTTTTTGTCCCTGCATAGTAATTCCAAATGTCTTCCTGCATTTGACAGTATTCATTGCCTCTTCAATGTACAAGTTAAAAATTAATGGGGATAGGTCACACCCCTGTCTCACCTCTTTTCTAATGTTTACTTCTATACGTTCCTGCTCTAATTTTATTACCGGTATTTGCTCTTTGTATAAGCTATGTACTATTCGTTTATCCCTCTAACTCATTGCAATCTTATTGAGTATTAACATTTTTTTCCATCGTGCATTGTCGAATGCTTTTTCCAAATCTACAAACCCTGTATACACGCTTTCCTTTTTTTTCTATTGTTTTCTCCATTATCACCCTCAGAGCTAAAATAGTCTCCAGTGTTCCCCAGTTTCGCTTAAACCCAAATTGATCTTCTCCTAGTATTTCTTCATTTCGTTTTTCAATTCGTCTTTGTACAATTCTAGTTAATATTTTTGACACGTGTGCTATCAAACTTATTTTTCGGAAATTTTCACATTTATCCGCGCCTTAATTTTTTGGTATAGTAACTATGATGTTACGTTGGAAATCTTTGGGTATCTCGCCTGTCTCGTACATATAGTTTACAAGTTGGAAGAGACGTTCTGTTGCTGCTTGTCCAACGGCTTTCAGTGTTTCTGCTTGCACCTTATCTGTACCCGGCGCCTTACCAATTTTCAGACTCTTTAATGCTAATTCAAACTCATCTCTAAGTGTAGGATATCCCAAGTCATCATTTTCAATGTCTGATTCCTGTTCTAATGCTAGTAGTTCCTCTCCTGCATATAAATTCCCTATATATTCTTGCCATCTACCCACTTTCTCTACATTTTCTGTAATGGCGCTTCCTCCCGCGTTTCTTGTATTTTTTACATGCGGTTTTATATCCCTGAAATTGATTCTAATTAGTTCGTAGGCCTCGTCTGTCGTTCCTATTTTAATCTTAGTTTGTACCTCTTTGCGTTTTTCATCAATCCATTGTTCTTTAGATTTCCTGCATTTGCGAATAATCTCCCATATTAAGGCTTTGTATCTCTGTTTTCCTGTTTCGGCTAATTTATTTGTGTATTTTCGTCTTTTTTCTATTACATTCAGGATATCCTTTGTTATCTATGGTTCCTTATTTTCTTTTTGTGTATACCCCAGAATATCTCTGGTCGCCATGTCTAGGCTGGATTTAATGTTATTCCATTCTGTTCCTACTTCCTTAGTATCAGATATTTTTCCGATATCTTTCAGCAATTCATTTGACCTTTTTTCGAATCTTTCTTGAATATCTTTATCTTTTAGTTTCTCAAAGTGAAAGTCCCTTTTTCTGTTTCTTTTTTTTCAAATTTTTAAATTTAAGTGCGGCCTTCATAATTACGATGTTGTGGTCAGTGTCTACATCTGCTTCTGGGTTTGCTTCTACAGTCATTTACTTGATTCCTAAACCGTTGTCTAACAAGAATGTAGTCTATTTGATATCTTCCTATATCTCCTGGCATCTTCCACGTATATCGTCGTCTAGCATGATGTTGAAATAATGTGTTTATGATGATTAAATTGTTCTTGTCGCAAAATTCTACTAGCTTATTTCCACTGTCGGTTCTCGCGTCTAAACCTATTACCGCTCCTTCCCTACCCTCACCTACCATTGCATTAAAATCCCCCGTAGTTATTAAATTTTCATGTCCTTTCACGTATTTTAATATGTCTTCGACATCTTTGTAGATCGCTTCTATCTCTTCGGCACTGTAGCTAGAGGTGGGCATGTATACTTGTATTATTACTGTGTTTACCGGCTTAGATTCTAATCTAACCACACAGTATCCTATCTTTCTTCGCATAACTATCCCCACACCCAAATTGCCTTCCTCTGCTCCCGTATGAATTACCTTGAAGTCACCACTTTAAAAATTCCCCGCCTCTCCACCGAATTTCGCTGGTCCCTACTATTCATTTTCATTTTTAGGTTCTTTAGCTTATCTACTTGCTTCATACTTCTAACGTTCCACGCTGCGACTCGCAAAATGTTCCCGACTCTTATTCTGGACTATCCGATCGCATCTTTCGAAGTAGTCCTCTCCCTGAAATCCGAATGGGGAACTATTTTAGTTCAGGAATCTTTTACCCCAGAGAATTCCATCATGTTTATTTCAATTTAAGTACGCTGTGTACTTGGGAGGTAATGTGGTGGTTTCCCTTTGCTTTCCACGTCGCAGTAGTGTGTTTTAGACTGCCATACCGCACCCGCACCCAATTATCTTGTCCCTGTGATAGGTTTTTAACGATCAAAGTGAGTGTCGAATGATATTTTACACAGTGCATGCGTTTATGGCTTATCAATGGTCTACAAATGCTTTTTGCAGTGCCGTCAATGAATCACCAATAATTATGTGGCGGAGCATTTTGGTTTTCAATGGCTTTATATAGATATAAATGAAATCGATTGTATTTAACCATTAAAGCTTACTTAGACATCGCAATAAATGTTCATAATTATTATAAATACAATCAATAACCGAAAAAGATGCGTTGCAGAGTGATGGTGCTGATTGTCCGAATACTCGTTCCAAATCATACAACCTTTTACGATAGGCAAGTCGACGCCTACGTATGCATAATGTTGCTTGACCTACCAACAGGAAATTAAAACTCTGTTTAACTCATAATTATACAGTACTACCCGATACCGCGTGTCTTTGTTTCGTTGCTATTTTTATGGCACTTGCAAAGCAGCAGCTAATTTTTGCAAGTGCCTCTTTTTAAATCTAAAATCCAAGCAAACATTCCCTTCGGGAGCATTTTCTATATCAAAGCGTTTATTTTGTTCAGCTCATATGCTTTGTTCTTGTATAGACATAGATATGCTATGTATGTTGTGGCACATAATCACTCATTTTTACATGTTAATTGTAAATTTTTGTACCCTTTAAGGTCATTCGTTCTAGGATCACCATCGTGACCCACCTATAAGGGTAAAAAACTTGCAAAATGATCCTAAGATTGTTTTGTGGAAAAATACATGTAGAAATAAGCATTTTTGTGCCAGAACATATATAGTATGTCTACTTATAAAACAGTACAACATTCTCCGAATTATTCATATTTATGGCGTTTAAGGTTACTATGTCAATAAATTATTCATTCTTACTAGCAAAAATATAATAAGCAGCAATAACGGTTGGTAGAATTATAAACTTATCCCTGTGTATTACGAAACCAAAGAAATATAGAATCCCTTACATTCCAGTATACTAAACATAGCAATTTGAAGGTAAGTTCAAACAACAAACAATTTAGCGTACGGTAGTATCAGTACAAAAACTATAATGTAACTTGAACTGTTAAGAAATATAACGTATAGCATCATGTTACTTTATCGTTAACGGAATATTTAGTGCCATCATCATTTTGTTTTGGACCTTACTTAAGGTCGGTTTGAAGCAGCTCTACTTCTTTTCTATTCTGTGCTAATCTAAAGAATTCTACATATCCTTCACAAACTAAATTTTTAATAATTTGACTAATATAGCTTTGTCTAGGTCTTCCGACTCTATTTTTATTTGGTAGTCTATAATCTAAAACCTTACTAAATAGTCCCTCATGTCTTAATTGGTGCCGTATCCTTCTATCTCTGCTATTTAGTGTGGTGTTGCTAAAACTCTCTAATTTAATATACAGGCATGAATTTAATAAATAATACGTTATATTGCATTCAAAAAATCCTTTTGCTTATAACTACAGGTAGTGATCAGAGAACTGAGAACATAAAAACTATTTCAAGTATTCCTAGTTAAAATGTTAATATTTTGATATTGTTAACTGCAAGATATGGCAATAATCCTTAATATTCAACCGATAAATATTGTATATTAGATCCCAGTACGTAAGACTTACCAAGAGCATTGTCATTTTTGACCTTGCTATGAAATTTGCAGTACTATTCAAAGTATTTTGTGCAAGAACTTACATTTCTACTACAAAATAAAGAATATAGAAATAACATGGGTGCAAGCTATGCAATCAAGTTATTCTAGCTTTGAAGGATGCTAAAGCGGGCGACCAAAACATTCTCTTCCATTTAAATTCATTAACATAGTAAAAAACCACTAAAGCGAGAAAACCCAAACGAGATCCCTTAAATCCAAAGTCAAAGGAAAATAATTACGTTCACAGTAATTTGATTTTTGTTTTATGTAAAAAATGTATTTACCACTTCTAAAGATCTATTTCCATTTTAAAATCATAATTCTTAATAAATTGAAATACCTAAATCCCATCAAATATTTGTTTCAAACTGAAAGTCGATTTATGTAAATTATACTTTCACGTATGATATTCATTCCTTTTCCGGATACAATATACACATTCAGGAAGCGATGGGGATAAGCAACTAGTTTGGTTTTGCAATACCAATTTTTACAATAGGACAATATAGCAATTTCAAAATTTTATTAAAATTTAACAACAATTTTAAATACATGAAAATTTTGTAAATAATCAGAAGCAAAGAAAGACCTGCTAATTCTAAGGAATATCTATAGTCCGCGCGCGACGAGAGACCTCTGGAACATGAGGTAAGGGAATCACATAATCCGTCACTTGAACTTAAACTCGTCGTAGTAAATGCTTGCTGAAAACATTTGTCTTAGTATTCCTTCAGTTGCAGTTTCAGTCTGTAGTAGTAATTATGCTCGCGCGATAGCTAAGCAGTTGTTAATCGTTACCACGTGTAAATGATATTATATGCATACCGTTTCAAAGTACAAATGCATTTATGCAAAATTCTTACAAGCCGATATTTAATTACTTCAGAAAGTTAAAAACTTAAAAGCCAGTGCTATGTTTTTAACTGCAATAATTTATGAGTAAATATTATCTCTTGCTTTATAGGAATTTCTGTACTTTCGCATTCTTTTCAGGAGACTTCTCCTGGCGCGCTGACAATAGCAATGTGTAATATATAAGGTGATAATATATCGTTTTTAATAAGAGGTGTAAAGTTAAACCTGGTTTAAGTAGAATGCAGTATTGTACAATATACGATCAAGACATTAAGCTTGGTTTAAGCTTGCAAATTCATAGAAACATAACAAAACCTTGCTTTGATTGTTTAAGATATATTAGAAGCTGAGATAGGAAAAAAGAAAGGTAGAGACAGACCTAGGTTGTACTGTTACACACAGATAGTCAAAGATGTAGAATATGGGGGCTTCACGAAAATGTGTAGGCTAGCTCAGAATAGAAATCAATAGAGGTACGCGTCAAACCACTTCCAAGACGGAAAACTAATTATAAAGAAATAATTATACCTAAACGTGATAATTATTATAAAGAACTACAGGTTTTGGTTTTGCATTTCGACGAATGTTGATTGTGTGAAAGGATTTATTGGAAAACTATTAATTCGGCAAATGTCTAAGTGTTGGTGGATCTTGGTAGCCGCAGGTTGCTAAACCCCTTACACATCCCATTGAATATCGATGAATTAGGGTATATATTTAGAAAACAATAGAAGGGGAACCAAGTTGTATCTAGGCTGTGGGAATTTCAGGGAAATGTGTAGGATGGCCTAGCATAGTAATTAATGGAGGTACGCGTCTAGCGAAAAAAAAATTGTACTTAAACCTGATAATTATTATACGCAACTACAGGTGCTGGTTTTGTAATATTCTTAACTAATGGTGATTGTGCGGAAGGATTTATTGGAAAACTAATAATTGGGTGAATGTATAAGTGTTGGGGGATCTTGGTAATCGCAGGTTGCTTAATCCTCTTCACATACCACAATATAAGGGGAGCCTAACTGCATGTAACAAGAAAGAGCAGCTGTTATGTTCGAAGGCAACAAACAAAGAAGCAAGGGAAAAATTGTTGAAAACATATGTGTGGAGCCTAGCAATGTACGGCTATAAAATAGGAACAGTAGAAGACGCAGACAGGAAAAAGGCGGAAGTCTTTTGGAATAGGCTGCTTTAGATGTATGAAAATGATAGCAAGGGCAGACAAAGTTAAAAACCAAAAGGTTCTAGAAATATTAGGGAAAGAAGTATATCTGTGGATAACAAAAAAATTAGGAGAAATAGAAGCACAGAACACATTCTAATGCATTTGGGGATTACTGCGGGATATATTACAAGCAGAATAGGAAAAAGTAGAGGTAGAGGCAGACCTAGATCAGACTATTGCACGTAGTTAGTGAAAGATGTAGGCTGTGGGAATTTCAGGGAAATGTGCAGGTTAGCTCAGAATAGGAAGCAATGGAGGTACGCGTCTAACCAGGACTGAAGACTTGATGACGATGATGAATGATCCTCAGCTCGTAATCAATGATGAGGTAGAAGAAGTTCAAGAGTTTATAAATAATGTGGACGTAGAGAGACAACCCAAGTATAAACGTTAACAATGGTGTTAGATATAGATTATAGCACAATATATATTTAATTGCAGCTAATAAAAAAAATAATGCATATTTATGGATTATTCCAAAGCGCTGCTTTTTATAACTAAAATATATTCATTTTAATTTCATGAAGTTGTCTCTCATGCTTTAATGTTAAATTAAATGCATCAGTTTTTTGTTTCCTCTCCAGTTCTTAATTCAAATTGTACTACTTCATTTCTTTGTTGTGTTTCTTCCATAAATTTTAACTGTAATTTGTGCTTTATTTCCATTATTTTTTTGCACTTGCGATTTCAAATTTACAATTAGCCGACGGGCTTACTCTTTTGCTAATTTCTCCAATGCTGATATTTTTGAAACTATCGAAAAAATCAATATTTTGTAACCGGTATTGTACACTAATGGTCATTTGTCTTACTTGGTGGATTGTCAAAAAGCGTTTAGATTTTTTCTTTTCCAATTTTTCTGGGCCATACTGAGACCAGAAGAGCAAACAAACAAACATTTACCAATAATCTGTTCTTCAGTAAGATTAGTATCATCATCAGTGCGATGTGCATTCAGAACTTCACTTTTACTTCCTGAAATGAGAGAAGATATTGTCAATTATTATATGTAAAACTTGTTTTGGGTATTATCAATGAATTCTAAAACCAGACTCTCCAATCGAACACCTAATATCTCCATGTGTTTTTATTTTAGTATCAATAAGAGGGCAACCCCCCCGTGGAGCAACTTTTCATCAGCATACTTCTTATTTGCAGTTTTATAAATATTTTCAAACTTGTTTATTAAAACGGCTGCATCTCAAAATCGAGTACTCAAACTACTGAATTCTGCAGTCACTTGCTCCCAACAATTGAACTTCTTCCTTTTTGTGTTTATCTTTGTCAATTAATTTACTTTTTAAAATTGTCTTATACTTCTTCGTTATTGTAATTAAATTGGCTTCCTCTTTCTCATCAAAACTTGAAGAACGCTTACTACCCGCCATATTACAAAAATAATCAATAATAGATAAACAATTATTCAGTTAAACGAAAAAAACGATACAACACTTATGCAATACCAGAACAAAGAGGATGATTAATTTTATTTAATAAAATTGACATTCCTTAGTCATAATACGCATGTTTCAATACTGCCAGCATATACCTCTTCAGAGAGCTTTTATTTGTACAACTCAAACGTATTTTAGTCTTGAGATTACATTAATTTGGTTGACTTAAAGTGTCCTTAAACTCGCTATTGTACAACCTGGCCTTAAAGTTTAAAATCTCAGGTTGCTGTAATTACATCGCCCACCTAATACAACAACTCTGTTTATCTAGCTGATACCACGCAATATTAAACGGAAATCAAATAAAGAGAACAATTGGTCATTATCTCAGGTTGATTCGGTCTAGTCGTTCATCTTAAAGTCACTTGCTGTGTAGACCCTTATCTCTGCATTAAAGGTTACACAGACCGGAAGCGCACCTGGTCAAGATTTTTATACAAATTATGCTTAATGATTTATACACCACTTTGATTTTCTCCGATTGATTTATATCACCAAACTAGTCTAAAGAGTGCATTCAAAACATCTTTATGGAAATTTACTTTCCACTGCGTTTCTATTAATACCTCCACGCGCTATCTTGTACTTGTCTGACATAAAATAAATCGGGGACGTGCTCAAATGAACACGAATTTTCCCACTTGGTTTTTTATGATCCTTAGTTATCGTATTGCACAAGGACTATTAGTTCTTATTCGACAGTATTAAATTACATTGTGAGGCACTGAATAAATGTAGCCCATTTACCACAACATAATTTATCATAAAATTTCCTATGGATCAATCACAAAAATGTTTGAAGAAATTTGAGTTTTGTAATTATGCAGACTATGGCAAAGATATGGTGTTCCGTTTAGGGGTATTAGTTGGAAATTGTTTCCAAAACTTTCTACATATGCTAGAAGTCTGTAGAAAATGGTCGTAAAAGTTAGTAGCTGTAAAAGTTGGTGCGTCTCAGACTGTAACAATTTCTTTGCAAATATTTTTACTCACATCGTCATTGAATTTGATGCTTTGTGATTCATGTGCGAATCAACTGGTGTTAATTCCACATCAACCAGTTTGGTTCTTCCTATCATCCCTTTCATATTTTTATTTTAAAGGGTTCACTGTCTTCTTCTCGTAAGAATGTTCCTTTTTAAAATATATTATGAACAAAAATTGAAATTATTCCAATAGTGAGTATTCAAATTCCAAAGCTTCTGTGGCGTTCTGGTTTGTCTGGGTTCACTCAGTTAATGCTTTGTAGCAACAGAGATAACATTTATTAGCAAGTTAAAAATACAAATTAAGTGTACATTAAACGCATGACGCACAAAGAAAATAATTACGAAAGCTTCTGTGTGCGTAATTGCAAATGTCTTTTAACACTGGAAGCACTTTAATTTGTAAAGTTAATGAATGTGGTTCCATGTTGAAGAATTGAACGTTGCGGCTGCATGACGATGACCGAATCTGCTGTTGTTCGTGTATGATGTCCATCGTTAAGCTGAATACAATGCGACACCTAGAAGCGGTGGCAGGATAGAATTTTTATGCTTCGGTATTCTGCGGCTGGTAGGCGAAGATGTTGCCGACATGCTTGGTTGGTAATTGAAGTGAGATGTTGATTGTTTCCAAACCAGCGGGCAAGTCAACATTTGCATAATAAACTGCGACATCGAAAAATATTTGCTATTTAAAAAGAAAACACAGCAGCAATTAAAAATCAAAATGATTGGAATTTACGTATTGGATATCAAGTCTTTTGCATTGATGAGAGCGCTCAAAAATGAAATGTGTTGTTATGAACTAAAACGTTTGTTATTGGTCTAAATTACGTGACATGGAAAAAGTTTCATATTTGTTTGATTTACTGGATTTATCAAAATTTTGGTTATTTTGACACTATATATTGGAGTAGGGTAACTTTAGAAGGACGTTTCCTGTTATTTCGGGGAACTACTGATATAGTTCAAACATATCTGAGTTCTATAAAAATAAGTGCAAGTATTAAGATCATTATAAAGGTGTTGTGCAGTTAGTTGCTTTCACTAATTCTAGGAAATCGTAAGTGACCTGCATATTTTAAATTTATTTAGGTATTAGGAATATTTTGGTGCTTCAAATACCACTACAATTTTAAATACTACTTCAAATGTCAAATCTTGATTGAGTTTCAAATACTACTTCAAATATTTTTCAAATTCTAGTAGAAGTTTAAATTCTGTCCGAATACTACTTCAAATACTGCTCAAAATTTATGCAACCTCAGTTGAAGTCAATTTGATTTAATTTGAATTTGTTGCTAATTAGTTTTTGGTTTTGTGTTGGCAAAGTCGTGTCTAATTCTGTTCAATAAATTATTTACGTCGTGAAAAGTTTGTGTGAAGTAAAGCATTGAGAACCAACAAGTCAGGATGTTTTCCAAGGCACCAGCGACAAAGGCCAGATTAGTTCTAGGATTTGTGTTTTTCTTTGTGCAACAGGCTTTATGAAATTATTCAAATTCCCATTTTGGATTTAAATATTTTTGTGTGAGAAATAGTAATTTTAAGATTTAATTAGTTCGCGATTTCAAACTTTCTTTTAGGGGATTATCTATATGACAAAAGCCAATTTACAGGTATCTTTCTATAGGGCATATTCTTGAAGACGTAAGTTCGGTAGTAAGAGTACTCTGACGCTAGAAAATGAACATAAGTTTATTCTAGGTGTAAGTTGTAATTTTGGAACTTTTTTATATATTTGTTTTATGTGATTTATACTGCACAAATTTTCATTTTTCTCTATATTATTATTTGTAAATATTCAACTTAAAAATTTTAGTTAAGATTAATATACCAATTTATTCAAGGAGGAGAGTCTTTTAATGCTGTACTAACTGAAATAGTCGAAATGGTGGATTCTTAAATTTAATTTCGAAATATCTGCATCTGTTATTGTAAAGATAAGCCTACTTCAATATCACAGTTGATAAATATTGGCGCTCAAGTCGTGAGGATACAAAAATTTTTTACCTTAGTTCAAAATTGTAGTAACCTAAAAAGTATATTTTTTAAAGGAAATAACCTAACTTTATTGGTGAGATTTACTAATACAGAAACTATTGAAATGAAATATGATTATCAGTATATCAAAGAAACGTCACAAATTTCTACAGAAAAAAATTTGGACATAATATAATATTGCTCGTACAATCTTGTTGACTATACCATTAACAGCTGTCAGTATGGTGAGAAAAGCTCTTCTAAAGTAAAAGTGATAAAAACTTATTTGGGGTCTACTATGACACAAAATAGACGTATTGGGTTAGATATGCTTGGAATAGAATACGATGTATAGGGCAAATTGGATTTTAAATATATTATTGAAGATTCTGCGGAAATGAGAGTTAGAAAAAAGCATTTAAAAGTTAAGGGTATTTGAAATTTCAACAACATTTCTTTTAGTTTTTGCTTCAGTTCTTTTTTAATGTTTAGTGTAGATGTATACTTAGAACAAAACTAGGTGAATAGATAAATACATATTTTGCTCTTTCATTTTATTCTAAACAGGATGTTGTTTATCTTTATTATTTTATTATTATTCCGTTGTAAATTCAGTTGCTTCATGTTTTTATATAATACCGATGCAGCGTATTATATTTTTTATTCTTTTTATATTTTTGTCAATAAAATTTATATACCTCAATTCACACTTTTATTTAAAGCACGAGAAAACCAAAAGTGTATACCTGCAAAGCCTATTTTTCAAAACCACTATAATTTAACGTTAAATAAAAATAGTTTGATAAGGAATATAAAAAATTTAGTCTACGACGTATCTTGAAGGGTGACAAATATTCATCTTAACCAACCCGGGTTAGAAGCTAGATCGGCGCCTGCTCTGAAAATTTTGTTTACGGTTCTTGTTTCAACTAGAAAACGGTCACAATAAAATATTAATTCTGAAAACTACGTCTGACTATTTTACAAGCAGTTAGAAACAATACTGGGTGATTCAGAGTGGATGGCCTATTAGACGTTTACGGAGAACTACTTAACATAGCGCTTTAAATTTTTGGTCACTTATGTAAGCGAACATGCTCTCTCGATTTAAAATATTTTCAACTATGCAGTGTTGCCAATTATAATAAAACGTAGTAGTAACTTTGTTATTTTAAATGAAATATCCTATACCTAATGCCGGTTTTCGATTCCTTGTTTATTTTTGATTAATTTTTCTTAATACTGTCGTATACTTATCTGTCATAGTTTTCGAGATTTTCATTATTTTTCGTTTTTTTATTAGGGAAACGTGACTTCAATTAAATGTTGATTAACCTATGCTTCCAAACTCTATGAAACTCTAGCTTAGGTTGGGTGAGTTAAAGCTCAAAGGCACCACATACTGTAAACATACAGGGTGATCCAGGCGCAATTGTTCCTTACTTATGTAAAAAATTATTAAACACCCTGTATATCATTTGCAATTCAGATAGCTGCTGAAATTTACTATTTTTCTATGTATACTGTTCCTATACCTAACTCTACCAGTTTTGGCCTTATAAGTAAATATTTAAATAATTTTATCAAATTGGATTTTTTTTATCAAGTAATCTATGGATATTTGATATTCTGTTACTCCTTATTTTGTATCGTTGTTACTTTGTGCTTCTTGGTGTTGCATGCCTATGAAGTAAGTTAAACCTCGCATAAATTGGCAGAAAATGTCTATTCAAATACTGTTCTTATGAATTTTTATTATGTTACATGGTGAGTGTGGTAAAAATATAAGCCGCACTTGTCGAAAATGCAATGACATCTATCCAGATTTACAGACAATGAAAATAAGAAATTTAGAAGACTACAGAAAAATTTTATAAATTTTGGTTCACCTTTAAAGACTTCTAGACAGGCTCACAGACCTGTAACTTCTAACGAAGAAAATGAAATTAATGTTTTAGTTTTAGCACATTTTCATGCCTTTCCACAATCTTCAATGAGATTGGTATCCACGAATTGAATATAAAGTACGCTTCTATACAGGGAATATTATCTAAAAATAATATGCACGACTACAAGTTTATTAAAGTACAAGCACTTAAACCCGAGGATTGTCCACAAAGAATTGAGTTCTGTGAATGTTTACTAATGCATATTCAAGAAGATCCGCATTTTTGAAGGAAAATTATTTGGACTGACGAGACAAAATTTTTTCGTAAAGGCATTTACAATAGAAAAAACAATCAATTTTGGACTAGTGGAAATCCTCACCTTACGAGAGATTCTGCGTTTCAAGAAAGATTCAGTTTCGATGAATTTTCTTTAATAATGGACAATGAAATTCGATATTTAATTTACGACGAAAAGTTTACTTCTCAAAAATATGTAGAAATTATAACCACAGTAGTTGAGGACTTTACAGATACTCTTACACTGGCAAAAAAACCGCAGCAGCTGCTATCAGCTTGCTGGGGCTCCGGCACTTTACACAGCTGATGTAAGCTGCAAGCTCTACAACATTTTTGAAGATCGATGGTTCAGACGCTTGGGACCCTGGAATTGGCCTCCGAGATCTCCCGACTTATCTCCGTTGGATTTTTATCTTTAGGGTACAAAACACCTGTAAATACTAGAGAAGAGTTGGAACGTTGAATTAAGCTTTTCAGTCCTTAAAACGTACAGAACTTAGAAAAGCTACCACAGAAGACGTGTATAACCAAATTTTAGAATGTTTGGAGGAAAATGGTCATCGTTTTGAACAATTACTGCAATAAATTATTTATTAGATAAGTCTTTTTACCGCCATCTTGTAAATAGTTTTTTCATTTAGCATTAATGCATTCTTATGGTTGCATTTATTTGATTTAATTAAATAATATTGGCTATAAATCACAAACCAGTCAATATAGGTATAGGAACAGTATACATAGAACAATAGTAAATTTCAGCAACTATCTGAATTCCAAATAATATACAGGGTGTTTTATTTAAAAATTCGAACATTTAATAATTTTTTTAATTAATTACGGTACAATTGCGTCTGGATCACCCTGTATGTTTACTAGAGGATTTGGTTACAGGATGTGGTGCCTTTGGGCCTTAACTAACCCCAACCTAAGCTAGAGATTCATAGAGTTTAGAAGCATAGGTTCTTACAATTTAAAAATGCGATAATTCTTACAATTAAAAAGTCGATAATTACAGTTAAAAAGTCGATAAATACATCGCGCAAGCGTGATGAAAAAGCGACTTCATGGGCTGTTAGTAACGCTAACCTTATTACAGATTTGCGCGTCTAACTGCCAATGACGTTACCAATGCACAATTTATATTGCGGAATAATCGGAAATTTATATAAATATAAGACAATAGATAATACAGCGAACAAATTAGATAATGGACTACTTACATCAGAAATCCGAACGTCCTGCGGGGTTGAGCTAAAGTAGGCCTCTATTAAAGTCCATCAGGGCTCCATCCTGGAAGGATTAAAGATGGTACGCCCGACGCTCTTCCAAAGCGTTCGGACCAGCTCCGGCAATCATGAGCTCGTTCATCCAGGGTCGTGCAGTACGGTTCGCTTACGGCTCAAATTGTCACCTACCTATGCAGGGATCGGATAAGGAAACATGGTAAGGGCGACAAACAAAGATAATTAGGCAGGATATCTACATAGGTAAAGATAAAGATACGTTACCGAAAAACGTCCACTTCCCTCGAAGGTTCAGGCAAAAAGCCACGTTACAGAGAGCAGAGGAAAAACCCCACTTCTTTCCCCTACTCCACTCGCGTCGCGCGATCTGGCGCAACGCGCTGTGACGTAACGAAAATACGCGCCCCGAGTCTTTTGAAATTGTGGCGCGAAACTTCCGCACATCAAAATTATCCTAAGACATGTTTAAGGGCCAATTTGATTGGCACGTAACAAGGTTTATCAACATTTAATTGAAGTCACGTTTTCCTAATAAAAAATAATGAAAATCTCGAGAACTATGACAGATAAGTATACGACAGTATTAAGAAGAATTAATCAAAAATAAACAAGGAATCGAAAACTGGCATTAGGTATAGGGTATTTCATTTAAAATAACAAAGTTACTACTACGTTTTATTAGAATTGTCAACACTGCATAGTTGAAAATATTTTAAATCGAGGGAGCATGTTCGCTTAGATAGTTGACCAAAAATTCAAAGCGCTATGTTAAGTAGTTCTCCGTAAACGTCTAATAGGCCATCCACCGTGAATCACCCTATATATGAAAATGATTTACATTATTTATAATTGAATGCACTACTCCATGCCAGAATTAGATCATTTATTTGTAAAATTTTTTATTATAGGTGTATTTACACATTTTGTATTACCGTTGCCATCTACAAACTAAGTCATTTTTTGTAACATTAGGAATTAAAAGACTATTATACTGTGAATGACAGATGCATTTTGATATGACAAACCCCGCTTATTTATATAACAACGAATGAAAATAATTATCTAAAATAACGCCTATATTTTAACAGCGGTTTTATTAACAAAGCTAGTTATATACTCATTTACTTAAATGATGTGAACCTAGTTTAGCTGCATCATTTCTTGCTAAACCACTATATTCAATAGACGTTACGGTGTTAGTAAATGGTTTAATTTCCGATTTAAGAGCTTGATGATATTGCCAGTGTTCTATTACAAATGCATTTAAACGCTAAATTCCAAATTGTATTCACAATTAGAACTAACCAGGTATTACTAAAAGAATATAACACTTGAATTTCAACATGCACGTACGTTTCGATTCATGACCTAGGATCGTTGTCAAAATAATAAAAACTTCAACTATGACTTTTATGACATAAATTAAAGGTGACTTTAATTTATTGATGTTCGAAATATTTGGTTTGAGTACAGTAAGCAAAAATGTTTAAAGTTTAAAAGAAGATCAAGCAAACGAATTTAAAGTACGATGCAAAATCGAAATAGAAAGAATCACAAAATAAAGCCAAATGTAAGTAATAGATAGATAGATAGATAGATTTTTATTTGTACCCATCCAATGATGGTAAATATCATAGTATTAATATACAATAAAAATTACATTTAGGTTAAAATATAAAATTAACTAAAGTAGGGTAGTTTGTTATTTACAAATTTGTCACTATAAAAGTGTACATAAATTGAATGGGGTGATTAATTAATTAATTAAGATATGAGTAGTTAAAAATATAAATATGTAGATATAATAAATAAAGCAAACTATTTTTGTTGATAAAGATTGTGGTAGTATGTAAAACAATATATATTATCCTTAATTAACTTAAATATAATAATTCTAGAATAACATCAATTTAATATTATGAACTAATGTAGTTTAGTTTATTTTATTTGAATCAACAAATGATGGTAGTAAAATATGTCTATATTTTATATAATATATAAAAATGTATAGGACAGGTTGCATATGTAAGTATGTTCATAAGAATAACTACAATAATTTAGGTGTATATACATATTCTATTTATTATAATTTATCTTGTAAATATTCATTTACACTGTAGTAACAGCGTTCACGTAACAAGGCTAGTAAGATCTGTTTAAATTTTAAAATTGTTTTTTGTGATTTTATATTTTCTGGTAATTTATTATAGAAAGTTGGAGCTATATATATATATGAAAGATTTTTTATTAGGGTAGAAATCGGAGTAATTTTGTATATATCATCAGATTGTCTTGTATTGTGTGAATAGAAGCTGTTTGAAATAGTGTATCTATGTTTGTTTTTGAAGAATAAAATAAGTGTTTCATAAATGTACAAAGAATAAAAAGTAAGTATTTGTAATTTTTTAAATAATGGTCTGCAGTGTGCATTATAAGGAGCTCGAGCGATAATACGAATTGCGTGCTTCTGTAGTTTAAATAATGAATTAGTATTTTCAATTGAAGCAGCACCCCAAAATGAAATTCCATATCTTAATCGAGAGTCAAAAAATGCATAATATACTTTAAGGGAGCATTCAATAGAGACTTCCTTGGCTATAGTTTTTATTGCATAGCATGCAGATGTTAATTTTTTAGTAAGTATATAAATATGATCAGTCCAATTTAATTTATTGTCTAAGGTTAAACCTAAAAATTTAGTAGATTTAGTTACATTTACATTTAGTTCATGAGTAATGTCATATAATGCATCCTTGTTTTTGAAAACCATGTAAGACGTTTTTGTAGAATTTATGGCAATTTTGTTTATCACGCACCATTCATGATATGAAGTAATGTCAGAAATAAAAGCAATTCGCAATCTAAACAAACAATAACTCAATTATAATTCTACCTGCTGACAAAGGCAATGCAACTGTAATAATGAATAAAAACGATTACTACACAAAAGTCAACGAACTATTGAACACTGAGAATTACACCAGTTTAGAAATGGACCCAACAAAATCAATTGAAACTAAAATATACAAAACTCTATTTAAATTTAAAATTGAATTCGAAGACAAAGAAAGAAGTAAACTAGTCCCACATTACAGTAAACCACCCCACTTTTACGGTCTACCAAAAATTCATAAAAAGACCTTCCTTTAAGACCTATCGTAAGCTTCATAGATTCACCATGCCATAATTTAGCAAAATATCTCCTAAAAATTATAAATCCATTAGCAGGCAAAACAGATTCTTTCATAAAAAACAACCAACACTTTTTAGAAAAATTATCAAACATAAAAATTGAAAATACACACACAATGGTAAGTTTTGATGTAGTAAATCTCTTCACAAATGTCCCTATAAACAAAACGCTTAATATTATAAAAAACAAACTAGAAAAAGATGGTAACTTTAAAGAAAGAACAAAACTAAGTATATCATCGATTATGGAATTACTTGGTTTATGCGTCAATACCACATATTTTCAAATAAGTGATCAATTCTACAAACAAAGCTTCGGAATGGCAATAGGAAGTCAACTATCACCAATCTTTAATAATATATTCATGGAGGAATTCGAAAAAGATGTAATATTCACACAGGAATTGAAACCACTAATCTGGTGGAGATATGTAGATGATGTCTATGCTATTTGGCCTCTTAATACAGAACTAATTAAAAACTTTGTACAGTCAATTAACGAAATAGAACCAACTATTAAATTCACATATGAATTAGAACAACATTGAAAACTTCCGTTTTTAGATATTTTAGTTAGCAAAACCGATACAACAATTAATACATCGGTATACAGAAAACCAACGCACACAAACAGATACTTAAACTTCGATTCAAACCACCCATACTGTGTCAAAAGAGGAATTATAAAAACCATGTATGATAGAGCAAAATTAATATCATGAAACGAAGAAATTTTAAAGAAAGAGAAAGACCTAATCAGATGTACACTAATAGAAAACAAATATCCTAAAAGAATAACAGAAAAAGAAATAAATAAAAACCCTTAAAATAAAGAAAAAGAAACAAAAACAACGATACACACCAAAAAATGCTGTCAATACCATACATTAAAGGATTCTCCGAAATAATCCAAAGAATAGGAAACAAATTTAGAATTAAAACAGTATTTAGAACCAACAATACACTAAGAGCATAATTAACAAAAATAAAACCCAAAAACGCAATACAAAGTTTAAAAAACGGTATTTACAAAATACCGTGCGAATGTAACAAGTTTTATATAGGGGAAAGTTCCAGACCATTTGAAGTTCGATTAAAAGAACATAAATCATATATAAAAAATAGAAACTTTGAAAAATCCATGATTTGCCAACATGCATGGGACTCCAGTCATAAAATAAAATGGGAGTACGCAAAAATTATCGACTAAGAAGAAATCCACCAAAAACGCAAAATCAAAGAAGCTGCTTGTATAACCCTACATAAAAATAACTGCGTTGCAAAGGAATCCGTGACTTTCATTAAACAATGGATTCCATTACTAAAAGAAATAACAAAAAAAAATAACAAATAAAAATCAAATACCCACAATATCTAGGTAGCATTGCAAGTTTTTCCTGGGTTTTCCTTGCATTATTAACATGAAATACAGCCTACATACATGATTTATATTTATACATACAATAACTAATTACATAAAAATAAGCATATTAACAACCTCTGTAAATACTCTCTGTATGTTTGTTGTGGTTTGTTTAGTATTCTTCTTAATCTTCTTTGGGGATTAAAATTTTTGCTTAGTGTACTCAAACCAAATATTTCAAACATCAATAAATCAAAGTCACCTTCAATTTATGTCATAAATGTCAAACTTGAAGTTTTTATTATTTTGAAAACGATCCTAGGTTATGGATCGAAACGTTAATAAAGATAATTTTAAAAACTATGAGTGGTTTAATCCCCAAAGAAGATTAAGAAGAACCTCTGTAAAACAGCATTGGTATCTGACAAGTATAAACCCGCCATAGAGTTACCTCAAAACCATATACAATCTCCGTTGAACAATATTGGTATCTGACAAGTGTAAACCCACCATAGGATCGCCTCAGATCCATATACAATCTTCGTTGAACAATATTGGTATCTGACAAGTGTAAACCCGTCTTAGGGTCGCCTCAAAACCATATATAATCTTTATAGAACAACATTGGTATCTGACAAGTGTAAACCCACCATAGGGTCGCTTTAGAACCATGTTAAAAATCTACCAAAGAGGTAGCCTAAATCATAATGATTTTTTCCCCTTCAAAATAAATATAAAAAACGACTGCTTAAGCCTTACAGTAACGTAATCGCACACTTCTTTAATAACCATCCTCTCAATTGTATAAATAGAAACATGTTAAAAAATGTTTTCCAATTCCCAAGTTATTGAATTTATATAAAATGCACCAATAAAAATTAATCAGCTGATTTCACGTTAAGCGTATTGGCTACCCAAAAAAAGTCGGTCCCAGGCCGCAATACAAATTGAAGGCCATCATTTTTTTAAACTTTAAAAATTTTTGCTTAGTGTACTCAAACCAAATATTTCGAACATCAATAAATCAAAGTCACCTTCAATTATGTCATAAAAGTCAAAGTTGAAGTTTTTATTATTTTGACAACGGTCCTAGGTTATGAATCGAAACGTAAATAAAGATAATTTTAATAACTATGAGTGGTTTAATTCCCAAAGAAGATTAAGAAGAATGCTGAACAAACCCCAACAAACATACAGGGAGTATGCACATCGAGGTAGAACCTACAATGAAGGAAGTACTATTAATTATGCGCGTGAATAGTGCTGACCTAACGGTCTTTAAAAATACAGTAGTCGAAGTGCTTCTTAGAAAGTGCACGTATTTAGATAACCATCGCTATTTCTGAATATTTAATACGCAGCTAAGGAAACTCTCGAAACTTACACTATTAATGATATGTGGGCTTCTGAGTTTAATTATTTAACAGAATACTTTAAGTATGAATGCCACATGAACACACATACGTGAGTGTTCGCACGCATACATGCACCGCAAGCACGTGCAAACGTACACACGCATGCACATGCACGTGCATACGTACCTACTCGCAAATGCAAATGCACACGCATACTCGTACGAAAACGGTATTTATGTTAAAATGCTCATTTGTCAAGCATTATGTTTGATGAGTTGATAGCTGTAGCTCACTGCTTATATATTATTAAGATTTTTACGTGCTAGATGACTTACTGTTTTCCTGAATATACTGTACGTATAATCGCAATATACAAACCTGCTATACCGTCTCATAGAAAATCTAGGCTTCTACAGAATAGCGTGCATATATATGCTCATGTGGTGCCACTAATTTGTTAGTACGCAACTCTTCGAAACTAACCGCATGTGTAAAGCTCAATCATGTCTATTTAATATACATTTACCATAAAAATCTCCAACTTCTTACATTTCGGTAATATTCATCGATATCACTACAAGAAAACCAAAGTAATATTGCACTTATATTATTGTTCTCATGGTTGGTATTAATATTAATCATAACTTAAGATAAAAATTAATTCTATTGCAATATTGTAAAACCACACATCTAGACAATATCACGTAAGCCACCTACGATTATTCCAAATGCACAAAATTAACCTGCGGGGTGACTGCCAAAACTTTTGAGCTGTCAATTGTCGTCGATGTGCTTCCGTTTCTCGTATGCTATCTATGAGCCGCAATGCAATTTGAGAAGTCATTTTGAAATGAAATATGCAAGTTACGCCCAAAATTTAAATGAAAAAATTAGCAAAAAGCAAACCGCAGATCTCGTACCAAAATTGAGCCGGTAGCAAAATGTATTTACACAGCAATATCGATTATAAAAATCTCCTAACGAAGCAAATTTTTGTAGCAAAACAGATTGCTCAATGTGGAAAACCTTTTACTGAAGCAAAATTTAAAATAAAGTGCATATTAGATGTTTGTGATGTAATGTGTGCAGAAGCTAAACAAAACTGAAAGTATTAGCCTGTCTCGGCAAACTATTGTCTGAAGAATAGAATGTATGTCTGTCAATTTAAATAATAAGTTACTACTTAATTTAGAATCGGCCTATTTCTATACAATAACTCCCAACAAAGGTTGCTATGTACAGAATACTGTTCAATTATTAATTTTTGTAAGCGCTATAACAAAGATTTTGGAATTTCAGAAAAACTGTTTTCAACCGTTCCTATAAAAGACACGATAAAGTCGAAAAATCTTTTATGAGAGATTGAAAAATGTTTTTTTTAAATTCAATATCGACTATAAAGAATCAGTGAATGTAGCAAGAGATATATCACCAAATATGATTGGAAAAAATACTGGTGCCATAAGACGAATTGAAGACAATATTTTCGAACTGATGCAAATGAAAAAATTATACTCATACACTGTATTATTTACCAACACGCCTTAGCAGAGATATTTTAAATATTGACCATATTCCAAATGTGGTTGTGAAATTATTGTATTTCCTTTGAGCAAAATGATTATAACACAGTTAATTTCTAGGACTCCTGTTACGTGCTGAATTAACGTTAAGTACCTGAATTAATTTTCCTTTACCGGCGACGAAGTGACGAAACAGTTAATCAGTGAATTGGCGAGCTTTTAGCGGTGCGGGATTGGTTCTATAAACGCAAATAACTTTTAGGGGTATATAATTCTAACATTTTTACTAAATACTCTTACGCTTATCTTGAAAACTTTGTCTGGTAAAAGCGTTTGAGCGCCAGCCCACTTGGATATTCCCAAATAATGCGTGTCCTTTTCTATCTCCTTCTACTAATCTACTTTGAACACAAATAAAAAAATTTCACGGCTTGCACACAACTTATATTATCAAACATATTTATCACATTAAATAACAGTAGGTAAAAATACTAAAATCTACTCCTACTTTGATCTAATATGCGTGCAGCTATAAAGGAAGAATAACTTAAAATTATCAATGATGGACATTCAACTAATTTAATCTCTACGTATTTTGTCTATATAATAATGAGCTTTTATATACGAAAACTTGATGCAATACGCGTCAAATTTACAAAAGCGCCCAACAACATTAATAGTTCTTGCTAATAATAAGCTACAGACATGTATACATGTTAATGATCAATTACAATTCTTAGACACGGTGCACAGCATGTGATGATTATAATTCAATTCACTCACAGGTTTTTGTTTTTTTGAATTCCTTCAACGCTCCATTCACATGAGCAGGCAGGACCCCTTGTAGGTAAAATTCCAACCTCTTATGGTTGATCAAAAGCTCCCAAAGCACTGGTCAGTTTCTCTCGAGATAGGTTTGTAGTATCCGCGTTTAATCGCGTCCGCGGGCCTGTCTATTCCTGGACAGCCTCGACTTATGATTACCGTTCCGTCACTTAACGTTTCTGTGTTTCAAACATCGCCTTGCACCGCGATATAGTTTTGAGAGGTTGCTCGCTGGGATCTAATAATCTAATCCGGACTGATCCTCTCTTTTTAGTACACGTGCGTTTTTTTAGTTACAACGTCCGATAATTGTTACTCGATTTTTCTCGTTCTTACGGAGCGGTTCGTTTAAAGTATCCTAAAGTCGAGTTCAATGTCGTCTCTTTGTATGAACGCTCATTTGTACCCACACTTTACATTTAATACCGAGAGTTGCATCATTTGTAGTTCGTAACCCATTAACTTTTATGGCTGATTTTATGATTATTGTAGTTATAGGGTGTGTCCGTTCGATTCCATGATTCAATCGTTTGATTTTGAACCTGTATGAATGTGTACAACTAAACTTTTATATGCCGGTTATTTTCTGAGTGTCTATTTGTATTTTTCTAAATCTAATACAAAGAGGTTAAAATGCCTCGTCATTAGCGTTTGTGTTGTATACGCTGGGCGCTTTTCTATTTACTCTTATTTAATATTACATTGAAACAGACATTTTATAAATGTATATTACCAATGCTTTTCTAAATGTTTCAGGGAGCTTCCTTGCCAAAGACTCATTTACCTAACTAAATTTCCTAAATTTTTTCTATTATCTAATGTTTGCTAAAAGTAACGCACTCGGGTTACACTCCTTGAAAAACTAAATATCGGTTATGTAGAAGTTTTATATCACAATAAAATCTGTTGGTTAAGCTTGGGAAAAGTTTTAAGACGTGCGCGATATCTTCCAGAGGAAATTGAAAAATTTTTAACACAAAGAAGGTGATGATTTTCTTGAATTATCAGAACCAAATTGGACTTGTGATGTAGCATTTTCTTTGGATATTTTCACACATTTCAATGAATTTAATTAAAGTTAGGAGGAAGATTTTTACATCCTTATGATTTTATACAAAGGTTGAAATCTTTTCGAATGAAACTTAGTCTTTTTGCTGTAAATCTATATGGCCAAATGCAAGTTTAGTTATTTTCTAACGTTCGAGACCATATCTTTAAATGTTTCAAAGGAAAAGGTTCAACAATTTAATAACAATTCCGTGCAAAAAGGACAAATTTTGAGTAGCGATTTGCTTTCTCCAAGAAAGTTAATAAAATTTTATCTATTATCTTCTTCATGAATTGCTTGTCCCAGAAATCTCATACATCCAAAATACCTCAGTTTTTATTAATAGACAAAAACTGATTGCAATAAAAACGTGCTTACTTAGATTTTGCAGTCAACGTCATATGAAAGCTCTATGCACATGTTGTCTTTTAACTCTGTTTTGGAGGTTTAATGTGATAAAGATTTCATTGTATAAAAGTTTTAATTTGCTGGGCAAGTAGAGTTTTTCAAACAACAACAACGAAGATATTCAACAATCCATATTGTGCTTCCTGGTTACAAATTTGTTTATAGTAAAATAGTTTGACGTATGAAATGATCTATGTTTAACTAATATAGAACAGTTGATGCATTACACAAATAAAAATTTTGTGTAAAAGGGTATAAGATGAATAATTTTGTTCACATGGTTGCATTAGTATTGTAGCAATTTTATCATATCAAACTTTTACAGCTGTTTATGTTCATCATCTTTATCCATTATGGGCCAACTGAGTATTTTTAATAAACATGTTTTACCTTAGGATCGTCAGGGAGATATTGTATTAAGTTTTTCGCGTCTTCGATTTTCTTTTATATTGATGGGCATGCATCCTTCTGGGTAAAACTCACATGAGATAGAACAGGTGCCTCGTATAGTTTCATCTTTACTTTTACAGAAATATAATACCTTTAAGAAAATAGGAGAGATAGGATGATAGGCTACATATTAAGGCATGAGGGAATAGTGCGGAATACATTAGAAGCAGAGATAGGAAAAATGAGAGGTAGAAGTAGACCTTTAGATTATTGCACAGAGATAGGCTGTAGGAATTTCAGGAAAATGTGCAGGCTAGCTCAAAATAGAAATTAATATAGGTACGCGTTCAATCAGTTCGAATATGGAAAACCTAATGACGAAAAAATTAACTGTACTTAAACCTGACGATTATTATAAGCAACTACAGGTATTGGTTTTGCAATAATCTCAACTAATGTTAATTGTGCGTAAGGATTTACTGAAAAACTGATAATTCGGCAAATGTCTAAATGTTAGGCGACCCTTGGCACCCACTGGCTGTTTAACCCCCTTCACATACCTTACATGTGATTTTCCAATGCTCCACCAGAAGGTACTACATTGGCTAGGAAGCGGGCTTTTTTACCTGAAAAATTTTGAATTTTGCCGAACTCTTGCTGTTCCAAGCAAGGTAGGAATCTTTAACGTGCATGACAACACTCACACACGGGACCTCCATTTTACCTTTCATCCGAACGAGGGCGTATTTTTGTGACAAATGCTCGCTTAACATTTTTCAAGCGGACCGTGTCGGGATTCGAACCCGGGACCTTGGGCGTAGTAGTCACACGCATACCAACTACGCCATGGAGCAGCAATAATATCATTTACTTACTTAAAATTGAATGCAACAGAATCATCTAACGATGTGTTGCTATTATAGAAATTAGGAATAGGGTTTATATCATCATCTAACTTAGGCAAAGAGTCAATAAAAAACGTATTCATTTGATTAGCATCTTTTAGAGATTGTGGTATATCTGGTACTAATTTCGAATGTATTTTGGTATTTAACTAATTTTTCTAAACTATTCTGTAGCCCTTGAAGATTTAAAGTGCAATATACAAGTTGGTGGTACGTAGAACCAATGTCGAAACCACCTAGGTCATTTACTAAAAGTGTTGAAGTACTAGCTGTAAGTCTAGTCGACATAGTAGTGACTTTGTTCGAATTATAATTTTCAATCAAAAGAGATCATTTTGGTGGTGTTTCCCTGTTAGTTAGATCCAGCATACTAACATTATAATCCCCCATACAGAATAAGACATCGCAATGCAATCCCCACCTAAATTGGCTAGAGTTTTATCAAATAGCTCTAACCCACACAATCAACACATTTGCAGTGCAAACCTAATAAGTTTAATATTACCAATACGCAGATGCTATAAAGTAAAAATTGAATTGACTTTATACTTATAAACAAAATAATTACTTTATTCTACCACCATCAATTACAGACACCAATAATAGACACCAATTCAGCTGAGAATCTTTATTTTACGTCCGTAACGACACGTCCCAATCTTCAGTAGATGTTGCTGAATACACCTGACTATTGAACTTAATTTTTATTACCCCATTCATGGTCTAGATATTCTTGGGCCCAAAACGACTTCGTGCCGTTTTAAATACATCAAATCGTTGTTTTTTATAATATCCTCTTTAAAGTAAACTTTGTTGTGTGCTGAAATTTTCTGCTTCTGCATAATCGTGCAGCCGATAACAGTAACTTGCAAATCAGACAATCTCCACACGATTGATTCCTTCTCGAACTGGTCCATCAATACACTCCGGCTTTAACTCCATGTCTACTTTCTTTTTCAACCAAGTTATCAAGGTTGTTTCTAAATTTTCATTTGATGTCTTGGGAATACCTTAAACACGTATATTTGCCCGTCGTGTAGATTGCTAAAGGTTGTCTAATTTAATATCACAATCTTGTTTTAGGATTACAATCTCTTCTTCTGATTGCTCAGCTGGTCTCTACATTTTTATGTTTAGCTTATCCAGCACGTTATCAATTATTGTTTGTACCAAACTATCATCATCGCCAAGCGACGAAAAAGTTTCTTTAACTCTATCCCTTAGAGCATCCTTTACAATTTCACTACGATTTTTACGGGTAGTCCCATAATTATTGCCTCAATAACTCCGATCAAATATTACATTATACAGTGATCCTTGAAATAATTTTCAATGCACTAGAAATGTATAAAGCTATAACAAATTTACCACAACCCGCAGTACAATGTCACTCACTTTGCGCCATCTTTATGACCCAGGGTTTCAACAAAAATTGCATTCTTTTTAAAATACTAGGGACACAATGCTTTAAAGTTGATGATGCTATCAGAATCGACCATAGTAACATTAAATCGTTGATTCTAACGTGAAGAAAAAATAACATCAAAATATTCTTTAGATGTGTAAACTCTGTTTGTTTTTCGCAACTTTCGTTTGATCGTGCCAAAATCGGACAATAGTGGTTCACAACATCAATACCACTCCAATGTACAACACTTAGCCACATTCTCGTCATAGCATGATTTTATTTTGATCTGAACATCCTTCTGAAGAACCATGACATTCCTTCCCATTTTGATCAATGCATTTTCGCACAAAATTTAATAAAAAAGCGCACACCTCATTCGGCCCTTTTGTACCGACACCTGCATAGTATTTTAAAGCATAGCTTTGCCTGTCTTGTTGCTATGAATGCAGAATATATTGTAAGTGATATGCTTCAGACAAAATACTTCTTATGCAGGTATATATGGCAGTTGTAGGCTTTGCATATAATATAAACTAACGCAAGCTACATAATATTTTTCAAGTATACTATTTTCAATCTCTTTTACTTTCGAAAACTACTTTTTGGGCTTTCTCTTGTGGATAGTTTTCTTAGCTAAAGCCACTCTTTTAGCCGACTCGTTCAAACTTCTACTTTTTGTTTTAATTTCCAACTCCTCACACTTTCAACAGATGTCAACCTGGAGTTGGGAAATGTATCAATGTGGGTAGCACATTTGGGATATCATCCCCATTTTTGGCAATCCCAGGAAGAAATTTTCCACGTTTATCTAGTGGAGCATTGCTTAGTACAAATCTAACGATGGTGATGCTTTGTGTAATGTAAGAAATGTATGTTTATCAACCTCAACACGTCCTGACTGTGAACTTGAGATATTATACTTGCAGGAATTACGTTTTACTTTGCTTCTTTTACTTGTTTCAGCTCCAGCGTGCTTGCGTTAGATTGATACTACTCCCATTAGGCTTAATAAATAAATGTTCTGCTCATTGTTTGTGTCATAACAATAAAACTTCCTAAAAATTTTAAACTGTTTTTTCAGAAATCTTCTCACGGCATATTTTCTTATATCTATATACAGGGCCTTTCAGAGAAAATGCAAAACCTGGGGCAACTAATATTTTAGAGACCCTTCAAAATGTAAAATAAAATTGTGTACAAGGAAATAAAATTGGTATATTTAAAATGGTATTTAATATTTTTGGAATTATTATATTTAATTATTTTACAAAAGCTTTGCGCGCTTTAAAATGAGCAAATTCGCTAATAATTTCAGAATAGTCTAAAATACGCGCTATTAGATAACTTATGTTTAGTGTTATTAGTCCATTTAATCGTTCCTGACACATAATCGATCGCAGATAATTTTTAATTATTTTTAGAATACCAAATGATCTCTCACCTTCTGCTACACTCACAGGCATTGTTAAAAAAATGCAAAGCAAAATCGCTATATTGGGAAAAATGTTTAGGAATCTCATGTCGATAATTTCTTTAAGTAAATCTGTTGGCTTCGTGCTTAGTTTAAAATTGGATTTGTAAATACGTTTCGGCAGTATTAGTTCTTCCACAATTTCATCACTTATTTCGTTTATATATTTTCTAGCAATAAGTTTGCTTTTGTAACTATAATCTTGATCCATTTCATTAAATTTCCATAAAACTTTAAAAAAATTGCAAATTGAAGAAATTGCTTGGAATCGACGTGAAGTCCATCTATTATTGAATTGATAATTTTACTAAAAGCGTTTAAATGAAAATATTTTTCAGCAGATTTTTGATCTTTAAATTGATGATTTCTTTCAAATTTTGCAGTGATTTCATTTTCGCTTGCAATTTTTTTACATTCATCAAGAATGGACTTCCATGTTTTCTTAAGTTGTTCTACATCTCTAATTAAGTTTTCAATATCATTTTTTTCTACATCCAATATTGCTTTACGAGATTCGATATTGAGATTCGTTTGATGTAACAACACGGGTATTTTTAACCAAACTGTAGACATAAGAACACATTCAAATTTTGAGAAATATTTTTTAAAGGCAGAAATCTGTGTTTGTGCATCAACGGGAAGTTTTCTTAAATCGATTTCATTCAAAGCAGAATGCAAAGACTTCAAGTTTAGAGCCACTGGTTTTACAGCTTCTAACCTTGCTGACCATCTTGTTTTTGATATGTCGTGTAAGGAATAGCGTTCTAAATGTTTATTTAAAACCTCCCATCTCTTTGAACGTCACTAAAAAAATTATAAATTTGTTGGATAGTACCAAAGAACGTTATTGCTTCTGTGTAGGATTCTGCTGAATCCACTCCGACAAAATTCAAAATATGGTTTCCACAACCAGGGAATGTACAGTTACTATTTTCATGCAAAAGAACTGCCTTTACATCATTATACTTTCACTTCGTTATTGTAGCCTTGTCCCACATAGTTTTTAAAATTCAATTTTAATTTCTGTAGGAAATTCAAAAGTCGGCTGGCAATTTGTTGACCCGTTTTATCAGAAAAATTATCAAAACGTATGAAACGTTCATCAATTGAAAATTCCAATTCGCTAAATTTGACGTAGGGAATAATTAAAGTAGTTTGTTCATTGTGAGATGAATCTGAAGTTGCATCAGCAATAATAGCAAAATATTTAGCTTTCTTGATTTTCTCAATAAATGCGTTATGAACAAAAAAGCCGCAAATATTAATAAATTCATTTTGTATTCTTTTTTTATTTTCTTGTGAAGCTCGAACCTTTAAAACATGTTCCAATAATATTGGATCATATTTACTCAACAGTTCAACTAACCCAAGAAAATTACCATTATGTGAACTCCCAATGCGTGCATCAGATCCAAAGAATGGTAGATCTCTTTCGGAGAGGAAAAATATTATATCAAGATACCGCTCCAGCAGTTTCTTCCAATGATTTATTTGGTCATTAATTTCATTTAGAAGTAAATTTTCTATTCCTCTATCGGTTATAGCTCTTATATTTGAATTTTGCCATAAAATACAATTCTCTTTATGTGTAGGAGAATGTTTGTGAGATGGTATGCGTTCAACTTTTTTCAACCAATTTGAATGCTGTACCCTGGTATATCTGTCAAATATGAAAACTGAAGTGTTTTCTTATTCAGAATGTAGCATGGTGCACAATAAATTGATTGATTTTTGACACTCCAACAAAGCCAAACTCTATTACAAATTTCGTCATTTGGAAGATTCTTTTAAAGTAAACTATATGGAAATGCACGATTTGATGCATCTTTTTCAATGTTTTGAGTTATTTCGAACCGTTTAATTTTCAAGAATGATCTTAATTGATCGAGTTTATTTTTGTCAAGTATTCAAATATCCGAAACAAGTAAGCTGTCAATATTCAATTCTGTTTTTGGAATTACTTTTTCATTATTTTCTGATAAATATTTGCATATTGTAAATCTGTTTCATTATCATTAAATGAATATTGTAGCTCCATTTCCACTCTAGCGATATTACTAACTTCATCTATTACGTATTCTTTATCTTCTAGTTCAATTTTATTGGTATTTTCCACTTCTGTTTCTATTTCACTGTTTGGATGACCTGGCACAATCACATGACTACCACGGCTCCTGTTTTCTTTTTCAAATAATGCTTCTGCTTTTTCGGTAGTTGCTTCATTACGAAAGAAACTCGTTATTGGGGTCAATTTTTTCATAGCAGATTCTCTCATTTCCTTCCTGTGCTTCTTGCATGCGCCACTTTTAAAACATCTCTTCATCTTAAACACCCTGTAAAAATTTTTACAATTGATAATGAAATAAAAATGAAATGTGGACAAATGCTGGGTGAGTGGTGAGTGTTTATTCTGAATATCAGAGGTTCTAAAAATCAAACATGTACGTCAATCACATTGAAATAAAGGTTATTATTAAATCATATTATTTTGTCAAATTTAACAATACCTGTATTAACTACATGAATTCAAATCTTCATTAGAAATTATTTAGTAGTCATATAATTTGAAAAATCATGATTAACTTTGTATGATGTTTTAAAAGAATTGTGGGTGAAGATGGTTAAAATTTACTACACATACTGAATCTAGGTATAAGTGATAACGAACATTATATATTAAGTCGATGACTCTCCCACCCAATATAAATCATAAAATAAAAATAAAAGCACTTCAAAAAATGTAAATAACTCACGGAAAACACATAACAGTCTAGAAATATTGCTAAACACAAAATTTCGAACGGTATAAAAATACATACGTTGAGAAGAGCGGGATAATACTGAGGCAATATCAATATCACAATTCCCGCTACGTTTTTGATGTTATTACAGCGCCCACGCTGGATGTACTGCAACCAGAGGCTACCTGAACAAGTACAATAGGTGTTGAAATTTACTATTGGCGCCAACATTCCCGACACTACATGTGCTATTGTGTTTAGTATAGGTTTTATTATAAAATCGCCACGGTACAGCTCAAGAGGTAAGCAGAAAATCTTTCAACTCAATTTCTGTCTTATGATTAGTCTTACATATTGAGTTACTAAGTTGAGGCCCCCAATATTGCGAGGTCCGGGGCAGTAGCCCTTGTGCCCCCGGAAAGGTCCTGTCTATACACATACAACATAAGAAATTTTTTGTTAAACGCTAAGCGTCACTCTTGCAGAAATGATAGGCTAAGCCTAACCACAAACTAAATGGTTTGTGTTTTACTAATATTACCTCTTAAACACGTAGTTTTTAAGGCAGCTTAAATTAAAAGCTAAATTAATGTCAAATGAAATGATCTAACAAGAGCTATATAAGCAAACCATTAAGTACGTACACTTTAGGTTATTTTCGCGTACCTTCATACATTGTTGTCTTCTTTGTCCTGAAAAATATTTCCTTTCCAGTTACAACATTCTAAATTCTTAACTCTGGTTTGCTTAATTATCTCACATTTACAATCAACTTGTCTTAACTCTTTCTTTCGCTTAATGCGTTTCATTCCTTCCTCTATACTATTAATAGAGGCTGATATAATAGTTGGATGAGTTTATGTTCACATATTATGAGCAGCTGGTTCTTTATATTATTCAACAGTTGGTCTGTTTAAGACAACCCCCACCCCTCACATCTTCTGGACTTGTGGTGTCGATGAAATAAAGAAAGCTTTTGACATATGGTAACATAGTGATGAACTATTGTACTTGTGGGGTTTCTACACCAACTGTAAGATTTATATAGAAAGAAACCTTCTCCATGGTCAATTCCATTCGGCTAAAAGCTGGACGGTGTTCCTGTTGATATACGATTAGAAACAACCAATTTACAATATGATGAATTATTAATGAGAAATATCAAGAGAAGCAAGAAAATTTGTGCAATTTTGACAAACAACTGAATAAAGAAAAATAAGGTAATTAAAGAAATATATAGTAATCGTAGCTGAACTTATATTTGTGAACAACCATCTTCTTTAATGAATCTAAATAGAAGTACAGCAAGATCAGGAATGAGTGGTTTATATTTGGAAGCTGTGTTAAGAATAGTTACTTTTTACTATGGGCCAGATACTAAAAAAATAAAAAGCTATGCAGAGAACCTAAAAACGTACATTAGTTGTTTTGTTGATTTGCTGTACTAATATAATTTTGTTACTTGAACGAATCGTTTTTATGTTTATCATTTCTTAATTTTAATATTTCGTTCGGCCCGTGAATTGAGTTTTCTATCTAATCTGTCCCGGTGGCAGAACTGTTGACCAGTTCTGTCCTAAATAGTCTATCTGAAATATCACGTAAATTTTAGCGTTCCATTTACCCAGGAATAAAACTAAATATTTTTCAATTTTCTATAAAATACGTAGTACAGAAAGCTTAGTTGCGTGTCGATTGTTCTCTGCGGTCACACGTTTCATCAGATCCTTTTACAGTATTATATGCTATAAAAGCAAACTTCTAAGATGTTTCACAATTAGAAACTATTGCACGCATCAAAATAAAGTACGGGAAGTATAGAGGCGTTTCTAAGTATTTCGTGTATGTTTCAATCAATCTAATCTATTAAAATAATCAACAGTAGCTTCGGTGAAAACTAGGTTATTCTTAACAACAGACAACTTTGATGATATTTATAATCAGGGGAAACACACAATACAGCATATCTGCTGCGTCACTTTAATTGAATTGCTCGCAATTCATTAAATGGGTAAAATTCCCCTCACGTTTTAGCTTAGCAAACGAAGTGTTAAGCAAAGTTGTAGATTGTAGAACTCATTGGAAAATTAATTTAGTGCTTATTTTACTTAGAGCCAGAAGCCAGAATTCCAATGCAATCAGGCTTCTCCTTTTAAGATAATTCTTGTTGTAATGGACCACTTGTCTTTATCCCTTTACTTGTTAATTCATATAGTTTGAAAGTGGGATTATAAGTAGACAATAATAGCAGCTGAATATCTTTCAAAGGCCTTCTTAGAGTTTCTGAAGGAACTGTACAAAGAAAATAATCTTCTGTTGAGGTAATCTATCAATTTCCAGTAAAGGAAAATTCTAGCTTTGTCCTGATAGTATTACTACGGTTGGGAGTGGCATATTAGTATTTGTAAGATGACCTATTTCATTGAAAGTTGTACAATTAGCAAATTTATCAAACACCTCTACTCAATTTTTCCTCGGTAGAATACCATAGATATAAATATCCTGACTATACGATCGCCGACAACTCTCGCATAATAACATAAATTGAAATCCTTAATTTAGCATCCCTAGTTTTTACGTAACTAACCATGTTCAAGTTTGAGGGGTATATGAAACATAATATAGAAAATGTAAGTTAGCGTGTTTTAAATCACCCCAAGTTTACAAAATTAAATCTCTAGATTACTCAATCAAACACTACAAAGAGTAAATATCTTGAATTGGCAGTTTTAGAATTTTATATGCATTTAGATTAGTCTGAAAAATTCAAATGTGATTGCACAATTATAATATTGTTAGATGGTTTTACGACATGAGTCAGGATTAACAACACATGGTAAAAGCCATTTCGTTGTCTTAGATCTGTGACTTGTTTTTGACTAACTTTTGGCTTATGGATTAAAAAATAAAAGCTCTTTTTGTCTATTATGTCAACTTTTTAATATACAAGATACGCTTTCTTTGTCTCAAACGCCGTACAAAATGTGCATACATAGGAAAATAAAGAGAAAACTTACCAAATATGCTGTTCACAAAGAATAGTTTTATTCATATAAGGGTTACATATAGTTACAGTAATTTAATTCATGCAAATTGTAATTTTCTTTACCAAACAGTAAGCGTGCATATTTAGGCAAAAATTTTTGCTTATAGCTTTTTCTAAAATGTTTAATCTGCGAGCATTGTCGCTTGATGCTCCAACAACAGTCGGCCATCATATCTACATCTCATCTGCTTTGATACTGTGCCTCCATTACCTTAAAATCTTTGTGAAATCGCTTACTCTCCTCATCATTAACTGTGCAAATATTTTTCGGGAAGTTAGCGAGATCACTATGTAAATTATACACTTGGATGCCCATTTTGCAACCAAGTTACTGGACAATTTCGGTGTAATTCTGTGATTTTTGTTTCCTAGAAAGTTTTTGACAATGTTTTTGAATGCCAACTAAGCATTCTTTTGAAGTTTTGTCATTGTTCCGGTGAAATGTTAATCTTTAACGGGTTTTCGAATACATGTACCATGTGATCCATCAAACCTACAAGACAGGAAATGGCGAAATGAGATACTTGAAACAGTCGCTTCCAATTAACAAAACTGAAAAAAATTGCTTTGAGACCCAGTTTTATATGCAGATGTGGAAATGTAATGTCCCTTTTGTAGATTACTGGATGATGTAGAATGTTTGAATCATCAGGTTTTAGGTCAAACCTTGACGGCCAATTCGACTGTACACAATGCTTCTTACAAGTTCTGGTGTCTCACATACACAAAAACAGGGATACTTGATATATCTGCGTTGCTGGCCAAGGAGGAAGCAGACGTTATTAAGGTGAACACAGACAATCCATTGGTGTACATGATATTTTAACAAATCATTGACTACTTTTATGTCTTATATTCTTTAGGCAAACAAACTGAATGGCCTATTAGAACTGAACCAAATAAATTTCCTTTGTGGATGAGCTATCGGTAAACAGTCGCCATTCAGTTGCGTTATAGGCTGAAGCTCCCAACTGTTTTGTTAAACCATATACGTTATGGCAATATAAATACAGCATCATAACGAAATACTGAAATCCCTTACGGACGGAATCATCTTGAATTTCAAAAATTTCGTCATTGGAGTTACTTCGATTCTCATCAGGATCGTATTCCTGTACTTCAAAGAAGGTAATCCTACGAAAACTGGCACTCAAATTTCAGCTGAATGAAGCACTGGGCGTATAGCTGATGGTAAACTAGATACTCTATTTTACATTTGTTTTTCTTATTATATCCTGACGTTTTCACTATACAAAGGTAACGCTCATTTGAATGATCTCTGGGTTTTCGCCAAATCATAAGATCACCAAATGAAAATTTATCACTTGTCCCCTTCGTCCACATCCGTTCCCGACACTGCTTACACACTTTGTGAGGGGCCCATAATTTATTTTGGTCACCAATTTTCACTTTAAAATAGGCTAAATTAGCTTGCCAGATAAATGTACTGATGCGTGTCTTTTGACTGGGAATGGTAAAACTGTCATACACAAATAAAGTGTAAACACCACTAACCTTGTATACAAACAAGAACATTGGAGTGTGCTTCACTATATCTGAGCGACACACAACGTCTCACTACACTATCTTAGTCGTAACTGAACTAGTCTAGTACAGTATGCACCGGTCACTGATCTACGGCGTCATACATCCGGCTCCAGTCGGATAATATTCATGTCAGTCAACAGGAAAACAATAGCGCTTGCTATAATCCAAGCTCGATTCTGCAAACAGTGGTTATATTCACATAAGGTACACAGAAAAGACTTTACGTGATAGAAGAAAACTAACTACTGTTATAAAATCAGCATGCTCACTTAACTCTCAAATAGCTTAAAAATCGAACCCAACAGCAGCTGTGTTAAAAATTGTTCCTTTGTGTAATACGTGTTCGGGGTTTGAATCGCAATAAACTAAGTAATAAGTACGTCGATTTTCTTTTTCATTTTCGTAAATCATCAGAGTGTGACTTCTGAATGAGCTGACTCCACATGCCCAATTAGACTGGATTAATACCTGTTGCAAATTAGTGGTTGCAAAGAAGGTACTTCTGTATAAGAGGATTTACTCGCCTTTTCAAGCTATAATGTGTTAATTTGGCAAAGTAACAGAATTATCGTTAACAGACACCGCGTAGCTTTGTAGAGCTCGTCCAAAAGCAACTTTCTTTGCAATTAGTATTTGTTACAGCCAATAATCCCGTTCAATTAGTCGGGTGCCTGTACGATCAGTAGTGATCCAAGTGCTGTCATAATGATGCTCAGTCGCTAATCGTCAATTTCATTAGTATTTTGTATAGTACTGTACAAACGCGGAACAACTTTTATTAATGACTGCATAGATAGGTTCAAAATTTCTCTACCATTCTTAACCAAGTACAGTTGTTTCTGGTACGAAAATTTAAAAAGTTGAACAATAAGCAGAAACATGACCATGCGAATAATATGTTAAAAAACAATAAACAACAATACAGTTCTTTCAAACTACGCTATTTCATTCATGATCTCTGCGTGATATAAATTGCTATCATTTTATAATTACAGTATAACGGTTTCTAAACGGATACAAATTAGGCCAGGTAAAGATAAAATGAATACTAACATCATATGCTACTAACCATCATACTGAGATACATATAATACCGTAATGAAACATAAGAAAATTACCCCTCTTTAAGATACTCTTAGATTGGTGATTAGTTCATCGTCAGATTCTGCTACACACCTCCAATAGGAGAGACACGAAAAAGATAAAGTGTGGAAAAGGAATAAGGTGCGTCTTCCTTCGCAGAATTGAAGCTCGGTAGCTTCTCATTCAACGGTACCCTATAAAGGGTTCACTTCACTGTTGAGGAAGCTATTCAACTGCCTCATTGGCGGTAAAAAGTCAAATTTTATTGGCTTAGGATCACCAAAACCGAATTACAACATTCTTAATAAAAAGTCACGCAATACTTAAGTAAGGCGTTTCAGTTAAACCTAAAATTATAATAAAATTACAAATCATAAATTATAAACTAAAATGAGCGTGTTACCTGTTAGAATTACACATAACAAAATGGTGACAGGTACTTTCTCTAAAAGTAATTAACTAGTTTTGTTTAGGAAATACCAAATTATTCTTCTAAGACGTTTGGTTATTTAACACTAATACGAGTAACAAAGATAGCATCGATTTTAAAATCTAAATTCAAAATATCATTCAAAAATCTTAAAAACTGCAAGGAAATGAAAACGCACCTGCGAAATTACAAAAGTTTCAGGGAAGTAGCACAAAATTGTTTCTACTGCATATACAGAGTTTCTCTAAAAGTTCTGTACAAAATGCTATCACAAATTCCTGAAACTAAAATATGAGGATCTAGCCCAATTTACTTTTGTCAAAAAGTTGATAGTTACCAAGAACAGGGTGTCAAATTTATTATTTTTAAGCTATTTTTTAAATAGGTATCTTAATAATAGTAGAATGTGCATGAAATTTGGTACCTAATGGTTTTTTAAGATGAGAAATTCAGATTTGACAATATGCTTGATGTATATCGTGGAGGGTACCTTCAGCAACCGTTTGCCAACAGTTAAAGCCCCGTAACCTTTTTGGGCCTCGGTATATCAAACTTCTAGTTCAAAATCTTATTCCCCGACATTCTTTCTCCTAAAAAAGGTTTTCACATTAGATGTTGCTTCGAGCAATCGTTTCTGAGATAATCGAATTTAAATGTTTTATTGCATACTAACATGTATCATAGCAACGTCTAAACTATGCTACACTGAGAAAAGTGATTTGGTTGATACAACCAATTCTGTTGTTTTGAAGAGTAAAGCATTTGATCAAGTATTTTTTAGTCGTTCTAAACGAAACTATATTCACTGAACCGCTTGCAGATGGTTACACTAACATCAAAAATTAGTTGACTTAAATTTGTTTGTTTGAATGCATAATAACTGTTGGTTAATAAAAGAACGCAAAAGCGAATTTCATTGAACAACAGTCGTATTTAATACAAACTAATATTGTCAACAAATTTCATATTTCAGTCCAATACTACATTAATGTTGAAAAAAATCCATTTAAGTTAAATGAATGCTGGAAAAAGTGTCAAATGAACACGTTTTGTAACAAATTTAACATTAAAACAAACGTCTCTAGCTTGTTGATTTAAATAAACTACGATTGCCAAATCAAACGTCGACGTTATTTGTTGAACGCAACGATATTGTACGTCTCCGATGCTACGTATTGGATGTACAGCGCGCACATTATATCTTTAATATACTGGTAACCTTCGACTGCGACACGTCAACATGGCGTCAAGCGTTACTTAGCATTGTTTAGTGTGTTAGTTTTCATAAAAGTATTTCAACTAACTGTAAAAATACATGGAAGATAAATTTAGTATGCTGTACTATGTTTAAACAAAATCTTTTCGTCTAAAAACACGTAAATACATTTCTATAAATTAGTCTTATTGCCCATAACTAAATGCCGTTGTTTTTAGCATCAACTATATAAGCGAACGTATAACTTCAAAGATCAATGGCAACCTCAAGGAATAAACAAACTTTCAATAATCAGTGTCAGTTTTATAAAATTGAAGTGGAAGCTAAACTGAAAATTATGCACGATGAGCTAGAGTTAATGTAACATTCAAGGTGATTTGATTCAATATCCAACTTGATAATGTGACTGAATTAAGTTATTTTAAATCAATATTTTTTTAAAATCTGTTAGGGATGAACAAACTCATTTGTTGATCGCCAAGTTGTATTAAAAAAATTGATTAAAATAACTTCATTAAGCCGGAATCGATCAAGCTGGATATTGAATCAAACTACCTTGGATGTTTAAACTAATTCTATTTCTAAACAATGTACAACACAACGAAATGATTGATTTGACAGCTAAATGTTTCAATTGAACGCAATAAAAGTTTGATTAAACCAAAAATGTTATTACTTGAACCCTTATTAGCCACTTAGTTTAATAATTATTATCTGCTCAAAATATGGGTTAGTTAAACCAATGACGCTTTTTGGTTAGTTGAAAAATTGGAATAGTTTGTTTTAATGCTGCAAACCCTTTCAAGTATTTGCTTCAATGATTTTTATATGTAAGTGGGATATTCAACGTGTTGATTTAACATAACAGTTTATTTGATAAAAGTATTAAATAATTCAAATCAAACCTACAAGCAATTGAAGTAACGATACCTAACATTCAAGTTACATTAATTGCGATTTGAATAAATGCTATAATTATTGTGGTGCAAATTTAGGTTTGTTTGCTTCAAAATCGGTTTTCCAACATTTTATTATGTTCTATTTAATGCATATAGATCATTGTTTATATACAAACCAAAATTCTAATTAAATCAACTAATTTTCAGTTGAAGCAACAAAATCCTTTTCTCAGTGTAAGTATTGTCATTATAAAACAATTCAGTTAACACATTTTTATAGTAATTTTAAGTCACCATTTTATTCTTGAATTTTTTGCTATGACCGTACCCTACACTAACGCAGAAATGACCGATATCATATTAGATTAGGGTTATTGCAAAGGAAATTGTCGACTGTCGGTGAGACTATCTTCAAATAGACAACCAAACCACCAAACATTTGCCGCTGTTGAAAAGTGTTTTCGAACAACCGGTAATTTTGCTTCTTGTAACTATTGATTATGGACAGAATTGCTGTACTATTAGAATACCGGTGGTTGAGAAAGAAATTTTAAAATGAGTTGAAGAAGACTCGAGTCTGAGCACCAGACAGCTAGGTTTTGAAATTGGAGTTTCTAAAGATACGGTTAATAGGGTTTTAAGAGAACAGTTGTTGCGTTAATTTCACTTCCAATGAGTAAAAGAGCTTATACCTATCGACCGAGAAGTAAGACTAGGCTTCTGTCATTTTATTAATGAACAGAGAGAATGGTTCAAATTTTACATAGAAAAACTTTACTTAAGCGTGAGTGTTTACATAATGGACACACTTATGCTGACGAAAACCCGCATACAGTGAAGGTAGTTCCCACCAACGTGAATTTAAAATTATCGTGTGGGCAGGAATTATTGACAGTTTTATTATTGGTCCTGTCTCTTATCACTTCGTTTAAATGGCATAAATTACCTAGAACATTTAGCTAATTTGCCAAATTTATTTGATGACCTCCCACTGGCTATGAGAGAAATTATGTAGTTCATGCATGTGATGCACTACTATACTTCACGCTAAACGTCAGGAATCACTTAAATGAGAATTTTCAGAATCGATGAATTCACAGAGGAAATAATGCTCCTGCAAATTGATCAACCTCGCTCACCGGATTTGACGCCAATAAACTACTTTTATGGGGAACACTTAAAGAGATGGTATATTCTAGACCTGTAAACACCGAAGAAGAATTGTGGGCACAAATACAAAATTTAGTAGATATTTTACGGTTATATGCAGAGATTATGCAAAGGATACCGTCCAATTTTCTTCTAAGAATTAATCTTTGCGTACATGTAAACGGGGTCATTTTGAACATTTACTTAGAGTTTTATTAAACAATTTATAATTTAATACAAGTTTGCTGTTTGGTTTGTTATTGACTTTGTATGTTATTCCTCTTGCTTTTTGCCAGTTCATTCTTACATTCTTATGATTATTAGCTCATTGTTGTGGTTGTTGGCCTGTTGACATTTAAACACGCTACAAGCTTTTTGGACCAGTCCTAAGCCTGGATTAAGTGTGAAGAGGGGCTATGATAAATGTTAGTATGCAATAAAACATTAAAATTTGATTATCTCAGAAACGACTGCTCGAAGCGACATCTATAAAGTATATCCTTTTTTAAAGAAATAATGTCAAGGAATAAGAATTTTGAACCAGAAATTTGTTATACCGAGACCCAAAAATGTTATGGGACTTTAAATGCAGGCAAAGGGCTGCTGGTGGCGCTCTCCGTTAGGTACATCAAAACCATTATCAAATCTGATTTTCTCATATTAAAAAACCCTTAGATACAAAATTTCATGCATATCCTGCTATTATTAAGATACCTATTTAAAAAATAGCTTACAAAAAATAGTAACTGACACTCTGTATCTTGGAAACTATCAACTTTTGGACCAAAGTAAATTGGGCTAGATCCTTATATTTTAATCTCAGAAATTTGTGATAGCATTTTGTACAGAACTTTTAGAGAAATCCTGTATGTGCTGCAGAAACAATTTTGTGCTACTTCCCTGAAACTCTTTAGAATTTCGCAGGTGTGTTTTCTTTTCCTTACAGTTTTTAAGATTTTTGAATGATATTTTGAATTTAGATTTTAAAATCGATGCCATCTTTATATGAACACCAACGTATTACGGTTTTTATCTTGTTCGTCACTTTAACGTGATTCCTCTACATATTTTCTTAGTATATTATTTCACATATAGCTTTACGTTACTGTAGTATAAAAGTTTTCGATCCAAAAAAAAATTTTTAGTACATGTTTCTCTTGTACCAAGATATTCAAATGCTTTTTTATATGCTTTAGCTACCTTACGAATAGTCTTTCTACTTTCAAAGACACTCCACTAATACATTTTTCCTTTACTGCTTTATATTTTCGATTTTTCTACACCATAATTGTTTTCATCTCATCGCTCATTCGCCCTCTTTATTCAACTCTTTCAACAAATCCGCTTGCTTCTGCCTATGGTAGTTTTTCCAGTTGCATAGATATCCTCCTAATAGCTAAGCGCTTCTCGTCCATATTTGTTGGTTTCCCTATGCTACTAAGTTCGGTTACAATATGGTTCTCGAAAATGTTCTTGCAGTTTCTTTAAGTTTTACTTCTGTGAACAAAATCTCTCTGTTAAGTTTTCAAAACTGAATTTTATCATACCTTAAACGTGATCATAATGTACATTTGCTTCAAGGTACGATTTACAGCCTTTTATCTGATATCAAGCATCAACTTAACTATAATGCACTCAATTTAGTGTTTATCAGTATTGCCTGGTTTCTTCACGTATATAGTCTTAATTTAATAAAATAAGGAAGTCCAAATTCCAGCATATTAAAAGAATGTTTACAAATAACTTATGTAGTGAGTTTAAAAAAGTTTTGTTCCTGGCGTGGAACAAGAAGAACATTTAAGTAAAATTTGAAATCCGGATTGCCAATTTGTAGATGTAATTAGTTGTGCATCCTTACGGATCCGAGACTCGGGCTCCAATATCGATTACAGCAACATGGTTTTGATTTTATTAAATACATGTTTTATATGCCATTAGAAAAGTATATTATTGAAATGTAAAAGGCGTAACAGTGAATAGGATTTAAAAACGAGCTTTTCACATTTACCCTAACAGTTACTTTTAAAATCCCATTTAATTAAAAAGCTGCTTTATTTTGGTCGCAGTTTGTAAACTTTTAGTCAACGACTAAAGCTTCCGACCCCAATCCTTGTTCGAAAATTAAAATTTATACGGTTCTTCAACGCCACATCAAGTGCAGCTGGAATATTTTACTTAAAATTCTTTACAGTTCTTTTATTTCAGTTATATTCGTTTGACGTAAAAAATTAGGATAGTATAAGTTTAAAGCAAATAATCTTGCAAATGTTTCTTCGCCTGTAATACTATACAAATCAAGTAATCTTGAAATATAATCATATAATTAAATAGTTGTCGAACTTAAATATACCAGTAATTCGGCAGAATCAACTTGAGTAGAGAAATAGCCATTTTGTGACGTTGCTTAGAAATACGTATGACCATATTTTATTTTTAAAGTTTCTGTATTGGTAAATCCCACCAATTGGATTAGTGTATTTCCTGTAAGAAATATAATTCTTAGATTACATGAATTCTTGAGCAAGGTAGAATTATTTTGTATCATATACGATCCATATTCAAAAGTTGTCAAATTCATAGGCTAGTTTTTAAAGACTAGAGATAATTTCATCATTATAATTAGTACAGTCGTGGTTCAGTTGTTTTGATTAATAAAGTATCACGTTGGTGTCAGATTATTGTATCGTCTGAGCGCAAAGACATATCATATGCAGTTTTCTGCTAACTAAAATAAATGGGAAATCCCTTTTTTTGATTCTAGGTCTACGATTCGTAAATTTAAGCAAACACATAGATTAGATAAAAAAACTGACACAAGGTATAGTCATTTTATACGCTTAATTCATCCGTCCGAAGTTTGCCGAGGATGTCTCGAATGATTTTAGGAAGGGTAGATCCATTTTCCATAGAGCACTTCGTATATAAAATCCAAATCATCAACATTGCGTTTTGGTAGGTCAATTATCTTTGACTAGAGGTTACTGAACAAGGTTGAGCAGTAATATAATTATGAGCGAAAAAAAACCCTGCGAAGTAGGCCAGTTTTAATTTTAAGGGCAAATTAGTACCCACACTGGCAACCTTTCGTTGGAGATAACCATGTGGAGGACGAAGTCGATAACAGCATCTTATGGTGTCCAATAGAACAATATAAACCACCCATCTGAAAGTACCAGAGAGAAGGATTGAAACTAAATAATCGAAATTTAATGCATAAACTGACGGAACGTACCTATAGTACGTCTGTGTGTTTAGATTAGGCTTTTAGTTAGGTAAATTTGAAGTATAATTGATTTTAATTCTTGCTTAAGGCTGTATCATGTATTTATAATGAAAACGTAAGCATGTTAAGTAGCTAGAAACAAGTTGTGTATAATAGTGTAAAAACATGCTCAAATTTGGTTTCTTTTTCTCTATTATTGTAACGGTATAGTTACAGTTTTTCTGTATTAAATTGCTTTGTAATAACCTAGAAGCGTGATTGAGTATTCCAGGTCATTTGACATTTGCTTTTAGGAACCTTAATTAGCAGTCTTAAATAGGTGTTTTTAGGGTTCTTGTTTGTTTTAAGTTTATAGTAAGATTGTCCTTAATGAATTTTCAGTTACATTTTTAAACCAGAATCACTCTCCTGATCTTTGATTTTGGCACCCTCTTGTTAATTTTTTCTAGGACTTTTCCCTAGTAATCCTACGAGATTAGGTGGCGTCCAAGGTATTTTCCCATCAAGATATATTGCATACCCGACAATATTCTGGACCAGTCTTCAAACACTTATACCACCCGTCGCACTGAGTTAGTTGGCAACCATTTCTTTTAGTACAATGAAGGTGTTCAGTGTTTTACCGAAATAGGATTTTTAGCGGTCTACTTCATCGGGCGGCTGCGTGGCGTAGTAGTATGTGTGTGACTACTACGTTCAACGTCCCGGGTTCGAATCCCGACACGGTCCGCTTGAAAAATGTTAGGCGAGCATTTTTCACAAAAATACACCTTCGTTCTGACGAGAGGTAAAATGGAGGTCCCGTGTGTGAGTGTTGTCACGCACGTTAAAGATCCCTCCTTGCTTGGAACAGCAAGGGTTCGGCAAAAATTCCAAATTTTTAAGGTAAAAAAAAACTCGTCTCCTGGCCAATGTAGTAGATTCGGGTGGAGTATTAGAAAATTACATGTAAGGTTTACTTTAGCAAGGCTGCTCCGTGGCGTAGTTGGTATGCGTGTGACTACTACGCCCAAGGTCCCGGGTTCGAATCCCGACACGGTCCGCTTGAAACATGTTAGGCGAGCATTATTCATAAAAATACGCCCTCGTTCGTATGAGAGGTAAAACGGAGGTCTCGTATGTGAGTGTTGTCACGCACGTTAAAGATCCATATCTTGCCTGGAACAGCTTCCTAGCCAATGTAGTACCTTCGGGTGGAGCATTGGAAAATCACATGTAGGGGTCTACTTCACCGAGTTTTCTGTGAATAATCGACTAGATATTCTGGTGACCAAAACTGTACGTAACAATTTCCATTGGGGTTACTAGATATGACAGCGTCAGAGTTCAATATTCCCGACGCCTATAAATACTGAGATTTTCTTCCAACATTTTCATTATATAATTATTTCATTAAATAAATAAAAAAATTATTTAAACTTACTTAAACAACACTCTGTTATACAAGGTGGTCGCTGGGTCTGTCCCAAAAACTTGTATAAGGATTCTTTTGGTGATTTGCAGTATAACTGAATTTCTTCAGTATATGACTAAATTCCATTCCGAATGCAATAACATTATATCCAACTTAGACATGGCAGCCAGAGATATTCTGGGATATACACACAAAGAAAAATAATAAACCATGGATAACAAAAGGATATCCTGAATTTAAGAGAAGAAAGACGAAAATACAAAAGATAGATCAGACGAAACAGAGATACAAAGCCATAAAATGAAAAATTATTCGCAAATGCAGTAAAGCTAAAAATCAATGGATTGATGAATAGTACAAAGAGGTACAAACTAAGATGGAAATAGGAAAGACAGACGAAGCATACAAACTAACTAAAATGAATTTTAGGGATATAAAATGGTAGAGCAAAAATATAAGGGACGCGAGAGGAAACATTATTATAGAAAATGTAGAGAAAGTGGTTAAGTGGCAGGAATATATAGAAAACCTATATGCAAAAGAGGAACTAACAGCATTAGACCAGGAATCAGACATAGAAAAGGATGGCTTGGGATATCCTATACTTAGAGATGAGTTTAAGTTAGCATTAAAGGGTCTGAAAAATGGTAAGGCGCCTGGTACATATAAGTTACAAGCAGAAAGTCTAAAAGCCGTTGGACAAGCAGTAACAGAACGTCTCTTCCAACTTGTAAGCTATATGTATGAGACAGGCGAGATACCCAAAGATCTTAAACGTAACATCATAGTCACTATACCAAAAAAGAGAGGCGCGGATAAATGTGAAAATTTTCAAACAATAAGTTTGACAGCACACATATCAAAAATACTAACTAAAATTGTACATCGAAGAGGCATTGCATACTGTCACATGCAGGAAGACATTTGGAATTACTATGCAGGGACAAAAGATTGATATGCTTAGATTTACAGATGATATAGCGGTATTTGCAGTTAGCAAGGAAGATTTAGAAGCTGCTCTTAATGAAATGGAAACTGTTCTAACAGAGAGATTCGGTATGAAAGTTAACAGAAATAAAACTGTAGTACTAGTATGCAAAAGAGGGGCAAATAAATCAAAAACAAGATTACAAATAGGTAACGAGAATTTACAAAAGGTTACAGATTTCTGCTACCTAGGAATCCAAATAACTCGAGACTGGAAGTGCGTAAAAGATATAAAACAAAGATTAGCACAAGATCGTGCTACATTTAACAAGAAAAAGCAACTATTGTGTTCAAAGACAACAAACATAGAAACAAGAAAGAGATTGCTTAAAACATGTGTGGAGCACAGCACTGTACGGCTGTGAAACTTGGACAGTAGGAGAGGCGGACAGAAAAAAGATAGAAGCATTAGAAATGTGAAGCTACAGATGTATGAAGGAGATATCATGGACAGACTAAGTTAAGAACATAGAGATGCTAAAAATGGCAAGGGAAGAAAGATATATGTGGAAAATAGTAAAAAATAGAAGACCACATACTACGGCATGAGTGAATAGTGCGGGATATATTAAAGTCAGAGGCAAGAAAAAAGAGAAGTAGAGATAGACCGAGGTCGGACTATTGCTCACAGATAGTTAAAGGTGTAGGCTGTGGGATTTTCAGGGAAATGTGTACACTAGCTCGGAATAGAAATTAATAAAAGTATGCGTCCAATCAGTTCCAAGAGGGAAAACCTAATGACGAAAAAAACAAATGTACTTAAACCTGATAATTATTATAAACAACTACAGGTATTGGTTTTGCAATTTTCTCAACTAATGTTGATTGTGCGAAAGCATTTACTGAAAAACTAATACTTCGGCAAATGTCTAAGTGTTGGGGGATCTTGGTAGCCACAGGCTGCTTAACCCCGTTCACAACTACTGAATTTCCGTAAAATAGGACATACAATTGACAACAGAAAGGGAACCGAGCTGTTTCTAGGCTGTGGAAATTTCAGCAAACCGTATAGGCTAGCTCAAAATAGAAATAAGCGGAGGTACCTGTCCTACCTGTTTCAAGACAATAAACCTTGTTCGAAAGAATCTATTGGAAAACTATTAATTCGGAAAATGATTGAGTGCTAGGGGATCTTGGTAGTTGGAAGCTGCTTACCTCCTTCATATACCACTGAATATGTGGGGGAATAAGGTTTATATGTATATTATATATATATACATATATTTGTAAAACAATAGAAAGAGAACCGACGTGCTTCTAACAAAAAAAGCAGCGGCTATGTTCAAAGATAACAAACACAGAATCAAAGAGAAAATTGTTGAAAGCATATGTGGAAAACAAAAAAAAATAGGATATATAGAACAGCAGGATATGTTTTAAAGCATTTTTTGGTAATGGTGCGGGATATATTACAAGCAGAGATAAGAAAGAAAGAGGTAGAAGTAGGCCTAGATTAGACCAATGCACGCAGATAGTGAAAGATGCAGGTTAGTTCAGAATAGGAAACAATGAGGGTACACGTCTGATCAGTTCCAGGACTGAAGACCCAATGATTATGATGATGACTAAATTCTGAATAGTTTTTGAGATATGGGACGGTAATAATTAAAACTACTTATAAATCGTTCAAACCGTATATACTTGCCAAACTAGGCGGCTCCGTGGCGTAGTTGGTATGAGTGTGACTACTATGCCCAACGAATCCCAACGGGGTCCGCTTGTAAAATACATCTCGGTCGGATGTGTGTGTTGTCACGCACGTAAAACATCCCTCCCTTGCTTGGAACAGCAAGGGTTCGGCAAAAGTCAAAATTTTCTAGGTTAAAAAAACTCGTTACCTGGCACTGTAGTACCTTCGGGCTGAGCATTGGAAAATCAAATGTAGTGCAATCATCATTCTGTTGATAATTACTCTCCATTTTAACAATTTTAGGTTTGCCGTTCTCATATTTAATCGTTACACCTGTTTCTTCGCACCTAATTATTTTGTATAAGTTCTCACCAATAATTAAAAGATATTTCGTTGCATTGTGGTTCCTCTGAGGCAACTTTGGTCGGAAAGCCTTTTAATAGAGAATTCTTGTTTTTAAAAATTTAAAATTACTTTTAAAGGGCGAGCTTTATTTTAAGTAATAACACCAATACGAAACGCTTTAATTTTTCGTAGTATCAATGTGCTACATTTTTGATAAAACTCTAATAACCTAATTGTTGTCTGCATATAAAGGGAAATTCACATCATCATCTTGTTATTCCCATATAAACAAAGGCCTATTTCGTGATCTAATCTTTCAATCTTCCATTTCATTTAAAAGTTCTCACCTAAATAAGACGCGATAGAAGAGGCAACGGTAATTCTTTGTTTAAGGGTTTCTAATTCTTTCCTGAGATTTTCGATAGTGCCCTTTAAATACCTGATGGCATTTTCTTAACGACATAGTTAACACAGTGGAGAATTGAGCGCCATTTATTAGCTGAATTATTTAATTGTTGGATTTCGGGCCGCGATAGCCCTTAACAGGTTTTATGCACAAGTAATCTACACTTTCCGCAAAATAAGTCAATTTCTCGTCCTATAGATTTAGAGGATATAACGCAGTTATACGTAATTGGCATTGTTACAAACTTACAAAATACTATTCAACCAACAAATCATAACCGTATACTAAGACTTACACTCATATTTAATGCTTTATATCGACTTATTGAAATACAGCGCCTTTAGTGCTTTCAAATTTATGCAAAAATCAAACTTCATTAGCATACTTAAACTTTAATATCCCGTTTCTGTTACACAAATTGTTTTATTTAAAATTATTTTATTATCAGGACTGTATGATTTATTTAAAGGTTCATTAGGAAAAGTAATAATTACTCTTGTTTAAGTTGTCTTGTGTCCAAATCTAGCAAACAATTTGCACCTTATTTATAACTCTGCCATTCCTACGATCAGTGTTGTCACCTAGTCAGTGATCAAAACTCGGACCACTAAAAAATTAATTTTTGTACAATGTTTATTAGTTATATAAAATTATAGAAACATGAAAAAAGTCAACTTCTGACAGAAATAGAAATAATAGTGTAAATATTAAATAATTTTTAAGCAATATGATACAACAATTTAAAATATATTTAAAAATCACAAAAATTATATAAAAATCATACAACAAAATAATAATAATAATAATAATAAGTTAATGCTTTATTTATTGTCTTAAAAATATACATTTTATTATTCCGCGCTGTTTCCAAAACATTTTTATTGTTTATCATTTTATGGAAAAAATCCTTACAATTAATATTTAAATTAGTACAGATTAATAATTCTGCTTTTTCTTTTGTTGCTGTTATTAATCTGTTCTATAGCCCACCATAATTCTTTCATTGAAAGGAAAATTCTTTCAATATATGCATTAAATGTTGGAAACTCAATTTTGTATATTAAGAAAATTGCCTTTTCGTAATATATAACTCTATAATAGTGAGATATCTTTCTCCTTTTTAATGTTTTTTTCCAAATGTTTCACTATTTTTTAACACTGGAAACTTCATTAAAAATATCATGACCGAATTGATTTATATTTATTTTGTATATTGAAATGTTAATAGTTTTTTTTTCTAATTGGTTAGTCATAAGGTGTAAAGCCCTTCTTTACTATATTCGCGGTCTAGTCTGGGAATTACCCCATGGGTGAGCAATGAGTTTGGGCGTGGGTATATGGTGGGCTCGACTACAAACGGGAACAAAAAGGTAAATGGGCGCCACTGCATCTATATAGACAACAAGCAAAACTAAAGTATCCTACAGGAAGACGCAGAAACCTATAGGATATAATGATTATCAAAAAAACTTACAAACCACAATAAACAATACCTCTGGAAACCTCTTGGACCTCTGCCCCAGCTTCCGCGATGTCGGACCTGCAAGAAGATGTGACACAGAAAAATAAAATATAAGACACCGTTTGTGCCTTACAACAACAAAATATTTCGATCTTTATAGATCGATTGGCCTGAATTCAAAACCTTAATAACACCTTACCTATGAGAAAATACTCTACTGGAAATTACTTATTCCGTTTCTATTACCTGGTACTGTATCAACTTTTTCCACATTCAAAATTTTGTTGATCTAATTTGAGCAATGTTAAGTTCAATAAGTGAAATAAAAAGACAAAGGTATCAATTCAAAGTTTAATTGAAATATGATTCTCTTTTGTTGCAAAAATTACTTGTAAATAAAATTTATTAATTAATATATAATAAGCTTTAAAACTTTCTTAGAGTGTTCCTCTATAATCAAAATTATCAACATTAAGTAAGTTACAGAAGTTTCTGAATATGCTTCTCTACATAGAGAGGTGTTAGCATTTATAAGTTATTCAATACAGTTTAGGTTCTTAAACATCCATAAAACAGATCTGTTCTGGCTTACAAGATTTTTACCTAAAGAACTTGTTACATAAACAGTTCATATGGTCTAAACATGAAATTAATAAAAGTCAGTTCAACATATGTTAAAAGCAGCTTAGGTATTCTACTAATCACAACAAATTGCTAGAAAACATCTTTCATCCAAAGGTGGACTTTATACATATTTTTATCACTTAACATGTGCATCATAAATGCACTTTGAATAACAACTTTTAAATCATCTAAAGGTTCAAAATTTCTCTTATAAAACAATCTAGTTCCGAATGAAAATATTTGACTTATTAAATTTTAGATTATACTTTCAAACTAAATTTTACGTGATATATGAGCATAAACACATTTTGCAAACAAACTTGAAATTTACGTTATTTAACGAAAGTTTCCCATGATTTAGTAGAGAGTAAATTAAAGCTTTAACCTTAATTAGCACACGAAATTGATTTTCAGTAAAAGTTTATAAGTACCTGATAGATTATGTTTTAATTCTACAACGGCGATGTTGACGAACGTAATAGATGAACTAAGACGCATAGCATTCCATCTGCTTGATATTCCGAAAGATACAAAACATGCCTGCATTAACCATAATTCCTCGGACAGCTTTAAAACAACTAATTTCACAATACTCGACCAAAATCTAATTCCATTGTTTAGCGTGTTCCTCAAACCTGCTAAAGAGATTGAACCAGGTATTAGTTTTAAACACGGCTGATTAATTACACGGTGCTTACCACTAATGGATTTCCTCACCACGTGTTGTAGCTGTTGCCTTAAGTTGACTGGGCGGCTTACACGAGAGCTCTTCCTTACTTGCCAACGCTCTTAGCCCTCGCGTCATTTTCGCGCAGGCGTTATGTTTAACAATTGCTCTAGCGGACGTCAAAACGCCTGTAGTTTATGTAACTCAAGTTACGTTCAAGGTATCCACGATATCGAAAGTATAGGAGTCCCTGTTAAATACTCCTTATAGGTAAAAATAATATAAACGGAAAGAGTTGTTCTTCTTTAGTACATTAAATTAATTAACGATTACACGCTAAATGACAGATTCGCAAAATAATAACAGTTAGAACTGTTTTTCCTTCGGAGATATGAAATGTAACAAAATTTTGTTACACTGCCTCCGATCAAAAAGAAAAAACTTTGAGGTTAATTATATCTTAATATATACATAACCGAGAAGATTTTTTTTATAGACGAAAACTATCGCCTTAACCAAAAGATAAATACAAAAAAGAAGCATCCTAACTAATTTAAGTAAGGGCAAAGTAAGTTTGCACTTTGACCTCTGAACCGAAAAAGAATTATGGGCGACCTCTTGAATTAAGAAGAGGAAAATGGGTGCAACTAAATGAGTGTGTAGGTAACTCTGCGTACCACACATCCGTCAGGAGTCAGTATAGGTAAGTCGTAATCGGTAAAAAGTCATAATCGGTAAAAGTCAAAATATTGTAGTCTAACACTCGAGTTGCAACCAAACGGGCAACAAAAAAACTAACTTACTTTTCAAAATATAAACTGAAATTCAAACAAAAGCTTGACATGAACTTTCGCAAAATAACAACAAAAGATTTACTTTCCTACTACTACCCTTGACACGATAACCTTACTAATATTAATAGTAAATCAAAACTCACATCTATATACATAAATATCAATAAAGTTCCAACAATGATTATGTATTTGCTGGTCTCAAAATTCCAGCTCAATACATTCAGCAAAATTTGATTATTGCCTCTACCAAAATAAACTGCTCATCAAGCCAACATTCCATACTCATTGTAGCCTACTAATGAATACTTGGCTTCTTCAGCTTATAGCTATTCATAGCCCAATCGCTACTCTTTTCTTTGGGACACTCCAGTCTCAAAAAAAATCCTCAACTCTACTGTGGCCACACCAAACATCTCGAACCAAAGCTACTCAATACTACAATGGCCTCACCAACTAGCTTACTTCAACTTACTTCAACAAAACAAACAGCACCTATCCTCCTCACTTACTCTAAACATAACAACACATGACGTGATCAAAATACGTCCACAAACATGAAGCAACAAACATCCGTATCGCTCCACCACGGGCTACAACAACAACACGGGCAAAATGACATTTTTGTCCTTCTCATCTACTACTACTAAATATTCCATTAATGCACATTTAAAACCAACACTATTTGAGAAATTTTCAATCTCTACCAGCAACGATATACTGGCAAAAGCCTTCAATTTATCATCACCACTCTATCCCATAACTAAATTTATAATATATCTTTCGCGACGCAAATACTAAAGACGACCAATCAGTCCTCTGGTACATATTCTGGATCTACGACAGAATAGGGTTTTAGATCCTTGACATGCCACCTGCCTGCCTTTGATCCGTCTAAATTAATTAGATCGTACACCACATTCGAGCACTTCTTCTTGACTACACTCAAAATAAATTATGGAGCCAGTTTAGCAGTAAATTTATTAGCCGCGCTCGACAACACCTTATTAGCCCTCCATACTTTATTGCCAACCTCAAAAGAAATGTTCCTCCTCCTTAGATTATATCGATTGCTCGACCTTCGATAAGCTACATGCAACTTCGCACGAACGTCTTCAAATACCTTAAATATACCTTGATGGTCTGAAGCATACAATGGGCGACTACCAGGAACGATTTCAACATCAGCTTCAGGAATAAATCCACTACCGTAAAATTTACCGGACATAGGGACGTGTCGGCCAAAACCAAAAATTCGGAGTATAACCCGTCGACTCATGCTTAGCAGAATTAATAGCAAATTGAATCTGCGCTAACTCAGTATCCCAGGTATCATGTTCTTCGAGATAGGATCGAATAGCTGTCCCTACCGTCCTATTAATCCTCTCAACAAAATTACATTGTGGCGCATAAACAGCATTATACCATATCTTTTGAATTTCAAACCTATTACATAATGACTTAAAAATTTGACCAGCTAAATTTGAACCATTATCGCAAATAATAAATTGGGGCACACCAAACATTAAAAACACTTTCTGTTCTATAAACCGTTCAATAACATGTGACTTTGCACTGCGTAGAGGATGTAGAATTGTATATTTTGAGAACCAATCTCCTACTACCAACAACCATTTAAATCCTAATTTTGAGCGAGGGAATGGACCCATAAGATCTAGCGCGATAATTTGAAATGGAAACTTGGCCTCTTTCTCCTTTCCCATTAAGCCTAAAGGACCTGCATTAGAAGATTTTTGCGCACCACACACTAAACATGCACGACAAAATTTCAACACATCTAAATTCATCTTGGGCCAATAATAATGTTCTTGTACTCTAGCAATTGTCTTCGAGAACCCAAAATGTCCTGTAACTGAGGGGTCATGACACGATCTGATGACTTCTTCTCTTTGAACTTTCGGCACTAAATATTTCCACTCTACGATGTTAGATGTTAAAGGCAAGTTTGACGGAATAAACTTAAAAACAAACTCGTTCTCAACTTTCCATTGAGGGTAATTCTCAGGCGACGCCAAAATTTTCTCACGTAACAACACATACCAATTTTCTAAATTATCAAGCTTGACCTCTATTAAATTTACGACATGTTTTTCTTCCGGAGTTGCACGACTAAGACAGTCAGGAACTACGTTAAACTTTCCTTTCCTGTGTACTAAATCAAACGAATGTTGTCTTAACCTTACAGCCCATCTAGCTAACTTTCCTGTAGGGTTCTGCAAATTACTCAACCAAAGCAACGAAAAATGATCGGTTACGAGCGTGAAACGAACTCCTTCAACCCATGGACGGAACTTTTCAATGGCAAAGATTACCGCAAGGCACTCCTTCTCCGTCGTTGAATAATTTCGTTCAGCTCGATTAAGGGTTTTGCTGGCATACGATATAACACGTTCTTCTCCACTGATATTCTGAATTAATACGGCACCTAGACCCGTATTACTTGCATCACACTCAATAATAAAGGGAACAGCATAATCTGGCTGCGCCAGAAGTGGTGCGGACACTAAAGTCTCTTTAATCGACACAAAGGAAGCCTCTGCTTCTGAAGTCCACGTAACGACTTGACCTTTTTTTCTTTTCCTGACTAGATCATTGATTGGTGAAACTAAAGATGAAAAGTCTTTAATGAAACGACGGTACCAGCTACACATACCAAGAAATCTCTTAACTTCAGTGGTGGTCTTTGGGCGTGGAAAATTGACCATAGCTGACACCTTATCTGGATCCGTCCTTAAAGAATTTGACTCTACTATATAACCGAGAAACTTGAGTGACTTCTTAAAAAACTCGCACTTTTCTAAATTCAACGTTAGATTTGCCTCTCGAATGCGTTCCTTGACTTCGTACAATAACTTTAGGTGCTCTTCAAACGTCGATGAGCACAGAATTATATCATCCAAATAGCAGAAAACGTATGGTTCGAATTTCGGACCGAAAATTGCATCAACTAAACGCTGTTGAGTCTGTGCAGCATTTTTTTAGACCGAACGGCATCGTCACAAATCTATACTGTCCCCGCGAAATAACGCTAAACGCTGTTTTATCCTTCGACGATTCACTAAGAGGGACCTGCCAAAATGACTTTCGCAAATCAAGACTAGAAATATAATTAGCATTACGTAACATCCCTAGGATTCTGTCTATATTAGGAAGAAGGTAACTGTCATGGACCGTAACATCGTTCAATGCTCTCCCGTCGAAGCAAAATCTATATTCTTTACTATCTTTTTTCTTGACTAATAACACGGGCGAATTCCATGGACTCTGACACGGTTCTACTACTTTTAATCGAATCATTTCATCTAACTCCTTATCCAACTCTTTACTAATATAGGGAGACATAACATAGGGTCTTTTCCTGAAGGGTTTTGCATCTCCTGTATCGATATCCATCTCAATCATATTAGTACGCCCTAATTTATCAGCACTAGAAATTTCTCGAAATGAATCTATAGCAGTTTGCGCCTGTGACCTCTGTTTAATCGACAAATCATCCAAATTGAGTAAACAGTCACTATATTTTAGGGGAACTGATGATGGACCCACATACGGAACACTACTTTCCGCATCGCCTTGCATATGCCAAGAATTATTTTTAAAATTTGCTATCAATCCAAATAGCTTAGCAAAGTCACTACCAAATATAAATGCGTGTGGTAAAGATGGCACTACGAGAGCATTAAGAACACGACATTGTTTTCCTACTGAAATGGGCAAATCTACGATTCCTTCGACTGGTTTCAAAGCTCCATCCGCTGTAAAAATACCTTGGTTCTGTGACCTGAAAATTTTTAACTCTAACCTATTGATTAAAGGAATAGCAAGAGACCCAACTACCGATGTAGTACATCCTGAATCCAAAAGACCAGTGACATCTATATCAAATAATTTAACCATCACATATGGCCGATTATCACCAGATTTTTCAACAAATAACGAATCAGTTTTGGGCTGAGGGTTAGTACGACAAAAATTTTTTACTACTTTTAACCATTCAGACCACTCTTTTCTACAAAAATAATTCTTCTGTTCACAAACCATAACTGCCGCCTTTTGAGAAGGAATGGAATGCCGGCCGCGCAACATCCATCTCTTCACTCGTTTTTTGAACATGCCGGACACTTATCACGTGTAACTCCTTTATGACCGCAACCGTAGCAAAAAATTCTTTTTGGGAATCTACAATACCGAAATGAATGACCATGTCGCGAACAATTCCAACACCCTGAAATAATTTTTGTTGGACCTGAAGAACTAGCATGGGTAGGTACTGGAAAAGTTTTATTATTACTTATAGTCTGAACTTGTTGAGCACACGTTTTTTGATTATCAACACGAGCTTCTGATGTAGAAGAATCTTTCAAATAAATAGGGTATTTACTCTTTACTGACGAATTAGCGCTATTATGAAATTTAGCTGAGCTAGTCGACTGACTGAAAACTGATTTTTGTTTCAACATCATGGCTTCCTCTAATTTTTTGCATAATCTTATTAACGTAGCTGTATCCTCAATATCTGAAAGAGCAAGTTGCGATATGTATTCTGGTAATAAATTTTTCCTGAGTATCCTCACTTTTGTAATCTCCGCTGGGGTATGGGGTAGTCTACTAAATAAACTTTCTACATGAGCAACGAATAGAACAATTGGTCCATCCCTCTTTTGACGACGATTTTTTATTGTCTCCCAGATCTCTTCCTCTGAATGAGCGGGTAAAAAATCTTCTTTCAACCTACTCTCAAGGGCTTCCCAATCTTTTACGGAATCTCTAATACCCCTAAACCACACTAAAGCATTTCCGACGAACAATTCGACAGACGACTCAAACAAGTCTTTATATGATACTTTACGTGAATGTGCCAACTCCTTTATCCTATCCAAAAAGAAATACAGCTGCTTGGGGTCTCCTGAAAATTTAACTGACCAAGAGCTAACAGGGATCGGTGGTGTAAAATATGGGAATGTATACATAGGTGCAGCTACTGCTAACGAAGTTGTGTGACTTGCATCACTTGCACTGCTTGACCCTGGGCTCGGCTGCACCTTCTCGTACAATTCAGCTTCGACAGTAAGGATGGTTGCTAACAATTCCTTTTTAGATAGTTCAGCTTCTTTCAGTTTGTCAGACGGGAGTCTCATACGTTTAACTCGACACGATACATGGACAAGCCTAGAAAGTACCCTTTTAAAGATAGAATCTCCCGAATCACCTTCAAATTCTAACACCAAATGTTTTATTGAATCGATGGTAGCATTTATCTCTACATTCTTCCTCAAATTCTACCCTGTATACTGACAGATCTACTAAACAATCAGGTTTCCCTACTTCTTTCGCCAACAATCTACCTAGAATTTTTCTCTTTTCCATAACCGGCCTGGCACTTTCTATTCCACGGATTTTTAATTCATATTCCAGCTCTTCTTTGAACAAATGAACAATTTGAAATGTTTCAGCCATTTTTAAAAAATTTATTTTGACAACCTAAAGTTATTTTATTTCTTGACCAACTCAATATGACAAAAAAATTTCTTTAATGCGAATCAAACCTGTTGTGACATTCAAATAACTAATGCATAAAAGACTTGAGGTTCCAGACACGATACAAATGCTATGAAAATTTATAACCAAATTAATTTTGAGTTTACCAACTAAACCAACACATTAAGGGATATTGAAATAACTAATTTTTATAAATCAAACATCAACGAAATCGAGCCTCACACGTTGTGCGCCAGTGAAATGTTAATAGTTTTTTTTTTAATTGGTTAGTCATAAGGTGTAAAGCCCTTCTTTACTATATTCGCGGTCTAGTCTGGGAATTACCCCATGGGTGAGCAATGAGTTTGGGCGTGGGTATATGGTGGGCTCGACTACAAACGGGAACAAAAAGGTAAATGGGCGCCACTGCATCTGTATAGACAACAAGCAAAACTAAAGTATCCTACAGGAAGACGCAGAAACCTATAGGATATAATGATTATCAAAAAAACTTACAAACCACAATAAACAATACCTCTGGAAACCTCTTGGACCTCTGCCCCAGCTTCCGCGATGTCGGACCTGCAAGAAGATGTCACACAGAAAAATAAAATATAAGACACCGTTTGTGCCTTACAACAACAAAATATTTCGATCTTTATAGATCGATTGGCCTGAATTCAAAACCTTAATAACACCTTACCTATGAGAAAATACTCTACTGAAAATTACTTATTCCGTTTCTATTACCTGGTACTGTATCAACTTTTTCCACATTCAAAATTTTGTTGATCTAATTTGAGCAATGTTAAGTTCAATAAGTGAAATAAAAGACAAAGGTATCAATTCAAAGTTTAATTGAAATATGATTCTCTTTTGTTGCAAAAATTACTTGTAAATAAAATTTATTAATTAATATATAATAAGCTTTAAAACTTTCTTAGAGTGTTCCTCTATAATCAAAATTATCAACATTAAGTAAGTTACAGAAGTTTCTGAATATGCTTCTCTACATAGAGAGGTGTTAGCATTTATAAGTTATTCAATACAGTTTAGGTTCTTAAACATCCATAAAACAGATCTGTTCTGGCTTACAAGATTTTTACCTAAAGAACTTGTTACATAAACAGTTCATATGGTCTAAACATGAAATTAATAAAAGTCAGTTCAACATATGTTAAAAGCAGCTTAGGTATTATACTAATCACAACAAATTGCTAGAAAACATCTTTCATCCAAAGGTGGACTTTATACATATTTTTATCACTTAACATGTGCATCATAAATGCACTTTGAATAACAACTTTTAAATCATCTAAAGGTTCAAAAATTTCTCTTATAAAACAATCTAGTTCCGAATGAAAAATATTTGACTTATTAAATTTTTAGATTATACTTTCAAACTAAATTTTACGTGATATATGAGCATAAACACATTTTGCAAACAAACTTGAAGTTTACGTTATTTAACGAAAGTTTCCCATGATTTAGTAGAGAGTAAATTAAAGCTTTAACCTTAATTAGCACACGAAATTGATTTTCAGTAAAAGTTTATAAGTACCTGATAGATTATGTTTTAATTCTACAACGGCGATGTTGACGAACGTAATAGATGAACTAAGACGCATAGCATTCCATCTGCTTGATATTCCGAAAGATACAAAACATGCCTGCATTAACCATAATTCCTCGGACAGCTTTAAAACAACTAATTTCACAATACTCGACCAAAATCTAATTCCATTGTTTAGCGTGTTCCTCAAACCTGCTAAAGAGATTGAACCAGGTATTAGTTTTAAACACGGCTGATTAATTACACGGTGCTTACCACTAATGGATTTCCTCACCACGTGTTGTAGCTGTTGCCTTAAGTTGACTGGGCGGCTTACACGAGAGCTCTTCCTTACTTGCCAACGCTCTTAGCCCTCGCGTCATTTTCGCGCAGGCGTTATGTTTAACAATTGCTCTAGCGGACGTCAAAACGCCTGTAGTTTATGTAACTCAAGTTACGTTTAAGGTATCCACGATATCGAAAGTATAGGAGTCCCTGTTAAATACTCCTTATAGATAAAAATAATATAAACGGAAAGAGTTGTTCTTCTTTAGTACATTAAATTAATTAACGATTACACGCTAAATGACAGATTCGCAAAATAATAACAGTTAGAACTGTTTTTCCTTCGGAGATATGAAATGTAACAAAAATTTTGTTACAATATATGCTTATCTGTCTCGCAACATGAAGCATTTTTATTTCATTAATGTAATTATGTAGTTTAGAAAACATTAAATTTGATGATTGTTGGTATATCACCATGTATATAGCAGCATTAGAATTTATTTGTTGAAAACAAATTTGTTTGCATAACCAAACGTTCCATATTAACATTCGTTAGTCCTTTTCTGTAGAGTTGTAAAAGCATTAACCAGTCACCTTCCAAATTATTTATTGAAATAGAAAACGTCATTTAGCTATAAATACACGTATACATAACTACAAGGCATGTTTTTTAAGTAAGAGCCGTTTTGTTGTATACAATAATAGATTGCGCGCGCGCCGCAACGAATGCCTGCGTCGTGTCCCGGCATTGATTGTAAATAACTGCGCTCAGTTGCAGCTGCGTAGGTAACCTGTACGGTCTGTTCTGAGTCGTTAAAATGTTAAGATTATGGAATTGCTGGCCCCGTGCGAGATACGGTCAGAGATACGTTTTCTGACGGCAAAAAAACCTGTCTGCTGCTGACATTCAAGAACAAAATTTGTGAAGTTGACGAAGTTACTGCCATGTATGAAGTCAAAGTGCGTAAATGGGTCAGAGACTTCAAAAATAGCCGCGCCAACATCTATGATGAGCCCCGCTCCCGTCGCCCATCTGTAAGCACAGACGATATTGTGACTGTAGTTGAAGCGAAAATTCTTGAGAACAGACGCTTCACCATATGCATTCTTTCAAATGACTTTCCTGAAGTGTCGCGGTCAGTGCTGTACAACATTGTTTCTGAAAATTTAAACTTCAAGAAACTGTGCTTTGTTGGGTCCCTAAATTCCTAGCGGAGGACCACAGCAGGCGACATGTTTCTATGAAGAGGATATTCCAAATCTAGTTGTAAGGTACGATAAGTGTTTAAACAAACTTGGCAGCTATGTTGAAAAATAAAGAAATGTACGTCGAATCTGAAAATACATTTGGTTTATGAAAATTTTGTTTTGTTAAGTTTTTATTTTCAAACGGTCCTTACTTAAAAACCACGTCTCATAGTTATTTTTGGTATAATCAACCTGCACGTGCCGTGATTTAACACTCGTAGTCTAGATAGATGGCCTTTCCGTAAACAGTCTTGCGTTTCAGCCATTACGTGAACAACATGTCTCCCCAAATTAATAAGTTGAAATGCGAACTCCGCATAGCCCTTTTAATATAATCTTCTTAGAGTCCTTGTCAATGGTGTCGTAAACTTGACAGTATGGTTTGTAAAATCTATCAGTATTAATGTATATCTAAATAATTTTAAATATTTTTAGCACGACTTTCATAATACGGTTTACGCTACGATTTAACTAAATACTTAATACTATGCAATTTAAAAATTGTATCAATGCAATAACTGTAAAATAAAGTGACGTTGCGAAATGATGGATTTAGCAATTTTCGATTGAAAACTTGGATGCAGGTGGTTTGGCGTAATTTCTATCTTACTCGTTGCCGGAACAACAGCTGTTCATATATAAGTCATGTCGTTGGTATGCTTTCATCCATAAGAGGACGTTGTAAATCAAGATAAATTGTTATAGTTTGGCAACACGTTTTTTTGTTATTTAAAATTAAGGTGGTATTCCTCGGTAAGTCAAAATTTGTATAAAGCTTATTATTTTGCATTTTATTGTTTTTTAACCTTCACTATATTATAAATTTTGCTATTTACAAAGACATTCAGGTACGCTTTAGAGGACAGAATTATGACAATAATCACACCCTATAAGAATTTTATGCGTTGATAAAGTTCCCGTCAAACTAAAAACTAATGTAGGATATTTTATTTAAAATATTAAAATATTAATCATTTGAAAATTTAAATGCAATGAGAACTATTTAGTTAAGATCTATTAATGATTATATGTGCATCGTACTCAGATCTGAATATGATAAAAATTACTAAATGCAATAATTATCATTCCTATAGAACATTACAACTTAATATAAATTCTTCAGCTATTATAATATTAAAAAATTTATTTAATAAATTGTAAATATCTGCAACGCTAAGAGTATAATCTTTAATTTAATAGATGTACATATGTTACTTTCTTCAGACTTTTTATTAATTTCCTTGCGTAGCAAATTATTTAGAAAGTAATCTTGTGAAAAAATTTGATATATAAAAGTGTATATATAAAACTCTCGCAAACTTAACAGGATTTAAAAAAAAGTAATTTGTATGGATGAGTTTAGATCATATAAAAATTATGTATTGATATAAACACATAATTCTTGTGCTCAGTTGCAAGCAATGATCTGATAGATATTTGATGTATAAATACTTTTTCTTTCAGAGATAATATTGTGTAAATATAACAATCTTAGCATTTGTGCTTTAGGTGCGTATAATCGTTACTAAAGTTCCTACACTCTCTTTAGCGATGCTGTCTCGCTTATGAAAAATTTTTGAGTATAGTGGCGCTTAACATTTCCATATTTACAGAAACCTCCCGTTAGTCTCATCCCGCTTAAGTTAGAGTTCAGAATTGATTTGGAAGTGTCCAGAAGTACTTACGATTAGTACAGATAAAACAACATCTATGGTTAAACTTCTGAGACAAATTTAGATGGTTCTGTTCTTACCTCACTTCACTCCAATTAACTTCTTAAACAGCGACTTCGCGGTTAGTATTTTGTCCTTGCTGTTTTACCCAAAGCAGTATAAACAAACTGATGGTGTTTGGCCTCACTTTAATAAAAATAGCTGAACCACAATCAACATCTTTAGTATAGTTACCCCATCTGATAACATCTATAAAAAAGAAAAAATAGTACAAACAACCTTGAATAGTGAGAATATTATCTTTTATATTAAATTTTTAAACAGAAATGTACCAACCATCTAAATATTTTAACGCTCTTGTGTTCACCACATCTGCTTCATTTTTGGAATGTTTTTTGATTATATTCCAATAAATCCTAAAGTGCTTAATTTACTATAAAGCCATTAAAAAAAGCAGTTCTTTTCTTTGTAGTATATCACCTTTAAGACGTAGGAACGCGAGGCATAACTTAGTTACATCACCGTTTTCTTTTTCAAATGATTTTTCGTAAATATTTAAGAAAGAATGAACAAAATAAATCCTCAATTATAGTAGAGATTTTGTATCACTAATACCATTTTTATGCTTGCGTATGAATTTCCAGATGATGGAAATCCATTCCTCCTCTCCTTGATTTAAAAAATAAGCAGTTGTATAGACTCACTCACCTTGCCGAAACAATATCAATATCTAAAACTACGACTGGTCAAGAAAATCAAAACAGTATTTTAGTTTTTTAGTAAGACAAGTGTTGGACAGAAATTCCCTGTAACCTTTTAAGACCAATGTTTTGATATCGCATTTCATTGTTTTTAATGCATATTTAACAGTGTTACAAAGAATATGCCAATTACAAATTACTCTTATTAAATTATTGTTTATTTAATTGCAATTTTATGATAATTGAAGAATTGAATCGAAAGTTAACAAGTGCATTATCAGCTCCAATTCTAAATGGGATAATGTTCGTTATATCTAATTCTGCGTGATTAATTTTTGATTGAATAATATTAAAAATATCATCAGCAGTTCGCCCCATATCTGTTTAAAATTAATGAGAGCATGAACAAGAAGTTGCTCGAACCCATTTAAATTAAAATTACGAATGGCGATTAGAAAAAAAATTATTACTTTTATTCGAAGCATTAATACCGAATCCCAAATGTTTCACAAATTTTAAAATTGTTTCGAATGCATAGGGAGCCAAAAGATTTTATACTATATCCTCCACTTTCGTGCGCCAAAGTCTTTGTTTTTGTTAATCAGAATCAGTAAATGTTTTAACACTAACTTTAGCTCCACACGTCATGAATAACAAGCTGCGATGCGACTTAACCCCGTGATAAAGTTATGATAATTCTGTTGCTGATCTTTAAACCTGAAATATTTTGGTTTAAAAAAGTTTTCCAATCGCATGTACCAAGAAATTAAGCTACATTCTTTTTATGACTAGTTGTTTCCATATGCGTTTTTACAACTTTTACGCCATCACATTTGACGCTAAGGTTGTATTGCACATCAAGCATATTGCCTTATCACTATCTTCTTGAACTGTTTGCAACCAATTTCTATAATCTGCATATTTTAACAAGTGTTGATTAAATTTGCAATTTCGTTTCCTCCTTCTTATTTCACTGTCCTATTAAATTTTAAAAAATTTAAATAAACATTTTATTTAAAAAAAAGCGTATACCGTATGTGTACATACGCTATATCAACTTCTGGTCACATAAAGAAAGTACAGAAATCAAAAGCATCACACTAGTGAGGTGATTGAGCCACGCGATTGAGCAGTCATTTTCGTAAATGTTATGTTGAGAAATATTTTCACTTTCGCAGTAAATCCTTGCGGTGATAATAGGAACTAGAGTCGCCGTTTACAAGAACTCTTGAAATTTAAGTACAAGTTTTTCATAAACACAAAACATTTTTTTTTGTAAATTTTCAATTTTTTAGAAAACCGGACAAATGATCCAATTATTGAATCATTACTCGAAAAAACCGGACAGTCCGGTAGAAAATCGGTCAGGTGGCAACACCGCCTACGCTGATATTCAATTACCCCTTTTCAGTTTATGTAATGTAATTATTTTGTTTCAGAGTACCGCCTGCTCAGCTCAAGCATGTTTAGGGAGTGTAGTAAGCAATGTTGGGCGCATATCAACTGAAACAAGAAGCCAAGAAGATATCCTAAAGCAGGCTAAGGATTTCTTAGACCAATATTTTACTTCAATTAGGAGGTAAGTCGCTTAAAAACACACCTACTGAATTTTTATTGTAAAACAGTGAAAGGGCATGTATTGTGATTTCTGAAAACATTTCCAATTTTCCATGCTGTAAGAGCAGCAGGGAAGTGTTATGAAACTTTCGTGCTATGTTACTCATTGGTTTAATATCGAATACTAAACGTTTTTACATTTTTCGCCTTTTTCGGCATAACCTAACACATACCTTAAGTGGATAGGCTGGATTGCTATCAACTCATTCCGATGGCAGAACAAAGTTTAAAGTGGGAGAAGCACATTATTTATTTGAAATGCGAAATCACCCAGAGAGCTAACAGACACATCTTTATAACTTAAGAACTAACAGAAGATTAATAATATATTGGAATTATATATTAGCAAATACGAGTCTCTGTTGCACCCAGCGTCGAGTATTTTGTGATAGCAGTAATAAGTTCTGCAGAGCCACTTCCGGAGATCGCACAGCACGATATAGGTGGGTACGGTTTTGATGCCGCTAATGCTGTGCGCGACGCGAACTTGCAAGCGTTTGTGGTACCGAGGGTGGAGGGTCCAGAGATCAACCCTTTGATAGCTTAGATGGGTGTTTTTGTTGGTTGCCTGAAGTTGTGAACTTTATGAGCAGGGGCGCACCGTGGCGTAGTTAGTATGTGTGTGACTACTACACCCAAGGCCCCGGGTTCAAATCCCTATACGGTCCGATTGAAAAATGTTAAGCATGCATTTTTCATAAAAATACGTCCTAGTTCAGATGAGAGGTAAAATGGAGGTCCCGTGTGTGAGTGTTGCGACACACGTTAAAGATTCCTACTTTTCTTGGAACAGCAAGGGCACGGTAAAATTCAAAATTTTCCAGGTAAAAAAAACTCGCTTTATGGCTCATGCAGGTGGAAAATCAAATGCAGTGCCATCATTATGAACTTGTAGGCTATTCAAACAGTTTCGCAAGCATTGTCGATGTTGTGAGTTAACAGGTTTTTCAAAAAGCTACGAGTGTTGCGTTGAACTGAAAACTGTGGGACAGAACCACATCCTCGTGCAGTTTTCCCATGCTAGAGTTTAGCTCCGATTAACTGTCTCTATGAATACAGATTCACTTTCTTTTACACTTGATGCCTTTCTTAGCTAATTTAGTCTTAATCCAATAGCCTTCTGCTACGATAAAAATTTGATATTTAATCGATATAGTAGGTTCCTCAAAGTTACGATGACAAATAGTGCTCCGAAATAGCTTAGATGAGACTAATCAGGTCGTTGGGTCGAGAACAGCATCCAAGGACCATAAGAAACCGCCTGAAAGACCCAATGAGTCCAAACAAAGCAACAAATAAATGGACGCCAGGAACGGAGTAGCAAGCAGAAACAACGAGAATTGTTCCATTATTCTCGGGCAAACCCAAAGTAACTCAATATACCAATAAATTAACCGAACACAAAATAAACCTGAATTTATTGAAGTAGCAACAATATCAAATATGAAACCAAACACAAATATAAGTTTCACAATAACAAATAATTCATCAAAGCATCATACATACAAGACTCAAACTCTATAAGGATTCAGGGAGACTAACCACGTTAAATACTCATAGCAAGCAATATCTATGTTTGCTCCAGGTGATTGAAATAATAATAATTAACAGCGGTAATGCAAAGATGTTCAAAATATCGGGGCGCAAGTATACACAGGCGTAATAATTTGTATTCTAATAATAATATAGTACGCAGTCTTGGTGGCCATCAAGTTCGCTATAACCGCATAACTTAAATGAGTAATAATTTTACAAAGTAAATAACCTCGTGACTAGACTTACAACTGTATGAATAAACCACTGGACCCACTAACCAGTTGGTAGCATTAGGCATAAGAACATAACATTTACTCGTGTAGCATCCAAACATTAATATTTTAATAACTAATTAATACAGATTATACGTTAATACCATAACCAACCCTACAACAAAGCTGAAATTATGGTGGCAGTCAAGACAAAATAATAATATGGTAAATACATAATTTCATACACAAAAGTAGTAATCAAGTAAACTCAACATAACATGCACGACACACTCAAATAATAAAGTAAACGCCTCAGTAAGTAATACCAATGCACCAGTATCTGTCTAGGGCTACAAATCCAATTTAACGGGGCTGCAGCAACTACAAACGGTTCACACGAGACAGCTTCGGATATAAAATCTATCAACGGGTACCTCCTACAGGATATTCTTAATATTTCAGTAGCCCAACAGGTTAATCTCGCTGCACCAATAATTAGCTCCTTATTGGGAGCTTTAACACCATCCACTTCAGGTTGTCGACTCTGGTTAATCCCGATACCACCAGAAATATGACTTAAACAGATGCTCATAAATGTGCATATACTTGAATTGGAACTGTTAAACTTAAAATTTATAATAACTTTTGAACTCGTACTTGTTCTCTAAAAATTCATGAAACACATAGAACAAGAAGTGCTACAAGACAATTACTCACCACATAATAATGTGGGTAGAATGTAACAAAGATCACAAAAATGTGTTTCACAACTTAGTGAAGGCGCTAAGCCAATAATAATAATAATAACGACCTAAAAGCCGCCAAAGGCGTAATAATTAACTTTCTTATTTACAAACACAAGAAAGATTAATTTTATCCAAGGGAGTAGGTTAAAATCCGCTAAAATATCGATGTAGATCTTGCTATCACCAAATTTGTCGTTTTGATTCAAAAGCTGGTAGATGAGAAAGCCGCCACACAGGCTCGTTAACACCCTTTGGTGAGATAACATTTTCCCACAATTAAATAACTTTTTATGAACAAACGCAAATGAATACACCTCAAAATAGTACAGTAGTATAATCATGAATTGATAAGTGACAGAGCAGCAAGATATCTAACCAAACAACTAAACATACGAGAGAATCGTAGGTTGCTAGTTATAACAGCTTACTAACCACAGAGCATGTTAAATAGATAGCTAAAAAAATATTATGGTTAAAACTGGACGTTAAACTTCCTGCAATTTAACATATTGGGTGAAGCAATTTAAATCAGGTGTACAACGTAAATACTCCTAATTGGGAGAATTTTTGCGCATTTTGTTTTGGAATTTTGACTCCCCCTAGCTGAAAACTGTCGTGCACCTACCATATTGATTTGTGGTAGTGGAGTTTCAGTAGGTACGACTCTGATGTCGTTGAGATGAATTTTCTTGGTGTGTGCATATTCTAATCTGATTCAGTAGATATTGTGGTCGGTCCTTCTGGCACTGGGATTGAGTCCTTACCATTTGGTGTTTAATCTAGTTTGAAGCAACGGATGGAAGCGTATGGTTACCATATCGCCGAGTAAAAATTTGGCAAGGAATTATTCAGAGGTATGTCTAATTTGGTATTGGCACTTATGTTCGTGCATATTCTGGATTTGCCGCAATCACATTTTCCTTGATTGTTGACCACCTGATAGTCAAATTATCCATGTTATGGTAATTCATATCCTAGGAGAGAGTGACTGGGCGTGGGCCAGGTGGCTCTGTTCCTAGTTCGTAGGTGGTACGTAATCTAGGGAATCTTCGGGTGCCACAATCGGACACCGTATTGAGAAGCAAAGGCTCGTAAAACTATTTCTTTTTCCTAGTTCCTGTGCTCCCATAATGTATACTAAAATAAACACCCGTGGTCTGATAGGATGGTATGAAATAAGTGGAGTCCTCTGCTGGTATGATCCTCTTTTAGCAGTGGCCCAGGTCCAACACCAACTATTCGCCAACAGTACCTGTTTGCTTGGCCTTGAGTCAATTTCGGTTCACCGGTCTTACATCTTCACTGTTTTGTTGTGCGTTCTGCAAATGTTCGGGCAAGTTGGCGAAGGTTATATAGCTCGCTTGCATTAGGTTTGATGTGGAGTCTGAACCGCTTATTGCCCGGATAAGGAATATATGTTTTCTCGGTTTAGATATTAAACCAAATCCTTTTGCTCGTTGACTTAGTAATTTTTTTCTGATGGGCTGAGTTGGGCACTGCTGTAGCTGATTATTTTCGTTGAGCCCTGTTCGTTTGGTACAAAACGAAGGCAATACCCGTTCTACTGGTATCAGTTTGCAGTAAGAATAGTTTGTCAAAATCGGGTCGGTGTAGGGTTGATGGCTAATTTATGGCTTGATGCCATGACTTGGAAAACCTGTTCTGCTTTAGCGTTACATCGAAATTATCGGTTGACTTGAAGTAATTAATGAACGGTGCCTAGAGTTCGACGGATTGAGGAATGCAGTCTTGAAACCAGTTTGTCAGTCCTAAGTCGAAGCGCAGCTGACAAAGACTTGGTGGGCGATCTTCCTTTTAAATCTGTTTGACATGGCTTGGCAGGGGTCGATTTTCTTCGGCGGCGATGATACGTTCGAGGAATTCCGTCGTCTGGACTCCAAAGTTGCACTTGTACAGGGCAAGATGTAGTCGGTGTTGCCACAATCTGAGTAAATAACGTAAGTGGTGAAGATATTTGGTCAAATTGCTCGAATATATTGTTAAATCCTCGAGATCACTAATCCAAACATCTCTAAGTACCCAGGAAGTACTTCCTGAGTCATAAGTGTTTGGAAACTAGCGGGAGCATTTTTCAACTTAAATGGCATTATTCGGAACTGGTGAATGGCCCCATTTGGTGTAGAGAATGTTATGTGTTGCTGGGAATCCTCGTTCAGTGGTATCTGCCACTAAACTGATTTAAGGTGGCGTGTTGTATATATTAACGCAGTTTGCAGGTCCCATAGAGTTTCTGGTAATATTGGAAGATTGGAACTTTCATCTGTCGTGATGGTGTTGAGTTTCCGGTACTATATACAGAATTGTGGTTTACCATCTTCTTTTCCACGATCGCGATTGGAAACTTGTAATTCTGGACAATCGGCTCCATTACGCCGTTGACAAAGCTATAGGTCAATTTTGGTTAACTGACTCTCTGAATGTAAGTTCGTTTCCTTTATATATGATTACCTTTCTTAGCTAATTTGGTTCTTAACCAACAACCTTCCTGGAATTTAGTATTGGGTGTAGGAATCTAAATCAGGAGCACAACGTAAATAGTCTTACTAGAGGGAACTTTTGTGCATTTGGTTCTGGAATTTTGATAATTTGATTTCAATTATCAAAGGAGCAGTAGTAATTAAGGACACTTGCTAGTTTAAATGTTCCACAACTGAATAACTGCTGGCCCGAGCATACTTTGAGAACTGCTTTCCGAAACTTATAAAATATAAAATTTATAATATAAAAAATTGGAAACACTAGAAAGAGATATACCTTACTTTTCAAAGCAGGGCAAGTTCTAAAAATAGAAATGCTTGTATCATAGACTGGGATTGTACTCGACTGATCAATCATCAATAAATATGTTTTCAATTAGCAAGAAAACCTGTCAGATTTCTGCAAAAAGCTGAAAGTGCTTTTCGACGTTCCTTTTTTCTATCTTCTCACGTGTATATTATAACGATCTCATAATTTTAATATTGGAGTTTCAAAGCTCATTACTATCTTTGCAGTTCAAATCAAGAAATATTTTTTATTTAGTTACCAACTAAATAAAACCCCATTTCCATAAGTTAAGAGCTCATCACAGTAGCGGCCATCTTGAAATTTATAAAGATCCAAATTTCTTTCCTATTAGTCACCCAAATTAAAAACGGTTTTAATAAAAGTTACTTATAAAATAATTGTCTATATGGGAAAGTCATTTAGGTTTTTTTTAACTGAAAAATTACTTTTTTTGCTGATAATAGAGCGATTAAACACAACCAGTAACTTTCCCAAATGTGTGAATAATTTTTATGAATTTTCATCAAAATTGCATATTACAATTCAGTTTATTTATCGAATAAATCAAATATTAGTATTTTTTAGAAAAATGCACCTGCAATGTGCTGCTGTGGAAAAATTCAGAAGTTCCATGTCACACACTATTGTAAAACAGAAATGGTTTGAATACATGCCCTGTAAAACTAACACAACAAACATCTATTTAGATCAAACTAACCTTATGAGAGTTTTCGACAATAGTCGTAATTGCTCGCAAATCTATTTATAACTTTCATCATGGATATTATTTAGCGTCTCCCAATTATAGAAATGAGTTGTTCTTCATAAACCTTGGATTTATATAAATTTTTATTGGATTTCCTATTTAGTGAAGGAGGTATTCCCCCAGTTTGAGTAGTGTAAGATTTGTAAACAAAAATAAACACAGATTTGTTTAATTTTTATGCTCAAGTTCAATTGTTTTGGGATAAATTTAAAAAGCCACTGGTAATATTTCGTTCATATTTAGGCTTGTGTAGTAATAGAAAATAATTTAATAAAAATTCTAAGATGTTTACCCTCAAACTTCTGTAATACACGTAAAAGCTGCATACAAAACGTAAATAAATAAACAAACTTTGGACTACTTAAAAATGCAAGACATGCATTTTTATTCTACTTGAGGAATGTTTACTGTGTCCGATTCAGTACATTTTGTTTATTATTTCGTCGTTAGAAAATGATAAAAGAAACGCAGATGTGATAAGAAAAGAAACCAAATAATAATAATAATAATTTTTTTTACATTACATATCGGAATTTCAAAGGTTTTCACTGGTAATAAATGTTAGTTAATATGTATAATTAAAATATCTGTTAGTTTTATAACTGAACTAATAAGTTCCACAAAACTGCCATCTATATGTGCTCCCTGGCACTTCATAAACCAAGTAGGCGGAGTATTAAACATCATATTCTTTTCTAATGAATACCTACATCCCGACATTTCGTTCCGCCCTATGCTACCTCACCTTTATCCGCGCTTTTATTGCTGATGGTAGGTAACCTGCTGTGATGAGCTCTTAGAGGGAATATTTCGTCCCGTAACATTTCCAAAAATAAATAATGCATTGACATGTCTTATCTAAATCACCCAAATTGAGTAATATCCTGAAGAATGTAATTTGTTAAAAGCCCATGACAATGGGTACCTTTCGTACATACAATAGGGTAATAAAGGGGCCGAAAAGAGAGCAATAGTAGTAGAAATACAGGCTATCCACCACCTCATTTCCCCCAGAATCCCTCATTTCCCCACACATCTGGACCAATTTACATGTAAATTCCCATAAGGGGGAAATGAGGGAGATGAATCTCCTCCTGCTCCCTCCTTGCTCTCCTCCTTGCTCGGACACCCCCACAACCATTTTCATTACGTCACACCCGCATTCTTTCCACCCGCGAGATAAATCTTTCTCCACATTTCCACCCACGAGATAAACCTATCTTGTTTGGTATTAATTAACATTAGATTTTTCTCAGCTACCCGAATCTTTAGGAATTTTTCAGATTGCATCACCCCCAAGGGAGCTACCCTAATTTTAAGATTTCTTACCTGTAGCGACTTTTGAGCGTTCTTATAAAAATTTTTTAGTCATGCAATACATTAAGTTAGCTTAGAATTTTACGCAGAATTCGAATCTGCAAACAGATTTAAAATCGGACCACGCCCTGCAAAGTTATACCCCTTTAAAGTCCTGATCTTCTAAATTTTGCTCTTTGCTCTATAAGCAAACCTAACAAATAGTTTTCTTCGTCTAGCCATTGCATCTTTCGAGATAAGGGGGAAATGAGGGAGATGAATCTCCTCCTGCTCCCTCCTTGCTCTCCTCCTTGCTCGGACACCCCCACAACCATTTTCATTACGTCACACCCGCATTCTTTACACCCGCGAGATAAATCTTTCTCCACATTTCCACCCACGAGATAAACCTATCTTGTTTGGTATTAATTAACATTAGATTTTTCTCAGCTACCCGAATCTCTAGGAATTTTTTAGATTGCGCCATCCCCAAGGGAGCTACCCCAATTTTAAGATTTCTTACCTGTAGCGACTTTTGAGCGTTCTTATAAAATTTTTTTCGTCATGCGATACATCTTCTTAGTTTAAAATTTTACGCACATCCCGAATCTGTAAACAGATTTGAAATCGGACCACGCCCTGCAAAGTTACAATATACCCTCTGCGAGATAAATCTTTCTCCACATTTCCACCCACGAGATAAACCTACCTTGCTTGGTATCAATCAATATTAGAATTTTCTCAGCTACCCAAATCTCTTTAAATTTTTAGATAGCTCCATCCCCAGAGAGCTACCAGGGCCACCCTTACCATTTTACACACACCTCTAAATTATAAATTTCTTGCGGCTCATACCTAAAGAAAATCTAAAACCAATTCTTAAAACTTTTATTACAAACAATTTTTACTAATACAGTTTAAATTTGTAAACCACATTTCTAAATACATATTTACAATTTTTTATTCTTAACCTAGAGCTCATATCGGCTTATACTTATTAATATTTATTTCTAAATAGAGCACCTTTTCCAAAGACCAACCGGACCCGCATGTTTCAAATTCCTCTGATTTTGTTCTTATGGTTTCGCTTAAGACCTCGTATATATTTTCCAGATTACTAGAAGAAGCTATAACCACATTTTTTGTGTTAAAGGATTTCACATCGGTAGTCTCTTCCCCCATTTTGGTGTAAACACCTTAGAGTTCGCAATAGACTTTTATTGCTGTATGTTGTATTCTTTTTTCATTTATTAATCGAATAAATCGCTCTTTCTGCTTCCAAAGAAACTCGGACACTCCATCGTCGACACTGGCGTTTTTTATGCGATAGCTAGCCATACGGTTGTTAAACGCTGTACTAACCATTTCTACACCATCGTCGTTAGTAGCGGTAACTGATGCATTTTTATGTCTGTTGCTTCTCAAGTGTGCGGCATAGGTAGTCTTTTCCATTTCGAAATCGCATACTTTACACATAATTCGTGGTTGTTTCGTACAAGGCCCTTTAACAGTTGGCGGAGCTGAACGTTTACGGCTTAATGACATACCGTGCTGTTTTTCCTTGTGTCGCTGTAAGTTGCCCATTCTCGTAAAAGCGATACCGCAAGACCCACAGTTTAAGTACTTTGCTGCGGACGGATGTATAAGCAACCGTAGACGATGTTACACCACGACATTTATTCTGGTGCCGTTTGAGAGCATTTTTCCAGGTATAGGAAGCACCGCAAGAGTTGCACTTAAAAACGTTTGCAGATACCATTTTAGTACAAAACAAAATCCTCACTATAGCACTTTGGTTAAACTTGTAAGCGAACTAACTTATAACTAAAAAGTTTACTCTTGCACACCTGCTTTATGTACCCTATAGAATGCAAACCGAAGGTTTCCGAAGACACCCGATCGAAGTTGAGGATTCAGCGTGGAACTAAATGACGTCATAATCCTTGCGGCCCGTTAGTAGAAACATCGGAAACGTCTTCCATGTTATACGGATCGCGTGCATATTAAAAATCCCAAAGGGTGATAGCACACGCACACAAATTGTGTGCAAGTCGTGCTGTAGAAGATGCAGTGCTACTATAACCAAAAACTTAATAAAAACACTTTAAACCATTACTAAGGAAATACCAACTTGTTGTCTACAGAATACTTACTAATAAAGCAATTTAATTTTAAATAACTTCTACGTCATATTTTTAGGAAATGGTGGGCTTGAATATTTTCTAAATGAATCACCGAGCGAAAGTATATGCTTAGCAGTATTAAAATTAACCATTAATTTCCCATTTTTACGACCATGGTTAATTATAGATTAAAATTTAATTTGTGCACGTTCGAGCTTCTCGTAAACTAACATATTTTATAGCAACAATGCGCTGTATAATACATGCATACCTCTTCGCCGCGCTACTGCTATTCTTGTAATTGCTAGAAAAACGCGCACTTTTACGTCTGATGATTAAATTTTGCTTCTGTAGGCTTTTACACTTTCGCATAGCGGTCGGCCGCACGTAATGATTTCTAGAACCGGTAAGTACTTGATATCGTTCAAATAGAGAATTAGATGCTCGATGTCTGTCAACTTCCAATTCCCTCGTAAAAGGTAGAAAAAACTCAGTCAATCACCCATCTAACTTAAACTTCAACCCGCTCCTGTTCTGATAATTTACAAACATTTTTCAAACGACAATGGGCCGAGAATTTTTAAACCTCCGAGGGATCTTTAAGTCGTGATCAATTACACATCCGAGCTACGCGTAAACTAACATATTTTGCAGCAACTGTATAATACATGAATAACCCCTTCTCTGCGCTACTGCTATTCTTGTAATTGCTAGAAAAAGTTACTCTCCTTTTTATTGTTAGGACCGATGCAAAGCATCATTCCATACTTTCTTTATAAGTGTAGCACATCGCGCACTATTTTGTCGGTTAATTAATTTTTGTTTATGTAGGCCTTTACACTTTCGCTTATTTAAACATCTAATACGATCAATTAACCACTTTCGATTATTCTAACGGGAACCACCATACATTCCGCCGCACCGTTCTTTTTGAATCCAACGATCCTATAGGCTTCCACGCACTAACACCTGACGTATCTTTCCTACTATTTGTTAAACAAAAACTACCGGTATCGCCATTGTGGACGTAAACAGATGTTTGTGGATGTGTACGAGAATATGTAACCATATACATTAACCAGTCTAAGCTATTTTATTTAGTCCACGAAAACTACTATTTTTCTAAACCATAATTAATAATCGTCTTTATAGGTTCCACATTTCTACCGTTACCCAATGACTGGTGCTACGTACATGGAAACTTTAATTTCTTATTAGAGAGCATTCTTATTCTCCCGCGCACTGCTGCGTAGCTGCATGCCCACCCCTTTTGGAGGTATATGCTCGTTATAGGTTGTAAGACCCTCGGTTTTACTTAACTACAATTCGTGAGACCTCTTTAATCTTTTTAATCGTATCTTTCTCGCCTACAATACAGTAGGGCTTAACATTACTAACAACAAATTCTAATACTGGACTCCCATTAAATACGTCTTTAATTTTCCCTACAACTTTATTTGTTGACAAGTGTTATATTGTATTTATTATACGCTGGGCAGTCACTCTTTTAAGATAAATATATTTTGCTAGGTATCAACTAATGTTAAATTTTTCTAGGGACCCCAAATCTGCAAATAACTTTTAAATAGGACCACCCCATACAAAGTTATACCTTTTAAAGACCCACATCACTGATTTTTGCCCATCTTTATTTAACTCCATCTTTAAAACCTTTTTTTCCGCTAACCAAGACATATGCTTTAACCAACCGTTTCCCTAGAAATCTAAAACCGCCGTGTCCCGCGAATACCACGTGGAGCTAACACGTATACTCTGTCAACCAGGATAGAAGCCAGAAGGATTTGGAAGGTGGTAGAAGAACTTAAAAATTATGGAATCTTAAAACTAATATATACAATAGATTTACAAAAAAAAAACCAAGTGTGGACTAGCTTAGATAAAGGAAAATTTAATAGGTTAGGGTCAGCGCCGCGGCGCTGACCCAACCTATTAAATTTTCCTTTTATCTAAGCTAGGTCCACACTTGGTTTTTAATAAAAAAACTCATTAAAAAGCAATTAGTGCTAATGGGTGTTTAATGAGAAAACTCATTAAAAGCAATTAGGTCATATGGTTATGTGGTCATGTGGTCATATGGTCATGTGGTCATGTGGTCATATGGTCATGTGGTCATATGGTCATGTGAGGGTGAAATTGCCCTATGGGGCAATTTCACCTAACAACATCCTACATATATCCGGATATATGTCGATGCGCATCCCTGTCGGCTTAGGTCAGATAACAACATATTCGACTATCTTCGGCAATATACGTCCCCACTCTGTAGAATACGTAAGAGAACAATTTTTTCGTATTCAATTTAGTATTCGATAGTAGCTAGAACGGTAAACATGAGCGTCTCCAAGGTGATTAACGTTTCTCAACTTCTTGGGAATAAAGTGAAACCGACAAATGAGCGATTTGGATTATGGCTGTTGACAGAAAATATGTGCAACAATAATCTGGTAACAGATATTGGTAATATTTGTTATGTCGAAGGCGAACAGATGCTGACTGGTGGACTACACACACCAATTACAGAACCATTTTGTGACAATATAATGTTGGTTAAAATTTGCGACTTTTCTGACGCCGAGCAAACATCTGCAAGCAGAAGGATGTTTATCCTAAAAAAAGGAATTTGTGGTGCATTTAACAGCTATCTACGAAGAAAGTTTGACCGATTTGTTTCCGCTAGGCATGGTGTTAAAGCTAAGCTCCCGTTTTCTCTGGAAAGCACTAACAAGATGGGTCAGAGAGTAAAAGAAATTATCGGAAAAGAAGACCTCGAATGCATTAATAAAAAATTCCAAAATCCTATATGTGTTCCATACAAAGTGGAACTAGCAGATGTTAAGTTGGAAACTTTATTGGAGGAACTACCAGATATATTAGACGAACTCGAAAAAGATTATTTCTATCTTTTTGACATGGATGTAACCCAAGATTTTGCGGGTATATTTAGCAAGATAGAGATGTGTAATTATTTAACTACAAACCATAACTTTTGCTATAAGGGCGAATACGAAGAAAAGTGTAATATTATAGTTGACAACGATAAAACTGTAGGAATTGATTGTTTAACATGGCTAACAACCAATGCAAGAATTAAGATATACAACAAATTTGTGTGTCAGATAACAAGTCCTGGTGTTAATAAACAACTTGGCAATCATATACTAGATTTTTACGTTGTCCAGATGTACGTTTAAGGAAACATTTGCGTCTACTTTGGCTAAAGAACATGGTATTACGCGATTGGAAGCGACAATATACAATTGTGCAATTGGAAGCTATGTCAGTGCGGAACGGTGTATAATCCCTTAAAAGACTGTTTAACGTTATTGAAAGATAGTAAGTTATACTTCCTAAAGGCGCCAATGTACTCGGTACCACTTGCCAAAATGTGGAGTAAGCTATCGGACAAGCTACAAAATAGCTGCTGTTTAGTGTATAATAACCTGCTACAGTACGTGTATTGGGGTAATGGTAATACAAAGAAATTGACGGGCTTGCAAATTAAGTTGTCCGAAAACCAAAAGAAAGGGAAACATTGATAAAGTATGTGCTTTCGGCTTTTAGTTTTAACTATTTACCCGTAAATTATTTGGAGATAGTAGAGGAGGAAGACAGCCAAGATAAAATAAAAATCTTACACAAGTGCTACATTAAAGCAGGTAGTACATATTTTACACAATCTGCAACACCATCTTCTACAATTCCAAAAGAAATAGTCATTTCGGAATTGGGATTGATAAATACACCTAACATTCGCCCAGAGGTTGTACGACAACGCGCAAATATTGGTAGTAAACTCTATCCGTTTACGCTAAAGGAAATTGTCCCATTATGCATGCCATACGCTGTAAGTGGAAGGAAAAGACAACTGGAATTAGAGGAAATGGATGCAAAAAGGCGAAAATTGGACTACATGGAAAACACTGCGACAATACGCGAACAATACAAAGATGTGTTAGACAAAGAACATCTTATTAGAGAAAATGAGGAAGAATTAAAAGATTATTTTATGTGTCGATGGACTGACTTAGATACATCCGGGTTGTACAAGCTGTATGCATTTGCGGTTAGTAAGAAAGGCTCTTTTAGTTATGTAGGTGTTCTTGCAGAAAAGGATGGTACTAAATCCGTATACTTTTTAAAAGGTTATTCTAAAAACGTATTTATCAAAATGGCAGATAACAAAGACGAACTAAGGAATGCGGGTTTCGTAACCTTGGCGTACACCGCACGCAAAGGGGTTCCGCTAAACATTGTATATTTGCCTAGTAAAGAACCTTTCGGATCATTTAAAACCGAGGGTCTTACAACCTATAACAACCATATATTCCCAAAAGTGGTGGATATGCAACTACACAACGGTATGTGGGAGAAAAGGATTTCCTCAATACCGACAAGAAGAAGTCGATCAAGCTAACAAGATAGGTATGCAGGATATAGTGGGAAAGCTGCGATTAAAAGATTGTCACAAGCTGCAAGAATTACACGAAGGAATGGATCGGGTTGTCGGCGGAATCAAAGACTTTAAATATAGAGGCAAACTTCGGTACATTTTACAATTCGAAAACCTAGACGGTCTTTATGTATCAAACTATTGGTTAGAAAAGGAGATAGAAGACTTGGGTGTCGATTTAAATTTTAAGCTGCGAATAAAATTAGATAAAATTAAAACCACTGCAAACAAACATAAAGAAAGGACTGTCTTCTGTGTATAACTATGTATTAAAATTAAGTTTAAGTGACTCCATGCTTGGCATTAAATATTTTTAAAATTGTTATGTATAATGTCAGAATAAACATTTTATAATAGTATATAACATTGTTCTTTATTTATAAAAGGCTGTGACGTTACCCCGAAATAGCACTCGCACAGAGAGGGGTGCGCATGGGCAGTGAGCATGGGCAAGGGTGCGTACGCGCAGGGGTGCGCATGGGCAGGGGTGTGCATGCACAGGGGTGCTCATGGGCTGGGATGTGTCTGGGCGTACACGAGGGAAGCGGATGTTAACAGTCGCCAAGCATCCAATTCTTTATTTGGATGGTATCGAGTACTTGCCTGCGTATGTATCCGGAGTAAAAAATACGATTTGTACACGTAGCTTATTAATAAAATTAGTTCATCGAGGAAAGATGACAAAAGGTACATCATTCCTAATAGTACAACAATCTACGCATGGGGGTGTAAAGATATAAGATAGTTGTTTATATTTGTATGGATTTTGTAAATCTATTGTATATATTAGTTTTAAGATTCCATAATTTTTAAGTTCTCCTACCACCTTCCAAATCCTTCTGGCTTCTATCCTGGTTGACAGAGTATACGTGTTAGCTCCACGTGGTATTCGCGGGACACGGCGGTTTTAGATTTCTAGGGAAACGGTTGGTTAAAGCATATGTCTTGGTTAGCGGAAAAAAAGGTTTTAAAGATGGAGTTAAATAAAGATGGGCAAAAATCAGTGATGTGGGTCTTTAAAAGGTATAACTTTGTATGGGGTGGTCCTATTTAAAAGTTATTTGCAGATTTGGGGTCCCTAGAAAAATTTAACATTAGTTGATACCTAGCAAAATATATTTATCTTAAAAGAGTGACTGCCCAGTGTATAATAAATACAACACTTGTCAACAAAAAAAGTTGTAGGGAAAGTTAAAGACGTATTTAATGGGGGTCCAGTATTAGAATTTGTTGGTAGTAATGTTAAGTCCTACTGTATTGTAGGCGAGAAAGATACGATTAAAAAGATTAAAGAGGTCTCACGAATTGTAGTTAAGTAAAACCGAGGGTCTTACAACCTATAACGAGCATATACCTCCAAAAGGGGTGGGCATGCAGCTACGCAGCAGTGCGCGGGAGAATAAGAATTCTCTCTAATAAGAAATTAAAGTTTCCATGTACGTAGCACCAGTCATTGGGTAGCGGTAGAAATGTGGAACCTATAAAGACGATTATTAATTATGGTTTAGAAAAATAGTAGTTTTCGTGGACTAAATAAAATAGCTTAGACTGGTTAATGTATATGGTTACATATTCTCGTACACATCCACAAACATCTGTTTACGTCCACAATGGCGATACCGGTAGTTTTTGTTTAACAAATAGTAGGAAAGATACGTCAGGTGTTAGTGCGTGGAAGCCTATAGAATCGTTGGATTCAAAAAGAACGGTGCGGCGGAATGTATGGTGGTTCCCCGTTAGAATAATCGAAAGTGGTTAATTGATCGTATTAGATGTTTAAATAAGCGAAAGTGTAAAGGCCTACATAAACAAAAATTAATTAACCGACAAAATAGTGCGCGATGTGCTACACTTATAAAGAAAGTATGGAATGGTGCTTTGCATCGGTCCTAACAATAAAAAGGAGAGTAACTTTTTCTAGCAATTACAAGAATAGCAGTAGCGCAGAAAAGGGGTTATTCATGTATTATACAGTTGCTGCAAAATATGTTAGTTTACGCGTAGCTCGGATGTGTAATTGATCACGACTTAAAGATCCCTCGGAGGTTTAAAAATTCTCGGCCCATTGTCGTTTAAAAAATGTTTGTAAATTATCAGAACAGGAGCGGGTTGAAGTTTAAGTTAGATGGGTGATTGACTGAGTTTTTTCTACCTTTTACGAGGGAATTGGAAGTTGACAGACATCGAGCATCTAATTCTCTATTTGGACGATATCAAGTACTTACCGGTTCTAGAAATCATTACGTGCGGCCGACCGCTATGCAAAAGTGTAAAAGCCTACAGAAGCAAAATTTAATCATCAGACGTAAAAGTGCGCGTTTTTCTAGCAATTACAAGAATAGCAGTAGCGCGGCGAAGAGGTATGCATGTATTATACAGCACATTGTTGCTATAAAATATGTTAGTTTACGAGAAGCTCGAACGTGCACAAATTAAATTTTAATCTATAATTAACCATGGTCAAAAAATGGGAAATTAATGGTTAATTTTAATACTGCTAAGCATATACTTTCGCTCGGTGATTCATTTAGAAAATATTCAAGCCCACCATTTCCTAAAAATATGACGTAGAAGTTATTTAAAATTAAATTGCTTTATTAGTAAGTATTCTGTAGACAACAAGTTGGTATTTCCTTAGTAATGGTTTAAAGTGTTTTTATTAAGTTTTTGGTTATAGTAGCACTGCATCTTCTACAGCACGACTTGCACACAATTTGTGTGCGTGTGCTATCACCCTTTGGGATTTTTAATATGCACGCGATCCGTATAACATGGAAGACGTTTCCGATGTTTCTACTAACGGGCCGCAAGGATTATGACGTCATTTAGTTCCCTGCTGAATCCTCAACTTCGTTCGGGTGTCTTCGGAAACCTTCGATTTGCATTCTATAGGTTACATAAAGCAGGTGTGCAAGAGTAAACTTTTTAGTTATAAGTTAGTTCGCTTACAAGTTTAACCAAAGTGCTATAGTGCAGATTTTGTTTTGTACTAAAATGGTATCTGCAAACGTTTTTAAGTGCAACTCTTGCGGTGCTTCCTATACCTGGAAAAATGCTCTCAAACGGCACCAGAATAAATGTCGTGGTGTAACATCGTCTACGGTTAAGCTTATACATCCGTCCGCAGCAAAGTACTTAAACTGTGGGTCTTGCGGTATCGCTTTTACGAGAATGGGCAACTTACAGCGACACAAGGAAAAACAGCACGGTATGTCATTAAGCCGTAAACGTTCAGCTCCGCCAACTGTTAAAGGGCCTTGTACGAAACAACCACGAATTATGTGTAAAGTATGCGATTTCGAAATGGAAAAGACTACCTATGCCGCACACTTGAGAAGCAACAGACATAAAAATGCATCAGTTACCGCTACTAACGACGATGGTGTAGAAATGGTTAGTACAGCGTTTAACAACCGTATGGCTAGCTATCGCATAAAAAACGCCAGTGTCGACGATGGAGTGTCCGAGTTTCTTTGGAAGCAGAAAGAGCGATTTATTCGATTAATAAATGAAAAAAGAATACAACATACAGCAATAAAAGTCTATTGCGAACTCTACGGTGTTTACACCAAAATGGGGGAAGAGACTACCGATGTGAAATCCTTTAACACAAAATATGTGGTTATAGCGTCTTCTAGTAATCTGGAAAATATATACGAGGTCTTAAGCGAAACCATAAGAACAAAATCAGAGGAATTTGAAACATGCGGGTCCGGTTGGTCTTTGGAAAAGGTGCTCTATTTAGAAATAAATATTAATAAGTATAAGCCGATATGAGCTCTAGGTTAAGAATAAAAAATTGTAAATATGTATTTAGAAATGTGGTTTACAAATTTAAACTGTATTAGTAAAAATTGTTTGTAATAAAAAGTTTTAAGAATTGGTTTTAGATTTTCTTTTAGGTATGAGCCGCAAGAAATTTATAATTTAGAGGGTGTGTGTAAAATGGTAAGGGGTGGCCCTGGTAGCTCTCTGGGGGATGGAGCTATCTAAAAAATTTAAAGAGATTTGGGTAGCTGAGAAAATTCTAATATTGATTGATACCAAGCAAGGTAGGTTTATCTCGTGGGTGGAAATGTGGAGAAAGATTTATCTCGCAGAGGGTATATGTGTAACTTTGCAGGGCGTGGTCCGATTTCAAATCTGTTTACAGATTCGGGATGTGCGTAAAATTTTAGACTAAGAAGATGTATCGCATGACTAAAAAAATTTTATAAGAACGCTCAAAAGTCGCTACAGGTAAGAAATCTTAAAATTGGGGTAGCTCCCTTGGGGATGGCGCAATCTAAAAAATTCCTAGAGATTCGGGTAGCTGAGAAAAATCTAATGTTAATTAATACCAAACAAGATAGGTTTATCTCGAAAGATGCAATGGCTAGACGAAGAAAACTATTTGTTAGGTTTGCTTATAGAGCAAAGAGCAAAATTTAGAAGATCAGGACTTTACAGAGGTATAACTTTGCAGGGCGTGGTCCGATTTTAAATCTGTTTGCAGATTCGAATTCTGCGTAAAATTCTAAGCTAACTTAATGTATTGCATGACTAAAAAAATTTTATAAGAACGCTCAAAAGTCGCTACAGGTAAGAAATCTTAAAATTAGGGTAGCTCCCTTGGGGGTGATGCAATCTGAAAAATTCCTAAAGATTCGGGTAGCTGAAAAAAATCTAATGTTAATTAATACCAAACAAGATAGGTTTATCTCGTGGGTGGAAATGTGGAGAAAGATTTATCTCGCGGGTGGAAAGAATGCGGGTGTGACGTAATGAAAATGGTTGTGGGGGTGTCCGAGCAAGGAGGAGAGCAAAGAGGGAGCAGGAGGAGATTCATCTCCCTCATTTCCCCCTTATGGGAATTTACATGTAAATTGGTCCAGATGTGTGGGGAAATGAGGGATTCTGGGGGAAATGAGGTGGAGGATAGCCTGTATTTCTACTACTAGCAATTATACCAACAATAAATTAATTAATAGTTACCGGAGTGAATTTAAAGAACCAATTCAAGGCATACAAAAGCGAATAAGCTATAAAATCTTCGAAATTGATGTGATTTGTAGAAGTTTTACAAGTTATTCAGTAAACCGTACGGCTCGGTTTACAATTGACTGTGACGTTTAAAATTTACAATGTCCTGCGGTGACCTTAGCACGCGCTGTAGGAATTATACTATTTTCCATTTTGATCCCTTTATCAGTTATGTTTTGATAAATGTGTTTTTTTTGTTCTCGGCTCGAAAAAAAACACTCTTACTAGTTTTATTTACTACGGTTTTTTGAGAAAAATTAGGAGTGGGCCAGCAGGTTAGGGGTGTATGAGACTCGGTCCTCGCTCTTTTTCAACGCCCAGACATCAACAAAAATAGAGGTGGTTCAACAATTTCAGTGATCTGTACATCTTAAGTTACGACATAGTGTAGAATTCATGACAGATCTTTGCTTGTTAATAAGTTTCGAGTTATTAGACTGGTTGTTTTTTCAGAATTCAACTTTTTGTCGGAGAATCGTTTTCGAAAAATTGCAATTTTATTAGGTTCAACTTGTGGAAATTAAACTGAGACTACTTAGTTATAAAGTATCATAGTTGTAGCCAGAACAACCATCAAATTTATTTCCACAAGCAACTAATCTGACTAACCAGATTCCCATACAATCTCGTATTACCTTTATTTTAATTCATAGTGTTGACTTCTTTACTGAAGTACAACTTTCATAATAAAACTAGAATGAAACTCAATTATAAAAGAGTACAGTTTCACGATTACGTGTTGCGTAACTAAAAACTTCACATTTGACTCAATATAGTTAGATATATGTAGTTGTAGATAGAATACGATAATACAGGCATATATTGTTACATAGTCCCAGCTCTATAATCCGAAACCAGTTTTAAACACCCGCTCTCAGTAGGTAGTTGCATTTAGTATCAAAGCCCTAAATCTGCTCCACAAAGGAAATGTATTCATAAACAAAAGTTCACGTACCTTTCTTGGCAATATGATAAAAGAAAATCCTGCTTCACTAAATGCAAGCGCTGACATAATTATAAAAAGAAGTTACATGATGTAATGATACTCGTATGGATGCACCTTTCAAGCTAATCTGTTTGTCTTCTTAATGATCTAAAACTCAAATAAATATTTTTTAGCAATTGTAAACAGGGCCGGCTCTAGTAATTTTGCCGCTGTGGGCTAACGATAATTTTCCGCCTTTGAGTTTCTAAAGGAAAGCGCATTCGTGCAATAATACTTTTCAATTTTAACGTTTATAAAAAAACGTAATGTTACTACAGAAGATACGCAACCTTCGTACGAGCACAAAAATCCGGTTTTCTTATGGGATTTAACATGGAAAATTCTAAGGTCCGAAAAGACCATTTTTTCCAGATACAAAAGTCATTCACCCTGGGCGATCCTACATTCAAGGTTCATGAGACCTTTGCTTAACCATTTTATATAGGAATTCTGGTGCAGTCCGATCCAAAATCTACCCCTTCATGCTCTGCCTCACCCTCCCCACTTAAATAAAAATGAGCAATCATTAAAATGCTTTATTACACATTGCACTTACATACATTGATTTTATATACATATTTTTAATATTGCTTATATGGATATCGGTTTATCTGAATTAACATATATTACACACATATCGATTGCTTATATCTAAGTTAACATTCGTTAGAGTAACATACTTAAATAATACATTATCAAATAACAATACATTTACAATAGGATTGGAGGTACCAATTCAATTAATATATAATACATAACTTTACACTTATTAGATATAAATTAACATTTTATTTATACATATATTTACACTTATTTACTAGATGAACATATTTACACTTACCTTCTACATGCAAATATCACAATAATTCAATATAATTTAAACTGCTACCTCAATTTCCATTCTATTTATGGAATAATGACCTATGAGTAATGTCTTGTATGATCCCGGAATCAAATATTTTTTATCGTCGTGCGAACTTAATGCTATTTTATTCTGAATGATTGTATGAACATGTTTAGATGAGTGTATCAAATTTTGTGAAATGAACTTTTTTTATGCTCATCTACACAACGAGCAAAGTTCTCAAATGTAATGTGGTTTTTTTATGACAGACTTCTTAATTCCCTTGGCTTTTTTAGTTACACCGAAATTAGAGAGAGCTGTTGGTGGCATAGAAGTATCTTCCTGAATACGCAAGCGTTCAGCTTCCTTCTCTTCCGATGTTTTGAAAACCTTCGTCGCATACATTTTGGATCTCAATCCGATAAAGTTAGTCATAATCCGTCCATTGTTCTCATCTTTCATCATTCCCAATACTTTTTTGCTTACTAGAAGAATTTTATAGATGTTATTTTGTGGATAGTCTGAAGTGTCAAAATATTTGTGACAGTCCCGCCTCATCACCTCGTAGAGATCATGGTTTATTATTTTATAGATGAGGCTATCGGTATCAGTATATAAAACACAACAATCGTTTCCAAATCTGGCACTCATATATTTATAATGGAAGTTATAGATCGTGAGCTTGGATAAATCCAAGACACACATGCCCACGTATATCGGTTTATTAAAATAGATTTCTGATTTGTGTAATTCAACCAGTACCAGATTTTCATCAAATACCGTTAGATTTTTGAACAGAGGATTGGATATACGAGCAATTTTAATCCACCTATAAACTTGGATAATGATTCGGAGTACGTATTAGGATTAACAAATTTTGAGTCTTATAACACAATTCCAAACATAGAAAAAGGAATAAATAATAAATTTTATTATGGATCTAACGGAGAATTCATAGAAATACCTGAAGGTGCTTATGAGATTAGAGAAATTAATAAATATCTTCAAAAAGCTTTAGGTGATAAAAGATGGCGTGGTCGTATGGAACAATCACGAAGCGCTAGAAAGACTCCAGTGTATATAGAAATTACAGCTGACAATAATACACTTAAATGTAGTATTAAATGTAGTCTAGATGTGAATTTTACCAAAAGGATTCAATTGGTTCTCTACTTGGTTTCAATCCACAAAAATTGCTAGCATTTGTCACGCATCAAGCAGACTACGCAATCAACATTTGTAAAGTGAATGCAGTTTTAATCGATTGTAATATTGCAAGCGGATCCTATTTAAATAGTAAACCAGCCCATGTAATACACGAATTTTTCCGCAAGTACCTGCAGGTTTTAAAATTGTCGAGTGCCCACCTACGATTATATATCTACCAATCAAGTCACGTATAATAAATGAAATAATAGTTAAAGTGTTAGATCAAGATGGAAATTTAGTTAATTTCAGAGGAGAACTGCTAACTGTAAGGTTGCATTTAAAAAATCTGCAATAGCCATGGGTATTAAGTATAATGCACGCAACATGTCAAGAATTGCTATAAATGCTGGAAATTTCAAAGCAATCGACACTCGATTGATTGTTTCAAAACCGCTAACAACACAAAACCGACAGTTTCTACAATCGTTAGGACTGCATTTAAAAAAGTAGAATGAATAGTGAAATACTGAACGTGCGTGAAAAGTTTACTTCGATAATGCAATTGTTAATATCGAAAACATACTCATCAACCTTATGCTAACACATCTTTAAACAATAATGATGAAATTCGAATCCTATACAGCAACAAGATGTATACACCTTACCATCGAAGAGCATGCTGTACATAGAAGGCAAATTAATTAGAACAGATGGAACGCCGTCTCAGACAGCAAAGTTTGTAAATAATGGAATTTTGCTGCTTTTTGATGAAATTAGATATGAGATTGGAGGTATCATTGTAGATCGTGTTCGGAATCCTGGATTAACGTCTATAATGAAGGGATATGTTTCATATAATAGCAATCAAAGTAAACATTTACAAAACGCTGGGTGGTCTCCTATGGATGATTCGCAAATAGTTGATGTCAATGGGAATTTTAATGTTGCAATAAACCTTTCAATGGTTCTCGGATTATGCGAAGATTTTAAAAAAATTATTTTAAACATACGTCATGAGTTAGTTTTACTACGTTCCAGTTTTGATACTAATGCTATACTTAATCCTACACCCGATGAAGAAATAAAAGTTGTTTTAAACAAAGTTTTATGGAAAATGCCGCATGTAGTCGTTGATGATACTCAACGAATTAATTTAATAGAATGCGTTGCACAAAATCAGGATTTGCATATTCCGTTTAGAGGATGGGAGTTGCATGAATATCAACTTCTACAAGAAACGCAACGTCATACATGGAACATTAAAACAACAACACAATTAGAAAAACCAAGATTTGTGATTGTCGGTTTCAAAACCAACCGAAAAAATAGATACATGAGCAACTACAGTCGTTTTGATCATTGCTATTTAACCAACATGAAACTATATTTAAATTCAGAAATTTTCCCGTACGATAACTTAAATTTGAAGTTCGAGAATAAACAGACTGCGTTGTTATATGAGATGTATGCTCAGTTTCAGCAATCATACTACGAAAAGGAAAATGAACCACTTTTTAATCCTGAAGATTTACGAAGTATTGCACCATTAGTAGTCATAGATTGTTCTAGACAAAACGAAGCGTTAAAATCTGGTACTGTCGATATTAGATTAGAATTTGAAACTAGCAGAAACGTTTTGCCAAATACATCTTGTCATTGCCTTATACTTCATGATAAGATAGTCAAATACAATCCACTCTCAAACAGTGTAAGAATATTATAATTACTTTATTATTATTATTACTGTACCTTTACAAATTATGAAAAAACAATAAATCATTTAGCAATCACAGTCTATTTATTAATATTTTTACATGCTTTTACAATATCTTTCACATATTATACATTTCTCAAAATAAACTAACTGGTATGTTATTAAGAAACTGGATTTTTTAAAAACAGAATGGTTATTACTACTATTTTCTCTACAATACATTTATACTAATATAGTTCAAACTCAGGCAGATTGAAAGGTATCCTATTTTTAGATACATCCAAAAACGGTGTACTTGTGCAGGTATAAACATAACACTGAAGTTTTATAACTAAAAATTATATGTTAATCGATATAAAATAAATTGCATTCTTTATTTGAGCCAGCGGTTGAAGCTTCACAAGTCATTTCTGAGTGTATAGTTATACCCCAAGGTTTAGTATCAGTGGTTGAGGTACTAAGAATTCTTTTATCATCACTTGGATTAAGAACAATTTTGTTTTGTTTAATAGTAAAGACATCATGTTTGACTGATCTAATTAAACATTGTTGTTTCTGTACAGACTGGTTATAAAACAAAGCATTGTTATAATCATCAAAAGAAATTTGCTTAATACTTGCTAAGGAAGATCCTTTGACTTTTTATTATCCTATCCTGAACTCTGTAAGTGTACATTTTAGATCTAAGCCCTACAAACTCTAGCATGATATCACCATTGTTTTCATCTTTCATAATACCAGGAACTTTTTATTTGATAATGGAATATGATATTTGTTATGAGGGTCGTAATCGGAAGTATCAAATCTATGAATATCTTGTTTGATATAAGAGTAAATATCTTCAACGCTAAACTCGTATATCAAACTATCCGTATCTGTATACAGTAACTTTGCTTTGTTAGCAAATTGCGATTTTATATAACTATAGTGAAATTCATATAAATAGGTTTTTGAAATATCTAGAATAGAGAAACCTACATAAATGGGTTTGTTTAAGTAAACCTCTAATTTATTCATTTCTATTAAGACTAGATCTTTGTCTAACACAGTGCAACTATGAAAATTAGGCTTTGCTATGTAACTACGAGCTCCAAACCGCCCTTCCCATTTGCTCACTAATTTCACATCTTTCCTTTTCCGTACGTTTTCCATCATTTTTCCATAAACCGAATTTATCATATTTTTATAAAAGCATATATCGAAACTGTTTTTGACTGTTGTCTTAATTTCGTATTCAAATCAATGTATTCTTTTAACCAAGGGCTTGTTTAAATCGAAGTACCTTATGAATTTTTTCAGTTCTAAACCGTAGCTTAAATACATTTTAAATTCTTATAGTGAATAATATAGTTGAGTTTTGGATATAAAGTTGTAAGTAATTTCTTTAAGTTTGATTTATTTGAAGGTACTGGTGGTATCATATGTTCAGGCGCCAAAGGTAAGTCACTGTGTATTTCATGTAAAGATACTGGATAGTGTAAATCGCATTCAAAAATATATTCTACATCAGAATCATCGGGAATATTAAGTATGTCTAAACGTACTATATCTGGACTGGTACCATCTAAAATTCAAAATCTCCATATGGAAGATATTCAGACATTGCAGCCCCATATAAATTATTAACATCAAAATACATTAAATATTTAGAATCGAAATTTGGATCATAATCTGCATTCATATATTTGTTATTTGCTTTAGCATATCTATTCGAACATTGAGAAACACCGCCACGAATTCCCCGTTCTAAAACATTATTTTTCAATATCAGTAAGCAACTCGAGTTTAACGTTCGTCGTTTTTAACATCGCATCTAGAGCTAAACCAGGAGCCGTAAAGTAGTGAAGCGGATCTAACTTATACGTGAACATACAAGTTTTCTAAAGTTTTCAAATATATCAGACAAGAGCAGTACATCTGTTTTTAAATATAGGTCTGAATAGTCCCCTAGTGTTTTATATTAAATGTTTGCCAAACGTGTTTAGCATGATTGTAGTCTTCATCTGATATTTCTTCATTGCGTAAACGATTAAAGAATGCTGTTTTACAGGGTAAATCGGTTTCATTGAGTCTATCCCAAGAGTTAATGTAATCATAGGAAATATGCCTTTGCGCGTAAGTAACTGAAACTCATTATCAGTGTTACAATTTTCCTGGTGATGGATTTTTATTATCATCTAAGTAGGAAGCTAATTTTTCGATGCTAGATGCCATAAACCTGAATGAATCGATAAATCTAAAACTAACTTTCATACCTTTTACATATTTTGTAAAAGATATGTATTTTTCCTTATTTATTGGCAGAATGTTTAACGAACCTGACAACTCTAACGAGATTTTTAATAATGAAATGCGAATCGTAGCCTGATAAGTTATGAAAAACTACCGGTATCATATAAAATTATGATAATTGATGTTGCAATCTTGATGAGCCACTCCTCGAAATTCACCTGTAAAGTGGCAGTGATCGCGAACTCTAATATCATCTATACTAAAAGGTTTATTGCAAATGTGACAGTGAAGGGCAAATTTAAATGTTGACTTTTGTTCTTCCGTTAAAGGATTCATAGGTTTTGGGTTACAGAAAATTTTATTAGTCGTTTCTGAAATCAGTTTCAATTGAGCAACAAACCATTCTATACAATCCTTCCCGCGATACAATTGAAATTTGGAATATTTGTTTCCATACGAGCATTTCAAATAATACGCTACACTAAAGGGTATATGCCTTTGGTAACGAACTGTGTTTAATATTACCTCAGACTCATTGCATGGTTCTAGTATACATTCGAGATCTGCATAAACTACAAATGATACTTTTTCTTGATAGTGGAAATGTTTAAATGTTAGATACTTTTCAGATTCTTCAGGTAATCTTATTGAGCAAGTATTCTGTTTTTCGCAATAATTCGAATGACGCTTAAGTAATGCTGCTGTACTAAAATTATTTAAACATCTATAACAAAAAAATTTTTTATGGTGATGTGAAGACAACTGTTTTGCAAATAATTTTGACATATCCTTAATCCAAGTAAAATGAAAGTGATTCTCATTAGCATTTGTAGGACGAGCATATTGTAAGGAATCATTATTTAAAACTAACAGATTAATAGGTTCAATTTTTAAAATTTTCACTTAAACAAAATGGTAGTATTTTAGCATTTTCTATACAATATAGGTTAATTGCGAGATTGTTAAGCTTTTCAATTTTTTATGTCTTTTAATGCAATTGGAAACTGAATTGAATTGTAGCGTAATACTGTATCAAAATGCGGATAGCTAGATATTCTATGACTATTTTGTTTAGCAGGAAATAAAGCGGAAACCAAGCTCCAAAGAATGCAATGTTGATCGTTATTTATTACATTTACCACAGCTTTTTCTTTTTATAAAGTCCGGGACCGGTACAAACGTTGAACACCCTCCTTTAAGTGGATCATGATTGTTTATATTTACCTTCAAGTGTAAAACTTCTCGGATTGCCCAACCAGAATCTTTCTCGCTAAATTCTTCTAATCGCTTCGAAATCTTGTTCAATACGTTCTCCTTATACCATAGCTTGAGGTTGGTATTTATATCGATGTGACGATTTGCAGTAGGAAACGTTTTCAAATCCATTTCGCCAGTTGTAGGCTTAACAAAGTTAGCTGCAAATATTACATTAACTTTCAACATTGACTTTTTTAAGCAAGCAACAATCTTGCGTTTAAAACTAGCGAACGCCTTGTCTAAGAACACTAGAGGATCTCTATAATTTAAATTGGTAATAAGTTCCGTAATTATTCGACTTCCAAAACATGATTGTACATCATGCCAAATCAAATTTTTTCGAGTATGACCTCTAGAAAGCGTTGAATCAACACCTTTTCCACGATATTCCAAAGAGCGTTTCAAGTGCCTCAATCGTACAAGGTAGCTTTTAAGATATGCTAAATTAGATTCCAGTCTACTAGGATTTTCTTGTCGATTGTTTTCGTATATCTTATTTCTAATAGCAAGCTTCAATATACTAATATTTGCTTTGATAACTAAAATGTGTTTCGTTATTTCATTCACTGTTTTCAATAAATTCACGCATTTTACAGTTAATCTCAAAATTGCTTCACTAATCTCGGATACGGTTTCAGCATTCATGATTCTATATAAAATCAAAATACACTACTCAATATACGTATTTCTCTATTTAATATTTATACCAAATATCATCTGACGTAAGCAAAACAATTTCAAAAGGTTCATTCATCTGAGTTTACGGAAAACACGTAAGCAAAACAACTGTAAAAAGGAATAGCATCAAATCAAAATAATTGCATAGCGAATTGCTTTGAATGCAATTGTTAAAAATCTCCTTTATTTACGTTTTTATTCAAGATGATTTTCAAGCAGAGTTTGCATTCAGTACGTAACTATGACAAACAATTCGCTAAGCAAGCATTTCCAGTATTTACAAACTGAAGGCGACTTTGTGCAAAACAGCTGTAAAAGGAATTCGCATACAACATCATTTTTCATTCAGTTACGTTTACTATGAAAAATGTTTTATATGACCTTTGATTTTATGATGTGTATACAGAAAAATACACACAATCATTACAGCGCTATTTTTATGGATACATATGAAAAAATGTGAAAACCTGAATTAGGATCGGCTTTATATTACTTTCAATGGAACATACATAATCATCTAGCGTTTACTACAAAAATTCAGCATGATTCGCACAAATTACTATATCCCTATATATGCAGCGCCTTTTGCAATTTATTTTTCAGTCAATGAATGTAATTCATTATTTCTGCTGAGCAGTACCTTTTAAAAAATTCTTATACAGCGGTAATATAAACGAAATAAATATAATTTAGGGTTTTATTATGTGCATTCATTGCAATTTCTTTTCATACAATGAAACTAATTCATTATTTCTGCTGAGGTATAATTATATTCGCTTACATACTGTTTTGTTTATTAGAATAGATTATAGAGCTGAATTTTTCAGAAAACGAGGCAAATTTTAATTTTTCTAACAGATCAGTTTATTACTTGAATGTAATTCATTATTTCTGCTTAGCAGTACCTTTAAAAAATTCTTATACAACGGTAATCTAAACGAAATAAATCTAATTTAGGGTTTTATTATGTGCATTCATTGCAATTTCTTTTCATACAATGAAACTAATTCATTATTTTCTGCTGAGGTATAATTATATTCGCTTACATACTGTTTTGTTCATTAGAATAGATTACAGAGCTGAATTTTTTCAGAAAAACGATGCAAATTTTTAATTTTTCTAACAGATCAGTTTATTATTTAATATAAATACTTCACGTAGATTTACCAACAGTATTCAATCAGATCTCTTGTATAATTATTAGTTACTATTACTAGCAACTTTTTAAAAAATGAGTAACTTGTCATCAGTCAAAAATTGTAATAGTACCAACGTAAAAGTTCTAGAGCAATTTATATTACATTCTGACGAAGACTTGATTAAAGAAGTTTTTGGTTGTTCTTCGGCTCAACTCGATACTGCTGCTATTTTTGATAGTGACGTAATAGATATATCACGGTAAGTGCTTTTCACATTTATACATGTGTTTTTAAAACACTACTAAATTATAAGTTACATTAGATCAAAAAACCATTCTGGAAATTCTGAGGCTATCGTAGAATCGTTGATACACTCTGAACCTCTCAGAAACATCAGGTAGTATACAAAAGAAAAGGTGAACCTACAATAATCTTTTATGTTATGCTCACAGATCAGGCAAAACATGTCGGCTATGAAAAAGTTATGTACAGAATCAAATATGACTGTTTGCTGTGAAGATGACAAATCCTACGAAGATGATGCAGTAGAGTTGCTTAACGCATTTAAAAGCGTGGAGAGAAGCTACTGCGTCGTATATATTTGGAGCTAGAAATAATAAAGCAAAAAAGATGAACTAGCGGTGAGGGAGCAGCAGTTACTTCAAGAACGTGAGTTAATAAATACTTTTCATTTATAAATAGTTAGATCAAAATATTCAACAATTTTGTAAAATAAAAAGTATTTTATAATAGTTTCTCTTTTGAAACAAGACTTTCTTTAAACAAGGTAGTAAACTCAAGTAAAACGCACATAAATCAGAATCCACTTTAATTTAATACATAATTTTTTATACAATCGACTTAGATGTGTTATAATAATAAACTAATTTCTTAAATTAGTGACATATTATTCTGAAAATTCTATGTTGACAGTTAGACCGATCGATCCCTTACTAGTTATGTATACGTGTTTGTTCGAGCCAATACTTTCATTTAATTGTTTCACTCCATGTGCTTGAAGGTATTCAAAATATCTCAATGGCAATATACTCTTGAACTCTTCTGTTTCCACTAATACTCTATCTCCATATTTTGTCTTGAGTGTTTCCACTTTTAAAACTTTAAATCTCTTATTCACTATAATATCTTTTGAATTTACATAAGGTTTGCGATATGTGGTTTTATTAAGAGTATTAAAATCCATATTGCTTTTCTTTGACTAATTAAATTAATATTAGGAGCAATCTCCTTATATAGCAGATTACCACCATCTGCGTACTTTGCCAACCCACTTTTCAACCTATCACAAGAGTGAACACATTTTGAATTGAAACCGGCCTATGTGTATTTGCAGCCTCTAAACATAAATCAGAATCCACTTTAATTAAACACAATTGACTTGAATGCAATATTTTGCATCTGTCATACTTTATAACTTCTAGCTAGAAAACCAAATTCAAAACATATACACACATTTTCTCTGCACTTACATTTTTCAATATACGTGTGTTTCATTGAAAGTAATATAAAGCCGATCCTAATTCAAAACGTGCCTACAAGTATTTTACATTTGAAAAGAATTCAGGTTTTCACATTTTTACATTAAAAGTATATAACGCCGATGCTAATTCAAAACGGTGCACGTGTTAAACACAATTGACTTGAATGCGATATTTTTTTTGCATCTGTCATACTTTATAACTTCTAACTAGAAAACTAAATTCAAAACAGCTACACACATTTTCTCTGCACTTACATTTTTCAACATACGTGTGTTACATTGAAAGTAATATAAAGCCGATCCTAATTCAAAACGTGCCCACAAGTATTTTACATTTGAAAAGAATTCAGGTTTTCACATTTTACATTAAAAGTATATAACGCCGATCCTAATTCAAAACGGTGCACGTCTAACTTCTCGATAGAAAACCGAATTCAAAACAGCTACACACATTCTTCTCTGCACTTTTCAACATACGTGTGTGTTTCATTGAAAGTAATATAAAGCCGATCCTAATTCAAAACGTGCCCACAAGCATTTTACATTGAAAGTATAGAAGAATTCATGTTTTCACAACTATTTTACATGAAATGTTTTCACGACTATTTTACATTGAAATCATATAGGGCCGATCCTAATTCAAAACGATTCAGCCGTATTCTACACATGGAAAATACGTCTGTCGCGTTTTGAAGTAGGACCGGCCCTACCTCACTACTATTATATATTAATTGAATTGGTACCTCCAATCTTATTTTAAATGTACTGTTATTTGATAATGTATTATTTAAGTATGTTACTCTAACGAATGTTAACTTAGATATAAGCAATCGATATGTGTGTAATATATGTTAATTCAGATAAACCGATATCCATTTAAGCAATGTTAAAAATATGTATATAAAATCAATGTATGTAAGTGCAACGTGTAATAAAGCATTTTAATGATTCCTCGTTTTTATTTAAGTGGGGAAGGTGAGGCAGACCATGGAGAAGTAGATTGTGGAACGGACTGCAGCAGAATTCCTATATAAAATGGTTAAGCAGAGGTCTCATGAACTTTGAATGTAGGATCGCCCCGGGTGAATGACTTTTGTATCTGGCAAAAGGGTCTTTTTGGACCTTAGAATTTCCCATGTTAAATCCCATAAGAAAACCGGATTTTTGTGCTCGTACGAAGGTTGCGTATCTACTTACTACAGTTCAAAAAATTCACATTATGTAACATTGATTCATTGTTTAGAAGGACATTTGCTTTCTGATTTACTATCGGCAAATTCTTTAATAAAATTTTGTAAGTTCAGGTTTGAAAAACCGATTATTCAATGGCTATTGTTGCAATGGCAGTTAACCGTTTTAGACATATTTAAACGTAGTTATGTCTTTATTAGTTTCGATTTCAAAAAACTTTTTGTCCACTAATATGCGTAAGGTTAATAGCATTCTTAGTGCTATAAGTACGTTAGATGCAATATTCATTTTTAAAGCGAACTTTATTATTTCTATAGCTGTTTGATTGGTTTCTACCAACATACACAGAACGAAAATTGCGGCAGATAGCTCAGTACCATTAACATCAGCTTCACCAATTTGACTATACTTTTTCAAAATTTATACAGATTTTTATAGGTTGATCTTGAGACATTAGTTTTAATTGAGATGTGTCATAAAGAAATTTGAAAGACTGGCGACGCAGTTGAGTTTGTGAGAATCTTTGTTCCAAAGAGTTCATTGCGGCATTAATTCTGTGGTAAAGAAAAAGTGACTTTGTATTTTAGTTAAGAAGAATAACAGACTCGTAGCGAATTTAATACTCCAAATGGCAATATCTGTATTTTGTTGGGGCAATTATTTATCTATCAAAATCTAAATTTCTCGTGATATTTATATCCAGCTCTCGTGCATTCTTTAGCACCAATCAACATTTTTGAAAAAAAGGTCTGATCGTAGTTTTTGTAAATATTCATTGGTTTAATTCGGCATTTTCATGATAGATAATAATTGTAATAGTTTAGACTGCGTTGTTTTCTATACAGGAATAATATGGTTCCAAATATTGTACCAAATCACGACGAAACAAAGAAATTGAAACTGTTTAGAGAGATCAATAAACTTGACGATTCATTTCTAACAGAAAACTAGCCATCATTGTTTTCAAAACTATTATAGAGGATATTGGGGATACTTTCGCGTTGTGAATTTGACTGACCCAGATAAATTGAAGAGTTAGCAATGTGTAATGGGATGCGTATTATTTTATGTCATAAAAAACTTACCAATTGTATACAAATAGATCCTAACTGCAGCTCTAGCAGATCTTCTAAAGCCTTAGACTCAATAAACCGCAGACGAGTGATCTTCCTTTATCAACAGCTGGTAGAGGATGTGGCGATTGTATCATTCACAGAATACGTATCATACGCACACGGTATAAAACTTTAGAAATGAGAATTATGGACGTTGCTAGTATATTAATTAGCATAGTATTCACACGCGAGCGCGGAGCAATCTATTGTATATAACTTACAGTAACATACAAGGCCTATCATACGAATGAGTATTTTACACAACATAACAACACAACCAGTTTATAATAAACAGAAATATCAAAATTAAAGGTGGTGATTCTTTTAAAATTAATAGAAATAAAAACAACTTCAAATTTACTCTTGGACGTAGAATACCGCTCACCCAAAACATAGCTTTAAATTAAATGAATGACATAATTACAATTCAAAAAAGCAATAAAGAAGAAAATCAAACAAATTTGTCATACAAAAGAGTCAGTATGCTAATGGGAGGCCGGGGAACCAACTTGCAAGTGGGGCGTACATAACTCCCCTTGCGGTACAAAACTTTGCAGGTTTGACAGCCCCGTCTTTTTAAAGTAAATTGTTGTTGCGCGGCCATTATTATTTTGTTTTACAAAAAACACATCACCCAATTGCCAGTTTGATTAAGGACTTGCCCACTTAACCTTTGGCATGAGCGTGTGTAAATAATCTGGAGAGCAACGTCTCCACAAGGCTTGAGTAGCTTATTGCAGAAGCTGGTAGCGATTTAAGAGATTTGTGTATGCATCCTCAACATTAATTTCAAAAGTTGACTGTAGAGGTGAGCGGGTGAGGAAGTGATCACGTGTGAGGAAATCAATGTCATCACGTGAGTCCATGGAGATTTAGAACATATTGCACGGCTATTTAGGATAGCTTTGATATTAGCCAGTGATGTCATCATTCCATCGAAGGTAATAACTAATGAACTCACTATTTGATGTAAATGGTGCTTGGCGGACTTTACTTCTGTCTCCCAAATTCCACCAAAGTGAGGAGACGACGTAGGGTTGAAGTTCTGTTTCATTTCTTTTAATGAAAAATGATCGGCTATAGCATGATTGGAATTTATAAGGAAGTCTGTTACTTTAGTAAAATGATTAGCTGAGCATTTAGAATTCGTGCTACAGTCACATTGTATATTGCGAAACAATGCGCGACTTGCCACAAATCTATTTAAAGCAGCCAAAAATGCAGCTGTTGATAAACTCGGCACTAACCGTAAATGGATTGCTTTAGTGGCATGGCAAATAAAGATAGCCATATAACATTTGGGGCGAGGAGCGTTCCTTTTAGAACTTTCTTTAAGAACCTAAGGGCCTACAAAATCTATTCTAACTGCTGAACCCTAGCCGCGGGTAGACTAGCCATTTGCGGGTTTCGAACTGATACCTTTATTTTATAACAAGGTAAACACTGGTTTATGCGTTTGCGGATTAATCGTCTAATAGAAATTATCCAGTATCTACGCTGAATATGAAATTGACATAACTCTAATTATTTTGCATTACGTTGCCTTAAAGTTGCTAAATAATTATTGTGGGGGGACTATAAATTGCACTCTCTAAACAATATAAAAATGTTATACCGAAAACATACAAGATCAGAACAGATCTAAATTGATACCAATAAAGCAGTCTCTGTATCACAAATTTACCCATTCAAAACTTGTTTATGTAAATTTTTCACAAATTCAGTGCAACATATTCTCTGAATTCTTTTAGTCGTCCACGTTTGTACATGCATATGTGTTCACAGTTTGTTTATAAACTACAGAACGTCTAAAAGCTCAGTGTAGTAAAACTGTTTTTGCTGCTCATTGTTTTAGTACAAGATTTCGTCTAAAATCGACCTTCACTCATTTGATGTCATAATGAAAAGCAATTTTTATCAAACATAATATGTAAGCAGATAAATCAGGGGTAGCTGTCTAATTATATCAGGTCGATGCTACCCTTAATTAAAAATAATGTAATTATTTTCTTTTAATTTCGGCATTTATTTATTTTCCCTTAGAATTTAGTACCAATCGCCAGTACAATAAGGAATAGTTGTCTATCTTTTACTGTTTACTATTATCGGGTTGCCAGGTAAAAATAGGTGAGTTGGAAATATAAATATATACATGATCTGTTTTCTCATTGAAGCGTACAGTAAAATAAACATAACTTTATTGCGAACACGGTGGTATTGTTGCCTAAGAAAAGTCGTTTACGACTTACGATTGTCTCGCTTCAAGCTTGAAACATTTGAGCATGCGTGCCGCTTGTAGCAAAGACGTGTTGAGCATATTATTTTGTGCGGTAAAAGAAACGCAGCATACAAGTTGCACGGGTGGCAACTTCCGAATGAAAGGGCATGAATATGCTCTTTTTTGAAAACGAGTGAGACCCGAAACATTTGACATGGCATCGGCATGCGACTTGAAATGAAACAGAAAATGTGTGTACTGTTATTTTAGGAATCGGATCCCGGTGACCTTGAAAATGTCGACCTAGTGTTAAAAGGTTTGTATAGAAAATGCGTACCTTTCCACCATAAATCGAAAGCTGACAACCATTGAACATTTAATCCTCTACTAGCACAATCATTTGGATTCTCCTTAGATGCAATGTAATACCAATGAGTCGGGAGGGAGGTTTTTAAAATCTGAACAACCCCATTTTCTACAAAAGTTTTTAGCTTATGCGGTGGCATTCGTAGTCAAGCAAGTACAATTGCTGGATCTAAAAACAATTGTGTGCTTGTAGGTTGGACCTGATCCATAAATGGGGCTATCGACTTAATCAATTGACTTAACAGAACAGCGGCGCACAATACTAGGCGCGAAAAACTCATTGTCTTTAGCGGAGCAATTTTATTTTTAGTCTTTACGAGATGAACACTAATCTAATCTATTTGTTCACACCAAACATAAACAACTCCTGCTGCACAACCCTTTGAAGATCTATCACAAAATCCGCAATTATTTGTCATAAGCTTGCACAAATGATTGAAATATAACGTCGAACTTGTATACCATTAAGCGCAGGTAGATCAGTAACAAAATTACATTCCTTGAATAGAAATTATAAGGGGTTCGACACGATTTAATGCCAGCAGTCACGGTTGTCGGTTTAGCACCTTTGCGCAAAATGTACACGGTGTGAAACAACCCATAGGGTCATAAATCTTAACAATTTCAGACAACATACTTCGTTTAGTCGACACTATGAAATTTGAGCGTCATCAGACGAATTGTATTGTATTGAGTGACCCTTCGAATTCAAAACAACGGGATGTTCGCGACGGCTTAACGGAACAGCATCTACAATTTCTTAATGATTATTAGCTCATTTGCATAAATCAAAACCGATTTTAGCAAAAATGTGGATTAATTTCTGCTGCAAGGGTAGCCCCTCCTATACAGTGTTAACACATGCGCAAATATCCCCAAATGTTTGATTTAAAATCGCTTTGGAGGCCAAGGGAAACTTAATTCATTCGTCTGGGACTAGCTGCTGTAGTACGCGTTGAGCTAAAAAGGCAAAGACTATACACCAAAAGTAAGTGTTTAAAGCGTATTTCTCGATGGGACCTCCTTCAACAGGACGATAATAAATATGCTGATATTAGCGGTGTGTATTAACACTTGACGATACATTTGGCGTAAAAACTTCATATCAGAAACACCAAGTAGCAGTTTCAGACCTACCAGTAGAAAATCGTTTAAAGATTGACTAGAAGAAGCGGGACTAAATGATTCGTCAAAAACTGCCATAACTTTTATTGCACTGCTACCTTCCGTTATTTCACAATGATGAAGCATTATGTAATTTGAAGCTGAAATTGCTAAACTTATGTAACCTAAATCAAAATACTCATGTGTAAAACGACGATATTATTTATATAATGACGAAGGTTGACGTTTTAGACGACCTTCTACATTTGTTAAGCGTTTGCGTGCGTGTTCCCTTGTATCAAACAGCATCACATTTCTGTCGATAAAGAACAAGCGTCCCGAATAGCGTTCTATCACATTACGAAAATGCGTATCTTTAAATAAATTTTTGCATGCGATATCTTCAGGATTAGGAATACGGTAATGATCCACCTCTTGCATTTCCCAAAAGCGGTGTATAGACGAATCAATGTTTCACAACACAGACTTAAAGATGTGGGATATTCGGTTGTTGGAGACTGTGAATTGGACTCGGGCAATTTCCCAATTATAACCCATTCAAAAATGGTTGAGATGGCACCTGGTTGTCCCTGGATTATATGAGACGAATTTTCTAAAATATCTAATTCAAACAAAAATTCTATGGCACCTTTTTTTTTGCAAAATAGAGATCAGCGAGAGTGACATTAGAGAATCAATTCTGAATATTAGCAACTACATGCAGTCTAGGTTGATCGCCACATATTTCTTTGAGAACGAGAGCGTTTGTGATTAACATAATATTTTCATTACAAAGTGCTCTAAATAGATTGTTACAAAACCTTTAATTTTTGTAACGGCAGCATTGTCGACCACTGCAATCAAACCTACATGCGCCCGCTGACGCGATAATCCCAATTTTTTACACACGCGTCTGTAATTAAGCTATTTTGAGAGCAAAAATCAATAACAAGGCAAAATTTGTCAGTATAATCTCTTATACCAAGAATCTATGTACATAACAGCATACGGAGATTCAAACTAGTACTACTTACATCACATGACAGATTGAGCCTGAATGGACGATGATTGCGTAGTTATAGCAATAGCTACATCTTCAACAACAGCATAAGTAGCCGACGGAGAATTTTTGAGTTTCTAAAACGCAAAAGACTATAGTGTCTCTTTTTTACAATGAAAACATTTAATGGTTGATCCGCAAGACAATTTGATGAAACCTGAGACAATTAAAGCCCAACGAATGTTTCTTTACTAACTCATGGCGTTGTTCTATATAGGTAGTTCCTTAAATCTGACGCAATTATACATTTTATGATTTGTGCTCATACACATGTGACATGCATAATTACGTTTCAGTGAACTCTTTTTGTTCCATTTAACTGTCGACTGTCTACAATGTGCTGCGAGCACTATTATACGTAGGCTTACCAACCGAAATCGGCGCCATAACCTTAGATTTTAGCGGTTTTTCAACACGTGTTAGTTCTAAAATGCGTACTTGCTTGTGCACGAAATTTGATTAGATTTTCAAAATAAACTAATAAAATATCAAAATCTACTCAACAGTTGTAATATCTATTACATCCAAAACAGTTATTAGACAAGATTAAAATGAATGCATTAAGACCACTTTTTGAAGGGGCGGTCATTGAAAGAAGAAAATAAGTTCAATAGCATGTTCTTATCAGTTACCTTCAGAATATAGTTATCAACCTAACCAAGCATAAAGATATAATTAATACAATGAAATTCTACATTTGGAAATAATATGAAATTATTGTGGACCAAAAAAGAAATAAAGAAAGAACAAAACCATCAGTTTCGACATAGTATCCATCGTAGGTCTCTTGTGAAGTTATTGTTTAAGTATTTGAAGGTATTTCAAATCTTCGCCTGTTTTATCAAAGCGTCACATTCTTAGATGATTATCTAGTTCAGATGGTTTCATAGTACCATTGCTCAAAGCTTTGTTGCATAAAAGGCATATAAACAATCGTTTGTCCAACAACAATGGAATGAAGCCAAATTTCAAATAATCAACACCGTACTGTCTACATTTTTTTTTAATTTGGCCATGTTTAGTATGGCTTATCTGTGGACAAAATTTAAGCTATATAAATATGATGAGATATACCATTCAAAATCGATTCCCGCTGTGAAATGTTAGCTAAATTTAATCTTCAGATATCTTTTGTATGTATATAAAAAAGAATTTTGTTTTTAAAGATAGAGAAGTTAATAATACCGATTGCTCAAACATTTGAAAAAGTATCAAGGAATAACCGTATAACTGTGGTTGTCTTGAATATTGAACTACTACTACCTCAAGTTATGATGGACGTATCTATGCAATCGGAGGAACTACAAAGAAAAAAATTATAAAAACAATTTACCTTCTTACGTTTTGCCTTACTAATGGTTTTTTAATCCTATATTGCCAACTGAAAGGCACAAGGATAATTAACCAAGATTTCCTGATGATATAGAGAGCCCAAGGTTAGTTTAGATGGAAAACGGCTCATAGATAAGGAAACCTCCAAAGGCTAAGCGCTAGTCGAGTGATTTGCTCTGGGTAGACCATGAGTTGGGGTCGGGGTTGGATTACGACCAAAAATATAGTGAATATGGCGCCACCGAATTTTTGAATACAATAAAGACCTAATTTTAGTCTGTTTGTATAAGGGAAATGCGGAAACCTATGGTCAAATACCGCTGTACAAAAAATATTACGTGAACATAACCCTTACAAATGCTTACCTTCTGGCTCGATATTAATTGATAAAGATGCACTGCTACACCTATAATCAAATTAAACCAAGACTAGCACAATTTGTGCATTCTGTTAATTAATTCAAAAAAGTTTATAATTACTAAGAATCAAACCTCATTCATTCCAACTAGTAATCATAGACATGACCAAAATGAATTTCTATTCTCTTAAGTATCAGTTGAAAATTATTTACAATGATTTCACTTAACAAATTTACTTCAAAAAATTCGATTAAGTTATAGTTAGGAAAAATATGTACTTATATACACAATAATCTTCTCAACACCTGTATCTCACAAAAATTAGATAGTGTCGTTATTTTTACATTATAAAAATTTAGCAATGATTATTTTTGTTAATGTTTAAACTTGATTATTAAGAATGACTAATGGTATACTACAGAATTTTTATTAGCCTTCGGGAGTACTACTTAGAGACTTCACATTTAAATTGTATTTTAAAATATTTCAATTAATAAATATTGTAGAGCAAAATGAAACATTTTAGTCATCTGAACTTAGATAATTTTATATTCAAATGATAGCTTCAATTTTGTTAGTCCTGAAAGTTAACCCTGAATATACAAATATACTGTCCTCTGTAATCTTTTCATTTGTACTAATGAAAAATAAAAGTGAAGTTTATCAGGTTCTCTTCACAAATAACAAAGTTATCCAGAGGTCAACAACATAACGAACTAGAAAATTTCCACGTCGAACAAATTAAAAAAACTACTTGTTTGTCATTCCAAATGTTGTTACAACTTGACGTACTTAAAGAGCACTAATTACATACCAGATGTTTATCCATCAAAAGAATAATTGCGATGTACTTGAACCATTTTCGGAATATTTAATGATGATTGAAATCTTCTTGTTACAATAATAATCAGATTAGAATTCTCCAAAATCACATAAATTAAATAATCTTGTTACAAAATATCAAACGAACATCACGTGTATCTACGTCAAGTAATTTGCACTGCAAATTTATATTAACAAGGGCCCTGATGCTCGATAATACTTACTGATGTTCAAATGCCAACTATTTCACATTTACGTCTAGTTTAGTGCAAACATATTCTGCAAAACGCCGACATCAAGTGCACCAACAAAGACGACTTTACTTTAAATCGATTTTTTTCACATGGCTCCAACACCAAGTATAACCACTTGATACCATGTTCTTATAACAAGAACAAACGACTTTATTAAGCAACAATCCAGGTGAAAGTGCCGTATTCTGACGTATCCTACCGCTTGACAACAGTTAAAACGATCTTTATAATCATTGAAGGAGGGAGATCTTATAATGACACTTGTAAATGGTATTTTTTGTCACCGCTCAACTTGTAATTTATGCTCGCGGTTTTAAAGCTCATGTTAGATTAAACAACATGTAATAAATATTACGTAAAAATGTGTAGAGATATTAGGCTTGAATTGACCTTCTATAAAAATAATAACATAAATATTTGTCAAAATATTGCAGGAAAATAAACTTGTGACAACCTTTGTCTGGCAATCCCAAACAAGATGGCATTGATTTTAACTTATATATACCTAACTATTCCAAAATCAAATGAACGAATTGACGAATTCAACAAATCCGTACGCGTACAATTAATATGTCTGCGCCATCCTTGTAAAGCTATGGTACAGATCTGGACAAATGTTGCTACTTCACGCATGTGCGCAACATATTGGTACTACTATCAAATCTGCAAGTTTTTATAGGTTTCAAGTGTAGCGACCACAAAGCGAATAGCCTACTTGCACAATTTTATGTACAGTGCAAAATATGTAGTTGATTGTTGTAAATAAAAGAGTTGTTTACTATGAACTTTATAATAATTCTTAAACAGTTTGAGAAAATAATAACTTAAATTTCAATAATATAGGTATAACTATAATTTTATAAGTACAACGAAATACATTGACTGAAGTTAAAAGAATAATCTAATAATTAGCATTAATTAAAATTCAAAGCAGTTGAGTTGTTGACTTGACCCGTCGACAGAGATTGTTCTCGAATTTTCCCATGATTAAAACACGGAGTCATAACGTTCCCCAAACCTAGCTCAGAATCTTTATCACAATTCATTGGAGCCGGCTTTAGACAAATGGCGACCCCAGGCAAAACGCATTTGGCGGCCCTCCCGCTCGTATCAATAAATGATAATTATTAAAATATGAGAAATATAAAAGAATTGTCACAATATTCGATATATATTTGAAAGTAAAATTGAAGCAACTGTGTTTTAGTATCAATTTACTCTACTACAAATAATATTGATCTTAATGATATTGATATAAAGTAAAATATAAAGTATTAAATTTTTACCTTTTTAACCTTTATGGTAGAAAAATCGTTAATAATTTCGAAAAAGTAGAGGGTACGGATAATGCTGTTTTCGATGGAAATCACAGATAGATCAACTAATCTATCTTGCGACATCGTGGAGTGCAAATATGTATAAATCAATTTTAATTTTGAGAAGCTTCGCCCTTCACTGGCCACTGCTACAGGAGTGGTAAGAAAAATTCGTAATGCTATATATACATTGGGCATAATATCCACGAACCTGTTCGCGCACACGTAAGGCAATACTCTCAGAGCCGTTCCGCCATTTCCTGCTCGTTCGGATACAGGAAATATTTTTGCCAAAGTTTTCAGTTCGGTTAAGAGGGTGGTTTCGTCAATATCGCTTTGCACCCCATCAGAAAGCAGATGCTCAAGTTATTTGCACCGTCGGAGTAAATCAACATCACACATACCTTTTACTGCTGCCATGTCGTTCAAAAAGCCAAACTTTGCAGAAAAGTTGTATAATTGGTCGAATCTCTGCCGTATCGACGTACAAGCTTGATCCATTAGTGCAACAATAAATTTGACTCGTAGTTTTTCGTTAGGATCTTGTGTCGTTTTATCTGTTGCCTCGTACGAAAATAGTATTCTCTTCTTCCTATTTCGAATTGATGAGACAGGTTGGAAAACAGCTTTTTCTTTAGTCATTTAAAGATCATCACTTGCCAACTCCTTCGCTGTTATAATGGCAGATTTAAATCCATTATCTTTGTACTTCAAAAGGAATTCTTAAGTTTTCTTCAAAATTGATACAGCTACATCCATTTGAATATTTTTGACTGCATCAGTTTGCTGATTACATTAATCCGCACAAGAATGCCATACCAAATTATCAGCATAACTTAAAACTTCATATTCTTAACCTGTTTTGCTAGAGAAATTGTTTCGGCTGCACATTTTGGGTCAGCCGCCTCTCTGTGCATATCCATTAATCCTTCATATATTTCGCCAACTTGATACCGAATTGCTTTTACGCAGTCAACACAGCATTCCCAGCGTGTTTCTAATAATGGTTTTACTGTCAAAATACTTATACATTTTTAAAAAATGACCCATCTGTTTGTTGAGCCAGCAAAAAGAACGTAAATTTGTTGAATAATTCCGAAAAACGTCTTTCCTTCACGAGATGACTTGGCCATATCACCTAACACTAGATTTAAACTTTGGCATCCGCAAGGAAGAAAGAATGCCCTATCATTTTTCTCAATATTTGAGCTTGAACACCATTTTTACAGCCACTCATATTCGCTCCGTTGTCATAACCTTGGCCTCTACAGTCTATAAGGGCTATTCCAAGATCAATCAACTTTTGCTTAAACACTTTTGCTAGTCCGGCATCAGTACTGTTGTTTACCTTTAGAAATCCAACAAAATGCTCTACAATATTCACAGTACTGACCGCAATGTTAACAAACCGAATAACCATGGTCATTTGTCCATTGTGGCTAATGTCAGGAGTACAGTCGAGAATAACTGAGTAATATTTTGCACGAAGTATTCTCCTTTTTATTTCTTCAAGAGTGTGGCTACTGATCAAGGGTATAAATTCGTTTTAAATGTTTTTTTCCAAAATAATTGTCATGAATTTCTTCGCTGGTTACTCGCCGCACATGTTCAGACGTGACTGGATCAAACTCCGCCAAGAGCTCCACCAAACCCAAAAAATTTCCATTATGAGGATGATTTAACTTTTCAAGATCCCCGAAATGCGAGGTTATGCTCTGCTAAATATCTTGTGATCGCCAGAAGCCGTTCTACCACATTTCGCCAATGTACCTTTTCTTTTTCTATCAGTTCCTGCGCTTTTAGTAACAATCGTTTGATTTTTCTTTAAACGCATTTCTAGCTCGATCCATTGTTTTTGTGCTTCGAAAAGGCACGCCGATGTTTCATGTTTACACAAATAAGAGGCAAAATTTTTCCAGTTGTTGGACTTATTGCTTGCAAAACTGTTTATTGGAGATCCAAATTGCTTGAAGTCAAAACAATAGACGCGTTTTTTTTGCACTGAGTATACTAGCCAACGCCGATCAACTTTTTCTTTGTTAGGTAAATGTCTAATATAATAGAAATTGGAAAAATGTCTTCGATCGTCAGGGTTTTTGGATAATTAAAATTACGAACTCTGTTAACTCCCATTCCAACCAAAAAATCACGCTGATTCTGATCAATAAGTTCTGGCCACATTATGATATTAGACTTATGATCATTACAGTCAGATAAAATTTCAGGATTTGAGACAACTGTACATGTACCCGGTTCGACAGGAGCGTCTGTATTAATGGTGCCATGTTCATATAGAATAGCTCCGTCCTTTTCTTCACAATTTTCTGTAGGTGGGGTTGCTGCTTTTAAAATGTTTAAATATCGCACCTTTCTGAGATGCAATAAAAGCTTCCGCGTTTCTCTTGCGTTTATGCTTTTCAGCGCCTGAGTTACTTTTACTTCCTTTTGCACTATTTATATTATCAATTTGAAATCGTAGTTATGAACCTCAAAATATTTTTTACAAAAAATCGTTAACAAAAGGAATATTTTACTGCTATTATGATCACACAACCTCACTCATCTCGGTTCTAACTAACGGAAAAAACATAAGACGAGAAGGCCAAGCTACCGGCAATCTGGCTGTCTGACATTCGGTCGCTGAGTCATCCCGCGACCCGCACAGACATGCATTTATTGTATTTTTGTATTGTTTTATGACATGTTTCTTAAAAACTCATTTATTGCGGCTGATTGCAATAAATCTTTAGAGAAACTATTCTGGGACACCGTTGCCTATATTCAGGTTAGTTTTTTGTTCAGAAAAAAATTATCAGGAACCATATACGACTCGCATAAATTGTCTTAAAAAATTTAAGGGAAATGTGTAATTAGCAACTGATTGCTTATTGCAGTATTGTTCTCATTTCTTGGATTTGTTAAATGACAGTGAATAACTATTTTTACCGCGTTACATTCGGGCCAATACGGTAATAATAATAATCTGGTAATGTATTGGTGGGCCCCTAAATTTGGCGGCCCCAGGTGGTCGCCTTACTCGCCTGGCTCTGCATTTCATAAACATTTGTTTTAAAAATTTTTATCTCATAGGTAATTTATATGACTATTACAAGAATGTGTTATGTAAGTACACATGTACTCTAAGTTATGTGAAAAATTCCATTTATGGAAAACCAAAATTTCGCTCACGACCTGATTAAATGGATCCTTCTCAGGAACCCCCATTTATATCTCATATTCAACTTTTTATTGCAAAATCAGATGCTTGTTTGCAAAGGTGAGCAGTCTTATGTAATGAAAATTGTATAGTACAATATAAATTCTAATCCCAAAATCTCCAAGTTGAGAGAGGGTTACTTGCACTTATGTAGATTAATATCCAGTTAGCAAATTTAATCTCAGACTAGTTAAGTGAGACACATTAAAATAAATATGCTTAAATTTGTGTAGCAAATTTTGTATAAACTTACACGTGATATTAATTTTAGTAAATAGCAAAGTGTTTACAGAAGTATCTATTTGCGACAACTTACATCCAAACTTTGAAAGTAACTTGGAGTAAGCTCCATAGATCAAACATCGAAATACTTATAGAATTATGTGATTGAGAGTGATAAACTTTAGAGTGTGCCGTATTGGAAACTGCTAACAAACATTAGAATACAATAAATTCAATGGATTAAGGCAAATATTAATTCGCAAGAAATTAGAAATCTATATTATGGCGTATGGCGTTAGAATTTTGGAATTTACAGCCTTAACAGCACGGAAGCAAATTCCATCCGTATCTGCTAAGCTCAAACAATCTTTTATTACTTGTGGAAGTTATAACAAGGGGATGATGTAATAATGGACCTAATACTTAAACGGAAGTAAGATTTTTCGTTTTATAAGTCTTACTCTTCAGATTCCGTTTTCAAAACTAACGTATGTTAGCTAAATTAAGGACGAATTGTTGGGTTCAGAGATTATAGGTTATGTAACAAAGGAAAGGAGTTATAAATCAGTCGACGGGTTTCGAAAACCACTGTAGTATATTTAGCTGTAATTGTAGAAGGTGTCTATCGGTCGAATAAACCGCTATAACCGTTTGTATTGTGGGATTGATTACTGATTTATTATGATGTTGCATAAAGTAAGTATGTATCACTAGGAAGTACGATATTTAAATGCAGGAAAATTTATTTAGTCAGATATATCTTTGATTTGAAGTGACAAAGATGTCAAGAAATGATCGTAGTGCTTAGTCAGTGATAACAATAGATATTATTGTCAATTCATTACTAATTATTTTTCGGTAGTTTTCCATAATTATTCATGACATTGTGCATGTTTACGAGTGTTTTAGAAATATTCATGTTCGAGAGTGATTGAACAAGAAAACGTTTTAACCACCAAGCCTGGAAGGTATTTTTCAACATATGTAACTATATATGCTTCAGCCGAATGCTTTACATATAGCTTGTCGCTGGTTCAAACACTACGTTTTAAAATTCTTGTTGAATTACTGTACTCTCATCATCATTAGGCCTTCAGTTCTGGAACTGGTTAGACAGGTACCCTCATTGTTTCCTATTCTGAACTAACCTACACATTTCCCTGAAATATGCACAGTCTGCATCTGTCACTATCTCATCTAGGTGTACATCTACCTCCTATTTCCTATCTCTGATTGTAATATATCCCACACTATTCCCCAAAAATGCCATAGAACGTATTCTGCTCTTCTATTTTTCCTATTTTTTTTCCACAGATATTCTTGTTCCCCTACTATTTCTATAACCTATTTGTTATTAACTTTGTCTGTCCATGCTCATACATCTAAAGCACAACATTCCAAAAGGCTGCTACGGTTTTTCTGTCTGCTTTTCCTACTGCCCGTATTTCATAGGCATACTGTGCTGTGCTCCACATATATGCTTTCAACAATTTTCTTCTTGTTTCTGTGTTAGTTGTCTTTCATCATAGGCGCTGTTCTTTCTTGTAGATGCAGTTCGGCCCCCTTTTATTGTTTTACAATTATATACCCTATTTCTCCGACATTCAGTGGTTGTGAAGGGGGTAAGCAGCTTCTGACTTCCAAATTCCTCCAGCACTTGGACATTTGTCGATTTAATATTTTTTCCGATATATCCTTCCGCACAGTCAACATTAGTTGCAGATATTTCGCAACAGTTGTTATAATAATCATCACATTTATCTGCGCTTATTTTTTCGTCATTAGGGTTTCCGTCTCAAAACTGGTTGGACACGTACCTGCACTTATTTACATTCTGAGGTAGCCTACACAGTTCCCTGAAATTCTCACACAGCCTATATACAGCTCGGTTCCCCTTATATCGTTTTCTAATTATATACCAAATTTCACCGAGATTCAGTGGTATGTGGAGGGGGTTAAGCAGCCAGGGGCTGCCACTTAGACATTTGCCGAATTAATAGTTTTCCAGTAAATCCTTTCACACAATTAACATTATTCGAGAATATTGCCCAACCAATACTTGTAGTTGCTTATAATAATCATCATGTTTAAGTACATTTAGTCTTTTCGTCATTAGTTTATTCATCTTGGGACTGGTTGGATGCGTACCACCATTGATTTCTATTCTGAGCAAGCCTACACAATTCGCTGAAATTCCTACAGCATGCATCTTTCACTATCTGTGTGCAGTAGTCTAATCTAGGTCTACCTCTACTTCTCTTTTTTTCCTATCTCTGCTTCTAATATATTCCGCACTATTCCCTCCTGCCGTAGTATGTGGCCTATCATCCTATCTCTCCTATTTTTTACCGTTTCTCACATATTTTTTTCTTTACCTATTATTTCTAGTACCTCTTCATCTTTGTTTATAAATTTGTCTGTCCATGATATCTTCATCATAAGTCTGTAACACCATATTTCAAAAGCTTCTACCTTTTTCTTATCCGCTTCTCCTACTGTCCACGCTTCACAGCCGTACAGTGCTGTGCTCCACACATATGTTTTAAAAAATCTCTTCCTTGTTTCTATGTTTGTTGTCTTTGAACACAGTAGTTGCTTTTCTTATTAAATGTAGCACGGCCTTGTACTAATTTTTGTTTTATATCTTTTGCGCTTTACCCATCTTGCGTTATTTGGCTTCCTAGGTAGCAGAAATTCTTAACCTCATGTAAGTTCTTGTTACATATTTGTATTCTTGTTTTTAATTTATTTTCCCCTCCTTTGCATACTAGTACTTTAGTTTTATTTTTGTTAATTTTCATTCCGTATCTGTCTGTTAAAACCGTTTCCATTTCATTAAGAGCAGCTTGTAACTGTTCCTTGCTAGATGCTAATACCGCTATATCATCTGCAAATCTAAGCATATCAATCCTTTGTCCCTGCATAGTAATTCCAAATGCCTTCCTGCATTTGACAGTATTCATTGCCTCTTCAATGTACAAGTTAAAAATTGATGGAGATAGGTCGCGTACCTGTCTCACCCCTTTCCTAATATTAACTTCGTTTTTCCATTCGTCTTTGTAGAATTCTCGTTAATATTTTTGACACGTGTGCGGTCAAACCTATTGCTGAAAAATTTTCACATCTATCCGCGCCTTTCTTTTTTGGTATAGTTACTATAACGTTACGTTTGAAATCTTTGGGTATCTCGCCTGTCTCAAACATATAGCTTACAAGTTGGAAGAAACATACTGTTACTGCTTGTCCAGCGGCTTTTAGAGTTTCTGCTTGCACTTGATCTGTACCCGGCGCCTTACCATGTTTCAAACCTTTTAATGCTAATTAAAACTCATCTCTAAGTATAGGATAACCCAAGTTATCATTTTCAATGTCTGATTCCTGTTCTAATGCTGCTAGTTCCTCTCCTGCATATAAATTCCCTATATGTTTTTGCTATCTACCCACCTTCTCTACGTTTTCTATACGGTTTTATATCCCTAAAATTGATTCTAATTAGTTTGTATGCTTCAACTGTCTTTTCTATTTCTATCTTAGTTTGTACCTCTTTGCATTTTTTATCAATCCATTGTTCGTTAGCCTTCCTGCATTTGCGAATAATTTACCATTTTATGGCTTTGTATCTCTGTTTTCCTGTTTCGTCTGATTTATTTCTGCATTTTCGTCTTTCTTCTATTAAATTCAGGATATCCTTTGTTATCCATGGTTTCTTATTTTCTTTTTTTGTATACCCCAGAATATCTCTGGCTGTTATATCTAGGCTGGATTTAATATTATTCCATTCTGTTTCTACTTCCTTAATATAAGATATTTTCCCGACATTTTTCAGCAATTCATTTAACTTGTTTTCGAATTTTTCCAAATATATCTTTATCTTTTAGTCTTTCTAAGTCAAAGTACCTTTTTCTGTTTCTTTTTTTCAAATTTTTTTATTTAATTACGGCCTTCATAATTACGATGTTGTGATCAGTGTCTATATCTGCTTCTGTGTAGCTTCTCCAGTCTTTTGCTTGATTCCTAAACCGTTGTCTAACAAGAATGTAATCTATTTGATATCTTCCTATATCTCCGGGCATCTTCCACGTATATCATCTTCTAACATGATGTTGAAATAATGTGTTTGTGATGATTAGATTGTTTTTATCGCAAAATTCTACCAGCCTATTTATCTGTCGTTTTTCGTGCCTAAACCAAATAAACCTACTACCGCTCCTTCCTTACCCTCACCTACTACTGCATTAAAATCCCCCGTAATTATTAAATTTTTATGTTCTTTTACGTATCTTTGTAGATTGCTTCTACCTCTTGGTCACTGTAGCTGGAGGTGGGCGTGTATACTTGTATTATTACTGTGTTTACCGGTTTAGATCCTAATCTAACCAAGAGTACTTTTTCGTTCTTTTGTAAGTAATTTTCTACATAGAATCCTATCTTTTTTTGCATAACTATCCCCACACCCAAATTTCTTTCCTCTGCTCCTGTATGAATTACCCTTAAGTCTCCACTCCAAAAATCCCCGCCTCTGGCCACCGAACTTCTCTGATCTCTACTATGTCTAGTGCTAACCTATTCGTTTCTATTTTTAGGTTCTCTAGCATACCAACTTGTTTCATACTTCTAACATTTTTCGCTCAGACTCGCAAAATGTTTCAGACTCTTATTCTTGACTTTCCGATTCATCCTCCGAACTAGTCCCCTTTCGGAGATTCGGCCCCTTTAGTCTCTACCAATTTAGATACCGAAAGAGCCGCTGCCCTCTTTCGGGGACCTGTCTTAGTCTGGTTTCTCATTAGCGACCCTACTACTTTGGTTGGACCTGTAGTTTGGCTCCATAACTCATTAGAACACGCAAGCTATTTCATCTGTTCTAGTAATCTAGAACTACGGCAATATGCAGGTCTATTCGAAATGGTACTGTACTCTATACAATAAAAAACTAACCTTCTTAATAACGAAGGAACGAAAACTAATTTATTTGCATTTTTTAAGTTGATTGACAAAACATAACATACTAGATTGCAATAATTATATAATGTACCTGCGGTAATACAAATTACAACGAAAACTTGATTTTATTAAAAGGAGTTTACTACCGCATGGCTCAAAAGATTAAACTAGACTGTCAGGTATAATTTTACCCTAATTAAAATAACAGGTGTGACCTTCGATGTTGCTATAATTTCACTCCAGCTAAATGATGTAAAAATAAGTATTTTATGAAACGTGGGCTTACAATTCTGGTCATACCCCCACCTTGAAGGGTTCATTTAACAATACAATTACAAAAAGGTGTATAACCTAACACTAATATAAGCAAACCTTTTAGTTACTTTTACAAGGAAGTATGCACAATTTATTCACTGCACGCTGCACTTCACCAACTTGAGTTTTGAGTTTTACAACGCGCACCTTCTTATCTGGTCCAAAAACTATAGCACTCACCCGGCCTAGCTTCTATTTCAGAGGAGATAAGTTATTGTCTTTAATAAGCACCAACTGGCCTATTTGAAGATTATATCTTTGAACCCGCCATTTTTGCCGACTCTGCAATTCACTAATATAGTCTTTCGATCATCTGTTCCACAAGTGTTGATATAGCATCTGAATATGATGATATCTTGAAAGACGATTGAATGGTATGTCCACCATATTTACATATGCATGTGCCGATAACCGAAAGCAAATTAAAAAATGTGGTGGCGTTATCACATCATAGTCATTTGGACTTGATGACAATGGAACCAAAGGATGAGAAATAAGGACTGACTCGATCTGTGTAAGCAGTGTATAAAACTTTCGAAGGTAAGTGAGGTATTCGCGATTATTCTTTTCAACTGTAATTTGCAAGATTTCACTCCCGCTTCCCAAATACCCCGAAATTTAGAGAATTTGGTGGTATGAATTTCCATGAAATTCCTTCATTTTCCATCGAATCCGATAATTCAGAAAACGATTTTTCACAAATTTTAGTAACTGTTTTAGTTCAGTGTTAGTCCCCACAAAGGTAGAACCATTATCGGAGAAAACACAATTAGGATTACCTCGCCTAACAATAAATCTACGAAACGTAGCCAAAAATGCATCAGACGTCAAATCTTTAACCAATTCAATATGATAAATATTAATGGATCCGGATTGGGACTGCGTAATTTTATAAAATAAGGTCGACGCTTCGCCTACTTTTGACAAAACGAAACATATTGCCAGAATACCATTTTTCGACAATAGAAAAATGAGAGAATCCATAGAAATCACTAAAAATCTAACAATCTAAACAAAGGCGATGGCTACTACCTTTTCCCCATTTGGAAAACTAGCCTATGTTCACAAAAGCAGAACCGTGCCGTTCACTGACCCGCTACGACACTCCTCTCTATTCATGATCACTCATGCATCAAGTTCTTGTTCTATATAAACTACCACTTTCGCTACTTTTACCAGTTACTTTGCCACAATACAACTTTTGGCGTAGATGGACTGGTGAGTCTGCTAGTTCAAAAGTAACTTTACCTACTCTTTACACTTTAACTTGTCTACTTAATATTATCATTCTTATCTTTATTATTATTTTTATTATTTATTTTATTTTCTTGTCCTTACAAAAGTGGGTGAAACGTCGACCTTAGTTTATAAAATGTCAGGGTCCCAACCCGGATTTATAATGACTCCGGTCGTGAAAGCCTCCGACAATATCAACTCAATATGAATAGTCTTTGTTGCAAGGCATATGAAAAGACAAATATAACATTTTAACCTTGCTCCTTTACCATTTTTGTTTTTAATGTATACAGGGCCTGCATAATTAATGCCAAAGTTATAAAAAGGAGGCAAAGGACGCACACGTTCTTTGGGTAAAAAACCCTTAATTTGACCCATTGGCCTAGGATTCTATTTGAAACATTGAATACAATTAAACGACATTTTCCTAACCCAAAATTCTACTACCAATAACCTAATATTTATCGCGAATTGAACTCAATAACATTTGCGGACCTGGATGTAATAGTCTTTCATGTTCCGCTTCAATCAATAAAAGAGTAAATCTGTGTTCTGCTCAAAGAAGAACCGGATACCTTCCACCTACCCTGAGGATACCCCCGTCATCGAGAAAGAAAGTTAAGTTACGAATTCCTTTTGTCAAAATGTCTAACTTCTTTTCAAGATTTCCTATTTCTTGACGATAAACCTCTCGCTGCACTACTCTTATTAATGCAGTAAGAGAATACTTCAATTTTCCAACATCTAAAGTTTATCTATGTCTTTTCCAAATTACAATCCTACAAAACCAAAAACAATACGCAACAATTCTTTTAAGTCGATTAAGACTAAAGTTTTGTAAGAGAAAACCATCACTTTCGACAACCAAACTACAAATGTTGTCCTTTCTTTTCATTGTGAAATTAATATATCCCTAGAAATTAGGAATTATCTGGACCAAACCACCATTTTTTAAAATTCAATACTTTTGCTAAGATTATACAAGGTCGCAACAAACCGAAAGGATCAAATATTTTAGAAATACCTGACAAAATTGACCTTTTTGTATTTTCCGACACATCTACTTTAAAATCAATACTAAACATAAGTGTATCCAATTTAAATGCCCAGTATAAACCCAGTGTTTTGTGTTGATCCTTTTCACCAAAGTGAATACTGTTCAAAGTTGCAATCACTTTCCCAAAACTTCAATAACCATTTAATCATTTGATACCCATTTCCTAAATATCATACAACCAGTTTTTAAAAAGAATCAACGTCTTTACCCAATTTAATTGTATTTTCTGTTTTACCAAAGTCCCCCAGCATGTCATCAACGTAAAAGTCTTTTAATATTACTCAAGTTGTTTTAGACATCGAATTGCCAAATATGGAGCCGACTTTGTTCCATACGTGACGGTATTGAGAGTATACTCACTGATTTCTTGAGTAGGATCTGATCGTCACCGATTTTTTGTAATGTTCTTTGATTCTCATTTACCAAAACCATTCTGTACATTTTCGAAACACTTGCACAGACGACAATGTTATATTTCCGAAATCTCAAAAGAATAGCGATCAATTTGTTCTGTATATTTGGCCCAGTGTATTGCAAATCATTTACTGAAAGTCCAGTATCTGTTTTTGCCAAACCATTAAAAACTATTCTTAGATTAGTAATCACACTATTTTCACCAATTACAACATGATGTGGTAAGTAATACAAAATTCTATTAGAATATGAACGACACCTGGACATGTGTCCCAAATTTTCGTACTCTACCATAAAGTCAACATATTTTTGCTTCAAGGTACGATTTGTATTTAACCTTTTTTCCAATGAAAGAAATCTATTCAATGTATATTGCCGAGAATCGACTAACGAAATGGAATGTGAACAAGAAACCTTCCATCAACATTACGTTTGGTAGTTTCCACAAACATTTTTTCACATTCGATGTCTTCGTGTGAAAGTAATTTATTTCCAGAAGGAATTTCCTCTACGGCCCAAAAGTTTTCCAATTGTTTCTAAATATCAATATTTATATTCAGATTACACCTAACCAATGTTTTTTTGAGGGCAGGGTATCATAGAACCCGAAGCAACCCGATCCAATCTAGTTTTCTAAAGTACTGGATTATTTTCTCCCAAACTTATTTGTCCAATGCAAAGAAGCTCATAAAATACTTCAGTTCCGAGAAGAATGTCTACTTTTCCAGATGATGCAAAGGAATGATCTGCCAGTTTTAAATGATTTGGAATGTTCATCGATAAATTCAGATCTTCGTTAGGAATTGTACCATATATTTTTGGCATCACCAAAATTGAAATTGTGGTTTCATAACCACTATAAAGCGATTGAACTTTTACTAAGCACCTATGTTTAATGTTGAACATTACTTGATTGATTCCAATTATCGAAATGCAACGGTTCAACTAATTTTGTAATTCAAGAAATACCTACTAAATTCCTTACAATGTTAAAAGGAATAACGATCGACCGTGTAGAATAGGTACCTACAATGTATCACAACAAAAATAACATTTTATTTCATTTACAAAATGGGGTTCTTATTTCCATTATAAATTACTTGCTTACATACAGAATCTATGTTGGCGTGTGAGCCTTTGGATGAAAATATTTGATAAAAAAATCATATATTTCAGGGACTTATTTCATCAAAAAGGTTCGTTCATTAGAGAATATCGCCCGTGTTTAATGACCACCATGGACACGACGTTGGTGCTGCTATTAACCTTCCTGATTATATTACACACTTGCTATTTAAGTAAAAAGCAAAGACAAACCCCTGTGAGACACATATATACATACCTATTATACATTACAACGCAAACACCAAGAGACTTTATACTTAGGGATGTGACATGAGTTAACTTTTGCAAGTTTTCAATTTATAATCTTGCGTTTAGATTTTTATGGTGTTGCTTACATTATTTCTAGTCGTATAAAAAAATTCGTGTCTATAATTTCTCGTATAGAAGTTAGGGAAGCTTATCGATAACTTCATTCTGTATTAACGTAAGTTGTTATGCTTCATTTGGCTCCACAATTTGCTACGTACATCGACGTAGCTGACGGAACAATGAAAGGAATGCCCGGGCTCAATCGGCGAGTAGGCGAGGTTGTACTAATACAACAGAAAAAAGAAAATACCTGGAATAAAAACAAACCTACCGATTCATAATAAAAGCACCATTTAAAAAAAGAACTTCTAATTAGCAACTTTTGTTGCAAAATAGACAGAAATCTACCCTGCGAGAAAACATTAACTTTTTTCAAAATATCCTGAAGGGATTTTCATTGCAAAGATTTTTCACAAAATCAATAAATACAAGGTACATATATCAAGAAACCAAAAAAAATCACGTTTTTAACATGGTGACCTGCAGTTTTTAGGTCACTATTAATCTGAATTAACAACAAAAAAAATTACTACTCTAAAAACCCCAGCTCCAAATCATCATCGTACGCACAAAGATTAAATACATGGAATTATCACTACAATATCATAATTAACACAAGTTTACAATTTCAAAAACAACAGTTCTAATTTATCACCGTAGGCACAATTAAATAAATAAAATTGTCACAAAAAAGGAAATCATTGAAGGATACAATATCAATAACACACGATATATAAAGTTGTAAAAAAAAGGAAATCATAGAAGAATACGATATCAGTAACACATGTGCCCTCACCTAAAACAACTATTTTGGTACACACAAATTAATGCGAGTTCAAATAGCAAAGTCTAAGTAAACAAGGTCGCAACACGAGCAGGGAATAAAACACTCACCCGTGTGCATACTGTGTTGAACCTATCACACCCTCCATAGGGCCGGAGCGGGACAGATGGACTTGACACTACGTAACTGGTGCAGCTTTGCATATCACAAGGAGCAGCAACTCAAGGGACTGTCGTGTCCACTGGAGGAAGCTATAATAATTACAGTCAAAGATTAGACTCTTTACGAAAGAAAAACATTTTTGTAAAACTGTCATTACTTACCACACAGCGTGTGCACAAAAATTTTATACAGAACAAGAACGACAATTATATTTGGATCGTATGCAGCAAAGAAAATGAATATTAATTCGTTTAATAGCACCAATTCATATCAATGCCGGCGTTATCAAACAGGTGTGATTAGTAAGATCCATTATTTCGACGAATCTTTAGGTCGAAGTAGTCTACGAAGTAATTAAACGCTATAAGAATATGGGCCAAACCAACAGACACCTAAAACAGGGTACCGACTGTCCGACTGTTGCATTTCGTTTTAAAATAAATAAACTTAAATGCAAATTATTAAGAAAGTAAAATATACAGGATGTTGTTGGAGTATTGAAGCGGAATCTATGTGCATGAATAATGTAAGAAAAGGGTAGGTTTTAATTTATTGTCGAAAGTGAACGTAACAAATTTTATTTTAATAACTAATCAGAGAGAATTTCTAATCATTAATTTAAAGTATATTACTATAGTTATGTAAAATAGTTTTAGCATCTACGGGTAGTACACATGTAATTCATGAGAAAATGGATCGTGTAATTATCTTCGGGGTTCTATAGAATTAGTTGTTATTATTGAGTAAATGCGGTTTGGGAAACCCAGCACTGCTCGAGAAACGAATTTTAATTATTATTTTGTCTTTTGCGTTGTAAACGTTTTCCACGATTTGAAGAGATATGGCATTGTTTCGAATAATGAAAATGCGATACGTACAAGGAGTGGTGGACGACGGCAGTGATAGCATTCTACCCGTAATTATCTTTCCTATAATACATTATACAGCAGTGCCTTAGTGTATGGAGTTCACCCTTCCATTGGTACCGGATTTATTACCACAAACCTTTGACGTTTTTTTTAATGATGTAGGTACAATGAACTCCAACCGTATTTGCACATAGAAAAGAATTTGAACATGCAGCCCGATTTATGTAAAGGAATGACATCATTGGTATTTAGCGTGATAACGTTGTATACAAGAATCCATTAATTACCCTAATTTAATTAATTAGAGGACAAAAGGGAAGCTTAGTCTAGTAATTTTGCATGGTTAATTTGCAAAACTAAATAATAATGATAGCAAACTCTTGTGAAACAGTTTACGTCTTTTGCTTTAATAGGAACATTCTCTACTCTCTAACCTTTCTGTAGGATATTTATCCTAAAACTAAACTTCTTTGTATTCTTCTACCTCCATTTCAGCCGTAGGCACCTGTATATAACATAAGAGTGATTCTCCTCCGCTCAAAGTTGCTGACTACATTTTGACTGGTTGAGCAGTGCTTTTTTTTTGGTCTATCGCTTTTGCTCAACGCGAGCCCTTCCTCTTCTTTTTTCTACCGGGTTCCTATGAAGCTATAAACACCCCATCTCTATTTTTTGCCTTATCTATTATATCAAGATCTATATTTTTTCGTATACTTTCTAAGTCGCTGCATAGTTTAGAAAGTTATTACTCCACGATATTGGGCCGCGGGTGAGGGGACATCCGTCTGGCTTTCGTCGGGTCTACCCTAAAACCGACGACAGTGCAGCTTGTTATTGATTTGGTCTGCGGGTTAATTTTCTTGCGACGCTTCGTGACTTAGTTCGTTTGCGTGTGATTACTAAGCCCAAGGTTACGGGGTCGATTCCTGACACGGATATCTTGAAAAATGCTTGGCGAGAATTTTTCACAAAAATACGCCCTCGTTGGGATGAAATGTAAAATGTAGATCGCATTGGGAGTGTTGTCACGCACGTTAAAATTTCCTACCTGACTTGGAATAGCAAATTTTCGGCAAAATTCAAAATTTCCAGGTAAAAATCTCGCTTTCTGGCCATTGTAATACCATCGGTTGGAACATTCGAAAATCAAATGTAGGGGCTGAGCCCCTCTTAATCGACGCAAGGCTGCAGGGTCTGCATCTACATTCCTACCCTACTTGTAGGAATTAAGAGCAAATAATAAGATTTACGGGCACGTATTTCAAAGATGACCGCCTGTGTACGTGATGCAAAATTTATAAAATAGAAATTTTGGAATGTGGCGTTTGTTTGTTCGCTCACTCAGTGCAGTTCGGGTTTTTCACGGCTACTATAAGGAGCCCTAACGGCACATGTGAGAATAAGGTACAAACTTATAAATGAAGTTGTACTATGCAAAAATATTTCTTATTTAGCTAGTTCCAAGGAATTGTTTGCTTAAGTTTGGGGTTTGTTACTCTGTTTTTCTCTTATTATCCTTATTTATGTCGATATTCTGTAAAACTGTACACTAGAATAATATAAAAGCTGCTGAGTATGATATCTTAGTGAACCCGTTTGAAGTTTTTTTGTATTTATACAATTAGCGGAAAGTAAATTAGGCACTACTTTCAGAATCAAATTGTATAGACAACAACAAATTACTAATTCGAAAGAAATATGTATAATTCTTTACGAGTTAAATAACAAAACGTATTTTCATCTCATGAATTATAGAGTAAAACACCAAATGCTTGGGGTGTCTCTACCAGCAGATAAAATAAGCACCATCATTTACTCTTTCGTGCAACTGTAGTGCTTACATTTTCTGTATTCTTTTGCCAATATTTTAACACAGTCAAGAGGTCGTTTAGCTTAGAATGCAATTTTCCGGAAAAACGAATATACTATTTGTATATCTATAAGTGTGTTTTCTCAGAAATATAACCCTACATAGGACATACATTGTTCGTAATCGCTTAAACCTCTTGCTCCATAATCGTCGATATTTACGTAGTTAGAAAAAACTTTAATTTAAATTTTTATATATTTAGGTTTGACAGAGTTCTGAAATATTGTAACAAGATTACTACGTATAATTGTAGAGAGCTAAACAGATTATAATGGATGTAGGGTGAAATTTATCTTACAAAGAATACGCCTGTGACTTACAGTCAAGCTACGCATTTTTTCAATAAAAATTTAATCGCCTTTATTCATCTTAAACTACTCATCTGAGTTAAGCACTTACGGGGAAGTCTTACCGCAAAGGTAAAATAGTGCAGGCGAGAGAAATATATTTTTGAAGTATGGAGTTGTTTGAAAGTTGTTAGCCTATTATCAATTCAATGGGCCTAGATAGTCTTCGCAGATTTGAATAAAACTTGTGATGCGATTAACGTATTTTTTCCCTACCTTAGCCGTAAGTGACACTTACGTCACTAGACGACCTTCCGTAAGTTGCATTTACTAGGATGGCTGTGAAGTGGGACGTAAATTTATACTTACTTTCCTTGGGACGTAAGTGATTGTCATCCATGGTTACAAATCCATGGTTACGGGTCTAAGCCTACATTAAATAATTCTCTATTTTTATTTGAATTTTAAACTTAATTTAAGGGCATTTTTAATGATTTTGAATTTAGAGGTAGGGAAAAAATAATATACATACCGCGGGACGTAAGAGATTTACGGTGCTTCGACATTTTACAGCCCTCGCTTCGCTCGGGCTGTAAACCGTTTCATCACCGTATGTCCGTTAGTATGTAATATACTATATTTCCATTTGATATCGGCTGCGATTAATTACATGACTTGACTTGCCAATAAATATTGGATGAGGTTTACTGTAAGCGACAACACTGGGCTTGCACACAAGTAGGGTAACCTTCCATTGAAACTCTCTTTATTTTGTAATAAATTTACAATTGTTTTGATAATTTTGATTTACATTTGAGGTATAATCACAAGGCGGCGCTAGTTATATGTATAGCAAACCATACTACTGTTCAACCATTTTTGTCAAAGAGTTTAGATCGCTGTTGTAGTAACGGGTGTGTGGGTTATAATCAAAGTTTTTATGTTTTTCTTAAGACACTAGGAATTGTATAAGCTTCTTTGTATGTTGTTATTATTCTCGCATTTATTAGAATTTTATGAGGTGCCAATAATTAGCTTTCAGAAAACGTTTAATGTAGTTATTGACACCGCTGTCAATCTTTGGTCTTTTATCAAATTGATGTTTACGCCAGTTATGATCATGATAATAACTGTTTGTAGAAATAAGGTACCTACAAGAAGAAATATTTCAAAATCTCTTACTTAATTGATGCTTTGATTCAGAACTTCAACAATCTTCAATAAATATTCGCAAATGTAATGAAAACTGCCAATTTTTTGACAGTTTTATTACAAAAGTGGTAGTCGATATGTGTAAATTTGGATTGAACGTATCATATAATAGAGTCGTGGCATGTAGAACATCTGATCTATGCAAGGAGCAGAGTTCTGTTTATTCTAAAAATGTACCACAAGTTGTATTCAAATGTGTCGCGAACGATGATCTTTATTACAATAAATCTTCAAATATTTCACTTGAATCCTTTCACGATAAAACTGTATTTTTATTTTACACCCAGAACATAAGAGTAATGCAACGTCGGCTTTTAATTTATTTAAAAGAGACCAATTCGAAATATCTCTTCCCGATTCGTATGGAAAATGTACAAGTTAAATCTGAATCAGTATTGTACTCCTATTATTAGAAAATATCAACTTCTATGCCACAGTTCGTCATACCATGAATAGTATTAATATAATCACAAATGAAAGAGATCCAGAACAGAAGCCCGTTGTGACTGCCGACCAACTAGTATACGCCAGCGCTAACCAAAATCAATGGTCATACTTTGAAATGTATGGAGGAGATAAAGTGGTGGCTATGCTAGAACCACTTCATATCGAAATGACCGTAATATCTATGATTGGAACGTTGTTGAAAAACAATGGCCTAAATCGTCTCACATAAAATGACCGGATATGCAGGTGAGATAACTTTATCTGAATTCAACGTATAGCGCGATGAGGCATTTATGGAAAATAATAAAATAGAACAGTCAGTGTCACTCATGGGGTGGGTGGAATTGAAAAAAGACCGTATCTGCTCAATTTTAATTTCAATGCACTACAGTAGGTTTGAAAGCATTACTCTTGTTACTGGTACGCAGTACTCTCCAAAGGCGACGTGGTAGATTTCTTCGAATCCTTACATCGTATTTGTCTTGATATGTAGATTGTGCGCGTTGGTTACCCATTTTTAATCATATCGAAAAGCATCCACCTACTAGTTCTTTGATTTACAAGGAATTTACAAAAAAACTTTGCAAATTCGAAAACGAACAGAAACTTTTGACATGTGGGTTATGATCGAATTCACCAACACCACAATAAAAGTCGACGCTTTACAAGGCATGAAGTACGAGGAGTAACGTTTCTCCTCATGCCTCATGCCTTAGTCTTCGCATACGCCCTCCGCCTCAGCCCTGCCTTCACTGTACCGCCCCTGTCTGCGCCTCCACCTCCGCCTCCGCCTACACAGGCGTCTCCTCCTCCGCACCCGTCTCCGCCGCCGCTTTCGTCTCCGCCTCCGCCACCGCACCCGCTTCCGCTCCCGCCTCCTCCTCCGCCTGCGCCACCGCCTCCGCCTCCGCCTCCGTATCCGCCTCAGCCTCCGCTTCCGCCTCCGCCTCCGCCTCCGCCTCCGCCTCCGCCTCCGCCTCCGCCTCGCATCTGCCCCCATTCCGTCCCGTCCCCGTCTCACCTCCGACCCCGCTTTCTCTTACCTTCAGCCTCTGCCTTCGCTTCCGCTTCCGCCCCGCCTACGTCTCCGTCTGCGTCTCATCCACTTCCGCCCCCACAGCCGTCTCTACTAACGTCTCTGCCTCCGCCTTCACTTCCACCTGCGCCTCCATCGCCGCATCCGCTTCCGCCACCGCATCCGCCTCTGTCTCCGCCTCCACGTTCGCATCCGCCACCACCTCCGCCGGAATAACGAAAGTAATAAACAAAGCATGTAAACAGGGAAGCGCAACAAAGTATCGTGTTTAATACACGTTATACGATTCTTCTTATTGGAACTGATACATTTTCGGTGGTTCCTTTAACAAATTCTCCAATTTACGTCTGCTAGTTGCGCCGTACACGAAATGCATATGGAATGTGTATACATCTCGTTAATAATTCCCGACCCTTCTGTTCAATAATCTGTTTACATTCACATGTTTTAGCATTTACGTCGTGATCAGCAGGTACAAATTTTTGATAACTTTTATACTGACTACTATTAAAGACTTTACACATCTCTTCCTTAACAAAAAAATGTACAATTCCTTGTATTAATTTATCTCCATAGTATCCACAATCTCGATGATTTTAAAAATTTTTCTTTCAAGGTGTTTACCAAACTTTGAATGTAACTATATTTAATTTAATTACATTTACTTTTAAAACAATGTTTATTTTCTGCATAACAATCTTCTTATAATAGAGGAATTTGAATTGTATAATAACATTAAGATTTATACGAAAATATAAAAAGTTATCGATCTGAAAAAACATTTAATAATTTCTTAACCGATGCCAAAGAACTAGGTAATTTTTCAGATATATTTAAATCAAGAGAAACACTAAGAACAAAAAAGGTGAAAACATAAATTAGTTTACGAACATAAGATGAAAAAATTCAAGACCAAAAACAAAAGTTTAAAATAAAATAGTACTTGTTTGATACTCCAAACATAATGATATCAATAAATGAACGTTGTAAATTAGTATGCGATAATTCCAGAATTATCAGCTACCCGTGGAAGCTTTCTGATTCTCTAAAATATTCAAAAAAAGAACAACGACCTTCATGTTCTTAACTACAAAGAGTATTGAGTGACATGATATAATCGACTTAAGAACTCATGGAAGATTTTAAAATTTTGCAAAATTTTGAAATCTACACTGACAAACATATTAAATCACATTGTATAATATAATATAAGTCAATCTTTCCAAATACTTGCGTAGCCTTGCTCATTATTTTAACAATGCCGGTTATTGTTGCCACAGCTGTGCGAGCACTTACTAAATTAAAAATTATAAAAAAATTTATTGAAAGTGTTCCATGTTTCAGGACCAATTAATAAATTTGGCTATCATTTCTATTGAATCTAATATGCTAGATAAGTTGAGTATTCAAAATTTAAGAGCAGAATTTAAAAACCAAAGCACCTAAAGTTGAATTTGTTAAGTAAAAATATTTTAATTTTATAAGCGAAACTATTTTATAAAGAATAGCTTTATGCATTCAATATTATAAACTTTTGTTGATTAAAAATTATTAAGTCTAAATTTTTATTGTTTTATTTTTGTATTCCTGTAATAAGTATGTACAGTATGATTGCCACAATCTTAAACAATTAATTTGACAAAAACGAATTTATTTGTCTAATAAACGTGTAAGACTCATTGGTGTGTTATTTATATCGGTATGAATGGGAGCGCCGACGCCAGAATGCTCGAAACGCTTTTGATGATAGATACCATCTCTATAAAACACGTTTGCAATGCAGTGAAAAATATAAGTAAAGCTTGCGGTTACTCTCATATTGCATTTGTTGGAGGTCCTTCATAATTCTTCATCATTAATGACGTCGTCTAAAGGTTGAGCTTTTGTCAATTTAGGTTTGTGTGCAATAATAGTACAGTGAAAACAATCATCATAAATTACAACCCAATATAGACTTCTGTGCAGGTACTGACTTAGCATCAATACTTCTTGTGCTATTATCTTACAGGTTTAGTGATCGATCGACATTTAAATTTTGCTTTAGGATATATATAGGGCTGGGTCGGCGTATCGATATATCGATACGTATCGATACGACCCCGTATCGACCCCGATACGCGAAAATAAATATCGATATATCGATACTCGATATGTATCGATACGATCGATATGTATCGATACGCATCGATACGTATCGATACGCATCGATACATATCGATACGCATCGATACGTATTGATACGTATCGATAGCGTATCGATATTCGATATAGAATATGTATCGATATTCGATACGCAAAATCCTTTATCCGGCACTATACATATATATATATATATATATATATATATATATATTTATGTCACAAATATTAAACTTGAAACTTTAATTATTTTGATAACAAACAATCTTAAGTGAAAGATCGAATTGTTAGGAAATACATTATTTTAAAACGATTTTATTTTCAAAGAAAGAGTAGATAAATTATCGATGCGTATCGATTCGTACCGATTCGTATTGCTAAGTCTCGATATGATACTTAATCTACACATCTAAACGTTCCAATACGAATCGCTATATATATTTATATATCCATGCGTATCGATACGTATAGATGCGTATCGATACGTATCGATACGCATCGATACGAATCGATACGCACCGATACGAATCGATACGTATCGATGTATCGATACGCACCGATACATCGATACGATATCGATACGCATCGATACGTATCGATACGCATCGATACGTATCGATATATCGATATTCGATATATCGATACATATCGATATAGAATATGTCGATATTCGATACGCAAAATCCCGTATCGCCCAGCCCTAGATATATATATATATATATATATATATCGATATATATCGATATATCGATACGTATCGATACGTATCGATACGTTATCGTACTGCGTATCGATACGTATCGATGCTGTATCGATATGTATCGATGCGTATCGGTGCGTATCGATACAGATCGATTCGTATCGATGCATATCGATACGTATCGATATATATCGATATATATATATATATATATATATATATATATATATATCTAGGGGCTGGGCGATCAGGATTTTGCGTATCGAATATCGATACATATTCTATATCGATATGTATCGATATATCGAATATCGTATATATCGATACGTATCGTGCGTATCGATACGTATCGATGCGTATCGATACGTATCGATGCGTATCGATATATCGATATGTATCGGTGCGTATCGATACGATATCGATACGTATCGATTCGTATCGGTGCGTATCGATTCGTATCGATGCGGTATCGATACGTATCGATACGCATCTATACGTATCGATCGTATGATATATATAAATATATATAGCGATTCGTATTGGAACGTTTAGATGTGTAGATTAAGTATACATATCGAGACTTAGCAATACGAATCGGTACGAATCGATACGCATCGATATTTATCTACTCTTTCTTTGAAAATAAAATCGTTTTAAAATAATGTATTTCTAACAATTCGATCTTTCACTGAAGATTGTTTGTTATCAAAATAATTAAGTTCAAGTTTAATATTTGTATGATCATATATATATATATATATATATATATATATATATGTAAGGGGTGCCGGATAAAGATTTGCGTATCGAATTCGATACGATATTCTATATCGAATATCGTACGATCGATACGTATCAATACGTATCGATGCGTATCGATATCGTATCGATGCGTATCGATACGTATCGATGCGTATCGACATATCGATACGTTCGATACATATCGGTATCGATATATCGATATTTATTTTTCGCTGTATCGGGGGTCGATACGGTCGTATCGATACGTATCGATATCGATCGCCGACCAGCCTATTATCGCTAAAGCAAATTTAAAGTCGATCGATCATAAACCTGTAAGATCAATAGACAAGCAAATTGTATATAAGTGCGTCCTGACATGAAGTCTATATTGGGTTGTAATTTATGATGATTAGTTTCACTGTCTGTGCACACAAACCGATTGACAAAGCTCAACCTTGACGACGTCAGTGTGAAGATGGATTATGAAGGACCTCAACAATGCTGAGGTAAGCTGCACTGCTGTTTTCACTGCATTACAAACGTGTTTTGAGATGGTATCTGTCATCAAGCGTTTCGGCGTTCTGGCGTGCATCTACCGATTACAATGACTTCAGTTATTGACAAATGAAATTCGTTTTGTCAAATTATTGGTTTAAGATTGTGCAATCTCTGTACATACTATTCAGGAATAAAAAATCAATAAATTTGGACTAATATTTACAATCAAAAGTTTATAATATTGAATGCAAGTATCTTTATAAAATAGTTTCGCTTTAAAATTAAAATATTTTTATTAACAAATTCAACTTTAGGTGCTTTGTTTTATCTGCTCTAAATTTTGAATACTCAACTTATCTGGCATATTAGATTCAATGAAATGATGCCAAATTTAATTGGTCCTGAACTGTGAATTTCAATATTTTTTATAATTTTAATTTGAAGTGCTCAGCTGTGCAACTGATTAACCGGCAGTTGTTAAAATAAGAGCAAGGCAGTTGTTGGAAAGATTGACTTATATTATTTATCAATGTGTTTAATATGTTGTCGGTGTGATTTCAAAATTTTGCAAAATTTTAAAATCTTCCATGATTCTTAAGTCGATTATATCATGTCACTCAATCTTTTGTGGTTAAGAACATGAAGTCGTTGTTCTTTGAATATTTTAGAGAATCAGAAAGCTCACGGTAGCTGATATTCTGGAATTATCGCATCTGTTTACAACGTTCATTTGATATCATTATGTTTGGGTATCAAAGCAAGTACTTTTTTTTAAACTTTGTTTTTGGTCTGAATTTTTCATCTTATGTTCGTAAACATTTATGTTTTCACCTTTTGTTCTTAGTGTTCTCTTGATTTAAATATATCTGAAAATTACCTGGTTCTTGGCATCGGTAAGAAATTGATAAATGTTTTTCAGATCGATAACTTTTATATTTTCGTATAAATCGTGTAATGTTATTATCAATTCAAATTCTCATTATAGAAGATTGTTATGCAGAAAATAAACATTGTTTAAAAGTAATTAATTAAATTAAATATGTTACATTCAAAGTTTGGTAAAACCTTGAAAGAAAAATTTTAAAATCATCGAGATTGTGGATCATATGGAGAAATTATAAGGAATTGTACATTTTGTTAAGGAAGATGATGTAAAGTCTTTAATAGTGGTCGTATAAAGTTATCAAAATTGTACCTGCTGATCGACGTAAATCTAAAACATGTATGTAAACGATTGATTGAACAGAAGGTCGGGATTATTAACGGATGTTACACTTCCATTGCATTTGTGTACGTGCGCAACTAGCAGACGTAATTGAGAATGTTAAGTACCACCGAAATGTACAGTTCAATAAGAAGAATCGTATAACGTTATAAACACGATACTTTGTTGCGCTTCCTTTAAGCTTTGTTTATTACTCGTTATTCGCGGGTGTGGCGGATGAACGTGAGGCGGAGACAGAGGGATGGTGCGGAAGATGCGCGATGACGCAGGTGGAAGTAAGGCGGGGCAGAGACGTAGAAGACGGCTTGCAAGTGATGGACGCAGACGAAGTAGCGTGCGGAAGCGGAAGCGAAGGCAGAGGCTGAAGGCTAGAGAAACGGTCGGAGGTGAGACGGGACGGGACGGAATGGGCAGATGCGAGTGCGAGGCGAGGCGGATGAGAGCGAGGCGGAGGAAGCGGAGGCTGAGGCGGATACGGAGGCGGAGGCGGAGGCGGTGGCGAGCGAGAGGAGCGGGCGAAGCGGTGCGTGAGAGCGGCAGACGAAGCGGCGGTGAGACGTGCGGAGGAGGAGACGCCTGTGAGGCGGTGGGAGGAGCAAAGGGGCGGCATGAAGCAGGCTGAGGCGGAGGGCTTGAAGATGGCATGAGGCATGAGGAGGAACGTTACTCTACTCGCCTTGTAAAGCGTCGACTTTATTGTGGTGTTGGAATTGACATACAAGTTTCAGCTGTTCGTTTTCGATTTGCACAAGTGTAAATTCTGAAATCAGAACTAGTAGGTGGATGCTTTCGATATGATAAATGGGTACAACGCGCAAATTACATATGACAAATACGATAAGGTCGAAGAAATTACCCGTCGCCTGAGGTACTGCGTCCGTAAATATGCTTTCAAACTGCTTGCGTGAAATTAAAATTGAGATCGCTTTTCAATTCCACCCCCATGAGTGAACTAGTTCATTTTATTAGTTTTCCATAAATGCCTCATCGCGCTAGCGTTGAATTCAGAAAAGATTATCTCACCTGCATATCCGGTCATTAGTGAGACGTTGAGCCATTGTTTTTCGCAACGTTCAATCATAGATCGGTCATTTCGATGATGGTTCTAGCAGCCACCGCTGATCTCCAACTTCAAGTATGACCATTGATTTTGGTTGGCGGCTGGCGATGGTCGGGACGGGTCTGTTCGGATCTCATGTGATGGATACTATCATGTCGTAGCGATGTGGCATGGAAGTGATATTTTCTAATGGAGTCAATGCGGTCAGATTAACGGGGCATTTTCGAGGATCGGAGACGCTTTGATTGGTCTTTTAAATAAATTAAGGGCGACGTGAATCGTGTCTGGGTGAAATAAATACGTTTATCGTGAAGGAAAGTAAATCTGTTGAATCTTGTAAAAGGATCTCGTTCGCGATTTGACATACCCACTGTGATTTCTGTAATAAACAGAACTCTGCTACTGCATAGATCAGATGTTCAGCGACTTGATCTCGTTCAGATCAATTACCATACGCATTTTGTAATAAAACTGTCAAGAAATTGGCAGTTCTTACAGTTGCGACATAATTAAGATTGTTGAAGTTCTGAATCAAAGCGTGCATTAGTAAAATTGAATATTTTTCATTCACCCCCGGTACCTATTTCTATTTCAGTTATTATCATGATCATACATGGCGTAACGTTGAATTGATAAAGTACTCACGATGATCGCGTGTCATTTTATAACGTTTAGCATTAAGTTTTCGAAGCTAATTGCAATCATAGAAATTCGTATAGAATGGTGATAATCTAGCATAGCACAAGCTTATACAATCTCCTAGAGTTTAAGTATACATAATCTGTTGCTGCTATACATGCGCAGTCACACGGCCGTTCTGACCAGCGATCTAAACTCTTTGACAAAAATGGTTGAACAGTAGTATGGTTTGCTATACTGAAACTAGCGCCGCCTTGTGATTATACCTCAAATGTAAATCAAAATTATCAAAACAATTGTAAATTTATTACAAAATAAAGAGAGTTTCAATGGAAGGTTACCCTACTTGTGTGCAAGCCCGTGTTGTCGCTTACAGTAAACCTCATCCAATATTTATTGGCAAGTCAAGTCATGTAATTAATCGCAGCCGATATCAAATGGAAATATAGTATATTACATACTAACGGACATACGGTGATGAAACGGTTTACAGCCCGAGCGAAGCGAGCTGTAAAATGTCGAAGCACCGTAAATCTCTACGTCCCGCGGTATGTATATTATTTTTCCTACCTCTAAATTCAAAATCATTAAAATGCCCTTAAATTAAGTTTAAAATTCAAATAAAAATAGAGAATTATTTAATGTGGGCTTAGACCCGTAACCATGGATTTGTAACCATGGATGACAATCACTTACGTCCCAAGGAAAGTAAGTATAAATTTACGTCCCACTTCACAGCCATCCTAGTAAATGCAACTTACGGAAGGTCGTCTAGTGACGTAAGTGTCACTTACGGCTAAGGTAGGGAAAAAATACGTTAATCGCATCACAAGTTTTATTCAAATCTGCGAAGACTATCTAGGCCCATTGAATTGATAATAGGCTAACAACTTTCAAACAACTCCATACTTCAAAAATATATTTCTCTCGCCTGCACTATTTTACCTTTGCGGTAAGACTTCCCCGTAAGTGCTTAACTCAGATGAGTAGTTTAAGATGAATAAAGGCGATTAAATTTTATTGAAAAATGCGTAGCTTGACTGTAAGTCACAGGCGTATTCTTTGTAAGATAAATTTCACCCTACATCCATTATAATCTGTTTAGCTCTCTACAATTATACGTAGTAATCTTGTTACAATATTTCAGAACTCTGTCAAACCTAAATATATAAAATTTAAATTAAAGTTTTTTCTAACTACGTAAATATCGACGATTGTGGAGCAAGAGGTTTAAGCGATTACGAACAATGTATGTCCTATGTAGGGTTATATTTCTGAGAAAACACACTTATAGATATACAAATAGTATATTCGTTTTTCCGGAAAATTGCATTCTAAGCTAAACGACCTCTTGACTGTGTTAAAATATTGGCAAAAGAATACAGAAAATGTAAGCACTACAGTTGCACGAAAGAGTAAATGATGGTGCTTATTTTATCTGCTGGTAGAGACACCCCAAGCATTTGGTGTTTTACTCTATAATTCATGAGATGAAAATACGTTTTGTTATTTAACTCGTAAAGAATTATACATATTTCTTTCGAATTAGTAATTTGTTGTTGTCTATACAATTTGATTCTGAAAGTAGTGCCTAATTTACTTTCCGCTAATTGTATAAATACAAAAACTTCAAACGGGTTCACTAAGATATCATACTCAGCAGCTTTTATATTATTCTAGTGTACAGTTTTACAGAATATCGACATAAATAAGGATAATAAGAGAAAACAGAGTAACAAACCCCAAACTTAAGCAAACAATTCCTTGGAACTAGCTAAATAAGAAATATTTTGCATAGTACAACTTCATTTATAAGTTTGTACCTTATTCTCACATGTGCCGTTAGGGCTCCTTATAGTAGCCGTGAAAACCCGAACTGCACTGAGTGAGCGAACAAACAAACGCCACATTCCAAAATTTCTATTTTATAAATTTTGCATCACGTACAGGCGGTCATCTTTGAAATACGTGCCCGTAAATCTTATTATTTGCTCTTAATTCCTACAAGTAGGGTAGGAATGTAGATGCAGACCCTGCAGCCTTGCGTCGATTAAGAGGGCTCAGCCCTACATTTGATTTTCGAATGTTCCAACCGATGGTATTACAATGGCCAGAAAGCGAGATTTTTACCTGGAAATTTTGAATTTTGCCGAAAATTTGCTATTCCAAGTCAGGTAGGAAATTTTAACGTGCGTGACAACACTCCCAATGCGATCTACATTTTACATTTCATCCCAACGAGGGCGTATTTTTGTGAAAAATTCTCGCCAAGCATTTTTCAAGATATCCGTGTCAGGAATCGACCCCGTAACCTTGGGCTTAGTAATCACACGCAAACGAACTAAGTCACGAAGCGTCGCAAGAAAATTAACCCGCAGACCAAATCAATAACAAGCTGCACTGTCGTCGGTTTTAGGGTAGACCCGACGAAAGCCAGACGGATGTCCCCTCACCCGCGGCCCAATATCGTGGAGTAATAACTTTCTAAACTATGCAGCGACTTAGAAAGTATACGAAAAATATAGATCTTGATATAATAGATAAGGCAAAAATAGAGATGGGGTGTTTATAGCTTCATAGGAACCCGGTAGAAAAAAGAAGAGGAAGGGCTCGCGTTGAGCAAAAGCGATAGACCAAAAAAAAAGCACTGCTCAACCAGTCAAAATGTAGTCAGCAACTTTGAGCGGAGGAGAATCACTCTTATGTTATATACAGGTGCCTACGGCTGAAATGGAGGTAGAAGAATACAAAGAAGTTTAGTTTTAGGATAAATATCCTACAGAAAGGTTAGAGAGTAGAGAATGTTCCTATTAAAGCAAAAGACGTAAACTGTTTCACAAGAGTTTGCTATCATTATTATTTAGTTTTGCAAATTAACCATGCAAAATTACTAGACTAAGCTTCCCTTTTGTCCTCTAATTAATTAAATTAGGGTAATTAATGGATTCTTGTATACAACGTTATCACGCTAAATACCAATGATGTCATTCCTTTACATAAATCGGGCTGCATGTTCAAATTCTTTTCTATGTGCAAATACGGTTGGAGTTCATTGTACCTACATCATTAAAAAAAACGTCAAAGGTTTGTGGTAATAAATCCGGTACCAATGGAAGGGTGAACTCCATACACTAAGGCACTGCTGTATAATGTATTATAGGTAAGATAATTACGGGTAGAATGCTATCACTGCCGTCGTCCACCACTCCTTGTACGTATCGCATTTTCATTATTCGAAACAATGCCATATCTCTTCAAATCGTGGAAAACGTTTACAACCCAAAAGACAAAATAATAATTAAAATTCGTTTCTCGAGCAGTGCTGGGTTTCCCAAACCGCATTTACTCAATAATAACAACTAATTCTATAGAACCCCGAAGATAATTACACGATCCATTTTCTCATGAATTACATGTGTACTACCCGTAGATGCTAAAACTATTTTACATAACTTTTGATGATAGATACCATCTCTATAAAACACGTTTGCAATGCAGTGAAAAATATAAGTAAAGCTTGCGGTTACTCTCATATTGCATTTGTTGGAGGTCCTTCATAATTCTTCATCATTAATGACGTCGTCTAAAGGTTGAGCTTTTGTCAATTTAGGTTTGTGTGCAATAATAGTACAGTGAAAACAATCATCATAAATTACAACCCAATATAGACTTCTGTGCAGGTACTGCACTTAGCTATTACAATACTTCTTGTGCTATTATCTTACAGGTTTAGTGATCGATCGACATTTAAATTTTGCTTTAGGATATATATAGGGCTGGGTCGGCGTATCGATATATCGATACGTATCGATACGACCCCCGTATCGACCCCCCCGATACAGCGAAAAATAAATATCGATATATCGATACTCGATATGTATCGATACGTATCGATATGTATCGATACGCATCGATACGTATCGATACGCATCGATACATATCGATACGCATCGATACGTATTGATACGTATCGATACGTATCGATATTCGATATAGAATATGTATCGATATTCGATACGCAAAATCCTTTATCCGGCACCCCTATACATATATATATATATATATATATATATATATATATTTATGTCACAAATATTAAACTTGAAACTTTAATTATTTTGATAACAAACAATCTTAAGTGAAAGATCGAATTGTTAGGAAATACATTATTTTAAAACGATTTTATTTTCAAAGAAAGAGTAGATAAATTATCGATGCGTATTGATTCGTACCGATTCGTATTGCTAAGTCTCGATATGTATACTTAATCTACACATCTAAACGTTCCAATACGAATCGCTATATATATATTTATATATCCATACGTATCGATACGTATAGATGCGTATCGATACGTATCGATACGCATCGATACGAATCGATACGCACCGATACGAATCGATACGTATCGATATGTATCGATACACATCGATACATATCGATGCGTATCGATACGTATCGATACGCATCGATACGTATCGATATATATCGATATTCGATATATCGATACATATCGATATAGAATATGTATCGATATTCGATACGCAAAATCCCGTATCGCCCAGCCCTAGATATATATATATATATATATATATCGATATATATCGATACGTATCGATACGTATCGATACGTATCGATACGTATCGATGCGTATCGATACGTATCGATGCGTATCGATATGTATCGATGCGTATCGGTGCGTATCGATACAGATCGATTCGTATCGATGCGTATCGATACGTATCGATGCGTATCGATACGTATCGATACGTATCGATTCGTATCGATGCATATCGATACGTATATTTACGTAGCGGTACGTATAGATATATATATAGCGATTCGTATCGGAACGTTTAGATGTGTAGATTAAGTATACATATCGAGACGTAGCGATACCTATCGGTACGAATCGATACGCATCTATAAATTTTTCTACTCTTTCTTTGGGAATAAAATCACAAGATCGTTTTAAAATAAAATATTTACTGACAATTCGATTTTCACTTAAGATTGTTTGTTATCAAAATAATTCAAGTTTCAAGTTTAATATTTGTGACATAAGTATGTATATAGGGGTGGGCGATACGGGATTTTGCGTATCGAATATCGATACATATTCTATATCGAATATCGATACGTATCGATACGTATCGATACATATCGAGTATCGATATATCAAGATTTATTTTTTGCTGTATCGGGGGGGTCGATACGGGGGTCGTATCGATACGTATCGATATATCGATACGCCGACCCAGCCCTAGTTATGAGCACACTTTACGGTTGTGTGCTGTAGTGTTTATACAAGGTTTCTGTATCAGTTACATACATATTTTTCTTTGCAGAGCAAACAGTGTGGCCCATGTTTCTCGATGGGAACAAGTTCAGAATGAAGTAACGTCTACAGGTGCATATCAGCTTACAGAAACGGAGTTAGTTTATGGAGCTAAGTTAGCTTGGAGGAATGCTATTAGATGTATTGGACGAATTCAGTGGTCAAAATTACAGGTGAGTCATTATAACAAAACTTGACTATCAAACAAACCAATGAATTTTGTTCGTTGCAACTTGTTTAAAAAATCAGGCTACTTTTGTTTATTATCACTTATTGCGATTGGGCTGAAACGTTTCATACTACAGCTCAAATATTAATTGCATAAGTGAAATGTTAAAAATGACAAGATATTTAGGTCTGCTTGCTAAGCAATAATGTTGCACTTAATAAACAAAAATTTGTGAAAATTGCACCACTTTTTAGCTCCTTTATGTTATAAACAAGTTGTAATCTTTCCATACAATTTTGATTCAAACTTTTTTACTTAATTTCAAACAAATTTTAGTACAATCTAAAAATGTTGAATTTAAGAGAACGGGTTGCCGTAATTGGATCATTCAGTTCTTCAAATAAACAACTTAGAATTCATTATAGACGTTAATATTAAAATTTATTATGACGTTTATTGATACTATTGTATGTGGAGATTAGGGTGGCTAATAGTAACGAAAACCAACAACGATTCGTCACACTGAAATAAAACGATTAGTACATGTATAGTTACAAACAGCCAATAAAAGAACGCTAGTCCAAAAGTGTAAACATACAACTTAAAAGTTAATGGTACTAAAGGATTTTCCTTTTTGTTTAAGCGGGACATTCTAACTGTAAATAGTTGTTGTATCAATCGTTTAAAGTTATAGACAGGATAGTATAAGCGTACAAAAAATGGTCATTCTAAAGTATAAGTCTTTCAAAATCTCATGGGCTGTGCGATGCGCAATGAAGGAAGCGAGAGGTATCATATAAAAAGAAAGAACAATACAATAAGTGAAATCTAAAAACATTAAATTTCCGGATGCATATTCTGAATTAACTCAACTGCTGTGGTATGTGGATTGCATAACCAGTTATTTATCAACATAATGATCATCATTAGGTCTTCAATCCTGGAACTGGTTAGACGCGTACCATCATTGTTTTCTATTCTGAACTAACCTACACATTTCCCTGAAATTTCCACAGTTTGCATCTATCCCTATCTGATCTAGGTCTACATATACTTCGTTTTTCCTATCTCTGCTTGTAATATATCCCATACTATTCCACAAAAATGCTTTAGAACGTATTCTGCCCTTCTATTTCTCCTATTTTTTCCACACATATCCTTGTTCCCCTACTATTTCTATAACCTTTTTGTTACCAACTTTGTGTGTCCATGCTATCATCCTCATACATCTGAAGCACAGCATTCCAAAAGACTGATACCGTTTTTCTGTCTGATTTTCCTACTGCCCGTATTTCCTAGACATACTGCGCTGTGCTCCACACATATGCTTTCAATAATTTTCTTCTTGTTTCTATGTTTATTGTCTTTCATCATAGGCGCTGTTCTTTCTTGTTAGATGCAGTTCGATCTCTTTCTATTGTTTTACAATTATATACTCTATTTCTCCGGCATTCAGTGGTTGTGAAGGGGGGTTAGCAGCCTGTGGCTGTCAAGTTCCCCCAGCACTTGAACATTTGCTGATTTAATATTTCTCCACTATATATTTTTGCACAGTCAACATTAGTTGCAGATATTTCACAACCAACACCAGTAGTTGTTTATAATAATCTTCAGCTTTATCTGCGCTTATTTTTTCGTCGTTAGGTTTTCCATTTCAAAACTGGTTGGATACGTACCTGCACTTATTTATATTCTGAGCTAGCTTACTCAGTTCCCTGAAATTCACACACAGCCTGTATGCAGCTCGGTTCCACTTCTATTGTTTTCTAATTTTAAGCCCTATTTCACCGAAATTCAGTGAAGGGGGTTAAGCAGCCTGTGGCCGCCAAGATCCCCCAACACCTAGACATTTGCCGAATTAATAGTTTAGCAGTAAATCCTTACACACAATTAACATTATTCGAGAATATTACCCAACCAATGCTTGGAGTTGCTTATAATAATCATCATGTTTAAGTACAGTTACTTTTTTCGTCATTAATTTATCTATATTGGGATTGGTTGGATGCGTACCTCCATTGATTTCTATTCTTATCAACATAATATAAATTAGAAAACTACAATGTTTGTATGCGGAGCCTGTACCTTTTGTGGTGTATTGTTTATTTTTCTTTTCGTGTGTCATGTTTCCGTGCGTGTGTGGATAAAAATAGACAGACTAAAATTTTAAAACTCCTGTCAGCCAAAATACTGCCCTCTTATTATTTTTTAAAAAGGCATATTTCATAGAAATTTACTGTAAAAAATCATAAAATTACTACGACAATCCTCAAATTGGCCCACATTAGATTTAGGACTTCTCTTATTAATTTTGTTCCTCGGTGATACAAATTTGCCACCCTCCGGTTTGCTCTTCGCTGTTGAAATAATTCGCTCGATTGTGTTTAGTCTACCTCCAGTTGCCGTTGCTACTTGTTCTTGTAAATTATTCATAGGAATGACAGGCATTCCATACTTTTCGTCTCTCATAAACTTATATACACTATAAATAATTTCTCTTCCTTGACTGTGAACTGTTTTCTTGCAGTTACTCATTGTAAAATTGAAAGCTCTGAAATAGCAAAATAATCTGCAAAAACCAATCAATATTCGTCTAATTGAATTGAAACCTTCATTATACCTACAAATAAAAAACTAGACCGAGTTGCAGTAGTTTTGAAAAAACTGGTTAAAGTTGAATCAAGGCTGTAATCTCATAAATAATAATGAACCACAAATCTTAATACACAAATAAATGACAAATGAATTAAAAATCGACAGCTGAGTTGCTAATGTTTTTAGGATGCACTTTAACGTAAATAATTTAAATTGGTGTTCTGCGTAACCGCCCATGAGGTTTTGAAAGACCTTTACAGCATTACGTACACGATTACAAGGCACCAGCAGTTCATCGCGGACACGATCCAGGAAAGAAATATATTTTAAGCCGTACTGAATCTCGTGTACATTTGTTCTTAATTTAATTATAACAATCGCACAATGTCCTATAAGCAGGACACCATAGGTGACTAAAAAGTAAGAGCTTGGAAGGTAGTTATTAACAAGAATAACCTATAATACGGTCAGCAAGGAATTACGATTTTATGATTTTAAACGCACAAAGTACTACTACAAGAGTATGCTGAAAAGTGATGCACACATGCTTATTGACCACAAACAAAAACAAATTGCAAGATCAGGAGGCAAAAGCTAAATCAAATTACAAATCTTAAGGATCAAAACCATATATTTATTTTTTAACATTGTCACCGTTAAACCTGAAACATTTATCCCAACGTGTAACAAGTTTTTTCATCCCGTCACTAAAGAATTCTTCCAATGTCCATGAAATCCAGGGCGCGATAGCTGCCTTCACCGCATCGTACGAGGTGTGATGATTACCCTGGAAGTTTCTCTTGAGTGGAGGAAAAAAATTAAAATCGCATGGCGCGAGATCGGGGGAGTAAGCAGGGTGTGGAATCGGTTCTAACTTCAGGTTTTGCAGTGCCTCTTCGTGGTACCCTGCATGCACAGATTTTACGGCATCCCGATTGTTCAATAATAAAGTCGACACGTTCTTTGGATATTCTAATATGGTTCGCAATAGGCTTTTATGTCATTCTGCGGTCATTTTGAACCATATCGTCGAGGAGTTGGCACTGTTTATTGTCTGTGGCAGTGATCGGATGTGATCTGCGTGTTTCATCAACAACTATGGCTTTTCCAGGCTCGCAACCACGAAATTTTAATACCCATCCTTTTACAGCAGATATATCAACAGTATCGTCACCATATACAGTCTTTAAACGACGATGAATCTCAGTAGAAGTCATATTATCAGCTAACAAAAATTCAATACTAACGCGAGTTAAGGTTCGTGGCTTCGAGCGGTCCTTTTTAAAAAGACTTCTTTGGTCCTTAACAAATTTATTTGATTTACAGATGTGAACAATAACAATTTGAATTAATTTATTCTAAGTCGAAATACATTAATTAATTTGTACAGTGAGTTATCAGTGAACTGCAAGGTTAAAGCTGAACGTCTGATGAACTGACTAGGAATGGAGCTCCCAGTCCTTATATAACTTTCTCCCCCTCACATTTCTGTGGGAACCTGCGGACGTAATGTCCGCTTACTCTTTACAATACTTAGTTGCTATCTTAAAAGTTATTCATAAATACAATGTTGCAGGCTTATTCTGCGTAATCACGGTACGTGACATCCGTCGACCGTCTGTGACCTGACTTTTGCAGTGTCACTTATCCTTGTGCTACTTTGTAGCGTTTCCACTCGTGGGAACTGAAATCATCATAATATAATGTAATAAAATGTTGCAACGACATTGTTGCACTGTTCTAACATTTCTTAATGTTTCCTAATATTTCCTAATACAGATATTAGTTTTATATATATAATAGACGGGGGTTCCTATAACTCGCGCTGTTTTCGAATTGACATATCACTATAACACATTTTAATACTTTCACTATTCCCAACGAAATGGTGAATGCAACGCCTTTAAAACGTGCATCAGTATAGACGGGGGTTGTGACTTCCGAATGCCACCACGCGCGATTCTCTAAGTTATGTTGTTCGTGTTCTACAAGCATGTGTGCATCATTTTTCAGCTTACCATCGTACTGTACTATTGAGTTAGAGCAAATTAGCTATGGGATATGGACAAGTTTAGTATGGACACGTTCAATATATTCACTACTCGTCGTTATGACAAGTGACGTATTATAATAATATAAAATATAATATAAAGTGTAAAGACCAGTTAATGTCGATTAATAAAAAATGTTGTTTTTTGTGTAAGGTAAAGTAAGGTAAACTTGGAAAGGAACTGTTACAAGGTTTTGTACAAAGTTATCCAACTCCATGCCATTTTTCAAGATATTTTTAATTTTTCTATGCATACGGGAAACTCTTTAAAGTGTTGAGACGTCAATTGCAAGGGTGAATAGACTTATGACTCACTGGTAATGTACATTGAATCCTTTCGTGATATGTTTAACGAACATGAAAGAAAAGCGCGTGACCGATTTGGGAGTCACTATACGTCTACGACCAAACGTCTCAAACGGGAAGCTTCATCCAAATGAAGACAATCAAGAGGAGATTGTTCTTTTCAGAAATATCGGAATATTCAGAAAAATGGCAAGACATATAAAAAGGCGTTTATTTTTCAAATCTTGTTAAATGTTCCGAAGTTAGGAATACACCTCTAAATATGAGCAAATTCATCGGAAGGAAAATCTTCACAACACATGTTACGACACGAGTAGGAATTTATAGATTTACAAATACTTGAATGAGACGGCCTGTGCGCTCCACCTCTGGGAGATGTTAGAGAAGTTGTTAGACCGCGAAAGAGTAAGCATGTAAAAGACGCTCTCACGCCATTGTAACATTGGTGTTCACAGTTAATAATATATATATCGTTATTATTCTTGTATGTCAGTGTTATTAATCACAGCAAGCTTTGTAACATCATCCTGATCCAGTGAGCTGTTGCCGCCATATGGGAGCGTAAAGCTTCCCAGTTTCCATTGCACTGGTGGCTAAACTGGCGTTTAATTCTAGGAACTGGCGAGCACTAGACTTGCAGTATCGTACTTTGGGGTGAATGCGAACGTATTTTTGTGGTTTTTTCAATATTGTACCTGTGCTTTACATTAGAAAATTACCAAAATCTAAATATATCTTCATCAAACCTTTGTGAAGTCATATGTTTTACCCGTCATTGATAGAAAAATAATAATTAATTCTTTTTAAATAAATAAACATTGTTCGAATTCGCCCCGATGGATGGGGTAAGTTTGAACAACACTTGGATATGCACGGTATTGTGATTTCAAAACCCCATATGTGTCAATTCGAACAAGATACGTTAAAAAAATTAATATCTTTTATTCAGAATTAAATGCCGAGCCCGTGAGATAAAAAAAACGACACCTTGTTATAAACAAGTTTAATACAAAGCAAAATCTGCGTTTTTACCTAACTAACTTTTTGGATTAATAGGAAAAAAATTAGGTAGGTATAGAAACTTAAATCTATTTGATAACAAAAAGAATAAAGAATAAAAATACAATAAAGCTTAATCTATGACACATTCTTTCGGTAAATCTTTAAATGACCATGGGCTTTTTCTGAGGTTTTGTGGTGATTGCAGTATGAAAATACATGTTAAATTTCAAAAATATGCAAATTACATCAAAGTTCGAAGAGATAGGTATAGGCAATTCTAATACCGTTTGAAAGACAATCAAAATTACTATAAGACTAACTGATAAAATACATAATGTTACATTTAAAATAACAACGATATTATACTTTAAATCTGTCAATTTGAAACTGCACTTTCCGAACACCCTGTATTGAATCTGCTTTTAGTAAGTTACTTGATCAGTGAAGGGTACGATCTAATATTAAGTGTTAAAAACGAATTTGTCTGGGTGAATTAATTTTAGAATTATTTAATTTTTTACGAAACCCTTAGAATTTTAGAAAAAGCGAAATATATCAAAACGCTCTGCATTTAGGTATAATGAGCCTTCAAAGAAGTCTAGTTTATTTTCCACGTACAATTCAAAAATGCAACAAAAAATAGGATGTTCCATAAGAAAAAATATAACTTTGATATGTAACTTTTTCTTGGAGCACCCTATATTTTAAAATGTCGCTCTTTCAGATTTACATAGATCTACTGTGAAAAAACTTTGAACAAATACACCGTTTTGCTATAAAATTCCGTAGCGTTCCTCGTGACTCACCCTGTATATATATATATATATATATATATATATATATATTGCAGTAGAACCTACAAAAATTCTCGCCCCACGGATTGGGCGTCATAAAATTGCAGTGTATCTTTCTAAACCAATTTTCACCCCACGAATTGGGCGTCATAAAAATTTCTGAAAATAAAAAGAAAATTTCTTACACTACCTTTTGGAACGCCTCCTTATTTCTGCACGTCCTGGCTAGCTCAGCAATCGGCTTCTTCTTGAATACCTACCATCCTAAGTACATTCCTTTCTCACAAACACAGTCAAATGAAATTACCACTCAAATAATTGCAACAAGACATACAACCTTTTTATTTACATATATTTACAAGTTTTCATTATTAAGAAAATATTTACACACTGGCACATACAGTTTGATAAAACTGTTACCATCTCAATCCTAAGATCTTTTAAAATTTTATGACTTTTATATATCTCAACAATTTTATTATAGACGAGTAGATGGGCCCGTCGTGCAACCTTAAATTGATTTTTAATCTGGTCGATTTTGAGCTCAGTATAACCCAGTTACTCTAAATGCTTTTAAAACTGGCATTTTTATTTAAAATAAAGTTAAAGACCCGTTTACTCCTTACAACAACAATTTTATATTAACAATAAACATTTTTAAATAATCAATATTAATTGTCCTGTACATACAGCCCTTTAAATAAATTTTTATGGTAATAAATACACCCCCAATAAGTCAAAACACTTAAACACAAAAATATCAGTATAAATGTTTAAGCAAAAAGCAAGACATTAATTTTCTTTACCTAGAGTAAGCTTCTTCCCTTGTTGCCTCTGAAGATGTGTACCAAAAAGCCTCGTAGTACAACGTAAGAACACGTACTAGCAATTACGTTAGAGATCTAAGCGCGATATAAGATCTAAGAGCAAGAGAGCTTTAATATCTCTCCCAGAGTATTTATACGCTTTTCAATACCCCACCCGAAACCTCTCTTCATCGAAAAGCTTATTTTTAAAAATAATTCTCTAAATTTTGATCGCAACGTCTGAAAAATTCCGAGTTTATCGAGCTGTTACACTGAAATTTATTTAATAACCACAACGGGCGCGAGCTTTTTAAAACTGACAGCCTTAGACCAATGATATAGTTTTCCCCCGTCATAACGTTCCACCTCTTAGCTACCTCTCTTCGTTACACCTATATTTACTGTCTCTTTTAGAACCCCTCTCAAGCTACAGAAAATCGATATTGTTGTTGGCCTTCACTTCTCCAGTGTATTTTAAACGTGAGTTGTAACCAACGTTTTCTTATACGTTTTCTCTGGTTATTTTACCTTATAGATCTTTTATTTCACTTAGTCTTCAAAGCATTTGTTATTTTTAGCAGCTTGTGGGACCGACCGTTGTAAACAATTTTCTAGAATTTGGTGCCAACGTTCATTTAAGTTCTATAAACTTGACATTTAACTCACAGGTGTTTCTTCGAAGCACCTTGTTCGTTAAAAATAATAATTCCGAGTTTATCCAGTTCTTAGGATTTGTAAAACGAACGTTTTCGTTTGTTAAAATGGAAATATGCATTTAAATTATTGATTTGATATACTTGAAAGCTCCGTTTCTTATCCCATGCGCTTGATTTAAACTATTACAACTAATTATGTGTATCCTTTAGTTTTCATGTACCCTAAAGCTTCTTCCCTTTATGCAATTTTAACATTCTAATTTAGAAATACAAAACATGTTAATAACTGTCCGTCTTCACTATCTAAACTGATTAATTTGGCGCGTTAATAAATTGTTCCTATTTCCTATATACACGGTTGTTGAAATTTCATCGTCTAGACCTATTTAACCTATAATTCCACGACAATATATTGCTGTGATAGGGGGTTGTTTAGGGGTGTATTGAATAGCAATGGTCGTGTGGTAACCATAAATTGCGATAGGAAGCAGAAAACTGCACTTATTTAGCAGAAAATTAAGTAATTCTTATATTATGTAAATAGCAAGCATTTAACACCCTGTATATAGACCATAATTAGCTTTAAACAATGCGAATAAGCATCTTACAACAATAGTACTCGTATTTAGCACGAAAATAGGTAATTCATACATTATGTAAATAACAAGTATTCAACACTCGGTATATAGACCTTTATCAATTTTAAGTAATGCAAGTGAGAATATCTTTCAGTAAAAGTACGCTTATTCAGAAGAAGTGACAGTACATGTAATTAAACACGCGTTGAGAAGTGTTCTAATTAGTTATAAAACAAATACGAAGATAAGAGATAAAACCTAACAAAGCTTTATGTAAGTACGCGGAAACAATAAACATGTTTGATAAGAAAACGCAGTTTCAAAAATACATAAACGAAAATGGAATTAAGATTACATCATTTATTTTGTTCAATTATCTAGAAAGGCGATATTTAAACAAAACAACGTATGGTCAAGATAACGAGGTATCTGTGGCAAATAGGTATTACACGGAAAACCGAATATATTACATCAGAAATCACTTCCAAATGCAGGAAATACAAAGACCTGATTGGTTAAGATATCTACAAGACTTGTTGAAAACCCAACTCACATGTAAGTGGGAACAGCCTATATTTAACACCGAGCAATGATAAGATGGGTCAGTTTAAACTCAGGCAAAGCAAAACTGCGTCACTGCTAATCAGAAGGTCACGCGTAATTATAATAAAATATCAAGTACGTTATAGTGACAATAAAGTGCAACGATTGTGAAGACTTCTTTTGCCGTTTAACGTGAGTAGAATTTGGGGTAATTTATTCAAACTAAATATTAATAATAATAGGGCTTCGAATGTTGATGATAAGAATTCTAATTGATGATATAACATTTCGAATGGATGGTATAATATTTCGAATGTGTGGATATATCAAATGTGATGACAATAATTCAAATTTTGGTTGATACAATATTTCGAGTGGATAGATATTATAATTCAATTGTGTTGATGATAATTCGAATGTGGGGATATTTTAAATAGATTGATATAATATTTCGAATTGGACGACAGAATATTTCAAATGTGTTAATGAGAATAATTCAAATCTGGGTCAATATAATATTTCAAATCAGCGTCGACGATTTTGGTACAATTCTGGTACAATTTTGAGTTGCTAGAATCAATGCAAATAAAATAAAGAAGCACGAAGTAATTTATAGAAAACGAGGGATTCAACTAAACAGAGCACTGATAGACGAATGAGGACAACAAAGGGTGTTGATCCACAACCCAAACAACCTGTAACAGGTCAGATCTAATTAGTTTTAAGATATTTTTTTTATTTAAATTTCAATACTGAATTTATTCAATTTATATAAGCTTGTGATAAAGTCAACAACAAACATTGCATACGGTAAACTTACGTAACATATTATAAGGGGGTCCAGAACGTTCCAGGTCTCTTTTGTAAAAGAGGTAGTTTTTGGTGACTTTGGATTGATTTAAAAGCATATAAATTGTGGGGTAAATGATACATATGATATTGAATGATCGAAGGGTGTATTTTAATATTTTTCAAAACTTGTAAATAATATTTCTTTTCATTATATGAAATTAATTGACTTCGCTTTATCAATTCAAACAAATAGGTAATTATAATGGGGTGGAGAAGAGAAAAATTAATCATCGTAACGTTGTGCACTCTGTGTAGATTAAATAGGGCTAGCCGTGGCATAATAATAAAATTAGTAAAATTAAATTTGATTTGAGAACACAGCGGCGGAGTTAAGCAAAAACGACATTACACCGAGTACGGCGTTATCATATCAATTATTATTGGCGCCCAACGTGAGGCACGAATTAAATCAAAATAAATATGAAAATACGACCGTGGGAAAAAAAAATTAAATTAAACAGGGGCTTTAAAAAGTTTTAATTTGAGAAAAATCAAGAAATCGAAAATTAAGAGAAACTTCTACATTATTTAAATTTATACAGATTTATTTTAGTATTTAAAAGTTTAGTTTAAATATAATAATTTCAAAAATGAACATAGGATCCCAAGAAAGTATCAGATTTGAAAGGAATTCTAGCGAAGAGAGGCGGAACTCACAGGAAACTAAAATGATGGAAATTTTAATGGCATTGAATATCAAAATGGACAGAAATGAAGAGGCCATGAAAACCATGACTACGAAAATGGATGAAAACACCGAAAAATTAGGTAGAGAAATTAAAATTCTAAGTGATGGATTAAGGGAAACCAACGACACAAATGATGAAATGAGAGCGCAAATGCAGGAGAAAATTGTGAAGGTTACAGAGAAGATATCAACTGTGTATGGGATTATATCGGAATGGTAAAATCAAAGCAGGAAAAATATGAAAGCGAGTCAAACGATAAAATCACAAATTTAAATATCAAATTACGGAACGTTGAAGAAAACTGTGAAACGGAATTCAGAACCATAAATCGGGAAATAGATAATTTAAAAACTAATTCAGGAAATTTTAATACTGGGGAACCAATTAGGCTAATTCAACCAAATCTTTTAATTGATCAGTATACTAAATTTTACGGGGACGGAAAATTAAATCCGAAAATATTTTTGAAAAATTTTAAAATGTTAGTACAGGGCTTAACTGACGAGTTATATAAGTTAAACTTAGTTAAATCAATGCTGAAAAGAGGAGCTGAAATGTAATACAACTTAATGGAAAGCGAAATAGAAACATTTCAACAGTTCGAACAGAAATTTCTACGACAATTTTGGGGGGATAATCAACAGGATAAAGTGAGGAATGACTTGAGCATGCAAAAGTACAATTCAGAAAAAGGAACAACGCGGGAATTATATGCTATTAAAAAGTTTACCGTAGCGAAACAATTAGATCCTCCGTTACACGATAAACAAATCATAAAATATTTAGCAGAGCATTTTAACACTGAAGTAAAACGATATGTTACAACACAGAATATAGTGGACAGGGACACATTTATAGAATATTTACAAAGGTATGATGAGTTGAAAACGAATTATAAAATGGAAAATAATGCTAGGGATCGACGCAGAAATTTTATAAGGACGCAGAGAAATAATAATGAGACTCGAAATAATTATCAACGAAACAATTATGATCGTGGAAGAAATTTTAATAGGGGGAACTATAACAATTTTAATAATGATTTCAGGCGATACAGAAATACGGATCAAATAACAAAGCGACAAATAGAACGGATTAATCATGAGGAAATAGAAACAATAATAGAGAAATAAATAGGCAGGAACACGATGATCGACGGACACAAGCGAGGAATATTAATAGCACGCAAACAAGGAATACGAATCGCACATTCGCAGAGATAACGAGTCAGGCAGGACCTTCCACGCGAAATCAAAATTTTTAGATACGGACGAACCAACGAAACTTCTACAGATAAACGGATATTAACACCAGCGAGAATTTATTAAACATGAAACGGAGAATGAATTAGAAAGATTTGAAAGGAACTTATTACCAATAATTAATTTAAGGGTGCAAAATAGAATAGTTAGAGTATTAGTAGATACTGGGGCAGAAGCATCACTTGTTGCAGAGGAATTTGTTAAACGAGAGAAATTGGGGGGTAAAGGGATACCTATAACGAGGTATAATTTGGTGGTCCCGTTTGGTTTGTCCTCGAATACGGCTGCATTAGTGAAGGCTATGCAGAATATTTAGGGACCGTATGAGGAATTTTGTATCCACTACATGGATGATGTGCTGATATTTAGCGATAGTGTAGAGCAACACTTGGTACATTTAGATATAATTTTATTAAAGTTAAATATAGCAGATTTAAGTTTAAATTTAAAGAAGAGAGAATTTTTTCAAGATAGGGTTAAATTTTTAGGATATAGGATAGATAGTAAGGGTATAATTAGAAAGCAGGGAACAAACAAATATGAGTTAAAAAAACCTAGATTTAAAAATAATAAAGGGGGAAGTTAGAAATAAATGTAATTTACACCCATACAAAGGGACACAAATAAATGAATAAAATGTAAAATAAATTTAGGTATAGGCATACATAGAGTAAAATAGGATACGGGTATAAGTACATAAGTAGGTATATAAGTATAGGTATAGGTATGAATAGGGTAGAAAAATAGGACATAGGTACAAGATTAGATAAATGTAAATAGGGGATTAATAAAGGGAGAGTTAGATTTTTAAAATAAAATAAAAATATAAGAATTTATAGACCAATGTGAGTTTAACTTCACGTTGGGCGCCAAAAATGTCATTTTTCTAAAACTTTATATTTTAATTTGGGGGAATAATGCTGTGATAAGAGGTCATATCAATATATATATATATATATATATATATATATATATATATATATATAAAGTTATGTTTACCTTGAATTTTATATATATATATATATATATATATATATATAAAGACAAGTTATTTGCAGTCCGCAATAAGAAAATTGTATATAAAGTAAGATGTATCTGTAAACAAACTCTTATGAAAATAATAAGAGCCATTGACAAATACAAATCGGGCTGGTAATTATATAGCCATTAACAAAACATTAGCTTTATTACTTTATAGGGGAGGAAACATCCACTGACCAATAGTTTCGGCTTGTTGGCCTCATCAGAGTGGAATAGTTCCCAAGAACCCTATGAAGTAATCGAAACTAATATAATGATATAATTTCGAAACAATCACTGTACTAGCTTCGATTACTTCATAGAGTTCTTGGGAACTATTCCACTCTGATGAGGCTAACAAGCCGAAACCATTGGTCAGTGTATGTTTCCTCCCCTATGAAGTAATAAAGCTAATGTTTTGTTAATGGCTATATAATTACCAGCCCGATTTGGATTTGTCAATGGCTCTTATTATTTTCATAAGAGTTTGTTTACAGATACATCTTACTTTATATACAATTTTCTTATTGCGAACTGCAAATAACTTGTCTTTGTTCATTTGAATTGCCTTTGGGGCATGAACCCGGGTGTCGCCACGAGAAGGTTTGTTACGTTTGCAAATAAATTTTGCTGTAACATTCCGCAAATCTCAAAGGCCAGGCGTACTTTTATAGTCATTTATAAAATTTATTATGTAGTTTCGGTTCAATTCTGTACTTCCACACTTTAGTAGTGTTGGTTTTTATCACCTGATGGCGGTTTTATTTACTTTTGCCATAGTACAGTGTTTTTTTCGAAATTATATCATTATAATAGCTTCGATTACTTCATAGGGTTCTTGGGAACTATTCCACTCTGATGAAGCTAACAAGCCGAAACCATTGGTCAGTGGATGTTTCCTCCCCTATGAAGTAATAAAGCTAATGTTTTGTTAATGGCTATATAATTACCAGCCCGATTTGTATTTGTCAATGGCTCTTACTATTTTCATAAGAGTTTGTTTACAGATACATCTTACTTATATATATATATATATATATATATATATATATATTATAATTTGTTTTATTATAGGGGAAAGCAGTCAAATTTGATGGATTAATAAAATACTCTTTCAATCATTCAAGCTTTCGATAAATTTATTATCTTCTTCAGGAATCTAATATATATAAAATTAATTGTTGGAATAGTAGTTTAACATTACTTACGGTTATGAGTTTTATATATACATATAACTAAGGATATCGAAAAAATTTTTTAAAATGTACAGAGTATGAAATTTTGAAAGACATTGACATGTATTAACAGTTACTGACTATGTAAAAATAATTAATTTGTGTATGAAAATTTACATATCTCAATGTGTTTATAAATTGGTATCAAATTAAAATTAAAATTATAAATAAATTTAAACTAATTTTTGAAAAATTAAAGTGAATGATTATTACTTTTAATAAGGGATATTAGATAAGAATAAATATTGTTCAAATTTTGTGTATCTGTTTTCTTGTTTAGTGTGTTGGCATTTATTGATATTGCAATCATTTTTAAAAATAAACGTTTGTGATAATTTGGTTCTCTGAAAATAATTTTAGTTCTGTATAGTTCATGGAATGTCCTGTTTCAATTACATGAGTGGTAAGAGCACAAGAGTTAATTTTCCTCTTACAATCACTTTTGTGTGAAATTATTCTGGCTGAAAGCCATCTTCCTGTTTGTCCAACATAACAGGTTTGACAATTCTGACAAGGTATTTCATAAACTAAACCAGACTCCTGTAGTTTTTGAGTGTTATCTTTTACTTTAGAAAATATCTTATTTATAGTGAGTATAGTTTTATTGGAAATTTTTACATCTTTAAATTCTTTAAATATGTTAGATATTTTATTTGTGACGTTTTGTATGTATGGAAGTGTGTAAAATAAAGGTTGTGTTATGGAATTGTTATTATTATTGTTGTATTGTTTGTTGTATATTCTGATTTCGAAGAATTATTGAATAATAATTTATTTATTAATCCTGGAGGGTATGAATTTTGTATAAGTATGTTTTTTAATTGGTTTAAGTTATAGTTTTTTTGTGTAGGGTGTGATATTAGTTCAATTCTATTTTTCATTCCTAGTACTAGGTTAATTTTGGTTTTCAATGGATGATAGGAATGAAAATTTAAAAATCTTCCAGAAGACATTGGTTTTTGATACCAACTAGTAATAAGGATGTTGTTTTCTGTTCTAGTAATTAGCATATCTAAAAAAGGAATACTTTTGTTGGTTTCTGTTTCAATAGTAAATTGTATATCTGTGTTGTATGCGTTGAATAGTTGAAGTACTTCGTCACTTCTTCCTTCAGGAATACTGCAAATTAAGTCATCAACATATTTCTTGAAAATGGAAATTGTAAATTTAGTTTAGGAATACATGTATTGAGTAGGTCATCCATAACGTATTGTGCAATTATAGGAGATATCGTAGATCCCATGGGAGTGCCTATTGTTTGTTTGTAGAAGGTATTGTTATAAGTAAAGTATGTTGTGTTAAAGATAAATTCTACTAGATTAATAAATTTGTTATAACTTAGTTTGCAGTGAGATTTAATTGTTTCCCAATGGTTTTCTATACTATCTTTTACAAGTGTAAAAGGAATGTTATTGAAGAGAAATAGCATCTAAACTAATCAACACATAACCTGTTGGAAGTTGGTATTCGTTTATAAAAGTCGCAAACTGAAAAGAATCTCTGACATAATAAATGTTGTCTATGTTATATGCATTAGTAAGTATGTTGGTTATCATTTCTGCAATTTTGGAATTGGGAGCTGAAATTGATGATATTATTGGTCTAAGTGTGAGTGTGGGTTTGTGTATTTTAGGAAGTCCGTAAAATTTGGGAGCAGTAGCATTGTAAATTGTTAATTTTTTTGCTTCTTCGGGGGTTATATTATTAGATTTTTTTAAATCTGATATTATTTTGTTGGATTTTTGTTGAATGGTACTTGTGGGGTCTTTGTCTAAGGAAGTGTAATATTTTTTGTTAGTAATGATGGAATTGGATAATTTTATGTAATCAGTTTTTTTTTAATAAAACTGTTACATTGCCTTTGTCAGATTGAATTAAGATTAAATCTTTATTTTTTTGCATATATGTTAATGTTTTTTGGAAAAGTTGTTGTATATCAGAATTATATTTTGAATTATTATGAAGAAAGTTAGTTATAATGTTTGTAGTGCGTGCTAAAAGTATATTTTTTTTATTTTCTTCATTTGTAACTGATGCTGCTATTGCTTCCACATCAGCGAGTAATTTTGGTATGTTAATATTATTGGTTGTCGGAGGTATGCTGAATTTAGGACCTAATGCTAAAAAATGTTTTATGTCATTCGGTATGTCAACGTTTGACAGATTTTTAAACCATGAATCTTGTATTTTGATATTATTCTTATCTAACTCCTTTAGTTTTTGTAACTTTCTTTGATTCGAGATTTTGATTTTGTGGAAAGTCTTATTATAATGTATTAACATTCTCTTGGAGAATTCCAGAATAACATCTTTTGGAAGAAAAGCAACGTCCACTTTTATTTTTCTTAATTGTATTTCTAAACTATTTAGATCATCATGAGTGATTAAAATACAACAATAAAATACAACAAACAATACAACAATAAAAAACAACAATAGTAATAACAATTCCATAACACAACCTTTATTTTACACACTTCCATACATACAAAACGTCACAAATAAAATATCTAACATATTTAAAGAATTTAAAGATGCAAAAATTTCCAATAAAACTATACTCACTATAAATAAGATATTTTCTAAAGTAAAAGATAACACTCAAAAACTACAGGAGTCTGGTTTAGTTTATGAAATACCTTGTCAGAATTGTCAAACCTGTTATGTTGGACAAACAGGAAGATGGCTTTCAGCCAGAATAATTTTACACAAAAGTGATTGTAAGAGGAAAATTAACTCTTGTGCTCTTACCACTCATGTAATTGAAACAGGACATTCTATGAACTATACAGACACTAAAATTATTTTCAGAGAACCAAATTATCACAAACGTTTATTTTTAGAAATGATTGCAATATCAATAAATGCCAACACACTAAACAAGAAAACAGATACACAAAATTTGAACAATATTTATTCTTATCTAATATCCCTTATTAAAAGTAATAATCATTCACTTTAATTTTTCAAAAATTAGTTTAAATTTATTTATAATTTTAATTTTAATTTGATACCAATTTATAAACACATTGAGATATGTAAATTTTCATACACAAATTAATTATTTTTACATAGTCAGTAACTGTTAATACATGTCAATGTCTTTCAAAGTTTCATACTCTGTACATTTTAAAAAAATTTTTCGATATCCTTAGTTATATGTATATATAAAACTCATAACCGTAAGTAATGTTAAACTACTATTCCAACAATTAATTTTATATATATTAGATTCCTGAAGAAGATTATAAATTTATCGAAAGCTTGAATGATTGAAAGAGTATTTTATTAATCCATCAAAATTGACTGCTTTCCCCAATAATAAAACAAATTAAATAATTATTGAACCAGTCGAGATATCTTAAATACATTAAAATATGGGGTTTTATCAAGAAATTAAAACTATATATATATATATATATATATAGACACACACACACCTACTAACATATGTATACTATCTTTAATATGGCGTTGAAGATACCGCTTACCGGGTATTGGTAATTGGTATTTATTTTCTACAGGTATACCGCTAATTATTTACTTCCGTTGAACGACTTGGTCTCTAAGAATCGCTGTATCTCTCATACCCACTCTATACGACAATAACTGGTGCGGTGTCCTTTTCGTTTGTGCGGTGGTTCTACCGTAACAAATTTGCCCTCTTAATTATTATTTTCAGAAAATCTTTATCTACAATAATTTTGTATACTATTCATAAAAACGTTTTCACTTAAATATTTAAAATACCCGTTAAAACAAATAAAGAAATGTGTAAAATGTGGGTTACACAAATGCCATCCAATAATTCGTAAACGCACATTTGCACGAATCTAATATTGAAAAACTCATATTCTGATAGCTTTTGGGACGTTATATTGGTAGATATAAAAACTTTAAAATATCTTTTTGTAACGAATTTTATTACCTTAGGGATTCACAGTACTTTATAATAGAACAAGGAACATTGGCAGTCCCCTGCAGTGTTAGTCAATAAAATTTAATATCGTGTTAATAATTTAAATTACATAACTTTTGTACAGAATTAAACCAATGTGGGTAGCTTAAAATTATGTTCAAAGAAATACCAACCTTTATGTTCACTGGGCGTATATGCTTATTGAGAAACTTTCATCAGCTGCATAACGTTCATTAAAATGCATATTATAGGCCATGTTATTATTAACAACTTTGTATTGCTTAAAGTTGCACAATCATGTCTCTCGCAAGTAAATGAACCATCGTATAAGAGCTTGCACTCTGGTATATTCAGGACGTGTTAAAACCTTTGTGGTATACTCCTGCAGCAGCTTTTGTATTTCCATCAAAATATGTTAGCAAACTTTAAATTTGTGTTTTAGGAGCTATTATTATATGCAACTTCTAGCGCCTGAGCAGCACACGCATGCTATAGGCCTAAATAAAATTTTATTTGTGGCTTTTACAACTAACATGACTTAATGAAATTAACATTTTTTGGGATACTTCGAAATAGTTTAGTGGCTCAAGCTTCTTAAAATACTTTAACCTTGAATTTGGTGCAGGCGGCACACAATTGTGGGGGTCTGGCAAGGTATTGTGAGACACTCCAAGGCACATTTAGTTGAAAAGTTTTTAGAAGATAACGTTTTTCTGGTTTATGGACCACAGTTGGTGATTTGTGATAATGGTTCACAATTAATTAGTCGTAGTTTTAAGACGTTGCATCAAAAGTATGAGATTCAGAAAATTTGGTGCAACGCTGTTTATTCTTCACGGCGTAATTTTGTTGAAAGAATTAACAGAACTGTTGGTACCACCATTCATTCGTATGTCGACAAGCACGACGCATGGGATATTGAGTTAACACAAATTTAGTATGACATTAATTCAATAAAGCATAAAGCTATCAATTATTCGCTGAATTTTTTAGTCTTTGGTTGTCAGGTTCCCTAAGTGGTAAATGTTATAGTATTAGATTTGAATCTGGTGAAGATATTGATGCTGTTTCTAGTACTAGGTCATACTATGTTTCAGATCATCACGGTCTTTTTGATATTTTTAAGGATGTTAATGATAAATTACATTTAACATATCAACGTTCTAGTCGTCAGTATAAGTTATGGAAAAGGAACATTTCTTGTAAAGTAGGAGATAAAGTTTGGAAAGCTGATAAGGTACTTTCGAGTGCTGGTGATAAATTTGCAGTTAACTTAGATCCAAAATTTATTTTATATAAAGTTTGTAAGAAATTTTTGAATTTAGTCTATGAATTAGAAGATTTAGATGGAAAGTGGCATATTAAGGATTTGAAACCATTTTCTGATCTGGATTTAGATAGCGATTCCGAACATAAGAATTGATTATTTTTGACCATTTGAAATTTCTTTTTCTTCGTAGTGAAGACTTTAGAGGAAACTTTTGTTTTTATTTAAGTATTTAAGTATTACTCCAAACGTCTTTTTAGAGTTTAGTCGTTGCGCATTTGAGGAAGTTTAGTTTAAGTATGATGTAGACTTGTTATAGTCATTTTTGTTCTATGGGCGTCCCCTTTTTGATGTACGCACAGTTTTGTTCCTAGAACAAAGTTTTATTGAAAGCTTGTATGGTAGATCACCTTGGAACGTGGAGTTCTCTAGTGAATAGAAGCCACATTCTTTTTGAGGAATCTTGTTAGAAGTTTTGTTAGCAACGATTCTAGAAATTTGTGGTGATACTATAATAAGGTTATATTTGTTTGTAGTTTGCAGTTAGTGTGAACTATTTGCGCATTTTGTGATGAGGTTAAGATAATACTACTTCATTTCACAGTTTGATGATTATGAGTAGATGCGGAGGACCCGCGTGTAGTTTATATTTGCGAACATAGATAGTAGTAGGAAAAGTCTGGTAATGCAGTAACTTAGATTTGATTTTCACTAGTTACAACGTTGTTCTTCTTTGTTTGGGACAGAAATTTAGAAGTTTTAACGAATTAAACATTTTGGTGTGAGTATTTATTTAGGATTTAGGTAAAAAATTTCTGTCATCAGAAAGTTTAATAGGTACCCGAATTTTTGTGTAAAAAAGTAGATAACTTTAAAACTTAGTTGGGGATAAATATTATTTGTTAAATTAGTTGTTAAAATAGTATTTAATGGTGTTGGATATGTATGTGTATATATGTATATGTATAGGTGTATGTGTGTACATGCACTTATATATTTTATATAGATTAGTAATTTGAATAGATTATGGTATAGATTTTGGTAGACCTGAAGTAGTGGTTCCTATATCCTCTCCTGTGTTAAGCAAAAATTTGACTTATCGATTTGGCCATATTACTTATTATAGCTTCTAAGATGTGTCTTCTCTTTGAACGTTTGGTACGCGCAGTTATCGGTGAATTCTTTTGCTTACTATTATGCCCTCTTTATTAAATAGAATTATTATAAGTTATCTTTGATTTAGCCAAATGTAACCACAGGTCGAGTTGAGATTTTGTATACTTTGTTTAGTTATTTAAGCGTATACGTGTCATTAGTTAGAATTTTGTAGGTGTTACTAAATAGCTAAACAAAAGAAAAAAAATTGGTTTGATGACGATTTTTTTTCTTTTTGGAGAGGCAGTATAACAGAAATAAATTCCGCTCATAAGTCCCTATATTTTGAATAGATGATGCAGTTCAAGTTTAGTTTTGTTTCAAAAGATTAGATTCACCGTAATACTGCTTAATTATTCACATATAATTCCAAATTATAGTTGCACGAAGTTGTTCAATTGGTATTAATACACTAACGTATTTAGTTTTGATAATATTAGGTTGGTTTGAAAACTTTAAGATTTATTAAATTTGCCCGTTAGCATCATTGTTCTAGTATTAGAACTGGTCATTTGCCTTATGCGCATGTAATGCGCTGATAACGTTAGATTCGAAAACGTATGTGAACTTTCTTGTTGTCTTTGTAAGGGACAAGCTTTCCGCCGGAAATCAGTTGATAGCATGGAAGTGGAAGTTCGCTTAGTTTAAGTTAAGCGATGACCTGGTCTACATCATTTTTGCTGGAGACAAAACTTAATGTGCAACTTCGATAACTTATTTGGTAACTTTGATCAACTTTGATAATAATTTTTAACAAAATCGTTTGACTTTAACGATATGAAATTTTGCATTTGTATATAAACAAGATATTTCAGAAACGGTTTTGCTTTGTCCTTGTTAAACAGATGGTTGCTGCTAGATGCAGGACTTTTCCATGTCATAAAAAAAACTCGTTTTGACCTATGGTAACTACTTAAATGAAAGTTTTAACATTTTGCTATTCCTGGGGAAAGTCTCAGTGTTTACTTTAAATTTTTGTAGTAAGATTATTTGTATGGTTGCTGAAGTGCAAAATTTTGAGATTTCATAAATAATATTTTGAAAAATTTTGAGCAGATAGAACGTTTATAACACGCTTGATGAAGTTTATGAACTTTGTAACAGTATAAATTTTTTTGTTAACAATACCGTTGGTTAGGCAATGTATTCTACCTGTTCTGATAGAAAGACAACCACACATACATACTGACCTCGTAGGAACGTGTTTGCTTGAAAACATTTTTGAAACCACTTGTGCTTAGGAGGGATATTATTTACTTGGTTAGATACGCGAATTTTGTCTTTCTTTTTGATTTAAGCACTGCACGAAAATGGGTTTTCAGCTTGTAAAGTTGAGCTGGGCCTGAAAAAGCATCAAAGTTGGTAAGTTTAATTTGTTTTTATTAATTTGAAGTTGTTAAATCTGATGCCGGGATTTTTACTTCAGCAACTTAATGTAGTTACAGATTCCCGAAAGTGGAACGAACCTAGTTATGGATTCGTATGACATTAAATTATTGCGAGAAGTACGCAATCCTAAATTATGGCGAGAATCCGACAATACGAAAATTTTCCCGGAAGCACGAGTAGATAATCTCGATTCTGTTTTATTTACTATGGTATTCAGCAATGCGTATTTGTGTAATAGAATATGCACATGGTAAATTTTAACCACTACGTTGCCATTCTAAACACACCCTGCAATGCCCCATCATTTCTGAAGTTTATTGTTAGCAGTTGTCAGTATAACAAATCTACCATTTAATAAATTATTTCGCCTAAAATCCATTAAATTACATTTTGATGATGGAATCGTAAATTATTGAAAGCCGTTGATCGAGCACGTTGTTCAATGGTGTTTTTGAAGCTTTTATCTGCACAGGTGTTGACCTTAGTCGATCAATCATAAGCAATCCTGGTTGAGGCCCACCAGGTAACATCGCCATTCAACTTATTTTTCAGGTGACAACAATTATCTACCTACCACACATGCATACAGATATTACCAATTTTATTCTTCTTATAATAGCAAAATTTTAAATTTTATGCGTAGATAAAACTGACTGTAAAATTTTTAAAACGGCACATAAAATTTCATTAACCTAATTTTTTTGCTGAATTATTGCTAACTTAGGGACTTCAAGTTTGTACAAGTCAAACAATTAAAACGAGCTCGCTTTAAATACATGACGACTTCATTCCAAACCAAAATATTTAGCAACTTGATTATGCTGTTTGCATTGCAGCAATTTTTTTAATTTTTATGTTCAGTCGGCAACATTTCCTTTCGTAAATATTGCAAAAACAAAACACTTATTTTTTTGTATAAATTTGGTTGTAAATAACATTGATTACAGAATTATTGCTAATATATTTTTTTTCACTAAAGTTAGTGGCAATGTGTTATTGTTTACTGAACTTGGATTAAATCAGGTGTATGGTTTTACTAGTAGGAATAACAATTCAAAGAACCCACTGCCGGCTTTGAGATAAGAGTGCAGTTCATGTCTAGTTTAGCAAGAAAATTTTAACCTCAATAATTTTTTTTAGAAAGATAAGTAATTAGAAAGGTTGCACGTGGCGCCCAACTTATTTTTATAAATTTGGTTATCGAAGGATACACTAAGTTTTCAAAATTATTTAATGCAATTGTTATTCCTGCAGTAATAGTGGTAAGTAGTTTCTATTTGATTTAATTCAAGAAATTTTCCAGTGTTGTGAAATTAATACTGCCACAATATATGCCATATATACTAATTAAAAAATCAAATATTTTTATTTAATTGCACTGTTATATTTTTATTTTCTAATACAAGTCGAGTAGATAGCGTTACTCCTCTTAGCGATTTACGGTAACACCCTTAATCCCTGGAAAGAGATTTGGGCAGCGTTGCAATAAACTAAGAGTGATGAAGATTGTCCTCGTGTTAATAGAGATCATCAAATTTTTTATACAAGGATAGAACCCATTGATCTTCTACAAACCCCGATTGGCTTTGTTTATTTTTGGCTTCATCAGTACCAACGAATATTTTTGTGAAACAGCAAAGCTGTAATATTTTTAAATTACATGTTTGGGAAATTATTTTATATGAAAGTATATAAAGAAAGTTTATTGATTGAAAATATTATTTAAAATTTTTTCAAAATAATATCTGTTGTACTATTGCGTCCAATTGATAGTAAAATAAGTTTTTAAAAGTTTAAATGGCTTAGATTAATTGTTAGTCTACACAAGAGTTGTCATGGGAATTTGCAATTAGAGGTAAGCAATGTGAGGATCTACAAGCAGAAATAAAACGAAAACTTTTAAGAACGATGGTATCCAAAGAAAAAATGACTCAAATTTAATTTTTAAATATCCAGAGTTGAAACTTGATGCGTCAGAACAATTAGACTTCTGTGAAAAGGCGTTGGAAACACTACAGCAACCACTTCTTGAATTTTTGGAAAAACCATCCAAACTAATTAGTAGGCGTTTGAAAGCGAAATTGTTAAACATAGGTCGTCGACTAGAATACCTTGAAATCAAAAGTGAATTTCAAGAAAAATGCAATATTTTAAGCAGTGAGTGTTTGGAACATTATTTTACAGAAAATAATATGCAGAAAAGCGATTGTTTGAAATATTATTTAAAATTTGTTTAAATAATATGTTGTACTGTAGCGTACTATTGAAAGTAGTGGGATGCTTGTGCAACCTGGTTGATGGGGAAGGAAAAGGAGGTAAGACACCCCTTTCATACTCCAGCTTTTCTGAATTTTGGCCTGTCAATTCACATTACTGGAGAATACTATGGCAAGTTAGCAGAATTTTCTGAGCAGGATCTCACTGTTCATTCAAGGGAACAGTTGATCAAGGATATGAATGAGCTTTCCCAATTATATAATGAAGTGAAAGAAAGACTTCACAAAGCTTTTGAACGTAAGATGCGTTATTATGACTTACGGCGTCGCCCCGTGCAGTACCCGAAAGGAGATTTCGTGTGAAAAAAAAATATGGTTCAGTCAAAGGCCTGTGAAGGTTTTTCTCAGAAGTTTTTCACGAATAATAGAGAAAACGGGAACTGTCACTTATCGTCTGAGAGACCGTAAGGGCAAAGACATTGGTATTTGGCACGTTAAGGATTTGAAGCCAGATACGTAAGATGTAGGGTATAGATCTGCTGATTGCCCTCTTAGTTCCTGTAAGTCCGTATAGGTAAATTAGTTTTTCTGTTGGGGTGGGTTTGCAACCTGCTATCCGGATTAGTTCGTTGGGACTCCATTTTCAAGTAAGGGACTCTTGTTTTTTATTAGGAATTGTTTGTTATAAGTTTCTCACGTGGGAACGGGGTAGTGTAACAGTTTAATTTTTCTGTTAACAATACTGTTGGTTAGGCAATGTATTCTACCTGTTCTGATAGATAGACAACCATACATACATACAGACCTCGTAGGAACGCGTTTGCTTAAAAACAACATTTTTGAAACCATCTGTGCTCAGGAGGGATATTATTTACTTGGTTAGACACACGAATTTTGTCTTCTTTTTTGATTTAAACACTGCACAAAAATGGATCTTCAGCTTGTAAAGTTGAGCTGGGCCTGAAAAAGCATCAAGTACTTTGGTGCTCACAACTAGTTTTTTTCACATTGTTATAATGTGCAAAGTCGAAGGTGGGTAAGTTTAATTCGCTTTTATTAATTTGAAATTGTTAAATCTGATAATGGTTTTTCACTTCAGCAACTTAATTTAGTTATGGATTCACGAAAGTGGGATCTAGTTATGGATTCGTTGACCTTAAATTATTTCGAGAAGTACGCGTTACTAAATTATGGCGAGAACCACGCAATACGAAAATTTTCCCGGAAGCACGAGTAGATAATCTCGATCCTGTCTTATTTACTATGGTATCCAGCAATGCGTATTTGTTTAATAGAATATGCACATGGTAAATTTTAACCACTACGTTGCCATTCTGAACACACCCTGCAATGCCCCATCATTTCTGAAGTTTATTGTTAGCAGTTGTCAGTATAAAAAATCTTCCATTTAATAAGTTATTTCGCCTAGAATCCACAAAATTACATTTTGATGATGGAATCGTAAATTATTGAAAGCCGTTGATCGAGCACGCTGTTCAATGGTGTTTTTGAAGCTTTTATCTGCACAGGTGTTGACCTTAGTCGATCAATCATAAGGAATCCTGTTTGAGGCCCACCAGGTAACAATCAGGTGACAACAATTATCTACCTACCACACATGCATACAGGTATTACCAATTTTATTCTTCTTATAATAGCAAAATTTTAAATTTTATGCTTAGATAAAACTGACTGTAAAATTTTTAAAACGGCACATGAAATTTCATTAACCTAATTTTTTTGCTGAATTATTACTAACTTAGGGACTTCAAGTTTGTACAAGTCAAACAATTAAAACGAGCTCGCTTTAAATACATGACGACTTCATTCTAAACCAAAATATTTAGCAATTTGATTATGCTGTTTGCATTGCAGCAATTTTTTTAATTTTTATGTTCAGTCAGCAACATTACCCTTTGTAAATGTTGTAAAAACAAAACACTTATTTTTTTGTATAAATTTGGTTGTAAATAACATTGGTTACCGAATTATTACTAATATATTTTTTACTCACTAAAATTAGTGGCAATGTGTTATTGTTTATTGAACTTGGATTAAATCAAGTGTATGGTTTTACAAGTAGGAATAACAATTCAAAGAACATACTGCAAGCCTTGAGATAAGAGTGCAGTTCATGTCTAGTTTAGAAAGAAAATTTTAACCTCAATAATTTTTTTAGAAAGATAAATAATTAAAATGGTTACAACTTGTAATTTTTTTGTTATCAAAATCATTTCTTTGTCAGAACATTTGTAGGAATTCTAACACTGGTCTAATTTTTTCTAGCGTAATATTAGTTTGTTTGTCAGTTTAAGATATCAGTTTAAATCACACGTTAAATAAAATTTTGTTTCGATATGACCTTGCTTTGTTAGTGCTTTAAAAATACGTAAAATCTGTAAACATTTGTAAATCAATTAACTGAATAATTATACTTTGAATTTTTATATTTTTAAGAAACATGTGTAGTCTTTCAACAGATCTGAGAAATAGAACAAAACAAATAATTGTAAAGTTTACTCTTTTTTGAAGTAAGTTATTAATCAGTATTATTTAACTAAATTTAATTGTTAAATAACTATCTAAAATTTTCAGGTATTAAATTTAATTTCTTGTATATTATTGTAAACATCTTAAACTAACGAAACTAAATTTTTGTTAATATGTGTAACTTAAGTTTTCATTTGTTTTACATGAATTATTTTGTACGTATGTATATTTAGGTGGAGAACCACAAACGGTGGTCTTGTTTTTGATTAATAATAAACTCTTTGTTACAGGTTTAAAATAGAAAGGACTAATGGGTCGGTTATTTTTTATTATAGCGACTAAGCTTTTTGAAACATACGGGTTTCTACGTTTTCCCGGAACTTTTGGTATGAGAGATCTAAACACCGTGGCGTCTTTAAGTTTTGTCTTTGTTTGTGCTAAAGCAAAATCGGCTCTCGACCCCCTCTCATTAGAAGAACGCTAGATTAAGTTCCACAGTTAGCCTACATTACATGTGATTTTCCAATGCTCCACCCGAAGGTACTACATTGGCTAGGAAGCGAGTTTTTTTTTACCTGGAAAATTTTGAATTTTGCCGAATCCTTGCTGTTCCAAGCAGGGTAGGGATCTTTAACGTGCGTGACAACACTCACACACGGGACCTCTATTTTACCTCTCATCCGAACGAGGGTGTATTTTTGCGAAAAATGCTCGCCTAACATTTTTCAAGCGGACCGTGTCGGGATTCGAACCCGGGACCTTGGGCGTAGTAGTCACACACATACCACTACGCCACGGAGCCGCCTACAGTTAGCCTACAACTTACAAGTAGTTTTCTTTTTAATAAACTTTACCCTGAGCTACTTTAAGATTCAGAAAACCCCGGTGTACTTCAGGAACGTTACGTGTTAGATTGTCGCCTCTAGCTAATAATAAGGCTAATGAGTTTAGTTCCATCTTCCCCTGATACACTTTTGGTTACCTGGGCATCCAGCTGTAAACAGCTATAATACACTATTGCGCCCAAGTGTAAACAAAAAAAATGTAGTAACTAGAGTGACCACGAGCTTTCCTGGTAAATACCCTTGCAAAAAAAATATTGTATGATTATTTTACCTTAAATTAAAGTAATAAATACACAAACAATATTTACAAACCAAAAATGCTAAAAGTAATACCTACAAAATCTAATTCTCATAATTAACAGTCGTAAACACCTTCTGTTTCTACTTTTAAATTGATGTCAAAATCAGGTCACAAGATTTTTCATATTTACAATCTCCATTAGTTACCAAAAATGCATCTTTGATTTACTTCTTTAATTGAATTTTTGTATCAAAGAATTTCCATCTTCATTGTATATTGCAAAATATAAACAATCTTGTTGCAAAATAATAAGCCACTTTAATCTGTAAAGGTACCTTTGAAAAATGTATACTTCGACGGATAAAAATTAATTATGGAGATATAAAAATTTGGAAGCAGGAAATTTTCAATGCAGTTAATTCCAATGAAAAACTTAATGAGTAAATATAACCAAGAATATCTGCGGGAATTTGAAGATCCAAAAAGCAAGTATAAATTTGTTTTAAACCTAAAAGGACCCTTGAATACAATTAAGTGGATTAAGCTAGAATAAGTTTAAAATTTTTACGTAAATAAATTATTTGGAAATGGATAATTTGATTTTAGCAACTTTGAGGTCAGAGCTCGAGGCGCTTTAGACCCTTCCAAAGATATTAGTACAACGCAGCTGATCAACTATGTTGCCCCGGTTAATAATAATAATAATAATAAGGTATTTAAATTATACAGAAAATTTTAATGAAAATCTTGTGATTCACCTACGAATGTTTAAGAGTTTTCAAATAATTCACGAGAATTAAGTAAAAATTGTATTAATACGTAAGTAGTAAGAAGATACAAATTTTTTTATTAAGCTATAAACTGGATTTATAAACGTTATCTATATCTACGTATGTAAGAGGTTTTTTTATATAATGTGTGTAAAAGAAGGATGTTCTCAAATGTATAGAAGATTGTTTATAGACGTTTCTTTAAGTTTCTGTTTCATTTCATTTTCATAAAATGCACAACATATTTTCCGCGGAGATTGCAAAAAGGAAAAAGGGCATGAAAATGTAAGAATTTACATTTTCTATTGAGGCAATACGAGGCGTGTTCAATTGAAACCCATCTTTGATCAGGTTAGCCTTGGAAACAATTGCAATCACTCACTCAACTGACGTTTTGCAACGTTAGTGGTGTTTGTAAACTTCCCACTAGTCAGTTTCTCTCGTACACATTTGACATTACATGTGATTTTCCAATGCTCCACCCGAAGGTACTACATTGGCCAGGAAGCGAGTTTTTTTTACCTGGAAAATTTGGCATTTTGCCGAACCCTTGCTGTTCCAAGCAAGGTAAGGATCTTTAACGTGCGTGACAACACTCACACACGGGACCTCCATTTTACCTCTCATCCGAACGAGGGTGTATTTTTGTGAAAAATGCTCGCCTAACATTTTTCAAGCGGACCGTGTCGGGATTCGAACCCGGGTTCTTGGGCGTAGTAGTCACACACATACTACTACGCCACGGAGCCGCCACACCGTTGTGTTCAAGGGTGCAGGGTATTGTATATTCTACGAGGCTTGTTCAGTTGAAACCCATCTTTGGTCAGGTTAGCCTTGGAAGCAATTGTAATCACTCAACTTACGTTTTGCAACGTTAGTGGTGTTCGTAAACTTACCAAGGGTCAGTTTCTCTCGTATATATTTGACAGCGATTTTAAGTATTGTGACTTTAAAATGACGTTTGTTGTTAACAATCCGACCAAATGTGATCAGCCTACGGTCATTCAATTTTTGTGTGCTGAAGGTTTGCAACCATTGGAAATTCATACACGAATGCAAGCAGTGTATGAAAACGCATGTTTTGCGTATCCAACTGTCAAGGAATAGTGTCGAAAATTTAAAAATGGACGTGAAAGGACGAATGATAAGCTGCAACCAGGTGCAATGTGTACTGCGTCAACAGACAGGGATATGGCATGTTTGGAAGGCATGATTAGAGAAAATCGTCAAGTTTCAATCAGAATAATTTCAGAAAATGTTGGTGTGAGTATCGGATCTGTTCATAGCATCGTACACAAACTAGACTACAGCAAAGTTTGTGCGCAATGGGTTCCTCGCCTTTTGTCAGAGAACCAAAAGAGTTCGCAAATGGGCTTATCTTTGCAACACCTCTCGAAATACAGACAAAATGGTTACAATTTTCTCTCGTCAATAATTGCTGGCGACGAATCTTTGTGTCAGTATTTTAAACCATCCAGTAAGCTGTCATCGATGCAATGGAAACACGCAAATTCTCCGCCAAAAGAGAAGATTAAAATTCAACCTTCTGCCGGTAAGGTCTAGTTGACATTTTTTTTGACCATAAAAAACCCTTGTTGATAGAATTTACAGAACCTCTGGTGCATATCAACGCAAACCTGTATAATGAAATTTTGTACAAGCTCCATGAAGCAATAAGACGAAAACATCCAGGGAAGCTTTCACGTGGTGTCATTCTGCTTCACGACAATGCTCGACCTCATGTTGCTAACGTAGTGAAAGAAAATCTACAGCGAAAGAAACGGAGGATATTAGAGCATCCACCCTATAGTCCCGATTTATCGCCTTGCGATTTTCACATCTTTGGGCCACTGAAAAAAGCGTTAAAAGGTAACCGTTTTCAGTCGGACGAAGAAGTACAAAACGACGAAAGAATTCTTCGAGCAGCAGCCACAAGATTTTTTTAGGCAGAGTATACATAGGTTGACGAAGCAATGGAATATGTGCCTTAATCGTAGTGGTAATTATTTGTAAATTAAGTTGTCAGTAAATTTTCCTAAACCAAAGATGGGTTTCAATTGAACAAGCCACGTGTATATTTATATATATATATATATATATATATATATATTGCTGTGTTATTTTCGCCCCACGGCTTGGGCGTACATATAATGCTGTGTGAATCGCCCCCACGATTGGGTCGTGCATAAAATGCTATGATATACCCCTATACTAGGCTCCACGACCATAAAATGCTGTGATACTTCACCAGCTCCTACGATGAGCGTCCTAAAATGCTGTGTTATTTTCTTTATATTAATCAAGCATTTGTCAAAATGTTAATTTATAAATTCCTTTGCCTCAAGTAGCTGATTCAATTAAATAAAGCAATTCTACAATACACAGTAGAATGATTAAATATTTACAACCTTTTTAAATATCTTCCCCTTTTTAAATTATTTACATCTGTCAGATTTTGAGAAAATGAAGCCAGCAAAACCAGCTTTTTATTGTATTTAGAGACCTTTTGAAACATTTCAAGATTCCTATTGCCTTGCATAAACTTATCATAGAAACCCCGGTTTTGTCGCCTCTTACATTTTTGAATTATTATTGAATTAAAACAATTTACAAAAATAAATCATATCAAAGTATCTAACTTGGAGTGGTTCAGTAGCTTCTCTGCATCCCCAAGAGTCGAATTTGAAAGTTGACATCCAACCAAAATACTATCCAAATCGTTATTAATAAGTTTATTCCAATAAAAGGTTTTCCATCTCCGTAATTAACGAAACAGTAATAGAAGATTTACAGCAATATATATATATATATATATATATATATATATATATATATATATATTTATGAAAACCCCAAATTATTTAGTTGTTTATTTGTATAGTAAACGTATTCGTGAAATGCTCGGTAGAAAAGGTATCACTTACGTTGGACGCATAAATGCCATAATTATTAAATGAATTTGATAAGGAACGGATCGTGTTCAGATAAAAATAATGGTATTTATTAAGCTTAACGTATAAACCAGCGCTTTTTGAAGGACTCCGTTAATTAAAATTTCGTATTTGTGAAAAACTATTAAAGGGTTCCAGTTTTAATTTGATAATAAAAAAGATCGATTTATAGTTAAATAGGTACTCCATTTTATAAAAAGTCGCGTGTGTAAGTATTTTAACTTTCATGCAATAGCAAAAGAATTTACATCAATTTAAAAGATGTATTTATAACTACAAAATTGAGGTTAGTGAAACAATAAATTCTCAAAAGTTGATAGCAGACGGAAATGTCACTAGAATAACACACCCACTTTCGCGAGCAAATAAAAACGTGAAAATAGCATACGAAGCAACTAGATTTAACGCGAAAATTCATGAAACCTGCTTAAGTAGGGGCTCGTCTTTATAAAAGCCGATCAGGGTTGAATAAAAGGTAGTGTTGGTTGAAGCTTTGACGTTGACCTACTATCGACGAGATTTGATAATGCGAAAAATGTACAATATTTAGTAATGGAATTCTTTACATACATTATAAAAGATAGACAATGTGAAACCATATATGAACTATTGTAAAATGGAAGTGTTACTCGAATAGCCGACATAATTAAAAATAATTAAAGCTACTGCAAGATAAAGTGGGTGTAATTGGAATAGGCTTATATGATTTGGAATGGCTTGTTACATGTACAATAGATGCATTAGCATAAAGACCGAACGATTTAAAAAAGTATGGAGGCTAGAACGATTATTATTATGTTTTAGAAACGCCAAACAACGAGCAGATCTGTAAGTAAAATTTATAGCAATTTGTTTAGATATTAGGAGATTTCCAAATACTTATTGATAAATTTAAGTTATAAAGTAAAAGTTGTTTGTAAAGGTCAACTTAATTTAATTTAAGGATTTGGCAAACCTGTGATACATGTTTTTGCCACTATACAAGGTAAAATTGAACCTTACTTAATTCAGATTAGTTGAAAATAGTTTTATGGGGAAAGATATTAAACTACATGGCTTATTAAGGCAATTGTTGTACATATTAAGGAAGATTTAATTATGGAGTTGTTAATAAAGTACAATCAGGTGTTTAAAACCGAATATTAAATTACAGAACTTATAAAGGTAATTATTGTACATTTTAAGGATGATTTAATTTGGATGATCACGTATTTAAGATATGTTAGAATAAGTAAGTAATAATCCTAGTTTTGTACTCTATATTATGTAGTATATTAGGTATGTGTTGAGAGGAAGTTAGAAATTAGAAACATTCATCATAGCCTATTTTATCCGGCGTACAACCCATGGCAATTCACAGCATCTTCTATCGACGCCTAACGTGGGTTTCGTTTGTAATCATATCATTCACAGCAATAAATCGTCAGTTTTATTAAAAATAGTAACAGGTTATTGTCCATTTTAAACACGTTATAATAGAAGAATCAAGGTTCCGCAGTACATTATTCAACCATTACATTTAAGAAATGTAATTTATAGACCACTGAACATAAACCAAAAAGTTTTGCTTAGAGTTAAAATGACCATTACAACTCCTAAGTATTTTCACCTTCAACTAACTTCATTAATAGTGCAGTTACCTACCTAAGGGAAAAATTGTAATCCCCATCCTATACGCACCTTTTCTTGTAATCGCTTAAACGATTTTAATTATAAATGATATCCAAAAAACATCCTATCCTAAATACTCTCATTCATAATCCTATATAGAAATTAGTGAGATTATTGCTTAAAAGCTTACTGTTTTTTGCTGTTTCTTAATAACGCTCAATTATTCAGTGTCGCAATATTAGGTCGACGTAGCTTTTGACAAATCATTCATGAACGATACTGAGAACATAAGCTTACATTCAGTATTAGGCTATTGTTAGACGTAATTTAGTAGATTAATCAATATCTTGTTAGCATTATGTATTTCAGTACGGAAGTGAATTGATTTGTTTTGAATGTTCTACAGTGAATAATGAATTCCTATGCTACTGTTAACTTCCGAGAGTATAATTAATTTTATCAAGCATTTCCTTAAGCTTATGTTATAGTTTCGTATTTTCGCGCTGGTAGTTTAAATTGCTAGATACGTTTATGCACTATAGATATGTTAAAGAACTGTCAAACTGCAACTAACTTTTTTTTGTTCATATTCTTATAAAGCGTCAGAGGAATAAAAGTTTCAAGTACTATTACCGGTGGACGGTTGATGCATGTCATTACGAACTAGCTTTGAATTTCACTTCAGCGGTTGAGCGAAGAGCAAGCGTTCAGGGGGAAGCGAAGAAAATACTAATGATGAAAATGTACCTAAACAAATTAGAATATGAAGCTAACTTAGAACGGTGTAGGAACCCTAGTGTCACATATCGTAATGACAAACAATAATCACGAACGCGGAGTTTATATGTAAGAGAAATACATTTTAGTGAAATACATATACGAGACAGGAACTTGCATCTCAGAATTCAAATATAAAGCTAACTGTAAAAATATTCTATCCTTATTACATAGAACTTCTAAACTTTTACTTGAATAGTTATACACTCTGTATAAGTTAGGATTACCTCAACAAATATTTAGTCTCTTTTAAAAATTCCTGACCTGACCTATATTTATCTTAGTTCACTAACGTATAATTTGCAAATAAAAATTTCATAGTCGATTTATTGTAAATTCTAAATTAATGAAAATGCAACAAGAAAATGAGACATGAAAATGGCGTAATTTTAGAATTTAAATACGTTAAAGCTAAATATCTGATCAAGCCATTTTGTTCTATATGTATAAAACTTTTTATTATAGCGTTTTTAAAATTTCTTATAAAATTATTTTTGAAATAAGCTCCAAAAAATTAGTGTTTTCATTATGAGTATAGACAAAAAAAAACGGTTCTTGAAATTGCGTGCATACAAAATTTAACAATTAATATGCTGAATAGTGCATGAGGAAATTAATAGTGAACAATATTTAAAAGATGCAAATAAATTTCGTAGATTTCAATTAATACTTTTAACAGTAGTCTCTTATTGATCTGTTCTATATAAATGGAGAAGCATGAGATGTACAAAATATTGTTCGCAATTTTATAAACACGTAAATACTTATACAGTAGTTTATTTGAAAAGTTTCCACCTGTAATACAAAAAAAATTAGTAAAGATTTTGAAATACGATTTAAGTAGATAGTTGATAGCAATATGAGGCCCTCATTTCCACCAGAATCCCTCATTTCCACACACATCTGAACCAAAAAGTTTTCTTCGACTAACCATTTTTCATCTTTCGAGATAAATATATCTTAAATTTTCATCTTTCGAGATAAATGAGCATCCTCATTTCCACACACGAGATAAACCTATTTTTAAGATTTTTTTTACCGCTAACATTCTGGACCAAATAGTTTTCTTCGACTAGCCATTTCCATTTTTCGAGATAAACCTATCTTGTTTGGTATCAATTAATATTAGAATTTTCTCAGCTACCCAAATCTCTTTAAATTTTTCAGATAGCGCCATCCCCGAGGGAGCTACCCCAATTTTAAGATTTCTTACCTGTAGCGACTTTTGAGCGTTCTTATAAATTTTTTTAGTCATGCGATACATCTTGTTAGTCTAGAATTTTACGCAGAATTCGAATCTGTAAACAGATTTAAAAGATATACCCCTTTAAAGCTCTCAAACCTCTAAATTTTTGCTCGTATATATTTAACTCCATTTTTAAAACCTTTTTCGCTACCCAAGACATATGCTTTAACCAATACAAAAATTAAGCACACAAAAATTTAATAATTCATTTTATCCGATTTACAGTTTAATAAACTAATTACAATTTTTACAAAGTATAACATTTATCTTCTTCGTTTAACCAAATCCAAGCAGGTTAACCTGTAACAAAAAAGAGATTAATGTGTTGTTTAAATAGACCTATAACAAAAAGAGATTAATGTAAAAAAGAGGAAACGTGTTTTCGGTCAATAAGACATATTGTTGTTAATCTAACAATATGTTTTACCGTCCAGTGACACCACGTGGAGGTAAACACATATTGCCGGGAGCGAAAGAAATTTTAAGTATGGAGTGGTAGGTATGTCTTATAACTAACTTACATACTATATATACACAATAAAATATACAAATATAAACAACTATCTTATATCCTTATGCCCCCATGCGTAGGTTGATATGCTTCCAGGGATGACGTAACGCTTGTCATCTGCGCCCGATAGACTGATTTTATTAATAAGCTGTGTATAAAGTTCGTGTTTATGACTCCAGATTGATACCATCGTATTCATGAGAGCCTCTCTATTATTAATAACAACATCCTTAAAACTATCTACACTAATACCCGCCACCACATTACGACTAACACCCTTAATTTTCTTAACAATATCCTTTTCTCCTACAATACAGTAGGACTTAGCCCTACTACCTACAAATTCTAACACCAAGTCACCGTTAAACTCGTCTTTAAATTTCCCCACAACTTTTTTGTTTACAAGCGGTATATTGTACTTATTCTCTTGAGGATAGTCGCTAGTATCAAAATGTTCAATGTTTGTGCTAATGTCACTATACATGTCTGCGGTCTCCACACTGTACACTAGTGAATCAGTATCCGTATAAAGGAGGCGGATTTGGTTACCATACAAAGACCTCATCGTGCCGTAGTGAAACTCATACATTAAGGTTTTAGACAAGTCTAAAACCGAGAAACCTACATAAATTGGCTTGTCGTAAGTAACTTTGACTCGATTCATTTGCATAATAACCAAATCCTCTGCTAAAATAGTACAACTATGAAAATTAGGTCGCGCAATTGGCGTACTCGCACACAACCAATTACCAGAAACATCCCACCGGGGCACGATTTTCACATCAACGCGTTTGTCCACATTCTCCATGGTCTTCCCGAACACCGTGTTATTCATCAATTTATAGAAGTCTTTTTCAAACATGCTTTTCGTCGCCGTCCTCAACCCGGTGTTAAGGTCAATATACGCTTTCAACCATGGAGACTGAGTAAATTCTAAAACCCGGTGGATTGCTTTTAGTTTGAGACCGTATCGCACACACTGTTGTAAATTCCGATAATGGATGGTGTAGTTTTTCTTTTCCAACAGAGTCGCGAGCAATTTAGGCGTCTTGGATTTGGGTGATGGGGGTACCATGTTTTCGGGGCAGAAGGGTAGATCGTTGTGGGTATGGTGCAGATGTTCTGGATACTCCAGATCTACTTCTAAAATATAACCTTTGTCATTGGTTACGGGTATATCCAAAATGCATTCTTTCAGGAGAGCAATCTTTTTAGCATCCATCCACCTAAAATCGCCAATGGGTAGGTGCTGTCTCATTGCCCACCCATATAGATTATTTTCATCCAGATAAGTTAAGTATTTTGAAGCCTCGGTCGGGTTGTAATCCTCCATATACTTATTATTTGCTGTAGCATATCGTTGGCTGCACTGTGTGAGACCACCGCGAATCCCTTTCTTTACGAAATGATGCATGCTGACATCTGTGAGCAAGTCTAATTTTACACCGGTGTATTTCAACATAGCATCAAAACTCAAGCTGGGTGCGGTTAGATATTGACAAGGGTCAAGATCGTAGGTTTTGATGCAAACGGCTCTAAAGTTCTCGAAGACGTCGGCGAGAAGCAGCACATCCGTCTTCAGATACAGATCACTATATTCCCCAAGCGTACGAATGCCAAACGTATTCCAAACTGTGTGAGCATGTTCGTACTCAGCGAATATAATATCTGCAGAGGTTAGATCATTATAGAAGGCTTCCTTTGGCGGTAAACTGGAGTCGTTCAACACAGATTCGTCTGTTACGTAGTTGTATGGGAATACTCCCTTTCTAGCCAGTAAACCGAAATATTCATCGTCTGGGAAACATTTTTTCATCTCAACAAACTGTCCAGACTCTAAATTTTTTACTAACTTATCCAAACTCGACATCATGAAACGCAGAGAATCAATAAATCTTAGCTGAACTGTGGAATTGTCGGTTTCTTCCAGCTCACCGTCAAACTCTTCTGGTTCTTCGCCATATAGCCTAACATACTTCGTAATCGAAATAAATCGTTCCTTATTATTAGGGATTACGGTAACCCTCTCTTTGTCATACCCCAAATCTTTCACAATAAAATGGGAATCATACCCACTTAAATTGTGAAATACAACAGGGATGAAATGGGGTACCTTGTACTTTATATTGCACTGTGGGTGTGCAGCGAAGCAAAAGCGACCAGTCAAGTGGTCATAAATCCCTAACTCTTTCACTCCCAAGAGGTTTTTTACAAATTCCACAATCCACTGCCATATGAAACAACAACTCATCTAGGGGTTCCATTGGAAGCATGGGGGTGTTTGTTTTTAAAATCTCACCCAGTCGTCGAGCTTCTTCTTCCAACTTCTGCATAAACACTTTGGCAGCTTCAGGCCCCCTGTACAGCTCAAACTTGTTTAAAGATTCATCATAGCTACATTTGTAGTACATATGTAGTATGCAAAGCTGTACGGCTTGTGCTCCTGGATGCTATTCGTGAATGAAGTCGATGTGCTTGGATTTGCAGTACTAATTGGTTTTAAGACGCTCTCATAATCGGCATATATAACAAAAGGCACCATCATCTGCTTATGGATGTTTATAAACTCGAGGATGTTGTTGATGTGGTTTGGCATTTTTGTTGCAACGTGGTTGCAGTCTTGTTCGGTGTGTTTACGTAATTTGTCTTCGGTGTGGAAAAACAGCAAACACCCATCACAAATCCATTTATACCCGTCATACTTAGACAGCTGTTTTCTAACTAGCTTCCCCAAATCCTTGATCCAGCAATAGTGGGACTTGCCCCCATTCTGAATGTACAGTAAGTTCACATGTCGACCCCTTTTATTAGCGGTGAAATGCAAAAGTCCCACAATCGATTTCCTTTCTACACCAAACACGTTAACGCTGATGTTGTTTAATTCCTCGAATTTCGAGATATCCTTTATGAGCATCGGGAACTGTACTCCTGTTACATCGAGTACAGTCGAGTAGTGCGGATAGCTCGATACACGATAAGTGTGCTCGTTAACGGGGTGTAGGGCTGCTACAACGCTCCAGGCAAAACATGCATCATCATTGTTTTGGACATTAACCACCGCACACTTGTCTCGAATACATTTGGGAAGCTCAATGTAGGACCCCCCACGAAGAGGTCTATACTTGTTTATATTTATTTCTAGGTGCGAGACATTTTTCAGAGTCCATCCTAAAATTTAAAAAATTAGAAAAAAAAATAATTTTTAAAAACTTACCAGAATCTCGTTCTTGAAACTCATCAGACTTTGCTGACATCGTCTTCACAAAGGCGTTGTAGACCGCTCCCAGGTCACTGGAGGAGGTGACCACAACATTTCGAGTGTTGAAGGATTTTATATCCTCTACAGCCACCAAACACCTCCAAGTTAACCTTAAGGGCTGTGTGGATGGTCGGCTGTTCCCCGAGTAAGGCTATGAACCTCTCCCTCTGGTTGCAGAGAAAATCCAATAGACCTAAAAATACAAACTAAGCAAACACAAAATACTTATAAAAAATACATACTTGTAGAATCGACATTACTAATTCGGTATGTAGCGATTCGAGTTTTGAATGCGGTGCTCACTACTTCCACACCCCCATCCAGGACACGACTAGCAGCAGTCTTGTGCGCGTTGGAGCGCTGGTGGGACGCCAAGTTGGCTACATCCACACCACACTCTTCGCATCTTCGCAATCTCTTAGGAGCAGGTCCCTCAACCGTCGACGCAGCCGGTCGTTTGACCCCGGATGGGCCTGCAACGGGGACAACCACACCATGCTTGGCGTCGCGATGCCGTTTCAAGTTGTCCCTCCGCGAGAAGGATGCCGGGCACACTTCGCAGGTAAACAAGCCGGGCTTCTCATTTGACACCAACCCATGCTGATGGAGCTGGTGCCGTTTTAAACTATCGCATCTCGAGAAAGCTGCACCACAGACATCACACACGAATGAAGAAATTTTTCTATAAGTAAAAACTGGTTAAAGACTTTTTAGCTGTTGTAACTAGTCAAAGACTAAACAGAAACTGGATTATATTGCATTGCACGGTGTTTTTATACCCGGTTGGTATAATTAGGTAGTTTACTTTTAAATTAGGAGAAACCCAGCGTCGTTTAACAATGAGTAACATTTCAAACCAGTCTATTCACGTCGGTGAAAATCAATTAGCTTCTTGCTTACGCACTACATCTATAATTATCGGATGTATCACTTTAACTTTCACTTCTACTCTAATTGTTTACATACCAGTCTATTCGCGTCGGTGAAAATCAATTAGCTTTTCGCTTGCGCATTCTAAGTCACCTGAGTACAATTTACGTATGCGCAACAACAATTCTGAAACATTTAAAAGGACGACCTGCATAGGATTCCTTCTCAGTCATCTCGGTAAAATCAGTGCAAAGCAATGGAGTCTGTAGATGTTAATAATGCACAAGTTTCGTATACCGTAAATCTGATTAATAAGTTTCGTATAGTTTAAGTAAATTGGGTGAACACCCTCATAATGTGGAAATTGGGTTTGTTATAAACCAGAGAATAAAACCTGTATTACGATTGGTGTGTAGCAAGAAATATTGTGGCAACCATGTTCTGGAATTGACATACGAAAATTGGTTAGCATTTACAAATTTTCAAGTGGAATTTCAAATCAACGTATTTTCTCGTGACGTGCTAAACACTCGATTAAATGGTGCACCAGAAATGGAAGATCTACACATACAACTAGGAGGTCCGTTCTTTATCACTCTGTCACCAGTGTCTGGAACAACCGAGGACGAAACGTTCCAGTTAAAAATAATAATGGATAATAGCTCGATAGTTATAAACGAATTGGAGTGCCGTAAACTATTCCATATGCGAGAGTTGTTTGAGTATCAACTTAAGCAGCTGAAAAGTCGTGACTTCCCAGCATTATACAGCGAATTAGTAGGGTTTGTTGCTAATTCTAATTTAAATGATTGCGATCGGTTTAATACTCTGACTGAAGGGGAGAAACGAATTAAAATCTTGATTGAAAGCGAAGTTCGAATTGGCAATATTTTATTCTACAACGAATTGAATCAGAGCGCCCTAAATGCATTGGAGCTGGTTATATGTTTTCCGGATATATTTGTGCAAGACGTGATGCGTACAAGAAGATTAGTGGAAATGTTTAGACGTTTAAATTTGTCGGAATCTGAAGATTCTGGTTATGGTGATAACTAGAAAGAGTATTTTATAAAAGACAGCCCAAGAGACGTGGATGTAAATGTATTGTTATTGTAAATGTATTGTAAATTTTTTGAAAAAAGTATAAATAGACTCGTTGTTGTTTATTTATTTAGTATAGTTTGAGATTTTGTTGAGTAAACACATGATTATCTGTTCTGGAGAGGGTTTAATCAACAGCGCTATAAGCAGGTTACCGTTTGAGCTGCATATTCCAGGTTATCAGTACTGCGGTCCTGGTACAAAGTTGAATGAGCGCTTAGCAAGAGGTGATCCTGGAATAAACGAATTAGATAAATTGTGTAAAGACCACGACATTGCATTCTCCAAGTACCCCGACGATCTTCCTGCCAGACACCGAGCAGATAAAATTTTAGAAGAAGAAGCCTGGGGGAGATTTAAGTCTAAGAACGCAAAGTTTGGGGAAAAAGCCGCAGCTTGGTTTGTGCCAAACGCTATGAAAGCGAAGAGAAAAATGGGGATGGGCTTAAAGAAGAAAATAAGTTTCAAAGGTGGATTTTTGAAGAAAATACGCTCCGCAGTAGACCGAGTTGGCTCCGACAACTTGAAAAAGCTACTAGACGTTGGTATTCTAATTGGTAAAAAAATCATAAAAGGAGCCGGTGGGAGAAACAAAATTAAAGTCCCACGTATTATACCCGTTCCACAGAAAGGAGGTTTTCTACCATTGATTCCGATATTCGCTGGACTAAGTGCCCTAGGGGCACTAACAGGTGGTGCTGCGGGGATAGCTAAAGCAGTAAATGATGTCAAGACAGCCAACGAACAGCTTAAGGAGAGCGAACGACACAACAGATCCATGGAAGCCATTACCGTTGGGAAAAAAAGAAATGGAATCTTTCGAAAACCATACAAAAAAGGCACAGCATTATTCTTGAAACCGTACAAACAGGGGCGTGGCATTTGTAAAAAAGTATCAAAAAACTAAGCAAGTTACCTCGAAGAACTCTCACCGATGTAGATATAAGGAAACACGCATCTAACGTTCCTCATTTTCGCAACGTCTTTTCTAGAGATCAGTTACAGAAGATTAGACCGCATGTCAACGAATCAGGAGTGATTAATTTGGATACCACCAAAGGTTCGGGCACACATTGGGTGGGGTACCGAAAACGCGGAAATAGCGTGTATTACTACGATTCGTTTGGAGACTTGAGACCGCCGGAAGAAGTAAAGAGATATTTTCGAGGTTGTAAAATTTACTACAACAGTGTACCGGAGCAGACTTACAACACATACAATTGCGGACATTTAGTGTTAAAGTTTCTTAGTGACAATGGCTAAAACAGTGAGCGTGTTCGGGTATGGTAGTGTCATATCGACAGGATCCATTTACCCACCAATTAAACTGAAACAGGACGGTGAATATGCTTTGGGTCTAGTGGGACTGTACACTTGTAACACTGTGCAAAACATACATCCAGGAAACAATAACTTATACTTTAACGATCCAGAGCATCGCAGAATAACCATTGAACCTGGATCATACGAATTAGAAGAAATAAATGCATATATACAGGATGTTTTCAAAAAATGGTTCAGTCAGAAGCCGGATATCAACGAAAACATTGAAAAATATTTTAAACTGAGTGCAAACAATAATACATTAAAGTGTTCTATACGAAGCAGTATATCAATAGATTTTGGGGCAAACCGTAAAAACAATATTGGAAGCATCTTGGGGTTTACCAACCGCAAATTGGCCGCAGATACCGTACATATCGCTAATCAGCAAGTGAACATAATATCGGTCTCAAACATTTTTGTGGAAACCAATATCACCAGCGGATTGTTCAGAAACAATTTTCTTACCCACAGCATATTCGAATTCAGTCTATCTGTACCACCCGGGTATAATCTGGAAAAGGAACCTAACCACGTCATATATTATCCGCTGAGCGTAACAGAAATTGATAATATTACAATCAGACTAGTCGATCATTTGGGTGAATTGGTAAACTTTTTACCTGAAACATACACCTGTGTAAGACTGGAAATAAAAAGTAGCTGAAAATGCCTATCGATTTTGTATATAAAGCACGCTACAACACCCCCAGACGATTAGAAGTGAATACGACGTCAAAGCGTCAAGTTGTCGAGAGACTTACAGCAGAAGAAATACGTTTCTTAAAATCTTTGGGGTTAGAAGTTATAAATGATGGGAGGCAGAAGTAAACGCAGCTTAGATCTCCACGGTGATGAAAACGTTAAACTTGGAAGGCTTAAATATGAGGACGTGCCTAAATTGGATGTGTTTGGAGGTTATAAATTAGACGAAACCATAATAAAGGAAGATTATTATACATATCTTCCCTTTACATTGAACGCAGAAAACAACGATCGAATTTCAATTGAAATCCAGAGCAGTGATAACATCACATATCCCCATGAAAGTTTCATATTTATAAGGGGTACCTATAAGCCTACGGAAACATTAAGGGAAGCGTCAACAACTGGAGACCCGATTAGAGCAGCAGAACCAGACCCTAAAGCTTACGAATTTACTAGAAATGCACCATATTTTCTGTTTGAGGAAATTCAATACAAATTGGGTAATAATCAAATAATAGATGTCTGTCCAATCCCTGGAATTACAAGAACTATTAAAGGTTTAGTATCTATGGAAGAATCAGAAACAAAATCTATTACACATACCGGGTGGAAGCCCGATACCATATTCCAAGATGGACGGTTTAGTTGTGCTATACCGCTAAAAACCATTTTTGGGTTTTTTGAAGATTACAAGAAAACTATCGTCAACATGCCTCAAGAGCTGATTTTAATCAGATCCAAGTCGGACGTAAATTGCTACAAGTCGATTGGAAATACAGTAACGTTCAAAATACAACGTATTTCATGGGAGGTTCCGCATATAACATTAAGGCGTCGCTGCTTTCGAAAATGCAAAATCAATCATCTATAATGGTTGCATTCAGAAAATGGGAACTACACGAATTACCATCTTTAACACAATCAAAGTCACAAGTATGGAGAATTAAAGTATCGAACGAAACAGAGAAGGCTCGGTGGATATTACTGGCACTGCAAAATGGGAAGTACGACAGGAAAGAAGAAAATGCTACAAGCTTTACAAATGCCAACATAACCAATGTCAAAGTGTTTTTAAACTCTCAGATGTTCCCTCAAGGTCGATTAAATTTGGATTTCGAGCAGAATGACTACTTGCCAGCGTACCTGTCTTATGCATCTTTTATGGAAAAATACTATCCGAACAAATCGTCAAATAAATGTTTAATGGACTACAACAGGTTTAAGGACTCACCTGTCTTTGTAATCGACTGTCGTCATCAATTTGAAAGCATCAAGGATGCAACTGTTGATGTAAGAATGGAATTAGAAGCTTCAAGAAATTTTGAACCGTCGATGAAGGCGTATGCTTTAATTATACATGACTCTATGTTTGAATATAATCCGTTTACGGAAATTGTTAATAGATTTATTCACAATTAAATATTTTGTATATATTTTTAATAAAATTGTATAAAAGCAAGGAATTAATTTGTTTCAATTAGTCTACTTTGATTTGTCGAATGGTGAGCATCTCCCACTCTGTACATAAGTTCTAGTTATTTTAGAGCGAATTTACCTCCATCAGAATAGGGTGAAATTGCCCCATAGAGTGAAATTGCCCCATAGGGTGAAATTGCCCCATAGGGTGAAAGTGTCTCCGACAGTATTGGTTAGTATGGTTCGCAATTACATAAGAAAACGAAATAGTGGATACAGTAACGAAGCATTAGAAAAAGCTATAGAAGAAGTTCGACTGGGTAAATCAAGTATTTACTCCATCAGTAAAAAATATAATATACCGAAAGAGACGTTAAGCTATCATCGCAAGCAGCAGCAAAAGCAAGCGTACGCTCGAAGCAATATGGAGACAGCGAAACAAGAAGTTAAAATACCTATACAGAATTATGATAACTTTGCTATTGCTAGTGCAAGAGAGGATGGTAAACATGGTTCATTGTTCCCGTCTAACATACGAGCTATATTCGCGGGACCATCGAGTTGTGGGAAGACTAACGCTTTAATATCGCTGATCCTGCACGAGAACGGTCTTAGATTCCAAAATGTGTATGTATTTTCGAAAAGTTTATATCAACCAAAATACGAATTGTTAAGAAACGTTTTTACACCATTAAAAGAAGAAATTGGGTACCATGAGTTTGAAAATTACGATGATTTGATCGAACCCGGAGATACCAAAGAAAATTAAATTATGGTTTTCGATGATATACCTGCAAACGAGCAAAGTAAAATCACTCAATTTTTCTCGTTCGGCCGACATAAAGCAATAGATTCGTTCTATCTATTTCAAACTTACGCTAGTGCCTTAAAACATAGACTCAGAGATAACGCTAATGTAATCGCATTATGGAAACAGGATGATACAAACCTTCGCCATATCTTTTCGGATCATATAAGTGGTGACATAACATATCCAAAATTTAAAGAAATGTGTTTACAGTGTTGGGGTGACTCAAAACATAATTTTATAACTGTTGTGAAAGATTTTGAATTGGATAAGGGGCGGTATCGGAAGAATTTCGACGAGTATATAAATATTTTACATTATTCGAAAAAAGTTAGTTCCCATCCAAAGTTTCATGTTGACGGACGTTAACAATTTTATTGCGAATAAATGCAGTCTTCATCTTATGCAGGATGCTGTACGAAAAAAGTTTGTAGCGTACAAAAAGGGAGACGCTACATCTCAGCAAAAATTCAAAGAGGTGCACAAACAATTGATCGATCCACTGCAAATAACCGCTTCCCAGTTGCAATCGATCACCGAAAAAATTCCCATACCTACAACAAAGGTTAAACTCGAAGACATGGACGTACCTATAAAGAAAATTAAGCAACTCGTTCCAGAAGAACCGTTCCATCTTTACTATGCGGATGTGTTAGCTAGAGACGAGGACGAAAATATTGACAAATCAATTTATGGAGTAAAGTATAATGTGGAAACCGATACATGGAGTTTGTGGAAAAGTGTATTGATAATTAACCCGGAAACTAGTGATATAACATTAAACAATGTGATATATCCAGGTACGAGGGGTTTATACAATCTGCTGGTTTACAAAGACATCAGCCCCAAAGATGGCGATTTCAATTTGCATAAAGATTTGCCGAATTACTTGGAAATGATCAAATCTGCGTCGATTTTGAGAAGAAAGTTTAACCCATTTGCGGTGCACGATTTAAGCGGATTCCCAACAAATAACAAAAAGTTTAACAAATATGTGCAAAAATATCTCACCGAATTTCGGAGGAATCCCGAAAGAAAACAGCCAAAGAGAAGAAAACAGTCTAAGGGAGCGGGTTTAGGCTTTTCTAATCGGTTTTACAAAAGTTTAAATTCAAAGCCGGTGCAATATGTCTACTGGAATAATGTACATGAACTTGTGGATCGGCTGAGATTGTTGAACGCATCCAACCGAGCTGGAAATACAAGCGAGGAAAACATTAACGAGATGGTGTCCATAATAGAAGAGTTGAGAGAAGAAGGTATAATACAGTGAACTCAGTAAATAATTACACAGTTTTAAAATGTCTATCGACCGCTTCGGTCGTTCAGAGCGTAAAGATGCTGATATTCGACGCGGTCCTCCAGGTCGAGGATTTGTGCTAACGTAGGATGGTGATGGGTACGATATGCAGCAAAGAAGGTGAGTGAATTCATCAGACCCGAAAGAAGATAGTGATTGTGTTAATCAGAGGAGTACTATAGTATTCAAGTCTGGAGAAGAAACAAATAGTTTTCGTAAAAGAAGGTTAGTTGATGTAATGGATCCTAAAGACGATAGTGATTGTGTTAATCAGAGAAGCACTATAGTATTCAAGTCTGGAGAAGAAACAATTAGTTTTCGTAAAAGAAGGTTAGTTGATGTAATGGATCCTAAAGACGATAGTGATTGTGTTAATAAGAAATCTGTAATTAAGCTCGTCAATCAAGTCTTTTCATACTGTCTAAAAAGTTCTGATGATATACAGCGTAAAGATAAAGCCTTCAATGCAAGGAACCAGCGTATCGCAATGCTTGCTCAACCAGTTGAGCCATCTGATGCAGTTAATAAACAATATGTAAATGAAAAATTGGATAAGCTTGTATCTGACTTTAAACGTTTATACAGTTTTTTATTAATTTGACTGCAACTTCTGAGACAAATGAGAAGGAGCTCGGTCTTGCAATATCATCGATTTACGAGGCGTCACCAGCAGCTATAAAAAACAAATACTACAAACCAAAGCTTCAGTTTATGTCAAAGGTGCAATTGGATAAAGATAACCCTATTAGTTTAGCAACAGTGTTAAGCAAAAATGAGTAAAGAAATCATTGTTAAGGAATTATTTAAACCTGCAAGAAAAAATTTTCAGCGTCGTCATACAAATCTGAAACATGTGAAACGTGATCTTATCCAATCGGACTTGTGCGAAATGCAGCCTTACTCGCATGCGAACAATGGGTACAGATATATTATAATAGCAGTGGACTGTTTCACAAAATATGCTTTAGCAGAACCTTTAAAAAATAAAACTGGATCTAAAGTTAGAAATTTTCCCTAAATACGCACTTTTCAGCACCTCGTGTTATTAGTAATCTACAAGCAACTATATTTCGATTTCAAATGTACGTCAATGAAACATATTCTCAAACATAATTAATAGAAAGTCCAAGAAAAGAAATTATATACAGCTTTCACATGTGATTCACATGATCGTTAAGAAATTAGCATTCAATAGCGCAATGGTGTTGTCTAGAATATTTGCTGGATTACAAATAATTACAAATGAATTAATGCTATAAAATTAATGCTACATTGGAAGTTTCGAAAATATTGAATTTAAATATTTTGCTACATTAATACTTAATTAGGCTGAAGGTAAGTGACATGCATTTTCAATTACGAATGCATTCTTCTTTTCATTACAAGAGAAATTCCATAGATTTCATACCAGCAAAATGCGCTTTCTTAATTATTAACCACGCGATGATTACGCCAAAAGTCGACCTTCCCATTTACATATTTAAAACACATTACATTGGAATGATTGGTTTATTAAACTGTAAATTGGATAAAATAAATTATTAAAATTTTGTGTGCTTATTTCTTTGTATTGGTTAAAGCATACGTCTTGGGTAGCGAAAAAGGTTTAAAATGGAGTTAAATATATACGAGCAAAAATTTAGAGGTTTGAGAGCTTTAAAGTGTAACTTTGCAGGGCGTAGTCGGATATTAAATCTGTTTACAGTTTCAAATTCTGCGTAAAATTCTAGACTAACAAGATGTATCGCATGTATAAAAAAATTTATAAGAACGCTCAAAAGTCGCTACAGGTAAAAAATCTTAAAATCAGGGTAGCTCTCTGGAGGGTGATACTATCTGAAAAATTCTTAGAAATTCGGGTAGCTGAGAAAATTCTAATATTAATTGATACCAAACAAGATAGGTTTATCTCGAAAAATGAAAATGGCTAGTCGAAGAAAACTATTTGGTCCAGAATGTTAGCGGTAAAAAAAATCTTAAAAATAGGTTTATCTCGTGTGTGGAAATGAGGATGCTCATTTATCTCGAAAGATGAATATTTAAGATATATTTATCTCGAAAGATGAAAAATGATTAGTCGAAGAAAACTTTTTGGTCCAGATGTGTGTGGAAATGAGGGATTCTGGTGGAAATGAGGGCCTCATATTGCTATCAACTATCTACTGTTTTATAAGGGATTATTAGGTGTCAAGGGGGAAGCATGATTTAGGGGTTGTAAGATTATACTTTATCAGCCCACTCATAGCCTACTCAACTTTAAAATTTTAAATGGCATCCTACATTTTGTACTAAATTACAGCTGTTTTCCCTTTGTATAAGCTATGTACTATCCGTCTATCCCTAAAACTTATTCCAATCTTTTAGAGTCTTTCGAACAATTTCTTTTCCATTTTACGTTGTCGAATGCTTTTTCAGATTTACAGACCCTATATACAAGTTTTCTCCTTTTTCTATAGTCCGCTTTATTGTCATCCTAAGAGCTATAGAAACGTCCCGTGTTTTCCCGTTTCCTCTAAACCCAAATTGATCTTCTAGTACTTCTTCAGTCCGTTTTTCCATCCGTCTTTGTACAATTCTAGTTAATATTTTTGACATGTGTGGTGTAAAACTTATTTTTCGAAAATTTTCACATCTATCTGCAGCTCTTCAATTTTGTTTTGTGACTATGATGTAACGTTTTAAATTTTTGTGTGTATCTCGCCTGTATATATATATATATATATATATATATATATATATAAATATTTTTAAACTAGATTCGGTAACCACCGTGCTTTCTTAATTGTGGATAATTAGTTTTGGGTTTTAGGTCAACAGAATTGAAGAGTTCTCTTTTCTATAAGCTCAAGTTCTCGGAAATTTATTTTTCCATTATCAAGAGTACTAAAAGTAAATACAAATGAATTAGCTATGAGAATAGGATTGACTTAATAGCTAAAAATTATATGTAACTGATACTTACTACAGTGAGATAATACAATTGGACGATTAATAATAATGTACAGTGTATAAGGGTATGGTATAAATAAATTTAAAAATAAAAATTAAGATAATACTAATTATAGCATCAAAAGGAGTAAAAATATTTTTGATTATGATGTATACTGTCTTTATATTTAATTTTTCTAAACAGTTGTTTATATGAGAATTTTTTTTTTGTTTGGGAAAGGTATCTTTATATGTATATAATAAACGCATTAATTGTAATGACATTGTCTGTAGATACATTAAATTTGAAAATATTTTTATCATTTTGTGTAGTTGTCTTTATAATTTATTGTGTCAGTATGGTTGTAAGTAAAATAATATTATAACTTAATTATTTACTTCTTAATTTTCTATTTTCAAATACATTTTTTTAAATTTAGAAAGTAGGTATATATAGAACTCGTCTCCAATGTCGGTTTTTTTATTAAGTGTATTAGAATTTTGATAGATGTAGCACATTTCAAGGAATTCACGTTTTAATTTATTATTTTCTATAATATTTATGAACTTTGTCCTATGTATATATTGGGACAATTTGAACAAGCAGTGGTTAACACAGCACAAAAGTGACATACGCATTAAACTAAATACAACTGCCCTATCAACACACGTAAATACCACCAACCACAAAATTGATTTTAACAATTCAAAAATTTTACATATGAAAAATAATAAATTAAAACGTAAATTCCTTGAAATGTGCTACATCTATCAAAATTCTAATACACTTAATAAAAAAACCGACATTGGAGATTTGAGTTCTATATATACCTACCTTCTAAATTTAAAAAAATGTATTTGAAAATAGAAAATTATGGAATAAATAATTAAGTTATAACACTATTTTCCTTACAACCATACTGACACAAAAAACTATAAAGATAACTACACAAATTGATAAAAATATTAAAAAATTTAATATATCTACAGACAATGTCATTACAATTAATGCGATTATTTTATACATATAAATATACCTTCCCTAAACAAACAAAAAAAAGAATTCCCATATAAACAACTGTCTACAAAAATTAAATATAAAGACAGTATACATCATAATCAAAAATATTTTTACTCCTTTTGATGATATAATTAGTGTTATTTTTATTTTTAAATTTAATTATATCATACCCTTATACACTGTACATTATTAATAATCGTCCAATTGTATCTTATCTCACTTTAGTAAGTATCAGTTACTTATATTTTTTAGCTATTAAGTCAACCCTGTTCTCATAACTAATTCATTTGTATTTACTTTTAGTACCCTTGATAATGAAAAAATAGGTTTCTGAAAGCTTGAGTTTATAAAAAGAGAACTCTTCAATTCTGCTGACCTAAAACCCAAAACCAATTATATACAATTAAATATTTTTAGGTAGTTAGTTACACAAGATAAGTTGATAAATACTATAGTATTACAGTGAATAAGATGAAATAATAACTTAAACTTTTATGCAAAGTCCAAATGATCATGTCAAATCGAGCTAGTAATTTAAAGATGGAAAATATAAGGTCTTGGACAGGACTTGAACCTGTATCTTGGTTTTGCCGGAACCATGCGTTTACCAACTACGTAATTGAAAGTTAGGTTTATGTATAGTTGTGAACCTGATTTAAATTTGCAAATTTCCCAATTGTCGTCGTTGGTCTCGGTGGCAGTATTGGTAAACGCATGGTTCCGGCAAAACCAAGATACAGGTTTAAGTCCTGTCCAAGACCTTATATTTTCCATCTTTCAATTACCATCTCGATTTGAAATGATCAATTGGGCTTTGCATAAACGTCTAAGTTATTATTTCATTCTATTAACTGTAATATATATGTTTTCAACGTAACTTATAAAGAAAAATTGAATTTATTAATTACGATGAAGAGACAAAATTCCTCAATATAAAGCTATTTTAATAAAATAATTGAAAGGAAGATTTAACCAAAAATATACTTTGGTAATTGCTGTTTGAAATGAGAATTTTTTTATGGAGAATCTTGTAAGCGGATTTGAAGTCAGTTTAAAATAAGAAGATAATTTATTTCGAGGAGTAGTTTTTGTGGATTCTGCAAGTATCACTGTTAGATTTCTTTTTAAATGAAATTAGAGTATTTGGACCTAGTTTAAGATAGTCCTGATAATTTTTTTTGTGTGAGGGAGTTTTTTACCAGGGGTTTTGTGTTCAGAGTTCGAAATACTTTTACCTTTTAATGGATTATATGTCAAGGATTTTTCTGGCCAAAACAAATCTTACAAGCGTGGAAATAGTTTATAACCAGGAAAACGATCCTCAAAAGAATAAGGTTAATTCTGTAAATTTAAAATAAGGTAAGAAACAATATCTTTTTTATCAAGTACTACTTAGAAAATATTTTATGTTTCAAAGAAACGATGTTGTAAATGATGTTGCATGAAATAAATAATTCATATTGTATAAATGCTTTGTGATATTGCTGCCTTTTATTTCATTTTAAAAACTCCGTAAATTCCGTTGAGCTAACCAGCAAAGTTAAAAACGATGGTAAGTGAACAATTTCAAGTTAAACAAATTGCTGTAACTGTATCACAACACTCTTATAGCAACGCTCCAGAGCGAGGCATTATCATAGCACTATTTCAGCGACGATCTCACAAACGGGCCTTGTCATAGCACTCTTTTAATGGCACCTCAACGTGCGGCGTTACCACATCACTCTTTTATTGGCATCTTAGCGTGCGGCCTTACCACGGCACACTTTTAGTGGCACCTCAACGTGCGGCCTTACCACAGCACACTTTTAGTGGCACCAGAACGTGCGGCGTTACCACGTCAGTATATATATATATATATATATATATATATATTGTGTGTGTGTGTATGTGTAAGATTTTAGTACTTAGTTACCATTAATAGTATTGTTAATATTTTAGTTCCATTGATCGCCGTCTTTTTCTATGCTTAAGGCACAATACAATACATTAAGAACAGAATGCTAGCTACCTAGCAGCAGCGAACAAAAGAAGGTCACCTTTTGGGGTTGTAATTGGAACGGACAGGACGGTTTAGTTATACTTGTGATGCGGTTCTGAGTAGGTTAACCCAAAATATGATGCGGGAATTTAATCAAGCTGCACTAAAATCAAGTTGCTAATTATTAGATTAGTGTTGAGGAGTCCGGCCTCAATACGAAATTAGTTAAACGACTGAAATTATTAGGCTGAGACGCAATATTTTATTTACAGGTAATTGTGTGTTAGACGCGAAGGTTTTTATTGTATTAATCTGTAAAGCTTGTAAAAACGTGCCAGTTGTTATTAAATCTGAAGCTGTAAAAATTAAATGGAATAAATTATGTTTAAAACTGAATTCGATACAGTGTAGTGATTGTACAGATTAGATCCATACCCCTAGACAACAATAAACAACCATACATATTGCTACGATAATGCCCTTTTTCAGATATACAACGATCAATTGCCTGCTGATCTCCACCTTTCTGTGCCTTTAAAATAATTTAAAATTTACACACTTAAGTTTTATGCCTCGACTAGCTCAGTGATACCCCGCACAGAGTGAACGACGATATGCTAACAAAGAATTTTGACCTAGTCCCTTCTAGCACTTCATATAGTTAAATAAGACAAACGAAATTCGCCAAAATTTGTATAGTAAGCAAAGAAAATTTACAATGTACTATTTACATAATCTTTGAATCATCATTAAAATAAATATTCATATCAAACTTGTTCATTACAAAGATTATAACCCTTTTTGCACCTTTTTACATCAATCAAAAAATTGTATTTTACCATGAATGTTGCGTTAAACGTTCAAAGAACTATTCCCCTTTTTAAAACGTACTTTTGCGTTCCAACCAATATTTTGTTAACCTTTTGCACAAAGATTTACATTACATGCAAATTTTAAGCCCAGAAAATATTTAAAATAATAAATGAAACATACTATAATTTAAAAAAATTAATCCTGACCTTATGTTCCTCCTGTAGTTTCTCACTAGAGCTTCCTGACCCAAATTGATTATTTGTTCAGTGGTTTTGAGTCGTTAACCCGCAACTTGGCGTGCTCCTCAGTACTTCGAAATGTTTACCAGCCACTTGAGTCGTGATTCAAAGTACAAACCCTGTACTTCGAGTATTATATCATTTAATATGTAAAGTTTTAACCCGGTAGTTAAGTTTTAACGTCGTAATTTAGTCTTAATTTAGTTATGATTTAATTTTCCATTTATTGTGTCTGTACTTATAGCCCTAAATAAATCGTAGAGATTCTGTTTATATTAATTAAATCTAGACTTACGTTTTATATCAACGGCAGAGTTTTTTACACACGTATTTCAACGCACACTTTTACTACTACTACTACTACTTTACGTGTAATTTTTAATTTCTATTATATTTCATTTTCTTTTACTTATCACTTTCACTAAATTTCTTTCACGTAATAATTTGGTTTCAATTATTACAATCAGTGCGTCAATTATAGAATTCCTCCCTTTATCTGCTGCGGTTGGTTTTATATAAAAATTCCTGCCCGAACGTTCCACGTGTTCTTATTGGTTGACAGTCCGCTGTACGTTATTAGACCATGGCAAAGGCGTTGCAATTATTTGTGATATGTGCAACCTGTTGGGTTTTATTCAACATTGCATACTCTATACGTTTAAATTTGTACGTACATCAGAACTTTGTATTAGAATTTGTTAACAAATGTTGTATCATGTATGTTCGAAACTGCACGTATTTCTGAATTTTAATGTCCATATTTTGTTTACCTATGTTGGGTTTTATTAAATGTGGCAACTTATATACATTTCAAATCGCACGTACGCTTTTGCTTCAGTATCTATATCCTTTTTTACATGCGCTTCTTGACTTCTTGCGTTATGAAATATTCTTGTTATAAAATGTTTGTTTATTACCGACTGGTATAATTTACACACACTGATGATTTTCTTACGCTAATTCTTGAAAGAAAATTTACTTTACGGTTATCTTTCTTCAAATATGCTGTATTTGTATTTATTTTTGAGCTTAGAATGTTTTAAATGTTTTTCTAAAATGATTGAATTTCGCCCGCAATTATTTATCTTGATGAATGTGGTTAAGTTATTACTGAATGTGCTTCCTTTAATTAACTGTAGCTTGTTCTTGATTTTATACAGGGTGATGGGAATTTGCTCTTGCTGAATGAACGAATTATATACATTTTATGATTTAAACGTTTTATTTTTGTGGTTTCTATGATATTTACATGAAGTATTCCTCCCTTGTGACCTTATATACCATTAGATAACCTTATTATCATAGCACCTTTCCTACACCTGGTATCTAGCATTTCTTAGATCCTAAGATAGGATATCCCGAATCATCCTTTTCAATGTCCGATTATTGTTCTAGTGCAGCTAGTTCCTTTCCTGCATACAAATTTCCTATATATTCCTGCCATTTAACATTTTCTATAAAGATGTTTCCTCCCGCGCTCCTTATATTTTTGCTATACGGTTTCATATCCCTAAAATTTATTCTAATTAGTTTGTATGCTTTGTCTGTCTTTCCTATTGTACTTTTACGCACTTTTTGTCAATCTATTGTTCTTTAGCTTTATTGCATTTGCAAATAATTTCTCATTTTATGGCTTTATATATCTGTTTTCCGGCTTCGTCTAGTCTGTTTCTGCCTTTTCGTCGTTCTAGGAAATTCAGGATATGATTTGTTATCTACGGATTCTTATTTTCTTTTTATGTATACCCCAGCATAACTCTGGCCGCCATGTCTAAACTTGATATATTGTTATTCCAATTTGTTTCGACTACTATTAGAAATTTTCCTGATGTCTTTCAGCAATTTATTTGTTTTTTTTCAAATCTTTTGCGGATATCTGAATCTTTTAGTTTTTAAAAGTCAAAGCGCCTTTTTCTGTTCCGTTTTTTCCAATTTTTAAATTTAAGCGCGGCTTTCATACAATACGATGTTGCGGTCGGTATCTATATCTGCTTATGGGTAGCTTCTACAATCCTTTGCTTGATTCCTAAACCGTGGTCTAACAAGAATGTAATCTATTTGATATATAATTCTACCAGTTTTTGTCGTTTTTCGTGCCTAAACCAAATAAACCTACTACCGTTCCTTCCCTATCCTCACCTATCACCGCATTAAAATCATCTGTAGTTATTAAATGTTCACGTTCTTATACGCATCTTAGTGTCTTCAAAATGTTTGTAGATAGCCTCCACCTCTTTCTTATTGCAGCTAAAGTTGGGCATGTATACTTGAATTATTAGTTTTATTTACCGGTTTCGATTTTAATTTAACCATGAGCACTTTTTTGTTCTTTTGTAAGTAACTTTCTACACAGTGTTCTATCTTTTTCCGCATAATTATCACCACACCCGAATTTTCTTCCTTTGATACTGTATGAATTACCCTAAAGTCGCCGCTCTAAAACACCCGGGCCTCTGGCCACCGAAGTTCGCTAATTTCTATTAGGTCAAATACTAACCTATCCAATTCAATTTTCAAATTCTACTTGCTTCATACTTCTGACATTCCTCGCTACGGCTCGCAAAATTTGGTTAAACGTATAGTTCGTCTCTAAACACGAAACCATTCTACCCGTTTTAGTAATCTAGAACTTGTTCAGGATGCAGACCATTCAGAACGGAAATAAATAAAATAAAAAGAAAATAAAAATAATTTTTTTAATTACAGATCGTACAAGAACAAATGTTTTAAATTCGCTTCTGCTCGATTTAAATATAAGTTGTTTATAACCATAATTTAATTAAGGGGCCGCTGTGCTTGCGGCCACGTCCCCAATGCTCCACCCGAAGGTACTACATTGTGTTTATAACTATATCGGATATTGGTATTTAGGAATATAAGTACATAAAATAGCTTTAGAGATGAACTGTCCAATGCAATGGATGTATAGAGCAACTGGAGTAGGCATCACCAAGGAATCAATTAATAGGGATGACTTTTGGGAGATTAATTGGATTCAAATTCGTCAAAATTCATTTTATGTGATTATAATAATTAAAGCGATATTCATTATTCATTAAGTCAACTATTTAAAATTAACTTTTGTCTTTTGTTTCTAGGTATTCGATTGTCGTTATGTGACAACTACGAGTGGAATGTTCGAAGCATTATGCAACCACATCAAGTACAGTACTAACAAAGGAAACATTCGGTAAGTGGCAAACCCTCCTTAAGGGATCATTGCTTTGTTTGATTGTCATTAACTCACTTCCGACTGAAATAATTCCTTTTCTTCTAAACGGTTTATTTGATTTAATTTTAACGTTGAATAAATCTTGCTAAATTGCAGTGTTGTAATGTGTGATTTATAAAATGAGTTTACATAACGTTTTTCGTGTCACAATGCAGTACAGTGTGAAACGTAAATGCAATTAAAGTGTATTATAGAAACGATTTTAGAGGTAGCTTTAGATATCTAAACAGTAACTTAAACATAGCTACTTTGTAATTTGTAGCTCTGAAACTGAAAATGGGTTTTCATACAATTTTCTCGTATGGATAGATTTCGTTTTATTATATATTTAAAGAGTGCACGGTAAAATGATTGAAGTTCATATTTTATCAAAATCAATGTTATGTATGTCTGTGTTCTTAAATTGAGATACGAGATACGAAGCTGCTATTGTGCTAGGCCAAGACGATGAGGGTACAGAGATAAACGAGTTTGAAATATATGTGGCGCAAAGTTTTTAACCTTATTTTGTTTGCATATTAACCTTGTTGATTAGCACTGTTTATAAACCCTAAGCGTCTGATTATCGTATACCTTCATTACAACTTAAGCTATAAATACTGTTGGTTGCCGTTCTAGACCTTTCTCCTTACGGTTGGTTGTATGTGAGACAGTATCCCGCGTAGCGCTGAAACAATTTTTCTTTTCTATAAAATTGTTGAGAGTACAAGTAGATGTCAAATCCCACACTCAAACTCTCTTCCTTTGGCTCTCGGTTTTATGTGCATAGGTGATAGTAAAATGTTATAACAAGAGGAGAATTTGTTAAATTCTTTTCTCCAGTAGCAAAGTTTTCTAGCATTTTTCAGTCTGTTACTAAGTAGTGTTTTTCCTTTGGTCTGCTATCCCTTTTGCAGAGAAACCAGCAGTACTTAATGCAGCCCAATTTCATTCCTAGTCATATTGTCATAGTTTTCCTACATGTGTACTGTATTAGCAATAGGAACAGAGAGATACGAATTCCATTGTGGAGGAGAACTCCCTTCGAGCTTAGAGTAGATAAATCAATAAATAGTAACCATTCGTTAGTTTTGTAGCTTCATCCTAAATTAGTGATGTATAATACAACGCAAGTTTATCGACTAGTTAAAGAGCTGCTGTATTTCAAGATGTGTTCTTAACAAACATCGAAAATTTATGGGTACCAAAATCGCCTGATATTAACTTGACTGACTATTGGTGTGAGGATATTTAAAGGATTTGGCGTTTAGAATCATTCCAACAACACTGGCAGAATTCAAAGACATTATGGAGAAAAATTAGTGCTTTTCCTGCAGAAATGTGAAATAATGATTGTAACGCTAGTGCGTTATTTCATCAAATATTGGGTAGTAGTTTATTAATTTTAGTTAGTTATGGGCTCTTAGCATAAAAGCAGCCTCGAGGGTTTAAAAGTTTTAGAAATGTACATTAATACCGTGTATTTATATTTCCAATGCTCCACCAGAAGGTACTACATTGGCCAGGAGGCGAGTTTTTTGTTGCCTGGAAATTTAGAATTTTGCCGAACCCTTGCCGTTCCAGGCAAGGTAGGGATCTTTAACGTGCGTGACAACACTCACACACCGGACCTCCACTTAACCCCTCATCCGAACGAGGGCGTAATTTTTGTGAAAAATGCTCACCTGTCATTTTTCAAGCAGTCGGCCGTGTCGGGATTTGAACCCAGGACCTTGGGATCCGTAGTCTTACGCTTACTACATTGATCCACGGCGACGCCTGTACATTAATACCGTGGTTATTCCAATATATTAAATTAGTGTAAGGAATTAAAATACTAAAGCACCTAGAACATTTTATGCAAACAGTAGTAAGGGACTTTACACTGTTTGTATCACATTTAGAAAAAACAGATAGATACTCGCGAACTAATTGATATATTAAAGTTATTTGTACACATTTATATGGGTTCAAAAAATCGCAACCTTGGTAGATTACGTCCAATAATCATATATTCATAAATTACAGCCATAAAAAGTATGTTGTGAACGCGAACAAATGACGTAGCTTATGGCATCTAATGTAAAAGTGTAAGAACAAGATGACCGTTTACATAATCATTACAATGTTGACCCGAAAACCAAGCAGTTAGACGTAATACTTTTTGAGAACGGCGTTTCGTGAAATAACCGTGGGGGTGTTGATACTAATAAAAATCGCGGATTATTAAGAAGGGGTGCATCTTTAGTTATTTAAAAACAAAGCATAGCTTCGAATTTGATCAACCATGGCCATGCGGACCCGAGTTATCGGGTATTTCGAGTGATGGTGTTAAACCCACGGGTCTAATAGACAGGTTTCAAACGCAAGCTAAGCGCGAAATAAAAATACCATTAAAGGGGAAAGTGGCCAGTCTTGGGAGCCTTTAATTAACGCTAAATTAGAGTAATTGCGTTACCTGCAACAAATTTCTGCAGTAGAAGGTCGCCGGAGCTTTGTAAAAGACAAACAATAATTAAACTATTCAATTTTGGTTTTCTGCCATCTGTTTTATAATTAATAATTGTGATTTATAGTAATCATAATAATAAGAACATGTGAAACTTATTATTGCGAAGGACTTTTACGTAGCTGCACGCTTGCATTTTAAACACAGAAATTCTTATATGGAAAAGTTCAGAATTGTATCCGCATAGTTCATATGTTCAAATTAACAATACGCATATTTGACCAATTAGGGCTGTATCTTAGTTTTTCTCTGTTGTCATTTGCTGTGATAGTCATGTTTAGTATTATAAGCTAGCTAACCAAGATGTGAAGTTTTCTTATTATTTGTGTTTATTTTACACCAGAAGAAGGTCAGAAACATGTAAACAAGGCTCCATCAACCTTTCCTGCAGTAATAACCGCTGAATCGCCACTCAAAACAGCCATGCCCTAGGGAGGCTTTAATTGGGGTTGATTTTTTTCAAATGAGTTGGCGCTCAGGGGCTTTATGTAAACAAAGAGTTTAACGATCTTTCAAGTGTTGGGACTGTATACTACTAAAAGTAATTTACGTTCATGGAACCTATACCGCATCACAGAAGACTAGTTGGTGTACTACTTAACTCTTACGTCACTTCGCTTTAGTAGGGTAAAATTAATTCAGGCACTTTATGTCAATTCAGCACGTTACAGTATGTATACCATTTGGAAGAACGGCTAGTGATTTTCCAACATCAAGGGAAGTCATGTAGAACATTTGCTGAGTAGGGTATTTTGGATGTATTTGGTGCAACACCACCACCACCACCACCACCGCCGCCGCTATCTAACCTAGGTTTTACATGTAAATTCCCATAAGGAGGAAATGAGGGAGATGAATCTTCGCCTTGCTCCGCCTTGCTCTCCGCCTTGCTCTCCGCCTTGCTCGGACACCCCCCAACCATTTTGATTACGTCACACCCGCATTCTTTCCACCCGCGAGATAAATCTTTTTCCACACTTCCACCCACGAGATAAATGTACATTGTTTGGTATCAATTAATATTAGAATTTTCTCAGCTACTGAATCTCTAAGAACTTTTAGATTGCATCACCCCCAGGAGCTACCCTCATTTTAAGATTTTTACCGCTAACATTCTGAACCAAAATAGTTTTCTTCGTCTAACCAATGCATCTTTCGAGATAAACCTATCTTGTTTGGTATTAATTAACATTAGATTTTTCTCAGCTACCCGAATCTCTAGGAATTTTTCAGATTGCATCATCCCCCAGAGAGCTACCCTGATTTTAAGATTTCTTACCTGTTGCGATTTTTGACCGTCCTTAAACATTTTTTTAGTCATGCGATACATCAAATTAGTCTAGAATTTTACGCACAATTCGAATCTGCAAACAGATTTAAAATCGGACTACTCTTTACAAAGTTACACATATACCCTCTGCGAGATAAATCTTTCTCCACATTTCCACCTACGAAATAAACCTATCTTGTTTGGTATCAATTAATATTAGAATTTTCTCAGCTACCCAAATCTCTTTAAATTTTTTAGATAGCTCCATCCCCAGAGAGCTACCCCCATTTTAAGATTTTTTTTGCTGGTAGCGATTTCTGACGGTCCTTATAAATTTTTATACATGCAATACATCTTGTTAGTCTAGAATTTTATGTAGAATCCGAATCTGTAAACAGATTTAAAATAGGCCACCCTTACCATTTTACACACTCTCTAAATTATAAATTTCCTGCGGCTCATACCTAAAAGACAATCTAAAACTATTCTTAAAACTTTTATTACAGACAATTTTACTAATACAGTTTAAATTTTGTAAACCACATTTCTAAATACATATTTACAATTTTTATTCTTAACCTAGAACTTCTCATATCGGCTTATACTTATTAATATTTATTTCTAAATAGAGCACCTTTTCCAAAGACCAACCGGACCCACATGTTTCAAATTCCTCTGATTTTGTTCTTATGGTTTCGCTTAAGACCTCGTACATATTTTCCAGATTACTAGAAGACGTTATATCCACATTTTTGTGTTAAAGGATTTCACATCGGTAGTCTCTTCCCCATTTTGGTGTAAACGCCGTAGAGTTCGCAATAGACTTTTACTGCTGTATGTTGTATTCTTTTTTCATTAATTAATCGAATAAATCGCTCTTTCTGCTTCCAAAGAAACATGGACACTCCATCGTCGACACTGGCGTTCTTTATGCGATAGCTCGCCGTACGGTTGTTAAACGCTGTACTAACCATTTCTACACCATCGTCGTTAGTAGCGGTAACTGATGCATTTTTATGTCTGTTGCTCCTTAAGTGTGCAGCATAGGTAGTCTTTTCCATTTCGAAATCGCATACTTTACACATAATTCGTGGTTGTTTCGTACAAGGCTCTTTAACAGCTAGCGGGGCTGAACGTTTACGGCTTAATGACATACCGTACTGTTTTTCCTTGTGTCGCTGTAAGCTGTCCATTCTCGTAAAAGCGATACCGCAAGACCCACAGTTAAAGTACTTTGCTGCGGACGGATGTATAAGCTTAACCCTGGGCGATGTTACACCACGACATTTGTTCTGGTGCCGTTTGAGAGCATTTTTCCAGGTATAGGAAGCACCGCAAAAGTTGCATTTAAAAACGTTTGCAGATACCATTTTAGTACAAAACAAAATTCGCACTATAGCACTTTGGTTAAACTTGTAAGCGAACTAACTTATAACTAAAGAGTTTACTCTTGCGCACCTGCTTTATGTACCCTATAGAATGCAAACCGAAGGTTTCCGAAGACACCGAACGAAGTTGAGGATTCAGCGGGAACTAAATGACGTCATAATCCTTGCTGCTCGTCCAATACATTTAGCGCCAATGCATGCACCCGGTTCGCATCGTCGACGGTGCGAATGCCGTTAGTAGAAACATCGGAAACGTGTTCCATGTTATACGGATTGCGTGCATATTAAAAATCCAAAGGGTGATAGCACACGCACACAAATTGTGTGCAAGTCGTGCTGTAGAAGATGCAGTGCTACTATAACCAAAACTTAATAAAACACTTTAAACCATTACTGAGGAAATACCAACTTGTTGTCTACAGGATACTTATTAATAAAGCAATTTAATTTTAAATAACTTCTACGTCATACTTTAGGAAATGGTGGGCTTGAATATTTTCCAAATGAATCACCAAGCGAAAGTATATGTAGCAGTATTAAAATTAACCATTAATTTCCATTTTACGACCGTGGTTAATTATAGATTAAAATTTAATTTGTGCACGTTCGAGCTTGTCGTAAACCTAACATATTTTATAGCAACAATGCGTTGTATAATACATGCATACCCTTCGCCACGCTACTGCTATTCTTGTAATTGCTAGAAAAGTCACTCTCCTTTTACTGTTAGGACCGGGCAAAGCATAATTTTTATACTTTCTATAGCACATCGCGCACTTTTTCGTCTGATAATTATGCTTCTGTAGGCTTTTACACTTTCGCATAGCGGTCGGCCGCACGTAATGATTTTTAGAACCGGTAAGTACTCGATATCGCCCAAATAGAGAATTAGATGCTCGATGTCTGTCAACTTCCAATTCCCTCGTAAAAGGTAGCAAAAGCTCGGTCAATCATCCATTATACTTCGACTCGCTCCTGTTCTGATAATTTACAAACATTTTTCAAACGATAATGGGCCGAGAATTTTTAAACCTCCGGGGGATCTTTAAGTCGTGATCAATTACACATCCGAGCTACGCGTAAACTAACATATTTTGCAGCAACTGTATAATACATGCATACTCTTTCTCTGCGCTACTGCTATTCTTGTAATTGCTAGAAAAAGTCACTCTCCTTTTTACGGGTAGGGCCGCTAAAAAGCACCATTCCATACTTTCTTTATAAGTGTAGCACGTCGCGCACTTTTTGTCGGATAATTAAATTTTGTTTATGTAGGCCTTTACACTTTCGCTTATTTAAACATCTAATACAATTGATTAACCACTTTCGATTATTCTAACGGAGACCACCATACATCCCGCCGCACCGTTCTTTTGAATCCAACGATCCTATGGGCTTCCACGCACTAACACCTGACGTATCTTTCCTACTATTTGTTAAACAAAACTACCGGTATCGCCATCGTGGACGTAAACAGATGTTTGTGGATGTGTACGAGAGTATGTTATACATTAACCAGTCTGAGCTATTTTATTTAGTCCACGAAAACTACTATTTTCTAAACCGCAATTAATAATCGCCTTTATAGGTTCCACATTTCGACCATTACCCAATGACTGGTGCTACGTACATGAAAACTTTAATTTCTTATTGGAGAGAATTCTTATTCTCCCACGCACTGCTGCGTAGTTGCATGTCCATTCCTTTTGGAGGTATATGCTCGTTATAGGTTGTAAGACCCTCGGTTTTACTTAACAACACTTCGTGAGACCCATTTAATCTTTTAATCGTATCTTTCTCGCCTACAATACAGTAGGATTTAACATTACTACCAACAAATTCTAATACTGGATCCCCATTAAATACGTCTTTAATTTTCCTTACAACTTTATTTGTTGACAAGTGTTATATTGTATTTATTATACGCAGGGTAGTCACTCTTTTAAGATAAATATATTTTGCTAGGTATCAACTAATATTAAATTTTTCTAGGGACCCCAAATCTGTAAATAGATTTTAAATAGGACCACTCCATACAAAGTTATGCGTTTTAAAGACCCAAATCTCTAATTTTTGCTCATCTTTATTTAACACCATTTTTAAAACCTTTTTCGCTACCCAAGACATATGCCTTAGCCAACCATCTCCCGAGAAATCTAAAACCGCCGTGTTCCGCGAATACCACGTGGAGATAACACGTATACTCTGTCAACCAGGATAGAAGCCGGAAGGATTTGGAAGGTGGAGAAGACCTTAAAATTATGGAATCTTAAAACTAATATATACAATAGATTTACAAAATCCATACAAATATAAACAACTATCTTATATCTTTACACCCCATGCGTAGATTGTTGTACTATTAGGAATGATGTACCTTTGTCATCTTCCTCGATATACTAATTTTATTAATAAACTGCGTATGCAAATCGTATTCTTTTACTCCGGGTACATACGCAGGCAAGTACTCGATACCATTCAAATAAAGAATTGGATGCTTGGTGACTGTTAACATCCGCTTCCCTCGTGTACGCCCAGACACATCCCAGGCCATGAGCACCCCTGCGCATGCACACCCCTGCCCATGCACACCCCTGCGCGTACGCACCACTGCCCATGCTCGCTGCCCATGCGCACCCCTCTCTGTGCGAGTGCTATTTCGGGGTAACGTCACAGCCTTTTATAAATAAAGAACAATGTTATATACTATTATAAAATGTTTATTCTGACATTATACATAACAAATTTAAAAATATTTAATGCCAAGCATGGAGTCATTTAAACTTAATTTTAATACAAAGTTATACACAGAAGACAGTCCTTTCTTTATGTTTGTTTTCAGTGGTTTTAATTTTATCTAATTTTATTCGCAGCTTAAAATTTAAATCGACACCCAAGTCTTCTATCTCCTTTTCTAACCAATAGTTTGATACATAAAGACCGTCTAGGTTTTCGAATTGTAAAATGTACCGAAGTTTGCCTCTATATTTAAAGTCTTTGATTCCGCCGACAACCAGATCCATTCCTTCGTGTAATTCTTGCAGCTTGTGACAATCTTTTAATCGCAGCTTTCCACTATATCCTGCATACGTATCTTGTTAGCTTGATCGACTTCTTCTTGCCGGTATTGAGGAAATCCTTTTCTCCCACACACCGTTGTGTAGTTGCATATCCACCACTTTTGGGAATATATGGTTGTTATAGGTTGTAAGACCCTCGGTTTTAAATGATCCGAAAGGTTTTTACTAGGCAAATATACAATGTTTAGCGGAACCCTTTGCGTGTGGTGTACGCCAAGGTTACGAAACCCGCATTCCTTAGTTCGTCTTTGTTATCTGCCATTTTGATAAATACGTTTGTAGAATAACCTTTTAAAAAGTATACGGATTTAGTACCATCCTTTTCTGCAAGAACGCCTACATAACTAAAAGAGTCTTTCTTACTAACCGCAAATGCATACAGCTTGTACAACCCGGACGTATCTAAGTCAGTCCATCGACACATAAAATAATCTTTTAATTCTTCCTCATTTTCTCTAATAAGATGCTCTTTGTCTAACACATCTTTGTATTGTTCGCGTATTGTCGCAGTGTTTTCCATGTAGTCCAATTTTCGCCTTTTTGCATTCATTTCCTCTAATTCCAGTTGTCTTCTCCTTCCACTTACAGCGTATGGTATACATAATGGGGCAATTTCCTTTAGCGTAAACGGATAGAGTTTACTACCAATATTTACGCGTTGTCGTACAACCTCTGGACGAATGTTAGGCGTATCTATGAATCCCAATTACGAAATTACTATTTCTTTTGGAATTGTAGAATATGGTGTTGCAGATTGTGTAAAATATGTACTACCTGCTTTAATGTAGCACTTGTGTAAGATTTATTTTATCTTGGCTATCTTCCTCTACTATCTCCAAATAATTTATAGGTAAATAGTTAAAACTAAAAGCCGAAAGCACATACTTTATCAATTTTTCCCTTTCCTCTAGTTTTTCGGACAACTTAATTTGCAAGCCCGTCAATTTCTTTATATTGTCATTCCCCCAATACACGTACTGTAGCAGGTTATTATAGACTAAACAACAGCTATTTTGTAGCTTGTCCGATAGCTTACTCCACATTTTGGCAATTAATAAGTTACGTCAGCGCCGCGGCGCTGACCTAACCTATTAATTTTTCCTTTTATCTAACCTAGGTCCACACTTGGTTTTTAATGGAAAAACTCATTAAAAAGCAATTAGTGCTAATGGGTGTTTAATGAGAAAACTCATTAAAAAGCAATTAGGTCATATGGTTATGTGGTCATGTGGTTATATGGTCATGTGGTCATATGGTCATATGGTCATGTGGTCATGTGGTCATATGGTCATGTGAGGGTGAAATTGCCCCATAGGGGCAATTTCACCCTAACTTAACATCCTACATACATCCGGATATATGTCGATGGGCATCCCTGTCGGCTTAGATCGGATAACAACATATTCGACTATCTTCGGCAATATACATCCCCACTCTTCAGAATACATAAGAGAACAATTTTTTCGTATTCAATTTAGTATTCGATAGTAGCTAGAACGGTAAACATGAGCGTCTCAAAGGTGATTAACGTTTCTCAACTTCTTGGGAATAAAGTGAAACCAACAAATGAGCGATTTGGATTATGGCTGTTGACAGAAAATATGTGCAACAATAATCTGGTAACAGATATTGGTAATATTTGTTATGTCGAAGGCGAACAGATGCTGACTGGTGGACTACACACACCAATTACAGAACCATTTTGTGACAATATAATGTTGGTTAAAATTTGCAACCATTCTGACGCCGAGCAAACATCTGCAAGCAAAAGGATGTTTATCCTAAAAAAAGAAATTTGTGGTGCATTTAACAGCTATCTACGAAGAAAGTTTGACCGATTTGTTTCCGCTAGGCATGGTGTTAAAGCTAAGCTCCCGTTTTCTCTGGAAAGCACTAACAAGATGGGTCAGAGAGTAAAAGAAATTATCGGAAAAGAAGACCTCGATTCCAAAATCCTATATGTGTTCCATACAAAGTGGAACTAGCAGATGTTAAGTTGGAAACTTTACTGGAGGAACTACCAGATATTTTAGACGAACTCGAAAAAGATAATTTCTATCTTTTTGACATGGATGTAACCCAAGATTTTGCGGGTATATTTAACAAGATGGAGATGTGTAATTATTTAACTACAAACCATAACTTTTGCTATAAGGGCGAATACGAAGAAAAGTGTAATATTATAGTTGACAACGATAAAACTGTAGGAATTGATTGTTTAACATGGCTAACAACCAATGCAAGAATTAAGATATACAACAAATTTGTGTGTCAGATAACAAGTCCTGGTGTTAATAAACAACTTGGCAATCATATACTAGATTTTTTACGTTGTCCAGATGTGCGTTTAAGGGAAACATTTGCGTCTACTTTGGTCAAAGAACATGGTATTACGCGATTTGAAGCGACTATATACAATTGTGCAATTGGAAGCTATGTCAGTGCGGAACGGGTGTATAATCTCTTAAAAGACTGTTTAACGTTATTGGAAGATAGTAAGTTATACTTCCTAAAGGCGCCAATGTACTCGGTACCACTTGCCAAAATGTGGAGTAAGCTATCGGACAAGCTACAAAATAGCTGCTGTTTAGTGTATAATAACCTGCTACAGTACGTGTATTGGGGTAATGGTAATACAAAGAAATTGACGGGCTTGAAAATTAAGTTGTCCGAAAAACCAAAAGAAAGGGAAACATTGATAAAGTATGTGCTTTCGGCTTTTAGTTTTAACTATTTACCCGTAAATTATTTGGAGATAGTAGAGGAGGAAGACAGCCAAGATAAAATAAAAATCTTACACAAGTGCTACATTAAAGCAGGTAGTACATATTTTACACAATCTGCAACACCATATTCTACAATTCCAAAAGAAATAGCCATTTCGGAATTGGGATTGATAAATACACCTAACATTCGCCCAGAGGTTGTACGACAACGCGCAAATATTGGTAGTAAACTCTATCCGTTTACGCTAAAGGAAATTGTCCCATTATGCATGCCATACGCTGTAAGTGGAAGGAGAAGACAACTGGAATTAGAGGAAATGGATGCAAAAAAGCGAAAAAAGGACTACATGGAAAACACTGCGACAATACGCGAACAATACAAAGATGTGTCAGACAAAGAACATCTTATTAGAGAAAATGAGGAAGAATTAAAAGATTATTTTATGTGTCGATGGACTGACTTAGATACGCCCGGGTTGTACAAGCTGTATGCATTTGCGGTTAGTAAGAAAGACTCTTTTAGTTATGTAGGCGTTCTTGCAGAAAAGGATGGTACTAAATCCGTATACTTTTTAAAAGGTTATTCTAAAAACGTATTTATCAAAATGGCAGATAACAAAGACGAACTAAGGAATGCGGTTTTCGTAACCTTGGCGTACACCACACGCAAAGGGGTTCCGCTAAACATTGTATATTTGCCTAGTAAAGAACCTTTCGGATCATTTAAAACCGAGGGTCTTACAACCTATAACAACCATATATTCCCAAAAGTGGTGGATATGCAACTACACAACGGTGTGTGGGAGAAAAGGATTTCTCCAATACCGGCAAGAAGAAGTCGATCAAGCTAACAAGATACGTATGCAGGATATAGTGGGAAAGCTGCGATTAAAAGATTGTCACAAGCTGCAAGAATTACACGAAGGAATGGATCTGGTTGTCGGCGGAATCAAAGACTTTAAATATAGAGGCAAACTTCGGTACATTTTACAATTCGAAAACCTAGACGGTCTTTATGTATCAAACTATTGGTTAGAAAAGGAGATAGAAGACTTGGGTGTCGATTTAAATTTTAAGCTGCGAATAAAATTAGATAAAATTAAAACCACTGAAAACAAACATAAAGAAAGGACTGTCTTCTGTGTATAACTTTGTATTAAAATTAAGTTTAAATGACTCCATGCTTGGCATTAAATATTTTTAAATTTGTTATGTATAATGTCAGAATAAACATTTTATAATAGTATATAACATTGTTCTTTATTTATAAAAGGCTGTGACGTTACCCCGAAATAGCACTCGCACAGAGAGGGTGCGCATGGGCAGCGAGCATGGGCAGTGGTGCGTACGCGCAGGGGTGTGCATGGGCAGGGTGTCATGCGCAGGGGTGCTCATGGGCTGGGATGTGTCTGGGCGTACACGAGGGAAGCGGATGTTAACAGTCACCAAGCATCCAATTCTTTATTTGGATGGTATCGAGTACTTGCCTGCGTATGTACCCGGAGTAAAAGAATACGATTTGCATACGCAGTTTATTAATAAAATTATTATATCGAGGAAGATGACAAAGGTACATCATTCCTAATAGTACAACAATCTACGCATGGGGGTGTAAAGATATAAGATAGTTGTTTATATTTGTATGGATTTTGTAAATCTATTGTATATATTAGTTTTAAGATTCCATAATTTTTAAGTTCTTCTCCCACCTTCCAAATCCTTCCGGCTTCTATCCTGGTTGACAGAGTATACGTGTTATCTCCACGTGGTATTCGCGGGACACGGCGGTTTTAGATTTCTCGGGAGATGGTTGGCTAAGGCATATGTCTTGGGTAGCGAAAAAGGTTTTAAAAATGGTGTTAAATAAAGATGAGCAAAAATTAGAAATTTGGGTCTTTAAAACGCATAACTTTGTATGGAGTGGTCCTATTTAAAATCTATTTACAGATTTGGGGTCCCTAGAAAAATTTAATATTAGTTGATACCTAGCAAAATATATTTATCTTAAAAGAGTGACTACCCTGCGTATAATAAATACAATATAACACTTGTCAACAAATAAAGTTGTAAGGAAAATTAAAGACGTATTTAATGGGGATCCAGTATTAGAATTTGTTGGTAGTAATGTTAAGTCCTACTGTATTGTAGGCGAGAAAGATACGATTAAAAAGATTAAATGGGTCTCACGAAGTGTTGTTAAGTAAAACCGAGGGTCTTACAACCTATAACGAGCATATACCTCCAAAAGGAATGGACATGCAACTACGCAGCAGTGCGTGGGAGAATAAGAATTCTCTCCAATAAGAAATTAAAGTTTTCATGTACGTAGCACCAGTCATTGGGTAATGGTCGAAATGTGGAACCTATAAAGGCGATTATTAATTGCGGTTTAGAAAAATAGTAGTTTTCGTGGACTAAATAAAATAGCTCAGACTGGTTAATGTATAACATACTCTCGTACACATCCACAAACATCTGTTTACGTCCACGATGGCGATACCGGTAGTTTTTGTTTAACAAATAGTAGGAAAGATACGTCAGGTGTTAGTGCGTGGAAGCCCATAGGATCGTTGGATTCAAAAAGAACGGTGCGGCGGGATGTATGGTGGTCTCCGTTAGAATAATCGAAAGTGGTTAATCAATTGTATTAGATGTTTAAATAAGCGAAAGTGTAAAGGCCTACATAAACAAAATTTAATTATCCGACAAAAGTGCGCGACGTGCTACACTTATAAAGAAAGTATGGAATGGTGCTTTTTAGCGGCCCTACCCGTAAAAAGGAGAGTGACTTTTTCTAGCAATTACAAGAATAGCAGTAGCGCAGAGAAAGAGTATGCATGTATTATACAGTTGCTGCAAAATATGTTAGTTTACGCGTAGCTCGGATGTGTAATTGATCACGACTTAAAGATCCCCCGGAGGTTTAAAAATTCTCGGCCCATTATCGTTTGAAAAATGTTTGTAAATTATCAGAACAGGAGCGAGTCGAAGTATAATGGATGATTGACCGAGCTTTTGCTACCTTTTACGAGGGAATTGGAAGTTGACAGACATCGAGCATCTAATTCTCTATTTGGGCGATATCGAGTACTTACCGGTTCTAGAAATCATTACGTGCGGCCGACCGCTATGCGAAAGTGTAAAAGCCTACAGAAGCATAATTATCAGACGAAAAGTGCGCGATGTGCTATAGAAAGTATAAAAAAATTATGCTTTGCCCGGTCCTAACAGTAAAAAGGAGAGTGACTTTTTCTAGCAATTACAAGAATAGCAGTAGCGTGGCGAAGGGGTATGCATGTATTATACAACGCATTGTTGCTATAAAATATGTTAGTTTACGACAAGCTCGAACGTGCACAAATTAAATTTTAATCTATAATTAACCACGGTCGTAAAAATGGGAAATTAATGGTTAATTTTAATACTGCTAAGCATATACTTTCGCTTGGTGATTCATTTGGAAAATATTCAAGCCCACCATTTCCTAAAGTATGACGTAGAAGTTATTTAAAATTAAATTGCTTTATTAATAAGTATCCTGTAGACAACAAGTTGGTATTTCCTCAGTAATGGTTTAAAGTGTTTTTATTAAGTTTTTGGTTATAGTAGCACTGCATCTTCTACAGCACGACTTGCACACAATTTGTGTGCGTGTGCTATCACCCTTTTGGATTTTTAATATGCACGCAATCCGTATAACATGGAAGACGTTTCCGATGTTTCTACTAACGGCATTCGCACCGTCGACGATGCGAACCGGGTGCATGCATTGGCGCTAAATGTATTGGACGAGCAGCAAGGATTATGACGTCATTTAGTTCCCCGCTGAATCCTCAACTTCGTTCGGGTGTCTTCGGAAACCTTCGGTTTGCATTCTATAGGGTACATAAAGCAGGTGCGCAAGAGTAAACTCTTTAGTTATAAGTTAGTTCGCTTACAAGTTTAACCAAAGTGCTATAGTGCGAATTTTGTTTTGTACTAAAATGGTATCTGCAAACGTTTTTAAATGCAACTTTGCGGTGCTTCCTATACCTGGAAAAATGCTCTCAAACGGCACCAGAACAAATGTCGTGGTGTAACATCGCCCAGGGTTGCTTATACATCCGTCCGCAGCAAAGTACTTTAACTGTGGGTCTTGCGGTATCGCTTTTACGAGAATGGACAGCTTACAGCGACACAAGGAAAAACAGTACGGTATGTCATTAAGCCGTAAACGTTCAGCCCCGCTAGCTGTTAAAGAGCCTTGTACGAAACAACCACGAATTATGTGTAAAGTATGCGATTTCGAAATGGAAAAGACTACCTATGCTGCACACTTAAGGAGCAACAGACATAAAAATGCATCAGTTACCGCTACTAACGACGATGGTGTAGAAATGGTTAGTACAGCGTTTAACAACCGTACGGCGAGCTATCGCATAAAGAACGCCAGTGTCGACGATGGAGTGTCCGAGTTTCTTTGGAAGCAGAAAGAGCGATTTATTCGATTAATTAATGAAAAAAGAATACAACATACAGCAGTAAAAGTCTATTGCGAACTCTACGGCGTTTACACCAAAATGGGGGAAGAGACTACCGATGTGAAATCCTTTAACACAAAAAATGTGGATATAACGTCTTCTAGTAATCTGGAAAATATGTACGAGGTCTTAAGCGAAACCATAAGAACAAAATCAGAGGAATTTGAAACATGTGGGTCCGGTTGGTCTTTGGAAAAGGTGCTCTATTTAGAAATAAATATTAATAAGTATAAGCCGATATGAGAAGTTCTAGGTTAAGAATAAAAAATTGTAAATATGTATTTAGAAATGTGGTTTACAAAATTTAAACTGTATTAGTAAAAATTGTCTGTAATAAAAAGTTTTAAGAATAGTTTTAGATTGTCTTTAGGTATGAGCCGCAGGAAATTTATAATTTAGAGATGTGTAAAATGGTAAGGGTGGCTATTTTAAATCTGTTTACAGATTCGGATTCTACATAAAATTCTAGACTAACAAGATGTATTGCATGTATAAAAATTTATAAGGACCGTCAGAAATCGCTACCAGCAAAAAAAATCTTAAAATGGGGTAGCTCTCTGGGGATGGAGCTATCTAAAAAATTTAAAGAGAATTGGGTAGCTGAGAAAATTCTAATATTAATTGATACCAAACAAGATAGGTTTATCTCGTAGGTGGAAATGTGGAGAAAGATTTATCTCGCAGAGGGTATATGTGTAACTTTGTAAGGAGTAGTCCGATTTTAAATCTGTTTGCAGATTCGAATTGTGCGTAAAATTCTAGACTAATTTGATGTATCGCATGACTAAAAAATGTTTAAGGACGGTCAAAATCGCAACAGGTAAGAAATCTTAAAATCAGGGTAGCTCTCTGGGGGATGATGCAATCTGAAAAATTCCTAGAGATTCGGGTAGCTGAGAAAAATCTAATGTTAATTAATACCAAACAAGATAGGTTTATCTCGAAAGATGCATTGGTTAGACGAAGAAAACTATTTTGGTTCAGAATGTTAGCGGTAAAAATCTTAAAATGAGGGTAGCTCCTGGGGGTGATGCAATCTAAAAAATTCTTAGAGATTCGAGTAGCTGAGAAAATTCTAATATTAATTGATACCAAACAATGTACATTTATCTCGTGGGTGGAAGTGTGGAAAAAGATTTATCTCGCGGGTGGAAAGAATGCGGGTGTGACGTAATCAAAATGGTTGGGGGTGTCCGAGCAAGGCGGAGAGCAAGGCGGAGAGCAAGGCGGAGCAAGGCGAAGATTCATCTCCCTCATTTCCTCCTTATGGGAATTTACATGTAAAACCTAGGTTAGATAGCGGCGGCGGTGGTGGTGGTGGTGGTGGTGTTGCACCAAATACATCCAAAATACCCTACTTTGCTGTAATAAAACATACGAATAAACCCAATTATTTAAGCAATTTTACTTTATTCACTTTCTGTTACATTAGTTAAAGTATACCCCTTAATTTATGATAACATGGTATATTATCTTTTTGCCATATTCAATCTCCGTGCATTTACAATTCCAATGCTCCACCCAAAGGTACTACATTGGTCAGGAGGCGAGTTTTTGTTGCCTGAAAATTTAGAGTTTTGCCGAACCCTTGCGTTCCAGGAAAGGTAGGGATCTATAACGTGCGTGACAACGCACATACGGGACCTCCATTAACCTTTCATCCGAACGAGGGCATAATTTTTGTGAAAAATGCTCACCTGCCATTTTTCAAGCAGTCGGCCGTGTCGGGATTTGAACCCAGGACCTTGGAATCCGTAGTCTTACGCTTACTACATTGATACACGGAGACGCCGATATTCAATCACCGCCAACTACTATGAAGGCAATTTCCAGAATCAATCAGAGTACTAACGGTGGAGTAGTCGATTCATGTTTCCTGGATAATAGTAACGACTTCTCGTGGGGTCTTTGTTTAATTATAGTGGCAGGAGCCTCTCTGTAGTGCTACATGGTTAACAGTTCAAGGTTCCACCCCTTGAATGCTTAATTTATTACTATTTCTAATCGTTTTAGTGTTGCATTGCTGTATTTAGCTACTCAATTCGTTCTTGAATGGTATAAACTCAATTGTTTCTCTTAAGTTTCCAATTTTAAGAGCGCAATGATGTAGACCACTAGCTTCCTAAGAGTAGTTGAAATATCTATTCAAGAATTTTGTATATTTATGCGTTCATTACATTAAAAAGAATTAATTTTATTTTAAGAGAGTAAAATAGATGCGAAATTAACAGTACTGGTGCCAGCTTTGCTACATACCTCCTGGTTTATCAAACTGCGTCAACGTACTTTTAAAAATTTTATTCTTAATCTTCGTTAGCTCACGTTGATTTAAATTACGGGTATGCACGTCTTTTTAATTACAATAATTTTATTTTGTCATTGTTATGAACGCACCAACGGAAACGAAAATGAGTTCGTTACAGTATTTTATAATATTTAAATTTTTAGAATTAACTTTTCCTTATTTAAACGATTCCCCAGATTTATGAAGATAATTAAAAGGGATATATGAAGTTTAATATAAACTTTTTTAAATTTGCTCTCAGAAATGATTAATATTAAGAGAAATTAGAATGTACTGGAGAGGAAGTAAATCAAATTGAAGGATTAAATATGAGTTAATCAGGTTGAGCAGCGTTTAAAAAAGCCCTAGTTGTTTCTAAATGTTAGGTTATCGTAAGCATAAGCAACTTTCATGACAAGACAAATATACATATTTCATATCAATAAGCTTATAAGCTATAAAATTTATGCCTGTACTGCTTGTGGCATTCGATATGCTCCTTTAATTTTTGTGTCAGTCAAGATCACTTTCGATGGGTTTCTGTGGTAATATAAAGAACGTTCTGAATATATATGAGAGGTTTAGGAATCTTTTACCTGTTCAAATTTCCGCAATGCTGGTACACACTAAAATCGTATAAAAGTGTACTTAAAGGGAATCCTTTATAACTCCTGGCTTCGGTTTTAATGGATTTTACATAAAAATGTAAATATTTAAAAAGGAGTTAGCTTTTTGAGTAGTTCAATTGTACTAAAGCTATCTTTTGCATAATTATTTTTCTAAAAGTTAAAATATATCGAAAATCTGTTAAGGCTATCTGTTGTATTTCAATATAGATTGTATGGTTATTATACTTTTAGACAGAAATATTACTATTATTTCAGAGCATAATGTCAGGAACTAAATGCATAACTTGCTTTTGGATCGAATAAGCTGCAAAATTAGCATAGGTTAAAGTAAAGCAAACATAATACTAAAAGCAAAGCTTTTGCTGATCGTCTTAACGATTCATGATTTAACAAGAAAAAGATTTTTATACATTTTTGGATAAAATAAGGAAACTAGCAGTTTTATCAATAATAGTTTAAGAACTGTATTATAATAATCGATTCTTTTATGGGAGATTATGATGCAGCAAGTGGGTAACTGCTCCTTCTATAATTCAAATGTTACTTACTATACAATAATTTGAAGAACAAATTCCGGTAATTTCGTAATCAGCGATCGATCTGACTCGTATGTTGCTTTTCAAGCTTAAATATATATATATATATATATATATATATATATATATATATATATATTGCTATGTTCTCTCACAATTATTCGCGCCCCATCGTTCGGGCGGTCATATTAATTATGCTATGAATAAACAGGAATTTATCGTGGATCGACCTTGTGTCGACCAATAACAAAACTTGATGTGATAACGCCTTACTCGATATCAATGGGGTATTCTACTTGACTCCTCCTCTCTTTTTAAATTATCAAATTACACTCCCATAAATTTTATCATTCGGATTTGACTAGCTTTTATTTTGAATTATAAAATGAAGTTAGTTAATTCCATATAATAGAAACAAATATTATGTACAGGTTTTGAAAATTATTAAAATACACTTTTCAATCAATTAATATTGTAAATCTTATTTTATCTCAAAATCATATGCTTTTGAATCAATCTAAAGTCACCAAAAAACCTATTGTTTTTATAAAAAGAAACATGGAACGTTCAAAACCCCTTTATCATATTACGTACCTTCTACGTATGCAAGTTCGTTGTTGACTCCGTCACACTAATTTATATTAATTAAGCAAATTCAATATTCAATATTTAAATTCAAATAGAAAAAAAATGTCTTAAAACTAAAAGATCTAACCTGGTCTGTTTACTTCGTTATTTCCTTCTCGCAACCAAGATTATCGACGCATCCATTATCAACTAGAATTTTTCATGCATTATACCATCCATTTGGATCAAAATTATTCTCCACCAATTCAGAATTATTATATACCCATTCGAAATATTGTCTATCCACACGCTTGAATTATTGCATTTAAATTATTGTCATCACCCTCTGGATTATTATTATTAAACTTAGACTTATGCACCCCTAACTTAGATTTCTTATTGTCAGACTTAGATTTATCACCTTTCCCTTGGATTATTGTCGTCGCACTTAGACTTATGACTTTTTCTCACCAGCCTCAGACTTGGAATTTATTCTCACCGGCCTCAGACTTAGAATTTATTACATCTCCCTCGAATTATTGTTGTCGTACTTAGAACATTTTCATCCGCCTCTAACTTAGATTTATTACACCAGCCTCAGACTTGGAATTTATTCTCACCAGACTCAGAGCCGTTTAATCGGCAGTAGAAATTTTCATCTTCGTCGCACAATCTGTCACTTAAACAATTTTCACTCTTAAATATTATTCTTACGCGTTGCTCTTAGGTTTAAAGTGACGCACCTTGGTTTTTGTTGGGTTGAAAACTGAGCTCGTTATCATTGTCGCTGTTAATATATGATTGATATCCTACTTCGTCTGTGGGCATGGCTTACAAGCCCGTCGCTAATCATTAACCAATGAGGTCTCTCTATTTTCTACACTTAAAGTAGTTTTCTGATGTAACATTCTCGTCCTCTCAAGTAATTGTTGTTTGCTTGCAGCTGCTTCGTTATCAGCCCATGTGGTGTTTTGAGAGAATATTATCGCTTTTCCATATTATACACAAATATCTGATGCAATTCGACTTTCAATTTTTATATATGCTTATTTATTTACGCATTAATTACCTTAACTTATCAAAAATTGTTAATTGTTTGTACGCACTTACACTACACTTCTTTAAGTTTTAGCTCTTATCTCCGTATTATCATAACTGATTGGAATTCTTTTGAATGCGTGTTTAATGACATTTATTATGCTTACTTATAAATACGCGTGCTTCCACTGAAAAATGTTATTTGCTTTACCTAAATTTACTAAAACTCTATATATAAGGTGTTAAATATTTGTTATCTACTTAATGCATGTATTATTTATTTCTGTGCTAACTATGCGTCTTTTTGTCCTAAGATGTGTCTATTTGCATCGCTTAAAACTACTTATACTCTATATACAGGGTGTTGAATGCTTACTATTTACAAACTATCTCAATTACTTAATTTTCTCCTATATAAATGCATTTTTCTGCTTCCTATTTTTATGATTCCTAAACGACCATTGCTATAAAATACACCCTTAAACAACCCCTTATCACAGCAATATATATATATATATATATATATTATATATATTATATATATTATATATATTATATATATTATATATATTATATATATTATATATATTATATATATATATTTTTGTGATACTGTAGCAATAACCCGATGCGCCATTTTTGTAAAATAAAAAGGTTAAAATTTTTATTCTGTCAACTTTTGATTTTTAATATATAATTTTAATTACCTCGGCTAACTCAGTTTTAAATTACGCACGGAGCTTGCTACAATACGACAAACAAAGCCTTTAAATTTACCTTCTACCTCTACTTCCTGTTTAAATCTTTAAATTTTGTCAGCGTTCATGCCCGTTCATTATTTAAAATTATTTAAAATATATTTTCATGATTATTTATTTCTTTTTGTTATGACGTGTATACTAATGTTTATGTACTAACTCATGTGTATATTTCAGTTAAGATTGTTGAATAGAATTTGTTTTATTTGAGCCAGAAGAATTTGTACTGTTAGGGTGTATCAAACCACTCTACTTTGTGAGACCTTTTCTTTCAATTACTGAGCAGGTGGAAGTATTTTGAGCTGTGACGAGATCCTTCCTGTTTCATCTAGCTTTGTTATTTCTGGTGGTGCCCAACCGATTGCGTCTACTACCGTTTATGAGTTTACATCCCGTATCGATGTCGTGTCCAAGCTATCTGGCAACCTTAAACTACGACTTGTACCGCAAACCCATCCCATACCGACTCGAGCTAGGCCGCCAAGGACCACTTGTTCTTTCCTCGGGGTCGTAGTGCCAAACAAGACCGTAACAATATATATATATATATATATATATATATATATATATAGCTGTGGATTGTGGGATTATTCTCTTAAATCGAGCCCCAACGTTGGGCCGTCATAAAATTGCCGTGGAAGTAGGAAAATTCTCGCCCCTCGAATTGGGCCAACATAAAATTTTCTGAAAAAATAATAAAAAAAAATTTCTTACACTACCTTTTTGGACGCCTCCGTAGTTTTGCACACCCTGGCTAGCTCAGCAATTGGCTTCTTCTTGAATACCTACCATCCTAAGTACCTTCCTTTCTCACAAACACAGTCAAATGAAATTAGCACTCAAATAATGCAACAGAACATACAACCTTTTTATTTACACATATTAACAAGTTTCCATTATTAAGAAGATATTTACACATTGGTACAGCCAGTTTGATAAAAAACTGTTACCATCTCAATCTTTAAATATTTCAAAATTTTATGATTTTAATTATTTCAACAAATTTCTTTAATACGAGTGCATGGGCCCGTCTTGCAACGCTAGATTGATTTTATTCTGGTTTATCTTGAGCTCGTTATAACCTCGTTCCTCTAAATGCTTTTAAACCACGCATTTTTATTAAAAATAAATCTAAAAACCCGTTTACTTCTTACAACAATATTTTATATCATGAATAAACATTTTTATATCATCAGCAAACATTTTTAAAGAATCAATATTATTTGTCCAACATATACCCCCTTATTTGAGTTTTTATGGTAATAAATACACCCCCAACAAGTCAAAACACTCAAACACAAAAATAGCAGCACTAATGTTTAAGCAAAAAGCAAGAAATTAATTTTCTTTACTTGGGGTAAGCTTCATCCATCGTTACCTCAGGAGATGTGTACCACAAACCCTTGTCATTGTGTCCATATACTTAACGATTTTGTCTGGATCCAACTATCCCCACTATCTAACTCTCTGCAACCGCCTTTTATTCTACCCGGATGCTTGTCTTGTCCAAACTTAACATTCCATACCAAGTACCATCCTATCATTCAATTGTATCTTGCAGTAACGGCACCTTTTGTAACTTTAGCAATCACTCATGCAAATCACTTTTAATACTTTTATGATCCGTTACAAACTGCTTTACATACTTTAAATTAGGATGTTGTACCGAATAAACAATAATTAATACAACTTAAGATCCCGTACAAACAATTACGTTAGAGATCTAAGCGCGATATTAGATATAAGATATAAGAAAGCTTTAATATCTTTCTCAGAGTATTTATATGCTTTTTTATACCCCCATGGAACCTATTTCCATTGAAAAGCTTATTTTCTAAACCGATTCTCAAAAATTTTATCGTAACGAACTCCAACGGCTGACAAATTCCCTGTTCATCGTGCTGTTACCTAGAAATTCGTTTGATACCCTCAACGTACGCGAGCTTCTCAAAAGCTGCTATCTTTCGACCAATGATATTGCTTTACCTCGCTGTAACGTTTTACCTCCTAGCTACCTTTCTCCGTTCTACGCATATTTATTGTCTCTATTTAGAACCCCTCTTAAGCTACAGAAAATCGATATTGTTGTTGGCCTTCACATTTCCTATTGTATTTTATACGTGACTTGTAACCAACGTCTTCTTATACGCTTTTCTGTCTATTTTACATTATAGATCGTTCATTTCACTCAGTCTTCAAGGCACTTGTTATTTTAGCAGCTTATACATCGACCGTTACAAACAAAATTCTATATAATTTTGTGCTAACGTTCGTTTAAGTTTCCTGAACTCGACATTTTACCTAACAGGTGTTTCTTCGAAACAGCCGTCCGTATAAAATAACAATTCCGAGTTTAACCATTCTTAGGAGTTGTAAAACGGACGTTTTCGTTTCTTTATATGGAATTCTGAGTTTAAATTATTGATCTTCTGTACTTGAAAGCTCCGTTTACTATCCCATGCGCTTGATTTAAAATTATTACAATTAATTTGCGTATCCTTAAGCTTCTATGTACTCTAAAGCTTCTTTTCTTTATGCAATTTTAACATTCTAATTTAGAATTACAAAATATATTAATAACCGTTTGTCTTCACTATCTAAACTGATTAATTTGGCGCGTAAATAAATTGCTCCTATTTCCTATATACACAGTGTTTAAATTTTTATTGTCCAGACCTATTTAACCACTACTTTGGTTGGACCTGTAGTTTGGTTCTTTAGCTCATTAGAACACGCAAGCCATTTCACCTGTTCTAGTAATTTAGAACTTCGGCAAGGTGCAGGTCCATTCGAAATGGCAACATACATATAGTGAAAGGAAATAATATTTACAATTTGAAAAATTCTTTAAATACACCCTTCAATCAATTAATATAATATGGATTATTTATCCCAAAATTTATAAACTTTTGATTCAATATAGAGTTACCAAAAACTATATCTTTACAAAAAAATCTGGAACGTTCGAGACCTCTTTATGATTTATTACGTAAGTTAAACGAATGCAATGTTTCTTGTTGATTTCTTTACAAGTTTTGGATAAATTGAATAAATTCAGTATTAAAGTTTAAATTGAAAAATATCTTAAAATTAAGTAGATCTAGCCTGTGATCTCCTGATATGTTGTTTCGTGTTGTGAATCAACACCTCCTTGTTGTCTTCAACCGATTACCAATGCTCTGCTTAGTTGAACCAATATTTACGTACTGTTACCCCTCGTTTTCCTAAAATCACCTCTTTCTTTATTCTATATTTCTCTGCATATGCTTTGAATCTCTTCCCTTAAATACTTTTGACTCAGATTAAAATTCCTTTCAACGCAGATTAGAATTGTACCAGAAGCCAATTAGAATTGTAATTATTTCCGACGCGGATTAGAATCTAATTAGAATTAGAATTATTTCCGACGCGTATTAGAATCCAATTAGAATTCCACTAGAATTAGAAACCCTATATGATTATAAATATTTAGTTTAAATTAATTACCCAATTTCTACTCACGTTTTCTATAAAAAACGGCAAAAACTCTTCATGTATGCTTAACGTAATTGTTGCACAGCACTACTTTCACAATAACATAAATTTGAAGTATTCTAAACTTTATTTATTTGACGCGTAGATTTCTGGTTAAAACTGACGTGCATCAAGTGGAACTGCTTCGTCTTATCACCGATGGTGTTCAATAGCCTTTTCCCACTACCTTTGGGTTGGGTTTCCAAGCAGTTTTACAGATTGTCGCAACCAATTCAGGTTTGTTTTTAATATTCCCTGTATTTTTGAAGCTGTTTTCTGATGCAACTCCTTTGTATTTCCGTATCATTGAGTTTATTTGCTATTGTTATCGTTGCTTTAACATCTGTTATCGCGGCCAGACTTTTAACTTACGGCCGTGTTTTGTATAGATAATGCTTTTGGATAATTATACAAAAATAAATGATGTAACTCTAGTACTATTTTCGTTTATGTATTTATTTATTTGAAAGTGCGTTTCTTATCAAAACCCATACTGTTCCTTGTTTATCACAAGCGTAATTGTATGAGGATTTATCAGGTTTTTGTCTTATCTTCTGTGTATTTTATTTTATAAACTTGTTAAACATTCTCAACGTAGTTTAAATACATGTACGACTATTTCTCTGCTGAATACGCGTTCTATTGTTGAAAGATTTGGTCACTTGCATTGATTAATGTTAATTACGGTCTATATACAGGGTGTTAAATGCTTGCTATTTACATAATGTACGAACTACTTATTTTTCTGCTAAATAAATGCAGTTTTCTGATTCCTATTGCTATTTACAGTTCCTACACGACCTTTGCTATTCAATACACCCCTAAACAACCCCTTATCATAGCATTATATATATATATATATATATATATATATATATAAAAGTAGAATGTAACATTCTGGGATCCTTAACACTGACAACTCCAAACGAAATTTACTATACTCGTTTTTGTGTATGTACGTGTAGGTATATTGAAGCAGATCTTGTATTGTATAAATCTGAGGGTATTTCAGATTGGCCTATTTGGCTTATAATTTTTTTAAAATTTTGACGATATTAAGTATTACGCTTCAGGAATGCATGATTATTTCTGTTGAAAATAATCTCACGGAATTTGGTTTGCTTAACCTCATCTTTCAGCATGCATCAATAGTTTTTAGAGATTGCCTGGATCTCTGATACTGCATTCCATCATTTAAGGTAGTTCAAAATAAATAATCTTTTATATGATATCCTGTTGCGTTGTACAATTCTCATATCTATAGTATCTATACGATACAGATAATCACGTTATTCTTTAGAGTGTAATGATGCATCTGTTTATAGATATACTTTATATTGTTCCAGATCAGCAATTACTATTTTTCCGCAACGCACCGATGGGAAACACGACTACCGGGTATGGAATTCACAACTACTTGGGTACGCTGGTTACAGACAACCAGATGGATCTATAATAGGAGATCCCATGAATGCAGATTTTACCGACATTTGCATAAAATTGGGTTGGAAGGGAAAGGGCGAAAAATGGGACATCCTTCCCGTAGTACTATCAGCAAATGGTCATGATCCAGATTATTTTGATATACCAAGCGATTTTATACTAGAAATACCATTAACTCACCCAACGTAAGTATTAGAAATAAGTATTAATATATCGAAACTTAAAAGCACGATTTATTCTTAAGAATATTTATACTTACCGATGATTCTCTGCAAGAAAGTTCGGTTGGAGGTATATGGTGCTCGTAAAGTGAACGATATACCTTTGAACATGCACATAATTTAAAAAATTAGTTCACACGTTTGATTGCAATGGTGGCACGACTTTTCAAGCGTCCCACTTCTATATTTGGTGAATCAATTTTCAGTCAATTTGACGTCAGCACTCGGTCGAAGTAGTCATTAATGGTATACAAATTTGGATCTTCTTTAATGTAATCGCGTTCCTTCAAACTTTAACCACAATTTGGCATTTAGGTCAGCTTGGGTACGAATTTCAAAACCAGTTTTATAATAATAATGTATATAATAGTAAATATATCCGTTCATATTCTAACAAAAAGTCAGTTACTTTACGTTTTGATGCTTTTCTTTATAAGGTGAATATGCGTATTATTTAAAATGAAATTTGTGTTCACATATACATGAAAATGTCAACGAAAGGCACTTTACCTATAAAATGGCATATATGTTTAAAAAAAAATAAAGCGCGTTCAAACTATGAAATAATTCTCTAAACCATCATAATATTCACGATAAATATGGGACGACGTCACAATACAAATAAATGCTGTGTTGTTATGGTTGAATTATTCTGTGCCACTTTAATAGTTAGACTTGTATAGTTTTTGGTTATTATTCAATAATTATTAAAAGTTGGCATATTTTAAATTATAACGTTATTTTTAAAATACTTTCTTTCTATATGGTAGTGAATTGTGGTAGCAATGCAATTTAAGATGCAGAAGTAAGATTTTTCAAGTAATAAAAGCAGTGTCTTAAAATTTCACTCTAAGCAAATTTTGCATCTAAGAATACAGAAGCAGAAAATGTTACAACACCGCACAAAACTGCCAATTGTAACATACTAAATCGTAATATCATTAAAGCTGCGTTCATAGTTACGTCCACATTATACAACTACTAACACTTTATTACTGTTTACGACGTCATTCCATATTTATCGTGAAAAGGGTATAGTACGTGAATTTTAATATTTGCTCTTTTACATAAATAAAATATTGCAAAGCTTTTACAAACCATGTCAGTGTAAAATAATATCATTTTAAATAGTAGTTTCCTCTAATAATGCAAAATTTATGTTTTAAAAATTTTTCATATACAATGGCCGTGCCAATTTATGTTAAAAAAGATGGCGACATTCCTTTTAAATCTAACATAAACAAATAGCAAATAAGTATACTAATTCCGACTATTAGTAGCAAAATTTACACAACACTTTTACCAATTCCTGCATGTAGCTTAAATACGTAACGCAAACGGCACTGTACAAGATTTCTGTACACGTTTTTAGAGAAGAATCGACTTATGGCAGTAGTAAGTTCAATCACCTTGCTAGTGCCGACATATCCTTCGTATTCTAATGGTTAATATTACATATAAATTACAGGAATAATTCGTAATTAGGGATGGATTCGGGCCGGGCCGGACCGGGCTTTTAGATGCGGCCCAGCCCGGCCCGAAATAATTTGCTCCGGCCCGGCCCGGTGGCCCGGCCCGAACCAAAATGCATCGGCCCGGCTTGAGGCCCGGCTTGAATTTCGGGCCGGGCTTCGGGCCGGGCCGGGCCGATTCGGGCCGGAATGTAACTAAAACTTTAAGTGATGTATAGATTTTTTAACATCCAAATGGAAAGTATCATTTGTTAGTATATGTATTTTCGTTTGTATAAAAATACTTCTTTACTATTATTATGCTTTTTTACAAAAGTTGAATATATCAACTTTAATAAATTATAGTTTATAGTATCATTTTAACCTCGAAGAATCCCAAAGGTATTTGGAGATGATGCACACTTGCACAGGCAATCCAAAATAGAAGGTGGTTTGCGTCAAACTTCAACCTTAAGTAACAAAATGCATTTTAGACCTCATGTACTACTACTAGTATATTGTAACATATTTAAAGGAAAGTATTCAAAATTTGACTGAATATTGTTACCCCATATTCTAAACAAAGACCGTTGCCAATTTCCATTTTACAGATTGCTTGTGTATAGGTCTACATTTCGAGAATGTGCTAGCATCCGTTCAGATAACTGACTATTCAAGTCTCTCGTATCAGGTAGACATTACTTTGTTGTCTATGAATATTTTTTTGTCGCATGCTTTACTGGAAATTTTAATTATTATGAAAGAAAGGCCGACAATATTATTTATAAAAATGTTCAATATTAATATATGCAGGGTTTTTCAAAAATATGGAAACGCTGCTTTCGCCGTATATAGAGAATCTGCTACATATTGAGTAAAACAATAACATATAATTACAAAGAATCTAGCTCTTTAATATGAAAAAAGACATACAGAATGTCCCACACCAAGCTTCCATTAAAAGTATTTTAAAAACTACAATTTTGCTTGCAAATTAAAACCTTGTGTAGGAGTTACCGAACAAGGCGAAACTATAACTAAAATAGTTTTGAAGTCTTGCAAATATCTGTCACATTAATTATTTTAAATAGCACATCCTGTATTTTATTCCATATATGAATGATGCTTTAGAAGATGATTATTCTGATTTAAGCGTATGTATCTTCAATTGTTGTGCATCCAGGAATTATTGATCTAAAAAATCGTATTAATAAACATTTAATCAAAACGGATTGCAGGTTGTGTTTCCATTACACCTTAAGAAATGTTTTTCAATAAAAACAATAAAGTAGTTTTTACAATTTTAGGAGGTGAAAAATTCTGATTTGAAAAATGTAATTTATATAATTGAACCCCCATTTTTTTATATCTCGACATGAACGAGCATAAAAGTATAATCAGTTATTTGGAAAATTTCGGTTTTTGCTTAATTTTCTTTAATTTTACTGTCGTTTGTGATATTGCGGGTATTAAGGTTAAACATAATTTTTTTAATAAATCGAGCTCTAGCAAAGTACAAATATTTGTTAAAGAATTTCATTGCTTATTCTAACTTATTATTAGTTTTTAAATTTGCGTTATTAAATTGTAAAAACTATGTTATTGTTCTTATTGAGATTGAGAAACAGTTGTTTTAAGGTGTTATGCAAACACAACGTATAAACCGTTTTAATAAAATGTTTATTAATACCATTTCTCTGATCCTCTAAAGTGCACGTTTTAGGAGAAAAAATTCCTGGAAGCAAAACAATTGAAAATAGTTTTACAAACCCTAATATCAAAATAATAATCTACTCGCGCACTATTCAAATAAGCAATAAAATGTGGAGTATGCCATTTAAAATAATGAAATTGACAGTTACTTTTGATATAATCGAAAGTTTCACAACGTTGAAAATATCTTAGCTAAATTTGCCTTATTGGGTAACACCTACATGCAAAATTTCAATTTTTCAGGAATTGTAAGTTTTGAGATTTCTTTAATGAAAGTTTGTCGATACATTCAAATAATTAAATATAATTGAACTGTTTTTTTGTAATCGTGAGTTATAAATATTTTTTCATATACAGAGTGGTTTCGATTTATTCATAAATAATCTTCAGTGCGAGCCACAATATTAAGTTAATTAATAAGTATAATAAAATAAACCAGCCCAATTAACATACGTTGCAATACTCCTTCAAATTAATTAAATATAACACGGACAATTTTTATTTCAAATTTTTTGAAAAGTGAAAAGAAGTGAATATTACTTATCGAAAAAAATCGAAATTCACAAATCGGTTTAAATCAAATCATTTTCGTTTTCGATTTACTTCCATTATCACACTTACCAATATGTGTGTAACTGTACCTAGGTGATATATTAAGAGGAGCGTTAATTATAATTTTGCTTAAGAGGAAACTAAAGAAATCATTAAATGGAATCTTTTACTAAATCAATAAATTTTATATTTCGTTACATAAACTTCGGGCCGGCCCGAAATAGCCCGAAAAGCCCGAAAAGCTTGAGAAGTCTGGCCCGGCCCGGCCCGGACCCGACACGTGCTTGGCCCGGCTTGGGCCCGAAAAAAATTTTGTCGGCCCGGCCCGAAGCCCGGCTTGATATTCGGGCCGGGCTTCGGGCCGGGCCGGGCCAAAGCCCGGGCCCGTGGCCATCCCTATTCGTAATTCAGTCTTAAAGGTCGGGCGCCTACTGAGATATGCCCAAACTTTCCAAATATATTTGTATATGTTATAAAACACGTCATGACCGTAGCAAAATTTATCTTGAGGTTGAAAATTTGATAATTAAACTTGTATTACTATTTACTACCAACATTGATTCGATGTCGTTCAAAAACTTAACAATGACGATCCGAGTGCCGGCATATTGTGCTGATCGTAATGTTTTATATTGCATATAAATCACAGAAATATTTATTAATTGAGGCGTTGGAGTGGGCGCCTACTGACAGATGTGTAACTTTTTCAAATCCATTGGTATATGTATAAAAGACAACCACAACAAAACTAATTTGGTGTTTAAGAATTTGGTAGTCAAACTTACACCACTATTAACGTTGATTCGACGTTGTTTAAAATCTGAACAATTATTGCCAGTCATCTAACGTCCAGGGGACGTTATTTGATTAGTTGAATTCACTTTCTGCCTACTTAGTTGGTGGACGGCTACCAATCAAAGTTTCCTGATATCACTAGATCCGACGTAACCTATAAGTTAGATTCAATCGTGAAATTGACGTTCATGTATAACCTGCCAGTACATTAGTGGAATTCCGATATTATATTAACGTAGTATAGACGTTGCGTTCATACTTGCGTATATAAGGTATAAACCGACCACAATTTGTAGCATTAACGACGTCAGAGTAAGTAAAACAGTAGTCGGTAGCCGGTAAAACATTACTCAGGTATGTTGTTAGTGAATATCTTGACATCATGTAGTATACCTTATTGTTTTCATAACAATTTGACAAATATTTTTTAAAGAAATAAATTGTTTAGTTTTTGAATTCACGAGAAACTTGATAAGCATATTACATCACTCAATAAGTCCGTAGGATGATACATAGATGGCGTTGCTATGTAATAATCCATATGATTTGTAGGAAGTACTAACCTTAAAAAGATATCTGTCAAAATTTCATGACAATCCGACGATTAGTTTACAAGTTACAGAGGTTTAAGTGACGATACTTTTGAGTTTTTCAAAAAAATGAATTCCAAGCAATTTCGCGTGTTGATTTATCATTGCTTTTTGATAGGTAAAAATACCATCGCAGCCAAAGCATGGCTTGATAAGTGTTATCCGGGCTCTGCTCCATCGAGACAAACGGTGGAGAAGTGGTTTGCTGATTTTAAACGTGGCCGTACAGACACTGACGATGCTGAACGCTCTGGAAGGCCAATTGAGGTGGTTACACCGGAAAACATCAAAAAAGTCTACCGAATCGTTTTGGAAAACAGAAAAGTGAAATTGCGTGAGATAGCTGACACCTTGAAGATATCAGAAGGCAGTGTGCACACTATTTTGCATGAACATTTGTCCATGAGAAAGCTGTTCTCAAAGTGGGTGCCGCGTTTGCTCACAGTGGACCAAAAACAACAACGTGTCGATGATTCTGAGAGCTGTTTGGAGCTGTTCAACTGGAATAAAAAGGACTTTTTGCGTCGGTATGTGACAATGGATGAAACATGGATCCACCACCACACTCCAGAGTCTAATCGGCAGTCAGCTGAGTGGACTGCAGCCGGAGAACCACGTCCAAAGCGACCAAAATCGCAAAAGTCGGCTGGTAAGGTTTTGGCGTCTGTATTTTGGGATGCGCACGGAATTTTGTACATCGACTATCTTGAGAAAGGAAGAAGAATCAACAGCGAATACTACATGGCATTATTAGTGCGTTTGAAGGAAGAAATTGCCAAAAACGGCCACACATGAAGAAGAAAAATTCTCTTTCACCAAGACAATGCACCGTGTCACAAGTCGATCGCAACGATGGCCAAATTGCACCAATTGGGCTTCGAATTGCTTCCGCACCCACCGTATTCTCCAGATTTGGCCCCAGCGACTACTACCTGTTCGCAGACCTGAAAAATGCTCGCCGGAAAAAAATTTGGCTCGGATGAAGAGGTGATCGTTGAAACTGAAGCTTATTTTGAGGCCAAAGACGAATTGTTTTACAAAAAAGGTATCGAAATGCTAGAACGGCGTTGGACTGATTGTATCACACTTGAAGGAATGTATGTTGATGAATAAAATCGAATTTCGCCAAAAAATGTGTTTTTCTTAGTTATCCTACGGACTTATTGAGTGATGTGTTAATTATTTTTCAAGAAATTATAAATGCCGTACATTTTTCATATACGGTTTACTCATATAGATCAACATTTATAATTCGTAGTAGGACATTGTTTTTGTTTATGTAAAAACAACTCAGCTTTTAAAATCAGTTTTCAAGGTTTTCTGTTAAGATAAGGTTTTAATTTCTCTGTGCAAGTAAAGTACGATTCTGGAATAAAATTTGAGTTTAGTCATTGGAAAATATATTTCTGTTAAAAACAGGTCACCATACAAACTTGGAACGATTTGTCCTTATTGGTGTGCAAACTAATTGCAATCTTTACGGAAGATAGATTTTGGCTCCTTGGAGGCGTCTTTTTGTAAAGTTTTATTCAAGAACTACAATTATCAAAATCATGTTTATTGTTTCAGATACCAATAGAGTTGTATTACTGGCAAACTACTTGAATACTTTTATTCTATAAGTACAAGTTTGAAAGTTTACAAGTTATTGTTTTCAATAATTAATAATTATTAGTGAGTAGCTTGAATTCTAACAACGCTAAAGTTATGAGGTTCGAAGACTAACTGGATTGGAGAGCTTGGTTTATTGAACGTAAAGCCTCTGGTCTAACATCGTTCTATGGAAAACTGCAAAATTGCTTTTATTCTGTTCCTTGATGACATACAATGTCATTATTTCTAGATAATTATAAATAAGTCTGACTGGTATCAGTTCATTGTTCCTTACCTATTGTATCAACTTGCGTCTGTGTTATAAAATAATTGTCTTTTATTTTATTATCTAATATGATCTCGGTTGGCACTTATTATAGTACATTCTATAATACAATATTTCATTATATTTCACATCATCATCAGGCCTTTAGTCTTGAAATTGCTTAGACGCGTATCATCATTGTGTCCTAGTCTGAACTAACCTACACAATTCCCTGAAATTTGCACATTACATCACTATCACTATCTACGTGCGAAGGTCTGATCTCGGCCTACTTCTACCTCTCTTTTCGATTTTCTGTTTGTAATATATCCCGTACTATTCCCCAAAAGTGCCTAAGAACGTATCCTGCCCTTCTATTCCTCCTATTTTTTTGTTCTGTACAGCTATCTTTATTTCTCTATTATTTCTATAGCCTATTTGTTATTAATTTTGTTTTTCCATGCTGTCATCCTCATACATCTGAAGCGCAACATTCCAGAAGGCTTCTATCTCTTTCTGTCTGATTTTGCTACTGCCCCTATTTCATAAACCATCTGCACTGTACTCCACATATATGCTTTAAACAATTATCTACTTGTTTCTATGTTTGTTGTTTTTGAACATAGCCGCTGTTTTTTCTGGTTAGATGCAGATCGATCACCTTATATTGTTTTACAATTACATACCCTATTTCTCCGATATTCAGTTGTATGTGAAGAGAGGTAAGCAGCCTGCGGCTGCCAAGTTCCCCCAGCACTTGAGCATTTGTCGAATTAATAGTTTTTGCACAATCAACATTAGTTGAAAATATTTCACAACCAACACCTGTAGTTGTTTATAGTAATCATCAGATTTAAGTGTATTTATTTTTTCGTGATTAGGTTTTTCGTCTTGAAACTGGTTGGACGCGTACCTCCACTTACTTATGTTTTGAGCTAGCCTACACAGTTACCTTAAATTCCCACAACAGTCTATATACAACTCGGTTTCCCTTCTATTGTTTGCTAAGTATATGCCTAATTTCACCGAGATACAGTGGTCTGTGAAGGGGAGGCGGCTCCGTGGCGTAGTGGTATGTCCGTGACTACTATGCCCAAGGTACCGGGTTCGAATCGCAACTCGGTCCGCTTGAAAAATGTTAGGCGACCATTTTTCACAAAAATACATCCTCGTTCGGATGAGAGGTAAAATGGAGGTCCCGTGTGTGAGTGTTGTCACGCACGTTAAAGATGGCCACCTTGCTTGAAACAGCAAGGGTTCGGCAAAATTCCAAATTTTCCAGGTAAAAAAAAAACTCGGTTTCTGGCCAATGTAGTACCTTCGGGTGGAGCATTGGAAAATCATATGTAAGGTCTGTGAAGTGGATTAAGCAGCCTGTGCTTGAATATTTAAAAACCATTACCTGTAGTTGTCTACAATAGTCATCAGATATAAGTACAATTACTTTTTTATCATTAGGTTTTCTGGAACTAGTTGGACCCGTACATCCAATGATTTCCATTCGGAGCTAACCTACACATTCCGCTAAAACTCCCAGAGCCTACATCTTTCAATGTATGTCTGCAATAGTTTAATGTAGGTGTACCTCTACTTCCCTTTTTTTCTATCTCTGCTTCTAATATATTCCGCAGTTATACCTCATGCCCTAATATGTGGCCTATCATCCTCTCTCCTATTTTTTACTGTTTTCCACAAATTTCTTTTTTCCCCTACCATTTCTAGTACCTCTTTGTGCATAACTTTGTCTGTACATATCTTCATCATACGTCTGTAGGCTTCTACTATTTTCTTGTCCGCTTTTTTTACTGTCCAGGCTTCACAGCCGTACAGTGCTCCACACATGTGTTTTAAGCAAACATCTCTATGTTTCTTGTTTTTGAACACAGTAGTTGCTTTTTCTTGTTAAATGTAGCACGACCTTGTGCTAATCTTTATTTTATATCTTTTGTGCTTTTCCCATCTTGCGTTATATGACTTCTAGGTAGCAGAAATCCTTAATCTCTTGTAAGTTCTCGTTACCTATTTGTATTCTAGTTTTTTAATTATTTTTCTCTCTTTTGTATACTGGTACTTTAGTTTTATTTTTGTTAATTTTCATACCGTATCTCTCTGTTAGAACTGTTTCCATTTTATTAAGTGCAGCTTCTAACTCTTCTTTGCTAGATGATAATACCGCTATATCATCTGCAAATCTAAGCATATCAATCTTTCGTCCTTGCATAGTAATTCCAAATGTTTTCCTGCATTTGACAGTATTCATTGATAAGGCACATCCCTGTCTCACCTCTTCCTTAATATTTACTTCTCTACATTCCTGCTCTAATTTTATTACCGCTGTGTGCTCTTTGTATAAGCTATCCCTAAAACACATTCCAATCGTTTTGAGTATTTCAAACATTTTTTTCTCATTTTACATTGTCGAATGCTTTTTCCAGATCTACAAACCCTATATACACGATTTCCCTCTTTTCTATTGTTTTCTCCATTATCGCCATCAGAGCTAATATAGCCTCCCGTGTTCCCCTGTTTCGCCTATACCCAAATTGATCTTCTCCCAGTATTTCATCAGCTCGTTTTTCTTTGTACAATTCTAGTTAATATTTTTGAAACGTGTGCTGTCAAGCTTATTGCTCGTAAATTTTCACATCTATTTGCGCCTCACTTTCTTGGTATAGTTACTATGATGTTACGTTTGAAATGTTTGGGTATCTCGCCATACATATAGCTTACATGTTGGAAGCGACGTTCTGTTACTACTTGTCTAGCGGAGTTTAGAGTTTCTGCTTGCACCTTATCTGTACCCGGCGCCTTACCATTTTTCTGACCCGTTAACGCTAATTCAAACTCATCTCGAAGTATAGGATATCCCAAGTCATCATTTTTAATGTCTGATCCCTGTTCTAATACTGTTAGTTCCTCTATTGCATATAAATTCCCTATATATTCTTACCATCTCACCACTTTCTCCGCATTTTCTATAATGTCGCTTTCTCCCGCGTCCTTTATATTATTGCTGTATGGATATATATCCCTAAAATTCATTCTAATTAGTTTGTATGGCTCCTATGTCTTTCCTATTTCCAACCTCTTTGCACTTTTCATCAATCCATTGTTCTTTATCTTTCTGCATTTGCGAATAATTTCCATTTAATGGCTTTGAATATCTGTTTTCCTGTTATGTCTGATCTATTTTTGAATTTTCGTCTTTCTTCTATTGAATTCAGGATATCCTTTGTTATCAATGGTTTCTTATTTTCTTTTTGTGTATACCCCAGGATATCTCTGGCCGCCATGTCTAAACTGGATGTAATGTTATTCCATTCTCTTTCTACTTCCTTAGTATCAGAAATTTTCCTGATGTCTTTAAGCAATTCATTTGACTTTTCTTCAATCGTTCGTGGATATCTTTATCTATTAGTTTCTCAAAGTCAAAGTACCTTTTCCGTTTCTTTTTTCAAATTTTTAAATTTAAGAGCAGCCTTGATAATTACGATGTTTGTGGCCAGTGTCTATATCTGCAATTGTGTAGCTTCTATAGTCTTTTACTTGATTCCTAAACCGTTGTCTAACAAGAATGTAATTTATTTGATATCTTCCTATATCTCCTGGCATCTTCTACGTGTATCGTCTTCTAGCATGATGTTGAAATAATGTGGTGGTTAAATTGTTCTTTTCGCAAAATTCTACCAGTCTATTTCCCCTGTCATTTCTCGCGTCTAAACCAAATAAACTTATTACTGCTCCTTCCCAACTTTCACCGATCACGGCATTAAAATCCCCGGTAATTATTGAACTTTCGTAGTATGATTTTGATGTTTTTGTAGATCACCACTACCTCTTCCTCATTGCAGCTTGAGGGGGTGTGTATACGTGTATTATTATTGTATTTACTGGTTTAGATTTTAATCTATCTATGAGTACTTTTTCGTTCTTTTGTAAGTAGTTTTCTACACGTTGTCCTGTCTTTTTTCGCATAACTATCCCCACGTCCAATTCCTTTGATCCTGTATGAATTACACCAATGTCTCCGCTCTAAAAATCCCCTGCCTCCGGCCACCGAACTGATCCCACATATGTCTAATGTTAACCTATCCATTTTAATTTTCAGGTTTTTTAGCTTACCTACTTGCTTCATATTTCTGACATTCCACCCTCCGACTCGCAGAATGTTCACGACTGTTTTTTTATACCTTCTGATCACATCGTTTGAAGTAGTTCTCTCCCGGAGATCCGAATGGGGGCTATTTAACCTCCGGAATTTTTTACCCCAGAGGACGCCATCACTTTAATAACAATTTAAGTACGCTGTATACTTGGGAGGTAATGTGGTGGTTTCTCGTTGCCTTCCACATTGCAGTAGTGTGTCTTAGAATGCCCTACCGACCTCTATGGAATCTGCCATTCTAAGTACCGAAAAGGCTGCTGCCCTCTTTCGGGGACCTCTCTTAGTCTGGTTCCTCACTAAAAACCCTACTACTTTCGTTGGACCTGTAGTTTGGCAGTATAGATAACTGAAACGTGCAAGTTATTCCACCGTTCTAGTAATCTAGAACTTCTTCAAGGTGCAGGTTCAATTGGAAATGGGTTATATTTCTATAGAAATAATTATTACATTTAATTTTTACTACATATTAATATAGGGAATATGTAACCGCCGTGCCTTAATATTAGAGACATATTTATACTAGTATACTATATTAAAAATTGCCCTAACGTACTGTTTTAATATTCCTCTGTTCGGGCTGTCTAACACAGTTGCCAGCTTCATCCTGTGCTTAAGCAAAGTTTTAGAACCTGAATTTGAGGGATTCGTTTGAGTAATGCATATTATTTCGAGTACCGGTATTGCATTAAGCAAAAACGCATTGAGAGTATCAAGAATTTTTCCGTGCTGGAAATATCTGAGAACTGAGAGCAATTTTGAGATATTTGTGAACCATGAACGCAAATTCTGCTAAATTTTGCTAGACTTACTGTCCCATTATTAAAATTACTTAAAAAGAATCGATAAGAATGGGAACAAAAGTACAAGTTGCATTCAAGAATCTAAAGGATAGTTTTCTACGAGTTACCACAGTGAAAGATTCTGATTGTAGGAAAAGTTTCTATAACACATCACTCAATAAGTCCGTAGGATAACTAAGAAAAACACATTTTTTTGGCGAAATTCGATTTTATTCATCAACATACATTCCTTCAAGAGTGATACAATCAGTCCAACGCCGTTCTAGCATTTCGATACCTTTTTTGTAAAACAATTCGTCTTTGGCCTCAAAATAAGCTTCAGTTTCAGCGATCACCTCTTCATCCGAGCCAAATTTTTTTCCGGCGAGCATTTTTTTCAGGTCTGCGAACAGGTAGTAGTCGCTTGGGGCCAAATCTGGAGAATACGGTGGGTGCGGAAGCAATTCGAAGCCCAATTGGTGCAATTTGGCCATCGTTGCGATCGACTTGTGACACGGTGCATTGTCTTGGTAAAAGAGAATTTTTTTCTTCTTCATGTGTGGCCGTTTTTTGGCAATTTCTTCCTTCAAACGCACTAATAATGCCATGTAGTATTCGCTGTTGATTCTTCTTCCTTTCTCAAGATAGTCGATGTACAAAATTCCGTGCGCATCCCAAAATACAGACGCAAAACCTTACCACCCGACTTTTGCGGTTTTGGCCGCTTTGGACGTGGTTCTCCGGCTGCAGTCCACTCAGCTGACTGCCGATTAGACTCTGGAGTGTGGTGGTGGATCCATGTTTCATCCATTGTCACATACCGACGCAAAAAGTCCTTTTATTCCGGTTGAACAGCTCCAAACAGCTCTCAGAATCATCGACACGTTGTTGTTTTTGGTCCACTGTGAGTAAACGCGGCACCCACTTTGAGAACAGCTTTCTCATGGATAAATGTTCATGCAAAATAGTGTGCACACTGCCTTCTGATATCTTCAAGGTGTCAGCTATCTCACGCAATTTCACTTTTCTGTTTTCCAAAACGATTCGGTGGACTTTTGATGTTTTCCGGTGTAACCACCTCAATTGGCCTTCCAGAGCGTTCAGCATCGTCAGTGTCTGTACGGCCACGTTTAAAATCAGCAAACCACTTCTCTACCGTTTGCCTCGATGGAGCAGAGCCCGGATAACACTTATCAAGCCATGCTTTGGCTGCGATGGTATTTTACCCATCAAAAAGCAATGATAAATCAACACGCGAAATTGCTTGGAATTCATTTTTGAAAAACTCAAAAGTATCGTCACTTGAACCTCTGTAACTTGTAAACTAATCGTCGGATTGTCATGAAATTTTGACAGATATCTTTTTAAGGTTAGTACTTCCTACAAATCATATGGATTATTACATAGCAACGCCATCTATGTATCATCCTACGGACTTATTGAGTGATGTAGTATTTTATCGAACAGTTTGGATCAAATGGTAGGGGTAGTTGTTCTGTACTAATTAAGCAGTGAAAATAATCACCAAAATATTGCATTTGCATATCGAGTATTGGTAGTTGCTGAGTTACGCCAAAAAATTACTGAATAGGAAGCTACTGCACTTATATTCGCACTAAAATACTGGAGCATCTTGGTGTTGGTTCAAAGCTTAATTGTTACAGATCATTATACTTTATCCTTTTTGTGCACGATGAGGTTAACAACGGGAAGACTACCTCGAAGGACATTTTATGCTCAAAAGTATGATTTCCAAATACGGTATTGTTCTAAAAAGAAACAACGTGGTAAGTCACACTTTGTCGTGGTACCCAAAGAGGGAAAAGGGAAAGGTCGTTGTTGATTGTTAGGAACTAACTTTATGTGTAGCCTTACTGCAACTAACATGAGAGTTTCATCAATTGAAACATAATTTGAAAAAAATAGGCGAAGACCAAAGGAGAGAACCATGGATTTGTTAAATAGTGAAATTATTGGAGAGCGAGGATTATTGTAAGGAACCGCAGTCAGCATTTTAAATTCTTTTTAGAGAACTAAGCCGTGTATTTGATTACGTGGCACAGTTTCCAAATCGGTGAATTGGCATCATCTTTTTTAAATAATATTCCCTTAATAATCAAATACACGACTTAGTTCTCCAGAAGCCTGCAGATGACGACTATTTTGGCTATAAAAAGCTATATGCTCATATAAGCGAGATATGGTATTATACTAAAAGGGGCAGACAAATTCGACAAGTTGTGAAGGCGTATGAACTCCGTAAAAGGTAAAATACTGTTATTCCTAAGAAGCAGGGGGAACTGGCGTGTGCTTGGGCTTATGTGGCCCATTACCGGGGTCGAGCGGGGGGGGGGATCTACTTCTTTGTCTATTGTTGACACATTTGCTCGATTTCTAAAATGGTATCCTATGGAAACCGCTACAATCCGTACCGGTGCAAATCGTATTTTTAACGATTATTTTGTAACGGTACATATTCCACGTACGATTCCATCTAACAAAGAAACGCAATTTAAATAAAAAATGTGGTTATTACAGTTGAACCAGTATATCTCCACCCGGCTTACAGTGCCACCAATCAAACATAGGACCCGGAAAATATGTGAACCTAATTTCCAACAACAACCTATGGAACCAATCAGAAAGCGATTTGTTTCACAGTACACTGCGGGAACAAAGCATTTTTAAACAAATTTAAAATTTCATGATGTGTATTTATGTCATGTTATTGTTAATTAAATCTTCTAAAATTATTAAAGATTAAAAAATACACAAATGCCATTAATGTTGAATATTAATAACCTAACCTTACAAATATTACTTTTGACAAATAAAAGATTTCTACTTTGAGTGTACTTCTTAACAGGCAGTGACACCAAGGAGACACCTCCCAGGTCCTATGTTTCTTTGGTGGCACTGTACTTCAGTATATTTTCCCGAGGAACCAAAACAGAACGTATAAATGAAGAAATAGGAAGGTTATTGCGCATTTACTGCTTTGACAAGCATACACGTTGGGCTTGTTTAACCAGAGTAGAACACTGTACTAACAAAGCTGTACACTTTGTTACTGGATATGTCTCGATAATGATACAATTAGGTGAAGTTGTTGAAAGCAATATTAAAAACTTGATTGATTTTCTACAGTATCATTTTCCGGTGCGGTTCCATGATCAGATGGTACAACTGGTGTATGAACGGCTTATTTCAAGAACAGCCAAACATAAGATGAATGCTGAAAAGGATTAAAAGTCCTATAACTTGAGGTGGGTGATCGAGTTCTCGTACGGGCCCATTCTATGTTGTCAGATAAAGATGCGTGTATTGCAAAGTTTTTCCAGTTGTATGAGATACATTAAAACCATGAAACTGGTTGAGGGACGTAAAAAAGTTATTACCTGGTAATAGTATAACCAAATTTAAGAAGCACTTTTATTCGAAAGCACGAGGTGGATAGGAACGCACGGAGAAATGTTGTTTTGGCTGCGCAACTGCAAGAGGTTAACAGATTGAACTTGACAGAGAAGCTTTTTACAAACTGATAAAGTTTTATAATGGAAGTCAATTCGTGCACCTAATTTAAAATTGAAAAGTACCTACAGCTGAATTTTTGGGTTTTTTTTTCTTAAATTTAGTCAGTAACTTTATAAGAAAACTTCACAGTACAAGGTTATTTACTGTTTCGTTATCATTTATTAGAAACTATTTTAAATGAAATATAAGTGTATGGATTGTACATTGATTATACAATTATTTTCTATTTTGTATATGTCCAATTCGTTAAACAGAATAGACTTTGTAACCATTTCATTCTGCAGCTTTCAGTGGTTTGAGGAGCTTGAATTGAGATGGTATGCATTACCGGCCGTGTCAAATATGATGTTCGATTGCGGTGGTATTCAATTTACTGCTGCCCCTTTTAACGGATGGTATATGGGTTCTGAAATAGGATGTCGGAATCTCTGTGATACGTATCGCTTTAACATGTTAGAAGTAAGTGCTTTCATAACACATTTCAATAATATTAAGTTTATTTATTTTTTAGCCAATAGCTTTGAAAATGGGTTTAGACGTTCGCACTTCGGTATCACTGTGGAAAGATAAGGCTTTGGTTGAATGTAACCTGGCAGTTATACATAGTTATCAATCAAGGGGAGTGACTATCGTTGATCATCATTCAGCTTCAGAATCATTTATAAAACACTTAGAAAATGAAGTTCGTCTTAGAAATGGTTGTCCTGCTGATTGGGTATGGATTGTACCTCCATTGTCTGGATCAGCTACACCTGTATTTCATCAAGAAATGGCACTGTATTTTCTAAAACCTTCTTACGAGTATCAGGTGCGTACATGTGATTTATTTTAGTTTTCCGTCGCAAGCTATATATTTGCTTCCAATTTTTAAAGCACATAATGATTGATTGTGTGGAGAAAATGAAATCCTAATTAACAAACATACGCTTTTTGTATAGTTCTCAGCTGTTAATAAACACTCGATAAATTTCCGTTTATAAGTGAAAATCAGTAAATCAGATACGTCAATAATTGCTTTAGGTATTAGAAATTTTGATCAAGTATTGATAGTGCGTATACGTATCTATATGTATTAATAATGAGATATTTTAGTTGTTGCCTTATTCTGCGTACAAATCTTTTGCTACCAGTACACACTTGTGATGCTTACTTACAATATTACCCATATAATATTACATATACTTTTATGACATACAAACTAGACGTGTATAATTACATTAGATCCAATGTACAATTAATAGTGATTACAAATCTACATCAAAATTTAATATAAAAGTGGGCTATCTTAGTAAATTGTTTTTGTTTCCTTAATCTTTCTTGGGGATTAAACCAATCAGAGTTTTTAAAATTGTCTTTATTTACGTCTCGATCCATGACCTAGGACCGTTGTCAAAATAATAAAAATTTCTAAGTTTGACATTTATGACACAAATTGAAAGTGACTTTGATTCATTAATCTCTGAATTTGAATACATATTGAGGGAATTATAAATTTCATACGAATAACGGTAACAAAAGACGATTTTGATAAAATTCTTGTTAGTGCAAAAACCTACTACGAATCGGAATTTCCCAAACAAAAAAAATTCACATAAAGAAATTTAATAATCTATATATAGAGAAAAGTAACACGCAAACTAAAGCGTTAGAAAACAGCAACACCATGCTATTTATCAAACAGAACTATTAACGACACAGAAAAACTAATTCTATCAAAAGGCCTAAACTTTGCAGTAACACCAAAATCAATACCAACATTTAAAATAATCAGCTGTATTGAGAAAACAACAAACCAACTCGAAGAAGATCGAGCAAACGAATTTAGAGTACGATGCAAAATGGAAATAGGAAAGAATTACAAAATAAAACCAAATGTAAGTAGTAACGAAATAAAAGCAATTCGCAATCAAAAAAATTATAACTCATTTATAATTCTACCTGCTGACAAAGGCAATGCAACAGTAGTAATGGATAAAAACGATTACAACGCAAAGTCAACGAACTGTTAAACGCTGAGAATTACGCTGGTTTAGAAACGGACCCATGAAAATCAATTGAAAATAAAATATACAAAACTCTATATAAATTTAAAAATGTGTTTGAAAACAAAGAAAAAAGCAAACTGGTCCCACATTACAGTAAACCACCCCACTTTTACCGTCTCCCAAGAATTCATAAAACAGACATTCCTTTGAGACCTGTCGTAAGCTCCATAGATTCACCATGCCATAATTTAGCAAAATTTCTCCTAAAAATTATAAATCCATTAACAGGCAAGACGAATTCTTTCATAAAAAACACTTTTTAGAAAAATTATCAAACATCAAAATGGTTAGTTTTGATGTGGTAAATCTCTTCAAAAATGTCCCTGTAAACAAAACGCTTAATATTATAAAAAAAAAAGATGACAACCTTGAAGAAAGAACAAAACTAAGTATATCATCGATCATGGAATTACTTGCTATATGTGTCAATATCACATATTTTCAAATAAATGATCAATTCTACAAGCAGAACTTTGGAATGGCGATGGGAAGTCCACTATCGCTAATGTTTAGTAATATTTTCATGGAGGAATTTGAAAAAGATGTAACATTCACACAAGACTTGAAACCACTAATCTGGTGTAGATAGGTAGATGATGTCTATGCTATTTGGCCTCATAATGCAGAACTGATTAAAAACTTTGTAGACTCAATTAACGAAATAGAACCAACTATTAAATTCACTTATGAATTAGAGAAACATAGAAAACTTCCATTTTTAGATATCGTAGTTAGCAAAAACGGTGCAACAATTAATACATCGGTATACAGGAAACCAACACACACAAGCAGATACTTAAACTTCGATTCAAACCATCCACACTGTGTCAAACGAAGAATTATCAAAAGCATGTATGAAATAGCAAAATTAATATAATCAAACGAAGAAGTTTTAAAGAAATGGAAAAACCCAATCACATGTATACTAATAAAAAAACAAATATTCTAAAAGAATAATAGAAAAAGAAATAAATAAAGTCTCAAAAAATAGTAAAGAAGAAAACAGAAACAACGATACGCATTAAAAAATGCTCTCAATACCACATATAAAAGGATTCTCCTAAAAAACCAAAGAATAGGAAACAAATTCAAAATCAAAACAGTATTTAGAACCAACAATACACTAAGGACACAACTAACAAAAACAAAACCCAAAACTTAATACAAAGTTCGAAAAACTGCATCTACAAATGCGAATTTGAAGTTAGATTAAAAGAACATATATCATATATAAAAAAAAGAAAAATTGATAAATCCATATGCTACGTTCCTAGACGTAGCCGGAAAAAAGTAAATACCAGGCCAACTATCAAACGCGGAGAGTGGGGGGATTCGCTTACATACCAAGAAGAAACCAAAAAAAAGCACATCGCCCACGAATATCTATTAAAACAAAAAAATAAATAAAGGATTCTGTACAAACAAGCAAACAGAAAATAAATGAAGCGTTACTATTTTACAGCAATTCAGAAATCTAGATATGAAGTGCGCATCTCGTATTTACACAAAATAAAATTAATCAGTAGCAAATAAAAACTAGGAGAGCTTTTCTCAAGTGTTTTTAAAATTTCACCTAATAATAAACGTGTGCGTTCTTTTGACACGCATCTTTAAAAATAGTACATCGCACCTGTAGAGGGCTAGTTTCTACACCAAACGTTGATACGGAATATGCCATTGACACACACAAAAGGAACGATGAATAGCTGTTGATGTCCAGATACTTAGCTCGCAATTCGTCGGGGGTGAGTCAACACAAGAACGCCATGGTCGTCAGCATACATTTACTCTGCTACCATAATTGCAGCAGCGATCTACGCACAAAAGTAGTTGGTCTACAGACACAAGCTGTTGTTCTACATAAGGAAAGAAACCATTTGGTCTTCAGCTAAAAAAAGCCAAAAAGAGAATTTGATTCGAATGAGTACGCGCGGGGAAACTCACCGAATACACGCAAGACACCTCCTGGTTGTCGAACAGAGGCGGATCCGTAGCGTAGTGGTATGTGTGTGACTACTACTTCCAAGGTCCCGGGTTCGAATCCCAACACGGTCCGCTTGAAAAATGTTAGGCGAGCATTTTTCACAAAAATACATCCTCGTTCGGATGAGAGGTAAATAGGAGGTCCCGTGTGTGTGTGTTGTCACGCACGTTAAAGATCCCTACCTTGCTTAAAACAGCAAGGGCTCGGCAAAATTCCAAATTTTCCAGGTAAAAAAAAACTCGCTACCTGGCCCGGTGGAGCATTGGAAAATCACATGTAAGGTTGTCGAACAGAAACACCTGCATCGCTTTGAAATACGGTGACGGATAAATGTAGAGAATATTTCGAGTACAAGCTGTAGAATTACATTCAACAATGGTTCAAACAACGCGGAATCGAACTGGAAAACTCGGCTTATATTGGATAGTGCGCGACGTTATTTCAACAAGTCGTTACATTGGAACGATAGAGAGAACCATTATACGGCGGTCGTAAGGTATACCAAGATAGCGGATACCTAAAAACAGAATGTTGTCGAAGAATTTAAGAGATTACGGGGTACCTAAAACAAAGCATAGACTATTTAATTTATCGAATAAATTTTCGTTGTAAAAGAAAGAGGAATTTGAGTTAAGGAATTTATTTGAAAGCGTGTTCATTATTAATTAGGTTGACGGATGTGAGAATAGCAACGAAGTTGATTTAACAAAATTATCGCAAAGCCCACTTATGAATTAACAAGGGAAATTTCTAAAGCAAAATTGTAACGTAACAAATCCCTCCCAGCAAAATTAACAGATCGAGGTAAGAAAACAAAAGTAATGGAAGTGGGCAAGACCAAAAATACAAAGAGAAAAAAACCCAAATAAAACGAAAAAGAAAAAAGTTCGCTTCAAAACTAAAACAAAACTCGTTGCGTAAACAAAAGAACCACTTAACAAAACACAAAAAAATAACTCTTATCCGGCTCGAAAGGCCTATATATAATAATAGAAAGAAGAAAAAAATTTGCTTAACGGACTAAATATAAAAAACCCAAAAGAAAGCGCTTAGTAATTAAAAAAACAGGAATTCTTATCCAGCTCGACGAACCAAGTACCGGATAAAGCAAACAAAAAGAAATTCCAGAGAAGTTCAGGGAAAGATGGGTAAGTAATCGCAATGAACGAGGACAAAGGTAGAATGGCGTCAACACTGTTAAAGTCGTTAAAGGACGGATGTTTCTCAGAAGAGAAACAGGAAAGTCTTCGACCTCAAAAGAGGATTGGTTTCCTGCAGAAAATCAACAGTAGAGGAAAGAAGCGAGGAAGAAAATCAACAGTAATGGCCAAAAGGCAAAGGTGTGTTAATTTATTTTTGTTAACTATAAATTCTTCTTAAAGAATATAGTATGTCCGCTCTACCATATAGGCGGCAGAGCCTCGATAGATCATGAAGGGTTCCTGTTTGACGGTCAAGCCCAGGGTAAAAAGGATGTTGAATGGCTTTCAGAAAAAGGGGTCCTTCTAAAGAGATCTCCCAGCCAGCTAAGCTTCTCCAGATTAGGGCAGAGCTATGAGCTAGGGTCGTAGGATGGTATACGATAAAACAAAAGAAATTTTATTGGACGCCACTGTATCTTAATGAATGTTATAATACGAAACTATCCGAAGATCAGATACGGAAATCTTTGGAAAAAGAAAAAAAATTTACGACGAGCAACGTAAACAAAAATACTTACTTTAATCTCTGCAACTTGGAATGGGAACGACGATCTCGTGCTATCTGAAAATTTAATCACACCTAAACATGTTCAAACTAGGACTTCGTTAGAGCCTAGTCACTTTATCACAAAAAATTATAAAAAAAAACCACTAGTCAAAATTATTGTTCAAAAAAAACTTTTAACTTTAACACCAATAATACTTTTCTTCAATACTACAATTTCATATTGCTAAACTGTTTGCTTCTGTAGGACAATTACTGTTGACTTTAAAGAAAGAAAATTTTACGACAACTTAAAAATTTTCTATTGATTTTTTAAAAAAAGTCTATGTACATCGTTTATGTAAACTTATCTATATGGAGACTTTCGAAATAGTTTTGTTATTACAGTTTAATAGAAATCTCTAAACATTCGTGGAATTTTTTATTTATTATTTAGTTACATAAATTACTTCAGTTCTCCACAAGAACTATATGACTTTCATTTTATATTACAGTGATTTCATGCTACTAGAATAGGATCCTGTTCAGTGTATAAGAAACAAATTACTTTTTCAAAAAAAATTCGCAGGTTATGGCTCTATAGTTTTAATAGTTATCTCTAATAAACTCAAAGGTCTAAGAAAAATACTTATGGTCGACATTGAACTATACTTCAGGTGTACTAACACAATGGGTTTTACCCAAAGCTTCGGCAAACAATTCTTATCATATCATATGTTTTGTAAAGCAAACCTTTCACTACAACTTTGTAGCTTCAAACATAATCTTACAAAAATACTTTGAAAATATTACGGTCAAATATGCCTTATCCAAATACTAAATTTTCAAACTACATTTTATTTGAAGCAAATTAATTGAGCTATGAACTTTTGCAAAAATATCAAGAATTAATTTTAAATAAACTTGTGTATAGCTACTTCGAAAATTATTTGTGTTTTTTAAATGAAAGTTCCTTCGAAATAGTATAGGTATAAAAATGGAGGATGACTCACCGCTGGCTATCCGTTTGTCTGCCGGTTTTCTTTCTTTTAAAGATCTTTTTTTAAACATCTGCGTCCCTACTCTTACCGTTGAACGTAGCTGACGCAGAGGTCCGGAGTTGACCTTCGTTCAAACCAGTCCCATGTGGGGGTTTCCAATTTCCTGCTTAGCAACAATTGAAGCGGCCTTCCAATTTTGTGCGTGTCTTAGGATTAACGATTGTTTTTTTTCTTATAATACATAATTTCCATTGTTTAATAACGTGTTACTTGAATTTAACATTTTAGAACTTGGAATTAAATTGTCTCCATATTCCATAATTAATATTTTAATCCTTAAAATTATAAACTAATAAAAAAACTTGCGCTGAAATCAAACGAGAGAATAGAATTTTTGAGGTACGTTTGCGAAATATTTTCTTACCGTAAAAAATATATTTACAATCATCTTAGGTCGATGCTGCCATCAAAACTAAACTTATGGAATTCGTTAACTCCACTTGACCTTTCTTTGGGGCGGCATGTTTAATTAAAAACCTGCAGGCTTAGGATAATACTAGTTTTCGAACTACATCTCATATCAACATGGCTTTTTCTACGAGGCGATGTTAGCTATTCCAGCATGCGCCGAGAGGGGGAATATTGAATCAAGATACAGGCAAATAAAAGCTCGCTTAAAGTTTACTTGGGCTATTCTAATGTAGATGGCGTACTATGTATGAATTCATAATAAAAGATTTCAATAGAAATTTGATATTTATTGACAAGGTGTATTGAATAAAATTGTATATTTGAATAACAAAAAATCGTAATTGTTACAGGTGTCAAGCCTCAAATAAGCAAAGGAACGGCAAGGAGGAACGAGAGGAAGAAAGGAAGAGTGCTGGTAAAAGAAACGATGTACTATAAACTGTGGTACCGAAGAATCGCAACAAACAAAAAACCGAGGAAAGGAAATGCTGACTAGTCCTAAAGTCGAATAAGTCGTGATTTCCGAAGAAAGAAAAACGGACAAGAAAGCAGGAGCGGATAGACGAAACACAATCAGTATCGGGACCGACAGAAAAGAAGACCAGCAAAAGGATAGGGAAAGGAAAGTGGAACGAAAGGAGCGAGAAAAAAAGGAAAAAACCAAAAAGAATAACACCAATACCAAGTACAAAACCCAAAGAAAAACTAAAATCGTACAAAAGAAAATAAAACAGAATCCCAGTGTAGTTATGTATGAGTAGGTGTGGGCGTGTGCGTGCGTGTGTGTGTGTATGTGTGTGTGTGTGGGTGTAAGAAGGGTGTGTGTATGTGTTATGCGTGTATATAGTGTGCGTGTGTATGTGTTGGACCGCTGTAGTCGCCTCTTACGACAGGCAGACCATACCGTGGGACTATTCTATTCCCGGACCCACACGGTGTGAAAGAAAAAAAAGAAAGGAGAACCAAGTAAAACAGGGATGCAAAACGAAATCGTTTCATCCAAAAATCGAAACCTAAGGAGAGCAAACTCAGCATAAGAATCTGGGGCACGAGGACTAGATATTGGGCTTACGGCGTTTACGCCGCCAGAAGAAAACAGCAATATCGGGGCATTATGATTGTCCGGATGGTCAGGTTTCAGATCTTTAACATGCCAAATGGATTTGTGACCGGAAGGATCAGTAAATTAGTAGGTCCAGGGAGAAACGACTTTAGAAATGGGAAAAGGACCGATGAATCTAAGTATTTAATCGAGAGTGTGTTTATTATTAATTAAGTTGACGGATGTGAGAATAGCAACGTAGTTGATTTAACAAAATTATCGTAAAACGGACCTATGAATTAACAAGGGAAATTTCTAAAGCAAAATTGGAAAGGAACACATGATTTGCCAACATGCATGGGACTTAGATCATAAAATAAAATGGGAGGACGCAATAATTATTGACAAAGAAGAATACCGCCAAAAACGCAAAATCAAAGAAGCTGTTTATATAACCCTACATAAAAATAACTGTGTACCAAACGAATCTGTGACTTTTAGTAAACAATGGATTTCATTACTAAAACAAATAACAATAGTAATTACAAATAAAAATCAAAGGCCCCAATATTATCTAGGTAGCATTATAAGTTTTTCCTGGATTTTCCTTGCGATATTAACATGAAATACAGCCTACATACATGATTTCCATTTATACATACAACAACTAATTACATAACAATACGCATATTAGCAGCCCCGGCTGTTTAAGCCTTACGGTAACGTAATCACAAACTTCTTTAATAACCATCCCCTCAACGGTATAAATAGAAACATGTGTAAAAAATGTTTCCAATCCTCAAGTTATTCAATTTATATGAAATTTAACTATATAAAAATTAATCAGCTGATTTCACGTTAAGCGTATTGGCTATCTTAAAAAGCCGCTCCCAGGGCGCAGCACAAATTGAAAGCACCCATTCTTCTAAACTTTAAAATTTTCACCTAATGTATTCAAATCAAAGTAACCTTCATTTTGTGTCATAAATGTCAAACTTAAAATTTTTTATTATTTTGACAACGATCCTAGGTCATGGATCGAAACGTAAATAAAGACAACTTTAAATGCTCTGAGTGGTTTAATCCCCAAGAAAGATTAAGAAAAATACAATACAAACCACAACAAACATACAGGGAGTACTAGTAAATTGTGTAAGATTGTGTGATACAGCTCTTGGCAGCTATTGCTACATGCGTTACTTGTTGCTTTTTGAAAGTATGTAACATTTTAACTTGTGTTGTGTTTTTCTGCAATTGTGCATTTCGTAAGTAACGTTGAATAATTCCCTTATATACAATCAATGGCTACTGTTTGTTGTTCATCATTATTAGGTTCTTAGATACCTACATTGTTTCCTATTCTGAATGAACTCGCGCATTTTCCTGAAATTCCCACAGTTTGCATCTTTCACTCTCTATGCGAAATAGTCTAATCTAGCTCTACATTCTATCGTTTCTGTGCTTCTAATATATCTCGCACTATTCCCTTATGGCTCAGAACGAATCCTATCATCATATCTCTCTTTTTTACTGTTTTCCACATATTTATTTCTTCATCATACAACTGTAACACCACATTATTCCTGTGATCTAGTGCTGTCCACTTTTCACAATTGTATGGTGCTATGCTTCACACATATGCTTTCAGCAATCTTTGCCTCATTTCCATGTTTATTGTCTTCGATCATACTAGTTGCTTTTTAATGTTAAATATAACACGGCCTTATGCTGATCTTTGTTTTATAACATTTACACTTTCTACATCATGCGATAGTTGACAGAAATCATAAACCTCTTGCAAACTTTTGATTCATATTGTATTCTAGATTTTGACTTATTTACCCTCCTTTACATACTAGTACTTCGGTTTACTTTAATTGATTTTCATACCATTTCATTAAAAGTTGCTTTTAACTATTCCTTGTTAGACGCTCATTCTGTAAAATCGTCTACAAATCTGAGCATATAAATCTTTAGTCCCTGCATAATCATTTCAAATATTTTTCAGCATTTGACGGTATATTCATTGGTTCCTGGATATACAAGTTAAAAATTGATGGGAATTCGCACATTCCTGTCTCACCCCTTTCCTAACATTTACTGCTCTAATTCTATTATCAGCATTTGCTCTATTTCCAACATGTTTCCCATTTTATTTTGTTGAATGTTTATTCTAGATCTACAAACCCTATATACACACTCTCTTCTTTATCTGTTTTCTTCATTATCATCTTTAAAGTCAAAAAGGCTTTCTGTGTTTCCCTGTTTTTTTTATCTAAACACAAATTGATTTTCTCCTAGTATTTCTTCATCCCGTTTTTCTATCTGCCTATGTACAATTGTAGTTACTGTTTTTCACACGTGCGCTGTTAAATTTATTGTTCGAAAATTTTTACATTCATTAACACCCCTCCTTTTTGGTATAGTGACTATGGTGTTACGTTTGAAATCTTTGGGTATCTCGCCTGTATCATACACATAAGTGAAAAGCTGGAAGAGACATTCTGTTATTGCTTTCCAGCGGCGTTTAAAGTTTCTGTTTGCACTTTATCTGTACTCTTAGCCTTATCGTTTAACAAGCTCATTAATGCAAGTTCAAATTCTTCTCTAAGTATAGGATATTCCAAGTCATCCTTAAGTGTGTGTTTCCTGTTCTAGTGCTTGTAATTCCTGTCCTGGATTTAAATTCTCTATATATTCTTATTTCTATTCACTTTCTTTATATTTTCTTATATCTTTGCTATACGGTTTAAATCCCTAAAATTCATTGTAATTAACTTTTATGCTTGTTGTCTTTCTTACTTCCATCTTAGTTTGTACTTTTCTGCACTTTTCCTCAATCCATTGTTGATTAGCTTGCCTGCATTTGCGAATAGTTTTCCATCTTGTGGCTTTGTATCTCTGCCCCACTGCTTGGTTTGGTCTGTCTTTGTATTTTTGTTTTTCTTCTATTAAATTTCTTATTTTGCTTTTGTTTATTATCCAGAATACCTCTGACCACAATGTCTAAGCTGTATTTAAACGTTACTGCATTCAGCTTCTATTTCCTAATTAGCAAAAATTATCCCAATGTATTTCAACAATTCGTTTGACTTTCCCTTAAATCATTTGTGGGTATTTTTATCTTTTTGGTTACTCAAAGTCAAAGTGTCTTTTCCGTTCCTTATTTTCAAGAGTGTGATCTGTTTAATATCTCCCCGTGTCTCTGACATAATCCACTTGAATCGTCTTCTAGCACGATGTTGAAATGAAGGTTTTGCAATTATTAAAGGTTAGTGTCCTTGTACGAAGATTGGTATGTCTTTGATATTTTTGGAGATCGCATTTGCCTCTACCTCACTGGAGCTAGAAGTGGGGATGTAAATATGTATTATTACCGTAATTTACCGGTTTAGAATCTAATATAACCATAAGTAGGTACCCTTTCATTCTTTTGTACGTATTTTTCTACAGATTTGCACTATTTTTTCCATATAACTATCCCCAAACCCTAATTTTCCTCCTCTGAACCTGTATGAATTACCCTAAAATCCACTCCAAAAATTTCCGTCTCTGGCCTCCGAACTTCGCTAATCCCTACTACTTCTAATGTTAACCTACCCGTTTCAATTTTCAAAATCACTAGTTTACCTACTTAATGCTTCTAACATTCCACGTCCGAACCGTTCCAACACGCCAGATATTTCCGGTTCTTTTTTTGTTTCTTATTGAGCTTGCCAATCGTACCCTCCATCAAGTTCCCACCCGGAGATACAAATGGGAGATTATTTTATTTACGGAAGCTTTTACCCAAGAAGATAACATCATTTTTAAAAAAGATTTAGGTACGCTATGTACTTGGGAGATAATTTGGTGGTTTTTTGTTGCGTTACACGTTGTACGAGTATCTTTCAGAATGTTATACCGACACTGATGGCCCGCCGCACTAAGTGCCGAAAGAGCTGCTGCCCTCATTTGTGGACCTATCTTATTCTGGTTTCTTACTAAAGACCCCGCTAATTTGGTTAACTCTATATTTTGGATTTTTAGCTCACTGAAACGCGCAAGCCGTTCTACTCGTTCTAGTGTTCTATAACTTGTTTAAGGTGTAGGTCCGCTTAGATCAGTGTTAATTTTTTCCACATCATTATAAGACTTGGTAACTAGCTTTCGCTTCAATAGTTGAGAGATCCCTAGTGTAACTAGTTGCATATTTTTTTCAGAGGAAGGTGGTGGCGGATTGGAAAGGGCGTCGATCGATGAGGAAATTAAATTTTATGTGGGATATGCATGGCTTTGCGACTGAAAATGGGATATTTCCATTAGGAATCGGTATTTTCGGTTTTGCGGTTACATATGGCTTAACACCAAACATTCTTCATGGGTATTTAAAACACAAAACAAGAATGGAATAATACTGCACGCACACGTCCTAGACAGAACTTCGACGTAATAGAACCGGAGTCTCCAATCAGAATTTCAGCCAACGCAAACCACAAATCCGGATGTCCAGAACTAAATGATTGTAGAAAAGTACCTTACAACATCACCACAGACATTATAGAAGACCTGAACTCTAACCACCTGCGGATCATCATTACACTACACATTTACCACTCAGACAACAACTAAAGACATCTACAACTATAAACTGAAGAAAATTCAAGTAGATACTACAAAGAAAAATTACAAAGAGCAACTCAAACGTCAACAACACCGAAGAAACATACACTGCCAGCGAACACATCACGAAAACTATGCAAGAGATCTCACCACCCAAATGTGCAACACTTAAAGCTCAAAGGCTACCACAATACATATAGGAAGACATGGTGGGAATAGGCAAACGCATCAGACACTGGCACGCCACTTGCGATATGATAACTAAAATTACACTAAACAAGCAGCTCTAAAAACACTTCTAGACGAACATACAACAAACTCTTAAAATTAAACACTGAACTGAATCTCTACCGATTCAACAGATTACTTAAAATGAAACAACAGTTACCACCAACTCTATTAGACGGACCAGCATATAAGATACACGATAAGGACAGAGTAGCAGATGGGTTCACGTCCACCCTCCAAGAGACGTTCCAGTGAAACCCAATAACCGACGCAGAACTAGATGCAGTTGTCAACAAACAAGTGGTGCAACTATTAGAATAAGCTCCACAGCATCAGATTTCATTCATCATTCCACAGCAAACATAAGAAACAAGACTTAGACAAGACAACCGGAACGCAACCAGGATGGGCGGAATCAGTTATATGGCATTAAAAACATTACAAAGGACACGTTCGCGCACATCGCAGCACTCGTCAATAGAATTCACATCTAAAGACACTACCCCAAATCCTTTAAGGCGACCATCATGGTAAATGGCCTAAAACCAGAAAAAGAAGATCAAATCCTATCTAATACCGGTCAATATTTGCCTGAAAGATCGATAAGTGCAAGCCAACGTCGGCAATAACCTAGTGATAATTATTGCAAGTTCCGCCCAGTGCTGCTTGTTAACATCACACTACCCCAAATCCTGGAAGATAGACATCATTGTAATTATAACAAAATCACGAAAAACGAGATACGTTCCAAACTTCTACCGGTTAATGGCTACCTGAGAGATCAACAACCGCAAGTCAAGATCAACGGCAACCTAGTGAGAATTACCCCTACACTGGACTTTCCAATACTCCACCCGAAGATACAAAATTAGCCAGGAAGCGGGGTTTTTTTTACCTGGAGATTTTGAATTTTGCCGAATACTTGCTATTCCAAGTAATATTGAAATTTTTAACGTGCGTGACAAAACATACACACGAACATCACACACACACACACACACACACACACACACACACACACACACACACACACACACACACACACAAACACACAAACACACATATGCGGTATTTACGTTTTACCTCTCATCCAAACAAGGGTGTATTTTTCTAAGAAATACTCGCCTAACATTTTTCAAGCGGTCAATGTCGGGAATCAAACACGGGGTCTTGGGATCAGACGTAATACCTGAACCTCTCTGATCCACCGAACCGCCGTAGAGAAATCATCCATGACGCAAACAGTTCCGAGTTTACCTGCTGCGGCTCTTTTCAAAGTAGACCCTAAGAATCAACTCAAAACAGATTGACCGAGTAGTACGTCGCGCAACTGTAAACGTAGCTAACTCTGACAAACCAATGGGCATCGGTGCCAACACTACTACGTAGAACGTCAGATCCCTTTCAGGAGAAAACGATGACACGATCATAGACAACAATCAAGATAGGGATCTTTTACGTGTGTGAGAACACTCGCACACGGGACCTACATTTTATCTCTCATTCCAACAAGAGCGTGTTTTTATGTAAAATTCTCGTCTGAAATATTTCGAGCGGTTTGTGTCGTGAATCGAACGGGGACCTTGGGCTTAGCAGTCACACGCAGGTCCCGCAGCGTGCTGCCTATTACCAGCACTGTTCAACGCAAAATACCGACATATGCCATCAACACCATCTACCTCACAAACAGGCGCAATCTGTGGCTCCTATAATAGCTAACGTACAACGCCACTACCTTAGTGGTCCAAACATACAAAATAGACCTAAACCCAGTCAAGGCACAATTCATTCTATTCTCCTACCACAAAAGGCATCTACATCTACATCGAGTTAGAGTGCTAATATATTTTGTATACAATTTAATAATAACTACTAAATAATAGTTAATATTAATATTTATTGCTGTTTTGCCAAAATTTAGCAGTTCTGCAGCACTACAGTTTCTACAGAGAAACTGCCACTGCTTTTATTACTTTTTAAGAATGTTTTCATCTGTGCGGAACAAGAATTTGGCTGCCAAGAAGGTATTTTCAAAAATTAAACCTGTTCATTCTTATTCTCACAAACTCAGGAATACAATACGAAGAGAATTAGAACAAAAATAAGACCCAGGAAAAATTGCCGGCCAAGCCGACTTCCGCAGCTAGTCATATAATATTTCAGTTTCTCGTAAACAAGATTACTTAAGTGTTTAACGAATCAATAAGGAAAATTAGAATCTTTTGAAATTACCAAAAACTCAATTTACGTAATTTATAGCATAACACTTTAGACCGACAATATAGTACTGTAGTATTCTTCAGCTGCGAGGACAAACATTTCACATCTAAATAGCATGCCTTATCCTCTTGGCAAACTAAACTTGTGCTTACTCACAGCGCGTTTGAAAATAATTTAGATTCACTATCACAGAGTTGAGAACACGTTAGATTGGTATGAATATTTTGAGTTCTGTGATAATTTCAGTATAATTCGTTTAAATGCTTGCAGATATAATTTTTGCTTTGTGCGTATCAATCCCCCATAAGCTTTACCTTCTGCTCTTTAACACTTAAATTTCTAGAAACTTATATTTTTAACATATATAACATTAATGTAAGTTTCTTATAGTCTTCATCCATATCAGTCTGTCGCAGTTGCAGCTAGTGAAACAATAATTAGTGATTTCTCATGATACATGTGAAAAGTCTAATGATATGCTCCTTCTTTCGTCTTCAATTTAACTTAAACAATACAAGGAACACAATAAGGGCTAGAAATACAATCCCAAACTTATTAGTAGACGTTGGTATTTAAATTGGCATATATAAGTTATTGCTTCCATACAGGTTTTTGTTTCCTATTTGTTTACAACACGTTAGCTATTTGGTCAATCCTGTATTTGGGTCACTCTTAATTAAATGCCAGCTTACTTAGCTTAACTGATTGCTTATATAACTAATTTCTAATGCACGGTCAGCTCGAGGATTTAATAATTTAATTGGGGTCTGTTGATAAACATTTACTGAGAAAGGGTGTCGATTTATTATGCACCTAGAGGCGATCTTAATAATACTAGTTGTATGCGCATTATTTAGTATGCAGGTTTTCGCTGAAAGGCTTGTTTTTCAACTGCTGGTTAAATTTCAATTTTCAAAGTCATTTGCACGAAATTTAAGACTATTTGGTGTGCTTAAATACCCCGCCAGAACGCACGAACAACTAAATCATTTATTAGCATATTTAATTATGTAAAACTAGTAGTCGACATTCTCATTTTAAAATGTGCACTTCTCTTTTGAAAATGAAGTGATAGTTGATTAAAAAAAAGAAATTGGAACAGAAACATCCTGTCCCTATGAATAAACTCAGCAACTTTTAGAAGTGTGTCCTTTGTAGACGTGTTGTTTGCAAAGATTGCAGAAACTCTGACAGCCTTGACGATATTACAACTGTACTTGCCACCAAGGTGCGCTTCAAAAACTAAATACTAGTGACCACTTCTATTTTCACTTATTTCCATAAGGAAACCCAATTTATATTAGATACTGATGCTACTAATATGGCTGCATGGAGTGCATCACAAAAGCATTCAAATCCTGCTTACGCTGAAATGTGGTTTCTGACTGCGGGATGACTATTCGTCAAACATACCTTTCCATAACCAAGCAGCTCGCGGAAACAGGATTGGTGGACATGCTCACATGCAGACTCCACTTGCATATTATTTCTTTGCCATTTCATGTTACTGCTAATTTAACTCCTAGAAGTGTCACCAGAGCACCAGCTGTTCAAGGTTGCTTTGGGCGAAAGTAGGTAACAATACACAATCCCCAAGAGCCGTTGTCGAACTAAGCGACTACACAATTTGCTGTCGGATCTTACTCTTCCAATATAATCTTACAGTTGCAGTGTACAATATTCGAATTTTACTGTCTTGTCGGTATTGTTTTTACTTTTTGCCTTCTGTCTGTAGGAAGGTAAGGCGTTTGTGAAGAATTATTCGACCACAAGATTTCTCGGTTATTTCTGGGTTTTATTCGTTGTTGGCCCTTATGCAGCGTGTTTATGGTTCGTCTGAACTGGTGTGGGGTGTAGATGGTGTTGTACGTTTCTGCGACCGTTCCTGTTCAGTGTCTTTGAACGGTCCTATTTGTATACCCTGCCTAATCATATTGTTTCGGATGAACCATGCAATTTTGGTTATTAACTATAGAAAGAAGTTTTGGAATGCCTTCTTCTTTTGTTGGTTGATTGGTTCAGATTGGTCATTCGTGCATAAATGAATATCCGTCGCAGGTATGTCTTGTAGATCATAGTTTTTCTTTCCATCACAGACTGTTGTTTTGTAATCGTGGGGTGCAGGTAGCTCTTGGTTTTCCTTCTTAAGTATGAAGGCGACATATACATCGAACGCCAGTTGACGGTGGATTCTGATTGCTAAGTAGTCGGCATTACTAGTCCAGTAACACGTCGATGGGTTATGGGGATGCTGGTTGTACATGCGTTTTGTGATTGGAGAATAGAATGGCTTAAGCCTTGCCTGCATTTAAGTCTATTCTCCATGTGTTGGATTTCTCAGGTATTGACGTTGTATCTTGCCTATTGCGAGACAAAGGTTGTGTCTACTTGTGAGGTAGACGGTGTTGACGACGTGTTTGAAATATTTGAAACACATTTATTCAAAACGTTATGCTATCTAGATATTTGTTGGTACAGAGTTCCCTACTAAGAACGAAAAAGTTAAACGTGTAAAATGAACTTCAGATCTGACGTGAAGTAAATTAATATGTAGAACAATTCAATTATTGAAATAAACCTTTTTTGATATGATATAATTTCGAAGCAATTTAAGAAAACTTATGTATTTGAAATAATTTTTAGAGAATTTTTGTTAGCTGCTTTTTGTTAAATGATTATACAAAAAAAGACAGTGCTAACTTTAACTACGAGGCGTGTTTTTTAAGTAAGTACCGTTTTGATATGTAAAAAATAAAGTAAACTTTTTGTAACAATTTTACTTTTACATGAAAGGTCAGACTTTTATTTACTCCTCCCATAATTGCCACCGATATTAAGGCTATTATCCTATCGAACAACATGGTTTTGTATTCCTTTGTCATAGGAGTTTGCCGCCTGATTTGACAGCGTGCGGTAACCATTTTGTAGATAACAGTTCTTGAAACTTATGAGAACACCTCTGATAACAAAGAAATAGGGAAGCGTCTGTTCTCTGTCACTTTTTCGTCGACTTCCTGCACCCAATCGTCCGTGATCACTTGCCCACTTCGCTCCTCATTATAAACATTCTTTCAGCCATCTTTGAAACCTCCTAACCATTTGCGTACCATCTCAGCACTCATAATGTTTTGCCCGTACACTTCAAAAATCTGACGGTGAATTTCAACTGCTATCACGTCTTCAGCACTAAGAAAACGAATAACAGCGTGTATTTTACCATGGGTGGGATTCTCAATCGGTGGATGCATTTTAAATACTCAACAGCAAATGGATAAACGATCGATTTTCGTCGCAATGACGTTTGTGGCTAGCCAAGAGATGTAGGTACACAGTGCGCATCGCGGGACATCGTCCGCAGCGTTGCAGCGGCGGAATTTTAAAACGGTACTTACTTAAAAACATGCCTCGTACTTTCTTTTATTTTTGTCCTTAGACAAAACATAAGGGAGATATTGTAGATATCTCAGGTTTTATGAATGCAGGGCTATGGTTAGTGCTAAAGGGGTGAGCAACTATTTGTTTAGTGTCGTCTTAGAGAATTTTAATTTTTGATATAAAATAAAATATTTATAGTACAAACGGCGTTCTTTACATTTAACTCAATTATACGTATATTTATTTGAGAATTAATTCAATAGTGTTTTTGTATACTCAAGGTGTAGATCCATCCACGCGACAATCTGGTCGTTTGTTCTCAGTAGTAGTTTGGGGTTCTGTGTTTCCCTTTTGTTTCTATAATAGCTTGCTTACCCTAAATGTCGTGGCGCCCTTTCCTCTTAATGAGATTTAACAAAATAAACCCATACTCTTTTTCATACTTACCGCTTGAAGTAATATCCAAGTTAGTCGCACATTCAATTCTGCGACGTCATTTTCTCAGTATCCCAGCAAATTCATTTCAGCTTTTGAAATATTTATCTATTACTCGTATTACGTCTATTGCACCTATATTGTTTTCTTCTAGCCGATTAGTAGGGTAATATCGAAAACAAATTTTTATGGTTTCCAACTTTATTAAATGTAATTCCTATTCGTCAGTGTAAAACAACGTTTTCAGCAGCTGCTATACTTACTTACCTCTGTATCTACCACGTTTTAATCACTACATTCTTTATATTATATTGTGCTTCCCCGAAGTTGTTCAAAGAAGAAACTCCACACTACGTAATTCACAAAACGGAAGTGCGCGGAAAATATATAATTTTTTCTGACATTTATAGCCATGTAATCCTGCGAGGGATAATCACAGAACAATATTATTCTCACGTTTAAACGCCAAGTTACTCGTAAGCTAATTTTAGATTTACTTTGTGCGTATAATCAAAGGTCGAAATAATTATTTGAAGTTCAGATCCTTTCATAAACTTAAAGCATAAAGAATTTCCTGTTCTACTCTCTACTCTCTTTAGTTATGCTTACAAATCTCAACTTTCTTATAAAATAACAGTTTTACATTTTGAAGTTTAGACGACTAATTAGTACGAAAAAGTGATAAGCTGCTATTCAGAAGTGAGCTGTACTTATTTGTCGAGCTTTGAAACTTTTAAGCTCGCAGTGTTGCTTCTAATTGCAACAATTAATCACCAATACAAAATGTTTAGAATTGCTTTTCGCAATCTCTGAACCGATGAAGTAGTTTGACGAAGATCTGACTGTTTCCAAGGTTCAACCGTTAAAGCAAACGAGATACAAAGAGTTATGCATATCTGAAACTTACTTTATAACACTTATAATAAAACGCTGAATTTTGTGTACTTCGCAAGGTGTTAAGGTAGTTGTGCTTTGGCGCTTGAACAGAACACATCGATCGCATAGCGTTCTTCAACTACAACTTAGCTTAGGCTAAGACATATTGTACTTTTTAGTACAAATTTATAAGAATTAACATTATAAAATTAAAACATTGCTCTTCTCAGGGCGATGGACGTGACGAACTCGAAGCTTCGGTGACGTTTACAAACACAGAAATGGACGCCGAATCAATCAAAGCACGTCGACAACGAGAAGAACAGCACTCCGACACAGAGACAGAGACAAAATGGATACGCAAGACAGCAGACTATGCTACTGAAAAACAAATTACGATCGTGCTTGAAGTACCATCCGCTGAGCCGACGAAGATGCCTTTATCCTACGCCACAGTAACCTCCAATTCACCATCCACAAGCACAGCAAGACGAACGACTAGAAACCCTACAAATACAAACAAGACTGAAGCGACGAGTAACAGAATCCCGCGCATCTTCATAGCAACATTTCCGGACTTTATCAAGCACGCCAAAGAGATGAAACGCATAACGAAACGAGACATCAACATACGAGCAACAGGACTAGGTGCACGAATACATGCAGCCGACGAGTTCAGATTCGCACAGGACTACCTGAAAAAACACGCGATTGAATTTCACACATACGGACTAAAAACTGAACGACAATTCAAGGTTGTAATCAAAGGACTAGTCGCAAACATCACACCGGAGGACGTCCCCAACGAACTACTGGACAGAAAATTCAAGATCGAACACGTAACTAAACTACAATCCAAGGACAAACAATACAGTAACACATTCCTGGTAATACTGAAGAACGAACCAACATCGCAGACTATCTACGACATACGTGAACTTTTATAGTGTCACGGCGTTAGAGTTGCTGCCTTTCAATCGAGGGTGGAGATACCTCAATGCCTTGCATGCCAACGATACGGACATTCAAGCCTAAACTGTGGACACACCAACCACCAGCACCTATATTTGCACAGAACACATCCGACAGCTCCGACACAGACGAAGAGGAAGGCTGGACTAGAATCGACCGTAACAAGAAGATACGTTCACGATAGACCCCACAGGAAGTACCGACAAAACCGACTGAAGCAGTTACTGCAACCACATCCAGCACACATTGTACACCAGAGACCGACAGCTCCACCGATGTTAGCATGGACTCCGCTCCCGAAAAACGACCGAAAAGAAGGAGCAGACGATCCGCAAAAAACAAGTCGACAAAAAAGACGACACCGACTACTACCACAACGCCTACAACAAAACCACACACCACCGAAAGGGCAACTCCAGCAGCTTCAGCACCTGAAGTAGTCACGCCCCCTACGAACACCAACCAGGACAGCAGCATCAACAGACTACTAAACAAAGCACTACTCATATCGACCTACATGGCTGGGGAACCTGTTATACCGCTTCCCCTGAAGGCACTGTGCGACATCTTCACGACGCTTAATTGATAATCAACGAACACGACGACAACTGTGACTACTTTCTTGGAACGCCAACGGAATCAAACACAAACTAACTGAACTACGACACTTCCTGGGAAGTTGAAGCTGTCCCCGCCGCTCAACCTGTTAAGCCTGAAGAAACTCTTGTTGAAAAACATTTTGTTGATACGTTTCGCCGCAATGAACAAGGTTGATATGTCGTCTCACTGCCGTTTAGAGATCAAGAATCATTTTTCCAGGTAGTTGTGATCTTGCCTTACAATGGCTTGTTTCTTTAGAAAATAGTCTACTTCAGCAACCTCGTGTTTACGAACAGTACGTTTCGTTCGTGCGTGAATATCTGCAATATATATATATATATATATATATATATATATATATATATATATATATATATTACTCATATTTAGACCAGGGTAGAAAATTAAATAATCACATCAAATAATTTTAATCACCGTGTAGAAGCTTTGGGAAAAGATACATAACTCGCGTTATTTATTAAAACCGTGAAGCATAAAAATTCATTCGTTTCATTAAAAATAAGAGATTTAAATCATGTACAAGACGCTTTATATCAAAAGAAGCAGTATTAAAAAGCTCTACGTATAATTTAATTATTCCTAGTAAAGAAACAAATGGAAATTACGTGCAAAATTTATATTAATTAACCCTATTTTAAGTAACCGGTATTAAACAAAGTGTACACATAATAATTAATATTTAATTTGTATTCGCTAAAAATGAAAGGATAGAAGTCAATTTTAGTTGGAGTTAATTAAACCATTATTAATAATAAGCATAAAAGCCTGTGAAAATCCAAGATTAAAATACCACGAAATAAGGCTCTGAGAATTAATAGTATGTTTGAACACCTGCGTAGTTTAAAAAGCTCATTCGGCGTAAATTTTGCAGATAATTAATGGTTCAGAGAATCTTGGAGAAACCGTCGCATAATAGTTACGAGAAATGCTAAAGGTGGGTTATTTCACACTCCACATGGACTAAAATAATCGATAATAAAGAATATCAATTTGCATCAATAAGAACAGGTTAGATAGAGACAGATAATATGCGCAAGACCGAGACACATATAGTAAAAAGGCGTGAGTAGAGCAACGTCGTGGGGTTGCGATTGGTTGAAAGTAAAAGGCAAAATTGAGAGGTAGAAATAACATTTCTGTATAAAATTTAATTAGGTATTCTCAGACGTTGCGTGCCGTGTGGAAATTTTCTGAGATTTAACTGGGGCGAGTACAAAATTCGTAAAAATCGCATGCCAAGCTACGGAATGGGAACATAGAATGACGAAATTCTAGAAACTGGCCGTTTTGGGGAACAGACCGACAGACAGGCTAACCGCTATATATACGGAGTTGAATATGAACAAGCTCTCTTAGATCTTCGACTTGATTGAACGCGTAAAACAGTGCTTTTTAGTTTTCCGGTTTTAATATTAAATAATTTAAACAGTTTGCTCGAATATTATGTGATTTAAAACAGCTTGTTCTTTACGTGCTACAATGAATGTACGTTAGTGCACTTAGAAAAGAAGATACAAGGTAATAAAGTTTAGTATCACTGTACCAATTGGTAAAAATTTACAACGACAAATAAATACACAAAAGTAAGCAGTTTTGGCGTATATTGGTGAAAGAAGTATGAAGTTCTTTGTTATTTTCGGGGTATTAATACTTAAATGGTGCATAAACGTGTCTGGATCCACAAAACAAGGTTCAGATATACTGAAACGTATTATATTTTCTTGATCGCTAACCCCAAACGGTCACATTCTTTCCTAAATTGAGCTTAACTAATGCTCTCTTCTTAATACATACATCTGACTCTAGAAGTTGGGGTCAGCAAAACAAAGTCTTCCGACGTAACTAGGGTCTATTCCTTGGGTAGAGCTATGAGCAATGGGGGTAAGTCGAAATCTATGGAGGGTTACACTTAACAAAAAACAAACAGGCGCCACCAAGTCCAAATTGATTTATTTTAGGGCATAGCTATTTTTAAGGGCGGACTTGGAGACCCAAAAAAGAGATCGCCTTCGTTGATACACAAACTTGTCTTAACAGAATAAGACGCTGTTCCTGTAAGAAAGAATAATAATTAAGTCACATAAAAATGGGAACACTATTTGCGTCCCTCAAGTATACCTAAAAGTATAGAGAATATTTTCTGCATAATGGGATCATAAAATTTTAGTTCTTATTGCTTTTGTTTACCAAGTCTGATCAGACTAGATCAGAATAAAAAACTTTAAATGAAGAATATTAATTTACTAATAAGAATTTTCTTGGTTTCAGTAAATAAAGTATCATTGTAATTAAATAAAATAAAAATTTGAAGTACTTGCAAAACTGGTAGTAAAGGTTATCAACTAATCCTTACTCAAATATTTTATAATTCTATGTAACTAAAAATGCTAGAGTTTCTTTATAACCCAATCAGATCTGTGTGAGTCATTTACAAATGAATATACGAAATTTTCTCTTTAGGTTAACAAACTTAAATTTAGTTTGAAGTCAAAATAATCACCAAGATATTCTCTAATGTTATCTATAGTGGTTGTACTAAAATGCTAAACATGTGTTAGCTATTGGGCAATTGTTGACAATAGTGAACCAACAAACAGGTGATGTAATAGCAGCTGTTAAATTACGTTGAAGCCACGTGTGATCACGTATTTACGAAGCTAAGTGAAAGCAAATTTAATACTGGGGAAAACCAGCTTATTTACAGGTAAACTGAATAACAATTTTGTACGTCTAACAAACAAAATGAAATAATGTACTTTCAGAAGGAAAGTACTCAGGAAATCCTTAATTCTATTACGAACCCAAGAGCAGCAGTTGTCCCTTGATGGAATGGAAATTACCTCGCAGCGCGGGAACAGCAACTAATTATACTTGCTTTCCATGCTTTAACACAGGTGTAGGAGCAAAGCGGGTTCCTTACTTGGATCACGGCAGCATTACTTTGTAACGTAATCTTCCGTTGTCTAAATTTATTTACTAAAATAATTTTTCATTGCGTAGCCAACAAATGAAGCTTTCTAAATTGTAACTTCAAAGGGATCATGTTGTCTCAAATTTTACAGTTGCGATTTTCGACGTGGTGTGCGATATATACGTTATCCATGCAGTTTTCTAATTTCTCGTTGGGATTTCAAATGTGTCGTTGCGAGTTCAAATAGGTCGTTGCGAGTTCAAATGGGTCGTTGCAAGTTCAAATAGGTCGTTGCGCTAAATAAATTTTGTAAATTAGCTAATATGACAACGAATATACAAAATGTGGATTAGGTACTAACCGTTACTCAGGAAGTGTTTCACAAACATAGAGCGACTCGGAGGTCACTCGCCATTCTCTTAGAATGCATCTTGACGCTACTTTTAACTATCGACGAGTGCGCTCGCTGCTTTCTTGTATGGTGGGAGGTTCCGGATTTTAGTTCTCGAACCTCTCACGCGCGCCAGTGGCTGTGAAATTACACCGAACTCGGAAACAACTCGACTAATAATCCTTGATATTATAATACTATAAAAGTTTGATTGTTACTTGAATATTTATTTTAATTAATAAAGGTATTTTACTATTCATTGTACGTTTAATGAATGGATTCTCCTACTGCAAAAATAAAATTGTTACACTACCTCTTTCCTAAAAGAAAAAAATTTTTCTTAAAAAACTTCAAATATAACTAATACAAAAAATTTTTTTACAACAATACTAGCCTTTCCTATCTTCCTAACCAACTATGCAATTTTATAAATTTACTCAAATGGGGGACCTTCATTTATAATTGAGAGTGTGTTGGTAACTACGTGTACCTGACGTCCATCGGGAGACAAAATCGGGGAGTCACAATCGGTAATAATCAAAATTGGGAGGGTCAAATTAGAGAGTCAAACACTCCACGGGACAAAAGAATTTAAATTTACAAAATTTCTTGGCTTGAGATTCCTACTTCTAATAAGGCTAATATTTCACCTAAAATCAAACACTTACAATTTACTTCTAATTTCAAAAAAACTTCACTTCCAGGAGCTCATTTAGCTCTATTTACAAAAAACAGGAATGCTTCCTCATCAGAACAGCATTACCATTCAAAATATCATCACTATAAGGTGAGAATCAAAAGAAATACCCTACTAATAGGTCTAAATTTAAGCATCATCACAAGGTGATAACCAAAACAAAAGTGACCTAATCAAAAGGTTACTTATCAAATTCAAATACAAAGTATTATCACTTTATTACAAAGAGATAATCAAAACGAAGGTAACCTGACCATACGGTTACTTAACAAATTCAAATACAAAATATTATCACTTTATTACAAAGAGATAATCAAAACGAAGGTAACCTGACCATCAGGTTACTCATCAAATTTAAAACCCAAAATAAACCAGTAATGGTTGTAGAATCCTACACCATACTGATCATCCTATCACTAATTGCTAACGAACAACTGATCTCATTAGTGATGGACCAAACGGTGAAAATCACCAAGTCAACTTTGACCTTATCAAATCTAAGAACTTCTAACGGTCAAAATGAACAAGGAAAGAACAATTCATTCTCTCCACCTTGACATGTAGAAATCAGGACCAATAGTTAAATAGCCCACCTACTTCTACATTGTAAGGATATCTGTCAAAGACATCCTCCAAACACATCTCCGAGCAACGCGCGAGCAAAACGACCAGCGTGCACCAAGGCACACCTCAACTTACAAAACTTACAAAATCTCAAACCACTTATTTCACTCCTCAAACAAAATACTCAATATTAGTGGACCGACACTAGATCAAGAATTGGAACAAAACAAAACAGACCACTACGTCATTACTTAATATCAAAGAGATGACCGGACCGGAATTAATCGTCAAAATCATCATTTTCATTTGGATCTGATACTCCAATTGGTTTCAAGTCCTTTATGTGCCATTTCCTGCTCTTGTTCCATCTTCGTTTTCTAACTCATATACTAAACTGGAATGTTTTTCCGAATTTTACTCATAACGAACTTAGGAGCTAACTTAGCGGAAAATTTATCACTAGCACTCGAGAGGACCTTATTAGTTCTCCAAACATACTCTCCGACTCGGAATGAAATGTCTCTTCTCCGAAGATTGTAGCGTTTACACGAACGTTGATAAGCTACATGCAAATTTTCACGGACACTTCCAAAAATATCAAACAAAAGTTGACGATCCAAAACATCCTCACCAGGTATAAAATTATCCTTATAAGCTTTTCCACTTAAAGGTACCTGACGACCAAAACTAAAAATTTGGTGAATAGTTGGTGGACTCATGTTTTGCTGAGTTGATCGCGTATTGGATCTTTGATATCTCAACATCCCACGTATCATGTTCTTCTACGTATGTACGGATTGCTGTACCAACTGTCTTATTGATTCTTTCCACAAAATTGCATTGGGGAGCATAAACAGCGTTATACCAAATTTTTGAATTTCGTACCTTGCACACAAAGCTTTAAAAATACGTCCAACTAATTGTGGACCATTATCACAAATAACAAATTGTGGTACTCCGTAGACAAGAAATACCTTTTCTTCCAAAACTTCTCGATCAAATGTGCGGTAGCACTACGTAAAGGTTGCAAAATCGAATACTTCGAGAACCAATCACCAACAACTAAGAGCCATTTATGTCCGCGTTTGGAACGAGGAAACGGACCCATCAAATCTAATGCAATGGTTTGGAATGGTAGTCCAACTTCTTTCTCCTTTCCCATCATTCCAAGGGGACCTCTATTGGGTGGTTTTGAGCACCACAAATCAAACATTTCCTACAAAATTTACGTACGTCAAAGATCATCTTTGGCCAATAATACAATTCTTGGACTCGAGACAAAGTTTTAAGGAACCAAAATGTCCTGCTGAAGGGGGTCATGACATGATTTAATGACATCTACGCGCTGAGACTTTGGCACCAAATATTTCCACTCTACAACATTCGCCGAATGCGGTAATAAGGAAGGTATAAACTTATAAATAAACCCATCTTCTACTTTCCATTGTGGGTAGCTTTTCGGTGACAACAAAATTTTCTTTCTCAAAGACTCATACCACAAGTCTACTGCATCAAGTTTAATCTCTACTAAGTTAACTTCTGGATTTTCTAAAGGAACACCACGACTAAGACAATCTGGAACTATATTGAACTTTCCTTTTCTATGCACCAAATCAAATGAGTGTTGCCTTAATCGAACTGACCATCTGGCGAGTTTTCCAGTTGGATTCTGAAGATTACTCAACCAAAGTAACGAAAATGATCGGTGACAACGGTGAATCGAACTCCTTCTACCCACGGACGAAATTTCTCAATTGCAAAAATAACCGCTAAACACTCTCTTTCAGTGGTGGAATAATTGCGCTCAGTACGGCTCAGGGTTTTGCTTGCGTACGAAATTACACGCTCTTCTCCGTTTACATTCTGAATCAACACAGCTCCTAACCCAGTGTTGCTTGCGTCACACTCAACGATAAAGGGTGCCGAGTAGTCTGGCTGCGAAAGAAGAGGTGCAGAAACTAATGCTTGCTTGATTAGCACAAATGAATTTTCTGCTTCCGCACTCCAGTTTACAGTTTGACCTTTTTTCTTACTTTTAATGAGGTCATTAATAGGCGAAACTAAAGACGAAAAATTCTTTATAAAGCGCCTGTACCAGCTGCACATTCCTATAAACCTTTTAATTTCCGTTGTGGTTTTCGGACGGGAAAGTTAACCATCGCCGACACCTTATCGGGATCTGTACGAAGTGAGTTCGAACCTACTATATAACCCAAAAATTTAAGTGTTTTTTAAAAATTCACATTTACTTATATTTATGGTAAGGTTAGCTTCTTTTAAACGTTGCTTAACCTCTACTAATAACTTTAGATGATCTTCAAAAGATGACGAACATAATATTATGTCGTCCAAATAGCAAAATACATGGGGTTCAAAACGTGGACCAAAATTGCATCTACTAAACGCTGTTGCGTCTGCGCAGCATTCTTCAACCCAAATGGCATGCATGTAAATCTATATTGTCCTCGTGAGATAACACTGAAGGCAGTCTTATCCTTAGACGATTCACTAAGAGGATTTGCCAAAACGATTTTCTCAAATCCAGAGACGAAATGTAGTTCGCACCTCTCAACATATTGAGAATTCTATCTACGTTCGCAAGGTACGAATCATGAACAGTTAAGTCGTTCAGGGTTCTACCATCAAAACAGAAGCGATATTCTCCATCTGCCTTCTTAACCAACAAAACTGGAGAGGACCACGGACTAGTACACGGTTCTATAACTTTAAGTCTAAGCATGTCGTCCAATTCCTCATTCAATATCTTACCCATATATGGTGACATGACATATGGTTTCTTGTGGAAGGGTTTGGCATTGCCTGTGTCTATGTCCAATTCGATTAGGTGAGTTCGTCCTAATCTATCGTCGCTGCTAATCTCACTAAATGAATTTATTAACTCTTGTGCTTGCGCACTTTGAGCATCTGAGAGGTCATGTAAACCACATAAAGAATCTTCAGTGTTCAAAGGGATGGAAGACGGACCTATATACCCTATGTCGTTCCCAACATTGCTTTGGATAAACCAATTATTACTTCTAAAGTCAGCAACTACACCAAATAATTTTGCAAAGTCACTACCGAAAATAAATGTATGCGGTAGGGACGGAACCACTAATGCATTAAGGATGCAGCAATCATTACCTATACAAATTGGCAAATCTACTGAGCCTACAACAGACTTTATTGAACCATCAGCTGTAGTGATACCTGTTTTGCTGAACTAAAAATTTTCAAGTCTAATTCTCTAACAATTGAAAGTGCTAAGGATCCTACTACTGAGGTAGTGCATCCCGAATCCAGAAGACCGGTAATGTCTCTATCTATTAATTTCACCATAATGTAGGGTCGATTATCACACTGCTTCTCAATGAACAGAGTATTATTCTTAGGCTTCGAAGAGTCCTGACAAAATTTTTAACAACTGTAAGCCATCTCGACCACTCGTCTTTACTAAAGTATTTTTCTTGTTTACAAATCATAACTGTAGCCTTATGACGCGGAACAGGATACCGACCACTATGTACCTGCCGCCTTACTGGTTTTTGAACAATGTGGACATGACGTTGCCTTAACGCCTTTTCGACCACATCCAAAACAAAAATTTTTTTGTTGCTCTACAATCTCTAAACCAATGTCCACTACGGGAGCAATTCCAACAAACAAAATGATTCCTCTTATCGGGACTAAAGGAATTACAAACCGAGGACTCTAAAGAGCTCTTATCCGCTACTGTTACTTGAGGATTGACTAATTTATTCTGAAACACCCTACTCTTAACAGCATAAACTTTCTCATTCAACCCAGGATGTTTGTTCTCATATGGATGCTTAGAGGGTTGCAAATCTTATTAGGTTTATTAGAAGACGCCAAAACCGAGTTTAGTTTCATCAAAGAAGCTTCTTCTAACCTTTACACAAATTTACTAGGGTCGACAAATCTTGAATGTCCGACAATGCAAGTGCCGAAATATATTCAGGAACCAAATTTCTTCTAATCATTTTAACTTTAGTAACTTCTGCTGGCTCGTTGGTCAGTCTACTAAAGAGGGTTTGCATATGCGCGACAAATAAAATAATCCTTTCGTCTTTACCTTGACGACGATTTCTGATCTTTTCCCAAATGTCATCATCCGAAGAACCAGGTAGAAAATCTTCCTTAAACGTTCTAACAAGGAGTTCCAGTCTCGCAAAGAATTTTTCACTGTTCTAAACCAAACCAAAGCGTCACCCACAAAAGTTCACATGCTGATCCAAATAAGTCAGCTTCGGATACCTTACGAGATTGTGCTAAATCACTAACTCTATCTAAAAATGAATGTAGTTGTTTGGGGTCACCTGAGAATTTTACAGGCCACGAACCTATAGGTACTGAAGGTGTTACATACGAAGTCGAATGGATAGGTGCACTAACTAAAGGAGATACTACAACGGACCGATCTAAATAGGTGGACTCTGTACTTTTATTGATTTTATCGTACAACTCAGCTTCAAGAGTTAATATCGTTGCTACGGTCTCATTTCTAAACTTAATTGCTTCATCGGGATTTATTGAAGGATTTTCATACGCTTAGCTCGTCCCGAAAGGTGGTTTATCCTTGAACAAGCTCTTCTAAAATTGAGTCTGATGAGTCGCCCTCAAACTCGGACACAATATTACGAACTGACTCGACTGAAACTGAAATTTCTTTACTTTCCGTTGCAAAATCTACTTCATAACACGAAAGGTCAACCAAACAACCAGGCTTATCTATTTCTTTAGCTAACAATCTACCTAAAATTTTCCGTTTCTCCAACACTGGCCTCTCACTTACCACTCCTCTGATTCTTAGTTCATACTCCAATTCTTCTTTAAGTAGACAAACAATTTGGAATTTTTCCGACATGGTTACTACAACCTAATGGAATCAAACCGATAAATCTAACTAATCCGAATCTTACAAAAGCTATCAAAACAAATTCGTACTACTAAAGGTAAAAATCAAAAATGTTTTTGGTAAAATTATTTTTGCCAAAACAATATCAAAAAATTTAAGGGGTCAAAACAGAACTAAAGTCAAAAGTAAATTTGACCAAATTAACGAATTGAGTGTATGGGGATTACCGTTACAACCAATCTTTTATCAAAAGCAAACAAACAAATCTAAGTGTCAAATAAACCTTAAGCAAACAAATTTCGGAGCAAAATAATTTTTGGACAAATGGACTTCAAAGGAAAATAAATTTAGAGCTAACAAACTTCGAATCAAATTAAATTTAAAACAAATAAATTTCGAAGCAAATTAATTTTAACAAATAAATTTTAAGGTAAATCAAATTATGAACAAACAACTTTCGAGCTAAATTAAATTATGAACGAACGAATTTCAACAAATTACTCGTTGAACAAACAAATTTCGAGCCCCAAATAAATTTTGATCAAACAAATTTCGAAGCCCCAAGCGTTGGGCGCTAGTGAAACGTATTATATTTTCTTGATCGCTAACCCCAAACGGTCACATTCTTTCCTAAATTGAGCTTAACTAATGCTCTCTTCTTAATACATACATCTGACTCTAGAAGTTGGGGTCAGCAAAACAAAGTCTTCCGACGTAACTAGGGTCTATTCCTTGGGTAGAGCTATGAGCAATGGGGGTAAGTCGAAATCTATGGAGGGTTACACTTAACAAAAAACAAACAGGCGCCACCAAGTCCAAATTGATTTATTTTAGGGCATAGCTATTTTTAAGGGCGGACTTGGAGACCCAAAAAAGAGATCGCCTTCGTTGATACACAAACTTGTCTTAACAGAATAAGACGCTGTTCCTGTAAGAAAGAATAATAATTAAGTCACATAAAAATGGGAACACTATTTGCGTCCCTCAAGTATACCTAAAAGTATAGAGAATATTTTCTGCATAATGGGATCATAAAATTTTAGTTCTTATTGCTTTTTGTTTACCAAGTCTGATCAGACTAGATCAGAATAAAAAACTTTAAATGAAGAATATTAATTTACTAATAAGAATTTTCTTGGTTTCAGTAAATAAAGTATCATTGTAATTAAATAAAATAAAAATTTGAAGTACTTGCAAAACTGGTAGTAAAGGTTATCAACTAATCCTTACTCAAATATTTTATAATTCTATGTAACTAAAAATGCTAGAGTTTCTTTATAACCCAATCAGATCTGTGTGAGTCATTTACAAATGAATATACGAAATTTTCTCTTTAGGTTAACAAACTTAAATTTAGTTTGAAGTCAAAATAATCACCAAGATATTCTCTAATGTTATCTATAGTGGTTGTACTAAAATGCTAAACATGTGTTAGCTATTGGGCAATTGTTGACAATAGTGAACCAACAAACAGGTGATGTAATAGCAGCTGTTAAATTACGTTGAAGCCACGTGTGATCACGTATTTACGAAGCTAAGTGAAAGCAAATTTAATACTGGGGAAAACCAGCTTATTTACAGGTAAACTGAATAACAATTTTTGTACGTCTAACAAACAAAATGAAATAATGTACTTTCAGAAGGAAAGTACTCAGGAAATCTTAATTCTATTACGAACCCAAGAGCAGCAGTTGTCCCTTGATGGAATGGAAATTACCTCGCAGCGCGGAACAGCAACTAATTATACTTGCTTTCCATGCTTTAACACAGGTGTAGGAGCAAAGCGGGTTCCTTACTTGGATCACGGCAGCATTACTTTGTAACGTAATCTTCCGTTGTCTAAATTTATTTACTAAAATAATTTTTCATTGCGTAGCCAACAAATGAAGCTTTCTAAATTGTAACTTCAAAGGGATCATGTTGTCTCAAATTTTACAGTTGCGATTTTCGACGTGGTGTGCGATATATACGTTATCCATGCAGTTTTCTAATTTCTCGTTGGGATTTCAAATGTGTCGTTGCGAGTTCAAATAGGTCGTTGCGAGTTCAAATGGGTCGTTGCGAGTTCAAATAGGTCGTTGCGCTAAATAAATTTTGTAAATTAGCTAATATGACAACGAATATACAAAATGTGGATTAGGTACTAACCGTTACTCAGGAAGTGTTTCACAAACATAGAGCGACTCGGAGGTCACTCGCCATTCTCTTAGAATGCATCTTGACGCTACTTTTAACTATCGACGAGTGCGCTCGCTGCTTTCTTGTATGGTGGGAGGTTCCGGATTTTAGTTCTCGAACCTCTCACGCGCGCGCCAGTGGCTGTGAAATTACACCGAACTCGGAAACAACTCGACTAATAATCCTTGATATTATAATACTATAAAAGTTTGATTGTTACTTGAATATTTATTTTAATTAATAAAGGTATTTTACTATTCATTGTACGTTTAATGAATGGATTCTCCTACTGCAAAAATAAAATTGTTACAATACACAGATTAGTTCCGGAAAAGCCCTGAAACAACTTTAAATAAATGGTGATGGAGAAAATTTTTAAAGCGTTGAGAATCAGAAGCTATAAATATAACCCAGTTGGAATGGTGTAATTAACAAAGGGACGATGTACATGGAAGCTACGAGTGCAGTAACCTTCAGGTAAATTATACTATTTTGTTCGAACTTTGATATTTTGGTGTGTGTTGAATAACTTTATAATTTGTTTATTTAAAATGGACAGTAGTGAAATTGTACTAACAATAATATTTTAATTTTAAGGTGAAATTTGCTTGTTTAAGTAGAAAGGGTATTTAGTATTGATGTTCTGGATTATGATGAAAATTTAGGGTATGTCTTTGAGCTCAATTAGACGAACCTGGTTAATTAACGTAAAGGGTGGTAGATGCTTCCTTTGTACTCTGCATATATTGTTATAGTAATTAGTAGGCATCCTACAAGGACTTTAATTCTGGATGTACTTGAAAATGATAACAAATTTAATCTTGAAAATTTTTGATATTAAAATTTATGCTGAATTTTAATTTTGAAATCTTAATGTATTGTGAATATTGATGTAAATAGAGTTAACGTTGATGTGTGTGATAGGAATGTGTTTGTTTTTTTTTATGATTGAGGATGAAAGTTATCTAGAGGAGCAGCCGAGGCGATTAACAGAAGAAAGTCAATGGACCAACACAGTTAAGGTAATGAATAGCTTTTTGTAGGTTTCACAGCATCTTTGACGCCCAATTCGTGAGGCTCGATTCAATTTTTAGGGTATCACAGCAATATATATATATATATATATATTGCTGTGATAAGGGGTTGTTTAAGGGTGTATTTTATAGCCATGGCCGTGCTGGAATTAGAAATTATAATAGGAAGCAGAAAACTGCATTTATTTAGGAGAAAATTAAGAAATTAGGATAATTTGTAAATAGTAAGCAGTCAACACCCTGAATATAAAGTATTAGTAGTTTTAAGCGACGCAAATAGACACATCTTAGGACAAGAATAGTTAGCATAGAAATAAGTAATACATGCATTAAGTAGATAACGAATATTTAACACCCTGTAGATAAAGTTTTAGTTAATTTAGGTAATGCAAATAATGATATTTTTCAGTGGAAGCACGCGTATTTATAAGTAACCATAATAAAGTGTAATTAAACACGCATTTAAAAGAATTCCAGTCAGTTATGATAATATGGAGATAAGAAATAAAGCTTCAAGAAGCATAGTGTAAGTGCGTACAAACAATTCCCCATTTTTAATAATAAAGGTGATTAAAAATTGCGTAAATAACAAGCATATATGAAAATTGAAAGTCAAATTGCATCAGTTGTTTGTGTACAACATGGAAAAGCGATTATATTGCTCAAAACACCGCATGTCTGATAACGGAGCAGCTGCGAGCAAATAAAAATTACTTGGAGGACGAGAATGTTTCCTCAGATACTACTTTAAATGCATAGACTTGATTGGTTAAAATTAGCGACGAGCTTGTAGGCCATGCCCACAGACGGAGTAGGAGATCAATCATATATTAACAGCGACAGTGATAACGAACTAAGTTCTCAACTGAACAAAGGCCAAGGTGCGACCTAAGTGCGACGCGGAAGAATAATTTAAAAGTGAAAATTATTTAAGTTCGACGAAGATGAAAATTACAATTGCCGATTAAACGATTCTGAGTCCGGAGAGTATAAACTACAAGTCTGAGTCCAGTGAGAATAAATTACAAGTCTAAGTTGGAGGCGGATGAAAATATTCTGAGTCCGGGGAGTGTAGAAGGTATCTGAATTGATGAGAATAAATTCTGAGTCTGGTGAGAAGAAGTAATAAGTCTGAATGAGACGACAATAATTTGGGGTGCATAAGTCTAAGTTTAATAATGGTAGTCCAGAGGGCGATGACAATAATTTAAATGCAATGGTTCAAGCGTGTGGATAGATAATATTTCGAATGGGTATATAATAATTCTGAATTGGGGGAGAATAATTTTGATCCAAATGGATGGTATAATGCATGGAAAATATTAGTTGATAATGGATGCGTCGCTTGCGAGAAGGAAATAACGAAGAAAACAGACCAGGTTAGATTTTCAGTTTTAAGACATTATTTTTCTATTTGAATTTAAATATTGCATATTGAATTTGCTTATTTAATATAAATTAATGTGACGAAGTCAACAAAACAACGAACGTGCATGCGTAGAAGGTGCGTTATGTGATAAAGGGATTTTTAACGTTCCAAGCTTCTTTTTATAAAAACAATAGGTTTTTTGATGACTTTAGATTGATTAAAAAACACATGATTTTTGAGATAAATAAGATTTACAACATTAATTGTTTGAAAAGTGTATTTTAAATAATTTACAAAACCTGTACATAATATTTGTTTTCATTATATGGAATTGAATAACTTCATTTTATAATTCAAAATACAACCTAGTCGAGGTCAAAAGATAAAATTTGTGGGAGTGTAATTTGATAATTTAAAAAGAGAGAAGGAGTCAAGTAGAATACGCCATTGATATCAAAGAAGGAGTTATCATATCAAGTATTGTTATTGGTCGACACAAGGTCGGTTCCAGATAAGATCCACGTTAGTTCCTAGAAGGAGTTCATAGCATAAATATTTGACAGCCCAACGTCGGGACACGATAATTCCTGTTTATTCATAGCAATATACATATATATATATATATATATATATATATATATATATATATATGCAATCTGTTGTAAGTGGGTCTCATTCGAACATTTCTTATTACATTCCGCATCATTGCGTTGTGAAACCCGAAACCATAAGTACGAAATTACGAGTTGTTTTCAATGCTTCCGCTAAAACTCTGTCTCGATTATGCTCAAACGATCACTTGTTTGTTGGGCCCAAACTTCAACCAGATATTACTGGAATTTTATTACAATTTCGCTTTCATCTTTATGTTATTACTACATATATTTCGTCAAATGTATAGACCTATCCTTGTTAATCCCGCTCATTATGACTATCAAAGAATTGTTTGGCGTTTTTCTCCTGAGGAACCTATTCAAGACTTTCAATTGAATACAGTTACCTATGGGGTAAATTGCGCTCCTCTTTTTGCGATACGCGCGCTTCTGCAGTTGATCGAGGACGTAGGGAACTCCTTTCCTTTGTCGCTTTTGCTCTTCGCAATCACACCTATATCGACGATATTGCTTCTGGTGGGGGTTCTCTTGAGTCAGCCCTTGCTCTACGAAATCAATTAATTGCTCTTTTAAAACTTGGTTGTTTAGAACTTTATAAATGGTCAAATAACCATCCTGAATTATTCAAAGATCCTGCCGCTACGCAGAAATTCGCGCAAACCCGCTCCTTTGAGGATCCTGACACTTAACCCCTAAAAGTTCTAGGTCTTCAATGGAACCCATCTCAGATAATTTTTGTTTTCTAGTTCGGCCACTAAATACCTCCTGTACCAAGGGCAACCTACTTTCTAACTTAGCCCGTATTTTGACTCCATGGGACTTTTATCCCTCCTTACTTTCCTGATAAAACACTTAATTCAACGCTTATGGTCGTTAAAATTAGAATGAGGTGCCCCCTCCCCGACCTCCTCCGTTTGTAGGAGAGATACTTGCATGAGTTACCGCGTCTTTCGGATTTCGCTTTACTCCGCTTGCTAATCCCGCCGCAGTTTACTACGTGCGAAGTTCACTGCTTTGCTGACGCTTCCGAACGTGACTACTGTGCGGTTGTTTATTTTCACTTTGTTACCCCTTCCGCCGTAGAGGTTCGCTTAGTTTGTGCAAAATCTAAAGTCGCTCCTCTTCGTACCCTTTTTTGCCCAGACTCTAACTTTTAGCCGCCACCTTGGCATTAAAACTATTAACCTTTATCCTCAAAACCTTTGATTTCCATCTTACGTTTGATAAAAATTTTTGTTGCTCTAATTCCATGGTGGTTCTTTTTTGGATTAGTTCCCCACCACAGCGCTGGAAGACCTTTGTCGCCAATCGAGTCTCCTATATTCAATAAAACACTTCTCGCGCTTCTTGGCATCATATCTCCTCCCATGAAAATCCTGCCGATGTCGGGTCACGTGATTTACTACTTAGCGACTTGTGCCAGTGTTCTTTGTGGTGAGCGGCATCCCCTGCCTTGTACCGTTTGTTCGAAAAATACAGTCCACATGTACCACATTTTAATCCGAAGTTCTTATCGCAGAACGCTCTATTGTTTATATTCGCATTTTTCTTAATCTTCTTTGGGAAGTAAGCCACTTCCCAACCCAGATTAAGAAAAATGCTAAACAAACCACAACAAACATACAGGGAGCTTTTTCGCTGTTGTAACCTCCTGTTAGATTCGATCAATTTTAGAAAATCACCCTTCTTTTCCCTTTATTACACGCATTGTTGCTTGGATTCTCCTTTTTCGTCATAATATACCTCACCCACTCGAAAGGTTCTCCGGACCTTTGTCCTGTTCTGAGTTGCACAATGCTTGCGTATACTCAACAATCTTATATTGCTATCGAGCTTGAGGCCATTCAGTCGGGATCCATTTTAAAAAAGAGTTTTCGCAAGTTGTCCCCTTTTATTCGTGATGGAATCTTGCGAGTCGGTGGTCACCTAGCTCACGTGCCTTTGTCCTCTGACCGTGAATTTTCCGCTTTGTTACCTAGCAAAAGTCGATCTTTATGTTACTTACGTTCATTTAAAATACTTCCACGTGGGTGCTCATAAACAGTTAATTCATCTCGCCAAGCTTGCTGCTTTTAAGGTCCATATTTCGTGGCATTTTATAGCGCCGGTTTCACCTCATTTTGGTGGCTGGCAGGAGGCGGTAGTAAAATCCGTTAAAACCTTGCTTCTTCGTACCATAGCTGACCTACGAGGAATTGGCCACTGTATTTGTTCAAATTGAGTCCATCTTAAACTCACATCTTCTCACACCCATGAGCAGTGACCCCAATGATTTGACTTGCCTTACACCAGGTCACTTTCTGACTTTGGGACCTTTAACCGCTATTCCGGAACCCGCCCTTTTCGACCTTTCGCTCAACCGTCTTTCTCGTTGGCAATTGCTTCAACGCATTCATAAAGATTTTTGGTCCTGTTAGTCTAAGGATATTTGCATACGCTCCAGCAACGGTCCAAATGGTACAATACGTCTCCTCCAGTTCTTATTGGATATCTTAATGCTAATTAAAGCCGAAAACGTTTCACCTCTTCGTTGGTCCCATGGACGTGTCGTAGCGATATATCTGGGAATTGATGGTGTCGTTTGCGTTGTCACCATTAAGACCGCTCAAGGCGAGCTAAATTGTCGCTAAGCTCTGTCCTTTACCTTGTTTGTAATTTGTGTTCTGTTCGCAGTAATTGTTTCTTTGTTTTTCTTCGCCTTAATTTAATTTTCTCTTTTATTTGCCTTTCCGGTATTTCGGTCACACCCTTGGTAATTATTTTTCCTTCAAAAATGCCTTGCATTTTGGTGGGCGATATGTTCCGTTTGTTCCAATTAGCGAAAGAAACTAAGAACTGACAAAAATTCAATTTTACCACATGTTAAAGACTATAAACAGATATTCGCGCGTGCGAACATTAAACGTTGGTTTGCAGTTAGGTTCGATGTTTACATGCACGTACGCTGCTGCGCAAAAATGTACACATACAGATACGCACGTGGACTCAGAAGGACGACGCAAGCACTAACGTACTCACGCTTGCAAATGCACATTTACTTACTTATGTAAGCACATACTAATGTATGCACACTCACGTATAAAACCACGCAAATACGCTCGCTTGCAGATATGTGTACAAGCATTCATGCTTATAGGTCCCAACTCATACATGTGAGCTCGCGTGTCGTAAAATGACAAACTAGTGGTTAAATTTAATAAGTCGGCTCCGTGCCGTAGTGGTATGTGTGTGACTACTAACGCCCAAGGTCCCGGATTCGAATCCCGACACGATCCGCTTGAAAAATGTTAGGCGAGCATTTTTCACAAAAGTATACCCTCGTTCGGATGAGAGGTAAAATGGAGGTCCCGTGTGTGAGTGTGTGTTGTCACGCACGTTAAAGATCCCTACCTTGCTTGGAACAGCAAGGGTTCGGCAAAATTCCAAATTAAGTTAAAAAAAAAACTCGCTTCCTGGTCAATGTAGTACCTTCGGGTGGAGCATTGGAAAATCACATGTAAGGTTAAATTTAATAACAATGCATGTACTTTCGCTCGATGATTAATTTAGAAAATAATTAAGCTTGCGATTTCCAAATATATAAGCAAAAAATTTAAAGGCTTTGTGCTTTAAAGGGATATAACTCCTCGGGAGCGGTTCAATTTTAAACATTCAAACAGGATTGGATGAAAAAATTCTAGATCAGGGTAATGGTTAGTCGAAGAAAACTTTGGTTGTAAACGTTAATCATGCATAGCCGAAGAAAACTTTTATTAAGATGTTTGGGGCTTTAAAGGGGTGTAACTTTGTATGGGGTTGTCCGATTTTAAAAATTCAAATAGAGTTAGATTGTCCAGAAAATTCTAGATCAGGCTAAATTGGTTAGTCGAAGAAAATTCTTACCTAGGTTAGATATGAATGCAAAAAGCAAAAATTTGGCTTATTCAACCCAAAACACTCATTCTACTAATACACACATGTAACTAACGAAGCATACAGTTAAATTGAACTAATTTTACTTAATTTTAGGAACCCGCATGGAAATGTCATGTTTGGAAAAAAGGAAAAGAAACGTCTAAGGAACCAAAACCCAGGAGAAAATTCCATTTTAAGCAAATTGCAAGGTAACACTAAATTAAGTTTCAATCAAATACTATTTAACCGCTTTAAATGCAGAGCAGTGAAGTTTACTTCAAAACTGTTTGGTCGTGCGTTATCTCGCCGCATTAAAGCAACCGTTTTGTATGCTACAGAAACAGGAAAATCAGAAGGATATGCTAAAAAGTTGTGTGAGATATTCGGTCATGCTTTTAATGCACAAGTGTACAGTATGGCCGATTATGATGTTTCAAGCATTGAGCACGAAGCTCTTTTGTTAGTAGTAACTTCCACCGTTGGAAATGGAGATCCGCCGGAAAATGGAGAGGTAAGCAAAGCGGCAAGTTTTCACTACCTAACTTATCTTTTACTAATCTACATGATATAGGTGATTTATCGTATAGTATATAATATTTAAAGTCACTTTCATGTTGCACTCAAGAAAATTGTATATTCAACTAGAATGTATAGTAAACATCCGCTTAGAGCTGAAAAGGCTACTTTGAAAAGTTATTACGCTGATATATAGGCAAATTGGTATTTATGAGAAAAATATCCCCATTAAGCTGTGTTATGGCTTATAAAGAATGCGTTGAAAATGCCTGACGTGGGTTCACATAAAATATGTTATGTATATTGTATAAGCACAACGAATAATACTTTCAGCGTAATTGAAAAATATAGAATAGAGTGTCACAATATGCAATTAAGTCATATTCAATTTGTGTAAATCGTGACAGATACGCCCTCGCAAATTCACCCAAACTACAATTCCAATGATACTGAAAAAAGATTAATGACTACTGTAGTAGGATAAATGCTCATTTCTACTATGCATGCTTGGATTGCAGGCCTAGATGGAGCTTTTTAAAAAATTTGAGTGTTAGCTTTCATTTATGTTAAGAAAAAATTAAAGAAATCAACTAAACACCGATTAACAAAAAAACTTGAAAGTTAATGCAAATGTTGATAACCTACAACTCCGCAATTAATGCGATTAAACGATATTTCTTCCCCAAATAAAGGAGGCTGTAGGGTCAGAAAGTCTCTTTGTACACAATTCAGTTACACAAAAATTTATTGTTGAGTAATGGAATACATTTGAACACTTGTTTTTATTCATTTCACCATTTGGACCATGCGCCATTGTAAACAGGTAAGCAAGTGTTACTAATTAATATAGTTAAATTTATCACATTATAATTAATTTTAAATTAGTAAAATTACCCAATTTCGAACATACCGCTACCAAATAAGCGATATTTATTTTCTTTAGTATAATAGCAAAGAATGAACACAAATAAAAAACGAAAAGAATAAATTTAATACACTTAACTTGAACAAATTTCAATTAACTTAATACAAAATCAAGAAAAACATATATTAGAATATTTACCAAATGACACAGGGCAAAAGTTATTTATCGGACGTTGTAGGTCGCCATTTTGATTGCGGCCACAAGCCACTCCGACTATTCTGTCACGACCTGGTAGCAACGCAACCACTTGCTAAAGCTTCCATTGCAGTAGGCGAAGATTGGGATTCTTAATCAGCACTAAATCATGAATAATAACACTAATCAATTTCTCGCGTTGTTGAAGTTAATGGAGATATTCCGTGGACCAACGAGGCCAAAAGTCTTGGTACATTCTCTGCGATAATAACCAACAAGGCAGAGAATTAAGTTTGACATTGGTCGCATCTGTATCAGGAAGGCACGTAAACAGTTCTATAGTATAGTCCAGTCACTATGTAGAAAAAAGGGAGATAAAGGAAAGTGAATCGAACCTGCATGTTTTTGATTTTGTTGAGAGGAGGTCTAGTAAAGCTTAACTCGAAGTTTTTGGCCTCGATTTCCAATGTGCTTTTTTACTAGAGTAAAAAACATTCTTTTTGCTTAAAAGTGTTATAACTCGGTTTCTATAAGAGTTAGGAGGTCGAATCGAAGCTCATGAAATCTGTTGTTGCCGTCCTAAATAATTATTTTGTTACAGTTTTATTGAAAAATACGTACAATTCACTCTCGAAGTGAAGTTGCCGAGAAACGAAATTAGTATGTATTAATATAGAGGTAGAATAGGCAATATTTTATTGGAAAGTAAAATGTGATGGAAAACTGAAATTTATTGTATTCATACATATTAATAGTCATAAAATCATTTCATTTTAGCACGCTTTGTTGCATGCTCATAATTATTTTGGTCGTCGTTTTCTTTTTCATTATCTTCGTCGTTTTGACGTTGTTCGTTTTGTAGTCGAGGTTCTGTCTCGAAATCGTCTTCTTATCAAAGTCTTCTAGTTCGTTTTCCAAAACTTCAGTAGTTGTCATGCTGTTGTCGCATGTTTTGCCGGAACAGTGATAACATTTGACAGAACATGTGATACCTGCTTTTCGGCAACCACACCCGCCACTGAGTTACTCTTGCATTTACATGAAATGAGCCTTATCAGCGCCGTAGACGCAGGTGGTGTATTCGTCGTCACTGGCTGTAAATCAGTGTACGATGTTTGCCAGCCCCATTCTTCCGGATCCTTATATCTTTTCAGCCATGTCTGCACTTGCTGGTGGGTGCGAAGAATATGCTGCCGTGCCGAACTTTTTGTAGGGGATAACGTGGATAAATTCAATTTGGTTTTGACGCTGATTTAGCAAAATGCTTAAATATGAGCATATTTAAACATTTTTCGTGTTTGTCACCGCCATATAAAGCGATGAGAAGCACCTCACCGGGCGACCGAAGGATTTCTTTGTCGATCTTGTCCACTTTAAAGAGCTCCACCGCTGTCTGTTGTGTTGAAGTTTTTGTCAGTACGCTTACGAATTTAGTTTTACCAACATTGAAAGACAAGACGCAGTGTCACATCCGCTAAACGCGTGCAAGAACAGCATTATGTCTGTCACATGTTTTTTATGTTTGAAACTTTTCAGAGAAAACAACGTTTGTGGAGTTTTCCCTTTAGCAGGTTTGCGGAAATAAATGTTGGACAGATTCGTGGCAAGTCCAGTGAGTGCAACGAGCAGATCTATATCTTCTCCAACTATTTCGTCGGAATCATAGCTTTTTAATTTCTGTATTGCGGTATTGACAATCATGATGTCCGCGTCCTCAACGGCGTGTAGCAGCTCGATTCCAATGTTGGAGAAGTACATGTGAAGTGGATTGTTCAAATTTTGTTTATAAGTCTCATTAGATAGAAACTTGTCTTGACCAATAGTTGGAACTGTTGCTTCATTGAAATTAAAATCGGGGCTTCCGTACTTCCGTTGACGTCTTATTCTCTCTGATGACTTGGTCCCTGCTATTATTACGACGTTCGTGTATCCGTCGAATACGATACACACATTCTTTCAAAAATTGTTTTGTACGTATGTGACAATACTTCACACAAATGAGATGGAAAGTAGCAAGGCTTCCCCAGTCAATTTTATGTAAGAGGAATCCTCCATCGATCACCTGTGCGTGGTTTGATCCGGATGTCACATTTTCTAATGGTGTACATGCACTGTACAGAGAGGATTTTGTCTTTTTGCGCATTCCTTCTTCTGTGAAAACTGGCAGCGGAAATGGGGCAAGATCATGCGCCAAGGAACTTTTAATGTCAGTTTCTGCATGCTTTGTTATACACATTCGTTGGAAGAGCAGTAAAAAATCAATAGGTACACGCGTAAATTCGATTTTGATGGAACTACTTATCGCAGCCAATGGCCGAACTTTATCTTTACGTTTGAAGGTGATCGAGTGGATTTGTTTATCATTGAGGTACAACATCATGTTATATCCGATTTCATCTGCGCGGTGACAATTGATGGTGTCGTTTGCGATGATCCCTGTTCCAATTGCCAAAGTATTACCTTCCGAGAAAGGATTGTGGTCCCCGAACTAAAAATTCAATTTTTCGACATCAGCATTGTCTCTCGCAATTATTTTCGGGCGCATATCGGCATGTTGTTCCATTGTGACGCACAAGTCACACCAGCAAACTTTTCGATTTGTTCACATAAACTTAAAAGTTGCACCATACCTAACGTCCACGTCGCAATTGAGCAGTCTGACTATCAGCGTCCCAGAATATGAATCATCTAATTCCACACAGGCTTCAGGAAAAGATAGATGAAAAACAAATCTGCATTCATCATATCGTTTGTAAGTTTTTTGAAAATTGTTTCACAATGAGCATCTTCGGATGGGATGAATACCGTTTCTTGAACTTGATCGGTTTCTTAGAATTGTCTAATGGGACACACAATTGTACACACTGATTTCATATTTCTATTATAAAAGCAAAATTGTTTCTCCACCAATTACCTAACAACAGACTGTATTCACTACTGTAGGTACACCCACGCGTCCATGAAGTAACCCATGCAATAGCAAATAAGAATAAATATCTGTTTCTAGCACTAAATCTACTTCACGGGGACCACCATAATAACTGTCAACCAAAGATATATCCTTAATATCATCCCAACGTATTGCAAGTGGAAAAGTCGGATCGAAACTAACAATTGAAGACACAATAATCACGTCAATTTGAAATTGAATATTAGGCTTTTGAAAGACTCTTATAAGACATGACACAATTTGACATAGATATAACGCTGCTTGACATAGTCATTATATTTATACCAATGAAATCAATGCCGAATCATTTCATATGTTTAATACCAGCTCAGCTTAATATTTTGTAATCAGATTCTTAATTTGAACCTTATAAAGTTGTCTATTGGATTAAAATTAATTAAGGTTCACACACATGTGAACTAGGTATATTAATTTAAAGTATTTACATGCATCACGATAAATACATAGTATTTAATTTCAGGAATTTGCCCGAAATCTATATGCATTAAAGATGACCGCAAACGGTGTTCATAATGGAGACACTAAATTAAGGTAAGTCTCACCTATTTTTCTAAATGCTACTTATTTTAGGTTGTTGTATTATGTGCAATGTGGGTGTTTAGTGCGTAGACCAGAGATTGGTCCTTAACTACTTAGAGACATCAAAACCAAATTGGGTATGGATGGTAATATGTGATCAGTTTTACCTACATTTTAAAATATTTAGGTGTTTAAACCAACTTGGGTATGGTAATATGTGATCATTTTACCTACATTTTAAAAATATTTAGGTGTTTAAACGATGATTCATAAAAAATGCTGTCCTAAATTTGAATTTTTTCAAATGGAACATCCAGTTTATTTTTGCGCAATCGGATTTACCGGAACATTTAGTACTAGAAATGTACATGGTTTTTAGGTTGCTAAATGTAGGCATTCTAAAGCTGTTGTCACTTTAATATTAAAATCGGGTCAACTTTGAAACCTTGTTGCTATTGCTCTCGTTAGTATTTTTGACATTCGATAGCAGTCAACTTACAAAATAGGTACCAAACTTTTTTAAGATGCTTAATTCTATACGTAATTCTTTATGCAAAATGTTGTTCTGGATTTTTTCAAATGGAACAACCTGTAAATTTTTTCACAAACTGACTTTTCATGTAAAGTGGTTAACTGATATAAGGTTTAATGCACATAAAACAAACTGTTCGTAAGGTATTGATAGTATGTAAAATATTGAATTGAAATGTAATTAATAGCAACAAATTGCAAAATGAGACTGAAAAATATAAACCAAAACTAAAGAATTTATTAATTATAGGAAAAGCAAATTAAGCACTCAAAAAGAAAAATAGCCTCCGTAGCGCAATCTCATATAAATCTTCAAAAACAGGAATTCTATCATTAAAGACAAAACACACAACAAAACGTCCTGACTCAGTACGTTGAAGCGTTTTAATTTCCCTAAACCCAAAAATTTTATAAAGTTACAAATAAGATACAATAATTATGTATCCACCTTCTGTAGTGATATTATTCTATTTATTTAAAAATTCTTCTAAGTGAAATAAATAAAGCCAAACACAGTCAGTTTGTATTTTAATTCTCGTTAACTTATAAAAGAAACACATCTAACAAAATTGAAATAAATTGGTTTACGCTTGTTGAAGGTCGAAAATATTATTCTATCGTGTCTTTTGTTTACGTCCAAATCATACGCAAAGTTACGAGTTTTGCATTAAGTTATTTCGGCTCCTTCTGGGCACTCGCTGATAGAACTTCGTGCAGTCAATGGAAAATTTTAAATGTCGACGATCTTCGCGTCGTACTTGATCTACATTAGCATCCCAACAAGTGCCCTTATCGAGAACAAAGAAGAAACAAAAAATCTAGTAACAAATTTATAAAATGATTTAACAACTAATTTAGAAATAAATTTAAAAACTACTTACGATCTGGTTTTGCTTTATATAAAGTTATGGTAACTAATTGAATGAAACAAGTTCGTTCGTTTTAGTATTAAATTGAACATACAACATCTAAATCGTCGTGTTATGCTATTATTTGGAAATGGACTAGGAATAATCCCTATTACTTTCGAAGGCCTCCTGCTGTTTGGTCAACTACCATCTGCGGTAAACAAGTTTTTTTAAGAGGAAATTTACTGGCCATCTTGTAGATTGTGTTCCAAAGCCGTTCGCTGTTGGATGTTATTGGGAATTTTTAAGGCGACTTTTGCTATTAGTCGGTAAGTCAACTTTTTATTGAGTAACAAGCCGTTTGTTTATTCCCTGCGATTGAAAACATTTATACTACTCATCTCCTATGGAATCGTGAGTTGTCGAAGTTGTCGAGTTGTTACGTAGATCTTGCTAAAAATTAATGTTAGTGTTTTTCTGGAAATTGAAGTTTAACACAAATGTTATTTATACCTTGCTCTCCGTAATACAATTAGTTATTTTGACCAAGAATTATAAAGAGAAATTAGAGCCCCTTATTTATAAATTTTACTCGTTAAATATTGAACTTAAAATTTGTAAATCAATATCAGATCTGGTATCGGTATAAATTGACCTATGTTTGTTCTTTACTAAGTTTACAAAAATATTCAAATATTTTACTGAGCAAATAATTGAACGCTTTCTGTTGATATTTATTTTTCTTATATGAGCATAATACAGTATTGCCCGAAATAAACAGTACTGAAATTGTAATTGTTTTGTATATTTAAAAAATACATATTATTGACACTTTGTTATATGTTCTAAATGTGCACCTCCTCGTTCGAGACAGACTTCATAACGATGTTCTAAGTTTCTGGTCATGTTATTGAATAAGGGTTGTCTCAGGGCTGCGAAGAAGACTCTAACGGCATCCTTTAATTCATCGATGGTTTGTGGTGCCCGTTTGAAAACGGCATTTTTAGCCATGCCCCAAATGTATGCGTCTGGAGGTGTGAGGTCTGGAGAATGTGAAGGATAAGGGAAGTCAGTAAATCGTGATATGAATTTGCTTGGAAAATGTTCTTGAAGAAATTGACGAATTGCGGCAGCAGTATGGCAAGTTGCCCCGTCCTGCTGAAAAAATTGGTTTCGAAATGCCAAGTTACGTGCACGACAGAATTGACGTAGATCAGGGATAAATCGTGTTAAAATTTGTCTGTACCTCTGTTGATTAAGTGTGACTTGCCTACCATTCTCTTCGATAAAGTACGGACCAATGATTCCGTGTCCGGAAACAGCACACCAGACACTCACTTTTTCACTATGTAAAGGAACCTCTTGAACCTCATCGGGTCTGGCAAAGCCCAGAAATCAATTTGTGCGACGATTCACATAGCCTGACAAGTGAAAATGTGCTTCGTCTGAAAACCAAACATTTTCAAAAATTCAGGATTTTCATACTGTAACGCGAGAATTCTGGCGCAATATTCCACTCTACTGCGATAATCCCGAGGATGTAGTTGTTGATGTACCTGAATCACATACGAAAATGTACCCAGCTCCTTCAGGATTCTTTGAAAGGAAGTTCTTTTTAAATCAAGTTGTAACGCTGTCCTTGCCTGGCTGACTTTCGGATTTTCTAAGATTTGCTCAAAAACACGTTCATGGTTATTGTTGTTGTTAACTGTCCTGGGACGCCCCGAGTTTCCTTTTCGTTGGCACAATACACTACCTGTATTTCTAAACTTTTCAATAACCTTCAAAATTACAACATTACTTGTAGAACGTTTATTAAACTTTTGTGTGAATTGATCAGACACGTATAGCAAACTTGCACCATTATGTCGGCCGATTCCGTATGAACGAAAATAATGCTCTACCAGAAACACTTTCTCCTCTGTACTTAACACCATTTTTAACAATTAGGCCCTACTAATTACTTGTTTGAGGTTTACTTGACAGGTCTATACTAGCTAACTTGAGTGTGACAGCGCACGCATAAAAACATCGCCAACTTAGTTTCAGTACTGTTTATTTCGGGCAATACTGTATTTGAATTCAATACACGTATAAAATTTTGTTATATCAAATTTTCTTTTCTGGTAGCATTTTAGGACCTCCTATTAAAAGTAAGGCATCGTGATTAATTTTAAAATTATGTATGCTACAAACTGAGTGAAAGTTCCACATTCGTACAAGTAGTAAGATGGTGTGAGTTCCAAACCCAACGGAAATCTAAACTTAATATTTTTTAATATTATAGGTACGAGGTTGGATTGAAAAGTTCGCGAAACGAAGGGGAAAATGAAAAATTTGTTTTTAGAATATAGTTTATTTTTCAACATAATCTCCGTCAAGTTGAATACACTTCTTCCAGCTATGTTCTAAACCCATTATGCCATCACGAAAGTGCGATTCCTCAAGGCCTTCAAAATAGTCGTCGACAGCTGCTTTTATTTCTTCGTCCGTGGAAAATAGTGTTCCCCCAATGAAAACTTTTAGTCGTGAAAATAGGTGGAAATCAGAAGAAGCCAAATCAGGCGAGTAAGGTGGATCTTGCAACAGATCGTACTGCAGATCATTCAATTTTTGCATTGCTACTGCACTTGTGTGTGCACGTGCATTATTCTGATAGAAAATGATCTTCTTCTTACGCAATGCAGGTCTTTTCACGAATATTTTTATCCAGTTGCCCTAGAAGTTTAGCGCAATATTCACTGTTCATTGTTTTGCCCTTGGGAAGATAGTCAAATGGTAGGACACCTTCAGCATCCCAAAAAACTGATGCCATAACTTTTCCAGCCGACTTCACTTTCTTTGGTGGTAGAGAACCCATATGTATTCTATTGTTTAGATTGTTGCTTGGTTTCAGGGGTATTATAGTGAACCCAAGTTTCATCTGTCGTAACAAATCGTCGGACAAAATCGGTTTTATTGGAGTTAAGGCGGTCTATACTCTGTTGGCAAATTCTCTTCCTCTTAAGGTTTTGATCAATTCTCAATATGCGCGCCACCCATCTTGCCGAAAACTTTTTCATACCTAATTCCGCAGTTAATATATGAAATGCTCTTTCATCTGAGATACCTGCATCCTTAGCAATTTCGGAGACCTTTAATCAACGATCCTGCGTAACCATATCATTAATTTTTTTGACGATTTCAGGCGTGGTGGCAGTTTTTGGTCGTCCGCTGCGCGGGTCATCTTCTAGGTTCTTACGACCACGTTTAAATTCCGTCACACACTTGTGCACAGTTGTAAATGATGGAGCAGAGTCTCCTAATGTATCCTGCATATCTTTATGTATTTCTGTTGCTTTCCAACCATTTTTTACAAAATATTGATAACAGCGCGTGTTTCAGTTTTATTCATTTTGAAAAACTCACAAAACTAACTTTACTTCATATAGCACCAAATTAATACTACTTGACAGAATAATGTCAAATTTAACATATACGCACTAGATAGTTGGATCCATCAATTGTATATATTCTATTCGAACTGATGCTGCCATCTGTGCTCCATTTCGCTAACTTTTAAAACCACCCTCATATATTTTCTTTGTAAAGAGACGCAAACAGCTGTTTCATGTTATTTATTTAACTCTTGACTTTTGTGAGAAGTCGACGTAGTGTTGGGTATCCTTTTTTGACTGGCAACCAACAAAACAACACCTCTAGAGACAGACAAACATTTGTTATAATATGAATATGAAGATTCAAAAATTTTAACTTCTTTCTCTTTTTCCGGAGAAACATGGTACTTCATAGGATTTTCTCAGTCTCACAAAGTCCAATGAGGGTTTGATCGTTTTGGGTATCTGGTTGCAAGCCACCATTAATAGTGAAGAGATGTATATCCTCCCCTAGGAGCATATACAGATTTGTCCGGGTTTATTCCATGTTGGGTCTGCAAAATGCAGGCCTTAAGAATATTTCGAAGTTACTTACAATTTCAGCGCCAGATAAATCACTGGAAACTGTTGTTAGGATAAAAGTGGTGATTTCTAAAGAAAAACGTAAAGTACAACTAGTGGCACCTTGATTGGCAGCTGCATTCATTTGACCAAAGCCATAGATAGGGACTTGGGACCGAGGCATTGGTATCATTAATTATACACATGACATATAAAACTGGTCTGCGAACCAAGGTCACGGAAAGCTCTGACTTCTTAAAATTACCGGCTCCGTCTTGAACTTCTACGAAAATAGTTGAACTACTATCCGCCATTGGCAATAAGATTTCAATTGGTATGAAGTAGGGTGTGGTGATACTTTCCACAAGCACGACAAGTAGATTTTAATTTACATTATTTGAACGCATAGGGACGTAAGTAATTGACACAGAGTTTTCAACTTCTTATGGTACCCAGTCGACTGGTTGGCTCCTTGAATAAAAATGATAAACACTGTTCTAGATTAGCCTTACAAGCTGAACATAATTCCGCTACGGGATTGCCTTATTCGAACATTTGCGGATCGATAGAATTTATTTAACAGCTTCACATGAGAAGTAACATTTGGTTTAAAGGAAACCTTGGTAAGTGCATACTTAGCTGCAGTAGTTTGTATTGTAATTATACATGGAGTGCTAGACGATTAGGAAAAATTCTTTAACGCAGTGCACTGTTGTAATGAACATTTTTTTAGTGTCGAATTCCGGTGTTTCCTTAGGATCGGATTGTAACTCGAACCTCTTGCGAGCGTCGGGATCAAGCTTTTCATGCAATAAATCGACTAAAATGAAATTATACTGCTCGATAGCATAGCTTAAGTTTTCAGAACATCAACCCGAAAGCGACCTGAGTAACCTGGGATTTTCGGATTTTAAGGGCGGCGAAGATTTGATAGCCCTCTAATAGAGCATTGCAAACAATCTCGGGTTGTTGTACCTATTTTTGAGGATTTTGTAGACAATCGAATAATTTGGTGAGCATAATGGATGATTTTAAGGAATTATAACGGCTCATTTTAAATTGAGGTTAACAAATATTTGAATTTTTCGATATCAGACAAACAAGGATTATTTTGTACCAAGCAATCGAATTGATCGATATACGATTGCTAGGAACAGAAATCACCATTGAAAGTTTACAAACTCAAGACGAGTATCTAGCTGCAGGGTTGAACCCTCCAAAAGATATGTAGAATTTCGGGAGCTGTTAATCTTACGTATTATTTAGTACCTTTGCATTATAACCCGATAAAACTTATTTTTTAATTACATCTTTACATTTCAACCTACTAACTTCTGTTTAGATTCATTTTAATTGCTGTATTTATATAATTGATAATTGACAATTTGTTAAATTGTTAGAAAAATATTAAGTAGTATGTGAAATGTGCTGATTTGCTATTGGAGGGTTTAGCCCTGCAGCTGGTCACTCGTAAACTTAAAGGTTGAAGCTTAGCATTGTGATTAGAGGTTGCGACATTACCCGGATTTTGTTCATCAAGTGCGGCTGCTTGTAATATGTCTAATATAAATAAGCAACTAAATTATGCAGTATCAACATCTTTTCAAATATTCTGATGTAATTTCTCTTTTAATTCAGACGAATTTGCAAGAAGTGTAACTAACTAATGCCGCAATAAAATTTGCGTAAACCTGTGTTAATGATTTAGATGGAATCTTGAAAACCTTGTAGATTCGGGATGTGTTTCTAATGAGTTACTGGGTCGGAAATTTCGTTGATTCGATCTCTATAAAGGTTTAATTGAGTAATTTCAGTTTTCTTTTTTCTTTGGGAATTTTAAACGTGCAATTAGAAATCTACAAAATGCCAAATATTTGTCCGTCCAGTGAAATTTAATTATTATAAACTAGTAATAATCTCTGCGTGAGAAGCGACACGCAAATAACAAACCCTTGTAAATTGGTTGTCACTCACAAGTTTATCTTGAGGTTGTAACATGTGTTCAATAGAGCAATATAGAGATATTACCTGTCTTTTAATACTTTGCTATTGTAACGAGCCATTTCGAATGGACCTGCACCTTGCCTAAGTTCTAAATCACTAGAACAGGTGAAATGGCTTGCGTGTTCTAATGAGCTAAAGAGCCAAACTACAGGTCCAACCAAAGTAGTAGGGTCGTTAGTGAGGAACCAGACTAAGACAGGTCCCCGAAAGAGGGCAGCGGCTCTTTCGGTACTTAGACTGGCAGAGACCATAGGGGTCGGTATGGCAGTCTAAGACACACTACCGCGATGTGAAAGGCAACGGGAAACCACCACATTATCTCCCAAGTACACAGCGTACCTAAATTGTTACAAACATGATGGCATTCTCTGGGGTAAAAGATTCCGAGTTAAAATAGTCCCCATTCGGATCTCCAGGAGGGGACTACTTCGGAGGATGCGATCGGAAAGTTAAAATAAGAGTCGGGAACATTCTGCGAGTCGGAGCGTGGAATGTTAGAAGTATGAAGCAAGTAGGTAAGCTAGAGAACCTAAAATCGAAATGAATAGGTTATCACTAGACATAGTAGGGATCAGCGAAGTTCGGTGGCCAGAGGCGGGGGATTTTTGGAGTGGAGACTTCAGGGTAATTCATACAGGAGCAGAGGACGGAAATTTGGGTGTGGGGATAGTTATGCGGAAAAAGATAGGATACTGTGTAGAAAATTACTTACAAAAGAACGAAAGAGTACTCATGGTTAGATTAGAATCTAAACCGGTAAACACAGTAATAATACAAGTATACATGCCCACCTCTAGCTACAGTGACGAAGAAGTAGAAGCCATCTACAAAGATATCGAAGACATATTAAGATACGTAAAAGGACATGAAAATTTAATAATTACGGGGGATTTTAATGCCGTGGTAGGTGAGGGTAGGTAAGGAGCGGTAGTAGGTTTATTTGGGTTAGGCACGAGAAACGACAGGGGAAATAGGCTGGTACAATTTTGCGACAAGAACAATTTAATTATCACAAACACATTATTTCAACATCATGCTAGAAGACGATATACGTGGAAGATGCCAGGAGATATAGGAAGATATCAAATAGATTACATTCTTGTTAGACAACGGTTTAGGAATCAAGTAAAAGACTGTAGAAGCTACCCAGAAGCAGATATAGATACTGACCACAACATCGTAATTATGAAGGCCGCACTTAAATTTAAAAATCTGAAAAAGGAACGGAAAAGACACTTGGACTTAGAGAAACTAAAAGATAAAGATATTCAAGTAAGATTCGAAAAAAAGTCAAATGAATTGCTGATTGATATCGGGAAAATATCTGAAACTAAGGAAGTAGAAACAGAATGGAATAACATTAAATCCAGCCTAGACATGGCGGCCAGAGATATTTTGGGGTATACACAAAAAGAAAATAAGAAACCATGCATAACAAAGAATATCGTGAATTTAATAGATGAAAGACGAAAATACAAAAGTAAATCAGACGAAACAGGAAAACAGAGATACAAAGCAATAAAATGGGAAATTATTCGAAAATGCAGGAAAGCTAAAGAACAATGGATTGATGAAAAGTGCAAAGAGGTACAAACTAAGATGGAAATAGGAAAGACAGACGAAGCATACAAATTAATTAGAATGAATTTTAGGGATATAAAACCGTATAGCAAAAATATAAGGGACGCACAAGGAAACGTCATTATAGAAAACATAGAGAAAGTGAGTAGATGGCAAGAATATATAGGGAATTTATATGCAGGAGAGGAACTAACTGCATTAGAACAGGAATCAGACATTGAAAATGATGACTTGGGATATCCTATACTTCGAGACGAGTTTGAATCAGCATTAAAGGGTTTGAAAAATGGTAAGGCGCCGGGTACAGATAAGGTGCAAGCAGAAACTCTAAAAGCCGCTGGACAAGCAGTAACAGAACGTCTCTTCCAACTTGTATGAGACAGGCGAGATACCCAAAGATTTCAAACGTAGCATCATAGTAACTATACCAAAAAAGAAAGGCGCGGATAAATGTGAAAATTTTCGAACAATAAGTTTGACAGCACACATGTCAAAAATATTAACTAGAATTGTGCAAAGACGAATGGAAAAACGAGCTGAAGAAATACTAGGAGAAGACCAATTTGGGTTTAGGCGAAACAGGGGAACACGGGAGGCTATTTTAGCTCTGAGAGTGATAATGGAGAAAACAATAGAAAAAGGGGAAAGCATGTATATAGGGTTTGTAGATCTGGAAAAAGCATTTGACAATGTAAATTGGAAAAAAATGTTTGAAATACTCAAAAGATTGGAATGAGTTATAGGGATAGACGAATAGTACATAGCTTATACAAAGAGCAAATAGCAGTAATAGAATTAGAGCAGGAACCTAGAGAAGTAAACATTAGGAAAGGGTGAGACAGGGATGTGCCCTATCCCCATTGATTTTAACTTGTACATAGAAGAGGCAATGAATACTGTCAAATGCAGGAAGACATTTGGAATTACTATGCAGGGACAAAAATTGATATGCTTAGATTTGCAGATGATATAGCGGTATTAGCGTCTAGCAAGGAAGAGTTAGAAGCTGCTCTTAATGAAATGGAAACGGTTCTAACAGAGACATACGGTATGAAAATTAACAAAACTAAAACTAAAGTTCTAGTTTGCAAAGGTGGGGAAAATAAATCAAAAACAAGAATACAAGTATTTAACACGAACTTACAAGAGGTTAAGGATTTCTGCTACCTAGGAAGCCAAATAACGCAAGATGGAAAAGCACAAAAGATATAAAACAAAGATTAGCACAAGGTCGTGCTACATTTAACAAGAAAAACCAACTACTGTGCTCAAAGACCACAAACATAGAAACAAGGAAAAGATTGCTTAAAACATATGTGTGGAGCACAGCACTGTACGGCTGTGAAGCCTGGACAGTAGGAGAAGCGGACAAAAAAAAAGATAGAAGCCTTTGAAATGTGGTGCTACAGACGTATGATGAAGATATCATGGACAGACAAAGTTAAGAACGAAGAGGTACTAAAAATGGTAGGGGAAGAAAGAAATATGTGGAATACGGTAAAAAAAATAGGAGAGATAAGATGATAGGCCACATACTACGACATGAGGGAATAGTGCGGAATATATTAGAAGCAGAGATAGGAAAAAAGAGAAGAAGAGGCAGACCTAGATTAGACTACTGCACACAGATAGTAAAAGATGTAGGCTGTAGAGGTGGAGATGTGTAGGCTAGCCCAGAATAGAAATCAATGGAGGTACGCATCCAACCAATCCCAAGATGGATAAACTAATGACGAAAAGATAACTGTGCTTAAACATGATGATTATTATAAGTAACTACAAGAAGTGGTTGGGCAATATTCTCGAATAATGTTAAGGGTGTGAAAAGATTTACTGGAAAACCATTATTTTGGCAAATGTCTAAGTGTTGGGGGATCTTGGTAGCCACAGGTTGCTTAACCTCCTTCACTGAATCTCAGTAAAATAGGGTATAAAATTAGAAAACAATAGAAAGGAAACTAGCTGAATACACATGTGTGAGAATTTCAGGGAACTATGTAGGCTTGCTCAGAATATAAATAAGTGCAGGTACGTGTCCAACCAGTTTTGAGACGGAAAACCTAATGACGAAAAAATAAGCGCAGATAAATCTGATGATTAGTATAAACAACTAGTTGTTGGTTGCGAAATACCTAAATTGGAAAATATATTAAATCACCAAATGGTTAAGTGTTGGGGGAACTTGGCAGCCACAGGCTGCTTACCTTCCTTCACAACCATTGAAGGTCGGAGAAATAGGGCATATAACGGTAAAACAATAGAAAATGACCGAACTGCATCTAACAAGAAAGAACAGCGCCTATGAGGAAAGACAACAAACATAAAATAAGAAGAAAATTGTTGAAAGCATATGTGTGGATCACAGCACAGTATGCCTATGAAATACGTGCAGTCTGAAACGCAGACAGAAAAACGGTAGCAGCCTTTTGAAATGCTGTGCTTCAGATGTATGAGGACGATAGCATGGACAGACAAAGATAATAACAAATAAGTTACAGAAATAGTAGGGGAACAAGGATATCTAGGGAAAAGAGAAATAGTAGGGCGAATACGTTCTAAGGCATTTTTGGGGAGTAGTATGTGATATATTACAAGCAGAGACAGGAAAAAAGAGGTAGATGTAGACCTAGATCAGACAGTTATAGATGCAAACTGTGCATATTTCAGGGAAATCTGTAGGTTAGTTCAGAATAGGGAACAATGATGGAAGAAAATTAGTGTATAAACACTCACTCTCGAGTCACTACAGTCGGGTTGGCTCCAACCGTCTGTAAAAACGGTGCGCGTGATCCCGCCTTGGGGTGGTCCTCCCATCACAACAAGGGGCGACCATTCATTGTGGCTTTAAGGGTCACCAAAAGGAGCTATAGTAATTATAAATAAAATGAATTTATTGTCGTCGAAAAGTACAATTTTATAAAACCCATAAATACTCACCACGCTGTAAGGCGTGCGCGAGCTTTTCATGCAGAAAAACGGAAACAACCAACCATTCTACACGTGTTTTCATTGTGTAGATTGAAAAACAAGTGAATATTAATTTCGTTTCACTAATGACCAGAGTTCAAAGTAATATTGTTGTTAAGGAAATAAAAACTGGAAAAACACGATTTATTGGGATAATACGCGGCTGTAATTCGACGAAGCTTTCAATGGAAAACACATAAGAATCAATTATCAGATACCTAGAATCAGTTCCCGTCTGTTTAATTTTAGCATAAACTTTATGTTGAGGAATTCTTAGAAGGAGTATTTATTATTAATTAGGCTCTAGAAATCGAATTTATACAAATAGATAAATAAATTAACACGTGAAAGGGTTATTTTAATTTACTGAATTAATTTTTGTTTTTAACGCCAAAGGGATTTGAGTTGAAAATTATTAGACCGCGTATTTCTTATTAACAGAAAAAAATGTACGGGATGTTCAAAATAAACATAACACATCTCTAGTACAGACCTGCCTAGAATATTTTCTTACGAAATATAGCCTAAACGACCAACAACGTTTATTTCTAGCCTCAGCTGCTTCGTCTGAAAGCTGTCCTATTGGCGTGTGGAGTAAAACTTTATGGAGAGTTGGTGTCATGGATACTAAAACCAAGTGTATGGGTCCACCTATCATCTGGCTATCTCTTTCGTATAAATACTGAATTTGTTAATATTAATAACATGACCACTAAAGATAACCTCTAGAATTACTTTGAGCCTGTTTATTAGTTGTAGATTAATTCCTGTTACTTGTATTAGATATTTACGTAACAAGGTATGAAAAAACTAATTTTATTTGACGAATGTAGTATTTGCCAAAACGAACGAACCCAGTGAGCCAGTTATGCAAATTACATGAGTCAAATAAAATTAGGGTTTCATGACTTGATTTAAAAAAATCATAATTAAAAAACGATACCAGTACTAAACTTTCGTGTTTTGAACTTGAATTCAGTATACTGTCAAGATCGTTTTACTGATATTCAATCGCAGTGATTGGTTTTAGAGCGAGCATGGTGGGGGAAGAGTGCTACTGCTTTCGCCATCCGGCAGTCGCCACTCACCAGTCATGGCTACGCCACAGTAGAAAGCTCAGTGCGTGATTTGGTTTATTCAATAGAGTTCAGTGATCACAGTTTAGCGTAATTATCGACGTGAAAATGGCGGTGATGCACCTACTAACAAAACTATTCTGCTGTGGTATAATCACTTTCAGGAAACAGGTAGTGTCTTAAAAATTAAGCCACCGGGTAAGCCTTCGATCTCTGAACAGCATGTGGAACGGATCCGTAACTCTTGTATTCTTAGCCTTAAATGTCATTGGCAAGGCGAAGTTTGGAGTTGGAAATACCTAAGTCTACCGTGTACAAAGTGATGCGAAAGAGGCTTAAATTACGTGGGTATAAGATTCAACTTCTGCATGAAATCAAGACCATTGACAAAGTGAAAAGTCTATATTTTGAACAGGATTGAAGAAAATGAGAACTTCTTAGAAAATGTTATGTTTTCAGATGAGGCGACTTTTCGCATAAGTGGGTCTATCAACCGACACAACTGTAGAATTTGGGGGCCTGAGTCACGGCATGAATTCATAGAACACCAGCGAGACTCTCCCAAAGTCAATGTTTGGTGTGGATTGATGCATGATCGTTTCGTAGGACCTTTCACCTTCGCAGAGAAGACAATTATTGGGGATATTTATTGTGAAATGCTTGAACTATACGTTTTCCCACAGATAGATGATATCGAACTAGAATAGGGACCGAATGTCTTCCAACAACACGGCGCGCCACCTCGCTATAGCAACCGTGTCCGTGATGCGTTGAACTTACGTTTCCCTGGCAGGTGGATTGGTACACGTGGGCCGATTGCATGGTTACCAAGGAGCCCAGATCTGACTCCACTAGATTTCTTTTTTTGAGGACTTGTAAAAAAACATTGTTTATTTCGAGAAGATCCGTGACATTGCTCATTTGAGGTAGAGGATTGTTGCAGCTGTAGCATTTGTCACGCCTGATATGCTGCTGAATACATGGGCAGAAACTGATTATCGTTTAGACGTGGCCAGGGCAACAAATGGTGCATATATAGAACTTTAATAGGTATAAAAAAAGAACTTGGGGAAAATTCTTTTTAATACTATATAGGTTTAATAACTATTATTTTAACTTTACCGTGTACAAATAAAATTTTAAATCAAGGAGTTGTTTTATAAACTCCCTGTATAACAAAAGGATTGTGCGTTTCCAAACGTAGAAAATGCTATGGCCTAATTGATATTTATGTAAATATCTATGGTTACCTAAACAGAGGCTAAAGTATTCAGTTACGTAAAATTTCATTACATCACTAGTAATGTAATGGACTGAAAGTTATAAAAAAATTCGACGTTGCATAACGTCAAAAACGCACCTAAAGTTTGACATTTCGTAACGGGGTTAGATAAGGATAATTTAGTATTCGAAAAGAATCCTCTGGATGAGCTACCATCATCGGTGTTTCCTAATCCTGCTTTAGAAATATCGGCTAGAATTCCTAGTTCACTTTTAAACTTTTCTTAAATACTTAGCTTTGTATCACTTATTATTTTCTTATCATTTTTATTGCGTACTTACCATTTTTTACGGGTAGTTTGTAAACCAAATGTAATAAAGTTTCAAAGATCCTAATACTTGCACGAAGAATCGACAATCCAAATTTTAATGTATCTGGATTTAGTTTTCATTTCATACATGTTGATAAGTTATTAAAGTCTTTAGAAATGGTCCCACAAATATAGCATCGTACTATTGAACTTGTATCAGTTGCTGGACTACATATTTTGGCATCCATCATTGTAAATAGTAATATGTTTTATAGTAATACCGTCTTCAACCAAAGATATGTTTTGGAGTTTGTTTATTTTATTTTCAAGTTATTTTATTCCTTCTCTAGTCACATCAGTGGTTTCCTGTATAAATCTTATGCGTATTGGACGACAATAACGTAGAGAAGTGGGGGTCGGATTTTGCCAGATGATTTTTTCATTGCTATTTATTTTGAAACTAAAGCGTATTGAAACAAAGGACTTTGAAATATATTTGTATCACTGCCAGAAAAGTTAACAAATTTATGCTTATATTGGATTTGTTGTGGTCCATCACATCCCCATTTAGAAATAAGTACCAAATTTGGTCTTTATTTTGATGTTATGGTAGCCATAACTTTTAGAGGTACATCAACAATCGGGATGCAGTCTGATCCACCAAGTCCTGTAACATAACTTCGACATCTGATTTAGTGATTATAAATGCACTTCTTGTAGGATAGCAAACTTCCTTTGCTTGTTGCAAAACATTGTATAAAGGAAATCTTGATTTATCTGCTTGTCTTATAATATCATTTTGATATCTGTTTAAATTTCCTTCAACAAAAACAGATAATGCTTATTTTGGTAAAACATATCTAATTTATGCTTTTGTTGCTTCAATATTTGTTTTGATGTTCGTGCGGGGCTAGTCGTAATATTCTTTATAACATGGGAACTATTTGCCTTACCGCAGGCCCGTAAACTCATCTGCATTGCACAGATAAGGTTCTCAGCAGTCACGTGTTCGCTTAATTCCTCAGTTTTTCATGTTACTTCGTTCACTTAAATTTTCAAAACTTATGGAGGGATAGCCAGATGTAGTTGCTAATGCATATTTAAAAAATGTGTCATTAAGCCACAGTTCAAATTTTTTAAGAAGAATTTTCCTTTTTCGACTAACTAATTCCCATTTAGTTCTGAACTAAGATTTATAATGCCCCTACATGTGATTTTCCAATGCTCCACCCATAGATACTACGTTGGCCAGGAAGCGATTTTTTTTACCTGAAAAATTTTGAATTTTGCCGAACCCTTGCTGTTTCAAGAAAGGTAGGGATCTTTAATGTGCGTGACAACACTCACATACGGGACCTCTCATCCGAACGATGGCGTATTTTTATGAAAAATGCTCGCCTTACATTTTTCAAGCGGACCGTGTCGGGATTCAAACCCGGGACCTTGGGCACACCAACTACGCCACGGAGCCGCGATTTATAATGCCACATCTTTTGTTTTAATTCTATATATTGATCTCGTGGATAATTAGAATGGGTATAGACATAATTTTGCATATAATCCATCTTCTTGACAATATCTGTCTCAGAATATTGTTGCATCAGGTTATAAAGATGTTTTCTTGTTTTGATACCTGAACTACAGACTGAGAAAAAAAATGTTTTTGCTAAAAATTATATGAGTAGATAATGCCAAATTCTGCCAGAAGCAATTTAAATACGTTCTTATTAAGGTTTCCTTTGTTGAATATGATTTTATTACCGTTCACTATCCTTTACACTGAGTACAGACACATATCGTTCTACGTGACGTTTAATTTCCAACTGATGTGTCATGTGCAAGTAAGAAAATTAAGTCATGCAATATTTTTTAAGAGATGTTATAGCCCAGGAGTAACTTTCATAAAATAAACTTTTGTCCACCGTATCTGATCTTTTGCCATATAGCGCGTCATTGACCTCTTGGTACTCACTTCCTTTATTAAAATGATGTACTCTTTTTCTTCGTATCGCACTGTTGCCTAAGCGCACGCAATACACCTAAAAGTTACGGATAAGGTTTGGGACCTGGCTTTCACGTGAAAATGTATAATATAGTCTTGCACGACGGAACAGAAGATAATACACATAAAAAGATTTATTTAAATCGGACATTCATTGAAACTTCATCCATCTCTCTCTAACACAAAAATAATTAATTGTTCTTGGTGCGGCTAACTTGTACTTATTTACTAATCAATGCACATCAAGTGACCTATACTGTTTGTTCTTGTTAAAAGCCGGTTTGTGAAATATTTTAACAATTACTATACGCATGAAGTAATATTAAAACCAAAGGTACATTGCGTGGTAAGCTTTAATGCTATAGAAACACTTTTCTATTGAAAGCATTTTCTGTTTTATTACCAGGGCAAAACCTTGAAATTTTGGCCTCTATGATTTCAGTGCAAGTTGAATAAATCTAACGTACTTCTCAAGGTACTTCCGATAAAACTAAAAAATAATTTCGCATATCTCATGAATATAGAGAGAAATTAAAATAAAAACAAGTCATAGCATGGTTTATAAACATTACATTAACTTATAGTATATCATACGAAAGCAATTCCAGACAGTATGCTACAATTTCGTTTGATAACGAATTGGAGTACTGAAGAATAATTACTGACCTGGGTTACAATTAGATACACAAAAGCCTTCCTAATTAAAATAGTTATGAATACAAGGTTTTAACTAATAAACTGCCGGGCGGTATTCTAATATAATAGTTATATGAAAATAATATTTACAAATACGTGTTCAGAATAATAGGTCTTTACTTTTGTACGTGATAAGCACTTCAATTTGCTGCTAGAAAGAAACAAAGGTTTCCCTGAGTTATTTTCATACCACCCCAAAACCATCCTACAGAACAATTGTGGAATATTGTCCGCTACAACGACATTCATTATATACTAAATCGATGATCTACAAAAGGTATTAATTTTGCCACCGGTAATGTTAGTGCAAATGTTATTGTTTATAGATCGTTAAACTGTCATGACCAGCTCCAGGAATCCACTTTGACTGTTAAATTAACTTAATTACCTTAAATTATTTATATTCTTGAGTGCACTTTCAAACAATAAACCTACTTGATTTTTTACAGCATGGCGATGGCAACGTCCAAATCTTTTATTAAAGCCAACAGCCAAACAGAAGCAACGAATCAACATAAACTAGATCGTATTGATTCATTACGAGGAGGATCTGTTAGCGATCCACTTATCGAAGACAACTTTGGACCACTTAGTAATGTGAGGTAATTTTATTAAATGTTCAGTATTAAAATTTTAAGTTTATTAATTCATGATATACCATAATTACATATCAGTCTATTTATACGATCGCACACACAAGTCCAACCCATAGCATATGGATCAGATCTACAAACCATAACTTGGGTCACTAAGTTTCACATACGCACGAGGTTATTTGGTATCTCCTTTTATAAGTATTATTATGTCCTTCGACATTTGTCTTTTTTTAATCAAAACAATAGTATTTAACAAGCTCACAATATTGAAAATTAGTTTATTTTTGAAATTTTGTAAAGCACGTTAATGGAGCACTTCAGTGTTGGAATTTAGATACCTTTGTGAAAACGTGGACGTTTCTACTTTGTTATTCTACGTATTCCATTAATATTTTGCGGATAATGATACTAATCCTAAAAATCTTTGAATTAAATTTCTAGATCCAGTCAGAGGAGTACCTTTAACTACGAAAATGACGCCGAACAATCTAGAATTGAAAGAGGTGAAGTTATTAAACGAACAATGAATTGATTGTCAGCAGCAAGGGTTTTATATAATGCAAAGATTCTGGTATAATGTGGAAACGATAAGACGGATAGAGCAGTTTATGTCAATCCACAAGCAATATGAACTAATTTGTTACTAAGGAACAAATTAGTGCAATTAAGATTGTTAGTAATTAACATAAGTGATCTTTATAGCGGAGTTTGGGTATATTAAGGATTTTTACACTCGAGTTTAGACCTTTGAAACGTCTTTGTTATGGAAGTTTATCTCCTAATAAAGTGTTTAACTTAGTTGCCTATAAGCTGCTCTATAACCTGTGATGTTATGTAAGTTTTTAATTTAGGCTTATTTCGAGTGAATCTTTTAGCCCGAGAGCAAGCTTTAAGTTCAAAAAGTTTTAGATAATCTTATCAGATAAAGCGGGCCCACAACTGGACTTACTTTAAAAAAGTAATGAAAAACATAAGCACAATTGCAAAATTTATTAACTCTGTTACCAAACAACAACCCTCAAACAGACTCAATTTCCTTTACTGAGTGAGCAGTACGTGTAATAGTTGCTCAAAACTTAATTCATTTTGTCTTTTTTACGATAGCCACACCTACAATTAAAATAGGAAAACGTATACAAACTGCTTCGAATCGACCAAAAAGTCCGCCCTTGTCGATTGTAATCCATGGATCAGGACTACTATCAGTCCTTGTGATTGTATATATATATATATATATATATATATATATGTATATATATGTATATATGTATATATGTATGTATGTATGTATGTATGTATGTATGTATGTATGTATGTATGTATATATGTATATATGTATATATGTATATATGTATATATATAGTATATATATATATATATATATACATAATAATTGTAGTATATAGTTACATAATATAATTATTATAGCTAATGTTTAGTTAATAGCTTGATCACAGTGTATAAGAAAACTAGATATATATCTATAAATTGGGTAAAATTGTTGACTTACATGATTACATAAATTTAGATTCATTGATAATTATGTCTTTATTTTAGATAAATTTATATAAGTGGTGATAACAATATAGTATATATAACATCGAGGTACAAATATTGACATTCATTATAATTATAGTTTTATAAATATATCTTTATGTTTAATAATTACAGATATAGTATATATATTGGTAATACATGTCATAAACATACAAAAAAAAATATAGATATATTAATAAATATATTTTGATAAATATAATTTATAGGTAGAGTGTATATAAATGACGAAAATAATAATATTATGTAATAAATCATAAAATATATATACACAAATATAGAACATGTTTTATCAATAAATTTTACTCAATTATATATATATATGCTGTAGTTATATAAATTAATAAAAATACAAAACATATATTAATCAAAATGCTAAAATTATGTAACTGATCAAGTAACATTTTACCCATTATAGATACTATGTTTTACTTAAATATAGATAACTTTAAAAAAAGAAAGAATATTAGTAAAAAGAGAAGTAACTAATACACCAGACTTAATGTAGAAATATCTAAATGACATTATATTTAATAAAATCTAAAATTTATATGATTTTCTTCAATACAAGCTGATATACCTGCATCCATATATACAATATCTGTTTAGGTCATTAAATTTTATAAAGATATTATATTGTATATTAAATAATTATAAATGAATGACTAATATTATGCTACCTGATGTAAACGTAACTAATTTTACGACGAAGCATTATGTAGAATTTATCTATGTTTATTATGCTCTGTGATCGTAAGATTTAAATAAAGTTGAAAATTAGCTATAGAAAGAGTTTTACTTGCAATACACCATGTACCTATAACTCTGACAACATAGACAAATAGTTAGTAATAGAGGTTTCATTAGTGTAGTATAAAATCAATAATATATATATATATATGATTATATATACAATCAAAGGACTGTTATAGTATCCTTGATTCATGGATTACAGATCGACTAAGGGCGGTATTTTGTCAGATCGAAGACAAGTTTGTATACGTTTTCTATTGTTAATTGTAGTTGGATAAGTAACAAACAAATGATATTTTGATTCAATTGAGATCGGTCGAAACAGAAAAAATTATTAACGGTAGAATAAATATAATGCTAAATACTCAATTACTAGACATGGTAAGTGATATAGAATAAGTGTTAGATTATACATAAGACAGTTGTAGTAATATAATTAATAATAATTGAATGTAAGGTAATGATTTAACTTTATAAAATAAAGATCATATTTAGTATAATAAAGCAAGTAAAGACACTTCAAGTGCTAAGAACCATATGACAGTATAAAGTATAGATTTAAAGACAATAAAATTTGAATTGTTAATCGTGAATAGAATTTGGATTTTAAGAAAATGTAGAACAATTATTTGGCTTTGTAGTTGGAAGTATACAAATATGAATAAACAGCATACAAATTATTGATGTTCTCTTTCTGATTTATTGGTTTATTCTGTTGATTAATGTGAAATGATTCCAAAAACAGTCTTTTTTTGTAGTTGCTTTCAGTGTCTATAATCTCTACATCATCATAGTTGATTTTATGACGTGTGTTATAAATGTGTAAAGAGAGAGCACAAGATGCCTTCTCTAATTTTGCATCGCTCTTATGTTGTGTAAGACGACTGCGAAGCCATTGTTTTGTTTGACCTACATACGAGGCTTTACAGCTACAATTAACCTTATATATTAAGTTGCTACGTAGAGCCTTGTTAGTTTTTTCTTTTAGTTGGGTAAACAAGTTTCCAACGGACTTTCCTTTAGTATTGATAATAACAATCTGAGGATGTTTTAAAGTTTTGATTAATAATGGTGAAAAGTTTGTTATATACCGTAGTTTCTTATAGATAAAATTTGTTGGTCTATTATGTATGGGTGGTATGAGTATATTGGAATATAACAATTTGGATATAAGTGGTCTTGGATAAGCATTGTTGATTAAAATATTTTCTAGTTCCTTTAGATTTTTATCAATGAAACATGGTTCATAAATAGAAACAATGCGGTGTTTAAGACCTAAGATTGTATTTATTTTTTGATGCATGCTATGGTTAGAGTGGTAATTCAAATATCTCCCTGAATTGGTTGGTTTTTTGTAAATATCAAAATTTATCTGGTTATTGTTATTGCGAATAACAAGGGTATCTAAAAACGGAATTGATTGGTTTGATTCTAATTCAGGAGTGAAATTAAGATGGCCATTATAATTGTTAAACTGCTGAAGAGTGGTCTGTAAATATTGTTAAGGAAGTGAACAAAGAATGTCATCAACATATTTGACGAGGAAAACCATCTGAAAAGAAAGGTTAGGTAAGACTATTTCTAGAAGATTATCCATAACTAACTGTGCAATAACAGGAGAAAGTGGTGATCCCATAGGGGTACCAAAAATTTGTAAATAAAATTTCGATTCAAAAATGAAATAAATATTATTGAAGATGAGGTTAATTGATGTAATAAACAACTCAAGTGATAAATCACAGTTAGGTGATATGGTTTCCCATTTGTCTGTTATGATATCAATAACTAAAGAGAGCGGAATGTTAGTAAATAGAGTTAACATCAGAAATAAGGACGTGATCAAGAGGTAACTGAAAATTACGGAACAGATTAACAAAATTAAAGTATCTAATATATTATGGCCTGTAATTGGGAATGACTATTTGTAAAATGTTTGAGATAAAAGCAGAAAGAGCATATGTAGGTGTATTGATTGAAGAAATAATATGTATTAGAGGTATATCTGGTTTAATGAAACATTTGAGAGAAAAGACCATAAGTATTTGCCTGAGATACGGAATTGATTGATAACTAATATATGATTATTGTTCAGCTGCTGATCATGCCCTTTCTAAATAACAATTTAATGTGTTATTGACTGATTCTGAATACGTGAAAGGGGATCTCTAGTTGTAGTTTTATATGCACAGCATAGCATCTAGTAAGTGAAATTGGACTATTATTCTAATAGGATGTTTTATCAATATATACTGTAATGAACCTTTATCTGTAATTTAGTGATATAAATATCAAGGATGGTCCTTTAGAACTTTTTACTTATAAAAATTAATTATCAGAATTATACTATTAAGAGATTATGAATAAAATTTGTTATAATATTTACGACTTGACATCTTTTGTTAGCTTTTCTTGTCGTAAATATTATAACAAATTTTATTCAAATCTCTATTAATAGGATAATTCTGATAATGTAATTTTTATAAGGTAAAGAAGTTTCTAGGACCATCTTGATATTTATATCACTAAAACAGATAAAGATTCAGTTACAGTTATATGATAAAACATCCTATATGATAAATCCAATCACTTACTAGATGATGCTGTGACATATAAAAACTACAAAGAGATCCCACTTTACGATTCAGAATACAGTCAATAATCACATTAAATTGTTATTGAAAGGGCTATGATCAAGCTAAATAGTATCAATATTCGTATCAGAATTCCGTTCAGGCAAAATAGTCTCCCAAACCATATATCTATCATAATACGTTGTTTTTCCAAATTTCAAAGCTCCAATCGCCTTTTTTAGTCTCAACATTTTAAAGTCATTCGAATTAGCCATTAATCTATTGATGTAACTGTCTATTCGTTCCTTAGTATTTCTCCATGAGTTAACCTCTGTTTACATTCCGCTTTTTATATCTATCCAAAAAAATGAAACCAATCCTAACTTGATTTATCGCTGAGTTGTTATTACTCATGTTACTTCACTTATATGTATTTCATTTTGATCGAACTTTCTTTCAAGTTTTCCTCGTAATTGTGATCACTTGTCACTTTGGAATTTGACATCTTCGAATGCTTTAACTTTTGCTCAGATGGTTTCCTCGTAAAATGATGATCGTTTTTGTTCACTTGTCGAATAACATACCAGAAACTTTCTGCAGTTAACAATTAGGCATTTGATTCCTCTGAACTTAGAATCAAACCAATCAATTCGTTTAACCGCATTGTTATTCGCAACATAACCAGATAAATTAGATAAAAATATTTAACCAAATGGGAGAATTGATACTCAATAATCCAGTATCTCAAAAAATAATCAACATTTTAAACACCATTGTTTCTATATGAACCATGTTTCATTGATAAAATCTAAAGGAACTAGAAAATCATTATTAATCAACTAATGGCTTATCCAAGACCACATTATATCCAAATTCGTTAGTATGTCCCAATATACTCATACCGTATCTCAGCATATCATATCTACATACAAATTATTATCTATAAGAATACTATCGTATATGTACAACTGTGTTCCCATTATTAATCAAAACTTTAAAACATCCTCGTTGTTATTATCAATACTAAAGGAAAGTCCGTTGAAACTTGTTTACCAACGTAAGATATAAACTAACAAGGCTTACGTCAACTTAATATATAAGGTTAATTGAGTAGCTGTAATAGCTCGTATGTAGGTCAAACAAACAATGGTTGCAGTTCGTCTTACACAACATAAGATGTCATGCAAATATAAGAAGGCATTGTGCTTCTTACAATAACACATCGTCATAAAATCAACTATGTAATGCTAGAGATTATAGACTACTGAAAGCAACTAAAAGACTGTTTTGGAATCATGTTCATTAATCAACAGAATAAACCAATAAATCAGAAAGAGAACATCAATAATTGTATGCTGTTTATTCAATTTGTATACTTCAATACAGCCAAATAATTGTCTACATTTTTTAAATCCAAATTCTTTCACGATTAACAATTTAAATTTTATTGTCTTTCAAATCTAACTTTATACTGTCATACTGGTTCTTACATTGAAAGTGTCTTTGACTTGCTTTTGATATACTAAATAGCGATCTGTTTTTAAAGTTAGGTGAAAACACTTTTCCTCAACTTCAGCTTTTTAAACATTTGCTACATTCCACCATTGCAATCAATGCTCAATATTTAGCTATCACTACTTTAGTAATTAGACGATTGTACTTTGGTATTACTTTCATTATCACTACCTGTTATTTAATTTTTCTGTCTTACACCACCTCAATTGTAGTAAAAAAATTTTATATATTTGAATTACTTTCCTTAAAAACAAGGTTTATACCATAAAAACATTGATTGTCTTGCATTTTTATAACCACTCGCTCCATTATTTTGTTCCATCTGTCAATCAATTGAAATGTGACATTACTTGAAGTATGTAACCCAGCCATTTTTTTTTGTAGTTTTAATTTTAAATATTATTTAGCTAATTATATTTTTATACTACACCTTATGTTAAAGACCTTATTATAACTTTTGTCTAGTAATTGTAAGTATTTGCCTGTTATATGTTATTGCTGACCGTCAATAATTTTTTCTTGTAGTTCGATGATTAAGGTGAGAATCATTCACCGAAACGTACGAAATATTACAAATGATTTAACGTTGTATGGTTTTTTATTGTGAGCGAAATAATCCCAAAAATATTAACATCCCTATTCTAAATAACTTACGCTCAATATTTTAAAAAGATTTCTTATGTATATATATATATATATATATATATATATATATATATAAATTGCCGTGTAACCTATCTTCTCAGTAGATTCGAAAATTAATTTATTTTCATTTTTACAAAATCGAAATTGCACACAGTAGAAAAATTTAATAAAATTAATCTCGTACCCAGATTCCTCTCTTCATCACCTTAATTCTTCTTCAATTCCCAGGCTAGCTCAGTTGGGCCTCCTCTCGGATAACTTGATTCACTATTATACTCTGTATCGTTCACGCACACTCAATAAAACCACAAAATAATACAACCATCATACAATATTTATTTAACACTATTTACAAATAAAATTCAAGATTATCCACATTTCAGAGATCAAGTTACACCTCAATAAATCCTATTTTTGTACTGTCCTAGATTTTAATTTAAAATATCAAACACATTAAATATACCCGGAGTAAATGGGTCCTAAATAATACCTTATTTTCTTTCTTTATTTATAATTTATTTTAAATTTGTATACTCTGGAGTATGGTGAGCTCATGATAACCCAGTTAATTATGAATAATGTATGCTTTTGTCCTTCGCATACTTTTACAACAAACAAAAAAAAAACCATGTACTCGTAACAATAAAAATTTTAAATTCCTGATGGAACGTTAACAAACTTTATATACACCTTTAGATTTCTATTTAAATACCATAATAGAGTTAGTTATACGTATTATTTTCAATACGAAAAACAATGCACAATACCTTCAAAATTCACTCTCACACGTCACACCATTTCCATAGTTTCATAGTTTATAACAACAACAATTTTAAAGCGTTACCTGGAATTTCTTGAAGATCTCTACTCCGTTGACGATGCGGTAAAGTAGTTTTGCTCTGCTCTGCTGGCCGCCTCTAGCTATTTGTAGAAGAACTTCATCTAGGTTGTGCTGTTTGCTCTGCCTTCACGGTGCATCCAAATCCAATTTAATTACACTTCTTTCATAATTGCGTACTTTAGTTTAATTTAATTTAAATTTACGTAACTTCACGTCACTTCACGAGCTTGTTTAAGATAAATGTTGCACCTCAAATTAAATTATAGACTCGTCACTTATTCTCGTATCAAATTATGACTCCAACACTGTACTATTTAATTTAAAAATATGTATATTTACAAAGTTGTATTCTGAAGCGGTGAAAATACTAAGAGATCGAAGTTAATAGAGAGAGCGATGCTAATTCTCTTCGAGTATTTATATGATTCCGAATGCCACCTCTAGGCGGCTCTTCCCGTGAAAAATCCAATTCAAAATAACACTTTCTCAAATTTTGTTTCAACCGTTTTCAAAATCCTCGAAATTTTGCGCGTCGTTACGATATTTTCCAATAAACCCGACTTCAAATATCCCCGTGTTTGTCTGTTGTACAACTAACGATATCGACCAACAGTATATCCATTGACGTCTTAAAAATCCCGCCTATATTAACGCTGTCACTTTCTTATGCATATTATATGTTTCCTTCTAACCTTGTTTGAGTGGTAGAGAATCGATATTACTCTCCGCGTTTCAACTTTACTCCATGTGGACTTGTATACGTGCTTTGAAATGGACTGTCAGTATGCCTGTCTCATTCCGACGTATTTCATTGACCGTCTGTCCTTTCTGCGCTTTAAGGAAATTTTTAGTTAACATTTACGCGAACCCTACAACCGTTTACCCGATATCCTTGGAATACTGTCTTTTATCTACACAAATAAGGGAACCTGACATTTCGAAAACATGCAGGTGTTCAATTAACCGACGTTTTAACACAACATTTCTAAGAGTTGACTTTTTAAGGTATTTTATATCGAACGGCTGTTTTATGTGTTTAACACCCATATAATGTGAAAAAAATATTTTTTTATTTATTTAGACCTTTTTCCCAAGAAACACAATTTCAAGTAATATTATATAAAAAAAGGTCAAGAAATACCAATCGAATATTAATTATATATATATATATATATATATATATATATATATATATATATATATATTAAGATTAGATTTTGGGTTTTACTTCGTCCAAATGCCATAAATTTTTTTTTTTTTCAAAATGCCAAAGTCATGACATAATTTGCTCTATCCCAAAAGACAAAATCGAAGAAACTAATATAGCATTCAACAATTTCCATCCAAAACTTCAGTTTACCACAGAAACAGAAATCAACAGAAAACTGAGTTTTTTAGATACGATCGTCATTAGAGATTCTAATAATAAACTTATTTTTGATTCATACCAAAAACCAACAAATTCCGGCCGCTACCTCAATTTTAACTCAAATCATACTTTCAGACATAAAATAAATACTGCCCTAACTTTAAAAAACAGAATTTCAAAAATTTCCGACCCCATTTTCCTTGCAACTAATCTTAAACAACTACAAAAAACTTTACTAAACAATGGATATCCTAAATCTTTAACAAATAAACTAATTTTTCAAACTAAACAAATACATCCAGAAAAACACATAGGAACTGAACTTAACAAATACAAAACACTTCCATACATACAACAACTAACACCATCTTTAATAAAACTATTAGAAACTCCACAAATAAAAATTTCGACTAAATATGAAAATAGCATTAAGAACATATTTACCAGGACCAAAGATAATATCCCAAAATCACTAAAAAGCAATGTCATATACAGCATCCCCTGTAGCTGCAATAAACAATATATAGGACAATCCAAACAGTGGCTAAAGAACAGAATAATACAACATAAAAGTGACCAAAAATTAAATAAAAAATCATGCGCCCTTACTATACATTTAAATGAATATCAACACCAAGCAGATTTTGACAACGCGAAAATATTAGATACAGAAAGTATATACAAAAACAGATTATTTTTAGAAAGCTACCATATCCAAAAACAAATCAACACAATTAATTTTAAAAATGACATAGATAACCTGCACAAAAGTTATGCATTTTTATTTTCCTTAAATGAAAAGTATTAAACACCATTTAAATTGATTAAAGCAGTCTAAAAAGATACACACACACACACACACACACACACAAACGCATGCATGCATACACACACACCCACATTATAATTTATTTTACATATTATATAAATAACACACACACGCTCACACACACACACACACACACACACACACACACACACACACACACACGCTCACATACAAACACATTAGAACGTAATATAGAACTGTATATAAATGATAATATTTTTATTAATTATAATGTTTCAGTAGATTATCATAATTTTATATAATTTATAAGTAACAACATCTTTAATTTTTAAAATTTAATTTTTTTATTGTTAATTAGCACTTGTGTAATTTCTAGTATTAAAAACGTAGTTAGTAAAACAAAACAAAACCAATACAAATTACATTCAACACAAAATTTCATAAAAACCAACAGTTTAATAAATGTAAGTATAGTTTTTAAGAAATTCTCCAAAGATGTTAACCATTTAATTATAGAACTAAGTGTAAGGAAACATATTTTCCGAAACGTCAGTTATTAATAAATGACTTTGGCATTTTGAAAAAATTTATGACATTTGGACGAAGTAAAACCCAAAATCTAATCTTAATTGAATATTAATAACGTCCAGAAACAAAGAATTTATTATATATATATATATATATATATATATATATATACATACAGTATTAGAACGCTGTTTGAAGTGCACTTCCTAAAAGTAATAACGTAACCGTAAAGTTAAGTAGCCTAACCCTAAATTGAAATGAACCAAGTCTTAGACTTAATCTAGATTAGAATTTAGTAAACATGTTGTTGAAGTTAATAAAATAAATTTAAAATTAAAACTTAAAATAAATGTAAAATTAAAACTTAAAATAAATTCCAAATTAAAACTTAAAATAAATTTAAAATTAAAATTTAAAATAAATGTAAAGTAAGCAAAAATTGTTCTAACGTTCGCTTCGGTCCATATTAATTGTAAATTGAAAAACAAGCACGTAAGCACCTGTGTACTAGTGAAAGTAAATTTTTAGCACACGGTCTGTAATTTATTGTGCCATAACCTTGAGTAGGACAAGAACTCAGTCACTTACGTGGTTATCAACCAACAAAAGAAATAGCTATATTTTATGCAAAAGAAACAGAGTGATTGTACCTTAAGAGGAGTAGTTACCTGCCTCTGGGACTATCGTAGCAGGTCTGAAAGTGCGCACTTACACTTGTCGACCAAGTTAATAGAGAGTTAATAGAGGTATCATTTGTTTGCAATAGAATGTCTCTAAATTCGTAATATACTTTTTGAATTGCATGTTTTCCTTCTTCGTTTAAGCGATCAAATCTAAGGTTTGATAAATTATTTTTTAAAATTTTGTCCTGAAAATTGTCATCTAAGTCCAATATGATCATTGAATTTTAAATGTCGTCAACATCCATGTCTGTAAAATTAATTTCCTGAATGTCTATAGGTTGGACCCATTTTAGACTGAGGATTTTCTCGCTTTCATTTAAAAATGTTGTAATTGCGTGTTTATCTTCAATTTTTACTATTGCTGGAGGCATTTCTAATTCTTGTCCAAAACTTTTGTGATATATGTCTATATCTGATTTTGGGTTTACTGGAAATTTTACTATCTGCTCCGTCCAAGGTTCAATTACGTAATTATATTCTACAGGAGCATAGTCCTGAAAGTACTTATAGTACTCTCATTCCAAACTGGTATGATACCTCATCCCTATTTATTCTAAGACTTAACAAATCCCTAACTAAATCTTTTGAATTTCATTGATCTTCGAAATATGAAATTAATTATGTTTTATAATCATCCCATGAAACTATATCCTTTCTACCAGCTATTAGAATTACAGCTCGACTTACAGGTTTGTTTAAAATTAGTATCAAAAGTCAAGAATTTTGAGCTGGGTTCTTTTCGTCATAAAAGATCTTGAAAAATGTTTTACAACCTGATATAGATATTTCTAAAATTGCCTGATTTCCGTGGTACTGCGGAATTGCGTTAAGGTATAGTTTTAAATTGTGTGTACTTGTAGCCATTCTGAAAATTTCAATATCGTTCCCTACTGTGATCTTTAAATTATGGGTTCCTAATTTGTTTGAGTCAAATATAAATTCACGTTGTTGAATATCTGACGTACAAGCAACGTGTAGCCTGCTCAAATCTAACAAAATATCCTCTATTCTCATAAATAAATAAAATGTCCAATAAAATAAAGCACAATAAAAGTGAAAAATCTGTCAAAATACTTTTAAAAAAATTGTATTTTGCAAAATATTGTAACTGAACAAGGCACTCTCATAATCTTCATTTTTCTGTTCTGCTTAAAATTCGTTCTAAATAAAGAGTAAAACTCGCGAACCGGAAAACTTTTGTTTTCGGAAAGTCCTCCGGTCTTTTTGCAAAAAAATTGCTATCACCTGCGTCGATTATGATTTTGTCCCTTGATGTTTGTTTTTAAATTTTTTTCTACATTTATAATCATTTCAGAACTTTTACAATAACATATTTAAAAATTTAAGTTTAAAAATTCTTTCAATTTATTGTTTACGGTACATTTCACTGTTAATTTTACTTTAGATAATACAAACTTTTATTCGGTCCGTCTCTGTATACAACAGCGACAAATAGCGTATTTTGAATTTCAATTTCACTTTTACATTACTCAACTACTATTTAATGCCAATTTCAGATTACTAATTACTAAATACTGAATGCATCTTGAACGCAAAACAGCGTTTTCTATATATCTCATGGCAATTGCCTTCTTTAGTCTGAACAATTCATAACAGTGTCCCTCCTAATTACTAATATCGTTTGCCCTTTGTACATAAGGTTCTTAATATAATCTAAAGCATATTAGAAAAGCAACCGTATTATTACTAATACATTGTATTACAATTTAATGAAACTGCATGTCATCCAGACCCCATGCGAGTTGGATGCAGTCGCTTGCAGTTGGCAAGTCTTTTTTTGTATTTAACAATAAACCCTTTAGTATAATAAAGTGTTATTCATAATAATGAATAAATTGCAAGGAAGGATTGCGCATTCTTCATACATTGTAACTCTATGCTCTACTTTAATTACAAACAATAGATGTCTGCTTCTTACCTATGTGAACGGAAATGACTTGGTTGCAACTTTATTGTGAATCTCTACCTTGCCTTGAATTATTTAATATAATTAATAAAACTTGAAATTGGTCAAAGCTTTTAGTCCAATTAATTATTGCTTAAAATTAAAAATGCTTTTGTTACGCTAATTCTATTTATGCGTTATTGGAATACTTGATAGCATAAATTATGATAAACTTAAAATTAATTTAAGCGCACTCTGTTCTCCACGATCGTTGTGTACAATTTGAAAAGCATACTTTATTAACACTTCTTAATTCTAATTTTAGTAAGTAACCTAATGTGGGGATTCCGCAATTTGCAGACTTTGAAAGCTGTTTGAAAAATTGCAAAACATCAAAAGACTTATCGTCATACACCAATATATAACTTATACTATTTCGCGTTAGTTAATTTGCAAAGTGTTGTTTAACAAACCTAAGAATTATTTGATGGTTTTTACCATATTATATAATAGATTTCAGATTTCCTGATACCCAAATTATTATTAAACGCTGATTGAAAATGTTTTAAATATAAATTTAAGGAATAGATAATAGCAATGTTGCTATTTAAATTTGTTTGGATACTACATACATTACATAAACCTCTAAGTTTTACACAATTGGCGGTTGCACAAAGAGGCCAAATTAAGAAGCACGGTCCACTTCCGTGCAAATATTTAACTTTCTCCAACTTCTTTTTGCTTAAATGGTAAATTACCGGATAGCAAACAAATCTATATAACCCAATATTACATCATTACAAATTAAAGTTACTGTTTTTACTAGAAATTAAATTTTTAACTTTCCACTTTTAGCACAAGACATTTATATCCAAATCTTTTTTATAGGTTTGCTGTATTTGCTCTGGGATCAAGTGCTTATCCAAAATTTTGTGCCTTTGGAAAATACGTAGATAATCTTGTAGGCGAACTAGGCGGTGAAAGACTTATGGCAATGGGAAGAGGCGACGAAATGTGTGGTCAGGAGCAGGCTTTTAAAAAATGGGCACCTCAAATATTTAAGGTAAATAGAAATTCAACAAGTAAATACAAATATCTTATTTCCATTCTTCAGCTGGCATGCGAAGCTTTTTGTTTGGATGATGCCGACGCATTTTTAGAGGCTACAAAAATTTGTGAAACGGATACGATTTCAGCTACCACTGTAAGATTTGTGTCTTCCAAGCCAAAAAACCGAAGTTTCATTATCGAAGTGCCATAATAAAAATGTACATCAAAACCATTGTGGTACGATATGTAATAAAAGCGCTTTTTTAGGTGTCAAACTGTAAACTGTTAAATCGTACTAATCTCCATGGTCAGGAATCCTCTAGAGCCACATTATTGCTAGAAATTGAAACCAGCCTACCATATAAACCAGGCGACCATGTAGGTGTATATCCGGAAAATCGCCCCGAACTTGTTGATAAAATTATCGAAAAGCTAAAGGGTGTTGACAATCCAGATGTACCAATAGAATTACAGATTTTGCATGAAAATCACACTCCAAATGGTAAGCTATTTTTAGATAATAAAACGATCCCTATGAAGATATTTTAGGGACGGTAAAAACGTGGAAACGACATGAGAGATTACCGGTTTGTTCCGTGAGGGAAATGTTTACACGGTTTTTGGATATAACTACACCTCCTTCACCAAACCTACTGCAGAATTTTGCATCAATTGCATCCAGCGAGGAAGACAAGAAACAGCTTACCGTATTAGCAACGGTAAGTGAAATTAAAGCTTTGTTAGATATACCAAGTACGTATAATACCAAATAACAAGAAGCTTATGCTGTAAAAGGCACAGCGATATGCGGATCTATATAAAATTTGAAGTATAGATCATTATAGAAGATCCCTATGTTATCTCTATATGTAGTGGATACATACTGTATTAAAAATGTTTATTGTTTAGTCTGTGCCTAAGATAAAAGAGGGACACATTGCGGGAGTTAACTTAGAATGTAAAAGGAAGACAGCTATAGTTTAGGGAAGTTTGATATGTTTATACATCGTTATAAATGTAGCAGCCGCTGTTCATATAATTGTTATCTAGACATCGTGTATCTACACACTACCAAAACAATAAAGCAATTAATTTTTCTCGTTGGGATTAATCATTTTGTTATGGATAAAAATAACGTTACGTTACAAATTTAGATTTGCTCTGGAAAGGCGGGAACTCCGTAACAATTTTAATGGTACACCGGCTGACTACAATGATGCGGGAGTGGGTTCCTATAAAAAAAAAGATATTTGGAATTACTGAAATACAAAACATACATTTCAGTGGTTATTTACCTTGGAAGGCTTTTCTGGTTGCCATAAGTTAGAGACGCCAAACCGTCATGTCTCAGCAATCTATTTCTATATTTCCCTACACAGAAGTCGTTATCCCGAAAGGTTTCCTTTGCTTTTGGTTTCCTATATCTCGTCACATCATACCTCCCTTTCTCTACTATACCTTAAAAACTCGATTAAATTTTATCATAACAAAGAAGTTTTTAAAATAAAGGGCCCTCTCCCCAAATACGACTTTATAATGAGAGTGGCTGGATATACTTTCACAAATTTATCTAATTTTCTTTCTAGTTCAGCAATAAGTTCAACTAAAATTCAACTAAAACTTAATCTTTATTAACATTAAAATAGTACCCTAAGAATACAGATACATTTCTAAAAGAGACTTAATTTCCTAACATCAAACTGATCAGGTATTACTAAAAGATGCCTTACAGAGCAGAAAACATTAAATCAATCCATAATACTACAATACCAATATTCCAGTTCCACTATTGATTTACATGACATTCTAAATACCATATATGGAAATACCTTAATTAACAATACTTAGGAGACGTAGTGCAATACTAACTTTTACCCTCATCGTTCAACTGTCCATTAAAAATACTTTAAAACTAAAACTAATTTCCTAATTTTTCAAAGTGTTTAAACCTTATTTCCCAAAAATATTCTACTTAAATTTAAAACAAAGCGAGTTTCTTGTCTCTATTTCATAGTCTAACAAAGTAATCATTTTCATGTTTTGTTAATTTATTACTACATCGATACACGCCATTTACATTAAAACCCACATGAACATAATTATAAATTGTAAACCAAGAAGCTTATATTTTACTCACAATTTAATTTTCTGTTTACCTCTAAAATTTATTCAAGTCCAGAAACACCAGCCCATTATTGTTTTTCTTTTAACAGCAGCTCTTTTAACACAAAACAAAGCTCATTCTTTGAGCAGGTACAAGAGCTCTTTATTGCCGGAGTCCACACGACTTCCAAGTCCCCACACAAGGACTAAAATTACTTGCACAACTTACAAGCGAAGTGAATTAATAACTCGCGCACCAAATACCTTTCCCCCTACGAAAAAGTCCATATTTACATTTTGAAGCTGTTTTACTTTCAACTGTCTATCGTAAATTTATCTTTTTGTGGGAAGCTCATATGTAGCGTCTTTTCGCAATTAGACCTGTTTTCATTTACGGTTTGAAAAATAAGTCAGCATCCTGAATTATTACGTTAGCAATGTATTTAAAAGAAATAATTTTATACTTTATTATCTAAATTACTTTCATAGGAACAAATATTTTGAAATGTCATGCTTAATTAACATTAACTATTCGTGAAATATACTATACGGTGGCCGTCTATATTTAGTTTGTCCATCCAAATTTAAATTTCTTTTTACCTATTTAGTTTATATTTGCGTAACGTGAACGCGTTACAATTTCATGTTTCAGACATTATCACATTTCTAAATTTTTTTTCGTATTTGTTTTTGAACTAAGAAGTTCTGGGTTACCGGATAGCAATACAATTTGTTTCCCTGGACATGTCTTACCTTCATTTTATATCTGTCTCCATATTGCCCAACCGTATCAAAAAGGATATTTGGAAGTGTTGAGAAAATAAAATAGGAAGTTTCCAAAGCCACAGATAAGCCTGAACAGGCGACAGTGACTGGGGCTTTTAATGCCAAACATACCACCGTGAGAGAGATCTGTGTCAAAACGAGAAAAACTTCTGTAAAACTAATAATGACACACAAGTAAATTTACTAGATTACGCGGACAAACCAATTTAATAAGATTACTAAAAATATCATCTGTAGACTTAGTTATGGTCACATACCGCACCATGTGAAAAATTCCGTGTGGGTTGTGCTAGAGAACAAAGGATATAATGACCATTAATATATACTGATAGGTTTTGGATCAGAAATCAGTAAGAAGAGCAAGTCGATTGTTGGCGGTATAAACTCTCAAGAGCTTAAGCTAGCTTCTAAGACCTAACAACAAAATAAGATATGCAGAAGGTAGCCATACATTGTTAAGGTTAGAGAAGCTTTCAAGAAAGTCATATCAAATATTTATCTGAAATTATTTCGTTCCGACAATCCATTAGCTGATGTCAAGAATTGTGCAATGTATTGACATTCAACTAGTATTTGTTATCGTGTCAGTTGAAATAAACGTGTCAACATTACGACAAAAATTCCAGGGCTAGCTATTGTGCATAGATCTAAAAGGATGAAAACCAGTTTCGTACGGCTAACATGTGATCATGTATCTTTCTTTGTCAAGTTATTATATTAAACAAACACCGTGCAAGAAGCGTTCCTTAATGAATCTTAATCTACAATAAACATGTAATGTGAGTCATTGCTCAGCGACACGCATTTTTCCTGTTTTATATTTTATATTCCTTTTATATGTTTTTGACATTTCATAATGCGACTGATCCGTTGTACCGTAGGAATTGTTTTGATAAATATTTCTCTCTCTGGGTATTTTCGTGAGAGCATCTTTTGGAACTAAGCTACCCAATTAGAGAATTAACTAACGTCAAACTATCCAGCATGCGATGTATAACCTCATAGCATTTGCTTTAGTATTGTAGAATTTTGAAAGCACAGAATGCATCAGTATAAAAAATCATGCATTAAGTAAAAATCATGTAACAGATATATTACGAGGACCGCTTTTTTCAACCAACAATCGCATACCGTAAACGATAGACGAGCGGCAGGTGGCCGCTGTGCGCAGGGAGCAACTGCGTAGCTTTTCATTCACACGATCTGTTACAGTTTGACCCTTGACGGCATACTGATTTGAGTTGCAACACGTAACCATGGCTACATCAATTGATTCTCCTACTAAGTGCGATTTGCGAAGTATTATTAGTTTCCTAAAAGTATAAGGAAATAATGCAGCAGAAATTCATTGAAGAATAGGTCGCGTGTATAGAGAAAACTTAATTTCTTATGATGATGTCGGTGATAGTGCGATGTGCATGATGAAGGGGGTTAAAGACGTAAGTGTATTGATATAGACACAGCTTTGTTCGACGAGTTGACGAAGTGGCTAGAGAAAACTGGAGACTCACCATAAATGATTTGTTTGTGCGATTTTTAAAAGTGTCCGGATAATCTCTGTACTTTACTAGCAACAAAATAAAACTATATGTTCGCTGGGTCCTAAAGATTTTGACTCGTAACTATAATACTTGCATTATGATTAGAGCTTTAACGTTCCGTACCCGTTATTATAACAGGAGACGAAAGTTTGTTACTATAAGAAACATCTGAAACACACACCTTACAATAAGTAATACACACAAACTCACCAAACAAACCAAAAAGGTTAAAGAAACTTCCGATGACTGAAAGTTTACGACAACTGAATTTTGGGACCAAAAAGATGTACTACCTGTGGAGTTAATGCGGCCTGGGACTACAATTAACGAAATTCTTTATTGCCGACGTCTGAGTAGATCCATCCAAAACAAAAGAAAATGCATGCTGACTTTTGGAGTAGTTGTGATCTATGATGACGCCTATGCGCACAGAGATCCTGTAACTCAAGGGCTCTTTCGGACATTCTTATGGGAAGTGTTCAATCACCCGCTATACAGGCCCGAACTAGCACTAAGTAGACTTCCATGTTTTCCCTGAACTAAACAAGTGGCTAGGAGGCCAGCGCAACCAAACTAACGATCAACTTCAAGACAACGTTGACAGCCATTTCAATTCATTGACGACACTATTATATGCAAAAGGTATCAGAAAGCTTGTTCGCAAGAACGACAAATGCCTCAATCTGCGAAATGATTATGCCGAACAGAAACTATAAGCCTATAACTTTTAATAATAAAATTTATATATTTCATTTATATTCAATTGTCATTTTTTATGGACTATCGGACGTTGTAAAGAATTCACTAGTACTTAGTTAAGCTTATTCTAAAATGAGAACTATTTGGACTTCATTCATTTGAACATAATTTTAACTTGAAGTCAAAACTAAACACTAAAATCGCCAGCTAGGAGCGTGTATTATATTGCTGTATTACGATAGTAATCCACAAAACTTTGATAATCAAATACGAACTTGTAAGTGCTTAAAATTGAGATACTCCGAAATCAGGCAACGCTTTTTTTTAAATATTCTTTATTTTTAGGAATCAGCTGCGTATGAGGATTGGAGACATTGGCGATATCCTAATCTACTTGAAGTTCTAGAGGAATTTCCTTCTGTAAATCCAATTGCTCCTCTTCTGGTCGCACAACTTAGCATTTTGCAACCTAGATTTTATTCTATATCATCTAGCCCCGCCTTATTTAAAAATCAAATTCACGTAACCGTGGCGGTGGTTGTTTTTAAAACCCAAGGTACGTATGTTTTAAATTATGCCTATTTTTTACAATTCCAAGAATAATTTTAGACGGAAGTGGACCAACACATTATGGAGTTTGCTCGAATTATCTACAAGACGCCGTAGTAGGCAATGGAATTTGCTTATTTGTTAGAAGGTACGTTAATATATGTTTACCAAAACTTACCATCTTATTGTTGTAGCGCACCTAATTTCCATCTCCCAAAAGATATTCTTAAGCCTGTAGTATTGGTTGGACCTGGTACTGGAATAGCACCATTCAGGTCATTCTGGCAACAACGACTGACAGAAGTTATGTCAGGAAAAAAAGTGGGGAATATGTGGTTGTTCTTCGGTTGTAGACAATTGGATCTGGATCTATATCGGGAGGAAAAAGAGGATATGATAAGTAAGAAAGTAATACACAAGCTCTTCCTAGCATTATCAAGAGATCCAAATATTAAAAAGGTATGTTGCTTTTAAAGTCTAGTTGTACCCTTTGGTTAATACTTTCTGACTGCGTAAATTTGAAGATGTAAATACTCTGCACGAAGATGAAGAGGTTAATATTTTCTTTCAACTATACAAGTAGGGGAGAAGGGGGCTGCGGGAACAGCACAACCCCACAAACTCCTTTTACCTACTTCTTTCGGCGGTCAAGGGGCTGGGTAACTTTTTAATTTACAACCCAATCGTTTGGGTTCCTTTACAGATTTTTCTGAGATTCAATCTATTACCCACAAAATCAGAAACTACCCGTTATATTTTTGCCATGAACAATTAATTTAAACCGCCCAACAGGTTACTAAATTTATAGTTTTTGGAATGCGGATTTATACTCTTATTTTGGAACTCTAGGACTAACTCTCTTTTAAAGGGGCTGGTTACATAATTTTAAATTTTTATGATAGTCAACTTAGATTTTCATTTCGGTAACAGCAATAAATTTTACCATTGGATTTAAAATGTTTGCAGTAGGAAAGAGGTTAGATGAAATTAAAGTACAAAAACACAAAAATCTGAAAAGCGTTTTAGTTTACTCGTAGTATTTTTTTATAATACAATCTACATGCTTTTAGAAATAGCTACAAATTGATACCTAATATACACGCGTTTTGATTAAAGTATAATATTTCTTCCACATAACCAAACAATATTCAATTATTTCGAATGCTAAAACTGAATTAATAGTTTGAAAGATTATTTGAATTTTCTTAATTCTACGGTTTGTTCAGTTGATCGGTATTGCTGACAATTTCCGTGCTTCGTTACGAGTTTCGTTGATCTGTAGTTGATCATCAATTGTAATTCGGCAAAGTTGGATTCTTCGCTAACCAATACAGGACGGTTCTTCGATATTCAGTAAAGATTTAAAAATCACCATTAACTTCTGTAGTTGTGTCTGAATATCCTGTTCGCAGCGCCAATTAAGTTTCTAAGGCTTAATAAAGAGTTTTTAAACATTTTTATTTTACAATAAAATGGTATGAACTAGTTTTCACAAACTATAAAGCCTAAATGATTACTGAGTTGAGTTTTCACTGTTACAATTGCTTATATAGACTTAGATTACAAGACCGCCTTTCACTCCAGGCCGATATTAATTATAAATGGAAAAGTACATGCATGAAAGTGTATAAGTGTATATATATATATATATATATATATATATATATATATATATATATATATATATAATATATTGCTCTGACTCTAGCTGCTGCACTGCTGAACTTTAAAATTAAAACCGCGTCACTACTTGGGTGCTATAAAAATGCCACGAAATTCCCTTTTTTCAAGCCTCAGAGTTGGGTTCCATATAAATTTTCTGAATTTCCTCTGGAAACCGCCTTGAAAAAGCTTCGCAATTTTGGGTGTCATAAAAATTCTGCTAATCTTACCTCGGCTGCTCCGCTCCCTCCTACAAAACTTTTATTAACCGTTCAAAGAAGCTTACCTGGACTGCTGAAAATCAAACTTCATCTAACCGCCACTATGCTGCACTCTGAAAATTTATTCTCTATAATCTTATCCAAAAAACGCAACTACAAAAATTCATCACACTCTATTTACACAAAAAAAAATACTAGTTCCAAAATTTTGTCCATTACAACAGTTCGCATACATAAACTTACATATCTTTGATAAGAAAACAGTTCATTTCCAAAAATGTGGTTGAATCAAATTTTTCCCATTTTACAAATATCCTATTTAAAGTAAGTGGGCTAACCTCATACTTGACTTTAAACCTGTAATTTAAATATTTACCTACCGCGTGAGGGTATCCAATTAACAATAAATAATAAATGGCAGGACCTCTAGCACTATCGTACCCTCACGTTTAGGGAGGTTGCCTCGCAAGCTGCAGCAGTCGGTGAGAGGGAGGGAGGGGGTTCATTAAACAAACACACTGAGACGAAATTCCGATTGTTTTATTAAATGGGCTACTAACTAAAACTTCAACTAATTACATATGCATAACAAAAATATACAGTAAATAACATTATTTACAATAGGGCGCCACCATGGGAATTAAACGGCCCATGGACCAATCGCGGTAATAGCTCTCGTCGCACTTTGTTCGTGGGCGATGAACCAAGATGGCAGGACCGAAAATAAATCACTTCACAGCGTCTAATCTTTTAAAGTCTCCGGCTAGCACAAACACAACTTAACTAAACTAAACTAAGATCCTAATTTTATGAATATTAATAACAGTTCTGGGTGAAACCACCCCAATACAATAATTAATTAATTCTACCGTAGTCTACTTAACTGGCTTATAGCGACGACCCTCCTTTAACCACGGGGTCATCAACACCAGGAAAAATACGACCTTCTCAAGGGTCAAATAGTACAGTAACGTGACTCCTGACCTGAGCTTTGCATACTCAGGTAGTCTCGTGGCTTAGTGATTAACGGCCTCTGACACCGTCAAAACACAATATAAAGGGAGACCCTTCTAAAACGATGCGGTCTCCAAAACAATAATCTAACGGATCAATTTACTTGAACTGAGCTTTAACCCGGAGTTGTATTTTATGGAAGTCGACAAATACTGTATTTAAACAAATAACTGACTTATGCTGCATAACACAGCCTTGAGTTCATGGTAATACCACATATACTAATTACTTACTCAGAGAAATAATTAACTTAGAACATAACGGCACGCACTTGACTTCAGAGAAATAAAACACTTCACTCAATCTGGCAAATAACAGCCAGCTTCAACCTCTAACGCGTCTGGAAATAAACAACCCCGATTACCACCGGCTGGCATCCTTATATACATTTAAGTTAATTGAAAAATAACCCCTTTCTTGGCTCTCATACACGACTTAGGATACGCCAGTCGTAAATCTTTAAGATTAATTAAACTGCCAATTGCAATAAGATAGCCACACAAGTAGATCTCGGAACTAATTTTTAGTTGAGTACTCCGCTAATTGAAAAATTCCTTCCGAGCACCCTGACATAAATAGGATCCTAGAACATGATTGACATCTAATCATAGATAGCAACTAATCTGACATGTTTAGTGCCTTTGAAGTAAAGTACCTTTAGAAAAATTAATTAACTCTTGGATTATATCTTCCTGGAACTTCGCTAGGACGCTACTTGGGTGATCTTGCAGCCGCTTACAATTGCAGACATATTTATGCTACAAGACCTTCATTCTAATAATTAGAATGCTAAAATTAAACTAGAAAATAACTATTTTTAGAAATAATAGAACTATTAGAGCGTATTAAAACAGTATGTTACAAACCCCTGTCTTAATTTGAGCTCACACTAAAACTCTTAAACCTGTGTGCAAAATTATAGCACTGCAACAACAAAAGTCCCCTTTACTTTGTACATAAGCAGCCTTTCTATCTATATATTACATAACCCTCTCTACATAAACATATTTTCATTTAAATATAAAGTTCAATAAATTCTTAAGTTTTTAGAATTCATAAAAATAAGCACTCAAAAAGCACAAAAAAAAATTCAACAGCAATGCTTGTATAAAAATGCGTTACCTGGTAACCATCACACCGCCTGCATCCGCAATCTAGCTCTCGACGATGATGTCGTCAATATAAACTCCGAGTTATGGAACCGCTCTCAAGTTGAGTCACACCATTCCTGTCTGCACGCAGCTAGCCAAATCTCTCCAAAAAACCATTGATAGTGCATCAAAACTTCCAAAACTCCTCTACTATTTCATATACCATCAGCAAATCACTACATGATGCATTGACAATCGCGCATCCTTCTTATGACGCCTCGCAACCCCCAACAACCAAAGTAACAGTAGTCTGTACTTACATGACTAGAAAAAAGCTTCACTTTTTATTTTTACAAACACTTCAATATTTCCAAATGATAAGTACTACCGCACATCAACTTGTGTGTAATAACACCTTTTTAAAAAGCACAGAATAATATTGACTACTACTTGAGTTGAACGTCGATGACGAGTGAAGGAAAGAACTCACAAATTCTAACAACCCCAAGTTATCATTCCATAATTCACAATAATTTTGTAGATAAACATCAACGATCTTTACGCTCACGGAATTTTAAAGCTCGTATCCCACACTCAAATCATGCAACGATACATACAACCTTTTATTCATACAAATTAAAATTTTCCATTACCAAGTAAATATTTACACATTCGGATATACAGCCTCATAAAATATTACAATCTCAATCATTAAATCCTTTTTAAATTTCATGACTTTGATTTATTTCGACAGTTTTTGTTTTGTATGAGTAGATGAGCCCGTCTTGAAACCCCAAATTGACTTTTACTCTGGTCTTTGGTGAAAGCAGTATAAACCCAGTTACTCTAAATGACTAAATACATCGCATCTTTGTTTTTAACAACCCTAAAGACCCGTTTACTCTTTACATTGAATATTTATGTCATTTATTTACACCTTTAAATAATAAATACAAATTGTCCTTTACATATGCCCTTCAAATGAGCTTTTATGTTTATCACATACACACCCAATGTGTCAAATCACTCTAGCACAAAATAAAAGCACAAAATGTTCAAGCAATAGCAATAGAAATCAATTTCGTTACCTGGAGTAAGGTTTTTCGTCGTTACCTCTGAAGGTGTTGTCCACCAAAACCTCGTCTTTGCTTCCATACACCTTTCTGCTATGTGTAGATCAAACTCTTTCCACTCGCTATCCAGGTCTCTGCAGACGCCTTCAATGTTTCAACCAAGATAATTGTCCAAACCAAGCTAATCACCTTCCGCATCTACCAAACACAGCATCCTCGTTCTAAAAATTTCTCAGCACGCTTACCTTAGTAACATCCTTCCATAAGTTCTTTGAATGTAGCTACAGCACCGTCTACTATATAGCCCCCACTCGTGCAATTCACACTCTATTTAACTTTCAACGGACTGTACTAACACCGTTATAAAATTTTACATTTGAATGTTACCGTAATAAGCTAAGTGAAGTCAAAGAAATAAGCGAAGTAGGAACTTTACTGCGTCTCCTAGTGTATTTATATCGGTCGCTACACACCTCCTACACCCTATTTTAACCGAAAAGCTCCCCTACTGTAACCGATTCTAAAATTTTATACGTAACCAGCTTGTAAAACTGAGAATTCTCACTCCATCGTCGCTTTAGCCCGAAAACTGGTCAACAAAATACAACGGTCGCGAGCTTCTTTAAAATTTTCTAGCACTCAGCCAATCACACACATTTCTACCATTCTTATGTCCAGCCTTCACTATCTTACCCTCGTCTAACACATATTTGTTGTCTATTTTGTAATCCCACTCAAGCAACAGAAAATCGATATTGTGGTTGACCTCCAAACTTGTCACCTACTTTAAACGAGTGTTTTACCCAACGTCTATTATGTGATCTTTGTCTGCTTTACGCTATCGATATTCCATCTCACTTTGCTTTCAAACCATCTGTTGTTTTCGTAGATTTTGCATCGACCGTTAACTAAATTTGTACAAAATTATGTTATAACGTACATTCATGTCCCTTGAACTTGTTTATTTATCTGCCAGGCTTTTCTATGAAGCAATTGTCCGTTTGAAATCGTATTTTCCAAGTTGTTCAACTTATAGAATTTCTTAAGATTTGTATTTAACGAACGCCTTGTTTAGTTAAATAGAAAATATGCGCTTACATTATTGATTTTATATACCCAAAAGCTCTCATTATTATTTGATATACTTGATGTACTCCAAAGTTTCTACACGTTATGCAAATTTAACATTCTGATTTATAAATACAATAATATGCTATTATCCGTCCGTTTTAATGTCACAACTAATTAATTTGGCGCGTAAATAAATTGTTCCTATTTTCAATATACACGGTCGTTGCAAATTTATTTTCTTGACTTATCTATGCTTCTTAACCTATAACTTCCACGACAATATGTATATATAATATACATATATATATATATATATATATATATATAGTTTTAAGATGAAATGAAAACTCAACTTTTGTATGTAAAGTTGAATTACCATTTCAAATCGAACTAGTGGTTTTCAATTACTAGTTCGATTTGAAATGGTAATTCAACTTTACATACAAAAGTTGAGTTTCATTTCATCTTAAAAACTATTAATATATATTAAGCATTCATTTGCATTCCAAATATGGATTTATCTTCTCTATTAATAATTATATATATATATATATATATATATATATAAGAAATTGTGTAGAATAATATATAAAATAAGATGTATCTGTAAACAAACTCTTACGAAAATAATAAGAGCTTATTCACCTAATCAAATCGGGCTAATGGTTGTTAATGTTGTTAATGGCTATACAACCGTTACCCGTATTTGTATAGCTGAAGAAGCTGTTATTATTTTCATAAGAGTTTGTTATATATATATATATATATATATATATATATATATATATATACAGTATTGCCCGAAATAAACAGTACTGAAACTAAGTTGGCGGTGTTTTTATGCGTGCGCTGTCACACTCAAGTTAGCTAGTATAGACCTGTCAAGTAAACCTCAAACAAGTAATTAGTACGGCCTAATTGTTAAAAATGGTGTTAAGTACAGAGGAGAAAGTGTTTCTGGTAGAGCATTATTTTCGTTCTTACAGAATCGGCCGACGTAATGGTGCAAGTTTGCTATACGTGTCTGAACAATTCACACAACGGTTTAATAAACGTTCTCCAAGTAATGCTGTAATTTTGAAGGTTATTGAAAAGTTTAGAAATACAGGTAGTGTATTGTGCCAACGGAAAGTAAACTCGGGGCGTCCCAGGACAGTTAACAACAACAATAACCATGAACGTGTTTTGAGCAAATCTTAGAAAATCCGAAAGTCAGCCAGGCAAGGACAGCGTTACAACTTGATTTAAAAGAACTTCCTTTCAAAGAATCCTGAAGGAGCTGGGTACATTTTCGTATGTGATTCAGGTACATCAACAACTACATCCTCGGGATTATCGCAGTAGAGTGGAATATTGCGCCAGAATTCTCGCGTTACAGTATGAAAATCCTGAATTTTTGAAAATGTTTGGTTTTCAGACGAAGCACATTTTCACTTGTCAGGCTATGTGAATCGTCGCACAAATCGATTTCTGGGCTTTGCCAGACCCGATGAGGTTCAAGAGGTTCCTTTACATAGTGAAAAAGTGAGTGTCTGGTGTGCTGTTTCCGGACACGGAATCATTGGTCCGTACTTTATCGAAGAGAATGGTAGGCAAGTCACACTTAATCAACAGAGGTACAGACAAATTTTAACACGATTTATCCCTGATCTACGTCAATTCTGTCGTGCACGTAACTTGGCATTTCGAAACCAATTTTTCAGCAGGACGGGGCAACTTGCCATACTGCTGCCGCAATTCGTCAATTTCTTCAAGAACATTTTCCAAGCAAATTCATATCACGATTTACTGACTTCCTTATCCTTCACATTCTCCAGACCTCACACCTCCAGACGCATACATTTGGGGCATGGCTAAAATGCCGTTTTCAAACGGGCACCACAAACCATCGATGAATTAAAGGATGCCGTTAGAGTCTTCTTCGCAGCCCTGAGACAACCCTTATTCAATAACATGACCAGAAACTTAGAACATCGTTATGAAGTCTGTCTCGAACGAGGAGGTGCACATTAAGAACATATAATAAAGTGTCAATAATATGTATTTTTTAAATATACAAAACAATTACAATTTCAGTACTGTTTATTTCGGGCAGTACTGTATATATATATATATATATATATATATATATATATATATATTATTACGGTGGCGTAATTGGTAAACGCATGGTTCCGGCAAAACCAGGATACAGGTTCAAGTCCTGTCCAAGACCTTATATTTTCCATCTTTCAATTACTAGCTCGATTTGAAATGATCACTTGGGCTTTACTTAAAAAGTCTAAGTTATTATTTCATCTTATTCACTGTAATACTATAGTATTTATCAACTTACCTTGTGTAAAAAACTACTTATATATACTTGGCTTATAGCCGTGATTTTGAGCGTTGCTTCCTGTCTATATCTGACATAAGTCAAAAATTGACAATTTCAGATAGATTGACAAAAATGCCAAACGTAATTGAAAGTTATGTTATATATATATATATATATATATATATATATATACTGTACACGATTTAGATTTGTAAATTTCCCAATTATAGCTATTGGCCTCGGTAGCGTAATTGGTAAACGCACAGTTCCGGTAAAACTGAGGTGCAGGTTCAAATCCTGTCCAAGGCCTTATATTTTCCTTCTTTCAATTACTAGCTCGATTTGAAATGATCATTTGGGCTTTACTTAAAAAGTCTAAGTTATTATTTCATCTTATTAATTGCAATACGTTAGTATTTATCAACTTACCTTGTGTAAAAAACTACTTATAATATATATATATATATATATATATATATATATATATATATATATATGTTTATATTGCTGTGACACGGCTGCGATTTGGGATGCCACTAATTATTGCGGTGACTTAGGCATACCGATGGGAAATTTTATATTATTACCCTACCTTCCTGTTCTTTCTTCGCCTGGTTAGCTCAACAGAAGTTGTACTGTGAAATTTGCAGAATAAAATGAAACAGCAATCTCAAGAAACATCTATACTTTCAAAAACGTTTTTCATTCATATGAATTTATAAAAAGGTTTACCACCTAATTTCATACAGAGTATAATTTCTACGGGTTACTTATTTATCAAAATATTTCTTACCTAATCTTATGGTACACAATCCTCTTTAATTAATAACTGGTTGATTTGCAGATCTCTTATTACCACGTTCGTGAAATGTGATTGGGCAAAAATGTTTCACAGATAATTCGTTAAATGTCAAAATGCTTCAAACTTTGTCCTCAAAATTTTCTGCAAACCATCCGCTTCACAAATAATAAAAACGAGAACCTATTCTAAATTCAAATTAAGAAATACTCAAATATAATCAATTAACAAAGAAATAAATCGAAAGTTCTATACTTATTTGTTAAAGAATGCTTATTCAGATATTCTTTTTGTTGCCCTCAACAGTATTTACTTGTAGCTGGTTTTATTTTACATTGACGTTTAAATCTCAGTTGACAAGATCATCCATATTACCTTACATCTCCATTTGACGTTAGTTTGCAAAAGTGCATCTTCTATTTTTAATTAATTGTGGAACACCGATAAAATTGATTACAAAAAATTTAACACGTATTTGTTTCATTTCATACAGTAATTTAAATTATTCTAACATACGCATTCGAAGTTACATGCTAAATGTCAAATACTCTATGCAAACCAAATTAATCTTTAATCCAAGTTACATGATCAAGCTCGTAAAATGGACTGAAAATTTACTCAACCTTTCATATTGCTTGCATTTAGAAAAAATCAAACGCGAATGAATCGTTTTAATCAAGCTCCGGTCTTATATACAAAATTATCTCAATACGTCGTCGTTTGAGATCTTTCCTGATTCATTTAGAACATAATACACCTTGGTGATAAAATATTTCAGTTAATTCCACTGTTTCAATAATCAAGTTAGTGTCAAATTTATGATTTATGTTTTATAATAAAACGCACCGTTTATCTTTGTCTAATGCACGGAGTTAGTGGTCGCGTATGCTTTTATCTTGTTGTTACACGGAAACCTACAAATTAGTTCTTACTATCTCGGTTTCATTTTATTGCATTTTTGATGTTCGCGGATTCTTTGAACTGGAGAGTTTTCTTCGTTGATTGAAAATCATTGGTTTTTGAAAGATTTCTTAGTATTTGACGTATTCATTTCTATTAATCTCGAAGCTTCTGGAACTTAGCCTCCATTTAAAACTGTTAAAATATTATTTTTGATATAATACACACACACACGGAAAAATAATTGAAGCCGCAATTGCTTTGCATCCTAATAAAGTATGCGTTTTAAGGTATTTTTAACAAAAATTAATATTACACACGAAAACTATGTTTTTTATTAACGCAAACAAGATTTGCTTTACGGAGAGTGAAGCGTGTTCTAATGCATCTTTATGTACAGAAAATTAATTACATAAATAATTGAAGCTCGCATTTACTCTCTTTATTGCTTGCAAATGCAATAAGATTGATATGGTTTTTAAGGAGATGTACTAAAGGGCTTTGTATTTATCTCCTAGAATAAAACTAGTTCTTATTAAGCATAGAAGAATTATTTACACACACGGAATATGCTTTAAAAGTACATATACACAAAAGAAACATTATATTTTTATAACGTATTTTACATTTTACGGATGATTACTTTAGCTAGCAACCGAAAGATAGCTGCCATTTTTGCCAGTCCACTACCTTTTCCTTACAATCTATTATATTTTTTTCTTAATCATTTACGAATATTTTAAGGTAAAGAATAATCCTTATTGCTCGAAGCGTTTGTCGATGGCTCGATACACAGGCATAGAAATCGCAGAACAGCATGTAATAGCAATATAAAAACAATAGCTTTTTTTAGCCGATATTTCTAAAACAAAATGCAATGATATTGGTTTTAAAAATAACGTAAGCTTCCTTCTTTGTCCTCGGTAATTATAAAATGATTTATTTAGTGTAAATTGTTCAAGGACATGGCGTGAAATAGGAGGAAGAGGGTTCAACCCTACTTATATGATTCGGGTACCTGGGTACCACCAGCCCGTATGGAGCTGACTTCAGTATAGGATACAGTACTAGAAGTGCAACCTCTTTTGTAGAAGGAATTGTATGACAACACTAACATCACTTTTATGAATTTATTTGTATTTCGTTGTTCACAATCCTAAGAACAAGAACATATTCTGATATTCATGCTTTAACTGTTCCTTAGATAAATGAAACAACATAATTATTTGAAAAAAACTATTTTTCAGTTTTATGGTAATCACAGATGATTCAGTGATTACTATAATCTCACAAACAAAAAGATCCTCAATTAATTATCAAATCAATTTGGGTAGGTTTGTATTGTAGTCAAAATATGATTGAAATTTTGCAAATGGTATACTTTAATGAATGCATGGGCAATACTTAATAGCTTTAAAAAATATTATCGTATTTATACTGATCCCTGGAATTGCATTAAATACGGATATGCATTATAGTTATACCAACACAATTTGATTTTTACTTGTAAATCAAAACGGGCAATTCAATTCTATAAGTAGATATGAAAATACTCCATTATTTTTGGATAATGAACAATAATGTATAATAGAAAAACGATGTTACTAAAGTACTCTCCAGTAATAGCACATCTTTTGAAACAAGATGATTGGTCATATTAAATTCTATTATGTGCTCATTCCTACTTTTATCAAGCATCTTTTACTTTCATACCAAGCATTTATGACATTATCTGTATGCCGTGTGCAGTACATTGTTGTAATGCTTCTTCCCACTTTGCAATAACATTACCATCGCCATAACCACATGTCCCAATAAGTTTACCATAATAGTTCTTGGCAGGAGTTCACTCTAACCCGATCGCATTGAATTTGCAGTGATATCGGCTCAACATCGTGTCCATGATGCTGTGTTAATTCATCAACTAAGTATCGTTTTGCTTTTTTGTAGAATTTAACTAAAGCTACTAATTTTGGATAATTAATATTATTTTCACCTATCCACCATATTAGGGTAGATTTATTCCAAAAAGAATTTGGTGTTGTCTTCACTACTGTTGAGTGATACGGTACATTAACCATAGGTATTAAGTATGGTTCCTCTAAATCGTTTATTAAATTTTCTTGCAGTCATTTTAAAAATAATTCACTATTTATTTGCTCATGATAGCCAACTGTTTAAGGTTTTGAAGCAAAAAACAAGAACGCATTTTGTTCAAACCTGTACCCGAACCAGCATAAACAATTATTATACGTTTAGTTTCATGTCCTTCTGGTTTTTGATATTTTTCATGTCGTTGTCTGCCAGGATTTGTCTGCATTCCATTTCGCAAAAGCCACGTTTCGTTCACAAATATGACTTTACATCTAACGTTGGATTCAAAGTTTACCTCGTAGGCTTTCACAAATTTTAATCGTGCTGAAGCAATGTTTGATTTTTCTATTAAAGATTGCTATGTACCTACACGTAGCCGGAAGAAACGTAAATACCAGGCTAACTACAAACGCGGATGGTGGGGGATTCATCTAAATAGCAAAAAAAAACACAACGCCCACGATTATCTATTAGAAATATGAATAAATAAAAGATTCTGTACAAACAAGTAAAAGAAATAAATTAAGTGTTACTATTTCAAGGCAAACATTTATGTGATACGAACAATTTAGTATTTTAGATACGAAGTGCGCATCTCGTATTTTACACAAAATAAAACTAATCAGTAGAAAATAAACATGTGAGAGCTTTTGTCAAGAGTTTTTAAAATTGCACATAATACCTTTTGTAAAATAAATTAATCAGTAGAAAAGAATTACCGTGTGAGAGCTTTTGTCAAACATTCTTTTAAATTGTACATAATACCTTTTGTAAAATAAACTAATCAGTAGAAAAGAATAAGCGGGTGGGAACTTTTGTCAAACATTTTTAACAATGGTACATCACACCTGTAGAGCGATAATATCGATTCGCAGCAACAAACAACAGTCCTACAGTGTCACGTTCCTTATCACGTAACTACATCAAACGCTGATAAGGACTATTCCCTTAATATACACAAAAGAAAACAAGTTGTATACCTGCATGTGTCGGGATACTTAGCTTGCACGCCATCGGTAGTGAATCAGCACCGCATCGCCACGGTCGTCGGGATCTATTTACCCTGTTACCATAACGGCACTAGCGATCTACAGGCAACGGCAGTTGATCTGTGGCAAAGAACAGTTGGGTCTACATAAAAAGAACCAATTTGGTCTCCAGCTAAGGCTAAAAAGAGAATTTTATTAGAATGGGTAAGCGCGGAGAAACACACAGATACACGCAAAATACCTCCTACTTGTTGAACAAAAAAACGTGCATCGCTCTTGAAGTACTGGTACGAGTAATGTAGAAAATATTTCAACGCACAAGCTGCAGAATCAAATTAAATATTGGTTCTAATAACACGAATTCGAACTGCAATTGTCGCGTTATCAAAGCGCGATTAGAAAACTGGAAAACACGCTATCAAATAATAGTAGGATCCATTATTTCGACAAGTCTTTAGAGGGGAAACACAAGAGAAATCAATTATACGTTATCGGAATATTTAACAAATTAACGAATACCTAAAACAAGGTATTGACTATTTAATTTATCGAATAAATTTTCGTTTTAAAAGCAGAATGGATTTGAGTTACAATTATGTTAAAGCGGGTTCATTCTGAACAGGTACACCATATAGGGTATTTAACTTATGTTGAAAAATAAACGTAACAAGCTTTGCGATTTCTTTCTATCTTAAATTTAAAGCGTGTGTTGTGCAAAGTATGATTCAAGCTTGTGTTGCTAAGCATGTTATGGTTTGCATGAAGTTCCACGTTTAAAGTCCCATAGTGACATCTTGTTCTCTAAGAAGTCAGAACCTTAACTATGTACTTGAAAATATTTTGTTAGTAGACATCATGCTGTATAAAGTATTCCTTGTGCTTATTTTAACACAGTCTGATAAATCTGATGACTAGTTTTCTTTCGAAGCTCTTTCTTTCAGGTCTACTTAACCTTGGATCTGTTTGACAACTAGCTTTTATTCTCTCAACAGAACGAAGGTCAATTTATATTGCTTGCCACCCGCTGAAACTAAATAATATGTATATAATCAACAATCACTACTTTATATAAAAACTTACTTTCTGCATCGCATCTAGTGGTGTTAAACTACCTACGCCCTTTTTTCAAGTTCAAAATACCATAGCAAATCTATTACCAAATTCTGAGCCAGAAAACATAATTTCACCTTGCACCGATATGAAATCAAATTAGTTATGAACATAACTGTATCATAATAACAATGGCAACACAATTGTCTAATGCAATACACCCAGAATAGTATGAAATTAAGTTTATAGCTTTGATAATAAAGATAACACTTAGATCAAGTAAAAGTAAGGTAAAAGCTATACAACTGTTATTTTCAGTATGAGAATGAAGTCAATAGGGCTTTTGTATGTATTCATTGATTATGTAAACTGATAATTGAACATTCGAGAGGTATACCCTCCTCTTTCATTTACTTTGTAATGGGGCAGGCATATGCCGTAAATTGAGATGGACGCACCAAATATTTTTGCTCTTTATTTAATATGACCACATAATTGTAAATATTTTTCACACAACATGTAATGATACATTCGTTCATACCAGTGATGACGAGTGATGACATGTTCGGTCACGATTTTGTATTTTTTGGGGTCACTTTTCGTTTGGTTAATGCATAGAGACAACAAATATGTATAATTTATTTATATTGGCTGCAAGAAATATATACAATAACAGGAAATTGAAAATAACAGTTACATAGGATTCTACATGCATATGCAATGTACAAATGTCTTTGAAAATATGCATAAGAGTAGAACTTTTATGCGAACAAATTTTGTCAACGCTAGAAATGCAAATATCCTTTAGCGTTAGAAAATTTATAACGCGTATTTAAATGCGTGTAACGTTTGTACACAAGAATAAATAAAATTCGCGCACTGGATCCGCTTTGAACTTTTATGCGTGTTTCTGTTAAGAAACACTGCTCAAAAAAACTACATTAAAATGTATTAACATAGGAGTAAGTACTCACAGATATGTTGTCATTTGGGATCTGCAGGTAACAGGTGTGTTGGATCGACGTCGGTATTTGGCTCTCGACGTGATAGGTCGATCAAAACAGGTGCCATGTAAAGTGCAAGTTCCCTTATCGGTGATACGAGGCCTGAAACGGCATGCTGATGGCAGGTTCGCTTCAGTGGTGGTGGGCGGCGAAGACGGGAACGTCACGGACGTCAGGTCTCGGTGAATCGCGTTTAGCAGTAGATGCTGATACCAAAATGCTTTACGAAGTAACTTCCTTTGTTGGAAGTCCAGGCCCTGGTGATAGGATTTGGTGCACTTTGCCAGCAGGGCGTGGAGTATCCACGTTAGTGCATGATGCAGAACCTTCTGGTTTAACCTCCAGGGTTTGGTGTACCATGAACAAAGGTTAAACTCAGAAGATTTAAAGCTATTGGTTACTTCTGGATATTGCCTGTCAATATAATTCCAACAACAAACGAAAGCTCGCCACCTTGGCCATTATACTTAATGTTTGTAGTGTAAGAATTAGAATTCCCGGCGAGTCTATTCGATTTTGAGGTGTGTTGATTGGCGAGTCTATTATTAAGGAGCGTTTACGTTTGCGTTTCTAGAACGTCTGTAAAGTTTGTTAGGTGCAACTTGGGTTGCATATCTACAGTATTATTACATGGTTGGATGGAATACAATTGAATATAAAAAGATTGTGAAGAACATCTGTAGTGGTTTCGTGCTATCGAATAGGTGGTAGTAGTGCTGATAAGTGACCAGAATAAACTAAATTTTTTAACAAGGAGATACATGTAAGAACACCTGTTTTGTTGAGCGACCACGTAGGTAACATATTTATTTCCTTGTGTAATAACTACCTCTAATTATTTAAATAGGTTATTATAACTCTTCACTTTAAATCAAAATTACTATCATTTTACACTAAAACTATAGTTGAATGTGCTATATTTAAACTAATACTAAAAGTATTTCAAACGTATCGTTTGTATGATACTTTTACAGAGAACAAGTAATGGTATTATTAATAAATACTTTAGATATCAATCAAATACTAAAAATGAATAACTACTCGCTCTTTAAATATTAAATGTCAGATTAGGTTTTTGTACTCTGAAACCTGATTTCAGTACAAAAAAATTCGAGAACAAAATATCTGAGAAAGCTATAAAAGTTTTTAGTTTTTTTAGTAACTGCTATACTAATATTACTTTACAGGACGATGCAGAACGGTAACAACTTCAATAATTTTCCTAACTTAATTAAGTCTGGGTAAATTTATATTGCTGTCAATTTTTATACTCGGTTCCTTTATAACACTATGAATGATTATGAATCATTCAGTTTTGCTATTGTCTCACACTAAGACAATACTGAAAACTTGTTTTGTTGTGAATATTTTATTAAACGCTGTTGATGCGTACAGTTCTAACAAAAGCGCAGTTTAAGTAATCGAAAATATTTCAATGTTGTGTTTGAATGTGAGTTTTCAATTATACTCCTTTGTAGATACCTATTTAATATACATGAATCTATTATACGTTTCAGACATATGTTCAAGACCTTATGCTATTGGAAGCAGCTGAAATTTACAAATTGATTGTCATAAAGGAAGGGCATTTTTATGTCTGTGGAGATTGTACTATGGCTGAACATGTATATCAAACGTTAAGAAACATTGTTATGCGCTACGGGGGAATGAGTGAAACTCAGGCAGAAGCATTTATGCTTTCATTAAGGGTAGGTTTGTATAAAACTTAATTTTGATCTATGTAATAAAATTTCAATCCAGGATGAGAATCGTTATCATGAAGACATATTTGGCATTACCCTGCGAACTGCTGAAATTCAGAACAAATCTAGAGAATCTGCCAGAATTCGTATGGCTTCTGAACCCTAGCAATTTAGTATGATGATGAGAAAATGTATATCTTTTGATTACTATAGGCCTTTGTGATTATAACTTGATGGGTTTTACAAATTACAGAATTAAGGGTTATTGAACATAATGTTTATAAATTAAATTACAATATTTCTTCAGACTATATATATACTAAAGGTTCCTGCACCATTTTCAACAGTTAATGCACGTTTCCAAATGAAGTATGGCTTTAAATTACATATATCTTCTTACCAAGAACTTTTAATGTTACTAAGTACCATCATCGAAAACTATTACCTTCTAGTTCTAAGGTGTTAATTAAAATCTATAATAAAATGTTAAAGTTTTTGTGATTTTTATTATACTGGAAATAAATAACTTAAATGTTTGAAGTGTGTTGTGGTTTACTAGGTTTTTATCACGTTTTACCATACAGGCGTTAGAAGTCTGAGTTAAATCAAATTAGCATTCGACATCATATGTAAGTAAATTGTTTAATTTTTATTATGCTGTTAGAATTTCTATTATACAATATACTGTATATTGGGTTATCTCGAATGCAATTGATTTTAAAACTAGGTTTTAGAGATTTTCCCTGTTTTAGAAAAAAATAGTTTTCACTAAAACAACTCTACTGAACAAAGAATTATAATATATTATATTATATCATATACTTTAAAACCGAAACCTTTTAACAATAGTAATTGGGTGCCTAAGCAACATTGAAACCCGATGATATCAATAATTGTAAGTAATGCAGCCTATATAACTTTTTAAGCGAATTTCTGTGTACTTACGAAATTTATACGACCGATGGCGCAGTATTCCATGCCATCGAGTTCTGACGCGAGACCCTAGTCAAAGATTTATAAAAATACTAGCTGGAGCTGATGAGTAGATAGTTACTCTGCAGCCTTGACATCATCTCATTGTAGTTAAACTGCGAGATAGCATAAATAAACTTACTAACGAATTTACTTTTATAGTAGGAACCACGAAAGAAAACATCTACCTACTTCATCACTTATATTCCTATGAATTAAGTTGAAAATTGTAGGTCAAAGTGGAATCTAGTTCAAAAAGACCAAATGAATAATTCGAGTTGGTACTTTTCATTAAGCTTCACTTATGTACTAATCGTAATGAAACAAGGTGCAAACAATGTTTTATTTTCACACAGGTAGTAGCTTTAACTGTTTATAAATCGACGACGGTGTAGTGTTTCATGAGTTCATCGAATTCGATTAACTCATTAGCGCCTGAATTTTGGATATTTTGGTTTCACTGTTTTAATTAATATATTTAGTCTTAGAAATAACTAACTAACTAAAAGAATAATAAACAAATATTCCAACTCCAACCGTTCTTGAGATAAGAGCTGTTGCCATTTGGCAACACTAGGCGCCTAAACTACCGCTAAATCGATCATTTAGTTGGTTGTTATCAAAACGTTAAATAAAACTACCTTTAGAAGTAATATATTTTCTAAACAATAGAAAAATTACTAACATCGGTATCAAAAATAAAAATTACAGAATATAACAAATTAACGGGAATGGAAAGGTATAAAGAAATCAATACATTGAAACTTATCTTTTCTTAAAGGCACCAGCCCCATTTTGGGTGGCAGTGAAACTAAGTCTTCCGACATAACTAGGGGTCTATTCCTTGGGTAGAGCTATGAGAAATGGGGGGGTAAGTCGAAATCTGTTTATAGGTCAAACTTAATCTAAACCAAATAGGCGCCACCAAGTCCGGACTTATTCATGATAATGGCATGGCATATTTCTAAGGGCGGACGTGGAGACCCAAAGAAAAAAAGATCGCCTTCGATGACAAAAACCTGTCTTAATAAAATAAGACGCTGTTCCTGTAAGAAATTGTAATAGTTAGATAAATAAAAAAGTGGAACACTATTTGTGTCCAGCAAATATACATAAAGAAGTAGTAAAAAGATATTTTCAATATAAAGTTGGCATCAAAATTCTACTCATAAGGATGTTAGCTTTATGTGTTTAGGTTTGATCATACTTGATCAAAATAAAAACTTTATCTTGAACCAATTGTTTACTAAAAGAATCTCTTTAAAATAAAATGAATTGCAACAAAAATTTAATTAATAACTGAATCACTTCATGGTTTTCAACTTCAGGTTTATCTAAATTATTTTTAATCAAATATTTTACAGTATATTGTAAACTTGTTATACAAAAAAAAGGCTCCGACCTGTGCAGATCTGTTCAGGCAGATGACAAATTAATTACTTCTAAAAATGTTACTACTCAAGTTTTTCTTTTTTAAATTACATGTGCAAGTTTTAGTTTCTATAAAGCAGATCATAAAAATACTCTTGTTTATATAACTTGTGCTAAAGCTGTTCGAAGCATTTGCTTTCAAGAATACATCTGTCAGCAGTATACTACAGAAAAATATGTGACGTCAGTAACACCTGTTGTTGTTACTAACGATTCATAATGAACCACGCGTGTTGTTTCTCAAAACATCAAATCAGTGAATTTTAATTTCGACACTGGAAAATCCAGCTCAGCAATAGTTGAAACTTTTATAATATTCATGCTTTTACACATTAGAACAAATTAACGTGTTTCTAGTGTGAAACACATAAAAAGGACTTAAAGCTATCTACGAATCAAAAACTGCATTTCTCGCCTTGATGAGGTTCTTGTTATTTCATGCAAAGATCACTGCGTGTAGTGTGAACCAAATTCATATTAAACAACTTTTACTATGGAGTTGTTCCACGTGTAGAATCAAATACGGCCACGATACATTCGGCAGCCGCTGCAATCCGGTTGTTGAATCACGCCGCCTCACCAAAGTAGCATCCTTACGTTGTATAACAAAGTGGTCTTCATAAAATTGGTTTCTTAAATTTTCTATTCTAAAAGTTGCATCGTAAGTTGTAGCAAAGTCGTCTTCTTAATAAACTGCTTTCTAAATTTCGTGTTTTCTGAGTTGCATTGTCAATTGTAGCATTATGTCTTGTCGCGCTAAATAAATTATCTCAAATTAAACAAGTTAATAACCTTTATACGTTACCAACCGCTATTCGAAGATGTGTCCTAACTCATCAAAGTTGATACGCAAATTGCCGGCCTGCATTTTTGATACATCTTATTGCTTCTTCCACGTATGGCCGACTGATTACAAAACTAGCTCGGGCGACCGAGGCGTCCGAGGAGGGGACAGTCAAACAGAAACGCGCCTGCAAATAGCTGTAGAAGACAGATATTTAACCACAAATAAAATACCAAAGGACGATGCTGCTTTAACGTATTACTTTAGTTGTTGAATGTAATTTACTATTGTTTTAATAAAAGTGTTTTATTATTCTCGCAATTTTATGAAGGGATTTATTAATCAAAAATAAAATTGTTACAACATAAAGCCGTATTGCTTCTGGAACACATTGTCCTTACAACTGATTTACAGGTTTTTAGAGCGCACTTTTTTTTCTTTTCATCTGTGTGCTGTGTACAAGGTGATCAACTTTATCAAATCAAATCTCCTTGGAGATTCAACTATCGGCGGATGATGTTGGAGATGCCGGTTGCCTTCCGGCTCCTTTAGAAGGACACTATATTTTGCTAAATATGTTTGAGCTACTTCTCTTTTAAAATCTAACTGAGCTAATTTAGTTTTATTTGCTTTATTGTACAGGATCCAACTGCTGTATAGTGCAACATCGAACAACCAAGTTATGATTGATCAGTACCACTTTTTTCCCCGCAATCCTATACGATAACATGCCACGTTCTGATTCATAAGGTCAGTTCCACCTATGAAAGCATTGTAATTTGTATTTAGTTGTGGTCAGGTAATTTGTATATTTTGTTTATGTTTTTGCGCAAGCCTTTTAACAGTAGTTTCCTCTCTGGTACCACAGGAAGATGAAATCATAGTTACTACAGCATTGTCCATCCATCGCACATACAACAATTCATCATGCCCCTCAACAGAATTTTCAAGGTAACCGAGTTCTTTTCGTGCAAACAATTCTTTTTTACGTAAGCGGGCATGCTTTAGGGATACGATTTTCGCGGATAGTTCCTATAGCGGTACCGCCACGAAATCGTAAAACGAAAATAAAGATGCTCCCGTGAACAAGTTATCCATGTAGAGTTTATACTTCAAATGCCATTTTTCAACAGGCAATTCTTCTAAGAAAACCAATAATGGGCTGCCAGCTTTTCCAAACAATTTATCAAAGTCATCATTTGATTTAAAATTTTTCCCTTGACATAGCTCGAAGTTTACAAAATATCCATCTTTGCTTTTCAATCACCACATTTTGTAACCAAATTGGTTTTCCCCGAATAAATTGCTTGCACCCGTGTCTCCCAAAGTATTTGATCAAACTTTCATCGTACAATGGATGTTCTTCGGGCATCAAATTTTCGTTACAACTCTTTTTTAACATTTCCATGAGTGGACGTATTTTCCAAGCTTTATCGTTTGGACGCATGCTTGTATTATCGGCGGCATATAGAAATCGGCAGATCTGTACAAACCTATCCCTGCGCATATATTGAGATATGGCATAATTTTTCATGTCATTTTTATAGTCCCAAATATGGCTCTTAGACGGAACGCAATTATAACTACTAATAGATAATATGCCAATAAATAATCGTATTTCATCAGTTAAGGTCGGAACCATTAAGAAACAGTGCGTATTGACTGGTTTGTTCTACCAAATGCTCAATAAATTCACGATGCACAAATTGTTCGAACACATTGGTTAGAGACATCTCTTCATACTTACTATAATCAGGATTCAGAAATAGTGAAACACTTTCCCTTTCAAAATCGGCATCCATTTTCCAAAGTGGATTGTTTTTTTTTACCGTCAAATCGCTCTGTGATCCACTTTTGCAGTTCTTCGAACATAGAATTTGTCTTAACAATATTCATAGATTCACCTTCAGGCTTGTTATAGTCCACACCAAGTCTTTCATTATTCGGTAGGCAAATTTCTGTACCCGCCCGTAATTGCCGAGATGAAAGATTATCAACTAATCTTCAAAAATAAAAATCTATAAGGAACTTATATGTAGATACATAAAACAAAACATACCCGCCACCGTCTTCATCTCCGGAATCCTCGTCTGTGTCCACATTGGGATCGGAAGGTTCTACATAAACATTGCCTTCAATATCGTCACAATACGCAATGTCAAGCCTCTCCTGAAATATAAATGGTTCTATGTATCATAATATAGTATTAGGTGGTGTAGGCGCCTAGCATTGCCATATGGCAACGCTCGACTTCAAGAAGCTACAAAAGACACATTTTTAAAACAAACTTTTCAAATTATGCTACGTTACCTTTATTGTACTGATGGCAATGTGTCTACAATAACAAAAGGATGATAAATCTAAAATTTATAGAAAACACATTACTTACTCAAACCGAACATCAAATTCCGTTGCGTTCTCCATATAAGACGAATAATAGAGGAAGTATACTCTTACACTATCCAAGAACGATAGAGCAGTTACAAATACAGGAATTTCCATATAGGGAACTGTCGTTTAATTGTTAGGGTCCGGCCCAATCGTTAGCGCTGGTGTCGCCGTTTCATTCAATCTCGAAACACGCAGTAGCAATTGTTATTGTTTATCTAACCTGTGGTAGTTTCATACCGGTTGTTTTAGAGCTTAACCTAAATAAATATAACAACAATTTAAAATGTGGCGTAAATACATTAAAAAGTGCTGTGTCCCCAACTGCGATGATATAGACAGTAAGCTATTCAAGAAACATGTTTAAATGGAGCATGCGTATACTCGTGTGGAACCTGGAATTACATTAGTCAACAATGTGAATATAATCTTCTATTAATAAGTTTTAAAATGTATATTATTAATAATAAAAGAATAAGCAAATTAGTATATACAGTGTTTTCAATATCACATGTATCACAAAAATTGGAAAAATATTGGATATTAAGGTCCGCTGGGCGCCTTATTCGTAATAGTTGCCGGTCCATTCACCGGATGGCGTTAACATTTGTATAACTTCAGCATTGGAGAAACACCTCTATTTGTAGCTGCTCTGTGCCAAGAACTACTGAAGTTGCTTTCTGGCCTGCATTACTCCGCCCTCGGCAGAGCATTAAGGAAGGGTATGATACGTGTACCCAAATGGCAACGCACAGCGCTAATGGGTTAATGTAAAACGTATTCTCAAAAATTGAGTTCCGCCTATTAATCTGAATAGAAAAGTGTAATAACTGCAATATAAACTATTACTTTTCACTTCGGTTGAAATCTTTATCAAAACTATAAATTTAGCAACCGTGCTGTAAGGAAAAGCTAAACTTTGAGTAGTTGACATTTTAATTAAATGACATCTTCACCAAATTGTTTAATTTTAATACTTTTAAAACTGTAGGACGTATATTTCATTTACGAAAAACTAAGATTGGTATTATATTTTAAAAAGCGGCGTATAGTATAAGCTTTATTGCAAAAGCAAGGTTATGTTGTGATTGTGATTGGTTTTAAAATGCGTTTTATGAAATTAATGTTCAGTAACCTAGAATTAAAACTTATAACAGGAACACTTCCTAAAAATTTAATTACAAATTTGTTGTAAAAGCAACCAAATTATATCAATTAAAATAAGAACGATTTTCAAGGTAACATGAGTAAATAGTAAATTTGAATGTGGGTCTTCACCAACTTGTATTTACATGGCTATCGACAGTCTTATCTAGTACGCTTCCACTTTCGTACCATTTATTTATCACAGCGTTTGTGTGCTCGACACAAACTTGCTAAAAATCTCCAGTACACTGATTTAATGATTCCTTCCATATTGTCACAACCTTGTCATCGCTATAGCCATCACGAAAATGTTTTTATTGTAATATTCCTTAGCATTTGTCCACTCCATCTCAATCGCATTAAATTCGCCATGATGAGGTGGCAATCGCAAAATGCCACGTCCGTGGGTTTGCAATAACTCGTCCACCTGGTATTGCTTGCTTTTATTATGCGACTTAACCAGTGCCAACAGTTGAGATTTGAACATATGCTGATCAAACGGATTGTTATTGTTCATGAACCACTGCTTAATTCTATCTTTATTCCATGATGACGAAGAACGCAATGTCCATAACAATTAAGGATGGTTCTTCAAGGTTTTTTATTAGTCTGTTATACACCCATTTCAAGAACATTTCACCATTCATCTCGCCATGATAATCTTCCTTCTGTAATTTCGACGCTAATATTAATCCTGCCGTATTCACGAAGCCTGAGATAGTACCAGCATATACAATTACAAAGCGTTTATCATTATAACCCCTGGTTTACGAACACTTTTTGTGTTATCATCTGGCCATGAGGGTACTGATTTTCTTTAGAAAATAACCATGTCTCGTCTATAAACACAACATCTCGTTTAATATGCGAGTTCATTTTACGTGTATATGCTCTCAAAAATTTCAGTTTTGCTACAGCGATGGATGGTTTTTTGATTAAAGCACGATTGTCTTCTTTCTTAAACTTAAATCCAATGATATAAAGAGTGCGTTTTAAGCTGGTATTGCTTAAAAAATCGGTTTTCTCTAAGTTTGGCATTTAGGATTACAACTATGACATGTTTCTCTATAATAAAGAAACTTTATTTTTAAGTAATTAGACAAAACATTATTACTTACTTTGGGAACACATATCATATAAAGTATTGCTGATACAAATTTTACACATTCAGGCAAGTCGACCGAATCTTGTTTTTTTGCGAGATCGTTTCTTTTCAGGAATAGACAATCTTGAATTTATTTCATTTAATTCGACACATGGTACCCATGCTAATCTTTAAGGCGTTGGCAACTCGCTAAAATAATATGGATTTTATCAACAGTAAGAAAAATGGTTTTTATAGTATGCTGTACCTTACATGTGATTTTTCCAATGCTCCACCCGAAGGTACTACATTGGTCAGGAAGCGAGTTTGTTTTACCTGGAAAATTTGGAATTTTGCCGAACCCTTGCTGTTCCAAGGAACACTCCATTTTACCTCTCATCCAAACAAAGGTGTATTTTTGTGAAAAATGCTCGCTTAACATTTTTCAAGCGAACCGTGTCGGAATCGAACCCGGGACCTTGGGCGTAGTAGTCACACACACACACACACACACACCACTACGCCACGGAGCCGCTAGTATGCTGTACCTCATTTTTAATGCAGTGGTATGCGAGGGTAGGGAAGGAGCGGTAGTAGGTTTATTTGGTTTAGTACCCAGAAACGACAGGGGAAATAGGTTCCTAGAATTTCGCGACAAAAACAACTTAACCATCACAAACACATTATGTTAGAAGACGATAAACGTGGAAGATTACGTTATTATCAGACAACGGTTTAGGAATCAAGTAAAAAACTGTAGGAAGCTATCCATAAGCAGATATAGACACCGACCACAACTTTGTAATTGTGAAGACCACTGTTAAATTTAAAAATTTGAAGACAAAAAGAATGGAAAAAGACACTTTGACTTTGACAAACTAAAAGATAAAGATATCCACAAAAGATTTGAAAAAAGTCAAATGAATTGCTAAAAGATATCAGGAAAATTTATGATACTAAGGAAGTAGAAACAGAATTGATTAACATTAAATGCAGCTTAGACAAAGCGGCCAGAGATATTCTGGAGTATACACAAAAAAAAAGGAGCCATTGATAACAAAGGATTTTCTGAATTTAATAGAAGAAAGACGAAAATACAAAAATAGTTCAGACGAAGCAGGAAAATAGAGACACAAAGCCATAAAATGAGAAATTATTCGCAAATGCAGGAGAGCTAAAGAACAATGGATTGATGAAAAGTGCAAAGAGGTACAAAGCTCCATGTTTGTCTTGGATGACGTAACACAATAAAGTTGATTTTTGGTTAAAAGAAGTTTTTCGACATCTTCTTGCTGTCCTTTAACTATAAAAGTATCACTACGAACTCCATTAAACATTCTGAGTATCCAAATGGGCCCAAATGGAATACCGTAATTAACAATCACACTATATTCGTTTTTCTGATTTTTATCTAAACGTCGTCCAAGTCTCATTTTAGCAAGAAAATCCTTAAATTGTCCGACAAATTTCACCATGCTATCAATTGTAGGTGTAACCCTTTTTCTTTCTAAAGCAAATGACCTGTATTTGAATAGACCTTTTAATAAATTATAAACAGGTGAAAATGCTATAATGACTTGTAATATTGAATTTATAAAGCAGTAATTACTTCGATTAATTAAACCACGAGGTTGTAAACTTGTAATATGATTTTCAATAGTGTAAACTGCCAAATATTCTCACAATGGATGTAAATTTCTATCATCTAGGTTTGACTTAAATGCAAAGAAGTACAAACTATGATGGAAATAGGAAAGACACACGAAGCATACAAACTAAATAGAATGAATTTTAGGGATATAAAGCGGTATAACAAAAATATAAGGGGCGCAAGAGAAAACGTCATTATAGAAAATGTAGAGAAAGTGGTTAGATGGCAGGAATATATAGGGAAATTATATGCAGGAGAGAAACTAACAACATTAGAACAGGAATCAGACATTGAAAACGATGACTGGGGATATCCTATACTGCGAGAAGAGTTTAAATTAGCATTAAACGATTTGAAAAATGGAAAGACGCCGGGCACAGATAAGGTGCAAGCAGAAAACCCTAAAAACCGCTGGACAAGCAGTAGCAGAACGTCTTGTAAGCTATATGTGTGAGACAGCCGAGATACCCAAAGATTTCAAACGTAGCATCATAGTAACTAGTTCAAAAGAGAGAGGCGCGGATAGATGTGATAATTGATATTGTCGGAGGCTTTCACGGCCGGAGTCATTATAAATACTTATGATTCCGAATTGGGACCGTGTCATTTTATAAATTAAGGTCGACGTTTTGCCTACTTTTGTAAGGGGCTTCATCACGACAAGAAAATAAATAAGTAATAAAATAAAAAGAATAAAAAGATAATATTTAGTAGACAAGTTAAAGTGTAGAGAGAACAGTTACTCCTGAACTAGCAGACTCACTAGCCCATTCAAAGCCAAAAGATGTCATGTGGCGAAGTAACTGGTAAAAGTAGCGAAAGTGGTAGTTTATATAGAGCGAGAACTTGATGCATGAGCGATCATGAATAGAGAGGAGTGTTGTAGAGGATCAGTGAACGTCACAGTTCCGCTGTTGTGAACATAGGCTTGTTTTCCAAATGGGGGAAAGGTAGTGACCATCGTCTTTGTTTAGGTTATTAGAATTTTTTGATTTTTATGGATTCTCTAATTTTTCTATTGTAGAAAAATGGAATTCTAGCAATTAGTTTCGTCTTGTCAAAGTTAATGTTGGTGTTCGGCTACCGCTGAGCGATTGTACTGGCTTGTTCTTAAGCATCGCTTATGCTCGTTTAGTCTAGTCTGTACTGACCGTCCTGTTTCTCCTATGTATACTAAACCGCAACTGCAAGGTATACTATATACGCCTGGGGTTTTAAGACTATTTTCGGAATCTTTTGGGGTTGGTAATATTTGTGAAATTTTATTGGTGGGTATATAGATTGTTTCAATGTTGTGTTTACGTAGAATTTTGCCAATTAGGTCTGTTTCTCTGTGTTTCTCTGTTTCTCTGCTAAAGAACGTGTATCGGGATTACAGCGTGGGTTGGCGGTTTGTGTAGGATGCAGATGTCGGTTTATTACTCTGCCGATATCTTAGTTACGAGCAAGAACTAAATATTAGGAAAGGGGTAAGGCAAGAATGTGCCATTTGGAATTATCATGCAGGGACAAAAAATTGGTATGCTTAGATTTGCAGATGATATAGCGGTATTAGCATCTATCAAAGAAAAGTTAGAAGCTGCTCTTAATGAAATGGAAACAGTTCTAACGAGAGATATGGTATGAAAATTAACAAAAGTAGAACTAAAGTACTAGTATGCAAAAGAGGGGAAAATAAACCAAAAACAAGAATACAAATACTTAACGAGAACTTACAAGAGGTTAAGGATTTCTGCTACCTAGGAAGCCAAGTAGCGCAAGTTGGGAAAAGCACAAACGATATAAAACAAAGATTAGCACGAGGTTGTGCTACATTTAACAAGAAAAGGCAACAATTGTGTTCAAAGACAACAAACATAGAAACAAGGAGGAGGATTGCTTAAAACATATGTGTGAAGCATAGCACTGTACGGTTGTGAAGCATGGACAGTAAGAAAGCGGACAAGAAAAGGTAGAAGCCTTTGATATGTGGTGCTACAGACGAATGATGAAGATATCATGGACAGAAAAAGTTAAGAACGAAGATGTACGAAAATGGTAGGGGGAAGAAAGATATATGTGAAAAACAATAAAAAATATGAGACATAGGATAATAGGTCACTTACTAAGACATGAGGGAATAGTGCGGAATATATTAGAAGCAGAAATAGGAACAAAAGGGAAGTGGAGGTAGACCTAGGTTAGACTATTGCACACAGATAGTGAAAGATGTAGAATATGGCAATTTCAGGGACATATGTAGGCTAACTCAGAATAGAAATCGATGGAGGTACGCATCCAACCAGTCCCAAGATGGAAAAACTAATGACGAGAAAAATTAATTTACTTAAACATGATGATTATTATAAACAACTACAGATATTGGTCATGCAATATTCTCAACTAATGTTAATTGTACAAAAGTATTTACTGGAGAACTATTAATTCGGCAAATGTCTAAGTGTTAGGGGATCCTTGGCAGCCACAGTTTACTTAACCCCCTTCACATACCCCTACATGTGATTTTCCAATGCTTCACCTGAAGGTACAACATTGGCCAGGAAGCGAGCTTTTACATAAAAAATTTTTTAATTTTCTCGACCCTTGCTGTTCCAAGCAACGTAGGGATCTTTAATGTGCGTGACAACACCCACACACGGGAATTTCGTTTTACCTCTCATCCAAGCGAGGGCGTACGTTTGTGAAAAATGCTCGCCTAACATATTTCAAGCGGACCGTGTCGGGATTCGAAACCGGAACATTGGACGTAGTAGTCCCACGCATACCAAATACGCTACGGAGCCGCCTCCCCTTCACATACCACTGTATATCGGTGAAATATGGCATATAATTAGAAAACAATGGAAGGAGAACCGAGCTGTATATAGGCTGTTGTAGTTGTTGCAGGGAACTGTATAGGCTAACTCAAAATATAAATAAGTGGAGCAACGCATCCAACTAGTTTCAAGACAGAAAATCTAATGACGAAAAAAGGTGCACTTAAATCTGATAATTATTATCGACAATTACAGGTGTTGGTTGTGAAATATTTTCTACTAATGTTGATTGTGGAAAATGATATATTGGAAAAACTATTAATTCGACAAATGTTCAAGTGCTGGGGGAACCTGGCAGCCACAAGCTGCTTACTCCCGTTCACATACCTCTACATGTGATTTTCCGATGCTCTACTCGAAGGTACCACATTGGCTAGGAAGCGAGTTTTTTTACCTGAATAATTTCGAATTTTGCCGAACCCTTGCTGTTCCAAGCAAGGTAGGGATCTTTAATGTGCGCGACAACACTCACACACGGGACCTCCATTTTACTTCTCATCCAAACGAGGTCGTATTTTTGTGAAAAACGCTCGCCCAACATTTTTCAAGCGGACAGTGGCGGGATTAAAACCCGGGACCTTGGGCGTAGTAGTCACACGCATACCAACTGCGCCTCGGAGCCGCCACCTCATCACATACCACTGAATATCGGAAAAATAAGGTACATAACTGTAAAACAATAGAAGGTGACCGAACTGCATCTAACAAGAAATAACTGCGGATATGTTCAAAGACAATAAACATAGAGACAAAAGGAAAATTGTTCAAAGCATATGTGTGTGGAGTACAGCACAGTACGTCTATGAAGTAAGGGCAGTAGGAAAAGCAGACCGAAAGAGATAGAAGCTTTCTGAAATGTTGTGCTTCAGATGTATAAGGATGATAGCATTGACAGACAAGGTTAATAACAAATAGGTATAGAAATAGTAGAGCAATATGGATATCTGTGAAAAACAAACAAAAAATAAAGAAATAGAAGGGTAGGATACGTTCTGAGGCATTCCAATAATAACAAAACGCGGGTTTTCTATATAGTTGTTTTTATGCTTCACGTATGAAGTTGTGTTTGTTGCCTAGGTTCCCAATCTGTAAAGAAAATATGCAAATTCTCGTTTTGTGCTACGCAATCAACTAATTTCATTTCTTGGGCATCTTCGACAGCACGTGTGGAATGTTTTTAAGAACTTTATTTAAAAATATTTTTACCTCTTCGTTCGATTTACTATTAGTTATGGCATTTCTATCAAAACTAAATACAATTAAAGTACTTCTTGCCACAAATTTAATATAATCTGTTTAAAATCATCACATAATCCCAAAACTATGAACAAGTTTATAACTACATTAGAGTTTCCATTAGCAACAACTAGCTGAGAATCGACTAGTGAAAGTCAACCAGCTTTTTGATGCTGTTTGCTTTGATTAGCATTATAGGAAACATACTTTTTTATAACCAATGTTAGCCCAGGATTTCAAACTCGATCTATTATTACGCTTTCACTTTTATATCGAATTTCATCAAAAAGTAGTCAAACTCCATTGATTACTAACTCTCCTGTTGGAGAAAGTGTTCCATCAATTTTTATATATTTTTCTTCCAGATACAACAGACTTGTAGATGGTAGAAGGTATACGTCTTGTTGTTGAATAGGAATCCTAATTTTATCACTGTTGCTTAGAGATGTTGCTGCATACAGTTGATGAGTGTTGACAATAACATTGTCGAAGTAAGCTTTTTCACAAACGTTTAGAATCTCGCTGTTAATTTTAATAGATTGTTCTTATAAATTGAATTATATTTAATCCAAGGGATTGAGGAAATTGGCAATTCTTCGTGTTACCCTTTTCAAATCAACCGATGAAGTGAGCATTTGCCTAAAGTTTAAAATATTGGTACCAGATTTTATGCTGTAACCTTTGTCTGCTTTTATTATTGCAGTATTGTAATAATAAAATCAGACAAAGGTAGCGTTACTGTAGCTATGTCCAAATTCGATTATAAAATAAAATTAATACATACAAAGAACTAAATAAAGATCCAACACAAGACTTTAAACATAATTAAAACTTTAAGAAATAAAGTTATATAGCTGATAAAGAAGCAAAAGATTTAAAGAATTATAGTAGTATAGCACCAAAATTCTATGCGTTTCCCAACATTCACAAAAATGATTACTCAATGGCGTCCAATAGTAGTGTGTAATAATTGCCCCACAGAATCATGATCCAAATCAGAGATTCTTCAAAAATCTGTCTGTTGTAAATATAATAACAAACACACTTTTGAATTTGCAGATTTTATTAATAATTTTCAATTACCTGAAAATTGCATACTAATTAGCTTAGATGTCGTTTTCTTATTTGCGAATATACCAAAAGAGCTAGAGATACAAAATATTAATACTATTTGGACTAAAGTTAAATTAAATCCAAAATTGACAGAAACATGTTCCTAGAAATTATTGAATTTATGTTTAAATCAGCCTATTTTCCATTCAGCAACAAATATTTCAAACAAATATTTGGCTGTATAATGGGTTCAAACATAAGTCCAATAATTGCTAACAATTAATTTTGTTTGGTTTAGAAAAGTAATTCAAACGTAGCGAACGGAAAATGAGTTGTTGGTTGTCTTAGAAGGACAAAAAAAACGATGGCCTGTTTCGCTGTGGTTGTGCTCATCAGATTGGTGCATTTCTTTTTGCAAAACCACCAACAAAGTTCTTAAATTGTACCCGAATTATGGTGTATTAATAAGTACAAAAAATTTCCATCCGCCCTCTAGACTTGAATATCAACAACTAACTATCGGCGACTCCTTCAAGTCTCTGGTACGATAGTAAAAATGACGTTGCCAGACAAAATCTTATAACTAGTCTAAGACAACTAAGGTGAAAATGAAGCAAATGACCGATTGCCCACTATAACACTAGCGGACTTTCGAAGAACTACTACACTTAATGTCTCCACACGCTTGATAATTGTGACATTAAAATTGTAATTAAACAGTATACGAGTTTTACTTCTACAAAATAAAAGTACTGCACATTTAAATACATTTATTGGTAATTTATTCCGAACACTCCAATCAAGTACCTTGTTTATATCATATTGTAAGTTTAAACAGTCGACAGCTGTTGTAATCTTGGCGAAAATCTTTTGGTCGTTCGCAAATAATTTTGAGAAACGAAAAATAATATCAATTTATGAGATAAGCCGCTCATTACTAACTTTTCAAACAAAACATCATGGTCCACTTTATAGAACGCTTTACTAAAATCGGTGTACACGACATGTATTTGTCCCTTGGCTTTCAGTTCTTTGTACACCTCATTAGAAAAAATGGTAAGATCTGAGATTTATTAGGTACAAACCCATGCTGTGCTTCATTGATCGTTGGCTTAATGTGATTGAAGAGTTTTGAATATAAAATGTGGGTCAAAGAGCTTTGCTGGAGCCGATTAGAAGGCTATTGGTCTATTACTTTCTACCATAGTTTTGAACCACTTTTATGCAGTGGAACAACTAAAGCATTTTTCCAAATTTCAGGAAAGACAGCAGTTTAAATTGATAATTTAAATATATGCATCAACGGTTTTTGAAACCATTCCGAACAGCCCATTAAAATGTACAGCGGAAGCTTATCTGGTCCAGTTGCCCTTTTAGCTTTCAGTTTTTTGACCGCGTCTTTGTAGTCGCTATTGGTGTTGTAAAACGTTTATCGCACTTTCAAAGGTGTTGTCGCTTGGATAGTTAGTTTTGTAAGTTGGTTTATAATTGCAATATACAAAAGAAAAGTAGTTTACTAGAGCAAGACCGGTTTCATCAGTAATGAGAGTATTTTATCATCGATCGAGCTCCAGTTTGCTGTATGTAAGACGAAAAATTGTTTATTCTGTGATATATAGAGCTTTCAGTTGAACGTATGTAATTTCTATGTGCCGCATCGATTAGAGATTTTAGCTGTTTCCGAACAGATTTATATCTAATTAATAATAGTTCTGATAAGAACCTGGTTTTCCTGAGTTTGCTCTTAAGCCTAAGTAAATGAATTATGTATATATGTATATATATATATATATATATATATATATATGTATATACATATATATGTATACATGTATATTGAAAATATTGTGTATAATGTTGCAGAAATGCTCTACTGCGATGTTAACATCAGCGTACAGTAATACTTTCTCCCAATTAGCATCCCTAATCGTCAAACTCAAGTGATAGAAATTGCATATTTAAAATTATGACATTGAGTCTTTATGTTTTGACAGTGCTGGATGGTGTACATCTTCGGAAATGAGTGGGTTTTCGTCCTTTATTACATCAAATTGATAAATATGCTCTTCAGACCCCAGTACAAGATCAAGCTTTCTCCCATTAACATTTATAATATTGTTTATAAAAAATGAAAACCGTGCAAATTTACTATTGCATTATATTTGTTATCATATAATGACAAGTTAGCATCAGTGCCTGCTATATGCGGTAAGTTAAAGTTTCCGAAGATCCCCAGAACGTAATTCGGCGTTGCCAAATTCGACTCGACAAACTCAAAGAACTGAACATGCGATTCTAGAGATAAACCTGGCATAAAGTACACATTTATGACGTAAAACACTTTATTATTTGCCTCAACGCTTAATAGTAATGTTTCAAAATGCTGGCAGTTAAAATTGTTGAATGTATAACTTTTATTGATCTACTTCTTCCTATTAACACTTCACTATCTTCATTTTATTTGTTATTAATGGATCCCTATCACAACGATGCACACTGTATACTGTAACGCGAACAATCTAATGCCTCTCTATCGGCGCTGCCTCCAGATAACCATGGCTCCATCAAACAGATTATGTCATGGATGTGAGTGCATGCATTTTTATAAAGTGTAGTAAGTTTACACCTAAAACTCCTGCAATTTTGGTAATACACATCTAGCATTATTCACACAAACGCAACAGCCACACTCATGCAACTGAGTAACGCAACAATAACTTTGGACCAATACAGCAAACTATAATTAATCTTGAACTTTACTAATTGATTCCTTCGGCGAGAGACCGGTAGATTTTAAATTAAACTAACAAAGTTAAATACTTCATAACATAAACATTAAAATACCCATTAATGATAGCAGATGAAACTTATAAATAAAATATATGATTTTTACAGTAAAGTTAAAATAACAAGAGATTAAATCAAAATAACGTGAACGAGAAAAATTAACATCTAAAGTTCATCTGAAGTTCAGATATGGACAAAGATACTCGCCTGACTTAGAATATACACACCTCTTTTTATTTTGTTTACATCGTTCACCCTACTTGCTGAATATCTTCTGCCACCCATATCGATATAGATGACGCCTTCCCAAGTCCATGCCTTTTTATTACCAAAAATTAATGTTGCTAGTTTTAACGCCGTTAATCGTATCCTAGTCAGATCGTCCACTAAGCCCGTACCCTTCAACTTCTTCCTTTCGCTTATATCTTTGTTTTTCTCTGTAGCTTGTAAACTTTACTATCACGGGTCTAGCTTATTTCTTGCTTGTTCGTTTGGTTTTCCAATGCAGTGAGATCTATCGATGACGCTGATAGCCGTTTGAGTTTTTAATTTTTCGTTAAATATTTTCAAAATCATTTTATCTACGCAGTCTAATTTATTTTCCGTTATATTAAATATACGTATACAGTTTTTGAGAGAGTACTGCTCGTATTCAGCCACTTTTTCGATTAAGGATTTATTATTCATTCTTAACGTGAAGATTTCATTTTCCATAGTTTTATTTTAGCATCATAATTTGAAACTACTACATTAACCGCCTTTTCAACAGATGCATTAATAGTTTTCTCAAGAGTATCCAAATAATTTTTATCTGTCAACATAGAACCAACTGCTTTGAATTTCTCTCTTATCTTCCCGGGACAGCACATTAATTCGAATAAATTAATCGATTTCCAATGCAAGATGTGCTAATTATATAAACACTATCCAACCTGTACTAACGAAGCATTACAGGAACACTCAAATTTAGTAAATCAAATATAGAATATCCGAACCTACAGTAATGTACGTCTACGTCCTAGACTCGCTCGCTACACTGCATTATTCGATTAGTAAATCTTTTTTGCACACAATAATTCAATATCTAACTGAGCTTTCTCAAATTCCTGAAACAACAATAGAAATTTGTCTCCTTTTAATTGTAATTCATCAGTTGATACATTATCAATCAGCTCCGACTGATCAGAGGAACCAATTACAATATCTTAATACTTTACATATCGACGGCTTAATCCGCAAACAAGCCAACTCCACTCCACACCTAAAATGAGATTTCTATTGCACAAATGCCTTGTTTCTATACGCATATTTGAGCAAACGAGCTACCTCCCACACTGTTGCGAAGTAGTGTAAAAACACCCCACAAAAACAAGCCAACTACGTCCATAGACTACGCAATTTGGAATTAGCGCCAACTCCAGCTTAGTTGGCCATTTTCTATTGAATGTACAGAGTGCAAGGTTCACGTTTTACAGTGGTTCGTGAATATTTTGTAATAAAATACAACAAAGTGTAGTTGTTGCACAGAAAATAAAAGAAGTATTTGTAAGATAAGTTGGATTTATCGTTTTTACAATGTTTATGTTTAAAACAGATCGTAAATTGCCTAAAATTTACATTGCGTTGTAGTCGAAGAGTTAACTTATTTACACGTTAGGTTATTTTATAAATGGTTCTGTGGGATGAAGTTGTCTGCTTTATCTTAGAAAGTATTCAGATACGTTTTAACACGTCCTACAATTACTGTATAGCTTTTTAGGGAACTCTACTGTAATTTAATTAACTTTTGCTCAAGCCATTTGTAATAATAAAATTATGCGTATAAATTTATCTGTGTTAGTAGATTTTATAATTTACATTTTTTTACAGAATGTCGAGGGCCAAGAAAATTGTTAATTAACATTATTAGTCCAAAGTACGCCTAAAGATGTTGATTTAAACGAAATTGCTAATATGCCGATAATATTTACGGATAATCTAGATGAGAGAGGCTATGACTGCTCACCCCAAAATAATTATTATAAGACAGCCCAAGAAAATATTCTAGAAACACTCAGTACACTAGAACTTGCAATAATATTAGAAGATTTACAGGAAACCTCCAAACGCGCAACATATTCTCGTTGACCTCGATAATGTTAACTTCGAAATCTCTCATCATAATGTTGAATTTTTAAGTAATTCAAAAGGTCCTGATTTTGATCATTGTGTAAGTGATGGTAGCGACAGCGCCAATAATTATAATGGATTAGTACCGGATGCAGTGCATTCTGATTCAGAAACTCGTCTATTGATTTAAGGAGCAGTACAAGAAAAAGACGAAAGAGGTGTCAAGTAGATAATTCTACATGGACTGATATGCAGAATGCTTTTAACAGAGAAAGGGAAAAACAATACTTTGGCAGAAAAGCAAGGTGAAAAATGGAATAATAAAGTGCCAAAAGACTCTAGTGAAATGAAATCACATTGTAGATGTACAGCAACAAACAAAAAGAGAAAGTAAAGCGTAATTAAATGTTCAGAAATAACCACCAATGACAGGAAAAGGTATTTGATGCTTTCTGGTTGATAAGTTGGGGAGAAAAAAGTGTGTATTGACAGTTTTGTTAAAATACAGCCAACAATTAGACCAAGAGACAGAAAGAATCGGGCTACTTCAAAAAGATCGCAAACTATGTTATACCATCTAAAAGTAAATGAAAAATTGTACCGTGTGTGTAAAGCGATGTTTTTAAACACGTTGAATATTGGAAAGACTGCGGTATGGCTCTGCAAAAACGAGTCAAAAGAAAATTTTGCAGTAGCGAGAGATTGCAATCAGTGACTTAGTTAGTATCCTGGAGAAAACGTCGGAAGAATCCCTTTGAAATCAAGTGAAAAATTTAAAAAAATTTTTAGAATCACTACCAAAAATGGAGTTTCATTATTACCGCAAAGAATCATCAAAACAATTTTTTATACCGGAATGGGCATCGAAAAAAGTTTTATACCATCACTATGTTTCTATTTGGAGTTCTACAAATAATGTTCCGTCGGTTTTAGTTGCAAAATTTTATAATACTTTCGACGCAGAAAATATATGTCTTTTTGACCCAAAAAAGATGAGGGCGCACTTTGCATGTCACATAAACTAGGGTTTATAAATAACAATGACCATAGCCTTTATATAGCGAGAAAAGAAGATAGTCGTTCTGAAAAAAGCAACGATAAAAATAGTGAACATGATATTGTTTTAGCAGTTGATGTACAGGCATTACTGTCTACACCAAAACCTAACATTTCATCACTGTATTATAAATCAAAATTAAACGTTCACAATTTTTGTGGTTTTAACCTCAAAACTAGAGATGGTTACTGCTACCTTTAGAACAAAGCTGAAGGTGGTGTTTCTGCAGAAGAATTTTCGTCTGTTGTTGTGATACTAATTGTGGAAAAACTTCTTCCTCAGATTTTACAAGGACAACCTAAATACCAAAATCATTATTTATAGTAATGGATGTGCCGCACAAAATAGAAATGTTACTATTTCAAACGCATTGCGGAATGTGGCGATCATGAATAATGTAACTATACAACAAAAATAAGTCAAAGTTGGGTGCACACAAATGGAGGTGGACTTAATGCACGCCTCTATCGAGAAAGTACTTTGGAATAAGACCGTCAATGTGCCTGCAGAGTATGTAGATATCTGCCTACGTGCTCGTAAAAATCCAAGACCTTACTGTGTAGAGTATCTTACACATTCCTCATTTAAATCATTTGCAGATGATAAATTCTTTAAATCCATTCGTCCTGGGAAAAGGTGGGTGATTTTAAAGTTAATCAGAGCACTGCAATAATCGGCAATACTGGGCAAAAGATGGTAACGTTTCTTATAAAATAAATCTTAAAGATGAATGTCAGTTGCTGCCTCAACGTCGAGAAACAAATGGAAGCAAAAGAATATCAATTATTTCCAAATTTACACCAAACTAGGTTGCCCATAACAAGTAGAAAATATAATGACTTTCAGGATTTAAAAACTCAAATTCCTTTGGACTATCATGCGTTCTTCGACAATTTACCGCAAATTTGAATTTTACCTTTTTTAAGTTTAGGATTTTTTATAGTTTTATCTATCTTTGATTTATGTTACCTAATTAGCTATATTAAAATTTTGATAACTTGGTACAACTTCATTATTAAATTTGTTCCTTTTCCACCAACATGAATCCAAGTCAACTCCATAAATTCAATACGCATCTTTGTTTGAATAATAAGCCAACTACATTTATCACAAATATTAAGAAAACTGATGGAGATTTAGATTAACAACTATTTTTAATTAGTTAAGGGACTACAAGATAATTCACTAAAAATAGAATGTGGCTAGTCCATGCAAAAACAAACCGCTTAGATAGTTTAAAGGCTGTACTGTAAATTGTGTTCCAACGGAGTTAGCTTGTTTACGGATTAAGCCATCGATATGTGTAAATTCTTTGTTTAATTGAATTTCGTTATGTATTAATTGTTTTAAATTGCTTCGCTTACTATAGCTTTTGCAATTTCTAAATAGACCTGCGTCATCGATGTGACGTCACATAGTGGCGACGTTGTCACTACCAAAAATTGTTACCATGCACCTTACTCTTTTCTCGATGATATAAGAAGAGTAATTGCACAACGAAGTATAAGAAATACATCGGCACAGCTTGCATCGACCTTTAAGGTTGCGGAGGCTGCATGAGACTTGAAATCACAGGGTAAGAGTATTGTTTAGAAAATATCTGAATGTTAAAAGCTAAATATCAAGACACTTGTCTACACAACTGTAAAATAACTTAGAGAAACAAAAGTTAAAACACGATCAGAGAAATTTGACTAAATATGTATATTAATACTCAGTTATTACAATTCCAAAGGCATGTATAAGATATACGCTTGTGTCATTAACATTGTAGACATCGCTATATATTTTAACATGATATAATTCATATATTTGATAAATGTACACGAGAAAATTTCTATAGAGAAATCAAAATAAATAATCTCTGTTTAAAAACTCAAAATTTAACTTAATGCGAGAGTAAATCAAAAAGTGATCATAATTGTAATAATGTCATGTAACAAATTCACATGAAATGAAAGTTCAAGTAATAAACCTTTTTACCATAAGAAGCTTCATGAAGTTCCGAATGTTTACATATTTTTAGGTTATGTATTAGAGAATTATATTTGAAATCATTTAATATAAATAAAATGTAATTAATAATCAAAACAAAATATTTGTAGTGACAAAAACAAATTTAAATAGAGGTTAGGCCTCTTTATTTTAACAAAAACGATAAGGTAAAAGTTATAGTCTCATACCTGTAGTATCAGTAACTGAACTAATCTTAATAGTTACTTAATTTATAGGACATAAACACTTCAGAAATAGCCAATAGGAAAATTTCATATAGACATAATTATTTGTACTATGTAACAAATTAGTAACTTGTGGATTAAACCTAATAATCCAGGATTGTGCAAGATAAATTCTTATAGAAAACATATTATATAATAAAGACCGTAATTTTATATTTAAATGTAGATATGAGCATGTATATGCTAATAGTGCCAAGCACAATGTAACATGCTGAAATATAGGCAAAAAAGCATGTTACAACCACGTGAATATAATATCGCTGTCGGTAGCATACGGCCGTTGAAAATATATTAAATAGCAGGTGAGAAATGTGATTTAAGACTTTTTAAAATGTATTTTTATAATGATTTTCTATTGACAATATTGCAATTTAAACTTTTTAAATTAATAATGAGTGTGATTAACTTGTAAATTTTTACTACCGAGCATATTTTAAATATGATTGCTAAATTCTGTAGATCTTAACTTTATAGTCATATGTATATTTTACCAGACATGGGACAATAGCCACAGACATTCAAGAGGTTATGCTATTACATTATAAATTGTACTACTAAATAAACATGGATGTATACAGTGAGTCTGTTTTTTCGTGTCACAGCAAATATCTTGACTATTGCAAAAATTTCAGAAAAATGTTATATACAAAAGTTGTGTAACTTTTTATTTGCAATAATATGTCAAAATAAAAAAAATAATAGAGCACCAAATTTTTGAGATACAGCAAATCAATTCAAAATTTTAAATGGAACTTACGCATTATTAATGAATATTCTGAAAGTGCTTAAAATTTACTTTCCAACGGTTTATCACTCAATAATAATTATATAATCAATTAAACGCAGAAATCGATTACTAAATAGCGCTTAACATCAGGCGTCTATTTGAAATAAGCATTCAAAACAGTGGGCGGCGAAACAATTGATAGCTCTTCTTGACAGTTGTTTCTTAGTAATTTAATTCCGCATTGTTGATCTTCATGTTTGGTTCAAAATGGATCGGAGATGGAAGTGCCATAAACTGGCCAGCAAGATCACCAGACTTTTGGTTTAGATTTTTTTGTTTGGGGATATCTCAAACAACACGTTTATGTATCGCGTCCAGAAAGTCTTGATATCTTTAAAGATCGCATTCGAAGAACATATGGTCAAATAACACCATGTATGTTGCAAAAAGCACGAAGAAATTTAATAATTCAATCTCAGCGATGACTTGCAAATAACGGAGGTCATGTGGAACATAACCTTTAACGTTTTAAATTAATTTTGTAATTTAGTATTTCTTTTTGTTGTTGTAGGTCTTATCAATTTCTGCGTTTAGGTGAGCGCTAGCAATTGTTTTGCCGCACACGGTTTTGAATGTCTATTTCAATTAAAATTTTGAATGTATTTGCTATATCTCAAAAATATGATGCTCTGTTATTTTTTTATTTTGAAATATTATTGCAAATAAAGGGTTACACAACTTTTGTACATATCTTTGAAATTCTTATAATAGCCGAAATATTTGCCGTGACACGTAAAAGCAGACGCACTGTATAAGCAGGTTTCACATATAAAATATTCTTCAAGAAGTCGGAAGGAATTAAAAGCTTGTAATTTAGCATTAAAACATATGTAGGTGTACTTGTTTATTATACTTAAAATTAAAGATAGGTTCATCAATCATGTAAAGAGTTTCTTTAATTGGATCTAAAATCTGTATTAGTTATCGCTATCATCAATGATGGTACTGCAAATACCAAGATACAGGTTCAAATGCTGTGCAAGACCTTATATTTTCCTTCTTTCTCGATTTGAAGTGATTATTTGGGCTTTGTATAAAAGTCTAAGTTATTATTTCATCTTATTAACTGTAATATGTTAGTATTTATCAACTTACCTTGTGTAAAAAACTACCTTAAATATTTATATATTAATACATGGCTTATAGCCGCAATTTTAAGCGTTGCTTCCTGTCTATAACTGACATAAGTCAAAAACTTGACAATGTCAGATATGATTGACAAAAATGCCAAACGTAATTAAAAAGATACAGGTTCAAGTCCTGTCCAAAACCTTATATATATATATATATATATATATATATATATATATATATATATATACAGACACCACTGGTTAGGTACTAATCAATAATCTTACAAGAAATTGGAAAATATTCACTTTAATGTTGTTGATGTGAGCTATTAAATTGCAGGTACAGTCACTACTAACCATAAGTAGTCAAAATTGCTTTCCACTTCTAATTCGCGCTTGCGTTCACAAGTTTCAACTTATCGGGCTCAAAAGGCGATTTTTCGCGACACAAACTAACATACTTAATTATGTGTGTATGTGTTAAACTTGCGTTTTGGCGATAAAATTTACTGGAGGGGAAATTGTACGGCACCATTCTATCAGATAATCGAACATACCCTGATCTGTACCAGGTTATACTTGTGTATGTTAAACACTTGACTTTTACCGGGTAATTATTCAAAGCGAGGTTAGTAAACTACAATACGTTTTCACGATGCCCCGCAAGTAAATATTTTTTAAATAGTGGGGGGATACTTCAACATACCATACTCGAACAATTCAAGTATGTCGCGAAAAATCGCCTAAACTTCCAATGGTTCGTTTATCAAGTTAAGCTCAAATCGATATAATGAACTGTAATAGATCACTGTAATTATTTAATTCCACTTTATTAATAAAAACGACATCGAAATGCAACGAAGATAATACATAGATTAGTATTAATGTCACTCAGACTAGGTAACTTGTGTTAGCACACAAGGGATGGTTTCACGTATCACGCTGTTACTAGACTGGCTTGTTGAGGGGTTGGTTGGTGGTGCGATCATCGGTGTCGTTAAGCTTCACTAAAGTGATAAGATTGCTGCATCGTGATTTACACATAATTTGAGATGACGAACTATATGCAATTATAATGTAATGGATGCTAAAAATTAATCAGTAATGGTGCTGTAGTTAAGGATGATAGGATCATAAAATCCATTCAATACAGAACGAGTTATATAAACACAGATTACGATACAGCATAATTTAGAAATACTTCTCACCGTATTTTCCTTAGTTGTCAATCTGTAACATTTAAATTTTAAAATAGCAGCATAGCCTATATTAAACTAACCATTTTAATTCGTTAAAGTAGTTCAACCTTATATTTGCAAGAAATTTATTAATTTCAACATTTTTGTGAGTTATTGATTCCTTTTCGAAATAAATTGCATTCTTAAATGATTTATTTTGCGTCCATTTCTGTTATTTGAGTTTGATTAAATGGTTTCGTGCAATTGACAAGTCTTAAGAAAGGCATTTGAATCTGTTTTTGAAAGCTAATCGTTAGTGTAGAGTTAACTTCCATAAAATCGACATTAATTATATTCACATGAAATTAATTCTATAAAAATGCTAAGGAAAGCTTCTCCGAAATTCCCAAATAGTAGTAAACTGTAATGGAAGCATAAATTTACGTAAGAAAAACAACGTTAGGGGTATGAGATCATGTTGTGTGATACATGCTTCTACTAATATAGCAATATAGTAGAAATGATAATTTAGCACTGCATATTAGTGAACTCGTTTATTTATTGTTTTAGGCAAACAATTGTTATTAGTCGGTCGGGATTACTGTTAGTGCCACCATTATCAAAGACCTCTAAATAAATGTACTATTAGAAATGTTTAATCTATAAAGTTAAGCTGTAGGTTAACAGAAGCTGAAAACCCTTAGATAAAGGCAATCCTGCTACCGAATTAGCTAACTGAAGCGGTCTATATTTCCTATGAAAATTGGAATCTGAATTATATGGAAAACAAATAAAGAACAATTCTGCAAATAATTTTGGAAACTCAAATGCATCAATGTGTACATTTCTACACACTACCTATTTAATCAGAAACGGGAACCATCTTCCAAAAAGGAGAGGCGTGATCGTCGTGGCCGGAAACAACGAAAGAGTTAGTGGCGAAGTGAGGAAAAGCTATTCATTTGGGAAACCTGGTCCGCGCTACAATCGTCCTAGCAGTATTGTTTTAAGGCACATGTGCATGATATACAACGAGAATTTATAAAAGTAGATAAAAAAGAAGTTGGTGAAAGCCATTCTACCATATAAATGAAGCCGACTTAATTAAGAGCTTACCTATAAAATAAGTAACAAGGAAGAAATCCTGACATGGTGCATATACATTAAGAAGGAATACGATATATCAAAGTACAGCTGGAATTCCTTTGTATTTCTTTTATGACAGAAGCGTTTAAAGAAATCTTCTTGGTTAATTTAAACTAAGATTTTCAAAAACGAAAATACCTAGGTGAAAAATAGACTGCAAAAATGCTAAAAGGCAATTCGATGAAGGTAGGTTAAACTAAAATAGGACTACTCACAGTGATAAGTCAGCTAAATTAACTCAAAGGTCTATGGATCTTAGTTAATGCATATTCATAAGCAGTATCTTAAGAAACGTTACGAATTAGTACTATGGTGAAACTTTTTCGTTCAAAAATTGCACAACATTTGAGGATAGTCATGGACCGTACTGAACATTTGGTAAAATCGCTTTTCAATGTTATATAATTATACAATGTGATGCTGAATGCAGAGGATTACAAATTGTTTATCGAACTCGTACAGAAAGTTAAACTCCCAACTACTGCAAACTTAAGTACAGATAACAATTATGTATCCAGATACAGTAGGTAGGCCGTGCTAAATCTGGCACAAAATCGTTCACTTTACATGTATTTCTCCATAAGAACTTCTAAGGTTTGTTTTGCATATTTCTGTACTCTGCAAAGTCATTCATTCAAATCGCGCGACGTCATCATGATGTTTATTACTTTTAATTTTATTTACAGTTCACTTCTACACCATTTCCGGCCTATCCTAGTCTCAACCAATGGGCGATGTTACACATCATGTATCGCAAGCACTAAATACGAATAAATCAATACATAAATAAACATTTATTAAACAGTCTATACATAGTGGTAATTAATAATTTTCCTATTTCCTTATTTACAATAATATGATTACTATATACATATACATACCATTTCGAATGGACCTGCACCTTGCCGAAGTTCTAAATTACTAGAACAGGTGAAATGGCTTGCGTGTTCTAATGAGCTAAAGAGCCAAACTACAGGTCCAACCAAAGTAGTAGGCTCGTTAGTGAGGAACCAGACTAAGACAGGTCCCCGAAAGAGGGCAGCGGCTCTTTCGGTACTTAGATTGGCAGAGACCATAGGGGTCGGTATGGCAGTCTAAGACACACTACCGCGATGTGGAAGGCAGCGGGAAACCACCACATTATCTCCCAAGTACACAGCGTACCTACATTATAATAAAATGATGGCATTCTCTGGGGTAAAAGATTCCGAGTTAAAATAGTCCCCATTCGGATCTCCGGGAGGGACTACTTCGGAGGATGCGATCGGAAAGTTAAAATAAGAGTCGGGAACATTCTGCGAGTCGGAGCGTGGACTGTTAGAAGTATGAAGCAAGTAGGTAAGCTAGAGAACCTAAAAATCGAAATGAATAGGTTATCACTAGACATAGTAGGGATTAGCGAAGTTCGGTGGCCAGAGGCGGGGGATTTTTAGAGTGGAGACTTCAGGGTAATTCATACAGGAGCAGAGGACGGAAATTTGGGTGTGGGGATAGTTATGCGGAAAAAGATAGGACACTGTGTGGAAAATTACTTACAAAAGAACAAAAGAGTACTCATGGTTAGATTAGAATCTAAACCGGTAAACACAGTAATAATACAAGTATACATGCCCACCTCTAGCTACAGTGACGAAGAGGTAGAATCCATCTACAAAAATATCGAAGACATATTAAGATACGTAAAAGGACATGAAAATTTAATAATTACGGGGGATTTTAATGCTGTGGTAGGTGAGGGCAGGGAAGGAGCGGTAGTAGGTGTATTTGGTTTAGGCACGAGAAACGACAGGGGAAATAGGCTGGTAGAATTTTGCGACAAGAACAATTTAATCATCACAAACACATTATTTCAACATCATGCTAGAAGACGATATACGTGGAAGATGCCAGGAGATATAGGACGATATCAAATAGATTACATTCTTGTTAGACAACGGTTTAGGAATCAAGTAAAAGACTGTAGAAGCTACCCAGAAGCAGATATAGATACTGACCACAACATCGTAATTATGAAGGCCGCACTTAAATTTAAAAATCTGAAAAAGAGGAACGGAAAAAGGCACTTGGACTTAGAGAAACTAAAAGACAAAGATAATCAAGTAAGATTCGAAAAAAAGTCAAATGAATTGCTGAATGATATCGCGAAAATATCTGAAACTAAGGAAGTAGAAACAGAATGGAATAACATTAAATCCAGCCTAGACATGGCGGCCAGAGATATTTTGGGGTATACACAAAAAGAAAATAAGAAACCATGGATAACAAAGGATATCGTGAATTTAATAGAAGAAAGACGAAAATACAAAAATAAATCAGACGAAACAGGAAAACAGAGATACAAAGCCATAAAATGGGAAATTATTCGAAAATGCAGGAAAGCTAAAGAACAATGGATTGATGAAAAGTGCAAAGAAGTACAAACTATGATGGAAATAGGAAAGACAGACGAAGCATACAAATTAATTAGAATGAATTTTAGGGATATAAAACCGTATAGCAAAAATATAAGGGACGCACAAGGAAACGTCATTATAGAAAACGTAGAGAAAGTGAGTAGATGGCAAGAATATATAGGGAATTTATATGCAGGAGAGGAACTAACTGCATTAGAACAGGAATCAGACATTGAAAATGATGACTTGGGATATCCTATACTTCGAGACGAGTTTGAATTAGCATTAAAGAGTCTGAAAAATGGTAAGGCGCCGGGTACAGATAAGGTGCAAGCAGAAACTCTAAAAGCCGCTGGACAAGCAGTAACAGAACGTCTCTTCCAACTTGTAAGCTATATGTATGAGACAGGCGAGATACCCAAAGATTTCAAACGTAGCATCATAGTAACTATACCAAAAAAGAAAGGCGCGGATAGATGTGAAAATTTTCGAACAATAAGTTTGACAGCACACGTGTCAAAAATATTAACTAGAATTGTGCAAAGACGAATGGAAAAACGAGTTGAAGAAATACTAGGAGAAGACCAATTTGGGTTTAGGCGAAACAGGGGAACACGGGAGGCTATTTTAGCTCTGAGAGTGATAATGGAGAAAACAATAGTAAAAGGGGAAAGCATGTATATAGGGTTTGTAGATCTGGAAAAGCATTCGACAATGTAAATTGGAAAAAATGTTTGAAATACTCAAAAGGATTGGAATGAGTTATAGGGATAGACGAATAGTACATAGCTTATACAAAGAGCAAACAGCAGTAATAGAATTAGAGCAGGAACGTAGAGAAGTAAACATTAGGAAAGGGGTGAGACAGGGATGTGCCCTATCCCCATTGATTTTTAACTTGTACATAGAAGAGGCAATGAATACTGTCAAATGCAGAAAGACATTTGGAATTACTATGCAGGGACAAAAAATTGATATGCTTAGATTTGCAGATGATATAGCGGTATTAGCATCTAGCAAGGAAGAGTTAGAAGCAGCTCTTAATGAAATGGAAACGGTTCTAACAGAAAGATACGGTATGAAAATTAACAAAACTAAAACTAAAGTTCTAGTTTGCAAAGGTGGGGAAAATAAATCAAAACAAGAATACAAGTATTTAACACGAACTTACAAGAGGTTAAGGATTTCTGCTACCTAGGAAGCCATATAACGCAAGATGGGAAAAGCACAAAAGATATAAAACAAAGATTAGCACAAGGTCGTGCTACATTTAACAAGAAAAGCAACTATTGTGCTCAAAGACCACAAACATAGAAACAAGGAAAAGATTGCTTAAAACATATGTGTGGAGCACAGCACTGTACGGCTGTGAAGCCTGGACAGTAGGAGAAGTGGACAAGAAAAAGGTAGAAGCCTTTGAAATGTGGTGTTACAGGCGTATGATGAAGATATCATGGACAGACAAAGTTAAGAACGAAGAGGTACTAAAATGGTAGGGGAAGAAAGAAATATGTGGAAAACGGTAAAAAATAGGAGAGATAGGATGATAGGCCACATACTACGGCATGAGGGAATAGTGCGGAATATATTAGAAGCAGAGATAGGAAAAAAAAGAAGAAGAGGCAGACCTAGATTAGACTACTGCACACAGATAGTAAAAGATGTAGGCTGTAGAGGTTTCAGGAGATGTGTAGGCTAGCCCAGAATAGAAATCAATGGAGGTACGCATCCAACCAATCCCAAGATGGATAAACTAATGACGAAAGGATAACTGTGCGTAAACATGATGATTATTATAAGTAACTACAAGAATTGGTTGGGCAATATTCTCGAATAATGTTAAATGTGTGAAAGGATTTACTAGAAAACCATTATTTCGGCAAATGTCTAAGTGTTGGGGGATCTTGGTAGCCACAGGTTGCTTAACCTCCTTCACTGAATCTCGGTAAAATAGGGTATAAAATTAGAAAACAATAGAAAGGGAACGAGCTGAATACACATACTCCTGAAAAGAAGAAAGAAGAAAAGAAGAAACCACCAAAACGCAAAATCAAAGAAGCTGCCTATATAACCCTACATAAAAATAACTGCGTTGCAAACGAATCCGGGAGTTTCAGTAAACAATGGATTCCATTACTAAAAGAAATAACACATGAAAATCAAATGCCCACAATATCTAGGTAGCATTGCAAGTTTTTCCTGGATTTTCCTTGCAATATTAACATGAAATACAGCCTACATACATGATTTCTATTTATACATAAAATAACTAATTACATAAAATAAGCATATTAACAATCCTTGTAAAACAGCACTGGTATCTGACAAGTATAAATCCACGATAAGGTTACCTCAAAACCATATACAATCTCCGTTGAACAGTATTGGTATCTGACAAGTGTAAACTCGCCATAGGGTCGCCTCAGATCCATATACAATCTTCATAGAACAACATTGGTATCTGACAAGTGTAAACCCGCCATAGGGTCGCCTCAGATCCATATACAATCTTTATAGAACAACATTGGTATCTGACAAGTGTAAACCCGCCATAGGGTCGCCTCAGATCCATATACAATCTTCATAGAACAACATTGGTATCTGACAAGTGTAAATCCGCCATAGGGTCGCCTCAGATCCATATACAATCTTTATAGAACAACATTGGTATCTGACAAGTGTAAACCCGCCATAGGGTCGCCTCAGATAAATATACAATCTTTATAGAACAACATTGGTATCTGACAAGTGTAAACCCGCCATAGGGTCGCCTCAGATCCATATACAATCTTCATAGAACAACATTGGTATCTGACAAGTGTAAACCCGCCATAGGGTCGCCTCAGATCCATATACAATCTTTATAGAACAACATTGGTATCTGACAAGTGTAAACCCGCCATAGGGTCGCCTCAGATCCATATACAATCTTCATAGAACAACAGTGGTATCTGACAAGTGTAAACCCGCCATAGAGTCGCCTCAGAACCATGTTAAAATCTACCAAAGAGGTAACTTAAATCATAATGAAGTTTCCCCCTCAAAATAAAAAAAAAACGACTACTTAAGCCTTTCAATAATGCAATCGCACACTTCTTTAATAACCATCCTCTCAATTGTATAAATAGAAACATGTTAAAAAATGTTGGCTGAAATGCAGACACAAAAACGGTAGCAGTCTTTTGAAATGCTCCAGATGTATGAGGACGATAGCATGGACAGACAAAGATAATAACAAATAAGTTACAGAAATAGTATGGGAACAAGGATATCTGGGGAAAAAGAGAAATAGTAGGGCGGAATACGTTCTATGGCATTTTTGGGGAATAGTATGTGATATATTACTAGCAGAGATAGGAAAAAAGAGGTAGATGTAGACCTAGATCAGACAGTTATAGATGCAAACTGTGCATATTTCAGGGAAATCTGTAGGTTAGTTCAGAATAGGGAACAATGATGGTACGCGTCTAACCAGTTCTAGGACTGAAGACCTAATGATGATATACATATACCTTACACGTACGTCATATATTTAAAAGTAGCTGTATAGTAAACAATATTTACATATCTAAACAGTATTGTAATTTAGCAATATATATATATATATATATATATATATATATATATATGTGGTAAGCGCCGCGTTGGGGCGCCGTTAAAAGGATGCTATGATAATGGACCGCGTTGGTCGTTACTTAAAGAATGATATGAAACTGGTTTCGCGTTGGGATGCCACTAAAAGAGTGCTGTGATGGAGATACAGCCATTTGTAAAATTGAAATTTGTTACTCACCTTCCTTTTTAACTTTGCCGGGCTAGCTCAAAGGAATTGACAGAATTTTCAAAATGAAATAAAACACAGCAACCTTACAAAGCATTTATACAGTATGGAATATTTTCTCTCATACAATAGCAATTAGAACATTTACAACATTGTTTCTTTCAAACATAAAATAATTTCTAAGAAGTATTTATTACACAAAAAAAAGTTGCTTACCTTATTCTAAGTTTACAGAATTAAACTTCTTCTTTAGAGGATGGTTTGCCTGGTTATAATTATTTCCACGCTTATAAGATTTGTTTTGGTCTAAAAATCCTTGACAGATAATCTTTTAAAAGGTCAGAGTATTTTGAACTCTGAACACAAACTCCCGGTAAAAAAATCCTTTGCACAAAAAAATATTATTAGAACTTACTTAAATTAGATACAATAAACTAATTTAAAATTAATACTTGAAGAATTCACAAACACACTCCTCGTAATTAAAGTCTTATTTTTAAATTGAGTACAAATCCGCTTACCTGATTAAAATCTTCGTTTCAAACAGCAATTACCAAAGTACATTTTTTGCTTAAATCTTCCTCTCGATTATTTAATAAACTTTTTTTAATAGTTTTATACTGAAGAACTTTGTTTCTTCATCGTAATTAATACATTCATTTGTTTTTTTATTCATTGCAACCTCGCAACTATTAAATTACAATACGTTTACTACTTACTCCAATACCTATCTTCGCATAGCAACAGCTCCAGCTTTAATTAAATAACATTTCACGATCTAATAACAGAATCGATTGAATTCGAATCTAATCAATGAATGAATTCCTCGTTTTGAATAAACGCTTCTTTATATATCTTATATATCCAAATTACCTCTATCTACAATGTTGTGGAATGTACGCGATTTTATTCTAAATTATTAAACGCCTATGTTATGTAATTTTCTTGGAGATCCTCATTACGTTCAAAATTGTCGAGTTTTATTACCTAACTATCTGGTTCCAGTTAACCATGACGCGTGCTGTTCTTCCTTGTTTAATACCCAAGGTTAATTTGTCGCATCGCTTCTTTCCAACAGCGAATGCGAAAGGTAATAAATAATTCTTATCAGTCATTTCAGGGATTTTCCGGTTTATTTTCAATGTTCAAGCTGCTTCTTAGAACAAATGTTGATTTATTAATGATGTTTACAGTTTTAAATCCTGACGACTGTTTGTTTTACATTCTAGAAAATTCTTTATTTAGAATAGATTGCTAAATCCACGGGTTAATTAATTTAAACTTTAATTGCGTTTCAATGCAAAAGGGGTTGCGTTTTTATAGAAAACACTCGCTTTCTATTTGTATTAAAATGATACGTTTTACGTTTGTATTTAATGCGTTTTACGGTATCATAAAATTAATTATTTTTACATATACGACTTACGTTACTTGCTATTTACTAGCAATATGCTTATTCCGTTCGTACACGTGCAGTTTGCGTTTTTGGCTTGTGCTTTAATGAGTAAAGGTATGCTTGTATTATTTATTTTTAGAGTTTGGCTTTTAATGACCTCTCCTGACCCCTTATCACTTCATTATATATATATATATATATAATAGCGGTTAATAGCCAAAAGACTGACTGACTGATCTGGGGCTCCCGGGGTATTTATGTTGTCCCTGCCCCTCATATGTCCGTGTGAACTTGCAAAATTCATGTCTGCTTATTACTTTGTTCTATTCATTATACAATGTATCAATCTTAATTTCTAATAATTGCGGTTTCTTAACCGTCTGTGACCTGCACCTGCAGTATCACTTACGTCTGGAATACAATGTATTCACATCCGTTCTCACAACTTGCTTGTGAAATTTTAACAACCTTTTCTTATTTGTCTTTGAGGTACAATATTGCATCTAACTTAAGTTTCTAAATAAATAATTTCCTAATAATTCCTATTTGATTGTACATATATGGATTGGGGATACGTAACTCGTTTAGACTAGTAATTGCTAGTTTCCTTGCTAGAGGCAGTTTTGGGTATCATCTCTTGTGTTGAGGATATGTGGGCGTTTTTCTATTTCAATTGCTTTGCGAATTATTATGAAGGTGTAGTGCTCAATCTCAGCTAGCGTTCTAGTATTTTTAGAGTCGATTTTGTGACCTGTAGTGCTGAAGTGCTGAGCTAGTGATAAGGTTTTTTCGTTCTTTTCAATTGCGTTTTTATGTTCTTCTTTCCTAACACTAATTCTTCTGTTTGTCTGCCCAACGTAAGATTTTTGCAGTTTGGGAATGATATTTCCTAGACTGGGCTTCGGGATTCCTTACGATTGCGCTAATTGTTCTATGAATGTTGAATGTGGTACTATTTTGTGTTTTCGTGAACTCTGCTGATTCTGTATCTTGTCTCTATAATAAATGGTAAGTTTGCTGTAGTATGTGGTGATTCTGGCTCTGATTTGGGTTTATAAGCGGTTAGCGGCCTCTGGCAGCTCCGTGGCGTAGTTGGTATGCGTATGATTACTACGCCCAAGGTCCTGGGTTTAAATCCCGACACGGTCCGCTTGAAAAATGTTATGCGAGTATTTTTCACAAAAATACGCCCTCGTTCGGATGAGAGGTAAAATGGAGGCCCCTGTGTGTGTGTGTGTGTGTGTGTCGCGCACGTTAAAGATCTCTACCTTGCTTGGAACAGCAAGAGTTCGGCAAATTCAAAATTTTTCAAGCAAAAAAACTCGCTTCCTAGCCAATGTAGTACCTTTGGATACAGCAATTCAAAATCACATGTAAGGTTAGCGGCCTATGAGTGGTTTGTTGTATCTATTATTCAGCAGTGCTTCTCGTAGCTTATATAATTTCGTCTGTATATTTACGTTGTCTACTAGTCTTTGGGACCGTGTTACTGAGGTTGTCACTATAGACTGGAGTTGAGTCATGTGATTTGGTATTTAAGTATCTATCTGTGTGAGTAGGCTTTGTGTAGACGTGTAGCTACGTTTTCTCGGTGTCCTTTTTTTCATTAGTACATCTCAAAACGGTAATTGGTTAGCTTTGTCTAGTTCCATAGTAAATTTTATTTTTGGGTGCATATTGTTGAGGTGTTCTAATAATTCACTAAGTTGTCACCTTCCATGTGTCCAGATCACAAACGTGTCGTCAACATAATTATTTAGCCAATATTTGGCTATATATATATAGCAGTTTCTATTGCACGTAGTTCGATATCTTCACGAATTAATTAGCAAGCACTGGTGGTATTAGTGTATTAGTGACCCAATGGCTGCACCTTCAACTTGTCTGTAGCGTTGTTCGTTGAAGGTGAATATGTTTTGCTAAGACAATGCTGTGTTAAGTCAATGACATGATTTTCTTCCAAAAATATTAGTGTATCCTCTATTGGTACGTTGACACCACATCAAAGCTCACGGGTAGAAATTGTGCTGGAACTCCTTTGGTACTCAGTAATCGAATAAAATGTTGAACATTCTTAACGTATGAAGCTGCCATTTCAGCAAGTGGATGTAGTTGATTGGCTAGATGCTTTGCTAGTGGCTGCAAGGCTGATCCTATCGAACTCAAGATTAGTCGTGGCAGTACACTTTTTTTATGAATTTTGGGAAGATTATATAGTTTTGGGCGCCTTGATGGACTTAGTTGTTCTTGTCTACTGAACTTTTCTTGGTTTTCATTCTTGTGGTCTTTTCCAGACATGTTGTTGAATCGATAGTTACTTAAACGTCAAATCACATCATCAACCGACACAACTCCACTCTGTTGTGCAATTCCCTCCGTCGTTGGACTGCAGCTTCTTCACATCCTCTCGACCATCACACTCCACGACAATACCACTTCTGCGAGTCCTTCGATCTCCGACTACCACAATCCCATCACGAGCGGGTTCGACTTTCTTCTTCAATATCGATATGACGTCCTCCTTCTCTCCTGGCTTGGTATCGATCCGAACACCAAACGTTGGCTTAGCCCCGACAGCTGCTGCAGCGTACTATGCCTTGTCCGGCACTAACGATTCCTGACTCCTGGCACCCTGCTAACCTGAAACATCCCTGATCTCCGCTGGAACTTCTGCTACAACGCTTACCCTCCCAGCATTACCTACGCAAAGCCGTATCGCCCTATCCATACCAAGCAGTTGATTCGCACCGTCCCGGAACTCGTATGCGTAGTTTCGAATTACCACTATGTCACCGAAAATGAACGCTGCGGAAGTCTTCGGCACCCGGCTACGGATGGTGGTGTGCGCCTTTCTTGACCTAAACATCAAAATGTCCAGCTCGTTCAGGTTGCTAACAGCAACACTTCCGCTACTGCTAGTCGACGTCTTGCACTATCCTCTCTATGCTGAAGGCAATTTCGGCACTGCAAAATCACAAGGGGTTCCGACTTCCTCGATCCGACCACCGTAGGCGCAGGCTCCTTCTGCAGCATCTCCACCTCCTTCTGAGTCTCCAACATCACATCCTTCAGCTTCACCTTCAACCTCCTCTCGGCAGTGCCCTCAGCCTCTGGTATAACTGACTCCATCCTGTCGCGTTCTTCCGCCTTAGCAACGGCTCGTCATCTCGGTGGACCACCATGATAACAAAAGAACAAAGAAACAACAGAAACCAACAAAAACCCAACTTAAAAAACTACGTGAACGTCGTGACGCTTAAACGAAGCAAAAATAAAATATTCCACTAAACATCACGAATAATAGCGACGACAAAAAACTAAATCCCGAGCCCAATAAAATGCCTCCATTACTTGTAAAATAAACCGTAAACAATCCTGTATTTATCTTTTTATTCTAATTTAAACCTCCATTTCAAATTTAAATAAGCAAATCCACTACAAGAAATTAGGTTTATAAAATCCTCATCACTGGTTGGTACGTTCAAACTTAACTATTCAAAAAAATGAGTAGAACATGCGTTAATGGAATGCAATGGAAGACGGCACCTGAAACCCACTAATTACATCTTTACTTGGTGACTGGTACAAGGTTGTATGTTACGTCACTAATTAAATCAAAATATCGCTTTAAAGAAAATTTAGAACATTTTATTTAATTTTAATGCAAAACTTGCAGTTTTTACGCTATTTATGTAATTCAAAAAGAGCCTATGTTTTGGTTTTATAGTAGTTGTTTTATTATACGTAAACTACAAAAATTTTAGAAATTTATTTGCTGGTTATACACGGTTTTCGACTCGATTTATACGCGATTTTTGCTATAAAAGCTGCAATTTATTACAAACGTCGTTTAAGTTGTTTTTGAAATTACTTTTTGTATGCCAGTTTATGGGGTATTTAATTCATTAAGCCGAAATTTAATCTTCTTTGGTTTTAAACGCAGACTATAGTTAAAATTCGAAGTTATTTAACCGAATCAAAATTTTTTTGAGTTTATTTCTTGTAACAGTAGAACTCGGTTCAGCTGCTAACGAAGACGCGAGATACCTTGCGAGACAAGGAAAAACGAAACTATTAGTATGGGAAGTTGAAATACCATAAAAACAAATTGGAAACAGATGGAATCAAATTTTTAATTGATAGAAGTATTTTCATAAATAATAATAAGGATATTGAGGGTTGGTCAACATGGATAGCAACTGCTAATGTTAAACTAAGCGTAGGTCAGGAAGACAAGTCATTGAAACTTGAATTTCTTGTAGTTAACGGTTTTGCGCATAACTTTTACGGTATAATCGGTACTGGCTACTTTATTAAATACAGGGCAATAAAAGAAATACAAATATCTCGTGTTTGCATTACGTATGAAAACATCCATTAACAAAAATTTCAACTTCAACAAGGAGTTCCTTTGTTTATAATGAACCATATCGTTTATCATGTTCCAAAAAGAAACAAAGATTATAAACTAGTAGAGAACATGTTAATCACAAGTATATTGGATCCAGCTGAATGGTATGCCCCTTTCCTCTCAATTGTTCTCAAAAATCCTACAACTTAGGTAGTAAGACTGTAACGCTAGCACATAACGTAAGGGAATATTAAGTAGTAGAAATGAGTCAAATAATTTCAGTTAATCAAATGAGCCTTTAGCCCAAAAGAAACCTAAAAAACTAGAACCTTTGGTAGTTTATATTTAATAACGTTGTTACTTCAATATAATATAAAATCTGAATAAAGTATTAAAATATTAATGTACTTAGTACATTATATACAAACAGGAATGAAGATCGGTACTTTACACCATGTCCTATTGGATTTAGAGAAAATTACAGATAGACACTTGGAAAATAACAGTTGTACTAAAGTTATTTGTACAAATTCACACGAGTTCAAGATCCATCAACAAAAGAAATACACCACAATAAAACCGTAGACTCGTAGAAACAGCCATAAAATTAATGACGAATAACGTAGCTTTTGGTATTAAACATATAAACCTGTCAATAAAATGACCGTTCACACGGATATAACGACATTGAGTTCGGAATTAAAATAGTTTAGACGCACAATCCGCGAGAACGAAAAATTGTGTACAATGAGCCTGGAATAAAAACTTATAAAAGTCAACGAATAGAAGAAGGGCTGAATTCATTCACTCATTAGTCATTTTATACTATACATCAGTCAGCAGAGCTTCAAATCGACAGGCGGACCACCATCGAGGTGATGGACGAGCTTGAGAACTAGGTAGTTAACGTGTGCGTATTCAAACTCCGTAGCTGTTAGTGAAAACAGGTTTTCCAAATGCGAGTAAAAACACATGGATTGTATACATTCGTAGCTAACGTGGAAGTTGTCCGTATTGGCTGCTTTTGTGCAACTATTAATTCGGATGGTTGTTTCATATTTCAGATTTGAACTGAGGCACGTAGAAAGATTGCCAGAGGAGGCACTTTATGAAGGTTGTAAAGTACAAATGGAGAGTGGTTCCGTATGCTTTGGTTGCAAGGAGTAAGAATGGACCAATTAATACCTGTCGAAAGTGAGGAGAAGCATTAGGCGGTACCAGCAACCATCGCGGTATCGAATAATAGGAATAATGATTTGGTTTCGGCTAATTCTACGGGTGGGTGGAGTAAGGTAAAAGGATTTGGGCACAGAGTGGAGTAGATTGTTTAAGATCGCTCTTGTTCTGGACCATAATTTGGATATGTATGAGAGTGTTTTTAATCTAGTTTTACGATGGATGCCTAAGTAGAAAACGGAATCTGAGAATGCTAACGGGGTTCCTAGAATATGAGTTTTAGGACTGCGGCGAGGATCAAGTTGACCTTTTAAAAGGAAGATTTTGGATTTGGTGGAGATAATAGTTCCTTGTTTTGAATGAGGTTTATTAGAGTATTATTAGTATTATTAGAGTATTTACCCTGGTTTTGAGTGAAGAAAGTGAGTTGCCATAAAGATAGTAGGTAAGATCAATGCATAAGCAAAGGTAGCAAGAAGCGTTTCAAATGTTGAGAACTAGTAAAGATCAATCGCAATATTCTTTAGGGTCAAGGATAGGATAGATCCTTGCGGGCAGCCTTGGTTTAGGGTTTTGGAAAGTGAATTGTATGCATTTATTTGCCTTTGGACTCTCTGTATATGCAAACAACAGTATATATACTTTAGGCTATGCCGACTTGCTGTGTTGTAAATTTTGATTTTTCTTCTACAAAAACGCTTCTTTATTCATCTCGTTAAAATAAACTTTATAATACAACACAAAACATCAAACTACAAAATGAGGTTAGTTACGGGTAAAAATAACGTTACGTTAAGATTTTCAAGTTTCCCAGAGATGGCGGGAACTTTCGATGGTGCGGGAGTGAATTCCTACAAAAAAAACATAAAAGAAAATAATAAAATTTAAAATGCAAAATAACCGAAATATAATACTACTTTAAGGTAACCACTTACCTTAAAAAGCTTTATTAATTGTCCAAAATTATAGGGCGCCAAAACCGTCTTGACCTAGCAATTTCGTTGATATTTTTACTATCCAGAAGCCGGTTATTTTGTATTGGCTTTGTTGCTTTCAATGTTCCAAATCTCATCCACCTTTCGTAGCCATACCTTAAAAAAACTCCTTGACTCTATCAAATTACAGGAATTCTAAAAATAACTGCCTCACCCAAATATGACTTCATCATTGTGGTTACTGAATATCTTCTCATAACGATCAGCTTACCTATCTTATAACTAACTGCAAATAAAATTCCATCTAAATTCAGACTCTATTTACAGAAATTACAGGTAAATTAATCTTAATAAAAGAAAGCAAAACCCAATTCAACCTCTACTCTTCGGGAATAGAACTCCCAGAGAAACATTCATCTGAAAGTAATACTACTATTCCATTGCACTGGATTTCTAAATTGCCTTATACGACATTTTGTAAATCCTAATTACTTGTAAAGGTACTAATAACTGACTTAAAAATATGTGTCACAATCGTAGCTTCTGCTTTCGCCATTCCGAGGTCCATTAAGGATATGAAATTTTACACAGAAATTTACTAGCAATAATTACTGCAATTAAAACTTGCATTTTACTTAATACCCGCGTCCTTCTTGCCATTTAGAAAGTTTTAAACCTCTTTGCTAATAATTCTTACTTAAACGTAAATAACTAATTCCATCGCCCTCCAAACCTATTTCTACTTTTAATTACAAGTTCGCATGTACATAGTTTTCAAGCGTCGATCAAAATATAATTAAAAGAAAAGCTCAAAACCACAATTTTGCAATTTAAGGGTTTTCAGGTTACTCCACTGATAACTTGATTATTTCCTCCCTATATCAGGACACATTGCAGTGATTTATCCAACTAATAGTTGATGAGTAAAACTCACCTATCACCATTTTAATTCACCACCGACGCGATTTAAATCCAGACCAATTCATCAGCGAAGCTCAAAACAATTTGCGATCGGTCACCTGTGCGACGACCTCCACACGTTCACTACTCTTTACCCACGTCTTCATTCTTTTCTGGTGTAGGCCTATTATAACCCCGCCGCGTCGGTACCCGAGGCACTACGTCAGTTGGTAGCAATATTAGATAATGTAAAAATTGACGCGCAAATTATAGATGACGTCACACAATTATATAAAATTACTCCATCACATAAAAAAAGACACGAAAATGCTACTCACATAATTTGCAGGGCTTCTTGCAGAATTATTCTGTGACGTGGGCGGCAGCTTCACTAGTCTTTCGGGCGTCGGCTGCTTCGCTGATCTTTCGGGTGTGGGAATTCTAGAGCCCGGTTGAAGCCAAATTCGATTTATCTTCTTCCTATATGTAGATAAAAATAAGGTAATGGAGACAGGTAGAGGTACAATAATTTGAAATCACAGGAAACCTACATATCAAAAAAAAGACACGATAAGATACCAGATAACTACACTTGTTCACGTCTCGGTGGCTAATCCCAACACGTATGCCGGAAATCACCCTTCTCCTTCTTTGCACACCGCGTCGGCACAATCTCGCATCACGCACTGTCTAAAGTGACGGAAATACGCGCACAAGTCTTTTGAAATTATGGCGCGAAATTCTTACAAATTAAAACTTAATTAAGAATGTTTAGTGCCGATTTCGGCACGTAACAGGCCACCTCGCCGAAAGTCAACGTCCTACGTTACGTCTGTTGTCACTGACGCATAATTTCGTTATGATTATGTCACCTCTATGTCCCAATATCGTTCCTTCGCTAACATTCTGTTCTCACATTTAATACGTCTAACCTTTCTTATAGTCAAGTTCAATGTCTTCAGTTCGTGTCAATGCGTTAATTTTGTGATATTTTAAACTACTGTGGTATTTTAAATCCCACGGCGTTGATTCAAAGATTATCGTAAAGGATGATGTCCCCGGTTTTATTGAAAACTTTTCATATTCGATTACGAAGAGTGTAAAATCCCAATCATTATTGCGGTTTATATAAAAATGCAGTAGGTGCTTTTTTGATTTATTTATTTGTTCGGATTTAAATATCATACTGAAATAGCCGCTTTATAAACTGTAAATTACCGAAGCTTTTTTAAAATTTATGAGTATTTTTTTCTACAGCTCCTGAACTAGGTATAATAAATAAATGCTTGAAGAATGAAGCTTATTTAACGCGCTAGCATTACAGGTTATATCGCTCCCTTGCTAAAGCAAGCTTATAAAACTGATTTGATTTGTGAAAGGTTATTGATCAGGTGACTACAAAAGATCACCGTTGCATCAGTATGTATGTGGATTAGTGTAGCTAAACTTAATTTACAAAAATGATTAGATACACATAATTGAAGGGTGTAAGTAATGAAACTGCATATATATTTCGAATGTAATAAAGACAAGTGATACATAGAGGCCGCAATGATTTAGGGCTAAATGAGTACGCATGTTGTACCTATACGTTAGTTATAAATCACAATATTTTTAAATTAGAAAAGCACTGTTACTCGACTGCCTAACTAGAGTCACAATGTCATTGAAACTGATTTCAAGAAATTCTTGCAAACAGTTAAATACGTAATTACCAGATTTAAACTACTGCTAGTTGAAATATCTAGAACTACACAGCTTCTTAATCACTGCAGTCTGAAGTGGAACATTTCGCTAACTTTATCACCTACTTAAACGGATTTGTGAGATAACTTTAAACACGTGTTGAAGCTCGACTTATACATCAACGGATTATATTACATCTAATTTACATTATTAGATGGAAGCGTCAATAACATGTAATTTAGCCTGCATTTCTAACTTACCTCATCAGGTTAAGATATTTACTAAATTACTCTCGTAGCTACTTGAACACGAAATACATGTATCAGATATATGCTATTAAAACGCATGTATATTGTAGACAATTTTCTAAGCATAAAATAAATATGCTGCAGAAGCATCAAGCGAATGTACTTTATCCACCGACTGCGATCTTGAACAAAAATCTGCATTAAAATGCTGATTCCTTTTAAAGTAATATCAATAATAAATAGTAGGCGTTTGGTTTCTATACTACACGTCTATATTTTGTTGTAAAACGTTAAAAAGTGTTAATTCTAGTAGTCGTTTGTGAACAGAAACAAACAAATTTGATGTAAGAGTCTGTAAGATATCGATCTTTGGAAACGTATTCACAATGGTAATGTTAAGTGTATATGCTACTAAATCTTAATTTACCCTGAAGGGACGGGATGACGTAACAAATTATTGTACACTGGTTGATTACTGGTGCTAGATGAATTCTATAAAAGAAAAAAGAACAGAAAGACGTACTCACCTACCTCGAAAAGCTCTTCTAATTTTGCTTGATCTTAGGAAAAATTACTTTATGGGTACCATCCCGCCGAAGTCCTAGATTAAAATTCGTTCCGAAGACGAATGCTCTGAACAGTTCTTCAGGTACTTCGACCTCCTGGTGTACTGCAGTTTCTTTTACATAAAGACAAAGCAAACTCAAACGAGGAAGTTTTTGCTTACTTGTCTTAATCAAACGAATTTCTGTATTCGTTTACTTCTAACCTATATTACAAAATAATGATTTCAACATTACATTTTACACAACAAGAGGATCGATTAACCCTGCAGTCCTAGTTGGACAAGCAATATTTCCTGTTATAATATGTCACATTAATTAACTATACGAATTCATTACTTCCAACAAACTTCTATGGTTCTGTCCACCGAAATATATATACTGTTTAAACACTATGTTTTAAATGCTACAAAAGTTTATTAACCGCAAACACGCCCTACCAACACACAATAGTTCTTACAACGTTATAACTTACAGTACCCAAAGAATTCTATCTACCAGGTTTTCCTCGATGTACTCGTACTTAAAATTCAAGGTGCACTCGGAAGAGTGGACCCCGGACATACTTCGGCTATGATGACATTGGTTGTCTTATGTGGCACTCTTCCAATTCCACGGCTTAACCCGCGATACCCCGTACATCAAAGTGCCCGTATTTTGTTACAGTGATTCCGCGGACACCTTTTTGGTTATCGTACTGTAAACATATCTGATCGTGTTAATCAGATAACACCCTACTAAAATCTTCTTGTCAAGTCGATCCCCTTTTCCCCACTTCCTACGTCACATGTTTTTCCGGAGGTTGGACTATTCTCATGCTTCACATACTATGTTGAGGTCACTAACTAAGCGCGAGTTTTGCCTTAGGCATTTGATATTTTGTAATACCGCTGTGTAATCCGTCTTATTAGGGATTTGTATCGAACGATTTGTCGCATTGAAATAATTTTTATTAACTTGTGACATCGCATCACTTCTTGTCATTAAGTTACATCCCAGAAGGAGTTGCTTATTTTCCTCACAACTTTCATTAATTCTCAATATAGCATGCTACAAGGATATAATCACGTACTTGCTCATTATTCTATTAAATAAAAGCTCACATTTTTGCATGATAAACCACGATTTTGAAACAAATTTTTTGTTTATGAAGGAAACATTTCTAGCGATTAATAATTAAAATGATTAGAATTTGCGTATTGTAAGCTGGTTGATGGTTTATTGATGAGAGCGTTCGACAAATGAGATGCTATATTTTGAACTCAAACGTTTGTTATTGGTCTAAATTACATTATTGGTAACGAGTCTCATACTTGGAGGTTATAGTAGATTTTCTGAAGATATCGTCGTTTACAATTTGTGTTTGCTCTTTTTTGTTAAATTTAAAATTAGTTAAAGCCGACCCTGCTTTCCCGTCCTATTAAAATCACCTTGATAAAAGATGCTTGTTTAAAAGGACACGCAATCGCCACGATCCCGGTGCGTGCTTAAAGGTGCCGGCTAAGACTGGTTATTCCATGCTCAACCCTTAATAAAACGCAAGGACGGTTCTCTGAGAACCGTCGTGTCGTAATGATACATTAAGCTTTGCATTTTCAATAGTTTTCTAATAATGTGAATAAATAATAATTTTGTTAAGTAACGCGGATATATGTGCACTTCGCGTGTGTTGCGTTCTAATCAAATCACATATGTTTTAAGTGATGAAAAACATTTGATTATTGAAATTCGAATCGTTATAGCAGGCAGCGTAAATCAACAATGGTTTTATTAAACTACAGTCCACATAATATCTCGTCATTGGGACCAGTTTGTAAAGGACACTAACAGGTATGTTTTTATGCTATGACATTAGCGGCAACCTCAATAGTAAGCCACAATATGAATGAGAGGTTATATAAACGACTAGGACAGTTTTAAAAGTATTGTTAAGTACATTTTTGATGATTGTTAATTATACTTGGACGTGATGGCGTAGCTTGGTGATGTGATAGTAGAGTCTTTAGTAGCGAGAGGTGGTACTTAACTCAGGTCCTAGGGACCTAGGGATCTAGAGGGGCCTTTAGGAACCGCGATGGGGTCTTGGGACAAGACATTCTTGTAAAACGATTATAGTAATAAAGTGTAATGATAAGATTGAAGTAAACAACAATATTTAATGACAACAAATGAACATGTATATAGATTCAGTATAACAGCAAAGCGTAATAACAGTTCAAGCAATAATAAAGGTTGACTTACGTTACAGAATTTCAGTGGCCAATGTAATTATTAATAATATCTCAGCAACCATAAAAGATTTAGTCACCATTCTGATGGTTGGCTCTGAGCCGACTTGTTCCAGAGCAAGGGATGAACTAGAACCATACACAGACTGGCTGACTAACTGACTCCTCAACTATTCTGGTGCTTTGTCTTTTATAACTGCTGATAACAAGAAATGGGTTTTCTGCCGAAGGTTGTGGCAGGCGATAAAAATGTATGTTTCATGGTGGTAAGCCAAAACTTCCCTGAGTTCTAGGACATCTGCAGGAAACCTAACTGTGGTTGTTACAAAGTAAAGACTTGACTAAAAGCTTAAGTATACAAAAAGATAAAGGTGGCCAGGTACTTTCAAGAACATGACATTTGTTAAGCATGATGCAAGTTTTCCTAGAACAAAGGATGTGCGGCTTACTGATTTTGTTACAATGTAATATTTTAAAAGTAATCTAACATAATGGCTTCGCTATATACAACAGTATCGTTCTTATTATTTTGCGAACAAGTGAAGTATTTTAAAAATAAATGTGTTTAACAAAATTTACTGCTAGTATTATGATTGTTATAAAAGCATTTAGCACTTAGTTGATGTTGTCGATTTTGAAAATCGCAAGTAAACCTGCATATTTTAAATTAAATTGAGTATTAGAAGTATTTTATTACTTCTAATTCCAGTTCAAATTCTCTTAAAATTCTGTCCATATACTATTCAAATTATATGGAACCTGCGTTATACTCTATTTGACTTGGATCTGCTCCAATTAAATTCGGTTCTAATTAATTTGTCGGCTTTGTGCTGGTAAAAGCGTGTGAAATTTTACTCAAGATACTATGACGTCCCGAAGAACGTTTGTGTGAAGTTTAAAGCATTGAAAACTGCCAAGTCAGGAATTTCAAGCCACATAATGTTCAATTACTTCAAGACTTTAATTAGGTAATTATTTCTATAACAATGGGTAATGTACACGAATCATTGATAAAATATATATTTTTAAAAAGTAAGTACGATTGTGAAAGTATACTCCTACACTGGAAGTTCAGCGTAAGTTTAATTTTGGTATTGTTTTATTTTTATGCGATTTATACTGCACTAATTTTCATTTTTCTTGACATTATTATTGGAAAATATCTATATCTTAAAAATTTTGGGAGAGGTTAATATACTAATCTATTCCAGCAGGAGAGATTTTTTTACGTTCAGCTAACCAAATTGGCCAAGGAAGTGGATTCTTAAATTTAAATTTGAGATTTTGCGCTTGTTGTATTAGCAAGTAAAGCTCATTTCAGAAATACGGCAATATATTACTGTGGTATCTGCCTCGTGTTGGATCGCCCCTAAATTGCTGTGGATAGCCCAAATTAGTTGAGGATAGCCACTAAATTAATGCTTGACTTGCGTACAGCAAACTTTATTAATTAGAATGCAATAGAAAATACAAAATTATTATCTCGCCTTCCTTTTCTTGCCTGGCTAGCGCAACAAAAAACATGCTGGAGAATTTACGAAAATAAAATGAAATACAGAAATCTCAAGATACATCTACGCATCCAAAAACATTTTTCTTTCATACTAAGAATTTCTTACATTAAAAAAAAACTGTTTACAGCTTAAGTTCATACAGAAAATTATTTCTAAAGTTTACTTATGTTTTAAAACAATCGTTACCTAGCCTTCGTTAATAGGTACGAAAACCACTTTAATTTATATGTGGATAGTTTGCCTATCTTTTATTACCCCGTTCGTGAGTGTAATTGGTCAATGACGTTGCATGAACTCTGACTCAAAATTTTGCTGGAAATTATCCTCTTGACATATAATTCTAGCTTATGTTACAAGTATTTAAATATTTTTATTTGTTACAAAAGAACCAAAGTTTATACTTGCGATTGTTATAAAACGGCGCTTATCAAAATCTCATTTCCATTCTCCATCTTAATTGACAATATTAAATACTTCCTGATTCCATCTCAAATTGAACTTAACAGTTTATAAAAGTGTATTTATTGTCGGTTGATTAGAATCAACAGTTGTGATCTTCTACCAAGATTATTCATATTATTGATAACTTCTTTGTCACGTGTGGAATACTAATGAAATAGATCTCAAACTACTCATAAAGTTTAAGTTTCATAATTTAAAGCATGCAACTTCGCTTGAATCTTACATGTTCAATGTCGTAAAAAAATTGGATATTGAATCTTAACTACTTCAGCTTATATACTAAATAATCTCTAAACGTCATCGTCCAATTCCCTTCTCGAAAGTTAGTCAACCTGGATGATGTAATAATCTACGAGGATGTCGCGTATAATGATCTAATTATTGTAAAGCTGTCGCGGTTGTCATGATTTATGATTCTCCTGAAGCGTCGTGTATTTTTTTTAATGCACAAAGTTACTGGGCGCGATTTCCTGTTCTATAATACGTGACGCTATTAAATCGTTCTTTTCTTAATTTTTATGGCTTTTTAATAGATGTTCGTTTTTTTGAACAGGAGCGTTTATTCATTAATATTAATAATTGGCCTTTTGGGAAGTAAAATGACGTAATCATTTATTAATACTGAAAATCTGCAATTGAAATAAGATTAAAATTCATACAGTGGTAGTTTTTAATAAGAATTAATATTTTATTTTTAAATTTAAATGTCCTGTCTACATACGGAAGTCAATTACATACTTAATTAAAGCTCGGAATTGCATTATTAATAGTTCTAAATGCAATTTACCTTTTAGCAATGTAGCGTATTGCGTTTTCAATACATAACGCACATATCTTAAAAATGAAACTCGTTTTTACTAAGAATAGAATGACTATTTGCACAAAGCATCTCTCAATGGTGATTATTTTAAGCAATGAAAGTGAATAGCTTTTTAAGTTTACCGATTTAATAAGGGCTTCTTTTTATGTGCTAGTGAAACACACTTATTTTATATAGGGTAGAGAAATTAAATATTGGGAAATTTCTTATGTTCCCGTTAAACTCACATGTCAAATATGCTAAAATAATTTCAGAGAATGCATTATAGTGAATTTTTCAGTTATATAAAAGTTAATATACGTTTGAATATACGGACAAACATTTGCAAAAATTTTAAGGAAATGGTTAAACAATGTCAGACAAAGGTTTCATGCCATTTTTTTAGGTATTATCTACTTACTGGTTATTTTGTTTCAATAGTATTAAAATGATACTTATATTTAGATAATAGTGTTTAAGGCGTATTTCTAGTTTTTATTGCATTTAACTGCAAAAACTTAAATCAATATAGGAGTCAACTCTTCTTTAATGATTATTGCACTAAGTTTATTTAATATCAAATGTAATAACGCATCATAAACGTGGGATCCCGATTATATACAAAGAACACCAAAACCAAAAGGTTTTTAACAATTACAGTTATTTCTTTGGTTGAAACTTAGTGTTTAGTCATTCACGGTGTTCTTAAATTTTTTAGCTATGCTCATATCTCCCTGATATATTTTTGTAAGTAAGTCATCTGTTTCTCAACACGATCTGTAGTGGTTGATATTTAACTGTGCCAGAGTGAAATTCAATACCTTGTCGGGCACATATTCTATTTATACCAGCTAAAATAGGGTAGGATACGAAAAACTATTTTACTCACAATCGGTTAGTAATAAGTGCATTTATACCCTTCAATACATTCGGGAAGCACTGTCCTGGCTAGCAAGTGTCACTTTCCCGGCTAGCAAGTGTCATTTTCTTATTGCATTAAATCATGATTTTTAAAGTTAATTAACAACTAACAACTCTGTACATATTTAGTATAAAAGCAAAATCTATTTGGAATTGTATATATTAATTGTTACATTAGGATTCTGAGTATTGTTAACTGTTAAAGTAAGACCATGCTGATGCTGAAAATGTCACTTTCGGACATATTTTGTGTCAAAGTACAAATACAACCTTTAACAATGCGGTATAGACGTAACTCATACAATATTGTGTCAAAATCAACAAACATAATGTACCCTAGCAACGGTCTCACAGATGTCTTTGTTGAAATAATTAATCAAATTATATAAAAATTAAAATGATTTGACACTTATTTATATTTACTAACCGATTGTGAGTAAATTAGTATACATACCTCGCGTGAAGGATCATTACAGCCTCGTGCCTATAGCTACCCTTGGCGCTGCGCGCCTCGGCCATCTAATCAGCACTCGGCTGTAATGATCTACTTCCCTGCTCGGTATGTAATGTACTATGATTCAAATATAACTCCACCATGCTGACAATCGCTAAAGCAAAAACCTTTACCTACAATTCGTCAATTTTGCGTGGTTTATGCAACTGATTCTGATGGTGTCAAACTACGTTCTGAAAATTTTGGTTACTTCATTGATATGGTTATTTGAAACCAACAGGGTTTTTTGGGGACCCAACGCTCTAACAAGTTGCTGATATATTACACTTAACAAACAGTGGTAACGATGACACTCCCTCAGAATTAGAGTATAATCTTGCAACTTCGATGAATCTGATGTTGAATAATCTTTTGGTAATTATACAATAACATTTGATTCCTATAATAGAATATTTTTTTACCACAATAATGTGTTATAAATCTTTTTTTCTTTCTTTAAAACGTGTATTTAGTTTTTAATTCGTTTACTCTAATTTCTTTATAAAATAAATAAAATTCGAAAGATAAGTATACATATAATACTAACACATCATTATTTTGTTATATATCTTTATATTAAAAATTGTTTTTATATTATTTTCGCACGGAAAAAAAGCAAGCTTTCTTCACTCAGAAGTTACACCTATGTAACTGTTATGTTGCTTTCCATCTACCGCACAAAATAGTATGCTTAATGCGTCTTTGTTGCACACGGCACGGATGCCCAAATATTTTAAGTTTAAACCGAGGCAACCGTGAGTCTTAACTGATTTTTCTTAGGTAACCTAATATCACCGTGTTCGCGATAAAGTTATGTTTATTTTACTATACACCTCAATGAGAAAACAGATCATATAGATTTAAATTTTCAACTCGCTTGTTTACAGCTAGAAAGTTGATAATAAGGAGCAATAAAAGATAGACAGCTATTCCTTATACTTTGTACTCTCGATTGGTACTAAATTCTGTGAGAAACTAAATAAATGTAGAAATTTAAGAAATCATAATTACATGATTTTTAATTAAGGGTAGCCTTGACCTGATATAATTAGACAACCCACCCCCGATGCTTACATATTATGTTTGATAAAAATGCTTTTCATTATGACATCATATGAGTGAAGGTTGATTTTAGTAGGAATCTTGTACTAAAATAGTAAGCATATTCACAATTCTGCAGGAAAAACAGCTTTACTACACTGAGCTTTGTAGAAGTTCTGTAGTTTAAAAACAAACTTTGAACACATTTGCATATGCGAACGTGGACGACAAAACAAGAATTCAGAGAATATGTTGCACTGAATTTGTGGAAAATTTACATAAACATAACTTCAAGGGGTAAATTTGTGATACAGAGTTACTGCTTTATTGGTTTCAATTTAGGTATGTTCGCATATAGTACGTTTTGGGCAAAATATTTTTATATTATTAAGCTAGTTTAATTTATAGTCCCTCCACAAGCAACGTAATGAAAAACAATTGAAGTTTTAGGCTTTATTAGAAAATAGTACTGTGCGCAATAAAACTTTATTCATTGGTAGATTTTATAAATGTCGATATTTTTTGGGAAGCCTCAATTCTGATATAATTAAATTATTGAATGCTTTCAAATGGAGTAGCTAACATTGATACGTATTGGGTAAGGAAGGGAAAAATGGCCGTTAGTGTTTCTGAACCGTTTTCAGCAGTTCATAAGATTTCTTATGATAAATTTAATTATTTCAAGTGGATAACATACATGTATACTAATCGCATCTCCATTTTTGGACTCACCTATTGTTGGGTTGCAATCTTGATTAAACAACGAACTTTCGGTCTTTGTATTCTTGTACGATCAGTAGTATTGCGTTGTGACGCTCCTAAAGGTAAGTTTACATTATGCAATTTTGATGCAATGCAATTTAAATGCAACATACTGCGCATGCCTTTGAGCACGTTTTCAGTCAGCTGTTGCAAGTTTAAAGATATAGGACAGGTTCTAATTTCTAGTAAATCTCATAATTCATTTTAGAGATAAATGAGATACCAAATTAGAAATAAAATTATCATAAGCGTAAGATAACTTATATTTCAATAGCTTATTGTTAAACAACATAATAACCAAATTGCAACAATGTGAGAGCAGCAAACTTTCTGTTATGTTGATTTGAATAATAAATTCAAATTTTCTTTTGATGGAATGTTACTTTCATTCGTTGGTGACACTGCCCATCAAACTAAAATTGCATACAAATGGAACCACTGTAAAAAGGAAACGCCATGAAGTGACATGGAATTCAGTGCCTTGCATTGTATCAATATTGTATAATATAAAGCCACCTCAAGAGCACAACTTACATTAATTTTGTCTTGCTTTATTTAAATACCATAAAATGAGCAGTACACGTTTGCGTATAACTTTCGTATAAGATATAGGACGAAATGAAACGTTTGGTATGGATGAATGATATAAAACTGGCAATTTCGTGTCTAGGTAATATCTGCCGGTATTATCATGTTTAGAACTTCCGACGAAGGCGGATAATAACTAATGGCAAACTACAACACATTACACTTACAACACAACCACAAATCATCAATCAATAAATAATTAATTTATTTTCTACTAAACATTGGCCGTTGGCTCAACCTAGTTATACATTCAATTATTTTAATATTTATGAATTTCATCAAAATTTTATAGATCTTCAGGTTTTATTGCTAGGCCGAGGTGGGAGCGTAGTGTTCTTCTTCTTGTCGTCTTTTAAAGGTAATATAAGTTAGATGTGATGTATTTAAGCTGACGTGCTTTGTGTAAGTTTTTATGGTGTATGGTGAAGAAAGAGTATCTATTGTAGACAGTGGGTGTAGTTATAGCCGCGGATTAATATTTGGGGATTTGATAATTAGGATCTCAATTAGGAATCGGTTAAGTTTTTGTTAATAATGTATGGTATATAGGTGTCCATAAGGATTAGTTGTTGCAAGGACAGTAGGGAGATGTGATGATGTGAAGATGGTTTAATTTGTGGCGGAATTTACCAAGTGCGGCGAGGAATTGTATGGTTGATGGGTTAAATAAAGGAATGTGGGGAAGCGATTTCAGTGATGTTGGGAAAGATTTCAAAGGTGTGTTATAACGCGGTTAATTATTACTAATTGTTGGGCACCGTTACCAATAACTAAACAATGAGACTTCTACCCTCAGGTTCGTGAATCCTAATAATTGTGCAGAAACAAAATCAAATTAAATGAAGTACGAACTTGACACTGATTATCGTTTTTATTGAAAATTCAATATAGTAATACAAGGTATGACCTTACATTACACCACCGGCATCAGCCGTCACTACGATTACAAATCCTAAAGTTTAAAGTCTAGTGCACAGATGTTATCAATTGAAACATACTGGTGTAGGTTTAATAGCTAAAACAACCCCAAGCGGAAACGTTGCCGCGTCTGACCACTTCAACGTCTACCCTTCGACACCCCGTGCTAAGGCAAGGACCTGCGGGATCACAGGTTCTCCTCCCCTCTTACCTACTACGTTACATTTCTATTAGTACAGGGTGATTACCGCAACTCTATATACAACTAAGGGAGCATAATATGTTACATAACCCCCCTTTTAAATTGAACTAATAGTAAATTGTGAAATTTAAAACTAAGCTACATATCCTGGCAACCAAATGCTTTAAGGTTATATATATTCTGGACGCCAAGAGATTTCCCACTGACGTCATCCTTTAGTTCATATGAATTGTGACCTACTTCGGATACAACCGTAGCGGGCCCTTTATATAATAAAAGGAATTTTGCATTATCTTTTGACTCGCTTGACGATTGAAGGTGAGTTCGCACAAGAACTTGATCCTCAACCGCAAAGGTTGACAATTTATGTGTAAGATTATGACGGTGCTGACGCCTTTCAGCCTTTGACAGCAACCGCTGACGAGCAAGCATTACTACTTCCTGCCATTCCATCTCCGGAAATTCTGGATCAGGAAACTTAATTTTTATATAAAAGAGTTTTGGGCACGATTTCCCAAATGGAGAAAATCTGATGAGCGATCTGTCCCATCGTAAATGGCGCGATTCAACCACATCTGAACCTCATTCAATACTAGAACCCATCTGGTATGACAATCAAAACATAAACTGCGGAGCAACCGGACAATTTCCCAATTAGCTCTCTCTGTAGGATTACCTTGACGGTAGTATCTAGACGTTCGTTTGACCTGGATATCTTCCACGCTTAACTTACTTAACCACAACTTACTCGAAAACTGAGTACCATTGTCGGTCAATATTGAATTTGGCTTCACCATAACAGGAATACATTTTTGAAACAATCGAGTGAGTACGGCTTTCGTTCAAGTCTTCTTCAACGGAAAAGCATCACATATTTACTAAATAAATCGACCCAAACTAAAAGGTAAACAGCCCCTCCCCGGGATCGAAGTCACAAAATCTAGAGTCGCAATTTATTACGTCTAAAAATGCCTTCAATTGTTTGGAATTCCGCGGAACGGGAAACTTTTGGATTGCCTATACCCGGTCCGGGTCCATAGGAATACCTTCTCCCGATATGATGTGTCCCAGGTAATTAATCTCAGAACAAGCAAAGTAACACTTTCTTAATTTAATTGTGGCACCTGCTTCTTTAAATTTCTCAGAAATGTCCTCAAGGTGACTCAGATGAATTTCCGGCGACCTAGAAAAAATCAACAAATCATCGACGTAGGCGATTGTAAAGTCCTCTACTTCACAACCCAAAATTTTCTATAAACCCCTTATAAATGACCCTACTGCGGTACTAAACCCAATGGTGGCACGCGAAAAACTTAGGCTTTCCCATCATATAAAAATCCAGTGTACTCCTGGTGCTCCTTCTTGATTGGTATTTGCCAATACGAACTGGCCAAATCAACCGTAGATAAAATTTGATTTTTCGAGAAATTATACACTAACCCCGACCCGTTAGGCGGCATAACATGATCTCGCGTCATACGTCATTCAAATATCTCGCGTCCAGACAGACCCTAATTGAGCCGTCCTTCTTTTTAACTACAACAATGTTTGATATGTTACAGGTGTATCTGCCTGTTTGGGATGTAGTCTAGGACTCTTGCCAGGAGTGGTACATAGACCAATTTATTATGGTTTTGATTTCTGTTTTAGGTAGGATTTGATATTCTACAGGGTATAAAATGCGATCCTTATATAAATAAAAAATAAATAAGTAAAAAATAAATACATTTTTAAATAAAGGAAAAAAAATTAATAACACATTATTCTAGAATAGAAATTTTTTATTATAGAACTCTGATATTAAGGAATAAACACAAAAAGTCATGCAGCATCTGATTCATCAGAAGTTGTAAGATTGCACTCTAATCCTAAGGGATTGTGATCGTTATCACTATCTGTTAAGTGCAATATATTGTCAACTTGTAAGGACGTTGGGTCCCCAACGAACCCTGTTGGTTTCAAATAGACATATCCATGAAGCAACTGTAACACGAAGAAAATTATATGGCTATATGCGAGGAAACATATATTGTTATGGTTATTTTTCACTTATTGGTAGGTGACGTCTATTTTTAGAATAAGGTATAGAAAACATTATGTTAGGGATGGATAGAGCAGAGAGCAGTTTAAGTGACGGTTTAACGGGGAATGCTCGTACGATTAGTAGTTTTGGGAGACTGTTATTATCTTTTGTGATTAAAGCATAGTTAGTATGGAAACAGTGCTATTACTCTTACAGTTATTAATCTTGCAGTCAGAAGGTGGATGGCAGTATCTTATAGAATCGGTTAGAAAGTTTTAGAAATACTGTTTCATAAAAAACATAATAGGGAAACATAAAGTCTACTAGAGAGAAGAAATCTAATCACGAACAACACGATCGCATTCTCGTGTATGAAGAACACGTGCACGTAAACGATCTCGATCAACAAGTACTAAAGAGAGTGTAAAAAGGGTGACTGCGATTTAAAAAATACAAATAAAGATGCTAAAAAAGGAAGTCGAGAAATTAGTAATACGCCATCAACCTCTATAACCGCAGGTGCCGCCGCAATTTTCGTCGGTGATGAGTGTATGATTCCGATACTCGATTTCTCGAAAGATGAAATTACTATTGAAACCTGGATAACGTAAGTAGATACAGCCGCAAGAAGATTTCGGTGTAGGACGACTATATTGTGAGGATAATGGCTAGCAGGCTAAAGATACACGTACGCCAATGGTATTATTAGCAGTTAAAAGAGCACTTCTCATGAATGGATATAAAACTGGGATTAACAAATTATTTCCGTAAGATTGATTCATTTGCAACGTTATCAAGGAATGTGTCCAATTACAACGTAAGACCTGGTCGAAGTCTGAATGATTATTGCTTTAAAAAGTTAACTTAGTTAAAGCTTTGAAATTAAAAATTCTCAATGAATTTTTAATTGACGCTGTAATTGGAAGTACTAAAGACGAATATATTGCGCACACTGTTCCATTGGTAGAACATCAGAGCCCAGATACGTTACTTGCATATCTTAATGCTTTAGAAAATATTTCATATCAGAAACATTAGTAATACCCACCAATTTAATACACCCTCGAGTATATCCAAATATGAAATCAAATACTTTCATAAATAAACAACGAAAACCCCACCAGTTTCCAATTTTAACAGTAGCAATGTTTGTCCCTATGACAGAGAGTGTCGTAGATATCTTTTGGAATGCACGGGCACCGTCACCGACATACGTGCCGAATGCAGTAAAATGTAACAAACCTTAACATAGCAACAAAATGTATCCTAACGACAGCAGACATGTTTCTAAAAACAGCGATCGTTAAACGGTCGGTCATAAAGCCTCTTGCATGGTAAACACTGGCAGCACGATACTCTTATTAAAAGTTCGACAGTGAAACTACTTAATTTTGATATAATGTGGTCCAGAAATAATAATCCACGTAGCTTTACCGGAAGTACAGTTGTATGTAGCGAACCTACGCGCGTCACTATCAAGATTACAGAAGTAACAGGTGTAGTAGAAGCAATAGCTGCCCATTAAAGCTTCGTAACGCAGGATATATTAATTGGTAGGGATTTTATAGAATAAGCACACATTTTTATTGTCAAGTACGTGAATAGTGTTGTATTTAGAATTTACCAACCCGCAGGGAGGTTTCTATTGACATTGCTTGGCTAATCGTGTTATTATACCATAAAGGATATTTTTCTAGAAAATATTAACGATAACGACAAACTAGGTGCGTTGAAATAATAAATTTGTTTTTAGATTATATTTCATTATTCTTGGGTTGTTTGGATAAATCTGATACCGTTTTTATGAAAATTAAAACAACTTCCGAGGTGCCCATAGTGTAGCACCCGTATCGGCTCCTAAAAGGGAAAAACATTTTACGGGGTATTCTTAAAGTATTATTAGAAAACAATATTGTTAGAGAATCTCCATCCCCGTATTCTAGTCCAGCAATTTTGGTTAAAAAGAAAACAGGCGAATATCGAATGCGCGTGGGTTATAGAATATTAAACTCCATTACAATAAATAATAGGCACCAATTACTTTTAACTAAAAATCTAATCGACCAGTTGGGAGGAGATAACAAGTTCTTTATTATTTTAGACCTCGTCCACGGTTTCCATCAGATACCTATGGCAGAAAATTCGACAGCAAAAACTGCTTTTATTACGCAGGGCGAACATTTTGAATTTGTACGCCTCCCGTGTGGACTCACCAACGGACCTCTGTATTTCAGCCTTTGGCACACGGTATTGGGAAACCTATAAATTCCGTGGCGTCTCCTTACATTGATGATATCTTATAACAGAGGTAATTGTAGAACAAGTTTTAGTTTTGGAGAGACTCGAATTAGTTATACAAAAATTCAGAGAGCACTTAGGAAGAGAAATTAATCTGGATTTCGTAAAACCTGGTAAAAGAAAGGTCGAAGCTGTTTTAAACTTACCAGCACCTAACAACGTAAAGCAAGAACTCCAATTTTTGGGTTATATAGCGATTTTAAAAAATTTATAAAAAAATATTCCATGGCTGTAGAACCGCTCACCCGCTTAACACGAAAAAATTCACTATGTTTCGGGGGATACTCGCAAGATATAGCTTTTTGACAAATTAAGGATATCGTTACAGCAAAACCGATTCTCGCTATTTTTAATGCGAAATTAATAACCAAACCACACACAGATGCTTGTGGCATAGAGGTAGATGCGATACCTATGTATGTGAGAGTATTTTTAAAACGTACCCTCCTAATCGTCGCTGTAATAACTCAGCAAAGCCACTGATATTACATTTCTGCACAATCTGAGAATGACGTTAGATTCTTCGTAAATACAAATTCCTCTACACTTGTAGACCTTACGATGGGATTTTTATACATTCAATCAGTTACGCAGAATTTGTTCGACCACTGTGCTGATTGCAACAATATTATTTTTACGCCTTCAGAATATTAGGCCGTCTCTAGTTCAAGTACCTATTTTACTAACCAATTTCATTCTGCAACTACTATACTTATTTACTATAGTTTTATAATTGTCTTTCTTTATCACGTACGAAGTACGAACAATTTTTTTCCTTGTATATGCAACTAATGCTTTTAACCTTCTGTCGGGCGCAATCGATCTATTAGGCACAGCGCAGACGGTTCGACCCTCCCCTCCACTCTTAATCATTGCCTACGACTACGGTGCCGAGTAGCTGCCTATTTTTATGTGCCGTGTACAACATTTCAACTCAGGTTACGGTGGGCCTTTACTACGCGAAATCGCGCGTTTTGTTCACACAAGCTCATTGCGCCTGAACTCGTAACAATTTCAAAGGTATGTATTTAATACGTAAAACAAAATAATGCGTTAAAACTTTTTATTCTATGTTTACTTCAAGATGAAATAATGTAAAATTTATGATTAGATTTATAAAAATATTTAAATTTATCATTCTGTTTTGGCCGGCACATTGCGCCTGAACATGTAATTATTGTGATTATTCTTTTGTTTTAGATTTTCCGCAAAAATGTTGAATCGCAAAACGTACAATTTGCAGAATTTAGAACATATCGAAGAATTACTAAGGTGGTTAGATGAGAATGAAGAAGACGATCCGATTTTGAATGAGGGTTTGGGAGAAGAAAGTGACATCGCTTCGGAAGATGAGATAGAATAACATGATGGTGATTCTGAAATAGAGCAAGAGGGCGCGAGCGATGATGACGATGATACAGACAACAGTTTTTTTTTGGGAAAAAATAATAGTACTAAGTGGAATAAAAATCCTCCAAGATAAAATATATGTAGAGCTACCAAAACTGCTGTTGATTGTTGGAGCAATCTATTCACCGACGAAATATTAGACATAATAGTGAGTTACACCAATCAGTACATGGACATCATTAGAAATAGTTTTTCTAGAGAGAGGGACATAAAACCTACTGATATAATCGAAGTAAAAGCTTTTATCGGATTGCTGTATCTAGCAGGCGCTTACAGAGGAAATCGGCAAAGTCTTAAGGAACTTTGGGGAAGCAAAGGCGATGATATTGAAAAATTCGTCCTTGTGATGAATATCAAACGGTTTAAAACTCCAATACGTTGTTTACGTTTTGACGACCGAAATACAAGAGCAGATAGGAAGAAAGAAGATCGACTTGCTCCAGTTCCCGATATTTTCTACAAATTCGTGCAAAACTGCCAGAAAAGTTACATTCCTGGAGAATATACCACGATTGATGAAATGTCTCCAGGGTTACGAGGAAGATATCATTTTCGGCAGTATATACCATCAAAACCCAACAAATATGGCATAAAATGTTTTGCCCTTGTTGATACAAAAATTAATTACACTTATAATATAGAAATTTACACGGGATCCCAACCAGAAAAACTTTTTTCGGTCAGCAACAAGCCAAGTGCAATAGTATACAGGATGGTTGAACCGTTATTTGGATCTGGCCGCAACATCACCGCTGACAACTGGTTTACCGACATGGATCTTGTTGACGACCTAAAACAGAAGAAACTCTCCTACGTTGGGACGGCCCGAAAAAATAAAAGACACCACCACAATTTGTTGCCACCAAAACAAGAGAACAATTCAGCAGCTTGTTTGGTTTTAATGAAAGAAAGACTTTAGTGTCGTACGTCCCATCAAAAGTTTTGACATTTTTTTCGTTAAATAATGCTGGCAATATGTCCGTTTTATTAATTTTGAACGTGTACCGGGTAGGCACATTGTGCTCGAACTCGAAAGTCAATACATTGCGCCCGACGGAAGGTTAAGTTGTGCAAATTTTATTAGTATTAGCCATGGCGTATACTATTAGTGCTAATCGCTACTATGTATACGGTCAATGACAGTGTTAGCTTTGTCTTAAATCGTTTTGCTTTTAAAACAGCTCATTACCTTATTCCTTACAACTTCATCATTAATTTCCGAAAATACAAGCGTCCTCAGAATCCCCCTAGAGTATTGTTCCAGAAAATCAAGTCGCTCTTTCAATTTTATATTTTGGGTTTTCAAATCTTCCACCATTGTATCAATTTTATTCTCAACCACTTCGATACAACGGCCAGATACCCTTTTAACAACTACTTCCAGAAATGTTTGACTTTCCATTAAATTCTTTATGACTTTACAAGACATGTGTTGATTTCGTTCATGTGCTCACGGATAAACGGAAGATTTATTAATTAACAATATACGACAAATGTTAGAGTAATCAATGTTATCTCGTGCTATTGATTTCACCTTTAATTAGAGACACGAGGGTTGTATTTAAGAATAAATAAATTACACGGCGCACAAAGGCACATGTCTACTACACATGCGACTTTAATGTGCCACATTGCTGTTAACGCAATGCTTACATCAAACCATAGCAAATGTTCAAGTAGTTGTTAATCTCCACGTAATTGATATAGGTTTTGAGTCCTACTCAGACGCACAGCTATTCCAAATAAAATTTGGTTAACAAACTAAGGGCTGACACCGCATGCCAATATTTCTATTCATGAGATTTCAGTATTGATAAATCATCTCATATTGAGGTTCATTTTGAGTACCTATAAAGTGTTTTTGGTTTGATGTTGCTAGATTGAAATAAACCGCTAGTCATATAAATTTATAGCATGAAAACGAATAAACCGCTTTTAAAACGTTAAACTACAGTATAATTAGAACATATATTTTGCAATTTACACTCTATTGTCATACCAAATTTTTAACCACTGAACTAGCAACCGGTATGTAGTTTACGAAAGCAACTACAAAAGCTGACTTGTAGATATGAAAATCTGGTACTAATGCACGCTCCAGGCAGTAATATCGCAAGCGTAATCCAATATTTTCATCACCGGGGTAATTCATTCCTTCAACAATTGAACTCGTGCTTGTGATATAAACGGGAAAATTACAATTCTTAAAAACTATAGTAAACCCAGAGGTTTAAAGAAAGTGTCGAAGTGAAATGAGTTCAATAACAAAACCAGTGCGTGTTGTAAATCAGTTTTACAAACTGATAAGTCAAAGTCGCTCTCATGCTCAGGGAATAACTAACCAAAAAAATTCCTTTCATGTTCTAGCTAGTTACTGATGATACTGGCGAATATGAAAGCTACTAATGTAGGAAATATTAACTCCTCAACCAATTCGCTTTACTTCAGGCGGAATATAATCGGATATTAATTGGATTGTCTACCACTTAACGTAACTAGAGTAACTGTTCCAGTTTTGGCGTTAAGCTCTATTCGTCTTATTCGCTCTACGAGTGTTTACTTTTGAATAACACATTTCTCGTATCGACATAAACATTGAAGAACTTTAGCTGTTTGTAACGCAAAATTCCTTGGGTGTTAAAATGTATAACGTAAAACATATTTCTGTGTATCGGGCACTCCAAGAGAACTATTTTGACGTTAGGCGTCAGTGAAGCGATCTTTATTGTTATTATTTGACAAAGAATTTATTTTTAGTGTCATCACTTCCAATAGACTCACAAATGATATTGGGCGTGGGTAAGTAGTAATCTCATCTATAAAGGGGAATGAGAAAAGGGAAGAGGAATTGACAACGCCTCTGGAAGCCTCTCAAATGTGTCTACTTCAACTCCTACTGTGAAGATCCTGAAAGGAAATGTCACACAATAAATTTTAAATCAAAAGACACAGTTTGCGTATTAGAAAAAATAATACAATAATACTCATAAATTAATCATCATGAAACTATCACACCAAAAGTGTTATACCTAAAAGTGAATATCAAGTTTCATTACTCAAAATTTATTTTCTCAAATTATACTCTCACTAAATTATAATACTGATAAATAAAAGACTTAGTGCTTTAAACCAAAAATATAATTTAAAGTAATTCTTTTTCTTCTTTTACATACATGTAAACAAAATCACAAATTTGATATTCAAAAGTCAAATTAAACTTTTTCTATGAAACAAAGATTCGTAAATGTTTCTTTAAATAATAAAATGCTGATATTTGATACTAGTTTCACAAACAAAAAAAAAATTTATAACCCCAATTGACAGATCTGTTAGATTGGTTCACAGTAAATTCCAAAAAAAAAATCTCACACACTTCTATTTGTTACAAAAAAAGCATTCAGAAAAAAATAGATTAAATAAATTAAAATTATTCAGGTTGACATGGCATAGGAATAACACAGTTAACTTACTAATTAGAAAGCATACTATAAATGTACATATTTAGCTGAAATTGGACTTTACAAACTTTCTTATAAGGCCATATGTATATTTCACATGTTTCACAAAATACTTTGATTTACTTCCAAAGAACTGGATTTCCCTTTCTCTTATAAAACTTTAAATTTCAACTCTTAACAAAAAAATATCTGACACACAATTTTTAGAACACTAAAACTTTTACGATCTTTTATACTGAATTCTAAATACAAATAATAATAATTTAATAATTGCACGATTATTTTCCTATGTTTATAAACGTAATACTAAAGTTTCAACTGCAACCAACATAAAAAATTTAAACACCCACCGGCAGCGATTCCCGCACTAATGGGGGTTCTAAATACTTGGCTTACAAACAAACAAAAACTTCAACCTTGAAAAAATTTCTAAATCAAAAGCTTTGGGTTCCATATTAACAGCAAAATTTCTGCTATGGAAATTCCAAACTAAACTGCTGACATAATGACGTCATACCTTTCTATCAAACAAATACCATGTGAGTGATCACAATTACTTCTTTCTACTAAAATTCCTCCACAATAAAAAGAGATGCGCTTTAATGGATACTGTGATTTAAACAACCACATTGATACTCTTACATTTTGGCCGTCGTAACAAAACCCGGGGAACTTCTAACATCCCGGCCCCTTTTAAACGACCATCAATTTTACGCCGACCTAAATACCGATTCTCAGGCATCAACTGGCACATAAAAGTGCCAACATTTTCTTCCACTCGTTCTGCTATCACCGCATTGAAGAAAATAACCCTGTTATCTCTCAATCTCATGAATATAAAGAACAGGTGAGCTGTCCGAAACGCCACCTTTTGACACCTTTCACAAGCGCAATATTAACTTAATAATTCTTGACAATGGATACCGACCGCCTACGAATTAGGCAACACAAGTGACTTGTTTATAACGTATTTTAGAACGTTCAGTTCCTAGAGCGAATTTATAGTGTTTGTAACGATTGAATATATTTTTAAGATAAATTCAAATTGGATTAAATGATAATAACGTTTATTTCTTTTACGAAATTGTTTCTTCTGTTATTAAAATGCAATTTAATGAAATCAGATGCCACACAACTGTAACAAATAGAAACCACTTCAAAGGTTGGTATTTTAGAATTTATATTTGTTACACGGATAAACACGTTTATTGTAGCTTACACTATCAATATTAATACATCTACTAAAAGATCAACGTTTACAAACGGACCATAAGAATAAATAAATAGTGACGTTTCGGAATACATGCATTTGGATTACAGTACTGAAACTTAAATAAATAATTTTACAAACACGTGGTTTGTGATACTTATAACAATTACATTAAAACGCATAAAGATACTCATCTTTGGATTATGGTTTTTAACATTAAGTTTCTTTTTCGTGTTTGACTAGCTTAGCTGCGGTCTAGTACCATAAAGTTGTTCTCTTCAGGATGCTGAAATGTGATTGCGTTACTTTAGATATAAATTAAATGATCACTTTAAATCGAGTTAGTAGTTGAAAGATGAAAAATGTAAGGTCCTGTACAGGTTCAAGTCCTGTTCTAAACCTCTTATTTTCCATCTTTCAATTACTAGCTCGATTTGAAATGAGGATTTTGGCTTTGCATAAAAGTCTAAGTTATTATTTGATCTTATTAACTATGTATATATATATATATATATATATATATATATATTGATGTCATAAAGGTGTCACGAGAGTAATTGTAACCTAAACTCTATAAACAAAACCCACCCAAATAGAAAGAAACTGAAAATAATTGAAATTTCCGAAAATTCATTTTACCATCCCGTATAAAATAAGCGTATTGCATGTACAAAGTCATTAAAGTCATCCACGTTATTACAAAACTTATTCCGATTTGTGTAAATAATCATTTTAAGAGATAAATGCAAAAGCCATTTAACCCGCGTAAGAACAATATCAATTTTATAATTAAAATACTAAATAAATAATTTTGTATATAAAAACACACTACCAGTGTATTTAAAAACCCTAATTTTGGATCACTAATACCGCCGTGTATACAAATATAATTACATTCAATCTTGTTAAGAATAACGCTTTAATCTTTATGAAAATGCACTAGAACACGTTTCATTTGAACTATAAACCAATCTTTTGTTACAATTAATAAGATGCAAATCGTTTTTGCATTTTGCAAAATCATAGAGAAAGCGAAAGCTTTAATTAGCTACATTGACTCCAGTGGGTATATATTTTAAAAATTAAATAAAGAGTTTTCCTCGAATTTTTGAAATTAAGAAAGAGAATACGTCAATTCATAAGAAACGTCATTAAAATTTAAACGTTTATTTAAGGAACTAGCGCGACAACTAAAAAAACTCATAAAATTAATTTTATAGTTTTCTGCATTACTATATGTGAGCTTGCAATGCCACGTTAACTCCGTGCAGTAGACAAAGATAAACGGCACGGCACGCTTTACTATGAACACAAATTTAAAAAACGTTTTACATCGGGAATCAATTTTGAATGTTGTGTTTTAATATATTTAAATAGCATATTTTTTTTCCACGGATAACTGATACTAATCATAGCCGAATCAAAAAAGAAATGTAGATAGCACAGTGTTCACAATTTGAAATTTGGCTTCATTCCAGCATTTTTTGGACAAACGATTGCTTGTGTACCTTTGTACCTAGGATCATGTGAAAAGGTAACGCCCTAATAAAACAGGTAAAGTTTTGAAATACATTCAAATTCTTAAAGATAATTTCCAAAGAAACCCACCATAGATAATATTTTTGCTTCAACGTCAGAAAGAACCGATGATAGTTCTTGGGAGTCCAGATTTTGCTATAAGTAGCACGATATTGTAAAATATCGTGCTACTTATAGCAAAATCTGGACAATCGCATACTATCGAGGAGCAATGTAATTTGTCAGCCATTAAAGAGGTTTTAAGAACTGTTCTACATATATCTGCATATTATGTAATCAAAAAAATTCTTTGAGCAACAACACAATTCAAAAACGTATTAACGGAATGAGTTATGATATTAAAAGCTTCTTGTGTATTTATCTGCAAACGACCCACTCCTATATACAACTGTACAGATCAACTTTATCTGGTAATAAAGCATTATTATTGGCATATGTTCGTTGTGTTATGGACCGAGAAATCAATGAAGAGTTGCTATGTGCTAAAAGTTTGACAGCAAACCTTACAGATGAATCAATAGGTAATGCTTTGAGAGATTATTTTATAAAAAAACGATCGTTTATTAAATATAGTATCAAAGTTCCAGATGGAGCACTGGCTGTGTTTCGGTGCTATCCTGAATTTATAAGCCATTTATAACAAAATGTACCTGTGGTGTTTACAATACACGGTTTCATTGTCATACCTGGACAACTGCTACGTACAATGACGTAGTCGGATGAAACGTAAGTACCAGGCTAGTTATCAGACGGGGAGAGTGGGGGGGGATTCACCTAAGTACCAAAAAATATATAAATAAAGCACAAAAAAAATTAAGCACATCATCCACAATTCCCTATTAACAACTAAAATAAATAAAAACAAAAAAAAAAAATTTTTTGATTCGCATGGACAAATAAAAGTATTAAATTTTAGTGATATTGTAAAGGACAATTTTGATAGTGGATCCACGAAGTGCATTTTGCGGCTAACATGTAATAAAATTCATTGAAACCAAACAAAAGATTAATGTTTCTATTTTCTCAATATTGAAAATAGCTAACAAACTTTGATGGTTCAGCTTTTAAATTGTACGTAACAGACATTTATGTCTTATTCGGTAAACGTCCTGTCATTACATAACCAATCTTTAATTGTTACAAACATATTCAAACTGAACTTCATTTACAAATTTTTAGTAGTATCACTTAACTCCTTAAAATTTTAAAAGCGTACAGTATACCACACAATTTTGATATTTGTTTTACATTCAAATGGTTCTGAAAACGCTAACTCCAAATTAAATTTCATATACGTGCAACCATAACAATTAAAATACGTATACAATGCAAACTTATAACTAGCTTAGCCTGGTCTATGGCCGGTATATGTTGTTGAATGCAATGCAGTTTCAAAAGCTTTATAAATTTATAAACGTGGAATAGTTGTTGTTAATTTATAAACCAAAATACCTGAAAGAAAATACTCAAACAAAACCAAATATACCCCATTCTAGCAAAGTCGTTTCGAAGCCCTATTTAAACATTTTATAAGCCCACCCCTTCTTGACAGTATATAAGGCCCCACTGATTTTAAATAAAATGAAAATTTGCTTCCTGGATATAAGTAATTCTTTTAATGGTTGAGAAATTTTAAATTTTAGTTAAAATCACTATAGTTTTTTTCTTTATGTATGAGGATTAAGTGTTAGTTTCTGTATATTCTGTATAGTTTTAAGCTCGTTAGTATTATTTACAGGGTTAATTTTATTCTTGCGATACTTTACTTTCCACATGGAAATATGGATACAAATTTTCTATATGAAAACGTCCCGACATTCACCCCTGTCATTCTCCAATTCGTAAGTATTCCTTCTGCAAAAATTCTTCTCACTCGATAAGGACCTTCGTATGGAAATAACAACTTGGCACAAATATTTCTTTCCCAATTTGACATTCTCAATCTTTTAACAATAACAAGATCCCCAACTGAAAAACCACTTGCTTCTTGATTTTCTTGTTACGTTTCTCCAACTCCCTTCTTTGTATCGTTTCGACTTGTTGTTTGGCTTTATGCAACAACTCCGTTATATCCTCCACTTTTGTTCAGCTCTCCACGGTCTTGCTGGAATCACCTTCTTCATCAATGTCACAGGACACATTCCTGTCACTGAACTTGGTACAAAATTAATATATTCTTCTATTTGCGGTAAATACCTTACCCACCGATCATGTTGTTCCTGCGTTATTAACCTCAAAAACTTTATTACTTCTCGAATATATCTTTCACACGGATTTCCTTGAGGATGTCTGATACTACAGAATGTCATCTTTATTCCATCCTTCCTTAATTTACTTTCAACCCTTCGATTACGAAAATACGTTGCATTGTCCAACAATACCCTATTCATCTTACCTATTCGTTCTACAAACTTTCTTACAGAACTCAATACATGCCTAGAATTACATCTCCTCGCTGGATAAAGCTGCACAAACTTTGTAAAAATATCAACTACAACTAAAATATGCTGATATCCGTTCCTACTCGGTATCAAATTACTCAAGTAATCCATTGCCACAATATCTAATGGACCTTCCGCTCTTATACATCTAACTTGATTCTGCAACACCACATTCTTATCCTTTCCTAACAAACACGTCTCACACAGATTTATGCAATTTTTCACCAATTTTCTATCGTTTCGTGCATAGAAAGCTTCCTAAATATCAAGAACGTCTTACGAATCCCTATATGACCAAACGTAGTATGAATTTCCTGGATCAGCTCAACGGCTACCTGTGTCGTTAACACTAATAATTCATCATCCCATAACCTTTTCACCAAAACTCCTCGACCATATAAAACCTCTGTCTTGTTCTAAATTCTCTCTGAATAATTTTCTCTGATCACCCTTATTTCTTCGTGTGCTTGCATCCGATGAAATCTGGCATTCGACCATCTTCCCAGATCTTCAAACACTTGCAATGCAATCAAAATCCATTCCTACTATCCGTTAGCAACCCTTCATCCTTCCTACTAAAGAAATCAGCCGTAACATTTTCTTTACCAGGTTTATGTCTAATCTCAAAATCATATTCCTGCAATACTAACGCCCATCTATACAATCGACTGTTCAAAACTCTTTCTTCTTCAGAAACGTGACCACTGTGTTATCCGATTCAACCAGAAATTTATTACCCAATAAATAAAATCTTAACTTCTTCACAGCATATACGATTGCCAGCATCTCTTTTTCCGCTGTCGAATACCTAGTCTCGCAGTCTTTCAGAGCCCTCGAAATAAAACAAATTGGCACTTCTCTCCTTCTTGAACCTGCACCAACTCAGCCCCTATTGCAAAACTCGAAGCGTCTGTCCTTAAAATAAATGGATCCGTAAAATTGGGATATTTTAATGACAGTTCCTATAAAATACCGCCTTCAACTCCCGAAATGCCTGCTCCCTTTGCTCGTTCCATTTCCACCTTTCGTTCTTTTTAACAACTCCAACAATGGAATGCACAACTCGAATATTTTGGTATGAATCGACGATAATAATTTAATACACCTAAAAATCCTCTTAAACCTTTCAAATTTCTTGGCTGTTTCAAATTCTTCAACTCGTCCAAGCGTTTTTCACAAATTCTAATTCCTTCGCTGCCAACGACAAACCCCAAATACTTTACCTGGTCCTTAAAAACTCACACTTCTTCGAATTCAACCTCAAACCTCCCTCGTCTAACCTTCGGATCACTTTTCTTAAATGTTCTAAATGTTCTAACTCGTTCTTAGAAAAATCAAAATATCATCGACATAGTGCGTACAGAAGTCTTCGTACTCATCTAATAACTTCTGCATGGCTCGAACTAATGCAGCGGATGACGTTGAAAGACCAAATGGAACAACTCTGTACTGATAAATCTCCCCTTCAATGCTAAATCCAGTATACTTCCGACTTTCCTCATGCAAAGGAATTAGCCAAAAGAATTCTTTAAGTCCAGTTTGCTAAAAATTTTCATCTCGCTTACCTTGTATAACAAATTATCTAGTGATTTTGGTTGTTCAAATTGTGGTCTAGTAATCGCATTCAATCTCCTAGCATCTAAACATATTCTTAATTCTAAATTATCAGATTTAGGCACAACCACTACCGGATTGATATAGGGTGTTCTCGCTGATTCAATAATTCCTCTTTTAACATCTTTTAATCTCATTTTTCACTCGACCCTTAATGCAAATGGTATTGGATATACCCTAGTACGAAAACTTCCCTCGTCTGTGACCTCTAACTTGTGCATATACTCCTTCGCAAACCTAGGCTCATTACTAAAACTCCTGCATGTCTATTAAACACCTCATATAACATTTCCTTCATATCCACCCCTATTAATCCTATCTGTTCCTCATCAAATACCTTCTCAAATATTTTACATAACCGTAACTCATCAATTCCATCATAAATTCTATTCTTAGTATTTCCTGATCCTTTACTATCTGTATTTATCTCATCCCTAGTATCCCGATTATCCTTAGGCACCACCCATTTCTTCTCTAAATTTAATACCTTTACCATTTGTGCTTTACCATCTATAACCAGTCCAAATTCCTCAATTACATCTATCCCTACAATAAAATCTAAATATAATCCTCTTGCTATCCAAAACTCTACTTCACCTAGTCTGGTACTTCCTAATACAATCGATACTGTACAACTTTGTCTATCGTAGTTAACTTCCTCTTAATCGCAGACCATAAATTAATACTCTTAACCCTACAAATTTTCCCTTTGAATAATTCTGCATGTTTCAAAACTATTTCCTCTCACCAGCGATAACTGCGACCCTGTATCTATCAATGCCGTGTAAACAGAATCCCTAAACTAATATGAATAAATGGTAACTCCCGCCTTCTTTCAAACTTATTATCTAACAACTTATCTACTAAACTAATACTATGCTGTGTCCCTAAATCTGATTTTCCTAACACTAATAAATCGACGTTTTTTTTGTACCGTGGGTTCATCGTGGACCTCCACTTTCTCTATCCTATCCTCCGATCTCTGTCGCGTGTCTCTTGTTGTTACGTGTTGGATCGTCAAGTTTCTATCTGTCTCCGTTCTCGGTCTCTAATCCCTGTTGGTATTTCCCCTGATCCGTTGATCTCTGCTCCCTTTCTCTCTGCCATCTCTGCCCAAAACCCGTCCTTTGCTGTCCAAAACCTCTGTCATTCCTATCCGTCCTGTTCCAGTCATTGTTCCCCTATAATTATCGTCTCTATTAAAACGTTGTTCCCAATTATTATTCGTTGTCCTTTGATTTCCCTGATATTGCTTTCTGTAATTGTCCTTCCATTCTCCCTATAATTGTATCCTTGCACCCCAGTCCTCTGGTAGTCTGTGCTATTCCTTTCCTATCCCAATTCCTATTATCACTATTTTCCTGGTATTCGTTTCAAACGTCCTAGCTACGTCATAATTTCGCATCATTTCCAAAAGTCTCTTAAAGTCCGAACGTTTTGTATCGCTACGGCCCTAGTTATTTCCGCCTCCATATGCCTTGACAACAATAATATAATTTCATCTTCTCTTAATTTAGGAATCAGGTGCTGCGCCTGGTTATACTTTTCAATCACATAATTTTCTCTCGATCCTGGTATGACCTATAGTTCCCAGTGTTTAAATCCGTTCGAATATTAGCCTGATGCGTGTTTCCCCAATATTGTTCTATGAATAGCCTTCGAAATTCCTCGTACGAACTATATTGCCTCCTCACGATACAGTGCCATTTCTCTGCACAACCCCCAATGTCACGCTCACCATCTGCATCTTCACCCTCTCAGGCTCACTCTCTACCATTTCGTCCAACTTGCTAAGATAGACCATCGGCTGCTCATTCTTTCTGCCTTCAAACCTCGGCAAGGTCTCTTTCCTAGCCTATACTGGTATCCTGCATCACAAACAACTCTTCCCTTTCCAATTCAACCAACTGTTCTCTCATCTGTCTAACATTCCTTCAAGACCAGACAATCCATTTACCGTATTCCCCAGAACCGTCGTATCCCTTCTCAGCTTCTCTGCCACCTCCTGACTCGCCCGCAATTTGCCTATAATTTCGTTTTTAGAGTTAATATTGTCCTCCGTCTGAATCCGAACTATTTCACCTAAATTCTGCAATTTTTCTCTGTCTAACTTCGACCATGTACAGCTCTTCCCTTAATTCATTTAAACCTGTTGTTACCTTCCTTCTACAACCTGGACTCTATCCTCTACGTCCTTCAGAACTTCATCCTTAAATGAACACAAACTGCTCTGTATTGATACATTAATTCCTTCAATTTTCATTTCCATCATATCAAATTTTTCCTTAACTTCCGCTTGTGAATTTCTAACTCGGCCAACAATGATCCTCTCAATTCTTCATGCGACTTAGTTAACGACCCTTTTAATTCCAACAAAACCATCATCACATCTTGGATCTGCATATTCTCTTTTCCCTTATCAATTTCATTTTCTCCCGATGTACCCCTGAATTCACAATAATCACCTCCGGCTCCACATATCCTCCAGCTTCATCCCTAGCATCCCCTGCTGCTACAGTCTTAACCACCAGTTGCCCTCTCACACCAGTCTCAACTCCATAAACTTTCCCTGACCTCGTGATTCTCTCCTCATCAGACATGTCCCTTTAATTTTCAAAATAAACTTCAATGATGTGCCCCACTAAGCTACACAACCTCTGCAAATCTGAATCAGCCCTATCGAGCCCCACCTTTAGGCGAACAAATATTTTGTTGCGAAGTTATTTACCTATTCGAGCCCCACCTAATGTTTTACCGCCGCTAAAATTGACCAAAGTGTGAATATCAAATTACGTCTTAGCCTACTACAATAAATTCAAAACCTTCAACAACTGTCAAATAAATATATATGAAACGTCAATCAAATATTAATTTTCACTTTTAAATAGAATATATGCAACGTACAACTAACAAATCTACTCGAGCCTCACGTTGTTAGCGCCATCTGTTATATATACTGTGATCCTACCTTATTAGTGATAGGCGTAATATATCTATCTGTCACCCTTGTCTTATTTTAGAGCCTTGTTGAGTTATGCCACACAATTTATCTTTAAATATTTTACACGGCTGCTGCACTTAAATATTCTACAGGGCCGTCAAACACGTAGCGGAATCTACCTAGGGTGGGTCCGTCCTAGGCAAACACCTCTCAACTAGACACCCAAACAAATATCCAAGGAGTTTTCAAAATAATTTTAAAAGCCAAAAGTATTCCCAAACACTAGTTCCACTTTTATAAATTTGATTAAAGCACTGCGTAGATATTAAATACTAATACCTGGAATCCAGATACAAGCGCCGCCTTCCAGCCGTCCTGAAGCCAAGTGACCAACTGCAGGCACCTCCTGTAAATAATAAGTAACTCGAGCAACTGGTAATCTCCAGACTATAAAACTACTAATATTTCTACAAATTTTATGTTATACAAATACTCAGATAACTCCAATTCCACTATGCTTTCGTCTTCAAACAATAACGGTACAGACCAGCACTCCTCTTTTAATTAACTTTTATTCGCCGTAAAACTGCTACTATTTGCTATCTCCAGGTACAACTTGACTTTCAAAACTTTCTCGTAACTTTTAAATGTAATAAAACTCATAACAGTACAAAACACGTCTATTTTTCAGTAATATAAATTTGAAGTCCATTATAAATAAAACCGTCTTCTTTTGTTTCCGTTGCCATAACAACTATCTCTACGCACACTATGTAATTTATAATTATTAATAATTGATTAATAATACAGTTGTTTTCTCTAGATACATTCATTTTCTAGATGGTTTGCAATCCAGTGATTTATGTATATTGAACTTTTACAATATTGAAAATAGCTAACAAACTTTGATGGTTCAGCTTTTAAATTGTACGTAACAGACATTTATGTCTTATTCGGTAAACGTCCTGTCATTACATAACCAATCTTTAATTGTTACAAACATATTCAAACTGAACTTCATTTACAAATTTTTTAGTAGTATCACTTAACTCCTTAAAATTTTAAAAGCGTACAGTATACCACACAATTTTGATATTTGTTTTTACATTCAAATGGTTCTGAAAACGCTAACTCCAAATTAAATTTCATATACGTGCAACCATAACAATTAAAATACGTATACAATGCAAACTTATAACTAGCTTAGCCTGGTCTATGGCCGGTATATGTTGTTGAATGCAATGCAGTTTCAAAAGCTTTATAAATTTATAAACGTGGAATAGTTGTTGTTAATTTATAAACCAAAATACCTGAAAGAAAATACTCAAACAAAACCAAATATACCCCCATTCTAGCAAAGTCGTTTCGAAGCCCTATTTAAACATTTTATAAGCCCACCCCCTTCTTGACAGTATAATATATATATATATATATATATATATTGATGTCATAAAGGTGTCACGAGAGTAATTGTAACCTAAACTCTATAAACAAAACCCACCCAAATAGAAAGAAACTGAAAATAATTGAAATTTCCGAAAATTCATTTTACCATCCCGTATAAAATAAGCGTATTGCATGTACAAAGTCATTAAAGTCATCCACGTTATTACAAAACTTATTCCGATTTGTGTAAATAATCATTTTAAGAGATAAATGCAAAAGCCATTTAACCCGCGTAAGAACAATATCAATTTTATAATTAAAATACTAAATAAATAATTTTGTATATAAAAACACACTACCAGTGTATTTAAAACCCTAATTTTGGATCACTAATACCGCCGTGTATACAAATATAATTACATTCAATCTTGTTAAGAATAACGCTTTAATCTTTATGAAAATGCACTAGAACACGTTTCATTTGAACTATAAACCAATCTTTTGTTACAATTAATAAGATGCAAATCGTTTTTGCATTTTGCAAAATCATAGAGAAAGCGAAAGCTTTAATTAGCTACATTGACTCCAGTGGGTATATATTTTAAAAATTAAATAAAGAGTTTTCCTCGAATTTTTGAAATTAAGAAAGAGAATACGTCAATTCATAAGAAACGTCATTAAAATTTAAACGTTTATTTAAGGAACTAGCGCGACAACTAAAAAACTCATAAAATTAATTTTATAGTTTTCTGCATTACTATATGGTAGCTTGCAATGCCACGTTAACTCCGTGCAGTAGACAAAGATAAACGGCACGGCACGCTTTACTATGAACACAAATTTAAAAAACGTTTTACATCGGGAATCAATTTTGAATGTTGTGTTTTAATATATTTAAATAGCATATTTTTTTTCCACGGATAACTGATACTAATCATAGCCGAATCAAAAAAGAAATGTAGATAGCACAGTGTTCACAATTTGAAATTTGGCTTCATTCCAGCATTTTTTGGACAAACGATTGCTTGTGTACCTTTGTACCTAGGATCATGTGAAAAGGTAACGCCCTAATAAAACAGGTAAAGTTTTGAAATACATTCAAATTCTTAAAGATAATTTCCAAAGAAACCCACCATAGATAATATTTTTGCTTCAACGTCAGAAAGAACCGATGATAGTTCTTGAGGTTCAGATTTTGCTATAAGTAGCACGATATTGTAAAATATCGTGCTACTTATAGCAAAATCTGGACAATCGCATACTATCGAGGAGCAATGTAATTTGTCAGCCATTAAAGAGGTTTTAAGAACTGTTCTACATATATCTGCATATTATGTAATCAAAAAAATTCTTTGAGCAACAACACAATTCAAAAACGTATTAACGGAATGAGTTATGATATTAAAAGCTTCTTGTGTATTTATCTGCAAACGACCCACTCCTATATACAACTGTACAGATCAACTTTATCTGGTAATAAAGCATTATTATTGGCATATGTTCGTTGTGTTATGGACCGAGAAATCAATGAAGAGTTGCTATGTGCTAAAAGTTTGACAGCAAACCTTACAGATGAATCAATAGGTAATGCTTTGAGAGATTATTTTATAAAAAAACGATCGTTTATTAAATATAGTATCAAAGTTCCAGATGGAGCACTGGCTGTGTTTCGGTGCTATCCTGAATTTATAAGCCATTTATAACAAAATGTACCTGTGGTGTTTACAATACACGGTTTCATTGTCATACCTGGACAACTGCTACGTACAATGACGTAGTCGGATGAAACGTAAGTACCAGGCTAGTTATCAGACGGGGAGAGTGGGGGGGGATTCACCTAAGTACCAAAAAATATATAAATAAAGCACAAAAAAAATTAAGCACATCATCCACAATTCCCTATTAACAACTAAAATAAATAAAAACAAAAAAAAAAAATTTTTTGATTCGCATGGACAAATAAAAGTATTAAATTTTAGTGATATTGTAAAGGACAATTTTGATAGTGGATCCACGAAGTGCGCATTTTGCGGCTAACATGTAATAAAATTCATTGAAACCAAACAAAAGATTAATGTTTCTATTTTCTCAATAGCAAGTTATAAATGTAGATTTTCTCAATAGTACGCGTGTTAAATTTAAGCATTAAATGTAAATTTACTCCATAGCAAATACGTTAAAATTAAAAATAGCAAATGTTGATTTTCTCGATAGTACAGGTGTTAAATTTGAGCATTAAATGCAGGCCACGTTGTAGTAAGAACTAACGAAGTATAACCAGAAGCACCTGCGCAGCCACCTGTTCAACAAGTATGGTGAACTAGTTTCGCACCATCAACCGTTGATAAATAAAAATCCTTGACATGTATAAAAGAAAACAAGGCACATACCTCTATGCATCAGGATGCTTATCTGGCCAACCGTGGGGGTTGAGTCAACACAATGACGTATAGGCCATCGTAACTACAGTAGTGATCTATAAAAAAAAACAGCTGGTCCACGGCAACGAAAGGTCGGGCCTACACAAAGAGAGGACCCCTTTGGCTTTCAGCTAAAAAAAGATAAAAAGAAAATCGGATTAAAATGAGTAAGCGCGGAAAAACTCACCAATACACGCAAGCCATCTCTATCTCGTCGAACAAAAAAAAACGTGCACTGCTTTCAAAATACGGTGACGAATCATGCAACAAACATCTCGACGCACAAACTGCAGGGTCAAGTTCAAAAATGAGTTCAAGTAACACAAATTTGAAATGCAAACATTCGCGTTATCGAACGATTGAAGCTGGAAAATACGGTTTTATCGGAATAGTTCAATACACTATTTAGACGAAGGTTTAGAATGAAACAACAGAGAAAGTAATTAATGTTATCGGAATGTTTAACAAATCAACTGATAACCTCCAACAAGGTCTTGACTAATTAATTATAGCATAAAATTTCATTTTTAAAACACAATGGGTTTGAGTTGCGGAATTATTAGAAAGCGTATTCATTGTAGAAAATAAAATATACCGGATATAAACCATTTAACCATTGAAGAAATTTTCGTTTTTAGCATGAATAGATTTGATTAGAAATGCTATGATTGCGCGTACTATTGTAACGAGGTAAAAATACAGTATGGGGTTTTGAATGGAAACAGAAGCTAGGTGAATGAAAAACTAATTACCACAAAAAGGACGCATCTGAATCCATCGTCGCAAATAAACGTAACACAACATTTAGTTGATAAAAGTCTGAGTGATGAATTGCAACAACCTCTTCAATGTGTCATTAACGCAGTAAACAAACTTCGATGTGTGAAGAAAAGGACGAGAACTTTCATAGATTCCTCCTTTACAATGAAGTACGCTGGCTGCCAAAAGGCTTATATTTAACAAGATTTTTTCACATATTGAGACAGTTTTCCCATTCTGAACGGACCTGCACCTTGACGAAGTTCTAAAATACTAGAACAGGTAGAATGGCTAGCGCGTTTTAATGAGCTAAAAGCCAAACTGCGGAACTATAGGTTTAACCACATTAGTGGGGTCTTTAGTGAGGAATCAGACTAAGACAGGTCCCCAAAAAAGGGCAGCAGCTTTTTCGGTATTTAGAGTGGCAGAGACCAAAGGGGTCGGTATGGCACTCTAAGACACACTACTGCGATGTAGAAGGCAACGGGAAACCACCACATTACCTCCCAAGTATACTGCGTACAGAAATTCTTAGTAAAACATGATGGCATCCTCTGGGGTAAACAATTCCGGAGGTAAAATAGCTCCCCATTCGGATCTCCGGGAGGGGACATCTTCGGGCGATGTGATCCAAAAGTATAGAAAAAGATCACTGAACATTCTGCGAGTCGGAGCTTGGAATGTCAGAAGTATGAAACAAGTAGGTAAGCTAGAGAACCTGAAACTCGAAATGGATAGGTTAGCACTAGATATAGTAGGAATTAGCGAAATCCGCTGACCAGGGGCGGGGGATTTTTGGAGTGGAGACTTCAGGGTAATTCATACTGAATCAGTGGAAGGAAATTCGGGGGTGTTGATAGTTATGTGAAAAAAGATACGACGACGTGTAGAAAACTACTTACAAAAGAACGAAAGAGTACTCATGGTTAGATTTGAATCTAAACCGGTAAATATAGTGATAATACAAGTAACTCTAGCTACAGTGAGGAAGAGGTAGAGGCGATCTACAAAGATATCGAAGACATACTAAGATACGTAAAAGGACATGAAATTTAATAATTACGGGAGATTTTAATGCAGTGGTAGGTGAGGGTAGGGAAAGAGCGATAGTAGGTTTATTTGGTTTAGGCACGAGAAATGGCAGGGGAAATAGGCTGGTAGAATTTTGCAACAAGAACAATTTAATCATCATAAACACATTATTTCAACATCATGCTGGAAGATAATACACGTGAAAGATGCCAGGAGATATAGAAAGATATCAAATAGATTACATTATTGTTAGACAACGGTTTTGAAAGCAAGTAAAAGACTGTAGAAGCTCCCCAGAAGCGGATATAGACACTGACCACATCGTAAATATGAAGCCCGCCCTTAAATTTAAAAATCTGAAAAAGAGGAACGGAAAAAAAGCACTTTGACTTTGAGAAGTAAAAGATAAAGATATCCACGAAAGATTTGAAAAAAAGTCAAATAAATTGCTGAAAGACATCGGGAAAATTTCTGATACTAAGGCAGTAGAAGCAGAATGGAATAACATTAAACCCAGCTTAGACATGGCGGCCAGAGATATTCAGGGGTATACACAAAAAGAAAATAAGGAACCATGGATAACAAAGAATATCCTGAATTTAATAGAAGAAAGACGAAAATACAAAAATAGATTAGACGAAACGGCAAAACAGAGATACAAAGCCATAAAATGGAAAATTATTTGCAAATGCAGGAAAGCTAAAGAACAATGGATTGATGAAAAGTACAAAGAAGTACAAACTAAGATGGAAATAGGAAAGACATACGAAGCATACAAATTAATTAGAATGAATCTTAGGGATATAAAAACATACAGCAAAAATAAAAGAGACGCGGGAGGAAACGTCATTATAGAAAATGTAAAGAAAGTAGCTAGATGGCAGGAATATATAGGGAATTTATATTCAGGAGAGGAACTAACAGCATTAGAACAGGAGTCAGACATTGAAAATGATGACCTGAGATATCCTATATTTAGAGATAAGTTTGAATTAGCAGTAAAGTGTCTGAAAAATGGTAAGGCGCCGGGTACAGATAAGGTGCAAGCAGAAACTCTAAAAGCCGCTGGACAAGCAGTAACAGAACGTCTCTTCCGACTCGTATGCTATACGTATGAGACGGGCAAAATACACAAAGATCGTAACATCATAGTAACTATACAAGAAAAAGAGGCGCGGATAGATGTGAAAATTTTCGAACAATAAGTTTGACAGCACACGTGTCAAAAATGTTAACTCAAATTGTATAAAGACGACTGGAAAATCGAGCTGAAAAACTGCTAGGAGAAGGTCAATTTGAGTTTAGGCACAACTGAGGAACACGAGAGGCTATTTCGGCTCTGAGCGTGAGAATGGAGAAAACAATGGAAGAAAGTGAAATGGTGTATATAGGGTTTATAGATCTGGCAAAAGCATTCAACAATGTAAAATGGGCAGGAATGTTCAAAATACTCAAAAAGATTGGAATGCCTTTTAGGAATAGACCCATAGTACATAGCTTATACAAAGAGCAAACCGCGGTAATAGAATTAGAGTAGGAACGTGGAGAAGGAAATATTAGGAAAAGGGTGAGACAGGAATGTGCCTTATCACAATCAATTTTTAACTTATACATCGAAGAGGCATTGAATGCTGTCAAATGCAAGAAGACATTTGGAATTATTATGCAGGGAAAAAGATTGATATACTTAGATTTACAGATGATATAGCGGTATTAGGATCTAGCAAGGAAGAGTTCGAAGTTGCTCTTAATGAAATGGAAATAGTTCTAACCGAAAGATATGGTATGAAAATTAGCAAATATAAAACTAAAGTTGTAGTATGCAAAAGAGGTGAAAATAAATCAAAAACAAGAATACAAATAGGTAACAAGAACTTATAAGCGCTTAAGGATTTCTGCTACCTAGGAAGTCAAATAACGCAAGATGGGAAAAGCACAAAGATATAAAACAAAGATTAGCACAAGGTCGTGCTACATTTAGCAAGGAAAAGCAACTACTGTGCTCAAAGACAACAAACATAGAAACAATGAAAAGATTGCTTAAACCATATGTGTGGATCACAGCACTGTACGGCTGTGAAGCCTGGACAGTAGGAGAAGCAGACAAGAAAAAGGGAGAAGTCTTTGAAATGTGGTGCTACAGACGTATGATGAAGATATCATGGACAAACAAAGTTAAGAACAAAGAGGTACTAGAAATGCTAGGGGAAGAAAGAAGTATGTGGAAAACTGTAAAATATAGGAGAGATAAAATGATAGGCCACATATTAAGGCATGAGGGAATAGTGCGGAATATATTAGAAGCAGAGATAGGAAAAAAGAGAAGTAGAGGTAGACCTAGGTTAGACTACTGCACACAGATAGTGAAAGATGTAGGCTGTGAGAAATTCAGGGAAATGTGTAGGCTAGCTCAGAATAGAAATCAATGGTACGCTTCTAACCAGTCGCAAGATAGAATAACTAATGACACAAATAATAACTGTACTTAAAGATGGTGATTATTATAAACAACTATAGATATTGGTTTTGCAGTACTCTCAACTAATGTTAATTGTGCGAAATGATTTACTGGAAAACTATTAATTCGACAAATGTCTAAGTATGGGGGATCCTTGGCAGCCACATGCTGCTTAACTCCCCCAACATACCACTGAAACTCGGTGAAATAGGGAATATAATTAGAAAACAATAGAAAGGAATCGAGCTGTATACAGGCTGTTTTGAGAATTGCAGGGAACTGTGTAGGCTGGCTCAGAACATAAATAAGTCCATCCAGTTCCAAGACGAAAAACCTAATGACAAAGAAATATGTGCTCTTAAATCTTATGATTATTATAAGCAACTACAGGTGTTGGTTGTGAAATATTTTCAACTAATGTTGATTGTGCAAAAGGATAAATTGGAAAAAATATGAATTTGACAAAGGTTCAAGTGCTGGGGGAACTTGGCAGCCAAAGGCTGCTTACCCCCTTTCGCATACCTTACATGTGATTTTTCAATGCTCCACCCGAAGGGACTACATTGGCCAGGAAGCGAGTTTTTTTTACCTGGAAAATTTGGAATTTTGCCGAACGCTTGCTGTTCCAAGTAAAGTAGGGATTTTTAACGTGTGTGACAACACTCACCCACGGGACCTCTATTTTACCTCTCATCCGAACGAGGCTGCATTTTTGTAAAAAATGCTCGCCTAATATTTTTCAAGCGGACCGTGTGGAGATTCGAACCCGGATAGGACTACGCCACCGAGCTGCCTCTCTTTCACATACCACTGAATATCGGGGAAATAGGGTATATGACTGTAAAACAATAGAAAGTGACCGAACTGCATCAAACAAGAAAGAATAGCAGCTATGTTCAAAGACAACGAACATAGATACAAGAAGACAACTGTTCAAAGAATAGTGTGGAGCACAGCACAGTACGTCTATGAAATAGGGGCAGTAGGAGAAGCAGACAGAAAGAGATAGAAGCCTACTGAAATGTTGTGCTTCAGATGTATGAGGATGGAAGCATGAACAGACAAAGGTAATAACAAATAGGTTGTAGAAATAGTAGAGGAATAAAGATATCTGTGGAAAACGAGGTTCACCATTCCAGCTTTTCTTGTCAGAATTAAAATTTTGAAGCAAATTATTAAACTGCGCGAACTTTCGCAATTTCTAAATGTGTCACAGAGAAACTGCCAGGATGACGTCTCATTTAAATATACTGCACAAACGCTTTGAAACTAGGCTTGAGGACATTTTCATTATGGAAATACCACAGTGAATTTTCGATTCATATGGTGACATTGGAAGAGTGGATGTCATATTACAAGAGGAACTGATTGGAATAATCAATAACTTTTTGCTTTACGAACTTCATACGTTGTGAAAAGTGATTACAGCGTGCTTGATAATCTTCTTACACAAAAAAAAACAGATTTGAAATCACCAATCAAGGAGATTCAGTGTTAAACCTAACTAAATTGAAGCCATATATTGAACGTTTGCAAAAACACATTTGAAGTTGATCAATTTAAAGGTGGGGATATACAGCAAGCGGAACGCCTGCTCATAATTCCCTAAGAATTTACCTCTTTTTAGAAAATCATTTTCCTAACAAATGGATAGGCACTATGGGCCAATAAGATGGCCCACGCGATCGCCCAATCTGTCTGTTCTAGACTTCTTTCTTTGGGGTCACTTACAAAACAAAGTTTATGCCAAGCGCCATCGCAGCCCACATAAACTTCGTGAAGTCATTACCCTGGAATTTCAAAATATACAAAGACGTTCTATAATTCTGTTAAATGTTTTAAAATGAATAAGCAAGCTGGCGAATTGTGTATTAGAGAAAATAGTAATCATTCTGAACAATTTCCATAGTATTATTATATGTTGTTGTTGTTAATGTATGTTTATAAAAAACCTATAATTACTATTTATACTCTTAAATATTTATTTACGTTATTCGGTTAATAAAGAAAAAATAATTCAATAATCACTTTAGAACATTTGCAGAACAAATAATATGCAAATATATTCATTTTCTTACATCAGTGACATGACTTACTATTAAATAGCATATTAGTTTTGAGAGAAATGTAGTTTATTCAGTTATTTTTCAAAATAAATATAGACTATTATATATATATTTTAAAAGCCCAAATATATAGGGTGTCCTATTTAAAAAAACATGTGTTTGCTTCATAATTAAAAGACCGATGGCGCACGAAAGAAACAAACTACACCACTGGATTCTACAGAAAAATTTCTATAAGAATATCTTATCACCTCTATAATAAATTAAAAAACAATCGAGATACGGGGAATGTCCCAAAAGTGATAATTTTCAATTTCACCCTGTATCTCAAAAACAAAGAGGGTTATGAAAATTTTGTTGGCGGCATGTTTAGTTTCACAAAAAAAAAGGGTATAGTGTTGCAAAAACCGCAACCCTCTATCTTTAAAAATGAGCGAGATACCTTGCAAAAGTGTCCAAAAATGGCCACCCTATACAGCGGCGTGAGATATGTGACTTGAATGTGCTTAAAAAGTTATTTGTAGCACAAGAACAAGGCAAGCGGTGAAGTAAGTATCGATAATATTGGGCAGATTTCATCAGTATTCAAAACACGTATCGCTACATACAGGGTACGCAATGTTATTGATTCCAACACCATTCAGACATTTTTGGTAGAAACCGAACATCACTTTACACGCTTGGTTGGAAAAATGAGACAAGTCCATGCAGTTGTAAAAGTTAATTGCTAGTTGTATGTCCCTTATGTTGAGATGTGCGGTACGCAAAACGTCAAATGGTTTAACACTAAGAATATAGTAGTTACTCAGTCCACCGGTTTGAGTCTTGCGTACCGTATTCTTTTTGACGTCATACAGACAAAATCAAAAGAATTCCAGTAGCGTGACTCGGGTTCGTTCATGCAGAGAGTACTTCATTTGGACCTTAATATCAACAAGTACTCACCCCTATGTAGCTCATCCTACAACAAGCTGCCGCAGTGGATTAAGGGTAAACAGGCATACTTAAATGTTCTCAATAACGACACTGCATGCTTTGCATGGGCAGTAACAGCAGCACTTAATTCACAACCCCATCATGTTAATGCAAATCAAATCTCGTCGTACCCGCATTACAGCACACAACTAAACTTAGATGGAATAAGCTTCTCTATGGGACTATGGAGCATCCCGCGGTTTAATGTTTTGAATGACATCAGTATAAATGTATTAGGTGTTGACGGGAAATCCATCGTGGGTCCACTTTATTTTACAGATAAAAAGGGCACAACACGGTAACCTTCTACTCATCCAGGTTGGTAAGAAGTCTCACTACTGCTAAATCAAGAGAGAAAGGGGGCACAACACGGTAACCTTCTACTTATCCAGAATGCTGATAAGTTTCACTACTGGTTAATCAATAGTTTGATCCTGTTAGTAGGAAAACAATTGACGAGGCGTTAAGAATGTAAGCGAATCTGCGATAGATGTTTGATATTCTTCAAGACGGAGGATCAGCTGCCAAGGTATACCGAGCAGGACTGCGATCATGTCGCAACGACATTGTCGACTTTGACCGACCATATAGTGCTTTTTAAGAATATTCACAAACAGCTGCGCACACCTTTCGCCAGTTACGCTGATTGCGAGGTCGCACTTAAACGCATCACTTCTTTCATGCAGGATTCGTCTGCCTCGTATACGATCAATATTCAATGTCACGACTTCTTCAGTTTTGCGTACTATATCAAATGCTTGTTTGATGATAGTCTGAGCAAGTTCGTATCAGGGTCCAGATGCTGCCAAGTTATTCACGCAGCAACTCAAACAAGTGACGCAGAGATTGGGCAGAATACTCAAGACCAATGCGCCGATGGCTCCACTGGACGTAAAAGAAGATCAAGCGTTTGCTTGCTCGACTCACTGCGGCATTTGTAAGAACCCACTAGGGGATGAAAAAGTCCAATATCACGATCACGCCAATGGCAAGTACCGCTTCGCTGCTCACCTTGAATGTAATATCCAGTATGCCAAACTTTATACCTGTTGTATTATATAACCTTAGTGGCCACGACTTCCATTTCATAACACGCGAACAGGGATGCGATAGCGAAAGTGTGAAAGTCATTGTCAACAGGTCGGAAGCGTTTATACCCTTCTCTAAATTTGCACAATTGTCTGGCAACGAAGATGACGATGACGATAAAGAAGACGAAGATCAGGTGGGGAAGGGTAAACGGTGTCTACAGCTTAGCTTTGCAGATTCCTTGCGGTTCATGGCTTCAATGTTAGACAAGTTGACAAAGAATTTTGAGCTGATACAGTTTATGGAAGTACACCGCTGGATAGTTCATTGTTGACAAAGATGTGCGTATTTCCATACAACCACGCCACCGATTTCTGCGTGTTTGAGCAATCAATACCTTTTACCGTCTATGGAGGCACTCTAACACAACTTAACTTCATCCAACTTTAATGAAATCGAGTATCAACACATAAGGACTGTCTGGAATTACTTCAACATACAGAACCTAGGCGTATACTGTGACCTTTATTTGAAACAGACGTTTTGCTGTTGGCCGATATCTTCAAAATCTTTAGAAATGTCTGTATCAAGACTTACGACTTGTATCCGTGTCAATATCTGACCGATCCCAGTCTGAGTTTTGACGCGATCCTCTAGTACACGACGGTGCAATTGGAGCTGTTGACTGATATTAACATGTTTCATTTAATTATTATTTATATGAAATATTTTATTATACAAATTTATGTAATTAAAACCTCCACAATAGTTAGAACTTGGTTAATTACAAATACAATCATGTACGCTTTATTGCTCAGAATCAAGTCAATGTTTATGTTCTACAAGAAATATAAGCGACGATCAGTTTCCCACCTGATTTAAAAAGTAAAAGCAGTATAATTTATATAAAATCTATTTTAAGATCTAATGTGTCTACTTGAAACTTTTATGCTATAAGGAATAACTAACATCTTTTAAGATCCACTAATGATTATCTGTACATCATACTCAGATTTGAATATGATATGATAACAAAACTTTTATTGAATACATTAATTGACATTTTTAATGCAACTTTTATAACTTGACATAAATTCCCTCTTTAGTAAACATTACCTAAAGAAAATTTAAATTAAAATTGTAAATACCCGTAACAAGAGAATAATCTTTAATTTAATAGATATATGTATATTTCTTTCTTAAGACTTTTATTAAATTACTAACGTAACAATTTATCAAGAAAAGTTTAAATTTGATATAAAGGTATATTTCTTATTCAAATGCAACCTATGATCTATTTGATATTTAATGTATAACTACTTTTTCTTTCTGAGATAATATTGCCTAATTTGAAATTCTTTGCCTGTGTGCTTTACGTGCGTATAACCGTTACTAAAGTTCCTACACTCTCTTTAGTGACGTAGTCTTGCCTACGTTGAATCTTTGAGTCTAATGGCGCCCGACATCTTCGTATTTATAAAGAACCCCTGTGAGTCTCATCCCGCTGAAGTTAGAGTTCAGAGTTGGTTCGGAAGTCTCCAAAAGATTTTTTTTCAATACCGATAAACTACATCTATGGTTAACTTCTGAGAGAAATTAAGGTGGTTCTGTACTTATTTCGTAACACCCTAATCAATATCTTTATCTAAGTTACTCTACCCTATAACGTCTATAGAAATTGAAATAATTAAATGAAATAAATATAAAGTTACATTACACAGAATTAAAATGACACGATTAATTAACGTTAACTGTACGTCCATCTTAATTTTGTCCACTTGGCGTGTTAATAGTATATCTTCATATTTCTGTTTGTATTTAAACTAACACGAACGCATTACTGTATACCTAATATGTAATTGTGTGTAGTAAATAAAATAATTGGTTATTATGAAACTTATAATAATTCTTAAACAGTTTGATATACAAGAAAATTATATATTAAACTTCAATAACAAGGTATGACAATAATTTGATAAAACTAAATAGGTTGACTGAACTCAAGAGAACATTCTAACAATAAGTACTAATTAAATTTCAAAGCAATTAAGTTGTTGGTTTGAACCGTCGACGAAGAATAATCGATCTCGATTTTCCCACGATTAAAGCATGGAATAATAAAAGTTCGCAAATCTAGCTCTGAAACTTCATCATATTCCATAAACATGTTTCAAAAATTTTTACTTCATAGATAATCTATATGCCTGTTATAAGAAGTATTATGTAAGTACAGTTGTACTATATGTGTTATGTGAACTATTCCGTTTATGGAAAGCCAAAATTTCGGCCACGACCTGCTTAAATAAGATCGATCTATTCTCATGGACCCCGTTTACACCACACGCACTACCACTTTTTGTTTTATCTGACATAGACCCTTTGCAGCTCACAGTCTACCACTGGGGGTTATTATAAACCATTTAGGAAATCATTGATCTAGACTCATGACTCTGGCGCATGGTGCGCATAATAAGTGCTCTAATATATCTGAAAAATTCTCCAAAACTTTCGTTGGCAATCATCTTTTCATTTCTTAAACAATACTTTATCAGTAAAGATTATTAGCTTTACTGTAGCCGAACAACAACACAAAAACAATTTAGGTTAAAAAAATTATCCACCATAACATAATTTTCCAAAAATAAAAGCACTGAGGAATCGGTATAAACACGTGAAATTTCTACAATACTATATCTTGAATGCACCGAAGTATAAATAAAAATATTTACTCACGCAAATGAATAACAACCAATCAACATGTGTTGTGCATGTATTCTAGAAGTGAACGACGTTTTCTACATCTTCTAAACAGATTAGAGGTAGAAGTTTGATAGTCCAGAAGTAACTTAAATGTACATTGCTTTTCCACAAGGTATCTTTTCGGCTAATTAAAAGTGCGAGTCTACACTTTTAGAAGCACCTTTCACTTCAAGTTTTGATGATAACCCTAAAGTAGGAGGGTAAAATGTCGGTACAAGTTTTTTTTTCTAAAATGACATTGACCAAACGATGAAGCGGTATTGTTTGTCTATAGTCATGCAACAAGTATAATTTGAAAAGTTTTGTTCTATATTTCATTAGCTCTGCAGCATTCCGTCTTTATATTCACGCGACAGTAAAATATTAATATAAGAACAAAACCTAGAATTAGAGGGCAGCTTCATATGAAATTGATCAAACTAAAATAAATGGCGTTGTTATTTCTAACTGAAATAAAAGGGGTTTAATAAAATTCACTTGTAACCTTTAGAAAATGCTATCCGGATTGTACAGTATAAGATCAAAATTCTTCTTTATTGTTGAAAGCAGATAAAGCAAATCGATTGATGAAATTTTTTATACAATTCACAGTACCTATGTCTTCTATATCCCTGCCCCAATATTAACAACGCAGGCAATTTTAAACTGACTGATTAATACAGAAAAACGATTTCCAGAAAAATGAATTTCTGTTTGCGTGTTTCTCTAGCCCTATTCATTGCCGTTACTCGAATCATAAAGTTAGGTTGACTGATTACCATATAAACCAAAATTATTCAATTTCCTTCAAATAAAACCCAATATGAAGCAATTTCGGTATTCCATTAAAATACTTTCATAGCATACGTCAATATTTACGTACGTATAAATACCCTAATTTCAAGTTTTATACATTTTCACACAACGGAGTGTTGAATAGTGTAAAAATTGCTTTGCGAAGTAGTTATAAATCATTCAAATTGCATTGAGAGCAAGCAAGAATTCCATTTTTTATTGAATAATACTTATGACTGATAAGCTCCTGTTTAATTTTTCTATTAAATACGTATTTATCTAAACGAATTATATGTGCTAGTTTCAATATTCTATAGATGATACTCAGTGTGCAGAGAAAATATATTTTTAGGTAGAGTTAATTTTAAAGTCACTATATGAAGAGCCTGATTGGAACTTCTAAAAGTTATCAACCTTTCACTAAACGTGGCAGTTTGATATGTCTAAAATGAAGTTATATCTTTCTTTTCCTAGCTAACTGCAAAGATTATAGTTAATTAATAAATTATTCCAACCTTCAACCTATCAAATTATAGTAAAGCCCTACAAACAAAATAAAATGATAAATTTAATAAAAGTTCCTTGGAGGTGCGTAAATTCTTCCAATGGATAGCGGTGCTGTACAAAGAAAAACAAAGAGTGATAACAAAAAAATTGGGAACTTTAATTAATTGTTCAGAAACAAATGTGTGAGTGTAATAAGGCGGTAGTCGATGAAGAATTAAGTTTATAAAAAGTCAACAATAAAAGAAACTTACCAGATTATGCTTCAAATTATCATGGCACGCACTGGTCGCGAATTACACACAAGCGGTAAAACTTTTATTATGCGGTAAAAAGCAGTCACAAACTTTACGTATATACGTTTAGTTATGACGAATGCTTGTTTGAAGAATGACATAGAAAAGTATCATGCGTTTGCTAGTTACACTAGATAACGACGCGTTCAAATTGTTGTTAACCTTGTTATGTCCATCGCGCACTATTACTTTAAAGTTTTTGATCAACACTAACAATTTGGCGCGAACTATAAATTTAATACAGGACGCCGGTGCATACTCCCGAAAATGAAAAAACTCTCAAAGGAATGGAAAAAAAGGATGCGCCATAAAAAAAAGAAAAAAATAATTGCGTACTTACAATAAACAAATTGTAAGAGAGAGTGTGTTAAGCGGTACAGCATAGTGCATTTAAACTAAAACTAAAATTGTATATGCGGTTGAAAAGAAAATGCGGTTGAGTATTTTTATTCGATGGGAGATAGGTTTTGAGCTTCTTGGAGCGGCTTTTTAAAAAGGCTTCTTCCAAAAAACTCTTCTATCAATTTATTTGAAACAGAAATTACAATATTAATTTTAATTACAAGTACGTTATATGCAATAACTATTGTGATTGACATTCACTTTAAATTAACTAAAAATTAGGGTGAGTAGCTGAACAACCTACAATGTTAAAGTTGTAAAGCTCTAGACTGACTGGCCATCTTGGGCTCCTGAAGGTATTTATGCTATCCCTGCCCATCACATTGCTTATGGGAACTGCAGATCTCATGTCTGCTATTGCTTTATTGAATACACAGTATTACTTCTTAGTAATCTTAATTCTAACAATAAGCTTCTTATAATCTATTGTGCCCTACACCTGCAGTGCCATGTTAGTCTGGAATACCAAGTATTCACATCTGTTCTCATGTCTGGTTTATGAACTTCCATTAACCTTTTGTAATATGTCCTTCAATTTATACATTGTAACAATCTAACTTAAGATTTAATAATTCCATTTGATTACATATATATCCTAATTTGGGGGATATGTAACGCCTCCCGACGTAGATGAAAATTAAGGGTTTTACTTTATTTTTAAAACTCATTGTCTCTAAGGATACATTTATTATTCCTTTATTTACCTTTGTTTCTTGTTTCTTATGACTAAAATTTGTTTCTTTGCTTCTATATCTAAGATACATTTTGTACAATAAATACATGGTTAATAAAATGATTACAATAATTAATAAAATGTCTAAACACTTATGTTTTCATAATGTAATTTTGGCACTTTTAATTCACTTAAGTGTTCTTTGTAACTGTCCATTAACTTTACGGCTTGGTTGAAGTCGTCTAAGTCTAGTTGATCTAGTTCCATTGGTTTCTTGCTGGTTTCGTCGTCTTCGAGTTGTGTAATCTTGAACTGTAGTTCCGGTAAATTTGTAAATTTTTCGTTACTGTTGGGTCTTGGTATACTGGAATAATTTCGTTAGTTAATTTTAAATAGCAATCTTCTTTTATGGTGATTACTTTATTCCAGTTAATACTAAATTGTTTTCGTCTTGGTTGCAATGGGCGGTTGCTATTACTTCTTGTGGAAATACAGCAATCCATTTGTTGTCCGTAACCATTTGGATTTTCATATTCGTAATTTGTACTGATTTTGGATCACAATTCTCATAGTGATTAAAAAATCTTAACAATTGTACTTTACAGGAGCTATCTGTTTGAATAGCTGTTGTCGTTAATGATTGAAATAAATATTGACTTGGTGCTACTTTGAATTTTTCATTCGTGAAGCCATACCTAAGTTTATTTAGGGAAAGGAACTTGGTTTTAGGGATAATAACTTGATACTTGCTAGTAACCTTCATGGGGAAAGCAAATAAATAATAATAATTATAAGTGTTACTCTCTACAATAGGAATTTCTGTTGAAAACGTAATTTCATGTGTTTTTACATAACCTTTTACTATGACTATTTTTCAAATATGAGGATGTTAGATTCTGTTACTTTAAAGGGTAGTTTACTATTAGTTATAAGTGATTTGATTCGTAGTAATTCATTTAATAAATCCATTGGTTCTAATATACTAGCGTGTAATGTGTTTAGTTTAGTAAATATTACAGCGTTTTCTAATGTAGCTAAAAATTATTGTACTACAGTAAGGGTTGATATCATTTGGTTAAATATCGTGTTAAATCTGATTAAATCTCGCCTTCATAGCATATTGGTTTGCATGTTACTTTCAAGGGTTAGTAATCTGTTTGCTGTACTGTCTTGGTATTTTACTAGCTTTCTTAGTGTATCATTAAATTTTATTATGGTTGATTGAGTTAAAGATATTTGATTTCTAGCAATGGTTTTTTAGTCACTTTAGTTTTCAATTAAGTATTGTATGGCGTTGTCATATCGTTCTGCATCTTGGTTGTCTGAATTGCATGTGATAGCTCTTATAATATTACCTAATCCGTTAATAAGTCCTCTTTTTCGTCTTGTGATTTGATCTGTTGGTATTAATCTATTAAATATACCTTCTGTGTTCTTTTAGATGTTTTCCATTATACTGTTGTAATTAAGCATTTCTATCGCAATTTTTTTTCCGAATTTGGCTGTGTCCATTGACTGTTTCGGTCTGTAGTAATTGTCTCTAAATATATAAAATTCTTATTTAATTCTTTTAAATAAAAATACTGTGCGAATGTCCGGTAATCTATTGTGTTTTGAATACTTACCAACTTCACTCGTAGTATACCGGGGTTGTTTTTAATGTCTTCGACTACTATGTTGTTGCAGTCCGTCCTACCTGGATGGAGGTTGACAGCAAGATGGCTGTCCATCTGAAATTAGACGCTCTCTTAGAGTTTTTAAGTGAATATATTTTACTATTTTTCCGTTATCAACCACTGCTACATTTTTATCTGATATCTTTTTGATTTTAAACGGACCTAAATTTCTGGGAGCCGTTTTGTGTCTTTTACCTTTAAAATTTTTCTCATCCACGGTTTGTTCTACTGAAAATTTACTTATATCGGCGTTCCTATTGGGCGTTGTTGTGATACGTTCTTTATCCTTATCTAATTTATTTTTTACATTTTGATAATTTATTTTTAATTTTTCTTTATGGTCTTTAGCATACTGTTGGTATAATTTTTTATTGTAATGTATATCGTAAAGGTTGCGGGAATCTGAGTGTCCTAATGTTAATTTGAGGGGCGTAGAATTAGTCGATGAGTGGATCATGTTGTTGTAAGCAATTAGTTCGTATGACATTAAACTAGTGATATGCTCTTTCTTATAGGTTAATCTAAACAGTCTAATTTGTTCTAATAAGGTTAGGTGTAATCTTTCAATTAATCTATTTGATTCCGAGTGAATTTCTGTTATAAAATGAATTTTTATTGCTTCATTTCTAAATTCGCTGCCATTGTCTAAAGTTATTGTTTCTGGTGTACCGTAAAATGTAAAATATTGCAAGAATCCATGGGTTACATCGATACTATGTTTTGAAATGATGGGTATCGCTTGGCCTACTTTGGTGAATGCGTCTACGATTTTTTAAAAATTTTCGGCTTCTACTACCAGAGTGTCGGCATGTAATTTTTGAAAAGGTTTGTTGGCTGTTTTGGTTAACATTAAAGGTACTTTTAGGGGTGACCTGTCGTATTTCGCTTTGTCGCATAATTTGCATTTGTTGATAAAATCCGTGGTTAATTCTTTCATGTCTGTAAAGTAATATCTCGTTATGAGTTGTTTTAGTGTTTTGTTGATTTCATGATGGTCGGCTTTGCTTTCGTGTTGGTTTCTAATTACGTCATTTATTTCGTCTGGGTCATCTGAGGTTATTCATTTTCGTGTACATCTGATAATCTCGGGGCCTGAATTATTAAATAATCTAATATATAATTTTGAAAATCGTAATGTTCTCTGGTGAAATAAAAGTAAAAACGTTGTTTCTTCTGAGGTATATTATTTTAAAATTTTAATTTTCTACTCCTCGTTATGGTCTTTAGTTATTTGAATCTGATATATTTTCTTATTATCTATTTTTGTATATTTTACTGGATTAGGGGTTGATTAAAACTTCGGTAACTATGAATTTATTCGGTCTTATGTCTATAGCTTCATTTAAAATTTTAATTGCGATTTTTAGTTCTTTGTTTTTTGTTGAGTGCATGGTTTCTATTTCTTCTGGGTCTTCTCTTATCTCTGTTTCGTCTACGTTATCTATAACTGACTCTGTTTCTATTGCGTTAAGTTGTATTCTGCTTAGTGCATCTGCGTTATTGTTATAACTTCCTTTTTTATATATGATTTCATAATCGTATTCTTCTAGTCTAATCCTTCATCTCTGTAATTTTGAATTCGGTTCCTTGAGTTTGCATAACCATACTAATGCTCTATGGTCGGTGTATATGTAGAATTTTCTTCCGTACAGATATGGTCTAAAATATTTTGTTGCCCAAATTACTGCTAATAGTTCTTTCCCAATTGTGTTGTACTATTGTTCTGTTTCATTTAGTATTCTAGATGCGTAGCAGATTGGTTTATCGCTACCTACTTTACCTTGGCTCAATACTGCGCCTAATACTACGTTCGATGCGTCGGTTGTTAATATAAATGGTTTTGAAAAATCGGGGTATTCTAATATGGGGTGATTTGTAAAGATACATTAAATTTTTTCTACTGCTTTGATAAATTCTGGGGTGTGTTCATTCTTATTACCTTTCTTTAAACAGTTTGTTAATCTTTTGGTTATTTGTGCGTAAAGTTTGATGAATTTTCGGTAATAATCGCGGAGCCCTTTTATTAGTTTTGGGTAGGGGGTAATTTAGTACTGCGTTCGTTTTGTCTGGTTTTGGCATAACACCTTGTGGGGTTATTATGTGTCCTAAAAATAATACTTCCTTTTGTAAAAATTCACTTTTGTCTAATTGGACCTTAAAATGAGCTTTTTTCGTTCAAAAACTTCTCTTAATCTTTCGATGTGTTCTACGAGTGATGTCGAATATACAATTATATCCTCGAGGTACACAAGATATTTTTCGTTGTGTATCCCTCTTAAAATGTTATCCATAACTCTTTGAAAGGTGGCGGGTGCGTTCTTTAAACCAAACGGCATGCGTTTGTATTCATAGTGTCTTCTAGGTGTACTGAATGTTGTTTCAGTTGTGTCTTTCTCGTCCATCTCCACTTGGTGGTATCCTGATGCGAGGTCTAATGTCGAAAAATATTGACACTTTCCTAACCGGTCTAGAATCTCGGTGATATTGGGTAGCAAGAATTCCTTTTTTTATTCAATAATACTTATGATTGATAAAGTTTCTGTTTAATTTTTCTATTAAATACGTATTTATCTAAACGAATTATATGTATTAGTTTCTTTATTCTATAGATGATACTCAGTGTGCAGAGAAAATATATTTTTAGGTAAAGTTAATTTTAAAGTCACTATATGAAGAGCCTGATTGAAACCTCTAAAAGTTATCCACTTTTTACTAAACGCAGTAGTTTGATATGTCTAAAATGAAGTGAAATATTTCTTTTATTAGCTAACTGCAAGGATTATAGTTAACTAATAAATTATTCCAACCCTCAACCTACAAAATTATAGTAAAGCCCAATAAACAAAATTAAATGATAAAATTAATAAAAGTTCTTTGGAGGGGCGTAAATTCCTCCAATGGATAGCGGTGCGGTACAAAGAAAAACAGAGAGTGATAACAATAAAAATGGGAACTTAAATTAATTGTTCAGGAAAAAATATGTGACTGTAAAGAGGCGGTAGTCAATGAATAATTAAGTTTATAAAAAGCCAACAATAAAAAACTCATCAGATTATGCTGCAAATTCTCTCGGCACGCACTGGACGCGAATTACACACAAGCGGTCCAAGTTTTATTATGCGATAAAAACAAAGTCACAAACTTTACGTATATACGTTTAGTTGTTATAAATGCTTGCTTGAAGAATGGTATAGAAAAGTATCATGCATATGCTAGTTACACTAGATAACGAAACGTTCGAATTGTTGTTGATCTTGTTGTGTCCATCGCGCACTATCGCTTAAGTTTTTGATCAACACTAACAATTTGGCGCGAACTATAAATTTAATACAGGACGCTGGTCCATACTCCCCGCCTTGAAAGTGGAAAAACTTTCAAAGGAATGGAAAAAAGGATACGCCATGAAAAAAGGAGAAGAAAAGTAATAGCGTGCCTAAAATAAACAAATTGTAAGAGAGATTATGTTAAGCGCTACAGCATAGTGCATTTAAACTAAAACTATAATTGTATATGCGGTTGAAAAGAAAATGCGGTGGAGTATTTTTATTGGGTGGGTATCGGACAAAGTTTTACAGCGGCAGGTTTAAAAAAAATTTTTTTTGTTTTTACGTTGGCAATTCGTACGACGCCGTCTTTGCCGTGATAAACCTCTTGAATTATGCCTAATGTCCACCGAAGAGGAGGAGCATCTTCTTGATTAACAAGAACTTGTAACGAGTTTATTTTCCTGCAATATTTTGACAAATATTTATGTTAATGTTTTTATAAAAGGTCAATTCAAACCTAATATCTCTACAAATTTTTACGTAATATTTATTACATGTTGTTTAATCTAACCTAAGCCTTAAAACCGCAAGCATAATTTATAAGTTAAGCGGTGACATAAAACACCATTTACCAGCGTCATTAAAAGAGCTCCCTCCTTCGATAATTATAAAGATCGTTGTAACTGTTGTCAAGCGGTAGTATACGTCAGAATATAACACTTTCACCTGGGCTGTTGCTGGAGAAGGTCGTTCGTTTTTGTTATAGGAACATGGCATCGGGTGATTATACCTGGTGTTGGAAACATGTGAAGAAAAAAGTCGATTTAATAATGAAATCGCCTTTGTTAGTGCACTCTATGTCGACGCTTCACAGAATAAGTTTGCACTAAACTAAGCGTAAATTAAAATGGTTGGCTTTAGAACAGCAGTAAGTATTATCAAGCTTTAGGGCCTTTGTTAATTTAAATTTTTGATGTGACAATTTATTTGATGTGGCAATTTATTTGACGTGGAAATTTACTTAACGTGGATACACGTGACGTTCGTTTGATATTCTGTAACAAGGTTAATTAATTTATGTGGTTTTGGAGAATTCTAACCTGATTATTGTTGAAACAAGAAGATTCCAATTATCATTAAGTATTCCAAAAATGATCCAAATACATCGCAAGTATTTTTCTGATGGATAAACATCTGGTATATAATTAGTGCTTTTTAAGTACGTCAAGCTGCAAGCTTTGGAATGACAAACAAGTAAGTTTTTATTTGTTCAACGTGGAAATTTCCTAGTTCGTTATGTAATTGACCTCTGGATGACTTTGTCATTTGTGAAAAGAACCTGATAAACTTCACTTTTATTTTTCATTAGTACAAACGAAAAGATGATAGAGGGCAGTATCAATGTAAATTAAGGGTTAACTTTCAAGACTAACAAAAATTGAAGCCATCATATGAATACAAAATTATCTAAGTTCAGATAACTAAATTGTTTCATTTTGCTCAACAATAGTTATTAATTGAAATATTTTAATATACAATTCATATGTGAAGTCTCTAAGTAGTACTACCGAAGGCTAATAAAAATCTGTAGTATACCTTTAGTCATGCTTAATGATCAAGTTTAAACAATTACAAAAATAATCATTGCTAGATTATTATAATGTAAAAATAACAACACTATCTAATTTTTGTGAGATACAGGTGTTGAGAACATTATCGTGTATATAAGTACATATCTGTTCTAACTATAATTTAGTCAAGTTTTTGAAGTAAATTTGTTAAGATATAACTTTGTAAATAATTTTCAACTGAAACTTAAGAGAATAGAAATTCAATTCGGTCAAGTCTATGATTATTAGTTGGAATGAATGAGGTTTGATTCTTAATAATTATACATTTTTTTAATTAATTACCAGAATGCACAAACTGTGCTAGTCTTGGTTTAATTTGATTACAGGTGCAGCAGTGCATCTTTAACAATCAATATCGAGCCAGAAGGTAAGCATTTGTAAAGGTTATGTTCTCGTAATACTTTTTGTACAGCGGTATTTGAGTATAGGTTTCCGCATTCCCCTTATACAAACAGACTCAAATTAGGTCTTCATTGTATTCAAAAATTCGGTGGCGCCATATTCACTATATTTTTGGTCGTAATCCAACCCCGACCCCAACTCATGTTCTACCCAGAGTAAATCACTCGACTAGCCGCTTAGCCTTTGGAGGTTTCCTTATCTAGGAGTTGTTTTCCATCTAAACTAACCTTGGGCTCTTTACATCATCAGGAAATCCTCGTTGTTTATCCTTGTGCCTTTCAGCTGGCAATATAGGAGTAAAAACCCATTAGTAAGGCAAAACGTAATAAACTAAAGTCCTCACCTTAACAGGATTATCAGGAGTGCATCACTTTTGTCGCGTTTGAAGCGAATGCAAGTAGTTTCTCTTCCATTTTTTCCGATAAGGCTTGACCAACATATTTAATAATTTTTTGCAGTTAACCAAATTAATTTTTTTACTGGGTAAATCAAAGACGGGCAAATATTGTAAAGGCGTGGACATTAAAAAATGAGCTGAAGTAAAAACTACAAGGTGAGGGTCTGAGGACAATAAACAAAGCGACCTAAAATTTAACAAACTTTCTATTTGAATGAGGACGGTTTGAAATTCTTGATATGATAATAATTGATTTTTAATTACACGAAACAAATGTGTTTTACAACTTTCTATATTCCCACATAGCTCCAAAATGGAGAGCTCGTGGAGGGATCATCTTCCATTCTATGCGGTGATTGGAAAGTTCAATACCTAAAGCTTTTTGATAATTAGAGGACAACAAAAATTTATACAAATCGTCTAATTGTGCTTTGGCACCAACAACATTTGTTCCACTATCTGAATATAAGTAAGAAACGGGTCCACGGCGAGAAATAAATCATTTAAAGGCGACTAGAAAACAATCAGTTGACTAGTCAGCGACTAGTTCTACATGCACAGCCTTCGTGGTCAAGCAAACGAAAAGACAAATGTACGCTTTCTGTGGGCGAACACCTCGACGACGTGTTAAAGTAATTTTAAGAGGATCCGCATAGTCAACGCCAGTGTGCACAAATAATGCCTTGGCTTCTTGCACTCGGAATGAGGGCAGATCGGCCATTTTTGGTTGTGGGTGAGAATGTGATGAATGAAAACACGAGTTACAGTGGTGTACCCGTTTTCTTATAATATTTCTGGCGGACAGTATCGAAAAAGGTTGTCTAAGTACAGACATCAAGAGATTTAGGCTGGTATGACAATTTACATTATGGTAATGATCTATAATAAAATTAACAATGTGTTCATTCTTTGGCAGTAACCTGGGATGCTGAGTTTCAAAAGCAAGATCCGAGTTAGATAATCTCCCTTCAATTCGCAATATCTTATCTTCATCCAAAAAGGTGCAAAGGTTTTTAAAATTCTTTGAACAAAATTTAGATTTACTTAAGTTGTTCAGTTCTGCACTAAAATGAACAAACTGAATTGTACGAATAACATACTTTTCAGCAATAATGAAATCGGATGCCCTAACATCCTTAGTAAGCAGTAGCTTTTTAACAAAACGAAGTACATATGTTACTGTCCTTAGTAGTTTGGTCCAGGACGAACAGCGTTGAGCAATAGCATATAGTACAGGCTGTTGACATTGAACCAAAGCGGATAAAATATTTAATTTATATTCAGGCAAACCATCTATGTTATTACCCGAGATTGGCTTAACAAACCAATCTAAAGTTGGACAATGCATCCAAAGTAGGCCATGTCACCATAATTTGTGGACAATTAAATTTGAAAGCAACATGCCTCGCGACAAGCAATCGCTGGATTTTTATTTCCAGGTACATGGTAAAAATGACGAGGGTGCAAGTTCTCGTGACATTGTGCCATGCGGTTACTAACAAAAATTGACCTTTATGCGGTGAAGAATGTATCCACCCATAAGGTATTGAACTCTTTGGCCATCAGTGAGTTGTGGGTTCAAATGTATATTGGCCTTAAATGACCGGACAGCATATTCGACCCGTTAGAATGGTTAACCCTGGTAATTTTTATAGTAAAGCACCAGCTACAACGGCTTTGGGTGCAATAATTAAGTTAGGATGATGTCCCCGACCATAATTAGTGTTCTGAATAGGCAGCTTTTTTGTAACTAAGTTACAATGTTATCGCAGTTAAAAATCTTCACCTTTTGTCTCAATTCACGAGAACCTACAGATTGTTAGAATTTTGTGATGCAAGCGAAAGGGGTTACGGCGCTTGCGTATTTTGCATATAATTTGTGGGGATTCAATGAATTGCAACCTAATTCAAGCTAAGAGCAAGGTTGCTCCTCTAAAATATCTTAGTATTCTACGTTTAGAGCTCTCGGTGGCCCTTTTGTTAACGAAATTAATTCAATTACTTCAAATTAATTTTCTTTCCCAATTTTAGAAACTAAACTATTTTCTGATTCTCAAGTAGTACTAATCTGGCTACAGACCCCTTCATATTCGCTCAAGCCATTTGTAGGAAATTGGGTTAGCCAAATTCTGGAATATGCTACTACTTCTCAGTGGCGTCACATTTGCGTAGAGTATAATCCAGCAGGCGCCGCTTCAAGAGGTCTTTCTCCACACTTCAACTATTGCTAAACGAATGGTGGTGGCATAATTCGTGCAATTTCAATTACGATTTTATCAATCTCAACAGTTCTTTCCCTTCAATAAGGGAAGTTCCCGGTTTGAAACAAAATTCCGTCTCACTCATCGTTTCAGAACAAGATGAACTTTGTGATTCATGGAGCGATTTTTTTGTTTATCTCATTTGCAATACACCATGGCGTATGTGAATCGCTTTATTCACAATTGTCGCCACCTTTGAGAAAAAATGTTAGGCCCCATTTCCTGCGATGAATTCCGAAATGGTTTTATAACTTGTGTAAAGTTGACTCAACGTCAGTTTTTCACTTCAGAATTATTACTATTCGAAAAAATAAGGATCTTCCTCTCTCTTTTTGAAAGTTATCGCTCTTTATTGATTCCCAAGGATTATTTAGAGTGGGCGGTCGCATGAAATATTCTCAGTTCTCATATGCTATCAAGCATTCTATATTATTTCCTAAACGGGTGACCTTATGTAAACTAATATGCAAACATTATTACCTTTTATCGTTACATTCCGGCCTTTATATTAAAACTAGTTTTTATTTTCTCAGATTGTCAACCCACCTTATCAGTGACAGAGAAACATATTTCTAACAAAAGTCGTGCAGAAGATGTTGATTTATCCGTATTAACAAAAACTGACTTTTGTAGACTTCCGTACTAACTCTGAACTCCATCTTCAGCGGTTTGTAGAGACTATTAGGGGGGTCGTTAAATAAATACGGATAGGTAGGTCGCCACTGTACTTATGCAAAGTATAGAAACAAGGAGAATCGCCAAGAAAAATACAGGAACCTCAACGAATATATTCTGTTATTGGAATACAACATTTTGTATTCATAGATGGTACAAATGTTTATCCTGAAATAAAATAAAATACACAAAAATGCATTGGAAACAGCAGTTTGCGTCGCAAAATAATAAAATCAATAAATCAGACAACTTACATGTACTTATAGATTTTGCTACTGGCCATTGGTGCATGGACACTCTACTTACTAAATTTATGCACCTTTGGTTCATATAAGAATTATACAATCCAAAAATATGTGCGAGGTAGTAAAACACAACCTCTTAAGTTTCTCTTAAAATGTGATTAACCACTCCTAAAGTTATAAAAAATTAGACTTGTTAGAGAACAAGACATATATTAACTAAAGATAATTTTTGTTTCAAACTGACAGGAATTTAGTATAAATTTTTCTGATTGTTTAATTAATTTTATCAAATTCTATTTATAGTCTTGATTATATTAAAGCCTCTGAAGTAAATAGGCATTATATATTTCGTTAACAAAATTATTAGTTCTGTAATTTTTCCAGTACTGATCAAACGACGTACATTCTTAATAAATTTCTTATGCAATAGGATCTTTCACTTAGTAATTCTAAACCTTGTTAAAAAAGAATCATGTATAAGAAACTACTCAACTGTATGATAAATAATCAACGTGAATAAGCAAATGCTAATAATAAAATCTATTCAGTATGACTCATAACCTAAGTTCTTAAGCAGATTGATTTGGTTAACAATACTATAAAGCAAGAATTTAATTTAGTGTAAAGTTCAAAGGTCTAAATATTTAAATGTTATTATTAAGGTGTTAGTTTTCAATAGTTTAAGTTACAAAGAATACAACTTAACCTTGGATATCTTCTATTTCGACACAAATAGCCACTAGCGTTGTACGTCAAACAGATGGTTTTCATAACAAAGGAAAATGGACTTACCGACCTCGAACGTAGGGTGCATATTGATACAAACCCTTTAGTAGATAAACTCGAAACATGTGAGCGCCTCTAATACTGCATAATAATAGCAAAAACTCGTTGCCCACTTTGTTACGGCAATATCCTGAAGATCAGAACCATAAAAATAAGAAAGTGGAATCCACCTTAGGGGAGAGCCATCGTTGAAATCTCTTAACTGTAGGTTTCCATTCGTTTACAATTTGTACGCTATAAATTAGCTGTGACGCATAGCCATTAATAAACCAAAAACTTTCCGTGTTGACCAAACATTTCTGTGTTAACTAAAAACTTTAATGTTGACTAAAGATCTCCGTGTTAATTAAAAATTTCAGTGTTAACTAGAAACTTCCGTGTTGACTAAAAACTTCAGTGTTGACTAAAAACTTCAATGTTAACTAACAATTTTTGTGTTAACTAACAATTTCTGTGTTGCGCATGATGAATTCACAGGCCAACGATGAAAAAACTTTTTTAATGAATATACCTTTTTATTATGTTTTTTAGGTTGCTGAATCCAAATATGATGCTTAAAAAACTGAATCACCTACCATTTCTTCACATCTTATAGTTAAATGCATTTTTTTCGAGATTTTTGCGTTTAGCGATATTTAAAGAATTGAAACAGATTTATAGGTTTATAATATTTATAAGTAAATTGGAAAAGTAGGTCTAATGGATGTAGATGATGTTGGTAGCACTGCCAAAAAACATTTGCTGGTCAAACAGCTGGTGTTTTCTTTACTGTCAACCTAACCTCTCACTTGAACGTTTCTAGTACGTGTGCTCAGTAAAATGTCTAATCGCGGTTGTAAAAACTCTGCTGACAGTTTTTGTTATATTTGTGGTGAGTTTGTGATTAAAAAACACCAAAGAAACATTACAGACTTTGTGATAAAGGTTTATCTATCATATTTTGGAACTAAACTTGGTGATCAGGAGAAATCTTGGGCACCACATAAGGTATGTTATGTTTGTGTTGAAGATCTAAGAAAATGGTCAAAAAAGGAGAGAAAAACCTTTAGATTTGCTGTTTCTATGATATGGAGGGAGCCGAAAAATCATTCTGATGATTGTTATTTTTGCAGTGTTGATATTACTGGTCATAACTCAAAAAACAAGAAGGTAATAAGCTATCCTAATCTTCCGTCTGCCATCCGACCAGTAGGGCACAGTGTAGATTTACCGGTGTCTGAACCACCAGATGATTTAAATTCTATTGAAGTACTTTCTGATGTGCAATCCGAGTCAAATGAACAAGATGAGGAAGAATTCCATTGTACTACTGAAAATGTAGAGCCTAAATTGTTTACACAAATCGAGCTTAATGACTTGGTTAGGGATCTGGGCTTGACTAAAGAAAAGGCTGAATTGCTTGGCTCTAGACTGAAAGAAAAGAACTTGTTAGCCATTGGAACCAGCATTCATGTGTATAGAAAGAGAGAGCAGCAATTTTCCAAGTATTTTAAACAAGAAGGTGATTTAGTGTACTGCTCAGATATTTCTGGTCTCATGAACGAGTTTGGTATTGAATACAAAAAAGAAGACTGGAGGCTGTTTATGGATTCATCCAAAACAAGTTTAAAAGCAGTTTTATTACACAATGGTAACATGTACGCATCTACACCTGTTGGCCATTCTGTACATATGAAAGAAAGTTATGAAAATCTAGAAATAGTGTTGAATAAAATAGACTATTCTGCTTATGGTTGGGTGATATGTGGTGATTTAAAAGTAACATGCATGCTCCTTGGTCAGCAAGCTGGTTTTACCAAATTTCCATGTTTCTTGTGCGAATCGGATAGTAGGGCTAGGGATCAACATTGGTGCAGAAAGAACTGGCCTGTGAGGAAGTCCTTAAACCCAGGTGAGAAGAACATTCTACGCAAAAACCTTGTAGATCCAAGAAAGGTGCTCCTACCACCTCTGCATATAAAATTAGGACTCATGAAACAGTTTGTTAAGGCTCTGCCTAAAGATAGACCGTGTTTTAAGTATCTCATCCAAAAGTTTCCACAGCTTTCAGAAGCTAAACTAAAAGAAGGCGTCTTTGTCGGACCTGACATTAGAAAAATGATGTTTGACGTTAACTTTGAATCCACAATGACCGTAAATGAGAAAGAAGCATGGATATCATTCAAGCAAGTCGTTACAAAATTCTTGGGGAATAAAAAAGATCCAGAACATGTTTCTATTGTAGCTAACATGTTAAAGAAGTTTAAAAATTTAGGATGTTTGATGAGCCTGAAAGTTCACTTTTTGAATAGCCACCTTGATTACTTCCCGGACAATTTGGGAGATGTTAGCGAGGAGCAAGGCGAACGTTTTCACCAAGACATTAAAGTGATGGAAAAACGCTACCAGGGCCGCTGGAACACCAACATGATGGGGGACTATTGTTGGTCACTTCACCGTGAAGTTCAGCAAGCAACACATCGAAGAAAAAGCTACATAAGAAGCTTCAAAGAAAAAAGAGAACGAAAGTATAAACCAACTGCAGCTGACAAGTGAAACCTGTAATATCAATATAAACCTGTAATGGCACATTAGGTCACTGTTTTAAATAGCTTACTGTAAATACAAATCATGCTTATGATTTAACATAGCGTTTCATTAATTTCCCTATATACTATAGTGGTTTTATACTATATCATTAAAAAAACAGATTGCTCAAAAACTGTGCGTGATACAAAAAAACCAAGGCCAGATTTGGATTCAGCTCAAAAAAATCTATAAACATCACCTACTAACCTCTGCATCTTATTACAAGAACGGTAAAGAGTTGACTGTCGTAATCCGTAAACAAACGGGGTCTCAACACTTGAATATTCAAAACAACAGGTGCGCATAATCGCACTAAATTACATCGCCTTGAAGATAATTTATGGAGTTTCTAACAAGCACGTACGACTTGTAACATAATGCTAAACACAAAACTGGAGTACTTTTAATAAAAGGACTACAAATAAAGTGCTTCAAAATTATGATAACTTTTTTTTAATTATGTATAAGTTCTTGACATACGAATTATATTGAATTAAAAGGGAATCTAAAATTTTTGTAACACAATACAGGTTTTATATGCGTTATTGCCGGAGAGGAAAAACAAAACGTTACAATATAACCCATTCTCTTATTCTCCGAACTTATTGGATTTTTGGGCTACGCTCATTAGTTCGGCAAACTATTTACCATTGCTTGTCTTGTTTCCGATTAAACGCTAAGCCCCCTCACCCAATAATGTCCAATCTGCCCACTTTTCGTGTTCAACTAACTCGCGCATTTAATCATACAAGAGTTTATTTTGCCGGACCCTTTTTAACAAAAACATCGTTTAATCGTAATGCTTCTAATCGAAAATCTTATCTATGTGTCATAGTTTGCATGTGCACTTCTATGATTTTTAGCAAGTAATTACTAATTTAAAACTTTCTTTGGTATTGCTCATAGAGGGCACTTGTTGCAGCTTGTTTCTGCATCCGATCAAAACTGTTGAACTACAGTTGAAGTATATGAAAAATATGAAAGGGTCTTTCTATTTTACACAGAAAGTCGAACTTATTACATAAATATTTTTCATTTCTTCCAAAAAAAAAGATTATCTAAGAAGCAATTACAGCAAAATAAAAGAAGTGACTTGTTGCTACTATGTATTGAGTCTATTTCATATATTCAATTGCTTACGAAGATATTATTGATACATGTGTTAAAACAAAAGCCAGAAAAAGAATTTTAGTTTTTTTATGTTAACTGATTTTTTCAGTTTGATATGTAAATTATGTATTATTTTAAAAATGTAAATTTTAAGTAAACTTGAAAGGATGTGTATGAATTCGACTTACTTATTATTACTTTTGTTAGCTACTTGTTATTTTAGGACCTCACAATGATGTTGTGCCTAAAACCTCACAAAGCGCAAATGTGGCCCTCGTCAAATCATATTTTCTTAAGGAAAAGATTTACTCAACATCTAATGTATATGGAGCATAATCCAATATTATATTTTATTTATCGGGTGCAACTTGGCTGCCACAGCAGATCCTCTATTATGCTCAAATGTATTCAAATCTTTCCATATCGTCGGGAACTATATTCCATTACTCACAAGTAAACCCCAACTGCAGGGTATTCTATAACGACAAAAAGCGAAGAGCTTCCAATAAAGCCAACACTTTATTAGGAAGTGTACGGATACGAAATATTTGATCTCTAGTGAACAAATGTGTGCGAAAGCTCCAGGTGTGCTAAAAATGCGTTACTTCTATGCCGAAAGTGTCTTCAGATTTTCTATCCACGTTTCGTCAATCCTTTTTCAGATAAGCCATACGCTTTAAAAATTGGCTTTGATGCCACTTTTAATAAAATACAGATTACTTTAGAAGGCACATTTGTTAAACATGTGTCTTATTCTTAGAAACTAATCTCCAATCCTAGTCAGCATTTGCTAGCATACGACTTTTTTCGCTGAGAATTTTAACAGTGTTGTCCTAGGTTAGGTTTTACTATCTAGAATTTATACACTAACCTGATTAAATAATTAATGTGTAATGGATTTTCCTATAATCGAACCTTTTGAATGAATACCAATAGGGTACAAATTGTAATATTTCAACTACCGCATTAGTGTAGACAAGTACAAATAAAATTCTAAAGTGCGTAGAATACATATTTAAGAAAAAGTGAAATACAGGTTTAATCCGCACATCGGTGTGAAATACAGTCTAACGAAACAAAAGCTTCATTCGATTTTGAAGTTTCAAAAGGTTTGGACTAATTATAGTTGATTTTTTTTAGACTCGACTAATATTTGCATATACGCCGTAATGATACAAAAAGCTTCATATTCAAACGTAGCTTGCGAAATTCATATTCGATGTAGCTGTTGGGTGTTTCGACATATTATGCAAACTTTTACAACTGTAAGAAGTAGGATAGTTCTGAAATGATATCATTGAAAAACGAAACGAATCGTCCTATTTTCAGCCAACACCTTATTTAAGGTTTTGCGAATTATGGATATCCCTTAATTTTGTTACGTTTATTTTCGGCATAAATTAAAATACACCTTTTTCTTTTAAATTCATTTTCCATTCACATAGATTCTGTCTTTACTTTTCAATACTCCAACACCATTCTGTATATTTCACCTTCTTACAATAAGTCCGTTTATTATATTTTCAATGAAACTCATTTGCTGCGAATTTGGAAAGTTTCCATTCTAATTGAAATAGTCTGTACATTGTTTTAGATCTCCGCTGGCTCGCTACATATTCTGAAAACGTAAAATTACTTCCTATATTTTTCCTAAATGCTTAGAAACTCGCCGAAATAAGGTCTCGTACTATTTGATAAGTGTTTCGAATTTCTAATCTTCTCTTGGCATGTTGTGATAACATGAGGTTTGAATGTTGAATTCTGCTTTCAAAAACGAATTGAATCTGATGCTGCAGCTTGTGCTTGATAGTATTTTCGATTTACTCATTCTGGTACTTCAAGAGCTACGCACGTTTTTTTCCTTGTTAACAAGTGGGGCATATCTTGGGTGCATCGGTAAGTTCTCCCGCGCTTACTCATACTAGCACAATTATCTTTTAGCTCTTAACTGTGGCTTAAATTGGTATTTAAGTAGGCCCGACTGTTCTTTGCCACAGGCCAACTGCTTTTACCTGTAGATCGCTGGTGCCGTTATGGTAACAGTATAAATGGATCCCGACTACCGTGGCGATGCTGTGCTAATTCACTTCCGATGCGTGCAAGCTAAGTATCCCGACACGTGCAGGTATATAACTTGTTTTCTTTTTGTGTCTATCAAGGGAGTATTCCTTATCGGCGTTTGGTGTAGTTACGTGATAAGAAACGTGAAACTGTAGGACTATTGTTTGTTGCCGCAAATCGATATTAGAATCGCTCTACAGGAGCGATGTACCATTTTTAAAAATGCTTGTCTAGAGAACGCACGCGTTTATTCTCTTTACAGATTAGTGTATTTTTCAACAGGTATTATGTACAATTTTAAAAATGTTTGACAAAAGCTCTCACACGTTTATTTTCTTTACTGATTAGTTTTTTTATATAAAATATTGGGTCACTTGCCATTAAATTTCATTCTTTGATATTATTTTAAGACTCATTAAATTTACTTATACTTTATAATTATAATCTTTGGCTATGGAAAAAGGCAGTTGAGCCGGATCTCCTCCGTGCCGACTGTTGATAAAACCTGCAAAGTCAGGTGAAACAGCACGAAGGCACAAATTGTGGGCTAGGTGATACTGTACTTCCCATAATGTGTTAGTGTTAAATATTACATCTTCGCTACTCCTGTCCTGATGAGCCCCAATAAGGGCGAAACGCGTCGACAGAATGCCCTTGTGGCTAATATTGAGTCACTTGCTATTAAATTTAATTCTTTGATATTATTTTAAGACTCATTAAATTTACTTATACTTTATATATATATATATATATATATATATATATAGCCAAATATTGGCTAAATAATTATGTTGACGACACGTTTGTGATCGGGACACATGGAAGGTGACAACTTAGTGTCCTCTAGCACTTCTTAACAGTAATTCCTGATAAGTAAGCACAAAAAAGAGTTAATGTGATAATGAGAAAGGAACCATTTACTAACGGAAATGCATTGGACATTAAATGTTATCCCTATTTTATAATTCATACTGAAACAACAGCATCTGTCGCATTAGAATATTCCGTCGATTCAAGCGATGCTAGTTTAATTTCCACACCGGAAAATCTCAAGCTGTACTATGAGTAACCTTAAAAGACCTAAAAAAGAAGATCCATACCTAATTTTGCACGAGGAAAATAATCAAAGCAATGCAGAGAAGAAACAGCAAGCCTTGCAGCTTGGCATGGCGTTTCTCTTTTAAGCTTATTAAAGCGCAGTCTAGAAGATTCTGAATATTCACGGTTGGAGTCAACAACTTTTTGTAGTCGACATCTGCTGGATCGCTTTTTACACACTTAGCAGTAACTCTAAAAAATATATTTGGCGCAGCTATCAGAATATTCCAGTGCAAGAAAGCGTTTTAAAGAAAGAAAACATTCTACGTGGTCGGTAATTTGTGAATTCACCCTATCACTACTGTACAAAAATTAAAAAAGTTTTGCTGAAACTCCTGATCATTGGGTTCGCATAATAAAATATCACCTGAAAAGAGCAACTAATAATTCTCTATTTACGTATGAAGAATTTTGTAACATTTTAACTCAGATTGAAGCGGTGGTTAACTCTCGACCGTTAACACCTCTATTCTCTGATCCAGGTGATCCTGATCTTCTAACCCCCAGTTCACTTCTTAATCGACCGTAGTTTAATGACCGTACCGGACTGTGACTTAACTATGATCAATGAAAATCGTGTTTCGCAATTTCAAAGAGTACACGAAGTTGTACAGACCTTTTTGAGAACGTGATTTAAGGAATATATCAATGAGCTCCAGCAGCGTCGTGAATGGTTTAAGAACTCCGACTGCACTATAGTTCCTGGTACTAGGGTCTTAATAAAAGAAAAATTTTTGCCAAAATAAAAATTTTATACTAGTACGCTTTTGCCTTTCATAGCTACGAAAAGCAATTGCTTGAATCTGTTCATGTAATATTTCCAATTACAGATCACTCGTACTTAGAACGTGATAAAAATTTCGGATTACTAAATTAAAAAAGTTTTGCTAAAACTCCTGATCATTGGGTTCGCGTAATAAAATATCACCTGAAAAGAGTAACTAATAATTCTCTATTTACGTATGAAGAATTTTGTACCATTTTAATTCAGATTCAAGCGACCTTAACACCTCTATTCTCTGATCCAGGTGATCCTGATCCTCTAACCCCCAGTTCACTTCTTAATCGACCGTAGTTTCATCACCCTACCGGACTGTGATTTAACTATGATCAATGAAAATCGTGTTTCGCAATTTCAAAGAGTACACCAAGTTGTACAGACCTTTTTGAGAACGTGATTTAAGGAATATATGAATGAGCTCCAGCAGCGTCGTAAATGGTTTAAGAACTCCGACTGCACTATAGTTCCTGGTACTAGGGTCTTAATAAAAGAAAAAATTTTGCCATCTGCAAAATGAAAATTAACACACGTCTTAGACACTCCTCTGGGCAAGACGGTGTAGTCCGAGTGGTGCTGGTGAAATTTGTAAGTGGTGTGCAGAAGCGTCCTGTGACTAAACTGTGCATTTTGCCTGGAAGTTAGTGTAAAATAAGATTCAACATTGTTTTATTTCATTACGCATTTATTGATCATTATCTTTTCTATTTTTTGTTTGTAAAATTTATAATTATTTTTGCGTTGTCTTGTGTATTCATTTACCATGTTAATCTTGACGTCACCTCAACGCGGACGGCTTTGATATTGTTCCGTTCTTGTAAATAATTTATTGTTAAAATTTATTATGAAATTGAGCTTGTTGGTTATTCTAACTTCGTTGCGGTAGATTAAATTTTTGTTAGTGCAAAATCCCTATGTGTTTTACTCAGCACCCGCTAACCTGTGCCGTGAATGGTGAACGTTGTGTTGTGCGCGGCCGCAAACAATATCGATTGGAATATCCAAGAAACTCGCTCAAGTAGTATCGCATAGACCGCAGTCTTCTACAGTCGTAGTCGCATATACCGCTGTCGAATATACTACATCGATCGTACAAGGATAGTGTCGTCCTTTAAATTGTTCACACCGCTTTCTGTATGAACCGCTTTGTGTATGAACCTCTGTCGAGTTTGCACGTGCCGCATGCTGTTAATTGGTTCCAACGTTTCTTTCATCTGCCGCCGCATCATTATAGGTAGGTGCTAAAGTAAACGCTTTTATTTTGTTTTGTTGACGAACATTTAATTATCTGTTGCTTCTTAAAATATTATTAAATTTAAATACAGTCCATTTTATCTCGCCTTTGAGCTATTCGAAATTTACGCCGCATTTTACAGATATGTATTTATTTTAATGTACTTGCATTTATATTAATTGAATTTATTAAAACCTTAAAGTATTAAGACGGCAATTTTAAAGTAGTAAAAGCAACTACTTGTGTGAAAATAAAATATTTTTGATAACTGATATTAATTTGGTGTTTATGAACTAGATGCTTCATTGACTTCAAATTTTCAACTTAATACATACGGATACAAGTCATGACGCAGATATTTTCTTTCGTGGTTTCTACTATACCATTCTTTGTATTCTTCTTAATGGACTATTAAAAATATAATTATGTGTGGAGTTATATGTTTTAAATACTTCATTTTTCTTAAATATCAGGCTTGTCAAAAATGAAAACAATGTAAACGTGTAACAAACCACATATTTTTATATACCATGATACTTTCAAGAAATTTCAAAGGTTGGATTCCCAAACGCCCAAAGAAAATTTTGCCCCACCAAAAGCCTGGCTTTTTGCGATGCCGTAAAAACAAGAACCCCCCCAATTTCGCCCATTTTTGGACCAAAAAGTTTTCGCCAAAATTTTCATTCTTTCAAAAACCACTTTTAAAAATTGTTTCAAGAAAAATTTTGTTACAAAACACCCCAATTTTAAACACCACGTTTACTTTTAAAAAGGCTGAATTAAATTTTCCAAAGAACCAAACCGTTTGAAACGCCAGCCCCCAAATTTATAACCCCAGATTAAATTTTCCATTTCCCGAGTAAACCGGGAACAATTTTTAGAACCACGGTTTAATTTTCGATTACCTCCCCAAAGTTCCCATTTTAAACACTCACGATTTGAGCGTCCGCAAATTTTTTGCACCGTCCGATTTAAAACGCCGCCAGCCATTTGAAATGGTCCACGTTTTGTTTTCAAAAACCGGTTACCCCAAAAACAAAGAATAAAACCCATCCGTTTAAACCCAGGTATTTCCGTCGAAAATTCCAAACAGCCTTTTTCCATCTCGGAACCCCCAGGAACCGGTCCATCAGGAGCCAACGCGACCTAAACACCAGCAAACAATTTAATCAAACAACATTTTTAAATTAACTTTTCAGTTGAAAATCGTTTTGCCCCAATTCAAAACGCACATCATACCTGCATTTAAAGAAGCGCCTTTGGAATCACCATTTATGAATTTCCATTAAAACAACCAACGAAACCACAAAATTCCCCAACCATTAAAGAAAACCCCTTTAATTACATTTTAAAACACCCCGGCAACCGCCAGGTTAACCTGAGCCGCCGCCATAACGTTGCCAAGCCTGAAAGGAAAACCACACAGCCCGGGTTAAACCATTAACCATTCCATCCCCCGGTTAAAGGCCCCAAATTTTCTGGCATTAAAAAAACCTTACTGCGCAATCGGCGTTGGGCCCGACCAAAGAAGGCTTGGTCAAGACCCAAACCACACCGAGCCTTAAATTAATCGCCGCACAGAAACCATTCAATTTAACAAAGAAAACAAAGTCCCCACTTTAAACCATTTGAAATTTGTTAACAGGAAAATTTAAACTTAGTATAACTTTAGAACCGTCTTAAACAACAACCCCCACAATTTTTAAGGCCACCAATTTGAAATTTTGGTCGCCCGAGCCGAACCCACAATTCCCCAGAACCCGAAACACCGCGCACGTACTTTTTCAACCAGGTTGCAGTTTGGGGTGAAGATTCAAACCAACCATACCCCAAAACATTTAAAACTTAACATTCCACCCTTTTTCCAAACCCCAGGCCAATTTAAACCCGGGATTGCCTCGATTAAACCACCACAGTGCCAAGCCATTCCCGGAATTTTACCCGACCAACACCAACGCAGATCCCTTTCAAATTTGAGCCAAACACCGACCAGCTCGCCGCCCTTTCCCCCACACGCAGGCCTTTCCTTTGCAAGCGGCATTTCGCCCAACAGCCAAACCGCAAGCCACGTCATTTTTTCAAAACATATAACTTTATAAACTTTATTTCCGATTTAACATAAAAAATTTTAAACCCCCACCTTATTTTAAACCCAAAACCACACCAGGAATTTTCCCGAACCAGTGTTTCATTTTTCCAATTGAAACACGTTTTTCACTTTTCAACCAAACATTTGAAACCCGTTCCCCAAGGCCCCTTTTTTTAAAACCATTTCCTCCTTTTCCAAATTCCCGACACCATTTCCCGCGAACCGCAGAACCCCACGGAAACCGACACCAGGACAACAAGGTGGGGCGATTTTATGGTTAAAACCAATTAACCAATCAACCAATTACCATGGTTGCATTTTAGCATTCCGATAAACCACTTTTTCCAAAACATTTTGACTACCCCATATTCAAACCGGTTCCCCTTGGCCCAAACAGCCAAACGAACCCACCGCCTTCCCTTATGGGTTCATTTTTGAACAAAACGTTTAAATTCCGACGCACCCATCAAAAAATTAAACGGTCTTTCATTTAACACACACAATTTTTCAGGGTTTTTACCATTCAGCCAAATCCGATTTTTTTGATCAAAGAATCAGAGTTTGCCAGCATTGCCGTAAGTTTTGCACCCATTCACCACCCCAACCATTGCAACCTCCCATAAGGCTTTTTGCTAGACCACCGGAAGGGCCTTTAAACCACATCCAACCACGCTTGTGGTTTCCACAGCCCGCTTGGCTTAACCATTTTGAAACGAAATGAACAGAGGCAAACCGAAACTTTTGATCCCCCCAGGCAAATTCCTTCACCCTTTTCCAACCAAAGACGCACCAATTTTTCAAACCCAATTTCGCCTTTTCCACCATTTTTAACCGGTCACACTACCCAACGGCCAACCATTCCCGTTCAATTAGAAACCACAACCATTCCCAACGGCAACCAACATTAAGAACAATTTTTCGCCCCCAACCCAATTCCAAATAGCCAACATTCCCGTAAAACCCCAGGATTTTTATTTCCACACTTTAATACAACCGTTTCTTCAAACCACCAGGCCCAGCCCTGGTCGCCCGAACACGTGAAGCCTTTTCCAAGTTGCCCAGAGCCAGCACCGCCACCCATTTACCGATTTCCAAAAACCAACAACCCAGAAATCTTTGGTTTCCCATTGAAACAACCCCAAACTTCCACCAAACAACCGGTTCGTCCAACATCCCACCCAGCATTTGCCTGGCCGTTTAAAACCTTCACGAACCGCCTTCCGAAAACGTCCATTTTCGGCCAACAGACAACGCCCACGAAAATTGGCGTCCCAACCACCAGCCCACCAACTTGTCAATTTCCCCGCCACCAACCAAAGACCTATTTACCAATTGAAATTATTCCAGCGGCCATTTAGAAAACGACCACAACCTCATTTGGAAAACGATTTCCAAATGAAACCACAAGGAATTACCAAACCCCACGACCAATTTACCATTTCCATTAAATGGACAAAGCGTGGGTTAAAAAATTAATTTAAACCGCCGCGGCGCTGGCCCAACCATTAATTTTTCCTTTATCTAACCTAGGTCCCTTTTTTTAATGGAAAACTCATTAAAAAGCAATTAGGTTTAATTATTCATGTGGTCATTGGTCATTGGTCATGTGGTCATATGGTCATGTGGTCATGTGGTCAATGGTCATGTGGTCGGGGCAAATTTCACCCTATGGGCAATTTCACCCATGGGGTAATTTCACCCTAATTTAAACATCCTACATATATCCGGATATATGTCGATGCGCATCCCTGTCGGCTTAGGTCGGATAACAACATATTCGACTATCTTCGGCAATATACGTCCCACTCTGTAGAATACATAAGAGAACAATTTTTTCGTATTCAATTTAGTATTCGATAGTAGCTAGAACGGTAAACATGAGCGTCTCAAAGGTGATTAACGTTTTCAACTTTGGGAATAAAGTGAAACCGACAAATGAGCGATTTGGATTATGGCTGTTGACAGAAAATATGTGCAACAATAATCTGGTAACAGATATTGGTAATATTTGTTATGTCGAAGGCGAACAGATGCTGACTGGTGGACTACACACACCAATTACAGAACCATTTTGTGACAATATAATGTTGGTTAAAATTTGCGACCTTTCTGACGCCGAACAAACATCTGCAAGCAAAAGGATGTTTATCCTAAAAAGAAATTTGTGGGCATTTAACAGCTATCTACGAAGAAAGTTTGACCGATTTGTTTCCGCTAGGCATGGTGTTAAAGCTAAGCTTCCGTTTTTCTGGAAAGCACTAACAAGATGGGCAGAGAGTAAAAGAAATTATCGGAAAAGAAGACCTCGAATGCATTAATAAAAAATTCCAAAATCCTATATGTGTTCCATACAAAGTGGAACTAGCAGATGTTAAGTTGGAAACTTTATTGAGGAACTACCAGATATATTAGACGAACTCGAAAAGATTATTTCTATCTTTTGACATGGATGTAACCCAAGATTTTGCGGGTATATTTAGCAAGATGGAGATGTGTAATTATTTAACTACAAACCATAACTTTTGCTATAAGGGCGAATACGAAGAAAAGTGTAATATTATAGTTGACAACGATAAAACTGTAGGAATTGATTGTTTAACATGGCTAACAACCAATGCAAGAATTAAGATATACAACAAATTTGTGTGTCAGATAACAAGTCCTGGTGTTAATAAACAACTTGGCAATCATATACTAGATTTTTACGTTGTCCAGATGTACGTTTAAGGAAACATTTGCGTCTACTTTGGCTAAAGAACATGGTATTACGCGATTGGAAGCGACAATATACAATTGTGCAATTGGAAGCAATGTCAGTGCGGAACGGGTGTATAATCCCTTAAAAGACTGTTTAACGTTATTGGAAGATAGTGTTATACTTCCTAAAGGCGCCAATGTACTGGTACCACTTGCCAAAATGTGGAGTAAGTTATCGGACAAGCTACAAAATAGCTGCTGTTTAGTGTTTAATAACCTGCTACAGTACGTGTATTGGGGAATGGTAATACAAAGAAATTGACGGGCTTGCAAATTGTTGTCCGAAAACCAAAAGAAAGGGAAAATTGATAAAGTATGGCTTTGGCTTTTAGTTTTAACTATTTACCTGTAAATTATTTGGAGATAGTAGAGGAGGAAAGACAGCCAAGATAAAATAAAAATCTTACACAAGTGCTACATTAAAGCAGGAGTACATATTTTACACAATCTGCAACACATATTCTACAATTCCAAAAGAAATAATCATTTGGAATTGGGATTGAAGATACGCATAACATTCGCCAGAGGTTGTACGACAACGCGTAAATATTGGTAGTAAACCTTTATCCGTTTACGCTAAAGGAAATTGCCCATTATGCATACCATTTAAGTGGAAGGAAAAGACAACTGGAATTAGAGGAAATGGATGCAAAAGGCGAAAATTGATACATGGAAAACACTGCGACAATACGCGAACAATACAAAGATGTGTTAGACAAAGAACATCTTATTAGAGAAAATGAGGAAGAATTAAAAGATTATTTTATGTGTCGATGGATGACTTAGATACATCCGGGGTTTACAAGCTGTATGCATTTGCGGTTAGTAAGAAAGACTTTTTAGTTATGTAGGCGTTCTTGCGAAAAGGATGGTACTAAATCCGTATACTTTTTAAAAGGTTATTCTAAAACGTATTTATCAAAATGGCAGATAACAAAGACGAACTAAGGAATGCGGGTTTCGTAACCTTGGCGTACACCACACGCAAAGGGGTTCCGCTAAACATTGTATATTTCCCAGTAAAGAACCTTTCGGATCATTTAAAACCGAGGGTCTTACAACCTATAACAACCATATATTCCCAAAAGTGGTGGAATGCAACTACGCAACGTGTGTGGGAGAAAAGGATTTCTCCAATACCGACAAGAAGAAGTCGATCAAGCTTAACAAGATACGTATGCAGGATATAGGGAAAGCTGCGATTAAAAGATTGTCACAAGCTGCAAGAATTACACGAAGGAATGGATCTGGTTGTTTGGAATCAAAGACTTTAAATATAGAGGCAAACTTGGTACATTTTACAATTGAAAACCTAGACGGTCTTTATGTATCAAACTATTGGTTAGAAAAGGAGATAGAAGACTTGGGTTCGATTTAAATTTTAAGCTGCGAATAAAATTAGATAAAATTAAAACCACTGCAAACAAACATAAAGAAAGGACTGTCTTCTGTGTATAACTTTGTATTAAAATTAAGTTTAAATGACTCCATGCTTGGATTAAATATTTTTAAATTTGTTATGTATAATGTCAGAATAAACATTTTATAATAGTATATAACATTGTTCTTTATTTATAAAAGGCTGTGACGTTACCACGAAATAGCAGTCGCACAGAAAGGGGTGCGCGGGCAGCGAATGGGGGGGTGCGTACGCCATGGGGCGGGAGGTGTATGCGCAGGGGGCTATGGCTGGGGTACACGAGGGAAGCGGATGTTAACAGTCACCAAGCATCCAATTCTTTATTTGGTGAGTACTTGGCGTATGTATCCGGAGTAAAAGAATACGATTTGCATACGCAGCTTATTAATAAAATTAGTTTATCGAGGGAAGATGACAAAGGTACATCATTCCTAATAGTACAACAATCTACGCATGGGGGTGTAAAGATATAAGATAGTTGTTTATATTTGTAAGATTTTGTAAACTATTGTATATATTAGTTTTAAGATTCCATAATTTTAAGTTCTTCCCCACCTTCCAAATCCTTCCGGCTTCTATCCTGGTTGACAGAGTATACGTGTTACTCCACGTGGTATTCGCGGGACACTGCGGTTTTAGATTTCTAGGGAATGGTTGTTAAAGCATATGTCTTGGGAAAAAAGGTTTTAAAGATGGGTTAAATAAAGATGGCAAAAATTAGTCTTTAAAACGCATAACTTTGTATGGGTGGTCCTATTTAAAATCTATTTACAGATTTGGGGTCCCTAGAAAATTTAATATTAGTTGAACCTAGCAAAATATATTTATCTTAAAAGAGTGACTACCCCGTATAATAAATACAATATAACACTTGTCAACAAAAAGTTGTAGGAAAATTAAAGACGTATTTAATGGGGTCCAGTATTAGAATTTGTTGGTAGTAATGTTAAGTCCTACTGTATTGTAGGCGAGAAAGATACGATTAAAAAGATTAAAGGGGTCTCACGAATTGTAGTTATAAAACCGAGGGTCTTACAACCTATAACGAGCATATACCTCAAAGGGGTAGGCATGCAACTACGCAGCAGTGCGCGGAGAATAAGAATTCTCCAATAAGAAATTAAGTTTCCATGTACGTAGCACCAGTCATTGGGAATGGTAGAAATGTGGAACCTATAAAGGCGATTATTAATTATGGTTTAGAAAATAAAGTAGTTTTCGTGGACTAAATAAAATAGCTTAGACTGGTTAATGTATATGATTAATATTCTCGTCACATCCACAAACATCTGCTTTACGTCCACAATGGCGATCCGGTAGTTTTTGTTTAACAAATAGTAGGAAAGATACGTCGGGTGTTAGTGTGCGGAAGCCCATAGGATTCAAAAGAAGTGGGGAATGAAGGTGGTTCCGTTAGAATAATCGAAAGTGGTTAATTGATCGTATTAGATGTTTAAAAAAGTGTAAAGGCCTACATAAACAAAAATTAATTATCGCAAAAAGTGCGCGATGTGCTACACTTATAAAGAAAGTATGGAATGGTGCTTTGCATCGGTCCTAATAAAAAAAGGGGACTGACTTTTCCAAGCAACTACAAGAATAGCAGTAGCGCAGAGAAGGGGTATGCATGTATTATACAGTTGCTGCAAAATATGTTAGTTTACGCGTAGCTCGGATGTGTAATTGATCACGACTTAAAGATCCCTCGGAGGTTTAAAAATTTCAGCCCATTGTCGTTGAAAAATGTTTGGAAATTATCAAACGGTAGCGGGTGAAGTTTAATGGATGATTGACCGAGTTTTTCTACCTTTACGAGGGAATTGGAAGTTGACAGACATCGAGCATCTAATTCTTATTTGGAGGATATCGAGTACTTACCGGTTCTAGAAATCAATACGTGCGGCCGACCGCTATGCGAAAGTGTAAAAGCCTACAGAAGCAAAATTTAATTATCAGACGAAAAAGGTGCGATGTGCTATAGAAAGTATAAAAAATGGTGCTTTGCATCGCCAAAAAAAAGGAGAGTGACTTTTTCTAGCAATTACAAGAATAGGTAGCGCGGCGAAGGGTATGCATGTATTATACACGCATTGTTGCTTAAAATATGTTAGTTTACGAGAAGCTCGAACGTGCACAAATTAAATTTCAATCTATAATTAACCATCGTAAAAATAGGAAATTAATGGGTAATTTAATACCGTTACATATACTTTGCTTGGTGATTCATTTGGAAAAATATTCAATCCCATTTCCTAAAGTATGACGTAGAAGTTATTTAAAATTAAATTGTTGTAAGTATCCTGTAGACAACAAGTTGGTATTTTCTTAGTAATGGTTTAAAGTTTTTGGTTATAGTAGCACTGCATCTTCTACAGCACGACTTGCACACAATTTGTGTGCTACCACCCTTTGGATTTTTAATATGCACGCGATCCGTATAACATGGAAGACGTTTCCGATGTTTTACTAACGGCATTCGCACAAAAGCGAACCAGGTGCATCATTGCGCTAAATGTATTGGACGGAGCGAGGATTATGACGTCATTTAGTTCCCCCGAATCCTCAACTTCGTTCGGTTCTTCGAAACCTTCGGTTTGCATTCTATAAATAAACGGTGCTCGAAAACTTTTAGTTGTTTTCGTTTAACCAAAGTGCTATAGTGCGGGGTTTTGTACTAAAATGGTACCTGCAAACTTTTTAAAACCCTTGGTTATTTCCGGAGGGTTAAAGGAAGAACTTCTGTTTAAACTAAGGTTGCAACATCCGCCACAAAGTCTTAAATTGGGATTGTTTGCACGAGAATAGCTTAAGCCCGGAAAACACCGGTTGTCTTGAAACTTCGTCCCCATTTTAAAGGGTTGAGAAACCCAAATCCTTGTAAAGGTAAAGGGAAAGTCTATAGGGTTTTTGACCAAAAAATTTCAAATTTTAATTGGAAGTTTTTAGCTACTTTTAAAACCCAGGAAGAAAAACAAACACTAAAGTGTTATTTTCGTTAAAATTAAAAATTTTTGGGATTCGGTTCGTTAAAAACTTAAGAAAAAAACCACGGTCACGTAAGGTAATTTAGGATTTCAATATGTAATAACCCATTTACTTTACCAAAAACTTTAATCTGGTTTATTACATTTTTGTTAATTCTGAAATTTAGGTAGTTAATGATGTCATAACAAAATTTCTAATTAACAACATGGCTGGTATCTGGAAAGTTGTAGCAGGATTTTCAATTACGAATGCTTCTTTTTCATTACAGGAGAAATTCCAAGATTTATAATTATTAACCACGCGATTTAACCAAAAGTCGACCTTGCCATTTTCTTATTGTTAAGCATGCATTGGAATTTTTGGATGCGGTAATTTTTGTTTAAAGTAACTTAGTTAAATAAAGGTAATTTAAAATTTAAATGATTGTATAGTCAGTTATTGCAATTGAAAACACATTCAGGAATAATTTATTTGCTCTATATATTTTACAGTAGCGTTTGGAAAAATTTCTGCAATTAAATTTTTGTTGGCGGCATGTGAACGTGTCGTTGGATTTAAAACATATTGTTAAGACAATATGTCTTATTGACTGAAAAATTTCCTTTTTTTACATTAATCTCTTTTTGTTACAGGTCTATTTAAACAAATTAATCTTTTTTTTACAGGTTAAACTTTCGGCTACGCACAGGAAATAATGTTATTTTGAAAAAAATAGTTTATTAAACTGTAAAGGATAAAAAATTATTAAACTTTTGTGTTCTTAATTTTGTGTTGGTTAAAGATTTGGGTAGCGAAAAGGTTTAAAATGGAGTTAAATTATACGAGCAAAGAGCTTAAAGTATAACTTTGCAGGACGTGGTCCGATTTCAAATCTGTTTGCAGATTCAATTCTGCGTAAAATTCTAAGCTAACAAGATGTATCGCATGACTAAAAATTTATTGACGCTAAAAGTCGCTACAGGTAAGAAATCTTAAAATGGGGGTAGCTTTTGGGATGGTGCAATCTGAAAAATTCCTAGAGATTCGGGTAGCTGAGAAAATTTAATATTAATTGATACCAAACAAGATAGGTTTATCTCTGGTGGAAATGTGGAGAAAGATTTATCTCAGAGAAATGTGTAACTTTGCAGGGTGGTCCGATTTCAAATCTGTTTACAGATGAATTTGCGTAAAATTCTAGACTAAGAAGATGTATCGCATGACTAAAAATTTATAAGAACGCTCAAAAGTCGTACAGGTAAGAAATCTTAAAATTGGGGTAGCTCTCTTGGGGATGGACTGCAATCTAAAAATTTAGAAATCGGGTAGCTGAGAAAATCTAATTTAATTGATACCAAACAAGATAGGTTTATCTCGAAAGATGAAAATGGTTAGTCGAAGAAAACTTTGGTCCAGATGTGAAATGTGGATGCTGAAATGTGGTGGTGGTTTCGATTTTAATTGCGTCCATGCGCTACTGAACATGCGCGTAATTTAGTTGCCATTCTTCCCTATCCAACGGATGATCTCTTTTTATTTACCTATGGTACAACACAAGAAGATTCTTCGTTTACCTATCCAATAACGATACTAAATAAAATATAAAGCTGTGAACCAACATTTTCTGTATTGGTTAAACGTCCACGTTAACATAGGCACGTTAATCTAAATTTAAAACTAAAAATTACACCACAACTTATACGGTCTAAATTTATTCACAAAGCTTTATAACACTACTAATAACAATGAAATATACCCTTCAGCAATAATTTACATAAAATTTTTAAAGTACTTCTTAGATGTTTCTCAACTGTGTAATATGTTTTTCCTCATATGTTATACGTAGATTTTTCTTTTACAAAGAGTAATTTCAAATATGTGTTAACGCGATTTATGATTGATTCATTATCACTGTTGCGCATATGATATTAGAGTCCATGGGTGTTCAATGTAAAGTAAGTTGTTTTAATCAATATCTTATGAACAACAGCAAAAGCATGTACGAACGTTCGGTAATAAAATTTTAGCTATTTTAGAATTTCCGCCAATATATTTCTGATAAATTAAATTTTTTTGTTAACTACATGAGAAATTGGTTTAGACGTTTACATGCCAGTGTCACTGCAATTTTAATGCATTAATTTAAAAGAGCTGGCTGTGTCTATCGTCACGCACTTTCCGTTACATTCGTGCACCGGAAAATGGTTCTACTACCTAATAGTTATTGATAAAGATGTTATGAATACATTTTTATGGATCAACTTCTTCAAATTTCTACTGCGAACTGCAATTTTAATCTGCAAAACGTGATAAATTAGCAAATCTTAAATTATTTCTTTGCATCCTATTACAGTTGCACAACTATTTTTAATTTTGGATGTAGCAACAATTAAAGAATATGTCCTTCGCGAGCTATCAAAACTTTGAAAATTAATAGCTTGTTGTCCTTACATATCAAGATACCATCAACTAATTTCCTTTTATTTGGTCACCAACACTGTAAACACATTTCTTTAAATTTCGGATATGTCATATCACCACTTATATGATCCGAAAAGATATGTCTGAGATTGGTTTCATCCTGTTTCCATAATGCGATTACATTGGTGTTATCTCTGAGTCTATGTTTTAAGGCACTAGCGTAAGTTTGACATAGATAGAACGAATCTATTGCTTTATGACGGTCGAACGAGAAAAATTGAGTGATTTTACTTTGCTCGTTTGCAGGTATATCATCGAAAACCATAATCGAATCTTCTTTGGTATCTCGGGTTCGATCAAATCATCGTAATTTTCAAACTCATAGTAACCAATTTCTTCTTTTAATAGTGTAAAAACGTTTCTTAACAATTCGTATTTCGGTTGATACAAACTCTTCGAAATAGACATTTTGAAATCTAAGACCGTTCTCGTGCAAGATCAGAGATATTAAAGCGTTGGTCTTCCACAACTCGATGATCCCACGAATATAGCTCGTATGTTAGACAGGAACAATGAACCATGTTTACCATCCTCTTTTGCATTAGCAATAGCAAAGTTATCATAATTCTGTATAGGTATTTTAACTTCTGGTATAACATCTCTGGATGCATCGAATTATGTAATTTCTTCACGTTCTGCAACCTTTTAACATATCTGCATAACGTTGTTCTAGGTATATTATATTTTTACTAGCAGCGTAGAAACTAAAGCCATCAGAATATCCTCCGCTGCTTTTGTAATAGATTGTTTGGTGCACTGATGGAATGCGACATCTTTCGAAAAATGTCTTACTATAACTAAGCTCAAAAACTACTTCCTTATATACCAAATTTAATCTCTACTCACATAACCACATGACCATATGACCATATGACCACATGACCACATGACCATATGACCCCATGACCACATGACCATATGACCACATGACCACATGACCATATGACCATATGACCACATGACCACATGACCATATGACCATATGACCACGTGACCACATGACCATATGACCATATGAGTAGGGACATGATCATATGACCACATGACCATATGACCATATGACCACATGACCACATGACCATATGACCACATGACCACATGACCATATGACCACATGACCACATGACCATATGACCATATGACCTAATTGCTTTAATGAGTTTTCCATTAAAAAATAGAGTGTGGACCTAGGTTAGATAAAAGGAAAAATTAATAGGTTGGGTCAGCGCCGCGGCGCGAAGAAACTAATTCCAACGATGCTAACCTGAGATGTTATAAATGGGCTCGTTAAAAATAATCATGTGGTCATGTGTGTGTCATGCTCATGTGTCGTGCATATGTGTGGTAAATCATGGTCATGTGGTCGCTGTTCATGTCATGTGTCGCTATGGTCTGTGTCATGTGTGAGTGTGTCAACGCTTTAATATCTCATGATCTTGCATGGTCATATGGTGTGTTTGTGTGAGATGGTGATATGGAAGAGTTTGGGTTGACAACTGTGGACGTTTTTAAGATGCATTGCGTCGTGTTTAATCTATTAAAAGCGGCGGAGGATATTCTGGATGATTTGACTACGCTGTACCAATATGAAGATTGTGCTCTGCGTTCGGTCAATTCAACGATCGAAATATGAAGAATACTATGCTGTTGATGACCGTCATTGTGCAGAGGATGATATGTTCGTTCTGTCTCAACCTTACGCTATTCGTGGGATCATCGACTCAGAGACCACGCTGATGATCGCATTATGGAAACAGTCGAGGTTAATCCAGACATATGTCGTTTCACTATGAAATTGGTGATTTGAAATTATCCGAAATTTAAAGAAATGTGTTTGACGGATGGGCAAATCATAATTTTTAATGCATGTTAAAGATTTTGACGCGATAATGGTCGATGTGGAAGAATTTCGACATGTATCATAAATGATATGACATATTCAAAAAAGTTAGTAATCATTAATTGTTAAATGATGATACGATGACAATCGATTGTACAAAAACGTAAGTTCCATTTCATGACAGGACGTCTATTGTGAAAGAACATTGTGGTGTACAAGGGATATCTGATCTCTACAAATGAAGAGGTGCCTGGATTGATTGCAAATTACCGATTCCTAGTCTGAGGAATAGCGGAAAGAATCACGCAAAGGGGTTAAACGAAAAACAAAGGCTAGTTTTTAAAAAGATTAAGTTACCAGTTGACGACGACCTGTCATCTTATTATATGGATGGATGCTAGAGACGAATGCGATATATAAGTCGGTTATGGTGAGTATAACCCCAATTGATACGCATAGTTTAGAAAAGTGTGTGAAGTTGATTCAGACACAGAACCTAAAATAATAACGTTTATCCGGAGGCTGACGAGTTATAATTATTTTAAAGTCCTTAGTATTTTCTTAAGAAATGTATGATTAATTCATAGAATACATTCCTACCTATTGCTTCGTGCGTGTACACAACAAATCGGTGCTGTACATATCCGAATAGGTAACTCATATAAAAGGACTGTTCGAAGTTATTATTTGTTGATTGTACGGTTTAAAGAGACAATATAATAAATATGTATAAAACTTTGGAGAGGTTATTCGAAGATTTCGCAATGCTCTACGAGTAAAAAGCAGAATGTGGGCAACGCTGATAGAAGGAGAAAATGTCATGTGTCAGTCATACGAGGTGACTGTTCTGCAGTGTTATCAGCCGTTCGAGGATCTGGATGATTTATGAAATAATCGAGGAGATGGGTTTATAAACTGTTGGCAGATATATTCAAATGGAATATACTAAATTGTAAGTTTTAAAATAAAAATTTAACCACCACAAATGAAATAAGAAATGAATGATGTGAATTTAGAAATTATATATATTAACTTGTTTATGTTTAAAATATAAAGCATACATTGGTATTGTTTAATTTTCAAGATGTTCACGTAACTGAAATGGGTATCTAAGTAATTATGAAAGAATTATAACAAAGATGTGTATTATTTTTAAAAGGGTGTTATAAACGTTTTACAAAATTATTAATCAGAATTGTTTTATTTAAAACTATAACATAATTTTATTGACATCTATTAATATCTGTAGTTGAACAACAATTTAGAAACGTATAAATAGTTTGAATGTTACTCGGTTAAACGACGCTGGGTTTCACCTAATTTAAAAGTAAACTAGTTAATTGATTTTCACCGACGAATAGACTGGTTTGGAATGTTGCTCAGGTTAAGCGACGCTGGGTTTCTGCCTACTGAAAGTAAACTAGCTAATTATACCAACCGGGTATAAAAGCACCGTGCAATGCAATATAATTCGGTATCTGTTTATTCGGTAGTTACAACAGCTATAAAGTCTTTGACCAGTTTTTAATTTCTTTATAGAAAATGGTTTCTTTACCTGTAACGTCTGGTGAGGTTGTCTTCTCAAGAAGCAACAATTTAAAACGACACCAGCTCCAACAACATGGATCGGTGCCAGATCAAAAGACTGGCTTGTTCGCTGCGATGTGCCCGGAATCTCACCGTAAGGACAACCTTAAACGACACAAGGATGCCAAGCATTGTGTGGTGGAACCAGTTGCAGGCCCATCCGGGGTCGACCTGCTGCACTGCTGACAGTTGGGGCCTAGAAATCGCGAGATGCGTTGAGTGCGATGTGGATGTTGCCAACCAGCCCACCAACGCTCGAACGAGCACAAAGCTAATGCTAGTCGCGTCCTGGATGGGGGCGTAGAGGTGTTCAAAAGTCGAATCGCCTGTCGATTCTACAAGTATGTATTTTTATAAGTATTTTGTGTTTGTTCTGGTCTGTTGGAATTCTGCAAAATCGGCGAGAACGCGAGCAATCCACACCTCCCTTGGTGGATACACCAAGATGGCTGCGGCTCCAGCAACCTAGGGAATGGCGATGACGCGACCGATACGCTCACGCCAACAATAAGTACATGGAGAATTTTAATTCTGAAGAGCCCTCAAGGTACTTGACGTATTTGGATGCTAATAATTTGTATGGATGGGCCATGTCACAACCGCTACCGATAAGCGGATTCAGGTGGTTGAAGAGAAAGATCTTAACCTCCTGAAAGCCCACATCGATGACATATCTGTAACAGGGGACAAGGGTACATCCTGGAAGTAGATCTGGAGTATCCAGAAGACCTACACGAACAGCACAACGATTTACCGTTTTGTCCAGAAACCATGGTACCCCCAACACCATCCTCCAAGACTCCGAAGCTGCTCGCCACGTTGCTCAACAAGAGTCATTACGTCATACATTACAGAAACCTGCAGCAGGCGCTACGTAATGGTCTCCGGCTCACAGCAGTCCACCGGGTCATGGAATTTGACCAATCGCCTTGGTTAAAACCTACATCGATTTGAACACCACCCTTAGGACATCTGCCAGAAATGCGTTTGAAAAAGACTTTTTCAAATTAATGAATAACGCAGTCTTTGGAAAAACGATGGAGAATGTCGACAAGAGGGTGGATGTAAAGATCGTACCACGGTGGGGACACGATGGACAAAAATTGTGCGCGAGTGGACTTATCGCCCGCCCGAACTTTAACAGTAGTTTAGTGCTAGGAGAGGATTTGGTTATTATACAGATGGATAGGGTAAAAGTCACTTACAACAAGCCTATATATGCAGGTTTTTCAGTTTTAGATATTTCAAAGACCCTCATGTATGAATTTCATTATAACACCATGAAACATTTGTATGGAGCCAAACTCTCACTACTTTACACAGACACTGACTCTTTAGTGTATAGTATAGAAACAAAAGACTTGTATAGTGATATCAGTGCAAACATTAACAATTTCGACACTAGTGACTACCCTCGAGACAACAAATACAATATGCCTCTATTGGCAATCCTGTGACCTCTTTTGCTCCCAAAACCCTCATTTGCTCCACATTTATAATCCAAGGAGCAAATGAGGAGAATTCATTGCTCCCACATCTGAACCGAATAGTTTTCTTCGACTAGCCATTTTATCTTTCGAGATAAACCCATCTTGTTTGGTATCAATCAATATTAGAATTTTCCCAGCTACCCGAATCTCTAAGAATTTTTCAGATTGCACCATCCCCCAGGGAGCTACCCCATTTTTAAGATTTTGTACCAAGATCAATTCCTAATCACCTCTCCTTTTTAATATCTACAGTCCTTTAACCAACAATAATAAGAACACAAAAGTTTAATAATTTATTTTATCCGATTTACAGTTTAATAAACTAATTACAATTTTTACAAAGTATAACGTTATTTTGTTTGTGTAGCCGAATCCAAGCAGGTTAACCTGTAACAAAAAAGAGATTAATGTGTTGTTTAAATAGCCCTGTAATAAAAAGAGATTAAAGTAAAAGAGAGGAAACGTGTTTTCAGTCAATAAGACATATTGTTGTTAATCCAACAATATGTTTTACCGTCCAACGAGACCACGTGGAGGTAAACACATATCGCCGGGAACAAAGGAAATTTTAAGGATGGGGGAGGGTAGATATGCTTATAACTAACTTACATACTATATATACACACTAAAATATAAACAACTATCTAATATCCTTATGCCCCCATGCATATGTGGAAGTACTACCAGGGATGACGTACCTTTATCATCTTCTGCCGATAAACTAATTTTATTAATTAATTGGGTGTACAAATCGTGTTTTTTACTCCGAATACATACCATGCTATGCATAAGGGCACCAGAATTATTATGCACAATATCCTTAAAACTATCCACACTAATCCCAGCCACCACACCACGCGATACCCCCTTGATCTTTTTAATCGTGTCCTTCTCACTAATGATGCAATACGACTTGGCCTAGTCCCAACAAATTGTAACACCAAGTCGCCGTTGAACTCGTCTTTAAACTTGCCGGGGATCTTTTTGTTCACAAGAGGCATATTGTATTTGTTGTCTCGAGGGTAGTCACTAGTGTCGAAATTGTTAATGTTTGCACTGATATCACTATACAAGTCTTTTGTTTCTATACTATACACTAAAGAGTCAGTGTCTGTGTAAAGTAGTGAGAGTTTGGCTCCATACAAATGTTTCATGGTGTTATAATGAAATTCATACATGAGGTCTTTGAAATATCTAAAACTGAAAAACCTGCATATATAGGCTTGTTGTAAGTGAGTTTTACCCTATCCATCTGTATAATAACCAAATCCTCTCCTAGCACTAAACTACTGTTAAAGTTCGGGCGGGCGATAAGTCCACTCGCGCACAATTTTTGTCCATCGTGTCCCCACCGTGGTACGATCTTTACATCCACCCTCTTGTCGACATTCTCCATCGTTTTTCCAAAGACTGCGTTATTCATTAATTTGAAAAAGTCTTTTTCAAACGCATTTCTGGCAGATGTCCTAAGGGTGGTGTTCAAATCGATGTAGGGTTTTAACCAAGGCGATTGGTCAAATTCCATGACCCGGTGGACTGCTGTGAGCCGGAGACCATTACGTAGCGCCTGCTGCAGGTTTCTGTAATGTATGACGTAATGACTCTTGTTGAGCAACGTGGCGAGCAGCTTCAGAGTCTTGGAGGATGGTGTTGGGGTACCATGGTTTCTGGACAAAACGGTAAATCGTTGTGCTGTTCGTGTAGGTCTTCTGGATACTCAGATCTACTTCAGGATGTACCCTTGTCCCTGTTACAGATATGTCATCGATGTGGGCTTTCAGGAGGTTAAGATCTTTCTCTTTCAACCACCTGAATCCGCTTATCGGTAGCGGTTGTGACATGGCCCATCCATACAAATTATTAGCATCCAAATACGTCAAGTACCTTGAGGGCTCTTCAGAATTAAAATTCTCCATGTACTTATTGTTGGCGTGAGCGTATCGTTGACTGCACTGAGTTAGACCACCACGAATCCCTTTCTTTACAAAGTGATGCATTTCTACATCAGTGAATAGATCCAGTTTAACCCCAGTATGTTTCAGCATGGCGTCCCAGCTTAGACTAGGTGCTGTCATATATTGGCAGGGATCCAAGTCGTAGGTTTTCAAGCACACACCCCGGAAATTTTCGAACACGTCAGCTAATAATAAAACGTCTGTTTTCAAATAAAGATCGCTGTATTCGCCGAGTGTGCATATGTGGAAGGCGTTCCATACATTCTGAGCGTGATCGTACTCAGACAACGAAATCACAGTATTCGTGAGATCATTATAGAAATCCTCTCGGGGTGGTAGACTTGACCTATTTAACGCTGAAGCGTCTGTCACATACCTGTACGGGAACACACCCTTTCTGCGTAGAAATGAAAACTGTTTGTCGTCGGGGAAACACTTCCTCATCTCAACAAACTGCTCGCACTCCAAATTTTTCACCAACTTATCCAGGGACGATGCCATGAAACGCAGGGAATCGATGAATCGCAGCTGTACTGTGGAATTATCGTTTTCATCATCATCTTCCTCTACGTCTGGTTCTTCGCCATATAACCTCACATACTTTGTGAACGATACGAACCACTCCTTATTATTTGGGATCACTGTAACACGCTCCTTATCGCATCCCAATTCCTTCACAATAAAATGGGAATCATAACCACTTAAATTGTGGAATATGACCGGTATGAAATTTGGCATCCGGTATTGGATGTTGCATTGGCGATGTGCTGCGAAGCGGAATTTCCCTGTAAGATGGCAGTGATCCCTTACTCGATCGTCTCCCAATGGTTTCTTGCAGATGCCGCAATCGTCAACCATGTGGAATAACAATTCGTCTAAAGGCTCCAACGCTGTCATCGGTACATTGTTTTTTAAGATAATCCCCAATCTGCGGGCTTCCTCCTTTAACTTCTCCATAAACACTTTAGCAGCTTCAGGCCCCCTGTACAATTCAAACTTATCCAAATCCTCGTCGTAGGAGCATTTAATATAATAGGCGAAGCTGTATGGTTCGTGTTGGTGGGTGCTGTTAGTAAAAGAGCCGGAAGGATCCTGTGCTGCCGAAGAAATAGGCTTCAACACGCTTTCAAAGTCCGCGTATATAACAAACGGCACCCTCATTTGCTTGTGCACGTTCGTAAACTCCAATATGTTGTTAAAGTGGTTGGGCATTTTTGTCACAACGTGGTTGCAGTCGTGTTGCGCATGGTTACTCAATTCTTCATCCGTTCGGAAAAAGACAAGACATCCATCGCAAATCCATTTGTACCCGTCATGCTTAGACAGCTGTTTTCTCACTAGCTTCCCAAATCCTTGATCCAGCAGTAGTGTGTGTTATTCTCATTCTGGATGTAAAGGAGGTTGACGTGCTGATCCCTCTTTCTTTTGGTGAAGTGAAGCGGTCCCACAATCGACTTGCCTTCTATACCAAACACGTTAATGCTTATAGCATTCTGCTCCTCGAATTTTGGTATCTCCTTAATCGACATCGGGAACTGCACTCCTGTTACGTCGAGTACAGTCGAGTAGTGCGGATATGATGAAGGTCGTAGGAGGTTTCCGTTTTCTGTGGGGTGAAGAGCTGCTACCACGCTCCAGGCAAAGCATGCGTCATCGCTGTTTTGGATGTTAACAACGGCATGTTTCTCCCTTATCCATTTGGGAAGCTCGATGTAGGACCCCCCGCGAAGAGGTTTATACTTGTTAATATTTATTTCTAAGTATAATGCATTTTTCAGAGTCCATCCTAAAATTTAAAAAATTAGAAAAAATAAATTATTGTAGAAACTTACCAGAATCTCGTTCTTGAAATTCGTCTGACTTAGCTGACATCCTCTCCACAAAGGAGTTGTAGACATTCCCTAGGTTGCTGGATGAGGTGATAACTGTGTTTCGGGTGTTGAAGGATTTCACGTCATCAACACCTTCTGCCGCAGCCATCTTGGTGTATCCACCAAACACCTCCAGGTTCACCTTTAGGGAGGTGTGGATTGCTCGCTGTTTCCCGACTAAGCTTACAAATCGTTCCCGTTGATTTTGCAAGAATTCCAACAGACCTAGAAATACAAACTAAGCAAACACAAAATACTTATAAAAAAAATACATACTTGTAGAATCGACATTATTAATTCTGTATGTAGCGATTCGACTTTTGAATGCGGTCGCTACAACCTCTACGCCCCCATCCAGGACGCGACTAGCATTAGCTTTGTGCTCGTTCGAGCGTTGGTGGGCTGCCAAGTTGGCAACATCCACATCGCACTCAACGCATCTCCGCGATTTCTTGGGGGTAGGCCCCCCAACTGTCGGTGCAGCAGGTCGTTTGACCCCGGATGGGCCTGCAACTGGTTCCACCACACAATGCTTGGCATCCTTGTGTCGTTTAAGGTTGTCCTTACGAGTGAAGGATTCCGGGCACACATCGCAGGCGAACAAGCCAGTCTTTTGATCTGGCACCGATCCATGTTGTTGGAGCTGGTGTCGTTTTAAATTGTTGCTTCTTGAGAAGACAGCCTCGCAGACGTTACAGGTAAAAGAAACCATTTTCTATAAAGAAATTAAAAAACTGGTCAAAGACTTTATAGCTGTTGTAACTAGCCGAAGACTAAACAGATACTGAATTATATTGCATTGCACGGTGCTTTTATACCCGGTTGGTATAATTAGCTAGTTTACTTTCAAAGTAGGAGAAACCCAGCGTCGCTTAACCTTGAGCAACATTCCAAACCAGTCTATTCGCGTCGGTGAAAATCAATTAACTAGTTTACTTTTAAATTAGGTGAAACCCAGCGTCGTTTAACCTTGAGTAACATTCCAAACTATTTCTTATACGTTTCTAAATTGTTGTATTTCAACTACAGATATTAATAGATGTCAATAAAATTATGTTATAGTTTTAAATAAAACAATTCTGATTAATAATTTTGTAAAACGTTTATAACACCCTTTTAAAAAAATAATACACATCTTTGTTATAATTCTTTTCATAATTACTTAGATACCCATTTCAGTTACGTGAACATCTTGAAAAATTAAACAATACCAATGTATGCTTTATATTTTAAAACATAAACAAGTTAATATATACAAAATAATTTCTAAATTCACATCATTCATTTCTTATGATAACAGTTGTGGTGGTTAAATTTTTATTTTAAAACTTACAATTTAGTATATATTCCATTTGAATATATCTGCCAACAGTTTTATAAACCCCATCTCCTCGATTATTTCCATAAAATCATCCAGATCCTCGGGCAATGATAACACTGCAGAACAGTGCTGTATTGCTTCCTCGTATGACTGACACATAAGACATTTTTCTCCTTCTATCGAAAAGCGTTGCCCACATTCTGCTTTTTACTCGTAGAAATTGCGAAATCTTCGAATAACCTCTCCAAAGTTTTTATACATATTTATTATATTGTCTCTTTAAACCGTACAATCAACAAATAATAACTTCTACGCGAACAGTCCTTTTATATGAGTTACTCCTTATTCGGATATGCACCAATTGCACCCGATTTGTGTACACGTACGAAGCAATAGGTAGGGGATGTATTCTATGAATTAATCTATTACATTTCTTAAGAAAAATGCTAAGGACTTTAAAAATAATTATAACTCTTGTTAGACCTCTAGCCTCCGGATAAACGTTATTATTTTAGGTTCTGTCACTGTTTTCTGAATCAACTTCCTACACACTTTTCCTAAACTATGCGTATCAATTGGGGGTTATACTTTATTCCATAACCGACTTGTATATATTTTCGCATTCGTCTCTAGCTAACACATCCGTATAATAAAGATGTACAGGCTCGTCGTCAACTGCTAACTTAATCTTTTTTTAAAAAACTAGCCTTTGTTTTCAAGTTTAACCCTTGTTGTACGTGTAAGGATTCGTTCCGCTATTCCTTGTGACTAGGAATCGGTAATTTTGCAAGGGATCAATCAATTGTTTGGGCACCTCTTCGATTTGTAGAGATGTAGCGTATCCCTTTTTGTATACCGCAAAGTTCTTTCGTATAGAATCCTGCATAAAATGAAGCTTACGTTTATTTACAATAAAATTGTCAACGTCCGTCATCATGAAACTTTGGATGGGAACTAACTTTTTTTGAATAATGTTAAATATTTATATACTCGTCGAAATTCTTCCTATATCGACCATTATCCAAATCAAAATCTTTAACAACAGTAGAGGAAAAATTTTCCTCTACTAACAACAGTTATAAAATTATGATTTGAGTCACCCCAACACTGTAAACACATTTCTTTAAATTTCGGATATGTCATATCACCACTTATATGATCCGAAAAGATATGTCTGAGATTGGTTTCATCCTGTTTCCATAATGCGATTACATTGGTGTTATCTCTGAGTCTATGTTTTAAGGCACTAGCGTAAGTTTGACATAGATAGAACGAATCTATTGCTTTATGACGGTCGAACGAGAAAAATTGAGTGATTTTACTTTGCTCGTTTGCAGGTATATCATCGAAAACCATAATCGAATCTTCTTTGGTATCTCCGGGTTCGATCAAATCATCGTAATTTTCAAACTCATAGTAACCAATTTCTTCTTTTAATAGTGTAAAACGTTTCTTAACAATTCGTATTTCGGTTGATACAAACTCTTCGAAAATACATAGACATTTTGAAATCTAAGACCGTTCTCGTGCAAGATCAGAGATATTAAAGCGTTGGTCTTCCCACAACTCGATGATCCCACGAATATAGCTCGTATGTTAGACGGGAACAATGAACCATGTTTACCATCCTCTTTTGCATTAGCAATAGCAAAGTTATCATAATTCTGTATAGGTATTTTAACTTCTGGTATAACATCTCTGGATGCATCGTTGGAATTATGTAATTTCTTCACGTTCTGCAACCTTTTAACATATCTGCATAACGTTGTTCTAGGTATATTATATTTTTTACTAGCAGCGTAGAAACTAAAGCCATCCAGAATATCCTCCGCTGCTTTTGTAATAGATTGTTTGGAGCACCACTGATTGCTTGAATGCGACATCTTTCGAAAAATGTCTTACTATAACTAAGCTCAACCCAAAACTACTTCCTTATATACCAAATTTAATCTCCCTACTCACATAACCACATGACCATATGACCATATGACCACATGACCACATGACCATATGACCCCATGACCACATGACCATATGACCACATGACCACATGACCATATGACCATATGACCACATGACCACATGACCATATGACCATATGACCACGTGACCACATGACCATATGACCATATGACCACATGACCACATGATCATATGACCACATGACCATATGACCATATGACCACATGACCACATGACCATATGACCACATGACCACATGACCATATGACCACATGACCACATGACCATATGATGCATTTCTACATCAGTGAATAGATCCAGTTTAACCCCAGTATGTTTCAGCATGGCGTCCCAGCTTAGACTAGGTGCTGTCATATATTGGCAGGGATCCAAGTCGTAGGTTTTCAAGCACACCCGGAAATTTTCGAACACGTCAGCTAATAATAAAACGTCTGTTTTCAAATAAAGATCGCTGTATTCGCCGAGTGTGCATATGTGGAAGGCGTTCCATACATTCTGAGCGTGATCGTACTCAGACAACGAAATCACAGTATTCGTGAGATCATTATAGAAATCCTCTCGGGGTGGTAGACTTGACCTATTTAACGCTGAAGCGTCTGTCACATACCTGTGCAGGAACACACCCTTTCTGCGTAGAAATGAAAACTGTTTGTCGTCGAAACACTTCCTCATCTCAACAAACTGCTCGCACTCAAATTTTCACCAACTTATCCAGGGACGATGCCATGAAACGCAGGAATCGATGAATCGCAGCTGTACTGTGGAATTATCGTTTTCATCATCATCTTCCTCTACGTCTGGTTCTTCGCCATATAACCTCACATACTTTGTGAACGATACGAACCACTCCTTATTATTTGGGATCACTGTAACACGCTCCTTATCGCATCCCAATTCCTTCACAATAAAATGGGAATCATAACCACTTAAATTGTGGAATATGACCGGTATGAAATTTGGCATCCGGTATTGGATGTTGCATTGGCGATGTGCTGCGAAGCGGAATTTCCCTGTAAGATGGCAGTGATCCCTTACTCGATCGTCTCCCAATGGTTTCTTGCAGATGCCGCAATCGTCAACCATGTGGAATAACAATTCGTCTAAAAGGCTCCAACGCTGTCATCGGTACATTGTTTTTAAGATAATCCCCAATCTGCGGGCTTCCTCCTTTAACTTCTCCATAAACACTTTAGCAGCTTCAGGCCCCCTGTACAATTCAAACTTATCCAAATCCTCGTCGTAGGAGCATTTAATATAATAGGCGAAGCTGTATGGTTCGTGTTGGTGGGTGCTGTTAGTAAAAGAGCCGGAAGGATCCTGTGCTGCCGAAGAAATAGGCTTCAACACGCTTTCAAAGTCCGCGTATATAACAAACGGCACCCTCATTTGCTTGTGCACGTTCGTAAACTCCAATATGTTGTTAAAGTGGTTGGGCATTTTTGTCACAACGTGGTTGCAGTCGTGTTGCGCATGGTTACTCAATTCTTCATCCGTTCGGAAAAAGACAAGACATCCATCGCAAATCCATTTGTACCCGTCATGCTTAGACAGCTGTTTTCTCACTAGCTTCCCCAAATCCTTGATCCAGCAGTAGTGTGTGTTATTCTCATTCTGGATGTAAAGGAGGTTGACGTGCTGATCCCTCTTTCTTTTGGTGAAGTGAAGCGGTCCCACAATCGACTTGCCTTCTATACCAAACACGTTAATGCTTATAGCATTCTGCTCCTCGAATTTTGGTATCTCCTTAATCGACATCGGGAACTGCACTCCTGTTACGTCGAGTACAGTCGAGTAGTGCGGATATGATGAAGGTCGTAGGAGGTTTCCGTTTTCTGTGGGGTGAAGAGCTGCTACCACGCTCCAGGCAAAGCATGCGTCATCGCTGTTTTGGATGTTAACAACGGCATGTTTCTCCCTTATCCATTTGGGAAGCTCGATGTAGGACCCCCGCGAAGGGTTTATACTTGTTAATATTTATTTCTAAGTATAATGCATTTTCAGAGTCCATCCTAAAATTTAAAAATTAGAAAAATAAATTATTGTGAAACTTACCAGAATCTCGTTCTTGAAATTCGTCTGACTTAGCTGACATCCTCTCCACAAAGGGTTGTAGACATTCCCTAGGTTGCTGGATGAGGTGATAACTGTGTTTCGGGTGTTGAAAGGATTTCACGTCATCAACACCTTCTGCCGCAGCCATCTTGGTGTATCCACCAAACACCTCCAGGTTCACCTTTAGGGAGGTGTGGATTGCTCGCTGTTTCCCGACTAAGCTTACAAATCGTTCCCGTTGATTTTGCAAGAATTCCAACAGACCTAGAAATACAAACTAAGCAAACACAAAATACTTATAAAAATACATACTTGTAGAATCGACATTATTAATTCTGTATGTGATTCGACTTTTGAATGCGGTCGCTACAACCTCTACGCCCCCATCAGGACGCGACTAGCATTAGCTTTGTGCTCGTTCGAGCGTTGGTGGGCTGCCAGTTGGCAACATCACATCGCACTCAACGCATCTCCGCGATTTCTTGGGGTAGGCCCCCAACTGTCAGTGCAACAGGTCGTTTGACCCCGGATGGGCCTGCAACTGGTTCCACCACACAATGCTTGGCATCCTTGTGTCGTTTAAGGTTGTCCTTACAGTGAAGTTCCGGGCACATCATCGCAAACGAACAAGCCAGTCTTTTGATCTGGCACCGATCCATGTTGGAGCTGGTGTCGTTTTAAATTGTTGCTTCTTGAAGACAGCCTCGCAGACGTTACAGGTAAAAGAAACCATTTTCTATAAAGAAATTAAAAACTGGTCAAAGACTTTATAGCTGTTGTAACTACCGAAGACTAAACAGATACTGAATTATATTGCATTGCACGGTGCTTTTATACCCGGTTGGTATAATTAGCTGGTTTACTTTCAAAGTAGAGAAACCCAGCGTCGCTTAACCTTGAGCAACATTCCAAACCAGTCTATTCGCGTCGGTGAAAATCAATTAACTAGTTTACTTTTAAATTAGGTGAAACCAGCGTCGTTTAACCTTGAGTAACATTCCAAACTATTTCTTATACGTTTCTAAATTGTTTGTATTTCAACTACAGATATTAATAGATGTCAATAAAATTATGTTATAGTTTTAAATAAAACAATTCTGATTAATAATTTTGTAAAACGTTTATAACACCCTTTTAAAAATAATACACATCTTTGTTATAATTCTTTTCATAATTACTTAGATACCCATTTCAGTTACGTGAACATCTTGAAAATTAAACAATACCAATGTATGCTTTATATTTTAAAACATAAACAAGTTAATATATACAAAAATAATTTCTAAATTCACATCATTCATTTCTTATGATAACAGTTGTGGTGGTTAAATTTTATTTTAAAACTTACAATTTAGTATATATTCCATTTGAATATATCTGCCAACAGTTTTATAAACCCCATCTCCTCGATTATTTCCATAAAATCATCCAGATCCTCGGGCAATGATAACACTGCAGAACAGTGCTGTATTGCTTCCTCGTATGACGACACATAAGACATTTTCTCCTTCTATCAGCGTTGCCCACATTCTGCTTTTTTACTCGTAGAGCATTGCGAAATCTTCGAATAACCTCTCCAAAGTTTTTATACATATTTATTATATTGTCTCTTTAAACCGTACAATCAACAAATAATAACTTCTACGCGAACAGTCCTTTTATATGAGTTACTCCTATTCGGATATGTACCAATTGCACCCATTTGTGTACGTACGAAGCAATAGGTAGGAATGTATTCTATGAATTAATCTATTACATTTCTTAAGAAAAATGCTAAGGACTTTAAAATAATTATAACTCTTGTTTGAACCTCTAGCCTCCGGATAAACGTTATTATTTTAGGTTCTGTCACTGTTTTCTGAATCAACTTCCTACACACTTTTCCTAAACTATGCGTATCAATTGGGGGTTATACTTTACTCCATAACCGACTTGTATATATTTTCGTATTCGTCTCTAGCTAACACATCCGTATAATAAAGATGTACAGGCTCGTCGTCAACTGGTAACTTAATCTTTTTTTAAAAAACTAGCCTTTGTTTTCAAGTTTAACCCTTGTTGTACGTGTAAGGATTCTTTCCGCTATTCCTTGTGACTAGGAATCGGTAATTTTGCAAGGGATCAATCAATTGTTTGGGCACCTCTTCGATTTGTAGAGATGTAGCGTATCCCTTTTTGTATACCGCAAAGTTCTTTCGTATAGAATCCTGCATAAAATGAAGCTTACGTTTATTTACAATAAAATTGTCAACGTCCGTCATCATGAAACTTTGGATGGGAACTAACTTTTTTTGAATAATGTTAAATATTTATATACTCGTCGAAATTCTTCCTATATCGACCATTATCCAAATCAAAATCTTTAACAACAGTTATAAAATTATGATTTGGTCACCAACACTGTAAACACATTTCTTTAAATTTCGGATATGTCATATCACCACTTATATGATCCGAAAAGATATGTCTGAGATTGGTTTCATCCTGTTTCCATAATGCGATTACATTGGTGTTATCTCTGAGTCTATGTTTTAAGGCACTAGCGTAAGTTTGACATAGATAGAACGAATCTATTGCTTTATGACGGTCGAACGAGAAAAATTGAGTGATTTTACTTTGCTCGTTTGCAGGTATATCATCGAAAACCATAATCGAATCTTCTTTGGTATCTCGGGTTCGATCAAATCATCGTAATTTTCAAACTCATAGTAACCAATTTCTTCTTTTAATAGTGTAAAAACGTTTCTTAACAATTCGTATTTCGGTTGATACAAACTCTTCGAAATAGACATTTTGAAATCTAAGACCGTTCTCGTGCAAGATCAGAGATATTAAAGCGTTGGTCTTCCACAACTCGATGATCCCACGAATATAGCTCGTATGTTAGACAGGAACAATGAACCATGTTTACCATCCTCTTTTGCATTAGCAATAGCAAAGTTATCATAATTCTGTATAGGTATTTTAACTTCTGGTATAACATCTCTGGATGCATCGAATTATGTAATTTCTTCACGTTCTGCAACCTTTTAACATATCTGCATAACGTTGTTCTAGGTATATTATATTTTTACTAGCAGCGTAGAAACTAAAGCCATCAGAATATCCTCCGCTGCTTTTGTAATAGATTGTTTGGTGCACTGATGGAATGCGACATCTTTCGAAAAATGTCTTACTATAACTAAGCTCAAAAACTACTTCCTTATATACCAAATTTAATCTCTACTCACATAACCACATGACCATATGACCATATGACCACATGACCACATGACCATATGACCCCATGACCACATGACCATATGACCACATGACCACATGACCATATGACCATATGACCACATGACCACATGACCATATGACCATATGACCACGTGACCACATGACCATATGACCATATGAGTAGGGACATGATCATATGACCACATGACCATATGACCATATGACCACATGACCACATGACCATATGACCACATGACCACATGACCATATGACCACATGACCACATGACCATATGACCATATGACCTAATTGCTTTAATGAGTTTTCCATTAAAAAATAGAGTGTGGACCTAGGTTAGATAAAAGGAAAAATTAATAGGTTGGGTCAGCGCCGCGGCGCGAAGAAACTAATTCCAACGATGCTAACCTGAGATGTTATAAATGGGCTCGTTAAAAATAATCATGTGGTCATGTGTGTGTCATGCTCATGTGTCGTGCATATGTGTGGTAAATCATGGTCATGTGGTCGCTGTTCATGTCATGTGTCGCTATGGTCTGTGTCATGTGTGAGTGTGTCAACGCTTTAATATCTCATGATCTTGCATGGTCATATGGTGTGTTTGTGTGAGATGGTGATATGGAAGAGTTTGGGTTGACAACTGTGGACGTTTTTAAGATGCATTGCGTCGTGTTTAATCTATTAAAAGCGGCGGAGGATATTCTGGATGATTTGACTACGCTGTACCAATATGAAGATTGTGCTCTGCGTTCGGTCAATTCAACGATCGAAATATGAAGAATACTATGCTGTTGATGACCGTCATTGTGCAGAGGATGATATGTTCGTTCTGTCTCAACCTTACGCTATTCGTGGGATCATCGACTCAGAGACCACGCTGATGATCGCATTATGGAAACAGTCGAGGTTAATCCAGACATATGTCGTTTCACTATGAAATTGGTGATTTGAAATTATCCGAAATTTAAAGAAATGTGTTTGACGGATGGGCAAATCATAATTTTTAATGCATGTTAAAGATTTTGACGCGATAATGGTCGATGTGGAAGAATTTCGACATGTATCATAAATGATATGACATATTCAAAAAAGTTAGTAATCATTAATTGTTAAATGATGATACGATGACAATCGATTGTACAAAAACGTAAGTTCCATTTCATGACAGGACGTCTATTGTGAAAGAACATTGTGGTGTACAAGGGATATCTGATCTCTACAAATGAAGAGGTGCCTGGATTGATTGCAAATTACCGATTCCTAGTCTGAGGAATAGCGGAAAGAATCACGCAAAGGGGTTAAACGAAAAACAAAGGCTAGTTTTTAAAAAGATTAAGTTACCAGTTGACGACGACCTGTCATCTTATTATATGGATGGATGCTAGAGACGAATGCGATATATAAGTCGGTTATGGTGAGTATAACCCCAATTGATACGCATAGTTTAGAAAAGTGTGTGAAGTTGATTCAGACACAGAACCTAAAATAATAACGTTTATCCGGAGGCTGACGAGTTATAATTATTTTAAAGTCCTTAGTATTTTCTTAAGAAATGTATGATTAATTCATAGAATACATTCCTACCTATTGCTTCGTGCGTGTACACAACAAATCGGTGCTGTACATATCCGAATAGGTAACTCATATAAAAGGACTGTTCGAAGTTATTATTTGTTGATTGTACGGTTTAAAGAGACAATATAATAAATATGTATAAAACTTTGGAGAGGTTATTCGAAGATTTCGCAATGCTCTACGAGTAAAAAGCAGAATGTGGGCAACGCTGATAGAAGGAGAAAATGTCATGTGTCAGTCATACGAGGTGACTGTTCTGCAGTGTTATCAGCCGTTCGAGGATCTGGATGATTTATGAAATAATCGAGGAGATGGGTTTATAAACTGTTGGCAGATATATTCAAATGGAATATACTAAATTGTAAGTTTTAAAATAAAAATTTAACCACCACAAATGAAATAAGAAATGAATGATGTGAATTTAGAAATTATATATATTAACTTGTTTATGTTTAAAATATAAAGCATACATTGGTATTGTTTAATTTTCAAGATGTTCACGTAACTGAAATGGGTATCTAAGTAATTATGAAAGAATTATAACAAAGATGTGTATTATTTTTAAAAGGGTGTTATAAACGTTTTACAAAATTATTAATCAGAATTGTTTTATTTAAAACTATAACATAATTTTATTGACATCTATTAATATCTGTAGTTGAACAACAATTTAGAAACGTATAAATAGTTTGAATGTTACTCGGTTAAACGACGCTGGGTTTCACCTAATTTAAAAGTAAACTAGTTAATTGATTTTCACCGACGAATAGACTGGTTTGGAATGTTGCTCAGGTTAAGCGACGCTGGGTTTCTGCCTACTGAAAGTAAACTAGCTAATTATACCAACCGGGTATAAAAGCACCGTGCAATGCAATATAATTCGGTATCTGTTTATTCGGTAGTTACAACAGCTATAAAGTCTTTGACCAGTTTTTAATTTCTTTATAGAAAATGGTTTCTTTACCTGTAACGTCTGGTGAGGTTGTCTTCTCAAGAAGCAACAATTTAAAACGACACCAGCTCCAACAACATGGATCGGTGCCAGATCAAAAGACTGGCTTGTTCGCTGCGATGTGCCCGGAATCTCACCGTAAGGACAACCTTAAACGACACAAGGATGCCAAGCATTGTGTGGTGGAACCAGTTGCAGGCCCATCCGGGGTCGACCTGCTGCACTGCTGACAGTTGGGGCCTAGAAATCGCGAGATGCGTTGAGTGCGATGTGGATGTTGCCAACCAGCCCACCAACGCTCGAACGAGCACAAAGCTAATGCTAGTCGCGTCCTGGATGGGGGCGTAGAGGTGTTCAAAAGTCGAATCGCCTGTCGATTCTACAAGTATGTATTTTTATAAGTATTTTGTGTTTGTTCTGGTCTGTTGGAATTCTGCAAAATCGGCGAGAACGCGAGCAATCCACACCTCCCTTGGTGGATACACCAAGATGGCTGCGGCTCCAGCAACCTAGGGAATGGCGATGACGCGACCGATACGCTCACGCCAACAATAAGTACATGGAGAATTTTAATTCTGAAGAGCCCTCAAGGTACTTGACGTATTTGGATGCTAATAATTTGTATGGATGGGCCATGTCACAACCGCTACCGATAAGCGGATTCAGGTGGTTGAAGAGAAAGATCTTAACCTCCTGAAAGCCCACATCGATGACATATCTGTAACAGGGGACAAGGGTACATCCTGGAAGTAGATCTGGAGTATCCAGAAGACCTACACGAACAGCACAACGATTTACCGTTTTGTCCAGAAACCATGGTACCCCAACACCATCCTCCAAGACTCCGAAGCTGCTCGCCACGTTGCTCAACAAGAGTCATTACGTCATACATTACAGAAACCTGCAGCAGGCGCTACGTAATGGTCTCCGGCTCACAGCAGTCCACCGGGTCATGGAATTTGACCAATCGCCTTGGTTAAAACCTACATCGATTTGAACACCACCCTTAGGACATCTGCCAGAAATGCGTTTGAAAAAGACTTTTTCAAATTAATGAATAACGCAGTCTTTGGAAAAACGATGGAGAATGTCGACAAGAGGGTGGATGTAAAGATCGTACCACGGTGGGGACACGATGGACAAAAATTGTGCGCGAGTGGACTTATCGCCCGCCCGAACTTTAACAGTAGTTTAGTGCTAGGAGAGGATTTGGTTATTATACAGATGGATAGGGTAAAAGTCACTTACAACAAGCCTATATATGCAGGTTTTTCAGTTTTAGATATTTCAAAGACCCTCATGTATGAATTTCATTATAACACCATGAAACATTTGTATGGAGCCAAACTCTCACTACTTTACACAGACACTGACTCTTTAGTGTATAGTATAGAAACAAAAGACTTGTATAGTGATATCAGTGCAAACATTAACAATTTCGACACTAGTGACTACCCTCGAGACAACAAATACAATATGCCTCTAATGGATTTGCGATGGATGTCTTGTCTTTTCCGAACGGATGAAGAATTGAGTAACCATGCGCAACACGACTGCAACCACGTTGTGACAAAAATGCCCAACCACTTTAACAACATATTGGAGTTTACGAACGTGCACAAGCAAATGAGGGTGCCGTTTGTTATATACGCGGACTTTGAAAGCGTGTTGAAGCCTATTTCTTCGGCAGCACAGGATCCTTCCGGCTCTTTTACTAACAGCACTCACCAACACGAACCATACAGCTTCGCCTATTATATTAAATGCTCCTACGACGAGGATTTGGATAAGTTTGAATTGTACAGGGGGCCTGAAGCTGCTAAAGTGTTTATGGAGAAGTTAAAGGAGGAAGCCCGCAGATTGGGGATTATCTTAAAAAACAATGTACCGATGACAGCGTTGGAGCCTTTAGACGAATTGTTATTCCACATGGTTGACGATTGCGGCATCTGCAAGAAACCATTGGGAGACGATCGAGTAAGGGATCACTGCCATCTTACAGGGAAATTCCGCTTCGCAGCACATCGCCAATGCAACATCCAATACCGGATGCCAAATTTCATACCGGTCATATTCCACAATTTAAGTGGTTATGATTCCCATTTTATTGTGAAGGAATTGGGATGCGATAAGGAGCGTGTTACAGTGATCCCAAATAATAAGGAGTGGTTCGTATCGTTCACAAAGTATGTGAGGTTATATGGCGAAGAACCAGACGTAGAGGAAGATGATGATGAAAACGATAATTCCACAGTACAGCTTGCGATTCATCGATTCCTGCGTTTCATGGCATCGTCCCTGGATAAGTTGGTGAAAAATTTGGAGTGCGAGCAGTTTGTTGAGATGAGGAAGTGTTTCGACGACAAACAGTTTTCATTTCTACGCAGAAAGGGTGTGTTCCGCACAGGTATGTGACAGACGCTTCAGCGTTAAATAGGTCAAGTCTACCACCCCGAGAGGATTTCTATAATGATCTCACGAATACTGTGATTTCGTTGTCTGAGTACGATCACGCTCAGAATGTATGGAACGCCTTCCACATATGCACACTCGGCGAATACAGCGATCTTTATTTGAAAACAGACGTTTTATTATTAGCTGACGTGTTCGAAAATTTCCGGGGTGTGTGCTTGAAAACCTACGACTTGGATCCCTGCCAATATATGACAGCACCTAGTCTAAGCTGGGACGCCATGCTGAAACATACTGGGGTTAAACTGGATCTATTCACTGATGTAGAAATGCATCACTTTGTAAAGAAAGGGATTCGTGGTGGTCTAACTCAGTGCAGTCAACGATACGCTCACGCCAACAATAAGTACATGGAGAATTTTAATTCTGAAGAGCCCTCAAGGTACTTGACGTATTTGGATGCTAATAATTTGTATGGATGGGCCATGTCACAACCGCTACCGATAAGCGGATTCAGGTGGTTGAAAGAGAAAGATCTTAACCTCCTGAAAGCCCACATCGATGACATATCTGTAACAGGGGACAAGGGGTACATCCTGGAAGTAGATCTGGAGTATCCAGAAGACCTACACGAACAGCACAACGATTTACCGTTTTGTCCAGAAACCATGGTACCCCAACACCATCCTCCAAGACTGAAGCTGCTCGCCACGTTGCTCAACAAGAGTCATTACGTCATACATTACAGAAACCTGCAGCAGGCGCTACGTAATGGTCTCCGGCTCACAGCAGTCCACCGGGTCATGGAATTTGACCAATCGCCTTGGTTAAAACCCTACATCGATTTGAACACCACCCTTAGGACATCTGCCAGAAATGCGTTTGAAAAAGACTTTTCAAATTAATGAATAACGCAGTCTTTGGAAAAACGATGGAGAATGTCGACAAGAGGGTGGATGTAAAGATCGTACCACGGTGGGGACACGATGGACAAAAATTGTGCGCGAGTGGACTTATCGCCCGCCCGAACTTTAACAGTAGTTTAGTGCTAGGAGAGGATTTGGTTATTATACAGATGGATAGGGTAAAAGTCACTTACAACAAGCCTATATATGCAGGTTTTCAGTTTTAGATATTTCAAAGACCCTCATGTATGAATTTCATTATAACACCATGAAACATTTGTATGGAGCCAAACTCTCACTACTTTACACAGACACTGACTCTTTAGTGTATAGTATAGAAACAAAAGACTTGTATAGTGATATCAGTGCAAACATTAACAATTTCGACACTAGTGACTACCCTCGAGACAACAAATACAATATGCCTCTTGTGAACAAAAAGATCCCCGGCAAGTTTAAAGACGAGTTCAACGGCGACTTGGTGTTACAATTTGTTGGGACTAGGGCCAAGTCGTATTGCATCATTAGTGAGAAGGACACGATTAAAAAGATCAAGGGGGTATCGCGTGGTGTGGTGGCTGGGATTAGTGTGGATAGTTTTAAGGATATTGTGCATAATAATTCTGGTGCCCTTATGCATAGCATGGTATGTATTCGGAGTAAAAAACACGATTTGTACACCCAATTAATTAATAAAATTAGTTTATCGGCAGAAGATGATAAAAGGTACGTCATCCCTGGTAGTACTTCCACATATGCATGGGGGCATAAGGATATTAGATAGTTGTTTATATTTTAGTGTGTATATATAGTATGTAAGTTAGTTATAAGCATATCTACCCTCCCCCATCCTTAAAATTTCCTTTGTTCCCGGCGATATGTGTTTACCTCCACGTGGTCTCGTTGGACGGTAAAACATATTGTTGGATTAACAACAATATGTCTTATTGACTGAAAACACGTTTCCTCTCTTTTACTTTAATCTCTTTTTATTACAGGGCTATTTAAACAACACATTAATCTCTTTTTTGTTACAGGTTAACCTGCTTGGATTCGGCTACACAAACAAAATAACGTTATACTTTGTAAAAATTGTAATTAGTTTATTAAACTGTAAATCGGATAAAATAAATTATTAAACTTTTGTGTTCTTATTATTGTTGGTTAAAGGACTGTAGATATTAAAAAGGAGAGGTGATTAGGAATTGATCTTGGTACAAAATCTTAAAAATGGGGTAGCTCCCTGGGGGATGGTGCAATCTGAAAAATTCTTAGAGATTCGGGTAGCTGGGAAAATTCTAATATTGATTGATACCAAACAAGATGGGTTTATCTCGAAAGATAAAAAATGGCTAGTCGAAGAAAACTATTCGGTTCAGATGTGGGAGCAAATGAGGGATTCTCCTCATTTGCTCCTTATGGGGATTTACATGTAAATGTGGGAGCAAATGAGGGTTTTGGGAGCAAAAGAGGTCACAGGATTGCCAATTATACCCTACTAACGCCTAGTATAGGTTTTCGTCCTACGCCCCGGTTACGCCATGGGTTACTATTTATGACCTGGTTCATGGTTACTTCCTGATGTACAACTGTTTCTACCTACTCCGTTACTAGATTGGATTTGGTGGCTGCATTAATGTTCGCTACATTTGGTTGTTACTGTTCGTGACTACACCGTACCTGACTACAGCTGGCAATGATCCCGAGACGACCCGAAGTCGGTTGTTTGATGCCTACCAATCATTCTGGTTGGGAATTTTCTGTTTATTTTATTAAACGCGTATAGACATATCTATATCTACATCGCCTTTCTGTTACGATGCTGGGGTCGTACTTTACTTGGATAACTAATTGGTAGAATAGTCCTCGTTTCTGTCACACATTGACCTACACATACGAATGTTGGCAGTAAGCCAAATCCAAATTTTATTGTCTACTAATACTTTTGAATGCTACTTGCGTTACTGTAGTACCAACGGGTTTGCAAAAGTTTTACTTCTGAATCCTCAAGAGATACACATTAATTTATTGTATGTATAGATATTGTTGTTTAGATTATGGATATAAATCATATTGTCCGGATTGGCCTGTATTAAAACGTTCTGCTACGTGCATAACGCCTTAGTAATATTTACTAGAGTAACCCCTAGCAATAATACAGCCAATAGTGTACCAAGCTCTTTCGTGTTAGCTAAGAATTATAGCAATGATTAGTACATTTGTGAGTTTGCTATATATGTACATACTAACGTATTGTATACTCTATTTGATATGACGTTGAATATACCGCTTACAGATTGTCTGCGAATCTAAAATCTCATCACAACCTGTAAAAAGGTAGTCTACGTAGAAGTCTTCCTGGATTATTTCAGCCAAGTAACGAATTGTCAGTAAGGAAGCCGATGCTGTACCATAAGTAACGGTATTTAAATCAAAGGTGGAAATTGAATCAGAATTATAAAATCTTTATAATATTCTTTGAAGAGGTTTAGGGCTTGGATTGGTCAGGAACTGTACATTTTATCAATGTCAGTAGACAAGGCGTACTCATATATCCGAAAACGCAAAAAATTGAAAAGGAATCCTATTAAATTGTAAAAGTCCAACCATCTGAATACTGTTTAACGAATAATCACTGGATGTCTTAAAAAAACCTCAAACCTAAGACGAAATTTGGTAGGGAAACCTTCCTCCTTAAACACACCAAGTCGTGGAAGATAGAAAACTTGACCTTTATAATTGAGGTTGGAGAAAGACATATTTCCAGCATTTTAGTATTCCTGCATAAAGAAAATGCATAAATTTCTTAATTTTAATTTGAGTGTAGTCGTAACTCGAGCGAGTTGAATCTTTTGAGGAAGTGTGCCAGGAATCCCACAGAACAAAATGGTCTCTCATTATCGGAATGGAAACGATAAAACACCATCAGGAGCTCTTTCATTAGCAGCAGAAAATGCCTTTTAGAAATTTTCCTTCTGTGAGGAAACCTTGTCAGAAGGATATTGTTCCAATTCTCAGAAACAAGAAATTTGATCATGAACTGGTTCGGAACTTGAATAAAGGCATTGTGTTCAGAACTGTATAACAGAGCCCAAAGTATGTGCAACAACAAACCCATAAATTCGGATTTGTAAGAGTATGTAGATATGAACCCAACTGGATTTATTCAGAATATGCAATATTAGAGAAGACTTGTGATCTGAAGAGCATATGGACTTAACCAGGTTCGTGGAGAGAGGGATCCGATTATGGAATATTATCACAAATATGAAGCTTAGTAGTATCTATATGCCAATTAACTAAATTTCTTGTAATATTGTCATTAACAAGAGAAAAAGTCGTCAATTTTAAACGCGAATGATATGAAGAGCAAAGCGTGATAATAAACGTGCACGAATTTATGCAGGGGCGGTGCTCATACCGGAAATCATGACATGAGCTAGTATTGTAGGAATTTTCAAACTGATACAAATATTGAAAGTGATGACATTCTATTGAGAGGTTGCATCTAACAGAAATCTGATCTTGAACAACTTGCTATTGAAATTGTGAATTAGTGCACACATTGCAAGAAGTAGTAATAGGAAAGTATTACTACAAAATTCAGAAACTACATAAGAAGAAACACCAGTCACAGATGGCAAAGTGTTTGCTTGGACTGTGAATGTTGGAGAAGTAAGCGAACGCTGAACGTTCTCATGTAAAAGAGCATAGTGTTTTGACTTACAGTTTTAGCAAGTAAAGCAAGAAGAACGTTATTGGGAGACTAGATGTCCCTTGAGGAATAACTCCAATTCTTTTACTTTAGAAATTTGATAAATGCATAAAATAGGTGTTGAATATTACCAATAAGATAATACAAGAAAAAGATATTTTATATCTAGACTTTTCGGTGATAAAGAAGTTGCAGCAGCCGTATATCAAGGAATCAAACACATGTAGTCATCTTGAATGTTAAGTTGTATTTTCGAATGTTAAATATTCGTAACTTGTGAATGTTAGTAATTGTATTAATGAAGACTGTCCCAAATAGGTCTAGATCCAGCTCTAAGCTCCAATGTAAAAGATATATTGTTTTAATTTGTAATTGAAATATTTCTTGTATGCGTGAAATAAAAATGCTCTCCCCTTTCTTCGATAGAAAAGAATAAGTAATATACTGAAACATTTATTGATAGATGGATTGGAACACATTTGCAAGTAAAATTATAAACAAACAGTACGTGTTTTTTAGTTTTATGGTTTTAGTATGAAACTATTCAGCGTTGTGCCCACATCAGGCACCGCGGGACAAGTGAGGTGCCAATGCCAAACTTAAATATACAAAATTAATAAATAAAATTAATATATATGTACATTCGAATGAAACTATTAAGTCTTAAGAAATAGATTGGAGGACAGATTACAAATGGTTAAAGGAAGTTCATAAACCAGACATGAGAACGGAAACAGTTACTTTGTATTTCAGACGTAGCATGACACTGCAGGTGCAGGTCAGAGTAGGTTATAATACAGCAATTATTAGAATTAAGATTATTAAAATGTAATACTTTGTATTGTATCAAGAAATGGCAGACATGAGATCCGCATTTCCTACAAGTGATGTAAAAGCAGGGATAGCATAAATACCCTCAAGAGCCCAAGATGGCCAGTCAGTCTCGAGCTTCACAATTTTATCATTGTTGGTTGTTCTAGCTACTCATTTGTAAATATTAATTATTGATTCTAATTATTCATTAGTAATTATTAAAGTTTAATTATTGTTAATAAAGACATTAATGAATATAACGTCCCAGTTGTAAAAAATCATTATTGAAATTATTATAAAAATAAATTTGATAGAAGTGTTTTTTTGAAGAAGTCTTATTAAAAAGAAGCTTCAAGAGACCAAAAACCTATCTGGCGCAGTCGATTGTAGAATTTCAGAAGGGCACTAGCGAATCAAACATCGAGGACTTGGTGGTCGTAAATTTTAATTTTTTGTTTGGAACAAAAAACCAACTAATTGGACGAAGTACAAAAGTCGACCAAGTCAAACAAAGAAGAAAGACTATAATGGAACTGGCAAACAAATTATTGTAAGTACCATAAGTTCATTTTCATAACCATTTCAATTGCATATAGATTTTAGCTAATAAGAAACAAAAGAATTTTATATACGCATTTATATGTACAATTTTATTATCGCAATTTACTACTTTTATTTCTGAAAGAATTTACTCAGCAAAGTCTGAAACTTATTTTAACAAAGCTGTATGTATAATTATAACACAATTCTAGTACAATTTTATTACAGCGATTATTACCGAAAGAATTTATACAGAAAATTGATATTATAAGCTTTATAATTAAACGTATTTTATATACTGTATTATTGCAACAATTTAATGAAGTAATTATTCAGCAGAAGACTGAAAGCGATATAATTATAACCTAGGTTACTATAATTACACACAATATACGTAACGATAACTAATTCTTTAATAACTTTAATACAAACTAGAAAAGTAACTTTTGATTTATTATTAAAACAATGAACTCTGACAACATAAAACTTTATCTAGAGTCAATTCTTATATGACGGAAACTAGACACTATTTGGAATTTTCATTACAGCTTGCGAGACATTTTAAAAATCTTTTTATAAACAAGGCGACGTTGAACGCAACGTTTTGCTTTTACGCCTAATAATCAGCAAATTAACCGGCAAAGCATTAACATTGATTGCAAGCCGCGATGACCTCGAAGAGTAGGTCAACTTTAAATAAATATTAATAGCATATTTCGGAGATCAAAGAAATATAAGATGTCTTATCCGAGATTTAATAAATTTAAGGATGGAAACTAACCAATCACCCTATCTATTCGGTATGAAACGTCAGGACGTACGAAGTTGAATTTTGATCAAACTGAAAATTGAAGAACCCTACCAAAACTTACGTTTAATAAAGACCAAGATATACGACTAAATAGCATTAGACACATACATCAATGCGTTATCCGAAGGACTATTGGACAAAATAAGAAATCAACATCCCCAAAATTTAGAAGAAGCGATGAACATGATTGTAGAAGAAGAAAACGTTATGTATTACAGAAATATACTATATTATGCTCACGTGAATAAAAATTACTCACCTATGAAAACAATACAAGCTGCGAGACAAATACCAAAACAGCCGAAATTTACACCATTTAACGCACCAATAAATTAATCTCGAATTAACAATCCAAATTTTAATAACACAAATTTCCACAACCAATTTAGACAATAAATACTCCCTGTATGTTTGTTGTAGTTTGTTTAGCATTCTTCTTAATTTTCTTTGGGAATTAAACCACTCATAGTTTTTTAAAATCATCTTTATTTACGTTTCGATCTATGACGACATAGGCATTATAAATCGCATGTCATTTCAACCCGGAGTAGAAACACCCACAGCGTTAGTACAAATAAATGACAAATAAGCCACTACGACAATTTTGAACTCAAACGATTACCCCATCCAAGTATCATTAACAAAACCAATAGACGTAGAAGAAGTAAACTTTAGCGAGATGAAAATCGACGAAGACTCAAAAAACAATTCCAACCCTACAGGATGTTAAACGAGAATTTAATTAACGATCGTTTTAATAATGATATTAATAACGAAAGGAAGAGAGCAATTAAAGACATATTTTGAATACCTAGATATATTCCATTGAGAAGGGATACCTTTAACTTTCACCAACACAGTGAAACATAATATTGAGCTAACAGATAATTAGCCAATTTCCAACAAAGCATATAGACTTCCTCAAGCACGTCAAGAAGAAGCAGATAGACAGGTAGCAGACCTATTAAAGCGAGACATCATTTAACACTCAAGTTTACCATGGAGCATTCCTGTATTAATAGTGCTGAAGAAATTAGACGCCTCAGGCAAACGCAAATATCGAATGGTTATCGATTACAGAAAATTTAACGAGAAGACGGTAGAGGATAAATACCCACTACCCAATATCACCAAGATTCTAGACAAATTAGGAATGTACTATTTTTCGACATTAGACCTTGCCTCAGGATACCACCAAATGGAGATGGACGAGAAAGACACGACTAAAACAGCATTCAGTACACCTAGAAGGCACTATGAATACAAACGCATGCCGTTTGGCTTAAAGAACGCACCCGCTAACGTGTCAGAGGGATATGGATTTACTGTGAAAAATGTCTTGTGTACCTGGACGATATAATCGTATTTTCGTCATAACTCGTGGAACACATCGAAATAATGAGGGAAGTTTTTGAACAATTACGAAAAGCTCATTTTAAAGTTCAATTAGGTAAAAGTGACTTTTTACAAAAAGAAGTGGCATTTTTAGGATATATAATAACGCCACAAGGTGCTACGTCAAACCCAGACAAAACAAATGCAGTATTAAATTACCCCTTATCAAAAACAAAATAAAGAAATTAAAGGATTTTAGGACTCAGTGGTTATTACAGAAAATTCATCAAAGGTTAGGTACAAATAACCAAACCATTGACAAATTGTTTAAAGAAAGGTAATAATATCGAACGCACACCGGAATTTATTAAAGCGGTAGAAAAAATTAAATGTATCCTTACAAATCGCCCTATATTAGAATACCTTGATTTTCAAAACCATTTGTATTAACAACCGACGACTCTAACGTTGCTTTAGGCGCAGTATTGAGCCAAGGAAAGGTAGGTAGCGATAAACCAATCAGCTACGCGTCAAGAACACTAAATGAAACTAAACAGTAATATAGCACTATTGAGAAAGAACTTTAGCAATAATTTGGGCAACAAAATATTTTAAGCTATATCTTTATGGAAGGAAATTCTACATATACACCGACTATAGACCATTAGTATGGTTATACAAACTCAAAGAACCGAATTCAAAATTACAGAGATGGAGGATTATACTAGAAGAATACGACTATGAAATTATATATAAAAAAGAATGTATAACAATAATGCAGACGCACTAGACAGAATACAACTCAACGCGATAGTGACATAGTCAGTTATAGGTAACTTAGACGAAACAGAGATTAGAGAGTACCCAGAAGAAATAGAAACCATACACTCAAAGCAATACGACAAACCGACAATTGCAATTAAAATTATAAACGAAACAATAAACGCGAAACAAAACCAATTCATAGTTACCGAAGTTTTAACCAACCCCAATCCAGTAAAATATACAAAGACGGATAATAAAAAAATATAACAAATGCAAATAACGAAATACGATAACGAGGAACAGATAATTAAAATTTTGAAAGAATATACCCCAGAGAAGAAACGTTACTTTTATTTCGCCACAGAACATTTGTACAAAGGATATGCAGAATTATATATTAGATTATTTAATAATTCAAGACCCGAAATTATCAAATTTACACGAAAATTAATAACTTTAGACGACCCAGACGAAATAAATGACATAATTAGAAACCAACACGTAGGAAAAACCAACCATCGTGGAACATTAAAACAACTCGTAAAAAGATATTACTTTTAAGGACATGAAAGAATTAACCACGGATTTATCAACCAATGTGAACTATGTGACAAAGCAAAATACGATAAATCACCACCAAAAGTATCTTTAATGTTAACTAAAACACCAGACAAACCTTTTCAAGTTACATGCAGACACTTTGGTAGTAGAAGCTCAGAACTTTCTAACAATCGTAGACGCATTCACCAAAGTAGGCCAAGCGATACCCATTATTTCAAAAAATAGTATCAATGTAACCCAAGGATTCTTACAGTACTTTACATTTTATGGCACACCGGAATCAATAACTCTAGACAATGGAAGCGAATTCAGAAACAAAACAATATAGAATACCTTAGAGTTTCATAAAATAAAAATTCATTTAATAACAGAAAATCACCCGGAATCAAATGGACTAATTGAAAGATTACACTTAACATTATTAGAACAAATTAGACTACTAAGATTAACCCATAAGAATGAACTAATTTAATGTCATATGCACTGATTGCTTACAACAACACAATTCACTCATCAACTAATTTTACACCCCTCGAATTAACATTAGGACACTCAGATTCCCGCAACCCTTACGATTTGCACTACTATAAAAAAGTATACCAACATTATGCTAAAGACCACAAGGAAAAATTAAAAATTACGTATAATAATGTCAAAAGCAAATTAGATAACTATAAGGAACGTATTACAATTAGCCGCAACGAAAACGCCAATATAAATAGATTTTCAGTAGGACAAACCGTGTATGAGAGGAATTTTAAAGGTAGAGACACAAAACGGCCCTCAGAAGTTTATGTCCGTTTAAAATTAAAAAAATTTCAAGCCAAAGTGTAGCCGTAGTAGATAACGAAAAAATCGTAAAATACATTCACTTAAAGAATTTAAGACGCACTGTAATTTCAGATGGACAGCCATCACCCTTGCCGTTAACCTCCACCCAGGTAGAACGGACGACAACGACATAATAGTGGAAGATATTAAAAACAACCCCGGTATACTACCAGTAAAATTGGGAAGTATTCAAATCACAGTAGACTATTGGACTTTTGCACAGAACTTTGATTTAACTGAATTAAAACAAGAATTTTATATTATTAGAAACAATTACTACATACTGACACAGTCAAATGATATCAGCGCTTACGGTAATTCAACAAATTTTAGCCACCTTAGAAAACGCTGTAACTTTTGCTAAAGTAAACACATTACACTCTAATATTATAGAAGCAATTAATTTATTAAATGAATTATTAGGAATAAGATCACTTATAACTAACAGTAAACTACTCTTTGAAGTAACAGAATCTATCATACTTATATTTGAAAAAAATAGCCAAAGTAAAAGGTTATGTAGAGAATCATGAAGTTACGTTGTTAATAGAAATCTGCATTGTAAAAATTAACACTTATAATTATTATCATTTATTTGCTTTCCACATGAAAGTTACTAGCCAGTATCAAGTTATTATCCTTAAAACCAAGTTCCTTTCAGTGAATGAACTTAAGTATGGCTTCACGAATAAAAAGTGCAAAGAAGTAGATCCTAGTGAATATTTATGTCAATCATTAACGAGAACATCTATTAAAACAGATAACCCTTGTGAAGTACAGTTATTAAGATTCTCTGATCACTTTGAGAATTGTGAGCAAAAACCAGTAAAAATTACGTATATGAAAATTCAGAAAGTCACGGACTACAAATGGATTGCTGTAGTTCCGCAAGAAGTTATAGCAACCGCCCATTGCAACCAAGACGAAAACAGTCTACCTTAATTGGAAGTAAAGTAATCACTACAAAAGAAAATTGCTATTTAAAATTAAAAAATGAAATTATTCCAGTATATCAAAACCCAGCTATAACGAAGAAATTCGCAAATCTACCCGAACTACAGTTCAAGATTACACAAACCGAAGACGACGAAATCATCAAGAAACCAATGCAACTAGAACATCTACACCTAGACGACCTCAACCAAGCCGTAAAATTAATGGGCAATTATAAACAACATTTAAGTGAATTAAAAGTGCCGAAATTACACTACGATAATATCAGTGTTTGGACAATTTTATTGATTATTGAAATAATTTTATTAACTGTATGTTTATTGTATAAAATGTATCCTAGATATAGAAATAAGGAAACAAATTTTAGTCATAAGAAAAAAGAAACAAAGGTAAATAGATAAATAATAAATGAACCCATAGGGACAATAAGTTTTAAAAATTAAGTGCAACCCCTAATTTTCATCTATAACGGGAGGAGTTACATTTTCCCCAAATTAATATATATGTATATCTAAATGAAACAAGTCTTTTAAGAAATAGATTGTTACATTGTATAATTGAAGGACATATTACAAAATGTTAATGGAAGTTCATAAACCAGACATGAGAACGGAAACGGTTACATTGTATTCCAGACGTAACATGACACTGCAGGTGCAGGTCACAGAAGGTTACAAGACAGCAATTATTAGAATTAAGATTATTAAACTGTAATACTTTGTATTGTATCAAGAAATAGCAGACATGAGATCTGCATTTCCCACAAGTGATGTAAGAGCAGGATAGCATATATATCCTCAAGAGCCCAAGATGACCAGTCAGTCTGAAAACTTCGTAACTTTAGCATTGTTAGTAGTTCAAAGCTACTCATTTCTAAATATTAGTTATTGATTCTAATTATTGATCAGTAATTATTAAACTTTAATTATTGCTAATTAAGTCATTAATGAATATAACGTCCCAGCTGTAAAAATCATTATTGAAATTATTATAAAAATAAATTTGAAAGAAGTGTTTTTTGGAAGAAGTCTTTTTAAAAAGAAGCTCCAAGAGGTCCAAACCTATCTCGCGTCAATGATTAACAATTTGTAATAATATTACGGAATTTTGAATGCACTTTCCTTTTTCAGTTCCAATATCCATAAATCCCCAAGATAGGGTTACGCAGATAAATTACTGGTTATTAATTAATACATGCTTTTAAAGCCCTGAAAGTTTCTTTTTGTAAATATTTTGTGCGTTTAGAACAAAAACATTTCCTACGCGAGAACTACTAGAATTTATTACGCCGGTTGGGTAACTTACAAGTGAACTTTATGCATAAATTGTTCTAGTTGTATACTTGATGAGTATAGTCTATTTGAAATTCCGCAGTTCAAACAATTTAATACATTTAGAGTTGAGTTTACCAAGTTTGTCGATTGATTATATCAGAATGTATCGAATTGTATTTTCAATATAGGCCTAACATTGTTGCATGGAGTTTATATGTTTCCGCAATACCCGGAACTGTAAACATTCTCTAAAGTATAGGTAAAAGCTTTTTATATGTTAATATACTTTTAACATAGGTAAAGGTCTAGAATTGTATTTGGTTACAGATGGCTCCTGCAAAAAAGTTATATGAATTACTGTTAATTTAGATAATGGTACCTCTAGCGCCGACTTTGGAGCGTACCCGATCAACAAGACACAAACAAAAATAAAAGGGGGAGGGATCTGTAATACCGGATAGGAGACGCCGGCTCTGCTTACCAGTGCGACCTGAAGGGTCGTCTTAAAACTATCCAAATCTAGCTAACTAATTTAAATCCATCCCTAGCTTTCCCTATCATTCCCGAACTGATTTATATTATGATTACAATCTTCACAATTCTACTCTTCCTTCCCAAATATATACTGCAACCAAAATGGCGACAGAACGTCAAACAAAACAAATATGTCACTAAATACTACAATACATGCTAATAAATATAAGGTGTAAATATAAAATATAAATAAATATAGTGATATAAATATATAAATAAATGTCTAATAAGCGTTAAGCATATAGCAGTGCACAAAATAGCAAAAGCATCATCCTATTTATCAGGTGCACTCGAACAAGCATCATGTCGGCTAGCGCCATTATACACAAAACGTGCTTGTTAAATTATTTCAAAAACTACTAATTAATGTAAATCAATGCTTGTGCGAGTACAGCCGCCATAATTTAAGCCTTACCTCGATAAAAAAATTCTCCGGCATCCGAAGATCTGGTCGTCTGCCTACATCTAACTGTAACTTACTTCTAAGGGGAAGATGGGGTGAACTGCTAAAGTCCTGGTGGGTATGCACTAAATGTTCCGGGGGAGATCACAATCACTATTACTTCACTTTCAAGTCCTGGGGGGGATGCGCGGTTTCACTCTATTTTATTATCTTTGTTTATTTTATTGATTTAATTTAAGGAGGGTTTCTGATTTATTTGTTATTGTTTATTTGTTATTATTTATTCCCGATTTTCCGCGCATAATTATGAAGATAGGCAGTGATTGTATTAATGGTGTGGGTGTTTCTCGTGCATATTGGACATTTGGGTATAATTATCATGTTATTTTTATTTTTTTTTTATTTTTTTATTATCAGGTTTTGGTTATATCTATGCTCGTATCCTTACTCACGCCAAGTCAATCTAAAATTTTTCAATCCTCCCATCAACCCCACCAAATTTTACACGCGGTTGTCATTGTCTAATCTCGCGACCCTTCCCGGGAATTCTTTTAAGGCTGTCCAGAACGCCTTCTGGTTAACCACTTCCCCGACTTCCTCTAGGCTCTATGGCCATGCCAGACCTAGGATAGCTAGTTTGCTATCAGCCAACCTCGATTTGCCGCTTCAAGCGGGCAGTTGAAGAACACGTGCACTGCGCTTTCCGCGCCCTCACCTCATTCACAGCGGTCGCTGTTGATTAGACCGAAACTTTTTAAATACGCCTTCAATGAGCCTTGCCCTGTTATCAAATGAACCATTTTATGATCGAGCTTAACCTCGATCCCACCTTTAGCTTCTAAGCTCGGTATGAATTTGTGGGTCAACCTTCCCGTGGCAGCGTTGTTCCACCTCTCTTCCCATTCTCGAATTGATTTTTCACGCAGCTTTCTTTTAATTAAAGACCTCGGTATCGACGAATGTGATATCCGAAAGTCTCCCGTCGCGGCCTCTTTAGCTAATTCGTCAGCCCTATCGTTTCCTACGTTACCATTGTGCGACCTGACCCAACAGAACTTTAAACGTCGAAACTCGAGCGCCGTACGCGCTATCCTCTAGACGTCCGCTTGGAGGTCTGTCGAGGTGTTCATGTTAGTTAATGCTGTCAGCGCTGATTTACTGTCGCTGATTATATAATACTCTTCTCTGCCCGTGTGATTTATTACGTAATCGATAGCCTCTCGTATGGCTACCAATTCGCACTGGAAGATAGTGCTCCATTTCGCGAGTTTGGTTTGAAACCGAAACACCTCCCTTTCCTGCTTAAACACGACAAACGCCGCGCCTGCTTGTCCATCGTCCATACGTGAACCGTCCGTATAAATTTTAATACCCATCGCGTCCTCATCACCTTCGACAAACTTGATTTCTATAATATCAACAGGGTACCCCAACTCAGATACAACGATCTTTTTTGCAATTTTCCTATTACCAAGATTAAGATCTTCGATAATTTCGCGCCCTTTTCCTATATTTATTAATCGCCTATCTCTAATCTCCCTTACGGCATATTCGATAGGGAGAGTCTTACTTATCACCAAGACCGCCTCCGTGGAGGTGGTCCTGTACGCCCTCGCCGCTTTTACTGAGGTTATGCGTTGTACGCTCGTCAATTGACGCACCTCCCTGACTTTACAACCTTCTGCCCATACAGAAGCTGCGTACAGCATTGCCGGCTCAATTTCTCCGGCATAAACCGTCCTCAGCGATTCTCTCCTGAAACCGCACTTTATTTTAGCCGCCGCCATCATTTTATTTGATATTTTGCGTCCCTTACTTCTTACGTATTGTACGTGCGCTTTCCAATTTAATTTATCGTCGATCTTGACGCCGAGGTAGGTAATGCAATCTTTAAACGGGATTTTCTCCCCTCCTAGCTCTAGCCTAGGAGGTCTCTGTCCTGGTTTCGTGCCTAAATAAAGCACCTCTGACTTCGCCGTGTTAAATTTTAATTTTACCGCCTGCGACCATTCGTGTAATTTATTAAGCGCCTCGTTCGGTTTTGTGCGCATATCCATTAACAATCTCGATCTTACAATTAAAAGCGTGCCATCCGCAAACCTAGCGATTGACCATCCTGCGGGCAACTTGACCCTGAAGATGCTCTCTTACAACAACTTCCAAAATGTGGGACCAGAAAATGCCCCCTGCGGGCATCCTCATTTCCACCTCACGCGACAGAACTTCACCCGGAATTTCAACCTGTGCCAATCGCCCGAGAAATAGCTCTTGACCAAAGACATCAAGCTTCGCGGACAACCCCTACGATCTAACTCGCAAAGGATTAATGGCCACCAGGCAGCATCAAATGCTCCTGAAATGTCCAAAGCAACAACGACACAGTACTCTTTAGCATCTCTCGCTTGCTTAATTTTCCCGACAACAAACTCTAACGTGTCGATAGTCGACTTGCCCTCCATGAAACCAAACTGTCGGCTATTAAAACCGCCGCTATCTCGCACTAGGTGCTCAACACGCGTAGTCATAACGCGATCTAAAACTTTCCCCAGCACCGGTAGCAAGCTAATTGGACGATAGCTGCCCGGATCTGACGCATCCGTCTTTTTAGGTTTGGGTATAAATTTCACGTTCTGGATTTTCCAGCAACGCGGAAAAACGCCCCTTTCTAAAGATTAAACAACTCGACAAAGACACACGCGGCTAACAGGCACGCCTCCAGAGCTGCGTCTGAAGTGATTCCATCATGCCCCGGTGCCTTCTTAGGGTTCATCCTCCTAAGAGCCCTGACGACCTCGTGAACTAGGATTGCCTTATCGGCACATGTTCCTTGCGCCTCTGTAGCCTCCCGACATACTAAATCGTGCGACCCTTCATCCCACTCGGGATTATCCGATGGGAAAAATTTCTCTAGTAAATATTCCGCCGTGGTTTTAAAACCTTCCGTGTATTCGCCATTTGTTTTCTTTATATTACTGAGCGCGATTTTTTGTTGATTTCCTCTAATTACGCGGTATGCGGTTCCCCAGGGTTCTTTCTCTGAGTTTCGCGTGGATGATGCCAGGAGATATAGGAAGATATCAAATAGATTACATTACTGTTAGACAACGGTTTAGAAATCAAGTAAAAGACTGTAGAAGCTACCCAGAAGCAGATATAGACACTGAACACAACATCGTAACTATGAAGGCCGTCCTTAAATTTAAAAATTAAAAAAAAGAACGGAAAAAGCTACTTTGACTTTGAGAAACTAAAAGATAAAGATAATCAAGAAAGATTCGAAAAGAAGTCAAACGAATTGCTGAAAGATATCAGGAAACTATCTGATAGTAAGGAAGTAGAAATAGAATGGAATAACACTAAATCCAGCTTAGACATGGAGTCCAGAGATATTTTGGGGTTTACACAAAAAGGAAACAAGAAACCATGAACAACAAAGGATATTCTGAATTTAATAGAAAAAAACGAAAATACAAAAATAAAACAGATGAAACAGGAAAACAGAGATATAAAGCCATAAAATGGAAAATTATTCGCAAATGCAGAAAAGCTAAAGAACAACGGATTGATGAAAAGTGTAAAAAGGTACAAACTAAGATGGAAATAGGAAAGACAGACGAATCATACAAATTAATTAGAATGAATTTTAAGAATATAAAACCATATAGCAAAAATATAAGGGACGCGAAGGGAAACGTCACTACAGAAAATGTTGAGAAAGTTGCTAGATGGCAGGAATATATAGAGAATTTATATTCAGGAGAGGATCTAACAGCACTAGAACAGGAATCTGACATTGAAAATGATGACCTGGGATATCCTATACGTAGAGATGAGTTTCAATTAGCATTAAAGAGCCTGAAAAAGGTAAGGCGCCGGGTACAGATAAGGTGCAAGCAGAAACTCTAAAAGCCGCTGGACAAGCAGTAACAGAACGTCTCTTCCGACTTGTAAGCTATATGTATGAGACAGGCGAGATACCCAAAGATTTCAAACGTAACATCATAGTAACTATACCAAAAAAAGAGGACCGGACAGATGTGAAATTTTTCGAACAATAAGTTTGACTGCACACGTTTCAAAAATATTAACTAGAATTGTACAAAGACGAATAGAAAAACGAACTGAAAATATGCTGGGAGAAGATCAATTTGAGTTTAGGCAAAGCAGGGGAACACGGGAGGCTATTTTAGCTCTGAGGGTGATGATGGAGAAAATAATAGAGAAAAGCGCATATATAGGGTTTGTAGATTTGGAAAAAGCTTTCGACAATGTGAAATGGAAAAAAATGTTCGACATACTCCAAAAGATTGGAATGAGTTTTAGGGATAGACAGATAGTACATTGCTTATACAACGAGCAAACAGCAAACAGCAAGAAACCCGAGAAATAAATATTAAGAAATGGGTGAGACAGGGATGTGCCATATCCCCACTAATTTTTAACTTGTACATAGAAGAGGCAATGAATAATGATAAATGCAGAAAGACATTTGGAATTAATATGCAGGGACAAAAGATTGATATGCTTAGATTTGCTGATGATATAGCGGTATTAGCACTAGCAAAGAATAGTTAGAAGCTGCTCTTAATGAAATGGAAACAGTTCTTACAGAGACGTATGGTATGAATATTAGCAAAAATAAAACTATAGTTCTAGTATGCAAAAGAGGGGATAATAAATCAAAAACAAGAATACAAATAGGTAACGAGAACTTACACAAACTAAGAATTTCTGCTACCTAGGAAGTCAAATAACGCAAGATGGGGAAAGCACAAAAGATATAAAACAAAGATTAGCACAAGGTCGCGCTACATTTAACAAGAAAAGCAACTACTGTGTTCAAAGACCACAAACATAAAAACAAGGAAACGATTGCTTAAAACATATGTGTGGAGCACAGCACTGTATGGCTGTGAAGCCTGGACGGTAGGAGAAGCAGACAAGAAAAAAGGTAGGAGCCTTTGAAATGTGGTGCCACAGACGTATGGTGAAGATATACTGGACAGACAAAGTTAAGAACAAAGAGGTACTAGAAATGGTAGGGGAAGAAAGAAATATGTGGAAGACAGTAAAAAATAGAAGAGATAGGATGATAGGCCACATACTAAGACATGAGGGGATAGTGCGGAGTATATTAGAAGCAGAGATGGGAAAAAAGGGAAGTAGAGGTAGACCTAGGTTAGACTACTGCACACAGATAGTGAAAGATGTAGGCTGTAAGAATTTCAGGGAAATGTGTAGGCTTGCTCAGAATAGAAATCAATTGAGGTACGTTTCCAGCCAGTCGCAAGATGGAAAACTAATGGCAATAATAATTACTGTACTTAAACATGGTGATTATTATAAACAACTACAGATATTGTTTTTGCAATACTCTCAACTAATGTTAATTGTGCGAAAGGATTTACTGGAAAACTATTAATACGGCAAATGTCTAAGTGTTGGGGTGTCCTTGGCAGCCACAGGCTGCTTAACTCCCATCACATACCACTAAATCTCGGTGAAGTAGAGCATATAATTAGAAAACAATAGAAGGGAGTAGAGTTGTATATAGGCTGTTGAGAGAATTGCAGGGAACTGTGTAAGCTAGCTCAGAACATAAATAAGCTGAGGTACAAGTCCAACCAGTTTCAAGACGTAAAACCCAATGACGAAAAAATAAGTGCTCTTAAATCTGATGATCATTATAAACAACTGCAGGTGTTGGTTGTGAAATCTTTTCAACTAATGTTGATTGGGCGAAAGGATAAATTGGAAAAACTATTAATTCGACAAAGGTTCAAGTGTTGGGGGAACTTGGCAGCCAAAGGCTGTTGATCCCCCTTCACGTACCACTGAATATCGGGGAAATAGGGTATATAAAAGTAAAACAACAGAAGGTGGCCGAGCTACATCAAACAGAAAGAACGGCAGCTATGTTCAAAGACAACGAACATTGTACAAGATGAAAACTGTCCAATGCATAGTGTGCAACACAGCACAGTACATTCCTGAAATGGGGGCTGTAGGAAAAGCAGACAGAAATAGATAAAAGCCTTCTGGAATGTTGTGCTTCAAATGTATGAGGATGGTGGTATGGACAGACAAAGTTAATAACAATTATGTTGTACAAATAGTAGAGAAATAAAGATATCTGTGGAAAACGAAAAAAAATAGGAGAAATAGAAGAACAGGACACGTCTAAGGCATTTTTGGGGAATAGTACGGGATATATTACAAGCAGAGATAGCAAAAGGGAGGTAAAGGTAGACCGAGATCAGACTTTCGCACACAAATAGTGATAGATGCAGACTGGGCAAATTTCAAAGAAATGTGTAAGTTGGTTCAGACTAGGAAACAATGAGGGTGCGCATCCAACCAGTTTTAGGACTGAAGACGTAATGATGATAAACGGTCAGTAATCGATTAATATACAGAACCAATTTTTAAATAAGTAACTGGTTGATTTACATTAAAAACTTTCAAATGTGGAATTGAACTACAAATAGAAAATTAAATATGCATTAATTTATACTTGATAAGGGCTAAATAGGAAACTAATTTGCTCATGATGATGTAGAAAACCAGATGATAGTATAACAATGTAAGTGATAGTACTCAATCAAGGTTCGGAGTTTGCCAAAATTCACAAAAAACAAAGAAAATGCGATATTATTAATCCCTTCTGTGCAGACCAAAAGCGCAACTTATTTACTAACGGAAAATGAGTGACATAAAGTCAGAAACAAAGCTTGCTTATTGAGGGAACATACAAGAAATGAAAATTAGGTCAATGTTCCACAGATTTGGAAAAGCAATTTATCTTCTTATTACATAACGCTAATTCGGGTTTGTTTATTATTAAATAAAAATTTAATGGGGAAGACTTAAAATGAAAGAATTTTTCCTTTTGTAGAAAAGCTTTATGTGTATGTAAAAGTTGGATTTAACAAACTTTATTTAATAGCCGGGTTATAACCGCGAATTTGAACGTCGCTTCATGTTCATATCTGACATAAGTCAAAAACTTGACACTGTCAGATATGATTGGCAAAGATGCCAAATGTAATAGAAAGTTAGGTTGATGTTTAGTTGCGTAAATCATATCAATTGGTTATGCTTTCGGTCGCACTCACCCGTCTGGGTGGCGCAATTGGCTAGAATATCGACCGCCAAGGCCGAAGGTACCGGTTCGACTCCTTTCCGGGAACATATATTTTCCATTTTTCAATTATTAGCTCTATTAGAAATGATCATTTAGGTTTTGTATAAAAAAAGTCTGATTAATTGTTTCGTCTTATTAACTAATACATTGTTATGGATTGGTGAGGCCCGACGTTGGGACGCGAATAAAGGTGCTGCTGATTAATTCTAAGGAGCCTGAATAAAAGGTGCTTACGACGAACGTTTCAAATTGCCTGTAGTCTAATTATTTTTACAAGCGCTCTTCAAATAAAACCATTGTAATCACACATCAGATTTATAGTAGTACAAATATCCTCTAACCAACTATCTTTCAAATACTAATTAATACATCCATAACGGCTTTCTCCTACAAACCATGTCTTAAAGCATCTATAAAAAAACAACTTCCTCTCAAGACAAATCTCATATACTAGAAAATAGGGTTCAGAATAGTTCTTTAGAACTAGGATGACTCACTTGCTCTACAAAAATCTTAATCTCGTAATTATCATTCATAAACAACTCCATAATTAAATCTTGCTTAATATGTACAAAATTTGCCAAAATGAGCCCTATAAGCCCTATAAGCCCTATAATTTAATATCTTGTATAATAGCGAAAACCTGTATCACAGGTTTTCCAACACTTTTAACTAAATGAATTGAATTTTGCATACAACTCGCACTCAAATACTTGCACACAATCAATCTCATTATGTAACTAAACTAACTACTCCATATATAGGAGTGTTTCTAGAAATCAATTAAGTATCTAAAAAATTGCATTAAGCTTTACCGTTACAGATCTGCTTGCTGTTGGGTTTTTCCAGAATGTAATTACCAATCCATGTTATAAAATCGTTTAAATAGTTTTAAAATAACTCTTTTCATGCAAGTTAATCCATGTAATACATACCAAACCATTCCAATTATATGTGCGTTATTCCAATCAAGAAACCATTCTTGCTGCACTTTAATTTTTTTTTAATTATTTATTTTCCATTTTTAAAACCATTGTAAGTACGTCAAATAATCTGCTCGCAATTGTGAATCGATCTACATTTTAGCGTCGGCGATTTTAATAACACACCTTTTTAAACCATATGTAAATAAATTCTAATACTAAATACTGTAGCACTTTTACTACGTGATGTACTATCACTAGATTTACTGCAAGCCATCGTTTCGACCAAGATTGTCCTCCTGTTCAACAATCATTAGCTTTTAAAGGCGAGCCTCTTCTGACGTAAAAAGTTCTAAACGTTCCAGTTTTTTTAAACCTTTGAATTGGTTTGTTCTCGAAGGTGTGTCATACGCGTTTGTGTCAACTTCTGAGAATTTTTCATTTTCAGTAGTCTTAGATTATAATGTAATTGGACGATGTAGTATATCTATCTTATCGCATCCTTTTCATAAATTTTAAGTTTTTTGATTCTCTACGGTTAGAGTCGCTCTGGGCTATTCACGTCGCTTATTTCTGTTTTCTAGTAATTGGGTTCTTAAACTTAATCAACGCGCTTTTCAAACAGCGCACATTACTTTGCTACTACACGAAAATTAAGTAGTTAAATGAATTTATTAGTATTTATATAACGCGGTATTATTTAAATTTAACTGCAAATTTCTCTTAGAATATTTACACATTTGAACAATACCAATTACTTATGAAGTCTTTTAGGATATGCGATTTTACATATTATTGAGTACTTCTCTAAATACAACGCCTTTATTATAAAATGTGGACGAAATTATTTGAAAACGCTTGTTTACGCATAGAACATAATAAATACTTTTACTCTTATTTAAAACATGATTCTTTTGTAATAAAATTACATCATAAGAATAAAAAAAAAACTCTTTATAGTCAGGGTTTTCGCGTATTGATACATTTTATACCAGCATTTCACGAATACGTTTACTATACAAATAAATATTTACTTAAATTTTCTGGAATTTGCTCGAGTCCACGATGCAGGACGCTTACGGGATGATGTAATATAACCTCCTATGACCTATAATCACATCCATATATTTAATATAAATACGCGCGAGTGTGTGTATGTATGTGATTAGATGTAATACTAATGTCACATTATAACGATCAATGCAGGTTTTATTTTTATAAACCGAGAAAATGCGAAAAGTTGCAATTTATTTAGATTCTTGCGTTGGAAATATATTTGAAAATTTTTAATATTTATTTGAAATTAAGATTAATGCTTTATGTGTTAGACGTAATTAACACACACATCTCTTTCTTTCTCTCTCTCTCTCTCTACATATATATATATATATATATATATATATATATATATATATATATATATTGTAGTGGTTTGAAGGGCTAAATCTACGTATAAACAAAGTAATTTCAAAACACACTGTATATAGGAAACAACCAGCATTTACGTGCGAAATTTATTCCAGTTAGTTCATTTTTAAGTAACAAGTATTAACAAAATTTTACAAAAAATGAATAAAATTTAGTTAGGTTCGTAAAGAAAAGAATGTTAGAAACTAATGCAATTATTTTATTAATTTAATTGAGTTTAATTAAACGGTTATTTACATATAATATGCATAAAAGTGTGTAAAAATCAATAATACCAAGGTGAAAAGCGTTGCTAACAAACAGATATATCGGTGGGGTTGAAATACGCTGAAAATCCAACTCGTAGAAATGTTATTTAAAACGCTCGTTAAAATTAAACACCTTCAGGTTTCTAAATGTCAAGTTCCATTTATATTTGTAGATAACAAACAAGTTTCAAAGAATATCGGGTAAACGGTTGAATGTTTTCCCATTAAACGCCAATGAGCGGTTATTTAAAGCACGTAATTTTGGGGTCCACATGGAGTTGTAGGATGCGGTCAGAACTATCGATTTCTACCACTAAAACAAGATGAAAAAAGAGACGTAAAATATGCATAAGCAAGGGACAGCGTTAGTATAGGCGGGATTTGTAAAACGTCAATGCAGAGACTATTGATCGATATCGTTAGTCGCACATCAGACAAGACACGGGAAAATTGAATATTAATGTTCAGAAAAGATCGTAACGACGCGCTGAATTCGAGGATTTACAAATCGGTTAAACCAAAATTTTAAGAACGTGTTGTTGTAAATGAAGAACTTCGCGTGAAATGCGGCCAGAGGTGGCATCGAAAATTGTATAAATACCTTTTCAAAATATAATAAAATCCCTTAGTATTTTGAACGCGTCGGACTACGGACCAAAGCTACCACGAGCTTGTAAGTATAGAAATTATTTTAAATTATATAGCATGTATTAGCCTCATAATTTGTACGCGAATTGTGCCAAGTTTACATTTTTTTATTCAGGTATCACATACATATTTTTTTTAACTAGCTCGTGTAGTGACGTTACATACGTGGATCAAATTAAATAATTATGAAAGAAGTATAATTAATTGGGATTTGGAAATTGGATACACCGTGAAGGCAGCGCTAGCAGCTCTACTTAAATAGGGTTCTTCTACTAATAGCTAGGAACGGCCTGCAGAGCAGAAAGAAGCAAATATACGGCATAGTCAACGGAGCAGAGATCTTCTAGAAATTCCAGGTAACGCTTTAAAATTGTGTTGTTATAAACTATGAAGCTATGAATATTGGGTGACGTATGAGAGTGAATTTTGAAGGTATTGTGCATTATTTTGCGTATTGAATATAATACGTATAACTAACTTTATTATGGTATTTAAATAGAAATTTTAAGGTGTATTCAAAGCTTATTAACTTTCCATCAGGAAGTTAAATTTTGTAAAGAGTACATGGGTTTGTTTTTGTTGATTATTGTAAGAGTATGCGAAGTATAAAAGCATACAGTATTTATAATTAACTGGGTTATCATGAGCTCACCATACTCCAGAGTTTACGTAGATTTAAAATAAATTTAAAAAAAAGAGGAATGAGAAATAAGATATTATTCAGGGCCCATTTACTCCGGGTACATTCTATGTGTTGGATAATTTAAATTAAAATACAGGACATTCCAAAATAAGATTTATTGAGGTGTAACTTGAATAGTGATAAATTAAAGATTGTATGATTGGTGTATTTTGTGGTTTATTGAGAGTGTGCGTGAACGATGCAAAACATAATAGTGAATCTAGGTATCCAGAGGAGGTCCAACTGTGCTAGCCGGAAGCAGTTGAAGAAAGCAATTCAACCGAGGAAGAGAGGAATCTGGGTAAGAAATTAATTTTTGAAAAATCTTCTATTATGTGCAATTTTCGAGTTTTACAAATTTAATAAAATTTTCAAATATATTTTTGTTGGTGAGGCTTTTACCTGAGAACCACGGCAATATATATATATATATATATATATATATATATATATATTATTAATAGAGAATAATCCACATTTGGAATGCAATATTAGCTTTTTCCAAATCTACAAACCCTATATATGCGCTTTTCTCTATTATTTTCTCCATCATCACCCTCAGAGCTAAAATAGCCTCCCGTGTTCCCCTGCTTTGCCTAAACTCAAATTGATCTTCTCCCAGCATATTTTCAGTTCGTTTTTCTATTCGTCTTTGTACAATTCTAGTTAATATTTTTGAAACGTGTGCAGTCAAACTTATTGTTCGAAAAATTTCACATCTGTCCGCTCCTCTTTTTTTGGTATAGTTACTATGATGTTACGTTTGAAATCTTTGGGTATCTCGCCTGTCTCATACATATAGCTTACAAGTCGGAAGAGACGTTCTGTTACTGCTTGTCCAGCGGCTTTTAGAGTTTCTGCTTGCACCTTATCTGTACCCGGCGCCTTACCTTTTTCAGGCTCTTTAATGCTAATTGAAACTCATCTCTAAGTATAGGATATCCCAGGTCATCATTTTCAATGTCAGATTCCTGTTCTAGTGCTGTTAGATCCTCTCCTGAATATAAATTCTCTATATATTCCTGCCATCTAGCAACTTTCTCAACATTTTCTGTAGTGACGTTTCCCTTCGCGTCCCTTATATTTTTGCTATATGGTTTTATATTCTTAAAATTCATTCTAATTAATTTGTATGATTCGTCTGTCTTTCCTATTTCCATCTTAGTTTGTACCTTTTTACACTTTTCATCAATCCGTTGTTCTTTAGCTTTTCTGCATTTGCGAATAATTTTCCATTTTATGGCTTTATATCTCTGTTTTCCTGTTTCATCTGTTTTATTTTTGTATTTTCGTTTTTTTCTATTAAATTCAGAATATCCTTTGTTGTTCATGGTTTCTTGTTTCCTTTTTGTGTAAACCCCAAAATATCTCTGGACTCCATGTCTAAGCTGGATTTAGTGTTATTCCATTCTGTTTCTACTTCCTTACTATCAGATAGTTTCCTGATATCTTTCAGCAATTCATTTGACTTCTTTTCGAATCTTTCTTGATTATCTTTATCTTTTAGTTTCTCAAAGTCAAAGTATCTTTTTCCGTTCTTTTTTTTAATTTTTAAATTTAAGGACGGCCTTCATAGTTACGATGTTGTGTTCAGTGTCTATATCTGCTTCTGGGTAGCTTCTACAGTCTTTTACTTGATTTCTAAACCGTTGTCTAACAGTAATGTAATCTATTTGATATCTTCCTATATCTCCTGGCATCATCCACGCGAAACTCAGAGAAAGAACCCTGGGGAACCGCATACCGCGTAATTAGAGGAAATCAACAAAAAATCGCGCTCAGTAATATAAAGAAAACAAATGGCGAATACACGGAAGGTTTTAAAACCACGGCGGAATATTTACTAGAAAAATTTTTCCCATCGGATAATCCCGAGTGGGATGAAGGGTCGCACGATTTAGTATGTCGGGAGGTTACAGAGGCGCAAGGAACATGTGCCGATAAGGCAATCCTAGTTCACGAGGTCGTCAGGGCTCTTAGGAGGATGAACCCTAAGAAGGCACCGGGGCATGATGGAATCACTTCAGACGCAGCTCTGGAGGCGTGCCTGTTAGCCGCGTGTGTCTTTGTCGAGTTGTTTAATCTTTAGAAAGGGCGTTTTCCGCGTTGCTGGAAAATCCAGAACGTGAAATTTATACCCAAACCTAAAAAGACGGATGCGTCAGATCCGGGCAGCTATCGTCCAATTAGCTTGCTACCGGTGCTGGGGAAAGTTTTAGATCGCGTTATGACTACGCGTGTTGAGCACCTAGTGCGAGATAGCGGCGGTTTTAATAGCCGACAGTTTGGTTTCATGGAGGGCAAGTCGACTATCGACACGTTAGAGTTTGTTGTCGGGAAAATTAAGCAAGCGAGAGATGCTAAAGAGTACTGTGTCGTTGTTGCTTTGGACATTTCAGGAGCATTTGATGCTGCCTGGTGGCCATTAATCCTTTGCGAGTTAGATCGTAGGGGTTGTCCGCGAAGCTTGATGTCTTTGGTCAAGAGCTATTTCTCGGGGCGATTGGCACAGGTTGAAATTCCGGGTGAAGTTCTGTCGCGTGAGGTGGAAATGAGGATGCCCGCAGGGGGCATTTTCTGGTCCCACATTTTGGAAGTTGTTGTAAGAGAGCATCTTCAGGGTCAAGTTGCCCGCAGGATGGTCAATCGCTAGGTTTGCGGATGGCACGCTTTTAATTGTAAGATCGAGATTGTTAATGGATATGCGCACAAAACCGAACGAGGCGCTTAATAAATTACACGAATGGTCGCAGGCGGTAAAATTAAAATTTAACACGGCGAAGTCAGAGGTGCTTTATTTAGGCACGAAACCAGGACAGAGACCTCCTAGGCTAGAACTAGGAGGGGAGAAAATCCCGTTTAAAGATTGCATTACCTACCTCGGCGTCAAGATCGACGATAAATTAAATTGGAAAGCGCACGTACAATACGTAAGAAGTAAGGGACGCAAAATATCAAATAAAATGATGGCGGCGGCTAAAATAAAGTGCGGTTTCAGGAGAGAATCGCTGAGGACGGTTTATGCCGGAGAAATTGAGCCGGCAATGCTGTACGCAGCTTCTGTATGGGCAGAAGGTTGTAAAGTCAGGGAGGTGCGTCAATTGACGAGCGTACAACGCATAACCTCAGTAAAAGCGGCGAGGGCGTACAGGACCACCTCCGCGGAGGCGGTCTTGGTGATAAGTAAGACTCTCCCTATCGAATATGCCGTAAGGGAGATTAGAGATAGGCGATTAATAAATATAGGAAAAGGGCGCGAAATTATCGAAGATCTTAATCTTGGTAATAGGAAAATTGCAAAAAAGATCGTTGTATCTGAGTTGGGGTACCCTGTTGATATTAGAGAAATCAAGTTTGTCGAAGGTGATGAGGACGCGATGGGTATTAAAATTTATACGGACGGTTCACGTATGGACGATGGACAAGCAGGCGCGGCGTTTGTCGTGTTTAAGCAGGAAAGGGAGGTGTTTCGGTTTCAAACCAAACTCGCGAAATGGAGCACTATCTTCCAGTGCGAATTGGTAGCCATACGAGAGGCTATCGATTACGTAATAAATCACACGGGCAGAGAAGAGTATTATATAATCAGCGACAGTAAATCAGCGCTGACAGCATTAACTAACATGAACACCTCGACAGACCTCCAAGCGGACGTCTAGAGGATAGCGCGTACGGCGCTCGAGTTTCGACGTTTAAAGTTCTGTTGGGTCAGGTCGCACAATGGTAACGTAGGAAACGATAGGGCTGACGAATTAGCTAAAGAGGCCGCGACGGGAGACTTTCGGATATCACATTCGTCGATACCGAGGTCTTTAATTAAAAGAAAGCTGCGTGAAAAATCAATTCGAGAATGGGAAGAGAGGTGGAACAACGCTGCCACGGGAAGGTTGACCCACAAATTCATACCGAGCTTAGAAGCTAAAGGTGGGATCGAGGTTAAGCTCGATCATAAAATGGTTCAGTTGATAACAGGGCACGGCGCCTTGAAGGCGTATTTACAAAGTTTCGGTCTAATCAACAGCGACCGCTGTGAATGCGGTGAGGGCGCGGAAAGCGCAGTGCACGTGTTCTTCGACTGCCCGCTTGAAGCGGCAAATCGAGGGTTGGCTGATAGCAAACTAGCTATCCTAGGTCTGGCATGGCCATAGAGCCTAGAGGAAGTCGGGGAAGTGGTTAACCAGAAGGCGTTCTGGACAGCCTTAAAAGAATTCCCGGGAAGGGTCGCGAGATTAGACAATGACAACCGCGTGTAAAATTTGGTGGGGTTGATGGGAGGATTGAAAAATTTTAGATTGACTTGGCGTGAGTAAGGATACGAGCATAGATATAACCAAAACCTGATAATAAAAAAATAAAAAAAAAATAAAAATAACATGATAATTATACCCAAATGTCCAATATGCACGAGAAACACCCACACCATTAATACAATCACTGCCTATCTTCATAATTATGCGCGGAAAATCGGGAATAAATAATAACAAATAAACAATAACAAATAAATCAGAAACCCTCCTTAAATTAAATCAATAAAATAAACAAAGATAATAAAATAGAGTGAAACCGCGCATCCCCCCCAGGACTTGAAAGTGAAGTAATAGTGATTGTGATCTCCCCCGGAACATTTAGTGCATACCCACCAGGACTTTAGCAGTTCACCCCATCTTCCCCTTAGAAGTAAGTTACAGTTAGATGTAGGCAGACGACCAGATCTTCGGATGCCGGAGAATTTTTTTATCGAGGTAAGGCTTAAATTATGGCGGCTGTACTCGCACAAGCATTGATTTACATTAATTAGTAGTTTTTGAAATAATTTAACAAGCACGTTTTGTGTATAATGGCGCTAGCCGACATGATGCTTGTTCGAGTGCACCTGATAAATAGGATGATGCTTTTGCTATTTTGTGCACTGCTATATGCTTAACGCTTATTAGACATTTATTTATATATTTATATAACTATATTTATTTATATTTTATATTTACACCTTATATTTATTAGCATGTATTGTAGTATTTAGTGACATATTTGTTTTGTTTGACGTTCTGTCGCCATTTTGGTTGCAGTATATATTTGGGAAGGAAGAGTAGAATTGTGAAGATTGTAATCATAATATAAATCAGTTCGGGAATGATAGGGAAAGCTAGGGATGGATTTAAATTAGTTAGCTAGATTTGGATAGTTTTAAGACGACCCTTCAGGTCGCACTGGTAAGCAGAGCCGGCGTCTCCTATCCGGTATTACAGATCCCTCCCCCTTTTATTTTTGTTTGTGTCTTGTTGATCGGGTACGCTCCAAAGTCGGCGCTAGAGGAACCATTGTTTGAGCCCTGTTTTTAGTTTTAGTTTTTAGTTTTTGTTTCAGTTTGTCAGATTTTTAGGTTTGTTAGATTGTTAGAGTTTGTTAGGTTTGTTAGATTTTAGGTTTGTTGGATTTTTGTTTAGATTTTTATTTAGGGTGGATTAATTGTGAAGTTGGGATTAATAAGAAACACGATTATTTTCGCGTTTAAACCCAATGTAGTATCTCCGGGTGGAGCATTGGGGACGTGGCCGCAAGTAAAGCGGCCCTTATTCAAATTATAATGTATCGTCTTCTAACATGATGTTGAAATAATATATTTGTGATGGTTAAGTTGTTCTTATCGCAAAATTCTACCAGCCTATTTCCTCCTGTCATTTCTCGTGCCTAAACCAAATAAACCTACTATCGCTCCTTCCCTATCCTCACCTACCATGCATTAAAATCCCCTGTAATTATTAAATCTTCATGTCCTTTTACGTATCTTAGTATGTCTTCGATATCTTTGTAGATTGGTTCTACGTCTTCCTCACTGTAGCTAGAGATGGTATTTACTGGTTTAGATTCAAATCTAGCCATGAGTACTCATTCGTTCTTTTGTAAGTAGTTTTCTACACGTCGTCCTATCTTTTTTCACAACTATTCCCACACTCGAATTTCATTCCTCTGATCCTGTATGAATTACCCTGAAGTCTCCACTCCAAAAATCCCCCACCTCTGGCCAGCGGACTTCGCTGATTTCTATTTATGTCTAGTGTTAACCTATTCATTTCGAGTGTCAGGTTCTCTAGCTTACCTACTTGGTTAATACTCCTGACATTCCACGCTCCGATTCGCAGAATGTTCACGGATTTTTTCTATATTTTTGGATCACATCCCCCCAAGTAGTCCCCTCCCGGAGATCCGAATGGGGGACCATTTTATCTCCGGAATTTTTTACCCCAGAGGATGCCATCATCATTAGTAACAATTTGAGTACGCTGTTTACTTGGGAGATAATGTGGTGGTTTCCCGTTGTCTTCCACATCGCAGTACTGTCTTAGAATATCCTACCGACCCCTATGGTCTCTGCCAATCTAAGTACCGAAAGAGCCGCTGCCCTCTTTCGGAGACCTGTCTTAGTCTGGTTCCTCACTAAAGACCCCACTAATTTGGTTAAACCTATAGTTCGACTTTTTAGTTCATTGAAACACGCAAGCCATTCTACTTGTTCTAGTATTTTAGAATGTCGTCAAGGTGCGGGTCCGTTCAGAATGGTAAAAATTTTTAATAAAACAAATTTGGAACGTAACGACGACAACCTACCTAACCTAGCAGCAGGTCAGATGGACTTGCTTCTCCAGGAAACCACTGAAGTTGCCGTACCATATGCGGAACATAAGGATACCAATGTCAACGATATCCAAACAGAAACCAGGATGAACTTGCTTTACTCGATAAATACCGAAGTTGCTGTAGTAGGAGCTTCTTCGACAAGAAAAGGAAAAGCTAACCCAACTACCTGGAAAAGTAAAATTCGAAAATCTTTGAAACAATCAAGTAAGTCTTACACTTCAATACGTGGAGTAAACGTAAATACCCGAAGTGTAAAACTCAAAGACTGTTCTAAGTACCCAAAAAAATGTTGTGAGCAATTTGATGAGGATACTAGAACACGTTTGCATTTTGCTTTTTGGGGAGACCTTAAACATACAGAAAAATAAAGGTAATATCTTTCTTCTTTGGTTGAAGAAAGACTAAAAACTTTAACGCGAACTTTCAAACCTACATCAAGACGCTAAAAAAGTAAGCACTATTTTTTTATTAGAAGATGATAAAGAATTTAAGTTTGAAAAAGATTTTACCTAGCCAATTTTGATATATCGGAAACAGTGGTTCAAAATTTTCTAAAAATTCGATCGGATTGTAATGTAGTTAAACCACGTAAAAGAGGCTGCCGTCAATCCGGTGTAGAAAGGGTAGCAACCAAGAGGATATTAAGTCGTTCTCTACGGTCCCTTCTCATTAGAGCAGAAGATCTTCTTTGTTCATTTGCATCAGGATTTAAATTTTAAAAAATGTATGACTGTTATGTTTAGAAATGCAAGGATGCTAATAAGATAGCAGAAAAATTGTGCTTATATGGGAAAATATTTCAAACTTAGTTTTCTATCAAATTTCAAGTTCCAAAGAAGGATATGTGTAATGATTGCTTTAGATTCCAACATGCAACCGAACAAGAAAAGAAGCAGCTTGTTAAAGAACATGAAAACACATTATAGAAGAAAGATTGCTGCAAGCGAATTCCATGACAAAGCTAAGAGATATGCATTATCTGGTAATATCAACTTTATAGAATTTGATCTGCAATCTCCAAAGTACTGCCCCAGCACAAATGCAAAATCCGTATTTTACAAAAGGCGCTTAACTGAACACAATTTTGCAGTACACAACGTTGATACAAAAGAAGAAACAAGTTACATGTGGCATGAAGGAATCGCTGGGAGAGGCTCAAACGAGGTCGTTTCTTGTTTTTACAGATATATACAAGATCATTGCAACGACATTCCTTTTGTACTAGTGAGTGACATGCGCGGTCAAAATTGAAATGTTAATGTTACCGTAATGCTTTTACATGCTGCAAAAACTCGAAAGATATCTAAAATTGACCAATGTTTTTCGAACTAAGGCATTCAATGATGGACTGTGATTTGGTCCGTGCTGTAATAGAGAAATCAATAAAAGGAGTGAACAATTTTTGATCATACAAGGTGGTACACCGCCGTCAGAAAATCAAAATACACTGTTGTTGAAATAGGCCAGGAAGATATCGTCTGTTTCAAGAATTGTTGTATTAATTTTTTCTCGTGTGAAATATTATCTTCGAATTAACTTTTTTGCTTTAGAGATCATTTGGAATTTTTTTAAATAAAATTGTATTAAAAAGTACATATATAAGAAAATGTATTTGAGTTATCTTTATTAAATAATAACAATGACATCGTTACATCATCAACATCATTAGGTCTTCAGTCCTGGAACTGGTTGGACTTAATTAATCAGCAAATTAATGCATGAATTAGCATAAGTCCGTTTTAAACTATTAAAGCTGATGATACAAATTAACAAAAATTGTAACCGTAACAACTTCAAAAAATGATAATTAGTTCTGTACATTTAAAGCACTTGTCCGCCATTCAATACATAATTTCACTATTAGCAACTGTAGTATTTTAATAAAATAGTATTATAATGCACTGCAACGTGATGTTTTAACATATGTCTCTCAACTTAGCTTTGATTAGATTTTATAAGCGTGAACCATCATGATGTCAGCTTCTGGAATAATCTAGCGAACTCTAGAATTCGTTTCTATGTTCTCATTGGTGCTAGAAATAGTTTGGTTTCTTTTACAAGTCATGAATGATGCAACCTTTAAAATTTTGTCATTTTTATGTCATGAGACTAATAATTAGTTTCAATTATCTACGCGTTATCTTATCAACAACCTAGATTTATGACTGTGACTTTATTGCCTTAATTGAATATACATTTACACTCCATATTTGATCATTTGCCTTCTGGATTACACACGTACACGTACACGCACACGCACACGCACACGCTCACGCACACGTACACGTACACGCACATTTACACGCTTATACGCACGCGCACACTATGCGCACACTCCTTCGCGTGCAAATACGCGCTCTCTTATGCCAACCACAAACATTTGCGCATGCGTGTGTGTGCGTGCGCGAATACGTGCACGCACATTTGCGCACGCAGACATACGCGCACGTGTACATACACGCGCATGAGCACATGTGCACGCACGATCACGGTTCTCTACACACTAATGCACGCGAACGCCCACGAACACGTATACGCCCACGCCCACCACAGGTCCACCACACGCACACGCACACGCAGACGTACACGTACACCCTCAACCCACACACTCACGCATACATCCACATACACAAACATACAGCTTGCGTACGTGTATGTCGAGGAAGAAATTGTACGATCGGATCGACGATTATTGTCTGTGAAGGTAATTGCAAACGAAGTCAACATGTGCTACGTACAATGACGTAGCCGGAAGAAAACGTAAATATACCAAGCTAACTACCAATGCGGATATGGGGGTTCTTGGTATATTTACGTTTGCTTCCACCTACGTCATTGTACGTAGGATAATTTCTGGCGCCCAACGTGAACCGCAAGGAATTATGCTACGTACCATGACGTAGCCGGAAGAAAACGTAAATATGCCTGGCTAACTACCAATGCCGCGAGGGGAGGGGTTCCTAGCAACACAACAATAATACATGACCAACGATTTTCTATTTATAATAAAAAAATACAAATATAAAAATTTCTATCGAAACAGCAAAACCAAATTAATTAAGGCTACTATTTAATAAAACAATTTTACTCTATGGACAAATTCACTAATTGTTTCACGAAGTGCGCAATTCGTAGCTAACATGCAATAAATCTAATCAGTGCCAAAAATAATAACGCTGATACTTTCGTATATGCGGATTGGTTAATTAAAAAAAAACATTAAATTTGGAAACCTTTCTAGTAAGGATTTTATCATACGAAGCATTTGTTATAACTTTAATCAGTAAAAAATACTGCAGATACTTTCGTATAAGCAAATGGGTTAAGTACAAAAAGCAAAAGCATTAAAGTTCGAAACTTTTCTAGTAACGATTTTACCAGAACAAACATTAGCGTGTCTAATTTCAAATTGGGTTTATCCCTGGGTATGTTAAAAAAGGAAAACAAGTCACATACATGTGTCGGTATGCTTATCTTGTCAGCCCTCGGAAGCGAATTGGCACAGCATCGCCGCGGTAGTCAGCAACAACCATGTAATTGCAACAGCGGTCTACATGCAAGAGCAGTTGATTTACATTAAGGGATAATCGGGCTACGCAACAAGCAATTTAGCCTCCAGCTAAAAGCTAAAAAATAGAAAAATCTTACTAAGATTAACAACTCAGGAGCGCTTACCGATCCACACCAAATCTACACATTTGATAGAGGAGAAACGTGCATCGCTCTTGGAGTAACAGAACGAGTAGTTTTTACAAGTGCATCGTTGCACAAGCTGCAGAATCAAAGTTTAAAAGGAGTTCAAAATAACACGAACTCGAAATGCAAACATCCGCGTTATCAAAACGCGATTGAAACTGGAAAACACGGTTTTACCAGAGAATAGTACGCTATATTATTTCAAGAAATCTTTAGATGGGAAATCCACTAGAACGCAATTATACGTTATCAAAAGATTGAACCCGCTCACGGATATCGACTTATTTAAATTTTATCATAAACTTGTCGTTTCCAAGCAAATAGATTTAAGTTGAGAAATTATTCGAAAGCGTATTTATTGTAGAAAAATAAAGATACAGGATGTAAACTATTTAATTGTAGCATAAACTTGTCGTTTTTTAAAGAAAAAGGGATTTAAGTTGAAAAGTATTACACAGCGTATTTATTATTAATTAAGTTGACGGATGTGAGAATAGCAACGTAGTTGATTTAACAAAATTATCGTAAAGCGGACTTATGAATTAACAAGGGAAATTTCTAAAGCAAAATTGGAACGTAGCACATGAATCGGGGTTCTGTTTATTTAAATATGACTGGTGATGTGGATATGCAAAAACTTTGTCTACCGAAATGGTTCCCAGCAATCTCACCTAACAACACGTGAAAGTGTAGCATTCGATTTGTTGGAACAAGCACAAATCAACCCACAATTATTGAATCGTTTCATCACTAATGATAAGAATTGCTTCTTTGAATATGATCCAGAGAGAAACGCTAAAATTGGCAATGGTGTGTTACGTTACTTCGAGGCAGCCACGTTGGGCGCCAAATTTATGCTACGTTGGCTCGTAGCCGTACGTAACACCAAGAAAATCAAAGAAATTGTAACGTGCATTTTTGTAGTTGAACATTTTACGCTTTTTCCCAATTAGTAAATACATTTCGGTAACTACTATTTCTATATTTTATATTTATTAACTCCTTAGGCGAATGCGTCGTATTATAATGAGTGGATTGCATTGTTCTTGTCTTGCCGTGCATATAAATTTTGTTCCTTATGTGGATATACAAGTCTAGATAAGAGACGATAAGAGGTTGTAGTAGCAACGAGTTGATATAAACAGATGAGCAGTTGTAGATTGTTCTTTGTTCCTATATATTAATTACGGTAAAAATACTGTTTTCCTTTTTGCTTTGAAAATAGTGAGAATTAATGCGGTAAGAGTTTTCGAATTGTTCATGAACAAGCACGGCACGATTTTGTTGTTTTTCTTGTGAAATAAAAGTTGTATATTAACTGTAGTAAGTGTATTGCTAATTCCGATTGAAGTAGTATGGTTTATAGGCGAACGTGTTTGGTCGACGCACGTGTGTTTTAAGGACATTTGACGGACGGTTTTATTGCTTACGCGTGCCTTACTAATTGTTTTTCGGTTGAGCTTCTGTTGGAAATAAAAGTGGTAGAACTTGTTAAACTCGACCTGCACGCGTGTTCTACGGAACATTTTGACAAACTTACTCTAGTGATACACGTGCTTTACTCATTGTGGTTTTTTTGTTGGTGCTTTGTCTCTTGATATTTAAACGGTGTGTGCGATCTAGTTTCGCGGTCCTTTTCTTTTTTTATCAGAGTAGTGCATACTTTGGATTATCCAAATACAGTTGATACTGTAGTTTCTGAATTTTCCAACCCCAAAGTATCTAAAATAGATCATTGCTTGCGCAAATTTCGTTATTTGCGAAATATAACCGATTACCGGTTTACAAGGGTATTGGTTGAAGTTTCTCACTGTTTTTTCCTGGATGTTTATGAAAATAATATATATTTGGTCCCAGTTGAAATTAAACTGGTGCTACAAAATATTTCGAAATTATTGTCTCAGGAAATAGAATTAACAAGAAATTTATCAATGCTACATAGTTCTGTCGCGTGATAATGTCTGCTGCTAACACCAGTGAAATACGTAGGTGTGATTAGGGTAACGTGTGATAAGTTCTAACAACACTCTCACAGTCAAGGGTGAAGTGCTGCGTTAGTGCCGGACATCGTGAATCCCACACTTCAATTGCAAGGAAGCGTTACTGAAGGACCTTTTGTAAGTTGAACTATTTCTTACTTGTTACTACTTTAAATATCTATCCGTTGTTTTGCCATATCTTTGTCGTTCTGATACCTTTTACCATAGACTTGCATGTTATAAAAAAAAAAAGAAGAATCAACAATACTAGATGACTCATATCAATTGTGCTTACCTATTTATCTTTTGTTAAAATTTTGTCCGATCTATGTTTAATTGGTGTGTGAGGAAACGTTTCTGCTACTCCCCAATATTACCTCACTTTGTACTAAAAATTTTTGTATTGCTTTTACCGTTGTTATATTATTTGGATTATCTAAACAGTTTTTTTTTACATTCTACAAAGTACTGAACAATCTATGCTCTATCAGCATGCTATGCTTTTTATTTATTTCAGGTTTGCAGGACTAATTTTTTTTTATTGCAGGTTTACTATTCTAATTTTTTTTATTGCAGGTATTGTTACTAAGTCCTTACAACCGCGTATATAGATGTTGGTCTGCTTTCTACACCCCCAATCTCCGATTGAGCCCGGTTCAAAGGAGTAACTCAAACCACAAAAAGCTCACACATACAAATCGAAAGTGAAATGCATGTTGGTCTGCTTTCTCGATTGCAAAAGTGTTGTTTATAAAGAGTTCGTGCCTCCTAGATGAACTTTGAATCAATAGTTTTACAAAGATTATTTAGGATGACTGCGAAAGCAAATATTCCCTGACCGTGCTTTAGGCATTTGACTAAGTTTTTAGATTTACAATATAAATTTTCAAATGCTATGTGGTTATCAGATTAAGTCCATATTGTCGGGAGACTCTCGTCATCGTATGCACGTGCACACCCGAGCCGTGCGGACCCTTCAAGCTCATGAGCGCACACTTACGCACACACGTAGCTGCACATCCAGACCAACTGGTACTTATGCAGATATACCCATTTCGATTAGGTTTGTATTTAAACTTAAAATTTTCTATGTAAATTCTGTTTGTTATATTTTGTTGGGTATTTAGTAAGATATACAGTTTCAAATATATAGATTAAAAGTCTTCAATACAAAATTATTAGAGAAAATGGTATGATTCGTGTATTAAAAGCATTCAAGCAAATCTATTTCTGGTGAAAGCAGGAAGGACCCTTCTAAAAATGCCAACTTCATCAACATTTGTAACTAAGAAATTTTAAGTCAGCAAGAGCAAAAACCATTTTTATAGTTCGTTTTTAAAACTGTAATTTACACTTGGTTTCACCGATTTGTCACTGTTAACATTTCAATAATCACAACCAATTTTTTGCATTTGCGTTTCATATGGGCGTTTGAAACATTTCCCACTTTCATTCTTTATTGAAATTCCATCGTATCTCAGCTGTAAAATAGATTTCCTATTGTCAGTTAAAGCTTTTTCTCGTTATCTAAAGTGCACAGTCCGACTGTTCTAAAATTCTCCAATTTAAGTAACAAGTTTGTGTTAATATTGAATTTAAAGTCAACATGGTGTCGCTCTGTTTCTCGATATGAGACAATTTAGAAGGGTCTTGTTGGGAGACATAAATGGTCTAGTAAAAGAAATGCTTTCATTTCGCGAAATCATAAATACTAGTAAATGCTTCATTATGATTACTCTAGTTAGGTATGGAAAAGGTGCTATTTATTGGCTTTATAAAAGCTTCAGCTTTTTGGAAATATTTTACTTTATACAGAAACATAAAAAGTTTGTTAAAGACGCTGTAGTTTTTATTTGTACGAACGAGTGTATCCCAAGATTCTATACAACTTTATTTCATTATCTACGTCCGTTCGAAAAATTATAAGAATTATTAACAGTCATGGGATTCTACCATAACATACGCTTGGAATTTGGTGAAGAGGTATGCAAGTTACTTAAACAGTGGGCCAATATCTTAAAAAAGCTAGCCAATTTAAACAACAGAAGCAATTTTTTAGAAAGATGCAGAAGAGAAGAAGTGATACCTAGCCATATTCTTAATAACACAGTAGGTGCACAACACTTGTTGGAGTGTAGAGATTCTCGTACTAATAGGAGAATAAACAATTTTAACCACAAATTAAAAAAACGTTTGTTATCTATAGAAGTTCAAATCACACACACTGATATACAATTTTTGACTAATAAACTATTCCAAATTAAGAAATCACTTCGTGAGTCTGTATCCTCAACCATTTTCGATAATTTCCACAGTAAACAAATAATTACGTACAATAAGCATTTCAAAGTAGTTAAAAATAGAAACATAAAAAAATTCCTAGTTTTGCAACATACCCAAGTAAATAATAAAAAATTGTACAAAGATAATAGTAAATGGTTAGTGAACCATAGTGGTGCCGTAATTCCAGAAAAAATTAAGAATTTTTTATCATTGGGGCCTCATTTCAATCTAGAAATGTCCACTTCAGACATTAAGGTAGGCAAACTACTAGCAGATATTGAATCAGTCATTGAGGTTGTTGATAAACCTTTAGAAGATAAATCGGTGTTACGTTCCAGAGTTACAAATGTTATCACGAACTTTTTCGCTAATCCCGAATACACTAATATAATTAATAAGGACAGTCGGATATATAGAATAACAAAACAATTCCTTAAAGACAACCCTAACATTATTGTGACAAGAGCTGACAAAGGAGCTGTTATTGTCATTTTGGACAAACAAGATTACATAACTAAATCCAACAATTTGCTCGATGATAAAGATACCTATAAAAAACTCACCAAGGACCCTACGTTTACTATACAAAAGAAAGTCAATGAACACATAAAATTTTTGTTTAATCATTCTATGATCACCAAAAACGACAAAAATGACTTGATAAAAAATAATTGTTGCCCAGGCAAATTTTATGGTTTGCCTAAGATTCATAAATTTAATTTACCTTTACGGCCGATTATCTCGTGTATCGATACTCCCACTTATAATGTGGCTTCCTATTTGTCTAAAATTTTAAAAAATTCTTTTCCATTGGATCGATGTAATATTTCCGATACTTTTTCATTCGTCGATACCTATAGACATTATCAGTTACCGGCCGACCATATCCTCATATCTTTAGACGTCTGTTCTTTGTTCACAAAAATCCCTATTGAATTGGTCGTGAAGATCATTACGGAGAAATGGAACTTCATTCAACCTCATTGCAATCTTGACTTGAAATCTTTTTTATCGACTCTTTACTTAATCTTCAATAACACGTATTTCTCCTTTAATTCTGCGTTTTATATTCAGACATTTGGTACTCCCATGGGGTCACCGTTGTGCCCTATCATTGCTCAGTTGGTTATGGATTCACTGCTAGAGTCTGTTATTTGTTTACTGCCTTTTGAAATGCCCTTCATAGTTAAATATGTTGATGACATTTTATGTTCTGTTCCTGAGCATTTGATAGAGTATACGGTGTATATTTTCAATAGTTACAACTCCAATCTGTTTTTCACATACGAAAAAGAAGCCGACAATAGTATTCCTTTTTTGGACACGCTGGTTATCCGATCTTCTACAAACAAACTTAAGTTTGACATTTACAAAAAAACCTACCGATTCGGGCAGGTATATAAATTTTCATTCAAGTCATTCTTTCAAACACAAGCTTAACACTATTATGTGCTTAAAACAACGTATTCAAAAAATTTGTGAACCAGAATTTCTTAATAAAAATTTAAAAGAATTAGAATTCACCCTAATAACTAACGCATTCCCTAATTTTGTCGTAAAAAAGTTATTATACTCGAATAATCTCTATACGTCAGCTCATGATAGATCAAGTATTACCAAATTTAGGAAACTTCCGTACATTCAAAATTTAACACCTCGACTGGTTAAGATATTGAAACAATCTGACATTTTTATAGTATGTACTTACGAGAAAACAATCGGTAATTTATTTACTAAACTAAAAGATAGTACGGATAAGTCTCTTTGTAGTAACACTAATTACCAGATTGAATGCAGTTGCAAAAAAACGTATGTTGGTCAGTCGAAACAGTGGCTAAAGAACCGCATAGTACAGCATAAAAGTGATGCCAAGATTGGAAAATCGTGTTGTGCTTTGTCATCACACTTGTACAACACCAAACACGTAGTGAATTTCGATAGTACTAAGATCTTGCATATAGAAAGCAACTACTACAAGAGACTTTTCTTGGAATCGTTTTATATACATCAACAACGTAATCCTATTAACAGCAAGTTGGACATAAATAACTTAAACGTTGTGTATTCGAGTCTTTATAGGTTAAATAACTATCACTGTCACAGATAGGTAAAAACTTTTAATATGTGGATATGTTGTGTGGACGTTAATGTACTTTGTCCTTGAGTTAACGTTCGATCTAGTTATATAAAGATACACCTTCCTCAATTTTGTTTTATCGTGGTCACCATATGACTTTTGCTTCGCAAACTCGTATTATTTTAAGATATTGTGTTAGTGCTCTTTGTATTAGGTTTAATTGTATCTGTTTTTTAAATTTTACTGTAGTTATTTTATTTATTTGACATTGCAATCTTTTAATTGTGTTAATGTACTTAAAATTTTTTTATTAATTTTACCGCTTGTTATGGAATCACTTAGTTTTAGATTAGTTTATGTGAATCTTTTTACGTCATAGTAAGTATGTAAGTCAAATAGCTACACTGTTTCAAGTTTGTATACTAACATTTGCTAAATTTCAGTCTTTGAAGAAGGCATAATTGTTCATGCCGAAACGTTGAATATAGTTACAAATTGACGCTGTAGTTTTTATTTGTACGAACGAGTGTATCCCAAGATTCTATACAACTTTATTTCATTATATATATATATATATATATATATATATATATATTTATATGTAAACCATTTATTAGGAAAAGTATATGCGTAAAGCAAAAATTTAACAAAATATATAAGGGACTGTTTTTCAGCAAATTATGTAATTACCTAGTTGCAGCAATTAGGTGACCAGCTAAAGGCTGAAATGCATTTCTACTCGCCGTAACAAATAATTATTAGGCAATAACATCGCAACTAAATAATAGTGTGACTTTATATAGAAATATTTCATATACAATAATGGTTAAATTTATTACATGATTCATACCCAATCAATAACAGCTCTCGCATTAGCATATTCCTAACCTTAAACCAGAAGCAATTATAATTTACTAGCTGTTTTTACGCAAATCTGTTTATTTTAATGTGACTTGAAAACAATACTTAACCACATTGCGTATATCCTAAAACTACATTTAATATTAATAGAAATCTGTATCAGTAAAAAATATCTATTGGATCTTGTTAATCAAGGACAGTGCAATCATTGAAACCAAACTAATAGTTCCGTCTTGCAAATTGTAAACATGGTATAAATACATAAACACATCAAGTCAACCAAAATTAACTGTTGTCAGGAAACAAACATAAAATAATGTTGAAAAAGTTAATTATACATACAGTACTGGCGTTAATAAAAGACACCCATCGAGTACCCGTTCCGGCCTTGGACCTCAGAGTCCGCCGCTTGAATATTCTACGGCACTCAATTCATCTTCAAAAGACGTACAGCAAAACCAATAGTGCCGCCTTCTCCCATTTAGTCGTACCATTTACGTTGAAACCGTGGTTAATAATGTATGTATACAGAACAGACTGAAATTCGAAAGGAAACCGCACAAGTAATAGGCAACCACTAAACTTTACTATGCATTGTTCAGTTTGTTACGTTTATTTTCGGCATAAATTAAAATACACCTTGTTCCCTTTTAATTCATTATCCATTCACATAGATTCTGTTTCTACTTTTCAATACTCCAACACCATCCTGTATATTTCACCTTCTTACAATAAGCCCGTTTATTATATATTTATTGAAATTCATTTGCCGCGTATTTGGAAATTTTGAGGTTTGACACTTTTGTCATTTTGGCTGTTACTGTTGGTTTTCATCCTCCTTTCTTTCCTTTACTGTTGGTTTTCTGCAAGGAACCAATCTTTGTTTGAGGTTGAAGACTTTACTGTTTCTTTTCTGAAGAAGCATTCGTCCTTTGACGACTTTGACAGTGTTGACGCCATTCGATCTTTGTCCTCGCTCATTGCTACTACCTACCTATCTTTCCCTGTGCTTCTTTTCAATTTTTTTTGTTTGTTTTGTCCGGCACCTTGGTTCGTCGAGCCGGATAAGAATTCCTTTTTTTTTTATTTCGGAGCACTTTCATTTGGGTTTTTTTCTTTATTTCGCTAAGCTAATCCCTTTTTTTATTCTTTCTATTATTGTATGTTGGCCTTTCGAGTCGGAAATCCGTTTTTTTTGGGTTGGTAATTTACTTAAGCGATTTTTTTCTTTTCTCGTTGAGTACTGTACTGTCCCGTTCCTTACTTTTGCTTTCCCACCCCGACCTTTTGATTTTGCTGGGGTTTGTTACGTTTATTTTCGGCATAAATTAAAATATACCTTGCTCCTTTTAATTCATAATCCATTCACATAGATTCTGTTTCTACTTTTCAATACTCTAACAACATCCTATATATTTCACCTTCTTACAATAAGTCCGTCTATTATATTTTCAATGAAGCTCATTTGCTGCGAATTTGGAAAGTTTCCATTCTAAATGAAATAGCATGTACTTTGTTTCAGATGTTATTTAAAACGAATTCATTTTTACTCAATTCTGTTCGATAGACGACAACGCTTACTCGTCGTTGCCGTTTTATTTTTTTTTTGTTTCCGTTCTTCAAAATTTCGTGCACACATTGTGTGGTAAGTATTTGCGGTTTAAGAAAATTGTACCTTTCGGCGTAAATAAATTAATTCTACCTGTAATTATTATAGCTTCATTCAGTGGATTGAAACGACCCGTTGGATTGTCGCTCCGTTTGTTATGGGAGCACACACCTACACTGCGAGAACTCTAACTCCTCTGCTCCGCCTTGTCATTATGGAAGGTGTGACCAACCCTTCGCCTTGGACACGTATGTGAGTGGCTGTTCACTATTTTCTTTCTATGGGCTCTCTAAACTGGTCGAACCAGTACCTTTCAGTTTTTATTGGTTGACTTAACTTAATAGTTGTTGAACGATGATCTTTACGCGTGCGATGGGGTTGATCATTAGTTATATTGGGTATTGATTTCTTTCTTGGGACAAGTTTATGTACATAACGTTATGCTCACAATAGCATTGATTGTTAATTGGATATTATTGATTAATTTTGTTTTTCTTTGGGGAAATTTTATGTAATTTTTAATAGGGTATTATTTATTGATATTTGTATTGATAATTTAAGGTAATTAATGCTATGCTCACGATGATGCTTTAGAGCTGTTGGTTTTAGAGTGTATAATTAATTTTTTTGTTTAATGAGTAATATCGGGTGGAGACCTAAAAACGACAGCTCCCCGTTATAAGGAGTGATTTTTTTTGTTTTGTTCTTCATAATGTATATAATTCGTGTTTATTATGTATTTTTTTTTGGTTTAAACCGAACATTTAGGAAAAGAATAGTGATTATTTGCTTCAATGTTTCTTTTGTTTTTGTTGATACTGGGAAAATCCCTTACGGATATTCATTTTTATTGTGTGGCATATTTTTCTAATTAGACGTTTTGCTTTTACATGGTTCTTTAACTACACTAAAAATTAGTGTGTATTTTTATTTCAGGGCTCCCCTGTTTTCTTTTTTTGGTAAAATCCCGACTACTCACCAACTGAGCCTGGACAAGTTACTACCTGCCTTGAAATTATAGCAACGTAGCCCCGTATATCACTCAAGGAACATCGGTACAATAATTATTTTTATTTCGATTGTAGCTTTGCTTGTAAACGTCCATATATAGATAACCAACCACCTGTAGATATCTTATTTCCTTTTAAAATATTTTCCGTCTATTTAACAATCACATATATCTTCTAATAAAATACAGCGCCAATATTTCCTTTGACTCGACGTTTGAAATAAAATATTTTCAATGAGTACTTCAACTGACCTCAGTACAGCAAATTGATATACTAGCCCAAGCATAGTAAGCCACTTGGAAACCGTGTACCTATTTTAAGTTACCTTAATGTATAAGGGAAATAATTACATTAGATTGAAAGCAGCTACATGTAATTACACAACTGAAAACTATTACTACGCAAGGGGTGGTATAAATCTTCAATACACCGTGACTTTATTGTAAGACTGTAAGTATGCTTCCAAAATTCTAAAATTCGGTATACATTTAAAAAGAAAATACGAAAGATATTAATTTGGTAAATAGGTTTATAACAACTTCAGTACACTGCAGTTTCGGATGCCAGTTAGTTGATAAAGCTATAAGGAAAAGGGAAAAAATGGCTGAGAATTACTGATACAGAATATATTAAAGTAAATTAAAGAAACATGTTTTTCTGAGCTAAGCGTAATCATTGCAGATTTTAAATTTTTTGTTACCTAAACCGAAAATAAATACACAGTATGGTTTCAAATTACAAACTGCAACGGTGTCTTGCATTTAGCATAAAAATAATAAGAAAAATGGATTGTAGAAGGTATGTTTAAACACTTCCTACGGTTTTTCAGAACAATTTTTCTGATGACGGTGCTTCACTATATTTTAGATAAATCTGCTGTGGCATCGGGGGTGAATTTAAGCCTCGTTTGAACAACTGGGAATAAATTAGATTTATGGAATTCTTGCAAAGCATTTTATTAGAAACTACAGTGCGGAAGTGATGTCAGTCAAGCTCCAATGTATAACTTAAAATTACTTGGAGAATTAGATTTTATAAAATTACAGAATCGTTTAAAGCTTTACATGAACATTTTCTGTTAGCATTCCAATACTTTCGTACGCATTTCACAGTTGTTTTCCCATAAAGTGTCTTCAGTGAAAGACTAAGCTTATATATTGAAATTCCTCTAATGTAAGTGAGGTCGACCCGTATTTGTCAATTAACTCTTTTCTCATTATCCAAAGCGACTGACTCGCCAGTTTAAACCACATCGCTCTTGCTAGTATTAAACTGAAACGGAAAGTGATGACTAGCTTAATTCTAAATGGGAAATTCACAAGACGTAGAAATTTGTGTCAGATGCGACTACATCTGTTAATCGTAGAGACAGAAAATAGCAGAACTTCTAGTCTTAAGTAAAATTATAACGCATCGATAAGGATGTCGGTTTTGTAATGTGAGTTCGAACTGTATAAATATTTATAATAATGATAGAATGATTGTTTTACACTGTATATAGGTCAGCACGTCATGTTTTGAGTTCTTGACACCAGTGCAACTACTTCAATTTACCACTCCTTAATTCGGTAAAAAGTTTAGCTTCACAAATATTTACAATGAATCCTTAACCTAGTGAAATGTTGGCACAGGAATTAATTACTGGGAATAATTTCTAATAATATTTACTATACTAAAGTTTTTCTTAAATCTATATTTATTATTAATCTAACTACGTACGTAAGGACCTTTTACTTTTATATATGGGTTTCATAATGTCATTTAAATGTGACATTATACTTAAACTTACTTTTAAGCTTATAGTGTAGAATATTAGGATTTAAATCGTTAAAGACATAACTTCCGAGTCGTTTGGTATACTTGTATTTTTGAAAAGATGAATATATGAGATTCGTCTTCAATCACCAGAAACAAGTTAAGAAACCGTCTAGTACAGTAACCTACAAGCAAAATAATATGTGTTTTGGTACCTAACAAATAATGCCGAATTTCGGCGTTGCAAATTTAAATTAAATTGTAACAAGTGGTTTTAACAAAAGTTGTCTTTCTATTCCTTCATAGAACGCATTTGAATTTATAGCTGACTATAACCTTTCGGTGGACGCGTGAAGAATACTATCGCCAGTAGTCACGTTGGTCTCACAGACCGAGGTTATATAATGTACTTTAATATCAATAATATTAATGCAATATGAAGAATTTTCAATTTAGTAACCCAATAACAATAACAAGACACTAATTAAAAATGTATGTGTTTATTGAACATGAAAAAATGTAAATATTTATCGCTAACCTAAGAATCTAATGACTACGTTAAAATGTTAAGATTGTGGTTGTAGTAATCTTAGTTTCAGTTTCTATACAGTTACTATACAAATGACAGTTATGTGCTCCAAACACATAAATGTACCGCAAACAAGACACGAGTATTTTGTTCTTCTATTTTTTTTAGAATCGCAAAATGCGCAACTACCGTCAGCATTCTCAGATGGTACTTCTTCCGTGTTGCCAATTTTAGTTACTTCTTGCAGTCTAAGTTTCAAAGTCCTTGGTATATTTGGCATTGTAGCCCTAATACGCATATGTGGTAAAATTAAATTCATAGCTAGTGTCCTCAAAAAATTTCGTCGTATAATACTAACGTTTGGATTATTATAGTCCATTCGCTTTAACTTTAGGATGACGTCCCAACCGGATGAATTGCTACACTGCCAATGTTAGTTTATATTATAATTTATTTAATGAAAGATATAGGAATATTCCCATTGGCAAGAAGAATTGGTGGCAACACCGTACAGAACTGCCAACCTTAATTATGTTAAATGACAGTATTCTTCAAGCGCAATTCTAGGTATTTATTTGTATACAGTTACCAATACCTTATTACTATATTTGACGTCATCCTAAAGTTATTTTGAATGGACTATAGCAGTATATATCACCTGCAAATTTATTCCAGAAATATTTAACATGGTATAAAATACCACCATGGGCCACCTTCTTGAATTTCATGCACAATTGTAGCTAGCAAATAGTTTATCCATAACATCGACACCTCCTTTGGTTATATTATACATTGTTATTGATGTAGGCGGGAATTTGGCCGAATCATAATCAATGCTATCGTCGTGGTGCATAGTGGATAACAAAAGCACATTTTTCACCTTTTTTAGTATATATGACACCAACGTACACTCATTGGTAAATGCAAACATGCTAGATTTTTAGGTCGTCGTTCAGGTTTTGACAGTTGCAGAGGAATATCCCACTTGTTTTTTCTTATGGTTCCAATTAGCATAATTTTGTGGTTACGAATTAATGTTTCAGCTAGGGGTACTGAATTGTCCATGCCAGTTTCAAAACATGATTGCATAATCTCAACACAACATCTTTTGGTTTATTCGAAACCGTGTAGGCTCCTTCAGATTGTGTTCTAATATATAGTTCTAAGCAGCTGGTATAAAACATCCTGGCATCACAAACTGCAATTAGTTTCAATCCATATTTATTTGGTTTAGATGGTATATACTGTTTAAATCCGCAACGACCACGGAACCCAGGAAACATTTCATCTATCGTAACATATTCCGAATGAGTGTAGCCCTTTTTGCAATTGTCAATAAAAATGTTGAATATATCACGAATAAGAGCCATTTTATCAGTCGAGGAACGTTCTGCACGGGTATCTTTCTTATTAAACCTTACAACACGTAAAAGAAGTCTAAATCTTTGTAGACTCATAGCAAGACGAAATACTTCAATTCCTGATCCATCTGTTTTCCATAAATCTTCTGTATTTAGGTGGTTTGCATAGTATACACCAGCTAAGTATGGCAAGCCAACAGCGCGCAAATTTCTATCGAATTTGTGTGACACGAGTCCCTTTAACGAGCAAAACATTCGGATATTGAGGATATATATCGGTTAGTACTGTCCAATATAGTACCAATAATTGGTTCAGTGAAAAAATACTCCCAACTAACTAACATTTCCTTTTTATTTTTGGTTAGATGTCTAGGTCCAGGCAAACGTTTTATTATATTTTTCTTTTCTGGTTCTAACCTTCTAGGGAGGAAGTGGAAGTTTCCGCCATACCGTTGTCTTATCTTTTCCCAAATAAATTAAACCACTACTAGCAATTTCTTCTTCTTCTTCTCCCTCTGAAACGTCTTGTTTGGATTCAGAATTGCCTATTTGTGTTTCAATTTTATCAACTTGATTATCAACAGTATTATCATCATCGGCTACGAATTCTTGTAGTTCCTTAAAGACCTCTTGAAAGAGCTTCCGCTATCTTTCCCGTTCCTTTTCATAAGGAAGTTCATCAGTATTATAAGAAAACATTTTTGAAATAGGTTTTATCACTTCAGTTATCATAGTCACTCAAAAGTTTTACAATTTAACCTACAACTACAATCAAAAATCACTAACTAAAGTAAAACAAAAATCTTTTCAACTGTGACGCCGGTCTCAGACCGAATGTTCGAATAATTACTAACGCACTAACACTTCAACGACCGCACCGGAACTGAAGGTTTGTGTAGACTGATTATGAAGCTATTTGACGCCAGAGGTCAATACCTTTATGTGCACTAAAGATACACGCATCTACATTTAGAATCTGTCTCACGGACCGGACGCGACTGCTAAAGGGTTAAAGAGCTTTTGAAACGTTTATTATGAAATCGGGCGTATTTTATATTATAGCGTTGACTGATAAATAGGGAAACTCACAAGCTTATTGATAATACCGTATCGCCTGAATGTTCTGGCGGATAGATGCTGCGCGAATCGTTCCGGTTCCAGGATTTTAAAACTTTTAAACCGAATACTGAATCAGTGCAGCTTTGACTGTTGTGTCGTGTATTTCAATCTTCAAGTTGGCGTACGCGCTATATGTTGTGTAGTGACGGTATATCTGCCCTGGTTAGCGAGAACGCGAGTTAAGGTTCGGGCCTTAGGAGCTGTTTTTTTTAAAAACAAGTTCCGATACTTCTTAACAATTTATTTATCTTAAACAAAAATTATCATGGAATTTTGACAAACCGAATAAAATAACTTTAAATTGAAATTAGTTAATTAATTGAACTAATATTATGGCGAGTAGCCTAGGTAAACAACAATGCAAAAGCTGTAATACTTAGACTAACTACTGTCAACTGGGGCTCCCGGGTTTTTCTTAATATCCCTACCCCCCACATGGCTGTGGGAACTTGCAAATCTTATGAATGCTTATTCTTAACTCTACACTTTGTTACATTGTTTCAATTTTAATTTCTAGGTAATTGCGATATCTTAACCGCCTGTGACCTGCAGCCTTCAGTATCACTGTCGTCTGGAATACATTGTATTGCATCCGTTCTCATGAACTGTTAATAACCTTTTTATATCTATATTTGAGTTACATTGTTGTACTCGACTTATGATATATTTAAGAATTTCTAATAATTTTCTATTAGACTCTATTATTTAATATATATACAGCGTTTTTCCTAAGCAATTACAGTATTTTGAAATAAAGTAACTCAAGTATAAATGTGTTACTGCATTTTTGCCAAGCATCAGACTTGCTTATGAACCTAATTACTACTAAAAGAAACTTAATAGCTCATAATTTGTTTATTAATCACAAAGAGAATATTTTGATTATCCATTAAGTTTGTAACGTAAATGTTTATTTTGTATGTTTATATGTTCAAAAAGATAACTTAAGTTTCATTCGGTGGAGGTAAATTCACCTAAAATTCTTGTTAATTGTTTGGAATAACTTGCTGATTGTTTGGAATAACTTGCTGAAGGTTATTTAAAATATCTCTCTTTTCTGTTGGAAACGCACAAGATCGATTAAAAGGATCAGGACGTTTTATTCCGTGTTTCAAGTTAGAAAGTCAAGACATTGAGAGGTTCCATCTCCATATAGGATGTTTTGCAATGTAAATAATGTTTACCGCGATACGCATTTACTTGAGCAATATCTTACAAATAAACACGATTCGGCTGCTTTAACTTCGTTTTGGAGTATAATTTTTCCATTTAAAGAAATCAGTTGGAAGGCGCCCATCAATGAGACGGTGCCAACAATGAGACACTATAACGAAATCATAGTAAATAATGTTGCAGATTCTCTTAATCAAATACAGATGGAACACTAATAACCACCTGTTAATTTGTTATTGCAGTCACAGTTGGCTATGCCTATCAGGAGTAATAATTTGTGTGCATTGAACATATTACTGAAAAGTAAATTTCTAATCAACCATAGATCTTGTCCAGATTGGTAGGAAAGTGTATTTATACATATGAATATCTTAGATGCAGTTACCTATTTATTGAAGCATAACTTGACATATCAAAAGATTTTGTGAGGTTATGCTTTTGTACAGATAAAATAGTTATTTATTATACAAGGGAAAAAGTACTAGATTTTAGATCGCGGTGTGTTTGTCTAACGACGCGAAGCAGAGGGATACAAAACACCGAGATTTAAAATCTTACATTTTTACCTGTGTATAATACACTATTTTTTTCTGTGACAAGCAAAACGATGATTTAATATTGAAAAAATATTACAATATATTAAAGTCAAAAATCAATCGATGTCAAATTTGAAACAATTTAAACAAGTAGGCTGATGTACTTATAGGGACAGTTAGACTTGCGTTGCTAAGGAAACCTTTAAAATAATCAATTATCTATCTATCTGCGAGTGGTTTCAAAAATTACTTACTTACGTTGTTTATATCGGTTGTTTTGAACGCGACGAAGCTATGATACGATGTTATGTTACACCCGAATATTACAAGTGTGGACCCGGCTTTAAATTAAGTATGTTCGTTTTCTTACTTATTTGCACATACCCGGGAAAAAATTAATAAAAAGTGACATTTTGTTACCTGTCAAGAAACATTAAATGTCAAATTTTTTTCCCGTCACAGAAAAAAATATTTTTTTGCTTATTTACAATCGGCCATTACTGAGACGCCCATCACTGAGACATGTCTCACAGTAGGAACTGCACAAATCTACGTTTATGTTATAGGTATGTGATTAAAAGAACAATTCAAAATGTTATCCATTTTAGGTAGCGAGATGGTTGAAAATAATATTAACACTCGAAAAGGTCAAAAATTGGTTAAAAATAACGAAATGGCCATGACTCAGGCAGCTGATGCTGTTGTTATCGGCATTTCTATTCGAAAGGCTGCATGCCAATTTGGAATACCATTTCAAACATTGGCAAGATATGTTAAAAAGCAGAAATTGTCTGAAGAAAAAATTCGTATGCGGTCAAATTATGAATTTCGTAGAATATTTTGAGTGGAACAGGAAAATTCTCTTGTCGATTACATAATTAAATGCGCCCAAATGTTTTATGGGCTACCAATGTTAGAATGTAGATTAATAGCGTACCAAGTAGCTGTGCACAATAGAATTCCTATTCCTAAAAACTGGGAAGATAAAAACTGGGTGGAGAGAAATGGATGCAAGGCTTTATGAAAAGGCATGGCAATTTGTCGTTAAGAACTCCAGAAGGTTACAGCTCGTCCAGAGCAACGTCGTTTAACTATCATAATGTAAATACTTTCTTTGAAAAGTTGAAGACACTTTTTAACAGAAAACCTAGGTTTGCAGATGGTACTAGGGTATTTAATCTTGGTGAAACTGCAACAGTTACAGTGCAGCTAAAGGTACCCGACAAGTTAGCAGAGTAAGAACTGCAGAAAAAGGCACTTTAGTACCAAACTGTTGCATAGTTAGTGCTTCTGACAATTTTTTACCACCAACCATGGTTTTTCCTAGAATGCACTTTAAGCAGCACATGTTAAATGGTGCACCACCTGGAACATTGGGTTTAGCAACTAAAAATGACTGGAAGACTTACGAGTTATTTGTAGATGTCATTAAGTATTTTATTAAGCGCAGTTGTTCTGCCAAAGAAAATCCATCTTTGTTAATATATGATAACCACGAAAGCCACCTATCAATCGGGATTCTAAATATTCCAAAAGATGCTGCAGTAACGATTCTAACCATTTCACCACGCTCGACCCAGAAACTACAACCCCTAGATGTCGGTGTTTAAACCATTTCAAGCTTACTATTCCAGAGCGGTAGACAGTTGGCTGCTGCATCATCCAGGAAAATCGCACTCTGTTTATGAAGTTGCACGAGCCCATGAACAAAGCATGATATCAGGAACGATAATGAACGCATTTAGAAAAACGGGAATAGTACCCTATAACAAAGATATGTTTTGTGATATTGATTTTCTTAGTTATGTCACAGCTTGCACCGATCCATCAATAAAATTAACAACTGATGACTCTGACACGACATTAAACGTTGCTTCAAATTTATCTATTGAATCATGTGCAAATCCTTCTAAAGCTTCAGCTCCCTCTGATATCCATTGTAGTAATACCATGAATATTATAAAAGTTTTCAAAACGCCAGAAAGCGCCAAAAGCTTAATGTACCAAGGCAATAACGATTAATTATAAAAACGATTTATTAAAACGTAACCTTCACCGCACTTCTATAAATTAAGTACTCCTACTGTATAGATTGTAGAAGCACTTTGCAATCTATTAATGAATTAACTCATTACGTATTGAAACAAAGCTTGTAAATTAATACTAGAAACTCTCATCACTGAATAAGATTCATTCCAAAAACGCGCATCGCAACTTTATAAAAAGCAACATTTAAACATGAGATTTTATGATTAAATATTTCAATACGAAGTAATTAATTGGTAAAGACGCAATTTATTTAATTTATCACCGACTGAATAAGACCATTCAGTACGAATATATCTAATTATAGCGAAACAATTACTGAATAAAATTTATTTAAAAAGGCGCATCGCAACTGCATAAAGTATAACTGCATATTTTCAGTACGAAGATATCTAATTATAACAAAAGCATTTACGCAATTAATTTATCACGAGGCTGAAAATAAAATCTTTCAGTAGATCAAAACTTTGTAATTAAACAAGCTCATTGTATAAATTATTAAGGGAGACTTTGATGCAACTACTGTAACAAAACGGTAGAGTAAAAACTTTCAAACTATATATTTAGACTCAAGGTAACTAGACAATAGAGTTGAAAAGAATCATCTTATACACTTATCACTTACAACACCTACGGAGACGAGATAACTAAAGCAGACTCAACTAATCAGCAGGAATAAAATAAGATCGTAACTGACGCAGAAACATACAAAGTATAACGCAAATTATTGCAAGAATATTAATCCACATAGAAACCTTTCAGAAAATTAAAAACCCGTGACAATTTAACATCCGCGAAGTATAAATAAACGAATTCAAGGCTACAGCAATTAACCAGACATTACAGAACGTAAAACTCCGAAATTTAATTTAAGCAATTCTTTAAATAACCCAACACACTTTAAACCAAAAATTGAAAAAATTAAACAAAAAAAGTAACAATACAAACCGCGAAATAAATCTCAATTTTTACAAAAATTTAAAATTAATTAAAAGCAAAAACAACCCTTAACACTAATAAGTTCAGATATGAAAATTTATCTCGAAAGCATCTCTACTTTCAATGAAGATCAGGCTTTGCAAGCGAATTGCATTACAGTGTGCGAAATACTTTTGAAAACTTTTTACAAACCCGAAGATAACGAAAGAAATGTATTACTTTTACGCCTGATAATAAGTAAACTAACCGGATGGGCACTATCACTAATAGCCAGCCGAGATGACTTAAAACAGTGAGAAAACTTTAAACGCATATTAATTGCATATTTTGGCGATCAACGCAACATGAAATGTTTTATCCGCGACCTAATAAACCTAATAATGGAAAGTAACCAATCCCCATATCAATTCGGAATGAAATGCCAAGACGTAAAACGTCTAATCTTAACAAAATTAAAAATTGAAGAACCCGACCAAAATACCCGACTTTTAAAGACAAAAATGTACGATGAAATGGCACTGGACACTTACATAAATGCACTAATAGGAAGACCATCAGATAAATCAGATTCCAATATCCCCAAAATCTAGAAGAAGCAATGAATATGATAATAGAACAAGAAAACGTCATGTACTATCGAAATAGACTATATAAAAGTTATTCACCAACAAAACCATACAAGCCGCGAGTCAAACAACCGCCCAAACAAAATTCGATCCAATTAACGCACAAACAAACCAACCGCGAAGTAATAACTCAAATTTTAATAACACAAATTTTAGCAACCAATTCAAGCAATTTCCAAGACCAACGTTCAATTCAAATTTTACAAAACGCGCATTTTCACCAAGATTCAATCAAAATATAAACCAACAAAGACTAGCATTCAGCGCGAACCCTATTAGAAACACACCAATGAATAATAATAATAACAACCCTAACAGTTATTATAAACTAACCCCTATGTATACATCATCTGGTAGCACCAGACAAAATATAAAATTAACGCACATCCGACCAAGCAATAGCCAACAACGAAATTTTACATCGGAAGAACCATTTCACTAAGAAGTAGAAGAATTTGACAATGACCAGAATAATTACATTCACCCCAGTACAAAGAATGAATCAAACCATTTAGAAAACTACGAACGTGACTAACCATGCGAAAATTACGAGGTGGACGACGAAGAAAACGCGTGCTCAAATTTTCAGATAAACCGATTTATAAACGATCAAACCTAATAAATTTAAGTAATATTAATCAGCTAGTATTACCATACATAGAAATACCCCACGCAGAACTTAAATTACTAATCGATACCGGATCCTCAAAAACACTAATTAGCCTCCGAACCGTAAAAGCATTATTTAGATTTTGTAGAGAGAGAACCCTTTAAAATTAAAACAGCCCATAAAACGACTCTACACCAATTCATAGCTAATATACCCTTACCCAAAACTTTCAATGTAAAAATGAAACACAAATTTTGTATCTTTGAATTCAACGATAAATACGACGGACTAATCGGAATGGACCTTCTAAGAAAATTATATAATTTATTATATAACATCTAATTAAGGTGTTGTTATTTTTTGTATACATTTTTTAACGGGAGACTGCATTGAAGACTGAAGCAACCGCAAAATTATACAATCAAAAAGGTTAAACATTAAGGTAAATAATCGGAGATGAAAAATATGACAAATTCAACTTAAACTCATGTGCAACATTTTCCGGGACGAATCCATCTTTAGATTTTTTTTTATTTTTTCTTTTTTTACGAACCTCCAACCCCACCCACTCTACAACTAGTTAATTAGCACGGCATTCTTTCAATTCCTTTTTTGTTGTGGCATTCGGTACGGACTAATTACGTTGCTTTCGTTGCGTTCTTTTTGTCTGTCCGGTATACCATAATTTAATTCTGGCATACCCCACGTGGGGCTCCGATTGTTTTTCTTAATCGCTCTTTCAACCCGGTATTACCTCTGGTGATACCCGTTTTACTATTCCTCTTCTCTGGTCTCACGATTGTCAATCTGCGTTCCTTTACCTTAAACACCATTTAGTTTGTGGGCCTACCATTTCCTGCGATGATTTTTTTGAAAAAGAAGTTTACGTTGTAATTTACCGAGCGGATAAGGAAGAAAGCAGTGAACGCATCATAATTAGCCCATACCGATTACCACAACAAATAAGTGACCGGAAGAATGCCGTGCTAATTAATTAGCCCTAAAGTTGGTGGGTCATAGAAAAAAAAAAAGAGAAAAACTCAAGACTGATTCGCCCTGGAGAATTTTACACACTTGGAAGTTTGCAGTATTTTTCATCTCTGAGTATTCATTTTAATGTCCAACCTTTTTGGTTGTAGTATTTTACTGTTGATTCAGTCTTCAATGCAACCTCCCAAAAAAAAAATTTTATACAAAAAATTGCAATACCTCTATTCGTTGTTATAAAATAAATGTCATGTATATAAACGTAAACAAAACAATCACTTCCTTACCATAGTAATCCATCATTTTAAACATTGTCCTTTGCTTCATGTTGAGTTTATTGTAGTAGGATTAAAGCTGCTTGGTCATCATGCTATATCTCACTGAAAGTTGTTTTTTTTTAAATAGCAAATGAACATTTGGTTGTGGAAAGATCACTACAATTGTCAATGTCGCATAAGATAAATAAACAATGGAGAAAATGCAGCTTTCGCTTATCATAGTGAACGACAACTTAACTAAAAAGTACGAATTCTATCTTGCCCAATAAACTTCTACCAACACCTGCAATGATAATTATATCTCCCTCAAGGTATACATGTATAGATAAGACGAAAAAGTATAAACATGAACGTGCAGACCTTGAATTAAATAAAAGGACGAGTACAGTCGGTTGTCTATCTACACTTATCTACGTAAAATTAAATGAGTTGGAACTAAAAGGGTTTCTAAGTAACGAAGCCGTGAACTTTTTTAATATGAAATAGAACGTATCAACGAGATCGATTAATTTAGAAGACGTTTCTGAATACATAGTTTATAAAAATAACAATCTCGTGCCTAGTGCGTTTTGCTTATTTTGGAAAAAAATAACGGATATTCAGTCTAGAGTCTATATGCAACGCAAATGAAACCCCCGCTACACATTTTTTTAAAGAAGTTACATTGGCACTTCGGCAAAGGATTGTTTTTTGAGGGGCAGGGAACGTGTGAAGTTTAATTCGGCACACTAAAGCAGTAAATTCTTCTACTGTACATTTCCTTTGTTATTGGTAAAGTAAGTCAATAATAAGTACTCTGTATATCAATTGCTTGCTATTATCGTACTTTTGAATGAATTACGTTAATGCAAAGTATAACAATATATTGTCAAAAGCAATTTTCTTTAGTTAGTTTCATTATTGATCCAAATCGTATGCCAATTTATTCTGAAAGGCATTTTCACTAGTACTGCTTTTCAACCTGTAGGGCAGTATTTCCATTACGCAACAAATTACTTCATGTCGCATATAAGCTTCTTAAAGTTAGATGAGAAACTTAGAATTTTGATATATTGTAAAATCAGACGCAAACATTGAAGCAGAAACTATTCTAATCTTGTCACATTGGCTTTTCATAAATAAGTTGAATTCGAAACGTATATCCTTTGTAAATGTTCAATAAATTTAAGATTCTGACAATAGCTAATGAAGTACTCATTTCTCTGTAGATGTATAAACTTCTACTAGCAATTGTTATAAACTTTCTTAATACTCCGAATAGAATTTAATGTATTGCTCAAACTTGATAATTCCTTTAGATTAAAGTATTTTAATGAAATGGGGTTAATGCTTAGAGTAACACTATTATAAACGTGAGTATCTTGACAATCAATATTCTATGTCGCTACTCCATTTCGACTACAGATATCAAGAAAAGTAGAAATATATGGCCTTGCATTATAGACCGGTCGCTAGAGGTAAGTGAATATGCAAAATATGAGAACCGAATTCCATCAATGCATTTGAGTTAAGAAAAGGTCAAAGATAAATAATACGGATCTTGCCGGTCAGTTTTTGGTTCATTTTTTGTATACCCCCTCTACTCTTATTTGTAACGGAAATGTATTGAGTACATGCTATAAAATCATTTTAATGATTATTTCAGTAATAATGTGTAGTTTTTTCTAAAGGTAAAAGTGAGGATGGGTTGTTGAATTAAAAAAAAACCAAAAATAAAAGTAATAAAATCTTTTTTTATTAATAAAAAAAAGTTTTATATAAAAAAACAGTGAATTTATACAAAAATATACGTAAACTAGGCAAACAATTACTCATTTATATTTGAACAATTGTTATTAATACATTTACATAAAGAAATACAAAATAATTCTGATTTTTGCAACTGCAAGACATTGTTTGACAATTTGCAGTACATTTACAATTTGAATCAAAGGCTTAGTTGTTTGTCGAGGACGTAAGTCACGATTCGGCTTTTCATAACCATATAAACAATAATCAATGGGATGTAATTGTGTTTGATGAGAATTTTTCCAAAAAAATGTTTGTACTGTAGCCCTTAATAAATGCAAATGCAAAGCATCTGACGTGCATATCACTTTCATCAAATTAAAGCCGAAACCTATGTTTTCAGAAATCAGTTTATATCTGAGTTCATCAGCAAATAATTTTTTTGTAAAGAAATTAAGTGCACACTATTTCTAACGTTTCAATTGCTCATTTTTTAGGTCAAGGTTTTCCAAAGACATAAGGGCTGTTTGTACAAAATCTTCAGACGCAGCTTTCATACATTGAATTTTATTGCCAAATCTGCTGATAGTGTCGCAACCACTTACAGCATGTAATGCCGGCAATATATCGCATATCCTTTCGTCTAGGGATTCAGCAGCTAAATGGCATCCTAGAAAATATTTCTTTGTATGAGAACCGTCGAACCATAGACCAATACACACGCTATTTGCTAAGTATTTCCAGAAATAAATTGCCAAGGCAAATACAACTATAACGGTGCTGATCATAACAATGTGTGCAGATTGAATTCTTACTGCGTGGAATATGTGGCAAACCGTTGTTGATTCAGCTTCTAAGTGGTTCGATGGTAATTCAAGCACCTCATAAAATAAAGACCCTTGTAACTTGAATCATATAGTTGGATTGTCGAATCCTTCACAAATGTACATTTCGCAGTCTTCTTTAACTTGTGCATATTTTGGAGCATTGGTGCAAAGAAATCGAACAAGTATATTTTGAATGTCTGCAAGGAAAGTTTTACAATCAGCAGGAATTTTTGTTGAATGACTTGAAATTATGATGTTTTTAATAATCTGGTCTTTACTCCGTAAGTTTGACTTCAAAAACTTTATAGAAATGTCGTGATATCTACCGAACATTACATTTATCGTCTTCACGCCAGGCAACGTAAAAATTACATAATTTTTTTGAAGAAAGCCTCGGTAAAATCACCCAAAGTATTGACCTTATTTAACTGTATTTTGTGAACAAGTGCCATACCATCAACAATATAAATTTTGAAAACATTTCAATTTATTATATTGTAACCTTCGGTTTTATTTTATAAATACGCATTAACTACCCTATATAATTTCATGCTAAAATTCATATTCTTATAATAGTATTTTAACGTAATATTTTAAAACCTGTTAAGACTTGGAAAATAGTTGATTGTAAGGCAGGTGGTCGCTTGAGGTGCGTGAAGTTAACGGAATAATGTCGGCAGGAATAATTTGAATTGGAGTAATAGTTAGTGCTTCGTTAGTGCTTTTTAGTGCCCAAATATGAAAGTCGGCGGACTATTCAAACAATAGTTATAAGCAGTTAAAGTTATTCCGCCAACTTCACGCCTGGCGGAAAGTGTAGGAAGGAATAATTGTAGCAGGTGTAATGGTTAGTGCTTCGTTAGTGCTCTTTAGAGCCCAAATAAGAATGCCAGCGGACTACTCCAAAAAAAGATACATGCAGTTAAAGTTATTCCGCCAACTTCACGTCTGGCGGAAAAGTGAAGGCAGGAATAATTGTAGCAGGTGTAATGGTTAGTGCTTCGTTAGTGCTCGTTAGTGCCCAAATAAGAATGCCAGCGGACTGCTCAAAAAATAGTTATACGCAGTTAAAGTTATTCCGCCAACTTCACACCTGGCGGAAAAGTGAAAGCAAGAATAATTGTAGCAGATGTAATGGTTAGTGCTTCGTTAGTGCTCTTTAGTGCCCAAATAAGAATGCCAGCGGACTACTCCTAAAAAAGTTATACGCAGTTAAAGTAATTCCGCCACTTTACGCCTGGCGAAAAAGTGAAGGCAGGAATAATTGTAGTAGGTGTAATGGTTAGTGCTTCGTTAGTGCTCGTTAGTGCCCAAATAAGAATTCCAGCGGACTACTCAAAAAATAGTTATACGCAGTTAAAGTTATTCCGCCAACTTCACGCCTGGCGGAAAAGTGAAGGCAGGAATAATTGTAGCATGTGTAGTGGTTAGTGCTTCGTTAGTGCTCTTTAGTGCCCAAATAAGAATGCCAGCGGACTACTCCAAAAAAAGTTATATGCAGTTAAAGTAATTCCGCCACTTCACGCCTGGCGGAAAAGTGAAGGCAGGAATAATTGTAGCAGGTGTAATGGTTAGTGCTTAGTTAGAGCTTGTTAGTGCCCAAATAAGAATGCCAGCGGACTACTCAAATAATAGTTATACGCAGTTAAAGTTATTTCGCCACTTTACGCCTGGCGGAAAAGTGAAGGCAGGAATAATTGTAGTAGGTGTAATGGTTAGTGCTTCGTTAGTGCTCTTTAGTGCCCAAATAAGAATTCCAGCGGACTACTCAAAAAATAGTTATACGCAGTTAAAGTTATTCCGCCAACTTCACGCCTGGCGGAAAAGTGAAGGCAGGAATAATTGTAGCATGTGTAGTGGTTAGTGCTTCGTTAGTGCTCTTTAGTGCCCAAATAAGAATGCCAGCGGACTACTCCAAAAAAAGTTATATGCAGTTAAAGTAATTTCGCCACTTCACGCCTGGCGGAAAAGTGAAGGCAGGAATAATTGTAGCAGGTGTAATGGTTAGTGCTTAGTTAGTGCTTGTTAGTGCCCAAATAAGAATGCCAGCGGACTACTCAAATAATAGTTATACGCAGTTAAAGTTATTCCGCCAACTTCACGCCTGGCGGAAAAGTGAAGGCAGGAATAATTGTAGCAGGTGTAATAGTTAGTGCTTCGTTAGTGCTCTTTATTGCCCAAATAAGAATGCCAGTGGACTACTCCAAAAAAAGTTATATGCAGTTAAAGTAATTCCGCCACTTCACGCCTGGCGGAAAAGTGAAGGCATGAATAATTGTAGCAGGTGTAATGGTTAGTGCTTCGTTAGTGCTCGTTAGTGCCCAAATAAGAATGCCAGCGGACTACTCAAAAAATAGTTATATGCTGTAAAAGTTATTCCGCCAACTTCACGCCCGGCGGAAAAGTGTAGGCAGGAATAATTGTAGCAACTGTAATGGTTAGTGCTTCGTTAGTGCTTTTTAGGGCCCAAATATGAATGCCAGTGGACTACTCAAACAATAGTTATAAGCGGTTCAAGTTTTTCTGTCAATTTAACGCCTGGCGGAAAGGTGTCGGCATGAATAATGGTAACCGGTGTAATGGTGTGTGTGTGAAGTTAGCACGACGTTTTAAGTAAAAAAAAACAATACCAGATCCAGCAGCACTTTACATTGTTCTATAGTTCCTGATTAAAAGAAAAAAAAGTTCTGCACTTATAATACCAGAAAATCGAAAATGAAACAACGTCGTGCTAACTTCGCGTTCTTTCACGGCACAGCCTTTTCTAAAGTACAAGAAGCAGATGCAAAATATACTTTACGAAGAGTGTTCTCGTTAGTCCTAAGACTAGTTTCATAATAATCAAATATTTCAGAATAAAATTTCAACAATTAACAATTTTGTATTATTTTAAATATTTGGCGTATGCACGACAAAGATGTGTCGTGCACTTTAGCAAAGTGTCGTGCTGGCTCCAAAAGTTAAAATTTATTTAAAAATAGTTATACAACGGAACAATAGTTGAAATTGGGTGAATTATATAGAACTCGAGCAGAACAAGCCAGAACTACCATCGGAAATGCATAAAATCGTCAGCACGACACATCTTTGCCGAGTGTCGTACATACGTCAAATATTTAAAATAATAAAGATTGTTAATTTTTGAAATTTTATTCTGAAATGCTTCATTATTATGGAACTAGTCTAGGACTAACGAGAACACTCTTCGTAAAATATATTTCGCATCTGTTTCTTGTACTTTAGAAAAGGCTGTGCCGTGCTAGAACGTGAAGTTAGCACGGCGTTGTTTCATTTTTGTTTTTCTGGTATTATAAATGCGGAACCATTTTTTCTTTTAATCAGGAACTATAGAACAACGTAAAGTGCTACTGGATCTGGTATTGTTTTTTTTTTACTTAAAACGTCGTGCTAACTTCACACACACACACACCATTACACCGATTACCATTATTCATGCCGACACCTTTCCGCCGGGCGTTAAATTGACAGAAAAAATTTTACCCGCTTATAACTATTGTTTGAGCAGTTCACTGAACAAGCACTAACCATTATACCTGCTACAATCATTCCTGCCGACACTTCACCTTTCCGCCAGTCGTGACTTTGGCGAAATAACTTTAACTGCATATAACTATTCTTTGAGTATTCCGCTGGCATTCATATTTTAGCACTAAAAAGCACTAACGAAGCACTAACCAGTACACCTGCTGCAATTATTCGTGCCTACACTTTTTTTATTCCTGCCTTTACTGTTCCCCCAGGCGTGAAGTTGGCGGAATAACTTTAACTGCGTATAACTATTTTTTGAGTAGTCCGCTGGCATTCTTATTTGGGCACTAACGAACACTAACGAAGCACTAACCATTACACCTGCTACAATTATTCATGCCTTCACTTTTCCGCCAGGCGTGAAGTGGCGGAATTACTTTAACTGCATATAACTTTTTTTGGAGTAGTCCGCTGGCATTCTTATTTGGGCACTAAAAAGCACTAACGAAGCACTAACCATTAGACTTGCTACAATTATTCCGGCCTACACTTTTCCACCGGGCGTGAAGTTGGCGGAATAACTTTTACTGCATATAACTATTTTTTGAGTAGTCCGCTGGCATTCTTATTTGGGCACTAACGAGCACTAACGAAGTACTAACCATTACACCTGCTACAATTATTCCTGCCTTCACTTTTCCGCCAGGCGTGAAGTGGCGGAATTACTTTAACTGCATATAACTTTTTTTGGAGTAGTCCGCTGGCATTCTTATTTGGGCACTAAAGAGCACTAACGAAGCACTAACCATTACACTTGCTACAATTATTTCTGCCTACACTTTTCCACCGGGCGTGAAGTTTGCGGAATAACTTTTACTGCATATAACTATTTTTTGGGTAGTCTGCTGGCATTCTTATTTGGGCACTAACGAGCACTAACGAAGCACTAACCATTACACCTGCTACAATTATTCCTGCCTTCACTTTTCCGCCAGGCGTGAAGTTGGCGGAATAGCTTTAACTGCGTATAACTATTTTTTGAGTAGTCCGCTGGCATTCTTGTTTGGGCACTAACGAACACTAACGAAGCACTAACCATTACACCTGCTACAATTATTCTTGCCTTCACTTTTCCGCCAGGCGTGAAGTGGCGGAATTACTTCAACTGCATATAACTTTTTTTGGAGTAGTCCGCTGGCATTCTTATTTGGGCACTAAAGAGCACTAACGAAGCACTAACCATTACACTTGCTACAGTTATTTCTGCTTACACTTTTCCACCGGGCGTGAAGTTGGCGGAATAACTTTTACTGCATATAACTATTTTTTGAGTAGTCTGCTGGCATTCTTATTTGGGCACTAAACAGCACTAACGAAGCACTAACCATTACACCTGCTACAATTATTCCTACATTCACTTTTCCGCCAGGCGTGAAGTTGGCGGAATAACTTTAACTGCTAAAACTATTGTTTGAATAGTCCGCTGGCTTTCATATTTGGGCACTAAAAAGCACTAACGAAGCATTAACTATTACTCCAATTCAAACTATTCCTGCCGACATTATTCCGCTAACTTCACGCACCTGGTCGCTTGGGTTTCCAAGAAAACACGCAGCACCTGCATGTTAGTTTTCAAATAGTTTAGCATTTGCTATCTTCCTTCAATACAATAGTGGGATACTTTCGTCTCACTTACCGATAATTTGCGAAGATAGGGGAAGAAGGTATTCGTCGTCGTTTTAAGTTAGTTCACGTTGGGTACTCGAAGGGTTTCAAGATGTAATTGTAGAAAGCTCTTTTAGGCGCGAAGTGCAATAAACATTCACTTGCATAATTAATTGGTTTGGTCGTGTAAAAGTCAAATGGTTTCTTTTACGACATAGTTGCTCCGATTTCTTTTTAAGGAGGATTTTAAGCACGTTGAATAAAAGGGGTTGTAAAACCTACACGTTACTAGTTGTTATTAAGTAACGGAATATTTAAATTGCACCGGAGGCGTTTCGCATTGAGATTGTTTTTGTGAAGAAATAAAACCCGGGCCCAACGGACTCGCGTAGTTAGTTTTTACGTTAATTTAGGAAACTGTTATCGTCATAAGATTAATACTAAGTTTAGTGCTTATCAGAGAAGTTAATGTGTGTCGAGTGATAATTATTAACCCGAAAATTCACGGAACTGGATCAGCAAACCATCGCGTATTTTATTCTTTGTTGGCTGTCCCAAAGGTATTCGAACCAGTTTAATCCGATAAATTTCAATATTGGCAGCGCATTATATCAACGATTACCTCCCGTGATTCTCGGTACTGATTCAAAATTCATCTTCTTTCTAAGCCGTTGGTTGATGTACCGTCCTGGAGTATACCAGTGCCCGCAATTGATTAAGGTAAACTGAAAACTGAATTCCTGCGGTAGTTTCACCATCTGTACTGTAAGTTATTATTGCCATATTATTTTATAAACTGAACTTGTTTACAATTCCGTATTATGTTCAATTTCGTACGGATAAAACCATTTTAAAATATTCATTTTACGTTGACTTATTTAGTAAATTTAATCATAGTTGATACAGCGATAGGAGGATCCATTAGGGTTGGTAGAAGGATTTAATGAAAACTAAATGTGCATGAGTTGTTTGTTGCTCAACACATTAATATTGGTTATAATTAATAGAAACATGTTATAGAAATTGTGTATAATTTAGAAGTGTGACTAATGTGGATTTTGTGTTCAGTTAAACACTACTATATGGTTATATTAGAGCAAATTCCGTCGTCTTAAAACTATAATTTTATGAGTTTAAGTAATACTGTGAACAGGGATTCAGATCAAATATATTTAATTTAAAGACTCAATCCCCTAGTTCAGAATATCTTAAGTGTTAACTTTATTACAGGTACAAGTTAGTGTTAAACTTGCATTATTGTTATTGATCATTTTTAAACAGCCAGGAGGTGTACAACAACTTGGCTAATAACTTGAAATAGTGTCATTCCCATATTTTGTCATACGGGTTTCTTGTCTGAGAAGAATAAGTTTTCCCTCATTTTGCCGTTCTTCTATAAAAGACAGGGAATCCATGCCACTTTAGGCAGAACTCTACTAAAATAAGGGTGGTGCCCAGAATTTACCGAATTAGTCAAGATAACTATTATTACTCTCTACTCCCCTCCCCATTTTACCCCGCCTGTCACCACTGCAGCCAGCCGAGCTACGGTTTAGTTCGTTCCTTTGAGCTTACCGTGTTTGTCCATGCCTATTCCCCCCTACCATCATCGTAACGTCAATTTTGGCATTTAACAATATCTTGCTGAGAGCTTGTACCACAGTTATAGTTTTTTGAATTTCAACGACGAGTTGTAATTTTGGCGACTTCTTTTAAAATCCGTCATTGTCAAAGAAATACTTGCAGTAATCTAATACTATGCTAATACCTTTGCATCAAATCCACGTTAAGAAGCCACCAGGAATGATTTTTGGAAAATTGTTATGTATCTGTTACGTCTTGCAATTTTTTGTTGGAAGTTGTAAAATTTAGTATTCTTAATTTTCTTAATTTTCTTGAACAATTTTTTATTTTTGTATGTATTTAATAGTCTCCCCATTTTCTTTAACATTAATTAAGCATCGCGCACTTGTGATTCTTCAGCAAGTTCACCGGTGAAAATATTTTGAAGCACACAATCCCTACTACTATTAAATGGATTGCAAGCTTCGAAATCTTTAATGATATTTTTAAATATCCTTTTCCACCGTATTAATTCTCGATTGTGTCCGTTCATTATGACGATTAATGTCACCTGTAGCATCAGATTGTATTTCAAGGTATGAAGAAAGCATTGAGAGAACGCTATTTTTTAAAGGATACAGAAGCAACCATCTTTGCGTTGCTTCTTCATTTTTAGTGATATCAATTAAGCCTCCAGTCACTGCAGAAGATCGGTTCTGAGACTGTTCTGGGTTAAGTCACGGCCAATTGCATTGAATGTTCCTGGAGTTCGCTTCACGGCAAGCATTTCTCTCTTCATATCATGTATAACGTCTGGAGGTAATTATAACATATCTTGTAAGTAAAGTGTCACCCCACGAATATAATTTGTGTGATTCATAGAAAAGAAATAAGGTAAAAATTGTCCAGTAGTCAATAAATGTAATTCATAGTTATTACTTCTGTTAGCCATAGTTGAATTCAAAAGAATTTCTATCATTTCACAGTAATTATTTAAATATTTGAATAGTTTGTTTTCAGTGCTCATGTGATTTAAAAATTTTGAAAAATTGGAAAATTATATTTCTATGTTGGTTACATTTATCGCTTAAACTGGTACGATCCTTTTCTACTGCTACTTTTCTAATTTTTTGAAGACATATATTCAACTGCTGTAATTGCTCGTTAAAAGTCCCATCTTCAGATAAATTCATGTAATCAATAAATTCTGTAAACTGTATGCTTCTCAATGCTTCATACATAAGTTTATGTGCTCTGATGCCTCTGTTGTACTGAGTACCTTTAAGAATCAATGCCAACGTATTAACACCATAAACATTGGCTTCGATAAGAATGCTATTGAGTCCACGTCCTTCTATATATTGGCCCAAACATCATAAGAAATATTTTTGTAGATGGTTCCAATTCTTAATATCAATCTCTCAAATTCTTGACTACTTTATTGGAAATTTTTTGCTTTCAGTTAAATAGACTTGTCGCATGACAGAACAAAGCTTACGGAAAATCTCACATGTTTGTGACAATCTTCCATTTTCTAAGAATTTTTTGAGCAAATTTTCAACACGTAAATATCCACTAGGTACTAGTACTGTTTTTAGTAGTTCTTGACGCAATGCTTTTGCACTCTGAATGATGTAGTTTTTTTTTAATTAATGCTACGAACATGTTCTATTATTTCCACCAATGGTATATTTTCCATAAACACTAATGAAGATTTTGATCTATCAGTTGTGTAAGAAAATAATATGTTTTTACCAAATTTATCAATAAGAAGTGATTTCACTACACTATTCTCGATCACAGCATCTTCTATGTTTGTACGTACAGCGAATCGCTGAGCTAAGAAGTGCACTTCAAAAGAATGAGTGAAAACTGATCTTTAATTTCATCTATGAGTTTGTCAAATGCATCGTGAAGTATTTCTCAAGGAATCAGATTTGAAGGTCGACCTGCTGGTTTTGTAGAATTTCTCGGCATTCTTAAATAATCACGGTAACAATATTTGTGATATTTCACTTCGATAGCAAATAAATCTTCAGGCCGTTGACAAGTACTAAGTTGGGTAAAATCACGATCTTCTTTACTGTGTGTAGTATTATAATTTGTTCCGCTGCTAAAATTTCGGAACTCAAATACAACTGCTTATTTTTGTTCCTTGTTAATTTTTCACAAATTAAGAATTTCAATGGTTTATTTACTTTTGCAGGTGTCCTTGATGACGAACGAGATTTTCGAGGTTTTCGAAAGTTAAAGTATACTTCTTTTTCTTCTTCTCTACACAACACAATTTCTCGACGCCGTATTTTCTCCTCACTTAAATAGGTAGCTAAACAGTCTTGGTGCCATGAAAATTCTTATCGTGTGGAGTCTGGTTTGTACAGTTTTGAAAACTTTTCACTAATGTTGTCTTTTCTTCTATCTGCTGCTTTTTTAATATTAAGCAGCGTGCTTGACTTTGGTTCGTTCACTAAATCATTTGGTTTATCACAAAATAAACAAAACTGTTCGTTTCGTCTTTTTCTTTTCAAATTAATCACTTCCAACGACATTTCTAACGTTTTCAATACAGCACACTTTAAACAGACACACAAAAATAACGAAAATCAAATTATTTACGCGCATACAACAAACCCGACTTAATAACTAAACGTTTTTACGTCGATAGATGCAGAAACACACTGAATACCTAAGCGCGTTATGCTTACTGTTGGCGCGAAAAGGGAATGTAAAGGGAGCAGGAAAGGACCATCACAGCTGGTGACAAGATGTGTTTTGTCACTGTTTGGGGTCTCAGGTATAAGAATCCGACCATAGTTGCCGGTCCTCACATTTTGTATAATCAACTACCTATAGCGCCTGCACTATTATGTAATATTCTTACAGTTCATTTTGATCGAACTTTCAAATTTGAAGTATTTTGATATACGTATAACGCGGATTATTATATCTTTTACGTTATTCATTGTTGATTGATCAGTAGCGGTGACTAAGGTGTTGTTTGTATATAGTAAAAATGTTTGTACAGCAGCTGCACTCGTGCACGCAGGTCATACTCATACATCGCCGCTGATAGCTGGAGAAAAATGGCATGTCACGGTTGATCTACTCATTCCAATGACTTTAAACCGTTTCAGTTAGGATCAGTGGCGGCTGATGGCTCTGAAATTAGGTGGATCGCAAAATTATAACTATATATCTATTTAAAACGAAAATTACTACTTTATAATGATGACGTTGACAAAAAGTCCAATCGGCGATTTTTCGTTGTCACGAATAAGTCTGCTGCTGAAATTGTCAGTAGAAATAATAAATACTTTTTCAGAAGATAACATTGCTAGTGAACTTAAACTTTCTTTTGACATTAAATTCCTTGAAAGAGTTTTAATTCTTTTCAGTATATATAAGAACGTCGTTGCACTTGTGCTGTTGACTTAGGTATGGTAACTAATACTTTATACAATTTTAAAGTTACTTTGAATATTTTTTTCTATACTATCTTCCAAAATAACATTTAAAAGCGGCACGTTTCCAGAAAGTTGTATTAGTTGTTATATTTGGTAAATTATTTGAACTTCAGTTCTTAATTCGTCTTCGTTTAAAAAACGGTAACGTTCACGGTTTGTTTTAAATACTTGGCAGTAATCCTTAAACTTGTCCGCAAAACTTTACACTGTCAGATATGATAGATAAATATGCCAAACGTAATTGAAATTAGGTTGATATATGGTTGTGTACAGGATTTAGATTACGCAGATTTCAAAAACAGAACATACTTGTATAGCCATCTATAAAACTGCTGTGTAGTTTCGAATTAACGAATTAACTTTTGTACTCCGCGCTTAGTAGTGTTGGTGTTTTACCACCTGATGGCGATATTATTTACTTTTGCCATAGTACAAGGGTTACTTCGAACTTATATCAGTATATTAGTCTGGAATATTTCATAGGGTTGTTGGAAACTAATTCGCCCTGATGAGGTTTAAGAAAGCCCAAACCGGTCAGTAAATGTTTCTTCCCCTTGTGAAATAGTAGTTATTGTTTTGTTAATGGCTATACAACTATTAGCTCGATTTGTATAGGTAAATAATCTTTTATTATTTTGATAAGAGATTATTTACAGATACATATTAGTTTCACTTTTGTTATACGCAAATTTTCCTAATTGCCGACTGCAACTAATCTGTCTTTTATTATTATGAATTGCCTTTGGGGCAAGAAACAAGCGACACCACGTGAAGGTTTTTATTTTTGCAATATATATATATATATATATATATATATATATATATATATATACAGGGTAGGGCACTACATATGAATTATTCTAAACGACAAATAATTTCAAAAACGGTTCTTAAATTCCAATATGTAATCAGTTCCTTGTCTAATGAGCTTTTGTTTGTTGTCAAGCATTTGCCTTTGTCTTCCGGTAATTATTTTATCGCATATAAGACTCTCTTGTCCAGATATCAAAATGAACGTGTCTTAGCAACCATGTATTGGCAATCACTTTTTAACGCACCAAAATGCATCAATGCTTTAGTTCAATCATTGCGAAATTTATTTAACACTTTCAATGAAAACCTAACTGCGCTTTCGCAGTACAAAGACATAGATCTTTGGGTTTTAACACTTCCTAATTGGTTAATACAAAGAGTGGACAATTCTATTCGCAAAACTTTTTAAATTGAATTTGTAGATATGGTATTTCCTATATTTTTGAAGAATTGAGGAGTTTTTTTATCAGACAGATGTCGCACATTAGAAAATAATTCGTTGGCTAGTGTTTCCAACACTAGTAGTACCGCTAGTAAATCTATATATAGGCCAAATATCAAGGATTTTGCTCAAGTATTTTTAGCTTCTACTGACTGAGAAAATCCAAAAACAAAATATTCCCATTACTAGGCCATAACACATTCAACTTATAAATGTGAGCCTTTTTTACAATTGCCAAAACTGCACGTTTTAATAAAACCAGCACATTTGTGCATAAATTGTCTTAGTCCGTCGCATTTGTTAAACGCATTCAAGTCGACGTCTACCTGTAGGCGCTGTTCGGCTAAACATAATTCACTATTACATTTTTCGAACGTTGTTCCCAGCGCATTTCCTGCAGAGAATGTTACCGAAAAACCCTCTTCGCAACCCGCACAAATTTCAACGTCTTCAAATGGACGCGTAGACAATTTATATTCTAATGATACAGATTTGATAGCTACCGTTGTTCTTGATGTTAAAGATAAAAGGGATAATTTTCAACTTGTAAGAGCGATTTGTAGGTCGCCAATTCAATCAAGTTTTATTACTAATCGTTGTCGCAAACTTTTAGGACTGCCTCTTCAACAGGTTTCCGAACCGATTAAAGGATTAGGTCAAGTGGCTGTAGGTTCTTCACATGGAACCATGCAATGTCAAATTCGTCCAGTATAATTGTCAGATTTACATTTACATTTTCCGCAATGGTTCTACTTAACATATGTTCAGATTCTCCAAGTATTTCGCTTCCTGCTCAGCAATCATTTTCTAGTTTAAAACTCGCAGATCCACGATGGTTTATGCTGGGTCTAATTGATGTATTGTTAGGGGCAGACGTTTTCGCACTTATAATCAAAGATGGTTATATTCCTGGCGATGGTGTTAATCCAGCAGTTATAAATATAGTATTTGGTTTTGCATTATTAGGAACCGTGTCCACACTCGCACCATTACACTCATTTTTTCTATCTACAGAATCTTATCTCCATAACACATTAAAGGAATTCTGGAATTTGGAAGAATTTCCTCGAAAGCAAATATTTCTCCTGACGATCATCAAGCAGCGGAATTATTTGTTAACACGCGTTACGTGAATCATCAGGTCGCTTTGGTATTAGATTGCTTTTCAAGGAGACGACAAATATTCCCAAGTTTGAAGGTTCGATAGATATATCCGACCACAGATTATTATCGCTCGAACTCAGATTGACCAGTCAATCTGTATTCCGCAACATGTATGTTGATTTTATAAATGAAATCCGGACACATGTCAAGGATATCGGACACATTAGATCAGAATTAATATTTTATTCCGCATCATTGCGTTTTCAAAACAAATGGCGACACAAAGGCACAAAACGATGTTTCACCGAATGATTGCATCCTTAGTGAAGTCAAACTCCAAGCAGACATTGCTACAATTTTACTTGTTTTTCGTACTCGTTGCCTTCTTCAATTTACCGAATGTAAACATATTTTCCACTTGCTTCGCAAGCACTCCAATTAAATTTTTATGTCGATTGCCTAGTCCATGGTGGTCACGATCTTGCGACGGTCTCGGAATTACGCCATCAGCTTATTACTTTGTTACAGTTAGGTTGTTTCGAATTACGCAAGTGGGTAGCTAATAATAGGCATCCACGGCAGAACACGGTTAGTCAAATCCTCCGAGTTTTGATAACGATTCTGTTGTCAAAATTTTAGGTCTTCAATGGCATTCCAATCTAGACATATTTTCTTATAAGGTTACGGCAGTTGACTCACGTCGTACAAAGCGAACCGTTTTTTCAGAGGTGGCCCGTATCTACGATCCCTTAGGTTTTGTTGACTCCTTTAGCGTTCTTCGCCAAACATCTCATTCAGTATCTTTGGGCATTGGGCTTAAATTATGATTGTACATCTCCAGAAAATGTTTGCATCCAATGGAAAAACTACTAAGATTCTCTCTTGCAATTGTCTGTAATCAACATACCTAGATGTTTAAGACCTTCCGCATTCTCTTTTTATCAACTTCGGGCATTTTGCGATGCCTCGGAACTAGGCTATTCCGCAGTTGTTTATTTTAGATTTGTAGATCACGAAGGAGAAATATCTATAGTTTTTATCATGGTCAAGTCTAAAGTCGCACCAGTCAAACGTACCGCTATTCCTCGATTACATTTATGTGCCACAGTATTACTTTCAGACTTAGTAGATTTTATTTTACCAACTTGTCAACATTGTTTACACATTGCCGAAATCTTCACATGGAGTGACTCCACAGTCGCCCTATCATGGATTTGTTCTTCGCGACACAAGTGGGAAATATTGGTAGCTAACAGGATCACTCATATTCAGGAAAGACTTTCCTCGGGTTGTTGACATATTCGTTCAGCCGATAACCCAACGGACCCAGCTTCTAAAGGCTTATTATCTCAAGATCTTATCGCATGCCGTCGTGCCTTCAATTGTTTGTCCGATGTGTGGCCTTCTACAACATTTTTAGTTTCTTCAATCTAGTGGCACCACTGGGGAAGAAAGAATTTTAACATTTGTTTCGGAAGTGTTACCGTCAATCATTGATTCGGACCTCAATCAATTTTCTTGACTAGGTAAAATTCAACGCACAGTAGCATATTTCCTTCGTTTTAAAAATAATCTTCGTAAAACGCCTAAATTTCCAGGTGCTTTTGTGGAATTAGAAATATATCAAATTTTATTATTCACTGTTAAAGATATTTAATCCTCTGCACTTAAAGCCGAAATAAAATGCATCAAGAGGGTATTTTCATGTTCCAAACCCTTTCGAAAATTTTCTCCATTTTTAGGCAAGGATGGGATACTTCGGGTTGGTGGTCGTTTGTCGCATTCATCCTTACCACCCGACGCCAAACATCCTGCACCCAGCAAGCATCGTTTGTCGGAACTTTTGGTTTTCAAAACTCATGAGGATCATTTACATGCCGGAGTTAATACTACCTTGTATTTACTTGAACAAAAATATTGGATATTGTCCACCAAACGATAGATTAGGCATTATTTATTAAAATGTAATCATTGTTTTGGTTTACACACAACAACATTTGTTCCTACAATGGATGACTTGCCTTCTACACGAGTTACAAAAGTTAAGCCATTTAGTGTAGTCGCAGTCGACTATGGCGAACCATTTTCTATTCTCCTATCTCGTCGACGTGGGTCTAAAATTCACAAGACCTACATATGTCTTTTTGATTGCCTTGCAACCAAGGCACTTCATATTGAAGTAGTTTCGGTTATCATCAACAGGGTCTTTTCTAACCGCGTTACATCAGTTCATTTCTCGTCGTGGTCGCTGTTGTCAGGTCATCGATGACAATGGCATAACCTTTGTGGCAGCCAACAAAAAGTTCGTTTCACATATCGAGAAAAGCGTGGAGGGTGAAGCAATTAGCTGGAGCTTTCACCCCTTCCTCCGCACCTCATTTCAATGGATTACTTGAGAGTGGCATCAAGGCTGTTAAAACTCACCTCCATCGGATTGTAGGCATGCAAATCCTTATCTACGAAGAATTTATTACTGTTTGCATACATGTGGAGACATTATTCAACTCGCGTCCTCTTTGTAACATATCAACGGACACTAATGATCTAAGTGTTCTTTCAGCTGGAAATTTTTCAACGCTCGAGTCGTTGCCCGCACCTCGCATGCAGATTTGAGTCACTTGGAAATTTTTAGATTGCCTAGATAGCAGTTAATTCAGCGCCTTCATTATGATTCTTGGAAGCGTTGGCACAATGAATACCTGTATAATTTATACCTACGTAGCCGGTGGAACAAAACCCGGGCTTTCAAATCGTCAACTATCTGCACCTTGGTGCTAGTAAAGGAGGACAATACTTCCCCTTTTAGATTGGAAACTGGGTAGAATTGCTGTCCTGCACCCGGGTCGTGATAACATTGCATGTGTTGGGGCAGTTGACACTATTTACATTCAATACAAAAGGCCATTGGTAAAGCGCTGTGGCTTGCCTACGCAATAATCTATTAGTACTAATGTTTTTTGTATATAAATATCCTTTGCGCACGTTGTAATCTGCACAAGCTTAATTTTATTGTTTTTGTTTTGCATATATATTTAGTTCGTATTATAGTTAGAAAATTGCCCATCTTAGGCAAGTTTGGTGGGCGGTATGTTTCGTCTCTAACCGCTTACATCTATACCTTTTCCCTTTAACAATAAGGTATTAGTGGGAGTGTGGGATGTTAACTCGTTTATGTGCATCATTCTTCATAAAACATATGGACTTCTCGTTCGGTCGTCGCAGAGTGAACACACCAGTGCACTTTTGAGTATACCATACCGCAAGTTTTTGTTCGGCCACAGTATGCGTCATTGAACACCCTGTCGGTAAATACATTATTGTGTTCATTCAATATTGTTACAATCATTTGCATTCCGTCATATTGGGTGGTCCTTTCCTATCAAACTTTCATTTTGTATAGTATCAAAAATTCACTAACATTAATTCGCAGAGCTTCCTTAATTAATCCGCATACGTCCCAGTTATATTATGTTACATTACCGTTATTTTGTAAATTATTACTCTTCATTTTTTATTGTTTTAATTGTCTGTGTATTTTCTTAATTCTTATGCAGCATTGTAATTTAGTGGTACATGTGTTGGGAGCTCTTAGTCTCCTGTTTGGTACCCGTCTTTATAAATAAAACAAAATAATAATAAATTACAAATTAAAACAAGTGGTTCTTTAATACTTATTAGAAGTAGACTTAAGGTATGTTTAGTAGCTCAAAGAAATTGCTTGTCTACTTTATCACTCGCGTCTCAGCATTCTATAATTTGTCGCAAAGCTATATACTCTTGCATACTAAGCAGGCAAACTTTGCATCTTTATGGAATTACCGGCAACGTAAACTATGCTAGACTGCAAATCAACCACAAACACTGCCAACACTACAATGAAGTCTTTGCAAAAATTACTTCCAATAGTTCTGCGTGACAATCATTTAAAGCATGTCATGGAATTATGTTTATGTATAACGTAGCCACACATTTTCTACGTAACTTTGGAATCTATGCATTCTTAATTAGTTTCAGTTACGGTAAATAATAAATATTATTAATTTACTAGACTACGGATATACATACACTCACATGCAGTATTCATATTCATATGGATAAGCACTTAAAATGTTAACTCGATAGACTACAAAATTAACGATATAATTGGAAATTGATTTGTACTTTTACAGTTAATAACGCGACAACGTATTGTCTATTCCGATTATATAATTGACTTTTCTACGAAAAACTACCTTTGTGTTAAAGAAGACCAAGGAAATTCTTTCTCATTATTTTTGTGCAATTAGTTTTTAAGTTATTAGCATTTCCCAGCGGGGTTTCATCTTAAATCAAGATTTAGAAATTCAATTTTATGTAGGAATAGGTTTACGGTACATAACAAAATTAACTTTCGACATACAAACCGAAAGCAATAACAGCTGTCAATTGCAAAAATTCTGTTGAATAAATCGTAAGTGGTAGAGATATACAGAAAGAATATATTTTCATTTGATAATTAGAAAGTATTAAAAAATTGATTAGCAACTCTATCATAGGGTAGAATTCATAAACGTTCATAAGTGGCCTCTCACACTCATTCTACACATATCTCCCTGTCCATGTTGAAGCATTTTTACTTTATTAAAGCATAAAGTGGTTTAGAAAACGTTAAATTTTATAATTATTAGTATATCACCATGTATATTTCCAGTATTAAATTTTATTTGTTAAAAGCAAATTTTGTTTTCGTATCCAAATATTCCAAAGTTGAAATGCGACCTCCGCATTGCCCTTTAAGGTATTTCTGTTTGAGTTCTCTTCAATGATCTTATAAAGTGGACAGTATGCACAACATTTATTTTACTATATTTTTTATGATTAATTCTATGGACGATCCTTAATATTTTACAATTTAAAAATTACATCAACATAATAACTTTATAATTATGTGATGTTTCGAAATAATGGATATAGAAGTTTTCGATTGGCAAGTTTGATGCATATGGATCAAAGCAGTTTCTGTCTCAATTGGTACCTGAACAACAGCTGTTCATATAGGAGCCATGTTGTTGGCATGATTTCATTTATAAGAAAATACCGTTAGCCAGGTTAAACCGTTACAGTTTGGTAATACGTTTAAAATTAATGTCATGTTGATGGGTAAGTCGAATTTTTTTTATATAAATTCCATTATTTTGGAGTTTCATGTTTATTAAGTTTCCACTAGAATTAATTACTGTTATCTACAAAGATATACATGTACGCTTTTAAGAACATAATTATAAAAGTAATACTGTATAAAATTCCTGCGTTGATAAAATTTCATTTAAAATAAAAGCTAATTTACAAAACCTTATTTAAAGTCTGTTTTAACATCTTATGTGATTGTCTCATGAACTAATTGAAAATTCAAACTAAATATGAAATATTTTAAGAACTCTTAAAATCTATTAAAGATTATGTGTATATCGTACTCAGATCTGAATAAGATAAATTTCATCAAATACAATAACTGTCATTATTTATTATTTGAGAATTTTGCTTTGGCGCGCCACTTTCTACGTTACTTTTGTTTACATTCACAATTCAATTTTTGCAAAATCCTTTAGTTCTTTTTGCTTGTGATTTTGAAAAACTAATGGAACTAATACTACTCTCCCATTGTTAATTAGAGATTGCGAGTTAGTGGATTTATTTAGCTTATTAACCGTGCACGTTGTTTGTATGTATTTGTTTGTGTTTGTATGTGTTTCTGCACAGCCTATATTGTATAATAGCGCATTTAAACTAGCAGTATCTTTAGTAATGAGATACGAGCTAGAGTTTGTATTAATTTTATAGCGCATGTTTGTTGTAGTTTGTAGGTTATTGTGACTTTTTAAAAATCCTGCATCTAAAATAACAAATTTTGATACTTGCCAATTTCTCGTTGTTAGAAATATTGCTAGTTTGTAGTCTTTGGGATATTTTCAAGGACAACGGGAAAATTTTCTAGTGTTGAAATCTTTAAAAATTAACTTCAAGTAAGTGTCAGTTTGATACATTTGACAGGTGTCTTTAAAATCTATTATAACTATTATTATAATTATTATTATTACTATTATTATCATTATTATTGTTATTGTCATTATTATTATTATTATTATTATTATTATTATTATTATTATTATTATTATTATTATTATTATTATTATTATTATTATTATTATTATTATTATTATTATTATTATTATTATTATTATTATTATTATTTGCTTTTTTGTTGATTACTCGAAGGCATTTGAAACCATCAGCCACAAAATTCTTATTGAAAAAATGAAAAAGCTAGGTTTTTCAGGACCATCAATTAAACTTTTCCAAAACTATCTGGAACATCGAAAGTTTGTTGTTAAAATAAATAACAAAACAAGTTTACAAAAGGAATTAGGCATTGGCGTGCCACAGGGATCTATTCTTGGTCCACTATTATTTTTGCTGTATATAAATGATCTTCCCAGGGTAATCCAGCATTGTAAAATCCTAATGTTTGCGGATGACATACTCTTAATTTCGTGTCATAAATCATTTACAACTGCTGAAAAGTTACTGCAAAAAGATGTAAATGAACTATCAAAGTGGTCACACGACAACTTATTAACTATGAATGTTAAAAAAACAAAGAGCTTATATATCACTACGCCACACATGAAAAGGGCACACCAACCTAAAATTAGAGTTCATTCTTGTAAATGTTTCCAGTTATAAAATTTAGGAAAATTATTATGTCAGAGCGATTGTAAAAATATAACATGTTGTATATCTTATAAATATTTGGGAATAATAGTAGATAGCTACTTCCGTTGGGATATGCAAATTAAAGCAGTTTGTAATAGATTAAAGACTTTGTTGGTGAAACTCTACTACATTGCAGATACAGTTCCTTATAATGTTAGAAAAACAATTTACATAGGTTTAGTTGAATCCGTTATTAGATATGGTATTGAAAGCTGGGGATATGCCAGTGATACATATATTAAAAAAATACACAAGCTACAAAACAAATACTTAAGTTAATGGATCCTGATTGCAGCAATAATACATTCAAGGATATTCTAATTAAAAATAATGTGTTATCTGCAAAAGGAATGTTCTATTATAAAATCATCCTTGAGAATACATTTAGCGATACTTACCTTAGAGTACTAGAAAATGAGCATCAACTTAGAGACACTAAATATATAGTACCACTTACACATAATTCATACGGAGAAAAATGTCTTGCATATGTTGTCCCAAAATTAGTCAACAACCTACCTGATAACTGTAAAACATTTATAAACATGAAGAGTTTTAAAGTTAATGTAAAAACATACCTTAATAACAATTGTTTATAATTACAGGATCCGAAAAGCACAAACAACATACTAACAAAATAGTAGGTAGCAATGATTCTACAGTAAATTTGGTTTTAAGTTGGTGTACATTTATAGATATATTTTACATTGTACTTTTTAGGTATTACACTTTCACAGAATTATACATGTTATAATATTAAATTTAGTGATGCAGGGGATATAAAATAGTAATAAATATAAAGAGAGTTGAGCCTAAGAAATTGTCCAGAAAAATATTACATTAAATAGTTTAATCGCAATTTCCTTAATTAGTGAAGGTTTCATAGAATTGAGTAAGAGTAAAAAATGTTTTTTGGTTTTCTTGAGTTTTTCTTTTGAGCTTTTCTTTTTAAAATTTTTAATTTATTTTTTGTAAATTTTTTATTATTTTATAAGTTTGGATTGGTTTTAAGTTGTTCAAATGAATTAAACCTAAGTGAATATATAATTTAATTTTAAATTATAAAAATTATTTTATAATTTTAGATTGATTTTAAGTTATTCAAATGAATCAAAGATAACCGAAAATATATTTTATTTTTAAATAATTTAAGGAGAATTTTTTTTCTTAATTTATAAGTTTTGACTATTTTAAGTTGCTCCAATAAATTAAAGCTAAGTAAAAATATAATTTATTTTAAATTATAAAAACTATTTTATGAGTTCAGATTGGTTTTAAGTTATTCGAATGAATCAAAGATAACTGATAATATATTTCATTTTTAAATAATTTAGGGGAAAAAATTTTTGATTATTTTAAAAGTTTAGACTTTTGTTAAGTTGTTCGAATGAATTAAAGCTAAGTGAAAATATAATTTATTTTAAATTATAAAAACTATTTTATAAGTATAGATTGGTTTTAAGTTATTTGAATCAATTAAAAATAACTAATAACATATTTTATTTATAAATTATTTATGGAAAAAGAAGATTTTTTAATTACTTTATAGGTTTAGACTTTTTTTAAGCATTTCAATAAATTTAAGCTAAGTGAAAAATTAGGGAAATAGCAATAGTAATTCATCATGTCAAGTAACCGTTTTCGGTTAGCTTATGATGTATATATAAATGTATAGAAAAAAATGTAAATAAAGTTATTGTATTGTATTATTGTATTATTATTATTATTATTATTATTATTATTATTTAAATTATTATACTTATGCATTATATTATAATTTAGGAATAGTATTAGAAATCAAGCAAACCCTTTAGAAAAATATACTGCTTTGGAATTAATTGAACGGTTGCGGTTTACTAGATTAGTTATCCTAAATATATTATCGCCTATAGTTTACGCAAAAAATGTACATAATAATCGCTGCCTACCCACTCCTCAGATGATTATGTCTTGCATTACGATACTTTGCAACGGGTAGCGATCAGATAAGTTAAAGTAAAACAATATGATGAAAAAGTTGTTTTAATAAAAGTTTGTTTATTTTAGAGAGTTAGTTAGTCATCTGTTAGAATTGCAACAGAAGTAAGCATAAACATATTCAGAAATTTGAATCCGTTTATAAAATTTTCCAGATATGTAAATGGTTTTTTCAATATAAAAATTCCTATTTCAACAAACCGCGCACTTTCCTGGACTATTTTGGTTGTGTTAAAGAAAGCCCCATTAATGAGTCTGTTGTTTCAAATCACTAATAAGTCCAACTAAATATGTAATTATTTTCGCTTAATTATTGTCTTGTGACCAAAATACAGTCAATTGACATTCAAAAATCTATAACATTGCCCTTAAAGGTTACATAGAAGTTCATAAAAGTACTCCGCTTTGTTTTAACTCCAGCATTTCCAACAACCATCAGTATTGTCTCTCTCATTATTCTTTGTATTTCCAAACACAAGAGTTCCCTGACTCAAAACATGTCACCAAATTCCAATTGAATATACCAGGTCTGCTTTGTTTCAGAATGGTTTTCTAACATTATATATCCATGCGCTCATGAACGTACTCTGCCACTTGTAGAGGTATTTCATTATGTTACATGTCACTTGCCGTTTATTATCTCTCGAGAATGCCATACAATTTTTCTTGAAGCTTCTGTACCTTTTATCAAACCCCCATCTAAAAACTCATTGCTATCAAAAAACCCTCTATTCGGGCGTATCTCTACATTTTAATGTTGTCAGGTAACCAAGTGCTATATAATTGACCTTCTTTCTACTTCCGTTGTGTTCAACAAACTTATGTTACTCCCACTGTAAATTACATTTTATCACGGTCAGGCTTTGGTTAATACAATGTTTCAAGTTTACTCATATGCTTATTTCACCATTCTCACACCTGCAGTCCATTGTATGAAACGATTACATCATCTGCATTATCCTCTACTTCTGTATTCTAATTTTTCAACGTCCATTTTATTACTTTGTATGCAAGATGTCTGTGGTTTTCCTTTATGATAATTGAAATTGTCTATTAACAACTATGTCATATTGCATGGAATTAATTAAACCAACTTCCTGAATTTGAGGTGCATATTAATGATTTCACTATTGTTTTCTTAACGATTTTTAAAGTTTAAAAACTTGGCATGTTTCCAATATATAATTTTATGGTTAAAATATTGGTTTGTTTATATTTTTGTCGTTTACAATAATTTACAACCCTTTATTTAATTTCCCCTATGCATTTTACAGAAATAAAACGATTATCGTTGAATATTTAGTTTATTTTGAATAAAAAATATGGATTTAATTGCAAGTCTTATTTTTAAACATTATTTTACATAAAAATAAAAAATTATACTGCGTGCTTCAGTAACAAGTCAATCCATTGAAGATTAATTTCTCTCTTTTACCTCTAATTTCTGCTAACATAATGCATTGCGTTACAAGATGTATTGGGAGCTGAGTTTACAAGCGAACTCGATTCAATACAGTTTTTGGAAAATGGAAATACAGCACTGTGTGTTATTTGTGAAAAAGAAACCTCAGAATCTTACAAACGCAACTCTTGTGAAAATGTTAATATCATTTGCTCTCCGAGTTCTAGTAATGCTTAAGAAGAATATGGTTGCAACAATTATGTGCCTCTAGTGTGTGCAATAAAGAAGTATAATAATATATAAAGAAACCGCCTATGAGTGGTTACAGATATTTGCTACAAGAATGATGCAACAATCTGATGAAAAATTACCGGTTATACAAATAGGCTAATCAGTTATGGTACCAGTCCCAAATTTTGATAGAAGCAAAGTGGATGCTTGTAACCTAGTGGGAGATATCATTTTAAGGAGCGATTATGGTTATTATAAAAATGGGGACACCGCAAGGAAAGATTAGTTCATTGCATTCAAGGAACCAAATTCAAATTAGCAAGAGTACATTTTTAAAGCCAGATGATGTTTCTGATAAAACATCGCTTTGCGAGATTAGCAATCACAATTCTATATTTGCAAGAGAGGGATTTGTAGAATGTTTATTGTACTAAAAATGTACCACGAACTCCCGTAAATGCACGAAAGCGGATATCTTAAGTAATTGAAAATGTCATCATTAGTCGTCGTGTGCCAACAAATAATATATTAGTCACAACTGCTTGTTAAAAACGTTTTATTTTTCTACTTAATATAATATTTAGTGCTAAAACTGTTTTTCTTGTAATTCCATAAAAAAATTAAAAAGTATATGTACTGATATACCATTGAATAATTTTATTTACAGCTTTAACGATATGCGTGTACCAATTTTCAGAGAAAGCTCAAAAGTAAAATCATATTTGCTAACTTTCCCTAAAACGTGTTTGGTGAACCTAGCTTTGCCGAATTATATTCTAGGCAAACTCAAAAATATAAAACAATTTCAGACTTTACCTAAAACGTTCCAGCAATGTGCAGTTTAGCTAGTCAAACTTAAGTATGACATAGAAACGAACTTTACTGGTAACATATATTTAACGAGTACAATTGGCTGGGTATTTCCTTTGTTATTTGAATAATAATTCTTTCTGCATAGTAATAAATTTAATAAATCACATTGTGGCGTTTTTATATTAAAAAGTTTTATTTCTACTTCATCATGCATTTTCACATCACTATAACCATCAATACAATTCGAGACTGGAGGCTGTGGTTCTTCTTGATCACTGTAAATAACAGCATGTTAGAATACCATAAATCGGTAGATAAACATTATCTCTTGCTATGGTAGTTCGCGCAGACAAGAGAAAAGTAAAGTAGAGTAAGCAAAGTAACATTGGTCCGCACCTTGTGCTGCAACAAAAACAAGGGGAAAAGAAAGAATTAATGTCGTGCTAGTTATCAACGTTTAGAGTGGGGTGGGTCACACAGAAAGAAAAAGAAAACCCCGAAAGAGAACGTTTTTATTTACAAAACTTCAGAAAAAATTCCCGTGGATTCTCACTTATGAGTAGTTGGTATTATATCCTCCGTATCGAATATTTCCAAGTTTGCACTATATATTAGCAATCGAAAGAATCTATTTGGAGCATATACTTGTCTTCTAACCCATGTATCAAGTAACCTACATTGGAAGCTCAAAAGCTAATAACAACTGATAACGGACAACTCAATTAATAAAACACGTCGCTAAACGAATGTTATATTTCCTAAACAAATGCTTAACGATAGAAAACTACGTTCTTGAACATATTATAACCTTTTCTGAAGCAAGTGTTTTGATAAATAGATATCAGTTTTTAATATTATATCGAAAGAGTAATTTTCTAAAAATATATATGTATTAATAAAATCTATTGATGAAATGCATATATTTAACCTTTGATAACCAAAATAGATTTCGATGCTTTGTAATAAAACCCAAGGCCTATCACGTTATTAAAATAGAATAGATTCAACACCTTTAACTGTGGTACCCCAAAATGTTAAATTGTTCCGCAAAGAAAAGTATGGAGGTTCTTAAGTGTTGAAGTGGGAGCAGCAAATACTTGATATTGTTTATAAGATGAACAGATTTTTAATAATACTTCATTAGAATTGAAATTGGAACGTATAAATTTGCCTTGGATTATGTTTGACGGTAGTGGGTATGCGCAAGCACGGTATGTGTTTACTCTATTTCTAAATCCCTAAAATAGAATAGAACGGAGATACAACGCAACTCAGACTTAAATAAGAAATATGGCGTAATGTTCGTTTACAATATAGAAATGTCGGTTTCGTTGTTTGGCAGGTGCTAATCAATTTGAGATATACCACTCGATGCCAGCTGCTGCAGTTCTACATAGTATTGCAATTGAACATACGCTACAGTTATGTAATAAGCTATTGAGTATAGGATTTGGGGGAGGAATAGAGCCGCCTCTTTTCCCCTCCACCTCGGTCTCCGCCAACGTGTTGAAAGTATTACTTTTAATAAAATCTATGGAAAAGTGTTTACATCCTTGAATAGTGTTTAGTGTCAATTTTCTTAAGAACTCGATGCGAAAAATTTGCTGAATTCAAAAGTAGCTAATTGTAAAATTTTGTGTGTATATATTTAAGGAACTAGTTTTTGTCAGAATTCATACATGAGAATGCTAATATTTTTCAACCTACTTTAGAAATAATTTTGAGAGCCATTTCAAAGAAAATTTTTGAATTGATAGATGTTAAAATTTTTAGAAATTGAAGTTTAGATAACAGTAGTTGGGAGATATTCTAACATACTGAACGTTATTATAAGAAGTTTTGTAGATACACAAAAAGAGTAGTTTGATCAGATATTTAGTTCTAGCCTCTTAAGCCTAAAATAAGGTCAATTATTGAAATTACCGCTTTGATGTCTAATTTTTCTTGTTGAATATTTAATTTATAGTTATATGCCTGAAGGTTTTGAAATGTTTATTTACAAGCTATACGTTTGGTGATATAAGTTAAACATTTGTGAGGTCAGATATTTTTAAGGGTTATACCGATATTTGTAGAAGTAATCCTACTTTATGTGGTTTATAAGTGGTTTATGTGGTTTATAATTATTTGTCTAAAGGTTTAGAAGTTTTATGTACCAAGGATTTAGTACCTTTTCGGGTTCAGTATATTTTACTACTTGTTTTATTTTTAAATTTTGCTACGCAAGTTTTAGTGTCGTGTTTGCATTTCACTGAAACGTATTTTTTTCAGGTATATAACTCCAATACTCGTGATTATTGATTGTTAGTACAACACGTAACCTTAGAGTTCCTGCACGATTCGTAGGCTATCTATTTGTTTCAATTTATTTAATTGCAGTGTCGCTCAACTTTCTTTTATCATCCTCGTTTTCCCCTGACCTGCTCGCCTGCTGATCGCCCATACGCTGAAGCAAACTTTGTAACTAATTTGTTAACCATTATTATTCCATCAATAGCCTACTGGCAATAGTATCTGAAACTTTTTGTTCGCTTGACGCTTTTAATGTCAACACAGGGAAAAGGTTTTTCAGTTCCTCATTTGAATTTGGTAAACTTGTTGCAGATAAGAATCGCCGTACTTCCTTAACAGCTTTGATATTAAGGCCCCGCAGTTTCTTTGGTCACGGTTTGCAGAATTTTTAAGGCATCATCTCGTTATGTGACAATCCATGCGGTTGCCTTTTCATCGTTGTTTCAACAGTTTGCTGTAGCAGAAGTCTCAATTGCTTGGAATATGTCTACTAGGATAAATTCCCATCTAATGTATGTGTTATCACTCAACCTAGACGGCTATTCACTTATCCCGACATTGTTTAATTCGAAAATATGCTATTGTATCACCGGGGTCGTGAGTTCAGGTGTTCATTACGTATAAGTCTTTCTTATATCATCGGTGTCTCCTCTAATATTTTAGTTCTTACGGGATTCCAATTTTTACGCATTCTCTAATAAATTTTCGGAGAATCTAATCTCCACTTTCTGTATTCTTCTGGAAATTTTGGCATCCTGTTTTCCGCGTATTTTGTAGTTTCCTGTATAAACGCATCTCTCTGTTAGTTGTAATTTTCCATTAATAGTTGTTCAACACCTTTTGTATTCTAATCTAATTGCACTGTTGAGCTCACTGAAATTTCCAACAGTTTTTCCATAAATCCCACTGAGTTTTCCCTTGACTGCTCTGTAAAAATTTTCTGTATATTGGTGGCGGTTTAGTTTACTTTTTCGGCAAGGCTTACGGCGGTTTGTTCCTGTTTCACCCTATTTCCACGAGTTTAGTCACCAAGCTTTCTTCCACGCCTGCTTGAAATCTTTTAAGAATTTCACTGTCCATTTCTCTTTATTTATGCATATTTTTGATGTCTTAAATTTAAGCCTTTTTAAACCGAAGGAAAACGAATGTGATGTGTTAGTTACAGAATTAAAAATTTGTCTGAAGAGGACTACGCATTTCACTTTTAAAAAAAAGCTGAAGCAAGGGAAGCGAAGGAAAGCGACAAACTGCCTGAAAATAGGATTATGTGTATGGACATGCAGGCTATTTTGCTTAACCCCAAATCCAACACTTCTGCGTTGTATTTCAATATGAAATTAATGGTTCACAACTTTACAATACTGGACATGAAGCTAAACAAAGGGTATTGCTTTGTTTGGCACGAGGCATCAGGGAGTGCTGACAACTTTGCTTCAATCTTCTGTTCCTTCCTTGTTGACAATGTAATAAGTGATTTAAAAGCAAATCAAAGCATCATTATCTGCAGTGATGGATGTTTTGGCCAAAACAGAAACGTCACTCTTTCAAATGCCCTTTTAAGTCTTGCCATGCAGTACAAAATTACAATAGAGCAGAAGTTCTTGGAGAAGGGGCACACACAAATGGAGGCTGATAGAACGACAGCTTCGCAACACCAACATTAACGTCCCTGCAGATTATGTCAATGTTTTTGTTTGTGCCAGACGAAACCAGACTCCATTTGACGTGAAATATCTATATTACGACTTTTTTAAAAACTTCTCTTCCATATCAATGCTAACATCAATAAGACCAGGTAGAAAGATTGGAAATCCTGTTGTTACTGATCTAAGGACTTTCAAATATGATGAAGATGGCAAAATTCACTTCAAATTAAGACACACTGAAGACTATGTTCTGTTAGAACAAAGACATAAAGAACACAAATGGTGTAGATTTTAACTTTCTGCCTCACCTACACTTCAAACCAGTTTCAATTAAAAACCAAAAGTGGGAACATCTACAGTCGCTAAAAGAAAGCATACCGAGGGATTTTCACGCCTTTTATGATAATTTAGATTATAGCTAAATACTATTTTTGTTTTTACATTTTCCTATTTCTCGATAAATAGGTTTTCTACATACCTGTTAGTTACTTAAAAAGCTAAAATGTCGTAACTCCTTTTATTCCAGTAAGCAAATGTCGTAAGTCCTTCAATAAATTTATAATGCGATATCTTTAGTAAAACTATTACAAAATAATGCAAAGAACATAAAATATATTACTATTTTTACAAAAAATGTATTCTGTTACGAACGATTTTGTCAGCAGGTGGTTTTATGTGTCTCCTGTAGAATTGGTAAGAACGTACTTACGACATTTGCGGATTAAGGTAACGATATCACATTGAATATATTTATTATAGCATCGAATCCAATTTATTTTATTTGCAGTTAAACCGAAACTCGAATTGAACTGACTAATCTTATAACTTAATTCAATTGTTATAGATTCTTCCAAATTCAAAAAAGAAGAATATATGTTTATTCAAGTAAGCTTCTGATTCGTTCTTTTGTAAGCTTTAAGTGAACCCATGTAGAATTCAATCACCTCTTTGTGCGCGGAATGCACAATCTCTTCCAAGTGTAGTTTCCTTCATGTCTAGTTACAAATTATTTTTTAATATTATATTTATTTAAATAAAAAAATCGCCATTATATGTTATACATCGTAGCACAATTAATCTTTGTCCACCTCTGCAACAACAACCAGTCGTCATTATTATCGGAAATGGAAATTTAAATGCAATATGTCGAACGCATTTTAAATAGACATGGAATAGCCTTTCAGATAATATAAAACATGCAATTTAAATGAAGGGTTTTAAATAAGTGTCTATAAATCAACAGTCAGTTAATTTAAATAAGAGAATTTTCTATATGTTAACGTAACATAGAACAGTTTGCTCATTATCTGCTACTTGTATTAAATGCCAACCATATTTAATTACTGTGTATTAATTTGTCACCCTTATATCAATTAGTAAATTTTGATTCTACGAAAGAGAAAATCAAATAAAAATTCAAAATTACAGTAATGGGAAAAAAGTTAATTTCACGGAAGTATTATTTTGGTATCTGAGTAAATCTTATTAAAAAGTAATTTCAACCAATTATGAATTTTAGCAGAATATTTTTTATTTACTATTCCAAGCCCGTTGTTTTAGTCAAGATTATATTTTAAAACAACGTAAGACTTCCGTAAGTGCTTGAGTATGTTATGAGGTATACGTGTTGCAAATTGATATGAAAACCGTTGATAAACATTGCAAATTTCATACAGTTGTGTTGAATAACTTTCGCTTTACAATTTATTATTGAACAATATGCAACTACCCTTTAGGTCACAATCATATAGCGCACAGGGCAGTCTCGGTGGAATCTGGAGCCCTGCTGCTAAACCCCTTCAAGCTTCCTTTGACTGCAACTGTTGTAAACAATCTAGAATTTTTTAATTCTAACTTATGTTAAATTTGTTGAAATATTCATTCTCTGAAAAAATATTTACATAACTTTCTAACAGAAAACAAAAAGTTTTCTCGAATTACATCATGGATACCACTTGTCGAAGTAATACTATGAGTTTCAAATAACATAAACGAGACTGTTTTCTATTACAAACAAGTAAGTGGCAGTCGCTGAACTTCCTATACTGCCAGTAGCACATATTATCTAGATTAATAAAATCGTAAACCTATCCACAATTAAACCATTATTTTACTCGGATTAACATCGAGGTAATAGAAATTTACAAAAAGAACAAAGGGACCTCAACTAAAGAAAAGAAAAATCTAACCAAACTAATCCAGGCAGAATGGTAGTGGTGGTGTGATAAACTGTCCTCCACACATTATACGTTGCAGTGGTTAAATAAATATTAATATTCATTCATTTTGTTTTCGACCTTACTTAAGGTCAGTTTGACCCAGCTCTAACTTCTTTTCTATTATGTGCTAATCTAAAAAGTTCTACAAACCCTTCACAACCTAAATTTCTAATAATTTGACTAATATAGCTTGGTCTAGGTCTTCCTATACTCTTCCATCTTTTTCCTATCTACCTTGCTCTACATACATATTAGCAACCTGATGATTGTTAAAGAACTCCAACATGTTTACATGATTCCCATTTATAAGGAAATGAAATGTTACCTGGTTATCCCCTCCAAATAAGGAAAAGTGTTAAATTATATGTTATGGTAAGGCTTAAGCAACGAATCGCTGCCAACATGCCCGAGCGCTAACTAATTGTGAGTTATGTCATGGTGACATTTAGTTAACTGATTTTTGTTTTTTTTTGTTTTGTTTTCGAACTTACATAAGATCAGTTTGACGCAGCTCTAAATTCTTTTCTATTCTGAGCTAGTCTAAAAAGGTCTACATACCCTTCACAACCTAAATCTCTAATAATTTGACTAATATAACTTTGTCTAGGTCTTCCTACTCTATTTTTATTTGGTAGTCTATAATCTAAGACCTTACTAAATAGTCCCTTATGTCTTAACTGGTGCCCTATCATTCTATCTCTCCTGACGTTTAATTGTGTCCACATACAGGGCTCCTCACCCATCCTTCTATAAACTTCCTCATTTGTTACCCTATCTGTCAAACTAATCTTTAACATTCTCCTATAACACCAGGTTTCAAAAGCTTCTATCTTTTTCTTATCTACCTCTTTAATTGTCCAATTCTCACTACCGTATAATAGAACGTTCCATACGTACGACTTTAAGAAACTTTTTCTATTATCTAAACTAATAGTATTAGTTATTAGTAAGCCTTTCTTTTTTTAAAAACATTTTTCTAGCTTGAGCTATTCTAGTTACTATATCCCTTCTGCTACGTCCGTCCTTTGTAATTATACTACCTAAATAGCAAAATTCATCTACCACCTCTAACTCGGTATTATCTATTTTTAATTTTGGTTTAAAACTAGGCCGTAACTCACTTGTCATTATCTTTGTCTTTCCTGAGTTAATTCTCATACTATAGTTACTCTGTAGTATCCCATCTAAGATATTTAAAAACTCTCCTAACTCTTTTTAGAGTCTGCTATAATGGCTATATCATCTGCAATACGTAACATGTCTATTTTCTGTCCCTGTACACTAATGCCTATCTCTTTTCTCTCTCTAGCTAAGTTTAAAACTTCCTCAATATAAACATTAAAAATCAAGGGAGATAGTATACAACCCTGTCTAACACCATTTCTAATCTTAGCTTCCTTTTCTATTTCTTCAAATCTAATTACCACACTTTGGTTTCTATGTAGACTATAAATAATTTTTCTATCCCTATGAGAAATTCCTACTTTTCGCAAAACCCTGAACATAATAATCCAATTAACCCTATCAAATGCTTTTTCTAAATCTACAAACGCGAAATGAGTATTTTTATTTTTTTGTAACTTTTTTTCGATAATTACCCTAATCATTAATATCGGTTCTCTAGTCCCTCTGTCTTTACGAAAACCATATTGGTCTTCGCTTAAATAATTCTCAGTCAAAGCTTCTACTCTATTTTTAATTATTATTGTTAGTATTTTGGAAGTGTGGGAAGTTAAACTAACCGTTCTAAAATTATCACACCTATCAGCTCCTGACTTTTTTGGGATTGGGATAATAATATTTTTTTCGAAATCTATTGGGACCTCACCTGTGTCATATTACTTTTACTAGTTCATATAAACTGCCTAAAGTTTTCTGACTTGCATATTTTATTAATTCTGCGGGTATATCGTCTATACCAGGCGCTTTATTTAGTTTAAGATCCCTAACAGCGCTATCAAATTCCTCTATTAATATTGAGAAGCATATTTTTACATCCTCTTTTTGGTCGTTTTCTAACTTATCCATATCATCTCCCTTATATATAAATCTTCTAAACATCTTTTCCATCTATCTGCTACCTCAACTTTATTTATTAGAAGCTCATTATTCTCATCTTTAATACCATTATATTTTTCCTATCTTACCCGAAAAACTTTTTAACCGCCCTGTAAGCCCTGTCTGTCTTAGATATTCTCAAATCAGCTTGTATTCCCTTACAATTCTTCTCCATCCATTTATTTCTAGCTTTTCTACACTCATGTACTATCTTATTTCTAACTCAATTATATTTTTGATTACTTTCACTATCCAATTCTCTGAAAGGTTTAAGCTTTCTTTTATTCTCTATTAAATCTAATATCTCCTTTGTTCCCCAGAGTCTTGTTGCTTCTACATTTTTCTGACCTATAGTCTGTGTTGTATCATGTACAGCCCTTTTTATTTCTTTCCATCTATTTTCTATGTTCCTTCCTATAGCTGACTCTTTGATCTTATTATCTAATACTAGTTTATATTTTTCTTTTACCTCAATATCATTAAGCTTACCAAGATCCCATCCCTCTCTTTTAACTTTTCTCAATTTTTTAAATTTTAGATTACACTTCATTTTAACTAAGTTATGATCGCTATCTATCTTAGCCCCAGGATAACTATGACAGTTTTTAACTTGGTTTCTAAATCTTTGTTTAACTAAAATAAAGGGTGTCTAAGAATGTTTTTTGTTTTTGAATTAACCAATACGCGTCAACCGCAGGTAGCAGGGGGAGGGGAGTGGACTCAAATGCTTGGCCGGCTTGTTAAGTTTAGTAGCCATGAATCGTTTCACGGGACCACAGCGCGTGTTTTGCGGGCGAGCGTTTTATTAAAATAACGATTCATACACTATTGTTCGTCGTCTCTACAGGACACTTTTTAATTTAACAAGCTTAAGACATGTGCCAAGTGCCAATTTAATTAAGCATTGGGTGTGCAAGTTTGAAGAGACTGGGAATACAATGCCGGACAAATCGTCTGGGCGCAAAAGGACATCAAGAACGACCTTGAACTTCGACCGCGTTCGCCAGTCTGTTATGGACGACCCACGACAGTCGTTGAGATTGCGCGCAGCTTCTCTTAATTTGAACAAATCTACGGTTCATCGCATTATTTCGAAAGATTTACATTTTCACCTCTATAAAATTGTAATTGTTCAAGAAATGAAGCCTGATGATCCTGATAAACGAGTCGAATTCTGCAGGACAATGAAAAATCGTTTTAGGAGTTTCAATAAAATCTGGTTCTTCGACGAATCGAATTTTTACATCAACGGTCATGTGAATAAACAAAATTGCAGATACTGGGCTCCCGAGAATCCGTTAGAACTGCATCAGAAACCCTTGCACTCGCCAAAACTTGTTTTTGGGCTGCCATATCAAGTCAAGGAATTATCGGACCTTATTTTATTGAGGATGACCGAGGTCGAACTCAGACCGTTAATTCTGATCGATATTGCCATATGATCCAAACTTTTTTGGCTACAGAAATGCAAAAGCAGAACGGCTACAACCGCAACACCTTTTTCCAGCAAGATGGAGCCACTTCTCATGTTACAAATGACTCATTAGCTGCTCTTCGCGATTTATTCCCTGGAAGAGTGATAAGTCGCCGAAGAGACATCAACTGGCCACCGAGGAGCCCTGATTTAACGCCTGCTGATTTCTTCCTATGGGGCTACCTAAAAAAGTAAAGTTTACAATCCATTGCCACCCAACCTGAATGTTTTGAAACAAGGAATCACTGTAGAAATCAACTCAATTCCAAGAGCGATGCTCCAGCGAGTGATTGAAAATTTTACCTCCAGGTTAAATGAGTGTGAGCAAGTGAATGGTGCGCATTTGCAAACGATTGTTTTTCATAAATAAACTTCAAGAATTGCTCTTTAAATAAACTATAAATAAAACGAGTTTTAATTGATATTGTTGTTTTTTATTTAATATCTAAAAACGAAAAACATTCTGAGACACCCTTTATAATATATTTGGTATCTAGACCTATCACCTGGCGCTTTCCAGGTATATCTTCTTCTAACATGTTGTTCGAATAGGGTGTTTACAGTTACTAATCTATGTTCCTGGCAAAACTCAACTAATCTTTATCCTCTATCATTTCGTCTACCATATCCAAATTTTCCTACCATTTTTCCCTTACTACCTTCTCCCACTGACGCACTAAAATCGCCCATAACTATTAAATTCTGGTCTCCCTTACCTTTATCACTGTACTTTCTATATCCTCGTATACCTTTTCTACTTCCTCATCCTCGTACTGAGTTGTTGGCATGTAAACCTGTACTAAAACAGTGTCTGTGGGTTTCGTACTCAATCTAACCATAATTATTCTATCACCAAATTGTAAGTACTCTTTAACTTTACGTCCTAGTCTTTTACCTAACACTATTCCAATCCCTGCCTGTCCATTAGTTGAAGAAGTTGTAATTATTCTATAATTATCTTCCAAAAGTCATTACTATCTGGCCATCTCACCTCACTAATACCTAAAATGCCCAGCTTTCCTTTTCTTATTTCGACTAATAAATTCATTAACTTATCCACTCTAAGTAATGACCTTACATTCCAAGTCCCTGTCACTATACCGAACTGTTGTTTTAAATTCTTACGATTAATATTATATTGTATTAAAGAACAGAACTTGGTGATGTCATTTCCTACAAATAGTTTAGAAAATGAAACTGTATAAGGCGCAAATGTGAAAAGATTTTGGAAGACGATTAGTTTTCCAGGCCTATGTTGTGCACCCGGCTGAATGGGAAGTTTCACTTACAGTCAGGTTTACCGTCAATGCTTTTTCTTACATAAATTTCCATTTGCAGGTCACTTGCTTTAAGAACGTGCATTGTGACTAACCCTTCTTTCTGTATTTATTATTATAGCCTAAGACCAGAGAAAATGGATTGTGCAATAAATCTAATAAAACTATGCAAAAAGCAATCAATTATAATTTAGGCCAGTGCTCGCAAGAAGCCTTGCGACCGTAGTTTAGAGTAACGTAAGTATTTATGACGTAACTATTTAAAATTTCTTTTACCGAGTTATCATATTGTTTTTCAGAAAATATAAAAAATTGTAGATAATTATATACCTATTTCCACACAAAAAGCATGTCCATCATCTTATATCTAATAAACCGTCCTTGATTTTGTTCACTCCGATGAAGACTGCTACGTTTTACTTTTGAAATATAATTTATTTACCATACGTGCAGACATAACAAAAGAGAGAACTTCTTTTCTGAGTATTGTTTTCAGTATATTGAACTGCATGTAATACTTTCTGGTAAACTCCTGTTAGGGATATTAAAAATAAAACCCTTAGCAGTGTCGAAAAGCAAACTTTGAAGATAACTATAATTATCTATGTTATTATTTAACGACATTTAAAGATGTGTGTATTCAAGTCGATTTGTTCAAATGTTGGAATTTGAGATATTATTATCTTTTGAAATATAATACACCCCAAACTCGCAATGTGTCATGCAAAATTTACAGCTTTCAGGGTTTTTGGGTTTTATTTGTATCATATCATGTCGACTCTTTGTTTTCGGCAGACGCTAAGAACGACATGCTGCGGATTAATTTTTATTTGTAGAATGTCGCGGCAGAAATAGCTTTCCGCACGAGGTCGTACAATTGTTATTTCAATCGACCACAAGAAGTTATACGAATTGCACATTCACCGTTGTATCATATTTCAAGGGGTAATAGCAATGGGACTCTTATTGTGTTCAAAACAAACCACCCTACTTACATGTGATTTTGCGTTGTGCAAATTATTCTATAGCTTCGCCAAATGCATTTATTGATACGAAAAATACTTAAGGGTCTCATTGACATATTTTTAAAACTATGTCCACAGACAGTTTTTCATTTAAACTTTCACATTTACATACTCCTTGCACTGTCGCCAAGAAAGCAACAAAACGAAATACTTTTATATTGAGTGGAAGTTCATATAAAAATGAGTTTAAAGTAGAATTAAAGAAAAAAACGACAGTAAGAAAAAAATTGCTAGACTGGAGAAAAAGAAGGAACTCGCCAACGAAACTTATCAAAAGTAGAAGAATCGATAGAACAACCAAAGTAGGATTAATTAAAAAATAAACAAAAAGGAATTGAAGGTAACCGATTCAGATGATAGTTCAGACGCGAAGTGGAATATTTAATTTGTGGGTGAGTCCTTATCAGATTCAACATCTGGAAAGGATGGCTTCGTTGCACTACTTAAGGTTATAGGCCCACCACGCATGCTCCGGTGTTGGCGAGATTATGGACACATTTGTTTGTGTCCTGTGTTTATAAAAGTTTAAATAGGACAAAATAATATTTGGGATTCTTTTACCTCCGCATTCGGAGTTAAACAGTCCCTTTGTATTGTTTTTCAAATAGTGTATATCTCTACTTCAGGTTTATTTAAGATATATAATATAGTGACAATTGAAAGCATGATTATTTTTTATAGTTTGTACAAAAACTCAGCCTGCTAACAATTAACGGAATAGAAATATTTGAATACTACTTGGAGAAATCATGTTGCCCCGGTCTCTCCTAGTATACTGCTCAACTCACAACAGAAATAGTTTTCGTGCCTCTAATTTCTAAAACAGATCCTGATATAGCAAGTAAGGTTGCTTTTATACATGTGATTGCTATGCATAATGCTATTTCGTTTAAAAAGCAACACAACAAATCAAAGAACAAAAAAACGCAATCCACCTAACGTCTACTGAAGTTAGATTTTGCAGCAAGATAAGTGTCAGAAAACGTTCAAAGTACAAGAAAGAAAGCTTTGTTTTCAGCAAACACGCCCTGATACATTTAAACAAATCTTGTCAGTGTTACGTGCTTGATCTTTTTACATTAGTAGTACACCAGTTCAAGTGTCACTATTAAAACGGTACTTTGTAAAACTGCTACGCTATAAATTGGAAAAATACATATAACATGTCATCACTTGTAGCCGTATGTACTAAGATGAAAATTGCAAGTGGATGTTGCAGTAATTCATATATAATAAAATAAGTGTTTCGATCCGGTAGTTCCCGACAAGCTTTACGCATATACGGAACAAATATTAATGAAGTGGGGTTGCCATTAATATTTATTTACTGCTTTTAAATTGTCGTACTAAAATCTTAAGGGTTTAATAAATTTAACTGTTTCAGCTATTAATCTGAATGAAGCCGAACAGTAAGTACAAAAAAAATTATTGACGACAGTTGTTAAAAATTTTTTCAGTGCCTTATCAGTAGTATATACTGCGGGTTCTTCCCGGAGGTCAATGACCGCTAGTAACGTCACAGTGCGGGTTCATTGACATTTGTGTGTGACTTCAGTTATCGCACGTGTTGGGGTCGTTGACCTTTGTGTTTTGACGTGGATAATGGTCTAAGGTGACCTCATCGGTCGGATTCATTGATCTTGACGTTCTACTTGAACGGTTATAGTTGAGTATGGGTCATTGAATTTTGCGTTCTGGATTTTTTGTGGCGAGGGAAGTCGTTGACCTTTGTTTTGGCACGTATTTTCGCGTGACTCGTGCAGCTAAAAGTCGGGTCAATGACCTGTCCATGATGGGTTCGTTGACCTTTTGATTCCCGCGTTTATGACGGAGTGGTAATAGGATATAAGCTACTCTTGTATGAATAGTCACCATTTACTTTCACTCATTTGAAGTGACTATATAAGTAAATGCCCTAAACATTGATGTTAGTATTGAGTCTGTAGCAAAATGTTACGTGTAATCAATGGGGTGTTTCCCTTACTCGGTGTGACAATCTACTACGTCACGAGCGTAAGCTTTGTCATATCAACGCATAAGGTAAGTGTACATATAGAGCGTGGTTTGAACATTAGATCAGGTAACAGGATCGTCCAGGTATTTTGATGGACAACCAACTTCTAAAAGAAGATGCAGGAAAGATGTAAATAAAGTGGAAAAGAAAATGGCAAAGATAGTAACCGCAACATCGCTGAATGGTAACACAGTTAAAGTAAACAACGGGTTTAGTAATATCTTTTTATTTGTGTAGCGTATCTGCGACAACTTACAAGCTGTGTGAGCCGTGCGGTATGTGCGTTACACGGTAAGCGTTTGCTGGTCATCTGAAGAGTTTGGTTCACAAAACGAGAACCGTATCGAAGTTGGAAGATGAACTTTTTGATGAAGTAGTTGACAAAATCAAACGATTAATTGCACTTGAAGTGTAAAAACATAAAATGATTAAGGTTAATTTAGAGTTGTTTGGACACTTCACCCAACAAAAAAACGAAATCGGCAAACAAAGTCGATTAATACAGCATTCAAAGTTATAGACGCAGAGTTGGACGTGAATTAGGTATGCAATGATTTTGTGGAAACTATTGAAAGTAAGGGGGTCGGAATGCCAGGAGTGGGATTCCGGTTGGGCATTACAGAGAATTCTTTTTGTAGAGTTATATGTAAACAAGTACGATCCTATACGGTCGTTCTCATACATCAAGCTACCGCGACGGATCGAGAATAAGCGCGCAGCCATTAACGTGCAAAACGACGACAAGCTTGTTTTACTTGGGCGATAATTTCGTTTATTTATCAAACAGATATGCATCCATACCAAACACAATCATATCCACACGTTAGCACGGTTCTTAATTGGGAGGTATATCATTTCCAACGAAAGTTCATGATATTCGTCATTTTGAAATAAGAATAAAGTTATATTGGTAAATGTGTATGGGTTAGAAGCGGTGAGTAAAATCGGTAAAATGGTATATAAGATTGTTGGACCGTTGTATTATAGATCAGAGAAAATAAATATACACGTTAACCTATTACTTGACGATAACGCTGGGAACAGTCATTATTGTTAGATCAAAGATATGTCGCGATTGGTGGCGAGTCAATTGTCCAGAGGTAAGAGAAAATTGCATTTATGTGATGGATTTAGAACTCCGTGACAGTGGAACCAGCATCAAAAGCACGACTGTAATAATGTGTACACCGAATTGCCTACTACCGAAACAAGCATGGACAAATACGGGAGTGTGAGATGTAAGAACATATTAAAATTCGAGAGTTTAAAGAAACAGATAAAAGTTCCCATTGTAATATACGCTAATTTCACATCCGTACTAAGACCAATTCAACCGTATCAACCGAATCCCCAAAATCAGTTTACAAGTGAGACACAAATTAACGAACCACACTCATGCGCCTGCTACATAAATGTTCGTTGGACGATAGCACGTCCAAATTTGTTAGCTATAGAGGCGAAGACTGTACCAGAAAATTTATGCAAATGTTGGAAGAGGACATTAAAGTATTGTACGATAAGCATTTGAAAGATATCAAGTCAATGGCACCGCTTACATATGAAGAAAAGGAAGAAATACGGGAAACTACCACTTGTTGTATATGTCAAACAGCATTTAGTATGTGGGAGGAAAAAGGAAAGACCACAGTCACATTACTGATTCGCTAAATAGCACTAAAAAAGGAGAAGCAAAAGAAAAAGAAGAAAGAAACCAGGAAAAGCATCTGCCAGAACTTCAGCAAATGTTTGAAATCAATAACGTGTCGGAAGCGTTTTTAAACCAAATCTATTACCAACTAACGGGGAGTAAGGAGTCCATTTCAGCGTCTAAAGAAAACAACAAGCAAGTGTAACCTCACTGCAGACAAGGTAGACACAAGGTACACAACCCAGGATTAAATGAACATCTATACTCAAATGGTGCTGGAAACAAAATTAACAACTTCACAAATACAAGAATGCATTGATGATATTGTAAAGGGGGGAGGTGACTTGGACGTATTAGTGGTAAACTGTGAAGCAGGGGGTTCCGTGGCGTAGTTGATACGTGTTTGACTACTACGCCTAAGGTCCCGGATTCGAATTCCGACACGGTCCGCTTGAAAAATATTAGGCGAGCATTTTTCACAAAAATACACCCTCGTTCGGATGAGAGATAAAATGGAGGTCCCGTGTGTGAGTGTTCTGACGCACGTTAAATATCCCTACCTTGCTTGGAACAGCAAGGGTTCGGCAAAATTCCAAATTTTCAGGTAAAAAAAACTTGCTTCCTGGCCAATGTAGTACCTTCGGGTAGAGTATTGGAAAAATCACATGGTGGTAAACTGTGAAGGGCGGCTCCACGGCGTAGTGGTATGTGTGTAACTACTACGCCCAAGGTCCCCGGTGCGAATCCCGACACGGTCCGCTTGAAAAATGTTAGACGAGCATTTTTCACAAGAATACACCCTCGTCGGATGGGAGGTAAAATGGAGGTCCCGTGTGTGTGTTGTTACGTACGTTAAATATCCCTACCTTGCTTTGAACAGCAAGGGTTCGGCAAAATTCCAAATTTTCCAGGTAAAAAAAAACTTGCTTCCTGGCCAATGTAGTACCTTCGGGTGGAGCATTGGAAAAATCACATGGTGGGTAAACTGTGAAGGGCGGCTTCGTGGCGTAGCAGTATGTGTGTAACTACTAAACCCAAGGTCCCGGGTTCGAATCCCGACACGGTCCGCTTGAAAAATGTTAGGGGAGCATTTTTCACAAGAATACACCCTCGTTCGGATGAGAGGTAAAATGGAAGTTTCGTGTGTGAGTGTTGTCACGCACGTTAAAGATCCCTACCTTGATTGGAACAGCAAGGGTTTGGCAAAATTCCTAATTTTCCAGGTAAAAAAACTCGCTTTCTGGTCAATGTAGTACCTTCGGGTGGAGCATTGGAAAATCACATGTAAGGTAAACTGTGAAGATGCCGTAGGTGACAGGAAAGAGGCAGCGAGTTCCTATACAATATGTTAGCAACAAAGTCGTTGGGTCCAGATGCAATGGAGAAACTGTTGTCAATCAGATGTACGATTCCAGAAGCATTAATAACAGAAAAATGAATGCCTTCTGTGGTGGAACTTTATAACGACGAATACGATGAGGCGTTGGTTGCCATCGAAAGGGCTACAAGCAAACTGCAGCAACTACGAGACGCCAGAATAGTATTCGAAGAGGTCGTAGCCGAAATAGATAGGAAAATTATAGAAACGGAAAAAGAAATAGAGGAAGGGGGTGTTTATATTTAATAAAGACACATATTGTTTTATTGTATAGTTATGTAAATATTGATTGTTGTTGTGGTTGATTGTAATATTTGCTAGTTTATATGTGTCGATCTGTGGCTCTTAAATTCTCCTCCATCCATGTGAGCTTGAAACATTAGTACATGCAAAGGTGGTTCTCTCGCACAATTGGAAAGAAGCGTAATTGTGAAAGAGGTCTTGAATTGGTCATAAAAATTTGTTTAAGATCGTTATATGACTCCTGCAATGAAGTACCAAGACATCTTAGCTGTAGCAAAGATGGACCAAAATATCATAACACATTTTAAGAATGTGTGTTTAAACAACATCGGTGACGTCCAACGAGAGTATGTGTATAGCGATGCAGGTGATTTCGGAGTGTACGAAAAAAGACCCCAAAATTGTGAGATACAAGTCCACACTGCAACTGTGTGATAAAGTCGTATTAGCATCCATTGATTTTGAAGAGTTTCTCTATGAGCTAGAAACTTTACAGGGTCTTAGAGATTGTATAGTTGCAGTGTATGATTACATAAATAAATGGATGTAAATCAATACTTTGGCTACAAAGTGTATACTCTATTTGTAAAAATAAAAGCTATTAAAATTGTAATTTAGGGGAAATGAATTGAATATTATTAAAGTACTATTAATTTTATTAGTAGGTAAGCACATGATACAAACATCCATGTTTTTTCTATAAAAGTGTGTTGTGTAGTTCAACTGGAGAATAACAGTATTTTCTAATTCCTCCATAACTAGGTTTGCTATTGCAGCAAAAATGGACGAATCCATGGCAGTACCAAATATTTGAGAGTAAAATGTATTTTCAGAAGCAGTATCTTGTAGCATTTAAAAATTCTTCAAGAAGTAAAGGAGTATGATCTTTGTATTAATCCATTCTTTTCTTATTGTATTTAAAGCTAAATCAATTGGAACATTTAGTGAAAAGTAAAATAACATCTAAGGATATAATGTTTTTATGAATTTTTGAAATTGCCATTGTCTTTTATGTGAAAATTAGTTTTCCTAAAATTTTTGAAATAGTTTCGGCAATGAATTTGGATAATTGATATGTTGGTGAATATATATTACTAACTATTGGTCTCAATGGGATTCCGTCCTTATGGATTTTTGGGACATCATATATGTAAGGTGCGTGTCCATTATGACAAATTAGTTTCTTTTTTATTTCCATGGAAATATATTTCTTTTTTAACCAAGTATTTATACGATTATTCATTTCGTTTTGCTCTTTATTGGTAGGATCAAATTTTTCTTTTTTATATGTTGAACCATCACTTAATAGCTTAACATTTTATTAATAGATTCTTTTTAAACATAATTATGGTTTTATTACATTTGTCTGCCTAGGTAATAAATAATTCTGGTTGATTTTTCAGATAGTTTCTAGTTTTTTTGATATAATGATTGTTAAGGTTTTTATTGGTGTTATTCCTTTTTTTATTCATACAAAAAAAATTAAAAAAAAATTAAAACCTGATATCCCAGAATAATAAAACTCTTATTTGTCTTTTACCGAGCTTTCGATTTATTTAAAATCTTTTTCAGGCTCAAAAACTGGAGTAAAAATATTATCACGAATTTGACAAGTGTCATTATAAGTTAAATTAAATAAAACATTTATATAAAAACATAGGAAACAACTAATCACGTCACACACATTGTTCGTAACAGATTAAAGAAAAATTTCATGCATGTGAATAATTAAATAAATAAGAAACTCCATTGGCGGCTAATGTTGTAGACAAAACTGTGGTTTTGGACTGTAAAATTTATACCTCAAATTTTATATACTTCGTGCTTTCTAAGTTTCCACTTATTTCATGCTAAACACAAAAAGCACAGTAATGGTTGTTTATGATTCATTTTACAATGCGTATACTGACTACAAAATTCAAAGTTATAGCTTGTGTTATTTTTGTAAACATAAAATTTTTAAGCTTTTCGTGAAAAAGTTCATTACAAAACCCGTACAATTCCAAGGTTTTATATGTTTTGTTTTCAGAGTTCTGTATAAAACTACTAAACTTATTTTCAAACTGAAGTCAATCTTCATTTACGATAATTGCTGGTAGTGAATTATTATAGCGATGGTATTGCTATGTAGAAAATGCTATTTTATATTCCTGCAAATTTCTATCATGCTGTAAATATAAAATTTTTAAAGCTACATGTGGCAGTTTTATAAAAACTCTTATTCAATTAGCAATATTTGAGCTTTCATTTCCCATTTTTTGTACGTGCAGGAATATAAGAAGCAATTAGAAACCCGACAATAACGTCAAATTATATATTTCTCGAAGTGTTTCTCAATTTACAGTAATGATCATGAAACGTTAGTGTATAGTTTACAGATAACTGCTTCCAACACATCGACAATATACGGTTGATTTATTCCGAAGCTCTATATCGCAGAACTCGAATTTATACTGTGTTATAGAAATATACGCTACTCTGTGCAGTTTTCTATTACAATAACAAGGTCAGAGAAATAAATTTATTGCACTTACATCTGAAGCTTGTATTATTTACTACCTACCATACACTTACAAGGTTGAGAGCTGAGAATTCTCTGAGTCGTAAGGGTCTATCGGCCGTTGCTGCACTAACCAGTAAGACATTCAAATGAAACATCTATTACAAGTTGAGTAACGAGTTCAATACTAGGTGATTCTTGGATTGTACAATTATGACAGTAAGCAATCTTACCAAATGCACGCATTACGGTTTCAATGCTAAACTACGTTCTCTTCTGTACCTTAACCCGGTCGTCATACTGCTACCAAGACATACCCTTCTTAGGCAAATATGGCTTCAAAAAAATTTCTTCCGTCTCCTGTTCTACGTCCTTCTCTACACCTCCTCTTGGTCGTCCTACTACCACCACAGCATACCCTTTTCAGCTATATGAGCCTTCGATCTATAATATTGATTTCTACGGCTATTACGCCCCTACGCATCGAACACCCCCTAATAAAAACCAAATTTTTTCTGTACTTAACTATTCGAATAATAATCAAACAGATCATGCGTATTCACTTCCACCTCGGGCTGTCTCCTCCACCATTGGAGGCCCTACTTCAAACTAGTGACTTACAAGTAGCAACTCAAGGGTTTGTTCTTACTGTCGTAAATAATGATACCATAGAAATTCATGTCAGGTTTGCAATAACATATGTAGCTGAAATGACGATAGCTTATCATGCTGACAGAGAAGGTCCTGTTGAAGTTAGTGAGTCCGTATCTATAATGCCTGTTGCAGTTGTTGTCAAAGATTCACCAGATCCTGTTTCTTTATTTGCTGTTGCCGAGCAAATCCTATTATAACTGATGTTTCACCTGATTTTATTCCTTATCTAATGTTGATGAAATTTTACATGATTCTGCTCCTTTACCTAATGTTGAAATTCTACCTGATTCAGCTTTTTTATATAAAGTTGAGAAAATTCTACCTGATCCTGCTCCTTTATCTAAAGTTGATGAAATTCTACCTGATTCTGCTCCTTTATCTAACGTAGCTGAAGTGTTATCTGATTCTGCTCCTTTTTCTAAGGCTGACACTCTTACAACGAATGCTGTTGTTTTTTTAACGTTGATACTCTTATAGTCAACGCTGTTCCTTTTTTTAACGTTGACTTTCTTACAACCAATACTAACGGGTTTCTTCCGTAACGTTTAATGAGTTTTCTAAACCACAACAACTATTCCTACCTCCATTATCACCACCACCTACTCTACCGCGTGCTACAACTATCACAACCCCTCTTAATCCTATTTTGCGGAAAACTGCCCAACCAATGCTATACCCTATTCCAGTAATTCAACCAACGAAACCGGTTAACAAAGGAAATAAGTGGCAGAAAATATTCTATGATGATACAGAACCTGAAGATGTAGGTAGGTCGGTGAATCCCTAATGTTCTTGAGCTCACTTCGTTTTCCTTCTCTACGCAAACGTCTTAAGCACCCAATACTAGTCCTCTGTGTCTTCAATTTCTATGCTGACTCTTTCCTTTCTTAGGATTTGGCTTTTTTGATTTCTAAATAATTTTCTTATTCTGATTGGTTGTCCTGTTAAGGTTTGTTTTAACCGTATCCTTGCATCTAGGTCGGTATGTACTATTAACCATCTTTACTTGCTCGTTCCAATAATATCTTTAGTTTCTATTACCCAGAGCTACTGTCGTTTTTCTACTCAATGCATTTAGTTTAGTCGGTATTGTAAACATAGCTGCGAGTATTCTTAAACCTTGTTAGAGAGGGATTTCTTTCCATTCGCTGATAGAGTCAGCCCTGTTGGTTCTCAAAGGTCATAGAATCGTAGTCATTGGCGTTTCCCATAATTTCTCCCTCGCGAATCTAAGAGGATAAGTTGCACTTTAGTAAGAACCCCCGTTCCGTCCTTTTCGGATTTAAGTAATCAGAGGTAATGGATCTTCATATATATATATATATATATATATATATATATATATATTACGTAACATAGAACTTTCCCATGTTCAGTTCTTGAATTGATTTGTATTACGATACCCCTGGCAGAACTTCACTGTCCGCTAAACTATTTTACAGCTAAAAATCTTAGTGTTTTTTCGGTGTTGTGTTGGTAAGGATTCCTGTTAGTTAAATGTCATTCGAGAGATGTTTTGTTTTTATAGAGTTAGATCTCGTGTACACGGTCCATTGGCTTATTTAGGAATAGGTAGGCTAAGCCGTTTTGAGGAACAAAACGCACAGCAAGATATGTATACGCAGGTTTGAGAACAAAATGAGTAGCTAAGCCGCTTTGAGGAACAAAACGCACAGCAAGATATGTATACGCCGTTTTGAGAACAAAATTGTCTTTGTATGTAAATTTGGTACGCCGGGGGGTCGTTAGGCTTTTGTCCACGGGATGCGCGCCGAGGGGGTTGTTGGTCCTTTGTCCTGGGGGTGCGCGCGCGGCGCCGGCCGGGCGTCTTTGTTGTTAGATAGTATGGGGGGTGTGCAATAAACGTGGTGAATGACTTTAAACAATGTCAAATGATAAATGGGCACCCTCGCGTACGGCTCTAGGTGATTGGCTACTTCGGAGATATTTTTTAAGCACACTTTTTAGCAGCGTTCCCGTGTTAATTATTAAATAGGATGGGGAAGGTGTTATACATTTTTCAAAATGATGTGTGTAGAACGGAGTCCACGTTCAGAGGGAGATAGTACTCCTGTGGGTTCTTGGCCGCTTCGGAGATTTTTTGGTAGGTTAAGCTAAAAATTAAAACGCGGTGAAGAATTTTGTTATGTTAAGTAAACACGTGCAAGTGGTAAAGAATTTTTTTAGCACTCCTCAAGAGCTGTATTTTGTATGAAGTAGCAAATAACATTTAAAAAATATACGAAATACGATATAATAGCTCAAATTTTTAAACGTCTGCATGTAAAGTCTTGTAAAAAAAAGTTGTTCATTTCTCACGATTTCAATACCAAGATAAAATAACAAGAATTCGCAGTCGAAATCTAGAATATAACCTTGTGTTTTTTTATTGTAATAATAGCTCTCTGGTAATATATATGCAAATCATGCCGACATTCAACTTGTAATATAATGCATTTAATTAACATAAGGTGTGTTGCAAAAACATTTTAAGACAAGTATGCCGTATATCTCCTTCTTGGTTACATCACCCCAAAATAATTTATACAATTACACTGAACTTGCAGTCGGATCTAACATATAATCTATTAAATATACCCGTATGATTTTAAAATATATGCAAATTATATCATCTTTAATCACGATTTATTTGACTATCGAATAAAAAAATTAATTTGAACTTATATCAAGGATTTATTGCTTACATTTTAGCAATTTGGATATATTTAAATATTTAATGTAATTATACATTAAACTTTTAAGGTGGCAATAAAAATTCTTTTACTTTTAGTGGTTTGGTGATTGTATGTAGATGACGTATTAGACATTGTACTTATATATAGCTCGTTTAATTTTACAAACGTGATAAAGAATTTATAGGTTATGCAAAAACGTGCATATAGTGAAGAATTTAGCGGTGATCTTTAGAGCTTCGTCTTCGTTCTTATTCTCGTTGCTTTAGTTAATTAAAGAGAGATTTTTAGATTAAGCAAAAATAGGAAATGTGGTGGATGACATAATCACCCCCAAAATGATGAATGGAGGGGGCTAAACGTGTCCTAAACGGGGCTGTGCCCCATTATTTTTGTATTAAATATCAAAAAGAATAGGAGAAATTATTCGACTCGTATTTTATAATGGTTTTAATTTAAAATATTGGTGTGCGTGTGTGTGTGTGCAAAAAAAAAAACATGTTAAGACAGGTCGCTCGTTATTTTGTTCATGATTGCATCACCCAAATAATTTATACAACTACACTGAACTCGTACCCGGATCTAAAATATAACCTTAAAATGTATGCAAATCATGTCGTTATTTAAAACGTGGTGAAGAATTTGGATGGTGATGTAATCATTCTCAAATGCGGAATGGGGCTCCATAAGGCGTTCTGAACGGAGGCTTTGCACGCATTAGGTGATTGAATACTTCGGAGATTTTTAGGTTAAGCAAAAACGTGCACGTGCTGAAGATCGCCCAGATTTATTTTTGTATTAAATATATAATGTTAAAAAGAAACACACAAAATTTGAATGTTTTATTTATATTAGTTTCACTTACCGGCATATTTTAATTACATGCTAATGAGTTCATATATTTTCATACAGTTTGATTGATTCACTGCCGAAACAAAACATTTTTTACACAGCTGGCAATACTGGGTGTTGTTCTTTTCAATATAATATCAATAACTATTTACAATACAGCTGAATACTGAAAGGTAAAGTAACTTTCACGCATCTACCTACGTGTACTTAAATTTAATTGAATTCTAAAAAATATATGCATATCTATGGCAGGCAACCCAGCATACACCAATTATGTGTTCTTAGTGTAAAACTTTATTGTTAGGTGAATAACCAGCCATTTATTATGTAATATTTATTGCTACAAGCATGGTAATAATTTGCAATGTGCAAAATACCTTTTTTGTTGTTAAAAGACCGATTTAATAAAACACAATAAAAAGATTGTGAATTATTTATTCTAGTTAAATTTTACAGTGCTAGTGACACTAATTATTATTAGTACTAAATACAGGTATAACAAAATTTGTATTCCAGATGATGGTATATTCAAGGGATATTATTATTTAAACATGATTAGTGAAATTATTAAAACTAAGGAATGTAAAGTAAAAACTTGTCCATAAAAGCAAATATGTTTTCTAAAAGATATGCATAACTTACGGATCTAAAGGTTTCAACATCTCGCAAACTAAAATAAATATTACTTATTTCTTTGCAAAAGACGTTCATGTAACGCCTTTAACAACCGCGTTCAGTAAAGTGCATGGTAGTTAATGACCTCGGGGATTGTGCTATCTATAGTATAATTATAACAACATATCGGTGTATGTAAATTATATGGCTCTAGTTTATACCTAAAAACAACTATTTTGCATTATATTTTGTTGATCCTGGCAGAATAAATTATAAGTATAGCTACATTGTCAATACATGTTTATTTTCAAACTTGTTTCAATTATTGTAGAATTTAGTGCTTATAAATAACCTACTTTAATTTAATAAGTTATTCCTAAATTAATAATTATTGTCAAGACAAATATATACACATATGGTAAATAATTGCAAGGACGTCTATAATATATCTGAGTTTTAATTCTGTTAAATGGAACATATGGCAACTGCGTAACTTCAAAACATTTTAGCATAATTGTCAATTACCAAAATTCACAATTTTCATCTTATATCAAGAAATGTTATTAAATTGATGCTAAACAATAAAAATAATACCGTTATATTTCAAATCATTTCAATAAAAATACGCAATGTTAAGTCGTTATTAAAAATAATTTACACAGATTTTTTATTGTTATCGCCGTCTATTGAAGAATCGTAGCAGAATCTGCACTACAACGCTTTTACAAAGCATGTATTCAAGATCACATTTAGTTAGTTTCAAAAAACTTTTCATCATTGTATACGACTTGTTTTAACTTGCAGTAGGTATCAATGATCGAATCAACATTACCACCCGAACATATAGATTTAGTGACATCAGGCAACATTTTCTTTAATCTTCGTTGGGAATTAAACCACTCACAGTTTTTAAAATCATCTTTCTTTACGTTTCGATCCATGACCTAGTATCGTTGTCAAAATTGTCAAAACCACAACATACATACAGGGAGTATTTATCAGGCAACATATTTCCCGCATGGCTATGACAGCTTTTTGTGCTGTATGTAGAGTAATGATTAACGTTATACTTTTGTGATTAATTTGCAATTTACCGGGCATGCATCCTTCGTTAAAACTGAAGGATATTCCCATAGATAATTTGAATACCAATCTATCACCACCAACACACACCTCTGATTGGATTTTCCTTAAATATATTGGTCAAATTCAACAGAGGCGCCTTGCCAGAGATCATCTCGAGGTTGTTGATTTGTTGATGCTGTTACAAAAACTAGTGTGGGGGGGTTTATCAGACGAATAACTAGGTGATGCTTAGTGTCACAACACTTTAGCATTACCTATTTTGATGAATGTACCATAAAAGCTAGGTACTTGGATAGTTCTCGCAGTGAGTGGAACAACAACGATAGTGACCATAGTGGTGCGAAGTTTTCAAATTAACATGGACAATGTACTGTACGATTTGTTCGAGAGTGAACAACGCATTTTACACCAACATCTGAAACATGCCATAGTATTGAATGATGTGGACAAAATCAAACGTATACTGCTCAGAATAGGCGTTCATGATCCCTTTAAAGCCTTCAAATGGCTAACGCTGACCAATGATACATCCATTGATGTAATGAACATGCTGTTTAATCAACAGAGTAGATGCGATCAATTTGTATTGTAACGGTGTTTTTTTCTTATTATGTCTTGCACCTCGTTGTGTGCCAGTGAAACGATTTTTCTTTATTCATCTGACCCTAGACGTTGGGCGTGAGCGCAACTGTTTTTCTCTAGACACCTGCCCCACTCATGGGCGCTAGTGAAACGAAGTCTTCCGACATAACTAGGGGTCTATTCCTTGGGTAGAGCTATGAGAAATGGGGGGGTAAGTCGAAATCTGTTTGTAGGTCAAACTTAATCTCAGACAAATAGGCGCCACCAAGTCCGGACTTATTCAGGATAATAGCATGGCATATTTCTAAGGGTGGACGTGGAGACCCAAAGAAAAAAGATCGCTTTCGATGACAAAAACCTGTCTTAATAAAATAAGACGCTGTTCCTGTAAGAAATTATAATAGTTAGGTTAATAAAAAAGTGGAACACTATTTGTGTCCCGCAAATATACATAAAGAAGTATTAAAAAGATATTTTCTATATAAAGTTGGCATCAAAATTCTACTCTTAAGGATGTTAGCTTTCTGTGGTTAGGTTTGATCATATTTGATCAAAATAAAAAACTTTAATCTTGAACCAATTATTTACTAAAAAGAATCTTTTTTAAAATAAAATGACTTGCAACAAAATTTAATTAATAACTGAATTACTTCGTGAATTTTAATTTCAGGTTTATCTAAATTATTCATAATCAAACATTTTACAGTAAATTGTAAACTTGTTACACAAAAAAAACTCCGACCCGTGCAGATCTGTTCAGGCAGGTTACATCTAATAATGTTACTACTCAAGTTTTTCTTTTTTAAGTTACATGTACTAGTTTTAGTTTCTAAAAAAGCAGATCACAAAAATATTCTTGTTTACATAACTTGTGCTAAAGCTGTTCGAAGCATTTGCTTTCAAGAACACATCTGTCAGCAGTATACTACAGAAAAATAAGTGACGTCAGTAACAGCTGTTGTTGTAACTAACGATTCATACTGAACCACGCGTGTTGTTTCTTAAAACATCAAATTAGTGAATTTTAATTTCGACACTGGAAATCCAGCTCAGCAATAGTTGTAACTTTTATAATATTCGTGCTTTTACACATAAGAACAAATTAGCGTGTTTCTAATGTGAAACACCAAAAAAGTACTTAAAGCTAACTACGAACCAAAAGCTGCTTTTCTCGCCTTGATGAGGTACTTGTTATATCATGCGAAGTTTATTGCGTGTAGTGTGAACCAAGCTCGTACTAAACAGCTTCTACCAAATGGAGTTGTTCCAGGTGTAGAAATACATTCGGCATCTGCTGCAATCTGGATGTTGAATCACACCGCCTCACCAAAGTAGCATCTTTACGCTGTATAACAAAGTGATCTTCTCCTAATTGGTTAAACTTTCTATCATCAAAGTTGCATTCTTCACGTCGTATAACAAAGTGATCTTCTTAATAAAATTGGTTAAACTTTCTATCTTCTAAGTTGCATTTTTAATAGTTGCTTTCATTACATCGTACGCGCTAAATAAATTATCTCAAATTAAACAAGTTAATAACCTTCATACTATACCAACCGCTATTGAAAGATGTGTCCCGACTCCTCAAAGTGGATACGCAAATTGCCGGCCTGTAGTCCTTAGTACATCTTATCTCTTCTTCCACGTATGGCCGACTGATTACCAAACTAGCTCGGGCGACCGGAGCGTCCGAGGGGAGGCTGTCAAACCGAAACACGCCTGCGAATAGCTGTAGAAGACACAGATATTCAACCACAAATAGAATACCAAAGTACGATGCTGCTTTAACGTATTACCTTAGTTGTTAAATGTATTTTACCATTATTTTAATAAAAGTGTTTTATTATTCTCGCACTTTGATGAAGGGATTTATTAATCAAAAATAAAATTGTTACAGTATGAAACTTCAATGATGCTTGCAACGGCAGAACAGAGTTAAAATGTCATCAGGTGCGTGGTGTACTAGACGCAATAGAGAGTAATTATAGTTTGAGCGATGTACATTTCCTTGAAGAATGGCTGACTAACCGAGCTGTATTGAGTACGAAGACATATCCTATCGTGAATATAAAATGCAACTCTAAATCACTGGTAACAGCGATTGACGACATGATTGTAGATGTTGTATATATTGCACAACCTATGGTATTGGAAAAAGTATTGAAATTGATTTTAAAGTATAAGGTAAATTACAAGTGCCAACCTAATGTAGTTGGCCCTCATAGATCAACGTATAACTGGCTCCTCAAGAATTTGGCAATGGAGGGCTTAAAACAGCAACCAGGATGGACGTGTGGTCCAGATTCGGGAAAATGGCCATCAAATAATATAGATGATTATAAAAAAGTGTATATGCTATTAAAGTTATTGTTTTAGTTTAATACTATTTTTTGTAGGTAAATCATATCATCTTGGTAGTTTTAGCTGAAGCGCTATAGATAGCACTTATTAGATATAATGGAGGATGCTATTGTACGTATCGCATACCTTTTACAATAAAAATATATACCTCGAGTGTTGGTCAAGTACGGGGAGAAATTGTTAGCTGAAAAGGTAGTGTGTTTTTACCTGCTTGTTATTTACACATATTCACAAACATCGAAATACTCGAGTTCAACCAAAACAGCGAAAATCAACCTACATCAACGTTATGCGCTTCGGGCATGAGGTATTATAAACAACTTTGCTGACGTAGAACTAGTGTAGTAATTAGTAGTAGATAGATGTAGTTTGTGTGTGTGTGTGTGTGTGTGTGTGTGTATGTGTTGTGTGTGTGTGTGTGTGTGGCTATAATAAAATATGCAACAGTAAAAAATGTTTTATTGATGAATGACATATGATGGTAAACAAACACGTAACAGCAGATCTACAAAATATGATTTTTGGATATCCAACTATTATGGCTAGAATCTAAATTTAACCATTTCACATATACTTGATTTTTAACTCTCTTCAATACTTTTTCCACTAAATATACATCCGGATAGTGTGTTTGTTGAAGTTCTTCTGCATAGAAGCCGCCTAATATTGGTTGTCCTCGACTATCGCGCAATAGGTTTGTTAAAGGATTAGTCAAATGCACTTTGTACACCGTAAAAATTTCGTTAGACCAATTTGGTGTGTATCCCTTAGTAAATTGACCTCTATGTTTACTAATGCGAACATGCTCCCCAACAGAAAATTTTTTACTCTTTAAGTTAACTGTTTTGATCGTACTTTATACTGTATTGAAAAGATTGCGTTCATTGTGTTTTGACACATCTACAGGTCGCATGCCGATTGTTCGATGTTTGATGTTGTTATATGCAGCCACGAGTGAGGATAGTATATTCAGCCATCGATACGAACCATTCAAACTGAATTGTTTCCACATTTTTGACTTTAAGGTACGATTGACGCGTTCTACTACGCAAGCTTTTTTATTGCTGTACACACTATAATGTATAATCTCGTATTTTTTCATTAAAGCCTTAAATGTTGAATTATAAAATTCTTTTTTCTAAATCCGTCTGAATGTACCGTGGAATACGATGGTCTTTGTTGAAAATTGATTGAAAAGCGTTTGAAACAGCCTTGCCCGTCTTGCGCTTAACCGGTACGGCCCATAAGTATTTAGAAAATACATCGATAACAACTAGAATGTATCTAAATCCTTTATTCATCTTTGCATATGGGATCATTTCCACCAAATCGGCTTGAAACAGCTCGTTTAATCCTTTTGTGATTACATGTCTTCTAGGAAAGTTAATCCGAGCAGGCTTATGTAACTCGTGGACTATTTGCTCCTTTACAGACATATTGCTAATATGTGTGTGTGTGTGTGTGTGTGTGTGTGTGTGTGTGTGTGTGTGTGTGTGTGTTTATTATTATTATTATTATTATTTATTAAAACAATATATTTACATTACAATTGAACTCTACTTATATTACTGTACAATTTTTTTTTTTATTTTAAAAAGATTAATTCAAAAGTGGAGTATATCTAACTATATCATTTTCAATCCAGCAGAGTATTGTTCCTACACACCAAATATTCATAAATTTTTGAATGGTATTGTTGCCAATATGCCATGCAAACTCCTGAGAAATTCGTAGTTTAACTCTATGTACCAAACGTTCCTTGTATAATAAATATGTGTTAGGATATCTGTGCTTTTCCATGGTACACCAATAAATTGTGCTCTTTGCGGTAGTTATTAAAAAATTTGCTAATTTCCCACCTTTGAATTCATTTGAGAAACCTCCGCGCAACTCTCTTGCGAAAATGTGTTTTCGGTGCATTATTTTTTTTAAGATCGGTATAAGGAATTTCCATACTTCATCAGCTTTGATTCATGAAATGATTATGTGCCATGCATCTGCCTCCGTATTGCACCAAGGACACATAGGGTTTGGTAAATATCCTGCTTTATACAAAAATTGTGGGTCAGCGAGTCGATTTTCCGCAAATCTCCACGAAACCATTGAGTCACTACCTAATGATGGTGCTTGGAAAAAAGTCGTCCAAAGAATTTTTTCTTCCTTTAGTATACGTGTATTATTTTTTATAATATCCTTATGTTGTTCAAGAATCAAGAATTTATATATTTTGTTTCTATTATTCTTAGTAATATTAATATATTCTCCGTTTTCAGTACATAAAACGACTTGCAGTGGAACACAATTATCGGCCAGCTTTATATTATAGTGTGATGTGACATACGTGCGAATTCGTTGATAGTGCAGTACCAAATTGTCTATCACAGTTTCGGAGGCATTTCTTAATTTAACCTTTATGTGTTCATCACTCAGCCATTTGCCATCTTCCATAAAATCCTTCAGTTGTTGGAATCCATAATGGGTCCATGTTTTGCTAAAAAGCGGAGGTCTTACGAGGTTACCAATTAATCTATTACAAGTTATGGGTACACTACCAATATCATCTTTATGTTGTGGAAAATTCGGTATTTTAATATAATCACAATTCCAAGAAGTGAATATGTTGTACAGAAAATCGTTCTCTGATTCAAGTGAATTGTATAACGTTTCCGTGAAGAGCCATTGCCAGGTGGTTTTGAATGGGTTACTTGTTTGAATAAGCTGTTTCAGTAGTGTCGCCCATATCTGTTTAGGTCCACTGTTAATAAGTTTTTGTCCCAAAAATAGTCTAAACATTTGTTGTTTGGTTTTTATGTGAACTAGCCCCAGACCACCGTTTTCAATTGGTAAATACAAGTCTTGTTGGATGGTCCAGTGTTTACCATTCCACAGAAAGTCGTTAAATTTTCTTTGAAGTTGATTTATTTGTTGAACACTAAACGGTAGTACTTGCAGGAAATGCCAAATTTTTGGTGCAATGAATTGGTTTAAAATAATTTTTCTTCCTTTAATAGAACTTGTAGGTAACCTTTGTCTCCATTTATTTAAAGTTTCCTCTATCGAAATTATTAGTCTTTCATATGCAACACGCGCGTCTTCACTTATGTTCCCGGATAACTGTATACCTAAGATTTTGATGTTGTCAGATGACCAAGAAATATTCAGAGGCGTACTATTTCTATATTTCCACTTGCCACTCCAAAACCCTTTACTTTTTTGGATGTTTATAACCGAACCTGATTCTTGTCGATACGCGTCGTAAACATTGCGAAAGTTTGCAAAATCCTCGTCATTTGAAATAAAAAGAGACACGTCATCCGCATACGCGCTGAGCACCAGTTTATTTGGATTAGTTGTTGGAATAGGAAATCCGGTTAGGATGGTGCGGCAGTAGTTCAGGAACGGTTCCAAGGATAACACGAAAAGAGGACCGGAAAGTGGACATCCCTGACGTATTCCTCTGCCGTGATCAATTTCACTTGTTAAGAATGTACCTACTTTTATATGGGATTTAGAATTTGCGTATAATGTTTTTATATTGTTTATAAGAGATGGTCCAAAATTATATCTTTCCAGTATATCAAATAAATAAGTGTGATTTATAAAATCATATGCAGATTTTTGGTCGAGATGAATAACAGCCAATGGAATGCTGCATTTATTGGCGTATATCATTACATCTCTATGCAAGTGTAAAATATCAAACATTGACCTATTTGGCACAGAAGAACACTGATCTGGATTAATTAGCTTATCTATAACTTGCATTAGTCGATTTGAAATACTCTTGGATAAAATTTTATAATCGATGTTTAATATGGAAATTGCTCGCCAATTTGTAATATCTGATAGATCTTCTTCTTTTTTTGGTATAAGTCCAATTACAGCTCGGGTAGTACTACTAGGCAATTTTTGATTTAACATGGCACTGGAAAAGGTTTTGTGATAAAAAATTTTTAAAACTTCCCAAAATTTTATATAAAATTCAATCGTTAGGCCATCCAATCCAGGAACTTTATTTTTATTAATCTGCTTGACAGATTGTGTGAATTCCTCTACTGTATATTGTTCCTCTAACCTTTGTCTGTCTATATTACTTATTCTGGGTAGGTTTTGGTATAAAGGAGATTCTATATTTAAACAAATGTTGTCTGATGCGTACTTTTGAACAAAATGCTGTCTCACTTCAGCACATACTTCCAGTGGATTTTTTATAAGCTTTTCTCCTATTTGCAATTCTTTTAATTGAAGTCGTGCACGTCGTATCAATCTTCCCATTGCCGGGCGATCAGTATTGTACAACTCCTGATATTTTTCAATAGCGGCAGTGTGTGCAGCGTTTCTTTTGAAGGTGTTCCGTATTTCGTGAAGTAGATTGTATGCTTCTTTGCTACTTGAAACGGTAGTGTTTTTCGTGAGTGTAGTTACTTGTTTTAGTATCTCCTTCTGTTGCATATCCAATAATTGTTTTCGCTGTTTACAGTACTGAACAGTTATTTCTTTCACCTCCAATTTAAACGTATTCCAGCTAAATAGTAAGTCCGCGCATTTTTCATATTTATTTATGGGGCTACCAGAAATGCGTGCATACTTTGAATGAAATCGCTATCATTTAATAATTGATTATTGAATCTTCAGTACGGAGGTGGTATATTGCTCGGTTTTATATCAATATTAATTTCAAGACCCAGATGATCTGAAAAACTGGCAAGTAATGTTGCATATTTCAATGAAGTAACGGTACTTTGGTTACAATAGAATCGATCTATTCTTGATGCCGAGGTACGTGTTATATACGTATAACCACCTTTAGTACGATTAAAAATTCTCCAGCAGTCGTCCAAATTATATTCGTACACAATATTTGCTAGCTGTTGTGAGATTGCTGGATATCTCTCGAATGAGTGCATTCGGTCTAACGATGTTGAGATAGTACAGTTAAAATCACCGCCAATAATAGTATTTTTTAAAGTTGATCTGGCTCGAAGCCATTGCGACAGTTTTCCAAGTATTTGATGTGCAATTTCTTGGTCATGAGGAACATAGATATTAACTATGTGCCATGTTTCTGTTTGTACTTTAATACGGGCATATTGAAGGTATGAGTCAAAAAGTATATCATGTTGTTCTATATTGTGCTCTGGGCCTCGTATTAAAATTGCTGTTCCTGAGTAATCGACTGTAGCAGGATTAATAAGGCATTGATATTTTGATAAGTGAGTGACTAATTGTAGGTCATTAGTTCTTAAGTTTGTTTCTTGGAGTGCAGCAATAAATGGGTTATTTTGTCGTAAAAATTCCACTAACTGGAAACATTTTTGTTCGCTTCGTATACTTTTAACATTGAGCGTAAAGATTTTTAAAATTGATGAGTTCATATTAATTATTAAATTATGTATATGTATGTGTAGACTATAAGAAAATAAAACTTTTACACGACACTTACTCACTATTGGCGGTTTATTTTACAATACGTAAGAAATTTCTAGTAGTAACTTTGGTCGCTATCAATTTCTTCTACAGATGATACTCGGTTCAGAGACAGTTGTGAGCCAGAAATTGAAATCGGAGGCGATGATATTTCTAATCCTTCTGCTAAAAGCGCTTTTTTTTATTGAAACAATTAATCTTTTACACCTCTCTTTTAACGCTCTTGTTGTAGATACATGAGCAGCCTCTTTAATTAATACTAAAAGAGAATTAACATCATTAGTGTATTTACGCACTATACCTAGTTGGTTGTCGCTCCCTTTAACTTCAGTCAAGAAATCCGTGAAATGGACAAAATCTATACCAGACAGGTCGTTGGGCCATAACTCTTTCAACTCCTGATAATCGTCGGTAACGTTTTGAATCGTGGTATCAATTTTAGTTTCTTTTTAGACCGCTGCGGTTTTGTCTTTGACTTTTGGGGCCTTCGGAAGAAATCAGATTCTTCTTTAGCGTCATTTGCGCATTCAACAGCTAATTCCGTATCTTTAGTAAGGGATACCTCTATTACATCATCGATAAGTGTGCTTGGTACGCTATCTACGGTTTCTATCGTAGAAGTTGATGGTCTTTTTTTTGCCTGTTTTTCTGTTATATCATCCGCTATATCCCTTTGCAGTGGTACAGCGGATATTATATTTTGAGCAGTACACCTGGACGAAATATGCCCCAGTTCCTTACATGTATAACATCTCACCTTATCATCTGATAAAAAAATTCTATAGCTTTCGCCCTCAAAGTCTACGATGATAGTTTCAGGTACGGTTTCAGTATCTGCCACGTAAACCTGTCGCCTGAAACTCATTACGTGTCTATATTCATTTAGCCCGATTCCTGCCCTATAAAGGAAACTGGTGACAAAATTTTAATATTATTAAGTTTCAAAAGTTTTCTATCACTGAATGCGGAATACAGGGCGAAACATTGGAAAGAACGATTCTCTTAGACGGACTTATTAACCTTCTTACTGGAATGAATACGTTTCCAATATTAACTCCTTGATGTTGCGATACGATGGTTTCTACAGCTTCCTTATTTGTTAAGTATATACATATCCTGTTATTGGACATTCTAGACGCAAACATAACGCTTCTAGGGTTAACAAACTGCCTACAGCGATCACATAATCTTTCACTAATATTCCATCAATTGAAGGAAACACGATTGCTTGCTCTTTCCGTGGAAAAGCGAAGCCTTAGTAACTTCAGAAAAGTAAAAACTCTTGCATTTGTCGTATTTACATCAGGTAGTACGTTGCAATGGATTTCGCCTGTAGTATTTTCCTTAACGACGCCCCTGTTATCAGAAACATCGTCTACCAATCTAATTTCTTCTAACATATTGTATAAAGTTCAAGGTATGATTATACGGCATTAGAATAAATACGAGATAATTCACTTTAGGATAGCTGATAAACGGGAATGAATAAAACTGGTATAGCATATGGTCTAGCGACCAATGCTTATTGTTTATAACCTTAACTGTATTAATATATTATTTATACCTACGTTTCTAATTAAAGGACCGTTCGAAATTAAATGTTCACTACACTTTTGAAAGTTTTATAACACTTATTTTTGCACCATTGTTATAACAATACTAAAGAGTACTTGTTAATCAATTGAAACAATATATTTACCACGAGCACCGAAAACACGTCCGTTCGCTTCGACGACTCGTGTGTGTGTGTGTGTGTGTGTGTGTGTGTGTTTGTGTGTGCGTGTGTGTGTGTGTGTGTGTGTGTGTATGTGTATGTGTTGTGTGTGTGTGTGTGGCTATAATAAAATATGCAACAGTAAAAAATGTTTTATTGATGAATGACATATGATGGTAAACAAACACGTAACAGCAGATCTACAAAATATGATTTTGGATATCCAACTATTATGGCTAGAATCTAAATTTAACCATTTCACATATACTTGATTTTAACTCTCTTCAATACTTTTCCACTAAATATACATCCGGATAGTGTGTTTGTTGAAGTTCTTCTGCATAGAAGCCGCCTAATATTGGTTGTCCTCGACTATCGCGCAATAGGTTTGTTAAAGGATTAGTCAAATGCACTTTGTACACCGTAAAAATTTCGTTAGACCAATTTGGTGTGTATCCTTAGTAAATTGACCTCTATGTTTACTAATGCGAACATGCTCCCCAACAGAAAATTTTTTACTCTTTAAGTTAACTGTTTTGATCGTACTTTATACTGTATTGAAAAGATTGCGTTCATTGTGTTTTGACACATCTACAGGTCGCATGCCGATTGTTCGATGTTTGATGTTGTTATATGCAGCCACGAGTGAGGATAGTATATTCAGCCATCGATACGAACCATTCAAACTGAATTGTTTCCACATTTTTGACTTTAAGGTACGATTGACGCGTTCTACTACGCAAGCTTTTTTATTGCTGTACACACTATAATGTATAATCTCGTATTTTTTCATTAAAGCCTTAAATGTTGAATTATAAAATTCTTTTTCTAAATCCGTCTGAATGTACCGTGGAATACGATGGTCTTTGTTGAAAATTGATTGAAAAGCGTTTGAAACAGCCTTGCCCGTCTTGCGCTTAACCGGTACGGCCCATAAGTATTTAGAAAATACATCGATAACAACTAGAATGTATCTAAATCCTTTATTCATCTTTGCATATGGGATCATTTCCACCAAATCGGCTTGAAACAGCTCGTTTAATCCTTTTGTGATTACATGTCTTCTAGGAAAGTTAATCCGAGCAGGCTTATGTAACTCGTGGACTATTTGCTCCTTTACAGACATATTGCTAATATGTGTGTGTGTGTGTAACGCGTGCGTGCGTGCGCGCGTGCGTGCGTGCGTGCGTGCGTGCGTGCGGGCGTGTGCGTGCGTGCGTGCGTGCGTGCGTGCGTGCGTGCGTGAGTAGCCCTAGAAAATAGTTTACTTGTGGTGCCGAGTAGTAAAGTTATTTATTTTAAACTAGAATAAAATATTGATTGGTCTTAAATTTTTCATAACTGAGAATAAATATTTAAGGGTGAAGAGATTTATATGTGACAATTAACTATCGATAAAAATGTAAAGATTATAAAAGAATATTGCTATTTTAAGGCTAATTGTGAACACAATTTGCGCACATTGTGGGTTATAAATATTTGGTAACTTATATTCACAACACTCAATTTTAAATTTTAATACGAGCCTAGGGGCTTTTGCTTGAGTTACTCAGTGTCGTGATTACATTGCCACTGGTTCACATTATCTTATATTGCTTAGAATCTGTCTGGTTACTTTATTTGTAAATATTAAAGAGATTGTGCAAGTGTGTACGACACAAAGTTTTATTAATTGGAAATCAGGAGCCGTTAAGATAATTACTGCGGGGAATTCTAACCTGGATTACATAGTCTTCCTAATCGGGTTGGGTGTGGTTGACTTTTTTTGCTTGAGTTGTTTCCTGGGCGGAACCTAGCCCTGGCGCCCATATTTACTTATCTCTTATGTAGCACTCCTGCGACCCTTGTGTGCTCTTTGACTAGCCGTGGAACAGGAAGCAACAAATTAATCTCTCCGAGTTCGAGCCACTTTCATCGGTTCGAGCACAGCGTTGCTACAATTTACTCCTAGTACGCCTTCAGCGGGGCCTTATACTTTACCCCTCGCATTTAGGTGTGACAATCTATCCGTTTGGTTACGATTTGTGCAACATTAGCGTTCACAGTGACTGGAACAAGGTTACTCATCATCTCTTCAAAATGGTTAAAGTCTGCTCTTGTAACATACTCGCGCGAGAATTGTGTTATCTCCTTCACAAGCGTGTCTATATACTGCTGAATAGTGGAACCACTTCCAAGCGTTGGTTCGCCCTCTTGCTGGTGATACGTTGCTAACCGCGATTATAAGTACGCTTTCGTGACTGCATCATCATCTTCTTGTGGTGTAGCGGCGCGCGCTAATCACATGTTGTCAAAATCGTAGTAATCATCATAAGAAATATATGAAGCACAGTCAGACGCATGTCCAAACTTGTCGATAACCATCGTGATAATGAATAACAAGCCGCACGATCTGCGCTATTATGCGCAATTCGCGTAATTCTTCCATAATCAATGTAATTTCGTTGGTGTGACCGGTATTACCTGTATCTTGCGAGGCGACCAGAAGCTTAAGCCGTTCACACAGTTCGTTGGGATCATCAAAGTATACATACTCTAGTGGCTTCTCGGTATAATCCATGAGTAGACCACGGCCACTCGGGTTCATAGTTTGCTGTCGTAAGCTATACATTGCTTCTTAATCTTCTTTGGGAATGAAACCACTCATAGTTTTTAAAATCTATTGTTGTGTGGTCGCAACACAAATTGAAGGCAATCATTCTTTTAAACTTTAAAAATTTTTGCTTAGTGTACTCAAACCAAATATTTCAAACATCAATAAATCAAAGTAACCTTCAATTTATGTCATAAACGTCAAACTTGAAGTTTTTATTATTTTGACAACGATCCTAGGTCATGAATCGAAACGTAAATAAAATAGATTTTAAAAACTATGAGTGGTTTCATTCCCAAAGAAGATTAAGAAGAATGCTAAACAAACCACAACAAACATACAGGGACTATACATTGCATTACTTTTTTAATGTCCGTATAATCGTTAATTTCTTTAAGTGAGAATTTACCCAAGGGATTGAGAAGGAACAGTTGCTCATACAACCCTTTGCTACTGTTGTAGCAAAATCGTTCTACACACACCTATTCACCAATCCCGAAGATAATGTCCGAATCACCAATCATTAATTTTCCTGTCTCCGGATTAAAACGTACTTTATCCCTGCGCAAGTGCTCCGTGTCATTGTTATAATTACCAGTAAAGTTGGAAAACAGATTATCCACATAGTATCTTACCGATGGTAAGAATCGTTGTAAATAGGTCTCATGTTCTTCGCTGTTTAGGTACCGTTCGTACTCTGAATGGGTCTTTGGAGTGTTGCCGCTACTCTCCGATTATTCGAAGGTGGACTCCACAGGCTGGACTGGGCTATGAGGATTGTGTTCCCATACCTCCTCTATTGGTGGTGCGGCGATTGGTGTGGAACTGCGCATGCGATCGAGAAATTTAGGACGTCTTTTAGGAGTAGATTGTACGTCATGTTGTGGTGGTGACCAGTGCTGGTTTTCGATCTTGGACTCCTGCTTAATATCTTTCAGCAGACCGGTCTGAATTGTTTGTAAACGTTTTGTAATAGGTGCATAAGCTTTACTTAATGCAAGCTCCTTTTCAACCACACCTGCTTTTAACGCTTGTAATTTCCTCTTGACTACCTTTCGTACTTTTATGAGTTCTCGTTTGGTTTTCACGTCGTCTGCCATCGTCTAGAAACGGGTAGGAAGTGATATGTTATTTATGTGCTTTATATAGGTGTCAAAACCTTTTCGGTAGCGACCGTTATGCAAATCGCCATCTTTACTGATTACCAGGAACCCATACCGATCTCGCCAGCATACGCCGCACAATTCTTTAAACCGGTTAAACGACATATCCGTGTTTACATGTCAGCAGGATATACGTGTTTTAAATTGAGTTAGTCTTGTTTGAATAGCACTAGGACATTAGCATTGTCTCTAATCAATTGTTTAGGTATTTTGGAATAGATTTGACATAGGTAAAAACAATCAATGGCCTTATGTCGACCCAAGGAAAAATATTCTCGCATTACATTTTGTTTATCGCACGATACGTCATCGAAAATAAATATCGAATTAGGTTTTGCATCCGCTGGAGTAACAATTGCATCCCATTTGTGTTGTATAGCTTCGGTAGTATAACTGCCCGGTTTTTGTCTTATTTTTTGGGTTTCTGTAACTCCCTTAACTTAAAGGTATAGTGGCGTGCAATCATTTTTGTTACCACTTTTTTCAATAAATCGTATCCCCCTATCCTTATTGCTCTCCACTGAAGTATCTAGACCAGATACGGTCATCTTTCGCCTCTGGCGGTAAGTCAGCGCATAATGTTTGTTTGACGTATTAGGCGTTACTGTTTGTGTAAGGTTTGATTATAAAATAAAAAGTTTTTGTAATTGTAGGTATGCAACCCAAGTTGCTCCTGACAAACTTCATAGGCGTTATAGAAACGCAAACGTGAACGCCCCTTAAGAATAGACTCGCCAATCAACACACCTCAAAGTCGAATAAATTCGCCCGGGAATTCCAATTCTTACAATACAAACATTAAGTATGATAATCAAGGCGCGAGTTTTTGTTTGTTGTTGTAAATATATTGACAGGCAATAGCCAGGAGCAAGCAATAGCTTTGCTCAAGGTACACCAAAGCCTGGAGATTAGACCAGAAGGTTGTGCGTCATGCACTAACGTGGATACTCCACGCCCTACCGGCAAGGTGCACCAAATCGTACCACCAAGATCAGGACTTCCACAAAAGGAAGTTACTTCGTAAAATATTTTGGTATCAGCATCTACCGCTGAACGCGGTTCACCGAGACCTGATGTCCGAGTCATTCGCTACGTCCTCGTTTTTATCGCCCTCTATCACTGAAGCGGATCTAGATGCATGGACGTGTGAATACCACACCCCGCACAAGTTCAGACGTCTTTTACGAAGAATCCGTCATCAGTGTGCCGTTCCACCTCCCGTATCACCGATAAGGGAACCCGTACATTACATTGCACCTGTTTTGATCAACCTGCCACGTCGAGCGCCATATACCGACGTCGATCCAACACAACTGTTACCTGCAGATCCCAGACGACAACGTTTCTCTGAGTACTTACTCCTATGTTAATATATTTTAACGTAGGTTTCTTTTTGAGCCGTGTTTCTTAACAGAAACACGCATAAAAGTTCGAAGTGAATCCAGTGCGCGAATTTTATTTATTCTTGTGTACAAACAATACACGTATTTTAAGTACGCACTATAAATTTTCTAACGCTAAAGGACATTTGCATTTCTAGCGTTAACAAAATTTGTTCACATGAAAGCTCTATTCTCATGCATAAATTTAAGGACATTTGTATATTGCATATGCATGTAGAATCAATCTCATGTAACTGTTATTTTCAATTTCCTGTTATTGTATATATTTCTTGCAGCCATTGTAAATAAATTATACACAATTATTGTCCTCTACGCATTAACCAAAAAAAGATGACTCCACAATGATACAAAATCTTGACTGAACACCACATAATTATCAAACGTAATCTGTTTAATATTTATCGAGCTATACATAGATCTTCTTGAACTTTTTAATATCCCATTGTGAACTCTACACCTGCTCGCTTTAGATCCAAGTCTTGCAAACTCCAATATTAGGGGAAAACTGTCCAATTTGTACCGCATTTAAAAAAAAATTAGTTGCGACCAAAATATTTGTATTATCCAGGCAAATTTTTAACTACAGTATAGGGACACTTTTAGCCAAATAAATGGGTACCTAAAATATTTACAACTGTTTAAATAGTTTGCTGCGACTGCTTAAAACAACATATGAAATCAGTCCAATATAGGTAACTTAGTTGCTTACTTTGGACCTCACAGTTCCTAACTTGGACCATCCAATAAACAATCACGTAGCAAAAACTTTTTTTATTCTCAAAAGTAGTATACTTAAAATCTGTTAGAAAAACAAAAATAATACTAGTTATAAACAAGTCAACATATGAAAAGTCAAAGAATTTAGCGAATTGGGAAGTTAAATTCAATTTGAAATGTAATGTAGGACTGTTGACGTATAGTTTGACCATGTTTCTGATGGTTGGGTAATTTCATCTTTATGTCACAATCATCTATAACAGAAATGTCTGGCACAGTTGAGAAAATAAATGCGTTATTTACTTTAATGGACTTTTGCATAAAGGAAATTTCGAAATGACCAGCAACTGTTTTCTCCTGTACAACTTGCCCCACGTAGTAGATGTCCTTTTTTTCTCATCTTTTAAACAAAGCAAAACATAGTCGTTTACTTTTAACTGATGGTGATCAAAATATTCAAAGTCGCCTATTCCAATAAAATCATCAGATATCAAGAAACCATCCCCACCTGAAGATGAACCGCTTGCTTGGAAGTCTTTTGTTGATTCATCACTATTTCATTCCACAATTTTCTCTTTTTTGCAAGTTTTTTTCACCACATCACTAGCAAATAAATCTCTTTTTAATTTTTTTGTGGACTTTGTGACTTTTGTTTGCTGTTACTCCAAGTTCTCTTTCTAAGATGTGCTAGTTAGAACTGTGACAGCTTGTTGCTGTCTTTGCTTTGAGGTACCAGGTTTTGCTTGAGGCAATGGAGAAACTGTATGTAAAGATTCAGAAAACGTTTTTGGATTTTCTGAAGTGATGATAATGTTGCAATCTGATTTTTTCTGCAATGCTTCTAAAGCAGCAAAATGATGATCTTGAAACACGTGCCGGTTAACAGGCCAAATACCAGAAACTTTGAACGCATTTTCAGCAGTCCCAATGGTAGCTGCTTTGCCATTTGCTTCAGCAAGTAATGCTACAACATCGTATTGTGTAATCTGTTTTCTTATATTCTGCCATAAATATTTTTCTTGTGATTGCACATAGTAAATTCCAAGAGAACGAAAAAACTCAACATCAAGAGGGCTGCATATGGTGTGTCATATGAATCGGCAATTGGAGCATAATGATTCCATTTTCATGCCAAAACAAAAATGCATCCAGATTTTTACTATACGTAGAATCACCGTCTAAAAGTAGCAATACCTAATTCTCTTTTGAGCACACTACATTCGTTTTGAAAAATCGAAGCCACCATGCAAAGAGTTCTGTTGAAATGTAGCCTGTTTCTGAAATCACTACTTCACTTCCCACAGGAGCTCCTTTAGCTAATTCTGGTGCAAAGCTTTTTCTTTTAAAGATGAACATGGGCGGAATATAAACACCTGCAGCGCTTACACAACATACAATGGTGGTGTTGACTCCTAGTTCACACTACTTGCCGCACCAATTTAATCTTTGCCTTTTAGACCAATAACTGTTTGTGTTTTTTTTTAACTGTAGTGAATCCACTTTCATCCACATTATAAATTCTTCTACCTACTCTTCTCGAAGATTAAAAAATGCATTTACTCTATCCTTACTAAAACCTCTCATTCTGGCAAGAGAGGTAGCTTCTGGGTGTCTAAGTGATATCTAAGGATTTCTTTTCACAAACCTATAAACCATTTTTTTCCTAAATAAAATTAAATAAAAACCCTTAACCACAAAAAATATTTAAATTACTAAATACGTATTTCGACCACTATGTGGTCATCATCAGTAGAAAAAAATAAAAATTAGCTGTTGTTCTGGAACACTTCAGAGGATATTCTCCTCACCACTTAGGCTAACAACAAACAACAAACAAGTGAATTGTCAATTGACTATTAACTATGACTTCCCGGTCTTCGGAACTTAATAGGTATCGGAGCTTAGCTCTTAAAATTAGTTTTGTAAAAGCAGATATTCGATTTCTAAAAAGTTGTAAAGCCCACAAAGTTTTTCCAAATTTCATTAACGTAAAAATCAGCAGTAATTGTAAACGTAGTAATGCAATAATCAATTTTGCAAAAGATAAATGGCTTAATTTGGAAATCAAATATCTGTACAGTAAACTTAGTAGATTGGAACTGGAAACGTATAAATCGCACCTAGCACTAACGTGCAATTTATCCGAGTCCGGTTTTCAGGAATGGAATAATTTCAGAGATTTGTTTTTGAAGTCAACAATCATAAATTGTTAGACAAAATTAATAGTCAAAACACTAAGTTGAAGTTTCTTTTAAAGAAACACAATGTCAATGTACCTCCTAAAAAACTGGAAATTACTTCACCTCAATTAGAGTCAATAGTTGTTAACGAATCGTCGAAAATCTTTAATAATGAAGAGTTGACTTTCCTTGATCGAGGCCTAAAATTTGGAGTTTATCATTTGAAAACTCCTTTGGAAGACATTATTGCTGGCATTGAAAATCCATTTCAAAATTAGATGACAATTCAAAAACTTTATTAGAAACGCGTGCAAAATTCAACTTTCGAACAACTTACGCACTTGCGCAAGGAATGCCTCAGAACAAACAAGGAAAGATCATCTGATTATTAAAGATTTACGACAAAAGAATTGTTATTATTTAAAGGCTGATAAGGGGAATAGGTTGGTTATGCTGGATAAACAAGACTATGTTGATAGAGTAGAGACTTTGCTGTCTGAGGGTCCTTACAGACCAATAGTCAAAAACGTAAAATGAAGTTCCTTTAAATAAAATGATTAAATCAACAGAGTCTGTTTTGAAAGAATGTCCAAACCTAATTTCTCCCACACTAAAATTAAAATTAAAATTTCAAATCCTGAAATGCCAAAACTTTACTGTTTACCAAAGATTCACAAAATAATAAATCGATGAGACCAATAGTTTCAGGTATCAACTCACCGACTTACTATTTATCATGATGGCTGTCAAATGAATTTAAGAATTTAAAGTTTAATAGTTTGTCTGTACAAAACTCTTTAGAGTTCATTAATAAAATTAAAAATATCACATTAGAAGAGAACGAAATCTTAATTTCATTTGATGTCAGTTCATTATTCCCTAGTGTTCCAATACCACGTACTTTAACATATTTAAAGGATGTTCTTATAGATAGTGATATTGATGATGATAAAGTTGAGGACTATATCAAGCTTGTTTCGCATTGCATGTCCCAGAACTGTTTTCAATTCAACAACAAGTTGTACGAACAACATGAAGGCACAGCAATGGAAATAGCTTATCACCTTTCATAGCAAATTTATTTATGTCTCGTTTTGAAACCGAGTTAAAAGAAAACTCCAAATACTTCCCAAGAATATGGTTAAGGTACGTGGATGATATTTTTGCAGTTTTGACACTTCTAAATCAAATGTTGATGATTTTCTTAAAGAAATGAATTCAAAATTTCAAAGCATAAAATTTACGTATGAACTAGAGAATAATGGACAATTACCCTTTTAGATACATTAGTAATTAGAAATGGTAATAAATTAGAATTTGACATTTATAGAAAAGAAACCAATGTAAATCGCGTTATTTTGTCTTCCTCTAATCATAGCATACAACATAAGTTGGCTTCATTTAACTTTTAATTAATAGATTATTGAATTTCCTTTAAATAAAAACAGATTTAATAAGGAATTTGCTCTTATTAAACAAATAGCGAATTACAATGGTTTCTCTTCTGATATTATAGATAATATTTTTAGAAAGTGTAAAAATAGGATCAACATCCGTAAATCAACGACTTTGCAATCAACCACCTCTAACGATAATGTTAAATATGTTAAACTTCCGTTTCACAAAACCACAAAGGGTCTTGATAAAATATTCAAACAGTGTAATTTCAAAATTACTTTCACTAATACTAATAAAGTTAAAGATTTGCTGGGTAATCCAAAAGACAAGGGAGAAAAATTGCAAAAGTCGGGGATTTATGAAATTAGTTGTGCAGGGCCAGGGTGTTTTCAAAAATATATTGGTCAGACCAAGAGGAATATAACAACAAGATTTAAAGAACACATTGCTCACTTCAAATATGGTGAATATGAAAGGTCTCAGGTCGCCAAACATATATTTGAAACCAGCCACCCAGTTAAACTAGAAAATGTTAAATTGTTAAAAGCGGTACCAACGTTTTCCTCCTTAAATGCCTATGAATCAATTAAAATTGTTAAACATAAAGGACCCCTCTTAAACACCGATAAAGGGCCAATAGAGTCATCTGCTTTGCTTTCCCTATTGGTCAACAACCAATGAGAAAGCAAGATTAAATTGGTTCCGCTTCATTAGATTTAGAATTAGTATAAATTAAGTAGATTTAAGTTATAATGTCACAATTCACTTGTTTGTTGTTGAGAATACCAGCCTGCGGGTGAGGAGAATATCCTCGATAGTGTTTAAAGCAACAATATAGTAAATTATAGGTTGGGAAGGTTCACTTCAGCCTAAGTGGTGAGGAGAATATCCTCTGAAGTGTTCCAGAACAACAGCTAATTTTTTTTTTCTACTGATGATGACCACATAGTGGTCGAAATACGTATTTAGTAATTTAAATATTTTTTGTGGTTAAGGGTTTTTATTTAATTTTATTTAAATCGTGCCACAGTGTTCCGATAGATTATCATTTTTTTCCTGCCAAACTTTTTTCAACATTAAAGCAATGTTGAACATGATTCGCTTTGGTGACGTCAAACGCAAGTTTCCTGACATATTTTACTGTTAAGCCAAACAACCTTTCTTCAAACTTCAGAATATGGGCTGCTAGATCTTTCTGCATCTCTTCAGTGAGAACAGGGCGTCTGCCACGAGGTCTAATAAGGGAGGAGGCTACATCTCTCTGTTTTAGGTAACGCTTTTAGTCCTGATATTGTCGATATTTTGGTAGAAATATCACGTATATCTCTGCTCATTCCAAAACATTTTCAAATCACCTCTTGATATATTAAATAGTTGCCGTTGCATTATCATCTTTTTATTAAGGCAATAAAAATTGTAATTTTATCATACTCAAACTTTATACAAAAAAGCGGGATAGTAAAATTAATGTCAGGATGGCATAGGCCCTCTTTACAATACAAATGTAATACCAAAGTGATTGTGACACGTACGAAATTGAAAATGGAGCATGCAGACCTTTTAAAAATGTTTATATATGTCAACTAAGTCAGGCAATCTTATATGAGAAAGCTAAAGTGGTAATGCTTCGCAGCAGATTGATGGTAGGCGTAGTATTGGGTATAAAAGACCTTACACGATGAATTTCCTTTTTAAAATCCATACTCTAACAAAAATTTAGCAAGATTAGTTTGTAGGAAAACACCAAGTAATTTGAATGCAGACATCAGAGATATCAGATTAGTATCAAATCTTTTTAAATAAATTATGTTGTAAGAGTGGCAAATAACAATATACCTTTATTTTTCAAGTCTAGGAATATTTTTCCTCTTTTTATAATCATAAGTGTTTTGACACTATTTAGACTGCTAAATCAATTGGCAGTACTTATATTTACTGCTTTATTTAAAAATATTGCGTTGAGCTTTACAAATTTTAGTGTAGCTCTTAATTCTTTAACATTTTGAACAGAAAGACCCTAATTTTTAGGTAATGTGCGTGCTTGCAAACATATTCTAAATTTTCGGAGTAGGGGTTTGTAGTTGAACTAAATAACAAATAAACCGGAATAATTTTAGGAAATGAAAAAGCTTAACTTAGTAATTGCTTTACAGCACTCTCGTCATGCAATATTAAAGCATTTCATGTACGAGCTGTAACAAATAAATGTTAGGACACTTCATAGATTTGAAATATTTACATATATAGCATTTTAACCCAAAAACTAGGTTGCACGTATTGTTCCTTGGTTTACGAAACTGACTACATACTTTTGGTTTAATTATAAAATCGTACATTAGCAGAAGAGCAGAAGACAAGTCTTCTTAATGTTAAAGTTATAAATTAAAATTTTCATTAAAATATCCAGAGATATTATTTAGTAATCCATTACAAAAACCTGTCTATCATTGGCAAATTTTCGACAATAGCGATTGGGTTCTGCTATTTTAGTTACCAAGTGTATGATTGTTGGCGATTGATCAATTTATTGGGGATTCGACTAAAAATTTCTTTAAAAATGCCTAAAAATGTGGCAACCCCCCAAGATGCTGCGGAATGTGGTAACTAGTAAATTAGGGTGGTATTAAAATGAGACAGATTACCAGTAAGCTTAATATGTCTGTACTGCGCTGCAGTTTATTCTATTATTAAATCGTATGGTAAAAATATACAGATATAAAAAAAGTATTAGTCATTCAGCTTCAATTTCGAATAACAAGAGCACACCTAATAAAAATATGCATCCGAATTAAAATAAAAGAGTTACTTTAAGGAAAATAACTTCTAAATGTAGTAAAGCTGATAGCCCAAAACTTCCAAGAGAAAATTATAGAAAGCAGATGCGTAAATGTGAATTTGTTTCTTATAATGTAATTAGAATGCTTCAGAATTTCATCAAAACTACGCTATATTCCATACAACTCTATAGGATAAAAGTAGACGCTTTTTTTATGATCGAGAGACACTACACTACCTACACTACCACCCACCTCCAACTTCGCATCTCCCATCTCGAACCTCCCTCCTTCCAACTTCGAACCTCACACCTCACACTCATAAGGACGAAGGAACACTACACTACGACACACTTCCCACTTTGCATCTCCCATCTCGCACCACTCTCCTCTCACCTCCCGCTCTCAACCTCCAACCTCACACCCTTCACCTACCAACTTCCACTTCTCTCCTCCAAACCCCCACCCTACTTCACACATCCTACGTCTAACTCGAACCTTCTGCCTTCCACCTTGTATCTTCCGCCTTCTAACTGCCACCTACTATCTTCCGCCTCCCATCGCTTCATTACCAACCTCCACCTACAATACTTATCTAAGCCACAACATTACATCTGCCATCTCTTTAACACATCTGTTACTTTGACATTATTTTGATTGCGTCACAACAACCACCTTGTTCCAACTATCGCTTTTCTCCCACACCATCTTGGAACAATTTGAAGACCTACCCTGTATATTTCTATTAATAAGCACCAATAGGTCACGCAATTCTCAAAATGTGCTTCTGATCAAATCGACGATTTTTCGACGACTAAGGTTCTGCAATTTGCTCATTTCTCATGTAAAGCAGTTCCATATTATTTTAACTTGTGTCAACTACTTCTTCCAATTTCAGTTTTTTTGCTTGATTGATACTATATAAATAGACGACAAAGCTGCTACTTCGTTTACGGCGTATAGTAGAGTTTGTTGTACGTAAAATTCCTTTTCTTAAAACTTTGGGCGATGTATCACTTGTAGCAATCAGTTCTATATCGTGGATATATACATCTTATGGAATTGTCGAGAAGGGGGTCCCAGGCTTTGCGCAAAACGTACCACTGATTTTAACATAACACTTTCTTTATTTGATCCATTTTACACAACTTCTGAGTAGTCACTCGTCAAATAGTTAAAACTGAATGCGAACACTGTAATTTATTATCTTTCACCTGTTCTTAATATTGACTGATAATGTATCCTGTAATGCAATCAGTTTCTTTATATTACGCTTTTCCCAATAAACGTGCTGTTATTACATACAAAAGAGCTGCTATTTTGCAGATTTTCGGTTATATTTTTCCAAAAGTTTGGCACTGATACCGAGTACGCCCGTAAATTTTGCAAGGATAATTTGCTGTTTTTCAAAAATGTAATCTTTTAATGGATTATATACATTATCTACTATATAACAATTTCCACCCCTGTGGGTATATAGTGTTGCATTAGTGTTGCATAGTACATCTGCTTTAAACAAACGGTTGATAAAATCCACTATATGATTCACTGTGTTTTTGCTAAGGTATAAACTAGTTACTTTGCATCTAATCTTATAACATATCTTAACGATACTATTGAAATTTATTCACGTTAGGCAGTCTTTATCAACAGTTTTATTATTATCCAAAATTGCATTATCGTGTTCTGTATATTCTCTATAACAGGTAAAGTTAAAATTGTTTGTTAAGTATTCGATATTACCGTTTTGTTAAATAATTTTGAGTTATATCCAGATCAAGTAAATAGTAATCTTCTTTTTTGAGCTGGCCTAATATATCCAGCAATTCTTCTAACTACTAATTTCACTTTGTACGGAATGCATATTGGATTTTTATACTTCTTGTCGGTACTTTCCAGACCTTCTTTCCCATTAACATATTTTACTCCTCGCACCATTTTGTTTTCGCTTTGTAGTAGGAATGGAAATCTATCCTTTACCCCATGCCTAGCGGATCCAATTTTCTACAATTTACCACGTAGGTAGCTATTAAAGGACCCATATATCTCCTACTTAAAAAAATTAACGTTACTTTTAATTCCTCGGTGGAAACCACAATGCCGTCTATTTTAAATAGAATTATTTTATGGCAGAGACTCTATAATAGAATTGGGTACGTTGGTGTTCCCTAGGGGGTTGTTCTCTTTGGTATAGTTAATGTTTCCATTATCGGTGATTAAGTTATAATTGCCCAAATTGTTTAATAGCAATCACAACAATCCAAACTTCTCATTTGTTGGTTCTACTTTACTACCACGAAGCTGCTGATACTGAACACTTTAGAAGAGTTAATGTTGACCGTTTCTACTACCGTCAATAATAAGTACAAAAGAAATATGCTTCCTTATATACTATATAAAGTGCGAGCCGAATGTTGACAAAGATTCCTGAACGAAAATAGGTAATTCGTGAGAGAAATAGAATGATAAATTCGCAAGAGCGTAAGCGAAAATGACAAAATCATGACACTCGTATCTTTTAGAACCAACCAAAGGTTATTAAGGGCACTCCCAAACAAAATCGGCGATTAGATAGTAAAACGAAGGTGACAGACAATTTGCACGCATCACATATTAAAGCAATGAAATATAACCGCTTCCTACAATTATTTTTCTAAATGCATGCAATTGTTATGTTTTCTTTCTGAAACCTGTACAAATGTCGTTATTTACTAGATCGTCCTAGTTTACATTTTTGCTCCACCTTACACTCCTAAGTAAATGCAAATCAGAATTCTCTTCAGATCTTTATGTAGTCATTACATACCATTCATTTATAAATCCACATCAGTATTTGTTCTAGTTTAAGGTGGCGCCTTGTCTTTAAAGATACGCTCATTTTCTGCATAACAGTCGCCCTAACGCAGGAAAATTCAATTTATATAATAAATAAACCGTTTAAAATACTCTAAACACGCCACTACAGCCACAACTTGCAAAACATATCCTTTCCTTGGCCACCGACTGAAACCCAGAACTACATTGGTATTTGGTTAGAATTCGCTATGTCGGAACTACTACGTAAATTGTCGAGTAACAACGTCAAAACCCCTGCACAGTGTTTTACGATTTTAACTAACTTTCAATATTTCCCCCTCGGATTTTTTTTGTGTTAACGTACACCACCCCTTATTCTTCAGTCAGTATCGAGTATATCTGTGAACTCTGAAAGTAGGAGTTGCATATCATGCCCTTATTACCGAGAAAGACGCATATTATTCAACTGTAAATTTTAAACGACTTAGAAAAAAAGGATGTGTAGAATGTCTATACAGCTTGGGCACAATTAGTTTAGTTATTGAGATTGTAAATTTGTTATATTCTTTGGCCAATTAACCTAGCTTAGTCGGCCTTATCTGAATGCGGGTAGTTATAGGTTAGAACAATTTTCAAGATAGTAATTTTAGAAAGCGGGAAGCTAACGTCTCACAAATAAATTTAGAGATAGTATCCAAGGAAGCTTATAGATTCCTATAAGTGAATATATAAGTTATCTTAGATTAGTTTTGAAAAAGAATATAGAAAAATAATACCACTGTAAAAGATACTTATGCGAATTGTGTGAATTTAGTGCATTATACTAGCTGCTAAAGCAAATTATCTTCTCTGATAGTTTTTAAGGAGATAAATGTACCTCTTTCTCATACTATTATGACAATATTTTTGAAATATTGAAGCACTATGACGAACTTATTTGAACATTTTGGAGTACTATCCAAACGCTTTTTTTGATGTGTCTAGTTACAGCGACGAACTTGTCGGAACTTCTTTTTTCAGCTGGTCCAATATGTCCGGTAGTTCCTGCAATAAGTTCTATAACTTAATATCTGCTAGTCCTACCTTGTGCGGGATTACGGTATTATGAGACCAGAAGCAGCAATGTATACCTGCACTGTTAGAAATTGTTATGTGACATGCAATGTACATAATCCAATAAAGGACTGTATAACTTTGTTGATAAACAGCAAATCATACTTCCGGAATGCAGTGCTATAGTCGATATCTATTGTAAAAATGTGGAGAAAGCTAACGAGAAATCCACCACACAGTTGCTGCCTTTTATTTAATATCATCCTACAGCACGTTTATTGGAGTAACAGCAACACAAAAAATTGACAGTGTTACAGCCTTAATGACCGGATAATCTAAAGAACTGAAACAGGTCAGTAAATTATGTGATTTCCGCATAAACTTTCAAAAACCGATGACCTTGGATTGTTTGCTACAAAAATCTTTTCCCTTTCAATTTTAAGAAAAGGTACTAACACAAGCAACAATATTTTATCATATCCCGTAAAATAAATAAAGCCGCTATTGATAGTTTATATATCATCGGCAAACAAAAAGTAAATTGAAATTCAAACAAGTAGATTTAAAAAGGCGGGAATTAGAGTCCATTCCGACTTCTATCACAATAAGTCAAAAATATGGGCATCAGGAATGAAAAATATAGAATTGAAGGAAAAGTTAGGAAAGTAGTCCAAATCCTACTCGAAAATTTTAGATACGAGTGAAGGTTATAGTGTCTACTGCATTTATGGTTGTCAACAGAAGAAACCTTCTGTGTTGGATTTCTTACAAAGGAGGGAGTGTACACCTATAAAACAGATTTACAAATATCTGTTCATCACGGCTTACGATGCTAGAAATGATCTTAAGAAAAAGGAAAACATTTTATTTCCTTTCCGTGGTGCAGATTTATTCGGTCTATCTAAAGGCGAACCTTATGTAACATTTAAAACTGGAGGTACTTCCACATATGACTGTAATTCGTATTCCTACATAGAGGAATGACACTTTTTGTGGGATGTTTTGAAAAAAATTGGCGATGCACCCATTACCAAAAAAGAAATAGATAACATTAATTAGACTGAGGTGCAGAAAATAGCAGGATCTAATAAAGAAATAGACTGCCGTAGGCTGAAGCAAATAGAAAGGAAGGTAGAAGTTGTGATTACTGGAGTTAAAGAAACTTCACTTAAAAGAAAAGTTTGTATGTTCTTCAGTTAGGTGGGTGGGAAAGGTGAGGGTGGGAGGTAGGAGATGGGAGCTAGGTAGTATGAGAGCTGGGAAGGTGGGAAGATTTAGAAACTTCTGATTCTATTCTTACGTGTCAAAAGAATGGTACGACAATTACAATGTAATCACTGATATCGACGACAACACCTAAAAGATAGACTTCCAATCCTACCGCAAAGTAAAAACAAAATGGCACGTAGAATAAATAACATTATTGGTAAAGGAGGTATGGAAGCTATTTCAATGTACTAAATTCACACAATTCGTATAAGAAACCCTTATAGAATATTGTTTTCATATTTATATCAAAACTCCTAAAATAACCTATAAATTCACTTATCGGAATCTATAAGCTTATTTGGACACTTCCTCTATACTTATGAGTGGAACAATAGCCTCCCGTCTTCTACGATTATTATCTTGAAAGTTATTCTTGCCTATAATTACTCTTATTCAGATAAGACCGGCTAACCTAGGTTAGTTTGCCAAATAATATAACAAATTTACAATCATTGTAACAAGACTAAAGATGTCAAAGCCGCTTGGGGATTCTAACTTTCTTCTTTTCTAAGTCAGATCTATGACTAAATAATAATGCGTCTATCTCGGTAATAAGAAAATGGTTTTGCAATGTCTAAGCAGCGCTATGATAACTTACATTTTTTAGAATTCGTAGATGTACCCGGAATCGAATGGAGAAAGCCTACTTGTGCTCTAATGCTTAGTACAAAAAAAAACCAATATGTGTAGGAGGTGGAAACATTAATTAAACATTGGTTATAATCGTAAAACAACATGCAAGGCTTTCGACGTTGCTACAAAAAGATATAGGTAACAATTTCCACTTGACGAATTCTAACCAGACTCCAATGTAGTTGTGGGTTTCAGGCTGCAACCGTGGCACAAATATGTTTTGCAAGTTGTGGGTGTTGTGGCGTATTAAAAGTATTCTAAACGGTTAATTTATTATATATTTCGAATTTTCCTGCAATAAGAGGACAATTATACAGAAAATAACCGGATCCATAAAGACGAAGGCTACCTTAGACTAGAAGAAATACCAAGTTGTATTTATCAGAGAACGGTGACTAGATAAAAATTCCAAAATCCCAGAAATTCCTGATTTGCATTCAACGCTTTTGCATGTGGTGTATGCAAATTTGTCCGTCACTTTCATTTTACTACCTAATCGCCGAATTTGTTTGGGAGTGCCTTGCACAATCTTTGGTTTATTCTAAAAGGTACGGGTACCGTGGCTTTTTCTTTTCGCTATGGCTCTTGTGGATTTATCTGTCATTTTAGTTCTCCCACCTAGTACCTATGTTTGTTCGAGAGTTCTCCGCAACATTCGGCTCTTTCTTTATATGATACATAAGCAAACATATTCCCTCTGTATTTACTATTCAACAGTAGTGAAGGCAGTCAGTATGAACTCTTTTCAAGTGTTTAGCATCCAGCAGCTTCTTAGTGGTAAAGTAAAATCAACAAATGTGAGGTTTGGATTGTAGCTGCTATTAGAGAATCTGGCAAAAGTAACTTAATTACCGATGTTAGAAACATTTAACTATACCAAAGAAATAAAACTCTTAGGAAACAACAACGTACCCAATCCGATGTTAGAGTCTCCCTGCGATAAAATAATGCTAGTTAAAATGGATGGCTTTGTGTATTACACCGGTGAATTAAAAAATAAGGGCATTTTTTTCTTACCTAAGGAAATATTGTGGTTCTTTTAATAGCTACCTACGTGGGAAGTACTAAAATTTTGAATTCGCAAAGCAAGGAGTAAAAGCTAAACTTCCATTCCTACTACAAAGCGAGAACAAGATGGTGCAAGGAGTAAAATACATTAATGGGTAGGAAGGTCTGGAAAGTATAAACAAGAAGTATACAATTCCAATATGCATTCCGTACAAAGTGGACTTAACAGTTGCTAAGTTAGATATTTTGTGAAGGAACTACCGCATATATTGTACCAGCTCGAAATAGAAGATTACTATTTACTAGATCTGCATTAAAAGGTTTTCAGGAGTATATATTTGACTATTCAATAACACATGACCGGAGATTGTTAACGTACACAAAACTGATTAGATTAGACTACCCAGATGAAATAAATGATGCAGCACAAAACCTATATGAATGCAAGACAAACCATCGTGGAATAAACGAAACACTAAAAGAACTAACACGAAGTTACGACTTTAGAGGCATGAAAGATTTAACTACGAACTGTAATAATCAATGCAAATCATGTGATAGGGCAGAATACGATATATCACCACCAAATGCACACTTATAGTTAACAAAAACATTTGACAAACTTTTTCAAAAATTCACGCAGACACTCTAGTAGTTGAAGTTCAAAACTACTTAACCATTATAGACCCATTGACAAAAATAAAGCAAGCCATACCAATTACTTCAAAAATTGTATTGATTTGTGATAAGTATTTATACAGTATTTTACATGCTAGGATACATCCGAATGAATAACTTTAGACAATGGAATTGAGTATAGAAGCGAAACTATTTACAATACCCCGAAACTGCATAAAACAATAATTCATTTTGTAACAGAAAATCATCCACAACCAAACTGATTAATCGAACTACTACATTTAACTTTATTAGAACAGACTAGGCATTTGAGGCTAACATTTAAGAAGGAATCGATTATTTCTCTCATGTTATACGCACTACTTGCTTATAATCAAGCCTTGCCGTTCGTTCTATAAGTGAATTTACTCTCCTCGAATTAATATTAGAATTCTCGGATTATCGTAGCTTTAATGACATACATTATAATAGAGAAGTTATCAACCATAAGAAAAAATTGAATATCGCGTACATCAAGGTTAAAAATAAATTGGTCATTGATTAGTAACGAGTGCACAAAACAAATATATTATAAGTGTATACGGCACACAACGGTTCCTAGAAATTTAGGTCAGTACCAAAATCTAAAAATATTGAATAAAGATGTCTCTGTAGTAGATAGTAGAAAATTATTTGAAGAATCTAAGACCTTTTGATTATCAGATAGACCAATGGGGGCTGACGACAGTACAATGTGAATAAGAGCCGGTACATTTCGGCCACGTTTCCAACCCTCCACCAGAAGGTCCTACATTGGGTTTAAATGCGAACAATTTCGTGCTTTGAATTAATTAGACTCCAAAATTAAAGGCTGCCGACAGCGGAATCATATTAGAAGACATAAAAGAACAACTCTAGTATAGTACCAGTAAAACTGGGGAGTATGCAGAATAGGTAAACTATTGGACTTTCGCACCGGATTAAAACAATGTTTTTATTTAATTAAGGAGAATTACTACAGTTTGAAGAAATGTATACACACCACGAGCTTTTAAAGACTATGCCATAGAAATGCTTAATTACAAAGGCACAACTAGAAAATATAAAGAAATACAGACGATAAATCTATTCCTTTAATATCGACAGATCAAACAATCAGACAAGAACGAGGACTTATAAATGAATTAGGTAACATTGTGAAAGTTGTCACAGATAATTTAGATATCGAACGATATGATAATGCGTTTCAACAACTAATTGATAACCAAAATAATATAAGAACTAGTGTAACCAGTTATAACTAAAATAAGAAAAGCAACGTTGTAATATAGACACAATTTCAACAGCTATAATTATAATGAGCGGATAGTCACGTTGTATCATGTTTAGTTCATTATACGCAATTATCAGAAATTGTTTTTAGACGGTTTCCAATGAACGTCGCAAACAAGACGCTTTCGTGCGAAGTAGAATGAAGTACTTCAGATCAGTTAGCCTTTAAACATTGAAACTTTCACATTAAGTCTAAAAGCTACTGACACAATTTTAATTAAATTACGCAAACCTAAAAGTGTTATTATAAGTAGAATTGTGTGTAACACAATTTCATAATTATAGATTTTGCACTAAAACCTTTTATTTTTAAAAAGACACATCCAGCGACTCGTATTTATCTTGCAAAGCAGTTCTTATATTACGTCGAAGTTATATTACGAAACACCTAAAGAGGACAATGAGAATGAGTTATACTAATAAGTTGAAAAAATAATAGGAAGCTATTTATTATAAATACTTTCAATTAGTGCATCGGTGTGTTATAGTGCATAAAATCTCATTAAAATCACGTTTTTGTAGTAGAATCAGGATATGTAAAAAGAAAGATGTTTTTCCATCAAAATAATTTATTGTATATTATATTGATTTACGTGCGAGGGTTGCAATGACCCTTCTCCTTTTGTGTGCACCGCCGGCCTTAAGCGAAATTATATACCACAAATTTGTTAATCTACGTAATTAGATAAGGGTACCACCTGTTAGCTACCAGTGCATTCTAAATTCTTTTGTGCAGAATATACTCATGCAAACAAAAAACGTATTGAATAAATTTCAAAGTTTTTGATGCTGTAGTTAAGTAGAAAGCCGTTGAAATAGGGTATTATTGCCAAGCGGGAAATCTATTTCCTAAGGATTTCCATTCAGTTTCTTTATGAAAGGGATATAAAGTCAAATTGATTTAAACCGGTAGAAGGGCTGAAATGTGTTGTAAAACCTTTAGAATCGACAGACGTTTATATCTTTATTGACGCATTGATAGTTCCTTTACATCAAATTCCACACAGAAGATTTAATATCTGAATTTTCTAAGTGGTTTACTTATTACATTCTATTTATTGGCTGTAAAAATGATTTTTATTGTAGTAGAATATGTTTATCTTATATTCAATAAATTTGAAGAGTAAAATTATATAAATTATTACGATACATGCAGGCGGCGTTTGTATTGCTTCTTTCATCTCGGCAGTATCTGACGTTCTCGGGCAAAATTTTTTAAAACGCCTTCGCCCTAAGTTTGATAAATAAGTGCGATTTCTTACTCCAACTTGTATGAAATAAGTTAAAATTTTGATCTCAACACAAGTATTCATTCTTTGAAGTAATTTAATTATACAATATTTTTAAAGAAAAAAAAGGGTTCTCAAATGATGAAAAAGGAAGATTCCATTTTCTTACTGATGCATAATAAGGAAAGGGTACTTAGTTTTCAATTGTGATATGGTCAGTAATTGAATCAGTAGAGAAACAACCTGCAAGAAACAGAAATAATATTTATCATATTATGAACTATGAATAATAATTATTAATTTTTAGAAAATACAAATAAACTATTTATTCTTCAAGTAATAAAATCAAGCAGATATTAATAATTTAACAAAAATCAATTGTTCTTGTTTTCATCCTTGCAAAATCTTGAATTGCTTCATTATATCCAGCAAATTGGGAGGATCGCCTTCAATCCTTGGAACGCTAAAAATTATTAAGTATACTTTGAGCCATTGTAGAACTTAGAACGTTTCTTATTATTTTTAATTTGGAGATTGTTGCGTTTATTTTTGGCAAGAATTGGTTATTTTATTTACAATAATTTTCAACTCAAATCCTTTGCTAATTAATTATCCGGTTATCTAAATTCCATGTCCACGGTTAAATAAAAGCATCGATTCTAAAAAGAAATACGCTGGCTAATAATCTTCAACTAAAATCCACTATGCTTCTAAAACGAAACTTTATTCAATAAACTAAATATCCTGTATATTTTACTTGGTAAATACTTCCGCTAATTAAGAATAAATTCTACTTTCCAGAATTTCCTAACGTAAAGTTTGCGCAATACTCAGATTATCGATAACATGTTCCAAGTATCCGAAAATTGCTTCTTATGTGTTTTCCGTCGAAAGAATTCGTCGAATTAAAGCTGCTTATTATCCCTATATAAACTGTGTTTTTCCAGGTTAATTCTGAATAGAAATATTACTTTGAGCTTCTGGTCACTGGCTGAACAAAATTAATTTTATTTGCTTTTCAATCTACACAACGGAGACACGAGTAGAAATGTTTGGTTGTTTCCGTTATGAAAATTTCGCGCACGCAATACGGCGTGGTACGTATTTAGGCTTTTTAGAAAATTGTATTTTTTGTCGAAATTAAATAAATTTTTATTGGTAATTGCTCTAGCTTCTTCCGGTGGTCTTAAAACCACGAGGAATAGTCATTACTTGCTGTAATGGGAGGCCAAACGCGTTCTTTCTGGGTGAAGGCCCACCTACTCGTTGCCATGGACCAGCTAGTGACTCAACCCCGACGTCAGCAACTTCAAGGGTGAGTGTTTTCTCTCACCATCATTTACAATTGCGACCATATGGGTTGGGTTTTTCGGTATAAGCTCATGCATTCCTAAATTTAATCCGTTTAGACGACAATTAGTGAATTAGTTTGAAATTTATTGACACTATATGAATGCATTACTATTTGCTTTAGATCTAAAAGTGTACAACTTATTAAAGCGAAAATGATTTGAAAGCTTGCTGGCACGTTTGAAAATGTTATTGCCATTAGATGTATATACTTAGTTTTAGATTTACCATGCTGATTTCGAGCTGTTGGTTTTAGAGGTGTAATTTCGCCTAATTTTTTTTTTGTTGAAACTCAATCTAGGGAGTAACCTAAAACCAGGAGGCTCACCATTTAAAAAAAATGATTTGTTCTTTTGGTTGATATTTTTTTTAGATTTAGTGTGTAATTATTTATTGCGTGTACATATTGTGTTTAATTATAGGTTTATTTTGTTGATATGTTGTGTTTTGAGTATGAATGAGTGTGTGTATTTTTTCTTTCTTTATTTCAGGCCTCCCTTAACTTTTGTTGTAGGTATAATACCCCGCCCACTCGCCGATTGATCCCGGTCCATTTTTTTTGTTTTTTTTTCTAGGCTACGTCAATGTACCTAGCAAGTTTAACCACGAGGAATAGTCATTACTTGCTGTAATGGGAGGCCAAACGCGTTCTTTCTGGGTGAAGGCCCACCTACTCGTTGCCATGGACCAGCTAGTGACTCAACCCCGACGTCAGCAACTTCAAGGGTGAGTGTTTTCTCTCACCATCATTTACAATTGCGACCATATGGGTTGGGTTTTTCGGTATAAGCTCATGCATTCCTAAATTTAATCCGTTTAGACGACAATTAGTGAATTAGTTTGAAATTTATTGACACTATATGAATGCATTACTATTTGCTTTAGATCTAAAAGTGTACAACTTATTAAAGCGAAAATGATTTGAAAGCTTGCTGGCACGTTTGAAAATGTTATTGCCATTAGATGTATATACTTAGTTTTAGATTTACCATGCTGATTTCGAGCTGTTGGTTTTAGAGGTGTAATTTCGCCTAATTTTTTTTTTGTTGAAACTCAATCTAGGGAGTAACCTAAAACCAGGAGGCTCACCATTTAAAAAAATGATTTGTTCTTTTGGTTGATATTTTTTTTAGATTTAGTGTGTAATTATTTATTGCGTGTACATATTGTGTTTAATTATAGGTTTATTTTGTTGATATGTTGTGTTTTGAGTATGAATGAGTGTGTGTATTTTTTCTTTCTTTATTTCAGGCCTCCCTTAACTTTTGTTGTAGGTATAATACCCCGCCCACTCGCCGATTGATCCCGGTCCATTTTTTTTGTTTTTTTTTCTAGGCTACGTCAATGTACCTAGCAAGTTTAACGACTCTTTACAGGCATGTAAAATAAATCAGTAGATGATAGATAGATTTTGGAATGTAATAATTTAATCATTCAGATGTAAATATTGTAAAACCTCCAAGATATTGAATTGCTATTAAAATAACGAGCTACGATCAGAACAGTATAAACTGTTGTTTGATTCGCCACGTTAGATTGTTGGAATTAGTACAAGATAAACGTACATCTAGCATTATGCATTAATTCATGTAGTTGTTGTTGACAGATGACGTACAAATTATAACACCTGTTATAGATGTTTTAAAATCTTAGGGAGAATACTAAAGACCAAACTGAAAATATGTTTGTGAAATGATAGTAATGCATACAACAGCGGTGACGTTACTCCGGTATAATTTAAAAATTCATGTTACCATATGAATATTTTCTTTACATTTTTCACACTGAAAAAGACTGGTGGGTGTTTAATAACTTTTAAAAACTTCTTTACAACTACTACTAATTATAAAGCAAAACGATGGCTAAATAATTAATTTAAATAATCGCTATAGCTGCGTGTAGTGTTTCTTTACAAATTTTAACTCACCGTCGAGCCGATACTGTACACACTTTGACTTTGACATTTGCAAATTCTACTCCGTTGTATATTGTTTGTGTATTTTGTTTAATTATTCTTTGCTAATAATATAATTATAAACCAGTCTTTTTCAAGACTTCGCTTTGTTATTTATTTTGAAACGGTAAGTAAACCTTATTATATTTTATATTTTTGAAATACTTATTGTTTTGTTTTAGATGAATTATGAGCAGTTCTAAAAAAATTGTCCATAGTCATGGTCGCGAAATTATATATATTCTTTACAAGTATATGAAAGAGCAGAATGATGCTGGTCAAGACGTCATTTGTCTGAACAATTTGAGAAAAATTGTGTCGGATGCAAAAGGTGTTGGGTAAACGACCGTTAAGAAAATTATTAAGCAACGCAGAACGCATCCAGTTGGTGCTAAGTTACAATTTACTTCACCAAGAAAAACCAGCAAGAAAAGCCGCACAAACTCTAAGTAGAGTATAATTGGGGCGATTGGGCCCTCATTTCCCCCAGAATCCCTCATTTCCCCACACATCTGGACCAAAAAGTTTTCTTCGACTAACCATTTTCATCTTTCGAGATAAACCTATCTTAAATTTTTTATGTTTCGAGATAAATGAGCATCCTCATTTCCTCCCACATCTGAACCAAAAAGTTTTCTTCGACTAGCCATTTTTTTATCTTTCATCTGAACCAAATACTTTTCTTCGTCTAGCCAATGCATCTTTCGAGATAAACCTACCTTGTTTGGTATCAATCAATATTAGAATTTTCTCAGCTACCCGAATCTCTAGGAATTTTTCAGATATCATCACCCCCAAGGGAGCTACCCTAATTTTAAGATTTCTTACCTGTAGCGACTTTTGAGCGTTCTTATAAATTTTCTTAGTCACGCGATACATCTTGTTAGCTTAGAATTTTATGCACATCCCGAATCTGCAAACAGATTTAAAATCGGACTACTCCTTACAAAGTTACACTTTAAGCTCTCAAACCTCTAAATTTTACTCTTTGCTTTATAAGCAAAACTAACAAATACTTTTCTTCGTCTAGCCAATGCATCTTTCGAGATAAACCTACCTTGTTTGGTATCAATCAATATTAGAATTTTCTCAGCTACCCGAATCTCTAGGAATTTTCAGATATCATCACCCCAAGGGAGCTACCCTAATTTTAAGATTTCTTACCTGTAGCGACTTTTGAGCGTTCTTATAAATTTTTTTAGTCATGCGATACATCTTGTTAGCTTAGAATTTTATGCACATCCCGAATCTGCAAACAGATTTAAAATCGGACTACTCCTTACAAAGTTACACTTTAAGCTCTCAAACCTCTAAATTTTACTCTTTGCTTTATAAGCAAAACTAACAAATACTTTTCTTCGTCTAGCCAATGCATCTTTCGAGATAAACCTACCTTGTTTGGTATCAATCAATATTAGAATTTTCTCAGCTACCCGAATCTTTAGGAATTTTTAGATTGCGCCATCCCCAGAGAGCTACCCCATTTTAAGATTTCTTACCTGTAGCGACTTTTGAGTGTTCTTATAAATTTTCTTAGTCATGCGATACATCTTGTTAGTCTAAAATTTTACACAGAATTTGAATCTGCAAACAGATTTGAAATCGGACCATCCCTTACAAAGTTATACTTTAAAGCTCCCAAACCACTTTAAATTGTTTTGCTCGTCTATGACATATGCTTTAACCAACTATTTCCCTAGAAATCTAAAACCGCAAGGATTTTAGAAACGAGTCCTTTATAAGCCATAAGTGCTTAGTATTTAAAATCATTTTTTCAAACAGTAATGTGCTTCTCTCAGAATGTCGCAAAAACCCATGACTTAAAATTTTTTCTGGTTTTAACATAATTACATGTACAATGCTAAATTGTTGGAAAATACATAGACAAGAACAAACTAATCGCTTTACAATTATGTGACGTATAGTGAAAGTAGTATAGAGGACAAACTAATTGCTTTACAATTATGTTACGTAAAGTGAAAGTAGCCTTTCTTTTTATTAATTAGCAGCTATGTGATTTGAAAAATACAATAGATATGCTCAATGCTAAATGCTTGGAAAATACAAGTCGTTTCAAATCAATTTCTTAACGAGCATGTGAATCACATGTGAAAACTGTATATAATTTCTTTTCTTGGACTTTCTATTAATTATGTTTGTGTATTAGAAATTGATTAATAATTGCAGGATACAAATTTTAAATAAACACTTTGCTAAGGGAACACCGAACTTGTTGTATACAGAATACTTACTAATAAAGCAATTTAATTTTAAATAACTTCTACGCCAAATTTTTCGAAAATGGCATGCTTTGGAAACAATCGAAGATTACCGAAGACACTCGAAGAGTGCACAAACGCGGTCAGTAAACCATAATTAATAATCGCCTTTATAGGTTCCACATTTCGACCATTTCCCAATGACTTTAATTTCTTATTGAGAGAATCCTTATTCTCCCACGCACTGCTACGTAGTTGCATGTCCATTCCTTTTGGAGGTATATGCTCGTTATAGGTTGTAGCACCCGCGGTTTTACTTAACTACACTTTGAGAGATCCCTTTAATCTTTTTAATCGTGTCCTTCTCGCGTACAATACAGTAGGACTTAGCCTTACTACCTACAAATTCTAACACCAAGTCACCGTTAAACTCGTCTTTAAATTTCCCCCACAACTTTTTGTTAACATGCGGTATATTGTGTTTATTATTTCCGCGTACACCACTTTAAACCTAAAAATAAAAACAGGATAGTTTAATACGTCTATTAATAATTTATGGTAATGTTGGCGATACAAATATGTAAAACAAACTTTATCAAGAAATATGTTTTAATAGAATACATACATGTATTGATAACATCTATAAACCGCTGTGGTAACCAGAGTCTGGCGAATCTGGGATAGCCAAATCTCTAAACATTTGCGCAAGCGATTGCCTTGCAGTTGCATCTTTTAAGTACTGAATGGGGAAACATTTAATAAGTTCCAACACTGTCAAGTAATTTAAATTGCTGCAATCATTAGACAGAGAAATACTGGCACTGCTCTCCCTCTAATAACGTTTGAACCCTTTCTTCCTCCGTCGTATTTCCACATACTTTTTATATCACCAACAAATTTTTCGTAAAATTCTGGAAAGTTTCAACACCTTAACTCAACCATTATAAAACAGATCAATTCTCGCAAATTTAATAGCTTGATGCACTCGTACGCAGGTAGCACAATAACATTCCCATCTTTCGTAATCTCCATATTATATAAATTCTCTTTTCAAAATTGTTCTAAAACCATATACTTCTATTAAAGGCTGTGCTCAGCTGCAATTTGAAATCTTGATCCAATTGTATGTCAACAACATCGTTTCCAGTAGTCAGATCATTTAATCGTACTTGTTTTGAGTCTTGAGCAAATTGGTGAATTTGAAATTCCACTTGAAAAGTATTGGCGAATTTGAAATTCCACTTGAAAAGTACACAATTTCTTCCAATCGAAGCAAGAGAATGTTATCGTAGAATCAGCACATACCACTACAGCAAATAACTTGGATGGCAGGTTGAAGACCACCATATAAATCAAAACCAACTTCTAATATATGGTGGTGATAATTTGGAGGAAATTCGCCTAACCTATAGGTTGACTTACCAACTAGTTGGTTGATATTTAATTGCGGTACTCGCACATCACTTGTAACGTCAACACAAGAAAAATCCATCTTTAATTTATAATTTTAATCAAACTCGACGATACTTTGACGACTAATGCACTGGAACATGGCTCTCGCCTTTTATGCTGATGGTCGAGCGTGCGCAGCTCCTCATTATATTAGTTGGCGTTATATGCAAGTCTTGACTGGAAAAGTGACGTCTATAATTGTTTTGTAGTGGGTTTTACCTGTATGTATTTAACCACCAACGCCATTTTAGAATTATTAAACAAAATTACTCTTAGCAGTATTTTTAATATACCATCGTGTAAGATTTCAATTATTATTGTGTTTTTCCTCAGGTTCTCAAATCCTCGGAATTTTTCAAATCGAATGACCCCTTACTGATTTGCAGAATAACCTTTTGCAATCACCGTATATAATTCATCTTTAATCTATTTCTAAACCGTATCGCTCTGTCTTTTGAGATAAACCCCTGGTGTAACCTATAAATTAGTATAGAATTTTCCTAGGGAATTGAAATTAATTATCACGTCTTTTAAAATTAGTTCCAACAAAGACCTGTATATATTGTATTAATATTCAAAACCTATCAGCAAAACACCTTTGCATTTTATTTAGATTTAGCTCGATAATAGAGTTAAACTCCAAAAATATTTATTAGTGGCTAGAATTGTTAAAATTTTCAATTAGTGAATCCACATACAAATGATTAAACCAAAAGGTATAATACATATATTAATTCTATACGGTGACCTAGAAAGTGGTTCGATAATCTATTTTAAATGTAGTTCAACATAAGACGTATATTCTAAATAAATTTAAAGAAATGTATGATCATTAGCCTTGCATTGTTTGTTGATGACGTCTGACTATTAATTTAATAAAAGCACTTTCCACAATTCTAGTTAATATACGGAATACACATTCTATAATTTGATTTAAATTGGGTTAATGTAAGGACAAATTATACTTATACTTTCTCCTCAACGTATTTAGGAAGTTTATATCAAATCTTCCGCACATTATACGCACTATGGAAGTTGACATGCAAAATCAGATATGCAAATTCGAGAACTTGCGTTTTATTTAAATAAGAATTCTTTAGTGAAGATGTTGACATTTGATGGGAATTATATGATATTTACCAAAGGAACTTTAGAGCACTTTTAGGGGTATCTCAGATCGTTCTCAACCATGCTAATACTTTAAAAGAACTAACGGAAAAGGGTACTCTAATATAGATCTGTTTCTGTTAGATGTTGCAATGGGAAGATATAATAGGAATGATGTCCTACAGAATCTCGCACATGATGTAATTAAAAGCAAATACAGTAATAGTGATATTGGGATCATATTATACGAATTTATAAGAACCTACCCAAGATTGTTTGAAAACAGTATTTGTAAACAAGTTGAGTATATGGAAGAATACAACAGGTTTCCATCCCACGCATTTACGAGCGATGTTTAAATTTTAACCCGAAGACTGAAAATTTTGTAACACTATTAATCACACTTTTGTTTTCTTATACGTTTCTAAATTGTTGTATTTCAACTACAGATATTAATAGATGTCAATAAAATTATGTTATAGTTTTAAATAAAACAATTCTGATTAATAATTTTGTAAAACGTTTATAACACCCTTTTAAAAATAATACACATCTTTGTTATAATTCTTTTCATAATTAGTTAGATACCCATTTCAGTTACGTGGACATTTGAAAAATTAAACAATACCAATGTATGCTTTATATTTTAAAACATAAACAAGCTAATATATACAAAAATAATTTCTAAATTCACATAATTCATTTCTTATGATAACAGTTGTGGTGGTTAAATTTTATTCTAAAACTTACAATTTAGTATATATTCCATTTGAATATCTGCCAACAGTTTTATAAACCCCATCTCCTCGATTATTTCCATAAAATCATCCAGATCCTCGGCATTGATAACACTGCAGCACAGTGCTGTATTGCTTCCTCGTATGACTGACACATAAGACATTTTTCTCCTTCTATCGAAAAGCGTTGCCCACATTCTGCTTTTTTTACTCGTAGAGCATTGCGAAATCTTCGAATAACCTCTCCGAAGTCTTTATACATATTTGTTATATTGTCTCTTTGAACCGTACAATCAACAAATAATAACTTCTACGCGAACAGTCCTTTTATATGAGCTACTCCTATTCGGATATGTACCGATTGCACCCGATTTGTGTGCACGCACGAAGCAACCGGTATGGAATGTATTCTATGAACAAAATCATTACATTTCTTAAGAAAAATGCTAAGGACTTTAAAAATAATTATAACTCTTGTTAGACCTCTAGTCTCTAGATAAACGTTATTATTTTAGGTTGTGTCACTGTTTTCTAAATCAATTTCCTACATACTTTTTCCTAAACTATGCGTATCAATTGACGGTTATACTTTACTCCATAACCGACTTGTATATATTTTCGTCTTCGTCTCTAGCTAACACATCCGCATAGTAAAGATGGAACGGTTCTTCTGGAACGAGTTGCTTAATTTTCTTTATAGGTACGTCCATGTTTTCGACTTTAACCTTTGTTGTAGGTATGGAGATTTTTTCGGTGATCGATTGCAACTGGGAAGCGGTTATTTGCAGTGGATCAATCAATTGTTTGTGCACTTCTTTGAATTTTTGCTGAGATGTAGCATCTCCCTTTTTGTACGCTATAAACTTTTTTCGTACAGCATCCTGCATAAGATGAAGACTGCGTTTATTCGCAATAAAATTGTTAACGTCCGTCATAATGAAACTTTGGATGGGAACTAACTTTTTTTGAATAATGTCAAATATTTATATACTCGTCGAAATTCTTCCTATATCGACCTTTATCCAAATCAAAATCTTTAACAACAGTTATAAAATTATGTTTTGAGTCACCCCAACACTGTAAACACATTTCTTTAAATTTCGGATATGTCATGTCACCACTTATATGATCCGAAAAGATATGTCCGAGATTGGTTTCATCCTGTTTCCATAATGCGATTACATTGGCGTTATCTCTGAGTCTATGTTTTAAGGCACTAGCGTAAGTTTGACATAGATAGAACGAATCTATTGCTTTATGTCGACCGAACGAGAAAAACTGAGTGATTTTACTTTGCTCGTTTGCAGGTATATCATCGAAAACCATAATTGAATCTTCTTTGGTATCTCCGGGTTCGATCAAATCATCGTAATTTTCAAACTCATGGTAACCAATTTCTTCTTTTAATGGTGTAAAAACGTTTCTTAACAATTCGTATTTCGGTTGATACAAACTCTTCGAAAATACATAGACATTTTGAAATCTAAGACCGTTCTCGTGCAAGATCAGAGATATTAAAGCGTTGGTCTTCCCACAACTCGATGGTCCCACGAATATAGCTCGTATGTTAGATGGGAACAAAGGACCAGCGCCGCGGCGCTGGCCTAACCTATTAATTTTTCCTTTTATCTAACCTAGGTCCACACTTGGTTTTTAATGGAAAAACTCATTAAAAAGCAATTAGTGCTAATGGGTTTTTAATGAGAAAACTCATTAAAAAGCAATTAGGTCATATGGTCATGTGGTCATGTGGTCATATGGTCATGTGGTCATGTGGTCATATGGTCATGTGGTCATGTGGTCATATGGTCATATGGTCATGTGGTCATATGGTCATATGGTCATGTGGTCATGTGGTCATGTGGTCATATGGTCATGTGGTCATGTGGTCATATGGTCATATGGTCATATGGTCATGTGGTTATGTGAGCAGGGAGATTAAATTTGGTATATAAGGAAGTAGTTTTGGGTTGAGCTTAGTTATAGTAAGACATTTTTCGAAAGATGTCGCATTCAAGCAATCAGTGGTGCTCCAAACAATCTATTACAAAAGCAGCAGAGGATATCCTGGATGGCTCGAGTTTCTACGCTGCTAGTAAAAAATATAATATACCTAGAACAACGTTATGCAGATATGTTAAAAGGTTGCAGAACGTGAAGAAATTACATAATTCCAACGATGCATCCAGAGATGTTATACCAGAAGTTAAAATACCTATACAGAATTATGATAACTTTGCTATTGCTAATGCAAAAGAGGATGGTAAACATGGTCCTTTGTTCCCATCTAACATACGAGCTATATTCGTGGGACCATCGAGTTGTGGGAAGACCAACGCTTTAATATCTCTGATCTTGCACGAGAACGGTCTTAGATTTCAAAATGTCTATGTATTTTCGAAGAGTTTGTATCAACCGAAATACGAATTGTTAAGAAACGTTTTTACACCATTAAAAGAAGAAATTGGTTACCATGAGTTTGAAAATTACGATGATTTGATCGAACCCGGAGATACCAAAGAAGATTCAATTATGGTTTTCGATGATATACCTGCAAACGAGCAAAGTAAAATCACTCAGTTTTTCTCGTTCGGTCGACATAAAGCAATAGATTCGTTCTATCTATGTCAAACTTACGCTAGTGCCTTAAAACATAGACTCAGAGATAACGCCAATGTAATCGCATTATGGAAACAGGATGAAACCAATCTCGGACATATCTTTTCGGATCATATAAGTGGTGACATGACATATCCGAAATTTAAAGAAATGTGTTTACAGTGTTGGGGTGACTCAAAACATAATTTTATAACTGTTGTTAAAGATTTTGATTTGGATAAAGGTCGATATAGGAAGAATTTCGACGAGTATATAAATATTTGACATTATTCAAAAAGTTAGTTCCCATCCAAAGTTTCATTATGACGGACGTTAACAATTTTATTGCGAATAAACGCAGTCTTCATCTTATGCAGGATGCTGTACGAAAAAGTTTATAGCGTACAAAAGGGAGATGCTACATCTCAGCAAAAATTCAAAGAGTGCACAAACAATTGATTGATCCACTGCAAATAACCGCTTCCCAGTTGCAATCGATCACCGAAAAATCTCCATACCTACAACAAAGGTTAAAGTCGAAAACATGGACGTACCTATAAAGAAAATTAAGCAACTCGTTCCAGAAGAACCGTTCCATCTTTACTATGCGGATTTGTTAGCTAGAGACGAAGACGAAAATATATACAAGTCGGTTATGGAGTAAAGTATAACAGTCAATTGATACGCATAGTTTAGGAAAAGTATGTAGGAAATTGATTTAGAAAACAGTGACACAACCTAAAATAATAACGTTTATCTAGAGACTAGAGGTCTAACAAGAGTTATAATTATTTTAAAGTCCTTAGCATTTTTCTTAAGAAATGTAATGATTTTGTTCATAGAATACATTCCATACCGGTTGCTTCGTGCGTGCACACAAATCGGGTGCAATCGGTACATATCCGAATAGGAGTAGCTCATATAAAAGGACTGTTCGCGTAGAAGTTATTATTTGTTGATTGTACGGTTCAAAGAGACAATATAACAAATATGTATAAAGACTTTCGGAGAGGTTATTCGAAGATTTCGCAATGCTCTACGAGTAAAAAAGCAGAATGTGGGCAACGCTTTTCGATAGAAGGAGAAAATGTCTTATGTGTCAGTCATACGAGGAAGCAATACAGCACTGTGCTGCAGTGTTATCAATGCCCGAGGATCTGGATGATTTTATGGAAATAATCGAGGAGATGGGGTTTATAAAACTGTTGGCAGATATTCAAATGGAATATATACTAAATTGTAAGTTTTAGAATAAAAATTTAACCACCACAACTGTTATCATAAGAAATGAATTATGTGAATTTAGAAATTATTTTGTATATATTAGCTTGTTTATGTTTTAAAATATAAAGCATACATTGGTATTGTTTAATTTTTCAAATGTCCACGTAACTGAAATGGGTATCTAACTAATTATGAAAAGAATTATAACAAAGATGTGTATTATTTTTTAAAAGGGTGTTATAAACGTTTTACAAAATTATTAATCAGAATTGTTTTATTTAAAACTATAACATAATTTTATTGACATCTATTAATATCTGTAGTTGAAATACAACAATTTAGAAACGTATAAGAAAACAAAAGTGTGATTAATAGTGTTACAAAATTTTCAGTCTTCGGGTTAAAATTTAAACATCGCTCGTAAATGCGTGGGATGGAAACCTGTTGTATTCTTCCATATACTCAACTTGTTTACAAATACTGTTTTCAAACAATCTTGGGTAGGTTCTTATAAATTCGTATAATATGATCCCAATATCACTATTACTGTATTTGCTTTTAATTACATCATGTGCGAGATTCTGTAGGACATCATTCCTATTATATCTTCCCATTGCAACATCTAACAGAAACAGATCTATATTAGGAGTACCCTTTTCCGTTAGTTCTTTTAAAGTATTAGCATGGTTGAGAACGATCTGAGATACCCTAAAAGTGCTCTAAAGTTCCTTTGGTAAATATCATATAATTCCCATCAAATGTCAACATCTTCACTAAAGAATTCTTATTTAAATAAAACGCAAGTTCTCGAATTTGCATATCTGATTTTGCATGTCAACTTCCATAGTGCGTATAATGTGCGGAAGATTTGATATAAACTTCCTAAATACGTTGAGGGAGAAAGTATAAGTATAATTTGTCCTTACATTAACCCAATTTAAATCAAATTATAGAATGTGTATTCCCGTATATTAACTAGAATTGTGGAAAGTGCTTTTATTAAATTAATAGTCAGACGTCATCAACAAACAATGCAAGGCTAATGATCATACATTTCTTTAAATTTATTTAGAATATACGTCTTATGTTGAACTACATTTAAAATAGATTATCGAACCACTTTCTAGGTCACCGTATAGAATTAATATATGTATTATACCTTTTGGTTTAATCATTTGTATGTGGATTCACTAATTGAAAATTTTAACAATTCTAGCCACTAATAAATATTTTTGGAGTTTAACTCTATTATCGAGCTAAATCTAAATAAAAATGCAAAGGTGTTTTGCTGATAGGTTTTGAATATTAATACAATATATACAGGTCTTTGTTGGAACTAATTTTAAAAGACGTGATAATTAATTTCAATTCCCTAGGAAAATTCTATACTAATTTATAGGTTACACCAGGGGTTTATCTCAAAAGACAGAGCGATACGGTTTAGAAATAGATTAAAGATGAATTATATACGGTGATTGCAAAAGGTTATTCTGCAAATCAGTAAGGGTCATTCGATTTGAAAAAATTCCGAGGATTTGAGAACCTGAGGAAAAACACAATAATAATTGAAATCTTACACGATGGTATATTAAAAATACTGCTAAGAGTAATTTTGTTTAATAATTCTAAAATGGCGTTGGTGGTTAAATACATACAGGTAAAACCCACTACAAAACAATTATAGACGTCACTTTTCCAGTCAAGACTTGCATATAACGCCAACTAATATAATGAGGAGCTGCGCACGCTCGACCATCAGCATAAAAGGCGAGAGCCATGTTCCAGTGCATTAGTCGTCAAAGTATCGTCGAGTTTGATTAAAATTATAAATTAAAGATGGATTTTTCTTGTGTTGACGTTACAAGTGATGTGCGAGTACCCAATTAAATATCAACCAACTAGTTGGTAAGTCAACCTATAGGTTAGGCGAATTTCCTCCAAATTATCACCACCATATATTAGAAGTTGGTTTTGATTTATATGGTGGTCTTCAACCTGCCATCCAAGTTATTTGCTGTAGTGGTATGTGTGCTGATTCTACGATAACATTCTCTTACTTCGATTGGAAGAAATATTTATGTGATACTTTTCAAGTGGAATTTCAAATTCACCAATTTGCTCAAGACTCAAAACAAGTACGATTAAATGATCTGACTACTGGAAACGATGTTGTTGACATACAATTGGATCAAGATTTCAAATTGCAGCTGAGCACAGCCTTTAATAGAAGTATATGGTTTTAGAACAATTTTGAAAAGAGAATTTATATAATATGGAGATTACGAAAGATGGGCAATGTTATTGTGCTACCTGCGTACGAGTGCATCAAGCTATTAAATTTGCGAGAATTGATCTGTTTTATAATGGTTGAGTTAAGGTGTTGAAACTTTCCAGAATTTTACGAAAATTTGTTGGTGATATAAAAAAGTATGTGGAAATACGACGGAGGAAGAAAGGGTTCAAACGTTATTAGAGGAGAGAGCAGTGCCAGTATTTCTCTGTCTAATGATTGCAGCAATTTAAATTACTTGACAGTGTTGGAACTTATTAAATGTTTCCCCATTCAGTACTTAAAAGATGCAACTGCAAGGCAATCGCTTGCGCAAATGTTTAGAGATTTGGCTATCCCAGATTCGCCAGACTCTGGTTACCACAGCGGTTTATAGATGTTATCAATACATGTATGTATTCTATTAAAACATATTTCTTGATAAAGTTTGTTTTACATATTTGTATCGCCAACATTACCATAAATTATTAATAGACGTATTAAACTATCCTGTTTTTATTTTTAGGTTTAAAGTGGTGTACGCGGAAATAATAAACACAATATACCGCATGTTAACAAAAAGTTGTGGGGGAAATTTAAAGACGAGTTTAACGGTGACTTGGTGTTAGAATTTGTAGGTAGTAAGGCTAAGTCCTACTGTATTGTACGCGAGAAGGACACGATTAAAAAGATTAAAGGGATCTCTCAAAGTGTAGTTAAGTAAAACCGCGGGTGCTACAACCTATAACGAGCATATACCTCCAAAAGGAATGGACATGCAACTACGTAGCAGTGCGTGGGAGAATAAGAATTCTCTTAATAAGAAATTAAAGTCATTGGGAAATGGTCGAAATGTGGAACCTATAAAGGCGATTATTAATTATGGTTTACTGACCGCGTTTGTGCACTCTTCGAGTGTCTTCGGTAATCTTCGATTGTTTCCAAAGCATGCCATTTTCGAAAAATATGGCGTAGAAGTTATTTAAAATTAAATTGCTTTATTAGTAAGTATTCTGTATACAACAAGTTCGGTGTTCCCTTAGCAAAGTGTTTATTTAAAATTTGTATCCTGCAATTATTAATCAATTTCTAATACACAAACATAATTAATAGAAAGTCCAAGAAAAGAAATTATATACAGTTTTCACATGTGATTCACATGCTCGTTAAGAAATTGATTTGAAACGACTTGTATTTTCCAAGCATTTAGCATTGAGCATATCTATTGTATTTTCAAATCACATAGCTGCTAATTAATAAAAGAAAGGCTACTTTCACTTTACGTAACATAATTGTAAAGCAATTAGTTTGTCCTCTATACTACTTTCACTATACGTCACATAATTGTAAAGCGATTAGTTTGTTCTTGTCTATGTATTTTCCAACAATTTAGCATTGTACATGTAATTATGTTAAAACCAGAAAAATTTTAAGTCATGGGTTTTGCGACATTCTGAGAGAAGCACATTACTGTTTGAAAAAGGATTTTAAATACTAAGCACTTATGGCTTATAAAGGACTCGTTTCTAAAATCCTTGCGGTTTTAGATTTCTAGGGAAATAGTTGGTTAAAGCATATGTCATAGACGAGCAAAACAATTTAAAGTGGTTTGGGAGCTTTAAAGTATAACTTTGTAAGGGATGGTCCGATTTCAAATCTGTTTGCAGATTCAAATTCTGTGTAAAATTTTAGACTAACAAGATGTATCGCATGACTAAGAAAATTTATAAGAACACTCAAAAGTCGCTACAGGTAAGAAATCTTAAAATGGGGGTAGCTCTCTGGGGGATGGCGCAATCTAAAAAATTCCTAAAGATTCGGGTAGCTGAGAAAATTCTAATATTGATTGATACCAAACAAGGTAGGTTTATCTCGAAAGATGCATTGGCTAGACGAAGAAAAGTATTTGTTAGTTTTGCTTATAAAGCAAAGAGTAAAATTTAGAGGTTTGAGAGCTTAAAGTGTAACTTTGTAAGGAGTAGTCCGATTTTAAATCTGTTTGCAGATTCGGGATGTGCATAAAATTCTAAGCTAACAAGATGTATCGCGTGACTAAGAAAATTTATAAGAACGCTCAAAAGTCGCTACAGGTAAGAAATCTTAAAATTAGGGTAGCTCCCTTGGGGGTGATGATATCTGAAAAATTCCTAGAGATTCGGGTAGCTGAGAAAATTCTAATATTGATTGATACCAAACAAGGTAGGTTTATCTCGAAAGATGCATTGGCTAGACGAAGAAAAGTATTTGTTAGTTTTGCTTATAAAGCAAAGAGTAAAATTTAGAGGTTTGAGAGCTTAAAGTGTAACTTTGTAAGGAGTAGTCCGATTTTAAATCTGTTTGCAGATTCGGGATGTGCATAAAATTCTAAGCTAACAAGATGTATCGCGTGACTAAGAAAATTTATAAGAACGCTCAAAAGTCGCTACAGGTAAGAAATCTTAAAATTAGGGTAGCTCCTTGGGGTGATGATATCTGAAAAATTCCTAGAGATTCGGGTAGCTGAGAAAATTCTAATATTGATTGATACCAAACAAGGTAGGTTTATCTCGAAAGATGCATTGGCTAGACGAAGAAAAGTATTTGGTTCAGATGAAAGATAAAAAAATGGCTAGTCGAAGAAAACTTTTTGGTTCAGATGTGGGAGGAAATGAGGATGCTCATTTATCTCGAAACATAAAAAATTTAAGATAGGTTTATCTCGAAAGATGAAAATGGTTAGTCGAAGAAAACTTTTTGGTCCAGATGTGTGGGGAAATGAGGGATTCTGGGGGAAATGAGGGCCCAATCGCCCCAATTATACTCTACTACTCTATATTAGGTGAATTTGAAGAAGAAATTGTGCACACAATTATTTATCGATTTGTCAAACATCCACCATAGACAAGCTACAGTGCTTGCTGTATTTGAGACTGTCAAATCGGAAAGCATTCATTTCTGCGTTTAGAGGACTGGTGCATAAAATGTGGTTTTGTTTGAAGGAGTGCCAGGACAGCAAAACGAGTTGATTAATTACCAAAAGCACAGCAATATCGAGCAGAAGGAAGAAATATTATATATTGTGATAAAACTTACTTGCATGATTCACATACTGTATCGAAGGCGTGGGATGATGGTTCAAATCAATGTTTAAAGGCTCCATTAGTTAAAGAAAAACAGTTTATTACTGTGTATGCTGGCAACAAAAACGGTTTTGTTCCTAATGGGTTGCTAATTTTGAAATTAGGACTTAAAACCCAGGATTATAACGATATAATGAATAGTGGAAAATTTTTGTAAATGGTTACAAGATAAATGATTACAAATCCTTGAATAAAACTCTGTATTAGTTAGTAATGGATAATGCAGCAAACCAAAACGCAACTGTTGAACCAAATCCAACATCGGCATGGAAAAAAAATGAGGTTATTGGCTATTGAAAAAACATTCCTTTTGCGCTTAAAGATGATAAAGCAGAACTATATGCAAACACTACATTAACGTGCAATAATCTAAGTAAGCTATATATTTTTACTACTTAATAATATTAATAACTGTTACTTTGCTTAAATGTCTGATCTAAATAGCATGTTTAAGATTTAGTTAAATTTGTTGAAACTATTTTAGTATTATTTATTAATGGACAAATTGTATCAAAATTCCTAGTTATGCAGTCAAAACCAATGCGATGCTTAGCAAATAACAGGGAGATACATAAAGTTGTGTATTCAGCTATTAATTTCATCCAACTGTTGTAACTTGAGTGCTTTTCAACCGAAACATTTATAAACAAATAACGTGTTCTGTATTGCAGTAAATTTTGTAGTCAAATCCTTTAAATGTCTCCCTATCTACAAATTTCTTTATTCTTAAAACTCTACTCGATGCTTTTAGCTGAAAACATCCTGTTAGATCCTTTCCTATAGATTTTTCACTTCCTCCATTACGCAGCCCAGGGTTCTTGATTTTCAAAGACCTATACATGTCGATTATAAATAATTTTTAATTTTTACGAATTGTAAGAAATGTTTTGTTTAATACACAAATTCGGATATAAATTAATTGAAAACCGTATAAACAAACAATATAAACTGACAGTTTGTTAGCCGAAAGACGTGCGTGCCAGGGAGAAGGGCACGAAATCAGTGATAAGGAGTGAAATCAGTCGAATAAATAGCAGAGAGAAGGAAAAGAAAGGACACGAATGTGAGGCTGACACATTCAAAAATGGGATGTTTAAAGAACGAACGACAGAACACAAGAGCCCATTCGTCTCTTTTAGAACATCTGTACCTGAAAAAATAAATAAACACAAAAGCACATGTAAAATATAACTCTAAAAAATAACTGATATGAATTCAAATGGCAAACAATATTAAATTACTGGTATAAGAATAAACATCTGAATTCTTCACTCCTCGCGTTCTAACACTAAATGTTAATTATATCTAGTAACAATCAAGCTAAATGGTGTTTTGTAAATAGAAGAATTACTCCATTTTACCCCCTTAAATATTGCCGCATACTTTAGAATATCAGACTAAGTGGCATTTAACCACTGTAATTAAATTAACACATCCAACAACCAATTAATTATATTTACACAGCGGCATCAACGTGCGTATCTTAAATATATTCAGAATCTTAACTACTTCTGTATATTGGCGCAAAACGAGGTACTGAAACATAAAAGCACAGAGAAAGACATATTTGCGGTTGTGCATTTAAATTCAATCCCCAAATTATTGGGCAAATCTTACGGCATAAAAGTCCATATTTACTTATCAAAACTCTTAACATTTCTAGAATGTAGGCAATCTACGTACCATAAGGAATTAAGTAAACAGCTGTTGGCCATCATGATATTCTATTCTCTCACGCAGGCTGTGAAGGGTGCTGGTAACTATTTAACTGGTAACGAACAGTTTCGCTCAAAGAAGTATTGATATTAAAACCTAAAATATATATTTGAAATCGGTTAAAAATCGTATCTTGAACTTGTAATAGAATAGTTTATAGCATCTTTAAGCATTATATCAAAACTTTAACAACAAACCGCGTCTTTACTTTAATGGTATTGTAACCTAAACTGTGCATTCACTTTGTACTATGCCAATTGGCCGAGGCCTAGCCATGCTACCACGTGCTTCGCACTTTATAAAATACTTGTGTTTACCTTAATCTAAAAACACATTTGATTACTTATTGGAATTTAGTTTGATTCTGAATATATATTTACATTTACTCTAGTTCTAGAAAGTAAAGCTAGACCCAAAGAGATTACTTTATTTATTTACGATTTTCTTATTTATCTAATACTAATGGCTTTTATTGCAAATTTAACAATTTACAAAAATAATGTTACATAGCATTTAAAGGAAAGGAAAGTGAAGGATTTGCAAATGGCGAAGTTCAGATGCTTTCACATAGGTGAGAGCACTGTTCTTCCACTTAACCTAGCGTTTGATATTTAAATATACATAATCAGCAAAGATTGATAGCAAGAGTAACTTAGCTGAGAGCTATAAAAATAAAAAAAAAAACATTTTATGAAATTAACTATCATGCTCTAGCAGTACATATGGGTTCCTGACTTAATGACTCTGATTTACGAAAATAATATTTCTATGGTGACTTTTAGTTGTGCTTAACGTAAGATTGTTCGAAATAATCAAATTGTAAATTTTTACAATATTATACAAGAATTATCTTAGTAAAATACATGATAAATGAGCCGGCATATACAATGATCCCTTATGTCTAATATTTATATTATGCACATCTGTTCTGTAACGAATTTTATTAGGAAGGTACGGTGACTGTTTAGTAGTTATACGTGTATGTACCAGACAAGCAAAGTTCAATAACCGCATGCTTTTCATGTATAGTCAATTTGCCTCGGTCAGTTTGTGTGAGACACGATCAAATTTTCTTAAGTCGAATATATACCCGAGACATGCATATTGTACGCATCGTACTCGCTTTTGATTGACGTTATCTATACAAGGTCCGTATATGACATGAGCATAGTTAAAATAGGACAAAACAGGGACATCAGATAAGCGTAGCTTGTCATTCAATGTCAGAATATGTCTCTTTTTTTTGATAATAATAACTCGGTAGAGAACGTTCCTGGTAAAAAACCTAAACCTTTTCTTGTTACTATGGACTTTGGGAATTCGTTCCCTATTACAACCTAACTCCTTTGCGATGAAGTGAAAGTCATAGCCGCTTAAATTATGAAAGACAACAGGGATGAAACTGGGAAACCTATTTCGATATTATATTTACTGTGATCTAAACGGAATATTGCAGTTAGATGGTCATGATTCCTCGGTATCACTCAGAAATTTATTGCACATACTACAATCGTCGACTATATGGAACAAAAGTTCATTTAGAGGTTCCAATGGTTCCATGGCCACAATCGTCTTAATTATCTATCTCCAATAGTCGGGCTTCCACTTTTGTTCGACTCATGAAGACTTGTTCAACATCCCGACCTGTGGACAAATCAAAATGGTTGAGCTGATCGTCGAAAGAGCATTTGATGTAGTACGCGAACTCGTACGGTTCATGCATCTATACACTACTGGTATGTGAACTGGATTCGTCAGATGTAGTTTCAGATTAGACTCAAAGTCCGCATAAATCACAAACGGCAGATCACGCATTTGCTGGTGTACATTGGTCAATACAACGATGTTGTTGAAAACGTTGGGCATCTTTGTGACAACATGATTACAATAATGTACTGCATGTTTTGCCAACGCCTTCTCACTTGTAAAATATTGCAAGTACACATCGCAAACCCGTGTATGCTTGTGCTTTTTTGATAACTATTTCAACCAACCGGCACAGAGTTCTGATCCAGCAGTAATGCTCCTTCTTACGTTCTTGGACGTATATGAGGCTTACGTGTCGCTCCCTCTTCTCACAGGTGAGATGTAAAGGTCCTACGATAGATTTACCGTGCACCGCGAAACCGTTGACGTTAATGCTGTTTAGGTCCTCAAATTTAGAGATATCGGTGATCTTGATAGGTAGCTCGATACCCGCCAAGTTGAGGACAGTGTTATAGTATAGGTGGTTAGAGATGAGGAAAGAATTTTATTCAACGGGATGCGGCGCTGCTAAAATCGACCATACAAAGCACGCCTGGTCGTTCTTACTCACGTTGACAACTTGGATATATCAGTATTGAAAGATTCAGAAATCGATGCATATTTGTTGATATTGATATCCAAGTAAAGGATATTTTTGAGACTCTAAACTAAAACAGAAGCTTTTACAACAATCGCATTGTATTATAAATCATACCTCTTCTGACTTCACAGCCATCACACTCAATAAGAAAGCGTGAACTTCCTTCAAGTCTGTCGAAAGGGTGATCGGATGATTCTTAGTGTTGAACAAGTTTATATCGTTAACACTTTACGGACTCTCTATCTTGCTGTAACACCCAAACATTTCACAATTCACCTAACTGATATGTGGATCTTCAACTTTTCGCCGACTAAATACAAAAAACGATATTTCTGCTATTGCATAAACTTTTGAACGCCTTCGGCACCATCAACATTCTTTACTCTACACGTGTCGATTCTGGTCTTGATCATATGGACCATTTTCACTGCTGCATCCCCATTAGTCGCACTACCAGTAGCAGCTTTGTGGGCATTTGTGCGTAGATGTGCTGCATACCTTGGTTGAGGTACATCAACCATGTAGATATTACACCTAACGTCTTTACGCGGTTTCTTCGGGGCGGGTGCGTCTGCTGTTCGTTGACGTTGACGTTGATGGACCATGTACAGCACCATAGTGACGGTTCAAATTATTTTTTCAGTTAAACGTGGAGTCGCAGACATCGCATGTGCACACCCCACACGTAGGTTGTTTGGTGAAGGGTTCACCAGCTGCTTTTTAAACTTTAGAGGAGGTAACACGTAATGGTTCGTACGGTGACGAACCAAATTGTCGTACCGCGCAGGAAAATATTTTGGATGCTTCCACTTTCTACAATAAAACCTGGTGTTAGAAATTTCTTTTATGAAGCACTATTGAACTGTGTACAACGGCGAATAACAACTGATAATTTGGTGGTAAGTGGCGTCTCATATAGTAACGAGCACAATGTGTGAAAATGAAATAGTGGTTAGGATGTGGAAAGTAATGGTTGAGGTGGAGTTGGAGGTAGATGGTGGGAGGTGAAGTTAAAAACCGCAGATTGGTTGATAGCGATAAATAGAACTAGAATGGTACATTTGCATATTTAAGGGACTATCGATTATGCAACTGTAAATATTGCAATTCTGGGCTGCATCTAATGTTTAATCTAATACTCCTACACTCAAAGTAGCTAGAACATCAAAACTTAAACGTATATCTTCGAACAAGAAGTCTCCTGAATGACTATTATTTTATAATTATTAAATAATAATGGCTGTATTTAGTAAAAGGTATAAATAGAAATGTTTTGTGCAAGTGAGGGTCATTTAGTTGTTGAACGAGGAGGTAAGCAAATCCGTGATTGATTATTCAAGTTGAGAGTTGTTTAGCAATGATCTAAATAATTTACCATTTGAGGCTCAAACATCGTCTTGTTACTTCTCTGGACCAAGAACTAGGCTGGAAGAGCGTCTAGCCCGCGGATGTGATATTACTACAACAGTGGGTCGGAGCAGACTTATAACACTTACAATTGCAGACATTTAGTGTTAAACTTTCTTAGTAAAAATGGCTAAAACAATCAGCGTGTTTGGTATGGCAACGTTTTATCAATAGGACCCATTTCTCCCCAATTAAATTAAAGCAGGATGGGGAACAAACCTTGGACTTAGTGAGTTTAGCACGTAACACTGTGCAAAACGTGCACTATGGGAATAATGTTCTATACTTTGACGTTTCGGATCATCATAAACCAATCATTGAACCTGGATCGTACGAATTGGAGAAAATAAATGCATATATACAGGGGGTGTTCAAATAATGATTCAGTAAAGTTTCAGACATTAACGGAAAGATTCACAATTTCTTCAAACAGCAACAACGCTAAAGTGTTCTGTACGATGCACTGAACCGATTGATTTTGTAGCAAGTCTTAAAAATAGGATTGGGAGAATTTCGGGATTTACCAACCGCAAACTACCTACAAACGTGCATATCGTAGACCAACAAGTGAACATACTCGTTTAGAAATGATATTCTTACTCACAGTATATTCGAATTCAGTCTTTCTATCATCATATAGTAGTCGTTGAGTATTTCCGAGATCGACAACATCTCACAATAAGATTAGTCGACCATATGGGTAGACTGTTTAACATTTCACCAGAAAACTGTACTGCGTTAGACTGGAAATTAAAAGTATCTAATGACATACCCATCGATTTTATATATAGAACACGCTACCAAGTACTTCTATGAGTAAAAGTGACTACATCGTCAAAGCGTCAAGTCGCCAAGAGTCGGTTTTTAAGCTCCTTGGGATTAAAATTCCAAAATGATGGTCGGCAGGAATAAACGTAGTTTAATGTAGCGCGAAAGCTACATTAAACTCGGAAGGCTCAAATACAAGGATGTACCTAATTTGATGCGTTTGGAAGTTATAAATTGGACGAAACCATAATAAAAGAAAATTAAAGCCAAAGCACCGAAAACAGTACATTCTATCATGAAAGTTTTATATTTATGAAAAGAATCTATAAAGCAGCAGATCCTGCCAAAATATACGAATTTACTGCAAATTCACCATACTTTCTGTTTGAAGAAATCCAGTCGAGGTTGAGTAATAATTACACAATCGATGTGTGTCGAACACCAGAAGCCACACAAACTATTAAAGAACTAGTGTCCCTCGAAGAATCAGAAACAAAGTCCATCGTACCTACCAGCTGGAAATCTGAATTCATATCTAAAGATGGTCGTTTTGTTTGTACTGTAATACCGCTTACGATCATTATTGGATTTTCGAAAACTACAAGAAAGCTATTGTAAACATGGTGCAAGAATTAATACTTAATATGTCCAAGTGCAATGTGAATTACAAGCCACCCGAAAATACTGTGACCTTTAGTATACAACGCATCTCATTCGAGGTTCTACGTATAACATTAAGCGACTATATCAAGGTCTGCTTGCTTTCGAAGATGCAAAATCAATCGTCTATAATGTCAGCCTTCAGAAAATGGGAACTGCACGAACTCCCGTCATTGTTGCAATCCAAGATACAGATATGGAGAAGCAAAGTATCTAACAAAACAGACAGGTCTCCGTGGATATTACTGGCGCTGCAAAATAGAAAATTCAACCGAAAAAACAAAAATGCTGCGAGCTTTACGTATGCATACGTCACCAATGTGAAAGTGTATCTGACTCCCAAGATCTTCCTCAAGGTCACATAAACCTTGATTTTGAACAGAACGAATATATACCGCCATATCTGTCTTATGCACTTTTATGGAAAAATACTACTGGTGCAAAACTTTTAATAAACGTTTAATGTTCAAAGATTCGACCATATTTGTGATTGACTACCGTCACGAGCTTGAAATTCTCAAGGATGCAACAGTAGATGCTGGAATGGAATTCGTAGCTTTTAAAATTTCAAACCGTCCATGTTTGAATACAATCTGATGAAAGCTGCTAATTGATTTATTCGCAATTAAATTATGTAAAACTTGTATCTGTTTTTAAACTAAAGTTGTATAAAGAATTGTTTTTAATTGTATGAGAGATGTTTACTTGTTTCAGTATGTGCAATATAATAACTCTCGCCCCTGGCTTAATGCTCTACCGCCCTACGGCGCTCACACATGGTGGAATGTTTAGTTGCTATGGCGAATCAATTTTCGCCCGGTCGGGATATTCAGACGAAACGGCAGACCTTTGGTATATGAAAAACCAATTTTTAAAACTGGAGTCAGTTATTATACAATAAAAAATGGTGGCAAAAATAAATATTACACTATAGAATCTTTGGCTACAGCTGCAAACGACATCCAGCAGGATGTAATAAGTGTTCGTTCTGCTAGTAAGAAGTTGTTACGTTTATTTTCAGCATAAATTAATTACCCTATTTTCTCTTTTGTTAATAATAATTACGCTTGCTACAAATTTTCATTTTGAACTTATTTATTTCGAAATGACAAGTTTATGCTACAGTTGAATAGTTTATATCCTGTTTTAGGTACCTGTTATCTTGGTATACAATACGACCGCATATAATGGTTTTCTCTATTATTCCGATGTAAAGACTGGTTGAAGTAAGGTCGCGCACTATCTGATAAATCCCGGGTTTTCTAGTTTCAATCGCGCTTCGATTAGCGAGGGTTTGCAGTTCAAATTCGTGTTAGTTAAAACATTGTTGAATTTGATTCTACAGCTTGTGCGTCGAAGTGTTTTCTACAGTATTCGTCACCGTGGTTCAAAAGCAATGCACGTTTGTTTTTTCTGTTCAACAACTAGGAGGTGTCTTGCGTGTATTGACGAGTCTCCTCGCACGCACCCATTCTAATCAGATTCTCTTTTTAGTTTTTTTTAGCTGGAGGCCAAATGGGTTTTTTCTTCCTGTAGACCAACTGCTTTTCGTTATGGTAACAGGGTAAATGTATCCTGACGGCCATGGCATTGCTGTCTGACTCGCCCTTGACAGCTTGCGATCTAAGTATCCGGACACCTACAGGTATGCAACTCGTTTTCTGTGTGTGTCAATGGCATATTCCGTATCAACGTTTGGTGTAGATACGCGACACTGTAGGACTATTCGTTGTTGCTGCGATTCGATATTATCGCTCTACATTAAACATGTTTGTCAAAAGAACGCACACGTTTATTCGTTTTACTGACTAGTTTATTTTACAAAAAGTATCAGGCGAAATTTTAAAAACGCTTGACAAAAGCTCTCACATATTGACTTACTACTGACAATTTTATTTCGGGTAAATACGAGAAGCGCACTTTGTATCTAAGGTGCTAAATTGTTCATACAATATAATTATTTGCTGTTAAATAATAACGCTTAATCTATTTTCTTTTTGCTTGTTTGTACAGAATCCTTTATTTATTTTTATGTGTTAATGGATAAGCGTGAGCGATGTGATTTTTTTTGTTAATTTTTGGTATGTAAGCGAATCCCCCACTCTCCGCGTATGGTAGTTAGTCTGGTATCTATTTTTTTCCGGCTACGTCTAAATACAAAGCAAAGTATAATATACCTAGGACCACTACGCGAGACAGTCTCAAACAACATTGTTCTTAAAGGATGATGTACTTAAAGAAGATGTGGATATTAGGGTTATGAAGCAAGAAGTTACAATTCGAATACAAAACAATGATGAATTTTTTTCCTTTTAATGGGAAAAAGTTGGTAAGCATGGCGGGCTTAGATTTCAAAATGTCTATGTGTCTTCGAACAGTCTGTATCAACCTAAATATGAGCTGTTAAGGAATGTATTTGAACCTTTAATGGATGAAATTGGATACTACAGGTTTGGGTGATGATATAATTGGTCTTGAAGATGCAAAAGAAGAATCGGTTATAACTGCGAATGAGCAAGACATGATCACTCAGTTTTTCATTTGAACGACATAAAGCAATCGAATCGTTCTACCTATGCCAAACTTATGCTAGCGCCTTAATACATAGACTCGGAGATAACGCCAACGTCATTGCACTATAGAAACAGGATGATATGGAACTTTGTCATACGGTTTTGGATCATATAGCGATGATATACCATACACAAAATTTACAGAAATCTGTTTGCAGTGTTGGAATGAGAATAACTCAAAACATGGTCAAAGATTTTAAATTGATAGGGGATGGTATAGAAAGATTTTCGATGAATATATAGATATCGGGGAAGATGTAAATGGTTAGTTGTGTTTCAGAGTTTTATGATGCCATATGGTTAATATATGCATCCTTCAGCTGATATAGGATTCTGCGAAAAAAGGTTGTGGAGTACAAAAAGGGGTATACCAAATCCCAGCAAAAATTCAAGGAAGCCCATATACAATTGATTGAATTTTTGCAAACCTCCGCATCCTAACTGCAAGGTACTACAAAGAAAATACCTGTTGTTAAAAAGGTTAATGTCGAAAACACGGATGCACCTATAAAGAAAATTAAACCGTCACTTCTGTAAGAACCTATAAATGTTTATTATGCAGATCTGTTAGCCCGAGGTCAGGATAAAAATACAGACAAATCAGATTAAGGAGCAAAGTATAATGCCAAACCCAATGAATGGAGATTGGGGAAAAGCGTGTCGAAATTAATCCTGAAAACAGCGAGATAATCTTAAATAATGTGATATATGCGGTAACTAGAAAGCTATAAAGCCTATTAATGAATCAGCCTATTAATCAATTTATAAGAAGACTTACAAAATACTTAGACACGATCAAATCAGAGTCGATGATTAGAAGAAATTTTAACCCATGTACGGTACAAGGTTAAACTGCGTTCCCAACAAATATCAAAAAGTTTGAAAATATGTTCTGAAGTATCCCCCTGATTTTCGAAGACGTCTAAAAAACTACGGCCGCGGATAAATGTTTCGGCCTTCCTAAGCGGCTTTACAAAAAATTTAATGCGAACCCTGTTGAGTACGTATAAATGGAACAATATTCACGAATTAATTGACCAGTTAAAGCTATTGAGTGCACTCAACCTGGCTGTGAATACAAACAAGGAAAACCTAAAGAAATGGTACCTATAATAGAAGCATCAAGATAGGAGGGTATAATAGAACAAGAGCAATAAACAATTGCTTAGTGTCAAAATGTTTATGGACCACTTTGGACGCGCTTAGCGTAAGCGCTTGCAATCTGGTCAGAAGGACCCCTTGGACGTGTTTTGTGTTAAATACATGTGGCGACTGTGAACCTACAGTATTTCATCGGTGAAAACAAGTAAAAGCTTTGATAGTATATGATGGTCTCTATTTATTTCGTGAATATGTGCATTTCTAGATTCTGTCAGCGTAAACGGAAACCTTATAAATTATATCTTATCGTCATTCAATGCATGGGGTATTCGTCACGACGTATTAAAATGATATTGCTAACATACTGTTTGTAGGTCGTACTGTAGCATGTTGAATCCTGACGTTCAAGTTTATTTGAACCTATCGCACTTATGACGTTACTGGTCATCCGATAATAGTTCTACTCCAATGTCTTCATCATCATTAGGTCTTCAGTCCTAGAACTGGTTAGACGCGTGCCATCATTGTTTCCTATTCTGAACTAACCTACAGATTTCCCTGAAATTTACACAGTCTGCATCTATCACTATCTGATCTAGGTCTACATCTACCTCTTTTTCCTATCTCTGCTTGTAATATATCCCATACTATTCCCCAAAAATGCCTTAGAACGTATTTTGCCCTTCTATTTCTCTTTTTCCCCAGATATCCTTGTTCCTCTACTATTTCTATAACCTATTTGTTATTATCTTTGTCTGTCCATGCTATCGTCTTCATACATCTGAAGCACAGCATTTCAAAAGGCTGCTACCGTTTTTCTGTCTGATTTCAGACAGCCCGTATTTCATAGGCATACTGTGCTGTGCTCCACACATATGCTTTCAACAATTTTCTTCTTGTTCTATGTTTGTTGTCTTTCCTCATAGGCGCTCTTCCTTCTTGTTAGATGCAGTTTGGTCACCTTCTATAGTTTTACAGTTATATACCCTATTTCTCCGACCTTCAGTGATTGTGAAGGGAGGTAAGCAGCCTGTGGCTGCCAAGTTCCCCCAACACTTAACCATTTACCGATTTAATATATTTTCCAATATATCTTTTCGCACAGTCAACATTAGTTGCAGATATTTCGCAACCAACAGTTAGTTGTTTGTACTAATCATCAGATTTATCTGCGCTTATTTTTTCGTCATTAGGTTTTCCGTCTCAAAACTGGTTGGACACGTACCTGCACTTATTTATATTCTGAGCTAGCCTACATAGTTCCCTGAAATTCTCACACAGTATGTGTATACATTACATGTGATTTTCCAATGCTCCACCCGAAGGTACTACATTGGCCAGGAAGCGAGTTTTTGTTACCTGTAAAATTTTGAATTTTGCCGAACCCTTGCTGTTCCAAGCAAGGTAGGGATCTTTAACGTGCGTGACAACACTCACACACGGGACCTCCATTTTACCTCTCATCCGAACGAGGGTGTATTTTTGTGAAAAATGCTCGCCTAACATTTTTCAAGCGGACCGTGTCGGGATTCGAACCCGGGACCTTGGGCGTAGTAGTCACACACATACCACTACGCCACGGAGCCGCCAGTATGTGTATAAAGCTCGTTCCCCTTCTATTGTTTTCTAATTTTATGCCCTATTTCATCGAGATTCGGTGAAGGGGGTTAAGCAACCTGTGGCTACCGAGATCGCCCAACACTTAGACATTTGCCGAAATAATGGTTTTCCAGTAAATTTTTTCACACACTTAACATTATTCAAGATAATTGCCCAACCAATTCTTGTAGTTACTTATAATAATCATCCTGTTTAAGCACAGTTATTTTTTCGTCATTAGTTTATACATCTTGGGATTGGTTGGATGCGTACCTCCATTGATTTCTATTCTGGGCTAGCCTACACATCTCCTGAAACCCCTACAGCCTACATCATTTACTATCTGTGTGCAGTAGTCTAACCTAAGTCTGCCTCTTCTTCTTTTGTTTCCTATCTCTGCGTCTATTATATTCCGCACTATTCCCTCATATTGTTTAATAATTCGTGTATGGTGTTCATGATCTTTCTTGAGGTATTTCCATTTTTGTATTCAGTTACATGTGCGATCTTTTTTCTAATTTTATTTATTTGTTTTTTTATTCTGTGTTACCGTATAGGTTTTGTTTTACAGTTGTTTGTAGTTTCTTTATCACACATTTGCAATTGCTGTCCCTGAAGGGTAATAGCTGTTGCTGAATTTTGGGAGTTTGGTTTGCAGTTTGGTTTTAGTCCAAAGAATTTTGTAAAAATTTCTGAGCACGTTTCAGTTACTTTATTTTCTTCAGTATTAGGATTTCCAGGATTTTGTACTTTAGGAATCAATTCATTCGAGGTTGCATTTTCTACATTTACTTTTCTTTTTGTTAACTTATTCACCGAAGAGTTCTAGCATTTTGGTTGTGTAGTGTTTTCTTCGGTCAAACCTTTAGTGTAGGGAGTTTTATATATAGATATTGTGACCTTTAAAGTTTTATTAGTATTCTTACTAATGTCTGAAATCGTAGTTGTATCATTATTGATATCTTTCTGTTTTAAGTTAATCTCTGTCAAAGCGTCTTGCCTGATGTCGTTTATTATTTGTAAAGGAATTCTATTGGATTTTGTAGTTACTCGTCTTTGGTCTGATAATCGTTGTTGGCTAATATTTAAAAGTTCGGGATGTAATTCAGTGAATTTTATATGTAAAGTATTCCTTTAGCCTGCAAAGTTGGTTTCATTTCCTGTGGCAATGAAGTAACAACGCATAAGGTCTCTGTTTAGAGGATAGGTCCATTTCATGCGTTGTCTGGGTTTGCCTGCCTTGGTGGTTGCTACATAAGTAATAGTCAAAGCACTTTTGGCATTTTTTGGCAAATTTTCTATACCTCTATTTGCATTAATAGCATTGCAATATGCTTTTCTACTGTTTATTACTGCCATTAATACTTGATTGAGGTATTTGTATTGTTTTTATTCATAGTAGGAAGTCTTTACGAAAAACGGTTTTCTTAGGGTTACAGCATTTATTTCTGCATTTTTCATCATGCTAACCAAGGGAATTAGTCAATCAGGTCTTTCACAACCAGCTATTATTCGTTTAATCATAACATAAACTATTAAATTTTGAGGACATTATTTCAACATAATCGCATTTGCAATAATTAATTCCTCTTGCTCAAATTAAATCGTCAAGGATTTGCAAGAACCGAACAAGGGTTATCATGTCGTAGGCACTTCCTGACGATGTGATTGGGCTTTGGATGATCGAATTAGTTCTGCGTTACAAATACTTCTTTAATCTTCGATACAATCACATAATCCTCAAAAGTGATTCTATTCTTTATCACTGATCTTTTACCCATTATTTTCTTGAACACCAAAGTCTCGGATCAGGGATTCTCTTCGTAAAGTCGTTTCAACAGTCCAGCTTCTAAAATTCTACAAATCTTTGATTAATAAAATCTGTATAGCGTCTTATTTTACTTCAGCAACCCAATCTTTTGTAATAGCGGATTCATAATGTTGCGAAGGTATCGGAATTCGAAATTCAAACAGCCCTATGACTTAAGACCGATTTATATTTGAAAAATATCGATTGTAAGACTCAACGCCAAGGTGTTCATAACATATGAACAACGGCGATTCCCAGGCTCCATCAGTTATTAAAACTCGTTCAAGCTCAACAGCCAAGTTTCTCGATTAACATGCAAGGTGTCTGCTTGACAAGTTCTCTCATTGCACAGTTTCATTCAAGTTCCAGTTCTTGCATTTTCAAGATTTTACCACAGTTTGTTGAAACCAAGTTCTCTCAATTCTGCATATGACCTATTAGCATTGTGTCACGACAGTTTGCAGTTTTGAAGCAATCGGATCAAATGTTCAGACAGAGATGAGCATGCACGTCATCCACCTGCCATCATTCGCATTATCAGAACGTCAGCACCTTGCACATCATCGATTATCGCCCATCCATACATAACGCACACTGTACGATGCGACGTCCCGAAACTGACTCCACGTATCCCCTTTTCATAAACCATCGATCGATATCTCAACGTCAGCAACATCAGCATCCTGCGAACCCCGAGGGGGGTCTGGTCCATTAATGAATCACACTTTATCACAATCGGTCTTAGCGCAGAATACTCAGGTTTTGAACCATGCCTCACCTTTGTCGCCAGCTCACGCCTCGTTATTGTTGACTCAGTACGGTATACCAACGAATCGACAATCAACATCCTTTTAGTTAATAATTCAAACTTCATTTGCATCCAGAAAATTCATTTTATAACGGATATTCGTTTAGATGACAGTCAAATGTTTAGACCAGCGGAAGATCTATGACGCGATCAGGTTCAGAATATTTGCAGGAGATTTTTCCTGTCCGGTACACGACCATCCATCCACAGCAACTTTTATATGAAATGGTCATAACACCGTTGTGGAAAACATCGATGACGGATACTGATATCCCGTGCGCTGGTCCTCTAATTAGTCGGCACCAAGATTATGATCACTTTGTCTTCTGACAACGGTCACAACACAGTCAATGCAGCTGTGTCAACGGAGACATACGCTCTCTGCAACACGAGTTCCATAAACATTCACCCGACGACCGATAAAAGATAATGAGTCATCATACATCAACATCACCACCACAGCCTGTATCATTCGGAGATCACATATTCCAGACCACACAAATGGCACTTTAACTTGTTTTATCCCTGAAACGAAGCGATCTGTCTTCAGCAGCACACAAGTTTCTGCAGTCACAAGACATTCTTCAGCATTGAGCAGCGATCATGCAGCAGATTGATGACACAGCCGACTCGTCTTTATCCATCATAATGGTGTTGAATGTTTCAGATCCATCGATATAAAGCATTCCATATCTTCATCATAATATTGGCTGAATCACAGATTCACTGTCCATTTTTTCTCCGTACCATGAACGGTAGAACTGTGTTCTTCAATTAGGCGTAGACGTTCATGATCATTTGCGACTCAATTCTGATCGATTATCATCGGAAACCGGATTCCTTGTCAATTTTCAGCATATTTGGACACTTAGTCTGTTCGACCGATAACGCAGCCATTATGCTTCACACAGCAGCTTGGTCGTTATTCTCAGATGCCTGTTTGTTACAGCGGCAGCTACGAAATCTCGCAGATATATTTGCCGATATTAATCCTCAAATTAATTATATTGCAACACACCGCCGTCTGTTAATTCTCCAACTGCACACACGGTTCCATATCTGTCCATAAACCATTTGTCATCATCGGTGTCTCTAAGATGGCGGCATTAGATGGTGAACATTTATATTCTCAGCAGCCTGGCACCAGTTGTCAATCACTCCACAGAATGCTGTGTTACTTTATAGCTCATCCATTTTAAAGCATTCTGAAAGACTTCTTCATAGAAATTTTCCAATTCATGCTAGATTAATCCAGTCCTAATACGTCCAGCGAGATGGAATCTTCCCAATGTCCTAGCAGTTTTTAGTTTGCCTGCCCTTTCGGGCTACTTTGCAGGCAGACTGCACAGCTATAGTTTCTGCTCCAACGGATTTTGCATTAACGCAGCACGATCCCATTCGGCATCACGACCATTCATCACATCACGCGAATCTGCAGCAGCAGCATACCACTCACCAGAGACATGTTCTCATTAAACTTTCGTAACAGAACGACGATGCACATCCGCATTCACTATTCACTCATTTTGATTAACCATTCAATTTAGCATGATATATCCGCACCTTTAACAGAACCGGAAACAGATGATTACAACTCAGACGACGAAAGTTTTAAGATAGATTGTCGATGAAAAACAACAATCATCGACAGGCGCGGTTCACAGACGGAGCGAGGGTTCAGAACAATTATAAACCGAAATTTGATCGTCGTTACAGTAACTAGATGTTCAAATCAACACACTTCATGGCCTGCATCTATCCGATCACTCATGAGGAGACAATCGGAACTTCCACCACAACCAGACTTCGATTCAACAAACAGTTTAACATACCGTTATCACAACAAACTTTAACAATTGTCTTTGAAACATTCATCAGTTACTATACTGGTTGAACCGAACACAGCAGTAAGGCGATGACGAGACAAGATGACCGGCATAGCTGACACGGTGACCAGACCGCAGAGTTCACAAACAGAATGATTGAGCGCACAAACATTTAATACCCGACATGCGAACCGAAGTCACACAGCAAGTCATTAAACAGACACCTGAACAAGCGCACGACGGCACAACAAATTGCATTACACGCGAACCGCCATCGATCGACGCACCGCACATCACTGGCCACCCATCGCCAGGTCACATGGAGACCGCAACATGTAATGTCCTTTGATGATGCATCATTGCACAGTGCACTTAACGTTACCATAGCACCAGTCGCCAGACTAGATGCAGTTAACGTGTCAGCACACTGTGTCAGCGCAGCAGCAACCACACAGTCATCAAGCATATTACCAACATTACACGCAAAACATTTCACTAAACAAATATTGCGTATCAGACCATTGCAACATATCTCGGTCAATTACACATCAGATGATGTATACAAACCGATATACATACTACATAGTAATACCGTTCATACACAATATAACAACCCATTTTCACCCCAACCAAACGGCGCCAGATAACAACATTACAATCAATCGATGCAAATAACGATTCACACAAAAATTTCACTACTTTGCACCGTTTCGATCATCAAAACTCAAACGGCACACACACAACACGCCAATCAATGCGGTATATTCAACATAAACATATGTCTATTGGTTACACCGTTTTCAGATAGCAGGACAATCGCAGCAGATAATTACCATATTGATGCGCCAGGCGAAAATAACGTCTAAATTTCAAATATCTCAACCGTTTTCAAGATACAGAGTGAACCGTGGCAGTTAAAAAAATTTTACAACTGATGCGCCAGGCGAATAATGAGAAAATTGTTTACAAATTTAAATCTCAACCGTTTTCAAGAGCATTGAAAGGCACTCAGATATCAAAATACAATTACTGCACCAGGCAAAATAGAACGAAATTGATATTACAATATTAACCGTTTCAGAAGCGAAACTCGGCAGCATCATGGCACATACACGATGTACATAACGCATATATAAAAATTGTTTTGCATAATTTTCAGCCGTGTTATCAGTAAAATCGAGCACACCAGTATACAATTACGACTGATTCCATGTCAGATACGCAAACTCAAGCCTTTGCAAAATTACTTAGCCAGTTCAATATATCAACAAATCATTTTAACCTCAAAACGCATTTCGCACATATTTCGATCGAAAATCGCCGAATTAAACGCTACCCTGAGTCGTACCATAACTTCATCACGATACTCAAACACTAAAACAACTGACCCCAATGCATGAGTCATTCGAATCCGATCTATCAATTAAAACGCAGGCACTATTATACGATATATCAACACCATGAAACTGCAGCATAATCAACATTTAAACGATACTGTAGACACATAGAAGCCAGTCGAATCGTCACATGGATGGACGATCTCGATTATGACCATTCAGCTGATGGTTAACCACTCATGCCGGCGCAACGTAACATATACATTCTGTCATTGCGATATTTTGCCGATTCTGTACTAACGTACGTGCATACACGATTATTTACCGAAAACTTAACGGGTTAATTTCAACGTTTTAATACTGTTTTCAACAAGAACTTAAAATCATTAACCGATGCCTAAACTAAGCATATGATTCACAATCATTGGACATTTTTGGTATTTTACATACCGTGCATAAATTATTAATCTTTGATTTAAAAACGCCTGTGCGCACTGCCCATGCGCACCCCGCGTGCACACCCCTGCGCGTTTTTTAAAATCAAAAGATGTTAATAAGTTTCATGCAAGATTTTCGCAATTACCTGTTAGTAACCCCCTTAATAACAATATTCACGCAAAGTATGAGTGAACGTGAACTATACAACAATGTCAAGTTCAGGCATCGTTAATGAGATTCTTATTACATCTTATTTAAAAACAAGTATTAACAACCCATTGGAAAATAACAATAAGCGTTAATACAGTTTATTCGGTATAATAATCATTAATGGCACAAATTTGCGTACAGTTAAGATACATAGATCGGCAAAAAATTCCGCAATGACAAAATGTTAATTTTAGTCTATGTTCGCTGTTGCGCCGGCTTTACCCCAGGCTAATAGTTACATTAACCACCACTAGATGGATAAATGAGATCGGTCACCATCCATGTGATAACAAATATTCACGAAAAACTTGGCTTTATACCATTGTCTCCAGTTAATAATCGTGTTACAACCTGCAAATTTAATTTTGCTGCAGTTTTCATAGTGGTTGATATATCGATTATAAAGTGCCTAAAGCGTTATTATGTAAGTATAAACTTTTGATCTCAATGCATATTTAAGGGTCATTTGTAAATTTTTTTGTTTATAAGGATATCGGTATGAAGTTTATTATATGGGTCAAGGTTATTCAATCAGAACCGCGTTTTATTAAAGGGAGATTTTCGATTTATTTTTCGAAATTATGCTTGCTTTTCGAAATAATCGCGTTTTAAGACCTTATGGTTAAAAATGTTTATTTGATGATAATTTGAAAACGGCTAAAGATAACTAAATTTTTCAAAGGCAATTATTTGCGTATCTGAGCATAAGGAATCCGTCGACGTAATTGTTATATTGATACGTAGTGCCTTTTTGGTTTTTTACGGATAACACGAAAACGGCTAAAGATAACTAAATTTTGCAAAAACAATTATTTTAATATTTGCGTTATGTTACATAGCTCGGTGTAATTGTTATTTTGATACGTAGTGCCCTTACGGATTTCGCTCTATATCTTGAAAACGGTTAAAGATAGCCAAATTTAGTAAATCAATTTTTCTATTATTTTTGCCTGGTGCATCAATTAGTAAAATTTTTATTTTGATATCTAGTGCCCTTTTCAATTTTGCTCTATATCTTGAAAACGGTTAGAGATATTTAAATTTAGTAAAACAATTTTCTCATTATTTCACCTGGCACATCAATTAGTAAAATTTTTATTTTAATATCTAGTGCCCTTTTCGATTTCGCTCTATATCTTGAAAACGGTTAGAGATATTTAAATTTAGTAAAACAATTTTCTCATTATTTCGCCTGGCGCATCAATTAGTAAAATTTTTATTTTAATATCTACTGCCCTTTTGGATTTTACTCTATATCTTGAAAACGGGTAAAGATAACCAAATTTTGCAAAGACAATTATTTTTATATTTGAATATACCGCATTGATTGGGGCAATTGTCGTATTAGTATGTAGTGCCGTTTTGAGTTTTTCTGATGATGACTTGAAAACGGTGCAAAATATGAAAAATTTTAATTGTGATTAGATCATTATTTTAGTAATACACATCGATTGATGTAATTACTATATTTATATCTAGCGCCGTTTTGGGTTTTGATTTAGAATTTGAAAATGGGTTATTTTTATATTTTGTATAGACAATTATTACTATATTTAAGTATGCTTATCGGTTTGTATAACCATCACATTCTTGATTAGTAACATTTGACCGAGATAGTGTTGCAATTTCTGAAATACGCAGCAATATTTTGTTTAGTAAAGAATATGATTTTGCCTTGGTTAACTATGTTGTTATAATTGCGTAATATGTTGTGATAATTGAGTGTGTGGTTGCCTTTGCATGTGCCTCTGACCAAAGCTAGATCCATGGTGCTTGTGGCATAGTTCCAACTCAACATCTAAAGTCTAGCGACTGGGCTATGAGGTAAACGTTAATGCACTGTGCTACCTTGCATTCAAATATCATCACAATAAGTAGACATTACATAGTATTTAGCAGTCTCCATGGTGACCCTGGCTCTAACGTGGTGGCCACGATGGGGTGGCCGTCATGATGGTCGTGGCGGTCTTAAAACACATTAAACAAGTTCGGTTAAATTGTTGCAATTTGTTTTTGGTGTACCCGTCACAGTGCGCTTGTTTTTTAATTAATCACAATTTAGTCTGTTTAATGACTTGCATGTATTAGATGACTTCAGTTCGCTATTTGGGCGGGGTATACTATAAATATTTGTATGTGAGCTAATTCAATCATTCTGTTTGTAGACTCTGCGGTCTGGCAGATCACGCCTCACCTGTTGAGAGTCAGAGCTATGCCGATTCATATCGATTTTGTCCTCGTCATCGCCTTAACTGCTGTGTTTCTCGGTTCAACCAGATATAGTAGCACTGTAATGATAAAATCCATTGAAGTTTCAAAGACAATTTATTTAAAGTTTGTTGTTGTGTATAGCTTGGTGATATTACAACAATGTTAAACTAGTTTTTTATTTGCATAATCAGATCTAAGTCTGGTTGTGGGTGCTTTAATGGCAAAGTTCCTTGAATTTATCTCCATCAGAATAGAGTGAAAATGCCCCATAGGCCCCATAGGGTGAAATTGCCCCATAGGCCCCATAGGGTGAAATTTGATTATTCTCTGATCTTTTTTGGTAAACATTCTAGAAGTTACTGTAGAAGTGACGACTGATCCAAATTTCGAGTTTATAATTATGTTATCTCTGAACCCTTCCTCACTCCCGCTCATCTGTGGGTATAAACCCGCCTGTCGATAGATTTGTTGTTTTCATCGAGCAAATCTATCTTTAAAACTTATTCAATCGTGTCTAGAAGTTTGTATAATCATACCATTAATTTCCAGTTCCTGTTAAAGTGCGTAGCTTTAATAATTCATACTTTAAAAATTTTTAGAAAGTTTTAATCAATAAAAATATGGGGTGGGGAAAATAGTATAAATACGGAAGCGTGTGCTAACATCAGTCATTCTGTTACAGAAAGTTTAATGAGCAACATGTCTCTCTTTGGTGAATTAGTGCAGTATATAGCTGCTCTCCTTAGATTAGTGCAGACTTCGCATGATGATGTCATAATTATGAATGGTCTTCGTGAATGCCGAATGGGGATTCGTCGTATAAACACTGCGATTGGAAATGCAAATGTTGGTGAGAAGCAGAAGCTATTAGCTTCGTTGGCAAGCATTAAGTCTATGCGCTCGCAATTCAAAGTAGCCCAGAAAAAAGGGGCAGGACTTAAAACTAAAAAAACTGCTAAAAGTAGAGTACATTGGGAAGATTCCATCTCAGCCTTTAAAGGACGTATTAGGACTGGATTAATAAGCAATCTAAAGCATAAGGATATTGGAAAATTTCTAATAGACTGTAGAAGTCTTTTCAAAAGAAGAATCCAGAATGCTTTAAAAATGGATGAAGCTATAAAAGTTAACACAGCATTCTGTGGGGAGTTTGAAATTACAACTGGTGCCAGGCTTATGCAAGAATATAAATATTTCACTACATCTAATGCCGCCATCTTTAGAGACACCGATATAGACAAATGGTTTATGGACAAAGTTATGGAACCATTAGTGACACAGTTGGAGGAATTAAAAGAACGAGACAGCGGGTGGTGTTTGCAAAATATAATTAATTTGGGGATTAATATCAACAAATATAATCCCCTGCGAGGATCTTCGTATATTGAGCTGCCGCTTGAGATCAAACAAAAACAGGCATGTATCAATGTGAAGAATAACGACCAAGCTTGCTTTGCAAGGAGCATAATGGCTGCGTTACATCCGGTCGAACGAGACCCTCAAAGAGTGTCCAAATATGTCCACTACTCTGAAAAATTGAACTTAAAAGGAATCCAGTTTCCGATGACTCTTAATCAGATCAAGAACTTTGAGTCGCAAAATGATATATCAATTAACGTCTACGCCTTAAAATTGAAGAAACACAAGTTCACTACCGTTCCTATATTGGTATCGGAGAATAAGAAAAATGGACATGTGAATCTCCTAATGATTCATAACCAATATTATGATGAAGATATGGAATGCTTTATACATATCTATGGATCTGAAACATTCAACACCCATTATGTATGGATAAAAGACTTGAGTCGGCTGGTGTCATCACAACTTAATTCTGATCATGCCAAGAAACACTTTTGTGATCGCTGCCTACACTACTTTAATACTGAAGAAAAATTGTGTAATCATATTATTGACTGCAAAATGAAACTATTATGTGTGCCTCGACTGCCTACAGAAGAAGACAAGATCCTTCGTTTCAAGAATTTTAAAAACAAAGTTAAAGTGCCATTTATTGTATATGCAGATCTGGAATGTATATTGAAGTCTACCGTAATGGTAAAGCAGTACCAAGAACATGTGCCATAAAGTGTTGAATATTATGTGAAATGTGACCATGATGACTCATTATCATATTATCGGTCATGTCAGGGTGAAGATTGTGTGAAGTGGTTTACTATGGAGCTACGTCAGTTTGCAGAAGACGTTGAGGCGGTATTTTTATGTCCCCATGATATGTCTCCGTTGACACGAGAACAAGAAGCTGCATTTACGACTGCAACACATTGTTATATTTGTGAGAAGCCGTTTAGTCCAGAAGACAAAAAAGTTCGTGATCATAGTCATTTAGTGCCGACTAATAATTATAGAGGACCAGCGCACGAGAGTTGTAATATCAAGTATCAAGATTCTCGTACATCCGATAGTTTTCCACAACTTGAGTGGTTATGACAGCCATTTCATAATTAAAAGTATTGCTGTAGATTTGGATGGTCGTGTGGAAGTGTTACCAGTAACAAAGGAAAAATATATCTCCTTCACAAAATATATTCCTGAGAACCTGATCAGCTACAGATTCATAGATAGCTTCCGCTTTATGAGCTCATCATTAGAAACATTGGCTTCATATCTAAACGAATATCCGTTATTAAAAAATGAATTTTCTGGATTGACAAATGAGAAGTTTGAATTATTAACTAAAAAAGGTGTATACCCATATGATTTTATCGATTCGTTTGAAAAGTTGGGTTACACTTCACTACCTAGTCAACAAGAGTTTTACAATAAGCTAGAAGGTGGAGGAATTACGAAGAAACAGTATGCGCACGCACAAAAGTGTGGGACACATTTAATATTCAAAACCTGGGGCAGTATTCTGACTTATACCTTAAGACCGATGTGATGCTATTGGCTGAAGTTTTGAACAATTTCGTACGAGTTGTCATTTAACTTATGGACTAGACCCGCCCACTATTATACCCTTCCAGGGTTCACTTGGGATGCGATGTTAAAGCATACCATCAAGAACTTGAGTTGTTGACAGATATCGATCAGCTATTGTTTATAAAAAGGGGATACGTGGAGGACTTAGTCAAGTGTGTTCGAACGGCGTGCATCGGCAAACAATAAATATTTACCAACGTATGATCCTTCCAACCCCGATGTGTATCTTATGTACTATGACGTTAATAATCAATATGGATGGGCGATGAGCCAGCTCTTACCCTACGGAGGATTTGAATGGTGAACACCAACATCGACGTGACATCAGTTCCTGATAATGCGAATGATGGCTATATCTTGAGGTGGATTTGGAGTATCCGGAATCCATACATGACTTGCATAAGGACATCCCATTCTGTCCTGAACATATTGATCCGAAGACTGAAAACCGCCTGTATCAAAAACTCAAACTACCAAATTAATGGCTACACTAAATGCTAAAAGAAGATATGTGATCCACTACAGGAATCTGAAACAGGCTTTAGAAAATGGACTTGAACTAAAAGCTATTCACAGGGTGTTGAAATTTAAACAAAACTGCTGGCTAAAATCTTACATTGACTTAAATACTGAACTTCGGAAACAAGCAAGGAACGAATTTGAGAAGAACTTGTTCAAGCTAATGAACAATGCTGTTTTTGGGAAAACGATGGAGAACAAGCGAAAACATTGTAATGTGAAACTTGTGCAAAACTGGGAAGGTAGATATGGAGCCGAAGCCAGGATATCCAGCCCGTTGTTCAAAAATGTTACAACCTTCGATGAAAACCTTGTGGCTGTTGAACTTCTTAAATCGGAAGTATTTTTCAATAAACCTATATACGTTGGAATGTGCATCCTTGACATGGCGAAGTTGACAATCTACGATTTCCACTATGGATATATGAACGCCACCTTTGGAGATGGGTGCCGAGTTCTTTACACAGATACAGATAGTCTAATTTATAAAATAGTAAATCTGGATCCTTATGAGACTATGAAGCGGGACTGTTTGCAACGTTTCGATACTTCCGACTATCCTTCCGACAACATTTATGGAATTCCGCTATTTAACAAAAAAGTATTGGGTATGATGAAGGATGAAAATAATGGACGTCTTATGACAGATTTTATTGGGTTACGATCAAAGATGTATGCTACAAGAATTTTTAAGACAGCTGAGGAAGAAGAAACTGAACTCTTACGAGAAGAGGAAGAATCACCTGGCATCCGAGACTTTGGTGTTACAAAGAAAATTAAGGGGATTAAAAGATCAGTGATAAAGAATAGAATCACTTTTGAGGATTATGCTGATTGTATCGAAGATTACAAAGAAGTATTTGTAACGCAGAATCTAATTCGATCATCCAAGCACCAAGTCCACACTATCGCTCAGGAGAAGATTGCCCTAAGCCCGCACGATGATAAACGCCACTTGCTTCCTGGTTCATATGCAACACTACCTGTTAGACATTATTCAATTATGGAGCAAGAGGAAATATAATACTTATTGCAAATGTCGATTATTGATTGTAAATATATTATCCTCAATAAAATTTTATATAGTTTAGTGTTATCTTATTCTTAAAAACTGAATATAATAGACGTCGTGGGTATTGGTTGAAAAGTAACCTGAATTGACCCTCAATTCCTCCTTATGGGGATTTCAATGTATGGTACAAAAATGACCAGAACGAACCTTAGAATTTCCCATGTTAAATCCCATAAGAAAACCGGTTTTTTGCGCTCGTACGAAGGTACCTTACCTACTCCTATTTTGATTATTATTTGAATATGAAGAAGAACCTTCCTCTTGTAAATCTTGTGTGCATATCCTCCATTTAGTTTGGTTAATATAATTTGCACAGTGGTTGTCCTTTGAGTACCCACTTAGTACATATCTTCTAACATTAGGATTCCATGTAATTTTTGAATTGCCATTTTCAATTGATTCATTTGAAGTTCCTGAATCGCTGTCATATGAAATGTCATCCAAACTTTTATTTGATTTTTGAGCCATTTGTGTGTAAGGTCTCTCAGGATCTTTGATGTGTATATGAGCTAGATATATATTTGTTCAATAGATATCAGAAATTAATTGTTTTGTATTATATTAATATATAATATATAATTAATGATTGAAACAAGTTTGCTCTGTAGAAAGCGAACCGTGGCCGGAATAAGTTTTCAGACCGCTATAAGTTAAATGCATTTAGTTGCCGCAGTGCCAAAGTTCTACTGAAATGGTAGTACACCATAAAATCGCGTCTAAATTGCAGGCATTATTCCATGAAAGTCAAAATTCGTGTTAAAATGTTTCGTATTTGTTTTTGAAGCAAATGAGTGTCTGAATTTCGCAGAGGTTACTAACTTCAACTCGGGAGTATATTAATAAATTTCCAGTGTGAAAGTGTATAGTACTTATTTGCATGTTTAACTGCAGGGTATTGTAGTGGAGAAAGTCTATAATGCACCGAAATCAAATCAAACACACTCGTCCAATCAATCAAACGCTTAAACCAGCGTTTAAAATTCAGCGCACCCTACAATCAAGAAAATAACACAAAGGGCATCCGTCACATAATTTCGCACGGTCGACCTAGACTATCCATGTTAAATTGGTTCAAATTTATTGATCATATTGGGGAAGATATAGGTCGTCTAAAATTTGTCATAATCTTGAAAACTACCTAAATACTAACATTGCGAAGTTGTGTTGATGTAATAATTTTGAATGTTGTATTTTTTTATTAACAGAAGTTACTATAATTAAGCTAATTCGTAACTAGTAAGAGCTTCTAACCAATTTTAGATCAAACATTCAACATTTGCTTTTGTTTGCGTGATATGAATCAAAAATCAAATAAAGAGCAAAATCACACAAAGTAGCACGTATAGCTTAAATTAGCTCAATTGCAACAGTTAGGGACTGCCATTGGTATTCATGTCGCAGCTGTGCGGAGATTAGTACACGTCTTAGGTCCTCGTTAGTCGACTCCCTTGCTTACAATCACCTAAAGCGTTAATAGTTAACGAAATCGTACCGTCGCCGACAGAAAAGCAATAGCATATGCTGCAATTTCCTTTTATGTATAAATTAGAAACAAAAAGTTGAAGACTTTTAGTAAAGTGATGTTTATGTTGATGTTTGTTGTCCCACAGAAGTTTCCTAAACGGCAAAGAGCTGCATGTTGCAACTGTATAAATATCTCATTCTGAGAAACTTTTAGATATTCTCCGCAGCGGAAAATGAATTAGGAAATCACGCAATTTATTCGGAGATTTCTCCAATCAATAATGCTCTTGGATGTGTTAGTCGTGAGATCTTTTTGAGCAGACAAATTAATGTAGTGTTTTGATTTTAAACTACCTTAGCGAATACACTACTCCAACAAGAAAGCAATTACGTTTCTAATTTAATAAAACACAACTAAACTATACTCTTCCGGAGGTGCATGTATCCATGTATCCTTTTAGTCTCTATAAAATTTCTCTAAATGTTTCGGCTGAATTCGTAAACCTACACACCATAGTAGAATTTTAATAGCTCCAACACCTAAACGTTTATAAAACTTAAATAGTGCTCTGCAGACGATATTTTCTTTTAATGTTATGTGTATTAACCCTCTGCGATCCACGAGTATCAAAATAATACAACAACCGGTTTATTTACCACCGTTAATAAATATGAATTTCAACCCCACAATCCTTGTTATCTCTCTTCCAGCGAGGTTTCGGTTTAACAATGAAATCTCTTCTTTATAGTACGAGCGTTACTGTTAAACTTTTGCGATGTGGCAACAGTGTAGTCATCAGGAGCATGACATAAAAATTCATAAAGTTTGACATTTTTATTGTCAAATAAAAGGTACAGAGTGGAAAAATATTGCCTAATATTTGAAGAACCATGAAACGGGTCCGGTGTATAATTCGTGACCTGTTAAAGCTAACTAAAACTACTAGAAACCATGTATATTTTCGAATACTAATTAAAAATTTAGGGGTTTTTCAGTAATTTTCGTTTAATTAAATTCCAATATCTGGTACCTCTTCTCACTGAAATGTCACACGACCGCAGATCGCATATGAATATAACGCTCTCAATGCTATTAAAACGATAACCTCGCCTTGTGCAATCTAAATCTTTGACAGTTTGAAGAGCTTTCAACACTATTGATAGTATTTGAATCAAAACCATAATATATGTCCTATAGTATAATATTGTAATTTAAATATCCAAGCGCGGGATAGGCTTTGGGTCCTCGAAAACGTCTTTCTAAAAAATTTTATTCAAGAACTACCACTATCAAAATTAATTTTATTATTTCAATTACCAAGAGACTTGTTTTATTCAGAAATAACTTGAACACTTATAGTCTTTAAGTAAAAGTTAAACTGAATTAAATTAATACAAGTTACTATTTTTAATGATTAATAGTTAATGGCGAGGAGTTTGAATTCTAACAGTGCAAAAGTTATGAGATTCGAAGACTAGCTAAGTGTATGAGCTTGTTTCATTTAACATGTAGCTTCCGGTCTTACACCGTTCTGTGGGAAACTGCAATACTGTTTTTCTGCAGTTTCTTGATAAACTTACATTATCTTTATTTCTTAGTAATTATAAATAAGTCTGCATGGTGGCAGCTCATTATTCCTTATCCCATTGTATCAACTTGCGTTTGTGTTACAAAGGAGTCGTTTCTTATCCTATTCCTAGTATGAGCTCTGTTGACATTTATTACATTACGTTCCTTTATACAATGTATCATTCTATATCTAAGACATTATTATAAAGTTTGCTTTTAAATACATATTAATATAGGGGATATGTAACTCGCGCCACAACAAAGAAGGCTCTCAAGAAGTGATTCATAAACACAAGTTTTCGCACTGCTCATTGGCGTAGCATAATTTGTGAAAGAATAATGAGTACATTCATTTCGATCTTTCGTTCCGACATCGTCGATCTTATTTCGCTGTTGATAATACAATAGAAGTTTTGAGAGTTATCGAGTGGAGCAGGAAGCTAAGAAGTTAAAAACAAATGAGTAGACCATAAATAGAAATGATTTTAAAAATACACAGTTTTGCAAATTTTCACATGTGGTATGGTTTTTCGTTTAAAATAAATCGTAACTCTTTTTCGAGCAATAGTGTTACTACTATAACGTCAAACCCTCCCAGTAACAACAACCATACGTGTATGAAGAGAAATTTGAGTGTAAAAGAAACAGGAATTATGTGCAAACCAAGTATTTTCAAATTTATTAGTTTTCTACAGGATGAATTTTTAGTATATGTATAATCTTACAGTCTATGTGTACGCCAATTAAAGTTTTAAACTGGTACAAGTTACGAATATAATAATAAAAGTTCTATAAATTGTTCTTTATGACATGAATACACAACTTTATAGTATTATAAATATATGAAAAATGTGTAACCCTAGTAACACGATTTAGTAGTACTACTACCTACACTAACTGCACTAACATCCTCCACCCCGGTAAATCGTTCTATTCGAATCGATTTACCAAGCCGTCATTTTTTCTCAACGTCTATAACTGCAAGTTTTACTGCTGGACGAACAAGAATTCTATTTGGCGTTTGAACTGTAGCTTGTCAAACTTGCCCACAACTTCCAGTGGTCGTAGCAATTACAATCACCTTCTTCCAGCAATTTCGCTCCTCTTTCTTTAATGGTGCAATTTATTGCATCATTTTGTTCATCTCGTTAGATTGGGTAAATATTTTCGCAACAAACAAACAAAAAATGAATTAGCTAGCTGTTGCGCTGCTTGCCAGTTTTTCTCAACGCATTTTCACAATCATTGAACTCACCAAAGTTCTTATAACCATTTGAAGAACCTAATAAAAAGCGATTAAGGGTGATGGCTTCGTCGACATCTGACTCCTGTGGTACATATGTAAGTGGCCGCGAATTAACGATGTTTTCCATCAACCATGCCCGTAGCAGTTTATCAGAAGGGTTTCTAGTCACCATTATGTACTTCAACGTCTTTTTCGCGGAACGTTTAAGGCGTTCCCAGTTTCCTCTCATGTGAGGTGCTAATGTTGGGTTAAAATTTCCCTTGATACTTAAACCAGGAGACGATTCGACTCGAACACGCTAAAATTTAATATTTTGTAAGGTCCTCCGAATTTCAACATCTGCGCCACGGAAGTTTGTGCCGTTATCACAGAATAATTCCTTTGGTATTCGTCATCTTGCTGCAAAGTTCCGCAATAACATAATGAATGAATCCCTAGATAGACTGTGGGCAATTTCAACGCACAGTCAAGCAAGTAAATAATGCACACCATCTTCTCTCTGTTCGTCCTCCAACAGTTACGGTAAGGGGACCAAAGTATTAAATACCAGTGAAGATCAAAGCTGATGTATACGATGTTATTCGCGCTGACGGTAAACTTGCCATTTTAGGTGGTACAGGCATGGCCCTGTCAATTTTACATTTCTGATAGCCCTTAATGGCTTTCTTGAGCTCCACACGTAAACGGAGTATCTGTTATTTTTGCTTGATCTCGTTAGTAACGGTTTCATTGTTGTGATGATGGTAACGGCGATGATACCTTTGAATTATAAGCTGAGTCACATTATGATCTTTTGGTAGACGTATTGGCCTTTTCATATTGAAATTCAAGCTTGGCGCTGCGTCAATACGTCCTCTCATTCTTAGGATTCAGTATTCGTCTAGATATGGCAAGCAATTGTAAATTTTACTGGATTTGTATATATGAGTGGACGTACTACGCCCATCTCGAATTTTTTTAAGAGTCAATACTTCATTAGGATATGCTTCCATTTGTGTTTGACGATATATTCCGTTTTCTGCTATCTGCAATTTTACTAGCAGTAAGAGTACCATGCGGCATTTCGCTTTTGCTAGAAGTTTATAAATAAATCTCAAAACGCAAGCTATGGTACGACGTAAACGTAACCAACTCGAAAAACGTTGGGTGTCCACAAGTTTAGTGGGAACTTGCAGCAAATAAAACTGTAACGATCTCAATTCCTCAACACTGATAGCTACTTTATCCACAGTCTCCATTGGCTACAATGTTTGAGGTTGCTGTAAAAATTCTAGACATTTTATTCAACAGTTTGACGTATCAAGAATAAAATTTTTGTTCCATTTTGTTGCCTCTTCGACAGCGTTTAGTTTTTTAGATATCCAGTACCATTCTGATGCATTTGTCAGTTTCAAGATTTCGCCGATTGTAAACGCCAGAAATTTTCGAAATTTTCTAGGTTCTGTTTGCAACCATATCATAACAGTTTTAGAATCGCACCAAAAGAAACGTTAGTAAATTTCAAATGAATGACTTCTACAAATACTTTTGGCAAATCTAGCGCCCAGTTGAGCGGCTTGAAGTTCAAGACGGGTAATAAACTCTAGCTTTAAGGGTACTCCTTTAGTTTTCGCACCAACCAGTGAACACTCTACACCATAAATGCTCTCAAATCTAAAGTATGCCACAGCAGCGCAAGCGTTTTCACTGGCGTCAACCAATATATGTAGTTGAATCGAAGTGATTAAAGAAGACTCATGCTGCGTGTAACACCTTGAAATGTTAATTTTTTCAATATCAGGTAAAACACGTAGCCAGTTTAACCAGCTTTCGTGCAGCGTCTCTGTTAATGGATCATCCCAGTTTGAAGGAGCTATCCATATCTCTTGTAGCAGAATCTTCACGTATACCAAGAATGATGTCAATAAACCTAAGAGATCATAGATTGACATTAGCGTACGTAATACTTCGTTTTTTGTTGCACAACGCAACCCAGAAACACTTTATTTACTTTGTTGAAAGTTAGAGAGTAAGTGAAAAAATCTTAAAGAATCGGTGAAACGAATCTCGATTTTCGTGACATCATAAAGGTCGCTCAAAGTAGAAGAAATACATTTCTCCTTATTTATTGGCAACAAACAAACCTTTTCGATAGTTTTCTTATCATAAAATGGGAATCATATCCATTCATATTATTTAACACAATAGGTAGAATAAAACTATTTCTAAAGTTGAGGTTGCAATGCTAGTCTCACACGTTATCAGCATGTGCTGTTTAAAATAGAAATATTAGTAGTACCCGATGGAGTATCCACAGACGCCCCGCGAAGCGCTACCCTAACCATTACAAAACATAGATGACAACTTTGCGCTACTCCACTCTCACTGATTAATACCCTCACACACACACACACACACACGAAAAACGGCTCTTGGAAAGGGGACCTCGCGGTGAAAACCTAGCGCTGCGACCCTGAGCCGAAGTAAAGGTTAAATATGACGATTGCGTCAAACTTATTTCTAATTCTTTCAGCCTAACCTAATTACTACATCTCTATTATCAACAATTCAGTCTCCCAATGGGTCAGCGTCCCATTTAGCACCCGCCGACAGAGCGCTGCTCTCCCCATCATATCACGCCGACGATAATCCTTGTATCTATACGGAAAAAATACTTTGATACCGGGCTTTCGGGGTGAAGCCCTAGCGCTGTACGCCCCCGATCTATAAGCTATTTATGATTATTGCGCCAATAACTCATTCTAGTAAGTAGATGCATCTTCACTTAAAATTCGCAAACTATATAAAAGACGAAACGCGCCCCACTGTCCATTCCGTGAGAATTTATACTCGCCTCCATCGAAACAAAAGCCTCTTAAAAGTGACTCTAGGACCGAAGCCCTAGCGCTACACGACTTTGGAGTCCCCCAATTCCTGCTCTAGAGTAGTTCATCTAGTGTGTTCCTTTTAACTTTAAAAATACTAATTTGTAGTTCTTTTACGCTTAATCTGAAAAACTCTACAATTCAATTGCCCAACTAGGTGGTTCGCAACTGAGTACCCCATCATGATTCACACCACAATGACTTGTCGTCGCCGACGACATTTGCATCTCCGATCGATACACACATACAAAATAAAATGGTCTTTGGAACGGGAGCTCTCGGGCGGATGTCCTAACGCTGCAATCGCAAGCTAAATATTATACGTAAAGATGATCGTGGTACTTACTGTTCTAGAAACCGCCCTACCTCAATCATCATAAGGTTTATATATGAATGATTGCGTCATCTTTTGCCCAGGAACCTGCTTTGTTATACTACTATTTACCGTGACATATCTAGCATGGCAATTAAAGACAAATAAACACATCTAAATAGTTTTCAGCGTTTTATGAATTAGCTCGATTGTATATCTCTCATTCAAGTTCCGGTGTTTTCTGTAAACGAAGGAATCACATAGATCCATTAACATATTTGCATTAAGAGCTCATCACAGCAGGTTACCTAACATCTGCTGTAAAAGCGCGAGTTGGGGTGAGGTAGCGTAGGGCAAGACGAAATGTCGAGATGCAAATATTCATTAGAAGAAGATATGAAGTTTAGTACTCCACCTACTTGGTTCATGAAGTACCAGGGAGCACATATAGATGGCAGTGCTGAGGAACTTATTAGTCCAGTTATAAACCTCACATATATTTTAAATATACATAATCTCTAACATTTATAACCAGTGAAAACTTTGAAATTTCGATATCTAATGTAAAAAAAATTATTAGGGAACAAGAAATTATAAGATTTAACATTTCTATGTTTGGATCGCATAATTATTTTACAATTTCTAATATGCAATTGACAAAGCTGTTACATTAATTAATTGGCCAATAAATGGAAAAAAACAGAATAATGGTTTAAACGTATTTCTAATAAAACATGATTAGGTATAGTGTCAAGTGTAGGTTTTGATTACAGTTTGTGAAAAGCTACAAATTCTTTTCTTATCACACCTTTGTTTCCTTTATCATTTTATAACGACGAAATAATAAACAAAGTGGGCGCAACGGCCAAGTATGTTTTATTCCAGTGAATATTTTATATTTAAAAATAGATATAAATATAAAATACAAATCTTCAATATATTTACAATACTATTACATATTTGAAATTGTACTGAATCGGACACAGTAAACATTCCTCTAACAGAATAAAAATGCGTGTCTTGCATTTTTAAGTAATCCAAAGTGTGTTTTGATTTTATTTATTTACGTTTTGCATACAGCTTGTCGAATTTTGTTCGTCACAATTGCGTATGGGAGTTTGTGAATGGTGAATTTGTACCATAATGAACAAAAGTACATTTTACGTGAATTATACAAATTTGAGGGTAAAAAAACTTAACTAAACATGGTTTGTAAATTCTAATTAACCGTAAGAATTTTTATCACATTATTCCTTATTACTACACAAGCCTAAATATGAGCGAAATATTACTGGTGACTTTTTAAATTTATCTCAAAACATTAATTGAACTTGGGCATAAAAATTAAACAATTTTGTGTTTATTCTTTTTTACACTACACTCATTCTTTCACCATATTACAAGCCAATTTTTCATCAACTGTTTAGTATATTATTTTAAAATGTTTTTAAAAAATATACAACACTATTTCAATGCAGTCTTTCATTATCATTTACCTCAAAACTGGGGGAATACCATTCCCTACTTCACTAAATAGGAAGCCCGACAAAAATTTATATAAATCCAAGGTTATGACGATCAACTCATTTCTATAATTGCAGAGGCGCTAAATAATATCCTTGATGAAAGTTATAAATAGATTTGCGAGCAATTACGGCTACAGTCGTATACTCTCATAAGGATAATTTGATCTCAATAGTATGGCATTTCCTGTATGTTTGTTGTGTTTTGTTTTGTATAGCATGTATTCAAACCATTTCTGTTTTACAATAGTGTGTGACATGGAAGTTCTGAATTTTTCCACGGCAGCACATTGCAGGTGCATTTTTCTAAAAAATACTAATATTTGATTTATTCGATAAATAAAGTGAATTGTAGTGTGCAATTTTGATGAAAATTCATAAAAATTATTGACACATTTGGGAAAGTTACTGGTTTTGCTTAAATCGCTCTATTATCAGCAAAAAAAATTTTTGTCAGTTAAAAAAAATTTTAATGACTTTCTCACATAGGCAATTATTTTATAAGTAGCTTTTATTAAAACCGTTTTTAATTTGGGTGCCTAATAGGATAGAAATTTGGATCTTTAGAAATTGCAAGATGGCCGCTACTCTGATGAGCTCTTAATGAGTTTATTTTTAGAAATCGAACAACTAAGACTAAAAAGCTTGTGTATAAAATGACATATACCTGGAAGGAAGGCGATCTGCGACGGTGTGGACTCATCGAACATCCAAACTCGCGCTGGCATTTAACCACTGCGTCCCGTCAAGGACCGCACTTTCTTACGCACATCATGCTGTGCTAACGCAATCTTATATCAGTTAATAAAAAATGTTAAAATACGAAATTATCGCAAAAGGATGTAATTTGAAAAAGTTCCTATTTTTCTATCTTAAACAACATTTTTAATAGCTTTTTGTCAATGTTCAAAATAATAGATAAAGACACCTTACTGTTGAGAGAAACCCTAATTTTTGTCTACACTAACACTGTATTAATGTCAGAAAGTTTATGAGGGTATTTTAGTTTTTGGAAAATGGCGAAATTTGGTAAGGAATACATTTTTCTCATAAACTGACAAATAACAGTTTCCCGTATGTAGAGAACTTATGGTACACGTATGCATATATTTGATACAAATATGATTACACACGAGGTGTTTGTGAATTCAAACTCAAGTTCGCTTCAGCAATCTCATAAACTTAACTGTGACATACTCTTTTCATTTATACATATCCACTACTGCACACCCGGATTACTTAGGGCCGATTTTTCAATCAAGGTTCAAAGCTTCGTTTAGCTGAACTGATCTCGTCCGTTGATCTTAGATCACGGCAAGGCCAATTTTCAATATTATTTACTGTCAAGTTCTCATGAACCAGTATTTCTTGTTGCTTATATAAAGTTGTGAATAAACGTGATCCTGGCGCCATTTCAGTACCTAATTTTACTGTCAAATTGCTGTTGATGTCCATTTTGGTACAAAATCAAATCTGAAGGTTTATTTACAACTAATGAATTCTGCAAAGAGAGCACCAAATTTTAGTACCTCTGAAGAGCTGTTATTGGTTATTTAAATTGTGTAAATATATTATATATTACTTTCAACATTTAATTATGGGTATCATTGGTGGCCAAACACAAAAACATCATTGAAAACAAAAAAACCGATGCTGTTACTTCCCAAACTAAAAATGCAAACGTAGGTAAAACTTGGCGCAGAGTGCAATACAAATACAAATACCTTTCGTCACTTTACTACCCTCAAGCGAAAGTATGAAAATCAAAAAAGCGAACAAAAAAGACTTCTGCAAAAGAAAAATGTTGCGCCAGAGGTACTGGTGGGGACCCACCAACTAAAATAATGGTGACACAAATTGACAATTCTATCAAGGAAATATTAGGAACTCAAGTAGTAGGCATGCATTCAGAATTTGATGATGATGCAGCTGTGAAGGATCCTTCATTGCCAGGTGTTAATTAACAAGTTGAATGAATACATAAGCTAATATGTATTTATGTAGAACAAATTGATCTTTTTAACGAAGAGGATGTTGATACTTTTGAAATTGTGCAGCAGAATAAACGCAAGTGCTACATCTAGTTTAACTTATCGAAGCAGCAATTGCCGGTTTTCTAGAAATGTATTGTACAATAAAATAATATTAAGATATAGATATTTTTCATTAATATTGCCGTCCAAGTTTAGAAGCACATTGATTAACAAATAAATACAAATTTTTAGCAGAATTCTTTAGTACTCCTGCTCTATTAAAACAGCCTCGCTGTCGACAATTATTAACTCGCGTTTCTAGTATTATCAGGGTAATATTCAAAATGTTTAAAATATTTTATAAGTTGTATGTTTTCTTTTAGACTCAATAGGAAGTGAACAAAGAGCAGGAGATTCAAAAAACCTTCGAAACTTTACAGAGGTAGAACCATTTGGGAAAGGATAGGGAAGGCATAGTTCGAGTTAATGACTCTCCAAAAAAATTTTTAGAAGAAGAGAACGAAAGAAAACGTGAAGAGCATAATCTTCACATGGCGTTTTTGAAACAGAAGCAAGATGTGTAATTGGTGTTGTTAGAGAATCAACTTAGTAAAAAATCATTATAAAATACGTTTATTTCAAATACTAGTAAATAAGAGTTTAATACAATTTAGATTAATAAAAATTCAATAAAGGTATGTCTTTAATCGAACCGACTAAAGTGGTAGTTAACTAGATTATTACGTGTAAAACTGTTTATATTCATGTGTTGGTTATTGGGCACGATATTCCCAGGAACGTTGTTAACAAATTCTACCGCTGCTTCAATTGCTGCATCTCGTGGAGGATATGTTTCATTCATAGTAAAACCAATATTATGCAATACTGCAGTAGCAATTATTGTGGCTTCCACACGGTCTAACTTTTGGCGAATTCCAAAAGCAACCACAGGAAATCTCTTTTTCCACACACCATAACCTCGTTCAAAACGGTTCCTGGTTCTGAGCTGCGATTCGTTAAACAACTGTTGTGCTGGAGTTACAGGATTAGTTAGTGAAGTAATTACATACTTTTTATTGGGTATTCATTATCAGCAACAAGTAAGCTATCGTACATTTTACCCAGCACACACTTTTGACGTATGTTTAAATTGTTAAATATTGTAGAGTCATGGGATGAACCAGGGCATCGAGCTACAATATTATTAATTTTTAAGTCGCAGTCACTAATAGTCTGCACATTCAATGAAAAAAAATTTTTTTGGTTTCTAAATATCTCGACATTGTCACCTCCAGGTGATTGTATTCTACTATGGGTACGGTCTAGTGCACTTACACATCGAGGAAATCGTGCAATATTGAAAAACTGTTGATGTGAATGCCCACTTCTTCTGCTAAAGCAGGCTTTTTATATACTGCCGTCCTAGAGCAGCTAGTGCACGTGTCACTTTATGTATAGCTTTACTTGCAGTACTTGCATGTATTCCCATAAAATCACTAGTAGTAATAAAAAATGAGCCTGTTGTTAAATATCTTATGGTTAGTAATGCCATTTGGGAAGGTGAAAGTGCATGATTTCTAAAAACAATATTATTCATATCTTAAAAGTGGGCCTAACCTATACATTACCTGCCTGGGGGTAACGCAATTGCATTGCTAATTTCATGAATAATAAATTCTACGCTATGCTTTGAGAGACGAAATCTCCTAAAGGAGTCATGGTCGTCGCATCTTTCAAAATGATTTAACCTTTCTCTGATGATGGGCATTCGCCTTGGGCGATTGATCCTTTGTACGTAATGAACCATATTTTCATCATCATCACTGAAGTTACCCAAAAACTCAATAACATCCATATTAAAAAGATTAGTTTATCCAATAAGCTTCCGAAAGGAAATAAATTTATTGGTTATGCGGATGAACTGAGTTGAAACCGTCAAAAATGGGAGATCAACTGTTCAGATATTGAACTATAATTGAAAAATGAAAATATTACATTAAACCTAGTTTAAACTCTCTTAGTTTAAACTAGTATTGAAAAATTGGGCGTTAATGTCTAAAGGAATAATTGAATATTGTTTAGCACTATATTTACAGATTGCCAATGACGTTCGTTCTTCATTATACTTTAAACTTACCTAACGTAATTATCGGTTAGTTCATTTTGTTATGCCAAATAGTTGCAAAATATATTAGGTGGTTGGGACACTAGAGTATTTATTTACTAATGCACCATACCCAAATTTGATAAGCGACGAGCACTTTCAGAGTTTTGATATTGCAATAAATATTTTTTAACGAGACACTTCTTAAAGAAGCTTGCCTGCCTTCAGGCAGTTCATTAAATTATAAGGTCGTCACCATAAATTGACTACTAAATTTAAAACGCTACGTTGTTATTGTTACATGTATATCGAAAAATTTGAAATGCTATTTATTTACACGAAGTAAAAGCTTTAAATTGATGCGTTTGTGTGCACCAGAGTTAGGAATGGAAGTGCTTTATACTACAAATTACTAAGTACTACATTAAGCAACCAATATCTTGGTTTTTGGAAGAAGGGTCTCCCTCTTTGAAATAATGGTGTGTCGTAAATCCCTAAATCAGGCAGTCTTTACTCCAGTTATAGAACATCATTAATACTTTATCGTTATTTGAATTTGTAACAGATACTACACAGATGAGCAGGTTTCCTATGTTGCTTTGTAGTAAAGGACTATAGCTTGTCTTTTAAATAGATGTGATTTAATACTACAGCTTTCTGATTAGCTTCTGGTCAGGAGAATTTAAGTATGAATTACACAACACATTTCTCGCAAATCTAATATATCTGAAAATAATCTCTTCGAAACAACCTCAATTAGTTTTGCAAAGTATCTTTCAGTATCTTGAAAATATGATACTTAAGAAAATAGAAAATATTTTACAGTAAAACTAATATAAAACACCAAAAACCTGTACATTTCGTTGAATTCTTACGGGTAAAATTAGCGTTACGCCAATAATTTAAATTTGCCCGTAGGGTACTGACACCAACATAACAATTTAAGTGTGTACCGACTAACTATAGCGGTCTGGGAGTGGGTTCCTATGAAAAAAGAAAAAGATAATAGCAAACAAAATAATAATAACAAATAAAATGCCGAAATACAAGCAAACTGAGTTGCAATGTCACTTACCTTGAAAGGCTTTTTTTACAGTCATAATTAGGGGGCGCCAAGTTGTTTCGTCTCAGCAATCCGTTTCGATATTTTCCCTTAACGGAAGATGGTTATTCCGCAAATGTCCCTTTGGTTCTGGTCTCTTTAATTTATCACATTATACATTACCTCTTTAAAGTATCTTGAAACACTTAATTAAGCTTTTGCATAATTTTTGAAATTTTCAAAATAAAAACCTCTCCAGCATACTACTTTATCACTGGGATGGCAGGATATTCTTTTATACTGACCTAATTCTTATCTACTTTAGTAGTTTATAGTGCGGGTTCTAGTGTCTCCCAGAAGAGGTCAATAACCCCTAGTGACGTCACAGTGCGGGTTTATTAACCTTTTTGTGTGTGACCTCAGGGGTCGCACGTGTGTTGGGCCACAGCCCTTTGTGTTTTGGCGTGAGTAATGGTCTAACGTGACGTCATTGGTCGGGTTCATTGACCTTGGCGTTCGACTTGAGAAGTCGTAGTTGAGTATGGGTCATTGACCTTTGCGTTCAGGTTTTTGTGGTGGAGGAGGAGCGGGCACTGTTCGGTTGGTGTCGGTGGCCTTCAGGCGCTTCTGCCGGGTGACGTAAGCTGACACTCATAGGTTGGGGCATATGAGCTACCCTTGCTTAAATAGTTGCCATTTACTTTCACTCATTTTGATGTGGGTGTATAAGTAAATGACAAACATTAGTGTTAGTGTTGAATCTGACGTATAATCAATGTGGTGTTTCCTCTACTCGGCGTGACAATCTACTACGTCACGAGCGTAAGTGCTGTCATATCAACGCACAAGGTAAGTATACTTGTAAAGCGTGGTTGTTGAATATTAATGTATGAACATTAGATCAAGTAGCAAGATCGTCCAGGTGTTTGCATAGACAACCCGCTTCTAAAACGACATGCAGGAAAGATGTAAATAAGGTGAAAAAGAAAATGCCAAAGAAAGTAACCGCAACACCGATCAATGGTAATACAGTTAAAGTAAACAACAGGTTTAATAACAACATTTTATTTGTGTAGCATTATCTGCGACAACTCAAAAACTGTGTGAGCCGTGTGGTATGTTACACGGCAAGCTTTTGTTGGTCATCCGAAGAGTTTGGTGCACAAAGTGAAAACTGTGTCGAAGTTGGAAGATAGGGTGGAATTGATGCGCAGCGCTTTCAAAAATAGAATTGTAGAATATCGGGTTAACAGTGCACAACATGATACAGCATACAATGAATTTTTTGATGAAGTAGACAAAATCAAAAGATTAATAGCACTTGAAATGCAAAACATAAAATGATTAAGGTTAATTTAGAGTTACTTTGACATTTTATCTAACAAACAAAAGAAGTCGACGACATTAAGTGTTTTAATATAGCATTCAAAGTTGTAGACGCAGATGTGAATAAGATATACGATGGTTTTGTGGGAACTATTAAAAGTAAGGGGTTAGAATTCCAGGAGCGGGATTCCGATTGGGTACTACAGAGGATTTTATTTGTAGAGTTAATTATAAACAAGTTCAATCCTATGCAGTCGTTCTCATACAGCAAGCTACCGCGACTGATCAAGAATAAGTACGCAGTCATTAACGTGCAAAACGACGACAAGCATTGCTTTACTTGGACGATAATTTCGTGTATTTATCAAACATATATGAATCCACTCCGAACACAATCATATCCACACTTTAGTACGGTTCTTAATTGGGTCGATATATCATTTCCAATGAAAGTTCATTCATCATTTTGAAAATATGAACAAAGCTATATCGGTAGACGTTTATGGGCTAGAAGCGGTGAATAAAAACGGTAAAATGGTATATGAGATTGTTTTTGAAACGTTTAGACAAAATTGTTTATATGCTTATAAGTTGGATGCTGCATGGTACTATACCGCCCCTGGCTTGAGCTGGGATGCAATGTTACGATATACCAATGTCGAATTATAATTATTCACCGATATTGATATGCTGCATTTTTTAAAAAGAGCATCAGAAGCGGAATGAGTCAGTGTGTAGATAGAAAACAAAGTGCAAATAATAAATATTTGTAAACGTTTCGAATGAGCGAACAAAGTTCCTATTTAATGTATTTACATGCGACAAATTTGTACGGCCACAGTAAGTTTCAATACCTGCCGATTTCAACTTTTGAATGGTTATCGGACACTGACGTACAAAATGTGGATATAACACTAATATCAGACGAAGATGAATATGGATATGTGCTAGACGTGGATGTGACCTAACCCGAAGAATTGCACGACGATCATTTTGACTTACCGTTTTCAGTAGAAAAGATGCCATCACCAATGAAAAAACAAAACATAAAAAATTGATTACAAACTTAAACAATAAAGTAAATTATGTTAGTCATTATAGAAATTTAAAACAAGTGGTAAGGAATGGATTGAAAATAACACGAATACATAGGGCGTTGAAATTTAAACAGGCCCCGTGGTTAAAGCAGTATGTCGATTTGTACACGCGAATGCAAAACGAGGCAAAAACGAATTTGAAAAAAGCATTTACAAATTAATGGTAAACGCTATTTTTGGCAAAACGTTGAAGAACATCGAAAATCGCGTAGACATTCGCCTAGCGACACATTGGCAAAATCGTCGTAATAGACACGGAGCAGAGACATTAGTTGCGAAACCCAACTTCAAAAGTTCTAAAATATTTACCGAAGACCTTGTAGCCATACAAATGGAACGATTACGCTTATTGTATAATAAACCGGTGTATATTGGATTTACTATTTCGGAACTATCTAAAACTGTCTTGTATGGACTTCATCACGAATTTCTACGAAAAGAGTATGGTGATAACGTGTCCCCATGTTACTGTTACACGGACAATTAATTTTCAAAATATTCACAAACGATTTTTACATCGTCATTACTAATCACTTAGACAGATAGGACACATCAAACTTTAAACACCGAACAGATTCTACATCCCCGTCACAAAGTCGGTGGTAAGCAAAATGAAGATAGAATAACCCGACCGTCCTATCTAATAGTTTTACGGTACTGCAGCTAAATTGTATTTGGGGAAATTAGAGGGTGGCATAGTTAAGCGTGCAAAAATGTTAAAGAATACGTGATTCAAAAGCACTTACACGAAAACGATTATGATGCGGCAGTGAAGGATATCGCAATTATTATTCGAAGCATGAAATCATTTAAATCAAACTTTCACCCTTTGTACACGCTAATAGAGAATAAGACAACGAAAACTTTGGCTTGGGGCCATAGAGATATGCCTTTGATACGATTTGGTAGGGCGATCTTATGCGCAAGGCGTACGAAGAGAAACTATGCAATATTTTAATTGATTTGTTAAATAGCACTAAAGAAGGAAAAGCAAAAGAAGAAGATGGAAGAAACCAGGAACAACATCTACAAGACAAACTTCGACAAATGTTTGAAATCAATAACGTGTCGCAAGGATTTTTAAACCAAATCTATTACCAACTAACGGGGAGTAAGGAGTCAAGGTAATGATATGTCATCAGTTGCGAAATGAGTATTAAAAGCAAAAGTTGCGAAAGAGTGATGAATCCAAGGTTACCGCGGATGAAAATAAAAAGACGTCGCACGATTTTGATACAGTCAGTGTTTGAAAATCATACTGCCATGCCTCTAGTTATACACGAGGATATTGTGTTAGTACAAACAGGTGGTGGTGTGATTACATTACAAAACTTGTTAGAGTTTTCAACAAGGGTGTCACAATTTCAGCCTCTAATGAAAACAAAAATCAAGTGTAACCGCACCGTATACGAGGTAGACACAAGGTACACAACACAGGATTTAATGAATATCCATACTCAGAAGGTGCTGGAAAAAAAATTAGCAGCTACACAAATACAAGAATGCATTGATGATATTGTGAAGGGGGGACTTTGACGTATCAGTGGTAAACTGTGAAGCTGCCGTAGGTGACAGCAACGAGGCACCGTGTTCTCAAATAGACAACAAATGCTTTGGCGAAAAGAACCTATACGATATGTTAGCAAAAAATTCCTTGGGTCCAGATGCAATGGAGAAACCCTTGTGAATCAGATGCACAATTCTAGAAGCATCAATAACAGAAAAATTAATGCCTTGTGTTGTGGAACTTTATAACGTCGAGTGCGATGAGGCGTTGGTTGCCATCGAAAGAGCTACAAGCAAACTGCAGCAACTATGAGACGCCAGAACAGTATTCGAAGGGGCAGCCGAACTAGATATTTATTAAAGACACGTATTGTTTTATTGTATAGTTATTGTAAATTTTGATTGTTGTTGTGGTTGATTGTATAATATATTCGCTAGTTTATATGTGATTGGTACCATGCACTATGTCGATCTGTAGCTTTTCAACCCACCCCCTTCTACGTGGGTTTGACACAATAATATGTGCAGAGGTGGTTCTTTAGCACAATTACTAGGAAACGGAATTGTATAAAGGGTCTTGAATTGGTCATAAAGATTAGTTCAAAATTGTTATACGACTCCTGCAATAACGTACCAAAACATCTTAGCTGTAGTTAAGATGAACTATAATATCATAACGCACTTTAAGAATGTGTGTTTGAACAACATCAGTGACGTCCAACGAGAGTATTTGTATGGTGATGTTGGTGCCCAGAATTGTGAGAAACAAGTTCACACTAAAACTGTGTGATCTTATTAGGTACCATTGATTTAAGAGTTTCTTGATGAGCTAAAAACTTTACAGGGTCTTGGAGATTATTTAGTTGCAGTGTATGATTACATAAATAAATGGATGCAAAACAATACTCTGGCTGCAAAGTGTATACTCTATTATTGTAAAAATAAAAGTGATTAAAATGGTTATTGTTTTTTTGCTTTGTTAATAAGTCAGATGTTTTTATAAGGTAAATACAAGAAAAAATAGAAGTATATTAATATATAATAAAAGAAATACTTAAAGAACAGGAAAAAAACAGAAAAGTATACTAATATTTAATAAAAAAAAAACAAATTGTTAAAAACGTATGGGTGGAGCACAGCACAGTACGTCTATGAAATAGGAGCAGTAGGAGAAGCAGACAGAGAAACGGTAGAAGTCTTTTGAAAGGTTGTGCTTCAGATGTATGAGGATGATAGCATGAACAGGTAAAGAGGTTATAGAAATAGCAGGGGAATAAAGATATTTGTAGAAATAAAAAAAAATAGGAGAAATAGAAGGGCTGGATACGCTCTATGGCATTATTAGGGAATAGTGCGGGATATATTACAAGCAGCGATAGGAAAAGAGGGATGGAGATATACCTAGATCAGACTATTGCACGTAGATAGTGAATGATGCAGACTGTGAAAATTTCAGGGAAATTTGTAGGTTAGCACAGAATAGGAAACTATGAAAGTACACATCTAACCCGTTCCAGGACTGAAGACCTAATGATGATGAATATTTATTGTTAATGTGCTGCATGCATGTCCAGTTGCCTAAGTAACATTTAAGTATATTATAGTTTTTATCGGAATGTCATACGGAATTGTCAAGTTTAGTAAATGTTATTCATATTTAATACAATAACATGATTTACAGAGCCTTTATATATTATTTCCAACATTCTATAACCTAAGAAGAATTTACAAATCAACAATGATGTTGAAGTAAATTTAATTAAATGAGCAACACCATAATTGGTTTTGCGAGAAAACATCTTTTTGTTCAAAATGAAATTCAGGCAGAGGTGAATACAGTCACATTCTCACATTATCAGCAGTATCTGTAAAGCAGGAAGATTTACTCACTTATTGTCACCAGTTGTACGTTCTTCATGCTGATTGTACCGAGCGTTCCAGAATATTTAAAACATGAATGTACCGAGTTAGGTTTTAGACTTTTCGCAAATGCAGATACGGCAAAATCATCAAATTTAAAAGAAAAACTTTTAGAATTCACAACTAATGAAGAACTGTACGTAAAATTCAGAAATGGATACCAGAGTTCTGCCTTTAAGAATCAACACCTGCTCTGTACCCTGGATTGTAGGTGAGAATACAGAAATTTTTAACTGTATTTCCTTCATCTGATTTGGCTAAACGCGGGTTAAGTGCAATTACTAATTTACTGTCTTAGAAAGAGACTGTACGGCATATCACTGCACTTGGCGATTTGCAACTGATGATGTTAACGAAATCGGAGCCTGACATTTAGTTGTTATAACTTTGCAATCCTAAACTATCTCATTAATTTTTTTTATTGATTTAATGTCTACTTTTAAATTTTTATTAAACAATTTTGTAGTACACTTGATGGCAGTTTTATTTAATTTGTGCTTTGTGATTTATGACAGATATACACAGGTAAAATAGGTATGAATAATATGCAATAACTAGCTGCAAAATCGGCTTTGCCGACAACCTTTACTGTGTTTTGTTATTTGTTCTTATTTTTTGTTAGCGTATTTTTAGGTATATACGGATGAGAACGGACAGCCAGAATTTTTGAAAATGTTTCCTTTGCAGCCAAAATACTGGTCCGCACAGAGGAAAGCCTTTTAAAAAAGTAATAAAAGGACAATATTGTGGTTGCCGAAGGCATTTTCAAATGTCCAACCTGCATCTTGTTACATGCCAATAATTGGCATTTCACACTTTTTAATTTGTGAGTGAATTCGCGCCAATATTTTAAAAATAGACTTGTGCATTTCCGTCACTTCGGACAGTTGCGTCGGCGCAAGAGAATGCGCAGACGTGGAGTGATAAAGTAAGTGCGCGGTTTCCGATACGACGGGAACTAGCCAACGAGACGTCGAACAGTGAGGTTTATCTGTGTCGTGTCTTTGTCTTTTCTCTTTTAGATAATGTAGGTTTCTCTTTATCTCTACCTGATATCGTTGCTTTGACCTTATTCCTATCGTACCGCTACACACAAGAAGAGGGAAAATAAACAAATTTGGCTTCAACGAGGGCATATCCCCGAACCACGCCCAACAACAACGAGATCAATGAAAATCAGCACGGCTCCTGCCGCAAGAATAACCGCAAGGTCGTGAGGAGCTCCACATTTTTAGTGAGTACATTTTATCTTTTTATTTAAAGCGCCTCTTGTATCACTGTAAACATTTTTGGTATGTGATCCAATTTGAGACGCGATTATGACGTAATAGTTTTATTGTGCAATATTATGTACGTTTTAGTATGTGTTGCCAACTATCGTAGTGGCTCTGACACGCGCGCGCGGGACTGTAACGGTTATACCTTAGACTATAACAATCTACCTGCACCTACACAAAGACAGGAACAGGATACAAAAAAATATAACAATAAACAATACAAAAAAAGAGTACAACGCCCGCACGGAGCAAAATATTCCTCAAAAACTTGTCCAACATGAAAAAATACTCGCAGGCTCCAAAAATAACAATTCTTTAAAACACAATACAGAAAGTATCAGAACAAAGAACAGCGTACAAAGAAAGCTATAGCGCCCGCACGGAAGAAACCTTATAAAGAATGCTTCCTCTTTGCAGGCGCTATAACTTTCTTTGTTTTGTTTTTGTTTTGATTCTTTTTGTATTGTATTCCTGGGTTTATGTGAATAAAATTGTACAGGCTAAATTTTTTGAAAATGACCCCTTGGCAGCATCAAAATAAAGGATTCTTAAAAAATAACAAATAATAATATTTGGTATATTGAACCCTTACGAGAAAGTGTCATTAGAATTTAGTCCAGTAAATTATGCGGTAGTCCAAATGTGTTTAATAACCTATAATCTATATGCTTTCAAACTATTTATTTCTAATTTTATATGCAATATCACACATAAAGTTCGTAAAAAATAAAGCATCGTAATAGCTTTGCTAGTACCTAAAATGTCTTCTAATGGGTCAATTTTAACACCTCTTGTAGTATTTTTAGATATATGTCATTAAACTAAAACGTTATTATATATTAAAGTTCAAACTTTCAACCTGCGTGATATCATTATTGTTGAGCATGTCTAAGAAATTTGGTTGCAGCCTACCTAGAATTTAAAGTATCATCAGATCAATATTTATGTGTTCAAGCGTTTTAGACAAAGTGGTCATATATTCCTGGTAGTTAAGTATCATATCGCGCCTAAAATTTGTTAGTAGTTTGTAAGAGATGTCGCGTCTGAGCACTGCGATTTCAGGTTTGGCATAATATCTACAGAACAAAACTAACAAAACAAGCACCTTCACGCTATTGAACTCTGCAATAGACATAATCACCAGAAACGCTTTCCCCATGTTCTTTTGCAGTAACTTTCGGTTATCTAACAATTAAGGAAACCGTGGCTTCAATTAGCAGAAACCACAAGACCAGGAAAACGTTCCTTTGTGTAAATACACTAGAAAGCTAACGCGACATGAAATCTTAAATGTTTGCATTGCTGTTCAGGATCCTCAGACAATCTTTGTAAGCGGGTATGTCCGGTTTTAACTGTTTCCTAAAGGTGCGTTGTGTGAAATTTCTTCTTTGCAATAAAGTCAGCAGTAATTGTAAACGTAGTAGTTCAATAAATAATTTTCCAAAGATTAAATCGTTAAATTTAGATATTAAATATCTGCAGGGTAAACTTAGTAATTTAGATTTGAAAACATGCAAATTGCACAAAGCACTGACTTACAATTTGACTGAATTCGAATTTCAGCAATCGAGTAATTTTCAGGAATTTTCATTTGAGATTAACAATCATAAGTTGTTAAACAAAATCAATATCCCACTCGGAGAAAATATGGATATATTCAATTGCAATAACGCAAGACAATGTCATTATTAACGGACTTGCGACAAAAAGGATTGCTATTATGTAAAGGCTGACCAGAAAAGAGTTAGTCATTGTAGGCAAACCAAACTATGTTGGTAGGGTAGAAGCTTTCTTATTTGAGGGTACTTATAACTTAACAGTTTCAAATCCTGAAATAGTGAATTTATATTATTTACTCAAAATTTATAAGAAGAATAAATCGATGAGGCAAACACTGAAAAAAAATCGTAAAATCTACTGCAATTGTAATGAATTTTACTACAATCTGTGGTTTGATATAAAGTAGGAAAAAGTTATTGTAATTCTACTTTGAATAAGTTAATCAAGTCTAAATTTTCGAAGGACCAGTACATAAATACATATGTACACACGTGACCAAGTATTTCAATTTATATGTAAATTCAACACACTCACCTGAGCAAAACACATCACGTTCCAACTGTATTTTCGACACAACACACCACGTCTCGTCGTCTCTAAGGATGACGGCAAACAGCCCGGAATGTCCGTTTTCCATGCATCAGGTAACAAACCACAGCAGGTGGTCGAGCGTGGTGGTTTCACTAAATTAAAAATACTCGTCTATCCGCGAACAAAGTTTACACCCACAAATTTACAATATATACCAGATTAATTCTAAACATACCGCTCACCAATAAGCTCTGCTTATTTAAAACTAAAGGTACAAACAAACAAAAACTACTATATATATATAGATATATTGAACAATTAAACTATACTAAAAAAAAACTTGAGTGCGTGAGGTATGTACAATTACTCTGCAATTGGAAGGCGACATAAATTTATCATGTGACGGTCCAATTCTACATGACCAACTTTAACTCTGGCAACTCTTGCGATGCCATCACGACCAGGAAATTGGGCAATTATGCGGCCAAGTTTCCATTGCAAAGGGGGAAGGTTCTTATCCTTAATAAGAACGAGTTTACCTACACAAGGAGTTGCAGGAGAGACAGACCACTTGTTGCGCTGCTGCAGGGAGTGGAGATATTCTGTGGACCAACGCTGCCAAAAGTCCTGGTGCAATCTTTGGACAAGTTGCCATCTGGTTAAGCGATTGAGTTTTAGAGAGGCGGTGTCTGGATCTGGTGGGGAGGTTAACGGCTCCAAGGTCAGGAAGTGACCGGGTGTAAGAACCGATAGGTCATTAGGATCTGAACTCATGCTATACAAGGGACGGGAATTCAGAATGGCCTCAATTTGAATCAGAAAAGTGAGAAGTTCCTCATACGTAAGCACTTGTTCACCAATCACTCTGCTTAAATGAGATTTAACAGAACGAACTCCTCGCTCCCATAATCCACCGAAATGAGGTGATGAAGGAGGATTAAAATGCCAACGTATCATTAACGACCCGGCAGCTTGTTCCGCATATGATACAAGTAAACGAGATGCGCCTACAAAATTGGTGCCTTGATCGCTGTAGAGGTCACTGCAGCGACCACGACGGGCAACAAAACGACGAAATGCTGCTAGAAAGGCTTCAGCAGTGAGATCCGACACTAGTTCAATATGAAGTGCTTTGGTGGACATACATACAAATAAACACACATAGGCTTTGGTGCGTTTTGTACCTCGAATACGCCCCGACGTGATGGTGAACGGGCCTGCAAAGTCTACTCCAGCATGACTAAACGCTTTGAGCTGAGATATTCGGGAAGAGGGCAAATCTCCCATTAAAGGAGCAACCGAAGGGGGATTAACTTTAAAACAACGAATGCATTTGGCTACAACATGGTTAATAGCGCGCTTAACTCCCAGAATCCAAAATTGTTGCGCGATGAAGAAGGCTAATGATTGGGGTCCAGGGTGAAATAGCTTACGATGCATACTTTCAATTATTAATTCGGTTAGTCGATGCTTTCGGGGAAGTAGCATGGGATGCTTTGCATCATAAGATAGTTGAGAATGACGTAAACGACCACCAACCCAAATTACACTATTGGAATCCAGAAACGGAGCTAATTTTTGGATAGGTTTTTTGCATACTTTGCCACTTTGAATACAAACAATTTCGTCAGGAAATACATCATGTTGAACTACCTTTACAATACAAATTAAGGCGTTGTACAACTCATCCGCTGTTAACGAACCACCTTGCCTTTCATGCCTTTTCAATTTTGTATTTCTAATGAATCGGAAACAATAAGCCACTACACCTTGCAGTTTACGAAGTGAGGAGAAACGAGCTAGCAAACTATTAATCAAATTATCTGGCACTGTATATACTAAGACAACTTTTCGCTCTTCGCACTCAGCAGTGGAATCTGAGTCTGATTGATTAAATGGTTGATATATACAGTTAGTTGAATAAAGAAACTTTGGACCTGACCACCAATGAGCGTGGGATACAAGATCTGAAGGCAACAAACCTCTAGACCCACAATCAACAGGATTATCTTTACCACTTACATGATGCCATAAGTTAGGAGGAACTCTATCTTGAATGTGAGTAATCCGGTTACTAACAAAAGTTTTCCATCGGTGTGGAGAGGATTTGATCCATGATAAAGTAACTGTAGAGTCAGACCAGGCATGAATTGCATCAATCGTGATGAACGGTTTATAAACCTTATTTACAAATTCTATTAAGTCAGATAAAAGTACAGCTGCACAATCCAACCCTAAACTCCATAACCGTTGCATTAAATTTTTCAAAAGGAAGGTCACAGGGGTCAACAAACCAAGCGGGTCAAAAACCTTCGCTATGTCTGAGAGTATAACCCGTTTTGTGCACGGACGTGCAGTACTATCCACTTTGAACTGGAAGCAGTCTTTGTGGGACACCACTGTAACCCTAAGACTTTTAAGGAAAGTGAGTCAGCGTCATTAAAAGAAAATGGCTGAAGTTCTTCAGGGGGGATGACAATAATTCAGGACGATTACTTGCCCATTTCCTAAGGACAAAACATGCACTCGACAATAACGAAATAAGTTGACGTTGGATTTCTAAGGTTTCTTCCAAGGATGCACAACCTGTTACTATATCATCAACATACGTATCAGATATAAGAACCTTTGCTGCTAATGGATAGTTTTGAAGATTATCCCTTGCTAATTGTTGAAGAACGCGAATAGTCAAGTATGGAGACGAAGATACCCCATACGTTACGGTGTTTAATTGATACTCTTGAATAGGTTCAGCTTTTGAAAATCGCCAAAGAATACGTTGGTACAATCGATGCTGATCTGTCACCTCAATTTGCCGGTACATTTGCTTAATATCAGCGGTTACAACAAATTTGTGTAGTCTAAACCCTAACAAAATACTCGATAAATCCTGTTGAAGTTTAGGGCCGATCAGTAAACCATCATTTAATGACTTGCCGTTAGATGATTTTGCTGACGCATCAAAAACAACCCTCAATTTAGTGGTGCTACTATCTGGTTTCTGAACACAATGGTGAGGAATGTAGTATCCCGAAGACAAATGTGTAAGAGGTTCATGAACTGTGGACATATGTCCAGATTCTAAATAGTCTTTCATGAAATTTGAATATTCCGTATGTAGGTCAGGATTTTTCAACAAACGATTTTCTAATAATTCAAAACGACGCAGTGCTGTGGAATAAGAATCGCCTAGTTCTATACGAGACTCTTTAAACGGCAAATTAACTACATATCTACCGTCCTTCTTTCTTTGATGTGTTTCTAGAAAGAGAGTTTCACATTGAATATCTTCAGGCGAAAATGTAGGAGTTGCTGGAACATGTTCAACCTCCCAGAATTTTTTTAACACAATGTCCAATGGGGTATTCATAACCGATGTACAAAACGAACTCACACGATTAGTTGACTGACAGTCTGTTTTACCGACCAGTACCCAACCAAACACTGTATTAAGGGCAGTAGGCTCTCCAATTTTACCACGTCTAATGCCAGGCTGAACCACAGTAGAATAAATATCTGCACCTAACAACAAATCGACCTCGCGAGGGCGTCCAAAGTACGGATCTGCTAATGTTAGACCTTCAAGGAAGTCATAACGATTTGAAACGGGAGCCGACGGCATAGAGCCGGCAATTGCAGGAATAACAATTGTATCTACAACGAATGTAGGATTGGCCTTTTGATATGGCCGCAACGAACATGTAACGAGACCATAGCTAGAGGTGCTCATTTGATTTAAACCGCTAATCGATATGGACGATGATGACGATTTTAATCCAAGACTTTTCATACACGCTTGGGACATAAAACTTGCTTGACTACCATTGTCAAGTAATGCTCGACAAGTTTGATAGTTTCCACGTGCATCCTGTACTTGTAACAAGACAGTAGACAACAAAACAACAGACTGACTAGCCACTGTGCTAGTCATCACGGCGACTTTATTAGAAGACTCTGGATTTGAGGGCCCTTCTGTCAAGTACGCTTCACCTTCTTTGTCTGGCGTCACAGCAGAAGTGGAAAATGCAACAATGTGTGATGTTTTTATCACAAATACGACAACTAAGTTTTGATGGACACTTAACAACAGAGTGGTTGGTTCCTAAACAATTATAACACCAGTTTGAAGTTTTTGCAACTCTATGTCGCTCAGAAGGTTCTAATACTAAGAATTTGTCACATTTAAAAACAGAATGATTAGCTTTGCAATAAATACAACTAGTACTATGGGTTTTCTTAGCGGTGGTAACAAAACTTAATGATTCTTTCGGCTTGAACACAACAGGATACTGTCGTGATACTGTTGGCTTCTGAACACTAACAGGGCCTGGCTGTCCTACAATAACCTGGTTTGTCTCCAATGCCTTGCAATGTTTAGAAACAAACGAGTACAAATTTTCATAGCTAGAATTTCAACATCATGAAGTTCAATTTCAAAGCGTTTCCTAGTGGAGTTATCCAATTTTTGCAACAATAGATTAAAACGAGTAAAATCCCACATATCATGATTAAATTGTGCAATTGCCGAAGAATTTTCAGAAAATGTAGACAATAATGTGCGTAACGAGGACGCAGAATCTGAACTAACTTTCGAGGCATTACAAATGGCCTGCCAATAGCTAGTGAGCAACAACCGTTTGTTTTCGTACCTATCTATTAATTGTTGATACGCAATCGTATAATTTATCAGAAGTTAATGGAAGCCCTTTAATAATTGCCAAAGGCTCCTTAACCAATGATGAGGTTAAATATTGAAATCGTTCAATATTGGATAAAGTTTCATTTTCATGAATTAGTGTACGGAACAAATCGTAGAAAGAGCTCCAATTTTTATAATTACCATCGTAGGTGGGAATTACAATTCTTGGCAACTTAACTTTATTAGGGGCACCCGAGTGTTGTGTTTCAATACTAGAACGGGTATGAGGCTGCGACCTCTTAGCTGCTAATTCTCGGTGCACAATTTTGATTGAATATTGAATTTCATCAAAACTATCTTGGATTACCTGTTGTTGATCTAACTCAGCAACCTCTACAGAAGCAACTATTTCATAATGAACTTGTTCAAATTTATCTACCATGTTTGATAAATCGGTAAATCGAACATCAAAGGCAACAAAATTATTCTCAGGATCCATTTGAGCTGCTTCAGCACATTTTAATAAGGCTTGCGCCTTGCGCATTAACATGCTACGTTTATTTGACAATTTTTCAATTTCCATTGTCGCAAATAATGGAAAACAATCAGAAAGTAAATAACAGTTATGAAAACTCCAGTAGCAGTTATCTACTTGATAAAAATGTTTATCTAACAAAAAATTGCACAGCTATCAAATATGCGAATCTCAGAATACAAAACTATCAACAAATACATTTAATAGATCCTCTAAATAAATTATCAAACACCATAATAATTCTACCTGTTTGCAAATGCTAAATAGGAACCGCTCACCGTGTAACATAGTAATCTCTCAAGTGTAGGAAGCCACAAGTTATTCACCTCTTAAAATACCAAGAAGATTTTAAAGGCTGAACCCTAATTCCAATGGAATGCAGTTAGATACATCAGTGCCACCCTCAAGCAGGTATCAAGATGTTTAAAGGGATAGCAACAGCCAGGAATGTCAACCCTTCTATTTTAAAGACTATGTAGTTCAACCCACAGATGGTTGAGCTTTATATAATTGTACTAAAATACCTTAACTATTTTTGAAGTCACTAAGCTATATATAATACTATTTTTACAGCCATATTATTATGTGAGCGGTAATGTCAAATTCAACTGAGCTTTTTTCACTAATTTCTAACGAAATTCGCGTCATTTACGCAAATATTTATGCAAATATCTTACGCTAATGATCGCCGTATATACGCGTCAACACAGGATAAAAAAACACGCAAAGCCAAATTACGTGTTTTTATGAACTATAAATCCACTAGATTAATTCAAATCCGGCTCGAAGGACCAAATCTACTTTGAATAAGTTAATCAAGCCTAAATTTTTGAAGGACCAGTACATAAATACATATGTACACACGTGACCAAGTATTTCAATTTATATGTAAATTCAACACACTCACCTGAGCAAAACACATCACGTTCCAACTGTATTTTCGACACAACACACCACGTCTCGTCGTCTCTAAGGATGACGGCAAACAGCCCGGAATGTCCGTTTTCCATGCATCAGGTAACAAACCACAGCAGGTGGTCGAGCGTGGTGGTTTCACTAAATTAAAAATACTCGTCTATCCGCGAACAAAGTTTACACCCACAAATTTACAATATATACCAGATTAATTCTAAACAGTAATATTTACCAATTTTCTAGAAAATTCTTAAATGACTTATCAACATATACGAGGGCTATTTTTTTTTCAAGATCCGATCGGTCGCAAAATAAAAACCATAGTACAAATCAAAAATTATTTATTTGTAACAAGTACTTACATAATTACTCTATTTTTCTACATAGTCGCCACTCAGATTTAGACATTTGTCGTAGCGTGGTACCAACTTCCCAATACCCTCGTTGTAGAACGTAGCCGCCTGTGTTTTCAGCCATGTTTGTACGCTGGTTTGCAGCTCAATGTCTGTGCTAAAATGTTGTCTTCCTAACCAGCGTTTCATGTGAGTAAACAGGTGTAAATCAGATGGAGCCAAGTCCGAGCTGTATGGTGGATGACCAAACACTTCCCATTGAAAAGACTGTAGGGGTGTCTTTGTTGAAGCTGCAGTGTGCGGCCGAGCATTGTCGTGGAGAAGGACAATGCCTGATGACAACATTCCTCTCCGCTTATTCTGAATTGCCCTTCGTAGACGTTGAAGAGTCACGCCGTATAAGGCTGCTGTAATTGTTGTGCCACGTTCCATAAATTCCACCAAGAAAACGCCATTTCGGTCCCAGAACACAGTAGCCATGCACTTGCTGTTGGCGCTTGAACTTCTTTGGTTTACTGGGAGAGTGAAAATGCATCCATTGTTTGGATTGTTCTTTTGTTTCTTGAGTTTCGTAATGGACCCATGTCTCGTCCCCTGTGACAATTTTGTTTAAGAAAGTTTCTCCTTCATTGTGGTAACGCTGGAGAAACGTTAGGGAGGCTTCATTCTCTGTGTTTTGTGATGGTCGGACAGCATCTTGGGAACCCATCTCGCGCACAGTTTGTGGTACTGAAGTTTCTCGCTCACAATGACGTAGAGAGCTGACCTTGAAATTTCAGGAAATGAATCGCTCAATTCAGAAATTGTGAACCGACGCTTTTCTCGAATTGCCACATCCACTCGCTGAACAAGATCATTGGTTGACACTGACTTCCTTCCCTGACCGCCTGCATCATGAACATCTGTACGTCCTGCTTTAAAGTTTCTGCACCATCGTCGCACTTTGCTGTCACTCATTGAAGTTTCACCGTACACAGTACTTATTCGTCGATGAATTTCGGCTGTATTACACCCCTCAGCCTGAAGGAATCGAATTACCGCACGAACTTCACACTTGGCGGGAGATGCTATTATTGTAGACATTTTTACGTGCTACCTACGTAAACACAACTAAACGGAAGTGACGCGACGCGATTGACAGTCATACTAGTGACGCTGCGCAACACATCTGCGCACTGGTTCATCCGATTTTTATGGAAGTTTTTATTTCGCGACCGATCGGACCTTGAAAAAAAATAGCCCTCGTACTATAATAATTTTTCTGCTAAAAGTGTAGTAAAATTTTTAATATGTATGCGGTGACATTTCATATTTTAACATTGTAATATTTAAATATTTCTCTAGTTACTATTACAATTCCCACTAAGAAAATTTGATAGAGCTTGTAATAATTTTAAAATTTATATTAAAAAGTACCACGCAAGCAGTTACAATTAATATGTTAAATTGCAATCATTACAATCCTAAATTATAATCATTAGCATTTGATATTGCAATATGTAACATTTTATATTGTAATTTCAACTATTTTAAATAATAATCCTTACAATCTTTAATTGTAATTTTTACAAATCTGAATTGCAATCTTTACCATTTTATGTTGTAACTGTAAAAATTTAAACACATAGAAAGACAAAGAATGTTTAAAGCAAGAAAATTTTATTTTGGTAAAATAAATATAAATGTTACGTGGCCACAAAAATATTATTCGAAGAAGGCATTTTGTTTACGAAAGATCATCTACTCTTTAAAATAACCAAATGGTACACTCAAGTGACTGCACTAGTACGCACTAAGAGCGTTCCGTGTAAGAGCTCGTCAATGGGCTGGTAATTTGCTTCCGCCCCGAGCAAGGATTTTGCGTTTGGGCGTGTTATAGCTCCGAATTAGAATCGCGGTGAACTGTTCTGGTGGCATAATTGCACTCAAATAGGTTGCATTTTTCTGCACTTTTTCACAGGACAACGAAGATTTGGTTGACATAACGTGACGTAAATTCTGTAATGAGTAAATTGTTTCTGGTTGATGGGTTGCTTGAAAGTGATTCAAGTAGTTCAGATGAAGAATTTGGTGAGCAAATATTAAAATGTATGTACAAAACAATTACGTTATTCCAAAAATACAAGATTTTACTGAAATTGTGGAGCCAAATGAAGATAAAGAAGTAGAAATATGATAAGTATATTTAGTTATTCAAATCTATTTCAACAGTTTCGAGGACATTTTGTAATGTGTCGGAGTACATTTATTATTATTATCAAAAGAAACGGAATTCCTAATGCATTGGGTTGCATAGACGAAACATATATTCCCATAAAAACACCAGCTCATAAAATATAATTAACGTATGTTAATTGACACGATCAAGTTTCTATCACTTTATAAGTCATAGACAGTACTAACAAAAAATTTCTGGATGTTTTCACTAGAGTCTCAAGTAAAATGTACGATGCTCTAGTATTTGGTCTTTCAGATATAAGTGAAATGCCAGTAATACGCGGAAATTAATTTTATTTTTTGGGAGATTCTGCGTATTTCAGACGGAAATTTTTAACTACTCCATATAAGGAGTACGGCCACCTAACCAATGAGGAAATAAATTTTAATTTTAAGTTTAGTCTCACCCGTGTTTTATCAAAAATACATTTGGATTAATGAAATAAAGAATTCGGCAGCTAATTCGAATAGATTTCCAGACAGTGAATAAGACTTCCAAGGTTGTATTAGCATGCTTCGTTCTCCACAATTTATATAATGATCTTGATGACAAATGAGCGAAGATTACTCTGATTCTGAACAATGTAACAGACCAAGTGATGTATACAGAATGTCAAACGGTGAATATTCGTCGAAGCAGGAAGGGGAAGTCAAACGGCAGCTATTAAGTAAATTAATCAATAAATAAGACTAATTGTAGTTTTTTAAACATTTTTATTATTATTTGTATTAATATATGACAAAAGGCACTAACAAAATATTTGCAAACTAACAGTTATGAATTTTAACATATTTGCTTACAATATTTTTCTAAAGGCGACTATTTTTGATAACGTCTATCGCGATTTTCTTCGCTTTCTTTATGCATTTGCACCAACATTTTTCTTTTTAATAAGTTTTGTTATTCTAGTGTTATTAACGTTCCTTAATGCCACAGGTTCAACACTATCGTCATTTGTAGATATTTTACGTGTATATCATCAAATTCTACAATTTTCTTTGTAGCAACAGATGTTTTATTATTGTCAATGTTTTTCTTGTTAACACTGTTTTAAATCTATTTTCCCATTGTGCAGCTGTACTATGTACTTTGAGTTCAGTCAAAAGACATGTGCTCAAGTGTTCCCACAGTTTCTTTTTGCATTTAAATTTCCGCATGGGCCCAACTTCTTGAAATAATTCACTATATTTGTCCACCAAAAACTGTATCTTTTCAGAAGACCACTGAAATGCTAAACAAAAGAAAAGTTAATTACACGTTGATATAGTGGAACAACGTCCTTTTGTCAGATGATCGGCTGAAAGACGGTTCACAATCACTTGTTGATAGAACTGCCTTAGTGTTGTTTGCCAACTTTGATTAAATATTAGCTTCAATTAGCTCTTGTTTCTCCACTGGAATTATGGTTTCATAACCTATTGCATTTTTATATTTTATTTGGGCTTAATTGGTAATGTCAAACTACTTACCATTTGAATCTTGAACTTTGCATAATAATTTGTTTTGGTTATTAATTTGAACATTCCCTATTTCATCATAAAAAGGTCTGAAAACTCGACAAACTCCATGTGCCTTTGTCAAAAGATCTATAAATTGAACTACATAAATAACAAATTGATAGTTTACATGATTACACTTACTGTAAATAATCCTAATGGTTTGTAAATAAAATGAGTTTAGATTGGAACACAAATGAGTTGAAATTATTTTAGTAAAAGCCTGTCAGCGATACAGGTGGAGACGTTATAATTAATACATACTGACAGAATACGTTTACGATTAAGTGAGCATACTTTGATGCATAGAAAAAGAGAGAAATTGCTTTTAAAGATGTGACAATGATTTAAATTGAATCATACTATATAAAGAAGCGTAGATGTTACGGAAATTTTCTACATCTTGTTTATTATTTATGCAGTTAGCTTCTTTATTGATGTAGAAAGATTCGAGATATAATCTTGTTTTATATTGAAGCTCCTTATCCAATATTACGCATTTTGCAAAACTAGGAGTACGTTTGGTGTCATATACCTGCGTGGATAGATCACATTTCTTAGAGTCAAAACGGCAATCGCTTCTGTGCTAAGTTAAACGATTTCTTAACCATTATGAAGTTTGGCCAATGTAGCATTTCTGGCAACTGCAGACAATCTTGTAAATTAAGTTGCTATCCAAAGAATTAGGTGTTGGATCCTTTACTTTGGTAATCAGGTTTTTAATACAGTTTGTGTATTTAAAGACAATTGAAATATTTGGATGTTTTAATGTTCTGATTAAGTGTGGTGTAAAGTTAGCAATGAAAAGCAGTTTTTTATAAATAAAGTTGTTTTTGTTATTAATAGTATTGATATTTAAATTATTATTGTATATTGGTTTCTGTAATAAAGCTTTAGAATAACCGTTGTTTATAAATATTTCAAATAAATTTGTTTGTTCTTTGATAGATATTGTAGATCAGAGATCCGCTCAATACGATATTTCATGGCTCTTACAGTATTGATTTTATGTTGTAATGAGTGGCTAGACGGTATCAAAAATTTTTTATCATTGGGTGCTAACTTTAATATAAGTCCTCAAGTGCGTGACATACATATAAGAAAACTAGTTGGACGTGTTGAATCTATTCTAGATCAGGTGGAATTAACTTCAAAACAAAAAGACATCACTAGATGCAAAATTAGTATTATCATCATGAACTACGCTCACAAACCCTTCAACAACAATCAACCAAGCAATTATAGAACTCAATTCTACAAAACAAAAAAGTTCTTATCCATGAATACGCAAATATTGGTCATTAAAGGTGATAAAAGTGCTACAACAGTCATTACGAATAAGCAGCAGTATATCAATAAATCACTAGAACTTCGTTCTGACTACAACACGTAAAAAACCCTTCCTAGGGATCCGACATTCACTATTCAAAAAAGAGTGAATGACCACATTAAGCTTCTTTATAATAAAGGCAGGATTAACAACCATAAAAAGAAAAAATTATATACAAAAACTCTACCCCATATAAATATTATGGGCTACCAAAAATACATAAATCTGTTTTGTCCTTAACGTCCATTATTTCTTCTGTGAAAACTCTAACATATCTTGTTACTACTTTCTTAACAAATGTACTTCAACTTGCTTGCAATAGGTGCGCAGGTTAAAATAGATATGTGGGTACACTACTACAGAGCACCGGTAGTGCACTGCAGATACATTCAGCACTTGAATTAACTCAAGCACTATTAAAATTACGGAGCTAGTTAAATCACTGCCTTAGACATTAATTAGGAAAAGGGTGGACTATTTTATGAGCACGACACTACATCTGATAGATGTACTTGTAGTTTAACTTACCTTAGAACGAGTAAATGCCCATTATTGAATTACCTGTCTATGATCTAGTCGTCTAGTGGCAGTGGTTCGTGGTCCCTGAGTTGTGTGGTCGGTACATCATCAAAATATACACAGTTAGATGGCATTAGAAGCGGGAAGGTTTGAAACAAAACTACAGTATTTAGGTCTCTACTTTTAATGCAATACGATAACCTCAAAGTAAAGTTAACAGTACATAGAGACATAAATTACATGTATATCAGACAGTGGATTCAATCTTGGTTGTTAACGCTAAGAAAAGAAAATTCACAGAGAAAACCTCAACAACCCTACGTTTCTAACTGCATAAATACACCTCATCAAGGGTGGGGTGGCGAGCAAGTACCTTGTGTACTTTTATTATTACAAGATGCCAACTGTTTCCCAGACACTATACATATGACATCTGAAGAAATGATAGCGTATTCCGGCTAATCGAAGACAGCTGACTCGTGACTTCCAGGATAAAGTTAAAGAGGAAGAACACCAGGAAGATAAAGGCCTTGACTACCAGTGTTCAACTCCGCACGGACATAAAATGTTAGTAACTCTCAACAATGGCCCAAACATACGCTCTTACCATACAAACCATTAACAGTTACCCATCCGTTTTGCAATATACTTCACAATGACTAACCTACTTTCTATTATTTGCATAAACACCTCTACAAAAGCATTGACAAAACAGATATGAAGTTAAAACTTGAACTTATGCTATGATAGCACCACACAATGGTACTTATAACTTGAATCGACTATCTCCAACATAGTCATAATGAAAACGCGTAAATAACAGGGTCATATCAGAGGTTCGTATAATTACATCGCAACGGGAAATATTACAATTTAATATTATTTGCAGATAGAATCATAGGCTATAGATATTAGATCACATACAAACTAACTTAAGGTTAAGATTCATAAATGAGACATGAACTACGCAGTTATAAATGCACAGCTAAAAACTGAAAAACCAATTACACAATCATAACAGGTTATTAGAACACGGAAAACAACTTATAAAATATGTTTGTAACAAATGCATACCATATTCAACAGAATAAAAACCCAGATTCACGACCATTAAACTTTCATAAATGCATGCTAACAGAATATATTCAATATAGTAAGTAAACGTTAAGAATTATTTATTACAGTCCATGATTGCATCAGTTAAATAAATGTGCATTTAAAAACAAAACACAAACAAAAAGCATTAAATTACAAACCTAAATATACATGGTAATTTTATCATCAAATCAATGACCATCTTAAAATACAAACAATAATATTGAATAAGTACTAAAACCGTTTAATACAATCAAATAACTTCAAAATACAATACAATTGAAAACATTATCTTTAATAAAATCGCCAAATGGAGCTTTCTTCAATCTTTCATTTTTAGACGCCAGAAGAAAAGTTAAGTAAAACACCGGTTAAAGTTTGTCGACAGACTGACAGCCCATCTCTTCCCCGCCCCTACAACGATTAATTCTAATATCACTGACTGCGTTCGCAAACCGGTAAACACATACTATGCTGTTCAAAAATATCTTCGAATATCGAAGTGTATATTATCATATATGCAATAATTCTCAACCAATGAAGATCGACTTAGGAAATTCTCCAGATCACTACATACTAAAGATTCTAAGAGAGCTATTAACATAAAAAATTAACATAAAACCATCCTCAATGTACCAAAATTATGGGTGTAGAATGTAATAGGTATATAATATTTGGTTAAAAGAAATTAATGTAGCAGCATCTTGAAATGCGCTTGATATAAGCCTTGCTGGTTCATTGGTGTTCACAAAAAATTATTACAATATTGCAGGAGTAAAAAAAAATGCAAAATAGTGTTTGTTCCACAATACGTTCTCTTATAATAAGTAGTTCTATAAATAAATGGTTGGCGTTTATAGGTTTGTAAATAAAAGTAGTAGTAATAATCGCAAAAATTTGGAAATCCACTGTGTGTTAGTAAAACCTGAAATTTTCAACCATTTATATGCGCTCTCCTAGTTCACTATAAACCACGCGTTGTGGGAGATCATCAACTCTCAGAAATTCACGGTATTATGTAGAATCTACAAAGATTGTGCGTACGGGCATAAAACCTATCCCAAAACGAGCAAATACACACGGGTCAATAGTAAAAAGGAATATTCGTGTAATTGCTTGCTTGAATTATAGAATAATTCGCGAGAGCGAAGCAAAAACAAAACAATCCAATACTTGCCAACTTTTTTCATAGCGACTTTTTCAATTTGATTACAAAGCAAGATTTAGATTAACCGAAACAAGGACTTGTAGTATCAGCGAGAGCTGAGTGCAGTGGGTTATCTAACTTGAACGTATTATACGTTTAGAATAATTGAAAATAGTAATAGCGTGATGTTATTATATAAAGAAAGACAAAAATATTTTAGAGTAAGAAAATCAACATAACGCTGTGTTTATATTTGTAGTACTGTATATGTTGTGGAAGTTAAGTTAGTTGATTTGTTGAATTTCAATTATTAAATTGAGAGAGGAACCCACGAGCACATTAGTAATTAGTACCGTGGGACTCTTGACGCGTTTAACCAAAATAATAAGTTTTTTCAAGTGATGCTAATAGTCATTTCTTTAGGAGAAGCACATGGTAATGTATTAATAAACGGAAAAGGTACGAAAAATTAAAGCAAGGTTGACCTATCTGTAACAACCACCTTTTGGGTAGTGTGAAGAAGATTGATATAGAGATTTGACTAGACAAAGCGGTAGTTTGGCGCCCTCTCGAATGTGACTAGAAAAAGGAAAAAAGCGTCTTGGTGTAAGTAATCCAACGTAGTGCTTTTTGTTATTTGGCTATCCTCATAGTTGTATTTTTGTTTAGTAGTTCCTCCCACACACTGCAGCTAGTTAGTGCATCTGTACAACTGTAACGGTGTTTCCGCCCTTCTAGGGTAAATTAAAATATTAACGTTACGTCGTTTTTACACGCAATAAGCCTTCGAAATCAAAGTAGATGGCTTCTTCGGAAACGGCAGTGGTTTGTTTTTTCAGTTGATTCTACTAATTTTTACCATACAATATCGTTATGAATTGCTATAGATGCGTGTTTCTAGGAAGTCTTAACCTATATCCAGTATGTACTTAATTTTAGCTAACGTACCCTTAATTTAAAATATTTAAAAGGTTTTACCAATTGAATGATTATATAATAAATATACCTGACTTTGGTAGAGTATTTTTACGATAGAAGATTATCATTAGTAAAGTTAAGAACTTCGTGCTCTACAACAAAACAGCTTTTACGTAAACATCTAAATTTAATTAAGTGGTTCCTTGATACTTATCCTGAAATAGGTTAACAAAGCAAACCTCGCGTCTGCTAGCTTTTCGTTATAATTTAGTAAATGAATACCTCATACAATTCACAAAGCTTCTAAGAGAATTATTGTAGTTGAATCAAGTTACAGCTGAAACTCCCACTTATCGATCCTATGCTAGCGCAATAGACTTTATGAAAATAGAGTTTTGAGAATTAGGATGGTATTTCATATATAATAGTAAATTTATAAATATTTTCAGAGTGGAGCATCTTCAGCAATAAGGTGTACATCTTATGCATTTTGTATGTAATCGCAATTTCACTTCCTAATTGAGATATATTCCAGAATTTGCAGACTCGTGCTTATTCTAGACTCGCCATGTTTGGTCGACGATTTTGATGACTAACTCAATTGGGAGAAAATATGACCATGTGCTCTTGAGAAAGCTATGAAGTAAAAGAATAGAAGTATTATCAGTTACAGTCGTTTAATGCTTTCAGTCAACAATGTAATTTCAGAAACCGTAAAATTTTAACATATATCTTGACAATGTTTTAGCAGAAGTTGCAACGATTACAGAGTAAATCCTGTTCCATGCATCGTTTGTAGATAACACTTGTATTATAGAAACTACAATTTTTAAATTTAGAACATTGTCTTGCGTTGAATTTATGGTAACTGCATAATGAAACTAACGCTTGTATCTGTTATGTAGATGAATGTATGCGCATGTGTGCGTACACGCGCCTGATTTGCCTACGCATAGGAATGGGTGCATTGATGAATGTGTACATGAATGCATGTCTGTCTGTAAGTGTGCGGGGTAGTAGATGCGTGCTTATAGGCGCATATTCGTGCGTGAACGAGCGGATGTATAAATGCGGGCAGAAGTGCACATGTGCATGCACGCTGGTGTACTGGATTGCTTATGTGCCCTTATGCATGTGTGCTTGTATGCATGCACGCGGTCATAATTAAACGCATGTGTATTATACGTTTATACGCCTTTGCGTACATTAGTGCACACGTGGGGGCATGCTTACGTGTATAAGTACATGTATGCACACATGGCGCGTACAGGTTCGCATCTTTTTGTGCTAATTGATTTACCAGTGGGTTATGTGCTAGCGCATACGTGTCTTAGGTAGTGTGTGTGTATATATATATATATATATATATATATATATATATAACACGTTCATGTATATGTGTATTTCTTTCGCAGCACACGTATGCTTGTTCTTTTGCGTGCAAGTGCGTATGTTTGTGTGTGTGTTTGTATGAGGGCGAGTACGTCTGCGTGGCTCTACGTGTGAGTGCGAGTAGAGGAAAATCAGTGAACCCACCCCCTCATTTCCTCCAGAATCCCTCATTTCCTCACTCATCTGGACCAAAAAGTTTTCTTCGACTAACCATTTTTTATCTTTCGAGATAAATATCTCTTAAATTTTTCCTCCCACGAGATAAACCTATTTTTTTTACCGCTAACATTCTGGACCAAAAAGTTTTCTTCGACTAGCCATTTTTTTTTATCTTTCATCTGAACCAAATAGTTTTCTTTGTCTAGCCATTACATCTTTCGAGATAAACCTATCTTGTTTGGTATCAATTAATATTAGAATTTTCTCAGCTACCCAAATTTCTAGGAATTTTTTAGATTGCACCATCCCTAAGGGAGCTACCCCCATTTTAAGATTTCTTACCTGTAGCGACTTTTGAGCGTCCGCATAAATTTTTTTAGTCATGCGATACATCTTGTTAGCTTAGAATTTTACGCAGAATTAGAATCTGCAAACAGATTTGAAATCGGACCACGCCCTGCAAAGTTATACTTTAAGCTCTCAAACCTCTAAATTTCGCCTTTGCTCGTATATATTTAACTCCATTTTTTAAAACCTTTTCGCTACCCAAGGTATATGCTTTAACCAACACAAAATTAAGAAAACAAAAGTGTAATAATTTATTTATCCAATTTACAGTTTAATAAACTATTACAATTTTACAAAGTATAACATTATTTCCTGTGCGTAGCCGAAAGTTTAACCTGTAACAAAAAAGAAATTAATAGGTTGTTTAAATAGACCTGTAACAAAATGAGATTAATGTAAAAAAAGAGGAGACGTGTTTTCAGTCAATAAGACATATTGTTGTTAACAATATGTTTTACCGTCCAGCGACACCACGTGGAGGTAAACACATGCCGCCGGGAACAAAGGAAATTTTAAGGATGGGGGAGGGTAGATATGCTTATAACTAACTTACATACTATATATACACAATAAAATATAAACAACTTAACCTATATCCTTATGCCCCCATGCGTAGGTTGATATGCTTCCGGGGATGACGTAACGCTTGTCATCTGCGCCCGATAAACTGATTTTATTAATAAGCTGTGTATAAAGTTGGTGTTTCTTACTCCGGATTGATACCATCGTATTCATGAGGGCATCTCCATTATTAATAACAACATCCCTAAAACTATCTACACTAATCCCCGCCACCACACTACGACTAACACCCTTAATCTTTTTAACAATGTCTTTCTCACTAATAATGCAGTAGGACTTAGCCCTACTACCTACAAATTCCAACACCAAATCGCCACAAAACTCGTCCTTAAACTTACCCAACACCTTTTTGTTTATAAGTGGTATATTGTATTTATTGTTTGGAGGGTAATCACTTGTATCAAAATGCTCAATGTTCGCACTAATGTCACTATACAAGTCTGGCGTCTCAACACTATAAACTAAAGAGTCTGTATCCGTATAAAGCAGGGACAATCTGGGACCATACAGAGGGATCATAGTGTTGTAGTGAAACTCATACATAAGAGTTTTTGACAAATCTAAAATTGACAATCCTGCATAGATTGGTTTATTATAATTAATTTTAACACGATCCATCTGTATAATCGCCAGATCTTCCCCCAACACGGTACAACTATTAAAGTTAGGTTTAGCTATTAGTCCACTCGCGCACAACTTTTGTCCCTCGTGCTCCCACCGCGACACAATCTTGACATCGACCCTTTGTCCACGTTCTCCATTGTTTTACCAAAAACCGCATTGTTCATAAGTTTGAAAAATCTTTTTCAAACGCGTTAGCGGCAGAGGTACGGAGATTGTGTTGAGATCAATGTAGGGTTTGAGCCACGGTGATTGATCGAACTCCAACACACGGTGAACTGTAGTTAATTGAGACCATTCGCAGAGCCTGTTGCAAGTGTCGGTAATGGATTACATATTTTTTCTTATCAAAAGTGGCGAGTAGCTTTGGGTCTTGAAGACGGTGTTGGGTGACCATGGTCTCAGGGCAGAAAGGCAAGTCGTTATGCAAATCCGTGAAGCTGTTGTGGGTACTGCAGATCAACTTCAGGATGTACCCATTTTGTGTGTAATGGGATATTCAAAATGTTATCTTTCAGATGGTTAACCTGATCGATGTTTAACCACCTGAAAACCCATGGTAGTGGTTGACTCATAGCCCATCCATATAGGTTGTTAGCATCCAGAGGTATGTCAAGTACATGGAGGGTTCACTGGGTTGTACTCCTCCATATACTTGTTGTTGGCACGAGCATACCGATGACTACACTGGAGTTGAGACCACCCTAATGCCTTTCTTAATAAAATGGTGCATATCAACATCGGTTAATAACTCAACTTCACCTCAGTGTGTTTCAGCATTGCATCAAAGGCTCAAGAAGGAGCTGTCACGTACTGAGCCGGGTCGAGATTGTACGTACTTAGACAAACGTTTCTGAAATTTTCAAAAACGTCTGCCAACAGTAGAACATCGCTCTTTAAATACAGATCGCTGTATTCACCCAAGTTTCGTACGTGAAACTCCTCCACACCTTCTGCGCATGTTTATAATCCGCATCGCTAATAGTCGTAGAAGATAAGTCGTTGAAGAAAGCATGTTTTGCGGGCAAAGAGGTTTCATTCAATACATTTACATTAGAAATGTATGAATACGGGAAAACACCTTTCCTTGTCAGCAAACTACGCGGTCTATCGTCTGAGAAAAATTTTGGACCTCAACAAACTGTTGAGGTTCTAAATTTTTATATCCAACGATGATGCCATAAAACGAAGCGAATCTATGAAACGCAGCTGGATCGTTGAATTGTGATCATCTTCAGTATCTGCATCTCCTGCTAATCGAACATACTTCGTAAATGAAATATATCGTTCCTTATTGTTGGGGATCACCTCTAACGTTCTTTATCACATCCTAGCTCCCTTACGATAAAATGTCCATCGTAACCACTCAAATTGTGAAGAATCACTGGGATAAATTTGGTACCGTGTATTTAATGTTGCATTGGGAGTGTGCGGCAAAGCGAAATCTCCCTGAGAGGTGGCAGTGATCCTCACCCTCTCATTTCCCAAAGGCTGCTTACAGATGCCACACTCCTCAACCATATGAAACAACAACTCATCTAGGGGTTCCATTGGAAGCATGGGGTGTTTGTTTTAAAATTTTTCCCAATCGTTGGGCTTCCTCTTTCATCTTTTCCATAAAACTTTTGCGGCTTCAGGTCCTCTGTACAGCTCAAACTTGTTAAACGAGTCATCGTATGAACATTTGATATAGTATGCAAAACTGAAGGGTTCGTGGTGTTGTGTGCTGTTGGTGAAGGAAGAGGTGGGATCCGGAACTGCAGAGCTAATGGGCTTCAACACACTTTCAAAGTCTGTCATAAATCACTTTGAACGGTAGCCCTGCATTTGAACTTGTGAAACGTTCGTGAACTCTACAATGTTGTAAATGAAGTGGTTCGGCATGGTTGTCACTACATGGTTGCAGTCGTTTAGTTGAGTGTTGGTCGTAATTTGTCTTCAGATGGAATAAACACTTCAAAGCGATCCATCGCAAAGTCCCATTTGCTGGAGTGCACTCACAGAGATCTGCCTTAGTCGCACTAGCTTCCCCAAGTATCTTTGATCCAACAGTAGTGGGACTTTGCTATGAAACCATCCTGAATGTCCATTAGGGTCACTGCCGAACCCTCTTATCTAGCTGGTGCCAAATGTAGTGGTCCAACGATGGGACTTGCCTTCTACCCCAAAGACGTTGATGCTAATAGCGAACCTTTAAATCTGTCAAACCTGGGATGTCCTTAACTCTAATCGGGAACTCAATGTCGACCCAAAGTTGAGCACCGTTGCTGTAATGCGGGTAGCTTATGGCATCGGACTCTTCTGCGGATTGTGAGCATCATCAGGGTGAAGAGCAGCCACAACACACCAGGCAAAACATGCATCATCGTTATTTTGGATGTTAACGACGGCTCCCTTAACCTGAACCCATTTGGGGAGCTCGATGTAGGAGGATCCGCGCATTGGTTGGTACTTGTTAACATTTACCTCCAAGTACAACACCTGTTTCAGAGTCCATCCTAAAATTTAAAAATTAGAAAAAAATTAATAATTGTAGAAACTAACCAGAATCACGTTCTTGGAACTCGTCCGACTTAGCCGACATCCTCTCCACAAAGGTGTTGTAGACCGCTCCCAGGTCACTGGAGGAGGTGACCACAACATTTCGAGTGTTGAAAGATTTAATATCTTCAACACCCTCTGCCGCAGCCATCTTGGTGTAGTCACCAAACAACTCGCAATTAACCTTGAGGGAGGTGTGTATAACCAGCTGTTCCCTGACTAAGGCTATGAACCTCTCCTTCTGCTCGCATAGAAAATCCAATAGACCTAAAAATACGAACTAAGCAAACACAAAATACTTATAAAAAATACATACCACTAGTATTAGCATTTTTAATTCTATATGTAGCGATTCGAGTTTTGAACGCGGTTGCTACTACTTCTACACCTCCATCCAGGACGCGGTTAGCATTAGCTTTGTGTGCGTTTGTGCGTTGGTGGGCTACCAAGTTGACAACGTCCACATTGCATTCCGCACATCTCCGCGACTTCTTGGGGGCAGGTCCCTCAACCGTTGGTGCAGTCGGTCGTTTGATCCCAGATGGTCCGGCAACGGGGACAGCCACACCATGTTTGGCGTCCTTGTGCCGTTTCAAGTTGTCCTTCCGCGAGAAGGATGCAGGGCATGCATCGCAAACAAAAAGACCGGTGGATTTCAATCCCACGTCATGCTGCTGGAACAGATGTCGTTTTAAATTATCACCCCTCGAGAAGACAGCCCCGCAGACGTTGCACACGAATGATGCCATTTTCTATAAAGAAATTAGAACTGGTCAAAGACTTTTAACAGTTGTAACTAGCCGAAGACTAAACAAAAACTGAATTTATATCGCATTGCATGGTGCTTTTATACCCTGTTGGTAGTTTACTTTTAAAAACCCAGCGTTGTTTAACCTTGAGTAACATTCCAAACTAGTCTATTTACCTTGGTGAAAACCAGTTAGCTCTCTGCTTATTCATGCATTCCAAACTAGTCTAATCACACCAGTAAAACCTAATATTCTTAACTAACCTTGAATCGGATTACAAACTAGTTCATGCCTGTCTGTAAAATACTGCAAATGATAATGAGGAGCATGCGCAACAACAACCTCGAAACATTTAAAAGGAGGAGCTGCATAGGATTCCTTCTCAGTCATCTCAGTGAAATCAGTGCAAAGCAATGGAGTCTGTAGATGTTAATAATGCACAAGTTTCGTATACCGAAAATCTGATTAATAAGTTTACGTATAGTTTAAGTGAATTGGGTGAACACCCTCATAATGTGGAAATTGGGTTTGTTATAAACCAGAGAATAAAACCCGTATTACGATTGGTGTGTAGCAAGAAATATTGTGGCAACCATGTTCTGGAATTGACATACGAAAATTGGTTAGCATTTACAAATTTTCAAGTGGAATTTCAAATCAACGTATTTTCTCGTGACGTGCTAAACACTCGATTAAATGGTGCACTCGAAACGGAAGATCTACACATACAACTAGGAGGTCCGTTTTTATCACTCTGTCACCAGTGTCTGGATCAACCGAGAACGAAACGTTCCAGTTAAAAATAATAATGGGTAATAGTTCGATAATTATAAATGAATTGGAGTGCCGTAAACTATTCCATATGCGAGAGTTGTTTGAGTATCAACTTAAACAGTTGGAAAGTCGTGACTTCCCAGCATTATACAGCGAATTAGTAGGGTTTGTTGCTAATTCTAATTTAAATGATTGCGATGGGTTTAATACTATGACTGAAGGAGAAACGAATTAAAATCTTGATTGAAGGCGAAGTTCGAATTGGCAATATTTTATTCTACAACGAATTGAATCAGAGCGCACTAAATGCATTGGAGCTGGTTATATGTTTTCCGGATATATTTGTGCAAGACGTGATACGTACAAGAACATTAGTGGAAATGTTTAGACGTTTAAATTTGTCGGAATCTGAAGATTCTGGTTATGGTGATAACTAGAAAGAGTATTTTATAAAAGACAGCCTAAGAGACATGGATGTAAATGTATTGTTATTGTAAATATATTGTAAATTTTTTGAAAAAGTATAAATAGACTCGTTGTTGTTTATTTACTTAGTATAGTTTGAGATTTTTTTGAGTAAACACATGATTATCTGTTCTGGAGAGGGTTTAATCAACAGCGCTATAAACAGGTTACCGTTTGAGCTGCATATTCCAGGTTATCAGTACTGCGGTCCTGGTACAAAGTTGGATGAGCGCTTAGCAAGAGGTGATCCTGGAATAAACGAATTAGATAAATTGTGTAAAGACCACGACATTGCATACGCCAAGTACCCCGACGATCTTCCAGCCAGACACCGAGCAGATAAAATTTTAGAAGAAGAAGCCTGGGGGAGAGTTAAGTCTAAGAACGCAAAGTTTGGGGAAAAAGCTGCAGCTTGGTTTGTGACAAACGCTATGAAAGCGAAGAGAAAAATGGGTATGGGTTTAAAGAAGAAAATAAGTTTTAAAGGCGGATTCTTGAAGAAAATACGCTCCGCAGTAGACCGAGTTGGTTCCGACAACTTGAAAAAGCTACTAGATGTTGGTATTCTAATTGGTAAAAAATCATAAAAGGAGCCGGTGGGAAAAGCAAAATTAAAGTCCCACGTATTATACCCGTTCCACAGAAAGGAGGTTTTTACCATTGATTCCGATATTCGCGGGACTAAGTGCCCTAGGGCACTAACAGGTGGTGCTGCAGGGATAGCTAAAGCAGTAAATGATGTCAGGACAGCCAACGAACAGCTTAAGGAGAGCGAACGACACAACAGATCTATGGAAGCCATTACCGTTGGGAAAAAGGAAATGGATGTTTCTAAAACCATACAAAAAGGCACGGCATTATTCTTGAAACCGTACAAACAGGGGCGGCATTTGTAAAAAGTATCAAAAACTAAGCAAGTTACCTCGAAGAGCTCTCACCGATGTAGATATAAGGAAACACGCATCTAACATTCCTCATTTTCGCAACGTCTTTTCTAGAGATCAGTTACAGAAGATTACACCGCGTGTAAATGAATCGGGTGTGATTAATTTGGATACCACCAAAGGTTCGGGTACACATTGGGTGGGGTACCGAAAACGTGGAAATAGTGTGTATTACTACGATTCGTTTGGAGACTTGAGACCACCGGAAGAAGTGGAGAGATATTTTCGAGGTTGTAAAATTTACTACAACAGTGTACCGGAGCAGACTTACAACACATACAATTGTGGACATCTAGTGTTAAAGTTTCTTAGTGACAATGGCTAAAACAGTGAGCGTGTTCGGGTATGGTAATGTCATATCGACAGGATCCATTTACCCACCAATTAAATTGAAACAGGACGGTGAATATGCTTTGGGTCTAGTGGGACTGTACACTTGTAACACTGTGCAAAACATACATCCAGGAAACAACATCTTGTACTTTAACGATCCAGAACATCGCAGAATGACCATTGAACCCGGATCATACGAATTAGAAGAAATAAATGCATATATACAGGATGTTTTCAAAAATGGTTCAGTCAGAAGCCGGACATCAACGAGAACATTGAAAATATTTTAAACTGAGTGCCAACAATAATACATTAAAGTGTTCTATACGAAGCAGTATACCGATTGATTTTGGGGCAAACCGTAAAAACAATATTGGAAGCATCTTGGGGTTTACCAACCGCAAATTGACTGCAGATACCGTACATATCGCTAATCAGCAAGTGAACATAATATCGGTCTCAAACATTTTTGTGGAAACCAATATCACCAGCGGATCGTTCAGAAACAATTTTCTTACGCACAGCATATTCGAATTCAGTCTATCTGTACCACCCGGGTATAATCTGGAAAAGGAACCTAACCACGTCATATATTATCCGCTGAGCGTGACAGAAATTGATAATATTACAATCAGACTAGTCGATCATTTGGGTGAATTGGTAAACTTTTCCCCGGAAACATACACCTGTGTGAGACTGGAAATAAAAAGTAGCTGAAAATGCCTATCGATTTTGTATATAAAGCACGCTACAACACCCCCAGACGATTAGAAGTGAATACGGCGTCAAAGCGTCAAGTTGTTGAGAGACTTACAGCAGAAGAAATACGTTTCTTAAAATCTTTGGGATTAAAAGTTATAAATGATGGGAGGCAGAAGTAAACGCAGCTTAGATCTCCACGGTGATGAAAACGTTAAACTTGGAAGGCTTAATATGAGGACGTACCCAAATTGGATGTGTTTGGAGGTTATAAATTAGATGAAACCATAATAAAGAAGATTATTATACATATCTTCCCTTTACATTGAATGCAGAAAACAACGATCGAATTTCAATTGAAATCCAGAGCAGTGATAACATCACATACCCCATGAAAGTTTTATATTTATAAAGGGTACCTATAAGCCTACGGAAACATTAAGGGAAGCGTCAACAACTGTAGACCCGATTAGAGCAGCAGAACCAGACCCTAAAGCTTACGAGTTTACTAGAAATGCACCATATTTTCTGTTTGAGGAAATTCAATACAAATTGGGTAATAATCAAATAATAGATGTCTGTCGAATCCCTGGAATTACAAGAACTATTAAAGGTTTAGTATCCATGGAAGAATCAGAAACAAAATCTATTACACATACCGGGTGGAAACCCGATACCATATTCCAAGATGGACGGTTTAGTTGTGCTATACCGCTAAAACCATTTTGGGTTTTTGAAGATTACAAGAAAACTATCGTCAACATGCCTCAAGAGCTGATTTTAATCAGATCCAAGTCGGACGTAAATTGCTACAAGTCGATTGGAAATACAGTAACGTTCAAAATACAACGTATTTCATGGGAGGTCCGCATATAACATTAAGTGACTTCGCCAAGGCGTCGCTGCTTTCGGAAATGCAAAATCAATCATCTATAATGGTTGCATTCAGAAAATGGGAACTACATGAATTACCGTCTCTAACACAATCAAAGTCGCAAGTATGGAGAATTAAAGTATCGAACGAAACAGAGAAGGCTCGGTGGATATTACTGGCGCTGCAAAATGGGAAGTACGACAGGAAAGAAGAAAATGCTACAAGCTTTACGAATGCCAATATAACCAATGTCAAAGTGTTTTTAAACTCTCAGATGTTCCCTCAAGGTCGATTAAATTTGGATTTCGAGCAGAATGACTACTTGCCAGCGTACCTGTCTTATGCATCTTTTATGGAAAAATACTATCCGAACAAATCGTCAAATAAATGTTTAATGGACTACAACAGGTTTAAGGAATCACCCGTCTTTGTAATCGACTGTCGTCATCAATTTGAAAGCATCAAGGATGCAACTGTTGATGTAAGAATGGAATTAGAAGCTTCAAGAAATTTTGAACCGTCGATGAAGGCTTATGCTTTAATTATACATGACTCTATGTTTGAATATAATCCGTTTACGGAAATTGTTAATAGATTTATTCACAATTAAATATTTTGTATATATATTTTTAATAAAATTGTATAAAAGCAAGGAATTATTTTGTTTCAATTAGTCTACTTTTATTTGTCGAATGGTGAGCATCTCCACTCTGTACATAAGTTCTAGTTATTTTAGAGCGAATTTACCTCCATCAGAATAGGTGAAATTGCCCTATAGAGTGAAATTGCCCCATAGAGTGAAATTGCCCCATAGGGTGAAATTGCCTCCATAGAGTGAAATTGCCCCATAGGGTGAAATTGCTCCATAGGGTGAAAGTGTCCCCGACAGTATTGGTTAGCATGGTTCGCAATTACATAAGAAACCGAAGTAGTGGATGCAGTAACGAAGCATTAGAAAAAGCTATAGAAGAAGTTCGGCTGGGTAAATCAAGTATTTACTCCATCAGTAAAAATATAATATACCGAAAGAGACGTTAAGCTATCACCGCAAGCAGCAGCAAAAGCAAGCGTACGCTCGAAGCAATATGGAGACTGCGAAACAAGAAGTTAAAATACCTATACAGAATTATGATAACTTTGCTATTGCTAGTGCAAGAGAGGATGGTAAACATGGTTCATTGTTCCCGTCTAACATACGAGCTATATTCGCTGGACCATCGAGTTGTGGAAAACTAATGCTCTAATATCTCTGATCTTGCACGAGAACGGTCTTAGATTCCAAAACGTTTATGTGTTTTCAAAAGTTTATATCAACCGAAATACGAATTATTAAGAAACGTTTTACACCATTAAAAGAAGAAATTGGGTACCATGAGTTTGAAAATTACGATGATTTGATTGAACCCAGAGATACCAAAGAAGATTCAATTATGGTTTTCGATGATATACCTGCAAACGAGCAAAGTAAAATCACTCAATTTTTCTCGTTCGGCCGACATAAAGCAATAGATTCGTTCTATCTATGTCAAACTTACGCTAGTGCCTTAAAACATAGACTCAGAGATAACACCAATGTAATCGCATTATGGAAACAGGATGATACAAACCTTCGCCATATCTTTTCGGATCATATAAGTGGTGACATGACATATCCGAAATTTAAAGAAATGTGTTTACAGTGTTGGGGTGACTCAAAACATAATTTTATAACTGTTGTGAAAGATTTTGATTTGGATAATGGTCGGTATCGGAAGAATTTCGACGAGTATATAAATATTTGACATTATTCAAAAACAGCTAGTTCTCATCCAAAGTTTCATGATGACGGATGTTAACAATTTTATTGCGAATAAACGCAGTCTTCATCTTATGCAGGATGCTGTACGAAAAAGTTTGTAGCGTACAAAAGGAGACGCTACATCTCAGCAAAAATTCAAAGAGATGCACAAACAATTGATTGATCCCTTGAAATAACCGCTTCCAAGTTGCAATCGATCACCGAAAAATTCCACACCTACAACAAAGGTTAAAGTTGAAAACATGGACGTACCTATAAAGAAAATTAAACAACTCGTTCCAGAAGAACCGTTCCATCTTTACTATGCGGATGTGTTAGCTAGAGACGAGGACGAAAATATTGACAAATCAATTTATGGAGTAAAGTATAATGCGGAAACCGATACATGGAGTTTGTGGAAAAGTGTATTGGTAATTAACCCGGAAACTAGCGATATAACATTAAATAATGTGATATATCCAGGTACGAAGGGTTTATACAACCTGCTGGTTTACAAAGACATCAGCCCCGAAGATGGCGATTTCAATTTGCATGAAGATTTGCCGAATTACTTGGAAATGATCAAATCTGCGTCGATTTTGAGAAGAAAGTTTAACCCATTTGCGGTGCACGATTTAAGCGGGTTCCCAACAAATAACAAAAAGTTTAACAAATATGTGCAAAAATATCTCACCGAATTTCGGAGGAATCCCGAAAGAAAACAGCCAAAGAGAAGAAAACAGTTCAAGGGATCGGGTTTAGGCTTTTCTAATCGGTTTTACAAAAGTTTAAATTCAAAGCCGGTGCAATATGTCTACTGGAATAATGTACATGAACTTGTGGATCGACTGAGATTGTTGGACGCATCCAACCGAGCTGGAAATACAAGCGAGGAAAACATTAACGAGATGGTATCCATAATAGAAGAGTTGAGAGAAGAAGGTATAATACAGTGAGCTCAGTAAATAATTACATAGTTTTAAAATGCCTATCGACCGCTTCGGACGTTCAGAGCGTAAAGATGCTGATATTCGGCGCGGTCCTCCAGGTCGAGGATTTGTGCTAACGTTGGATGGTGATGGGTACGATATGCAGCAAAGAAGGTTAGTGAATTCATCAGACCCGAAAGAAGATGGTGATTGTGTTAATCAGAGAGTACTATAGTATTCAAGTCTGGAGAAGAAACAATTAGTTTTCGTAAAAGAAGGCTAGTGGATGTAATGGATCCTAAAGAAGATGGTGATTGTGTTAATAAGAAATCTGTAATCAAGCTCGTGAATCAAGCCTTTCATACTGTCTAAAAGTTCTGATGATATACAGCGTAAAGATAAAGCCTTCAATGCAAGAAACCAGCGTATCGCAATGCTTGCTCAACCAGTTGAGCCATCTGATGCAGTTAATAAACAGTATGTAAATGAAAAATTGGATAAGCTTGTATCTGACTTTAAAACGTTTATACAGTTTTTATTAATTTGACTGCAACTTCGAGACAAATGAAAAGGAGCTCAGTCTTGCAATAGCATCGATTTACGAGGCGTCACCAGCAGCTATAAAAACAAATACTACAAACCAAAGCTTCAGTTTATGTCAAAGGTGCAATTGGATAAAGATAACCCTATTAGTTTAGCAACAGTGTTAACCAAAAATGAGTAAAGAAATCATCGTTAAGGAATTATTTAAACCTGCAAGAAAAAATTTTCAGCGTCGTCATACAAATCTGAAACATGTGAAACGTGATCTTATCCAATCGGACTTGTGCGAAATGCAGCCTTACTCGCGTGTGAACAATGGGTACAAATATATTATAATAGCAGTGGACTGTTTCACAAAATATGCTTTAGCTGAACCTTTAAAAATAAAACTGGATCAGAAGTTACAAATGCTATGAAAAAATATTGGACAAAATGCTGCAAGGAGAAAATAACTTAAAAATCAATCTACAAACGGATTTTGGGAAAGAGTACTACAACCGCTGGTTTAAAATCTTATGCAAAAATATAAGATAAAACATTAATCTACTAATTCCGCAATCAAAGCTATTATTGTCGAGAGGTTGATTAGAACAATCAAAAACAAATTGTACAGAAGATTTTACTTGCAAGGCAGTCATAAATGGGTGAATATTTTGCCTAAGGTTATGGAAGAATACAATAATACACCGCATCGGACTATTAACATGACACCTATGGAGGCAGAAGAACATCCGGAAAGAATAAAACTTTACACCGCTAACAGCGTTTCTAAAAGTTACAAGTATAAGGTTGGAGACATTGTGCGTATATCAAAATATAAAGCAGTATTCGATCGAGGATTTCACCCAAACTGGAGTACAGAACTATTCAAAATTGTTAAAGTACAAAAACGAGACCGACAACCTATCTGCTACAAGATTTGGAAGGTCGGCCAATTCTAGGTGCTTTTACGGCGATGAAATTCAGCTCACAGCAGCACCCGACACGTACTTAGTGGAAAAAGTTTTACGGAAACGGAAGCACGGACGCGAATTATTAGTGTCGTGGTTGGGGATGGTAAAAGTTGGATTAAGAAAACAGACTTGCTTTAGTATCATCCAGATAATTACCTGGATGAAAAATCATAAAGGAGGAGTAAAGTCCCTAAACTGGGTATACGGGGAGATTTGCTTAGAACCCCATTCCCATCTGTGATTTGAAGCAGGAAGCATGTGTTTCATAATCGATTTACAAGGATATCAATACAAAACTAGTGATTTCTATTGCAAGGAGATTGCCATTTTGGATGTAGCGAATAATGTAATATGGCATGAGATATTGGACATGGCTGTGGAGTATAACACCCTAAGCGATGATTTCAAAAGCAAGTTCAGTGGTTAAAGCAAAGAATCCATGGGCTTAGCTGGGATGGACAGTCCACAAGTGGATATACAAATGTAGGCGATTTGCTGAAAGAAGTCATACCACCCAATGCTACTATCTATGTTAAAGGCGAACAGAAAAGGCAGTTACTGTCAAAATATTTATCAAACAACATTTTAAACATGGAAGTGTTTTCTTACTTCCAAGGCTCAAAGAATTAAGAAGATTCGGTAATAGGTACAATCACTGTTTAAACCATTGTTTGAATAATTTAAGCTGTTCTAAAGAAAACGTATTGTTATTGAGCATTTTGTTAATGTATTAAAATTTTAATAAAATATTTTGTGAGAATTGTTTTTTATTCTAGCAAAAGCATACCTTTAAAATTTGGAAAAAAATATATCTGTAATACAGCGCATTACTTTGGAAAAATTAATGTTTTAAAATACAAAGAACCAATAACCGAATACATAATAATTGGTGTTTGCAAATAAATTCAGTTCTACTTTAATAAAAAATGTAAACTTACCTTAAATCTTCCTTCAAAACTTTCCACAAAAAGAACTACACGAAACGAAAATTTCAACGAACTTACACGAAAGCGTGTGAAACTAATAGAATTTTTTTCTAATGACACCGCGTTATATACGTTTTGAATCCGTTAATTATACTACTAAATGAGGTTTGTATTTTCCGTAAATATGTGCTGGTTACCTTGTGTAAATCATCGGCAATTATATCTCGATTTGAAATGCGCGTCATTGAAACATATTCTCAACATAATTAATAGAAAGTCCAAGAAAAGAAATTATAAAACAGTATTCAAATGTTCGTTAAGAAATCTAGAATATTTGTTGGATTACGAGTTACTTTCAGTACTTAATCTGGTTTATTACATTTTGTTAATTCTGGAATTTAGGTAGTTAATGATGTCATACACAAAATTTCTAATGAACATACATGGCTGGTATCTAGCGAAAGTTGTAGCATACATTTTCAATTACGAATGCATTCTTCTTTCATTACAGGAGAAATTCCATAGATTTCATACCAGCAAAATGCGCTTTCTTTTAGATATTTAAAACACATTACATTGGACATCAAAAGTCGACCTTACCATTTCTACATTATTGTTAAGCATGCATTGGAATTTTTGGATGCGGTAATTTCTTGTTTAAAGTAACTTAGTTAAATAAAGTGTAATTTAAATTGTGATTGTATAGTCAGTTATTGCAATTGAAAACACATTCAGGGAATAATTTATTTGCTCTATATATTTTACAGTAGCGTTTTGAACAAAACTTTCTGCTTTTAATTAAATTTCCTTTGTTCCCGGCGGCATGTGTTTACCTCCACGTGGTGTCGCTGGACGGTAAAACATATTGTTAACAACAATATGTCTTATTGACTGAAAACACGTCTCCTCTTTTTTACATTAATCTCATTTTGTTACAGGTCTATTTAAACAACCTATTAATTTCTTTTTTGTTACAGGTTAAACTTTCGGCTACACACAGGAAATAATGCTATACTTTGTAAAAATTGTAATAGTTTATTAAACTGTAAATTGGATAAATAAATTATTACACTTTTGTTTTCTTAATTTTTGTGTTGGTTAAAGCATATACCTTGGGTAGCGAAAAAGGTTTTAAAAAATGGAGTTAAATATATACGAGCAAAGGCGAAATTTAGAGGTTTGAGAGCTTAAAGTATAACTTTGCAGGGCGTGGTCCGATTTCAAATCTGTTTGCAGATTCTAATTCTGCGTAAAATTCTAAGCTAACAAGATGTATCGCATGACTAAAAAAATTTATGCGGACGCTCAAAAGTCGCTACAGGTAAGAAATCTTAAAATGGGGGTAGCTCCCTTAGGGATGGTGCAATCTAAAAAATTCCTAGAAATTTGGGTAGCTGAGAAAATTCTAATATTAATTGATACCAAACAAGATAGGTTTATCTCGAAAGATGTAATGGCTAGACAAAGAAAACTATTTGGTTCAGATGAAAGATAAAAAAAATGGCTAGTCGAAGAAAACTTTTTGGTCCAGAATGTTAGCGGTAAAAAAATAGGTTTATCTCGTGGGAGGAAAAATTTAAGAGATATTTATCTCGAAAGATAAAAAATGGTTAGTCGAAGAAAACTTTTTGGTCCAGATGAGTGAGGAAATGAGGGATTCTGGAGGAAATGAGGGGGTGGGTTCACTGATTTTCCTCTACTAGTGCGCTCGAACATGTGTGTGTTTGAGAGTGCATGCGAGTGCGGTTAGGGGTACGTGTACAAGTGCGTGTTTGTGTACGTATGCGTGTACTTATGTGTGCGTCAAACTTAATTACACACATATACACGCAAGCACATAGACTCACACATACAGACATATTTCTATGGATTGTATGTACCTAATAGCCCCATATTGGGCGTCGATAAAAGTGCTATGAATAAATAATTGCCCGACGTCTAATTATTTTTGCTAGCTCTGTGGTTCTTTTTATATAAAGATACGAAATAATCCTTTTATGAATTAATCCCCAAATACAGAATAATGCATCCACAAAAACCTTCTCCTATAAACAATATCCTGAATACAACATTAATGATAAACAATACTTCGTCACAACACATAGCTTATATACTAAAATAAAGAGTTCAAACATCTCCATCTCTGACTTATCTCCTCTACATAGCTTTAACACACAAATCTTAAACTTAGGCTTTTGACGCATTAATAACCTCTAATTAAGTTGTAATGTTTAATACACACGCATTATGGGAAGTACAGGATCACCTAGCACATAATTTGTGTCTTCGTGTCGTTTCACCTGACATCGCAGGTTTTTAGCAACAGTCGACACGGAGGAATTCGGCTCAACTGCCTTTTTCCATAGCCAAACGTTATAATTTAAAAAAAAAGTAGGTCTAATGAGTCTTAAATGAGTCTCAAAGTAAAGAAATAACTGGGAAGTGAGTCAAATTCAGCCACGAAGGCATCCTCTCGACGCGTTTTGCCCTAATTGGGGTTCATCAGGACAGAAGTAGGAAAATTGTAATACTTAAAACAGACACATTATGTGAAGTACAGCATCACCAAGAGTAGGTAAAATAACTATAACAATTTGTAATTGCCTTTATTATTTTTAAGACGCGTTTCGGTAATCAGGGCCGTTATCAATTATGATCTACAAAATCTAAAAACCATAAATCTTGATAGCGTGACTTTGTGTTAAAGTTGAGAGGTGCGAATCGATCGCTTTTCGCGTATCTCCTCCGAGGGGTTGGTTCGGATGAGGGAGGGCGTGGGTTCGGTTGGGGATCTTTGCGTGCGTTGCGTAAGCCGGTTTTTATCTCGAAAAACCGATTATTAAGGGAGAAATAAGAGTTTTTCGGGAAAAGATTAATCTGCAGCGACGTAATCGCCTTACGTTTTAAAAATGCTTGGTTCCTTGAGAAATACCCGATCTCAAAAGCCGAACGAGCCGTGCAACTAGGTTAGCAATAGATCCATTTACGTTGGTTCGAGAGAGAGAGCAAGCAACGAGTTGGTTTCTAAAAATCGTATTAGACCGCTAAAAATTATCTAAACTATGCTAAACGACGCTATCCGTGTCCTAAAACCTGAATCGTTAACAATTTGCAAGCTAGCACTGCAGTTTTTTCTTAAAACACTTATTAAAAATTGTATAATTTACTCGACAAACGTCAAATTCAGGTTACGAAGATTGTCGGGAACAAACGAATAGGTACCTTCACGATCTGTCATTTTACATTAATACACGAATTTCTCGAATTTACACATACAACTCATCAGATGAGTCTGCATAGTACCCCAAAATGATTATTATTGTACAAACCTACTTCTTTTTAATGTACAATGACTATTTTCGTCACAAATATTCAATTTTTAACTTTGTCGTGGCTATACGGTGATACCCGAGCATTTACAATACACCGTGGTTTGGTCAGAAATCGGTGTATTTCGTGTATGGCTCGCTAAAATTGAGAGTAATCGAAGGTAATTGAAAGTAAATGAAAGTATACTACTAACCAATTTCCAAAAAAATAACACCTACATAGCGCGATTCTAAGATGTCTGTCTACCATTCGTAGGTCTGATGGTTCTATTCCCAGTGCGATTTATTTTTTTTTTATTTTTTCGTCACCTTTATGAACAAAACCAGCATTTATTTAATTCAACAATATGCATAAAAAGTACCACAATATTTTTCCACACGCTGTACTCCGCTCTATCATATAAAGATTGTAAGCCATGTTAACTAAAATACGATTACACACGTTTATCTATTCTTGGAATTGTCCAGTTGTTAAAACAAACGCGTTTCCTTATGATTTAAGAAACGCTTTGGTGTGAGAGAGAAGCAACATCGGCTTGGTTTCGCAAATTCGTATTTAAGCCTCTACATAATTTACAATACATACCAATAAACACTATCCGTATCCTAAAACCTACATTGTTAACAATTGGCGAGCTGGTGCTAAGACATTTTCTTAAAACAATTATTGCAATTTCAATAATTTATACGAAATACATCATCAAGTGGCCGGCAGCGCCGTATACGCACGCGCGTGTAGCTTTAAATTCTATTAGGGAACAATTTCGTTCAAATTTGCTCAATTAAAAATTACAATTGCCTTAATATGCTTTATTACAACCGATCATTAATTATTATTATACAAGAAATTAGCTTTTTAATACGCATGGACTATTTCATTCAGTAATAATTTATTATTGTACCTGCCATTTCTTTGCGGCGATAACCGCTCAATTACAATACAGTTTGGTTAGGTCGCAGGCCGTCGCCTCGATAGCGTCATGGTAAAATCTGATGTTAACATTTGTAAATTTTATTGTTTGATAGTTCGATACCCAGTTACATCTACCTTTTTTTTTTATTATTGTTGATTTTTAAACGATACATAATGTAGCGTTCTTATTAATTTCTAATAACGCGCTCTTTTCATTTTGCGTCTTCTGTTATACACAAAGCAGCCAAGAAGGACTGCTTTTAACGTCTGGACTGTTTTCAATCGTTAAGTTGTACCTTTTGTTTAGTTAAATGTATATATTCCAAGTTTATGATTGCTTCGGGAGCTTCTGCTACACCTACAACTGCGTTATATTATAGTATGCCGGGCGGCGGTCTTTTGCTATCCTTGACACATTGTCTGACAAATTTCGCTTGCGTTTTGTTGCCGTGGCCTTGGCAGAGCTACGTGCGTTCTAAAACAATCTTTAGGAAGTCGCTCGCAATCGGTCCTACATTTTGCTCATTACTTCACCGGCGCCTTTCAGTGCTAGCTATCATTAACGTCGGTTCGGCTAATGACATTACATTTTCTAAAATCCCCAACGTCTGATTGCTGCAAAAGTTTCTTTCCTTTTTTTCTTTATATCACTCCTTAGTTCTGGAGGGCTCTGCTTAGTACTCCCGCTGGTGACAATAATTTCGCCGTATACTTTATAGGGGAAATCTCTACGTTACAAGGTCATTCTCTGCGTTACAAGGAAATTCTCTACGTTGCAAGGCAATTCTTTGCGTTCTGAGTGATAACTATAGGTTTGAAGGGGGAACTCTAGGTTTGGAGGGAATTCCTTAGATTACAGGAGTTCTATAGGTTTGAAGTGAATTCTATAGGTTTGAAGGAAATTCTATAGGCTGGAAGGGAATTCTATAGGTTTGGAGGGAATTCTCTAGGTTTGGGAGGAATTTTCGAGCTTAAGAGGGAATTCTATAGGTTTGGAGGGAATTCTATAGCTTTGGAGGGAATTCTCTAGGTTTTGCAGGAAATTCTCAAGGTTTAAAGGGAATTCTCGAGGTTTGCAGGAAATTTTCTAAGTTTACATGAAATTCTCTAGGATTGCGGGAAATTCTCTAGGTTTGCGGGAATTTCTCTGGGGTTTCGGGAATTTCTCTAGGTTTGCGGGAAATTCTCTAGGTTTGCGGGAAATTTTCTGAGTTTGCGGGGAATTCTCTGGGTTTGAAGGGAATTCTCTGGGTTTGAAGGGGATTCTTTTGGTTTGGAGGGAATTCTTTAGGTTTGGGGGGAATTCTTTAGGTTTGGGGGGAATTCTCTAGGATTGGAGGGAATTCTCTGGGTTTGAAAGAAATTCCCTAAGTTTTTTAGGAAATTTCTAGGTTTTTATAAAATTCCTGGGCTTTTAGAGAAACCCTAGGTTTTTTAGGGAATCCTTAGGTTTTTAGGGAAGCCCTAGGTTTTTAGGGAAGCCCTAGGTTTTTAGGGAATTCCTTGGTTTTTAGGAAATTTCTAGGGTTTTTAGGAAATTCCTAAATTTTTTGGATAATTTCTAAGTTTCTTAGGCAAATTTCTACATTTTATAGGCAAGTTTCTAAGTTTTCTCAGTTATCTAAGTCTTCTAAGTTTTCTAAATTTTCTAGGTTTTCTAGATTTTCTAGGCATTTGTGGCAATTTTCTTGGCAATTTTCTTGGCATTTATGGCTATTTTCTAGGCATTTATGGCAATTATCTAGTCATTTATGGCAATTTTCTAGACCTTAATGGCAGTTTCCTAAAACTTTACGCCAATTTTCTAGACCTTTGTGGCAATTTTCTAGGCCTTTAAGAAAATTTTCTAGGTTTGTATGGCAATGTTTAGGCTGTGTAGGTTTTTGAAGAAAAAACTTGGTTTTTGCAGAAAAGCTAGGTTTTTTAAAAAAACAGATTTTTGGAGAAAAACTAGGTTTTTAAAGCAAAAGCTAGGTTTTTAGGCAACATCTGGGTTTTAGGCAACATCTAGGTTTTGAGCAAAATCTAGGTTTTTAAGAAAAACCAGGGTATTAAGCAAATTCTAGGTTATCCAGCTAAATGTAGGTTTTTAAAGAAAACAATCCAGGTTTTAAAAAAACCGTGTTTTAAAGGAAAACCTAGGTTTTTTTAAAAAAAAAGGTTTTTGGAGAAAAACTTGTTATTTGCAGAAAAACTAGGTTTTTTTAAAAATCTGTTTTTTTGGAGAAAAAGCTAGGTTTTTAAGCAAAAAACAGGTTTTTAGGCAAAAAACTAAGTTTTTAGGGGACCAGCTAAGGTTTTAAAGCATTTTCTGGGTCTTGCAGCATTTTTCTAAGTTTTACAGCATTTTCTGTTTTAAAGCATTTTCTGTTTTAAAGCATTTTCTGTTTTAAAGCATTTTCTGTTTTAAAGCATTTTCTGCTTTAAAGCATTTTCTGTTTTAAAGCATTTTCTGTTTTAAAGCATTTTCTGTTTTAAAGCATTTCTCAATGTTGTGAAGCATTTTTCTGCGTTTTCGGTGTTTTTCTGTGTTTTTCTGTGTTTTTCTGTGTTTTTCTGTGTGTTTGGTTTTTTTTGTGTTTTTTCCGGACAGAACGGGAAATATTCACATTTTCCAATATTACATGTTTGTACCCTGTATAGGTATTTCGGGCCCACTTCTAAAAACTATAAATCTTGATAGCGTGACTTTGTGTTACAGTTGAGAGGTGCGAATTGATCGCTTTTCGCGTATCTCCTCCGAGGGGGGGTTTGGTTCGGATGAGGGAGGGCGTGGGTTCGGTTGGGGATCTTTGCGTGCGTTGCGTAGGCCGGTTTTTATCCCGAAAAACCGATTATTAAGGGAGAAATAAGGGTTTTTCGGGAAAAGATTAATCTGCAGCGACGTAATCACCTTACGTTTTAAAAAAGCTTGGATCCTCGAGAAATACCCGATCTCTAAAGCCGAATGAGCCGTGCAACTAAGTTAGCATAGATCCATTTACGTTGGTTCGAGAGAGAGAGAGCAAGCAACGAGTTGGTTTCCAAAAATCGTATTAGACCGCTAAAAATTATCTAGATTATGCTAAACGACGCTATCCGTGTCCTAAAACCTAAATCATTAACAATTTGCAAGCTAGCACTGCAGTTTTTTCTTAAAACACTTATTAAAAATTGTATAATTTATTCGACTGTAAATAAGTATTGTCCTGTATAAGTATTGTCCTGTATAAGTATTGTTCTGTATAAGCATTGTCCTGTATAATTATAGTCCTGTATAATTATTGTCCTGATTATTATTGACCTGTATAAGCATTGTCCTGTAATAAGTATTATCCTGTATAAGTATTATCCTGTATAAAGTATTGTCCTGTATAAGTATTGTTTTGTATAAGTATTGTCCTGTATAAGTATTGTTTTGTATAAGTATTGTCCTGTATAAGTGTTGTTCTGCATAAGTAATGTTATAAGTAATGTTCTGTATAAGTATTGTCCTGTATAAGTAATGTTCTGTATAAGTATTGTCCTTTATAAGTATTGTCCTGTATAACTATTGTCCTGTATAACTATTGTCCTGTATAAGTATTGTCCTGTATAAGTATTGTCCTATATAAGTATTGTCATGTATAAGTATTGTCATGTATAAGTATTGTCCTGTATAAGTTTTGTCCTGTATAAGTATTGTCCTGTATAAGTATTGTCCGGTATAAGTATTGTCCTGTATAAGTATTGTCCCGTTTAAGTATTGTCCCGTATAAGTAATGTTCTGTATAAGTATTGTCCTATATAAGTATTGTCCTGTATAAGTATTGTCCGGTATAAGTATTGTCCCGTATAAGTATTGTCCTGTATAAGTATTGTCCTGTATAAGTAATGTTCTGTAGAAGTATTGTCTTGTATAAGTATTGTCCGGTATAAGTATTGTCCTGTATAAGTATTGTCCTGTATAAGTAATGTTCTGTATAAGTATTGTCCTGTATAAGTAATGTTCTGTATAAGTATTGTCCTGTATAAGTATTGTCCTGTATAACTATTGTCCTGTATAACTATTGTCCTGTATAAAGTATTGTCCCGTATAAGTATTGTCCTGTATAAGTATTGTCCTGTATAAGTATTGTCCTGTATAAGTATTGTCCCGTATAAGATTGTCCTGTGTAAGTATACCCTCCGAACCCAGAGAATTCCCCCCGAACCCAGAGAATTCCCTCCGAACCTAGAAAATTCCCTCCGAACCCCGAGAATTCCCTCCGAACCCAGAGAATTCCCTCCAAAGCCAGAGAATTTCCTCCGAACCCAGAGAATTCCCTCCTACCCAGAGAATTCCCTTCGAACCCAGAGAATTCCCTCCGAACCTAGAGAATTCCCCCCGAACCTAGAGAATTCCCTTCGAACCTAGAGAATTCCCTCCGAACCTAGAGAAGTCCCTCCGAACCTAGAAGTTCTTCCGAACCTAGAAAAGTCTCTCGAACCTAGAGATTTCCTCCGAACCTAGGAGATTTCCCTCCGAACCGAGAGATTTCCCTCCGAACCCAGAGAATTCCCTCCGAACCCAGAGAATTCCCTCCGAACCCAGAGAATTCCCTCCGAACCCAGAGAATTTCCTCCAAACCCAGAGAAGTCCTCCAGAACCCAGAGAATTCCTCCAGAACCCAGAGAATTTCCTCCGAACCCAGAGAATTTCCTCCGAACCCAGAGAATTCCCTCCGAACCCAGAGAATTCCCTCCGAACCCAGAGAAATCCCTCCGAACCCAGAGAAATCCCTACGAACCCAGAGAATTCCCTCCGAACCCAGAGAATTCCCTCCGAACCCAGAGAATTCTTTCCGAACCCAGAGAATTCCCTCCGAACCCAGAGAATTCCCTCCGAACCCAGAGAATGACCTACAAACCTAGAGAATGCCCTACGAACCCAGAGAAAATATCCGAAAATATCGGAAATATCCGCTTTAAAAGAATGCATATACTCCATTATTTTGATGTGCCTTGATCGTTATTCAATTAACCGAGTTTTGTCATAATTGTTAAGCAAACAAAAAATATAAATTACTATTAACAACCTATACCGAGTTGACTGTCAAAATTATTCTTAAACCTATACAAAATATATTATATATACGTAAAGTATATCTAATTCACTAAAAACATAACTCCAGCACCGTTTACGCGTATTTATTATTATATTTTTAAACAATGTAACTTTGGTTACGACCACTTATTCTCCATATATCAAACATTACACTTAATCACTAAGGCAAAATTGGTTGCATACACTACAGGCGGAATGTTATGCATAACGCATGCTCGAGTATGACATTTGCTACATTAACATTTTACAATTTCTTTTAATTAGGACGTACTAAAATATGCGATATATATATATTGAAATAAATTAGAGATTTTAAAAAAATTCCATTTTTAATATACGCGATCTAATTTTAAAGAAAATTTATTAATTTTATTTGCCGGGAACAAACGACCTCGACCGATTTGATACATTTGTTTCTATTATAAAACCAATATTTTGGACAACACAAGCACTGGCTAATTATACTTTTAGTGTTATTCCTTCATTAGGATTCTAAAAGTAAACAGTATTTTATTATATTCGGTCTATTTTTAAATAAAACATAAAAATTGTGATTACTTCAGGTACTGCTATAGTTCTTATGAGGTGTGACTAATGCAAGCGTACAAATATATAATCACAATTTATAACCGCTATGCAACGGAATACCTAGGTTTTTTAAGAAAGATCTAAGTTTTCCAATACAATTCTCGGTTATTAATGAAAAATTCTAAGTTTGTAAAAAAAATAATTCTAAATTTTTAAAGAAAATCTAAGTTTTTAAAGATGGATCTAAGTTTTCAAAAAATTCTCGGTTTTAAAAAAATTCTGGGTTTTCAAAAAATTCTAGGTTTTCAAAGAATAAATTTAGGGTTTAAAAAAAAAACAGCTTTTTTAAAGAAAATTCTAAGGTTTTAAGGAAAAACCTACGTTTTTAAAGAAAAAAACCCTTTTTAAAAAACGGGTTTCTAAACAAAATTCTAGGTTTTAAAGGAAAATCCTAGATTTTTAAAGAAAGATCTAGATTTTTAGAGAAAAATCCAGGGTTTTAAAGAAAAACTTTATGGTTTTAGAGAAAGACTAGGTTTTTAGAGAAAGGTCTAGGTTTTCAAGGAACATTTTAGATTTTTAAAGAAACATCAAGGTTTTCAACGCACATTCTAGGTTATTAATGAAAAATTCAAAGTTTGTGAAAAACAAATCTAGGTTTTTAAAGAAAACACTAGGTTTTTGGTGAAAAACCTAGGAGTTTGGAGAAAATCTAGGTTTTATAAGATAAACCTAGGTTTTTGAAAAAATGTCTGGGTTTTTTAGGAAAAAAAAAATTTTTTAAAGAAGAATTCTAGGTTTTAGAAAAAAATCTAGGTTTTAAGAAAAAATCTAGGTTTTAAAAAATCTAGATTTTAAAGATAAATTCTAGATTTTTGAAGTAAACTTCTATGTTTTTTAAGAAAATATACAGGTTCTTAAAGGAGAAACGCCTGGGATTTTTTACGCTACTTTCTAGGTTTTGCCCGGGGCATACTAGGTTTTGGCGGGGCTTTCTAGGTTTTGGCGGAATTCTCTGGATTTTGGCGGAATTCTCTGGATTTTGGCGGAATTCTCTGGATTTTGGCGGAATTCTCTGGATTTTGGCGAAATTGTCTGGATTTTGGCGGAATTCTCTGGATTTTGGCGGAATTTTCTTGATTTGGCAGATTATCTAGCTTTTGGCACAATTTTCTAGATTTTGACGGAATTTTGTACATTATCAAGCTTTTCTGTTTTAAAGCATTTTATAGGTTTTAAAGCATTTTATAGGTTTTAAAGCATTTTCTAGGTTTCAAAGCATTTTTATATGTTTCAAAGCATTTTTATATGTTTTAAAGCATTTTTATTCGTTTTAAAGCATTTTTATTCGTTTTAAAGCATTTTTATTCGTTTCAAAGCATTACTATATGTTTTAAATCATTTTTCTATGATTTAAAGAATTTTTCTATGATTTAAAGAATTTTTCTATGATTTCAAAGTTTTAAAGCACGAAGGGATCATGAACCGATCGACTCCCACAAGTGATTTTGGCAAAGTCTTCTCGGGCGAAATGGTCTTAGTTTGATCGACTCCCCCCCCCTAATTTCGACTAAGTTTACTCGACTCTCCGAAGTGATATCGGCACAAACTACTAGGGCGACGTGGTCTTGATCCGATCGACTCTCCGAAGTGATATCGGCAAGACACTAGGGCGAAGTGGTCTTGATCCTATCGACTCCCCGAAATGATTTCGACAAGGCCAGTAGGGCGAAATGGTCTTGATCCGATCGACTGTCCGAAGTGATTTCAATAAAATCACTAGGGCGAAATGGTCTTAATCCGATCGACTCTCCGAAGTGATTTCGACAAAGTCACTAAGGCGAAGTGGTCTTGATCCGATCGACTCTCCAATTTGGTTTCGGCAATGTCACTAGGGCGAAGTGGTCTTGATCCGATCGACTTTCAGAAGTGGTTTAGACTAGGTCACTAAAGCGAAGTGGTCTTGAACCGAGCGACTCCAAGAGGTGATTTTGACAAAGTCTACTAGAGCGAAATAAATCTTGATCCGATCGACTCCCGGTGTGATTTTGTCAAAGTCTACTTGAGCGAGGTGATCTTGATCCGGTTGACTCCCAGAAGTGATTTCGACAAAGTCTACTTGAACTAGGTGATCTTGATTCGCTCAACTTCTCAAAGTCGTTTTAATGAATTCTACTACGGCAAAGTGAAGACGGGGTATACAGAGAGTGCGGCGCAAAGAGGGCGAGGCGTATAGAGGGTTGAGCGTAGAGAGGGCGGAGCGTAGAGAGGGCGGGACGTAGAGAGGGCGGGGCGTAGAGAGGGCGGGGCGTACAGAGGGCGGGCGTAGAAAGGGCGGAGCGTAGAAAGGGCTGGGCGTAAAGATGGTGGGGCGTAAAGAGAGTGGTCTACAAAGCAAGTAGAGGCGCTCAAAGTAGTCCCGTAAGGACTACAAACCGCTTCTAGTCTAATAACTATAAGTTTCGTACGCCCGTCTTTGTGTTAAAGTTGAGAGGCGCGAATCGATCGCTTATTGGGATTTGCGTCCGAGGGTTTCGGAGTTGGGGGCGCGTACGGGTGGTGGTTAGGTGGAGAATTTTTGCGTGCTTAGGATAGGCCGGTTTTTATGGCGGAAAACCGATAACTTGCGGAGAAATAAGGATTTTCCCGGAAAAGATTAATTTGAAGCGACGTATTCGTTAACGTGTTAAAAAAGCTTGGATCCCTCAAAAAATTCCGATCTAAAAACCGAACCAGTCGTGCGACGAGGTCGGGAACTGTTCCGTTGACGTTAGTACGAGAGAGAAGAAAGATCGAGTTGGTTTGTAAAATTCGTATTGGGGCGTTAAAAAATTTCTAATATATGCCAAACAACGCTATTCGTATTCTAAAACCTCAATTATTAACAAGTTTGCAAGCTGATAGTATAGTATTTTCTTAAAACAGGTATTAAAAGTTGTATAATTAATTTCATAAACGTCAAAACCAGGTTCCGAAATCCGGCGGAACCGAACGAATACGTACCTTCAAAATCTATAATTACACATTTCTTTTGAAATTTCTCAAAATTAAATTTATAATTCGTCTAATATCATTTAAAAGTACCGATAATTGACTACAATTATACGAAAACATCGCTTTTTAATATACACCAGCTATTTATTTGAAAAATAAATACTTTTTACATTTGACGTTTATATACGGAGTCGCCCGAACAATTACAATAGACCGTGATTTATTCCTAAGACGATGTATTTCTTATGTGACATTAGGCATAGCAAGTATACAATCAACGCGATTTCAATGTACATCTCCTCGACAGCACAAGCACAACGTCTCTGGTTACGAATCTTAACTCCGCTGGTTCAATGCCCAGTAAAATTAATTTTTTTAATTTAATTTTATGATGCTTTTTAAAACATGCAATAACATTTATTTAACAATAAACCAACACTTTTTTTCATATGCTTCAGTGCGATCTACAATCTATAATTTGTGAATTACATTTACTCAAGTACCATTTCCAACCTTTACTTTTCAGATATTGTCCAACTTGCAGAAACGTATTCGCTTATATATGCGTATAAAAAACCTTTGATATTTTACGATCTAAAAACCCAAACGCATACAGCTAAAACCGGTACATTTGCGTTGATGAACAGACGATTGAGTTGGTTTCAAAAATTGGTATATAATCCTTTACATATTTCTAATGTGTACCAAAAAATATTGCATCTACCATAAATTCTACATCTTTATTTAAAACTTTTGCTGCGGTTTGTGTAATTTATTTGAGAAATGTCAAAAGCAGGTTACGTACTACGGTGGTGGCACTCTATAGACGATTATGTTGGCGCATTTTAGTATTAACACTATCCCAATAGATAGCGCCCACAATTTCGACTGCAATTATGATTGTCATTTATTTGACATTAATTTGTTGTTTAGAATTACTGTTTATCTAACCGTAGCGCTATTCAAAGATTGTTTAATTTGATTTGCTGCATTTCCAAAAATTTATTATGAATTGTGATATTAATATTCGACTTCTTCAATATATCCACGTATGTGATTAAAAAAAACCATTACTTTTACTTAAGATTACATTACTATTCTTTTTATAGGTACTTATTTCACCGTCAATGTTGTTATTACATACCTACCGATATTGCATGGGCAAATAATTTATTGTAAAACTGAAACTTACGAGAAACTGATATCTTAAAGTTGGAGCTTGGTGTTTGTTTATACATTACTGTATTTAGAGGAGATTCATATTCATCAGTTTTTGTAACAAATGGTAAAATAATGGGTTACATATTTTTATCCGAATCGTGGATTATGGATGCTTTCTCTACTATGTGAGAGGTTGCGGAAATAAGAATGCCACTAGGCATAGATTTTCAAATCCTTATAAGAATAAAATTAGGTTTCCATGATTATTTTTTTAATTAGTATGCCAATGGTCCGCGTTTTGTTGTATTTCTCAATTGTACCTGAAATCAGTTTTCTTCTTCCTGTAATATGCAATAAGCCAATAATATATTTTGGCAAAATGTTTATTTCATTTCATAAAATGCATGTATGATGTACAAACTTATATTTTCAGTTTTATTAATTTGACTTATGTACATACATAATGTATGTATGTAATTCATTTCAGTGAAATATGGAAATATAAATTTTTGCATCTATAACCTTTCAAATACATTTGCAATGCATTCTTCGATGTAAATCATAGCAGGGTTTTTAACCTTTTAAATATAGTGAAGATTCTAACCAAACCTATAATTTCATAGTAAGTATTAACACTATCCTCCAAAATGGCGGACAAAGACGGCAACAGCTTATAAACAGGAAGTGGCGCATATATACTAACTCATCTAACCTATGTTACGACCTTGAAGCACGAGTACGCACTATCTGAAACTCTGTTAACACAGTTAATTTGCAAATTTCTACAATTAAAGCTTCTAAATTACATAATAATTCTTTATAGTACTGATAATTATTAATTCTGATTATAAAAAAGTATCACACATTAATACACGCGGTCTATTTTAAACACAAAAAGTTAAAAATTTTATTTGACGTTTATTACCGAATACATCTGAAAAATTTCAAGTCTACGTAAATAATTTAGGAAACGCTATATATCTTTTGAGGCTTCGACTATTACACGTATACAAGCAAAAAATTTTCTACAAAATAAGGTTCGATAGCGTAAGGCTAACACCTCCGTCTACCCGCACTTTGTATATAGTTTTTAGTTTTACTGTATATAGTTTAAGGTAGTATTAAGGTTAAAATTGAGTTCAAAATAGGTTTTTTCACTGCTTTTCCTATTGTACAACACACAACAATGGTATAAAAAGCAAATAAAATAGAAGAAATCGTTAATTACTTTAAACAGTTAGGTAAATATTTTAGTACAGTTACCGAATATTGTCATTTACATTACTTGAAGCTAAACGTCGCATCGTAGGTACTATTAAGGAACTGATCTTGATCCTGATCAACTCCCCAAAGTGACTTCGACAGTCTACTAGCGCAAAGTCATCTTGATCCTATCGGCTCCCGCAGTGATTTCGACAGTCTACTAGGACACAAAGGTCTTAATCCGATCGACTTCCCAAAATGATTTCGACAGTATACTATGGCGAAGCGATCTTGATCCAATCGACTACCACTGACTGATTTTTACAAAGTCTTCTATGACAAAGTGATCTTGATCCAATCGACTCCTCCGACGTGCTTTCGACAAGTCACTAGGACGAAGTGATCTTGATCCGATTGATTCTCCGAAATCATTTCGACAAAGTCACTAGAGCGAAGTGGTCTTGATCCGATCGACTACCCAAGTTATTTCAACAAAGTCTACTACGACGAAATGATCTTGATCCGATCGACTCCTGGAAGTGATTTCGACAAAGTCTACTAAGGCGAAGTTGTCCTTATCCGATCGACTCTCCGAAGTGATTTCGACAAAGACTGCTAGGGCGAACTGGTCTTGATCCGATTGGCTCCTCCGAAGTGTTTCGACAAAGGCTACTAGGGCGAAGTGGTCTTGATCCGATCGACTCCCTGAAGTGATTTCGTCAAAGACTACTAGAATGGAGTGATCTTGATCCGATCGACTCCCCGAAGTGATTTCGACAAAGACTACTAAGTCAAAGTGATCTGGATCCGATCGACTCTCTTAAGTGATTTCGACAAAGACTACTAGGGCGAAGTGGTCTTGATCGGATCGACTCCCTGAAGTGATTTAGACAAAAACTACTAGAACGGAGTGGTCTTGATCCGATCAGCTCCACGAAATGATTTCAACAAAGTCTACTGGGGCGAAATGATCTTGGTCCGGTCGACTCCCCAAAGTGATTTCGATAAAGTCTACTAGGGCGAAGTGCTCTCGATCCGGTCGACTCCTTGAATTGATTTCGACAAAGTCTACTAGGGCAAAATGATCTTCATCCGATCGACTCCCCGAAGCAATTTCGACAAAGTCTACTAACACAAAGTGTTCTTGATCCGGTCGGCTCCCCGAAGTGATTTCGACAAAATCTACTAGAGCGAAGTGGTCTTGATCCGAGCGACTTCCCGCAGTGATTTCGAAAAAATCTACTAAAGCGAAGTGATCTTGATCTGATCTACTCATGAAGTGATTTCGACAAATTTACTACAGCGAAATGATCTTGGCCCGATTGACTCCCCAAAGAGTTTTTGACAAAGTATACTAGAGCGAAGTGGTCTTGATTCGATCGTTCCACGAGGTGATTTCGACAAAGTCTACTAGAGCATCTTCATCCTATCGTCTCCCTGAAGTGATTTCAACAAAGTCTACTAGGGCGAAGTGATCTTGATCCGATCAACTCCATGAGGTGATTTCGACAAAGTCTACTAGAGCAAAATTATCTTGATTCGATCGACTCCCGGTGTGATTTCGGCAAAGTCTACTTGAGCGAGGTGATCTTGATCCGGTTGACTCCCAGAAATGATTTCGACAAAGTCTGCTAGAGTGGGGTGTAGAGAGCGCGAGGTGTAGAAAAGGCGTGGCGTAGAGACGACGGGTCGTAGAGAGGGCGGGGCGTACAGAGAGCGGGCGTACATAGAACGGGTTGTAGAAAGGTCGGGGCGTAGATAGGACGGGGCGTAAATAGGGCGGAGCGTAGATAGGACGGGGCGTAAATAGGGCGGGGCGTAGAGAGTGCGAAGCGTAGAGAGTGCGAAGCGTAGAGAGTGCGTGGCGTAGACAGGGTAGAGCGTAGAGAGGGCGGGGCGTAGAGAGGGCGGTGCGTAGAGGGTGCAGGGTGTAGAGGGGGCGGAGCGTAGAGAGCGCGGCGTAGAGAGAGCGGGGCGTAGAGAGGGCGGTGCGCAAAAATGGTAGGGAGTAAAGATGGTGGGGCGTAAGGAGAGTGGCCCACAAAGCGAGTAGAGGCGCTCAAAGTAGTCCCGTAGGGACTACAAACCGCTTCTAGTACTACCTATAAAATACGAAAAATATTTTTAATAATTACATACCTAAAACTTAATTGTAGATTTTGTATTTAAGCTAACGTAAAACATTCAAACAAATACTCCAATATCAATTAAAAATAAATCTAAAAGTAGTACTTGCAGAATCCACAGAAACGCTCTTCGTAATTAAATATCTTCTTATTTTAAATTCACGTCAAACTAGCTTATAAGATTTTTCCATATTTAAAATCCTCATTTCAAACAGCAGTTACCAAGGTACATTATGCTTAAATCTTCCTTTCAATTATTTAATAAAATTTTTAAAAATAGCGTTATATTGAAGGATTTTCCTTCTTCATTGTAGTTTAATAAATTCTATTTTTTATGTAATTTACATTTAAAGCATCACTTCTATATTCATTGTATCATCGTAGTTATTAAATTACAGTATGCTTACTGAATACTTCAAATATCATCTTCGCAAAGCAACAGCTCACGATTTAAATCAGAATAACATTTCGCGATGGAATTTATGAATCGAATGAATCCCTTAATTAATAAACGCGCTTATATATATATATATATATATATATATATATATTATATATATATATATATAAATTATCTAGCAGAATGTGTATGGACGATTATGATACAAGGTTTGCAGAAAAATTTATTAGCGTCTAAAATCGCGGAATTTATTACCTCGGAATCTCCTTCCACTTATTCGTGACGCGCGCTGTTTGTCCTTGTTTTACACTATACGATTATTATGGCGAATCGCTTCTCTCCAACAATGAATGCGAAGATTATAAATATTTCTTATCAATTTCTATTACATTTTCTGGGTCTTTTAGTATTTTGGCCGCTTCTTGGAATAAATATTTTAGTTATTGATTAGTTTATTTACGTAGTTCTAAATACGCATGACTGAGATTCTAGAAAATTCTTCATTTAAAATAAATTTCTGTAATCTACAGGGCGATTAATTTAAATTTTAATTGCTTTTTAATGCAATAGAGGTTGCATTTTATAGAAAATATTTGCCTTTAACATCAGAACATGCTTTTAATACACCTATTAAGGTATGCACCTTAAATTAATTAATTTATTCATATTTAATCACAAAAGTTACATAATATGCATTGATATAATAGACAAACAAGAACATTTCTTACATTCTGACATATTTAATTTAATAATAAGAATAGCCCACAAAATTAAGATAAGGAGGCTTCTTTACCACTCCAGCTTGAGATGGAATGATGGAGACAAGGCCATGGTTTATAAATCGGGACAGAGGTCCTCCTTAGTCTTGGTCTCCAATTTTTCATTTATAATGGTAAAACGAGACCGATATTCAATCATGGTTTAGTCTCAAATCGAGACAGAGACGTAACTTTGGTTTATATGTCGAGATCGAGACCGCCCTAGTGTCGGTCTCAAATTTTCTATTACTACTCTTAGAGTGTCGAGATCGAGACCGCCCTAGTCTCGGTTCCAAATTTTCTATTACTACCCTTAGAACAGGAATCAGACATTGAAAATGATGACTTGGGATATCCTATACTTAGAGATGAGTTTGAATTAGCATTAAAGGGTCTGAAAAATGGTAAGGCGCCGGGTACAGATAAGGTGCAAGCAGAAACTCTAAAAGCCGCTGGACAAGCAGTAATAGAACGTCTCTTCCAACTTGTAAGCTATATGTATGAGACAGGCGAGATACCCAAAGATTTCAAACGTAACATCGTAGTAACTATATCAAAAAAGCAAGGCGCGGATAGATGTGAAAATTTTCGAACAATTACTTTAACAGCACACGTGTCAAAAATATTAACGAGAATTGTACAAAGACGAATGGAAAAACGGGCTGACGAAATACTAGGAGAAGACCGATTTGGGTTTAGGCAAAACAGGGGAACACGGGAGGCTATTTTAGCTCTGAGAGTGATAATAGAGAAACAATAGAAAAACGGGAAAGCGTGTATATAGGGTTTGTAGATCTGGAAAAAGCAAACGACAATGTTAAATAGAAAAAATGTTTAAAATATTCAAAAAGATTGGAATGAGTTTTAGGACGAATATTACATAGCTTATACAAAAAGCAAGCAGCGGTAATAGAATCAGAGCGGAGAGATAGGAAAAAAAGAAGAAGAGGCAGACCTAGGTTAGACTACTGCACACAGATAGTAAAAGATGTGGGCTGTAGGAGTTTCAAGGAGATGTGTAGGCTAGCCCAGAATAGATATCAATGGAGGCACGTATCCAACCAGTCCCAATAGGAATAAACTAATGACGAAAAAGTAACTGTAGTTAAACATGATGGTTATTATAAGCAACTACAAGAATTGGTTAGGTAATATTCTCAAATTATGTTAATTATGTGAAAGGATTTACTGGAAAACCATTATTTCGGCAAGTGTCTACGTGTTGGGGGATCTTGGTAGCCAAAGGTTGCTTAACCCCCTCACTGAATCTCGGTGAAATAGGGCATACAATTAGAAAACAATAGAAGGGAAACGAGCTGTATACATGCTGTGTGAGAATTTCATGAAACTATGTAGGCTAGCTCAGAATATAAATAAGTGCAGGTACGTGTCCAACCAGTTTTGAGACGGAAAATCTAATGATGAAAAAATTCGCGCAGATAAATCTGATGATTAATATAAACAACTACAGGTGTGGGTTGTGAAATATCTGCAACTCATGGTGACTGTGCGAAAAGATATATTAGAAAAAATATTAAATCGGTAAACTTGTAGGTGTTGGGGGAACTTGGCAACCACAGGCTACTTACCCTCCTTCACCACTTCTGAATGTCGGAGAAATAGGATATATAATTGTAAAACAATAGGTGACTGAACTGCATCTAACAAGAAAGAACAGCGCCTATGATGAAAGACAACAAACATAGAACAAGAAGAAAATTGTTGAAAGCATATGTGTGGAGCACAGCACAGTATGCCTATAAAATACGAGCCGTCTGAAAAGCAGACAGAAAAACGGTAGCAGCCTTTTGAAATGCTATGCTTCAGATGTATGAGGACGATAGCATGGACAAACAAAGATAATAAAATAACAAATAGGTTATAGAAATAGTAGGGGAACAAGGATATCAGGGGAAAAAGATAAGGGAAGTAGAAGGGCAGAAAACGTTCTAAGGCATTTTTGGGGAATGGTATGGGATATATTACAAGCAGAGATAGGAAAAAAGAGGTAGATGTAGACCTCGATCAAATAGTGATAGATACAGACTGTGCAAATTTCAGGGAAATCTGTAGGTTAGTTCAGAATAAGAAACAATGATGGTACACGTCTAACCAGTTCCAGGACTGAAGACCTAATGATGATGATGACCCTTAGTGATCATCGAAGCGGGCATAGTTCAAACCAGAATTATATTACTTGAGTAAACCCCACTAGACTTCCACCGAGGCTCTCATTTTACAATCATTCTTTAGACTAATGTATGTAATGATTTCACTTATACAAAATGTAACCAATCAGAAACGTCATGTACATCACATGAGTAGTTTAGATATACGATTAACCTGCACTATACTCCATTCCAGTTAAGGAGGTACTGAAGAAAAAGATAGGACTGAATTTTAGCGATTCTCATTGGTGGATGGATGAGCCAAGTGTACACAAGTATAAATATCCTGTATGTTTGTGTTGGTTGTTTGAACATTTTTATTATAAGACAGATTGTCAATTGGCATTTTGACATTTGCTATTGCCCTTTCATATTTTCGTTTGTGTTATTTATTGTATTTTGTTATTAGTTTGAAATTTTGCTCGGCCTTATTAATTTGTGTTAATTTTATATTTAGTATCAAAACAGTTCTTGTCAGAGCTATAAAACACCAGTGTCTTCATAATAAGGTAAGCATGTCTCATTAAAGATAAGCATATAATACTAACAATAAATTCTTTTCAGACTTTTATTTAATTATGGATCACCAACCTATTAAAAATCCGAAGGGCAAACATGTTATGAGCGGGCAAAAGCTTATTGCCTATAATATATATTTGAAAAATTCCACAAATGCATCCAAAACGCAATCTGTGAAGCAAACTGCGTTATAAGTGGGTTTAGGGGTTCGATCGATGTGAAATATTGTAAAAGAAATGGAAACTACTGGTACTGCTTCCTCGCCAAAGACTACAAGAGTGCGTACAACAATCTACGACGAACTTTAAGAATTTGAAAGATGTGCGATTCGACGGCATGTTCATGCATTTTACTTTAGAAATGAATTACCAAATTTATAGAAAGTATTACATGCAATAAACAATGATGACTCTTTACCAAACTTCAGTCGCACATCACTTTATCGGGTAATGATGAAATTGGGTTTTAAATATGGAAAGCGTAGCCGAAAAACAATTTTAATTAAAAAACCTGAAATTGTGTTGTGTCGAAGAAAATATTTAACTGCAATTAAAAACTATAGAGCTGAAGGCAAAAGAATTTATTATACTGATGAAACGTGGGTGAATGCTGGACATGTAAAGAACAAGGCATGGCAAGACACCACTGTAAAAACAGCAAGGCAGGCATTAATCGAAGGTTTATCGACTGGTATACGAGATCCCTCTGGCAAGGGCAAGAGATTAATTGTTGCGCACATGGGTAGTGATATGGGATTTGTCAATGGTGCATATTTAAACTTTCAACCTAAAAAAAACAGGTAGCGTATTAGCACTATAAACAACTTAGGACCCTGAGTTCATAATTATCGTTTTAGAAGATTATCACGAAGACATGAACGGTAAAGCGTTTACAACTTGGTTGAAAGGTGTATTACCTCTTTTTAATAATGATAGTGTAATCGTGCTTGATAATGCTCCTTATCATAGCGTCAAAGCCGATAAGGTTCCAAATCAAATTTATAATTGGTTAAACGCAAAACACATTGAAGTTACCAAAGAGCTATTAAAAGTTGAATTATTAGCCTTAGTAAAGCAGCACTCTCTGGCTCACCCGGTACCTTATTATGTTGTTGACGAAATTGTAAAACGCTCTGGCAGAACTGTATTAAGGTTACCCCCATACCACTGCAATCTAAATCCAATTGAGCTGATTTGGGCTCGAGTAAAGCAGCATGTAGCTACCAACAATTCTACTTTTAAAATTAACGACATGAAGATGCTTCTGGATGAAGGAATTGCAGCCATAGATAAAGGACATTGGGTTAATTGTATTAGCCATACAATTAAAGAAGAAGAAAGAATGTGGAAATTGGATGGCATTGTCGAAGAACATGTCGAACAAACTGTAATAAATGTTGGATATGAAAGTACAACAGACGACGAAGATACCTCTGGGGATGATATGGACGTAGATTAAATATAAATTTGTGATATCACTGTTTTGATATTTTGTGATGTGTTTACTTAAAAATAGCTTATATATTGTGCTATATTAATATTTTATTTAAACTTTAACCAAACAGATAGAAAATAAAGTTCAATAATGCTTGATATGTTTTAAAACCGTGTTTCTTGGATGTATTTATTCAAAAACCTCAATCTTGCAAAAAAAAAATAAAAATCTGTATAAACATCGATGCATTGCTTTAATTTCAATCATTGTTAACAAATTTACAACCTTTCGAAAAAATGAAACTGACAGAATTTTATTAAAGCATTCTATAACTCCAGGTGAATGTTTGATTCTACCATAATTGTTAAGTAAGACTAAGGGCAAATTCATAAAGCACATTAAGCACACTCATACTTAAGTAATGCTCTATCTCAATTTTGGTATTCGGAAAAATACTAAAAGTTGAGATGGAACATTGATTAAGTATGAGTGTAGCTTAGTGCTTTATGAATTTGCCCCTAAGTTTCGTCCGTCTTAAACTTAATGTAGTTCCAAGTCCAATTTTATCTTCTGAAATTTAATACCAAATTACAAATACTACTTGTTATTATTTAGACAACTATCCTAGGAGAAGGATCGAAACGTCAATAAAATCATTTTCAAAAAGCAATGTGGTCTTATTCCTTAAGAAGAACACCAAATTGCAATTACTGAATGCTATAATACTTAAAAATTAACTAATAAAGTAAGCCATTTGCATTGTTATTTTTGAAAAACTATCGTCACAAAATAGTAAATATACAACCGACGCCGGCAACTTTTCAAATACAGCAACTAATAAATTTTTGATCTGTGTAAATCTGACTCAAGCACAAGCGTCATCTACTACCTTCTTAACTGGAATGGAGTATAGTGCATTTAATCTGTTAAACTCAGCCGACCGTGCTTTTATTTTTCTTTTTGACAAACGTACGACGTGCGCTTACTAATTTTATTATTTGACACTCAAAATAATCTTAACATATACCACTCGTGCATCAAACTGTGTACTCCAACATAATTTTGCCTTTAGCAAATGCTTTTGTGTATAATAATTTTAGGAAAAATCCTTCGACCTTCCGGCCTCGAGTTTTTTCAAATTAATATACACTCAAGTCATTGCTACGCAAAATTATGTGTTGTCACAGTTTAACCATACAGCTTGAATCTCTTTCTTAGAGTATTACACTTCTGCATGTCCTTGATGTTCACACTCAGCAATTACTACTAAAAAATAGTTTAAACCTGTTTATTAGTAAATATTTAAACTTTTTGTTATTTTTATACTCTGAAATGTTACTTTTATGTTGACAATATGCCACTCATATATTGTATACGACAGCAGTTATTCGATAAACACCAACAAAAACAATATGGATTTTGACAAGTAAATCCATGTTTAAACTGTTTACTTAAAACTACTACTTCTGTAATATCTACGTTGTTAAATCTTAATTTGGGTTAAATGTAGTTTTTCATGAAATAAAAGTCGACTACTGAAAATAAAATTAATACTCCATTCTTACTTTTTGCTATATCATATACAATAATGTAAAATACAAAACCAAACTTTCGTTGGAAAGCAGGTAATAAGCAAAAACAGCTATGCTGAGCTGTTGCCAAGTGTATGGGGTTCACTTAGTCAGTCGGATGAAATTACTTGTATATAGAAGCAAGAGTTATACTGTTATAAAAGCGCACTACCGGCAAAATCCTGAACTATAATTTATACACTAACCAACCTGATAATAAAGTGAGGTTCTGCTGAAATCTTTCTATTGGCTTTAAAACCGAGTTCCCCCTCTCATGACAAAATTTTAGAACTTTCACTTATGAGGACCGTATATTAGTCCTCGCTTGGTCGGTCCTCACTTAGTATGCAAGTTGTTCATTTATTGTTCTCACTTGATCAGTACACTCTTCCTCCAGTCCAGAGCTTTGATTTGATTTCGAATAAATTTCTGGTTCATTCGGCTCAGGATTAGTTTCCTTTTTATGTAATCATCTTAATATAAATAAAAGCACACTAGATTTTATATAGTTTATTAATTACGTAGGAAATTAAATTCTCTGTCTAACTACATGGTCAAACAAAACCACATGCTCGTACATATCTGTGTTAATACGTACACGTGTGCTGTTACTTCCAGGAGCAGACGTAGGATCAGCGCATATAATTTTTCTATCAAATTTATTCTGAAATTGTAGTCCTTTTACTGGATCCTCTAAAACCTGTTAACAAGAAGAATTAATGTATAACGTACTAATATACATTTTCAATCTGAGTCAAAACAATTATATAAATACTAAATTGACATAAAGCAATTCATTCATACCGAAGCGTCTTTAAAATACAGACGCTATAATTTATACCATAATTGTAGTAGTTTAGTTCCCTCATATATTAGTATTTAATTTAAAGCCTTTATCCATTTCCATTTAACAATAAGTATTGGACGTGAGTCAAAGGTACTATACAGTTTTTGTAATGTATTGTTTAAGTTCTAAAGTTATTACTTCGCGATTCATTATCTACTGTTTAAATTTTACAAGGTCGATTATTTCCCGACGTTTTTGAATATATGCGATCAGTTATATATTAGTCAGGTTTGGGAAACGCTTCAAAATATTGAAGGTAAAACGTGGTCTACGTTTCATCCTACGATATTAGTAGAGGCAACATGTCTTACTACATGTTTCATTTTTTTAATAACGGTTAGTATTATCAAATTTACATATACTTTGATGAACAACTTTTAATAGCATAACTCTGAATTATTTAGATTTTAATGTTGAAGCATTAAAAATTCACAGCAACTATGGAATATAAAATGTTAATAACTTAGATTTAAAGTAGTATCAAAATTTTAAACGTAATTATTACATATTTAAACAAACGGTATTATTTTCATAATTTGAAAATTATGGAATCGCAAGGCACTCTAAACACCAATGGAGATCTGCTTTTTTGGGTGCATGCCGTTAAACGTTGAACGGGTATTTGAAACACTTAATGGATAGTCAATTAAAGTTTCCATCTTCTGTTGAACATTACGAGTTACGAACCTTCACCACTTAAGAGTTCGAAAAAATTCTTGTTTGTAGAATTTTCAACAAATCTTGGTAAGTGGGTTTTAAATTATGCTGTACCAAAAATCGCTTATATTCTATATCTTTCAAATAGTCTTTTGGCGCTTAAAGTTTATTTTTAGAGTATCAACTTTCTAAAATTTAAAATTACTCGATAAAATATATAGTTCAATGTTTGACACATATAAAATAGAAATATGATGAAAAGTTTATATCCACCTTATATAAATATTTACACGTTTATAAAACTGTGGTCCAACAGTTTTCTATTTTAATTTTCTCACTTTATATACGTAGAACAGTTTAACATGAGCTTATCTGTAATGTTGAAAGTAATATTTTAATTAAAATCTATGAAAAGTATTTAAATCTTTTATATATTATTTAGTATCAATTTTCTTATACACATTTTTACAACTCAAGTACTTTATGCGAAAAATCAGTTGAATTCAAATATTGTAAAATTGTAAAATTTGGCGTGAATCGCCAAAAAACTATTTTTGTCTATATTCATAAATGAAAATGCTTATATTTTTATGCACACTTCTGAAATAATTTTATTAGATATGTGAAAAGCGCTATATTAAAAAGTTTTGTACATATAAAACAAAATGGTTTGATAAGATATTTAGCTATAATTCCTTTAGGATTTCAAATACGGTGAATTATTTAAATTATCATTTTCACGACGACTCTTTTTTTGTTGCTAAATAGTTAATTTACAATTGATTATATGCAGAAACTGACTTTAAAATTTTTAGTTTCGAAGTATAGGTTTGACGATTTAAGATAAATGTAGGTGGAGTCAAACGTTTTTAATGGAGACGTAAAATATTTGTTCAATTCGTCCTAAATAATACAAAGTAGTGTATAATTATTTGAGTAAAAGTTAGAAGTTTTAGGTAACAAGGATTTAGTATTTTTACTGTTGGTTTTATTTTTAAATTTTCAGACGCAAGTTGTGGTCTCGGGTTCGTATTTCGCTAAAATTTCTTACAGGTATAAACTCCAAGCTCGTGATTATTGATTGTCATTAACCCTAGGGTTGCTGCACTATTCCTAGGTTAGCTTTTTCTAATTTGTTTAGGTGCTGTGACGTTCCACGTTTTTATCATCTTTGTTTTCTTCGCTTCCCCTTAACTCCTCTACGCGTCGCCTAGTCGCTGAAGTGAAGTTCAGAGCTAGTTGGAAAAGACTTTTCCAATAACCGCCCATAGTCAGCAGTACCTGGAATTTTTATTGCACCAACGCTTTATATCAACAATAACAAGGAAAAGTTAGCTACAACACTAATTCAATGACGAGTTGAAGACAGACAAGTTATTATTTTCCTGAGCGATTCTTATGTCGAGAATAGAAATCAATTAAGTGATACATAGATAATTCTTGTTATATAACAAACGCAAACGATTGCGTATACACAAGGTAAGCAAGAATCATCCAATCGCTTGATGTATATTTATAGGTCTTTAGTTCTAGTAATTTCAAAAACTGGGGAAAATGACGTTTGTAGTTCCCGGTTCGCTGCCTGTAGCATTTCACTTTATATAATCCTGCAACTGGATAATTTTAAACAGATGTTTAGTTGCGTTCGAGGTGCATATTAGGAGATACCAACGGTGGCCAAAAGTATAGCTGTATTACTGTATGAAAATTGAAAGTTTAGATTAAACTAACCAAACGAATACAAATATTTGCTAATATATTTTGGCTTGTTGCTGTACTCAATCAGAATGCGAAATTGGTACAGCGTGTTTTGTGTGGCATGCAAAAGTAGCAAAATGCACTGGATTTTGATCATCTCCTTCTCTCTCCCAATACTGGTTCTATTAGGTTCTAGAGCCTGCGGGGTTTCAATATTGGATTGTATTTTTACAATATGTAGGTAGTGTAATAGCATGTTCATGGTATTTTATTTTGGAAATTTGATTTCTGGTAGAATTTTCATCAAACATAAGTTTCAACTCGATATACATTTGCATGAACTTTGTATAAAATGTGAACAATCAAATGTCATTTAATAGTGTTTTATTTTTATTATTGTTGAAAAACTAAATTAGAGTACCATTTCTAGGTACTTATAGTACAAACAATTTTTTTATATAACTGATTACAAACTACTTGAAATCCTTCTACGTCCATACAAAATCCTAAATCCAAACGAGAAAATAATATCATTTATACAGTACTATCGATTCCTAAGTGAAGATGCGATCGTTGCACAAGAAGTCGAAAACTGATACATGATATAGGTTCCTTGGTTTGAAATTACAACGGACATTAACTGCTCATAACATATAAAAGGCCGAGCTAGCTCTTCGCGATCAAGTCTGCGCTAGCTTTTAGAATCGCTCCCTAATTGTTTAATTTGTATATGGTGTAAAATAATTGGTTACGAAGGTGACGCCAACATCGACCTAACAATTTATTAATCCCCTAACAATCTATTAATCCCATACACAAATTTTAAAATTAGATGTATGGCGTGGAAGACAATCGAAAAATGCTAGCGAAAAACATACAGACCTTTCTGTTCACATATACAAAGATAATTTCGCTTTTCGTATATTTTAAGAGCCAGTCTATCTAATTTGTTTTGTACCAGATGGTTATGATATCAAATTATAAACATGAGTGGTGCATTAAAATAGACCAAATGTTTGCTATAATTTAAAATTAAGTCGACTGTTGTAAACTGAATATATTCTTTTTGAGTTCCGCTATTTAACTGTGCTCTAGCTATAAACTATATCATGATAAACTAAAAAAAACAACTTTATATTCATAAAGGATGCAATCGCGTATAGCTATAAGCTTTTTACACATCAACAGCATTTTAATTATATATGTAGCTTTCGCTTGTTATCTAAATTTTCTATATAAATCAAACGAAACTAAATTCTACTGAAGAGAAATGCTTTACACTTTACTCGTGATTTTAAAAGTAAAAGATTTTATAGCCTTTGTTGCTTATTCTAATTGTAAAACTACTCTTTAGCTTAAAAATTAAGTCACATTTCAATTTTTTTCTCTTTAGCTAAAGAATATAATTGATAAAAAAGCTCGGCCTCTAATGCGTTCAAAATATTTGCATTTCCTTCGTATTTAGGGCGGTTTTGGCAAAACCACAAAGTAAAACAAGAGTTCTGCGGTCGAATGATACAGGCAGCTCCGTGTTGTAGTTGGTATGTGTGTGACTACTACGCCCAAGGTCCCGGATTCGAATCCCGACACGGTCCGCTTGAAAAATGTTAGGCGAGCATTTTTCACAAAAATACACCTTCGTTCGGATGAGAGGTAAAATGAAGGTCCCGTGTGTGAATGTTGTCACGCACGTTAAAGATCCCTACCTTACTTGTAACAGCAAGGGTTCGGCAAAATTCCAAATTTTCTAGGTAAAAAAAAAATTCGCTTCCTGGCCAATGTAGTATCTTCGGGTGGAGCATTAGAAAATCATATGTACGGGGGTCGAATAATGCGGGCGGATTCGTGACGTAGTTGGTATGCGTATGACTACTACGCCCAAAGTCCGGGTTCGAATCCCGACACGGTTTGCTTGAGATATGTTAGGCGAGCATTTTCACAAAAATACGCTCTTGTTCGGGTGAGAAATAAAATGGAGGTCCCGTGTGTGTGTTGTCACGCCCGTTAAAGGTCCCTGTCTGGCTCGAAACAACAAGGGTTCGGCAAATTTCAAAATTTTTCAGGTAAAAACTCGCTTCCTGGCCAATGTAGTACGTTCGGGTGGAGCATTGGAAAATCACATGAAGGGGTCAAATGATGCCGGCGGCTCCGTGGTGTAGTTGGTATGCGTGTCACTACTACGCTCAAGGTCCCAGGTTTATATCCCGACGCGAATCGCTTGAAAACTTTTAGGCGAACATTTTTCACAAAAATACGCTCTCGTTCGGATGAGAGGTAAAATGGAGGTCCCGTGTGTGAGTGTTGTCATGCACGTTAAAGATTCCGACCTTGCTTGGAAGAGCAAGGGTTCGGCAAAATTCGACATTTTCTAGATAAAAAAAACTCGCTTCCTGACCAATGTAGTACCTTCGAGTGGAACATTGGAAAATCAAAAGTAGGGGGGGGGGTCGAAAGATGCATCAAATCAGATTTCCTGGTTAAGTTATACCAACCAAATAAATCAATTAAACTCTTTATTATTGTATGCACAGTTTTATGCTTATACATGCTTTGTACTTTATTTTGATGTTTATGTATTTACATTTTATACCTGTATTTTACATTTACATATTTTATTGTTCTGCCGTTTGATATATTTTGTTTGGCGTTTTGCCTGCTTTTGGTCGTATTATCCATAGCAAAAAAAGATTGAAAGTGGAGTGTCAGTTAGGGAACGATAGTGAACGATAGGTAGGAATTTAGGTTAAAGTTAAATTAAATTTACTTAGTAATAAATGGCTGGATTCGCCAGTAAGGAATTTGGCGTATGCCTAGAAATTCGAATCCATTAGTAAACACTAATTTGGCTAGATTTGGATAGTTTTAAGTCGACCCTTCAGGTTGCACGGGTAAGCAGACCCGGCACCTGCTATCCGGTACTACGGATCCCCCCACCTTTACTTTTTGATAGTGTGTTGTTATTAAGACACACTCTAAAGTAGACATTACGGGTATCATTATTTAAACCCTAACTTTAGTTTTAGTTTATAAATTATGTTTAACGATTAATTAATTTTGAAGTCAGATCTATATGAAGTACGTAATTATTCATATTTCAACCCAATGTAGTGCCTGCGTCAGGGACGTGGCAGCAAGTGTAGCAGACATTACTCAAATTATACGGTCCAATGATGCGAAAGGCGGCTCCGTGGCTCAGTTGGTATGCGTTTGACTACTAAACCGAAGGTGACAGGTTCGAATTCCTACATCGTCAACTTAAAAAGTGATAGGCAAACACTTTTCACAAAAGTACTCTCTCGTTCGGCTGAGAGGCAAAATGTAGATCCTGTGTGTAAGTGTTGTCAGATACGTAAAAATTCTCTACCTTGCTTGGAATAGCAAGGGTTCGGTAAAATTCAAAATTTCCATGTAAAAGACTTACTTCCTGGCTAATGAAGTGCGTTCGGGTGAAGCATTAGAAAAAATTTAATGTAGGTGGTCTAATGATGCGGGGCGGCTATGGGGTTTAATTAGGTTCCCATATGGCTACTAATTCCAAGGTCCGGTGTTCGATTCCAGAAACTGGCCGCTCGAAATATGTTAGATAAGCATTTTCAGAAAATATCTTGTCGTTTGGATGAAAGGTAAGATGTAGGTCTTATGTGTGTGTTGTGTCGCACGTTAAAGATCCCTGACTTGCTTGATATAGCAAGGGTTCAGCAAAATTCAAAATTTTCAGGTAAAAGAAGAACTGGTTTTCTGGCCAATATAATACCTTCGAGTAGAGCATTGCAAAGTCAAATGTAGAGGTCTAATGATGCGGTGGCTTCGTCGATTAAACAGGTAATGTTCCAGGTTCGAGCCCGACACGAACTGCTTAAAGAATATTACGCGAGCATTTTTCACAAAAATACGCCCTCGTTCGGTTAAGAGGTAAAATGTCGTTTCCGTGTGTGAGTGTTGTTCGCACGTTAAAGATCCCTACATAGAAAACTTAAAATTTCTGGTTAAAAAAGCTTGCTTCCTTGCCAATGTAGTACCTTCGGGTGGAACGTTGTAAAAAACCAAATATAGGAGTCTAGTGGTGCGGGGCGGCTTTGTAGGTAAGATAGGTTTGCATATGACTGCTAATCACAATGTCCCAGATTCTATTCCCGACACGAACCACTTGAAAAATCATAGGCGAGCAATTTTCACAAAAATTAGTTCACGTTCGGATGAGCGGTAAAGTGTAGGTCTCGTGTGTGAGTGTAGTCACTCACGTTGAAGTTCCCTTCGTTGCTTGGAATAGCAAGGATTCGGCAAAACTCAAAATCTACAAGAAAAAAAATCGCTTCCTGTCCAATGTAGGCAGTTGAAGCATTGTAAATTCGAATATAGGGTCTATTAATGCGGTGGATCCGTAGGTTAAACAGGTAATGTCTCAGGTTCGATTCCCGACATGAACTGTTTGAAAAATGTTTGGTGAACATTTTTCACATTAGAAAAAATGAAATGTAGGGAGTTAACGATGCGGCGCGGTTTCGTGGGTTAATTAATTAGGTTCGCATATGACTACTAATCCCAAGGTCCCGGGCTCGATTCCCGACACTGCTCGAAAAATGTTAGGCGAGCATTTTTCACAAAAACACGCCCTTGCTCGGATGGAAGGTATGATATAGGTTCCGCGTGTTAGTGTTGTCACGCACGCTAAAGATCCCTACTTAGCTTGGAACAGCAACGGTTCGGCAAAATACAGAATTTTCATGAAACAAAATCGTTTCCTATCCAATGCAGTACCTTCGGGTGGAGCATTGGAAAGTTAAATGTTGTGGCCAAATGATGCACTCTTAGCAGTAGTCCTTAATTTTGTACTTTTCTTCTAAGTGCTTCAATTAGTCGACAACAATGCTCCAGCATTCCGTATTATGAAAATTCTCAAACTCGGAAAGTTCAAAATGTTTACAACTCATGAAGTTGGGATGTCACAGGCCTTACACATTATTTTTACCAGTTTAGCCAATTTTGTTGTTTAGCTAGATATAGTGTATTTTTGGTTGGTTTTTATTACAAATGTAAAATGTTAGTAGTTAAGAAGAGTCAACTTGGTGAAAATGCGTTTCTGATTCCACCATGAACAGTAAAAGAGTACAATCCTCTATGATGCAGTAAATAAATGCATCACACTGGTAAAACCTAGGTCTTATTTCTGACCGCCACCAATTCCGCTAAAGAGAACAACAACTTTCTATAAAACCTTTATCTACTATTTGCTCCGGCAAAACTAGTACTTATATTCCAAACAGTGGTTAATTTCAATCATATCAAACACTTAAACTAATAAAAATATCAAGAAATTGCCTGTCTATATATTAATATTTTTTTCAATATTGAATCATGGTTTTGCCTGTCACAGAAAAAATAGTGTATTATACACGGGTAAAAATGTAAGATTTTAACTCTCGATGTTCTGTCTTCCTCCGCTTTGCGAGTTAAGTATCCCCCAATATATACGTACCATTAATAGAAAGTATTAGGAATTATTAAGAATTATATAGAATTACGAAGTTAGATGCAACATTGTATCTCAAAGATAATTAAATAAAGATTAATGAATGTTTACAAGCAAGTTCTGAGAACGGATGCAATACATTGTATATCCTATTCACGTTAAATATGGGATGACGTCATAAACAGTAATAAAGTGCTAGCGATTGTAAAATGTGAAACGTAACTAAGAACGTAGGTTTAAAGATGTTAGAATTTAGTGTGTAGCAGTTTGCAGTTCTGTTCGGTGTTGCAACATTTTTTACTTCTATTAACTTGACATTTCTCATTTTATTGTCATTGTTTAGTTTTGTAGTAAATCGTTTGTGCTTCATATTTGCTAAATAAAACAGTTTTTTTCAGTACTAAAACACTTTATACATTGCAAATTTCGAGTATTTGACATTTAGAATGCCTAAACATTTGGATTCGCGCACACAAAAAATGGTTACTCTGATCAGGAAATACACATAAAATAACTTGACCATGACAACGCAGCATTTATTTGAATTATGATGTCATCTCATATTTAACGTAAATAGGGTATAATCCAGACGATAGTGATATTGCAGGTGGCAGGTCACAGACGATTAAGAAACTGCAATTACTCAGAAATTAAGATTGCAAGTTCCCACAAACATGTGAGGGGCAGGGACAACATCAGTATCCCGGGAGCCCCAAGACCATCAGTCAGTCAGTCTACAGTATTTCAGCTTTAACATTGCAGTTTGCTTAGGCTACTCACTCATATTAGTTCAATTATTAATTATTTTTTGACATGGAGTATTTTTAATTAAGTTTGTCAAAATTCCATATCAATATCTGTTTAAACCAAATAAATTGTTACAAAGTTTTTGGAACTAGTTTTTAAAAACACGTCTCCCAGGGCCCGAAACGTAACTCGCGTCGGGAGACATGCACACCTCGAGCTAAAATCTAGTACTTTTTTCCTTTGCATAATAAATAACTATTGTTGCACTTAGCATGTTGCAGCTCGTGCAACAAATATACGCTTCTTGCACTAGTTACACAAATAACTATTTTATGATTTGCTATTAGCCCAATATACAATTGATGTACAACTTTATTAATAAATGCCTTTACAGTCTAAGATATCACTCATGTAGAATTAGGAAACAGCCAAACTTACCAAAACCTATCAGTGACGTTTAGATATTTTTAGTAATATCTAAAATTAGGTATCACATCGTTGAAATATAGCATCCTATTTTATTTAATGTGAGTTTTGCTGTTGCAGGAAATAAATAAAGTAATGTATAAAATTGTGTAAAAGGAGTTTACAGCAATGTACCTAGAGCAAATCAGCTTCTATCGAGTGTAGCAAGTTTTGCTAACTGTATACGCGAGGTTTAAGAATATATTTTTCACACTTTACTATAAATTGTTATGCTATAATGGAAACGTATAATATATAGGTAAAGCGTTGAGTTATTCGTCATCCAATTGTTATACAAATATTATGTACGTTACGGATTTCTAAAATGAACGTGCGTTCTGAATAATTTAGTAGCGCTGTGCAAATAATATGCATCACGAGCTACTAACAGAAATATTTGTCTGAAATATCATCATCCGAACGTTACAGTATAGTAAATAAATGGCATTACCTTGTAATTCATTGAATCGTTGGCAAAGCATTTTCCAGCTCTCCAGTGATAGTATCCCAGATCTTCACGTACTGGCCAAAATTTCTTTCCCACTGAAAAATAAAGGATTTATTTATTTTCTGTGAAATAATCGAATTTCATCAATGTATTACATTTAAAAAAAGGTTTCCAATCTTCAGACTTTAAACGTTCTCCATAATCAATGTATCCCGACACCTCAAATCCATTTCTCGTATAATGTCGAACAAAAATAATTGTCTGAAAGAAATGTGTGCATCGTTGTGTTAGTACAAATGATAGTGTATAGACAAAAGCTAGTTACATACGCAAACTTAATTAGAGGGAGCAAATCAATCACTTCATTAATAGTTAAACCGTTATATTGAATGATTAGTTATGTTCGTGGTTGAATTTGAAATTAATTAGAATAATAGCTTGATTTCTCATTTGATGCGGTTGTGCAATATCATCGTGGTGGATGTGTTTCAGGCGTCATGTTTTGATTTTAATTCTCTCTAACTGTCAGTTGAATATGGTGAGCCGCGAAACGAGAACAAAACGACTACTTACTTTTTGTTCTCGTCTCGAAATTCGGGACGAAAACTTAGTTAAATTCTCGTTCTCGAGAGATGTTTTTTTCTCTAACCCAATTTCTAGTCGAATGGCTCCAAAATTATAAAAACCTATTGTCTTCATTATTTACCCTTTATAAGTTACTGAAATAGCCAACTTACACATTTTTTTTTTCTGAAATGCATTGTTGTAACTGCAACGTTTGGGCTTTTAAGAATTAATATTATTCATAAAAAAAGATTTGACATTTGAATATGTGTGGAGAATAACAATTTATCCTACAATAAATACCGGTCATCCTAGAAGTACAAACTGTATATACAAAAATATAAAACCTTTAACTACAATATTTCAAAACTATCGTTTTGTGTTTTTCTGCCTATATAAACACTCCTTAAGTTGGCTTATTTATTCAGTATTAATTTGTGGTTGTAACTAGTATGTTAAAATTTTAAAATGAAAGATGGAGCGATCAAAAGTATACTCTTAGCCTATAAGCAGCAAGATGAGAAGAAGAGGTCGAAAAGTCGAACTATAGTTCAAGCAATCCAACATCCGATTTACGTCATAGATGTGATTAATAGGCATACCAACATAAACCAGTATTTTTGTCCCTTTCTAACTTCAACAAATTTCACGAGTTAAGTTGGTCAAAAGTTCAACGTTGCCGACTACTCTAACAAATTAGTGTTCAATTAAAATAAGGATATTCAAATCTTGATAGCTGCCTTTCGTGCTAGATACCCATCCGTCTCAATGGTGCATCATTAAGGCCCCTCTCTTTCCATGATTTAGGTCCGGAGTTTATTGCTCAGCTAGGTATGCTTTTTTTATTCATATTGCATTCTTTTTCATTTTTCATCTTTTACTATACATAGAAGGAGCAAAACGAACTTTTTATTGCCGATGCAATCTGGAATATCTAAATTATCACTGACATTTGATAAAATGTACTTTTCATTTATTGAAAAAAGGTTTTGCAACGTCTAAGTTAGTGTCTCTCTCTTTTAATTTTATCATTATACAATGTTTAGCATAGTTTCTGTGTTTACTTTAAGAACTGTCAAACGACGGACATTTACCTTCTTGTTTGTCTATGTGGCACGAAGCGTTATCGACAAATTTGGAATAATGCTGTAGTCCATCGTCACAAATTAGTTACTGAATGTAGGGGTAGAGAAATAAAATATAATACTGGAGACGTTGCACCTCTCGTTGTTAACGTTGATGGATGTTGACAGCGGAGACCAAAGTAGCGGTTGGGACTCTGAAGACATTGATTAAATGTTTCATGTATTGCATATTGTGCATGCCCTTTACTGTCTGACTAATCCAATATACATATTATTTTTACCAGTGCATTTCTAATAATGTATTGCTACGATATCACCCTTCCTCAGATGTACAACGATCAATTACCTGCTGATTCCCACCTCTCTGTGCCTTTAAAATAATTTAAAATTAACACAATTAGATTTATGCCTTGACTTAGTTATACCGGCACAGAGTGAACGATGATATGATAACAGAGAATTTTTACTCACTTCTCTCCAACACTTAATACCTTCGAATAAGACAAACTAAATTCACCAAAAATTATATAATGAACTATATAAAATTACAATTTACAACTCTATGCCCTTTTTAATATCATTTACTTTTTATAGAACTTTTAAATCAAAATTACAATAAATATTCCTATCGAATTAACTCATTACGAAGATAATATCCTTTTACACCTTTTTATAGCAATTTAAACCAACAAAAAATTGTATCTTACCACGAATAGCGTCGTCGAACGTTCAAAGATATATTCCCTTTCTTAAACATAATTCTACGTAGCGACCAAAATTTTGTTGACTTAACACAAAATATCTTAATCATGTGCAACTTTTAAGCTCACCTCCGAATACACAAATTATTTAAAATTATAAATGCCACATGCTATAAATAGAATTAATATTTCTGACCTTATATTTCTCCTGTTTTTCTCGCTAGAGCTTCCTGGCCCAAAACGGTCGTTTGTTCAGTAGCTTAGCGTGTTAATTCAGTACTTTGAAATATTTGCCAGCAACTTGGAGTTGTTTGCTTAATGATTTGTGGTATTAACCCCAGGATATAGAGTATTATAACCATTTATTTAGAGTATTACTTAGAGTCGTTTACCCTCAATTTGGAGTATTACTTGAATTATTTATCCAGTATTTTGATTTTACTACTTGGAATATTAATTGGAGTATTACTTATTTCTTGGAGCCCTAAATTAATAAATTGCAAAGACTTCATTTATATTAACTATTTCTAGACTTACGTTTATATCAAGGGCAAAATTCTATATAAATTTATTTCAACGCGCACTTTACTGTATCCATCACCTGAAATTATAAATTTTAACTTTGACTGAATTTTATTCACGTAATAATTTTGTTTCAACTAGCACAGTCGGCGCGTGCATTATTAAATGATGCTCTTTGATCTGTTTTGTCAGTTTTATAGAATCTAATTCCTTCCCGAAAATTTCACGCGTTCTTATTGGATAACCGAACGATACAAGTTGTTCGTCGTGGAAAAGGCGTTTCAATTACTTATCTGCAAGGTGTTAGATTTTAGCGGGTCTTAATATACACGTTCCAAATGGCACGTTTCTCGCAACTTTCTAGATGGACATTATTCACAAATGGTTTTTTTTGTACGTTGTAAATCGCACGTACTCCTTCGCTTTAATATCCATACTTTATTTACATATGCTTGTAGTATTAAGTATGGCATTTTATTTACGTCCTAAACTGTACGTATTTCTGAACTTTCTAGCGGGATTTGTTTAACAAATGGTATTTTGCGTACGTTGTAAATTGCACGTATTCTATCGCCCCTAATATCCATACTTTCTCTACATATGTTTGTTTTAAAGTGTTAGCCTATACAAACTGGTATAAATTATATACATTCATTGACTTCTTTGCGCAACTGCGTTTAGATTGAAAGACATTTCATTTTACGGCTATATTTCTTTAAATATGTAGACTTAGTATTTGTTTTTAAGCTTAAGAATGGTTTAAATGTTCTAAAACTGATTGGATTGCTTCCGCAAGTATTCATTTCAATGAGAGTGGTGAAGTTATTACTGAATAAGCTTCCTTTGATTAATTGTAGCTTGTTATTGATTTAATACAGAGTGATTTGTATTTGCTTTAGCATAGTGCATGAATTATGTACATTTTATGATTTAAATGTTTGGTTTTCGTGGTTTTTGTGATATTTACATGAGGTATTCCTCCTTTGTGACCTTATATGATCTTAAATAACATTATGTTCATAGCAGTATATAATTGATGATGTAATTGAATGTAATTGAAAGGTACCGTAACAGGGAGAGAAAAGAATTATCAAACTCTTGATTTAAGAACATTTAAATTCAACTTTATTGTTCGTATTGCTAAATCGTTAACATTTGCGTGAGGTTTTTTATGTAAAAATTTTTAACATTTAGGTTAAGTAATCGTTAACATTTTTTTTAAATTTTGCTCCGTGTAAGTTCTCCGATATAGTCTTGAAAATTTTCACACATACGTATTTGCAAGTGGTAATAATATTACTTGTTTAATAAATAACTTGTAATTTCTACTTTCTTGTGATATAATAACACAGTTTGAAACACGGGAACTTTTTATTATCCAATCATATCACTCTGAATAATTCCAGTAAAAGTCGATAATTTTGTGTAGTAACCGCTAATTGTGCTTGTAGTCACATTTTAATATTTTCATAGCGGCAACGGTGCTTTTGCATGACAAATATTGATGACGCATATCGGATTTTAAATTGCTTGAACTATATATAGTAGAGATGACAGCGTTTCAGATCGAACGTACGTTTCTGTTTTGTTAACTTGAAGAGTTAACATTATCAATTTAGATGAGGATAAGCATTTGGACGACGATCAAATATACAAATATACAAGAAGTTTTGGCACCCAGTGCAAAAAAAGCAAAATTATCAAAAGTAAGAGTGAGCGACTACTACCACGTAAATGTAGAAGACTGGCATAATGTAAACTGTGCATCGAAAAGAAAATCAGTACGGTTTTGAAAATAAAGTACTCCAATACTAGTTATTTTAAAAGATTCTTAATGCTTCAACGAGCAACGGTGTATAACAGTATTTTTTGCGAACCAGGAACGTTCATGTCAAATCAAAAACTAAATCGCGTTTTGAAGATGATTTACAAAAACAGAAATAACTCGCCTATGGTAAGTTATACGTACAAAAAGCGTATAATTATAATCGTTTCTGAATTAGGTGAATGTCTGCAATTTTTAATTTATTTGGTAGATAAAATTAAAAATTTAATGGGTTCAGAAAGCAAGTTGGGAAATTTTCTCCATTCCTTGATGTATCGTCAATTCCAAAAACGAAAGGTAGAACTAATTTGGCTGATATACTCTACAAGGCGAAAAAACCTATATTTGCTCCAAGAGACCACAATATCGCTGATTTAATTATTGCGAGCTCTCACGAAAGATATTGTCATCATAATTGGTAGAAGACAATCAACGAGATACGGTAAGAAAACGTGGTACCTCAGTTATGTGCTAGAGTTAAAAAAATTAGTACTCGCTGTTAATTGTATAAAAATATTCAATCTATTCCAAAACTTCCAGAAATGACGAGTCATCCGGAAGCAAGGTTGACGACCTTTATGTGACCATTTTCTACATTGGCATCGACTGTTTTAGAACAATGGAAATTGCTGATGCACGTAAAGTTGAAAAACGATGGGAATTATTATTTATGTGTTTTGCTGTAGAATCAATTCATATCGAAACAGTGCATTCTCAGAGTAAATCGTACTGGAACGTGGCTATTCGAAATTTTGAGTTACAGCAAGGTAGCCAGTAAAAATAGGAACAGATAACGGAACAAATTTTCGCGGCGTTTATAATGAACTGAACAAACAGCTAAAGCAAATTTATCCAGAAAACTCACAAGAAGACATTCCATAGTATTGATTAGAAATTTAATTCGTCATCTGCATCTCACATGAGTACTTCTTGAAAAAGTCTCGTCCGTTCTGTAAAGAAGTGCGTGATAATGTCTATGCTTAGCAGACGACCAGATGTCACGACCATAAACAATTAAAAAAAGCGGAATACACCGTTACTTCTAGAGCCTCAATGTACATTCTAGCAGATCCGAAAAGTAAAGAACCTAACTACTTTTACTTGGCTCCTCAAGTGACGTTAAGTCGACTAACGGATATACAGATACTGCGTAGAAAATGTAAAATATTCCAAAGATTAGCAGATCATTTTTGGAGGCGTTTGCTGATTGAGTATATTCCTGACTTGACTTGGACGAAATGGTTTGAGAAAATAAAGCCTATCGAGGTCGCCGATGCGGTCATTATAATCGATGAAGTCAAGTGCAATTCGAGAAAATGAATGAAAATGAATGAATCGACAATTCGCTGTTTAGTTAACAAATTTGACACAAAGTTCACGCTAAAGGATGAGAAGAGCACTGTTTCCCGCCGTTTTTGTTGGTCCCTCGAAAATATAGCATAGGTGAAGGAAAGTGTGGTTGAGAATCCAGGCACTTTCATTCGGCTTCGTAGTTAAGAACTGAATGTTACCAAACCCACTCTACAACGGATTTTTAAAAAAGATCTGCGTTTGCACGCGTACAAAATTCAATTGATGTAAGAACTTGAGCCAGGAAACCATGCGTAACAATGTGAATTCGTAGATTGGGCGCTGGAACACCACTAAGTTGATGCGGAATTCTCGAGAAAATCATTTTCTCTAATGAGGCACATTTTCAACTGAACGGGTGTGTAAATAAGCAGATCTGCCTAATTTGGGGTGTTCAAAATCCTCGTTAATTACTGGAAAAACCAAAGCATACACCGCGAGTAACTGTTTGGTGCGCATTTTGAGCTAGCGGAGTTATTGGACCCTATTTCTTTGAAAATGCGCTAACTGTTAATGGTGTGCGGTATCACGAAATGTTAATCTATTTTTTTTTAGCCCGAATTGATCGAATTGATGTGGAGGTTATGTTTTCCAACAAGACGGTGCGACCTGTCACACAGCTCGCGAAACGGTGGTGTTGCTGCGGACCAAGTTTCCATGACCATATCATCTCGCAATTTGGCGATCAACTTTGGTTATCAAGATCGTGTGACTTAACACCTGTGTACTAATGCCGCGTTATTGCCAAAATAGAGCCACAATAATGCAAAAACGTTATTCAGAATTTTACGAAAAGCATGACCGCGTGTCAGGGTTTCGTGGTGACCTTTTGACAGATATCGTATCATGTTTAATCGCAACTATTCCCCTCCACGTTGATTTAATTGGAAAAAAAGTGTGTATTTTTTTTACATTAAATCCGGCACTCTTGTTGAAACATCCTTTTTTAATCTAAATTAGAAAGCGACGTCAATACTTAATCGAGTTGATAAGGTAATGACGATGATTGTAATAATGAAGCAGATACGCTGGTATAGTCATACACCGGGCTGTTTCAACTTATAATAGCTTTTGAATTTCAAGATGTTTTAAATTTTCTGTAAATACAAATAAAAGCAGCCATTGTTTAACCCTTTATTTGAGTAGAAAATTGCAAATTTTTAACAAAAGCATATGGTATACAAACAAAAGCTTCTAATGGAACTTATTGTCGTCACGATTTAAAAAGGTTTGGCAATCTGGGCGAGAAATTGTATAAAATCCTCGTTAAACTAGTTATTCAAGGAGAGAAGTTATTACTTCACTCCCTCGTGCAGCTGGCAGATAAGAAACCTGCATACAATGAGAAAAGTAATCGGTTGCTAAACACAAGAGCACAGTTTTCTGAAGTTTGTAACATTCATTTTTTAAAACTGCATAACAATTGCAAGCAACATGTATTAGTTATCAACTGCTAGCAGCATACTAAGAATTAGTCAGATATCGTAGACTATGTCTTAAACTTATGTACTAAACGTGATACCCTGTCAGAAATATTTTAGTAAAGAATTAGGTTAATGTTAAACGCATCTAACTAGTAGTAAAGAGGTTGCGCAAACAGCTTTAGAAACACATAGGAAGTGCTCTGTTTATAGTTGGTAATATGAGTGCTGTAAAATTGTTACTAGTCGTTATTTGTTTATATAGTAAGAAGAGGCATAGATTAGAATAGGGAAAATTAAGATGCTTTACCTTTTAAAAAAAGTCACATTCAGTTATTCCAATCTAAGGAAACTACAGGTTCAGTTTTGAATACTTACTTCGTAAGAAGGTTTCATTCAATAAGACTGTTTGAATGGGCAGTTTATGAACCAATCATCTGTTTTTACTTCGAAAAACTATCATTACTCCTTCCTGCATATAAAAAAGCCAAGTCTCTGTTTGTGTTACTATGAAAACACCTGACAAACCTTCAAAATAAAAAGTTGAACATTATTTGGCATGTCAGTTTCTCAACAAATTTGTATCAACATGACGAATGAATGTCAGTTAGTCAATGTTACCACAGAAAGTACTAGAAACATTATACATAAAACGAATCCAGTAAATACACGCATTATGAAAAATTAATTTGGAAACAACTTAGACAGTTCCCCGAAAAGAAACAATACAATTTAGACAAAAACATTTCTGCTCCAGTAATTGCATGGATTATACAAGACTGAGTTATAAACATAAAAGATACGAATAATGTAGATTGCAAAGATTATTCTATTAAAACGATGTGGAATACAGCGGTCAAATTTCTTCTGTAGTAGTATTACAATGAATATGGACGTAAGTTAAATCTATTGAATGATATAGGGTTTAAATGTGCAAGAAATGCTCAAAATGTCAAAAGAAAATAACTTTCACGGAATCCAGAAAAGCAAAAAGTATGAACAACTGTCTTAACTTTGGAAGAGTACAACTTTATGATTAACATATCTGACAAAAAACTTCAGAGGGCTCCAAATTAAATTTTCAAACGCGACTTCTTTAGAACTGGTATGGCGTGGAGGTGTAGAGTAAATTGTTTAATTGACTACTTTCAAAATGAATTCAATAATCACGCTAGTGAATCTGAAACAATTCAATATAATCCGCTTTTTACGAAAACTTGTCAACGAGCTGATCAAACCTATGCAGTTACCAAATGACTTACGACAAACCTACAAAAATCCAGAGAGATGTCCTGTGACGCTGTATAAGAAGCTAATTGAAAAACTAAGCAATAGAAAGACTTGTTCTTACTAATAATGTCTTTTCGAGTTGAGAAATTTCCGGTTTGTGGTACAAGAACTCTCCAGTTGGGAAAAATGGGTTCACAAAATGTAATCGAAACTTGGCTGTAGAAATAGGATTGAATGTGAAGATAAAGAAAGGCATACATCATACAAGTTGCTCAACAATTATCTCTCAGACAGCAAAAAGAGAGAAGACTTTAAAATGTGGTGCTACAGTCGTATGATGAAGGTATCATAGAGACAAAGTTACGAACAAAGAGAGGAAGAATGAAATGTGGAAAACAGTAAAAAGTAGAAGTGATAGGATGATAAATCATATACTAAGGTTTGAGCGAATAGTGCAAAATATATTACAAACAAAGATAGGAAAAAAGAGAGGTAGCTGTATACCTAAGCTAGACTACTACAGACAGATAATCAAATATGTAGGCTGTGGCAGGGAAATGTGTAGGTTAGGTTAGAATAAAAATCAACGGAGGTATGCTCCCAACCAGTTCCAAAACGCAAAAGCTAATGATGAAAAAAAAATAATTGTACTTAAACTGGATAATTATTACAAACACCTGCAGTGTTGGTTTTGCAATAATCTCAACAAATGTTGATTTATTAGAAAACCATTAATTCGGCAAATGGCTAAGTGTAGAGGAAACTTGGTAGTCATCAAGTTACTAACCCCCCTTCGCATACCACTGATTATCGGTGAAATAGGGTATATATTTAGAAGACAATAGAAGGAAAGTCGAGCTATATCTAACAAGAAGGAGCAGCTACTATGCTCGAAGACAGCAAACAGAAATAAGGTGAAAACTATTGGAAGCATAAGTGTGGAACACAACACTGTACGGCTATGAAATGGGGACAGTAGGAGAAGCAGACAAGAAAAAGATAGACGCCTTTTGGACTGTGGTGCTTCAGATGTACGATAATGATAGCAATAAACGATCAGTTAAAAAGGATTTTGTACCAGTTAACAAAGACTTTGTAAGAATTTTAATTATTTTCTGTATGAACTGGAACTGTGAATTGTTATATAAACTGTTTTGTATGAAGAAACATTTTTTTAATGTATAGATATTTACTTGAGATAGCTGTGTTTTATTTCATTTTATAAATTCAATAGTATAACTTCCGTTAAGCTAGCCAGGCAAAGAAAAGGAAAGGAAGGTAAGATAATAATTTCAAATTTCCCATCGATGTACCTAAGTCACACAAAAATTGCCGTAGAAGTCGGAACAGTCTCGGGATTCTCTATTAAAATTCGTGCCCCACCAGGGTCAACATAAAATTTTTAAAAATGCAATAATTTAAAAAAAAAATTTCTTACCCTTTTATTTCGCCTTTAAACTCCTCTGCTTCCCGCGTTAGCTCAGCTGTGCCTCTTCTCGAATACCTAAATTTACAGATATATCTCTTTCATACTCGCACACCATTCAATAACACTACCAAATAATACCACAATCATACAACCTTTTATTTACACCTATTAACAGATAAATTATATTCACATGTGTTAAAACAGTTTGATACAATAATTATAAAACTCGAATTATGGTATGTTTTTAAAGTCCTTGATTTTTCTAATGATTTTTAAACAAATTCAATGAGATATGAGTAGATGGCCCCACATGTTACCCTAAATTGACTTCACACTGGAGTATGGTGAGCTCATTATAACCCAGTTCAGTTTGTATATGCCTTTTAAACTTTGCATAAATTAAAACAAAATTTTACAGACCCGTTTACCCTTTACAATTCAATTTTTATCCTGAATAAAATTTTGGATTTCTAAATACACCCTTTTTCAATATTCAGCATCAATAAATTGTCCAGTACATGTATCTTTTACAATAAGTTTCTACAACCATAAATATGCCACCAAAAAAAGGTCAACCACACAGCACAAAATTTCACAAATGTTTATAAAACAACAGAAATTTCAAATAAATTACCTGGAGAATTCTTCAGGCTTCCTTCCCGTCGGAAATAAGTGCCAGAAAACTGCTCGGCTTCGTTTCCATTCACTGTGCTACTCAGCGGATTCACAGGCCTCTACTATCTGAAATCTCAGCAAACTATGCGTCTCATCTCACAGTACCATTCCATATATCATGCATACAAAATCGATTACTTGTGGTGCTTACTCACATATATCATGTTTCCATTTAATGATTTTGTGTTGTAGTAGCTGGACCTTTATTAATTTAATACAGACTACTCGTACTTCACGTCAATAATTAGAGGTCCGCTACTACTGTTTTATACTTGCAACCAATATATTTACGGTAACATAATCACATACATAAAATACCTACAGAAAGCTTTACTGTTATGGTGGTCTGAATCGGCATTCATCACTTTATCGAAGTAAAGGAAAATAGAAAAGAACCTTAATTATCTAGCTCGGGTATTTATATCCTTTTTAAAAACCCCTAGTGGACGCGCTTCCTTTAAAAAGCTTATTTTCAAAACGAATTCCAAAATTTCGAATACAACCGTCTTTAAATTCGTAAAATTTGTTCCGTCCTACGTGCTGTATACCTCGAATTCGCTTTCAACCTTCGCGTGTGCGTACGTTTGGAAAACTGTCTGCTTTCAACCAATGACAAAATTCTCTGCCGGCACAAACTCCGCCTAAGCTCTATTTATCCCTGTTCTATACATGTTTGCTGTCTCGTTCAAAACCCCACTTGAGTTACAGAAAATCGATATTGATGACATCTTATCTCAACTCCACATGTATATTGTACGTGCATTTCAATTCCTTGCTTGCTTTATATCTGTCTCTATCTATTGTATATCACCGATTGTGCATTTCCCTCGCTAATTAAGATGTTTGTTACCCTAGTTGTTTATACCAAAATGCCGGTTGAAAATAATTTCTATGAAATCCTATCTTAACATACGCTCGACTTCTTTGAACGTAACCTTTAGAAAGCGGGTGTTTCTGTTAATTATCGACCGTTTGAGCATAAACAATTCCTAGACTTATTACTTCTTCGTATCTGATAAAACTGACGTTGGCTTTTACAATGAATACAATTGCATTGGGATTATTGATTTTCTTACACAGCACGCTTCCTTTTGCTTATATGTATTTAATTAAAATAACTTATAGTTAATTATGCGTATCCTTGAACTTCTATTTGTTTGAAGCTTTCTTCCCCCCTGTGATCCTAACATTTCAATTATTAAATATAAAAATACTCTAATATTTGTCCGTTTTCCCTAAATGAATTAAATTAATTTTGCGCGTACATAATTTTCTCTTTTCTATATACATTATGATTTGAATAAGGGCCCCTATACTTGCGGCCACGTCCCCAATGCTCCACCCGGAGGTACTACATTGGGTTTAAACGCGAAAATAATCGTGCCTCTAATTTATTCTAACTTCATAGTTAATCCACCCTAAATAAAAAAACTAAATAAAAATCTAACAAACCTAAAAATTTAACAAACCTAACAAGCTCTAACAATCTAACAAACATAAAAATCTGACAGACTGAAACAAAAACTAAAAACAAAAACTAAAAACAGGGTTGTAAATAATGGTATCCCTAGCGCTGACTTTGGAGTGTACCCGATCAACAAGACACAAGCAAAAATGAGAGGGGGAGGGATCCGTAATACCGGATAGCAGACGCCGGCTCTGCTTACCAGTGCGACCTGAAGGGTCGTCTTAAAACTATCCAAATCTAGCTAACTAATGTAAATTTATCCCTAGCTTTCCCTATCATTCCCTAACTGATTTATATTATGATTACAATCTTCTCAATTCTGATCTTCCTTCCCAAATATATACTGCAACCAAAATGGCGACAGAACGTCAAACAAAACAAATATGGCACAAAATACTTCAAAACATGCTAATAAATATAAAGTGTAAATATAAAATATAAATAAATATAATTATATAAATATATAAATAAATGTCTAATAAGCGTTAAGCATATAGCAGTGCACAAAATAGCAAAAGCATCACCCTATTTATCAGGTGCACTCCCACAAGCATATGTCGGCTAGCGCCATTACACACAAAACGTGCTTGTTAAATTATTTCAAAAACTACTAATTAACGTAAATCAATGCTTGTGCGAGTACAGCCGCCACAATTTAAGTCTTACCTCGATGATAAAATTCTCCAGCATCCGAAGATCTGGTCGTCTGCTTACATCTAACTGTAACTTACTTCTAAGGGGAAGATGGGGTGCACTGCTAAAGTCCTGGTGGGTATGCACTAAATGTTCTTGGGGGGGATCACAATCACTATCACTATCACTTCACTTTCAAGTCCTGGGGGGATGCGCGGTTTCACTCTATTTTATTATCTTTGTTTATTTTATTGATTTAATTTAATGAGGGTTTCTGATTTATTTGTTATTGTTTATTTGTTATTATTTATTACCGATTTCCCGATTTCTGCACATAATTATGAAGCTAGGCAGTGATTGTATTAATGGTGTGGGGGTTTCTCGTGCATATTAGACATTTGGGTATAATTATCATGTTATTTTATTATTATTATTATATATTTTTTTTAATATCAGGTTTTGGTTATATCTATGCTCGTATCCTTACTCACGCCAAGTCAATCTAAAATTTTTCAATCCTCCCACCAACCCCACCGAATTTTACACGCGGTTATCATTGTCTAATCTCGCGACCCTTCTCGCGAATTCTTTTAAGGCTGTCCAGAACGCCTTCTGGTTAACCATTTCCCCGACTTCCTCTAGGCTCTTTGACCATGCCAGACCTAGGATAGCTAGTTTGCTATCAGCCAACCCTCGATTTCCCGCCTCAAGCGGGCAGTCGAAGAGCACGTGCTCTGCGCTTTCCTCGCCCTCACCGCATTCGCAGCGGTCGCTGTTGGTTAGCCCGAACCTTTGTAAATACGCCTTCAGGGCGCCGTGCCCTGTTATCAACTGCACCATTTTGTGATCGAGTTTAACCTCGATCCTACCTCTAGCTCCTATGCTCGGTATGAATTTGTGGGTCAATCTGCCCGTGACAGCGTTGTTCCACCTCTCTTCCCATTGTCGAATTGATTTTTCGCGCAGCTTTCTTTTAATCAAAGACTTCGGTATCGACGAATGTGATATTCGAAAGTCTCCCGTCGCGGCCTCTTTAGCTAATTCATCAGCCCTATCGTTTCCTGCGTTACCATTGTGCGACCTGCTTTTCTATATACAGGTGTTTGCGCCATTGCATTATTTAAATTTCAAACACTTTTATCTTGGCCAGCTGTTATTAAAACACCTGACTGATAAAGGAAAGGAGTTCAGTTGAGTTTGATATGTATATGGAAAAAGAGCTATAGTGTAGTTGTGCGATTAAGTTTGTGCAAAATTATTTGGGAACCATAAGTGGTATTAATTTATTATATCAGAATTCTTATCATCCTTTTCCTTTATCCTGATATTTAGTGTTTAAGATATTGTCCTGGGGTAAGTAAATTTGTTTAGTTACAGTCCACTATAAATTATTATTTTGTTTATTTGTTTTATCAGCGCGAACATTTTTTTTGACATCCATCGAACCCGATGTTTATAGTTTTCGCACATACTTGAATCATGCAATTGAACCTATTTAGTTAAATTTTGGGACACATTTGTTGTTTGTAGCTAGTTAAATTTGTTAATGAGAAATAGCTTACCATATGTTTGGGTTTTTGGATTTTGGTTTAGTTGATAAGGCAATAATCTCAATAACATTGTGAGTTATTAATATACTGTTTCCAAATTGAATGTTGTTAATTATTTCAATTTAAATTTGAATATATTGAGATTGTTTTACTGTTTGGCATATACAAATTAAGCTCAACTATGGGAAATGATAAAAAATCGTTAGAAGCAAAATTAAAATTATTTATTTCTAAAAAGGAATTGTATTTTTCTACAATACAAAAGGTGTATGATTCCATTTTACAGTTAGAAAATAAACGATGTTTAGAATTTTTTATAAGTCAGTTAGAAGCATTAGAGCAAACTATGTCTAATTTTGCTGATGACGTGGATGAAATTAATTTAATTGAAATGCAGTTAGATAAGAATGTTGTTCCGGATTTTAAACCTTTAGATGCATTCAATGACTTATACTGTCATATTTTAGTAGCTGCAAAAGATCCACGAGTTAAATCGCGCCTTTCAGATAATAATTCAGCCAATGTACCAAGAGCTAATATAGAACCTTTTAACACACCACGTTTGCCGAAATTGTCTGTGCCAAAGTTTACTGGCGATCCTTCTGAATGGCCTATTTTTGTTGAGTTATTTCGAAGTCTTTTTCATGATAATGATCAATTAAAGGATGTGTATAAGGTCAACTATTTAGTAGCTCAATTAAGTGGTAAAGCCACTAGCGTTTGTGCTGGCTTTTCTCCTATTGGTGCTAATTATGCAATTATTTGGAAGGCTCTTAATGATAAATATCAAAATCCACGTACTCTAGCAGTAAATTATTTAGAACAAATTTTAGATTTCAAACCCGTACAAACAGCTTCTGCTAATAATTTAAATAATATTTTTGAAAAGTGTGATTCTGCAATTAAAGCGTTAAAAACCCTTAACATTAAGAATTTGGTCGATTTCATTTTTGCCTATTTGTTATGGAGCAAATTGGATGTAAAAACTCGCTCTATTTTTGAAAATTATCGACGCAAAAATGACATTTTTACATATACCGAAGTGTTAGATTTCATAAAGGAACAGGTCCAAATTTATATGGTGTCCTCTTCTATAAAATCAAGCACTACATTTAGTAGCAATAAAACAAAATCACGTTCGTTTTTTGTAGCAAAGCAGTCAGTAGATCAAAATTGTTCAGTTTGTTCTGCTCTCGAAATTTCTTTCTTAATTTCGTATATTCCAATGAATTTTCTACTTAAAATTGAACCTATGTTATACAGAGTCAATTGATGTGATTAGTTAAAGCTATGCTTACTTTATAATGCAAACGATTTGCATTTTTATAGAAAATATTTACTTTCGCGGTGAAACGTGTTTTTAGCACACATAATTAAGTTTACAATTGGGGTTTTAAAGACACAAAATTATTTATCTTTAGGCACAGAGGGTGCATTTTTATTACAAACGAATGGCTTTGTATTTATTTTAGAGTGATTATTTAAAAACACGGAATTGTGTTTTTTCGCTACTGTAAATTTATTGCTATGTATTTACAATACGCTTGAATTATACAGGGTAATTATTTATACACGGAACTTGCGTTTTCGCTTGACAAAAAGTAAGCTTGTATTATACAGGATGTATCCATGAATTTTTGGAAATTTCTATTTTTCCGAATTCTTTTACATCTTAGTGAGCTTTATTTGTAGAATTTGGGTTTCAGTGACCTCTCACGTCTTAATATATATATATATATATATATATATATATATATATATATATATATAGTTTAATTTTAAATACTAATTATAAAGAGGGACAGGTAAATAAACACGTTCCTGGTAATTGTTTTCAAGCTTTTCTTGGGAAAGATGTTAATTTGTTAATTTATAAAGTTCAACTATTGCGTTAGCAGATAACGTACATTTGGGTTCTACGAATGGCAGTGGCAGTTATAAAAGCAGGGATCAATATAAAATAAAGAAAGATTGTTTATAGTAGGCATTAGGAGATAAACATATTCTAAGTTAAATATTCGTTTAACTTTGAGAGGAGACTGCGAGACAATGAAAATTAAAGTTATTAAGGTACAAGTGAGATGCGGCATGATGCATTGATGACGTTTGAAATATATAAGGGGGAAGAAGGTAGGAATATTATGACAAGCTGTTAATGGGGAACAGAGAAAGATTTTTTGATTTTGTAGTTATAGAAGTGAGATGAGGTTAAGATGCGTATTATGAGGGACGTGTGTGAACCAACAGACGATTGACAGTTGAAGCTAAAATTCAAGGAACTGAAATATCTATTGCGAGGCTAAAGTATATTTTCGTTATAAATGTTTGTTTGCATTGTTGATAAGGTTTTGATTTTAGTGACGATTGGAAAGTGTTTGTGGGGATTTGTGAGAATGGTGTTAACCGTTTCAAAATTTTGGAAAAGGCTTTGTTTGTATTGAACGTTTAGAAGGGGCAACTTAGGCTATATAAGCACGAGTAGGTGATGTTAAGCTCTCTTACACTTACTCTGACTCGTACTCTTGCTCTTCTCTGGTGCTGATCATCCAAGAGTCGACGAATGTTGGTGAATAAGTTTTTTTGTAAGTGTTTTTAAATAGTCAGAAAAGTTGACTATAACGTACGCAAGTTGGTGTACTATTTACGAGCAGTTTGAAAATTCTATGGCATACATTTTGAAAATGCAAAGCTTGCTCAAGGCTAAGTAAGTAAAAAAAACTGCTTTTTATAAATTGGTAGTGAGTGCAAATTACGCACTGAAATGGAGTAGCGCGTGTTGATGGAGTGACTTACGGGTGTACCTGTGGTAAGTGGATTGATAGAGGAAGTGCGGAGGTTTGGATGGACTATCAATTGGTAGTTTGAGAAATTCAAGTAGCTGTTTGCCGTCACAGATGGGTTTAAACAACTAGGAGAGGTGCCAGTACGTGCAGTCTTTGGTGAGGACAACAATCATCAATGGTAGGATTGCAGATCCATGAGTGGTGGTGCATTCCAGGTAACTGATTTTGAGAAACTTTGATTTTGTGTTATTTGATGTGTTATGGCAGTTTGGTGCGGTAGGGGTATATATTCTAAACTTTATAGACTAAAGAGTTATCTTATGAACGTTTAACGATTTATTCTTTGACCATAATTTTTATTAATATTTGTAAATTAATTTTTATGGTATTCGTTGATGTACAAAGTAAAAGGGACTTTTGGTTATTTACAGCGCGAAAATAGCAGGAATATTTAAAAGGTTTTACTATGAGCTCGTTGTAAACCAGGGGTTAAAATCAGGTCATGGTTAAGCCCGGTTACTTTATTTAATTTATTGTTGGATAAAATTTTAACATGAACTATTTGAAAGAAAATACTGTATTTCCTAACGATGATGTATATAATTATTCCGATGTAAGAAATGACGATTGAATAGGATTTTGTATAGAATTCTTCTGTTTGAATAAGTCAAGGTGCACTTTTGTGGTCGAGTTTTCTTGTGTAAAACATGTGGGGTAGTAATTTTTTTAGATAGCAGCTGAGCAGCAGTAGCGAACTACACTAATGAAGCAGAGTTTTCTTTTAATTATAGCAAAAAGCGGGCGGTATTGACGACATCCCAAGCTTGGAGATTTTGTCCAAGATAAACTTCGTAGTAAAATGACACTCAACGGTGGTGCACGAGTTAGCAGACCCTAAGCTTTAGTATAAAATGGCACCCAATTTGTGGGGTTCGAATTAATTTTAGTGTTTAATCTAGCAAAACTTCAAAATAAAATATATATATGGGTGTGTGTATGTGTGTGTGCGTGTGTGTGTGTGTGTGTTTGTTTGTGTGTGTGTGTGTGTGTGTGTGTGTGTGTGTGTTAGTTATTAAGATGACATAATAACTTAGATTTCGATACAAAGCCTAATTGATCGAGCTGATAATTGCAAGATGAAAAATGTAAAGTCCCCGACGGAATTCAAACCTGTAACCTAAGACTTTCATTGCCGATACGTTAACCAATTGCGCCAAAGGTTACAGGTTCAAATCCTCTTGGTGCGCTTATATTTTCCAACATTCAATTACTAACTCGTTTTTAATTGATAATTTGAAATATTGTGCTCTCCGGTTTATTATCTAGGCATGTGTTTGATAATCATGAATTCTTTTTTTGTTACTATTTAAAAAAAGTGAAAATCACCTCTTGGATCTTTTGTCACTGTTCCGTTTGTAAAAATGAACTTCAATTATCGCATAAGATGTAGCTTATACGTCAATTTCCCTCCGTCGTGTATAGTATAATCCATGGCTTTGCCGCGATTAACCTTGAAGCTCTTTGAGTAGTTGTGTGCTGCGACAGTTTTTGTAAAAAGCTGGTGTGATCGTAGCTATGGTGCTATAAAAATTTTAACGTTTGAGCTCCGCTACAGGTCGACAATTCCTCGTCCTGCTGCCGCCGCTTAAATTTGAACTATTACTAATAAGTACTTGAAGGTTCCGCTTATATAAACTTTGCTCATATTTGCACGTCCACTATTCTCTACCATCTGTGGTTATTGAAGTTTAACGCAAGATATTGGGCCTTTGCGAGCCGGACCCGAATATTGTACATGTTAGCTACTTTAGTAACAACTGCTTCATTTACCAAATAAAATTCGTTGCTTACCTAGTTGTACCGCTTTTTATTCAATTGTAGCCAGGCAGATACTCCTTTCGTATATTATGTTTTAGTACATTTTAATTTATCATTTTAAAGTATTTGTTATCAGTTCATATGGTGAAAGTAATTAATCATTGTTCGCTCTACATTTAACCTGTTGCTTTATTTGAGTTGTCTAAGAACTTAGTTAACGTTGTGGTTAAAAAGCCGTTTAAACCAGCACAGGAGTGAGTCTCAAAAACTTTGCTAAATGTGCATTCTTTTCACATGTTTTTTCAACTAAACATCACCTTTATTCGATGATATCATTTTAGACAGCGAAACCAATTATAAGACCAGGTTGTTCATAGAATCGTTTTATATCAAATAAGAACAATCTTATTAACAACAAAATGGATGTCGTTAAAGTACATAGCGTTTGTTCCACTTTATACAATAATAATCTTTTCAAACATCGTTGAAGGAATGAATAACTGCTGTTATTTTCGGAACGTTTTCCTTGTCAATTTCAAAAAATTTTGTAAGATTCGTTCTCTCCGTTTTTAATCGTCACTAGTACAAGACCTACCCTTCTGGCACTTTTTAATGAGGTAATTATCCACCTGCTTTTATTATGTAAATCTTTTAGATATTTTTTTTTACAAATTTAGAGAGATCAGAGTAAGTTATTTGCGTCTTATTATGTATTTTTACTCATGTGGTTTTTCCATTTTAGCTTTTAATAATGGTAGGAAAATTTATCGAAACGTTAGGTTTTGATTGAAAACTATTTATTTAATTGTTTCATTATTGGACTATATCCCAAAAGATTTTTTAACATACCTCATGTAAAGTAAAATGTTTCAAATTGAAGTTGCAGAATATTTTATTCTTAGCAAATTTTGACCGTTAGGTACTAGATATACCTAAATTTTTCAAAAAATTGAAAGAAAAGTTTAACTCTTTATATTCAAGATAGCAGTTGTCTTAAAAACGCGAAGAACGTCAAATGTCAAATAAAAACAAAATTTCCGTTAATGTATGGAATTATAAATACTCGTAAGTATATGTATACTGGTTTGGATTTGACATTTAAAATATAACGAATTAGAAGTAGTTGGAAAGCGCATGCTATGCTAGATTTCATATATTACAAAGGTTTCGGATTAAAACATGTGGCCGGTAGACCTTATCTAATGGGTTGCAACAAGAAACTTATGTTAAGTTAGCTACCGACCTGTTTCACGACAATTAACAAGTTAATTCCTTGCCCGATATTACAAGGGGTCATTTTGGATAGATCTGTTTATCTTACTCCTAACTCCTTCCATCAATTTCTATTTTATTTATTTAATGGAAAGTTATCCTTTACAAAATTAATCGAAAGTAAAGTTTATGGAAAGTTGAAATAATGAATACCCGTCGATGATATTTTTGTCACAGCCTGTTCCCAATATCTTAAATTGTAAGCAATCAAATCTGTCTGATGTTTCTATCAATGAAATTGGGGATTTTTATTCGCTATACTTTGCATGGTTTTATTCTCTCTTAAAACGAAGTATTGATTCTCTAACCATATAAACACAACCTGATAATCACAATTTGTTAGGTTCCATCAGTTTTTCCAAAATTTTCAAAACATCTAAATCGGCTGAAGAATGCCAGAAATTGAAAGGCATTTAATAAAAAGCTGTTCAGCGTAAAGAAAAAGTAAAAATAAAAATCCCTGAAAGCTCATACTTGCGCTTTATAATAAGAGATTGCTTTAGTTTTTGTCAGCAATATAAAGCATGGTTATAAGAGTCAATTAAAATTTTATTCTGTGAAGAAGATAGAAAATTGTTTTATTTAACATTAACATAGAAATTGATTATGATCATAATTACTCCGGCGACGCCAATTACAAGGTAATATAATATAAAGGAAGGGTATCTGTACTTATTCAGAATTTATCTGGAGGCTTTATTAAATTCAGGAGGTTCCGTAATCTATTTTAAACTAATTGAAAATCTGGATGCCTCGGAAGTTATTGCAGTGGCGCGTGAGCGAAACATAAATTTTACACCATTTATGTCCGTTCTCTAGTAAATACTTTCGACATTGTTCTGTGAGGTTTATTAATTACAACGACGAGACTGCTTGGATTTTCTTAATATAACGATGGAATTATAAAACGTGGTTATGTAGGACCACTTAACATTCAGGGAAAAATTTATTTATATAATGCCTTTATTTAAAAATACCTGTTAGAAGGGAAGCGTAACCAAGATTTTATTTAGTATATATTTTGTAATACTTTACTTTTCATCCACGGCATAATCGGTATTTAGAAATTTCCGGAATAATATTGTGTAATTGTACTTAATTTGTTTTCTTTGAACAGTACACCGTTTTCATCGTCAGTGATTAGAGGAACTATAATAGAAATCTTCTATGACGTTGATATATGCTCAAATTGGTGATTTTTTTTTAAATACTTACTGCACTAGTAAATCCCACCAATAAAATTAAAAAATTTACTTTAGGAAATATAATTTTTTGGTTACTACGATTTTGATCTGAGGAAAAATTATTTTGTATCATATACGGTTCATACTCATAAATTGTCTAATTCATTACGTCAGTTTTAAAGTTTTAATCACTCATTAAGTATTTTATGAATTCTTCTAAAACTAAATTATACCAGAGGGAGAGGGTGAGTGGGAGAGAGCAGAAAGGAAAAGCAGGGGTATAGAGAGAGAGAGAGGAGGAGAGAGGAGAGAGGAGAAAGGAGAGAGGAGTGAGGAGAGAGGATTGAGAGAGGAGAGGAGAGAGAGGAGAGGAGAGAAGGAAGGAGGAGAGGGAGAGGAGAGAGGAGAGAGGAGAGAGGAGAGAGGAGAGAGGAGAGGAGAGAGAGAAGAGGAGAGAGAGAGGAGAGAGAGAGAGAGGAGAGAGAGAGAGAGGAGAGAGAGAGAGAGAGAGGAGAGAGGAGAGAGGAGAGGAGAGAGGAGAGGAGAGAGGAGAGAGGAGAGAGGAGAGGAGGAGAGGAGAGAGGAGAGAGGAGAGGAGAGAGAGAGGAGAGAGGAGAGGAGAGAGGAGAGGAGATAGGAGAGAGGAGAGAGAAGAGGAGAGAGGAGAGAGGAGAAAGGAGAGAGGAGAGAGGAGAGAAGAGAGAGGAGAGAGGAGAGAGGAGAGAGGAGAGAGGAGAGAGGAGAGAGGAGAGAGGAGAGAGAGAGAGAGGAGGAGAGAGGAGAGAGAGAGAGAGGAGAGAGGAGAGAGGAGAGAGAGAGAGGAGAGGAGAGAGGAGAGGAGGAGAGAGGAGAGAGGAGAGAGGAGAGAGGAGAGAGGAGGAGGAGAGAGGAGGAGAGAGGAGAGGAGATATAACGATATAAATTGCATACAAGCAATAGATCCCTCTCTTCACGTTTACGCTATGTATTTACTTACAGCAAGAATTCCAACGCGATTTGGTCTCTCCCTTAACGATAATTCTTGTTGTAGTGGATCGCTTGCCTTCATTCCTTCACTTGCTAATTCATATGGCTTAAATGTGGGATATAAGTAAGCAATAACGGCAGCTAAACGTCTTTCGAAGGCCTCTTTGCTTAGTGTTTCTGCAGAACTCCTACAAAAAAATAAGATTTTGTTTAATCAGTTTATAGATTTTCAGTAAACTAGTTTCTAGCTGTTTTAATAACTTAGTTTTATTTAAAAAAAATTTTATATTAATATGTTGACATGAATATTTGCAATGTATTTCCATTCACTTAATTTTGATATTTGAAAGTAGTTCTAAGATTTTGCTACTTTTACACGTATTTAATTCCTATAAATTTATCTTTGAATTCTATTTTTCTGTAATTGAACTGAAAACTTTCTAAGCTTTAAATGAAATATCGCAATGTAAAATTACTAGTAAACGGTTTACCAACCTTCATCGATATAAATTTTGAACTATAAAATATATGCTTTAGAAGATTAATAGCAGACTTGTGAAAGTGTAGCATTTTTATATTTAATTTCTTTTTAGGACAATATCTTACGAGGAACCTAAGCATTGGTGAAGCTGTTTATTTCAGACACAAGGAGGGTGTAAAGAAATAATCAACTTCACAAAATAGCCTATAAATTAGGATGAAAAACATTTTGGGCGGTATTCTGGCAACCTGTCCTATTTTTTGGTTTGGAACACTTGCTCAAAGACACTGCAGTCTCTTATAAGATGCACAAATATATAAAACATATATTTTACAGACCCCGTGTATACATTTACTTTCAACACTATGCCCAATCTTTATTTATATACTATTTAAGTTAACAAACTAGACAAATTATATTGTTGTTCTTGCAAAATCAACCCTCAAATATTATTTTCTTTATTCTTTTGTTCATCTTTCGCTATAATGCAGGGTTTTGGTTCCCACAGGAACATTGGATTCATTGTATTACAAAATTCAAGGTTGTTATATACACGTGGAAAAGTCATAGAGTACGTTGGGTATCTTTTTTTTGTTGAAAGCTGAGTATGTTTGAAAATGTGCAATTCAGCATGTCAAGAGTTGTATAGTAATAAAGGATAAAAGGCATTCACTCACAACGGTAATTTCTGCCATCGCTTCCTGGCCCTTCTCAACACTTCTTTCTCCTCTGATTGTCTCAGATATTTTTGCCCAGGTATTAACTGTTACTTTACCACCTGATATTTTTGGTTACGTAGCTGTAACATTCTTCATTGCATTATGATTTGATTAAATAACAATGATTATTTTCATTTTGCATTATTCTGTATATGGCGCAAATTTCACAAGGAAGAAAGTACCTAAGCTTATTTTGAAATCACTTAAGCAAGGTCCATATCTTAAACTTATTTTAGACATTTATCAAACATTTACGATTGAGAGTAGTAGCTTTTTAGAACTTAAAGCACAAAGATAGTTAAGTTCTCCAAAACGTTTAATTTTCTGTTTGTGAATAGTTTTTATATTAACTATTAAAAGAATCTGAGTAACAGCAATCTTAAATTTAATTTGTATAAAAACTATCTTATTTTGGAGACTAACGTATTTCTTCAGTTCAATTTGTTAACAAAAGCTTTTGACACCATCGAAACCCAACAAGCATTAAACTTTCCCTACCTCTAGAGTAAGCTCATACTTTAAAAACAGTTTCGATTTTTAACAGAAAACTTTTGGACAGAGAAGTTTAAATACATTTATAATGTTTTGATTTGTTAAGAGAAAAGAGATACATTTTAAAAAACGATATAAAAAGGACTCACACTTTTTAAGTCTGATTTCTGGTACAATTCATAGATCTAGCTAACACATCTGGATGGGTGACTAAGGAACGTTTTCTCTGGACCTTCCTGTACTTGTGCGTATAAGCGATACCTTAAAAATTCATTCAAAATTTGGCGAAACAAACTGGAGTTGAAGAGTAAACAGGATTTTTAAATTTAAAAACGTAATAAAAAGATAGGCAAATAAAAATTTTATATTAAAAGCATGTAGTATTCTAAATTTTTTATTGGTAGATAAATAAAATTCATCATCATTTTGTTTTCGACCTTACTTAAGGTCGGTTTGACGCAGCTCTAACTTCTTTTCTATTCTGTGCTAATCTAAAAAGCTCTACATACCCTTCACAACCTAAATTTCTAATAATTTGACTAATATAGTTTGGTCTAGGTCTTCCTATATCCTTCTATCTTTTTCCTATCTAGCTGGCTCTACATAGATATTAGCAACCTGATGGTTGTTAAAGAACTCTAACATGTTTACATGATTACCATTTATAAGGAAATGAAATATAACCTGGTTATCCGCTTCAAAAAAGGAAAAGTGTTAAACTATATGTTATGGCAAGGCTTAAGCAACGAAACGCTACCAACATGCCAGACCGCTAACTAAATGGTGACATTTAGTTAACTGATTATTTTTTTTGGTTCTGTTTTCGAACTTAAAGTCGGTTTGACGCAGCTCTAAATTTTTTCCTATTCTCAGCTAGTCTAAAACGGTCTACATACCCTTCACAACCTAAATCTCTAATAATTTGACTAATATAGCTTTGTCTAGGCCTTCCTACTCTATTTTTATTTGTAGTCTATAATCTAAGACTTTACTAAATAGTCCCTCGTGTCTTAACTGGTGCCCCATCATTCTGTCTCTCCTGTCTAGCTACTATATCCCTTCTGCTACGTCCATCCTTTGTAATTATACTACCTAAATCGCAAAATTCATCTACCTCCTCTAACTCGGTATTACCTACTTTTAATTTTGGTTTAGAACTAGGCTGTAACTCACTTGTCATTATCTTTGTCTTTCCTGAATTAATTCTCATACTATAGTTACTCTGTAGTATCTCATCTAAACTATTTATAAACTCTGCTAACTCTTTTCTAGACTCTGCTATAATGGCTGTATCATCTGCAAAACGTAACATGTCTATTTTCTGTCCCTGTACACTAATACCTATCTCTTTTCTCTCTCTAGCTAAGTTTAAAGCTTCCTCAATATAAACATTAAAAATCAAGGGAGACAGTATACAACCCTGTCTAACACCATTTCTAATCATAGCTTCCTTTTCTATTTCATCAAATTTAATTACTACGCTTTGGTTTTTATGTAGACTGTAAATAATTTTTCTATCCCTATCAGAGATTCCTATTTTTTGCAAAACCCTGAACATAACAATCCAATTAACCCTATCAAATGCTTTTTCTAAATCTACAAACGCGAAATGAGTCTTTTCATTTTTTTGTAACCTTTTTTCGATAATTACCGTAATCATTAGTATCGGTTCTGTAGTCCCTCTGTCTTTACGAAAACCATATTGGTCTTCGCCTAAATAATTCTCAGTCAAAGCTTCTACTCTATTTTTAATTATTATTCTTAGTATTTTGGAAGCATAATAAGTTAAACTAACCGTTCTAAAATTCTCACACCTATCAGCTCCTGACTTTTTTGGGATTGGGATAATAATATTTTTTTCAAAATCTATTGGAACCTCACCTGTGTCATATATTACTTTTACTAGTTTATATAATCTGTCTAAAGTTTTCTAACTTGCATATTTTATTAATTCTGCGGGAATATGGTATATCCCTGGCGCTTTATTTAGTTTAAGATTCCGAACAGCTCTATCAAATTCCTCTCTTAATATTGAGAACCCTATTTCTACATCCTCTTCTTGGTCGTTCTCTAATTCATCCATATCGTCTCCCTTATATAAATCTTCTAAATATTTCTTATAGTAGGGGATCTCCCTACAGTAGGGGATAAAGAATACTATTATAGTAAGCCTGCATATCGTAAAAGGCGATTAAAAGGCGCAGCAAGGGGCAGCAGCCTTTCTGGCTAAAAGATATTGGAGGAGGGTCGGTTGGTCTCGGGTGATCCTCAATAATTTACAAGCTTGTTGGGGGTTGGCCGTGACGGATACGGCTTTTTGCTAAAATCTTTAAAAACTGCGTTGTGGAAAGATATGGGAGCCTACCACAATATTTCCCAGGTGCGCGTGGCCTAAAACACGAAATACATATGCTGGAGAGCTCACAAGTAAAATTCTTGTCCGGAGGTAAAATACTCCCTCATTCGGATCTTCGGGAGGGGGTACTTGAGGCTTGTCATCGTAAGAATATAAAACAACAGTTCGATTTAGTGATAGGGACTTGGAATGTAAGGTCATTAATTAGAGTAGACAAGTTAACGAATTTATTAGTCGAAATGAGAAAGGAAAAGCTGGACATTTTAGGTATTAGTGAGGTAAGATGGCCAGATAGTAATGACTTTTGGAAAGATAATTATAGAATAATTACAACTTCTTCAACTAATTTACAGGCAGGGGTAGGAATAGTGTTAGGTAAAAGATTAGGGCATAAAGTTAAAAAGTACTTACAATTTAGTGATAGTATAATTATGGTTAGATTGAGTACAAAACCCACAGACACTGTTTTAGTACAGGTTTACATGCCAACAACTCAGTACGAGGATGAGGAAGTAGAAAAGGTATACAAGGATATAAATAGTATAGTGAGAAAAGTAAGAGGAGATGAGAATTTAATAGTTATGGGCGATTTTAATGCGTCAGTGGGAGAAGGTAGTGAGGGAAAAATGGTAGGAAAATTTGGGTATGGCAGACGAAATGATAGAGGAGAAAGATTAGTTGAGTTTTGCCAGGAACATAGATTAGTAACTGTAAACACCCTATTCAAACAACATGTTAGGAGAAGATATACCTGGAAAGCGCAGGTGATAGGGCTAAATACCAAATAGATTATATTTTAGTTAAACAAAGATTTAGAAACCAAGTTAAAAACTGGCGTAGTTATCCAGGGGCTGACATAGATAGCGATCATAACTTAGATAAAATGAAGTATAAACTAAAATTCAAAAAATTGAGAAAGGTTAAAAGAGAGGGATGGGATCTGGGTAAGCTTAATGATAGTAGGGTAAAAGAGGAATATAAACAAGTATTAGATAATAAGAGCAAAGAGATAGTTGTAGGAGGGAACGTAGAAAATAGATGGAAAGAAATAAAACTGACTGTACATGATACAGCAACACAGACTATAGGTAAGAAGAAAATAGAAGCGAGAAAACCCTGGGTAACAAAGGAGATATTAGATTTAATAGAGAATAGAAGAAAGCTTAAACCTTTTAGAGAAGTGGATAGTGAAAGTAAGCAAAAATATAATACAGTTAGAAATAAGATAGTACATGAGTGTAGAAAAGCTAGAAATAAATGGATGGAGGAGAATTGTAAGAGAATACAAGATGATTTGAGAGTAGGTAAGACAGACAGGGCTTACAGGGCAGTTAAAAAGATTTTTGGGGAAGATAGGAAAAAATATAATGGTATTAGAGACGAGAATAATGAGCTTCTAATAAATAAAATTATATTATGTAAAACTATACCTTCTACGATTAAAGAAATTCTGAAATTATTTATAATATGCATGTGATACAACAACTTTTAATGTTTAAAGCTGAATTTGTCAATTATTGAACATAATTTTAATTTGAAATTCGTTGAAAAATATCCCATAATAATAAATTTAATAAACAATCTTAAAATATATTTTTCGATAATAATTTATATAGCTAAGGTAGGAAAAAAAATAATTTAACTTCTTGAGCACCCCCTGGACCAATCATATCATCGTAATTTCCAAACTCACGGTAACCAATTTCATCTTTTAAAGGTTCAAAAATACACTCGGCAAAAATTCATATTTTAGTTGATATAAACTTTTAAAAAACACAGACACATTTTAAAATTTATGTCCATTCTCATGTAAAATTATACATATTAAAGCACTGGTCTTGCCACAACTTAATGGTATTGCGAAGATCGATCGTATGTTAGCTGGGAACAATGAACCATGTTTACAAACTTCTTTTGCATGAAAGGTATAAAATTCATCATAGTTTTGTAATGCTATTGTAACTTCGTGCATAGCTGTACCCATATTGGCTGTTATATGTACCTACTTATGGTATTGGGTAAGTGGAATTTGAAACTAAGGTTGCATACTGTGGCGAGCAATTTGTAAAAATGGATAATATATTCGTATATGTTGCAGGCAACCTAGAGTACTGTATAGGGTTAAATTTTGTTACTGTCTGTCCTGTCAAAATTATTAGTTGGTACCTACAATTAGAGGCATATTGTTTGTTAGATGTCTAGTAAAAAATAACTATTGTCATATATACAAATTTAGGCAACACGTCGAACGGCGTGTCATACGTTTAGATATATTAACAATTTGCAATGTATTTCTTACTATATGTAATGTATTAAATTAAATTCCCTACTTATAGTATCTAATATTATTAAATTTCTAAACAGGTTTAGTGAAGGAGATAGACTTGTTGTTTGCCAATAGTGTGGCGTCGCCCGTAAATTGCAAAATATACTCAACTCATTTTTATAAAAATTAAATATAAACAAGTAAGCATTTTTAAATATAGGTGACGGATATTATTACTGAGGTGAAAAATTTCTAGACACCAATTTGTTATGTAGAATGTATAAATGTAACCAAATACGCAAAAGGAGATGTTTTTCCCAATCATCAAATATGTTACTTTCTAATGACGAGTTTACACCACATGTTTACAAAAGGATTGCTAGAAAATGCACTTACTGTTTCTCTTAATTGTCTAATTGAATATTGTGTAACATGGTATAAAATTTAAGCAAGCCGTGCAATACTGTGTAAATAGATTAAATAACCAATATACAAAGCCTTTGTGTTATGTTATTTGAAAGAGGTTAAGAAGTGTAACAATTCATTGTCTAACATGTGTCTAAAGGTGCTCGTGTGGAATTAATAAGAATTTAATTTGCAAATGATTGCATTAGTGGTAGAAAAATTATACAAATATTTAGTAAATCAGTGGAAGAATTTGTTCCTACTGTTTCTCTTAATTACACAATTGAATAGTGTGTAACAAGGAAAAATGGTTTGCATAGGTATTTCCAGAAACTGTTATTAAGCGGTTAATAAATATTAAACATAGTAAGAGTTGCAATAGAGCTAATTAAAAAATTAATGTGTTATTTTTCATATAAGTAATAACAGACCAAAGGTTTTAAAGATCACTTTGTGCCAATGTTGTGTAACATTGCTTACTCTAGGATGATGTGTTAAAAGAGTACATTAATGAAATGTCCTCAGGATAGACAAGCTAGTGTAATTTCGTTAATGTATGTCTATCTCTCATATCGCTAATAGATGGACCTGGCCATGCTTAAGGGTTAATTAAGATTGTGTTAATTTTACAAAGTATCTGCGTGTGTATTCTTAGATTCTGTTATTAAGCGGTTAATAGGCATGAAACACTTGCGAATTACACCGAATAATCTCCTAGATTCGAATATTGCGTAACACTGCTTACTCTGGGCTGATGTGTTAAAAGAATAAGTTAATAAAATTCTTTCATGCTTATGAGACATACACGCTGGTGTAATTGGATTAATTTATTACAATCTCTCCTCCACACACGTATGGTCCATATAGAGCAAATCACAATGTATTTCTTATGAGAGCAAATTCCCTCAATCTTACATTGGTTTAAACGAGAGTAAATCATGGTGCCAAAGTTTAAACCAAAGATTCATCAAGAATAGATTCGAATGGTTTTCAAATACCTAATAAAACAAACAAATTAATGACACCTGAAAATCACAAACCAATTAATGTAGCAAACGAATTTTCTGTAATATCGCCAGTTCCCGAAGAACTGCCCGCTGCAGAAAGTACGACTGACTTAAGTGACGAAAGTGAAGCGGAAACAGAAATACAGTAAATGTAACGACACGAAAATCGAAACCACCTCCTCCAGTTGTAATCCACTCGAACGTTAAAAATCATAAAGCCTTTGTAGGTGAATTAACCAAAACTGTCACAAAGGGTTTCACGGTTAAATACACCGCAAATAGCACTAATGTATTCGTACGCGACAGAACTGAACGTAAAATCCTTATAAAACGCATGGAAACTGAATAAACAAACTTCCATATATATTCGGATACAATGAAAAAACACACACCTTTGTTGTTCGAGGATTAGATGGGGGCGTATTGCCGAAAGAAGGTAGTGAAGAACTCATTACAACACACAAATTACGAGTGCAATGGTGTTGTAATATGAAAACTAAGTTCACCCCATTATACTTAGTTGTCACCGACTCGAAAGCTACACTTAAGCAACTGCAAAATCAAGTGAAAGTCATTGCACATACCACCATACGTCGAGAAAGGCAACAAAGAAATAGACAAATAGCCCAATGCAGGTGGTGTCAAATGTGGGCACACGCAACGGGTAATTGCAGAGCCGAAATTAAATGCGTAAAATGTGCTGATAATCATTGGTACTACGAATGTCGTAAATCAAAGGATTTACCCGCTACCTATGCAAAATGCAAAGGCGAACCGGCTAGTAGCACAGAATGTATGGAATGCCTAAAAATAATTCACAGAATTAAACAGGCCGCAGGTAAGCAAACCAAACCAACCGAAACCATTGAGAATAAAGCACCACCGGATATCTCTAATGAAAGGCATTATCCAACAATTGACCATCCTTTCACCAAAACACAGAAAACTTATAAACCAAACCCTTGGACAACAACGACAACCACCTTCCAAGCTCAAGCGTCGACCGCTGTGGATAATAATACATCAGGTAAGAGCGTTATAATAACCAAAATTCGGCTTAACAAGAATTTCAAGAACTGATGCATGAACTACAAACGCTTAACAAACTAATTAATGTTAAGGCCACGTTAACAGCAATCAAAGATTTAAGCGATATTGAAAACATGCCAAGTTCGCTACTTTTAATAATTTCATTCTAAACCTGGATAACTATGGATTTTAAAATCAGTATAGCTACCTGAAATTCGAATGGCTTTAATAATAAAGTAGATCAATTAATACAATTTATAAATGAGTATAAAATAAATATTATGATGGTTAACAAAACCGCATTAAAAACGAAGGATAGACTTAAGATAAAATGTGTGATTAGAAAAGCTGCACTTAATGATGTAGGTCAGGGAAGAATTGCCTTGATAATAAAAAATTGTATAGCATATTTCCCAGTGAATATACCGTCAATCAAACCTAAAATGTTAGCCAGAAAATTAGAAAATAATGTACACTTAGTCTGTATATATAACTATCCTAGATATAATTTTACAAATATTTACCATTAATAATAAGCTACTACTAATTGACGATATAAATGACCGGCACTTCACTTGGAATTGCCATCGGAATAATAATTTTGGAAATACTCACAGGGAATTCGTTTACAACAATTATTTAAAAGTTTTATTCACAGACAATCCAACCCATTTTCCCTGGATTGAAACCACACCAACTACGATAGATTTGATAGTGGCAAAAAATATAACCTATCCCATCTTACCTCAGTCCTTAACTGCATTAAATTCTGATCATAACCCAGTATTTCTACAGATAAAAGGTGACAAGAGAGATAACACCAATGTAATAATAAGATCATACAAAAACGCTGATCGGAAAAAATTCAGAAAAGAATTAGACGCTAATATTGTATTAAACGAACGAGTTAATAATAGTAAAGAACTACATAAGTTGGTTGAAAACTTTACAAAAGTAATTATTCACACCTTAAAGAATAACACCCAATTCAAGACAATTAAAACATACCAGGATAAGCTGCCTGATGAAATTTTGCAAAACATTAAACTAAAGAACCAGTTGAAGAAAAGATGGCAGGTGTCCTTAGATCCAGTCCTTAAACAACAAATGATAAATCTCAATATCAGTATAAGGGTTGCCATAAAAGAATTTAAAAATCGACAATAGAAGGAGAGACTATAAGAACTTAAACAACTTAGACAACTCCCTGTGGAAAATCACAAAATCGCTTAAAAGACCCAAGAAAAAAATTTCACAATAAAAATTAAAAAATATAGTAGTAACAGATGGGAAGAATTCCGAGATAATTGCAGATGCTTATGAAGACTTTTACAAGCTCCTACCCAACATACCACACCAAAATGAAATTAGTCAAATAGTCCAATCGTACATTACACAACAAAAAGAAAAAGCAATCTCATCCGAATTAATATCAGAAATTATAACACATTCAAACGAGTCAGGCACATAATAAAACACCTTACAAACAACACGGCACCTAGCATTGATGACATCCCCAAGTTTTAAAAAAAATTTCAAAAAAAGTAATAGTCCAGTTGGTATACATTATAAATAATATGATGCTACTGCAGCATTTTCCAACGCCATGGATAACGAGATTGATCACACCCATATTGAAACTGAGCAAACCAGAGAATGCATCGGCCAGTTATCGACCAATCAGCCTATTATATACAATGGCAAAGGTTGATGAAATAGTAATTTTTATGAAGAATTTCAGACATTGAAGAAAGTACACCAATTATTCAAATAATTCAATTTGGATTTAAACAGGGACATAACACAACTCAAGGAGTTGCTAGATACAATAAAGAACTTTAATAAAGGTAGAGCCACAATCATGGTGCTGCTTGACATTAGAAAGGCATTTGACAGAATGTAGATTATAGGGTTAGTTTACATATAATATGCTGGCACATTGGATGCAATTAATACATTCATATTTAAGAAGAAGAACATTCATAGTCAAGGTGAATAATGGAAAGTCAACAAAGAAAACAATTGACTCCGGAGTTACTCAGGGGTCAATCCTCGGACCGAAACTGTTCACATTATTTATCCACGATTTACCTGAATTCCCACGGACATCTTTGGCATTGTTTGCGGATGATACAGCAATTTTTGCACAATCAGATATGGCGCAAATTTCCAGTCAGCAAACTCAATTTCATTAACCATCTTAGAAAAATACTATAATCACTGGTAGATAGAACTAAACACTGAGAAAACAGAAGCCGTGATATTCCGGAAAAAATTCACAAATGTCAAAATTTTTAAACCGATTGAAGTCAATAATATAGGTGTTAACATGGTTCCGTCCGTTAAATATCTAGGTGTTCACCTTTACGAAAGGCTCAATTTTAAACTCAACATTAAATGGAGCATATAAAAAAGGTATGCAGCAATGAAAACCTTATGCTGTTGTCCAGGGATAATAAGCTCTCACAAACGAACAAACGCCGTATTTACACTGCACTGACCAATAACGACTTATGCCTGTCCCGTTTGGTGCAATATCAAAAACGGCAATGAAGCCCATTCAACGGTTTCAGAATAAGTGCTTAAGATTGATAACTGATTCTGATCGCTACACGATGATTCAAGCACTACACAACAAGGCAGATGTGGAATACATGGATAAATATACAAATAGAATGAATGGCAAAAATGTTCTATAACACATAAATAAATAGCACTCAAATTCTAAGAAACATTACAAGAACGCGATACGATGCCCCGTTCAAAATCAAACACAGATTCCTGTATCAAAACTATGCCGTCTTTAAACAAAAATTCTAAGATGACAATCATCAATTCTATAACAGGTTTTTTAAATAATATTTTTCCTGTCAAACAACGCAGTACATTACAGACAACAAAATGGTGACATATATCTAATATGTATGACTAAAAATATTATGTCTAAAACACTAAAAACCAACAAATATCGATATGAAATGCGAACGGTCACATATCAAAGACTTGTAGGTATGCAACCAAGTTGCATGTAACAAACTTCATAGGCGTCATAGAAATGCAAACCTGAACGCCCCTTAAGAATAGACTCGCCAATCAACACACCTTAAAATCGAATAGACGCCCGCCATTTCCGATTATTACAATACAAACACTAATTGTAATGATCAAGGCGAGCTTTTGTTTGTTGTTGGATATATATTGACAGGCAATAGCCTGGAGCAAGCAATAGCTTCTGATCTTCAGAGTTTAACCTTTTATCCCGGAACATCAAAACCTGGAGGTTAAACCACAAGGTTGTGCATCATGCACTAACGTAGATACTTGACGCGCTGCCGGCAAGGTGCACCAAATCCTACCAGCAGAGTCTAGATTTCCCCCAAAGAAAGTTACTTGGTAAAACATTTTGGTATCAGCATCTATTACTGAACGCGATTCACCGACACCTGATGTCCGAGTCGTTTGCTACGCCCCCGTCTTCACCGCCCACCATCACTGAAGCGGACCTAGCTACCTGGACGTGTGAATACCACACCCCGCACCAGTGCCGACGCCTTTTACGAAGAATCCGCCGTCAGTATGCCGTTTCACGCCTCGTATCACCGATTAGGAAACCCGCACAGTACATGGCACCGGTGTTGATCTACCTGCCACGTAAAGCACAGTATACCGACGTAGATCCACTAAAACTGTTACCTGCAGATCCCAGGCGACAACATATCTGTGAGTACCTACTCCCATGTTAATACCTTTTAACATAAGTTTCTTTTTGAACCGTGCTTCTTAACAGCAACACGCATCAAACTTCAAAGTGAAGCTAGTGCGTAAATTTCTTACATTTTTGTGTACAAACATTACATGCATTTAGATTCGCTCTATAAATTTTCTAACGCTAAAGGACATTTGCATTCCTAGCGCTAACAAAATTTGTTCACATAAAACTCTATTCCCAAGCATTAATTAAAGGTCATTTGTATATTGCATATGCATGTCGAATCTTATGTAACTGTTATTTTAATTTCCTGTTATTGTATATATCTCGTGCAGCCAATGTACATAAGTTATACACATTTGTTTTCTCTATGCATTAACCAAACAAAAGGTGACCACACAAAAATACAAAATTGTGAACTGAGCACCCACAATTGGCGGCCCCCGACGTGATTTTCAAACGTTAATGCATCAGACATAACACCCGGTTAAATTCACGCGTTTAAAAACAATTTAAACCCAAACAATGACAGGAGAAATAAACGAAGTAGGCGTACGTATCCCTCCATTTTGGCCTAATAATCCAGAACTGTGGTCGAAAAGGGCGTCGAAATGAGTAATATTACACAGGGCGCGACTAAATACACCTACATTGTTGCTAACTTAGAACTAGAAGAAAACGGATAAATATAACAAATTGAAAACCGGATTAATCCGACAATTAAGTTCTATACAAGAACAACGTACCTGTAAGTTCCTAGAACTTTCCACAACTTCTTCGCCATTTACAACAATTAAGCGGGACCGTCGTGCCAGATGCACTACTCATACAATATAGTTAGGGCGTTTGCCAACACAAATGCAAGCGATTTTAGCCACACAACAGCAAGCTTCTTTGGAGGATGCTGCACGATTAGAGGACGCCGTACATGATACACAATCAATACACGATGCTAATACAATTGCAGACAACCGCGATACTCTCCTTACAAAGCTAATAAAAGAAGTTGACTAGCTCACAACAAAGCTCCAGCATTCACAAAATGCTGTAAATAAACAGCGCTCCCGGAGTCCTTCTAAAACGCGACCCCATAACCAAAGCCCTCAAAAGCAGTCTCAAACAAAAAGGTATGTGCTGGTTCCACAATAAATTGGGAACCAACGTTCATAAATGCATAAAACCCTGTAATTTTGCGACGCCGGAAAACTCCGACCGCGGGAATTAGAAGCAATCTATTTGACGCCACTTGTGTATAAAAGATCGCACCACCGCAGTAGACACTGGTGTGGATTTCTGTGCATACCCAAAAAGCAAGATTAATGGAATACGTAAATCGACGAACTTCCAATTGTTCGCCGGAAATGACACAGTCATTGATACATACGGTACAATCACACCGACACTAGATTTGGGACTTAGGCGACCATCCACGGTCTATTTGAATTCGCATACATGACTTACTGATTAAGAAATGCTGCACAAACTTTCCAGCGGCTCATAGACGAAGTTTTACGTGGATTAGAATTCTGCTACGGCTACATATACGGCTTACTGGTTGCATCTGAATCTGACGAAGAACACCAGACTTACTTGGAAATTCTCTTCAACAGATTAAAAGATCATGGAGTGGTCATAAACCCAGCCAAATGCGTCTTCCGGTAATATGAAGCCAAATTTCTTGGCTACCTCATCACCAAAGATGGCACGATTCCACTACCAAAAAGGTAAGCATAATACAGAATTATACACAACCTGAAACAGCGAAAAAACTGGAAACACAGCTAGTGCAAGCCGTGCTGCTCATGTATTCACTCCCAAACCCAAAACTATCAATAGCCACTGATGCTTCTAAATTTGCTGTGGGTGGACTGACACAACAATGGGTCAATAAACAATGGAAAACATTAGCTTCTTTCTCCAAAAAACAAAAATGCCCAAACAAAATATTTGTCTTACGACCGAGAACTTTTCGAGATCTATCTAACTATCAAACAGTTCAAACATATGTTAGAGGGAAGATACTTCGCGATCTACATAAACCTCTAACATTCGCTTTCCAACAAAAGCTAGAAAAATGTACTCCCGGACAATTTAGAGATTTGGATTACATAAGCCAATATTCAACTAATAATGAACATACATTGGGGAAAGAAAACATTGTCGCAAACGCACTGTCAAGAGTTGATAGCATCGACTACAAACAGCTATTCAATTCACAACAAAACTTTGAAGAATTCAAAAAGTTTAGAGAAAAAGCAAAACCAGTTAAACCTTTAAACTGATTCAAATACCGAACTATGAGCAAAGCATTTTCTGCTACATTTGAACCGCAATAGCACGCCCCTACGTTACAAAAAATTTACGAAAAGAAGCTTTCGCTAGCTTGCACAACTTAGCACATCCAGGAATAAAAGCAACCACGAAACTGGTAACCCAAAAATTCGTTTGGCCTGACATCAAGTCAGACTTCCTCGCCTGGGCACGAAGTTGCATGCATTGTCAGAAATCCAAAGTCTCAAGACATGTGATTTCAGACACACAAAATTTCAAACCACCATCTGCAAGATTTGAACATGTACATGTAGATTTTGTCGGACCATTACCTATATCAGAGGGCAGCTGATATATACTTACATGCATCGACCGCTTTACCAGATGGCCAGAGGTAACACATATGCAAAACATTGAAACTGAAACGGCAGCCAAAGCATACATCAAACTATGGATCACACGATTTGGCGTGCCACTTAGAATCACAACAGATCAAGGCCAACAATTTGAATCACATCTATTCAAAGAGCTAGAAATTTTGATCGGATTTACAAAGATTAACACAGCATATCATCCGCAATCCAATGGCATGGTGGAACGATTTTACCGACAACTAAAATGCACTGATATGCCACGAAACTGAGCAATGGACACAAGTATTACTCTTAGTTCTACTCGGAATACGAAATGCTTAGAAGGAAGATTTGAACGCTACGTCAGCAGAACTCACTTTCGGTGAAACACTGGACCCACTAGGAGAATTCCTAGCAAGTTTTAGCAAGCAGAAGGAACAACTACAACCTGAAGTACTTGTAAAACAGCTGCATGACTGTTTCCAACGACTACAACCAGTCCCAGGTACAAACGATTACTGCAGGCAACTTTTCATGTTCAAACCAAATTTTCCTACACTGCGGATGAAAAAAATGCCTTACAAAGAAAGTATGAAGGACCATACAAAGTTATTCGAATAGACTATAAAACAGTCATCATCGAAAACAAGGCAAGAAAATCACTGTTTCAATCGATAGAGTAAAAACCAGCATATATGGAAAACGAACCGTTTGAAGCATACAACATGAGTCACAAACAACAAAGTAGTACTCCACCAACTACATGAAGTGGCGGAAGAGTACACTTTCCAAAGTGATGCATCACTTTTTATCGTGACTAACGCAGTCACTAGAAAGGGGATCTGTAGGTATGCAACCCAAGTTGCACGTAACACACTTCATAGGGATCCTAGAAATGCAAACGTGAACGCCCCTTAATAACAGACTCGCCAATTAACACACGTTAAAATCGAATAGACTCGCCTGGGATTTCTGATTATTACAATACAAACATTAATTATAATGATCAAGGAAGCGAATTTTCGTTTGTTGTTGGACATATATTGACAGGCAATAACCAGGAGCAAGCAATAACTTCTGATCTTCTGAGTTTAACCTTTTATCATGATACACCAAAGCCTAGAGGTTAAACCAGAAGGTTGTGCGTTATGCACTAACGTGGATACTCCACGTCCTACCGGCAAGATGCACCAAATCCTACCAGCAGGGTCTGGACTTCCACCAAAAGAAGTTACTTCGTAAAACATTTTGGTATCAGCATCTACTGCTGAACGCAGTTCACTGAGACCTGATGTCCGAGTCGTCCGTGACGTCCTCGTTTTCACCGCCCACCGTCACTGAAGCGGACCTAGCTGTTTGGACGTGTGAACACAACACCCCTCACCAGTTCCGATGCCTTTTACGAAGAATCCGCCATCAGTATGCCGTTCCACGCCTGGTATCACCGATAAGAGAACCCGCACAGTATATGACACCGGCGTTGATCGACCTGCCACGTAAAGCACCGTATACCGACGTCAATCCAACAAAACTGTTACCTGCAGATCCCAGGCGACGACGTAAGTAGGTAAATAGGGCCGGTCCTAATTCAAAACGCGACAGACGTATTTTCCATGTGTTAAATACGTCTGTCACGTTTTGAATTAGGATCGGCCCTATATAATTTCAATGTAAAATAGTTGTGAAAACATTTGAATGTAAAATAGTTGTGAAAACATGAATTCTTCTATACTTTCAATGTAAAAATACGTCTGTCACGTTTTGAATTAGGATCGGCCCTATATAATTTCAATGTAAAATAGTTGTGAAAACATTTGAATGTAAAATAGTTGTGAAAACATGAATTCTTCTATACTTTCAATGTAAAATACTTGTGGGCACGTTTTGAATTAGGATCGGCTTTATATTACTTTCAATGAAACACACACGTACGTTGAAAAAAAAATGTAAGTGCAGAGAAGAATGTGTGTAGCTGTTTTGAATTCGGTTTTCTAGCGAGAAGTTACACGTGCACCGTTTTGAATTAGGATCGGCGTTATATACTTTTAATGTAAAATGTTGAAACCTGAATTCTTTTCAAATGTAAAATACTTGTGGGCACGTTTTGAATTAGGATCGGCTTTATATTACTTTCAATGGAACATATTTCAAAACACACGTATGTTGAAAATGTAAGTGCAGAGAAAATGTGTGTAGATGTTTTGAATTTGGTTTTCTAGCTAGAAGTTATAAAGTATGACAGATGCAAAATATCACATTCAAGTCAATTGTGTTTAATTAAAGTGGATTCTGATTTATGTTTAGAGGCTGCAAATACACTCGGCCGGTTTCAATTCAAAATGTGTTCACTCTTGTGATAGGTTGAAAAGTGGGTTGGCAAAGTACGCAGATTTAATGTAAAATGTGAAAACCTGAATTCTTTTCAAATGTAAAATACTTGTGGGCACGTTTTGAATTAGGATCGACTTTATATTACTTTCAATGGAACATATTTCAAAACACACGTATGTTGAAAATGTAAGTGCAGAGAAAATGTGTAGATGTTTTGAATTTGGTTTTCTAGCTAGAAGTTATAAAGTATGACAGATGCAAAATATCGCATTCAAGTCAATTGTGTTTAATTAAAGTGGATTCTGATTTATGTTTAGAGGCTGCAAATACACATGGGCCGGTTTTAATTCAAAATGTGTTCACTCTTGTGACAGGTTGAAAAGTGGGTTGGCAAAGTACGCAGATGGTGGTAATCTGCTATATAAGGAGATTGCTCCTAATATTAATTTAATTAGTCGAAGTTTACTGCATATATTTACATACAAACATGTATATAATTGATATTCAGGGATTTAAATACAAGAAAACGAGTTTGTGTGCAAAGAAATTGCGGTTTTGGACTTGTTGGAAGGTGTTGTTTGGCATCAAATTTTTAAACTGCCAATGCAGTCTAGTTGTTTGAGTCAAGATCATATAAAACATAACGACTGGGTGACAAGGAATATTCATGGTCTTTCTTGGGATGAATCTTCAACGGATGGAATGGTGTTGTCATATATAGCGCTTTATTTGAAGCAAATTATCCGACCCGGTGAAGAAGTATTTGTGAAGGGTCTAGAAAAGAAGAAATTGATTGAAACCTATCTAATGCAAAAAAACGTTGTAACTGATATGCTTGCACGAGGTTGTCCTAAGCTATCGGAGTTAAAATCAACAACCGTTTAAAATATAACATCCATTGTTGTAGACACAGCAATAATAATCTGCAATGTGCAAAACAAAATACCTTGTTATTAAAAGAATGGCTTGATAATAATAAAAACAATAGAAAGATTGTGTCTGTATTATTTATTTTAATATAATTTTACAATGTTTGCCGAAGCAAATTATCCGACCCGGTGAAGAAGTATGTGAAGGGTATAGAAAAGAAGAAATGGATGGAAACCTATCTATTGCAAAAACAAAATACTTTGTTATTAAAAGAATGGTTTGATAATAATAAAAAAACGATAGAAAAGATTGTGTATGTATTATTATTGTAGTCAGTAAGAAATTCTTTAATGCTGATGTATGCAGAAAAAACAATTAAAAACTCAGACAGCACGAATGGGACTCTCAACCCTGAAAGCAATTATAATTGATCAACGCAATAGCTCTTTACTGGTTTTACAACATTTAACAAATTGTACAGATATCTCGAAAAATTTGCCAAAGACAGACAAACAGATAGGCAGACTGACTGCACCAATTTTTCTCATTCTCGCTTTTAAAGAATAACAAGTCGTAGTTATTTAAATCGTGAACTCAGTTTATCTGCAAGAAATATATAAACGTGGAAATTTATGAAATGCTCCAACTTTAAAAAAAGCCACTATCATTATTCTTTCCTGACAAGGGTAATTTTAACAAAAGTTTTCATTTTTTTTTATTTGTTCAATAGAACACAACTAGAACTTGACAATAAAGATTGAGCGATTATCACACACATATCTTGAGTATATATAAAGATATTAAACAATAAGAACAGCAGAAAATTCAACCCATGTCAGACAGCTTTTTTCTTGTCAACGATAGTCTAGTCTAATGCTTCTTCAGCATTTGCATTTCCATATTTACGTACTGAAGGCAACACTGCAATTTTAGATCACATGCATTTCTAATTTCAATTACAAAAAATATGAAAGCATCTATTTGAAATGCATTTCTAACTTTAATCGCAAAAAAAAATGAGAGCATCTATTCGAAATATGCACTCATATTAAAAGTCAAAAATTGTTTTACACCGTTCTGTAAACTGAGATTACGTAGTTATTAAATCGGGAGTAATGTGAAATGAAACACACAATGTATTTTTCTTTATTGTAATCTATAAAATACATATATATATATATATATATATATATATATATATATGTTATGTACTCTAGAATAAACATACTATAATTCACTTAAGTTCCCAAATATATAAAAGAACAGTTCTAACTCACTCCAACTCTGAACGGTTAAAAAAAATATTGCATTATCAATTCTATGAGGGCTGCCTTCTTCATCTTTGACGCGCGGTCGTTTCTGGTTGTTCTTCTTCGTGTTAACTAAAAAAAAGATTCAAATGAATATTATATCAAGTAAATGCATTAAGAAAATTAAATCTATATATTAAGCTAACGAATACATACTCTGTATTGGTGTCATTAGGTCGTACGTTGCAATTGGTGGATCTGCTCACGGCGTCAACGATTTTTTCACCAGTACTTAATTTGGATTGACTATAAACTACTCAATAATTTTTAAAAAAAAAAAGGTTTTCATTTTTGATTTGTTCTATAGAACACACAACTACAACTTGACAATAAAGATTGAACGATTATCACACACACACACATATCTTGAGTATATAAGGATATTAAACAACAAGAACAGCAGAAAATTCAACTAATGTAAGCAAGAATTTAATGCTAAGGTATTGTCTAGATAGCAATTGTAGAAAATATGAAATCTATAGAAAATTTAATAAAGCCAGTCATGTATAAATTATTTTAAATCCACAGGAAAAATAAAAAGCGAGAAATTTAATGCTAACATCAACAGAATAATAAGTAAATCCACTTAGTCAACATTAATGGAAGACCGGTCTGGCTTCGAAACTGTGCACGCGTATATACCATATTTTAAAATTAAAGTTGTCAATTGCAAAACAAAAAAATTAAATTTTACCTAGAAATCATTTTGAAATATTTACTTTTTTTTCAGTACAACTGAAAGAACTTGACTTTTATACATTTTTTTAATCGATATCATAGACTTTTTTTATACTGTTGGTAAAAAATCTACGTGAAGTATTTATATTAAATAATAAACTGACCTGTTAGAAAAAATTAAAAATTTGCAACGTTTTCTGAAAAAAATTGCGTACTTTTTCAGTACAACTGAAAGAACTTGAGTTTATACATTTTTTAATCGATATCAGACTGTACAGAAACAGTAATGTTTAATTATGTCAGTCAAAAACATGATGTGTTTACTATTAAACAAAACAAAATTGTTCTTAATCCAAGTGATGATAAAAGAATTCTTAGTACCTCAACCACTGATACATACGACCAGCGAGTACTGTGTTAAAAATTGTTTTCGTTGCAGAAAGTAACATCAATTCCCGTCAATATTACTGTATTAGTCGATTAAGGCATGGGTTAATTTTTTTACAACGTTTCTTTTTATTCGCTTAGGGCAATGCAGAGAAGAAGTTAGAATTGAACACATTTTTTTATAATAAAATAAACCTTGATACAAAATCACATTCAGTTTTACTGAAAAGTATAGATACTGCTTAGCAGAAATAATGAATTACATTCATTGACTGAAAAGAAATTGCAAGAAGGCGCATAATAAAACCTAAATTAGATTAATTTCGTTTTATATTACTGCTAGCATAATTTATTTTCCATAAAAAATTAACAAAAATTGACTTTATATGCATATATATAGGGATATAGTAATTTGTGCGGGTTTATGTTTTACGCTAATCATGATGAATAAGAAAAATTCTTTAGTACTATTCAACGTACTGATAATAAAACTGCAGAATGTTTTTTTTTTTAAAACCATGAGTGTGTAAAAATTATTAAACAAAGACGTTTTAATCTGAGACATTTTTTTTTCAAAATTTGCTTTGTTTTTATTTAAAATATTTCATATGTAATCATAATAAAAAATAGCGCTGTAATGATAGTGTGTATTTTCTGTACACATCATAAATCAAAAGGTCGTATAAAACATTTTTATTATTATTATACTGCAAACAAGAATTTTTTTGAAGTAAACGCAACTGAATGAAAAAAAATGATGTTGTAAGCAACTGCAATTTTTTAGATCGCATGCAGGATTCAAGCTTGAAAATCGTCTTGAATAAAACGTAAATATAGGAGATTTTTTTTAACAATTGCATTCAAAGCAAATTCGCTATGCTTACGCGTTTTTTCCGTAAAACTCAGCAATTGTAGAAAATATGAAATCTATGATTTTTTCACTTAAAGTTGATTACAAAAAAATTACATACTACAGCGAGTACCGTGTTAAAATTGTTTTCGTTGCAGAACATCAATACCTGTCAATATTACTGTATTATTCAATTAAGGCATGAGTTAATTTTTTACTACGTTTCTTTTTTATTCGCTTAGGGCAACGCAGAAAAAGTTTGAATTGACAACATTTTTTTATAATAAAATAAACCTTGATACAAAATTACATTCAGTTTTACTGAAAAGTAAATATTTCACATTGATATTTTTGTATAAACGTCAATAAAGTTGTCAATTGCAAAAAACCACAAAAATTAAATTTACCTAGAAATCATTCGAAATATTTACTTTTTCATTACAACTAATGTTTTGTACTTTTTCTAAATAAGATCAACTATTACAAGCACTAACGATTCACAATTACTTGGACATTTTTCTCAAAACCTTTGAAAGAAAACTCAATAAACTTAAAAACATTGTTTTATTAATCATAATAATTACAACTGGTACGCGTTGTTAGTCAACCAACATTTTGCAGATTACAAAGACAACAAAATATTGACAGTCCAGCGAACACCACGAGGAGGTAACACGTACACTTTGTCCGCCAGGATAGAAAGGGTGAGGATTTAGGAATGAGGAACGGTTGAGGAAAGAACCTAGAAAAAATCTTAAACATTATCCAAATTATCAAGCACCCCAAATTTATAAAACAACTCTAAATTATTCCAAACCTTTTCTTCTTTTAATGCTAACCGTTCCGCTGCTTTTTAAATCCATCCAAAATTCGTGTTCTTTTAATGTTAAACTTTCCTTTGCTTTTTATTATTTGTAGCTCGCTTAGAAGACGGCGTCGGATTTTAGATCCACGTATTTTCACCATTCGAATAAATTCCTTGGTGTCGTCTTCTTTCTTGGTCTCATAATCATCATCATCATCATTATCTTCCTCCTCCTCATCTTCCTCACGCATCCTTTTTAACATCGAAATATTCTTCCCTGATCTATAAAAATATATCTAGATTTAGCACATTAAAAAATATTACCTTATTGGTTCTGTAATGTTTTTCATATTTGATATGGAACTAGTCGTTTGAAGTTGTTCTTCTTCTTTTTCTTCTTCTTCTTGTTCACTAAATAGTCAGATGAATATTAGATTGAGTAAATGCATTAAGAGAGAATTAAATATATATTAAGTCAGCGAATACATACCGTATTGGTGTTATCAGATTGTATGTTTCAATTGGTGGATCTACCCATGGAGCCAACGATTCTTCCAACACTTCGTTAGGATTTATTATAAATTCTTCAATGGTTTTCATTTTGAATCGTTTACGGTACAATTAATTACAACTTTCTAAATGAATTGAATGATCACACATACACATCTTGGGTATATATAGTTATTAAACAACAAGAACAGCAGAAAATTTTAATAAACTCTATCATAAAAAATGTAATGCTGACTGATACCTGAGAGCTTGGTTATACCGTTTCATGGTAATGTGAAAGACCTATAGTTACTGACGTAGAGTTATTAAATCATGCACAATTCTTCAAATATTGGTTTTCCCAAAATTATTTTAGAGGAAAAATGTAAATATGTTTCTTGTATAGAAACAAATTCCGAATCCTGTCATATCACTACTTATTTTCTTACTTTTTCATACAAGAGTTAAAATAATGAAATTAAGACTACTATTTTAACAAAAATAGTTTAGGCCTTGTAATGTTTTAATCACAAATTTAGATGTATTTAAGTTTAGTTTTGCGTTTTCGACAATACATACTAATACTGAAAATCTTAAAACTACTTTAAATTTGCTATTAAAAAACTACCATTGTTTGAATAATTGAAAGCTACAGTCTATATAGATTTTTCTCTAAAAATAATTTGGGTGAGCTAATATTTGAATATTAAGAATTTAACATGGAAATCCTTATGGTGTGTGATCTAATTATACATCCTATATATATAGGAACACTTTAAGCAGTTTAACTCAATTTTGAGCTAAAAATATCAGTTACGACAAATTTAGATATTATTTAAGTTTAGTTTTGCGTTTTAGACAATACATACTAATACTGAAAATCTTAAAACTACTTTGTTAATTTGCAATTAAAACACTACCATTGTTTCAATAATTGAAAGCTACAGCCTATAGATTGTTTTTTCACTAAAAAAATAATTTTTGAGAGGAGCCAATATTTGAATATTAAGAATTTAACATGGAAATTCTTACGGTGTGTGATCTAATTATACACCCTATATAGGAATAGTTTAAGTGGTTTTAACACAATTTTGAGCTAAAAATATCAGTTACGTTCCCTTCATCATATAACCCTCAATATGTACCAGCTTTGAATTTACAATAGATGTTCTCTCGCAATAGACCTGAAGCCAAAAAATCTGCATTGTATGTAATTCTCGCTTTTTTTTTAAAAAAAATTAACAAGTTATTGTGTAATTCTCACTTTTAAAAAAATTATTCAAAGCTACAGTCTATAGATTTTTTCACTAAAAATAATTTACATACATATATATAAAGTCAATTTCTTTCAGTTTTACTGAAAAGTTTATGGAAAAATTCCATGCGTTGCACAAAATAACGATTTGCATATTCCATTTACAGGATTGTATGAAACAAGCAACGTACATCAGATTAATAGGTTCCAATTTTTCCTAAATTATCACTTAAACAAAAAAAATGAACGTATTTTTTAATATTTTTTTTACTCTGTAAAAAGTATCCTGTGTTCCTAACAATATAGTAATGGCATGGCTTAGGGTTCATATTTTATTATCAAAACTAAATCATTCATTTTTTTAGATTTCTTTGATACCTCTTAAAGCAAAGGGATTACATCAATTTTATAAACAACCATATAATTTTGCAGTACTTGCAGTTAACGCAGAATTTTTTTATCTATTGCATAAATTAAAGTACTTGAATACTAAAAGTCATTCACACATACAAGCGGTTTATTGTTTCAAGGAAGGTATAGTCTATCAAACATCCTATGTTATACATTCCTTGATAGTTGCAAGACATTCTTTTTTCTATTACATACGACAAGCGTTTTCTTTGTCGAGGAATGTTTTGGATTTATGCATTTATTTGCTTTCCATAGCTATGTACAGCCAACGTTATGTAATTAGATAAATGAATGCATTTCTAATTTCAATTACAAGAAAAATTAGAGCATCTTGGATTTTTTTTATAAGTTCTGAATCAAATTTTTTTTTAAATAACGTAAATCCTGCAATATAAAATAAAGTAATATATGAAAGTTTAAACTGAACCTTTCTTGTTTCATGTAATCTTGTAAATGTAATATGCAACGCATGACATTTTCCATAAAAAACGTTGTTAAAGCAATTCATTTATACATCAGGTTAAAGATTAATTATAGCACGTAAACTAACTCATGATGTAGCTTCAAAATAATTTTTTATTAGTGCTTATAATAATTGATCTTATTTAGAAAAAGTACAAAAACATTAGTTGTACTGAAAAAGTAAATATTTCGAATGATTTCTAGGTAAATTTAATTTTTGTGGTTTTTTGTAATTGACAACTTTATTGACTGTTTATACAAAAATATCAATGTGAAATATTTACTTTTCAGTAAAACTGAATGTAATTTTGTATCAAGGTTTATTTTATTATAAAAAAAATGTTGCCAATTCAAACTTTTTCTGCGTTGCCCTAAGCGAATAAAAAAGAAACGTAGTAAAAAATTAACTCATGCCTTAATTGAATAATACAGTAATATTGACAGGTATTGATGTTCTGCAACGAAAACAATTTTAACACGGTACTCGCTGTAGTATGTAATTTTTTTGTAATCAACTTTAAGTGAAAAAATCATAGATTTCATATTTTCTACAATTGCTGAGTTTTACGGAAAAAACGCGTAAGCATAGCGAATTTGCTTTGAATGCAATTGTTAAAAAAAATCTCCTATATTTACGTTTTATGCTAACTCATCTTTAAACAATAACAAACTGGATTTTTTAAACAGAACGGTTACTACTATTTTTCTCTACAATACATTTATGCTAATATAGTTAAACTCGGGTAGATTGAAAGGTATCCTATTTTTAGATAAATCCAAAACGAAAAAAATGCGTACTTGTGAAGGTTTTCAATCAATTTCTTATTTTTCTAAACCCTTCACAAATACTTCTTCACCGGGTCGGATAATTTGATTCAAATAAAGCGCTATATATATGATAACACCATTCCAGCCGTTTCTTGCCTGAAAAAAGCACGTTCATCATCAGAAAAAATTAATACTGAATTTTAATTTTTCCAATAACTACAATCTCACATAATTTTTTTCATTCAGCTGAGTTTTACGGAAAAAAACGCGTAAGCAAAAAACAACTGTAAAAAAATAGCATACAAATCAAAATAATTGCATTGCGAATTGCTTTGAATGCAATTGTTAAAAAAAATCTCCTATATTTACGTTTTATTCAAGACGATTTTCAAGCTTGAATCCTGCATGCGATCTAAAAAATTGCAGTTGCTTACAACATCATTTTTTCATTCAGTTGCGTTTACTTCAAAAAATTCTTGTTTGCAGTATAATAATAATAAAATGTTTTATACGACCTTTTGATTTATGATGTGTACAGAAAATACACACTATCATTACAGCGCTATTTTTTATTATGATTACATATGAAATATTTTAAATAAAAACAAAGCAAATTTTGAAAAAATGTCTCAGATTAAAACGTCTTTGTTTAATAATTTTTACACACTCATGGTTTTAAAAAACATTCTGCAGTTTTATTATCAGTACGTTGAATAGTACTAAAGAATTTTTCTTATTCATCATGATTAGCGTAAAACATAAACCCGCACAAATTACTATATCCCTATATATGCATATAAAGTCAATTTTGTTAATTTTTATGGAAAATAAATTATGTTAGCAGTAATATAAAACGAAATTAATCTAATTTAGGTTTTATTATGCGCCTTCTTGCAATTTCTTTTCAGTCAATGAATGTAATTCATTATTTCTGCTGAGCAGTATCTATACTTTTCAGTAAAACTGAATGTGATTTTGTATCAAGGTTTATTTTATTATAAAAAAATGTGTCCAATTCTAACTTCTTCTCTGCATTGCCCTAAGCGAATAAAAAGAAACGTTGTAAAAAAATTAACCCATGCCTTAATCGACTAATACAGTAATATTGACGGGAATTGATGTTACTTTCTGCAACGAAAACAATTTTTAACACAGTACTCGCTGGTCGTATGTATCAGTGGTTGAGGTACTAAGAATTCTTTATCATCACTTGGATTAAGAACAATTTTGTTTTGTTTAATAGTAAACACATCATGTTTTTGACTGACATAATTAAACATTACTGTTTCTGTACAGTCTGATATCGATTAAAAAATGTATAAACTCAAGTTCTTTCAGTTGTACTGAAAAGTACGCAATTTTTTCAGAAAACGTTGCAAATTTTAATTTTTTCTAACAGGTCAGTTTATTATTTAATATAAATACTTCACGTAGATTTTTTACCAACAGTATAAAAAAAGTCTATGATATCGATTAAAAAAATGTATAAAAGTCAAGTTCTTTCAGTTGTACTGAAAAAAAAGTAAATATTTCAAAATGATTTCTAGGTAAAATTTAATTTTTTGTTTTGCAATTGACAACTTTAATTTTAAAATATGGTATATACGCGTGCACAGTTTCGAAGCCAGACCGGTCTTCCATTAATGTTGACTAAGTGGATTTACTTATTATTCTGTTGATGTTAGCATTAAATTTCTCGCTTTTATTTTTCCTGTGGATGTCAGCATTTAAAATAATTTATACATGACTGGCTTTATTAAATTTTCTATAGATTTCATATTTTCTACAATTGCTATCTAGACAATACCTTATCATTAAATTCTTGCTTACATTAGTTGAATTTTCTGCTGTTCTTGTTGTTTAATATCCTTATATACTCAAGATATGTGTGTGTGTGTGATAATCGTTCAATCTTTATTGTCAAGTTGTAGTTGTGTGTTCTATAGAACAAATCAAAATGAAAACCTTTTTTTTTTTTAAAAATTATTGAGTAGTTTATAGTCAATCCAAATTAAGTACTGGTGAAAAAATCGTTGACGCCGTGAGCAGATCCACCAATTGCAACGTACGACCTAATGACACCAAAACAGAGTATGTATTCGTTAGCTTAATATATAGATTTAATTTTCTTAATGCATTTACTTGATATAATATTCATTTGAATCTTTTTTAGTTAACACGAAGAAGAACAACCAGAAACGACCGCGCGTCAAAGATGAAGAAGGCAGCCCTCATAGAATTGATAATGCAATATTTTTTTTAACCGTTCAGAGTTGGAGTGAGTTAGAACTGTTCTTTTATATATTTGGGAACTTAAGTGAATTATAGTATGTTTATTCTAGAGTACATAACATTATATATATATATATATATATATATATATATATATATATATATATGTATTTTATAGATTACAATAAAGAAAAATACATTGTGTGTTTCATTTCACATTACTCCCGATTTAATAACTACGTAATCTCAGTTTACAGAACGGTGTAAAACAATTTTGACTTTTAATATGAGTGCATATTTCGAATAGATGCTCTCATTTTTTTGCGATTAAAGTTAGAAATGCATTTCAAATAGATGCTTTCATATTTTTGTAATTGAAATTAGAAATGCATGTGATCTAAAATTGCAGTGTTGCCTTCAGTACGTAAATATGGAAATGCAAATGCTGAAGAAGCATTAGACTAGACTATCGTTGACAAGAAAAAGCTGTCTGACATGGGTTGAATTTTCTGCTGTTCTTATTGTTTAATATCTTTATATATACTCAAGATATGTGTGTGATAATCGCTCAATCTTTATTGTCAAGTTCTAGTTGTGTTCTATTGAACAAATAAAAAAATGAAAACTTTGTTAAAATTACCCTTGTCAGGAAAGAATAATGATAGTGGCTTTTTAAAGTTGGAGCATTTCATAAATTTCCACGTTTATATATTTCTTGCAGATAAACTGAGTTCACGATTTAAATAACTACGACTTGTTATTCTTTAAAAGCGAGAATGAGAAAATTGGTGCAGTCAGTCTGCCTATCTGTTTGTCTGTCTTTGGCAAATTTTTCGAGATATCTGTACAATTTGTTAAATGTTGTAAAACCAGTAAAGAGCTATTGCGTTGATCAATTATAATTGCTTTCAGGGTTGAGAGTCCCATTCGTGCTGTCTGAGTTTTAATTGTTTTTCTGCATACATCAGCATTAAAGAATTTCTTACTGACTACAATAATAATACATACACAATCTTTTCTATCGTTTTTTTATTATTATCAAACCATTTTTTTAATAACAAAGTATTTTGTTTTTGCAATAGATAGGTTTCCATCCATTTCTTCTTTTCTATACCCTTCACACATACTTCTTCAGCGGGTCGGATAATTTGCTTCGGCAAACATTGTAAAATTATATTAAAATAAATAATACAGACACAATCTTTCTATTGTTTTTATTATTATCAAGCCATTCTTTTAATAACAAGGTATTTTGTTTTGCACATTGCAGATTATTATTGCTGTGTCTACAACAATGGATGTTATATTTTAAACGGTTGTTGATTTTAACTCCGATAGCTTAGGACAACCTCGTGCAAGCATATCAGTTACAACGTTTTTTGCATTAGATAGGTTTCAATCAATTTCTTCTTTTCTAGACCCTTCACACATACTTCTTCACCGGGTCGGATAATTTGCTTCAAATAAAGCGCTATATATGACAACACCATTCCAGCCGTTGAAGATTCATCCCAAGAAAGACCATGAATATTCCTTGTCACCCAGTCGTTATGTTTTATATGATCTTGACTTAAACAACTAGACTGCATTGGCAGTTTAAAAATTTGATGCCAAACAACACCTTCCAACAAGTCCAAAACCGCAATTTCTTTGCACACAAACTCGTTTTTCTTGTATTTAAATCCCTGAATATCAATTATATACATGTTTGTATGTAAATATATGCAGTAAACTTCGACTAATTAAATTAATATTAGGAGCAATCTCCTTATATAGCAGATTACCACCATCTGCGTACTTTGTCAACCCACTTTTCAACCTGTCACAAGAGTGAACACATTTTGAATTAAAACCGGCCCATGTGTATTTGCAGCCTCTAAACATAAATCAGAATCCACTTTAATTAAACACAATTGACTTGAATGCGATATTTTGCATCTGTCATACTTTATAACTTCTAGCTAGAAAACCAAATTCAAAACATCTACACACATTTTCTCTGCACTTACATTTTTCAACATACGTGTGTTTTGAAATATGTTCAATTGAAAGTAATATAAAGTCGATCCTAATTCAAAACGTGCCCACAAGTATTTTACATTTGAAAAGAATTCAGGTTTTCACATTTTACATTAAATCTGCGTACTTTGCCAACCCACTTTTCAACCTATCACAAGAGTGAACACATTTTGAATTGAAACCGGCCCGAGTGTATTTGCAGCCTCTACACATAAATCAGAATCCACTTTAATTAAACACAATTGACTTGAATGTGATATTTTGCATCTGTCATACTTTATAACTTCTAGCTAGAAAACCAAATTCAAAACATCTACACACATTTTCTCTGCACTTACATTTTTCAACATACGTGTGTTTTGAAATATGTTCCATTGAAAGTAATATAAAGCCGATCCTAATTCAAAACGTGCCCACAAGTATTTTACATTTGAAAAGAATTCAGGTTTTCACATTTTACATTAAAAGTATATAACGCCGATCCTAATTCAAAACGGTGAACGTGTAACTTCTCGCTAGAAAACCGAATTCAAAACAGCTACACACATTCTTCTCTGCACTTACATTTTTTTTCAACATACGTGTGTGTTTCATTGAAAGTAATATAAAGCCGATCCTAATTCAAAACGTGCCCACAAGTATTTTACATTGAAAGTATAGAAGAATTCATGTTTTCACAACTATTTTACATTCAAATGTTTTCACAACTATTTTACATTGAAATTATATAGGGCCGATCCTAATTCAAAACGTGACAGACGTATTTTTACATTGAAAGTATAGAAGAATTCATGTTTTCACAACTATTTTACATTCAAATGTTTTCACAACTATTTTACATTGAAATTATATAGGGCCGATCCTAATTCAAAACGTGACAGACGTATTTTACACATGGAAAATACGTCTGTCGCGTTTTGAATTAGGACCGGCCCTATTTACCTACTGACGTATCTGTGAGTAATTACTCCTATGTTAACACCTTTTAACATAGGTTTCTTTTTGAGCAGTGTTTCTTAACAGCAACAGGCATCAAAGTTCAAAGTGAAGCTAGTGCGCGAATCTCCTTCATTTTTGTGTATAAACATAACATGCATTTAGATCCGCTCTATAAATTTTCTAACGCTAAAGGACATTTGTATTTCTAGCGCTAACAAAATTTGTTCACAAAAAACTCTCTTCTCATGCCTTAATTAAAGGACGTTTGTATATTGCATATGCATGTAGAATCTTATGTAACCGTTATTTTATTTTCTGTTATTGTATATATTTCTTGCAGCCTATGTAAATAAATTATATACATTTGTTGTCTCTATGCATTAACCAAACAAAAGGTGACCCCACAAAAATACAAAATCGTGCACTGAGCTCCCGCAGACTTATACAATCGTAAAATATATGTTTAACTGTTATTCCTATTGTACATATTGCTCTTTTCAAAATTGAAAATAGAATGCTTTTGATTGAATTGGTAGATATAGATTTTTATATATAAAAGTTATTAACATTTTATATTCTTGTGCAAAAAAATAGTCTCGAAGCTAATGGATTCCCGTATAGGAGTTTAATTTATTATTTCGCAACGTTTGTGAACGGACTATACGTATTTAGTTTAAAAATTTAAGAGAACAGTTATGAAGTAATTAGTTTATTTTGCTTAGCGGATGTACAATATAAATTTGCAAATTTAAAGTAAGAGACTCTGAAATTACTATGAGTGTCACAAAAATAAAATTTAGAGTGCTAAGTGCGTGGAGAAATTACTTGTTAATGCTTATGAATTGGCAACCTTTCGCCCACTGGTATCCATTATCGCAACACGTTTTTGGTTTTATCAAAATTTCATTCAGTTTACACTTATCAAGCTATGCTATAGAAATACAAATGGCATGGCAATGTAATCGAATTTACAATTAAACTGTTTTTAATAAAGTCTCCGAGATATTTTCGTTAAAAGGTCGTCAATTTTACAAAACTGCGTATGAATATTGTATCAATGAGTAACTTTCTAACCTAAAATACTCGTTTAAATAATAGTTAAATATAAACTGTTTCTTAAAAGAAGATAAACTAAAATACTTTTATTAAAATATAATTCAGTTCTTTTCGTTTTCATTGCATAGCAAATACATCACAGTATAACTACGTATTAACTAATACAACTTACCTGTAGCCAAGTTCGGCAATTTTTCTGGCAACGGTTGTGCTCTGTAGATTACACAAATCTTTAGATGTAACGAAGGAATCTAAATAGTCATCATAAGTTATAAACTGCAAGAGCCGTTTATCAGACTCAATTTGAGGTGTTGCTGGAAGGGCCATTGCTACGTCTGTTGGAGCACTACCAAAATTTGATATAACTGACTGCCGATTTTATTAAGTTATGCTTCCTTCCAGTTGACATTTGTCATTTGGACAGTTTAAGAGAAATACTGATTCCAACTAGGCTAGTAGATTTTCATTCCATATGGACTTAAAATATTTCTGTCACTAATACAGTGCTACGTGCAATGACGTAGCCGAAAGAAAAGTAAGTACCAGACTAGCTATCAGACGCGGAGAGTGGGGGGATTCACCTAAATACCAAAAAAATTAAAAATAAGCACACAAAAAAATTAAAGCACATCGCTCACGCTTATCTATTAACAACTAAACATGAATAAAAACAAAAAAAAATTCTTAATTCGCATAGACAAATAAAAAATATTAAATTTTAGTGATGTAAATTTGTTCTAATTTGGTAGTGGATCCTCGAAGTGCGCATTTAGCGGCTAACAGGTAATAAAATTCATTGAACCAAAAAAAATTAATGTTTAAAATTTTCGCAATAACAATAATGATAGCAAATGTTAAATGTAGGTTTTCTCAATATTAATAGCAACATGTTAAAATTAAAAATAGAGAAGGCTGATTCTCTCAATATTATAAGTGTTAAATTTACGCCTTAAATACCAGCAACGTTGTAGTAGTAACTACCGAAGTATAACCCGAAGCACCTGTTGAGCGAGAATCACGAATTGTAGCAACAAACAAAAGTCCTATAGGGTCACGTTTCTCATCCTGTGACTGCACCCAACGTTGATAAGGAATGTTCCATTGGTGCATACAAAAGAAAACAAGTCACATACCTGTGAGTGTCCGGCTACCTATGTTGCCTATTGTGGAGGGTTGAGCCAACACAGAGACGTAACGGTCATCGTAATTTCAGTAGTGAGTCACAACAATGAAAGAAGAAGCTGCTCCATGGCAACGAACAGTCTGGCCTACACACCGAAAGGACCCATTTGGCCTCCAGCTAAAAATTAATTTGAAAAGACAAAAATTTAGAAATTAGTGAAGGAAAGGAAAAGGAAATCATTGTTACACGAAATGACAGTTACCTACATTATGTTAGTTATTTTCAAAGCAGCTTACGCATTTATAGCCTGAGGGTATTCGAAGAAGAGAAAGGCATATTACTTCTATGGAACCGATTCAAAAATATACCAATCAAAAGATTGCTTTTGCACTTGTCGAAAGAGTGCTCTGTCGTACTTTTAATAAAGATCTCATTGGTAATTAATAAAGTTGTAATCAAAAGTTAAATTCTTTTGTTAACCCTTTATAACATGGACACCTTATATAAAAAATTAAAAAGTCCAAACACAAAGAATAATCCTACTACTTGAACACTCTCCTTTAATATTGCTCAAACCCAATTCCACGGCTCAAAATTTTATGGGGATAATAAAATGAACCCTGAAGTATTTTTAAATAACTTAAAACTTTAATGCAAAGTAGCTGGGACGAGCAAACAAAGTCCCTATTAGAAGAAATAATTTAGTATCGCCGAATAATAAGAAGTTTGCAGTTATCGAGAGAATCATAATTCTGAAAGTTAAGTTGGGAAAGATGGAAGTTGAGCAGGAGTTTTTGACAGTGCCAGGATTAAGAGTTGATGTCATTCTGGGAATGGATTTTATAAGTAAGATGAAAGGTATAATAGATATCGAAAATAAGGTGGTGATTATGGGGAGAGCATAAAATGGGACGAAGAAGTCCATATAGGGGTACAAGGAGATTGTATGAATTTGAAAAGCAGATGAAAGGCGAGGAAGGAAAGAGTTTAAGAAGTGAAGTTGTAGTATTTTTAGAGAAAAAGACATTATTATTGGAAACTGCAGAGGATGATGTTGAAGAGATGAAGATAATAAATGAAACTGATGAAAATAGTATGATTTTAGGTGTTGAGGGAGAGATAAAGAAACTTTCTGTAAATGCAGCTCATAAAAGTAAAAGAAGTAAGGGTTGTAAAATATTAAATAATGATGAAATAATTTGGAAAGTAAAACTTAATAATTCGATTGGGATAATTGTGATTAGAGAATTGGATCGATATTTTAAATGGCGTATGTATAAATATGGAGGAGTAGCGTTTGATTTGTCGAAACATTCATTTAAATAAGCGGATGTAAGAAAGAATTAGAAGCGTAGGAAAAAGAAAGAATTAGAAGCGTAGGAAAAAGAAAGAAATTATTGATATAAAAGAGGATGAGGTAGTTAAAGGTATAAGTATGAATTATTTTGAAAGAGAATTAGATGAAAATGTAGACAAAGGAAGAATGACTGCTAAATGTCCAAGTGAAGTTACGAATGAAATAGAATTGTTGTTATAAGAAGAATTGTATGAATTGGAAGATAGAGAGTTAAGAATTGCGACTGTTTGTAAAAATGAGTTAAGAAGTTATTAATAGTGGACCATTTAAGGCTGAAGTGTATACGATTTAAAAATTACGTAAGTACACTAGATATAGAGATTCTAGACTATAATTTTTTTGACGTGAGTAGTTCAGCTAAATAGTGACTGGGAAAACTTTATGAAAATTTCATACCCCATATTTCTCCAAGATTACGATAGTTTAGAGAGAAATGTGCGATAACATGATGAGTTATGTATGATAGTGAAAATAATTCCATTTGAAATAAAACTTGATGAGATCGTGTGTAAATATGAAAAATTAGAGATATAGGATAGAAACCTTAGATTGTAAATAATGTTAGTACAGAAGTTAAAGGCAGTTTAGTTGAATATAATATAGAAGTAGGTAGACTGCTAAAAAGAGATAAGCTCTAGTATGAAAAGATTATGCGCGTGTATTATATAGTTTATAGAATTAGTTATAGATAGCAAGTAGTAAGAAATAAAAATATTAAAATTACTCATATATGCAGAAAAATAACGCAGATTTCGAATTTTATATTTTGATTTGGGAGAAAATGACGTGATAAGGGATCACGAGAGGTCATTGAAACCCTAACTCTAAAAATAAATCCTACTAAATATAATAGAATTCGGAAAAAATGGAATTGTCCGGAAATTTATGGTTACGCCCCGGATAATACAAGCGTACCTTTATTCATTAATGTACCATGCAAAGACGCAGATTGCCCGTGTATAAATAATCACCCTGTATGATATAAGCATATTGTAAATAAATAGCAAGTAACGTAACTTGGATAGGTAAATTTACGCATTTCGATGCGAATGCAAATTTATACATTTTTGATCAAATTTGATGTAAATAGCATGAAACGAGTTTTACGTATTTTACATAAATATAAATAATTTTGTGTAATTACTATAAAACGCAAACCTTTTTGCATTAAAAAGCAATCAAAGTTTAAATTAATTAACCCGTGAAATGTAGCAATTGATTCTAAATATAGAATTTTCTAGAATATGAATAATCGGTATTTAAAACTACGTATACACTCATTAAATAAACATTTTTATTCCAAAAAGTAGCTTCAACATTGAAAAAACTTGTAAAGTCCCTGGAATAATCGATTATCTTTTGCATTATTGTGTGACGCCGCAAATTATAGTATATGTGAGCCAAAGATAAAGAACGCGTCACGGATATCTAGAACAGATAAGAAGGTAATAAAATGTCAAAATTTTATACGCTAATTGGGTATTCTGGGAACCGTACATCATAATGTTCAAGATTATACTGGTGAAATTCTAGAAAATAGACAATTTGTATATAAAGAAGCGCTAATCGTTTCAAGGGGAATTTATTTATTAAACTTGATCCAATGCAGTCGATGCTTATAGTAGATCAAGAAATGTTATTTTAAAAGGCTAGCCGTGTACAGTAAAACATAGTTGCGAGGTTGTAATGAATATTAAAGTGATGCTTTTAAACCTAAATTACATACAAAAATGGAATTATTAAAGATTATTAAAGGTGTATTAAATAATTGAAAAGATTTAACTCAAAAAGGTACTTTGATAATTGCTGTTGGAAGTCAGGATTTTTAATTTGGAAAAACTTGTAAGTCGATTTGGAGATAAAATTAAAATAAGAAGATTTTTAATTACAAGAAGCGCTTTGTAGATTCTGCAAGTATGTATCACTGCTAGATTTATTTTTTACTGATATAAGAGTGTTTAGATCTAGTTTAAGATAATCCTAATAATTTTTTTCTTGTGTGAGATATTTTTTTACCAGGAGTTTGTGTTCAGAGTTCGAAAGACTCTGACCTTTAATAGATTATATGTCAAGGATTTTTTTCTGGCCAAAACAAACCTTACCAACATGGAAATAATTTATAACCAGGTAAACAATCCTCAGATGAATAAGTTTAATTCTTTAAATGTAGAATAAGGTAAGCAACAATATTTTTGTAACAAAGACTTCTTAGAAATTATTTTATGTTTGAAAGAAACGATGTTGTAAATGCTTTTGTATGAAAGAAGTTATTCTATATTGTATAAATGCTTTGTGATGTTGCAGCGTTTTATTTCATTTTGAAAATTCCGTAAATTCCGTTGAGCTAGGCAGGCAAAGTTAAAAACTAAGGTAAGTGAGCAATTTCAAGTTTACAAACGAGAAGTACCTTTTCACAGCACTCTTTCAGCGACGCACCCAACGCGAGACCATTTTCATATCACTCCTAGTGGCTCTCAGTTCGGCATTATCCCAGCACTCCGAAACTTCATGCAACTTTAACCCCAAACCTGTTCACCTAATTTCTTAGTTTCTTCCCTATCCGGAAGGTTGTTTCTCTGTGGACTTACCAACTCAAAGGTCCTTCAAACACATCCGTGGGTATTTGACATGTCAAAGAACTTAAACTCGCTCATCCTATTTTGGCGACGCATGTGTCGCAAGCTTTATTATTCGTCATCCTGTCCCAATTTCGCATGATGATTTCTTTGGTATTTTCTTCTCGTATCACGTATCCGGTTCTTTACTGAACTCCTCGTGCTCTATTCCTTTTGCTTGTTGTGTTTGTTGTCGGTCATCATGCTGACTTAGCTATGTTCTCTATCGTTGTCCTGTGGTATAGTTTACTACGATTTTGACGACTTCTCGCTCTGTTAGCTATTCATTTTCCTGGATTGTCCATTTGACAGATTTCTAGACAAACATTTCCTTGCTCCCAGCTGCCTGCTCGTTCCCTGGTATACTTGAGTCTTGGCAGTTGTCTTGCTTTAGCTGTTTCCGATAGTTTTCTTCCTTTGAATAATCTTTTAAACAAATTTGAAATTAGAAAAGCTGAAACTGGAGCTACATAAAATATTATCCAAAGTGAAACGTTGAATTTCTGTACAGCAAATTTCCACAGTATAGTATAAGAAGAAATGTAATATGAGACTGAAAGTTTACTCACAAAAAATTTAAGCTGGTTTGAAGCTGGGTATATGCAAGTATGATATTCAGTAACGAATTAACTATTTAACTATCTTTAATAATAATCAAGGAAATGTACCTGATCAGATTTGCGAAAATGTGTGTAGAAGTTTGACAACTTTTCTTAATAGAGTAAGCTGAAATTAAGCGTCTTATGCTATTGTATTTTATTAGAGGATGTTGAACATATACCTTAATTTTGTCAGATTTATCGATGGAGAACTAGGGACTCAAAACGGTAATTATTTTTGAAAGTAGTTATACAATGTTAAGATCAGAGCTCTGAAGGTTTTCTGACGAGCTGCAAATACAGACAAACCGGTCATTGCTTGTTCTCTCTTTATGTATCGTAAGCAAGCACAATTAGTATTTTAATAAAGGATGTTCTTCAAATGTAGAGGTACAGTAAGACTAACTGGAGACTATTTGAATAACTGTAACATGAATTTACCAGCGCCGATAGTAAACCGTAAAACGGCACAGGTGATATTAGATACGTGCTTTCATTCGGTTTACTTACGTTGTACTATTGCTTTAGGCAATGTTTGTGGTTGGACATGATTTCTGAATTTAAATATCAGTATGCATAGTTTTATAGTAAGCATATGAACCAACAACGGTAGTGTTAGAAATCTTCTGCAATAATAACACTACAAAATGCTAGACTAATTAAGCGCTATATTCAGCCTATGCAGAAACCCTCCAAGCAAATTTCTCGTATTTCATGCGGTTGTAAACGTCAGCGAATTCTGCAAAGGGTTCTGGCATGTTAAAGAAAGATTTTAAAAGCAATACGTAAAAGCGCTGAGCCGTTCTTTAAAATCTGTCATGCAAAATAATCAAATTTTTACATCCTGGAATTTCTTAATCGGAACCTTTAAATCTTTTTACTGAAAAATTCCTTTAGCGGTATACACATAGTTTCTTCGGCTGTTTGTAGTTGCGAGAACGTAAATAAATCACAAAGTAATAGAAACCCTTTTTTTTTTAAATAGAAGTTATAGGTCTCATACTGTTACAAATTCTGCAACGTTGTATTTGAATATTTTCTGCAATATTTCTTCCATGAAAATAGTTAATTTACATTTCTAATGAAATAATTAGTCAAAATTTATACTTAGAATTATTTGCTGTAGCTGCTCTGCTGTGATAAGCTACATAAGGGATTTTATTAATTACAAATACCGTCGTAAAATATTGACTCTAGCGTAATCTCTTAGCAAATTGCTTTAGTATGAACACGTTAAGAACAAGGTATGGTTATCTAAAAGCAACCCTGAAAATAAACAGTTACATGCTTAAGAAATATTGATTTTCCTAACCCGAAAACTTATAGAAGATATTACAATCATTGTAACCATGAGACCTGAAGATCATGGAAACATTTGATTTATAGATGTAGGATAATTAGAGTGGTCTATCATGCCATTTTTTAAGCGCACACAGATGGATTCACCTTATTCGGGGTAAGAAGGCTTGGGGTGTAGCGTATTTATTTTCCTATCACCTGTTGTTTGCTTAAAATTTTTCAAATAACACATCTTTGAACTACTTTAGTATAAACGACTCAAATTTGTGCAATTTCCTGGTTTTAGACCTTGTTTCTTGTTTATTATTTCATGGCATATCGTATTCTTGCGCTTAGTTTTCTTGCAAGATGTCCGCTATGGTTTCGAAGGTTGATGTTTAGTCAGTTGTTTTGGGCAGTTCAGAATTCGCGAGTTGTTGAGAATGCATTAGCACTTGCCACTTGGTGACGAAGAAGACGCCTCTTAGTGGCAGTGTGGGGTTTTTGTTTTAAGTAATGGATTAGTTTCGTATACACGTTATCGATCATCGCATAACAATTTACGTATGAGTTTTGACTTGACGTTTAAATGATAAATTAAGATCTGGAATTGTGCCTTTGTGTTTGACATATGCGATAATAGTAGATGGAAGCCGTGACAGCTCAAGCTATATCTGTTAAATTTAATTTGGTTTTCAAATTTACATTGAGATAGATACGTGAATAGCTAACTCAATTATTAAGCAGAGGAGCTATAACGGCCAGTTTGTAGTTATTTACGCAAATCGAGTATGTTTTTATGCTACATTAGTTTAATTACTATAAAAGGTAAACATTTTCACGCTCCTGGAGGTATGTTAATTTTCAACGAACTTCGTTCGTTTATGAAATCGATTTGTCGTCCGTCTGTCTGTCCGTCCGAGGCCTTTCTAATGGTCGGACATCAATGTGTGATACATCAATCGATTCAGCTCGGTGTCCAGAGCTTAAGTTTTGATGTCAGTTAAAATCGGGTCACGGGGACGCCGAGCCCGCGGGAAAATCTACAGGGATAATTAAAATTTTTAATAAGTTTAAAATCAATATGCGACACATATTTGAACAATTTATGGCATTTCATGCCAATTATTCCGATATTATAGACATTGTTTAAACTTAAATTTTGATTGCCGAAAATAATTAGATTCATATCAAAAAAAAAATCTTATCTTATTGATGAGAACTAATATATAGCTTTTAAAATATTTATTCAATAAAATAAAATATATTAAAATGTCTCTTTTGTTGTTTATAAATTTTTGTATTTTATCTGAATACTTATAATTATTACAACATAATAATTTTAATTTCTTTAAATTGTTTTAAAGTAAGTCTACATTTGGAAGTTCGTTGCGACAATGCCTTGCATTTTCAACTTGTTTTAAATAACAAGTTTTAAGAAATTTTGTTGACGCCCATGTAAAGTTGCGTGCGTCTTGCGCAATAATAAAACTGCCTTTGTTTTAAAAACTGCATGTTAATTTTGATTTCTTATTCTTTAACTCTATGCTTGTTATTTAAATTCAACAACCTTAGTATTTATGATTTAACATTTTTTTAATGTCAAAACGTTATTAATCATGTTTCATTGTTACTGAAATAAAAATTTGTGAACGATATGTTCACCTCGTAACAAATAATTCCTTTTTGTTAAAAGATTTTAAGTTCGCTAATAACATTAATTATTTAAAGTAACAATTTGTTTCATGTAGCATGAAAGATATTCATATATACAAATGATGAAATCCTTCAGCATAAAAAATTGTGGTTTTTCAATTTCGAATTTATGTTATAAAAATCTTTACTTAAGTATGTAGAGGGCACTAAATTGACAATTTCTAGTTCATTTCCTTTGACCATTGGATTATTTGTTTATTCAAGAATATAGAAACACCTAGCTTTCACCTCTAAATTGAAAGTGCTTCCAAAGACAGACTCAAAGGTAAAGAAATATTCGGTTCTGTATAATTTCATTATTTGATGTGCTACGAGATTAATAAGTTAGACAGTTTCGTAGGTTGCTGGCTCCAAGTAGTTTTTCTTTCTTTTACGTTTATTCAATTTGATGTGGGAGCAAGTGTGTGTTTTATTTATTTTACATTTACAGTTTAAAAAATTTTAAAAAAAGTAATTTATTTAGGGTATTCACCAAAAGCAGAATTTAGTAACTTCCGTGAAGTTTTCTCCTTCATCCTACAATTCTTGGTTAGATGACGTCCTCTTCCTTTTTAAGATTATTTCTTCTTACTCCTACTCGCTCATACCTAAGCGGCCTTGACATCTGCTAGCTATTTCCTCTTTCTGAGTTTTTCCATTTGCTTTAGCTATTTATTCCATCTCCTCCGTCTCCGCATTGACTTAACAAAAAATAATATCCTATTAACATCTAGACGGCGTTTTTAAGCGAAACTTCACCATTTAAATGTTTTGTCTGCCTTCCAACTCATAAAGTTTGTCATGATAACTTGAGTTAAGTTAGTAAAATAAAATGTTGTGAAGAAAATTGACAGCAAATAATGTTTCTACTGTTTAGTGCAGCATTAGTAGCGTAAAATTATTATCAAATGGCGGTTGACGTCATGGGGTAACAGTATGATTTCCTGTTTCTAGTTTGGGAAGTTCGGCAACTTTATGTACGTAAAAGCGAAAATCAGCTGCTTTTGTCATTCTATTATGTGAGATTGAGAAGGGCTGTGCAATTCGGCGTGTTGGTGCGAGGTGCTATCCTACGCGTCGCATTGCTTTCTTTTATTAGAGTTGTGGTGGACGAATGGAAGGCCACCGCCATGTTTTTGCTTTTTTTTTTGTATTCCAACATGGTTATGACCATTTTATTTAGCTGGCAAGTGAAGTAATTCAAGTTCTGTACAGGCAACTAGGAAGAAATATACTTACAAAGTATTCCATTTTATTTAGAGTACCATGTTGGTACAGGGACGTGATTCTGAACACTTACTGGTGGGCGCCTCCTGATAAATTTGGACTGCCATTATTAGTCATTCTTTGAGCTGGAAAGATAGAGGAACGAAAAGGTAGCAAAATATTCATTAGTTCCTCGGCATTTTTGCTCTGACAACACTGATTGTGAAATCAGTCGAGATTTCCAGTTTTACTTTTTTATTTTGATTATTAATATGGCACGCCTGGCGCAAGTTTTATCAAGGTTATGCGCCTTCCGATAATAATACTACAATACTGACATTATCACCTCTTCTATATGTCATTAGTTTTAGATCAATAATTAGTCCCAGGAAGCGTTCTGTAAGAGCTGTTTTTACGATTTTTTGTTTAACTGACAAGAGACGTGAAAGTGTTACCTCTGTCAGAAAGCGAAGACTTTCTAGTAGCAGTAATAAAAGAGATATGCTACAATTATAACTGAATGATATTGAGTCTTAAGAATTAACGAAAACAGCATTTGCAATTGATATTCCATCAACATTGCCCCTCAAGGCAAACTACTCCAACCTGGTTTCTATTCAACGCAAACGATGTTCAGCCAAAAGTTCTGTAAAAACCTCCACAACCTAATTAGCTCATCGAAATAATTCAAAATGAATACCTCATTGAAGCGTTTTTTACGTATAATATACCAACGCACTTAATATACTTGGATCTCTTTCGATTTTTGGTCTCCTTGCAAATTTAATTCTATAACATTATCCAAAAATATCCGTAAAATCTATTTTGGCTCCTTAAGTGCCCCACTGACCGCTTTAAATTTTGCATTAGTTGCTGCAAAAACAACTGATCTGTGCCTTTGACTAGATCCGATTTAAGTCCCACCAGCTTGAAAGCATAGGATTTCAGTAGTTGAGCTTCTTGTTTAGTCACTGTATACTATAATCGGTCCTAGCCATATTATATGACAATATCAACAATACCAAAAAAATCCTTTTGAATAGGTCATAATCAATTCCAATCTTTTCTACCAGAGTTATGTAATCTCTGCGGCAGCACATTTAATGCACACTCCAAGTCAGGCCAAGCTTCAGTAACGAAATATATTAAGCTACCAACTACTTCGCGATATGGGACCTCAATATATCTACACTTATAGCATTTTCAACGTGCTCTGAACCAGAAATTTTTACATTAGTGTACCAACGGGATTATCACAACATTCTCCATTCAAAAACACCTCAATGCTTTTCGTACTTAGGTGCTTTGATTAAGAAAAATGCCATCACAACTTTTCACAATTCTGATATCGAGAAAAGTGTCAACGCAACTGGGCACAATCTCACATTAACCCATTAAAACAGAAGCTTATGTGTTTTGATTTTTTCGTTTCACGACAACTAAATAATCTGCACACTGTAGAACCATTCGTTTGTAGTGTAACCTACCCGAGGACTGGAACTAACGCGCTCTCTTGACAATACGTGGCTCCGTGATCTAGTAGTCGAGTGGCAGTGGTTCTTGATCCCTACGTTGTGTGACCAACACATAACCCAAATAGACACTGGAAAATGGCGTTAAGGTGGGAAGGTTTGAAATAAAACTACGGTAATACGTCGCCCAGCTTTTAATACAATCTAACCCCAATATTAGGTAACTAGCAAGTAAGGATAAATTACATATCGAACAAACAGTGTCGGATTCAACCTGCGCTAACATTCGAGAAGGACTACTGCAGAAAAAATCCCAACAAACCTGCGCTTCTAAGTGCATAAGAGCACCTCTCTAAGGATCGGTGGCGAGCAAACACACTATAAACTTTTAATATTACGGAATGTCAACTGTTATCCAGACATTTTACATATGACAACACGAATAGAAGTTAGTGTAGTCCAGCTAATCCTTTCCGGAAGGGTTTGAGGTGGAATAACAAATACTACTGGGTTAATGATGAAAGGTTTAATGCAAAGCCGGAAAGGTAACGTTGACAACCAGCGTTTCGACCTGGACGGAGATAAAATGTTAGTAAATCCAACACGGCCTAATTACACGCGTGTACATTTTAACCAGTAACAGTTTATAGCCCGTGTCACTCACTATATGTTTCGCAATAACTAGCCAACCTTCTGTTATTTGCAAAAGCCTAACTACAAGTAAATTTTCAAAACAAATATGAAGCTAAAATGAACTTATGCTATCATGGCACCAAACAAAAACACTTATAAATTGAATCAACTACTTCCAACATGGTCGTAGTTGCACACGCGCAAATAATGGAGTCATAGCAGAGGTTCATTATAATTACATCGTAACACGAATGGTTGAATTTCAATATTAATTACTAAGAAAATTGTAGGCTGAAAATATTAGAGCACATATAAACTAACTCAAGGTTAGGCTTCAAATCGAGGCATGAACTATGCGGTTTTAAAGGCACAACTATAGGCTGAAAAAAACACTTACATACTTATAAGGGTTAGTAGAACCTGGAAAACAAATATAAAGTATGCCTGTGACTAATACATACAATATTTGAACAAAAATACAAATCAAGATTACAGGCTCTAAATTTACATAAATTCATGTTAACAGAATTTATATTCATCTGGTTATCAATCAATATGGATTATGTTTATGGTTGTATAATAATTGCATCAGCTAAATAAATGTTGTAACAATTTTTCTTTTTAGTCAATTGTTGTTAGTATAAGTAGATGTCAGAGCCTATACTCAATCTCATTCGAAGGCATACAATAGAATAGATGATAATTTTATCCGTTCTGAAATGAAACATTCAGACTAGCCTGAACTTGCCTTCAAGTGGTTTGTGATGACAGGGTTGGGAGAGTGAACGGGGACCCAAGCGACACTGCAATTTCACAGTGATTGTGCAAGGTTGACTGTAAGGAAAAAATGCAGAAATTCTAACGCTCAAAAATTAGCGCTGAGTAACAGAACCCTTTAACAACTAAGTCAATAGTGAAACTGAAAGAAAATGTAGTGTTAGTTATTATAAGTGGTACGGTTGTTTCCGTTCCAAAAGAATATCACAATTATTTATCCAAACATTACACTCAGAAACAAGTGATCCTTCTCTACCTTTTATATTATTATCGTTGGATTATAATTTCATTATCATTCACTTTTAGGAAATAACTAGTCAACTTTTCTAGACTTGTTGAGTTCTGTAAGATCTTTGTGTTGTTCAAGAAATAAAATATGGTAAGTTTTCAATATAAGTATATTCAGTCTTGATAAAAATTTAGTAACAGATACTTAGAAACTATATGTGCATGTAAATTGACTTGTTATTTCAACTTAAAATTCATTGGAAGCTTAAGTGTCGCTAAATAATCGACCATGAAAAATATTTACAAAGGCCTATGGATGGTTTACATGAGCTATGTTTCAATATTTTATCAAGCAAGAGTAATCAATAGTGTTCCACACAGGCTATCTTTATAATTTATGTTTTTCAATTATAATTTAATTTCAATCAATAAGATTTCTACTGTTAGACTTTTTAGTTTTTATCTCAATAATTGTTATTATTTATTCACAACAAATTTTAGCTTAACTTTGAATTCAAATCCAAATAGAGGTACTATATAGTAATGTATGTATCTCCTAAAGTAGGAACAAGTTGAAGTTTCACTAAATTAACTTCTTATTGCGGCAAAAAAGATAATGCTTTTGTCCTTTAGGTCATTACTTAAAACTACCAAGATGCACTATTTTAATTAGATGGGACGTAGTTAACCTTAAAGTTTATTCAAAATAAACAACAAATCGAAAACTATTCCAGAAAGCAAGCAATTTATGAGGAACGAAAACTTACTGCTGGCTAGATATTTAACTCTTAAGAATCGTTACAAACCAGTTACAGCAACAGGTTTCTCGAACAATTGAAAACAAGGGGCCCCTATAGGATGCCACACTAAATGTGACGTATGGACGATTCTAACGGCAGATGTAAAAATCTCCAAGTACAACTTCTTAATAAAATGAATACAACTGTTCTGATTTTCCAGAAAATTTTACACCCCAAGAATCGATAAATACTTTGGTGAAACATACGTGACAGTCGGTACGGATACGTTAACATTAACAGAAGGTGCGATGAATACATCGTGTCTATTTGAACCTTCATCTTTATTAATTTTTCCATAAAGATCTGCTTCCAAAATAAGAGCAGTAGCAAGAGATTCATTTTTATACTCTTTAGCTTCCTCAATCTGTTCAACGGGAAGTTGCATGCGTTTTATACGACCACTAAGATGAATTAGTCTGGTCAATATCTTTTTAAACCTGGAGTTTTCAGGATTGCCATTAAATTCGAGTAATGTCTTTTTAATTGAACTAACAGACGCCTCTATTTCATTACACTCATCATCATAATTTTCTTTATATTCCTCAAAATCAATAAAACAACCGGGTTTTGTTGATCCTTTTGCTAACATTCTACCTAACATTTTTTGTTTTTTATGAATTTATATTTTGCTAATACTACCTCTTATCCTTAACTCATTTAATTCCTCTTTATACAATTAAACGATTTGGAATATATTTGCTATACCGAAATATATCTCAGGCAATAGACAAAACAATTCAATTTCTCTAAAATTATTATTATTATTATTATTATTATTATTATTATTATTATTATTATTCTATAATAGAGTTGTATTATTTAATAGATGAACAAATCAGAAAAATTTAAAATATATAACCAAAAATTTATTTATGCGTTTTCAATCGGGCGTCAGTTCAACATTAAACGTTGGGCGCCAGTGTATCATTAAACGTTGGGCATCAGTGTAACAATTTTTTTTTAGTCAATTGTGTGAGTATAAGTAGATGTCAGTGCCTATACTCGATCTATCTCGAAGGCATACAATAGATAATAATTTTATCCGTTCCGAAATAAAACATTCAGGAAACTTCCGGACTAGTCAGAACCCTGCCATCATCCGGGGTTGGGGGAGTGAACGGGGACCCAAGCGCCACTGCAATTTCACCGTGATTGTGCAAGATTGACCGTAAGAAAAAATGCAGAAATCCAAACGTTCAAAAATTCGCACTGAATAACACAGAACCCTCTAACAACTAAGTCAATAGTGAAGCTGAAAGAAAATGTAGTGTTAGTTAGTATAAGTGGTATAGCTGTTTCCGTTCCAAAAGAATATCACAATTATTGCTTCAAACATTACACTCAAAAACAAGTCAATGATCCTATTCTGCCTTTTATATTATCATCGTTGGATAATAATTTCATTATCATTCACTTTTAGGAAATAACTAAAGTTAACTTTTCTAGGCTTCTTGAGTTCTGTAAGATCTTTGTGTTGTTCAAGAAACAAAATACCGTAAATATTCAACATAAGTATATTCAGTCTTGCTAAAAGTTTAGTAACAGAAAATTTATGTACATATAATTTGACCTGTTATTTCAATTTAAAATTCAATGAATGCTTAAATGCCTCTTGATAACCGACCATGAAAAATATTTACAAATATTATTTAGCAAAACCAAATTCAGGCCTGTGGATGGTTTACATGAGCTATATTTCAATATTTTATCAAACAAGGGTAGAAAATAAACGAGCGTCTCACGGCAGTAATGCCGTGGCTGCAATGATAGGTTAGGTTACCGTTAGAAATAGACATTATTATTACAAAACACAAATCACTTAACACGCATATCAGAACAGTTGTTTTAAAACTATTGCAGACTGTTCTGATATGCGTGTTAAGTGATTTGTGTTTTTTAATAATAATATCTAATTTGTCTTTTTTAATAATAATATCTATTTCTAACAGTAACCTAACCTGTCATTGCAGCCACGGCATAACTGCCGTGAGACGCTCCTGTAAATAATGCTTCATGCAGCCTATCTTTGTAATTAGTTTTCTCAATTACACTTTAATTTCAATCAATAAGAATTCTACTGTTAGACTCTCTTTAGTTTTTTATCTTAATAGTTGTTATTATTTAATCACAAAAAATTTTAGTTTAACTTTGAACTCAAATCCAAATATGTAAAGCATTATATTAGCAATGTATGTATCTCCTAAAGTATAACAAGTTGAAGTTTCACTAAATTAACTTCTTATTGCGGCACAAAAATAATGCTTTTGTCCTTTAAGTCATTACTTAGAACTACCAAAATGTACTATTTTAAATTGATTGCACGTAATTAATCTTAAAGTTTCTTCAAAATAAACAACGACACATAGACTATTCCAGAACGTACGCAATTTATGAGGTACAGAAACTTACCGCTGGCAAGATATTTAAATCTGAAAAGTCGTTACAAACCAGTTACAGCAAAAGTTTTTTCGAAAAATTTGGCGTATGGACAATTCCAACGGCAGATGTAAAATCTCCAAGTACAACTTCTTAGTAAAATGTCTTGTTTTTGGATGAAACTCGCTTGATGTCCTTGTTAATAGTTAGAACGTTTCATAATTGTGCACCTCAATGAATGTACTTCCATAAAAATTAAGCCTTTGCTCGAATTAGCGTAAAATAAGATATGTACTCGAAGCACATTTTTCAAATGTATACTTTAACTATGTATATATTTTCTAAATAGCGTATTGATGAATTAACAGGAATTCAAAGGTCATATTTAATAACCTTAAACCTGCACGCAAAATAGCAATTCTTAGATTAGCCTTTCCTCCTACAAACAACATTTTGACACCAAAGCTAAGGAACGCCAACTGCCGGATTCGATTGCGAAGTCTACTCCGTCTAGTAGCGCGAGCAGATTCAAGAGCTAAACGTAGGTCATGCGTAATATTATTGCCAATTTGTTTGTTAGGAAAATCTAAGACAATCTTAGATTATTTTTTTCACTTTGAAACTTTGTATGTATACTTTTTTGACCTTTTTACAGAGTGATTCAACTATATTGAACTTTTATATTTATTTGGAATACGAAAATAAATACACTTCAATGTGCATTTTAAAATTAAACACAAATCAATTGAATCGAACTGCAATACAACATGTAGCAAAATATACATTATAACATTTCTTCCATTTCCCCGTGCTTCCCGAAAAGAGAAATCACATCAAATATGTACCAGATATCTTAAAACATTAATAAATTCGTAAAAGCATTACCTGAATAAAATCGGCAAGTAGAGCTTTTACCCTTCTTTCTGAAACACACAAGTCAAAGTAAAACGACGGTTAACTAGTGGACAGACAAGGAAACTCCTCTCTCTCTCTCTCACTCTCTCTCTCCCTACCCTCTCTCACTCACTCTCTCTCTCTTTTTCTCTCTCTCTCTCTTTCTCTTTCTCTCTCGTCTGCGTCTCTATGACGGTTAATTCCAATGTCACTTCCGAGTGCGTTCGAAAACCCGAAATAGATATATTGCTGTTTAAAAGTACCTTCGAATATTGAAATGTACACAATCATATCGGAAATAACTATCGACCAATGGAAAAAAACTTAAGAAATTTTTCCGATCACTACAAGTTTTAACAATAAACACGGATCTACCGAATTTTAAATCAAACTAATCTTTTTATGGAATGTTTTAAAGCTATTGTTCAACAATCTTGTTTTAAACTACACAGGCTTTACTGAAGTTTACATATTCGACCCGATTCATCATTGTATGTCTGCTCTATGTAAATTTTGTCGTGTGAATTTCTATAAAGAAATGCAGTTTACACATCAAACTGGATCGAACCCAGATTTAGATATGCAGCTACATTGAGAACTGTTGGTATATCAAATTTTACGACACGCACGCCATAATTCCCGACAACTGAAACTGTAATCCAGGAAGTTATATCGAATACGTATATAGATTTCGGAAACTAGTTTGCTGTCTTCCACCTCATTTTTCGCTAATTGCCAGGAATTCTCTAATTTAGACGTTTCAAAATAGATGGATTGTCATGGCGGGATCATTAGAGTGGCCCTACATTCGCCCGATATGCCACTTCTAAACTTCTTTATCTGGGGTTATATTAAAAACATGTGTTTCAATCCTATCTAAGAAATTCTCCAAGAATTACAATATAACATTATCGGAAATTAATCGGAAAATGTTAAATAATTCTTTGATAAACTTTTATTTATAGATCAAAATAGACATTTGGAACATTCTTTGTAAAAGCATTATTTTTATTTAATTATAGTTCTTAGTTTACATTTGTTTAAAATAGATTTTTAAACTTCCCGTTCTTAACTCTTTAATCATCGTTTTTAAAAATAAAATTATTCATTCATTCTGAAAAAAAATTGTCCCAGATTATACAATTTGAAGAATAAACGCACGATCCTTTAAAAGGTTTGATGACGTACCCAAGTATTTCATGATTGGAAATGACCAATGGTGCACTCAGGGCAAAACACGGAGCAAAAATAAAACTAATAGTGATAACCGTATTCTTTGATCTTTTCTAAAAGTTGTTTATGATCAAAGTGCATCAGAATTCTCTAGGTCACTTTAAACATACTGTCCTTGAAAATTAAATTACTCACTTGCTCTAATGGTAAAGTTTATCAAACTATACATTTTCGAAAAGAGAAGGAATTGGTCGTTTGCAGAGTGGTATCATACACATGATGTTCTATTTAAAATAGCGTAAAATTTTTACGATAAAAAAAACATCTTATATAAAAGTGTGCACAAAGGAAATTATACCCTACAAAAAACGTACGAAGTAAATAAGCCGATTAGTGAAACTGAATCCTTCTATCTTTTCTCTATAAAAAGTCATATTAACTATGAAAATGGGTCAGAATTTCTTGGGACATCATGTACTCTGCAAACCCCAAGAAATCTCTCGATTTACTAAACAAATTTTCTTTGATTGGCATTACTCCATATCGAGAAAAATGCTCTTACTCAACAAGATGTTTAATGATAAGCATCAGTTACAAAATTCAGTTGCCACGAATGTGGTTACTGGGGTAGAGCTTGCTTCTAGTAGGATAGGCGAGATGCTTACCTATAGTGTAGTTCATAAACTATATCCAAATGTTAAGTGTTTGAGGTGTGCATAAACGTAAATTTTGGAACTGGCAACTATTTCCAAGAATATTTGATCAACTCACATGAACCAATTATCCGTCGAAATCTTACACCACCAATATTTATCAACAAACACAATGTTGCCTTATTTTTGCTTTTATTAATTTAGCTTCAATAAAAATATTTAAAAGGAAGAATTGCATATCACCAAATCTCTTTAAAAAATCTAAATTTATATTTGTGTAAAGTATTGCTGCAGTATTTTTGTAAGAATTATATAGCAATGCTTATATTTCTGATATAAAAAAATATATTAAAAATTTGAAAAATTTCAAACGCCTTCGACACTTAATTAAATACTGTAACAATGACGACAAGCAACCTAGAATTGAAAAAATCGATTGACAGCTACAAGGATGTCTTTAAACAAACGATGTAGAACGAAGAGCATGTGATTGCAGTGACTTCTAGAAAGCGCTACCAGTTTTTGGAAACTATGTTGGTCAGATATATAATCCATACAATCCGACTAAGTATTAATCTACAATCAATGTGAGATAAATTATTGGTTCAATTGTTAAAATAAGTATGCCTAAAATAAAAGTGTTGGTGCTTCCCTAGATAAATTAATGTATGAAGATAAATTACATAGGGAAATGTTGTAATAAATATAGCGCAATTATCGTGTCAAAAACGAAATCAGTGATCTTTGTAATTGCATTTGAATATATAGGGGTTCTTTGTAAATAATCGTGAAAAGGCAGGCTAAATCGGACCAAATAAAGAACTGTAAATTGAAGCTTGTTACAATATTTTACCAAAAGGTACGTGTCTCAGTTTGTGCAAAATATTGCAATTCGCAGCAATGGGACCTGTATTTTCTAGCACAGTTAGAATATTTTTGTTATTAAGACATTGGTAATAATAGCTCTTGCATATACTCATGCATAAAGTACAGCCAATTGTTCAAATTATTCTGCTGCAAAATAGCTATCAGGATCACATGAAATCGATTCAATCAAGTATCGTATAAAGCGGTCAACTCCTATAGAATTAGACTATATTGGACGTAAATTATATATAATTAAATAAGCAGCATTAATGCAAAACTGAACTTTATAGTTTGTTGATTTGTATGTAGCACAGATCCAATCAAGACGATGCTATTAGCGATCGATAGAGGCAACTCAATAGCCAAAACGGTGTAGGGAACACCCTAATTTCACTACGTACAGGACTAGTTTGAAAGTTAAATCACGAACAAGTTAACTGAATAATCTGTATACAAAACGCATAGGGAGATATTACTTACAAGCTATAAATTTACAGTACTATTGCACCCACCCTTTTTCAGCTGATAAGGATATGTGCACCGACAGAGCGTTGCGTTTGCTTCTGAAACAGCTAACATCAATCATTACAGGTCGCGTTCAGAAGCAAAGACGTACATACAAAAAAATATCTCGTGGAGGTGTCAACACAGCTAAAAAATTTTATTAACACTGTAAACGTAATGAAACACGTAATTGGAACAAGGTACTTGACATACAATTTATTAAATGTTCTCAGTGTAATTGCATTAAAAGTTTTAACCAAAAAAAAAAGTATTAACTGTAATTATAAATAAATCCTAACTGTGGTAAGTTATTATCATTTGAGATTAAATCTACTTAGTACAATAATCATTTAAGGGTGAGATAGCTCTTCTACTAATTAAAATCTTTGTAAATTAAACGCAACAAAAACTGTAAATGAACCTTAAACACAATTATTTAAATACGAATGCCGTTCTAATACTAATTAAACGAGATAACTAGTAAGTAGACACTACATGACAAAAAATTTCATGAAACGTTTGTCTTACATCGATTAAAAACTTTGCACTTATGAGTCTGCGTTTGACTAATTTTTTTTACATAACTGAAAAATATACTATTTTATTTTTTAAGAAATTATTTTATTACCTTTTGACATTTGAGCATAGACAAATATAGATACAAACATACCTGAATACAAAGATAACTATAAAGTAACAAATATTATCCTCATTTAATTTTTTACTAGTGTTTTAGCAACGGTAATCCTAAAAATAGAATTATGACATCATCTTACCAACATATTTCAGCTTGTAAAATACGCTGCTGCTTCCGGAATTAAAAACTGGAACAACAAGAATTCACAACAGCATGTGGTTGGAAGTAAAGGAATACATACGCCCAGGACGCATTCCACATCAACAATCTAATTTAAATCTAGGTAGTTGTTCCAAGAAATATTAGCTACGAAGTAACATTAAAAAGAAATTTCTATTAACCAAGCACCGTACTGGCACTTTAACCTGGGATATTACATCAGACCAAAATGAAGAAAAGAGACTAAAAATAAGATACGGCGCCTCTGACCTCTGCTCTGAACTTTAAAATTGAACGATATTAGTTTTAAAATAATAGCGTTTCTCAAGGAAAACAAAAATCAAATCTATTAAAATCTCACCATTTTTAAAATAAAAGTGAGTTTTCCTACTTAGCTACCCACTACCTTTGATTATAGGAAACCTAGATATTTAATTTTAAAAAGGACTAACAAGTACATTTATCAAAATACTTATCTCAAACGGACTGAGGTTTCGCAAATTCAGAAAGTCAGAATACGACCGGTAGATTCTATATCAGAGAAACAAATGGTAAAAAAATAACCATCCGGTCAATAAACAAGTAATGCCCAAGATAAGAAAGAAATGATATAAATGCTGGAATAATATCACTTACATAATTCATTCCACCTAAAATTAAAAGAACATACAACATAGCTAAATGTATATAAGACTTATGTTATTTTAATTGTGGTAAATAGTTAAATTAATAGAAATAAATTCAGAAAATTAAAATTTATTAATATTTAAGCAAATTGTAGAATAAACTTTTAAGAGAGAAATAGTTAAAGTAAAACTGAAAGGTTTACTAAGCTGGACCATGGCAATTTGCCCTTGGCAAGATGGTTTGTTACACTAGTATTATTTATTAATTATTTAAACAGAACATACCGTCAGTTAAACATACGCGACATCTTATAAAGAAAAGATAACATCCATAGCTTTACATACGAGCACTTTTGCTCAACGTGAGTGGTCACAACTCGAACAATGCTATTAGTAACCGCATGCGTATCCACAACACATCTAAGGAATCATTGAAAAGCTAGAACATTTGTACTTATGTTTGAGTGAATGTAAAAAACTGCTGTTGCCATCATCTTTATAATCAAAAAATGTCTCGCATACAATATTTTACTCAGACTAAGAAATATATCCTTTAATGAGGTATTTAACTAATTGTCCAAAGGCTTTTAGATTGTTTCAGATTCACTGTACAATTTTTTGCAACCTATATATCCAATTCATTTATCCAATATATTTAGTCGTAAAACGTACGAACGTACGCTCAGACCCTTTGACTACCTACTGAAAAATGGCCAAACCTCCCCAATTTCATATTCTAATTATCCTAACCATCATAGTAAGCACAATGACAAGCCTAAATACTCAGGTCTTGACTTCATTACCAACCACATTATACAGAAATCCGAGCTTTTCATTCGAGAATCTACCCGCCTGTCACAGAAATGCTTATTTTTTGGAATTACCCTCGTTTTAAAACCTAAAAAGCTTCTCGAAAACACATAGCCCTATAGAGCCTGCAGCCCTACCATCCACTCCAGGTATATTCCCGAAACACGTTATACTTCAGAAATTAAATTCTCATATCGAACAACAATCCCTTTTATCCCGCAATCAACATAGCTTTCGTGCTGGTTACAGCGCTAAAAACACCATTAATTTGGGAATCACAACAGTCAAAGATTCCACATACAAATATGTTACCGCCCTATTCCTGGATTTTCGCTTCTACTATGGTGGTCAATGTCTTAAACCCACTAACAATATCCAACTTCCCTTCCAACTTGTTCTCGATTACAAAATTCTTTCTGTTTTCTGTTACTGTTCCCTCACCTCCAATTTCCATTCTATAACCAAACTTTACCACAAGGCTGTCAACAAAGCTACCGCTCATCTTCCATCTTCTGGAACCTAGCCATTAATTCTCTCCTACATCAATACATACCTCATACCTTCATCTTTACATACGCCAACGGCGTCACATTCTCAATGCATGGCAATGCCCATGAATCTCTAGAAGCAACTGCTGCCCTCTTACTCAACGCCTTTAAATTCTAGTCATCCTTAAATAAGTAACCACTTTCTTCATCCAAAACTAAATTCATACTTTTAAAAAGGAACTTAGATCTAAGACGTAGCCCAAAAACCCGTATTCTCGACCCTCCCAGCACTTATTTTTAGCTCAGCTTCCTACCTAGGGCTACAAACTAACATTCGCCTGAAGACACAAAGCCGCTTATTCACATTGCGCTCCAAAACAAAAACCATCCTTAACAACCTCCACCATGCTCTTCCCAACCCTCTCCACTTCACCAAATCTATGCGTAGACTTATATTAAATCAAATTGTAATCTCAAATAATTTGGTAACCCGTAGATTTCTGGCTCCTCTCACCACCACACCCTCGTCAAAATGAAACAATTATGTTTACCTAGACTGCCTACAGAAAAAAACAATATTCTCCGCTTCAAAAATTTCAAGAATAAAGTTAAAGTCGCGTTTGCTATATATACCGATTTAGAATGTATACTGAAATCTACCGGAAGCGCGAAGCAGTATCAAGAACACGTGCCATACAGAGTTGGATATAATGTGAAGTGTGACTATGATGATTCATTATCGTTTTATCGATCATATCGCGGTGAAGAATGTATAAAATGATTTACAATGGAACTTAAACGGTATTTTTATGTCCATATGATATGGATCCTTTGACATAAGAACAGGAAGCTGCTTTCATAGCCGCAACACATTGTTATATCTGCGAGGAGCCGTTCAGTCCAGAAGATAAAAAAGTTCGTGATCATAATCATTTAGTGCATATCAACAATTATAGAGGACCAGCGCACGAGAGTTGTAATATCGAGTACCAAGATTCTCATACCATTCCTATAGTTTTCCACAACTTGAGTGGTTGCGATAGCCATTTCATAATTAAATGTATTGCTGTAGATTTGGATGGCCGTGTGAAGATGCTGCCGGTAACAAAAGAAAAATATATCTCCTTCACAAAATATATACCTGAAAACTTAATCAACTACAGATTCATCGATAGTTTCCGCTTTATGAGTTCCTCCTTAGAAACATTGGCTTCCTGTCTATACAAATATCCGTTAGTAAGAAATGAATTTTCTGGTTTGAGTAATGAGAAATTTGAATTACTAACTTAAAAAGAGGTATACCCATACGATTTTATAGATTCTTTTAAAAAACTAGGTTATACTTCACTACCTAATCACGAAGAGTTTTACAATAAGCTGGAAGGTAAAGGAATTAGCAAGAAACAGTATGCGCATGCCAAATAAGTGTGGGGAACATTTAATATTCAAAACCTGGAACAGTATTCTGACTTATCCTCAAGACCGATGTGATGCTATTGGCTGAAGTTTTTGAGCAATTCCGTACGAGTTGTCATTTAACTTATGGCCTAGACCCCGTCCACTATTATACCCTCCCAGTGTTCACTTGGGACGCAATATTTAAGCATACACGGCAGGAACTTGAATTACTGACTGACATTGATCAGCTCTTGTTCAGTGAATAGGGCATACGAGGAGGACTTAGTCAAGTGTGTTCGGAACGAGGTGCTTCTACGAATAATAAATATAAACCTAAGTATGATCCTTCCAAACCGGATGTGTATCTTATGTACTATGATGTTAACAATCAATGCCGGTGGGCAATGAGTCAACCCTTACCCTATGGAGGATTTGAATGGGTGGATACTAACATCGAAGTAACATCAGTTCCTGATAATGCTAACGAAGGATGTATATTGGAAGTTGATTTGGAGTATCCAGAATCTATCCACGACTTGCATAAGGACATTCCATTCTGTTCAGAGCACATTGACCCAAAGACTGGAAAACCGCCTGTATCGAAAACTCAAAGCATCAAATTAATGACTACCTCGAATTCTAAATGTAAATATGTGATACTCTACAGTAATCTGAAGCAGGCTTTGGAAAATGGATTTAGATTAAAATCTATTCACAGGGTACTTAAATTTAAACAAAGCTGCTGGCTAAAATCTTACATTGATTTGAATACTGAGCTTCGGAAACGAGCAAGGAATGAGTTTGAGAAGAACTTGTTCAAGCTGATGAATAATGCTGTCTTCGGGAAGACGATGGGGAATATACGCAAACATTGTAATTTGAAACTTGTACGAAACTGGGAAGGAAGATATTGGGCTGAAGCCAGGATATCCAGCCCGTTATTCAAAATGTTACAATGTTCGATGAAAACCTTGCTGCAGTGGAACTTCTTAAATCTGAAATATATTTTAATAAACCTATATATGTTGGTATGTGCATTCCCATGCTGGGAACCAACCCAAGTTGACAATCTACGATTTCCACTATGGATATATGAACGCCACCTTTGTAGATAGGTGCCGAGTTCTTTACACGGATATCGATAGCTTAATCTATAAAATAGTAAATCAGGATCCTTATGAAACTATGAAGCGCGACAGTCAGCAATGTTTCGATACTTCAGACTATCCTGCCAACAACAATTATGGAATTCCGCTAATTAACAAAAAAGTATTGAGTATGATGAAGAATGAAAGTAATGGACGACTTATGACAGATTTTAGTGGCTTACGATCAAAGATGTATGCTATAATAATTCTTAAGACAATCGAGGAAGAAGAAACTGAACTATCACGATTAATAGAAAAAGAGGAATTACCCGATGTCCGAGACTTTGGTGTTACAAAGAAGATAAAAAAGGAATTAAAAGATATGTAATAAAGAATAGGATTACATTTTGAAGATTATGTCGATTGTATAAAAAATTACAAGGAAGTATTTGTAACGCAGAATCTAATTCAAGCATCCAAGTATCAGGTTTACACCATCTCTCAGGAGAAGATTGTCCTAAACCGGCTCGATGATAAACGCCACTTGCTTCCTGGTTCAAATGCAACACTACCTGTTGAACATTATTTAATTATGGAGCAAAAAGAAATATAATACTTATTACAAATGTAGAATATTGATTGGAAATATATTATACTCAATAAAATTTATATAGTTTATATTAGTGTTATCCTATTTTTAAAAACTGGATGTAATAGACTCCTCCGTCGTGGGTGTTTGTTGAAAAGTAACCTGAATTGATCTTAAGATCTTCCTTATGGGGATTTCAATGCCTGGTACAAAAAAGTGCAAAACGGGCCTTAGATTTTTCCGTAAGGAAGTACATGGGAAAATTGTACACTTTGGCCTCGTACGAAGGTACCTATTCTACTTGCGTTACAGTTGCAGAGAAATTTGCTCTGTTGGAAATTCAGCTACAAGTCGCTTGCTTTAAGCAAAAACCGCAAAACAATTTAAAAGTTTTTATGAACTACGCGATGACACTAGATTTGCACAAAAGATTAATTTAAAAATTATTTATAATAGTATTATTGACATTGCTTCAGCACAAATAACAAACCGTCTTTCAGAATTCGAAAATGTAGTTAGAATTTCTAAATTCTTTGAGCTTTCATATCTACTATCACTGACAAGCGCACAACATTCACAGACAGCCTATAACTTTGACTAATACGTATGACGTTTTTTTTTGCTTTTTAAGTGCTAAATCTTTGCGCTGCTTTTAGAGACTTCTTTAAAGAACTTATTACGGTTAAAAATTTAGTAAATTCAAACTTACCCCATATGTATACCGCGCTATTATTATTCCTGTTACTTTAGCTACTGCTGAAGGCCGATTTTCGAAATTAAAATTGGTTAACGATTACTTGAGAAATAGCATTAACCAACAAAGGTTGGTAATGTTTTAAAGAAGCCTATCATTAAGTTTGCACATTAAACGCAATACATTAGCGCAGTTTATAAACGCTAAGCTCCTGTTTAACGTATACCTCGGAACAGCTTTAGCTTCAAGTGTTGTTGGTTGCCGTTCTAGATTTTTTCCTTACAATTGGTTATATGTAAGACAATATTTCGCGTGCGCGAGTATCAATGTGACGCTCTTTGTCAATCCAACACCTCCCGATCTTTTGACCTCTGGTCTTTACTTCGTTGAGGAATGTATCTGAAAATTGCCTAGAGCTGCACCCTGGCGCTGGTGTATCTAGTTACGCCTCTGAATAGTGCATTTTCAATTCCGTGAAATACTTGAAATAGTTTTGGGAAAACCCACTGAATACTGTACTAACTGTAGCTGATACATACGAGGGTGGTTTGAAAAGTTCGCGAGACGAAAGGGAAAATAAAAAAATTTGTTTTTAAAATATAGTTTATTATTCAACATAATCTCCGTCAAGTTGAATACACTTCATACGGCGATGTTCCAAACCTATTATGCCATCACGAAAGTGCGATTCTTCAAAGCCTTCAAAATAGTCGTCGACGTCTGCTTTTATTTCTTTGTCCGTGGAAAATCGTTTATTTCCATGGAAAACTTTTAGTCGTAGAGATAGGTGAAAGTCAGAAGGACCCAGAATAGGCGAATAAGGTGGATGTTGCAACAGTCGTACTTTAGATCATCCAATTTTTGCATTGCTACTGCACTTGTATGTCTGAAGGTTTTGATCAATTGTCAATATGCGCGGCACCCATCTTGCCGAAAGCTTTTTCATACCTAATTCCGCAGTTAAGATATGAACTGCTCTTTCATCTGAGATGCCTGCATCCTTAGCAATTTCGGAGACCTTTAATCGACGATCCTGCGTAATCATATCATTAACTTTTTGGACGATTTCAGGCATGGTGGCAGTTTTTGGTCTCACGCTAGGCGGGTCATCTTCTAGGCTTTCACGACCACCTTTAAATTCCGTCACCCACTTGTGCACAGTTGTAAATGATAGAGCGGAGTTTCCTAATGTATCCTGCATATCTTTATGTATTTCTGTTGCTTTCCAACCCTTTTTTACAAAATATTTGATAACAGCGCGTGTTTCAGTTTAATCCATTTTGAAAAACTCACAAAACTAACTTTACTTCATATAGCACCAAATTAATACTACTTGACAGAATAATGTCAAATTTAACATCTGCGCACTAGATAGTTGGATCCATCAATTGCATATATTTTATTCGAACTGATGCTGCCATCTGTGTTCCATTTCGCGAACTTTTCAAACCACTCTTGTATAACAATATATGCAAGGCACTTTTTCCACCTTATTCTCTAACAAACAATTATTTACTGTTAGTACAAACAACACTTAAGAGAGAATCATAGTTGACTTGAGTCAGGTACGCTCGAACAAGTACAAAATTATATAAAGACTATGAAAACCAGAAAACTTTCTTTTGATTTAAAGTTGCTAGTAGTGCGAATCGAATTACTCATTTAATTACAGATTAGCATGGACCTCCACGATATTGAATAACTAAACCTGTGTATCTCTAAAAAGTTTTAAAAGTCCCTAGACTAGATTTTTCTTTTAAAAATCCAAGTTTCTAACTGGAAAGATTCTTCTATAGAATGTGAACTGAAGGCTCAAAGAAATTAATAGTGCCAATGCACTGGTTCATGCTGGAAAAAAAACTAAAACATATATATATGCTAAATTTAAACGTGGAAGGCATCTCTGAAATAGAAACTGGTTATCTTTCGCACTTTTGCACTGTAAATATTTTATAATTGTCTAGGCTAAACATTTCCTCGAGTAAAGTCCTCATTTGAAAAGTATTGTTTATATTAACGAATACTAGCTTCTCATGAAATAAAACCTGGAAAAAATAACACCTGCCTGTTTGTCCAATTAATAATACAAAAACGTTTAATGATTCGTTAAGAAAACAGCTTGAAAATAACGAGATTTCTATTCTGACACGAAACTTGAAGCTTCCCCTCTATTAACAGAGTACAAAAACAAATTCGTTCTCAATCAATCATAGCTCTTTTATCGAATTCCCTTGAGTAATTTTCAGTACATTTCGAAAACATTTACCACAATGTAAGGCGTGATTTCTATAACGAAGGATCAGTTGGTTGCCAAAGGTGGCACATTCAGTATTCTCAACTATACTGCCCATATTTATTTTTGTCTGTAAGCACCTGTGATAGGATTTCTACATTTAGACAAGGAAGCCATAATAAATATCTGCTTATACTTAATTACTGGTAGGTATTTTAAAGTTGGAGACATACATTTAGCTCAATATCGCAAAGCCCAAATATTTCCATAAGCTACCTAAAATAATTATTTTAAAGTGCGTCTATTTAGAACAGAACTAATTAAGTTGTATCTCAAGTATACTTCAAATATTTTACCGAATAGCATTTAAATTCTAAAGCTGTATACAAGCATAAATGTAGAACTGTGTGTAGTCTATAACCTCTTTATTCGATCCTAAATTCTTTACTACCATTTCGTTCTATCTCCTAATTATAAATCAATTTCGTAAACTTTCAATTAATGAATAATTTCCTAGTTGCTGCAATACAAAGAACAAATATGGAAACTTAACGCGAGTGCGTTACTTCCTAAACATTAGGTAGTAGAAAACAGTTTATTCAATTAGTTAAAGGAACTTTTACAACGAAAGCACCCTAAAAAATTGATAGAAGCTTTGGTAGTTACGATTAATAACGAGGCTATATCAATACAATAGTAAATTAGGATCAAGAATTAAAATAGTAAAGTACCCAGTATATTCAATACAAACTTTAATAACGATCGATACTTTACACTTCCCTATTAAATTTAGAAAAGTACAGATATTCACTCGGGAAATTACATACATATTAAAGCTATTTGTATACATTCACACGGATTTTAAAAAACGCCAACTTTGGTAGATTATCCCAATAATCATATACTCATAAATTACAGCCACATAAAGAACATGGAAAGTTCACAATTGTATCCGCATAATTCATATGTACAAATTATATTGGTTGAATGTCTATAATTAATTAAAATTTAATCTGCTTTTCTTAGTTACACGCATATTTGGCCAATTAGGGATATATCTTAGTTTTCTCTTTGGTATTTACTGTAATAACCTTGTTTGATACTATACGTTAGGTAAACAAGACGCAAAGTTTTTTATTTGCATTTATTTTAAACTAGTAGGAGGTAAGAAACGTATAAACAAAGCTGCATCAACCTTTACTGCAGTAATAACCACTAAATCGTCTCTAGGAATACCCATCTTCCGGGTGGCTTTATCTAGGTTGATTCTTTTCAAGTGGGTTGTCACTGAAAATGTTTATTAGACAAATAATGTTCCAAGACATTTCAAGGAAGGTGTAAGCGTATGTAATAAAAGTTTTGCAATTTGTATACTCCCAAAAGTTGTTTGCGTACATAAAATCTTTCCCACACCACTGAAAACTAGCTGTTGCTCTAATTAACTGTTACCCACTTCGTCTTTGGTAGAGTAAAATTAATCCAGGTACTTAACGTCAATTTAGCACGTAACTAACTTTATTTTCTAAATGCACACAATGGAACGACAGACAAAATTTTTTAACGATTACAAATTTATTTAATTTTAGCTTAAGTAGTGTATAGTAATGTAGGATCACTGTAATTTAACCAAGGATTATGTAACATAATATTTGAATAAACATAGAGCAGAATAAATAATAATTGGAGAAAATCATTCTAACGTATTTAAATTTGTAGTAAAGTGATTATATTAAAGTCCAAAGGCGTGGAGCAGGTGTTAAAACAACATTTCTGTTCTCAAACGTAAAATCCAACACGTTTAAACAAAACAACGAGGAGAGCCAATATTTCTCGGTAAGCTTGGCAACAAACAAACTTTAATGGGTTATTGGAAAAGAACCGCCGTTGGGATTAAGGTAGAAGCAGTTTTGTGGTTAATATGTTGATTTCAATCTTAGAAGTAGTATAGTGAAGAGCCAACAAAAGACCAAGAGTGAGGAGACAGTATAGTTGGGAAACCTAAATAAAATCGATAATTTCAAGGATATTTAAAACCAAACACGAGTCTGTTAAAAAGTGGGAGAGTGGAGCCAAGCAAGGTGATTGGTGTAAATTGTTCAAGAAGGGCAGAGATCCGGTTGGTGAAAGCTTATGTGTGAGATAAAGCTATAGGTACAAGGGAGATAAAAGATGTTTGTTCAAGTTGGAGGTGTTGACAAATAAAGATGTAGAGGCTAAATTCGAACAACGGAGTGACAGTTTAAAGTGATTTACCGAGTATTGTTATGTTAGTTATTAAAATTCAAAGAATTCGAGATTCGTTAGGGTTTTTTGGCTGAAACAACAAGCGGTTAGAAAAGATTTTCCAGAATTTTAGGAACGGGTATACAAGTGTGCGTGCCAATTTAGAACAGGGGGGGGGCAAATTTTACTTATATAATCACTGGCAGAGATGGGGTCAGGCTCTCTTTCTTTTTAGTTCTGATTTTAGCCAACTGTTAAGATTATTTTGGATTAATATCAAGATATACATCTATAACTAAAAGCTTGGGTTTTATCCTACACATTATAATTTCTAACCGAGGGATATTCACCCTGTAATAAGCAGGTGCGTTGCGGTTGTATCAAGGTTAACCGCTTTCTAGCTAAGGACGCAGCATACAAGTGTAAAAACGTGTGGGGTTGCTAGAACAGGACAGTAGTCGAGTTGATTTACGCGTTACAACACGAACTAATGTTAGCGTAAGATGAAATGTTATTCAGTTAATTGATTTACAATATTACTTCACTTATTAAAATACATGTTTGAAAGTAAACGTTCAGTCGCTGTGTAATTATGTTTTATTCCTTTAACTAAGTGATCCACAACAGATCAACGTTTCTAAAATATAACGGTTGATTTCTATACAGTCATGATTGGGTTTACATTCTACAGTATAAACAAAAATAATTAATTGTAGCACAGTGCTATAACATAAAAATTGGTCCTACGAGAAGGGTTCTATTGTTTTACGAACTAGCAGTTTTATTAATACCTTAGCAATAATTAATGCAATTATTGGCCGGTTCGTCTTTCACTACATGAAAAGTGTTCCGGTGTTTTTCAAGCAAAAAGTATTGTTTTTTACGGCAGCAATAATTAATACAATTATTGGCCTGCACATCGCTTGGTATGCGAAAAGAATTTTAGTGCGTTTTAAAATTCAACTGTCAGTTTTCACAAGTGTATCAGTAGTGCAATACTGAGTGATCTAGGCTATTTTTCCTCATCTGCTGGAAGGTCGTCTATAAGGCTCAAGAACCATTAACAGGCATAAAGTTATTGTGGAAATTCAAGATTGGTCACCGCCGTGGACTGAAAACTACAGTTGGGTGAGATAAAACCATTACATTATATTCCTTTGTTATATAATTGTTGCTTCCTATTGCATTTCTGCCCAGCCTTTAATTTCAATCCGAGACAGTGCGTAGTAATTACTAAAATGTCAGAACAATTAAAAGCTTTAATGAGGCAACGTGCCGTGCTAAAGGCTAAATGTACTAACTTAAAGAAATTCTTAGGTGAAGCTGAGGAAAGGTTTAACTCCCCCGGTAATTTGTATTTAGAAATTTCTATTGAAATACAAACGCGTATCGATAAATTTGAACACATTATTGATGATTTCGAAACAGTTCAATCACAAATCGAGGTATTGGACTTAGATTTTGATACTCAACTTTTGGAGAGGGAATCGTTTGAAAATACTAATTATGGCTATTGCAAAGGGAATGATACGAGGAGAGATAGGCAAGGTTGGTAGCGAGGTTGATAAGGAAGGCGATGGAGTGGGGTCTGTAGCTGGATCCATTTCAGGACAGCCTGATAATAGTGCTACCCAAAATCAATCTAGTGCCATAAAGCTTCCACAAATAAATCTACCAGTCTTTAACGGTTCGTATGACCTCTGGTTAGAGTTCAAAGACATGTTCAAGTCGTTAATCCATGACAGCGACCTTCCACCAATCCAAAAATATCATTACTGAGAGCGTCCCTTCAGGGTCCAGCCATACAGATTATACAATCGCTCGAATTTTATGCAGCCACGTATGAGATCGCATGGAACGCTCGGTGTAAAAGATACGACAACAATGCTCTTTTAATACAAAATCACGTGAAGGCAATTTTTAATTTACCTACAAGGTCCAAGGAATTTGCTGCTATATTGCGTACCTTTGTAGACAGTCTTTTCAAATATTTGAAGGCTCTGAACGCTTGCGACAGCCTGTAGATTCTTGGGGTACTCTTATCTTTTTTATTGTCAGTGGAAAGTTGGATAGAGTTACTCTCAGGGACTGGGAAAAACAAAAGCCAACAGATGAACTCGCGACGCTAGAGGATCTACATAGTTTTCTAAAATCAAAGGCCGATCTTCTGGAATCATTGGACCCAGAATCCACAACGCTCCACAAGGCTCCAAGTAAGCATTCTCGGAGCGGCTATAATTCTTTTCTTGTCAATGCGACAGGAGAAAACTCATGTGGCTTTTGCCGGGCAAATCACACAATCAATACGTGTACTAAGTTCCTAGCTCTTTCTTTAAAAAATCGCTACAATAAAATTAAACAACGCCAACTATGCGTAGATTGCTTGCGCCTTGGCCATACTCTTAAAAAATGTAAGAATTCTGGCAAATGTAAAAAATGCAACCTTCGGCATAATACCTTATTACATTTCGAGTAATCATCTTCTAACCTGCTTCATGTCCTAGCGGGCCCGCAGCGCCAACTTCTGGCAAAAGTGGTCCAGTAGTGCCATCTACACCTGCTCAAAATCAAGGAGTAGTCCTATCGAGCAGTGTACCGTTGGCAGCCACGGGGGTTTTACTTTCAACTGTCACGGTACAAATATATCATTCCTGCGAAACACCTCATGTTTGTAGAGCTGTTCTTGACTCAGGGTCACAGTCAAATTTCGTGACAAGTGAGCTTTGCAAAAGGTTAAACTTACCTCTCATTAACATTGCAGCATCAATTGTGGATGTCAATCAAGTTGCATCGAATCTTCAGTATAGATGTGATATTAAAATAGAGAGCATTTATTGTAAATTGCAAGCATCCTTGCCTTTTTTGGTTATTGACAAGATTGGTGCTAATCTTCCAACTATGGAAATCGAGGTTGCAAACATAAAAATACCTCCACATATACGTCTGGCGGATCCAAATTTCTATAAACCGGATCCAGTGGATCTATTACTAGGTGCTGGAATTTTGTGACAATTGCTGTGCATAGGTCAACATTTATTGGAGCCTAATGGCCCAAGTTTGCAAAAAACCAAATTGGGTTGAGTTGTGTGTGGCTCCATCCCTCTTAACTCTCAGAATCAAGCCTATATGTGCAATTTTGTTGAAAATCTAGATGCGCAAAATGAACTGGAAAGGTTTTGGGCTATAGAAGAAATTAATGACGATAAGCGTTCCCTGTCTATAGAGGAAACAGAGTGCGAATCAATATTTACTAAAACTACAACTACTACTCCCGATGGGCGTCTGGTAGTTACAATTCCTCTCAAAAGATCGCCTCTGGAGTTAGGGGATTCAAAAAATATAGCTATAAAACGCCTGCTTGCTCTCGAACGCAGATTTGAGCGCAAGCCAGAAACAAAGGTATTATACGTTCAATTTATGGCTGAATACGAAGCTTTGGGGGTATATGACCAAGGTCGTTGAAGATAACTCATTTCAACCAAATTATTTTCTCCCACACCATGGGGTACTCAACGAAAAGAGTGCAACTACGTGCCTCCGCGTTGTTTTTGATGGGTCTTCACCCTCCGAATCAGGCGTATCGCTCAATGACTTACAAATGACTGGGCCTACGGTACAAGATGACATCTTGTCACGTTTATTACGTTTCCGTCAAGACCCTTCTGTAATAGGAGCAGATACTTCTAAAATGTATCGACAAATACTTGTACATCCCAGTCAAAGGCAACTCCAACAAATCGTTTGGCGAAATAACACCCTTGAACCCCTAGCCACGTATCAGTTAAATACTGTAACATACGGCACCACCTCGGCCAGCTATTTAGCTACTCGTTGTTTGCAATTTCTAGGCGAACAGAATAAACAGAAATATCCAGATTCTTCGCAGGTTATCTTGAACAATTTTTACATGGACGATATGTTTGCTAGTGGTTCATGTGCTTGTAAGTTAGCTTCTACCGTCAGTGAAGTCAAGGAAATACTCCAAGCCACTGGATTTCCGCTTAGTAAATGGATTTCAAATTGTCCTTTCATGTGGCAAAAGCAGGAATTTGTCGATAACAATGTAAAACTTCGTTTTGGAAAAAGCGAAAGTATTTCTGCGCGTGGACTTTTTTGGGACTGCAAAAGAGATTCCTTGCAATTTTTAATTAAGGCTCCTTCGGACAATAAATTCGTATCTAAGAGAACTATACTATCCGACATAGCTTCGATATTTGACCCTTTAGGCCTCATAAACCCTTGCATTGTAACGGCAAAAATATTGTTGCAACAACTATGGCTTGAGAAGCTATCTTGGGACGAATCGATCCCCCTTTGTATCTATACTAAGTGGCACGAGCTCAGAAGCCAATTATTCATTTTAAATGAATTTGTTATTCCACGCTACGTTTGTCTAAATAAACCAATAAGGATAGAGATACACGGTTTTCTGATGCATCCCAAGAAACGTATGGTGCTTGCGTCTACGTACGTAGCCTTGATGCGTTCAACAACATAACCACGCACCTATTATGTGTTAAAAGTCGCGTTACTCCTATAAAAACTCTAACTATCCCTAGGTTAGAGTTATGCGCGGCTCTAATGCTAGCCCAGCTGATCAATAAGGTGCGACAATCACTAACCATATTCATTGACACTTACAAATTGTGGTCGGTTTCCTCTGTAGTTTACATTGGTTGAATACTAGTCCTAGGCTCTTACAGATTTTTGTTGCTAATCGGGTGTCTTCTATTCAATCGCTCACTGACATTTCCGCTTGGCAAGACGTTAGAAGCGAAGACAACCCTGCTGATATTTTATCCAGGGGAGAGTCGCCTAAATTATTATAAAAAAACTTGCTCTGGTGGAACGGCCCCTCATGGCTGCAACAGCCAGAAGACCAATGGCCCGAGTCACAAATTGGAATTATCAGTACTCTACCTGAACTAAAGGTCGGAATGAATTCTGTTCTATTTGCACCAAATCATGTAACTTTAAGTTTTATGGAAGGCTATTTTTCTTTAATCAGACTAAAACGTGTCATCGCATATTGTTTACGATTTTCCTTTAACGCTTCCCAGAGAGATCCTCAAAACAGGCTAGGCGGGGAGTTATCAAGAGGGGAATTAGAATCCTCCATTAAACAGTTAGCCAAAATGGTACAAAAAGAGCACTATATAGATGAAATAAAATCTTTAAACAAGCTTAAAATTGTTCCTAAAGATAGCAAAATCCTAAAATTAAATCCTTTTCTAGATAACGAAGGTTTATTAAGGGTAGGTGGTCGTCTCCAGTATTCTGAATTCTCTAAAGACAAGAAACATCCGTTAGTATTACCACATCAGCATCATCTAACAAAACTCGTTTTCCGACACGAACATGAAGCTCTTTGTCATGCCGGACCACAATCACTTTTAGCCTCTGTGAAAGACACTTTCTGAGCAATTGCCGCCAGGAATCTTGCTCGTAAAACTGTACGTGAATGCGTCGTTTGCTTCCGTACAAACCCACAACCATTAAATCCTATGATGGCACCCTTGCCTAAGTCTAGGGTCAGTCCGGCCCCACCTTTCTCAGTTGTGGGCGTCAACTATGCAGGTCCTTTTTTTATATAGGGGCAACTTAGGTCGATATCAGAAACTTATGAAGTGTTATATTGCTCTCTTTGTGTGTTTTGTAGTTAAGGCTGTGCACATTGAGCTACTTACGGATCTTACCTCTGAAGCTTTCTTAGCCGCTTTGCGCAGGTTTTCCTCCCGTCGTGGCAAACCCTCTGTGTTTATTCTGATAATGGGCGCACCTTTGTATGTGCCCGGTCCGAATTAAAGGCAATCACTAATTTTTTCTCTAAAAATGAATCGGAAATTTACCGTACCTTGGCCTCCGAAGGCATCAACTGGCAGTTTATCCCTGCTTATGCACCTCACTTTGGGGACTTTGGGAGGCGGGAGTTAAGTCGACCAAGGCTCACCTAAAGCGAATCATCGGTAATCAATCTTTTACGTTTGAACAGTATTCTACATGGCTGTCGCAGATCGAGAGTATCCTTAACTCGCGTCCTCTGACTCCGCTCTCATCCGACCCCAGCGATCTATAAGCACTAACACCGGCGCATTTTTTAATTGGTCGAAAACACACTGCAATAATAGATTACGACTTAGACCAACTTCCTGTAAATCGCTTATCCCACTTTCAACACGTTCAACAAGTCTACCAGCGATTTTGGTCACGATGGTCGAAGGAATATATCGGCGAATTACAAGTGCGAGTAAAATGGCGCCATCAAGCCAATAAACTTCAGAGTGGTGATCTTGTGTTAATTAAAGACGATCACCTTCCACCACTAAAATGGCAACTTGGCCGCGTTCTTCATTTAATACCAGGCAAGGACAAGATTATCAGAGTAGCAAACCTCCGTACTGTAAACGGGGATATTACAAGGGCATTGGTTAAAATTTGCCCGTTGCCTAAAAATCTTCTTCCTAGGCATAGTTATGGTTTTGAAAGGCTTGTCCTTTCAAGAGGGGGGTTTTATGTTAAGATTATTTTGGATTAATATCAAGATATACATCTATAACTAAAAGCTTGGGTTTTATCCTACACATTATAATCTCTAACCGAGGGATATTCCCCTGTAATATGCAGGTGCGTTGCGGTTGTATCAAGGTTAACCGCTTTCTAGCTAAGGACGCAGCATACAAGTGTAAAAACGTGTGGGGTTGCTAGAACAGGACAGTAGTTGAGTTGATTTACGCGTTACAACACGAACTAATGTTAGCGTAAGATGAAATGTTATTCAGTTAATTAATTTACAATATTACTTCACTTATTAAAATACATGTTTGAAAGTAAACGTTCAGTCGCTGTGTAATTATGTTTTATTCCTTTAACTAAGTGATCCACAACAGGTCAACGTTTCTAAAATATAACGGTTGATTTCTATACAGTCATGATTGGGTTTACATTCTGCAGTATAAACAAAAATAATTAATTGTAGCACAGTGCTATAACACCAACATTGGTAATAATAGTGAACTAGTGCAAGTTAATAAAATTTTATGTAGAAACTAATAAAGCATCTTTGTGGTAAAACGTTAAAGCGGTATGTAAGTACAAGGCTTGTTAAGTTTAAGTTTATGGGACTTTAAAAGAAAATTGATCTTTGAAAATAATTAATGAATTTACAGATAACCAAATGTTGTAAAGAGGTATAGAGGGCTTATTGATATTTGGTAGTGCAGGAAATTTATATGCACGGTTGTAGAGTTTAATTATGAGCTCATGCTAAGACCAAAAGAGTAACGTAAGGTACGAGGAAAGCCCTCTTACTTTAAATAAAGATATATGTGTTTAAAAAGTTATTAATTTGCATAATTATTGTTATGAAATTATTGACCTTTATGAATGTACCTAAAGGAATGGTGTTTTAAAATGTATTATGGATCTAATGTAAATAGAGTGTGATATATTTGGTCAATTGAGTTATCTTTGAGTGTTATTGGTGTGAATGTCTATTTAGGTTTCAGCATGAGGATATTGCGAGAAAGTTTTTGGATGTAACAGGTAGGTGTCAACAATATTATTTAGGAAATTAGATAAAAAGCATTATTAGGAGCAGCCGGGGGCACGATTGTACAGGTGAAACCTCACAGTATTTATGGCTTCCCAACGCCGGGGCATGATTCTACAGGTATAACTAACTACACAGTAATTATAGCAGCCCAACGCTGGGGCACGATTGTAAGATTAGAGGGTAAACAACACAATATTATGTCAGCCCAACGGTGGGGCACGTTTTAGAGTGAAAACCTCACAGTAATATATATATGTGTGTTTGTATGTATATATATTGCTGCGATACATGCAAAAAGCCTCACCAGAGTAAAAAAAGAAATATTCGAGCCTCTCGAACTGAGCACCAAGATTTGCTGTGATTCTCGCCCTGTTGAATCTCTTCTGATGGTCGCCTTTTTACTCTTTCCGCCTCGGCTGCTCACCTAGTTAAAACTTTCATCCTCATTCATAAAAAAAACAACAAACACATTCCTATCACAAACATCAACGTTAACTCTATTTACATCAATATTCATAATACATTAAAATTTCAAAATTAAATTTCAGCATAAATATCAGTATCATAAAATTTCAAGTTTAAATTTGTCATCATTTTAATTTGCATCCAGAATTAAAGTCCTGGTAGGATGCATACTAATTAAGTTACAATATGTGCAGACCTAAGTCTGAATAAAAGGGAGCATCTCCCACCCCTTTACGTTAATTAAACAGGTTAGTCTAATTGAGCTCAAATTTTCATCATAATCAAAACATAAACTGCTAAATACTCCTTTCTACTTATACAAGAAAATTTCACCTTAAACTTAAAAAATTTGTTGTTTATACAAATTCACTACTGTCTATTTTATCAAACAAATTATAAAAATATCCATCACACTCACCAAAACATCAAAGTTCAAACAAAATAGTATAATTTACCTGAAGGTTACTGCACTCGTGGCTTCAATGCACATCGGACTTGCTAATTCCACCATTCCAGTTGGTTTATGTTTACGGCTTCAGATTCTGACCGCTTTTTAAAATTTTTGTACACCACCATTCGTCTAAATTGGTTCAGGACTTCTCAGGAACTCATCTATTTATAGCCCCGAAAATTCGCAAAGCAATTCATAATTCGTTCACGCTATACAAAGCTGCATACTTAAATGTATTTATTTATCGCTACTTATCTATCTTTTCTAAGTGCACTAATGCATAATAACTTGTATCGTAGCACGTAAAGAGCAAACTGTTTTAAAGTATTCAATAATCAAAAAATATAAGAGCAAACTGTTTAAAGTATTGAATCAAAATCGAAAATGTAAGAGAGCGAAACTGTTTAAAGTCCGGGTTTATATAACAGCCTTGCTTGCACGTCGGATTTGTCCCTCAACGGACAATTTTCAGAATTTCGCATTCTCTGTTCCCTTCTCGACAGTCCGGCACAGCGATTCTACTAAATTTTTGCACTCGTGCCAGTTAAATCTAAGAAATTTTCACACGGCTCGCAAACACGTCCGAGAACAACTAATTAATTTTGTATAGAAATTGTTGTGTTTTCACCTCTCATATCTGCAACTTATTTCAACCAATCGTTTCCTCGTGACGTTGCTCAAATCACGCCTTTTATTATCTGTGTCTCTGCCTTGCGCATTTTATCTGTCTTTTTTCTAACTTGGTCTTAGTGGTGCAAATCGATACTCTTTACTATCGGTTATTTCAGTCCACGTGGATTCCTATGTTAATATAAGCTACGGTTTATCCGACCGTTTGCAATATACGCAGAATCTGCATGTTTATCAGCTAGAATTTATTAGAATTTGACATTTAAAAATACGCAGGTGTTCAATCGTAATACTTTAAATAACACTTCTACGATTTGAATATTACTGGGTTTTTAAAAGCTTTTATGCATATTATATATTACTAATGGTTCAATTAACTCCAATTAAAATAATAATGAATGGCATTGACTTCTACCCTTTAATTTTTAGTGAATCCTAATTAAATATTAATTATTATTTGTACATTATGTTTAATACCGGTTACTTAAAAATTAAATTAATTAATATAAATTTTGCGCGTAATTTCTATTTGTTTCTTTACTTGGAATAGTTAAATTACATACAAGTTGAGCATTTTAATTCTGCTTCTTTTTATAGAAAGCGTCTAGTGAATAATTTAAATCCCTTATTTTTAATGAAACGAATAAATTTGTATGCTCCACGTTTTAATAACGCGTATAATAAAATTCTATACAAACCCTACATTCTAATTGAATGACTTAAATCTTCACAGTAGGCCTTTAATTACGCATAGTTTTTCCCAAAGCTTTCTTATACACGGTGATTAAAATTATTTGATGTCGTTAATTAATTTTCTACCCTGGTCTAAATTTGAGTATTTTATATATATATATATATATATATATATATATATATATATATTGCTGTGAAACCTCCATCATCCGTGAACTACGCTTTTCGCCTCGGCTGCTCACCTAATTTTATAAACCTCCTCATTCATAAAAATTAAACAACACATTCCTACCACAAACATCAACGTTAACTCTATTTACATCAATATTCAGAATACATAAAATTTTCAAATTAAATTTCAGCATAAAATTCAGTTTTCAAAAAAATTTCAAGATTAATTTTATTATCATTTTAATGTGCATCCAGAATTAAAGTCCTTGTTGGATGCCTAGTAATTAATATAACAATATAAGCAGACCGGAGTCTGAGTATAAAGGAGCATCTACCACCCTTTACGTTAATTAACCAGGTTCGTCTAATTGAGCTCAAAGACATACCCAAATTTTCATCATATTCCCGAACATCAAAACAAAATACCCTTTTACTTAAACAAGCAAATTTCATCTTAAAATTAAACGTTTATGGTTAAAACAATTTCACTAATGTCCATTTAAAGTAAATCAATTATAAAGTCATTCAATACACACAAAATAGTATAATTTACCTGAAGGTTACTGTCCTCATAGCTTCAAGGTATCGTTTCTTTAGTTAATCACACCATTCAACAGGATTATATTTACGGCTTCTGATTCTCTACGCTTTTAAAATTTTCTCCATCACCATCCCTTCAAAGTCGTTGCTGGGCCTTTCCGGAACTCCTCTGTGTTTATCTGACCCTTGTTTCATGGATCCAGACACGTATTTGAACCATTTAATTATTAACACCCCCGAAAAATAGCAAAGAAATTCATGCTTCTGTCACCTATATATACGCCAAAACTGCCTACTTTTGTGTATACATTCGTCGTTGTAAATTTTGCTGATTGGTACAGTGAAACTAAATTTTATTACCTTGTATCTAAGTGCACTGAAGTACATTCATGTTAGCACGTAAATAACAAGCTATTTTGAATCACTAAAATATACTAGCAAACTTTAAATTATTTAATCAAACTAAAATGCACGGTTTAATATCTTCAATCAAGTCGCGTATGTACGAGCTTTTAACGCATCGAATCGTCAAAAGTCTAAGAGAGCTTGTTTATCTTCATCTCGGTATATATAGCAAAAAGCCTGTCTGTCGGTCGAGTCTCTAAAACGGGTAATTCTAAAGAATTCCTCATTCTATGTTCCCAGTCTGTTGCTCGCACGTCGATTTTTACGAATTTTTACTCGCCCCATTCAAATCTCAGAAAATTTCCACACGGCACGCAAGCATGTCCGAGAAAAACTAATTGATTTTGTACAGAAATTGTTGTTCTAACTCTGATATTTGTATCCTATTTTTAACCAATTGTGACCCCCGTGACGTTGCTTAAATCCCGCCTTTTACAATATGTGTCTTTGCTTAACGCATTTTCTCTTTCCTTCTCTAACCTGTTCGTATTGGTGCAAATTGATATTCTTTATTATCGATTATTTTAGTCCACATGGAGTGTGAAATAACCAGCTTTAGCAATTCTCGTAACTATTATGCGACGTTTTCCCCAAGATTCTTTGAAACATTAATTATCTGCAGAATTTACGCCGAATGTGATATTTAAACTACGCAGGTGTTCAAAATAATATTAATTCTCAGAGCTTTATTCCGTGGTATTTTAATCTTGGGTTTTACAAGTTTCTATAGGTATTATATGTTATTAACGGTTTAATTAACTCCAATTAAAATTGATTTCTATCCTTTTCATTTTTAGCGAATACAACTTAAATATTAATTATTATATGTACACTTTGTTTTACTACCGATTACTTAAAATAGGGTTAATTAATATAAACTTTGCACGTAATTTCTCTTTGTTTAGGAATAATTACATTACACGCAGAGCTTTTCAATACTGCTTCTTTTGATATAAAGCGTCTTATAAATAATTTAAATTTCTTATTTTTACTGAAACGACCGAGTTTATTTATGCTTCATGGTTTTAATAACGCGTATTATTTAATGAAATTCCTTATACACGGTGATTAAAATTATTTGATGTGATTATTTAATTTTCTACCCTGGTCTAAATATGAGTAATATATATATATATATATATATATGATAATGGGTCATATATATATATATATATATATATATATATATATGCGTGTGTGTGTGTGTGTGTGTTTGTATATATATATATATATATATATATATATATAAATATATGATAAAGTGTCATATAGGGGTCATTGATCACCACATCCTGTACACAGAACATCCCAGAACCCTAGAAAATTTTTTGCAATATTTTCTAATACTATGTATACTTCTTTTCAGCGTAGAAACACCCTGTATATTGTACCTTGAAAAATCTTTATTTATGTTACATAATAGTATCTCTAAATATTATAGTACGTAAGTTAAAATCCGTGAAAGTGCAAATCATCTTGTTCCACCAAATATCATTTAAAACGAGTACTTTCTAAAAGTTTTTTCAAACCATTTCGTGCATTTTTAATGCTAAACGAGAAGCATGTACTTTAGACAGAAAACTGCATTTCAGTTTTCTAGATTTTTCGAATTTTGGATTCATCCGCAGGCAGATAGACAACCAATAAAACTCGTAAATGAAATTGCAAATACAAACTAAATTACATAGGATATTAAGCCATGATCGGATAGTATATTTTTAAGGTTCGAGGAACCGATTGATTTTTATGGCCACCAGACAGCACTTCATACTGTATATACCAGACATTAGCGGACGACACAACTTGGTTTGTAAGCAGGGCTAAAAGTAATCCAATGCCAATACACTCCCACAGTGTGGTACCTGTCGTGTAAAGATTGGCCGACCACCAGCTCAAAAATCCCAACTTATTTTCCCAGTAGCTTTATATCCAATCACGTTATTATTTTCAAAAACACGTTGCTTACTTTTTGCCATGGTATTTGGGTTTATAGTAACACAGTGAATTAACGTTTACCTCTTATCCTACTCTTATATTGGAATTACGCCCCAAGCACCGTGAATCCAGCATTCTTTGAAGGAACACGCAAAGAGCTACCACATTCACAATTATCAAACAGCTTATTGAACAATCATAAAAACACAGTTAACCATAGGAGGAGGTATTTTCTTTGCTTAATAGAATATTGATTTAGATTTCAAAAATGAGAGTACTGTATCGGTCAAGGGTCATTAATTATAAATATGAACTTACACAAACCAATGTCACGAATTCAAGTAAAACAAATATCAAGATAAAATTCAAATATTGGGCCTTGTTTTTAAGTTTTAAGTTAAACACTAAAAAAATATAGACTAGAAACCAAAAGGGCACTAGACAGGAATATAACAATTGTATCAATCGATTCATCATAGTAGAATAATAACATGATTGTTTATAAAAAAATTTAATATTATGCCCTGTTTTGATGTTATTATTAAAAACAATTACTTAACCCAAACGGCGCTAGATATCAACAAAACAAGTTCTAACGTGCGACATCCTTAAATGTGTAAATAATTGAGTTTACAATGAATATGTCCAACAGCTTTTCAAGTTATAAGAAGAAAAAATGGTTAAATTTACAGAAAGTCAGATAGAATGCTTTGACGTACAAAATCAACAATAACGCCATCCAGTAACGCGGTAAAAGTTTTTACAAAATAATTACAAATGATATTCTTTTTCTTTTACCTAGTTTACCTAGTTTTCAAATAAATTCAAATAAAGATTTATTCTAAACTAAAGCTCTATTGGCATAAAATGATTTTAGGTATAATCACATAATATTCTTTCCTTTAAAAAACCTAAATATCTTAACCTCACTCTGGTCAGGTATTGCTAAAATGAAAAATCCTAAGAAGACCTCAAATCTATCGATTTTCCACATATTTATTGTTTTCAATATTTATTGACGTGACATTTATAAATCCCTGTTATTGGAAATGTCGTTAATAGTAGCATAGTGATTAGCCGAATACCCGTTTTTTTATTTTATCATTTCATTGTCAATTCCAGAAAACTAATTTTTATACTCTTAGTGACACTAAATTCTACCACTAAAACTTTCATTCTAAAATCAATATACAAAATTTCGTCGCTAATTAGTCCAACCTAATATTTATTTCCACTTTAATTAGTTCCTTATTACATAGATACCAACCAACAAAGATTTTGAGTTTAAAAATGGATAATCAATAATTCTGAACATAAAGCTTGTTCTACTCACTGCATAATTTCAGGTTATCAAAGAAAAATAATGTTTTTCTTGCAACTATGTCATAGATATATCATAAGCAGAAAATTTCCTCGCCCAAATACGCAACAGAATTCAAATTTAATGACACGGTAAACTCACTAGGACTTAACCGATTTTTTAATCGGTCATCACGATATTATATCCACCCTCAGCGTTTTTAAACTACCTTTCATCTGCCGGCGTTTTTCACTCTTGTGTTAATCGCCGCCTAGTTCTCTGTAGGAATATAATCAAATTCTTCTTGGAGTTCTTTCAACTTCACTTTTAAATTAACTTTATATTAAACCTCAACCTCCCTTTTCTATTCGCACGTATCAAACGTTTTGATGTGTCCTTATTACCGGTTCGCGATTAAATAATATCAGTCTTTCCCGTCGGGTCCAATGAATCTAACTCTTCCCACCGTAAATCATATTAGTTACGGTTAGTATTTGGTGATACAATGTAAAATTTCAATATACACTTAATGAAGTTATTATTCCGTTACTGTGTATGCATTATGTTGTAATATGGCAACATTTTAATGAACTTGGTGGTCGAGACGGACGATATTTGATAACTGAAAATCATCTTGTTCATGAGAAATGCCTACGCAGTATTTTAGTTGTATTGAGTTTTGTTTGCATTTGCGGTTAATTAAATCAATGTCCTGAATCACTACGTTGCATTGTATTTAGAAGAACCAGAATTATTTTTATAGAAAGAAAATTTGAAATGTCATCTATTAAAGTCTCAAAAGATATTTGGTATGTTGTTTTAGCATTTGTGCACATGGTAGTCTATTGCTAGTGCGTCTGGTGAATGTTGAGTTCTTGTTTATCGCGGCGTAGTTCTAACTTTACGTTTAAACCAAACGAGTAGGCCGGAGGTAAACGTTAACGTACTGAAAAAGCACCATAATGTTTAAAGCCACTGGTAAAACGAATCGAGGTTTTGAGCTAGTGATAAACCATTCTTTATATGACAAGCACCATAAGGTGGGAGTGTATCAGCATTGAGTGACATTTAGCCCTGCTTATAAGCTATGTTGTCGCTAGTGTTAGGTATATACGGCATAAAGAAAGTTCTGACTAGTGTAACAGTTTGTTTTCTACTATTAAGAAATGCCTGATGGTTAGGCAATTTAAAATACTCACTTTCTGTTATAAGTCAAACCTAAAATTTACTTCCCATGTCTTATTAGTCGAAATACTGCCGGGTGGGAGTGTAAGCCGCATTTTTATTGTTCTGCGCAATCCCACTTCTTGACCTTCTGTTGTTCGGTTTGGCTGGAAAGATGGAGACTATGCACCATCTCTTCCAATTTGTGCTTTGGCTATGGGAAGTTGCCCATAGTAATATACAGTTATTAAATTTCCAGTTACGGGTATGTATTATTTAAGTACACTGGTTTTGTTATGATGTAGTTTGTTCTAGAAATTTGGTGTATCGCAATTTAAATTACCAAAATTTGTTTTACCTCAATTTATAATACTTGTAAAATGGCGGCATTTCCTATCCACTGCAGGGTTGTGTCCTTGGTATTTAGAAATTAGCGAGCCTGAACACTCGCTAAAGCAACTTAAATTGGGTACAGTGAAATCTATCTATAAATTCATTCCGAAATAATTATAAAGTATTCCTTATTATTGGATAAGCTGCGGCATATGTTGTGGTTTGTAACGTATTCCAGACGGTGCACAATGTGTGTTGTTTGGCATTCTGACATACTTGCCCTTATTAATTAACAGGTGATGAAGTCTCCTTGTTTTGGTTATGGGTCATCAGGGACGACGTACACTTTGACTTGCAGTTAAGTATTTATATATCTACTGTAATTAATTATTGCAATTGTAATTAATTCACACTAGCACTTGTGGAATTAATTTCTTGTTTTTAACGGTCTGAAGAGACTTAAATAATTTAATATTCTTAAATTAAATAATTTCAGGATATTATTTTGTACAAGCCTGCATTAAGTGAGCTCTTATTAGGTAGGTTTATTGAAGTAAACTTGTTACATAATATTTAATAAAGTAATAATATTATTGGTACATCGTTACTCATATTGAAGCAGTATAAGTGAGTTTATTTTTGATAATGTGTTAAAAGGAACAAAGTGCTAGTTTTCTTGTAAATAATTTTATTATTTTTATTAAACGTATTAATTTGCTATTAGTTTGACTTATTTGGAACTGATTTACTTTGATGTCTGGTTGCTAATTTAGGAATAAAAAATAGAACCCACGTGTTTACCCTGATTTTAAGGTCTCTAATATTCCTTGATGCTGAGAACCATTAATGTTATTTTTATTGCAGATTATTAGGAATAAAAAAAAGGTTAGGTTGATTATTGAGGTACAACATTTAATTTAATTTTTTTTTATTAAGCAGTGGGTCACACACGGCACCCATTCATAAGTTTTTGTTACTTATTCCTACAATAGTAATCAGATTGATGCAATTTTTTAAAATTTAATAAAAAGATTGATATAATTTTTTTTAATTTAAAGATACCTTAGGTATTTGCAAATTAGCAAGAATAAATTGACTTTTATTTGATGGTTTCTAGTGCGTACAACCAATGAGGTAAAATAAGGGTGCCTATAGCAAACCATTCGTCAATGGTGTTCTTGATAAATTTAGGGATGATAAATTCCTAATATCAATTGATTTGAAAAAAGCTTTCTGCCATATAGAACTAACCCCAGACTCCCGTGAAGAAACCGCCTTCACAGTATCCAGAAGAGGACTTTATGAGTTCACAGTACTGCCCTTTCGTCTCTCCAACCGTCCGCTATCGTTACAGCGAACAATGGATAATATCCTAGGACCACGTTTTGACAACGTTTTTGTGTATTTAGACGATGCCATTATAGCATCTGCCACTTTTGACAATCATACGACTACGTTGAATGAAGTTTTCTAGCACTAAAAGAAGCTTAATAATTAATTTTAAGAAGTGTGAATTCTATAGGCCCTCAATCAAATATCTGGGATACGTCATCGATAGAGAAGGACTTCGAATAGACCCGGAAAAGGTGTAAGCTATAGTTGAGTTTTCAACACCAACAACAGTCAAACCCGTAAAAAGATTTCAAGGAATGGCAGGCTGGTATCGACAATTTATTCCAGATTTTTCAACAATAGCTGATCCAATTTTGTTACTTATTAAAGGTCGTTTTAAAAGTAAACAAATTAAGTGGAATGAGTAGGCAGAGAGTGTTTTACAAAAATTAAAATCGCTGTTAGTAACTTCACCAATTTTAACCAATCCAGATTTCTCACAAAATTTTATAATTCAAACTGATGCGTCAGAAGTTAGTATTGGTGCAGTTTTACTGCAAGGTGGAGGCGAGCACGAATAAGTAATAGCGTATGCAAGCAGATCACTAACTAAGCAAGAGCGAGCATATAGTGCTACAGAGAAAGAACTGCTAGCAGTACTTTTTGGAGTTGAAAGATATCGTCGTTGCATTGAGGGAACAAAATTTAAAATAATCACTGACCATTATTCGTTAATATGGCTAGATAAATTGAAAAGCCCGTCAGGCAGATTACAGAGATGGAGTTTGCGCCTTTCACAATTTTTCTATAAACTTCTACACCGCAAGGGAAGTTTAATGTTGTACTGGACGCACTATCAAGGGTACCGATAAAAATTAGTTGATTACGATAGATCCCATTCAATGTAACTTTTGGTATAATAAGATGGTACAACAGGTTCAGTAGAATCCTACTAAATATCCATCATGGAAAGTAGACAACAAACAGCTTTACAAATATGTTACTAATCAACATAATATAGTTTCAAACTTAATCGAATGGAGACAGGTGCTACCAAAAACGTATGAAGAGGAAATTATCAAACAGAATCACGACATTCCAACGTCGGCTCATCTAGGCACGTTTAAGACTTGTTCCAAAGTAGCTGAGAATTTTTATTGGCCAAAAATGAAATCTGATATAGCCCGTTATGTTAAAAAATGTCAAATTTGCCTTGCTCCAAAAAATAGTTTACACTCGAAACTAGGGTTCATGGGGAAAAAAGAGAAGTGAAACACCCTTTTCAAATGATATCTGTCGATATTATGGGGCCCTTACCCAGATCGAAGACAGGCAATATATTTATGTTGGTAGTTTCAGATTTTTTTACCAAGTATGTTCTGATTCACTCCATGAAAAAGCAACGGTAAATGCAATAAACAACTTTATAGAAAATCAAGTATTTCTAGTGTATGGAGTACCTCAAATTATAATCACGGACAATGGACCTCAATTTATAAGCAAAGCATTCAAGGACTTAGCCAAAGAGCACCAGGTTCAGAAAATTTGGTACAACGCTAACTATCATTCTCAGGTCAACCCCGTTGAAAGAGTCAATTGAATCATAATTACAGTATTGAAGTCATATATGAAAGAACCACATGCTGTGGGATGTAGAATTACATAAAGTTGGGCACGCTATGAGGAACGCAGAGAAGTTACTGGTTACACTCCAGCTTTTCTGAATTTTGGTCGTTCCATACCTATTTCAGGTGATTATTGTAGAAAGTTATCAGATTTTTCCGATCAAGATCTTATGGTTCATACTAAAGAACAACTTATGAAACACTTCAATCAGCTTTCAGAGCTTTATAAGGATGTAATAAGGAGACTTCATCAAGTTTATGAACTTAATAAGAAGACATAATTTGCAACTCGGCCAATGGAGTTTCAGAAAGAAAACTTCGTTTAGGAATAGAATATGGTGTAGTCTAGAGCTTCCGAAGATGTATCTCAGAAACTGGCGGCGAAAGACGTTCGTTGTCGTATTATTGAGAAAACTGGAACATCTACTTATTGACTGAGGGACGATAAGGGAGAAGATATTGGTGTCTGGCACGTAAAAGATTTAAAACCAGATCACTAGTATTATTGGAAGCGAAATTAGTTTGACTAAACATTTAGTAGGAAAGTTATTGGGATGAAATGTCTTTTTGATGGTGGGTTTGCACCTTGCTAATTCATGGATTTCTGGTTTGTTAACCTAGTTTTTGTTATACGAGTTTTCAAGCTCCGCCGGAGAGAACTGTTGTAGCAGAGTGGAAAAGTGGTGTAGGATTGTTGTAATATATATTAGTTAAACATATGCTAACTCAGAATAGAAATAAGTCAAGGTACCCATTAATTTTCAACATGTACATCGAAGAGGCAAAGAATAATGTCAAATGCAGTAAGATATTTGAAATTATATGCAAGAACAAAAGATTGACATGCTTAGATTTGCAGACAATATAGCAGTATTAGTATCTAGAAAGGAAGACAACTCTTAATGAAATGGAAACGGTCGAAACAAAGAGATACGGTATGAAAATTAACAAAAATGAAACTAAGGTATTAGAGGATAAGTAATAGAGGATAAGTCAAATACCAAAGTGCAAATAGGAAATAGGAAACTTACAAAAGGTTAAGGATTTCTGCTACCAAAGGAACCAAATAACGTAAGATGGGAAAAGTGCAAAAGATATAAAACAAAGATTAGTATAAAGCCGTGCTGCATTTAACAAGAAAAGCAACTACTATGCTCGAAACCAATCGACACTGCAACAAGGAAAAGATTGCTGAAAGCATATGTGTGGAGCACCGCACTGTACGGCTGTGAAACTTGAATAGTAAGAGAACTGGACAGGAAAAAGATAGAAGCCTTTAAAATGTGGTGCTACAGACATATGATAAAGAAATCATGGGCAGACAAAGTTAGGAACTAAGAGGATCTAGAAACGGTAGAGGAAGAAAAAACTGTAAAAAAATAGAAGGGATAGGATAATAGGTCAGATGCTAAGGAATGATGGAATAGTGCGGAATATGTTAGAAGCAGATATAGGAAAAAAGAGAGTTAGAGGTAGACATTGGTTAGACTATTGCACACATATGGTCAAAGATGTGGGCTGTGGAAAGTTCAGGAAAATATGTAGAATAGTTCAGAATAAAATCAATGGAGGTACGCGTCCAACCAGTCCCAAGATGGAAAACCTAATGACAAAAAAAAATAATTGTACTTAAACCTGATGATTATTATAATCAACTACAGGTGTTGGTTGTGCAATATCCTCAACATTTGTTAATTGTGCAAAAGGATTTACTGGAAAATTATTAATTTGGCAAATGTCTAAGTGTTGGAGGATCTTGGTAGCCACAGGCTGCTTAACCCCTTTCACATACCACTGAAGCTCGGTGAAATAGGGTATAAAATTAAAAAAAAAAGTTAACCAAGAGCGAGTCGAGCTCGCACTATTAGGATTCCGTACCAATACTACAGTGAGCAATCAATAAACCAAAGCTGTATTTTATTTTTTTATTTATATTTAAATCTTATCCAAATTTGATTGTGATAACTGAAAAATGAATATATTGACCCACATTGTACTGGTACATTATTAGTAAATACGTTGTCTATCACTGTGTTTAAAAAAAAATTTCCAGCAACTATTGCACTATCAAAAAACCTGCAGTTTTCCGATAATCTATGAATCAATAGCTACTATCGCTATTAAAATCAAAATTTTAGCGAGGGAAAAGGAAAAGAGCAGGGAATGGTCATTTTTGGCACATTTTGAGCTACACCATGCAGACTGCTGGACCGAAAATTATAAAAAAAAAAATTTTTAGAAGCCTTTTAGAATCCTCTTTCAAATACCTCACGCGATATATCTATTAAAACTTTTTTCTTTTAACCGAATTAACTCCCGCCATTTTAATCTAAAAATTTTTTTTTTATTTTCTGACTGTCGATATATGTGCGCGCCATAAAAACGTGGCATTGTACCAAATTTCAAATTCCTACGTTACATAGTTTTCGAGAAAAGCCTCTGTGACAGACGGACGGACGGACACGAGAGTGATCTTATAAAGGTTCCGTTATACCTTATAAGGTACGGAACCCTAAAAATAGCAGAAGGGGAACCAAGCTGTATCTATTCTGTAGGTCCCGGGTTCGAATCCCGACACGGTCCGCTTGAAAAATGTTAGGCGAGCATTTTTCACAAAAATACACCCTCGTTCGGATGAGAGGTAAAATGGAGGTCCCGTGTGTGAGTGTTGTCACGCACGTTAAAGATCCCTACCTTGCTTGGAACAGCAAGGATTCGGCAAAATTCAAAATTTTCCCGGTAAAAAAAAAACTCGTTTCCTGGCCAATGTAGTACCTTCGGGTGGAGCATTGGAAAATCACATGTAATGTATCTATTCTGTGGGAATTTCAGAGAAATGTGTAGGCTAGCACAAAATAGAAATAATTGGAGGTACGCATCCAACCAGTTTCAAGACGGTAAACCTATTGATGAAAAAAATAGTTGTACTTAAACCTGGTGATTATTATAAACAACTACAGGTGTTGGTTTTGCAATATTATCAGCTAATGTTGATTCTGCGAAAGGATTTATTGGAAACTAATAATTTGGTAAATGTTCAAGTGTTGGGGGATTTTGGTAGTCGCCCGTTGCTTAACCCCCTACACAGACCACTCAATATAGGTGAAATAGGTTATATATCTAGAAAACAATAGAAAAGGAACCGAGCTGTATCTAATAAGAAACGGCAGCGGCTATATTCGAAGGCAAAAGCATAGAAACAAGGAAAAATCGTTGAAAGCATATGTGTGGAGCACAGCGTTGCACGGCTTGAAATAGGGCAGTAGAAGAACCAAACAGGAAAAAGGTATAAGACTTTTGGAATGTCGTGCTTCGTATATATAATCATGATAGCATGGACAGACAAAAATAATAAAAAAGAGGTTTTAGAATAGTAAGGGAAGAAAGATATCTGTAGAAAACAAAAAAAAAGGAAATGTTGAAGTACAGGACACGTCTAAAGCATTTAGGGAATAGAAGTGTGGGCTATATTACAAACAGAGATGGGAAAAAGAGATGTGTAGGTAGACCTAGATACAGCACTGTACGGCTTGAAATAGGGCAGTAGAAGAACCAAACAGGAAAAAGGTATAAGACTTGGAATGTCGTGCTTCAGATACATGATCATGATAGCATGGACAGACAAAAATAATAAGAAAGAGGTTTTGGAAATAGTAAGGAAAGAAGATATCTGTAGAAAACAAAAAAAAATAGGAAATATAGAAGTACGGGACACGTTCTAAAACATTTAGGGAATAGAAGTGGGGGCTATATTACAAACAGAGATAGGAAAAAGAGAGGTATATCAAACTACTGCACGCTGATAGTGAAAGATGTATACTGGAAATTTCAGGGAAACGTGTACGTTTGCTTAGAATAGGAAACAACAAAGGTACGCCTCTAAGCAGTTCCAGGACTGAAGACTTAATGATTATGATGTTTAAGTGTTTCAACTTATTACTTCTCAGTAATTTCCGCATCAATTATCTTAGGAACAGTGTAGGTGATCTGTAATTTCTTCTAGTTTTGCAATTTTTTAAGAAAATTATGTAGCGTGTCCTTGATAAACTATATTCCTTACTAGCGGCGTAAAAACATATCACACCATGCAAAATTTCATTGATGTCTTTTTCTAGAAAATCATTGGTATAGTGTTTATTGTTTGCATTCAACATTCTTTTAAACAGGCTGTGGTATAATTAAGTTCAATTTAGAAAATCTACTTCTTTATAAACAATAAGATTCGCGGCCGCTTTACAATCCATAATTGTTTGAGCATCCGACATTTCAGTGCCAACACCAACATGTCGGATCTGACGCGGGCATGTCAGCGTCAAAACTAAAAGATCAAGATCTATTGTAAATTTAAATAACTTGTGGCTTACAAAATTAATTTAAACCTTGCGCAGATAGGACTAGTAGAACTGCTTGCTTGTGAAAAAAATTATATACGTAAACCTTCTTTAGCGCCGCTCAGCCAAATTTAGAGAAAGTGACATATTGTCAACCGATATTTGTTACACATTATTTAATTGTAAGACTGTCAAAAATTGAACAACTTGAACTTATCTGCTTTCTTGGTGTATGGAAATCCAAGAATAACTTGAAAACGATACATAAGATTAAAATTTTTTATCAACAAATATGTTGTTATTCCAGTATGGCGAATTGATTGATGCAATTGTTATAGTGATATTTAGTGCCCTTTTGGTTTTTAATCTACATCTTTAGAACAGTTTGATGCGTACAGCACAGAATGGAAATTCTCACTGCAGCTGTGGTTGATTGATAAATAATATAAACAACAAGTGTAAGAGCTTATTTATTTATCATAGTAGTGGACTGTATCGTATAATAATGAGTTACTGTTATTACTACGCAGCAGCGTTCTTAAAGGTCTAAATGCAACTGAACTGTTCAAGCAAGGGCTTATAACACATGCGTGCACACAAGATGCCCCAAAGGCAACCAACATCCAGGAACCGTGAAGGTTGTAACACAGTTTGAGATAATTAAATTTAGTAGAGACAATTATTTACATATTTGTTAATCGTTCACCAATTGGAGTAATTAACGTATTGGTATCTAGCGAATTTTTAGTGTTTAACTCATAATTTGAAAACAATATCAAATACTTCGATTTTATGTAGATCTTTGTTTCATTGGAATGTGACGCATCGATTTTTGTAATTTTCATATCTACAATTAATGACATTTGACCGATATAGTACGTAAATTTCCAAAATTTATACCACAATGTAGGAGTGTACTCACATACACTCACATACTGCATTTAAGTCATTTAACAAATCACTTCCACTGTATTTTCATCCAGCTAGTAGAGCCTGCCAAACCCAAAATCTGCATTTTCTGCTTTGAGTTGCCAAGATTACCGAAATGGCTGCCGCGAGCCCTACATCCTTTCTAAGCTGGACATTTTCTATGTGGGTGGATGTTGTAGTTTTGCTATATGAGGCTAAGATAGCATATTGTGTCTATGTGTACATGGCGAAAAACTGAATGTAAAACAGTTTTCTTTTGATGTTTACGAACTCCCACTGAATAGCAATATTTTTGCTAAATAACTTCAGAATCCAGCTATACAACAATGTTATGTAGTATTTCTCCGTTGCGTATTTTGGTACTTGTAGCATTTGTTATATAATTTGATCACATTTCTTGTTTCGCTATATAGTGGAAACATAGATTTAGTCTGTGCGAAATTCCTTATTGTTTTTGCTAAATGTATCAAAGCTATAAAATTATTCTATATCACAAATCCTATGGTCGGTTTTGCTACATAGTGTAAACGCAGCTCAAGAATGAAATACCTTTTTGTCAACGAATGATCGTATTGAAAGGAGCTTTTTACACTAAAAGATTAAATGAAATTTTTTAACCATAACCTTTTGAGCTTACATTTCTATTAAACTGTGGCCCTTAAAAAGGAAACTTCAACTTGCCACATCTTTTATATACAATATTGCGCCTACAACCAATTTACTTTAGACCATAACCGCTTCAGCTTTTTTCATGCAAGATTGCCTTATTTAGTTGACATATGCACACATTTATAGCAAGGCTAAATATTTGCTTTGAAACCGCACTTGTCACATTCAGTTTGATATTTCATTTATATAGCAAAACATTATTTCTGCGATAATATCGCACACGAAGGAACTTTCTTCATCCATCATTTGATTTCAAATTTTAAAACGGAGCTGCAATTTTTATTATCTGAATGGTGAACCGAAATTAACGTAGTAAAACTGAATTTTATATAAGTATAAAAAGAAATAAATGTGATTATAAAATAACGTATCCTGAAAGATATTGTAAGCTCTCTTCAAAGTTGGACTACAACTATAGAACATATTTTAGAAGAAATTACATACAATAAATTACACACTGCAGTTACTGGAAAATTATTAATACGGCGAATGTCTAAGTGTTGGGGGATTCTTGGCAGCCACAGACTACTTAACCCCCTTCACATACTATTGAATCTCGGTGAAATAGGGCATATAATTAGAAAATAATAGAAGGGAATCGATTTGTATATAGGCTGTTGTGAGAATTTCAGGGAACTGTGTAGGCTAGTCTCAAGACGTAAAACCTAATGACGAAAAAATATGTGCTCTTAAATCTGAAGATTATTATAAACAACTACAGGTGTGGTTGTGAAATATTTTCCACTAAGGTTCAAGTGCTGGGAGAACTTGGTAGCCAAAGGCTGCTTACTCCTCTACACATACCACTGAATATCGGGGAAATAGGGTATATAACTGTAAAACAATAGAAGGTGACCGAACCGCATCAAACATGAAAGAACAACAGCTATGTCCAAAGACAACGAACATAGATACAAGAAGAAAACTGTTCAAACCATATGTGTGGAGCACAGCACAGAACGTCTATGATATAGGGACAGTAGGAAAATGAGACAGAAGCCTTCTTAAATGTTTTGCTTCAGATGTATCAGGATGGTAGCATGAACAGACAAAGCTAATAACAAATAGGTCGTAGAAACAGTAGAGGAATAAAGCTATCTGTGGAAAACAAAAAAAAATAGAAGAAATAGAAGGACAGGATACGTTCTAAGGCATTTCTGGGGAATAGTACGGGACATTACAAGCAGAGATAGGAAAAGAGAGGTAGAGGTAGACCGAGACCAGACTTTCGCACGCAGATAGTGATAGATGCAGATTGTGCAAATTTCAGGAAAATGTGTGGTTCAGACTAGAAAACAATGAGGGTACGCGTCCAACTAGTTCTAGGACTGAAGACCTAATGTTAATGATGATGATGCAGTTAATATCAGCAAAATTTTGCAAACGGAATAATTGTTGAAATTGAAATATAACTCTCAGTTCTCGTTTATCTATACAATATCATTTATCATTTCCGGTTGCAAAGATCCCTTATTAAGGGTGGATGATTACATCTCTTATTAAGAGTGGATAATTACCATCCTATTCTAATTATATCTATTAACGCAACAATTGAGTCAAAACAATATAGCTTTGCTGGTCCTCAACTTAATTTTAAGTGTGCAAATTATGATCTTCTTTATAATATATTGGATGCTACAGATTGGAATTCCATCAACCTCTTCTCTGACGTTGATCAAAAGATAGATCGATTTTATCATCTCTTATTTCTACCATTGGATGTTGCTGTACCTAAAACAAGGCAACATAGATATAACTACCTCATTTGGTTTACACCCGAATGAATTGCTAAAGTCAAATTAAAACATTGCCTGCATAAGCTTTGGAAGCGTTACAAGAAAAATACTGACTACGAAAAGTTCGATCAATTGCGTAGACAAATAAAACTTGAAATCAAACGCTGTCATCGGCATCATACGGATTTAATTAAAAATATTGCTTCTTCTTTCTTGTCTTACCTAAAACAAGAACGCGAAGATGAAGTAGGCAATTCCTTTCCGTATGCTTATTTAAATTCAGATTTAAATACGCCAAAGAAGGTGGTGGATGCACTTGCTAACTATTTCAAATCGGTATACAGTGTCAATTCACCTAACTATACATCTGTAACTTTCGATCCTAAAGAGAATTTTACGGCTGACATTTTAGCTATAAATGAAATAACATTGAATGATATACAGGAGACTGTAAAGCGGTTAAAGCCCAAAAGGGCTGCAGGTCCAGACCAAATTCCACCTTATATTATAAAAGTCTATTAGCAAATCTTGAGTTATCCGTTGTTGATGATTTTTAATTGTATTGTTAAAACACAGTCATACCCGTCAAAGTGGAAAGTTACTAAAGTTTGTCCTTTCTTTAAGAATGGCAAAAAAAAACGATATTATAAATTATAGACCGATATCAATATCCAATTTAGTGTCAAAAATTTTTGAAATCATGCTACACAACAAAGTCTTTTTACATGTTCAACCGTACATTTCAGTGCTACAGCATGATTTTATGCCGCAAAAATCAATAGAAACTAATTTATATATATAAACAATTGATTTAATTGAAATCTTGGGATACACTCGTTCTACCAGATAAAACTACAGCGCCAAATTGTAATTTTTCCATTACTGTTAAGATACAGGTTTTAGATTATGACTTACTATAAATACCAGGTGACAACATGATCGATTATTAAATAGGATTAGTTTAGTTATGCTTGTTGCGTCGTATGATTAGGTTTAAATGCATGTTGTAAATGTTAATTTATTTATTTATTTATTTATTTTATCCAATTGACTATGTTACATTTTAATTGTGTTGCCGTAATAACTTTTTAAAAATTTAATCAAATAGCATGTCATGAATAAGTTTTGTTTGTTAAGTTTAAATCAGGTTTAAGTCATAGTAATTTATGTAAGAACATAGCTATACTGTTTGAATGTAATTGTAATAACCTTCATTAAATTTTTCAGTCTATGAAGAAGGCATAAAGTCAATGCCGAAACGTTAAATAAAAATTACAGTTTGACGCTGTAGTTTTATCTGGTAGAACAAGTGTATCCCAAGATTTCAATTAAATCCGTTGTTTACTTACTTTCGTTAGAGAAATAATACTAATTGTTATATATATATATATATATATATATATATATATTGCTGTGATAAGGGGTTGCTTAAGGGTGCACGTTATAGTAAAGGTCGTTCGGGAATGAGTAATTAGAATAGGCAGCAGAAAACCACACTTATTTAAGGAAATAATTAAGAAATAGACATAGTTTGTAGATAGTAAGTAATCAACACCCTGTATATAAAGTAGAAATAGTTTTTGGGCGACGCAGGTAAACATAGGAAGACGCGTGGTTGGCGTAGGAATGAGAAATACATGTATTAAGTAAATAGTAAACATTAAATACCCTGTAGATAAAGTTTAGTTAATTTAGGTAAAACAAATAAGGACATTTTTCAGTGGAAGTACGCGTATATTGAGAAATAAATGATAAAGTGTAATTAGACACGCATTAAGAAGAAGAGTTCCAGACGATTAAATTAATACGGATATAGAAATAGAGTTTCAGGCAGTTAATATAAATGCGTACAAAGATCTAACCATTTTGATAAGAGAAATGATTAAAAATTGCGTGAATCACATGTAAACATGAAAATTTAAAGTCGGGTTGCATCAGTTGTTTATAGAAAAGCAAGTAATCTATCAAAATACAGCATGTTGATAAAGACAGCTGCGGGCAGGTTGTGATTATGGGAAAATGTGGAGCATTACATCAGAAACTGCTCTAAATGAAGTATTTGATTGGTCAGAGATAAGCGACGAGTTCTAGACCAGACCCACGGATGGAGTGGGAATTCGAGATTATATTAGCAAGCACCTTGATAAGAAAGTCAGTTTTGAACTCAATGAAGGCCGAAGTGCATTGCCATTAAATAAAGTAATACGTAATAAGTATAAAAGTGAAAAATAAAATGAGTGCGAATATGAAGATTACAATTGCCGTTTAAACGTAAGTACGTTTTTAATGAATTTATTGTAAACTAAGACATAAAAATAATAGGGTTTTGAGGTCTGAGGAAATAGACTAGGATTCTGATGTTAAGAAAAATACAGTAATACAATTTAAATGTCAAGGGGAAAAGAAGAATAATACAATCTTGAAGTACAGGGATGAAACAAACTACAATTTTAAGTCTGGAGCAAGAATGATAAGAGTCTAAGTTTGAGGAATTGAAATAAATTGGGGTATATAATTTAATGGTGGTGGTCCATAGTGTAATAATTTGAATGGAATCCAGAATTGGGAAGATCATTTTATTGGAAGCGTCGATGTGAAAAAGATAAAACCAGGTCAGATTTTTAGTTATAAGACGTTTGTTTTCTACATGAATTTTTATTTTATTTTTAATATTGAATTTGCTAAATATGATATGCTTGTGAAGAAGTCAACAAAAGAGGTTGCATACGTATTGAATGAGTAATAAGAAAACAGGTTTAGAATATTCTACACTTTGTTGGTAAAGATAATAAATTTTCTTTGGTGACTTTGGGTTTTGAGTACATACTAGATGGTTGTTAATAAATGAAATTTATAAGAAATGTATTACAAATAATTTCAAAAGCTGTACATAACATATTGGTTTCATTATATAAAATCTAAATTTACTGAATTTTATAATTGCAAATAAATGCTAGCCGAGGTCATAAGATTTAAATAGTACAAAGGCGGAGCCACAAGTTGAATAGGAAAGTGATAACCCGCAAGGCGGTAACGTATCGAATTTTGCCATTGGTAGATAGAGTTGTTTAATGATAAAGTCCAGTTGATAGCAATATTAAGAAAACAGCTGGAGGAGGAGATAATTACACTTAATAGTGAATATTAAAATGGTGGTTCAATAATTTAGAGTACGTAGCAAATAAATAATGCAGCACAACGTAGGGGCATGATGAGTATTTAATATCATAGCAAAATAAATAGGTCGCCCAAGGTAGGGGCACGATAATTTAGAGAGAGATTCATAGCAAATAAATATAACGGCCCAACGTAGGGGCATGATAATTCTTCTAATACCATAGCAATAAATATGATGCAGCCCAACGTCGGGGCTCGATAATCCGCCAATAGCATAGCAAATATATATATATATATATATATATATATATATATATATATATATATATATATATATATATATAGCACAAGCGCTCGATAATAATGTTCAAACAGATGCTGTCTATCTTGACTTTGAAAAAGCTTTTGACAAAGTCTCTCATACATTACTTTTAGCCTAGCTGTATAATTATGGGATGTCTATAGATCTTTGCAAATTATTTCTTTCTTATCTCCGAGGTAGGAGACAGTATGTTGTTTTTCTAAACGAATCATCGGATCTGTATTCTGTACACTCGGGTGTTCCACAGGGTGCTAATCTTGGACCAGTTATTTTTAATCTTTATAAATGACCTACCCAATGTTTTAACAGAAAGTAGTGCACAGTGTTTGCAGATGATCTTAAAATTTGGAGAAATATTTTTTCAGTTGAAGATTGTATAGAATTGAATAATGAGCTACAAAATTTAGTTGCTTGGAGTAACCAAAATGAATTATATTTGAATTATACTAAATGCAGATCAATTACATTCAGTTAGAAAATCAAAATCATTAACTTTAATTTTTCAATGGACCAGCATACTTCACATAAAGTTTCCCTAATAAGTGATCTGGGGATTACTTTAGATAGTAAACTTACATTTACTTTTCACTTACATACAAAATAGTAAATGAATCTTACAAAATGTTGGGATTTGTTATGAGGTTGCCAAATCTTTCAGACAGCATTCAACTTATGAAGCCCTCTACAATGCTTATGTGCGATCAATATTAGAATTTGCTTCTATTATTTGGTCCACTAAATACAATAATTGCATAACGAAAATTGAAAATGTTCAAAAAAGATTTCTAAAATACTTGATGTTTCATGAAACTGAAATTTATCCACAATTTATGAGATATTCTGAATTAGTGAGTAGATTTAAATACTTATCTTTAGAACGCAGGAGATTTATAAAAATATTAATGTTTGCTTTTTCAATTTTTCTTTCGGAGTTTGATTCTAATCTGAACTTCATTAGTAAATTTCATTTTGTAGTTCCGTAGTTGAGTAGTAGGTCATTTGAATTAGTGTACACTCCACAAATACACACTGATAATATGATCAATTTCACTCATTATAAAATTTGTAAAGACTTAAATAGCACAAATTATGCAGTTGATTGGTTTTTGACTGTTTCAAAAGCAAAGTTCAAAAATGAAGTTTGCTTACTGTTATCGTATGAGCAAGACCAGCCTAATTTAAATCAATTGTTCAAGTACTAAATTAACCTTGTACCTAATATAACATACTGCACTTTGTAATTGTGAGGAATTGGAATACCTTATGCTAGTTGTTTGAAAAACATATAGTTTAATTTGTAGTTTGTAATTTGTAGTTTGTATATAATTCTTAAGTTTCTTTGTTTTTTATTTAATGATTTTTGTGCTGTAATCTAATATGTTACTAGCGTTATTAAACTAACATTCGTCCGATCTCTTTAAGTTAAGCAGCCTGTTATTGGAACTTATATTCTGTTGGTTGCTATGTTCAAATAAATAAATAAATAAATCAGATGGGCATTGAGCTCAATCTAATATTTTACATCAAATCACAACTCTAAAACTGTTGCATTTGATTTGCAAAAACAACATAAATATTATAAAGAAGTTATAAGTAGTAAAATAAACCTAAAAACCTAATGTCGGTTGATCACAAATTATGTATAGCCATTTTAAAACAAAATAGGCGGGTGTAGCAAGAAGTTGAAGATTTATGTCCACAACGATAAAGGCATGGTTGTTTTGAGCTCAAAGTAGCTAAGTTATAATACGAACTTGAATAAGTGAGACGCTTCAAAGAGGTATTGTCATTATCAACCCAAGTAGATGGAGCAAAATGCGATTCAAGTAAGGTGTGATTGGTTGATTGATAAATTATTATGCTTCCTGGTAAAGAATTTAACGGAAAGGGATAATCTTTAAAATCACGTAGGTATAATATAAGCAAGCTGATTTAATTGTTTGAAGATTAACTGCAGTTTCTGCGTCTTTCAATGTATCAAATGTGATCCAAACGCCGTAATTAAAAAATTGTTTCAATCTTTACTGAGTAAGCTGCAAGCATAATATAATTGAACACCTGCAAATGCTCTCCGTAACGCGAGTTTGGTGATTTTTCTGGCAATAAAGTAAATTAAAACCCCAATATCAAAAATCACAGACCTTATAATATTCCTAGAACTGCCTATGCTGAAGTAACATAATATTTGCATTGTTATTGGCTATTAGGTCGATCAAGAAAGCAAACTAGATACAGCTGTTTTAACTGTATCAATTTAACTCTATTAATTGATCCGTAACCATATAAGATTTCAATTCGTTCAATGGAACATTAGTCACTTTCTATTTGAGAAATTAGCTCCAGTCTAAGTGGCGAGGAGAATATCTTCAGAACGGTTTCTGAACAACCTTAATTGTTATTCAAATTTTTACTGTAGAAAAAGCCCATTTAGTATTCGTAATACATACAGAATTTTTTTAAAATAAACTGTAATTAAAGGGTTTCGTGTATTTAATTAAGAACATAACATTGCAACTTCCGTAGCCATCATTAATACAATAAAATTTCATCAAATATGTATAAGTACTTGAGCATACAAGTAAAATCAGTTCAGATCAGGTCTGTCTTATGCTGTAAATGTATTCACGTTAAGAAATAGTTGTATTTAAGAATGCTGGAAAAATGTTATTAGTGTTCAAATTCAACACAGAAAATTATATTTGCCACATAATTAAGTTTTAATGGACAACTGTTGGCTGTGCTGTAGTTCAAATTCTAATATTAAGAATAAATCCTCTATTATCGTAACAGAATTGGAAATTCTTAACAAAGGAACCAAAATGCAATATAAGGCATGAAGTAGTCCTTGCTGGTTCAAGCTTGCCCTTACATTGGTCGTAAATTGTTTGACTAGAGCTTTGCATTAAACTATACACTACAATTTAAGGAATTGGATTTGTGAAAGTTATCAGCGGAGCTTATAATTAAATAAAACATTTTAAATGATTTTTATAAGTATAGGTATGAATTTTTCCCATAAACCGAATAAGCAATAACTCGAATAAAGTTAAATCTTTTAGAGACTGTAGTTAAAGCTGTTGAAAGGAGTATTATTGTCGAGCGGGAAATCTATTTCCTTAGGATTTGCTTGGAGTTTTTATGAAAGGAATATAAAATCAAGTTGATTTAAAACTTTGGCAGACCTGATGTGTTTGGTAAAACCCTTGAATTGACAGGCATTTATATTTTTATTGGCATACGATTGGTTTGCTTCGGTTAAGCTAATGCGGTGGCTTATTATTTTATTGCTAATGAGGAATTGGCAATCCCACTAATCAACAGTAGTCGACATTAAAACGACAACAACAATTTTTTTACAATCAAGATAATCTGTTAGGCTATTATAGAAGAACATTACATAGTTGATCTTAATATGTATTGTTAAACCGAGTTATAGATGTAGTCTATTAGAAATTAAAGACATGCTATATCTAGGATAAAATATATAAAATATTCTTGGGAATTGGGAATAGGCTAATTTATTAATATTTTAAAAAATTATTTATATCATTATATGTTTCGGTTTTTTTAATAAACCATGATCACATATATATAATATGTTTAAAAATTGTATATCAAATTTAAACACACACATATATATATATATATATATATATATATATATATATATATATATATTCGCCAACGTACAGAGGTTTCTTCGTGCCTATACTTTGAGGTTTCTTGATATTTTGTTAGGGTTAAGACTAGTCCATTCTGACGAGACCCAAGAGGTCGAAACTTGGTGAGTGGATGTTTTTTCCCCTACAAAATGATCAAGTAATTGTTTTGTAATGGCTATGCAAATACCAGTTCGATTTGTATAGGTAAATACAATGTGTATTTACAGATACATCTCATGTAATTGGTTTAATTGTAACTGCAGATTGCAGAGAAAGTTTTGCTTTTTTATATATTTTGTGTGCCTTAAAGGCAAGAATTGGACGCCGCCACGGGAAATAATGTTACTATTGCATTAAATATGCATGTACATTGTTAAAATCCCAAAGGCAGAACGTATTTGTGATAGCCATCTATAGAACACAGTATGGTTTCGAATCAACTTCTGTACAGTTTCAGCCTTAGTGCTAGTTCTAGCCAACTGATGGCGCTCTATCTTCCTTTTGCCAACGTACAGAGGTTTCTTCGTGCCTATACTTTGAGGTTTCTTGATATTTTGTTAGGGTTAAGACTAGTCCATTCTGACGAGACCCAAGAGGTCGAAACCTGGTCAATGGATGTTTTTTCCCCTACAAAATGATCAAGTAATTGTTTTGTAATGGCTATGCAAATACCAGTTCGATTTGTATAGGTAAATACAATGTGTATTTACAGATACATCTCATGTAATTGGTTTAATTGTAACTGCAGATTGCAGAGAAAGTTTTGCTTTTTTATATATTTTGTGTGCCTTAAAGGCAAGAATTGGACGCCGCCACGGGAAATAATGTTACTATTGCATTAAATATGCATGCACATTGTTAAAATCCCAAAGGCAGAACGTATTTGTGATAGCCATCTATAGAATACAGTATGGTTTCGAATCAACTTCTGTACAGTTTCAGCCTTAGTGCTAGTTCTAGCCAACTGATGGCGCTCTATCTTCCTTTTGCCAACGTACAGAGGTTTCTTCGTGCCTATACTTTGAGGTTTCTTGATATTTTGTTAGGGTTAAGACTAGTCCATTCTGACGAGACCCAAGAGGTCGAAACCTGGTCAATGGATGTTTTTTCCCCTACAAAATGATCAAGTAATTGTTTTGTAATGGCTATGCAAATACCAGTTCGATTTGTATAGGTAAATACAATGTGTATTTACAGATACATCTCATGTAATTGGTTTAATTGTAACTGCAGATTGCAGAGAAAGTTTTGCTTTTTTATATATTTTGTGTGCCTTAAAGGCAAGAATTGGACGCCGCCACGGGAAATAATGTTACTATTGCATTAAATATGCATGTACATTGTTAAAATCCCAAAGGCAGAACGTATTTGTGATAGCCATCTATAGAACACAGTATGGTTTCGAATCAACTTCTGTACAGTTTCAGCCTTAGTGCTAGTTCTAGCCAACTGATGGCGCTCTATCTTCCTTTTGCCAACGTACAGAGGTTTCTTCGTGCCTATACTTTGAGGTTTCTTGATATTTTGTTAGGGTTAAGACTAGTCCATTCTGACGAGACCCAAGAGGTCGAAACCTGGTCAATGGATGTTTTTTCCCCTACAAAATGATCAAGTAATTGTTTTGTAATGGCTATGCAAATACCAGTTCGATTTGTATAGGTAAATACAATGTGTATTTACAGATACATCTCATGTAATTGGTTTAATTGTAACTGCAGATTGCAGAGAAAGTTTTGCTTTTTTATATATTTTGTGTGCCTTAAAGGCAAGAATTGGACGCCGCCACGGGAAATAATGTTACTATTGCATTAAATATGCATGTACATTGTTAAAATCCCAAAGGCAGAACGTATTTGTGATAGCCATCTATAGAACACAGTATGGTTTCGAATCAACTTCTGTACAGTTTCAGCCTTAGTGCTAGTTCTAGCCAACTGATGGCGCTCTATCTTCCTTTGCCAACGTACAGAGGTTTCTTCGTGCCTATACTTTGAGGTTTCTTGATATTTTGTTAGGGTTAAGACTAGTCCATTCTGACGAGACCCAAGAGGTCGAAACCTGGTCAATGGATGTTTTCCTACAAAATGATCAAGTAATTGTTTTGTAATGGCTATGCAAATACCAGTTCGATTTGTATAGGTAAATACAATGTGTATTTACAGATACATCTCATGTAATTGGTTTAATTGTAACTGCAGATTGCAGAGAAAGTTTTGCTTTTATATATTTTGTGTGCCTTAAAGGCAAGAATTGGACGCGCCACGGAAATAATGTTACTATTGCATTAAATATGCATGACATTGTTAAAATCCCAAAGCAGAACGTATTTGTGATAGCCATCTATAGAAACAGTATGGTTTCGAATCAACTTCTGTACAGTTTCAGCCTTAGTGCTAGTTCTAGCCAACTGATGGCGCTCTATCTTCCTTTGCCAACGTACAGAGGTTTCTTCGTGCCTATACTTTGAGGTTTCTTGATATTTTGTTAGGTTAAGACTAGTCCATTCTGACGAGACCCAAGAGGTCGAAACCTGGTCATGGATGTTTTCCCTCAAAATGATAAGTAATTGTTTTGTAATGGCTATGCAAATACCAGTTCGATTTGTATAGGTAAATACAATGTGTATTTACAGATACATCTCATGTAATTGGTTTAATTGTAACTGCAGATTGCAGAGAAAGTTTTGCTTTTATATATTTTGTGTGCCTTAAAGGCAAGAATTGGACGCCGCCACGGGAAATAATGTTACTATTGCATTAAATATGCATGACATTGTTAAAATCCCAAAGGCAGAACGTATTTGTGATAGCCATCTATAGAAACAGTATGGTTTCGAATCAACTTCTGTACAGTTTCAGCCTTAGTGCTAGTTCTAGCCAACTGATGGCGCTCTATCTTCCTTTGCAACGTAAGAGGTTTCTTCGTGCCTATACTTTGAGGTTTCTTGATATTTTGTTAGGGTTAAGACTAGTCCATTCTGACGAGACCCAAGAGGTCGAAACTGGTAATGGATGTTTTTCCCACAAAATGATAAGTAATTGTTTTGTAATGGCTATGCAAATACCAGTTCGATTTGTATAGGTAAATACAATGTGTTTTACAGATACATCTCATGTAATTGGTTTAATTGTAACTGCAGATTGCAGAGAAAGTTTTGCTTTTATATTTTGTGTGCCTTAAAGCAAGAATTGGACGCCGCCACGGAAATAATGTTACTATTGCATTAAATATGCATGACATTGTTAAAATCCCAAAGGCAGAACGTATTTGTGATAGCCATCTATAGAACAGTATGGTTTCGAATCAACTTCTGTACAGTTTCAGCCTTAGTGCTAGTTCTAGCCAACTGATGGCGCTCTATCTTCCTTTGCCAACGTACAGAGGTTTCTTCGTGCCTATATTTGAGGTTTCTTGATATTTTGTTAGGTTAAGACTAGTCCATTCTGACGAGACCCAAGAGGTCGAAACCTGGTCATGGATGTTTTTCCCTACAAAATGATAAGTAATTGTTTTGTAATGGCTATGCAAATACCAGTTCGATTTGTATAGGTAAATACAATGTATTTACAATACATCTCATGTAATTGGTTTAATTGTAACTGCAGATTGCAAGAAAGTTTTGCTTTTTATATATTTTGTGTGCCTTAAAGGCAAGAATTGGACGCCGCCACGGGAAATAATGTTACTATTGCATTAAATATGCATGTACATTGTTAAAATCCCAAAGGCAGAACGTATTTGTGATAGCCATCTATAGAACACAGTATGGTTTCGAATCAACTTCTGTACAGTTTCAGCCTTAGTGCTAGTTCTAGCCAACTGATGGCGCTCTATCTTCCTTTGCCAACGTACAGAGGTTTCTTCGTGCCTATACTTTGAGGTTTCTTGATATTTTGTTAGGGTTAAGACTAGTCCATTCTGACGAGACCCAAGAGGTCGAAACCTGGTCAATGGATGTTTTCCCTACAAAATGATCAAGTAATTGTTTTGTAATGGCTATGCAAATACCAGTTCGATTTGTATAGGTAAATACAATGTGTATTTACAGATACATCTCATGTAATTGGTTTAATTGTAACTGCAGATTGCAGAGAAAGTTTTGCTTTTTATTTCTAAGAATGCCGGAAATTTAATTAAACCAAATTCAAGTTAATTTCTTCAGTCTTCAGTTTCTTGTTTTTTTTACTCCAGAACGGTTTTTCCAAAAATTTTAGAACTTTGAAATTAATGTTATATAATTTTTTTTTTAAGAATGCCGGAAATTTAATTAAACCAAGATTCAGTTAATTTCTTCAGTCTTAGTTTCTTGTTTTTTTGGTACTCCAGAAGAGTTTTCCAAAAATTTTAGAACTTTGAAATTATGTTATATAATTTTTTTATTTCTAAAATGCCGAAATTTAATTAAACCAAGATTCAGTTAATTTCTTCAGTCTTCAGTTTCTTGTTTTTTTGTACTCCAGAACGAGTTTTCCAAAAATTTTAGAACTTTGAAATTATGTTATATAATTTTTTTTTCTAAGAATGCCGGAAATTTAATTAAACCAAGATTCAGTTAATTTCTTCAGTCTTCAGTTTCTTGTTTTTTTGGTACTCCAGAACGAGTTTCAAAAATTTTAGAACTTTGAAATTATGTTATATAATTTTTTTATTTCTAAGAATGCCGGAAATTTAATTAAACCAAGATTCAAGTTAATTTCTTCAGTCTTCAGTTTCTTGTTTTTTTTACTCCAGAACGAGTTTTCAAAAATTTTAGAACTTTGAAATTATGTTATATAATTTTTTTTTTTAAGAATGCCGGAAATTTAATTAAACCAAGATTCAGTTAATTTCTTCAGTCTTTAAGTTTCTTGTTTTTTGGTACTCCAGAATGAGTTTTCCAAAAATTTTAGAACTTTGAAATTTTATGTTATATAATTTTTTATTTCTAAAATGCCGGAAATTTAATTAAACCAAGATTCAGTTAATTTCTTCAGTCTTCAGTTTCTTGTTTTTTTGGTACTCCAGAACGAGTTTTCCAAAAATTTTAGAACTTTGAAATTATGTTATATAATTTTTTTTTTCTAAGAATGCCGGAAATTTAATTAAACCAAGATTCAGTTAATTTCTTCAGTCTTCAGTTTCTTGTTTTTTTGGTACTCCAGAACGAGTTTCCAAAAATTTTAGAACTTTGAAATTATGTTATATAATTTTTTTTTTCTAAGAATGCGGAAATTTAATTAAACCAAATTCAGTTAATTTCTTCAGTCTTCAGTTTCTTGTTTTTTTTACTCCAGAACGGTTTCCAAAATTTTAGAACTTTGAAATTATGTTATATAATTTTTTTTTCTAAGAATGCCGGAAATTTAATTAAACCAAGATTCAGTTAATTTCTTCAGTCTTAGTTTCTTGTTTTTTTGGTACTCCAGAATGAGTTTCCAAAAATTTTAGAACTTTGAAATTATGTTATATAATTTTTTTATTTCTAAAATGCGAAATTTAATTAAACCAAGATTCAGTTAATTTCTTCAGTCTTCAGTTTCTTGTTTTTTTGGTACTCCAGAACGAGTTTTCCAAAAATTTTAGAACTTTGAAATTTAATGTTATATAAATTTTTTTTTCTAAGAATGCCGGAAATTTAATTAAACCAAGATTCAGTTAATTTCTTCAGTCTTCAGTTTCTTGTTTTTTTGGTACTCCAGAACGAGTTTTCCCAAAAATTTTAGAACTTTGAAATTAATGTTATATAAATTTTTTAATTTTCTAAAATTAATTTAAATTAAACACATTATTATTTAATTTTAATTTCTCAATTTTTCAATTATCTTTTTTTAAAGCAACATTTCAATATATAATCTTTAGAAATCATATGTTATATATAATTTTTTATAATAAATTAATTATTATAGAATAATGAATGTTAATTATTATATTAGTTAATTAATCATTAAAAGTATAAATTTAATTTAAAGTATTTGAAATCATATAGGTTATAAACAAAATATATAAATTTTAAAGTTATAAATATAATCGTTGTATTTTTTATTAAATAATGTAAAAATAATTATATTTATTACTCAAATTTTACCAGGGTAAAATTAATACGCTAAAAATAAACTATAGAAAAATTGAAATATTAAATTTAAATTAATAATCAATTTTAGTAAGTATTATAAAATCATATAATTATTTTATTATATTCTAAATTAAGGGTAAATAATTCGTTCTATTTTAATGTTATTAAATATTAGGTTTAATTGATATTTTAAACCCAATAATAGACGTAATAAAATTAAAAAGTTAAATACTGAACAATAGAATATCATTGTTCGTATTTTTAATGAGTTTTAATTTGGATAAATAAAATTGTTAATGAAACGCGATAACCAAATTTTTAAACGAAGTTATGAGATTTTTAAACAAGATGGAGACTGATTAAATCGTTGTTAAAAGATTTACATAGCCGGTGAAAAGATGAAAATTAGCGATATAAAGTGGTTTGGAAGTTAGTTTCTTTGTAATAAGCAGTATGGATAAATTCTTAAAAATTTTTGTTTACACAAGAAGTAGACGATAAGTAAGACTGATTATCAACTTCTGTACAGTTTCAGCCTTAGTGCTAGTTCTAGCCAACTGATGGCGCTCTATCTTCCTTTGCTAACGTATAGAGGTTTCTTCGTGCCTATACTTTGAGGTTTCTTGATATTTTGTTAGGGTTAAGACTAGTCCATTCTGACGAGACCCAAGAGGTCGAAACTTGGTGAATGGATGTTTTTTCCCCTACAAAATGATCAAGTAATTGTTTTGTAATGGCTATGCAAATACCAGTTCGATTTGTATAGGTAAATACAATGTGTATTTACAGATACATCTCATGTAATTGGTTTAATTGTAACTGCAGATTGCAGAGAAAGTTTTGCTTTTTTAAATATTTTGTGTGCCTTAAAAGCAAGAATTGGACGCCGCCACGGGAAATAATGTTACTATTGCATTAAATATGCATGTACATTGTTAAAATCCCAAAGGCAGAACGTATTTGTGATAGCCATCTATAGAACACAGTATGGTTTCGAATCAACTTCTGTACAGTTTCAGCCTTAGTGCTAGTTCTAGCCAACTGATGGCGCTCTATCTTCCTTTTGCCAACGTACAGAGGTTTCTTCGTGCCTATACTTTGAGGTTTCTTGATATTTTGTTAGGGTTAAGACTAGTCCATTCTGACGAGACCCAAGAGGTCGAAACCTGGTCAATGGATGTTTTTTCCCCTACAAAATGATCAAGTAATTGTTTTGTAATGGCTATGCAAATACCAGTTCGATTTGTATAGGTAAATACAATGTGTATTTACATATACATCTCATGTAATTGGTTTAATTGTAACTGCAGATTGCATAGAAAGTTTTGCTTTTTTATATATTTTGTGTGCCTTAAAGGCAAGAATTGGACGCCGCCACGGGAAATAATGTTACTATTGCATTAAATATGCATGTACATTGTTAAAATCCCAAAGGCAGAACGTATTTGTGATAGCCATCTATAGAACACAGTATGGTTTCGAATCAACTTCTGTACAGTTTCAGCCTTAGTGCTAGTTCTAGCCAACTGATGGCGCTCTATCTTCCTTTCGCCAACGTACAGAGGTTTCTTCGTGCCTATACTTTGAGGTTTCTTGATATTTTGTTAGGGTTAAGACTAGTCCATTCTGACGAGACCCAAGAGGTCGAAACCTGGTCAATGGATGTTTTTTCCCCTACAAAATGATCAAGTAATTGTTTTGTAATGGCTATGCAAATACCAGTTCGATTTGTATAGGTAAATACAATGTGTATTTACAGATACATCTCATGTAATTGGTTTAATTGTAACTGCAGATTGCAGAGAAAGTTTTGCTTTTTTATATAAATATATATATTATATATATATATATATATATATATATATATAAAGCCTTCTAAACTATTCAATTGATGGTTGTGAAATATCCAACCACCAATTGAATAGTTTAAAAGGCTTAATTTGTGATTAACTTTGATGTACAATTTTTAATCATATTATATACATGTGATCGCGGTTTATTGAAAAACCGAAACGCGTAATGATATAAAATTTTTTTAAAAGATTAATAAATTGACCTAACCCCAGAATAGTTTATTTTATTATTATAAATCAAGGTCAAAAAATATACCTATATTATATATATATTACTCAAATTTTGACCAGGGTAGAAAATTAATTAACGACATCAAACAATTTTAATCACCTTGTATAAAGAAACAAATAGAAATTACTTGCGAAATTTATATTAATTAATTCAATTTTTAAGTAACGAGTATTAAACAAAGTGTACAAATAATAATTAATATTTAATTAGTATTCGCTAAAAATTAAAGGGTAGAAGTCAATGTCGTTCGTTATTATTTTAATTGGAGTTAATTGAACGATTATTAAGGTTTAATATGCATAAAAGCTTTTAAAAACCCAATAATACCAAATATGAGACGCGTTGCTAGCATACAAATCTATCAAGAAGGTTAAAATACGTGGAATATCCAAATCGTAGAAGTATTACGATTGAACACCTGCGTATTTTTAAATATCACGTTCTGTTTAATTTGTTTGGATAAACATGAAAATTCTGCGTATATTGCAAACGGTCGGATAAACCGTAGCTTATATTAACGGGAAGGTTAGTTGAGGAGTTATTTAACTCAAGTAAGTCACGTCGCGAGTCCACGTGGATTCAAATAACCGATAGTAAAGAATATCGATTTGCACCACTAAGACCAGGGTAGAAAGAGACGGATAAAACGCGTCAAGCAGAGACACAGATAATAAAAGGCCGGATTTGAGAAGCGTCACTAGCTTTACGATTGGTTGAAATAAGATGCAGATATGAGAGGTGGGAACAACAATTTCTCTTTATTTTTTTGCTGTTATACCATACTCCAAGCAGAATACGTGCTACGATACAAGTTATTATGCTTTAGTGCACTTAGAAAAGATAGATAAGGTAATAAAGTCTAGTTATATTTGCGGGTATTACTGTACCAATTATCTAAATTAGTAGCGATAAATAAATACATTTAAGTATGCAGTTTTTAGTATAGCGTGAACGAATTATGAATTTCTTTGCTATTTTGTTCGGGAGTGAGTAATCAAATGTTATTAGTAAACGTGATTGGATCTACAAACAAGATTTAGATATACATAGATGCGTTCCTGAGAAGCCCTGAAACTTTTTAAACGAATGGTGTTGTAGATGAATTTTAAAAGGCGACCAGGAATCCTAGGACGTAAACATAACCCAGCTGGAATGGTGGGGTTAGCAAGGACGATGTACAATGGAGCCCCGAGTGCATTAACCTTCAGGTAAATTATGCATTTTGTTCGATCTTAGAAGTTTTGGTGTGTGTTGAATATTTTTATAATTTGTTTGATAAAAAATGGACAGTAGTGAATTTGTATAAACAACAAATTTTGAATTTTAAAGTAAAATTTTCTTGTTTAAGTAGAAAGAAGTATTTAGCAGTTTATGTTTTTGATTATGATGAAAATTTGGGTCTGTCTTTGAGCTCAATTAGACTAACCTGTTTAATTAACGTAAAGGGGTCGGAGATGCTCCCTTTTATTCAGAGTTAGGTCTGCACATATTGTTAACTACATTAGTATGCATCCGACAAGGACTTTAATTCTGGATGCAAATTAAAATGATGACAAATTTAAACTTGAAATTTTATTATACTGAAATTTATGCTGAAATTTAATTTTGAAATTTTAATGTATTATGAATATTGATGTAAATAGAGTTAACGTTGATGTTTGTGGTAGGAATGTGTTTGTTTTTTATGAGTGAGGATGAAAGTTTTAACTAGGTGAGCAGCCGAGGCGGAAAGAGTAAAGAGGCGATTATCAGAGGAGATTCAACAGGGCGAGAATCACAGCAAATCTAGGTGCCCAGTGCGAGAGGCTCGAATATTTTTTTTACTCTGGTGAGGCTTTTTGTAGGTTTCACAGCAATATATATATATATATATATATATATATATAATATTGAATTCTTAAACGTAAGTCAATAGTTAAAACAAAGGTTGGTGAACTCTTGGGATACACTTGTTTAACAATGAATAGACTACTATGTCAAATCGTAATTTAATTCAACGTTTCGGCAACAAAATTCCGTGCCTTCTTCAAAGACTAAAAAAAACATAATGAGGTTAGTCACAGTTCTAAAAAATACACACAACGTTACTTACATAACTACTAAGATATAACTCGGTGGCAATATCTACTAAAATTAGCACAACATATATAATAGTCCATTGCAATAAAATCTAACACAACAACACAATACTATACCCAAAAACGGGTATAAACAACAAGTCAAAATAATTAATGCAGTGAGTGTAACGAACAACTAAAATACAATACAAACTTCACTCACTTAGTTAAACGTTTATCTGCTAAAAATTAATTGAAAAATTGACAGAAACATTTGATGAACGTATATCAAACCGGTACGTAATTAAATTTTTAGTGGTAACCACCAAATACTAGATAATTCAAAACTTCAAACACTATATTACCATTAAGATAACAATACAATTTTATATGTAAACCTCATACTACGATGATAGGTTTGTAAAATCTGTACAATCCTGAATAAACAGCACTCAAATTCTTCACATCTAACTTATTGTTTAATGGGTCCCGTTGTTGGAGAATGTAAAAAGAGTCCAGGAACAATCTCTTATGATAATTTTCTTCAAACTTCAAAATTTTTATTCCATCTATATTCGCTATATGTTTAGTGGAAAAAAAATGAGAAGACAAGGCGCAAAAAGATTTTTCTATCCTAGCATTGCTCTTGTGCTGTATTACACGGTTCTTGACCCACTGTTTTGTCTGACCCACGTAACTTTTTTTACAACTACAATGTACCTGGTAAATAACATTGCTACACAACGATTTCTCCGTTCTGTTCTTTAGTTTTGTAAATAACCTACCAATCGTGTTGTCATACGTGCACGCTATAAAAATATCGGGCTGTTTAAGTATTCTGGCGATTCTAGAAGTTAACTGCTGAATATAGGGTAGTTTCTCAAATTTAATGGTATCCGAAACAACCCGAGAAGGATTCTGCAAAACATTTGAAAAAAGAACTCTCTTTACCAGACCTATGGGAAATGAATTATTCAACAATGTACACTTAATTTGTTTAAAATTCTTATTACGAAATTCCGGTTCACATATTTTAAAAATACGTTGTTTTATACAGATGATTGTGTTTAACTTATGACGGAATGAATGATTGTAAAAAATTTATATACCGACCCGAATCTGTAGGTTTTTTATAAATGTCAAACTTCAATTGGTTAGTCAAGGACCTAAGAACCAACGTATTCAGAAAGGGAATACAGAAGTCTACTTCTTTCTCACATGTAAAAACCAAGTTGGAATTGAAGCTGTTTATATAACGTGTACTCTACTAAATGAACAGGGACAGAACATAGTATGTCATCAACGTACTTGACCATAAATGGAACCTTAAATGGGAGAGAACTGGTGACATAGTCTACTAGTGAATCCATCTATCTGGGCAATAACCGGGGACAAAGGCAATCCCATGTGGGTGCCAAAAACTTAAAAATAAAACCCAGAATAGAAAGTAAAATAAATGTTTTTGAAAACCAATTTTATTGTGGCAATAAAGGAATCCAAATCCAAATTACACTGAGGAAGGATACAATCCCATTTCTTTGTAATAATGTCCACCACTAAACCAATAGGAATATTGGTAAACAAGGAGCAAACGTCCAAAGAAATGAGAATATGGTCTTCCGGCAACTGAAACTACCTGTATCTATACACAAACGAATAAGAATCCTTGACAATATAACCTTCCAAGGGGAACGCCTTACTCAGGATACGGGCTAAAAAAGATGCCACATTATAAGTAGGCGTATTTTTTTTAGCTCGTATCCTGAGTAAGGCGGGAAGGGTTGCCAGACTGGACGCCTAGAACCTGATATAAACCGTGGAAGATAAGGAGCCTGAATTTTGGGGTAGAAGGTAGTTTAGTTTAGAAACCTTTGTATAAACTTATTTTATGGCACAGTATAACTTAATATACAAAAATTAACAATAAAAATAAATACAAAGACAAAACCCAAAAACAAAACACCTAAATATCTAGATAAGCACTATAAAATTTACAGTAAATTATTCGCTGCTTTTCCTAAACGCACGGAACAAAACGCCGGATATTAAATCAAAACTTTAAACATTGGGATAAATGATAACAAAACTAAATCAATGAACCTAATTAACTAAATCAAACAAATAAACCAACTTAACTAAAGAAATAAACCTATAATGAAACCGCGCATCTTTCCAGGACTTAAAAGTGATAGTGACTGAGACCCCCAGAACATCTAGTTGTTACACACCAGAGGACTCAAGCAGTGCATCTTCCCTTAACAGTAAGATAATTAATTGTAAGCAGACGACCAAATCTTCAGATCCTGGGTAAATTTATATTCGAGGTATTTATAAATATTGTGGGGGCTATATTCGCATAGTCATTAATTTGTATTAATAAATAGATTTTGCAATTAATTTTTGAAGAGCGCACTTAGTGTGACGGCGCCACCCAAAACAATGCCTATGTTTAGTGCTTTATTTATATATTTATATAATTATGGTTGTATTGTACGTTTATATATTTTATTGTTTAGTTTCGGAGCTGGATTTGTTTTGTTTGGCGTTTTACCTGTTTTTAGTGGTCATAGTATCTATAGGAAGGAAGATTGAAATTAGAATATCAGGAACGATATGGAACGGTAGGAACCAATTTGGGTTGAATCTCGAATAAAATACAGGTAGAACGGTAATGTAAATTTATAGAGCAAGAACAAACCGCTGGATTCGCTATTAATAAATTTGGCGTATGCATAGAAATTCGAATTTATTGGTAAATATTAGTTAGCTATATTTGGATAATTTTAAGTCGACTCTTCAGTTCTCACCGGTTAACAGAGGTGACGGGTTATTCAGTATGACGGATTCCACCTGAACTTTTTGCTCTGTCTTGTTGATCAGACACACTTAAAAGTCAACACACGGGATACCATTATTTATACCCCAACTGATTAGGAAATCCACTCATAGCGACTGTGTTAATTCATAACTATAAAGACAAAATAAATATACGCAACCTATGCAGCTTGTACATTATAATTTTTCTAGTGTGAAAGGGTTTAACTGTTTACTACCTGGAATTAAAAAATACATTATATACAACGCTACGAAACCTACTGTTTAAATACGAGTAGAATCCATTAAACCTTGTAGGATATGAATCTACAACACGACACAGTTCGTCTGCTTCAATCCAACTGTCAATCGAACGGAGTGATAATTAAAAGATCTTTTCTAATCGCTGTTAAATTGCAATACTGTTGACACTCTCAACATTCTAAATTATCTAACTTTAAACAGAACGACAGTAAATATACAACTTTTGTTAATCTTACTAAAACTTACGAAGTTTGTATTTCTAAGAGTTCTAAAGTTTTGTAGAACATTACTATGCATGTTGTGGAAGTTTGAAAGTTTCCGGAACACGTAGGAACCTATTCTTAAAAACGTAAATAGGGTAAGAAACTATGATAAAGTGACTAATAAAAGTATTTGCATCTCCTTTGCCTATAGCTGAATGTGAACAAACTGAGTATTTGCGATTGGATTATTATTTAAAGATCCTAAATTGCGTAAAAAGATATAACAAAGCACGTCAAACCTATGAGATTACCCTAAATAAAGAACGCGTGGTAAGTATAAATGGAAACTTTTCTGGATGAGTTGAGATATTGTAGTTAGAACAAAAGTTAAATAATTTATTACTCGGGAAAAAGAAAATAGAAAGCTGTAAAATGAGTTTGAAAATAAATGATTTCATGAGACAGCTGCAAAGATAATATAAAAGAGGGTACAAGGACATTAATTATTATCTCTACCTGCTGATAAACAGGAGCTGCATCTTTTTAACTAACAGTTAACCTTTCATAATCCAAAATCCACTTAAAAGTTTACTTGAGTGCGGAGAGGTTATTATAAATGTATCAACCGATAATGATAATTGTAGAGATATTAATTAGATTGTGTATCGTGGTCAGGGCATCTAAAATAAAACGCCAATCCAAAATTATGAGATCACGTCCTAAATACGTTTATGTTTCTTGTTTAGTAAAAGGTGGTTTATAATTTAAGGTATAAAGATAAATTTCTTTTCATTCTCCCGGTTACGAAATTGAAACGTATCGTTTGGACAACGAAAGACATGCGAGGTGATCGGTTGCTAGGTATGAAAAAATTGCCATGACCGCAAAAAGTAAAAATGTCGATTTGATTAACTTTTTTGAATTTAATTCTGTGCTGTCAAATTTCGGCATATCTTTTTTTATTTACAGAAATAGTTCACTTCGTTATGGAGTGGCAATTCTACAACAAACTGTCTTTGGAATTGCATGAAACGTGTCCTAATTTGAAGAGAATGTTAATGAAAGAATAACACTGGCAAATATTGAGGTAAACGAAGTTCAAAATTCCAACATGCGTAAACGTTTTTTTTTTAATAAAGATGCCGACACAATGTACAAATTAGTTTGACGATAAACCATCAAAATGAACGAAGGACAAGTATAAAGCGACCTAATATTTATGATCAAGACCTTTCTAAAATGTGATACATCTGCTGTACACTTGTATTGTATAGCTACCTAGTGTTTATTTTAATTCACAACTACCGTTAGAGCTTTAACCAAATAAATACTTTCTACAAAAAAAAATCTTCTAGACACCAACGATTTCCAAACAAAGATCAAGAAAATGTCTATACAGCTTTATAACGATGATGAAATTTATATTACTGTACCTATCAAACTAAAATATAATTTAAAGCAATGAGGACGTGAAATACGGATTTGTCCAAAGGATCATGGACCATAGTAGTAAAGGGCGAAATCATGCATAAACATAATCACTTACTTTAATTTCATCTTTGATGCTGGACTGTAACTTGCTTTAACTGCATTGTGATATCGAATACTATTGTAATTATACTTAACACTGACGAACAACGATAAAGTCAATAATAGTTTCGTGGTCCCATCATGACAACAACAACCCCTTTTTTCGGCGGTGCTTATAAGCCTACATCATTTAGAAGGGAATCAATAAGGAGTAAGAAGGGAATACCAGTTCGGCACAAGTCTGTAGTCGGTGAAATTATGTATTGAAATAAAGAACAAGTGAAGCAATGTTTACAGATTAATTAAACCTAACCTGATTTTAGATTAAGTAGTTGCTTCCAAATAATTGATTACAAATCTGAGCCAGCACAAAATGAAGCACGTATATTTTAAATTAATTTAATTCATAACGTTTCAAGAACGTAATTGAAATTCGAGTCACAACGTAGATCAGCATTCTTGTTACATTTTTGTAGGTGATTTTCCTGTGTTCAGTTGCTCAAAATAATTGAAGTTAACGAATCTTCGCTCCTAGTTTCTCGAAAGCAAAATTTGCGGTAGCAGTTTACATTATATTATTACGACAGAAGACAAAAACCAAAACTCTTTATGTAGCATCAAATAAATTTATTCCCTAATTGATTTGTCGTAAAATAACCTTACAGATGGTATCACTGTTACATTGACGTAGTTTATTTTTAATAAGTAATTTTAAAAACTCGCAATACTGAATATACCTTGATTATAATAGAATATTTGAGCCTTAGGCAAAATATTTTATTAAAAAAGTCAAGTAGGGCGGGAAATAAGTAAAAACATGAGCTAAAACGTAATGTTATGAACTTTTTCTTACAATTTAGTATATTTCAATTGTGTCCCATTTACCGCAACGCACACTTCTACAGAAAGACGATACTCGACTTGATTCCTAACTACTGGAGTAAGTGCAACAGCATCGGTTGCTCTCCGGTTCAGATGATTAACATCTCGCAATTTTTTTACATTAAACTATGTTCCTCACATATACTCACAGAAAAAAGTCTGGGGGAGTAAGGTCCGAACTTCTTGGTGACAACAGAATAGGGCATTCTCTTCCAATTTATATTGGTAAACCAATTGGATGCTGTAGTGGGATGAGGTTTCATCTGGTTAAATATAAGTGATTTCTTTCTCACCGTGTATATCATCTAATTTAAGGACACATAACGCACTAACATGCCACGATGAACCTTATCGTCTATTGTTCTTTCGATAAAGAAGCTCAACCCAACACGATTATGTATTACACCGTGTCATATATTTGCTTTACGCGATTCACGTCCATGTTCGTTAAATTCATGACGTTAGCAAGTCGCGAATTGTACAATTGTGCCGGTTCAAAACAACACATACATAAAACTACCCGATCAGTGACAACAGCCCTAGTAAGGTTAAATGGATGGTTCTGAAAACACCGCCACTGCTATGCTTTTCTCCTCACCACCACTGACGTCACAGCTGTCACTTTGGCAGCGATCACATTCACAATCGCACATTTTGACGGCTGTCACTTCGACTAAGAATTTTTAGTTAAATTTTACAAATTTAGAGAGATCATAGTAAGTAATCGACGTCTTAGTATGTATTTTTACTCTTGTTGTTTTTCCATTTTTGCTTTTGAGAATGGTACAAATAATTTACTGAAATGTTAAGTATTGATTAAACTTCTCAATTAATAATTTTTTTTTAATTGGACTATATCTCAAAAACGATTTTTCAGGTGTATTACTCTATAAGACTGACTAGTCCATTATAACTATAATATATATTGCTGTGTTAATAAGGTCATTTAGGGGTAGTTAGGACCAATAGTACAGCGCACTTCATATAAAATACATAAGGGCTCAGAAAACAAACAGTTTTCTAAAGAAAACAAAAAATACGATGATTAGACTGGAAAGTAAATGACAACGCCCTGTATATAAACCATAGTCATAATTAATTCAGTTAATGAAAAATATTTTGAAGATTTATTTGAATAAACAAATTCGCAAGTCGTTAAACAACATAGTTGCAAGCTGAAACGCGACACGCATGGATAACGCATCATTATTACGTCAAAAATCCCAATTAAAACAAGCAGGCTGAATAATGCGTAAGATAGTAAACGCATATAATTTAATGCATAAATTGTATTAAGTCTACGTGACTAGAAAATTAAAATCGACACCTGATTTATTGGGAACAAGCAAGGCATAGTAATTAAAATCAAAGTTCACCAAATTTATTTGAACAACAAAGGTTTACTTATCTAGAAGTATGAAAATCCAAGCGAATCAATGCTATTAACTCGAAATGGTACGTGACTAAAGCAACGCGAGTTAAGGTTTGGGCCTTGGGAACGGCGTTTTTAAAAAACGTTTCCAAAACTTAACAAATTTATTTTTATTTAATACAGAAATTAATGTGGAATTTTGACAAACTGTTCTTTACTTTAAACCAAAATAAATTAATTAATTGAACTAATTTGCGAGTCGCCTAAGCAAACGGCAATGCTAAACCTGAATACTTTGACTGACTGCCGGGTCCTTGAGCTCCCGGGCTTCTTATAATAATCCTACCCCCTCACATGGCTGTGGGAACTTGCAGATCTCATGCCTGCTTTACTCTTATCTCTACACTTTGCTACATTGTTTCAATCTTATTTTTAGGTAATTGCGATATCTTAACCGTCTGTGACCTGTCACTTGCAGTATCACTGTCGCCTCGGATACAAAGTTGCATATCCGTTCTCATGAACTGTTAATAACCTGTCTGGTTTATCCTTGTATTACATTGTTGCAATTGACTTATGATTTATTTAACAATTTCTAATAATTTTTGTTAGATTCTATTATTTAATATATAGGTAAATTGGGGGATACATAACTCGTGTTGAGGTTAACATACAATACTATACGATGAAATATCCGAAAACCTGATATGAAAGTTTTATACACAACAACGAACTTTGTGCTTGTCAATAGATAGACGGTGCATTTAAATATAACCGGATTTGTAAACAAATCATTTTGCCATAAAGTAAGGCTTAGTTTACGTCTCTTAAAACAAAGATATTTACGTAAAGTGATTAATTGTGAAGTGTGAAATAATATTATTGTAATTATGGAAAATTAATTGGTTAGTCGTTTTATCCTTTAAAAGGCGTAAGTAACTAAAAGTTGTTTTAATTTAAATTCTAATATTAACCTTAATAAAAAGAACTCTACATAATTACTGGGGAACAAGTCTAAATAAATACTGGAAGACAATTCTAAATAATTACTGGATTAATGAGGAAATGCAACAAGTATTTACTTCAACTATGAATTGTCAAGGAGTTTAACGAAGGACGCTAGAGTGATTTAAGGCTATGCTATGAGGAATGCAGACAATATCGAAAGCAGTTGGACCAGGGACTGATTCGAGCTGAAAACAACAGGTTAGCCAATCTGAATGTGTTATTATTTTATTTATGAATATTTCGTTGTACATTGCTAAACTGAATAATTTAAAAATTAACATTGCATTGAATATTTCTAATTTAAATACTTTAAACATTGCTTTCATAATTTATGTGAGGGGTCGGCAAGGTTTGTTTTCTTTGAGTATACATTGTAAATTACGTAAATATTTAATGAGGTTGAATGAAACTTTATCAGGCTTTAGTTAATAATAATAATAATAATAATAATAATAATAATAATAATAATAATAATAATAATAATAATAATAATAATAATAATAGTGATTTTGGTGGCTTTTTGATCATCTTTGGAAATAATAATTATTAATTTAGAGAATTTTTAAACTTTTTATACGTTGTAAATATTTTTGAGAACATTACAATAATTTGTGCTTAATGGTGTTTTGGTTTAAAGATTACAACAGGAAGGAGAGGTAGAAGGTAAATTTAAATCCTTTGTTTGTCGTATTGTCGCAAGCTCCGTGCGTAATTTAAAAACTAAGCTAGCCGACGCAATTAAAATTATACGTTAAAAATCAAAAATTGACAGATTATAAATTGACCTGATAAGTGGTCACGAGAGGTCATTCAAATCCCAATGCTAAAAATAAATCCCACCAAAATATGATATAACCCGGAAAAGTAAAAATTTCCGTGGATTAATGGTTACACCCTGAAAAATACAAGCACGCTTTTATTCACTAAAGTGCCATGCAAAAACGCAAATTGAGCGTGTATAACAGTGGCGTAACTACGCCCCTGCCAGCCCCCGCTATGCGGGGGGGCCTAAAGTGCAAGAAGGCCCAAACGATAATAAACTCAACTTATTCATCTTCAACGTATTTGGCAGGTAAGAAACGGTCAAGAAAATATTGCAGATAATTCAGAAACCGCAGGTTAACGAACGTTTTCTTGATGTTACTACTAGGAACTGCTGAAATACAAGAAATAATAATTAAGATAAATACTGAACACCACCTGCAGCCTGCATCCTTTCTTCTTTCTATCCGTTCTGTCCTATTTTGTAAGGGTTAATAAACAGATGAAAGAGACTGTAAACTTTAATAACAAAGATGTCTATATTATTCTTAAGTGATAAGTTGTATAAAGTGGTAAAGCATTATTAAACGACGTATAGTAGGGTTAGTTTGGTTTGTGGGATTTTAAATAGGAATAAAAGGGCTATTGTCTGTACAGTACAGATTCACAGGATGGCAGGTAGCTTAGTAACCTTCGCTTTCTAGAAATATAATACTAGAAAGAAATTCATTTTGTGGTTTCTAGTCAGCTGGTTGCAACGTATTTGCATTAGCTGCATTATATATAACGGAAAGGAAGTAAAAAGCATTCCAGTACGTTTTACTCAATAGTGTTGTGTTCGTATTACAGGAGGTCTTTCATATTTAAACGTAAGTATTTATATCTATTTTTATTAAACTACTATTGATTTGATCATAGTTGAAGTCGCGCTGAGAAATACATATAAATAAATCTTTAAGCATTCAATAAAAATCATTTATATTTTGTTAATTAAAGCATTTAAAGCAAAGTATGTATGTGTTATTTGTAATTTCAAAAGGCTTTTAAATAATTATTACTTATCTAATTACATTATAATTAATTTCATTCAAAATTGCAGGAAATAATATACAATGAGCACTACAAGCGGCGCTGCAAAAAACGAAAAAGGAAACTATTGGAAGAATCAAAGAGCAAGATTCCAAAAATAAGTTCCTTTTTACTTCTAAAGAGTCCGAAAACAAGAACAATCTATGAAAGAAATTGGGCTTTCGACAGTAGCATCTACGAACAGCAGTCGTCAACAATTTTAAAACTCTCACCCAGGGCGCAAGTACATCACATAATGACGGGCGATAGAAATTTGGAACTAGATACCACTACAATTACAGAGGTAAATGTGAGTAGTACTTTTCACTTAATGAACTATCTATGGATCTGACGAAAGAATATCCAACCGATTTTGCACATTTTTAAAAATCAATGTTTTACAACATGACAATTTAAGAAAAGAAATAATTAATTACGGATTGTGTAGACCAGATGGTGCGTTTCCTAAAGATAATAAAAATAGAAGTTTTTCAGTTCACTATTATTACTTAATAACTGCAAGCGAAAATAAAAGCAATACGTTAAACTTACCACACAATTCAAATGGGTGGTTGTGTTATTCTAAATTAAAAATTGTGTTTATTGTCAACCATGTTGGCTGTTTGCTTCAGTAAGGTCAAGTTGGACGACCGGAATTAATGATTGGCAGGGTTTATCAAAAAATTAAAGAGCATTTGCTTGCTCAATCTCATTTAACTTGTTGTTTTATTTACGATATGTGGAAAAAAATTATACCATAGATAAGAAAGATACTCTACTATTAAAACAAGAAACTGAATTTTGGAAAAATGTTTTACACAGACTTTTCAATGTTACTTTAACACTATCCCAGCGCATGCTGTCATTTCGAGGACATAGAGAAAGTTTTTCTGATTCAAAGACAGTTACATCGGTAATTTCTTAAGTTTAGTTCATTTAATTAGTAACTATGATCCTATATTACAAAAAGTGCTTGAACGACCCAAAGGTTCAATTAAATATCTTTCCCAAAAATTCAAAACGATATTATTAATACTTTAAGCGCACACTTAAAAATATTTTATTAAATAAAATTAGATCCGCTCCTTTTTCTCAATCATAATAGACACTACACAGGATATAACTAAGATTGATCAATTAAGTAAAATTGTAAGATATATTGATTTTAAAAAGACAGCTTGGGAGAGGTAACCAAAATAGATATTTGTGAAACTTTTGTGGGTTTTACAAAAGTAGAGTCCCAATCTGCTGAAGGACTATGTAATACTATATTAAGCAATTTAACCAACATGCAATTAGATATAAATAAATGTAGAGGGCAGGGCTACGATGGAGCTAACGTTATGAGCGGTACGTATTCTGGCGTGCAAAGAGAATTTTAAACATAGAGCCTGCAGCCTTATATATGCACTGTAGTGCCTATAACTTAAATCTAGTCATAAATGATGCCGTTAAAGGTATAAAAGAAATAGAATCGTTTTTTCTACTTTTAGAAAACATATATACATTTTTTGCTAATAGTATAGTAAGATGGAATTGGCTTTCTGTTTTTAAAGAAAATTTCACACAATTGAAACGCTTAAATCCGACACGTTGGGCGGATCGAGTAAAATCTTTAGCTGCCATAAGAATTCGGTATAAAGTTATGTCTCTTAATAAAATTATTATGATATCAAAAAAAAACAGATGAACGAAATGACGCAAAGCAAATATTAACTAGCATGGATAATTTTAATTTTATTTTTTAAGTGTTTTTAAGTCAAATTCTAGAAGAGCTTAACAAGCTCTCACAAACTGCTCAGAGTGAAAAGGCGAATATTAATCAGATAACTCTCTTATTACAAAAACTTTAAAATTTTTCAAGGAAACAAGAAATAACTATTCCAACATCAAGGAGGAAGCAGCGAAAGTTGCAGGGCAATGGAATATTAAACCGGAATTTATAAAAAAAGGCAACCAAAAATAAAAAGCATTACGATGAATTATCCAATGATTATCGATTTAATGATGAAGAATTTAAATTTAAAATAAATGTATTTTATCGCGTAATGGATATTATAATTTCACAGCTGTCGAATCGTTTTAAATCGCTTTTCATGTAAACGAAAAGTTTAATTTCTTAGAACCTAATGTATTTTGAATTTAACTGCAGACGATATTTTATCTAAGGCAAAACAATTGCAAAAATTTTACTACAAAGATTTAAATGATGCTATAGGTATAGAACTTACTACACTCAAAATAATAGACTTATTTGTGATGAATTAAAAATGTTAACGGTATCTTACAATTTTAGAATATCTAGTACTTTCCAAATCTACAGGTTCTAGCAGTTTTCCAAACACCATAACAGCCTTAATGTTATACCTAACTTTACCCGTTAGCGTTGCAAGTGCGGAGAGATCTTTCTCAAAATTAAAATTATTAAAATTATCTTAGGAACCGCACTTCACAAGATAGATTAGACGATTTATCCCTCTTAGCAGTAGAACATGACACTGCCAAAAATATGAATATAGAGGATACAATAAATGCGTTTGCAGCAAAACATGCAAGAAAAACAAAATTTTGAATTTGATTTGGAATGTCTGCTAGCTCATAGGTTTTTACTGTATCAAATTTTAGGTGTAAATAATTTTGTGCGGCGTATAAATATGTAGATTTAATATTAATTAACTTATAAGTTTGAATTTATGTAATTTGGTTTTATAATTAATAAAGCACTTGATTAATATAGTATATGTATTTAATTCTATACTGCTTCCTTCTCTACATGTACTATAATTTAAAAATATGGCTAAATATAAGCCAGTAAAAGTAATACATTTTAAAGAAAGCTCACTTTAAAATTTTTGCGGGGGGGCCCAAAAATCGTAGTTACGCCACTGGGTATAAATAATTACCCTGTATTATATACGTGTATTGTAAATAGCAAGCAACGTAAGTCGTATATGTAAATATAATTAATTGTAAGATACCGTAAAACGCATTAAATGCAAACGTAAAAACCGATCGTTTTAAAATAAATACAAAGCCATTTATTTTACTTATTAATTATCAATACATTTTTGCTAAAAATGTATTTTATTTGCTACAAATAGCATAAAACACAACACCCGCAATTTTTCTTACGTCACTTTGACATATCCGCCATTTCTAATACGTCACCTTGACACATCCGCCACTTTTTTTACGTCACAATTTTTTAACTTTCCCTGCATATATCCACTTTTGCTCCAACCTGTATAAACGTTTTCCACATAGTACATCATACAGTTTTTAGGGAGAGAAAGTTGAGTGAAGTGGGATTTGAACTGTGGTCGCCTGTCTTTAAAGTGAATGCTCTAACCACTAGCCCACTGAGCCAATTGGATAAGTACTTTTACATGTTTTAGTATAGCTAAATGTACATATCCTATTCCAATTTATCTTCGAGGTTAACTTCCTTTCTTTTAATTTAAATATAAAAACTTTTAGGATTTTTAATAAACATTCTAAGATTCCATTTTAATTTAGAGATTAACTTAAGAACACCTATACTCAAATTTTATAACTTTTTTATTTATAAAGGTTTGCTAAACGTGTGAAGCATAAAATCCATTTTGTCTTTTTTTGAGAAGTGCAAAGGTACTGTTAATTTTAATTTAATACCACTCCCTGGGTGGCTAAAGCTAAAGTAACATTTCAAACTATATAGACTAAAGCAAAATGTTGCAAAGAATTTATTATCTACGCCAATACCCAAACTTTCAAATTGTTTGCGCATTTAGATTTACCTAGAATTCGGTAATATTCTTGATCCCCAAATAATGTATTTGGCTATAGATTTGGCAACGAATCTAAATCTTTCGGACTAACCCTTGCTGACTTATAAGTCTTAACATTTGCAGATAGATTTCGTTCACTTCTCAAAATCTGAATCGCGTAGTTCTAGACGTGTATTAATGTAGAATTTAATTACTGTTAAAGTAAGCAACTGCTAGCTAGTTATAATCTTTAAAAACAAAATCGCTTTACATGCTTGGGAAGCAGCGATCCTATCCATTAGACCACATAGTCTATGGATGGTAAATATACTAAATGTGTTATTTAGTTTCCGTTGCATAAAGTCAATGTGGAAACCACTGTATATCACATTTTAAATTGTCTTGGGATAAACTTTTCTTTCGCAGTTTAATTGTTAGCGAAACTCTTAAATCAAAATTTTTTGAATAAGATTCCACACTTTGAATTTCCGTATCAGATTTTCACCCAAAGGTTTAGAGTAGACCGAAACGTGTCTGGTATACTTTTATAATTAAATAAATTAATTAAATAAAGCTGAACTCTAAGAGTAAACCAAAAATATTAGTATTGATTTGAAATCTCTTCTGTAAGGTTACCTGTATACCTCGCGCATATTTAATACCAAAACAACTTAAAATTTGAAAACCTACACCTAAATCTGCAAAAAAATCTCTTAACCTGCTGAAGTCTAAAGGTTTATACCTACTTTTTTCTAAAACTGTACAAATTAAGAATTTCCGTTACACTTAGTGTGTAGAGAATTTGAAACTAGTCTCTCTTTAACTAACTTTAAGGTCTTCGGCATGCAATTAAATTAGGCGACCTCAAATATACTCATTTCTATACCTGACATACGCATTAAAAGTTCAACTGAAATTACCTATACTTGTATTTTTTATTGTAGAATGTTGTTTTAGAATTGCGTTTCTCCTTATAAAACTGTTAAGACTTTTGAAAGCCCTATTGTTCCTGAAATCTTTTTCTTATATATATATACATTTGTAGTGTATATTTGTGAATTAGTTGTTAGCCGTAAATACTTTGAGAACTTTATTAAAAAAAAGGTACGACATTATACATTATACATTATATAGGTTTTATCAAAATATATTGCTCGATTTTTAAAATACAATTTGAGTAAAATTCTTTTGGATTTTGGATCACTGCATTACTTTGATTGATCATTGCTTTTGAGAAGCGTTACTCATTTTAGACTAGACACGCAGGTACCTTACCAATATTTTTACATTGGTTTTCCTGAGGATGACGTAAAAATTACACTAAACAGAAATCAATCTCGACTGGTAGTTCCAAATTTAAAAATCTGAGGCGGTTCCCACACGACTTTCCTCGAAATGCAAATATGGCTTCTTTTCATGGCGGGAGTTTTAAAGTAACATTTCAAAATCAGTTCATACATATAATAGTAACTTATTTATTCAGCAACATAAAAAAATTAAATGGGAAGATGATAATTTAATAATGACTATATTTTAGAATTTAAAAGATTTACACTAAACATCGGACCTAGCGATTTTGTTTTGTATGTACAAAACTTTTTATAACAACGTCAACATCTGAAAAATCTAAGAAAATTATTTCTGAAACGTGCTAAAACATTAGCTATTTCATTTATTATCATAGACAAAAGGTAATTCTTTAAATTATATACACAGGCAAACTTTGCAAAGCTACGAGGGGTGCTCGATGTATATCGGAAACTACACTAGTGTTGCTAGGTGCGATCTGACGCTTCTAACGTAAAATTTGACATTTTTGACAGGATACATAGTTATAACATTTTGCCATATAAACACTATTCGTTTTGTTTTGATTGAGTTGAAAATTTCGTCTTGGCCAAAAAATGGAATTAACTCGTGAACATTTTCGTGCGATGTTTTTTTACGATATCCGACGTGGATTATCTCCACAACAATGCCCGAATCAATTTATTTCGACTTTTGGGGAAAAATTTCCAACTAAAACCACTGTATATCGTTAGTATAATAAATTCAATCGTGGTCGTAGTTCGCTAGCGGATGAATTTAAAGAAGGTCGTACAAAATCGGCTATTGTGCCAGAAAACATCGATGCTGTACGCGAACTGATAATGCAAAATCGTCATGTGACTTATTGTGAGATTCAGGTATCCCTAGGCATTAGTTTGACAAAATATTACATGAACATTTAGCTGTGAAAGAGCTATGTATGCGTTTGATCCCACGTAATTTGACACTCGCTCAAAAAAGGACTCGTGTCGATTGGTGCAAAAAAATGCTCACAAAAAACAATTGCGGTGCATCAAATGCAGTATATAACATCTACATAGGTGGCGAATCATAGATTCATTTGTATGAACCAAAAAGTAAACAGCTGTCGACTGAATAGGTTTTCCAAGATAAACGAAATCCAACAAAAGTTGTCCGCGCTCAAAGCACTTCGGAGAAAATGATTGCCTGTTTTTTCGAAATAGATGGATATGTCACGACCGTTGCTTTAGAGGATCGCAGAACAGTTAATTCTGCTTGGTATACAACCATTTGTATGCTACAAGTTTTTGGAGAAATAAGAAAAATAAACCGACTACGCCGAATCATTCTCCATTAGGACAATGCGCGCTCTCATACATCGGCTCAAACAAGTGACTATTTAAGCACTCAATACATCGAATTGATGGATTATTCGCCGTATAGTCCTGATTTGGCACCTAATGATTTCCTTTTGTTCTCACACGTGAAGAACAAATAGCGTGGACAATGATTTTCGACACCCGAAAAGGCGGTTGATGCGTTCAAAACTTATGTTTTGAAAATATCTCAATCGTAATGGAAAAAATGCTATGAAAATTGGTTCCAACGTATGCAGAAGTGTATCAATCATCCTGTAGAATTGTTTGAAAAACAGTAAAAAAAGTTTTTACACTTTAAGTTTTGTTTTTGTTACTTATTTTCGATACATATCGAACACCCCTTGTATATTAAAATTCAACCGAGTTCTCACATCAAGTGTTGTAAAATGGTGTATTAGAAAAATGGTACTGAACAACATTCTAAAGATGTAAATATTTTTAATGAATTACAATTTCGATATTGCAGGCAATTTCCTGTTAAACTGATTTTGTAGCGTGTTTTCACACGGGTCGGAATATTGAATGGGTGATACAAAAATATTAACCAATCGCAAATGTGAAAGATTTAAAAAATTATAAACCCAAATAGAGGATGTTTTATAATCCGCATACGAATTGTTTAAGAACCACTGGCACAAATTCTTAATGTAGGTAAGGTAAGTCAAGGATATGTGTCGTCAAGCTGGACGCTGACTAGCTTTTATTTTCTCATTGTACTTTTAAAACAAAATAAGCCTACCTGCATTAAAGTGCTGCTGCTCGTTTTTAGAGACTCAGCGTATTTATCAAACAGTAGTTGTTATTGTTACTGCAAGAGTGTAAAGTATGTCGGTTGTGTAAACGTTTGAAAATGTATTCGAGCACCAGTCGTAGTTTTTATCTTTTAGTGCGCTGTGCTCAATATTATAACTTTATGTTAGAAATTTTGTTCTTACGCGAGGTACGTTTCGGGCCTTGGAAGCGGTCTTTTAAAAACTTTTCCAAAAACTTCGTAACAAAATTTATTTATTCAAACAGATATTAAATATGAAATTTTGACAAACTGGATTTAATATTCTAAATCGAAATAAAATAATAATTGAATCAATACTAGGGCGAGTAACCTAAGTAAACGGCAATGTTAAAGCTGAAATACTGTAGACTGACTGACTGATCTGGGGCTCTCGGAGTATTTATGTTGTTCCTGCCCCTCACATGTCTGTGGGAACTTGCAGAGCTCATATCTGCTTATTTCTTAACTCTATTCATTATACAATGTAACAATCTTAATTTCTAAGTAATTGCGGTTTCTTAACTATCTGTGATCTGCCACCTGCAGTATCACTATTGTCTGGAATACAATGTATTGCATCCGTTCTCACAATTTGTTTGTGAACTGTTAATAACCTCTCTGGTTTATCCTTGAATTTACATTGTTGCATATATTTAAGTTTTTTTGACAATTTTTAGTAATTCCTATTAAGTTCTATTACTGGTACATATATAGATTTCTATAAAACCTAAATAGTGTTTTTTTACGGTTCGGGGGCTAATTAGTGTTTTTAAGGAACCGGTATCGATTAGTAATTTAAATTCTGCGTGGGGTATTTTTATATATGGCAATGCTTGTTGATTGATATTATTTAAATTAATTACGTTTGGTTGTTTATAAATCGATCTATCTGAAAATTTGAGGACGCGTTTCCTTCGTTGTCTTCTTCATAGTTTTCACATAGTTCGTTATGTTCGTAATTTTCTAAATGGTTTTATTCATCGTTAGGTTCTTCTATTTCTTGGTGAAATAATTCTTCCGAGGTAAAGTTTCGTTTTTGGTAATGGCTTGCTCGGATTTGCGTTATTTTTGTATTTTGTCTGGTGTTACCAGATGAGGTGTCTATAGGGGTTGGTTTGTAATAATTGTTAGGGTTATTATTATTGTTTATCATCGGTGTATATCTAATAGAGTTCGCGCTTAATGTTGGACTTTGCTGGTTCATATTTTGGTTGAATCTTGGTGTGAATGCAGAGTTTGTAAAATTTGAGTTAAACGTCGGTCTTGAAAATTGATAGTAATTGATAGTAATTGATAGTAATTGATAGTAAAATTTGTATTATTAAAATTTGAGTTATTACTTCGCGGTTGTGCATTGAATAGTGTAAATTTTGGTTGAGTGGATTGTTTGTCTTGCGGCTTGTATGGTTTTTATTGGTGAATAACTTTTATTCGCGTTGGGGTTATATAGTCTATTTGATAATGCATGACCTTTTCTTCTTCTATGGTCATGTTCACTGCTTCTTCTAAGTTTTGGAGATGTTGGAATTTTATTTTATCTGATAGTCGTTCTGGTAGTGCATTTGTGAAGGTGTCCAGTGTCATTTTATCATATGTTTTGATTTTTAGTAGGCGGATATTTTGGTCGGGTTCTTCGATTTTTAATTTTGTTAGTGTTAAACTTTTTACGTCTTGGCGTTTCATTCAGACTTGATGCGGTTAGTTTGACTTATTATAGGCGTATAAGTAATACATTTTGTTTGTTATCTCCTGGTTTGTAAACGTTTTCAAAAATATTTCACACGCTGTAATGAAATTTCCTGGTAAATGCTTTCGAGATAAATTTTTATATCTAAATTCATGATTGTTAAGGATTGTTCTAATAATTAATAGTTACTTTCAGTATCAATTAATTTCAAGTTTTTGTAAAAATTGAGATTTATTTTTCGATTTGTATTATTACTTTTTAGTTTGGTTTGTTAATTTTCGGTTTGGATTGTGTTGGGTTATTTAAAGAGTCGCTTTACTTATTTTTCATACGTAGTTATACGGTGTTATAATTAAATTGCGGGATTTGTGCTTGGTAATGTCTGATCAGTTGCTGCAGCCTTGAATTTGTATTTATACTTCGCGGATGTTAAAATTGTCGCCGGTTTTAATTTTCTGAAAAGTTTTTACGTGGATTAATTTATTGGAATAGTTGCGTTGTACTTTGTACGTTTTGTTGCGCTAGTTATAATTTAATTACGTTTTTACTTCAGTCTGCTGATTAATTGCGTCTGCTTTAATTATCTGGTCTCCGTAGGTGTTGTAATTGATGAATGCATAAGAATGCTTCCTTTCAATTGTACTGTCTAGCTGAAGATGTCATTTCAGTCTCAGTGTTAAGTTTTGTTGCAATAAATTGCGTGATGCTGAAAAATATTCGATTTATACTTTACAAAGTTTGATTTTGTCTGAATGGTTTTATTCAGTCTCGTGATAAATGAATTGCGTCTTTTCTTCAATTAATTACTCCGTACTGAAGTATTTAATCATAAAATCTCACGTTTGAATGAGTCTTTTTAGTAGTGAAGATATTTATAAAGTTGCGATGTGTGAATGGTTTTATTCACTGCTGGTTGTCAGTAATAATTTGTATCAGAGTCGCGTTTTAGGTGTGCGCGCTTTGTTTCAATTTGTAATGAGTTGATTTTATAATAATAATTACAAAATGCTTTTATAATTTATACACTAGGTGTTTAATTTATAGCAGTGCGATGAAGGTTAAGTTTGAATATTCGTTTCTATAATTTTGCGGTGATTAAATGGTAGAATTGATTGCGTTCTATTTTTGTTTCAAACTTGTTATATTGAATTCGTTTTTGTTTTGTATTAATAATTCGTGCGCCAGTTATGTTTTTGGTTTATTAATAATTCGTAATAATTGTACTACTAATTGCGTATAGACATGCGTCTTTTCAGTTTTCTAGTTTAAAATTTCTATTGCTATAAAAATAAATTCTCTTAAAATAATTCTCGTTTGAAAATAATTTCTCTTAGTAAGTCATTTTCAAAAAAATGGCATAAATTGCAGTAATTAAAAAATGCTACACATACATAAAATAATAATTAACAAAATTTTCTTTACTAACTAATATCAATAAATTTGTAAAAAGAATAAATTAGTTTTTAGGATAAATGAACTTACATTATTTTTATCGTCGCTTCTTTGGACTCGGTCGATTCTTGTACTTTGTCCACGTTTGTTTGTTTTGGTTTCGGTCGATGCTTGTACCTCTTCCAAATTTGTCTCGTTGGTTCGGTCGATTCTTGTACCTCTTCCAACTTTGTTTGGGTTCTTCCAGATTGTGAAATGAAATTCTTGGTCACCAGTCTTCCGATTTTTGGATTCGTAGTACCATTCTGGATCCTACCGGCTGCGCCAGTTACGTTTCGGGCCTTGGGAGCAGTCTTTTTAAAAACTTCTTCCGAAAACTTCGTAACAAAATTTATTTATTTAAAAAGATATTAAATATGGAATTTTGACAAACTGGATTTAATATTCTAAATCGAAATAAAATAATAATTGAATTAATACTAGGGCAAGGAGCCTAAGTAAACGGCAATGTTAAAGCTGAAATACTGTAGACTGACTGATGATTTTGGGCTCCCGGGGTATTTATGTTGTCCCTGCCCCTCACATGTCTGTGGGAAATTGCAGAGCTCATGTCTGCTTATTTCTTAACTCTTTTCATTATACAATGTAACAATCTTAATTTCTAAGTAATTGTGGTTTCTTAACCGTCTGTGACCTGCCACCTGCAGTATCACTTTCGTCTGGAATACAATGAATTGCATCCGTTCTCACAATTTGCTTGTAAACTGTTAATAACCTCTCTGGTTTATCCTTAAATTTACATTGTTGCATATACTTAAGTTTCTTTAACAATTTCTAGTAATTCTTTTTAAATTCTATTAATGGTACATATATAGATTGGGGAATACATAACTCGCGTCGGAAGATATTGGACGCACACATGTACGAAAACAGTGAGCTAGTCGATATCCCGCTTAGTTAAGGAGAACAAAATTATCTGAATCATTATTAAACCGTACACAGTTGTGTATTCAATGTGGTGGTGGAAACTTTGAGAATCTTTTGTAGCAGTTTAATGCAGTCTATCAGCTGCTCTCAAACTATAGCTTGAAAAGTAAGATGAACTTTTTGAGCCAAAAACTTAATTTTTGTGCATTAGCTTACATTTACTGTGTTTATTATGCCATTTAAATTTTTACCTCAATTTTTAGGAACACGCTGAGAAACTTAAGATCGGCAAATTATGGTTCATGACTTTATAAACATGTAAATACTTACATGAAGTTATTGACCTCTCTTAATATCTCTACTTTGCATGTGTTAAACTATAAACTATAAATTGCATCCAGTAACTTTAAATATTCCTAAGTAGATATGACGAAAATAAATTTTGTACGTCAAACGACTGTTATCAGATGTGGAATAAAAACGATAAATAGTAAACATAATTTAAAGCTTACCAAAATATGATAAAAATTTTACAAACAGGAATTTTTAAGAACGTCATAAGTTTTTCAGTTAGCTATCCATAAAATGCTTCGGATATCCATCAGACGTCGATGTTCTACTAATAGTCTCTATTGCGGTTCCATAAAAATAATACTGTTGCTTCTAACATGAAATAATTACGACGCGACTTTTGATTCTTCTTCAAATCTAAGTTATTAAATTATACATTCCATAATTACGCTGAGAATTCTTAATACTGTAAAATTCACATCTAAAATTTAACTGCCTTTTGCTTATGCTGTAATGAATTGTTTAATTAAAATCTATATAAATTTGATAATACTAATCGTCGTTAAAAGGATCGAACAGGTAGTAAGTCATTGCTGTTTTAACTATGATCGCAGGCTGATAAGTAGATCACATTTTGCTTTTCATATTTTAAGCTCTTTCAATTTGTAACTTAACGCATATACTCAATAGCGTCGGGAAATAATCGACCTTTGTCCATTTCAAACAACAAATAAAGAATAGGCGACTGTTAACTGTAGAACGTGAAAAACACGTTATAAAAACCTTATGGAAGATCCGATCCATATGTTATACTTGTTATTAAATGCAATTTAATAAATATTTTAAATTAAATACTAATATATGAGGGCATGACTGTAATTATAATATGAATGAAAGCGCAAGTATTGTGGATGCTACAAAACTTAACAAAAAATTTTTTTGTATGATTCTGAAATTAGGAAACATGCAAAGATTGTGAAATAAAAATTACAACGATATTTGTTTTAACGTTGTTATAAACAAATTTCAAAGTATTCAAATTAACTAAAAACTTTTCATTTTTATGTCATTATCATTTTTTCATTTTGTTTAAAACCAAAACCATATTCACAATTCAAAAAAGGTTGGCATATCAAAGATTGTACTAGAAGAATATGAAGATAGTTTTTCCAGTCCTAAATTCACAGCTTTCTCGTCCTTCCACTAATACACAAAAAATTTTCACATCGCGTCGTGGAAAAATTCGTTTGCCCAAAACGTGTTTTAGATTTTTACACAATGACCGAAACCGACGATTGAGTCAGACGTTAAACAAATGTGTTTAGCTACAACGCGGGTTGTTTTTCCCACAGTGACCTAAAAGAAACCACGACAAGTTGTGAGTATTCCGGTTCGTCCCCGTCGTGTTGTGGGTGAAAATCAGTTATTGACCAAATTCGCTGTTAGAGTGTTATTCATTTACGTCCGTAAGGACTAAGTAAATGAAACTTACTAAAATAATCCTGAAGGGATTATACAAATTAATATCATTCAGTAAAGTTAATTTTGAATTTGAAATGCTCAACTCATCAGCTTACATATACATTTACAATATTCTTGAAATTGCTTGAAAGACTGTGTCAGGTAAATTTCTCTAATGAATTTACTAAGCACCAAGTAGATGGAGATGCTAACATGGACGGTAATAATTTCTGTAGGTATATATATAACGTACTTTATTACACCGTAGTCGAGCGAGTTTAATAAACTGGACTTACACAAAAGATTTATATTTCCGTTACATTATTTCATATTAGAATATTTTTTCAAGAGGTAATTTTAGTAAAAAAGGATAATTCTGTATAATACATTTTCTGTACATATTTTATGCGAAATATCACAAAATTACAAATACACCTAAATTAGAATTTTTGTCTACAACTTTATACTATTTTAATGCGTACCTGCATTGCAGACAATAATTGAGTGAACAGAAGACTTTTAAATTTCTCATATATATTCATTGCGCTTCTTATATTGCCGCACAGACCCTTCCAAAATAATTTTTAACTAAAATAAATGGTAGAGGCTCATATAAGATTCTACTTGCCGAACGAAAGTATTTTTGATACTTTGCAGTTGAAGTAACACGCGATACATTTTTACTATTGTAGATACAACGCAAAGAGTTTTCAAGAAAGACCTATTAAAATTTAATTTTTCAAGTTGAATATCTTTTCTTCTAACCACTTCTTATGTTTTCCTAATATTAATGAACTTTGTTAGCAAATTAAAAAAAGATTACTAACATTTACATAGACTGCTTAATTATCTTCCCAAGCAGTGCTATGCATACCTTACAACAACTTCAACAATTTAATTAAATGCGGTATCAACTTTTTCTAGTCATTGCAAAGAAAATAGTAAAATGGATTCAAAAAATGTGTGTATCTCAGCCGTAAAATTTGCTCGAAACATTGGGCGTTACGGAAAACAAAAAATTAGATAAGAAACGAGGAATTAATCTTGTTGTTATTGAAGTACCCTGTATATCTTTAATTGTAGTATATACATCAGGTATCTGATATACATATGTTATTAAGATTTAGTTGGAAGCCATTGTAAGGATCATAGATCTTCCACTATAAACAAATTTAATGAAAAGCCAATATTTCTAAAACAGATGGCATTTAAATACCGACCTTACAACCACAAAAGAAAATAATAAAGATAAAAAAATTGAAAAGCAAAAAAAGCAAACTGAACTAAATATTAATTTTTCAAGGACACGCGGTTTAACAAGTTTATGCCTTACTTGTTATGTCAATTCTATTTTGCAACGTCTTGGACAAACACCATATTTACTACAATTATTTCTTGAAATTTCAAAGTCGGAACAGGATATTCAAATACATAGTAACAGGTGGAATACAGGTAACAAAGATTAATTGAAAATAAAAATAAATAAATGACCGATTACCCACTTATGCACTAGCGGACTTTCAATGCAAAACGAGCTAAATAGTAATGAATAATTTTGCCTGGCATTGGGAAAATAATTTAAGTATAGAAGAACGAAAATTAATGTCAAAATTGTTGGTTATTTTGCAAAAAGAAAAGCACGCATCCGATTTCACTGTTCTTACAGCTTATCAGACGGGCGCATCTTTTTTTGCAAAACAACCAACTAAGATTTTAAATTATACACAAATCGTGATGTATCCTGCTACGTACCTAAACGTAGCCGGAAGAAAAGTAAATACCAGGCTAACTATCGAACGCGGAGAGTGGAGGGATTCACCTACGTACCAAGAAAATCAAAAGAAAACACGTAGTCCACGATTATCTATTAACAAATAAAAATAAATAAAGGATTCTGCACAAACCAGCAAAATCAATAAATTAAGCGTTACTATTTCAAAGCAAACAATTATGTGATATGAACAATTTAGTACCGTAGATACAAAGTGCGCATTTCGTATTTTACACAAAATAAAACTAATCAGTAGAAAATAATCAAGTGAGAGCTTTTGTCAAGCGTTTTTAAAATTGCCCGTAATACTTTTTTTTAAAATAAACTAATCAGTAGAAAAGAATTAACGTGTGAGAGCTTTTGTCAAACATTCTTTTTAAATTCTACATAATACCGTTTGTGAAATAAACCAATCAGCCGAAAAAAAAGCGTGTGTCTGTCAAACATTTTTAACCAATGATACAACATACCTGTAGAGCGATAATATCGATTCGCAGCAACAAACAATAGCTCTACAGTGTGACGTTTCTTATCACCTAACTACACCAAACGCTGATACGAAATATGCCATTGATATACACAAAAGAAAACAAGTTGTATACCTGTATGTGTTTGGATACTTAGCTTGCAACCCGTCAGGGGTGAGTCAGCATAGCAACACCACGGTAGTCGGGATCTGTTTACCCTGTTATCATAACGGCATTTGCGATCTACAAGCAACGACAATTGATCTATGGCAAAAAAACAGTTGCGAGTTGGGCCTACATACAGAAAGAACCAATTCGGCCCCCAGCTAAAAAAGAATCTGATTAGAATGCGTAAGCGCGGGAAACCTCACCAATACACGCAAGATGCCTTCTACTTGTCGAACAAAAAAACGTGCATTGCTTTTGAATTACTGTGACGAATAATGTAGAAAATATTTCAACGCACAAGTTGCAGAATCAAATTAAAAATGGGTTCAAATAACACGAGTTCGAACTGCAATCCTCGCGTTATCGAAAGCACGATTAGCAAACTGGAAAACACGCTATCAAATAATATTAGGATTTAATATTTGGACAAGTCTTTAAATGGGAAACACAAGAGAAAGCAATTATAAGTTATCGGAATGTTTAACAAATTATCGAATATCTACAAGTAGGTATTGACTATTTAATTTATCGAATAAATTTTCGTTTTAAAAGCAAAGTGGATTTGAGTTAAAATTACGTTAAGCGGGCTCATACTGAACAGCTACACTATATAGAGTATTGAATTTATGTAGAAAATAAACGTAACAATCTATACGTACAAAATATTTCTCATGCGTCCTCTATAACCAATGTAATCAACCAACTATCGGTGACCGTTCAAGTCTCCGACATGTTAGTATAAATAACACTGCCAGACAAAATTTTAACAACTGGTCAAAAGACAACGTTGAAAATGAACATAAATAAAAAAAAAATAAATGAAAATAAATAAACAAAAATAAATTTGATGTATTTTAATTTTCAACAGTTTTTGATCAGTTATTAAAATTTTGTCTGGCAATGCCATCTATACTAATATGTCGGAGGCTTCAACGGTCACCAATAGTTGGTTGGTTACACTCTAGTATAGAGGGCGCATTTTGTACGTATAAATACACCAGGATTTGGGTATTATTCAAAATCTTTGTTGGCTGTTTTGCAAAAAGAGATGCGTCCGTCTGATGACCTGCTAGAACAGCTAAACTAGTTACGGGCTTTTCTTTTTGCAAAATAACCCACAATTTTTATATTAATTTTCGTTCTTCTATGCTCGAATTATTTTCCAATTGCCAGGCAAAATTATGCATTAAAATTCATTGGTTGACGAATCTTTAGAAAAACACAGTATCGAACTGGCGTTATTTGATCCAGTGGGCAATATTTAAAAATGTCTTATGCACATTGTTAGGTTCCGTCCCTGAAATTTGAGTAAATGCTCATTCAACACCCTGGAGATTTTATTAGTACATGCTATTATCATTTAGATATAGCAAATTACTCTAGTAATATAACTAATAGTTTCTTATCAAAAACGTTTGCTTCCGAAATATTATTATAGTATTGAAAATTGAGTATCTATCGCATTAAAACATTTTGTCCTTAACGATTATCAAGTGTTCCGAGAACGTTAAATATATACGCCTCATCAATAGCTTTGTTTACTATAGCATTTGTTTTCCCGGGCTAAGGTATAATTTTTTAGTACGCTTACTATAAGTTCGAGGACGCATGTACTTCAAGCAATAAATTCTTATGATAATAAGGAAAATAAGCAACTTATGTTACACTTACCTCTAGGAATCTGCAAAGCTGGTTGCAGACAATCATAGTTGGTAGGCACGCGTCCAAAAGGTTAACGATTTTTTATGTTTATCAAAGCAATTCACTCCGTTCTCGTGTCAACACATAATGTTTTGGAAATTATTTTTCACGTGGGTTTTTGGTCGACAGAAAATGTTCTTTTAAAAACACGATTTCTAAGAAGTTTTATCGGAACATGGACGAGTTTCAAGCGAAACGACAGTCCAAAAGAGGATCATTACTGTGCTGAGTGAAGCTATTGGGGTTAAAACGATGGCCTCCGGCAATATAAATATTGCATGAATACAAGCACAAGGTTTTATTTTGTGGCGATTCTTTTGTTTTTCAAGGAATGTGCATCGCTGTAATAACTTTGCGGTGTAAATGCTATACGGTTACTACAATCAGCCATGTCTATCCTAAAAAAAAAAAGGTCCTTAATATGAGACTTTGAGTATATAGTAGCTACGAAATACCGGAATGTAGAAAGTTATCTTTATTATCTTGGATGCACGGTGTTGAGTTTAGACGATTTGCAAGCCTTAGCCTAATGTACAAGCAGATGCAAAACGTCCTGCCTGGCCGTTACATTCTCTATAGCAATCGATGATCTTACCAACAATAAATTTGGTTAGGATTTGGTATTTTCAGATTGAATTCCTTTTTTTTCTAAGATTTAGTTTTGATATAGAAAATGGATTCCACCTCGCTCAAGACCGTCGGCATTGAATGTGTTGAAAGAATGGCCTATTTGCACTAATATTTGTATAGCATATTCTTTTATCACTTCCAACAGAAATACGGTCGAATTAAAGAAACAAGAGATTTACACGAAAGAAAAAAATGAATAGATTTTTGATTTAAAATTGCGTTGATTTTCGACCGACCAACACATGCCGCTCTCACTTAAATCATACCGCATCAACGAGCAGTGCAAACTTTCTCTTCAAATATATGCCGCGTCAACGGAAGCACGTAAGCCAGATACCGCAAAGAACGTGGAGCTCTTTGACTTCGAGCTGCGTTTAAGGAAACAAGTGGACTATAGTAGAAACCAAACAAGGCTACTTATGACTAATTGTTTGTAATCGAACGCTTCGATTCCATGAAAACGTATGTCCAGCAAACTCCAGAATTTAAAATGGCCTTGGAATATAACGTTCTATCAACATTAACAAGTGGATCTTGCTAAAGAGTCGAAGGAATGCGAAAATAATGTTTGGGTTAAGTTACTGGAGTAAACGTTTCACTACTAGAAATTGACCAAACATCCATAATTGCAAAAAAATTTCAATCACCAATTGTGTATGTAAAGTTAAATGTTTATTACAAAACATTTTTAATGTCAAAATGAAATGCCAATAGTTTTGCAAAAAAATGTTCTACAATACAATTAATTGAAGAAAATTCAAAATGATAAATGAACCAGAACCTACTCTAACCCGACAAGCGTAACCTAGCTTTCAAAAGCACACGAGAATTTACAAACTATATGAACCAAAATTAGACACAACGTTTGCTATTTCTTCATTACAGCATTGAAACGACGCACCTTTCTACAGCTATCTTACTTTATAATCGTGAAATTAGTAGACATAAGTAACATAATTATATTATAGTTGTTCTCTTTATGTGTAGTGAGATGAGGCAAACGCACGTTTGTTTGTTTCCTACTATAGCGTTTCCTTGTATTTAATGTTATCAAAATTCATGTTTTCGTATTTTTATTGAAGTAAATAAAAATATTTACTATTTTTTATATCGTCCGTATTTGTTTGGTCCACCAAGCTGTTTGGCACAAAGGGCATTTGACCTGCTACCCGATGGTCCTGTCCAACACTGGAAGAGCAGCAACTTTTAAAAACCATTTTAATACAAACGTTGAAAGAATTATAAAATAGTAGAACAAAAGTATATAACCCTAGTAATCTGTTCTCTAGAATTAAACAAATAATTGCACAGTTTGCTGGAGACCAACAATTAACTCACAATTATTAAAGCAAATGTTAAAAGCAGTGCGTGAAGAATATTTGAGAAGTTACGGAGAAGAAACTTTACATAAACGAGAACTAAATTCTGAAACATGTCCATCAGGTATTGAAGGCGATAAAAATATATAACAATTTATGAACAGCAAGCTTCTGAGTTGTATTATTTACTGAACAAGTTTTTCGAGATACTTTAGTTAGTACAGTGTAGTACCAAAATTGTAAGCATTCTTTAGGTCAAGAAGAATTCTCTCTTGATTTGAGTTTGCCAATACCGGAAACACAAATTCAACCAACATTACATCGAAAAGCAGAAGAATTGGATGAAAATAAATCATCACCTGAAATAAAAAAGAAAAATATAGAAAACAACAAAAACATTCTAATCAAGTATGATTTAATGATATTGACCAAACCGAAGAAGCTAAAGAGGACAGTTTAAAATACGAACCACATACTGATATAGAAAATTATATAACATTTGAATTCGTTGCTTTAGGTCGTTCAACTTGTGAACCTTTTGGTGCTGTCTAAGAGATTGAAATTGAGTTAAAGCGGCCTGAATCACAACACATTTTTGTTAATGAGATTAATATCAAAGAACCTTTAGAAAAATCATCTTTATTAAACTGAGAAAAAGCATGAAGAGTATAATATAAATGAAATATGAGAAGCAATATAATACAAAGATATCGGTACGAACATTCGTTGTCATCTCAATATAAAGATGCTGAAGCTAGCGTTGAAATTCCAGTAAGAAGATGGTATAGTTAGTAATTTTAATGCTTTTCAAGCGCTTCTTAACAAAAAGTCCTTGAAGCGCAGACATATTGATTAAATCATAAGAATTTGCAACACGTTTCCAATATTCAATTAAAACTTGCACTGTCCAGATTTTATACATCTAATACTTTAACTCAATATTTCAACTAAAAGTAAATGTTGTATAAGTTTATCAGTATTTTACGAAACAAAACATCATGCATAATTGTCACAATACAAAGAAAAACAATTTCTAACGAGCTTATATCTTACAATTTACGTATTTTTAGATGAACAAAGAATTCCATTTTTTATTTTAATAAACCGATATATGTGGGGATGTATGTACTAGAGTTATCTAAACTCACTATCTATGATTTTCACTATAAATACATGTTATCCACATTTAGAAAGGACTGTAGTGTTCTATATACCAACACAGATAGCCTTATCTATAAAATATTAAACCGTGATCCCTATGAAGCTATGAGGCGGGACTGTCACAAATATTTTGATACTTCAGACTATCAGCAGGACAACATCTATAAAATAGTAAAATAGTACATAAAAAAGTATTGGAAATGAGAAAGGTGAGAACAATGGACGGATTGTGACCAACTTTATCAAGTTGAGATCCAAAATGTATGTGACGAAGGTTTTCAAAGCATCCGAAGAGGATGAAGCTGAACGCTTGCGTATACAAGAAGATACTTCTATACCGCTAGCGGCTTTCTCTAATTTCGGGGTAGCTAAAAAGGCCAAGGGAATTAAAAAATCAGTTACTAAAAACCATATCACATTTGACGACTTTTCTCGTTGTGTAGAAAAGTACGTGTCACAAAATTTAATCCACTCATCTAAACATCATGTTCATACAATCATTCAAGATAAAATAGTCTTAAGTCCACATGATGATAAAAGTTATTTAATACCAGGATCAAACAAGACATTACTCATAGGTTATTATTTCATAGTTAGCATAGAAATTGAGGAGGCGGTTTAAATTATAATAAATTAGTCTAATATATGCATGTAGTATGTAAATGTAAATATGTTTATCCAGTAAATAAATGTAAATATCTAAATAAAATGTTAATTTAAATGTAATAGGTGTAAAGTTATGTATTATATGTTGATTGGATTGGTACCTTCAATCCTATTGTAAATGTACTGTTATTTGTTAATGTAGTATTTAGGTTTGTTAGTCTAAACAATCTTAACTTAGATAAAAGCAATCAATATATGTTTTATGTTAATTCAGATAAACTGATATCCATATAAGCAATATTAAAAATATGTGTGATATAGTATATAAAATATGTAAGTGCAATGTGTAATAAAGCACTTTAATGATTCTTCATTTTTATTTAGGACGGTGAGAGGTCGGATTGGGGTAGGGATTGTGGATCCGACGGCACCAGAATTTTTATTTAAAACGGCTGAGCGAAAGTCGCGTGAACCTTAAATGTAGGATCGCCCGTGGTGAATGACCTTTGTATCTGGCAAAAATGGTCTTTTTGGACCTTAGAATTTCCCATGTTAAATCCCATAAGAAAACCGGTTTTTTGCGCTCGTGGTAACCTTGCATATCTACTTACAAGGTCTATTGAATTGGATCGAAACCGTTTACTGTTTCAACTGTCATCTGAGTCGGGTCTTTTTAACAATTTACATTTGTCCTTCAGGTACATTCTAACTTTACATTACAGACAAGTTATTTGCGAGTGAGTTTTTGCTAAACTAAATATTGTAAAAACTGGGCTGAGATCACAGTTGGGACAAGAACTGGTCAACTCTTTGGCTGATTTTGTGTGTAGAAAGAAACTGTTCTGTAAATATTGATAAAATTATTTTTTAAATTTGATTGAAGTCTTCTGAAAAACATGCGTTCACTTTCATTTTAATTATGTTTTTTCTTTCATAGTTTCAATCTTTGATGATAAATGAGTAGATTGGCATAAAAAGCGCATTTTATTTACATATTGAACTGACTTGCATAGATTTTCTGAAAAATGGGGCCCCAGCTATAACTGCACGTTCCAAAGTTACTAATTCGGCACTGATCATGATCAATAGAAAGAGCAGAGTTGTAGTATTGGTATCAAACTGCCATAAATTCCTTCCTCTAGTTATGTACTATCACTCTGTGCACTTTTAGTTTAGTCTTGCAGCTCGAATAATCTATCGTCATTTCTATTCGCAACAATAACCTAATAAACACTTTTCATATAGTTCTTACATTTTTTGTCTGGACTTATGAGATGTTTTTTTTCATTAAGCGAAATATAAGACATTTGGGAGAAGACTAAAACCTCAAACTTTATGTCATGAAATATTAAATAGGTTTACATTGCTCTGTGATCTTCTTATCTAAACTTTGAAAATTCTCATCTAGTTAAACCTGTTTTCAAAAGGCTGGCTGTATAAGATTTCTCAGTACAGTTTACCTTCAGGAACAAGCAAATATTTATCTGAATTGAAGTGTTTATATCAGCTGTTCAGTTGAGAAACTTCTCGAAAACACTATAAATGAAATATTTCTCCTCCAAGATAATACTGGTATTTTATTTGTAAAATTCAAGCATCTTAACATGTACACCTGACCATATTTGATTTGTCTGGTACGTAAAGGATGATTTTGTGGATCATGGGTCAACATTCAGAGAGCTTTCTTACTCCACTTTAGAGTCAAACTTTATAAACGAAGCTTCAGCAAAATAAGTATCGCAAATTTTTATGGTTAGTTTGGTCTAGCATAAAATCCTCTTAATCCGGTATCCTTAGGCTTAGGGATGGTTTCGATTTATATCACATGAGAAAACATGCGATCAACTTAATCTTTATAGACATATAATTATACGAAAGCTAATCAATATTTGGCTCAACTATGGATTATTAAAATCAAAGTGTTTGTAATCGTCTTCAAGAAGCTTTCATGAATGCGTAAAAATTTAAAACTTATTAAGATAGTAAAAGATAGTAAAAACTTACTAAGATATTTCACCGTTTTTCTGCAAAGTACGCTGGAATAGGATCTACCTATCTAACTTCTTTATTAATTATTATTCAATGTGCATCATGTCTGCAACTATTGAAGCTATAGTGGAACAAATTATTAACGTGCTTGTCGATAAGAACGCTAGACACGTTCAATCTCTACTGTAGTTCCTTTGTTTGTTAAAGAAACTTGGAAACGTTGTAATGTACAATTAACCTAGATTGGACTAAATGCACACAAAGACACAAATTGTATATTCAGTAAAGTGAATGCATTTAAGCAATAAATATGCTCACTTTTTAAAAGAAGGTATTTATAGTAAAATTGATTATTTGAAATATCTGACTGTATTACGTGTTCAACCCGTACTTAATTAAATATTAGGGTTCGAGTACTTCAAATTTGTACATACAAATCTTAAAATTATAACATTCACCATTCAGTCCTTGGTGACGAGCTTATCAAACGGTTTTCAGTGGGTCCGGTTTGCTGTAAATTTTTTGACGTGGTGCTGACCGATAGTAGTTGTAGCGCCCTAAAGAAAAGGTACGAAAAAAGGTTAAAAAAACAAGCAACTTGAGCACAACATCGACGATGACTACGAGAACGGCACACCCAAAAGCACAACCGCGTTTCATCAAATCCCAAACTCAAGAGATTACTTTTGGTTCGTGTAATCATCTCCAACGTTTCAACATTTATTTATCTCTACCGAAATTAGCCTATTCAAATTAGTTGATGCTCTACGCCCAATTGAAATAGAAAGACTTCACATTTTGATAATGCGTGTTCGTAGTAAATTCCTGAGAACAGTCAAAGTATTTTAACGTATTTATACTTATTAAATGATTCTAAGCATACAATGTAACGAATGATTTATAACATACACAGAAACGAATTCAGAAAAAAGGGAGATTATTTTACTTTTCATACAAAAAATAATAGATTCATTAAATATAAGAAAATGGACACTGGTTATGTAATAAATGAAAAAGCATGTTACGAGTTAATTGTTATAACACGCAGCCACTGTTTTTCAAGGGTAAAAGAATATACTTAGTGTTATATGAAATAACTGACAAAATTACATCAGTTGTCCTTGTGGTGATTCCAATCAAAACATTTCATATACCTTTAAATCCACTTTTTCTGTTCTTGAGATATTGATAACAGAAGAACAAACGTACACCAATTACTGTAAGTTTAAGTATCTATTTAAGAAATAGCAAAGTACAATATAACTAATATTATAATAATTTCTTAAATTGTTCATCTTCATATTCTAAACATACTCCTAGCTTTTGACTGTTGCCAATTAATATTTGCAAAGTCATTTCTTTAAGAATTTGTAACGAACCATAGAGAAGTAATTATTAGGAAAGAGGTGAGACAGCGATGCGCCCTATCCTCATTAATTTCTAATTTGTAAATCGAAGAGAATTATTATGCAGGGATAAAAGGTTGATATGCTTAGATTTCCAAATCATTTAGGTATTAGCATCTAGTAAGAAAGAGTTGGAAGCAGCTCTTAATGAAATTGAAACAGTTCAAGAAGAAAAAAGCGCAAAAGATGTAAAACAAAGATTAGCACAAGGTCGTGCTACATTTAACAAGGAAAGGCAACAGCTGTGTTCAAAGACAACAATCATAGAAACCAGTAAAAATTGCTTAATGCATCTGTGTGGAGCACAGCACTGTACAGCCGTGAAACTTGGACAGTAGGAGAAGCGGTCAGAAAAAGGGTTGACGTTCTTGAAATGTGGTGCTATAGACGCATGTTGAAGATAACATAAACAGACAAAGTTATGAACAAATATGTTCTAGAAATGGTAGGGGAAGAAAGAAGTTGTGTGGGAATTTCAGGGAAATGTGTGGGCTAACTCAAAATAGAAATCAATGGAGGTACGCGTCCAAACAGTTCCAAGACGGAAAACCGAATGACGAAAAAAAGTGTACTTAATCCTGATGATTATTATAAGCAACTACAGTTGTTGGTTTTGCAGTATTCTCAACTAATGTTAACTACGCGAAAGGATTTACTCTGAAAAGGTATTATTGCAGCAATACCTAAATGCTGTGGATCTTGGTACCCACGGTTGCTTAATTCCTTTACGTACCACTGAATATCGGTGAAATAGGGTATATTTTTGGGAAAACACTATATGGGAAATCGAGCTGTATATAGGCTGTGGAAATTTTAAGGAACTGTGTAGGCTAGCTTAAAATAGAAATCAGTGGAGGTACGCATCCAACCAGCTCCAAGACAGAAAACGTAACGAGGAAAAAATAATTGCACTAAAACCTGATGATTAACTATTATTAACAACTACAGATGTTGGTTTTACAATATTTTTAACTAATGTTGATTGTGCGAAATGATTTATTGGAAAATTATTAATTCGGTAAATGTCTAAGTATTGGGTATCTTGGTAAACGCAAGTTGCTTGACCTCCTTCACATACCACTGAATATCGGTGAAATATGATATATATTTATAAAACAGTAGAACTTAGGTTTAGCAAAAGAAGTACTTCTAGAACTTGTATCTGTTATACCACGTCCCGCTCAGCATCGTATATTTTTTACAACTTTTTTCTTCTCACAATTTATTTTGTTTACTAAAGGCTAGAGGTTTTCATGCTACATGTACTATCCGTGAAAATTGCACCCGTAACAATATTCAGACACGGCAAAAAGTATGAAGAAAGAAGAAAGAGGCAGCTATGACCCTTCTTTCAATAAGAAAAATGAAGCACTGTTGGTAAGATGGAATGACAATTCAGTGGTAACAGTTGCTACAAATAATTGTAGCGTTGAACCATTAGTACCTGCTGAAAGATATAATAGAAAAGAAAGTTATTGTCATTCCTCAACCAAACGTAATGCCGAGTATAATCAACATATGGAAGGAGTTAGTCTCCATGATAATGGCATAGCAAATTACAGAATACGTGTAAAAGGAAAGAAGTGGTGGTGGTCACTTTTTACAAATTTGATAGATAGCGCAATAGTCAAGTCCTGTAAAATATACAGCATAGGAAAAAAAATGAAAACAACACAACTAGAATTCAACTCGTATGTAGCTATAACACTTATAAAATTTGAAAAATAAATAATGAACATAACGTGGGCAGAAATCTCGAAAGAGCTACATCGAATGTTAACTCTTCAAACCCAGTTTATGGGCGGCAATCTAAAAGTTTTTTGCTTAGTGAAATAAAATTTGAAAATACTGGACGCACGTTATAGCCGAACAAGAAAATTCAGCCAGAAGGAGATGTAGACAATGCAAAATCACAAGAATATATATGTGCATAAATTGCCAAGTGCATCTTCACCCAAATTGTTTTCAAGATTTCCATACGCCTTGATCTTTGTATAATTCAGTACCTAATCCCAAAGTTGCGTAAACGCAACATTTTGTAACGCCTTATTTTCAATGCTTGGGAATTAATGAGTTAACAAGAATATTTATTTTCATTCAATTTAAAAGTTTTTTATAGCTAATGATACTACAAAGACGTAGAGTTATAAATTGTACACTTTTTTAGCCTATTATACAAAATTTGGCGAATTTCATTTGTCTTATTCGGGCATACAAAGTATTAAAAAAGAGTGGGTAATTATTCTGTGTTACCATATCGTCGTTCACTCTGTGCAAGGTATAACTGAGCTAGTCGAGGCATACTGCATTTAATTGTGTTGATTTTAAAATTAATTTAGATATTTTTGAGGAACAGAGAGGTGGCGGTCAGCAAGGCAACTGGGCGTTTAAATACACCGGGCGTTCGGCGATATTGTAGCAATATATATATATATATATATATATATATATATATATATATATATATATATATTGTGATATTATGTGATATATGTGAGATTTGAACCTTGACGCACTGAAGTACCACTCAGATATAGACTTCTAGTTCGTAAAATGATTGATGAAGGAGATGGTGAGGGCAGTTACTTGTTAAAGATATATAAAATGATAATTAAGAGAAAATGAAGTTTTAAGATTTCAAATTGGGTGTTGGTGATTTCGTAAAGTAGTTTTGAAAAGTATGTGGCAATGAAGTGAACTGCTGTTGCTTGTATATCATAAAATCTTATTTAAATATTTAAAGGGAAACTTCACTGCCATGTGAATATGTATGTATAGCTAAGATTTGAAGTCACTTAGTACGTTTTCATTTGATTTGAGTTAGGTATAAGATGTTATACTTTCACTTTCATTTGAATATGTACGTAAAGCCTAAAAAAAGTCAATTAGTATGTTTTTATTAGATTTAAGTTAGTTATATGATGTAGAAATTTTATTTACTTTTCAGTATATAGTTGTAAGTCTATTATTAGTTGTAAGTCTATTATTAGTTGTAAGTCTAATATATCATTTGAATTTCACTTGGTTGTTAGAATTAAAATATCAATTTATAAATTTTCGGCCAATGACATTTGTGTATTAGTTTACTCCAAATTAGAATTTGACAAGAGCAATAAGATCTATTAATAAAAAGTTGGATCATAGAATGTTAGTTGGAAAAGAATTGTAAAAGAGTAGGCTGGTTTAATTTTTTAAGGGGCATCTCCATAGTGATAAGTGACAGTTGTTAAAATGAAAAATTAAGAAAAATTGATTTGAAAAAAACTGAAAAAAAGAACTTTACAAACTATAGAACAAAAAGTATAATCTTTTTTGTAACAGTTTACGAATTGTATACCTTTTATTATTGTAATCTCTAACATAAAATTCAAAGTATGAAAAATGTATTTGTGATATTCAAAGTATAAAGGAACTGTTGATATTAAAAGGTGATAAATGCAAGAGTCCTTGTCATTGTCTTATTATTGACCATTGGATTTCTGGGAGTATTTTTGTGTAGACAGAGGAGTTCCAAAGTGGTGCTATCAGAACGCTGGAATTGCTGAACTTTTGGTGTCGAGCACGGTGTTGATTTCACGGAGCTGAGTTTCCTGAGCTCTATATATACTTATTTATTAAATTTTAAAAATTAGATACTTGAAACAAGATACTACGTATTGGATCAAATTACTTGATTGTTGTTATTACAGTGAGATGTTATAAACATACACCATAAAAATAAAATATTTATATAATATAAAAAAAGAATACACACACACACACACACACACACACACACACACACACACACACACACACACACACACACACACACACTCAGATTAAAACCCACTTAATTCGTAAAAAACGTTACATGCATACATACATGCATGCATTCAATTTTGCCATACCGTCACACACAAAAATAAAAGAACAATGTGACAAATTTGATTGAAATGGTGTCATTTTATTAAATTATACATTTTATATTATTTTTAGTTATGTTAAGTTATAGTTCCTGTTATTTTTTACATTGTTGCTAATTATTTATATAAACCTCGATTTAGTATGTAACTTTAAAACCAAACTGTACCAGTTTTTTAAAATTTGTCATTTGTAGTGCCTGTGATCAAGAATTAAAATAAATTCGAAAATTTAGGCTATAAAAAAGAGTAGTACTGAACTTGCCAGCTGACCTGAAACCCACAACCAATAATTTATTTATAAATATATAAAGCAAGGTCGTTGAACACTAAGATAATTATTGATTAATATATATATATATATATATATATATATATATATATATATATTAATGTGATTGAAGATCATAGCAAGGACATACTATGGTGTGTGATAAAGATTTTACTTCATAAATTTGAGAAAATGCGAGAAAGAATTTATTTGTTTAAACATTTATTTGTATAGGAACATGCTTGTGAAATACACTGTATAAATGTATTAACTACGTTTGACTAATAAACCGTGAAATCTTCATTAATATTTTATAATTAAAGGATCGTATTTAATATTAATGTTGCTAAAGAATTTCAATCATGTGTGATAACGAGAAACTCGTATGTGTGAATATCGTAAAAATAATTTCATTCGTAATTAATAACAAAAGCACGTATTTCTAATTGAAAAGCGTATTAAATTAATCAATTTCAGATATAATAGAGTTTAAACCATTGAACTAAGAATGTTTCAGAAGGTAAAAAAACGTAAAGAGCATGATGAATGAGGCAAAATCTGGAATGTACTAGAACATTGACATATAAACATATAGAAACGATGCGTTGAATGGCGAAGATTGCTAGAACCTACTAAAATAAATTAGGTTAGTTGGGTCTGGCCTATATAAAACCTATGCGCGCTTTGTAATCGCTCAGTGTTGATTGAAACATCGACTTGAGCGTGCTGCCGTTAATAATCTAGAAAGACAGGTTACGTAAACAAATTTGTACGCAAAACGGACAAAATTTAACTACCAATGGTTATTTAAAATCTATTAATATTAGAAATCAAAAATTTAAAACATAATAAAACTATTGCAAGATAGAATTTACTTAAAAATTGTAGACTAATTGTAATGGATGTACATAAATAAATGGTTTAGTATTGAAATATACGAGGAATATGTCAATTTGCATGAGAATTGTACTTTTCAAAACCATTTAACAGGCGATGGAACATTGATATTAAACCATAAGGTTTGGTAGTTATTATGTTTGGAAGAGCCAACGCTGGTCAGCAAACAACCCACAACATCGGGATGCTTAACGGTAAAAAATAAATGTTTGTTTCAATTGAGAGATTAATAAATATCCTAATTAATGTAGAGCGGGCATTTAAATTTTATGTGCAAGTCATTTTAATTTAATTTTTAGAGGTTTTGGCAAATTCAAGTACAGAATTTGTCTTTATATAAGGCATAATAAACATACTGACTTCAGCTACGCTTAATACGGTTTTTACAGAATTGGTGTTTAATTGGATCACTTCTAAAAGTAATTGGTGTATATAGTAATTATAAGGAAAGTTTATTTAAGGATTTATTACCGAGTGTTTATCATAAGTCTAAGATTTGCCTACTAGAGACTAAAGTACAGAATAATTGAGAACTGTGAATCTGTAAAATGAAGATTTTGGGACTCTTTATATTAGTAATTAGGATGTGTTGTGAGAAGGAGATATTGGTTGGTACTTCAAATATTGCTTGGGGAGAAGAATAATTATGAAATGTGTATTTAAATTATTGTTTGTACGACAAAGCTCTTGTGAACTCATTATATTTATATTTAAAAGATAGTTTGTAAGAAGAATATTTCAAATCATTATATTTGTATCGTCACAGTGGTTTCATTAATTCTAGAAGATGAAATCCATTAGTCAGAGAGCTATCCAATAGACACGGAGACTATAGGAACATCACAAAAATACACGCGGCGCGCAGGCGCGCCCGCATGCACGCACGCACACACTCACACACGCACACACGTACGCACGCACACACGCTCCCACATGCCCCCACACCCGCGCACTCACGCACCCACGCAACCACGCACGCACACATATCCAAACACCTACAAAACCACACAAAACACACAAAACCACTTAGTTTTTCAGTAGTCTTGTAAACAGTGTGTAAGGATTCTGCGCAAAGCTAGACGATTCTTTTGCACGTAACAAAACAAGTACTATTAAATTACGGCAATCAATAAATACGTTCTTGACAAGAATTTACATTTAAAAAGAAGTAATTCTTCTTCCAGCAAACTGAATTTCTAATTCAGTTTATTATGAGCGAACAAAGCTCTTATCCCATGCCAATCAACAATAATATCACTTTATGTTCGAAATAAAAAAATGTTATATCTCATAAAATAGCCCCATTTCGACATTTGTTGAAATCATGCGGAACTATTGGAAATCGAAAAGCAAAGGGTAATAAAATTTAAATCACAATTTATGCAAACTACCTGTTACCGCTGATTCGTTTTCTGTGCAAAACAACTTCTTTCAGGGCTTATACATACAGTTTAATACTTATGTCGCGAAAACGTATGCTTTAGCATGTATTTCTACCTCGCAACTGATTTAGAGAGCTCCGACACAAACTGTTCTAACAGGAATAAATTAATGTTATCTAGCATTTGAATGTTAGCCTTGCTTAAGCTTTGCTGATAGTATACAAAACGTCAACGTAAGCGCTAATTAATGGCATATCCCCTTATCGGAAACTTATTGGGTACGGCGTAAATTTTATACTAAGACTGGGTCATTTATTTAAACTAACTTTTTCCTAACTATGATAGCTGTCGGAACATGGGAAATTTCTTTGTATTTCAACTTAATAGCGCTTTATTATTATACGTAAAAATATTTTCGGTGAAGAAATTATTAATTACCAAACATGTATTAGAATGCAATATAATCACCTGCATAGATATTTTTGGTGTCGTAGTAGCAGTAAATCTACTCACATGCTAATAACCACTTCATATGTGTTTGGTTCTTAAACGTGATCTAACAAGGGTTAATTCAGTTCTTGTTTCCACTATGTGAAACCATTTCCACGCAATATAAATAAGCACCATTTATTATTGGGTTCTCCTTGTTTTATTGAAAAAAAAATCTTAGAGAAAAATTATTTTAAATGTTCTGTATTCATTACAAAATAGACAGTTTATAAACACTGCAATAATATGGGAAATCAAGTAGTAGGAAGAATAGCGGATTCTGTCGTCTTCGAAGCCGACGTCACAAGGGAGTTGACATTTTTGAATTGATGTCACCGCCCACTTTTTATATCATCTACTGCATCTATTTTCAGGTTTATTTTTTTATGACACCGACGACTGAACCTGGTTATTTAAGCGTAGCGTCGGAGGAGGGAGCACGCCCCCCATTTCAGTAAGCTTCGATTGTTACTAAGCAAATTGGGTACACTAAAATTGTTGAATGTTTTTACGCTTTAAAGTAGATAACCAATTCGGCGTAACCTTTACATCTGATGTTCAAACAGCAATTACATTATTCGTACATGTTATGAAAAGCTAATTAATACGTAGCGTATCAAAGTACATATTATCATATACATGATTGTATAAATGATATTCTACGTGTATATTCAGTATTCAGATCGTTGCTACACTAATTCATTGCTTTCAGTTTTTGATTTTCAACTTTTCTATAATTTATTTAGCAGCTAGAAATATCCATAAAATATTGTGAGTTTTTTAGAATTTGTCTAACGCACCCTATTACCTTTATTGCAAAGTAATATTGTCTGTTCACTTTTTCGGCAACTAAGCGAAACTGCATTCCAACCCCTTTATCTTAGTCATTATTGTAAAATCGGCAAATGCCGTAAAACTTCGTAAATTTAAGAAAGGGAATGAACCGCATACTTTGTCTGTTCAATCTTTAGTTGTGCCTTGAGGACAGTGTTTTGTGTTGTGTGTATTTGGTGACGACTTAACTGTCCCACGTTTTGTTGAGCAGGCATTTAGTGATCTTTGTTTTACCAAACATTTATTCTTCAGTGAAAATAAGATGGACAAATTTGTAACTAGAAAACCACGTATTTCAGAACCCTCTCAAAAATTAGAAAGTGTACTTGTACAAAAATTTGGTATATCACACAAAATAGATGAATCAGAAGCAAGTAGTTCTAAAAGCTCTGAAGTTCTAAATGAAGCAGAAATATGGATTGTATCTTCTAGAGATTCTGCTAATGAGGTGCAGAGTTCGGATATTTTGATCGGACTTTATCAACCAAATATAAACTTTACAAAAAAGATAGTTACTGGAAAAGTACGCTGTTTTAAGTCCTCCTGGTATTCTAATTTCAAGTGGCTTGAATACAGTATTATTAAAGATTGTGCGTTTTGCTTTCCTTGTCGCATTTTTCAACGTTTTAAGAAAGGGTGGGCTGAAGTTTCTTTTACCACAATCGGAGTTGATAATTGGAAAAAAGCTCTTGAAAAATTTAAAAGCATGAGAATAGTGACCCACATTGAGCTTCTATGCAATTTTGGAGCGAAGTACGCTCTCAAGGAAAAACTGTGGCGGACGCGTTATCATCAGCACACAGCAAGCAAACTGAAGAAAATTGGAAATACGTAAGCTTTATTTTTGAAAACATTTTGTATTTAGGAAAACAGTGCATATCCTTAAGAGGCCACGATGAAGGTTCAAGTTCTACAAATAGAGGAAATTTTTTAAACCTTATTCATTTGCGACTCCAAAATAATCCACAACTAAATAAGTTTATAAAATCAAAAATTAGTTCTTATACAAGCGCAACCATCCAAAATAAGATGATCAAACTTGTATAAACCTCCATGCTGGGAATTATCATACATGAAGTAAATGTCGTCTTGCTATTCGATAATATGTGACGAAACTACTGATACTGCGACTAAAGAACAAGTTTCAATTTGCGTTAGGTATCCATTTAAGACAGAAACCGGTATTACAGACAAAGAACGCTTCGTAGGTTTTGTAAATGTGGAAACAACAACAGACGCCAATTTACATGTGGCTATAAAAAGTTATTTAAACTCTATAGTGTTCGATCTTACTAAAATGCGAGGCCAAGCTTACGATGGCGCATCAAATATGAGCGGTGAATTTAATGGCGTTGCCGCAAGATATAAAGAAGAAAACCCTACAGCTTTATATACTCACTGCCATGCTCATTTACTTGATTTGGCGGTAATGCGGTTTTGCAGTGAAGTAACAGAGCTGAGGAATGCTCTTGGTTCTGTAAATTCCTTGTACAATATTATTTGTGTTTCCGCCAAAAGGTATGCTCTGTTTGAAAACATTTGTAAACAAAGCGAAGATTCTGCCAAGTTTAAGAAACTTCAAAGTCTTTCAAAAACGCGATGGACAGTTCGCCACCGCGCTCTTTTGAGTATTATTGTTCAGTTACCGGAAATTTTAAAAACTCTAATTACAATTTCTAATGACAGAACATATGCAAAAGCAGCAGCAGATGCAAGTGGTATATTAAAAGTTTTAGTTGATTTCGAGTTTATATTTTCGATAAATAAATATTGTGTCAGTGACCGACCTTCTTTCAAACGAACTACAGAGTAAAAATTTGGACATACATTATTGTTTCCTAAAATAGAGACACTAATTAAATATTTGCAGTTACAAGGAAATGACGAATCGTTTAACCAGTTGTGGAAAAAGACCGAAGAAATGTGCGATAAAATTGAGTCCCAACTACCTGATTTAAATATTCGAAAGCCTATTCTCAGCGGAAAAAGAAAAATACCTGCAAAACTAGATAGTAACTATGAAAACTCTGATTTTTTTGCAGAAACACCTAAATTTTTTTTCAAAGTAAATATTTATTTTCATGGACTGGATATAATACTCTCTAATCTTGAAACAAGATTTTCCCAAATTGATTACTCAAATATTAAAAATATTAGTTCTCTGTTGTTCAAATGGTCAGATACTATAAACGAAGTAGTGATTCGTGATATTCAACTTTTTTATGGTTTTATATAGAACTTTTGCCAATTCTTACTTTTTTCAAAATGTTGCTCACGGAGTAAGTGTTTTTCCAAAGTCAAGTGAAATTTCATTGTCGGAAACGCTAAATCAATTTGTAACCTTTTCCCTATAGAATACTGTACCTAGCGTACTCGAGCTTTTTGAAATAGTTTTCTGCTGGCCTATAACAACCGCCAGTGCAGAACGATCGTTTTCGGGTCTTCGCCGATTGAAAACTAACCTTAGAAGTACAATGGGAGAAGATCGTTTATCGGGACTGGCACTTATGACAATTGAGCAAAAAGTGACAGAGCAGCTGATGCAGGCAGAAGGCATTCATAGTCTTGTAGCAAAATTCGCTAATAACGCAACCAGAAGGATGATTTTTTATTAATGTACTATCGTACAGCAGGATGTTATGAATATTTTTAGTCTTAGGCAAAAAATTGTTTCCTTTTGTAATATTAAAGAGTTTAAAGTGTACTTGTTTGTGCTGAGGCTAATGACCCCACCACGAATTTATAAAGGAGCAATATTTATTGTTTTACATCATCTTATATTGCTTATAGTTGGGTATACTACTCCTACATTGTTGGACAACTTTCAACAGTTCGTGTGCCCCAATCTTGCAGGTCACGCTACGCCTATGTTTAAATATACGTTCTTATGTTTTATACCACAGATATATTGAGTGCTGCTAGTTCGCTGACCTTTGGTATTGTGATGTAATGTGCTGTCATGACGAGTATTCAGGTCAATAACCCTGTGCGGTCAGTGAGTTGCTTTCGGCATATTTTCCAGTTTCGTGTCACTAATCCTGCATACAGTCATACCCCTTTTTCGTTTGTCATTGTTCTGTTACTCCTGACGGTCACTAACCTAATTCCTTGACCATCTGAAATTAATTTCTTTTTTACTATTTACCAATAATTTGTCGTCTGGTCGGTGATTACCTTCTAACTATTAACCTTTCTATGGTATAAATGAATAATGCTACTGTCTGGAGGATAAGTTTGTTTATGGTACAAACAGGTAATTACATAAAAGTGATACGAGTAAAATTAGTGCTAAGCTATAAATTTCGATTTGCCCAGAAGATGCGGGACCCCGTAACAAGTTAAGGGTGCTTCGGCTAATTACAGTGATGTGGGAGTGTGTTCCCATGAAGGAAATAATAAAAGCAAATAGAAAATTCCAAATAAATAATAAATAAAGGTGATAAATTATAATGGCTGAAATACAAACAAACTACGTTACACTAATTACTTACCATGAAAGGCTTTTTCTCTTTGTCATAATTGACGGGCGTTAAACCGTCTATTATAAACAATCCCGTCGATATTGTTCCCACGCAGAAGACGGGTATGCAACAGGTCTCCTCTGCTTCGGTTTCCTAAATGTATTACGTTTTATTTTACCTGTCTATAAATATTTTATAAAGATCTTCATAAATTAAATAAAATTGTGAAGAAAAATTTTCCTTCCAAATACAACTTCAGCACTGAGATAGCTGGATATTTTGTAACAAATGTCTCTGTTTACCTAATTTCTAAATTAATATAAAAAACATTTCAGTATTTAAGCTCTATTTACACCAATATATATATATATATATATATATATATATATATATATATATATATACATATATATATATTGCTTTGATAATAGGGTAGTTTAGGGGTAGGTTAAGTCATAGAGGTCGTAGAATAAATATAATATAATAAATATAACTTTAAGAAAAGCACATAATTCTAGAAATTATAAGAGTAAATCGGTCACTCTACATAATGTTAATTGAGAGGACACTGTATATAGAATATGCGGAATTAAGTGCATGAGAAAGTGAATATGTCTAAGTGTAGTTTACAAGTAAAGATAAGATTTTAAAACGCAATAAATTGCATCAAAATTAAATCACCGGGAAGCATAGATAAATTGGCATTGCAAATATTAGCAATTGCGCCGAAAATATCAACGTACTCACATTCTAAATAATTCATTATTAGAAAATCGATACGTAACTGGAAGAGAACACATTTATTCAGAAAACCAATATTCTGTAAAAACAAATAAGCACCAGGCAATTCAATTAGACGATAAAATTAACAAACATCCAAATACGTGAATTAATGAAAATCAAAAGTTGGAAATTCTTGAATAATACTACAATATGCGGGAGGCAGCCGTGACAAACAAAGCATGCATCGAAAGATTTAAACTAAGTAATTTGTAAAAATTCCGAGGTATGCGAGATAAGGCAGAAGTATCATTTTAGAATGTAAACAAACCAATGAAATCAATTGGAGGAAGGGCTTATATGTACGATAGTAACGGAACGACATTTAGTCTTTATTCAAACTCAGCAACGACTATGTTTAAAGGTGTCAAAAACGTACGTAACTAGTGAAGTATAAATCAAAATAAATCTGAGTTAAGAGTGCAAGAATTTGTGCAACGAAAATAAGCCGATCTGTAGATAGACGTAAGTAAAACGACTTAATTAAATTCATTTCTAATATTAATAAAACAGGGCTTTTAATTTGGATTTTAATTTTGGATTTTAATTTCGACTTTAATTTGGACTTTAATTTGGGACATATTTAAATGAGATGACTTTAATTTAAGATATTTAAGTGAGACGACTTTAATTTGGGACTTCTAACTTTGAACATACTCCAATTTTGGAGATAATTTAAAAATGAACGTATTCTAATTTGGACATTCTGACTTGGTACGATTTTAATTGGAAGCGATTTATGGGAGGCGATTCTTATATGGGGCCGGCATATCAATAAGCAAAGCGCACACAGAAAGGGGATGCAGATCATAGACTAGGATGGAACTACAGACCCATTTCAGGTTGGCAATCTTAATACACTTTATTATTGAAAACTGTTTTTGATTTAATATTTGTCACATTGTATATTTGTAAGAGTCATCAAAAAAGTCACTTAAAGATTTATGAAAATGGAATAGGTATCTTGCAACGTTCGAAAGTCCTTAAATAATTAAAAGATATTTTTGCTGGATTTCAGAAAAAGCATAAATCTGGTATATGTAGATATTTTATACAAAAAGGAAAATTTTATGTATTGTAAATATTATCAATTATTATATTGTGTATTCTAGAATTGCTTTATTTGATTCAATAAGATTTATTTAGTAAGCTAGTCGGGATAAAAATCCTAACTTAACATTTCACAACATTGGGGCTTAAAATAATAATAGGACAAATCACAGCAAATTTATGGTATGCCCAATCGTGGGGCCAATACCATAGCAAATTAATAATGCCCAATCGTGGGGTCATAGTAAATTTATTATGCCCATGGTGGGGCCAATATCATAGCAAATTTATGACGCCCATCGTAAGGGCAACACCCTGTATATAAACCATAGTCATAATTAATTTAAGAGATAAAAAATACTTTAGAAGATTTGATTAAATAAACGATTTGACAAGTCATGAGACAACATAAACGGAAGTTGAAACACAATACGCCTGAATAATGCATCATCATTACGCTAAGAATCTCAATTGAACAAGCAGGTTTAAAAATGCGTAATAGAAAACGCATATAATTTAATACATGAATTATATTAAGAATACGTAACCAGGAAGGTAAAATGTAACACCTCATAGACTACAAATAAACACGGCATGGTGATAAAAGCAAAGTTCATCAAATTTATTGTACAAACAATCATTTACGTAAGCTTGAAATGAGAAAATCCAATTGAACCAATGCATTAACTAGAAGTATTACGTGCTGAAAGTTTTGTGTAGACAGCAAAAATCCATAGAAATACCCTAAACCTGGTATGTAAGAATTACGTACAATAGCGTAATCGTTGAACTCTGCACTTGTAAATAAATAGGCGATCCTTTTAAATGCGACCGGATTTTTAAACAAATCAGTTCAACATAAATCAAGGCTTAGTCCACATTACTTAAAAGAAAATATTTACGTGAAACAATTAAAAGTGATTTATTGTGAAGTAATAAATAGTACAATGGTAATTGTGAAAAATTAAAAAAGGTTCGTCGTTATAACCCTTTAAAAACGTAAGTAACTAAAGGTTGTTTTAATTTAAATTTTAATATTAACATTACTAAAAAGGACGCTGAATAATTACTGAATCCAATGAGAACATTCAACAAGCACTTAATTCAATTATTGATTACTGGATATGACCAGGAAGTTTAATAAAGGACGCTAAAATAATTTAAAACTATGCTAAGAAAAATGCAGACCATATCTAAAGCAGATCTGGATTCAACGTTGGGACTATTAAATCACTAAGCTGAATACGGGATTAGTTGGTATAAGGACTAATTCAAGCTTGAAACAACAGGTTAGCCAATCTGAATGTTTTGTTATTTTTATTTGTGAATATTTCATTGTATATTTCTAATTTGAATAATTTAAAAATTGCTTTGGCTGGAGTTCGGTTTAGAAAGACAAATATTTTTAAGGGTCGTATATATATTTAGATTTAGTTTTGGTCCTATTTGTTTAAAGACATACGACTTTTGTTTAGGAAATGACCCCTTAAAAAGTTATGGTCAATAAACTGTCCCATGTTAAGTCTATGGGAAAAATTTTAAATGACATTTCGGATATATTTGGTTTTGAATAACAAAAAGGAATTCGTGCAATTTCTATTCGGCGGAATAAATAACGTCTCTTTTTTTCGGCGAATTCAAAAGCGTCTCAGCAAACACTTTGTCGGTAAGTCAGAATTTATTTTGCATTAAATTAAATTCTTATTTAGATCCAGTTACACGTGTGCATACTCAAAGATGCGCAGGAAGCTGGCGCCCAGTTAAGGCTTTTTTTAAAAGCCGCCATGTTCCGGAGGACCAGTTTGCTGATCACTTATGCGAATACCTCTGGCGCCGCTGGAATTATAAATATGCTAGAGATCCTTTCGAAGCTTTACTTCAGGCTATTCGCCATTAATATGGTGATTCACGTGCTTAATTAATTTTACATTTATTCTTTTGCTTCATTCAGATTACATTCTTGAGTAAATAAAAAATTGTGATCCTCTCGTTGTTTTTGTTGTTTTTTAGGGGTTGGGTTAGGTTAGGTTAGGTTAGGTTAGGTTTGGTTAGGTTAGGTTACGTTAGGTTAGGATTGGTTTGGTTAGGTTAGGTTAGGTTACTTTAGGTTAGGTTAGGTTTTACGAAAAAAACAATTTTTTGGTAGAAAAAAAAATTCCCATAGGCTTAACATGGGTTAGTTTATTGACCATAACTTTTTAAGGGGTCGTTTCCTAAACAAAAGTCGTATGTTGTTAGACTCAGGGGACCAAGTCGAATCGAAATATATATACGACCCCTAAAAATGTTTGTCTTTCTAAACCGAACTCTTACTATTGCTTTCATGAAAATTTTATAGAGGGTCAACCAAGATCGTTTTTTTAATACACGTTATAAATTACGTAAATTTTGCAGGAAGTTTAATGAACGTTCGTGGGGCTTCAGATAATAATAATGGTGATTCTTGCTGGCGTGTTGATTAATTTTGGGAATGATAATTATTGATAGAATATTTATTCAATTATTAAAATAAAGTTTTATTTCGAGAATTCTTAAACACTTCATACATTGTAAATATTTTTGGGGATATTATAGTAATTGTGCTTAATGGTGTTTTGGTTTAAAGAAACAAAAAGTAGAGGTAGAAGGTAAATTTAAAGGTTTTGTTGTCGTATTGTCGCAAGCTCCGTGCGTGGTTAAAACTGAGCTAGCTGAGGTATTCAAAATTGAAATAAGCGAGGTATTCAAAATTAAAATTAAAAATTGACAAAATAAAACTTAATTTAATAACCTCAATCTGGCAGATAGTGCTAAGCTAAATCCCATGACAAATTAAACCAAATCCATCGCTTTCCAATTTCCCATACTAAATTACCTGACATCATACATAAAAATTTCTAGAAATATCGTTATTAGCAAACATGAGATAGCTAGATATCAATCTTCCCGTTTTATCGTTTCATTGTCTATTGCAAAATACTACATTTTTACCCCTTTACCAACAATAATTTTACTAATAAAACCAACTATAAAAATCGACACGCACACATTACGTCGCTAATTTAGTGCAACAAAACAAGTACTTTCACTTGGATTAATTCTCTATTACATTTTTTAAATTTTTCCTATACAAATTATATATACTTCTTACATTTAGAAGTTAAAAAGCAAAACGTTAATGTTTAAAGCTTAATTTAGATATTAACGTTTTAAAATAATTCAACTTAAGCCTGTGATCAAAGATTAAAGAAGATCCAAAAATTTAAGTATTAGAAAAGAGTTTTCATTTTATTGCTAGCCGACATCAAACCCATTAAAACACTTAATATTACTAGGAAGTCATTATTCTTAAAATATCCTATATATATTGACGTAATATTGGTGTCACGAGAGGTCATTGAAACCCAAATTCTATAAATAAATCCCACCAAAATGTAAAACAATCCGGAAAAAAATTAAATTTCCGTAAATTCATTGTTTTACCCTGTATAGTAAAAGCGTACTTTTATTCATTAAAGTACCAAGCAAAAATGCAATTGCGCGTGTATAAATAATCACCCTGTATGATATAAGCGTATTGTAAATACTTAGCAAATAATATAAGCTGTATATGTAAAAATATTTATTTTCCGACGACCACTTGTGAAAACAACAGATTACACACGACTTATTTATGTAGAAAGTAAAGTATATCACTCTAGAGTGCGAAAGTACATATCACTCTAGTGTTGAAATACTTTTCAACTCTAGAGTGATATGACTGATGTTAGTATGCTAGTTACCTAGGCAACCCAAACAACTACCGGTTCCTACTTTTTGCATTCATTCGTTTCGTTTTGGCTAATAACAGTATAAAATACCCATAGTTAAATCGATACTGACAGTTTCCGTTTTACTTATAGATGTAATTACTCATATTAGTTTGTAATTGAAATGATTTCTTCAATAAAAATTGAGAATGCATACGCTAAAAGCAACAGATTCGCGGATTTTATAAAAACAAAGTAGGTGTTCGAATTTTCAACATTAAAACGTCAAATAAATTTTATAGGTGTCTGTCTGTCTTGCATTATTGCGTACACATTTATTGCAAATAAGCATAAAAATAACTATTTCGTAATTGTTTTTAGTGGTGGTCGTCGGAAAAATAGTGTACATTACTCGCGTGGAAAGTGACATTTCACGCTAGTAATGTAATATACTATTTTAAGATATCTTAAAAAGCATTAAATGCGAATGCAAATGGATCCCTCTAAAATAAATACAAAGCCATTTCATTTCACTTATTATTATCAATACATTTTTGATGCACTTAAAAATGTTCTGCATTTGCTATAAGTAGCATAAAATGGTGATAGCTTTACGTATTCTTGCGTAAAAAACTACAATTAATCTTAACTATGTGTATTAAAACAAGTTTTGCCGTGAAAACCAATCTTTTTACTACAATTCGGAAATACGAGTCTTTCTGCATATGCAAAACCTGTGGATAAAACAATTCAAGCTTAAATTAATTATCCCCTGTATAGCATAAAAACATTTTAAATAAAACATGTTCTCGAAATTTTGAGAGGAATTGAGAAGAAATGCATCAATTCAGTATGACCTAATTAATAAAAAAAAACGTTTATTCCAAGAAACGGCAAGAACATTAAAAAACGGATAAAATGTAATAAAAATTGATAAAAATTATTTATTAGCTTTCACAATTACTGGATTAGTATGGGACGCCACAATAACCTTGGGTGTTAAACAAAGACGAGCAGCGCATGTCACTAATAAGTGGAACGCGCCAACGAGGTAATAAAACGCAACAAATTTTAACGCCAATGAGAAATTCCCAGAATTTTACGTCAGATAGGCGTGTATTATTTAGAAGGGAATCACGTGAACACTAGTTTATACTAGAAAATAGATAGTTTTCGTATATAAACGGAAGCGTTTATTAAATAGATTCATTCAGAAATTCGATAGTAAAAGTGTTACTTGATAAAGAATTGTTTTAAAGTATGCAATACGCCTATCCTAATTAATATTTACCATGTAACAATGAAGACAAGAGTTAATTTTAAACGTAACCTGCATAAATATTAAGAATGGTAAATGCAATTATTTAATTTTGTAATGTACAATGAAGATGGGAAATGCTTCGATATAAAAAGCCATTTAAAATTTTATTAAATAATTAAACCGAGGATGCACATTGGTTTCTAAATGGAGATGTAAATAATATGAAAATCGTGTAAGCTGATTTGGACGTCAATTTAAAATAAGAAGATATTTAATTACGAATTGGAGAAAAAGCGCTTCGTGAACTTTTTTTAAATATTGTTAAATATTGTTTTTAACTGATAGTTGAGTATTTGTCATTTAAATTTAAACTAAAATAAGTCTTAATTATATAATATTTTTTTCTAAGAGTATATTTACCAGGAAGTTTATGATCGGAGTTCGAAACACTCTGACTTTCTAATAGATTATCTGTCAAGGATCTTTTGGCCAAAACATACCTTACAAGCGTGGGAAGTATGCAATGGTTGCTTGCTTAACAGAAAATGTGAATTTGTGCCCTCGTTCCTTTTTGGCTAGCTCAATGACAAATATGCTATGGATTTTACGAAAATGAAATGAAACAAAGAAATCTCAAGAAACATTTATGAACAATCCTATTATACATCTAATCTATACATCTTAATAATTTACTTACACGCACAGATATAAATAATGCTTATAAATGCAATTTACAACTTAAGTTTAGAAAGAAAATTATCTTATCATGACTTACGTACTAAAACAATTTTCACCTAATCCTTGTTAATAATTAGAAAACAACAAAATATTCTGTGTGTAAGTCACAACATTTTCTTTAAAATTCGCATGGATAACTGAAACATTCTTATATTAACCCGCGTCAATGTAGTTGATCAACGACGTGTGAAAACGTCTCGAGCTCTGACATCAAGATTGATAAAATTAAATTTGTTATTTACAATAAGAACTTATACTAGCTTAATCTACTTAATAATACCCAAATGTCTAGTTAGGTTAAAAACAATTTTATACTTGCTGTTTGGATATATATTTATATATATATACATATATATATATATATATATATATATATATTGCAAGGCATTTCTAAATTGCACAATACGTTTAATAATAAGTAAGTTGTGCCGTTCCATAAATAATAATGAAAGAATTGTTTAAATGCCCGTCACACAAAGGCTATTATTTGAATTTAAATTGCAATTCTAGGTTAGATTCTGGCTGTAATTGAATATTTTTCACAAAATAAGTAACAGTAAACTAACATTTGGGATTGTCCCAACACTAAGGTTATTAATTGACATCAGACTTTAATTGCAACATTTCTAAAGGCATGCACTCTCTTAATTCTTTTAAGTAAGTCTCAACATATACATTTTTACTTACTAGAGTAGTTATAAATAAGTTTAAGCTACTGTACTCCATTAAATACCAATCACTGTACTATCTACCGTAGTACTTGTATACGGTTCACTTTTGATGAAGTTAATTTTAGGATTTTTACGTATTTTTTCTTAACTCTTCGATATCTTACTTATCTTAGATTTTATAGTTAAGTTGTAGGATTTGACGTATTGTTAGAGCTATACAATTTGATCGTATAAATATGCCTTTTCAGTCCATATTTTTCCATAAAACATTTATTTGCAGGAAGCTTTACTTCATATTATTTGTAATGTAAACAAACGTTTAGTCATTATTTATATGGAACAAAATAAACTAGGTTTTAACTTACTCATCCAGAAAAGCTTTGAATGCTTGACGTTTTCATAGATAATGTAAACTACAAACATACATTTTATATTTAATGTGCAAATAAGTCTATCACAACTGTACAAACAATGTACGATGTAGCAAAGAATATCCTACACGACACAATTTCAAGTTCGAACAAGGAAATTCATGTAATAGGTTTCCAGTGATTCATCTAAAGCACAAATCTCCTTCACTCAAAACATACATTTATAGCAAAAAATAATTGCAGCAACCGCCCGCCCTATCCCTAATTCAAAGAGCAATAGCAAATACATTTCCAATTTTTGAAGTGCATCTAGCTTACGAAACTCATTTGCGATAATGTCATCAAGGTTATACTGTTAATGTAAAAAGATTCGATCTTGAAATATTAGCGGACAGAATTCTCGCTTATCGCGTACTTATTTAGGAAAAGGACAACGGTTTCAAAATTAAACTGGGGCGTTCATCGAAACTAATCTTGTTGCGAAGTCTGAATTTATTAACTTTTGCGTCGACAGCATTTTTCAGCTGTTCCATATGCGTTATTGTAATAAGTTACACAAGCTACTTTTATTAAAGTATTGACGCTATTACTAAAATGAAATTCTTGTGCCATTAAGAGCATATTGAAAAATTGTCATTAAGTGTGTAGTGATCTATAGTATTTCCTAAGTCGATTCTTATTGGTTGATAATTATTGCATACATGGTAGTGTACATTTCGATATTCGAAGGTATTTTTGAACAGCATGGTAGCCACTTTAAGATTTCCGAACACACTTTGTGACATTAGAATTAATCTATATAGGGGAGAGAAGGGAGGGTGATCTATATCGTCGACAAGTTTTAACCGGCGTATTAGCTTGACTTTCAGCAACTGAAAACGAAGGTTGGAAAAGCTCCACTTGGCGGTTTTATTAAAGATAATGTTTCTTAATATTCTAGTTTTAAGTTATCTGATTGTATTGAAGCATATTTGATAAAGTTGCCCTGCATATTTTTGTTTGTTGGTTTGTAATTTTTAATCCACTTGATCTGGTTAATTTTAAATGCGCGTTTATTTAGCTAATGCAATCATGATAAATAATTCTTAACGTTTGCTTACTAGACTAAATATATTTTATTAACTTGCAATTATGTAGATTTAATTTGGATAAAGATGGTATGTATTTGCTACAAGCATATATTAGTATTTGCTTTTCCATGTTCTAATCACCTGCTATGATTGTGTAATTGTTTTATTTCAGCTCTTAGTTGTACGTTTATAACTAATCTCGTTAGTTTGATGTAATCTGACGTTTTTAGCATACAATTCTATCGGTAACTTATATTGCCATTTAATTATTCTTATTACGTCATGACTATAAGAACCTCTGCTATGACCCCGTTTATTGACGCGTTTGCATTATGACTATGTTGGAGATAAACGATTCCATTTATAAGTACCCTTTCTATGGTACTGGTTAGAGCTTTGGGATAAAATGATAGCTAGTGGTCGTTTTTATATAAAGCAAGCTGGATTAGTTAAATAAGGACCACCTCGAAATTTTATGGTTTTGAGAAACACCTTGTTATGCATGAATAGGAGCTTGATTAATCACAATTGTAATAATATAAATACAAGACATAATAAAGGATAAATACCTTGTTTTAACATTATGTGAAGGCACTTGCCATTTTGTTGATTGGAAAACGTTTCTTTGCATGCACGTCCACACTTCATAACGTCCCGAGACTGAATGTCAATGTTACTAGATAACGTCGACTTTAGATTCGCACTGCACTGTTGCCAAATCGCGCACAATAAACTTAGAGTTACGAATAAAGTCTTTGCACAATGTATTTACGGGAAAACATAATATAGTCTTGCATGACAGAACAGATACTATCATAGCATAGGTGGTGTTCATTTATAAATATTTGTTTTGTCAATGCACTTGTTGTGGTGTTTATGTAAACGATAGAAAGCAGGTTAGTCATTATGAACCATATTGTAAAACGGGTTGAAAATTGTTAGTGGTCTGTATGGTAAGCGCGTATGTTTGGGCCTTTGTTAAATTTACTCACATTTTATGTCCGTGCGGGGTTGAATATTGGTAGTCAAAGTCTTTACCTAAACTTTTGCCGGGTAGTCATGGTTTAGCCGTCCTCGGTACCTTCAAGAAAAGATTATCTAGACTACACTAACATTTTTTCAGTTGTTATATGTCTGGGTAACATTTGACATCCCGTAATATTAAAAGTGCACAGGCTGCTTGTTCGCCACCCCATCTTTGCAGAGATGTATTTATGCAGTTAGAAGTGCAGGGTTGTTGATGTTTTATCAGTCGATACTTTTTCCTCAGTGTTAAACTAGGTGAGTACGGCACTGTTTGCTCTTGTAATTGATGTCTAATTGCTGGTATCCTAATTTTGAGGTTATCGTATAATATTAAAAGTAGGGCCTAAATACTGTAGTTTTATTTCAAACCTTCCTGGTTTAACGCCATCTCAGTGTGTATATTTGGATTATGTATCGGTCACACAACGTAGGGATCACGAGCCACTGCCGCTAGATTAGATCAAGAACCAGGTATTGTCAGTAGAGGGCGTTCATTTGTTCGACCACAGGTAGGTTACGTTACAGATTTTAGCTCCGTGACTTTTGCAAAGCTCTAAACAACCTATAACTGCAAACTTCTTTTGGTTGCAGGTAATCCAATACTCTGACGTAACCTTGAATGAAAGCTTCCACCATAGGGGCACTTTCACCTATAATGATATTTTAAATTTCGCGTTTCACTTGCGTTTGGGAAGTTGTTTCTCACAATTCCGGAGTTTAATACTGTAGTTAAATTACCCTTTTAATCAATCTCATTCCGCAAGGAGATGGCTGCGTGTAAATCGAATTTAACGCTCCATAACTGAAGAAGCATGAAGAACTACTCTCCTAAGATCAAAGTCTACATCGTCTTTTCGTATGACCGGTTATTTAGTTCGACCATTTTAAAAGCGGCGTCGTTTTTTTAACTTTGCAACGCATCATATATGACGGTAGTTTATGAGTTTATGGATAATGAGTTAATCTACTATGGTTGCTATTTCTTTCAATTTATATGACTGTATACAAATAAACTTTCCTATAAAGGTTATTTACCCAGATCTACCGGTACTTTGTTAATTTTAATACGAGAAGTGTCAAGTCCCGATCCTTATTGCTGTTCGTATACAAAAATACTAGGTGCTTTTACTTTACTATTTTAATTCTTTATCCTAATTTAATGTGACATTAAATAACCACGTTATAAAATGTAAATTACTACAACCTCTATAAATTTTACAGGCTGTTTTCCGTGCTAAAAGCTCATTTAACTGAAATTAAAAATCCTTTTCCATTACATAATGTTTACTTAAATAACACAATAACATAATACTGTACTCAAATGCGTTACCTATGGATATTAGACTGTTGTTCAACTAATATAATGAATGCACAAACCAGTTGCGTAAGATGTAATATCGATTAATATTCCTGACATTAATTTATTACCTGCGTTCTTGGTATAAATTCAAGTTGATGTAAAACTTAGCTGTTTATAATTACAGATTTTGTTTCTTAACATTTTTCTAATTACTCTTGTCAATTCAGTAACTCATGTAATACATATTTTTTGCACCTCTTATAACGTGAATTTGCAACCTATTAGTCTTTTACGTTATGTTATTATTTTACATAATTATTTCATTTAAAGAAATAAGTATCAACATGTTCAGAATTTAAACATTCAATACTACTTCTAGGTATCACTTCAAATTTCAAGTTTCAATAATAACTCAGTGTACTTACCCCTCGGCCAGGTTCAGAGGTACAAGCAGCAATGATCCCTTGTTCAAAGGTGAGAGCAAGTGAGACGTCTTGATTCAGAAAAGGGCCCCTAGGCTTGAATTTATATCTTGAGAAATAAGACACAATTTGAAGTGATCCGTGTTGTATATTATCGAGGTTAATTTTCCAGTATTACTCCATTGGTATAATATTCTTAAATTATTTGACACATAAAACAAATGGGTGCCAGATGCATGCATGTGGTTTAACATGTGTGGCTAAAATTGTATAAATAAGTATAGAACAACAGATGATATACAACAGATTAAAACACAAATAAGTTTTTCTAAATATGCACTTATACTGAACCTTAAAAAAGTTGTTATCAACTTAATTGTTGAATTTTCTTTTACATATATTTACAGATGTAGCATGGTCGACAAGCAGCACCTGAGTCTTCTTTGGGTGTTAGGAAAGGTGGACAAACAGGAAATGGTATTTTCTGTACTTTCCAAAACTAATCTATAAAACGACATGAACCAAGAACTGTGAATTTGTAGCACCTTGTGATGAGTTAGATGAGTCCCCAAATGGAATGATCGAAATAATTCCCAATTTCCAACGTACGCTTCTATAAAGCTTCTAACAAAAATCCTATCGTTCGAACCAATCCATAATTGCATAAAACCAAACGATGTAAAAGACAAAATGGGCAAAGATCAATCCAACTAAATAAACGTAAAATATCTTGCAGATGTAAAGCAGACGCGATTAATAATTACTTCCAGCACATGCTGATTATCCGAAAACTCAAATCGGAACTTAGGGCTTTGCCAAAACACAATCCCAACGACTAAATAATTGTTGGTTAAGTTCAACACAATTAGTTGAAGACACTTAAACACTTCTGGCAATTTGCCTATTATTAATAAACGTCTAAACTGTTCAAACAATTTGGTAAAAGAGAGCAAACGCTGTTTCTCCATTTTTAACGATAACTTTAATCAGAATAAAAACGTATCACTTGATAAATAACTAATCCATAGGCGGATCCCTTTTAAAATAATATTTAAAACTAGAGTGGGAAATATGAGTCCTTTAAATGAACTCATCAAATTATTGCAAGCAATGTACCCTTGATAAATAGTAATTCTATACTACGAAATGTGATGCAATAAATTCTGAGAGACTAAATAAATGTCGTTAACTGTATGAATATAAACACGACCTTCTAAACAGTACGTCATTGTTGAGAAACTTCAGATGATCAGACACGGCACAAATGCGCAAGTCCAGTCACCTGTGGAATTCTGACAGAAACGTTTAATGAAGCATAAACATACTCTAGCCTATTTACTCATATAGATTTCACAAGATAATTAAAAATAGTAAGAATGATTGCATAAGCCTTTCACAAAAATATATTTAAACACAAAGGTATTTGAACAATGATATGAAGCTTGTTAAGAATAAATCACAACACTTAAACTGAATGACTAGAATGAATGTTAATTTGTAGAGAGATAATTCTATAACCAATGTTGACATTAATATTCCTTGCGTAAAGAATAATGAAACGTAAATATTCCCCAAGGTTTCAGAACTATATACAAAACCAACCTTGATAATTAATAGCATTACTAATTAGGATAAACTTTATACGAATACGTTCGTTACTCGAATAATTGATTCCTATTAGATGTTATAATCTACCCCTGAAAATATAGATCACTCAACTATCATACATGCAAGTGAAAATATATACAATAACCTAGTAACAGCATAACATCCCAATGTGGCTGTTACACTCTTCACCGATTGAAATATTATTTCAGCAGTTTTCGAAATGTATACAATATTTATAAGAAATTAATGACTTAAAGCAAGCGTTTGAGTTTGAATCCGCACCTTTGAAATATCAAAGATCCATTTCCATGTACCCCCCACAATAAGAATATGAACTTTTTCCTATGCCATTCGTTTGTGTATCGTAAGTGTACGGAACTACAAAGTAAACATGTTTCTGCACTTCTCCGTTCAGATATATACAGCAGAAATGTGCACACTAAGCCAACCTTTGTGCACTTTTCATACTAAGATATTGAAAAATTAATTTTGCGTGGCTGTGGAAATAGCAGCCAACTCCCACCCCAAAAAAATTTTTGTGGTGGGTGCACAAAGGTGAACAGCAACAGCATACGCACGTTTATGCATTTCACCAATAAAATATATGGAGAAAATAAGCTTGGAGTTTGTAAAACCGCAACCCCTCTCTTCATCACTATCAAAACAATTTAAGATGTTTTTAGTCGCGACCGTTAATGCTAAGTGCACAAATGTGAACACTGTACGAACGTTTGTGCACTTTTCCATATTAAGAAATATAGAAGTTTATCTGGTGGAACTGTATAAACAGCATAAATTGCCATGACTTCCGCTCTTTCGCCAACAAGACTTTGACAACACTGCAAGTTCACACGCCATCATATAAAATGGATTATTTCTGTTTAAAAATCCAGAATTGTTTTCGCTAATTTTACTATTTACATTTAAATCACCTTCGTGATCTCGGATTGCTCTTTTAAATTCAGTGATCTACGTATCAACTGATCCTGTTGCAATTTTTACCCTTAACCACTGTCTACTAACCTTTTGCTACCCTCATTGTAATTTCATCGGTTTTACTGTATAAAACCCTTAATATATATTTCAGTACCTTTTTTACTTTTAAAATACACGAACAATCTCTTTTACTCTTTTATCAACTACACAAAAAGGTATTCATCTTGTTATAAATTTAATACCTTGCACCGAATTAAACAAGATATATTTTGTAGATTTTTAAGCAGATCGTAACCAACTTGAATAGTGTTGGACAGGGCCATCGGGTAGCCGGGCAAATGCCTGGTGGGCCAAACGGTTTGATGGTCCAAATAAATACGGTACCTATTCTATTTTATTCTACTTAAAACCAAAAACACTCACAATTAAAAAAATAAAAAGTAGGCATACCTAAGAGTGTGTCAGAAGAAAATGACAATCATTTCCCCAGTCTTAATGGTTACTATTCACTATAGAACTTGTACAATTCTTCTATCTTCCGCCAGGCTTAATTATTTACCAACTATAATAAACTAGAATGTCTTTTGGAATTCCTTACTACCAAAACACGGATATAATAAACTAAAATTACAAACTCAACTAAGGTTTTTCAAATTTTCATTCCTTAGATTGTATACACAGATTATTTAAAGCTATTGAATATTCAATTCAGTAATTAATCTACATTCCATAAAGCAAAATCAAAACTGCAAACCTTCAAAACAGTAAATACTTTATTTTAATAAATGTAGTTAACTGACACCGGACTCTAAATGACACGAGCGTCTCTTATCACTTATTGACTTCATTTAATTAATGTCCGGTTTCAGAGATGGACCAATGCGTTGCCATCTATGAACCAAGACATTCAGGAGATACGATTTATTTGGCAATAGTTCGATTTTTTCTCAATACTTCAATTAACGATAATACTATAATTAAAAGATAAGCACACTCGTTGAACGCGTTTTAAAGACGGCCGCGCAGAGAGTCGCTCACTGTGATCCAGCAAGCGTGTTCTTACGCCTTATACAGAAGGTAAAAATCATATACGCTAGATTTTCGTACATGTAAACACAACTGGCCTACAAATGTTTGGTAATGGTTTGGTGATAGATTCTAATTGCTATAACACTGGGAGATATAGGCAATAGTGTAGTAAGAATAGTTGGGAAGGGATAAATATAATGTGGACATGCGTATGGAATGGAGTATTGTCGATATAAAAGGCAATAGGCAATAAATAATAATAATAGTCTTTATAAAATATAGCAAAAGTCTAAGTATTTAGCAAATGCTATCTCTTTTAATTTGTCTCTTTCAAGTTAAACAACAACAAATTAAAAACACGTGGTTATTAAAAAATTTTGATTTGGCCTTTAAATTAAAAAAATATATGAAATTTTGTAAGAATTTAAATGTAATCTCCAGAAGGTTATTCTATTTCATATTTGACAATTTTTTCTGCAAGCACTAATAAAGCATTAATAAACACAGTTTTACGTATAAAGTAGCAATAAATAATTCAGTATGATCGTATATGTAAATTAAAAAATTTATTATGTGTAGAGAGAGTATAAAATAAACGGCAAAAACTTTCAGGGCGTAATTTTCAAGAACCTTCTTTTCTTTACATTAGATTTTTCTTTATCGTCTTATTTATCAGTCCTATTCTAAAATAAATTGTACATTTAAAAAACAGTAATTTAATATCCTGGCTTAAATTTACCTTAGATTTTTTATATAATCAATACATGTCTTCTAAGAATTCCTAATTATTGCATCAAAAATGGAATTTGAACATCTCGCGCTTTGTGAAAAAATCATTCGTGGATTTTGTTAAGCCACCTTCAAAAAAGTGATTTACCTATGAAGATGGAACCTCATTGGTGCTTGGAATGTATCCAAGCTTTTTTTTTGTTTTTAAATTTAAAATTAATTAATCCGACTAAACCTTCTAAACCGTCACATTCCAATTCCGATAACACATAACCAACAGTTACATCAACATCTTCATTCACGGGGCTGGATTAGGAGGAAAAGGATTATTTTCAAAACTAGAATAACGAAATTCATTTTGGTGATTTCTTTAGAAAGAGAGCCTAGGAAATAAATAGGTTTTTCGGTTGAAAGTAAAATTTATCAATTTAAAGTTTTCCCTTATGGCTTTTCTTCATCTACTGCTGCTGTAGTTCTCGTAAACGCAATGCAGTGTATTTTGGGACTGTATGAAAATTTTTGTATCCACTACGTGGACAATATTCTGATTTTTAGCGAGAATTTAGAACAACACCTGATAAATTTGAAAAAAATCAAGTTACAATTAAATGTCGTAGGACTTCGTTTGAATATGGGGAAGTGAGAATTTTTCCAAAAAGTGTGAAATTTTTGATTTACAATCACCCCAGAAGGTACTTCTATTGCCAAAGTCAGATTGTCAAAAATATTCAAATAACCTCGGCCTAAAAACATTAGCACTACGAGCATTTTTGACAGAGTTAACTTTTTATCAGGTTCATTCTGTCGTTGTCACAAAAGGCACCACTGTTTGAACTCTTGAAGAAAAATATTAAATGGAAATGGATACAAGAGCATGAAAGAGCTTATTTCGACTTGATTCAACAATTTCATATTCGGGTAGTGTTGCGGCATCCTGATTTCTGCAAACAGTTGTTACGTGTTTATTTGTGTAGGAGATATGGGGCATCTATATTGTTGATTGTAGTAATGTAGGTTGCAAACTTTTGAATTAATTTAAGTATTAATAGTTTGAAAGTTATTGTTGGATAGTATCGTTATCGTTTCTGTTTTTGGATTATCATAATGGCTATTATTTGAGAGTTTAACAGCATCGTCCTTCATTTTCTGTAGCGGTATAATTTAAGAATGTGGCATGTAGGTGTATTTATAACAAGTTTAAAAAGGCATCTGCTGTTTCATCTAAGATTTAAATTATACGATATTAGTTTTATACTCGAAGTCGTCCATTAAACAAGTTGTGTAACTAAAAATTAATTTGGAGGACGCCTATAGTCGTTCACCCAGTTGCCTTTTAAAGGCTCCTTCTGTCTTGAGAAGAATGTGATTTGGTTCGTCTTAACGCAGAGAAGAGACGTGGCCTTGGTGAAACATTTTAGCCGTATATTTTAAATTTGGCTTACTTATGAGATTTTTCACTATTACCTGCAATAAAGATTGTAATTCCGAGTTGGTTGTGGTAATTTGGCATCCAAACGACACTTACTGCTATTGGAATTCATACCTGACTTTTTGAATTTAGTTCCTTGGCAACGACGATCCGTTCACGACAGAAATAATTCAAATTTCTTGAGTTCCTCTTCGAAGCTGGATCTCTTCGTAGAAGCAGCTTTACGTTCACATTTTAATTTCAAACAAAGTTTTATGTTACTTAAGTTGGTACAAAATATAATAAAGAGTAGTACAATTTTTTATGATACCATCAATATTATCAAATCAGCGCCCATGATCCACTAGCGCATTTATTTGTTAGGTAGGATACGTTGGCTATGGACATCCTCGTTCCCGGCATTATCATCCTCAGCATTGTTGCGCCAACATTTCTGTATCAGCATTTCTACTGTCCAAACTCAACCGCTATATATAATTTTGCAACTGGAAAGGATATCCACCTGAGTGCTGCTCTATTTTACCACTGACACGTTGTACTACTGTTAAGGAATATTCACGCATCCAAATATATTTATATATATATATATATATATATATATATTGCTGTGATATGCTCCTTTGAATGCGGGAACTGGGTCCTTTCAACAAAAAAATTCTAGTCCCACCGATTGGGCGTCATAAACTGCTGTGATCCTGTTTTCGCCTCGGCTGCTCACCTAATTTTATAAACCTCCTCACTCCTAAAATTAAACAACACATTCCTACCACAAACATCAACGTTAACTCTATTTACATCAATATTCAGAATACATTAAATTTTCAAATTAAATTTCAGCATAAAATTCAGTTTTAAAAAGAATTTCAAGATTAATTTTATTATCACTTTAACGTGCATCCAGAATTAAAGTCCTTGTAGGATGCCTACTAATTAATATAACAATATATGCAGACCGGAGTCTGAGTACAAAGGGAGCATCTACCACCCCTTTACGTTAATTAACCAGGTTCGTCTAATTGAGCTCAAAGACATACCCAAAGTTTCATCATATTCCCGAACATCAATACTAAATACCCCTTTCTACTTAAACAAGCAAATTTCATCTTAAAATTAAAATTTTATGGTTAGTACAATTTCACTAATGTCCATTTAAAGTAAATCAATTATAAAGTTATTCAACACACACAAAAATCTCAAACAAAATAGTATAATTTACCTGAAGGTTACTGTCCTCGTAGCTTCAATGTACATCGTCCCTTTAGTTAATCACACCATTCCAACAGGATTATATTTACGGCTTCTAATTCTCAACGCTTTTAAAATTTTCTCCATCGCCATTTATTTAAAGTTGTTTCTGGGCTTTTCCGGAACTCATCTGTGTATATCTGACCCTTGTTTCGTGGATCCAGACACGTATTTGAACCATTTAATTATTAACACCCCGAAAAATAGCAAAAAATTCATGCGTCTTTCACCAATATACGCCAAAACTGCCTACTTTTGTGTATACATTTGTCGTTGTAAATTTTGCTAATTGGTACAGTGATACTAAATTTTATTACCTTGTATCTAAGTGCACTGAAGTACATTCATGTTAGCACGTAAATAACAAACTATTTTGAATCACTAAAATATACGAGCAAAATTTTAAATTATTTTATCAAACTAAAATGCACTGTTTAACATCTTGAATCAAGTCGCGGATGTAAGAGCTTTTAACGCATCGAATAGTCAAAAGTCTAAGAGAGCTTGTTTATATTCACCTCGGTATATATAGTAAAAGGCCTGTCTGTCGGTCTGTTCCCCAAAACGGGTAATTCTAAAGAATTTCTCATTCCATGTTCCCAGTCCGTCGCTCGCGCGTCGGTTTTTTACGAATTTTTCACTCGCCCCATTTAAAACTCAGAAATTCTCACACGGCACGCAAACATGTCCGAGAAAAGCTAATTAATTTTGTACAGAAATCGTTGTTTCTTCCTCTGATATTTGCATCCTATTTTCAACCAATTGTGACCCTCATGACGTTGCTTAAATCACGCCTTTTACTATATGTGTCTTTGCTTGACGCATTTTCTCTTTCCTTTTCTAACCTGTTCGTATTGGTGCAAATTGATATTCTTTATTATCGATTATATTTTAGTCCATGTGGACTATCTGGGTTTAATAACCCCGTATCGCACATTCTCGTGAATATTAAGCCCCGGTTTCTCCAAGATTCTTTGAAACCATTTGTTATCTACACACTTTTCGCCGTACGTGATATTTAAACTACGCAGGTGTTCAAAATAATATTAATTCTCAGAGCTTTATTTTCTGGTATTATAATCTTGGATTTTCACCGACTTTTATGCTTATTATTAATAATGGTTTAATTAACTCCAATTAAAATTGACTTCTATCCTTTCATATTTAGCGAATACAAGTTAAATATTAATTATTATGTGTACACTCTGTTTAATACCGGTTACTTGAAATAGAGTTAATTAAGATAAATTTTGCACGTAATTTCCATTTGTTTAGGAATAATTACATTACACGCAGAGCTTTTTTAATACTGTTTCTTTTCATATAAAGCGTCTTGTACATGATTTTAAATCTCTTATTTTTACTGAAACGACCGAATTTATTTATGCTTCATGGTTTTAATAAAGCGTATTATTTAATAAGATTCCTTATACACGGTGATTAAAATTATTTGATGTGATTATTTAATTTTCTACCCTTGTCTAAATATGAGTAATATATATATATATATATATATATATATATATATATATATATATTATTCTACCCCCCCTTTTTCTTTTATTTACTTTACTTGACTTTGGTTTTTAACTATAGTCTTCCTTTTTATTTTTATAAACTTTAAAATGTGCACACCTAATGCACTCCCCGTACTTGCACCGTTTGGTTGGTTCGTTTATTAAATATTTATTGTAATGCCTCGACTCTATAAAACTCTTAATCTCAGGGTATTCAAACTACTTATAGTGGATTCCGTTATAAGTAGATGTGCTACGTCCAACCAAAGTGCAATCTTTTGTTTTACTACTAAAATTGCTACTCTACTTTTGTATATGCCAAAATTTCTAATTAGATCAAAGTTACTATGTGCCAAATTAAATTACAACCAAAATTTGTATGACTAATTTTTGACGTATTAAAGAATATGATTTTAAACACTCACCTGGTCTATACTCCGTCGATGCCTCGCTGAATCCTGGCACAAAATCCTAATTACCGTATACGTCTTCACAATGATGCTCTTGAATTTCCGTGCAGCTTCCAGGTGTCCTCGAATTTTAACTGTTCCCCAATATCTGAAATGATTAACCCAAATTTTAAATTTAGAAAATACCGTGTTACAACTTCCCTTGTGCTAATATCCTCTTCGAATTCTTGTTTCCTCTATAAAACCGTCCGCTTCTCCGTATCTAATCTCCAATCTACTCGTTTCTTTATCTTTCTGTTCGATGCTCCTTCTAACCTTAAACCACAATCCAATATCCAACTTTTAATCTATATAATCACTCTCGATAACCTTCTAACTTTGAACCACACTCCAATATCCAAACTTCTAATCTGTATAACCACTCTCGATGACCTTCTAACTTTGAACCACACTCCAATATCCAACTTCTAATCTGTATAACCACTCTCGATGACCTTCTACCTTTAAGACCACTCTCCAAATCCAATTTCTAATCGTCGCACAATCACTACTATTCCCTTTATAATTCCTATGTTTGTATCTTTTACCACTTTTCAATTAAACTCATTTTAAAACAATTACTTTTATTTTCTTTTCAAATTATCTGAATACAAATTAGCACAGCTCTGAAAACACGTCTTTTACAAAATTGGTTCGAAAATAATCTGCTTTGTTTACTCTCTAAGGCGACCATGTTAATTCTCTACTAGCCGACTACATCTTAAAATTCATCACAAATAGTTAAGTCCGTGTCGCACATACCATAGTTCATGTCTTTTATACAGTTTCATAATCACATTAAATTCTAATATATGTCCTAAATCTTTACATTCAACCAATCACGTTTTACGATGTTTTAACTAATAATTTTGGGTTTACAAATATTGTCCAAAAGTTGATTCTATAGAAAATGAAACCAAAATAATTTACACTTGACCCTGGATGCATGTTGATAGTGAACATTCACAGACGCATCCGGCTTTTGGACGGCAAATGTACTTTCAAAGGCTTTTTAAAATTCAACTCGGTATAAACCCTTGAGCATTTCACATTTTACTACGCCACTTAGTCATTTTAAAATTTCCTTTTGGCACTGAATTTCAACTACTATATTTGAATGGTATTTTAGTGTACATAAAATACGGCAAACATACATTTTTAAGTATATGTGATCGATTATGTGGATTATTTTTGTTTGGCATATACTGTCTTGTACTAAACAACCCTTATAACTCTTAGTAGCTTCCTTAGACATTATAATATATATATATATATATATATATATACAGTGTGTACAGTATAAAATGCAATACATGGGGATCTTGGAAACTGTAGGAGATACGATCTTGGTTAAATGGGACAAAAGTTGCATAATCATGAGAGTATCTCGGATCGGTTTTCAAATTTCAAAAATTTTTCATAGGTTACTAGATAGAGGCAAAAAACACAAAATTGACGATTTCTTTATTTGCTCGTAGTTAGTCTACTAATTGAAATAGAATGTTCAAATTTGGTACATCATGGTAGTTCCCCATTGCGCTTCACATTTTCAACTTAGATTTTGTCTAGGGCATCTAGATTTTGCGTGACGATGTTCAACTTTTTATTTTTAAATAGCCGCCATATTGGATTTTTACATTTTTGAAATGCTGACAAAAAACCATTTCCAAAGAGGTATAACATGGCTATGTTTGATTGAATCAAAACACTAAAAATCACATAATTATGTTTTGGTCGTAGTAGGCTTTAATTTCCATTATGACAAAGAAAAACAATTGCTCTAAAAATTTTAAACTCAATTTTCAGTGGTAATAAAAACAGTAAAAAACGTAGAAAATTGAAAATAAATCTGTATTAATCAGAACTTACATAACTATACATTAACAAAGAATAAATACAAACTAGCATCTATTCAATACAAAATATTATTTGAGCTGTTTTTAGTTGTCATTCATGTTCAGACAATTGCAAATTAACAATCAAGGAAAAAAAATATAACAATAGTCAGTCACATGAATTTATTATTTATTTTAAATGTTCAAATAACCCCCCATTTTGTTGAACACACAACCGACACCTTTTATAAACATCTTTACAAGATCGTCTTATCATAGTTGGAGTTATTTTATTTACGACCTCTTGGACTGCTTGTTGTAATTGGCCTACATTATCCTACGTTTTTGAGTACACACGACTTTTTAAATAGCCCCATATAAAGAAGAGGAGTTAAATCCGGTGATCTCGCCGGCCACTTAATTGGTCCCCGATTTCCAATCCAGTTTTCATTATACTCAGAATTAAAAAAATTTCTAATAATCAGAGCATTGTGGGGTGGAGCGCCATCATTTTGAAAAATCATATTTTGCAAAGTAGCGAGTGGAAGCTCCATTAGTCTATCTGCCACATTTCACTGCAATAAATCTAAGTACTCGCAGAGTTTAAATTTGCATCATAAAAAAACGGACCTATAATGTACCTTCCAATAATAGCAATCCAGACGTTGAATCCCCATTTAACTTGATGTCTAACTTGGCGGTTCAAATGTGGATTTTCATCGGACCAAAAAATTGTATTTTTGCGGTTGAACATACCACAATTCGTAAATCGACTTTCGTCAGACCACAAAATTGTATATGCAAAATTTGAATTTTCGTTGCACTTTCTGATGTTCCAAGCACAAAATTCCATTCTTCGAATTTGATCTTCAGTACGCAATCCCTGACATGGTCGTTCATGATATGGATGGCACTTGAAACGTTTTAAAATAGCTCTTGCCGTAGAATGAGCAACACCTGTTATATTCTGAATTTGTCTAAGAGAAGTACGAGGATTTTCGACAACTGTTTGTAAAACGCTGTTTTCATTATCTTTTTTAATTTGCTTATTTCTCTTAGACAAGCCAAAACTACCATAATTTATTAAATTATTTTGTAATCTCCGAAACATACATCTGTTTGGTTGATGTTTTTCTGGTTATTTATTTAAATACAATTCAGTGGCTTTAACATCATTTCTTCCAGAAAGAATAAAACATTCTAACATTTGATATTTATCACGGTTAGTTAAGCGATCCATTTCAAGCGCAAATGCTTTGCTTAAATTTCTATGTAAATTAATTAACTGTTTTTTTAAACTGCACTACTTGAAACATAAAATAAAGGACAAACTTTGACGTTTTTCAGATGTTGAGCAATTGTTTCTCTATGTCATAATGGAAATTAAAGTCTACTACGACCAAAACATAATTATGTGATGTTTAGTGTTTTGATTCAATCAAACATAGCCATGTTATACCTCTTTGGAAATGGTTTTTTGTCAGCATTTCAAAAATGTAAAAATCCAATATGGCGGCTATTTAAAAATAAAAAGTTGAACATCGTCACGCAAAATCTAGATGCCCTAGACAAAATCTAAGTTGAAAATGTGAAGCGCAATGGGGAATTACCATGATGTACCAAATTTGAACATTCTATTTCAATTAGTAGACTAAACTACGAGCAAATAAAGAAATCGTCAATTTTGTGTTTTTTGCCTCTATCTAGTAACCTATACAAAAATTTTCAAATTTGAAAACCGATCTGAGATACCCTCATGATTATGCAACTTTTGACCCATTTAACCAAGATCGTATCTCCTACAGTTTCCAAGATCCCCATGTACTGCATTTTATACTGTACACACTGTATATATATATATATATATATATATATTGTATTTGAGTTTAGGCGGGTAAGTTATTACCTATATTTACATGTGTGCAAGTAGCATTGTATTTTCTGTTATCATTTACTATATTACGGCAAACCAGCAGCACGACTACATATTTACGTTCATGTTATGTCGCGTTGCACATTGATGATTATTAATTTATTTTGTATGTATACTTCCATATAAATAAACTTAATGCATTTTGATAGTTTATTTCTTGTAGTAATCTTAAACCCACCCAAAATACCTCATCTTTGATTTTCTCATGCTCTACCTTGCCAGTAGCCCAGGTAGATCATTTATTATCAGTTATTCCTCTAACCTTATTTCGAGTTGAACGCTCCGTACAATACCCTCTTTGCCATTTATTACGTACTAATTCGGCGGTTACTATTATATTCTTGCGAGTTTCCCGTTCAATGTACTTCCTTCGGGTAGAGCATTGGAAAATCAAATGTATAATCGATTTATTTAGCAGGAACCAGGATGATGAAGCCAAAACGGCTTGCGACATACTAATAGCTATGAATCACTTAGCATACCATGGCACTTTGTATAACGACGACCAGATCAGACTGATGCAGGTTGAAAGTGGACTTATTAACGATATCAGAGCCAAACTAGAAGAGGATTCAGGTTACAACAATTTTGAAACGAATAATGATTACTTAGTCAATCACTGGACTAAAGAGAAACTATATGTGTTAGATACAAAATATGCTAAATTAATTATATTAGACATACATTTGTAATATGGCCACATTGGTATCCGAAAACTTTGACTATTACTTCGTGAAAACTTTTATGCACAAAAAGACATTAATATGGACAAAGAAGTAGCAAGTGTATGTCATTTATGCATGTTGGCAAGAACAAAAAACACACCAATGAAAATGTTATTAAAAGCATATCGATTAAAAGGTCCGTTAGATTTGGTGGCTGAAGATTACCTGAGTTGGTTCGTGTGTGACTACCAAACCCAAGGTCTCGGGTTCGACTCCCGACACGGACCTCTTGAAATAAGTCATGCTAGAATTTTTACAAAAGTACGCCTTCGCTCGGATGATAGTTACAGATCCTGTGTGTGTTGTCACGTACGTTAAAGATTGCTACCTAGTTTGATAATGTAAGGGTTAGGCAAAATTCAAATCCAGGTAAACAAAACTCGCTTACTGACCAATGTAGTACCTTCGGATGGATTACTGGGAAATCAAATGTGTGTGGGGGGGGGGGGTGTATAGATTACCTGAGCAACTTATTTCCTAGTAGAAACATGAATCAAAATATATTGGCGATAGTTGATGTTTTCTCTAAATTTACAAAAATGTATTCTACTAAACACTGTAGGACTTCTAGCAAGGTTGAAAAAGTGGTAGCTTTTGCACAAGACGTAGGAAAATTTTAGAAAATCGTGGCAGACAAGACGACATATTTCAATAACACTAAGTTCACCACTCATTGGAAAGAACTAGACGACAATATAGGGTTTTGTAATTTATTTCATCCTCAGGGCAATCCTGCTGAGAGGTTTATACAAGAAATAATAAAATTTTTAAGAATGTCTTTGTTTGGGAATCATAAAACCTCGGAACATAACTTAGCCAAGGCAGAGAATTTTATTAATCACGCCCCTCACACCGTGACGGAAATTGCAGAAATTATTTTATTAAAAACACTTACTCCCAACAGACCCCGGGAGGTGGCGCCCAAACAGGGAGAATTTAAAAAATAGTTAAAAAGAGCTAGACGTAGGTTAGCTGAAAGCTCCTAAAAATATGTGCAGAAGATGAATGAGAAAGTCAAAACGGAACTTTATTTCAAGTTGGAAATTGAGTGATAGTTAAGAAATTAGGTGTGGGAAATCGGAGATGGCACACTTGTGCCGAATTACATCCACCCTACGTTGGCACTTATGTGATTTATGAAATTTATGGAGGTACAAAATACGTTGTCAGAGACATGATAGCAGATAACATACGTTTTACATTATTCTTATTTATCCTTATAAATATGGAGTACGAAATGAAGAGGAAGAAAATTAGAATGATAAAAATTTTGCTCTATTTCAAAATTTTATAATTTAATTTCAGGAGGGAAATGCTGAGAATAAGACACCGTTTTAGTCAATAAGGCTGAAATCCCAACTCACAATAATAACATACAAAAGGACAAACTTTTTTTAAGGACACTTTATATTAGTTAAGTGGATGAACATTTTATGCATACCATTCATTCATTCATCAAGGAAAATTATTAATAAGATAGACGCATTTGTTCAAACTGAAAATTGCATTGTGTCCAAAATACAGGGTGTTAAATTTTTTTTAATAACAGTTTTGTAAAGAGAATTGAAATATCTTTTGACCGATTTTTTTGAAATTTGTCAGCGTGGTTTGTAGTGAGGTTGTTTGTGAGTTTTTAACACAAACATACGGAAATCATAGGATTGATTGAGATAAACCTCACATGTGACCTGCACAATCCGCGAACTTAAATGCCCTGGACTTTTTCTTGTGGGGTTACTTAAAGCTCTTGGTGTACGCTACTCCATTGGAAAATGTGGAAGACCTAAGAAATCAAATCACTGATGAGTGTAATTCGATTAGAAACGACTCTGATCTTTTGAGAAAGTTCGTTAGTCAATGAGTAGAAGATAGGATTCTTGCATCAGAGCTGGAAGTCATCACTTTCAACAGTTTTTGTAATGTTTGGTAAAAAATTGGTGATTCTTATTGTTAAATATTTGTCTTTTTCTGGAATGTTTAAAAATATTTTGTTTGATAAACGGACAAGCAATAAATTGGTTTTTATTTTTAATCTCATAAACGAAGCAAGATACGATGAAAATGAGACAGAAAAGCTGTATTTGTAGTTGCTTTATCTCAAAAAATATCAAATTTTAATTAAATTTAGTGGCGTATATTTTTGTCATTAATTTTGGTTATCCCCTCCACCCTCCGCGCCACTTGACTTAATAATTTTAATCTAGTTAGGGCGAAATCAGCCCCTTATAACTATAAACAACGCTGTCAAATATCAAAAAAATCGGTCAAAAGTATTTGAATCTTTTTTACAAAACTGTTGTTTAAGAAAAACTTCAACACCGTATCTTGGAAACCATGCATTTCCGGACTTATGTTTATGGGAACTTTTTTTTTCATAAAACTATCTGAGAAATAACCGTCTTAAATATTGCCGCGTCTTTTTTAAACACCCTGTATATAAGGGTTGATTTTTTGGGATTGCTGCATTTTGTGTAAACAACTGAAGATTTTAAAATAACTGAGTGCTACAAAATAAGTGCGAACGCTAATATTTTAATTAAAAAGGTGTTGTTCAAGTAGCTTGATTCCCTGATTTTAAAATTTGCTTCTTTGAATATTTTCCTAAAGGAATTATTTTAGGGTTTCAATTTGGGCTTCAAATACTACTGCAATTATTTCTTTGACCATTACTTTAGTATTTGTTCATTTATAAATTTACTCATAGCTTCACTGATTATTTCAAACATTACTGCTAATATTAGCTATAATCTATATGGTTTGGCTTTATTGCAATTGAATTCGTTACGAATTGGTTTCGATTTAGACCTTGTGTGAGTTTTGAGTAATTTTGTTCGAGTATAAATCCTTGATACTGAAGTCTATGTTCAAAATTTGAAAGCGTTGGGAGGCTGTTTATCTTAATTCAAGGTTCCTGAAATCAGAGTTCTGACTAGCTATCAGAATCTTTGTTTTTCTGTAAAAGACTTTTTGAAAATAGCATTATGTATTCAATAATTTTACTGTGAAATTTTGTAGCCGTAAGAGTTAATTCAAAAATTCATTTAGGAAATAATATATAACGGTAATTTACACGCATCTTTGTTAAATGGTATATTTTTAAAGAAGTAATCACAGTGCTGAGAGTACTCTGACCCTGGAAAGTCAATGTAAGTTTATGAAGTGTAAGTTGATAGCATGATAAATCTTTTTGTAATTTCTATGTGACTTATAGTGCATTAATTTTCATTTTTGTTATATTATTATTATCTGCAAATATTTGTGTTCTAAAAATTTCTAGTAACGTTGAATATACCAAATTTTTTCGAGTAGGAGGGTATGTATGTTCTACCTACTGAAATAGTCGAGTAAGTGGTTTCCGTTATGAAAAGGTATGTCAATTTACATGTCACTTATATATTTTGGAAAATAACTATAGGTTTTTCGTGGTCTTAAAATTGAAAGCATATAATTGTTGTTCTAAAAATTCAACTTAATTATCTTAATTTATGTTCATTAAGAACGAATTAAAGTCGTGAGTGTATTTCTGAATTTGTAAACTTTTTAAATTGGTTTCCTACTAAAGGTTCAAACGCAATACGCCATCTGATTTAAGAAGATTATTAAAAGCACTTTAAAAAGGATAATTACAATTTTTTAAAATATCAACGACAAAAATAAACGTTTAGAGAAGGTGGAATGTGATGGAAAGGAACTAAACCAAATTAAGGTATTAATTACGACTTCAAATAAGCAGCATTTATATAAATTATACTTTATTCATAAATGTTAAAGCAAATTTCCTATAGAACCAACAAAATGTTTTATCGTTCACTATTGAAGTTTCAAATATGCGTCTACACAGCTTGCGCAAATCGATGCGTTCCTTTAATCTTTGTGTCAGTCAAAATGATTTTCGATGACTACCCGTGGTAATACTTGTAAAAGGAGCGCACGGAATATATATGAGAGGTTTAAAAAACGTGTGTTTTCAACCGTCCGCAATGCAGGTACGCAATGAATTCGAATAAATTCCTAGTTACTGCAAATGTTATAGAGCACCTTTAGTATGAAATTTTTGTTGTAGTATATAGTATTTTTCAGTTCAAAAGTCCACAAAATATTTAAGTACTAAAGGAAATATTTTCTGGAATTACTCTATTTCGTTGTAAACTGGAAAATAATGATTATTTTTAAAATGTAAGAAATTATCTGAGCGGAAGAAAAGAATGACAGGGGAAATAGGCTGGTAGAGTTTTGCTATAAAAACAATTTAACCATCACAAATACATTATTTCAACATCATGCTCGAAGACGATACATGTGTACGATGCCAGAAGATATAGGAAGCTATCAAATAGATTACATTCTTGTTAGACAACAGTTTAGGAATCAAGTAAAAGACTCTAGAAGCTTCCCAGTAGCAGATATAGGCACTGACCACAAATCATAATTATGAAGGTCACTCTTAAATTTAAAAATTTTAGAAAAAGGAACGGAAAAATCACTTTGACTTTGAGAAACTAAGAGATAAAGATATTCACGAAAGATTTGAAAGAAGGTCAAACGAATTGCTAAATGATATCGGAAAACTTCTTATACTATGGAAGTAGAAACAGAATGGAATAACATTAAATCCAGTTTAGACATGGCGGTCAGAGATATTCTGAGGTATACATACACAAAAAGAAAATAACAAACCTTGGATATCTTCAATAGAAGAAAGACGTAAATAAAAACATAGATTAGATGAAACAGGAAAACAGAGATACAAAGCTATAAAATGGGAAACTATTCGCTAGTGCAGGAAAGCTAAAGAACAATGTATTGACAAAAAGTGTAGAGGTACAAACTAAGATGGAAATAGGAAAGACAGAAGAAGCATACAAACTAATTAGAATGAATTTTAGGAATATAAAACCGGATAACAAAAATATAAAGGACGCGGAAAGAAACATCATTATAGAAAATGTAAAGAAAGTGGATAGATGACAAAAATATATAAGGAATTTATACGCAGGAGAATAACTAACAGCATTAGCACAGGAATCAGACATTGAAAAGGATGACTTGGGATATCGTGGACTTAGAGATGAGTTTGAATTAGCATTAAAGGGTCTGAAATAAGGTAAGGCGCCGGGTACAGATAAAGTGTAAACACAAACTCTAAATACTACTGGACAAGCAGTAACAGAACGTCTTTTCCAACTTGTAAGCTACATGTATGAGACAGGAGAGGTACCCAAAAATATCAAACGTATCATCATAGTCACTAAACAAAAAAAAATAGACTCTGATAGATGTGAATATTTTCGAACAATAAGTTCAACAGTAGACGTGCCATAAACATTAACTAGAATTGTATAAAGACGAATGGAAAAACGAGCAAAAGAAATACTAGCAGAAGATCAATTTGGGCTTAGGCGAAACATGGGAACACAAAAGGCTATTTTAGCTCCGAGGGTGATAATGGAGAAAACAATAGATAAAGGGGAAAGAATGTGCATAGGGTTTGTAGATCTGAAAAAAAGCATTCGACAATGAAAAGTATGTTCGAAATACTCAAAAAGATTGAAAGTAGTTTTAGGGATGAACTGATAGTACATAGCTTATACAAGGAGCAAGCAGAGGTATAGAATTAAAGCAAGAACGTAAAGAAGTAAATATTAGGAAAGAAGTGAGACAGAGATGTGCCCTATCCCCTTTAATTTTTAACCTGTACATTGAAGAGGTGTTATATGCAAGTCTTGACTGGAAAAGTGACGCTTGTTTTATAGTGGGTTTTACCTGTTTGTATTTAACCACCCACACCATTTTTAGAATTAAAAAAAATACTCTTAGCGGAATTTTTAATATAATTCCGTCGTATAAGATATCAATTATTATTGTTTTCCTCAGGTTCTCAAATCGTTCGGATTTTTTTTCAAATCAAACGACTCCTTACTGATTTACAGATCAACATTTTACAAACCATACGATGTTCATCTTTAATCTATTTTTAAACAGTTTTGCCCTGTCTTTTGAGATAAACCCATCGTGTAGTGTAACCTATCAAATTAGTATAGAATTTTCTGGGGAATCGAAATCAATTATTATATCTTTTAAAATTAGCTCCAACAATGACCCGCATAGTGTTTTAATATTCAAAAACCTCACCGCAAAACACCTCTGCATTTTTATTTAAATTTAACTCAATAATAGAATAAAACTAAAAAAATATTTATTAATATCTAGAATTGTTAAAATTTTCAATTAGTGCATCCACATTTAAATAGTGAAACCAAAAGATTAAATATATATTAATTCTGCACGGTAGGCTAGAACATAGTTCAATAATCTATTTTAAATGTAGTTCAGAATAAGACGTATTTTCTAAATAAATTTAGCAAAATGTATGCTCCTCAGCCTTGCATTGTTTTGTTAATGATGTCTGACTATTAATTGTGAAAGGTACTTTCCTACAATTTTAGTTTAACAGGTCTAGCGAAGGGGTTTGCGAATAGTGTGACGTCACCAGTAAATTACGAAATATACTAAACCAATTTCTATAAAAATTAAGTCTTAGGAAGTTGTGTATAAAAAGTAACAAACGCCAACTCTATACACAGCAAATGAACAAAATGAGCGTTTCGGGAGAAAGACAAAAAATTCGTAATCACCAACAGTAGGCAAACGTATGCATGAGAGCACAAAAATATAAGCAAGTTCTATTTTACCTAGTTTAAAATAAGCTAAGTGTGTATAAATGTGTACAAGTTTTAAGGATTCTTGTTAATACAATAGGTCTGGCAATTTTTTAACACAATATTAACTGTGGCGTTAACTTTTAGAAAAATACTACACGCATAAAGGTTTTAGAGGAGAAACCACCTCGGATATAAACCTAGAGAGTACAGTAAAAGGAATGTATTTTTTCATTGTTGTAGTGAACTAGGGGATCTAGGCATATGCCAAAAGTATATAAATGAATGATGTAACATCACTGATACATACCTTGAGTGGATGCCACGTTAAAATAAAATAGATCTAGTACACTATCTCATGGGCTACGTGGAAAAATGTATACAGATTATTACATCATTGTTTGGGCACAATTTCTACATTTTTCTGTTTTTAAATTCCTATGGACAATTTTATTTTATGGTATGCATGTACCCTAGGTCGTTGCAGAAATATTGTATATTATCTTTTTCCAATGCAAAATTTTGCTGTTTAATGTATTTTTTGACTATAACAAATTATGCATAAACTGTGCAAAATAAACAGCATATTCACATATTCTCACTTTTGTATATTACATAAGATTAGCGCTGAAATAAAATCAAAAAGTAGGTCAGTAGATCAAATTTAACCAACTTTGAGGGACCAAAATCTGACATTTTTTGGAGGCCAAAATTTAACAGTTTTGGGGGATTAAAATTTGGCAATTTTTGGGGTCAACCTAACGTAACAGCACTTATTATAGATACGAAAGTATTGATCTTCCTGCTGACTAGGCTTATTTATGTTTCTGATGATGTGTTATTTCTACAATTTTATATAGACAATAAATACAACTTTAAAATCTTGCTAACTGGGATTGATTTATTTTTCTGAAGATTTTGTTATTTCTGCAATATCTAGATAATACATCAGTATTAGAAATCTTGCTGACTATGTTTATTCGTATTTCTGCAGAGTTGATTATCAATGTAAATCTAGCATTTGCTTCTTACTCTTAAATTTTTAAATCTAAGTTTGCTTTACTTGGAGTCCAAAGCACCGCAGTTTTTACGACAACTAAGCAGTTATCAAAATTATGCAACTGTTCTTAATCCATCAGCAGTTTTGCTGAACTACTTTGAGTTTAAGGTAACGCTGTTTTTAGTAGGATGTATTGTTAACTAAGCGATTAAAAAAATTATTCACCACCAGCAGTTTTGCTGACCTACTTTGGTAACTGCTGGCTTAAGTCGGCTAACACATTTTTGAGTTCAAAATAACACACATTTCTAGTCGTTTGACCTACATTGAGTCCAAACTCACGTTAGTAGATTGACCTACAAACCAACGCAGTCATGTCATTTTTAGTTGATTGACCTGCATTGAGTCCAAAGTCACATAGTGTTACTTCTGATGGAATATCGCGGATGATGAAGACGACTTAAGTTGCTTATACTGCAATGAACTATATTCTCTATCGCATGTAACGTTCCAATTTTTTATAGATATTTACCCATATTTTTCTTATAGGAAATGTCATGTGATCCTCTTATTATTGTAGAAAGCGAGTATGCTTTGGTTCTTAAAATCGTATCCTTGCCATGTTTTAAGAGGTCAATGTTCAAGTTTGTCGTTACCTTTGTTGTTATGCGTTCAAACACGCGCCCGATTATCTTGCTGTGTCAATCATCTGTATATGAATTAGTAGTTCTTGCCCGATCGAACAGAGAAGTTGAACAGAATGTTGAGAGCTAAGAGCGACACTCGTATCGGTATTGTGCAATTTGATTAGCGAGATGGGTCATACCTCGTTATTACTCTTGGTAAAATCCAAGGCAATGGTTCGTAAATGTTCTTTTATTAAAAATAATTCAATATTTTTAAATTATCGATATAATGTGAATATAATCACAAATAAGGCAAATTATAAAGCTCTAATGTAAACTATTTAGACCTAAAATAAAACTGTTCGACATAATATAAACCAATTAAGCTTTATAAAACTAATTAAGGGGTTCAGGAATATTAAATCTGAAATAGAGTATTACAACTCAGGAATTATTACAACTAAATAGCCAAACTGTATAAAAATGTACGTTAAGCAATCAAATTTTTAATTTTCCTAGACGTTAAATCTAAGTTGGTGATGCTGTCTATCTATAGTTTTTGTTAAGTCCGTTCTGCACTTCACGATGTTGAAAACCAGTTAACGTCGTGGTAAGCTAAATATTGAAATAATCTTAACCGCAAAATTCAAAATTTTCCTGGTAAAGGAAAGTCGCTGAGAAAGTCAATGTAGTAGCCTCTGGTGGAGCATTGAAAAATCAAATATAGTGTCTCATTTGTAGAGGCGGCTCCGTGGTTCCGTTGGTATGCGTGTGGCTACTGAGAAATAAAGCGCCCGGGTTCGAATCTCGACACGTCCGCTTGAAAAATGTTAGGCGAGCATTTTTCACAAAAATACACCCTCGTTTGGAAGAGAGGTAAAATGGAGGTCTCGTGTCTGTGTGTGTATTGTCAAGCACGTTAAAGATCCCTGCCTTGCTTGGAACAGCGAGGGTTTTGTAAAATTCAAAATTTCCAGGTAAAAAAATCGTTTCCTGGCCAATCTTCAGGTGGAGCATTGAAAAAAATCAAATGTAATGTCTCATTTGTAATTAATGTTTTCCTTTCAGGTTCTGGTTTTATGTAATTTTTAACATCAAACATTTAGACTTTTTAATGTGCTTTCACGTTGAGCTTTCTGCACTTTCCTTGTCGGTGTTTTCTAGTTTAAACACATTTTCAAAGGTGTAGTGGCGCCTGACATCTGTCATATTAAACCCCCTTATGTCTCATCAAACTCCGCGGAAGTGAGGTTCCGTGTTAGCCCGAAGTCTCTGAAAGGTCTTTTAAAACAGATAAATCCGCATCTGGTGGTAACCTTTCAGGAACGGTGATTAGAATAGGAAAGCATACCATACTTATTTCCCCATTTTTTTATAGAAAGGGTATTCTTAATTGACACTAGCTCCCAATGACTAAGTCAGCTTCACCCGTACTAGAGAGGTGTGTATCCAATGTGAGGTTTGCAAATTACGGTGTCACTGTGAATGTGCTGGGATAGGGAAACGTCTAAATTTGACCTGCGAGTTAGTGTAATATTTTTCTTTACTTTATTTTTGTATGCTTAAAATTTCTTTTGTTTTTTTTAATAAATACATATGGAATCTTAAAATTATATAGAAAAAGGTATGCCATCATATGCAACAGCAAATGCCTATGATAGCATATCGCCAATTAAACAAATATTCAAATGTTATTTCAATATATGAAATATGTCCATAAATTGTTGCTTATAATTAATAGCTAAGCTACAACACATATACAAATGATACATACATCTTTTTATATTTTAAATAACTGAAAAATTCTATATTAAAATTAAGTGTGCCATCATAGGTCAGCTTCCGCTAATATAATTAAGCTTAGGGCACTCATATAATACAAGCAGTTCTAGTTCTTTGGTTTTAATACTATACGCATTTGCCTAAATAATGAATAGATTTATTAAAAAATTTTCTTTTTAAGCATATTGTTGTGAAGGGCTCGTTTAATACCTAAGCGAAAAATAGGCCATCACCAAAGCAAACTTTTATATTAACATTCATCAAAATTTTAAATTCTGAAGTACCCAAAGTTAGATCATAAGTTACTTAGCTTCCTAAATTTATTCATGAAGCTTATAAATAGATGCTAACTTCAAGTAATTTACTTTACCTGGCCGTTAAATACGGAAGCGCTTTTAAAGAAATAATTTTTGTAATATCTTTTAGTTGTTTTTGCTTACGTGATTATTTTTCCCGTTGTCATTTAAATTTTTATTACGGAAAAGCCTTGTTGTAATTACGAGCTTCAGCTTTTAAAGCTATGAAAGGGGAAATTGGAATTGAATGCATTACCATCAGTGTGAATATGGCATTTGATTACAGCAGTATTCAATTTATAGCTATCTTGTAAAAGGATAACACATGAACGTTGTAATAGGATATCGTACCTTCAAACCTTCAATATGCATTTAGCACATTAGAAGTATACACTCTTGCCCTATTCGAGTAATTACGTGTTCTCGATTCCAAACAATACTCTGATTCAAAAATTTATTTGTCTATATCAAGTTAAATTGAAATAAAATTTTGTCGTTTCTTCTCAAAGTCGGGTGAAGTAATTATATTAATCAATACAGTTTTAATGCTTCCCCACAATTTTACGTGGGTCAGACAGATCGAGCTTTCAAAATTCGTTTTAACGAATATGTAAATCTAATAAAAAAGAAAAATGCGAATTTAGAAAACCAATCAAAATCTGCTTTTGCTAATCATGTCAATAATACTAATCATTCTTTCGATCCAGAAAACTTTGAAATTATACATATTAAACAAAAAGGCAATCTGCTAAATTTTTTAGAAATTTCTGAACTTATTTCAAGGAATAATTTTTTGACCTCCATTAAGTTAGACCCCCCACCAGCGATAAATAAATTAATACCTATAAAAAAATTAGGTGCTAATTAGGTGCTAATTAGGTGCTACATTCCAAAATTAGGTGCTCGAATAGTTTGGCAGGAAATTAAATTTGAAATGGGGGGGGGCTGACTTAACGTTAAGCTGGACCCCCCCATATTCAAAAACTAATTTGCAACATGCAAACTGAAAAATTAGATATACCAGAATTAAGTGCTAATTAGGTGCTCTTAAAATCAACAAAAACATATCACTAAAATAACCTTTATCTTAATAATTAACTATATCATGTATAAGTACATGATTCGACAAGAGTAAAGTCCCATTAAATAATTAGGTGCTCTTACGACTGTGGTCTCAAAATACTCGTCTAGTAGCGCACTGTCGATATATCCAGTCGCCGAATTAAGTGCTCGTAAGGTTTCGCAAAAATTTTGCACTATAACGTGATCCGCGTCACACGCGTACAAGAGTAAAGTCCCATTAAATAATTATGGAATTAAACAAATTCATTATTGTTTAATTTTAATCGGTTTTTCGGTATGTATTTTGCTTATTTTTCAATGTATTTAACTGCATATCATTCAATATTTTACGTACATTGTACTCTGCGTGTAATATTTCTTCTTTTTATCATCGCGTCATGTATTAGGTGAAGTAATCAAAGCCGCCACTTGATATTTAGTATTATTATATTAATATTTTTAATGATAATTTTAATGTAATAATGTAAGGATAATTTATTTTAGGAAAGTTAAAGGATTACAAAGGATTTATATTAATTATTTTTGTTATTTTTACAGATATTTTATATTTAATCTTATAAAATTTATACATTTTTAAAAATATAAACATATAAAAATATTTTCTTAATATAAACATATAAAAAATAAACATATAAAACATATCTAATATAAACATATAAAAATATTTTCTTAATTATATATATACACGTTTCCTTTATAAATATGGACGTTTGCTTGTCCTCGTCCGCGTTCTCTTCCTCGCCATTGTCCTCCACGTCCACGTCCACGTCCTCGTCCACGTCCGCATCCCCATCCGCGTGCTCGTCGGTTCCTCTATCGTTTTCATTTATATTCCAATGTTGGAATCTTCATATCTTCATATATAGTATGAATAGCAGTTCACGCTCTTGTGCGCGACTAATGTTTAAAAGATATTTAGGAATTATTAAATATGATTTACGAATTTTATAATTATTAATATATATGAATAAATAATGTTGGAAATTATAATCAAAATATTAATAATACTTTTAAACATTATCAATGCTTACTATATAGCTTTCTTCACAATGCTTGTGAAGTTATTTCTATATTTGCTTGTTCTGTAATTAAAAATGTTTCTAATTTCTTTTAAACATTATAAATATAGAATTATAAATATGAATATGTAAAACATTATAAATATGAATATGTAAAACATAAATATAAAATATATATTCATATTCAAGATGCCTCTACAAAATGTTATTAAATAAAAGATTGTGAAAAATAAATAACAAAAGTGTAAATGTATATTATGTTCTAAGGAATAAATATTTAAAATGATAAGGAATAAATATTTAAAAATTTCATTAATCACGATATAGTATTAAAATTACCCTTACATTATTACATTAAAAATTATCATTAAAATGTTAATATAATAATACTAAATATCAAGTGGCGGCTTTGATTACTTCACCTAATACATGACGCGATGATAAAAAGAAGAAATATTACACGCAGAGTACAATGTACGTAAAATATTGAATGATATGCAGTTAAATACATTGAAAAATAAGCAAAATACATACCGAAAACCGATTAAAATTAAACAATAATGAATTTGTTTAATTCCATAATTATTTAATGGGACTTTACTCTTGTACGCGTGTGACGCGGACCACGTTATAGTGCAAAATTTTTGCGAAACCTTACGAGCACTTAATTCGGCGACTGGATATATCGACAGTACGCTACTAGACGAGTATTTTGAGACCACAGTCGTAAGAGCACCTAATTATTTAATGGGACTTTACTCTTGTACGCGTGTGACGCGGACCACGTTATAGTGCAAAATTTTTGCGAAACCTTACGAGCACTTAATTCGGCGACTGGATATATCGACAGTACGCTACTAGACGAGTATTTTGAGACCACAGTCGTAAGAGCACCTAATTATTTAATGGGACTTTACTCTTGTACGCGTGTGACGCGGACCACGTTATAGTGCAAAATTTTGCGAAACCTTACGAGCACTTAATTCGGCGACTGGATATATCGACAGTACGCTACTAGACGAGTATTTTGAGACCACAGTCGTAAGAGCACCTAATTATTTAATGGGACTTTACTCTTGTACGCGTGTGACGCGGACCACGTTATAGTGCAAAATTTTTGCGAAACCTTACGAGCACTTAATTCGGCGACTGGATATATCGACAGTGCGCTACTAGACGAGTATTTTGAGACCACAGTCGTAAGAGCACCTAATTATTTAATGGGACTTTACTCTTGTCGAATCATATACTTATACATGATATAGTTAGATAAAGTTAGATAAAAGGTTATTTTAGTGATATGTTTTTGTTGATTTTAAGAGCACCTAATTAGCACTTAATTCTGATATATCTAATTTTTCAGTTTGCATGTTGCAAATTAGTTTTTTCATATGGGGGGGTCCAGCTTAACGTTAAGTCAGCCCCCCCCCATTTCAAATTTAATTTCCTGCCAAACTATTCGAGCACCTAATTTTGGAATGTAGCACCTAATTAGCACCTAATTAGCACCTAATTTTTTTATAGGTATTAATTTATTTATCGCTGGTGGGGGGTCTAACTTAATGGAGGTAATTTTTTGTGTGTTAACGAAATAAGAAACTTCAATAAAGAACTGCTTTTGTACAACCTAACTCCAGAATAATTTCAAAGCAACTATATAGTAACCTTTATCAGCCACTATCATCAATTTGTCATTAAATTTTTAATAGTTTTCTATCACTGTCAATGTAACATATTTATATATAGTAAGCTTTAATTTTAATTATATTTGTTACACCATTAATAGTTCAATGTTTACTTATAGACTTGAAAATTTTACCAGTATAGGTAACGAAACATATCGTTTGTTTAAATAAAAATTGTGGTAAGCATTAAAAATTTATTAATTAATATTATTTATGAAATGTTATATAAGAGCTGCTGTAACTATTTCATGATAGAAAAAGATAAAGTGTTTAGATCCAAAAAATGCGAAACCTTTCGTTTATCTAATTCAGAATGAAGCGACCTATTCTATTTATTTCTTTTTTCGTACTTAAGGAACGCTGTGGTAAGAAGATGGGTGCATTCCATTCTGCATTCAGAGTTTTACGATTTTTCCAAAGGAATAATAATTACAAGTCCCATTTTTTAAGCAAAAGAAGAAGCCACCCTCGTTTGAAACATTGCGCAACGAATCAAAAGGGCTGCCCCCAGAAACGTTTTAATATGCAGTTCACAATTTTAGGTTAACAAACATCACATAATTGTGAGTGTGTGTGTATTTGTGTATCAATGTATAGATTATAGGCTAATTATATGTGAACAAGGAAATATAATTTTCAATTTATGATGTAGTTATATTAATTTTTGTAATATATGTAGTTATGATATTGTATTCTTCTAGCTTTCAAACTTTGTTGTTTAGAAATGTGATGTGGTACAATAATTAACTCTTGTTTTGTGTTTACCTTTTGTTTCGCGACCAAGTATTTATTACCAATATAATAAATTATTTTCTTATACCAAAAACATGAAATAAATCGGCCATTTGAAAGGATAATTATATTAAACTATATATTTTTGAAAAGCTGTCAAAAAGAGCTTTTAAATAAAGCGGCAACCAATTGTGGTTTCTATTATAAAAATTCAAGTTTATATTATAACCTCAAAAGTGTTGTAAATATTAAATATTTGCGTACGCCACTGCATTCTACGTAAAAAACTGTATAAAAGACTTCTACAGTATTTCTGGATGCTTTTGTTAACAAACGAATTAATAGAATTGTTAAAAATATCAATTTTTGGCTATAACTCAAAAACAAAAGAAGATTGCTCATTTGTGATTTTACCATTGAATTGATATCAAAAAGTTGGCCCATGACTGCGCACACAGTTTTATTGTATCTTTAATAACAACTAAGTTACCCATTTAATACATTCAATTTGGGACACACTGCGTCAGTGCGACTTAAACCTCGCACGATGATGGTTAGGCTAATCCCACATCGCGGACCAAACCACCAAAACCCCTACTGCTACTGGACCGGTAGAGATTTGCACAGGGGCAGACCACCTCGTGTTTGTTCCGTACCAGGCGACACGTGTTGGTTGATGAAGGGGTTCTGGTGGTCGAGCCACACTTGGGGCGGAATTAGTTCCCTGGAATCTGGCAACATACCACTTTGGCCTGGATTTCACCTAGACGGGAGGTCGGGATTAACCCATCCCGATCAATCGGCTATGTCGTCAGATCAGACCGCCGACTGGGTGGGCTATTGGAGGTGGGGGGCGTGCAGTCGGTACTGTGGGTGAGTCTACATGTACGCTACTACAAAGCGGTATTTAGGCTCGTAGGTAACCTACACCTGGGGGGCTATATCTTCCTGATAGCTCTGGTGTCGTATTTGGCATCCCAGTTTAGACGCCGTGGCAGGTGGGGAGCCGGGAAGATGAAATTTTATTATCTAACATGGATGAAAACGTTGATGTAGCTAATCTAGAGGGTGCGTCTTTGAATACTCCTCAATCTATGTTGCAGACTCCACTAGAACAGCAACTACAACAGCAGCAACCTCAACATAGCAGGCAGCAACACCAGCCAGATGACTGGCAACAACAGCGTCCACAGAGGAAGAAGATCAGTGGGACTGCACAGAAGAAAAGGAGGAAGGCACGTCTGACAGTACGGACGGCTGCCATGGATAAGGCTGGCCCGTCGGCCAATCAATCCAAAAAGCAGCCTCCTGACCGTCAGGCACTCTCCACCTTCAAACCTTCTACCTTCTCCCCAAGCCCGCCAGAAGCCAAATCTGGTAGAAGCAAGAAAAGGGTGCGATCTGACGGCACCGCTCGCTCTGCCGGTAGCAGCTATGGGGAGGCAACTTCCAAGCACCTCCATGTAGCTGTGACCGGCAGGCTGAATTAGTGCAAGCTGCTATCGAGGAAGCGTCGGATGAGTATTTGTTCTCCCTTCCCGATAACACTACTCCGCCAACATTCAGGAGGTGGACGTACTCGGACGAGACCTTTCGGATCTGGTACAAAGATGACCACTCCCTGAAGTGGATAACAGAGGCGGTTGGCAACCTCCCTTAGCTATGGGTGGTTGTCCAAGTGGGATTGCTATTCAGACTCCGTAAGACATGGATTTTATTCAAAGACGTCTGCGGGTTGCAAAACCCTTGGACAAACATATCCAAGTGGTGCGTCTTCTACACCGCTACGAGGGATCAGCCTCAAGGGAGGTTGGTCGTTTTTGACGTTGGGGAGGATGTTAGGGACGCTATAGTCAGTAGGGGAGAAAAGCTGCACTATAGGCTTACCTCCCTGAATATTAGAGTTCAAAAAAATTAAACTGTTGTAGAGGCGGTCCAGAAACGGGCAACTATGTAACAACAGCAACAAACGGCATCAATGAAGCAGCAATAGCCATTTCTCCATCTACTGCAACAGCTGGAGACGGAAGTAGAAACTCAACCATCGACAGCGTAAGGCAGTCAGACGAAGACGATGGACTTTGACCTCCTCCTAGTGGATTGGCTGCCTGAGGAGTCTAAAAAAGCGTCGCTGGGTACTCCAACCAGAGACGCCTAAGGGTAAGTGGCATACTGGTCCAAATGGCGGGACCAAACATCATACAATTAAACTTGCAACACTGTCGGGCGGCTACAGGTACCTTATGCAGACACCTGAGCACAAAGCAGGACATTGCCCTCATCCAGGAACCTTGGGTTGTGAGCTCAAGAGTCTCTGGCTTGAGCAGCCTTCATAGTACTATCTTCACAGGTAATAGCCAATCTAAGCCTAGAGCTTGTATTTACATACCTAGGCATATTAACGCTCTCTTATTGCCTCAACTGAGTGGCCGTGACGTCACGACCATTCAGCTTGAATGCAATATCGGAGCAAAACTGATTTAATCTTAGTTTCAGCTTACTTCGCAATAGAAAATGACTTCCCCCCTCGTGAGCTGATGGAGGTCATTGACTACATCGAAAAGAACAAAAAATATCTCATTATTGGATGTGATTCTAACGCCCACCATACGACCTGGGGCGGCGTTAATATCAACCCATGAGGAAGAACACTTCTTGAATATATTACAAGTAGAAATCATAAACCGGTGGTACGAGCCGACGTTTGTTACATCCTGTAGTCAGACGGTTATCGACCTCATTCTGGCTTCTATTGGTATTTCTAATCACTGGCGGGTGCTGCTTATAGCGACCCTTTCAAATCATAGAATGCTTAGCTTTATGATAAGGGGAGCAGTAAATGTTGTTTGTAAAGAATACAGGAACCCTAGAGCGACCGATAGAGCGGTATATGTGAACTGCCTTTAAGGACTGCTTTACACACCGCAACACACGACCAATCTAACAACCATAGAGGAGTTACAAGGAGGCATTGAGTTCCTTCAAACCTCCCTTATAGGGCCCTTTGAGCAGGCATGCCCGGTTCGAAAAGCTTCTACTCGTTCCAACACGCCATGGTGGTGCAGCGAGCTTCAGACGCTAAAGAAAACCGTGAACCGGCTGTTCAATAGGGCAAAAAATAGCAAAAGTATGGTCGACTGGGAGGTTTACAAAAACCATCAAAGACTATACAAAGCTTCAATAAGAAAACGACAAAGAAACTCATGAAGGACCTTCTGTAACTCAGTTGAATCTGTCAAAAAAAGTCTTGAATAAATAGAATCCTGTCTAAAGATCCGCTACAGCAACCATATTGTCTCAGATGTGCGTATGGCTCGTTTACCAACAACGAGGAAGAGACATTATAATTTAAATAAGGGCCGCTACACTTGCGGCCACGTCCCCAATGCTCCACCCGAAGGTACTACATTGGGTTTAAACGCGAAAATAAACGTGTTTCTAATTTATTCTAACTTCATAATCAATCCACCCCAAATAAAAATCTAACAGACTGAAACAAAAACTAAAAACAGGATTTAAATAATGGTATCCCTAGCGTTGACTTTGGAGTGTGCCCGATCAACAAGACGAGCAAAAATGAGAGGGGGGGGGGGAGATCCGTAAAACCGGATAGCAGACGCCGGCTTTGCTTACCAGTGCGACCTGAAGGGTTGACTTAAAACTATCCAAATCTAGCTAGCTAATTTAAAATGGATTCAAATTTCTAAGCATTTGCCAAATGTATTAATAGTGAGTCCAGCTATTTTGCCTGTTTTATAAATTTACAAATTCGTCCTACCTGATCTAAGTATTTTATCCTAAATTTGTCCCTAACGTTCCCTATCATTCCCTAACTGACGTATTATATATACAATCTTCTTTTCTATATATACTGCGACCAAAAATTGGCGACAGAACGTCAAACGAATTAAATCAAGCCACAAAACAATACAGGCAAAAATGTAAGTGTAAAAATAAATATAAATATAATATAAATATATAAATAAACATATAATAAATATGTAAATAAATATCTGAATAAGCAAAAGCATGTAACAGTGCATATATTAGCAAAAGAACGAGGAAGAGACAGCGAAATTACTCCTAGATACACACTTCCCAGTAAGTGTACCCTTATCGTCTATCACTAGGATGGATGCTACCAGGCCAGTCTCTGAGGAGGCAGACTGGGAGGTAGCCAACCGGGTGGTTGAGGAAGAGAAAGTAAAATGGGCAATCTTAACCTTTCAACCTTTTAAGTCCCCAGGATTGGATGACATTTTTCCAGCCCTACTGCAGTGGGGTCTGGAGAGGCTGCTTCCTCACCTGGTGAAGCTGTTCAGAGGCTGTATTAAGTTCAGATATATCCCCAGAAGCAGGAGAAAGGTTAGAATGGTCTTCATTCCTAAACCGGGACGGAAGGACTACTCCTTGGCCAAATCCTATCGACCAATCATTCTAACGTCCTTTTTGTTAAAGACGCTGGAAAGATTGTGCGACATTGATATCATGGAAGGGATTGGGCAGTACCATCCTTTTCACCTAAACCAACATGCCTATATACCAGGGAGGTCTACAGAGTTTGCCCTACACGCTGTGGTAGGGCGGTTCAAGAAATCCCTCATGAACTATATGTCAGCTTTAGGCGTATTCATACATATTGAAGACGCGTTTAATAAAACCGCTATTGAAAGTATTGATCAAGCAGTTAATTCAACAGTACTTACGCTGTCGTGAAGTACATGTCTGTGTGGGAACCACTTCTTTATGCAGGACGCTAGCTAGGGGCTGCCCTCAGGGTGGCGTATTGTCACCACTACTATGGAACCTAGTTGTTGACAACTTGCTACATCGTCTTAGTGGGGTCAGCTTCTGCACGGTGGGGTGTACTGATGACCTGGCTACTGTAGTAATTGGCAAATATGAGCAAGTGTTGTGCAATTTAATGCAAACAGCATTAAAGCTAATTGAACGATGGTGCGTGGAAAACTCCTTGACCATAAATCTAAACTAGATCTCGCTAATCTTGTTTACCAGCAAAAGAAAATTAGCGGTAACCAGATTACCGTCACTTTTTCAAACATCCCTAACCCTCCCAAAGGAAGTCAAGTATTTGTGTATTATACTTGATAAAAAACTGAAATGGGCTAAACACTTACAAGTAAAAGTTACGAAAGCTAGCACAGTATTCTGACAATGCAGACGAGCAAACTTTGGGATCTTTCACCAAAGGCTATCCTGTGGCTATACACTACAGTAGTACGACTTATGTTATGCTATGGATCTGTTGTTTGGAGGCCCCGAACTTGACAAGTTAACGCAGCTATAGAACTTACGCACATACAAAGACTAGCCTGTCTGAGTATCACGGGCGCACTAAAATCCACACGAACTGCGGCCTTAGAAGCCATCTTGAGCCTCCCTTCGCTGGACCTGCATGTGGAGCAAGTGGCTCTAAGAGTGGCACTCAGACTAAGAATTAAGGGATTGTGGAACAATGGAACAATAAGGGAGACGGTGGGAGACACCAGGATATCTTAAAAGATGCGTTGCTAACAATGTCACTCTTGGATGTCATGATCGACTCAATTACACCCAAACTAATATTCAGAAAGCAGTACAAGGTCTGTGTGGACCCTGAAGACGTGATTCCAGCAGATACATTCATCTTAACAGATGAATCAAAAACGAAGTGACAGGCATCTTTTCAGATGACCTAGGCCTTCACGAAAGTATAGCATTGAAAACGCAGGCAACTGTTTCCCAAACAGAAGTCATTGCGATCGTCCAAGGTGCCATTGTTACTTTAGAATGAGGTATTCAAAATAAAACTATACGCATATCCACAGATAGCAGGGCAGGTTTAATGGCCCTAAATAGGCAGAAGATCCTTTCAGAGGCGGTACTTCAGTGCCACCTCACTCTTGAACGGGCTTCTTACTCTCATTACATTCATTCAGGTAAATACTGTAATGAGCATGCTGACGCCTTGGCGAAACAAGGATCGTCTCCGGGTTTTGTGGGACCTAAGCCATCGGCCTCTCTTTCGCCAACTGTGCTATTTACCATGATAAGACAGAGAACCTACCATCGCCATTGCGAGAGGCGGGCAAAGGAAACATATTGCCGACAGGAAAAATGTACGTTAGTTTCCTGCAATAAAAAATGGGAAACTTTGCATAGGCTTGACGAGACAAAAACTACGACTCTTAGTAGGTGTTTTGACGGCACTGCAAGGTAAAAAAGCACATGTTAGGTGACTTCTGGCCAGACACCGCCAGAATTAGTAACATGCCCTGGACCGATCTGTAAGCTCGGATGGCTGAGTGATTGAGAACCGGGTATAAAAAGTTAGCACAATGGGCCCATATTGAAGCCTAAGTGGGCGTGGCTTTGCCACCCTTCCAATGAAATCAATCAATCAAGGCATTATCTTATCTTAATAATTAGGTTAAATCATTAATGTTTAGTATTTATCTTTCTCTTTGATAATGTCTTGAAGATTTTATCTTATCTAATTAATTTTTCGAATCATGGTTAGTTACCTACCTTTCACATAAAAATTGTCTTCGAGATTTTATGGTATCTAAACAATACTCTAAGCAATAAATGGTTAAGTATTTGTCTTTCTCTCTGCACTTATCTCTGAGGTGCTACTTCCTCTTACTTTTACCTTAAAGGGAATACATGATTTATATCTTTCTCTTGGTAAGATGCTTTTCAAAAATTATTTTATTTATTTGTTGTCGCTAACCTTTGATATTTATGACCAAACGTAGGATTTATTATTGAAACATTAGAAAGATAACTTGCGTTTTTTGAACTTGATAGGATAGGATTAAGAAAATTATGCGTCGATAATGCTGTAGCACTAATTTGTTAACCTAACGTTTTTTCTCCTGAATATATTTTGTCTTATCCTCTTAAAAGCCAACAAGGAATTTGTTTAGTCTAAGAAATTATTTTAAACATATTAACAAAAATTTGTATGCATTCACATGCGAATGTGAAAATGCACGTTGTATTTGGATTTATAGTGAATTATACTCTCAAGCTCTCGACTAAATTTGTGAGGTAGGTGCGACGGCAAACAAGATCTTTGCGCGCTTATATGAGTTAGCTTTAATATCAGTGGTTACTCATTTCCGTTTGCTGGTATCGCAAATATTGCTACAGTTTAAAAAACCAGATGACGCCAATAAATATTATTAAACTTAGGGTTTTCCGTACATGTGAGCAATGGTGCATACAGACCTTACTTTTTATTTTCTGTTCCTTTTGAAACTTTAAGGCGATTGTTGCGGCTTTTTTGGCATTATATTTTAAGTAGGACTTTCTAACTCAGCATGGGAAAGTTTTCCTTTCTTATCTTTAATTTAAGTTTTTACATGTAAGTTCCACGCTTATTAGTTCTCCACGCATTGCAAAATATTAACCTATGAGTTGTGGTGTGCAAATCACAAACTTTGGGTTCCCAGATTTTTAGATTGTAACTGTTTTTAGCGGTTTTGGCCGCGAGAGCGTGGAAAATGATAAATGATGGAAGGGAATATAGTTCGTGAGAACTAAGCCTCTCAAAGAGAGGACTTTACTATCGACATTTAACACGAGCGTACGTATGCGATTTAGTTCGACGAAGTTATTCTTTACTAGTTATCTCCTTTCTGTATCTACAAATTATCTTGTGCTTTGTTAACGAGATAAGTTGACCGCACCGAAGAAACCCTCAGCTGAAGATCTTACACTCGAGAACCAGGTAGTGACGGCCTTAGCTTTAATAAAAAATCAGATAAACTCCTGAGTTGTTTCATTAATGTGTGTACTTTACCTGTGATGGTTACTCAGGCAACCGCATTCGTAGGCGTAACGTTTTCTACGTCAGGGTCATGTATGATTAATCGACGCCGGGAAGTTAAATTTCACTGAATTTGTATAAAAATTATAGTAAATATAACAGATAATTTACCTATATTTAATTTTCCAATGCTCCAACTGAAGATGGTACATTGGCCAGAAAGCTAGTTTTTCTTACCTGAAAATTTTGAATTTTGTCGAACCCTTTTTATTCCATGCAAGATGCGTGACAACACACACACGGGAGCTACATTTTATCTCTCTTCCGATCGAGGGCGTCGGGAATCGAACCTAACACTTTAGGATCACCAGTCATTCGCAAATCGGTTTGATTCACGGAGTCGCCAAGAGTGTTTACATTTTATACTATGTACTTTATAATAAAACTTTTGGGAAACGCTAGTCTTTTCGTGAAAAATAATTAAAATCTGATTGATAAAATATTATAATTGTACAACCCTTAAATTATGCCTGATGATTTTTGATATAGCATGTTTTTTTTGCAAGATTATTTTATAGATAAATATTTTGGTATATTTGTTATATACTACTCACAATATGATATAAGTTTGACGTTAGTTCTAACCACTAGTTTCAAGTGTAGCGATTTTTCCTGTTTACTGTTAATTTTGTATGTCATATCCTATTGATCTCGACTGTATACTCCGGTATAAAATGATATTAAACTAACTGAATTAATCTTTTAATTATACATTTTTCAAGCTACGTGAGTTATGTATCCCCAAATTGATGTATATATTATAAAATAGAATAATTAGGAAATTATTAGAAAGTGTTAAGAATACGCCAAGTGAAGTGCAACATTGTAACACAAGGACAATTTGTAAAGTTTATTAACGTTCATGAGAACGGATGCGCTACTTTGTATCGCAGACGATAGTGACACTGCAGATGTCAGGTCACAGACGGTCAGGTATCGTGATTACTTAGAAATTAAGATTACAATATTGTATTTATGAATAGTATTAAGAATAAGCAGACATGAGATCCGCAAGTTCCCACAGCCATATGAGGGGGTAGGGACATCATAAATAGCCCGGGAGCTCCAGGACCCGGCAGTCAGTCAAAGTATTCAGCTTTAACATTGCAGTTGCTTAGGCTACTCACAATAGTATATTTATTAGTGTAATTTCGACTTAGAATAATTTTAAATCAACTTGTCAAAATTCCATAACTAATTTCTTTCTAAATTAATAAATTTGTTAAGAAGTTTTGGAACTGGTTTTTAAAAAGGCAACTCCCAAAGCCCGAACCTTAACTCGTGTTCAAAGTAATTATTGGACCTGGCGTACATGATTAATGTTTATATTTTATCTCACTTAGTCTTATTGGTATTAGTACTGAAGAGCTTTTTCTTTATTCTAATGTATATCAGTTTATAACAGGTAGTCATACTTTTCTGCAGAAGCCAATCCTTTTTAAGTTTGTATGGCTGTGTCTTTTTTATTTTGTATTTTATTTTCTCTCAGGCGATAAATAAATTTATCACGCTTCACAGTGGGATCCGTAGTCAGCTACTCTACTGTGATAATCTCTGGCGTGTCCTACAGGTAATTAGTTCTTTTTGTTACTTGCTTTCTCTTTTTTGCCTACGCTATTCCAGTACAAGCTACTAGCAGGGGGAAGCATTTCTTACAAACCGTTTCCTTCCAGCCTGGATTACATTACTTAGGTTTTTCTTTTCTTTTCATCTTTACCCTTTTCTTTTTTTTGTACCTGTTTTTTCTTTCTCAATTCTTAATTTTGAAATGATCTTCTTCGGAACAAGTTCTCAAATTTTCTAATGTTTCTTCTTTTTCTCGTTTTTGAAGTTACTGGTACAAGTTAGCTTATGTATTTGCGAAGAGCATTATGAAATCTTCTTATATTTATTTCTCTTCCCTTTTATATGCCTCTTAACCATTGTACTTTATGACATGAGTCGAACCACTCAGATACTTACAAAATTCGGCGTTATTGCAACGAATAACTTTCTGTGGTTTTGTTTCACACTGAAATACCCATCGCCATTGATTGGTGTTTCATTTCGGGTTCTTAGGCATATACTTAACTTTTACCATCGCTAAAGATGTCGTATACCAAATTTGATATTTATAGGTTAAGTAGTTTATGCATTTTTGACACCATTTAATAAGGGCTGTTTGTTCTTATTTCATGTTGTGTCCAAGTGTTACTGAATTTCCCTAAAGATTATACGCCGATCTGCCATTAGCGTTTCTGTTGCTTTCAATGTTGTTAGTAAACCTTCCACAAAATTCTTCATAAAGGCTACTACGACAAAATTTAGGTTTTTAGCGTCACCAAAATAGTTCTTCATGATGGTGCATCGTACTTAAAGTAGTTTTTAAATCGTCAATGCCTTCCTATTCACTTTTTTAGTCTATTTCTAGAACAAAATCATTGCTTGAAAATACCAACGATTTAAATTCATTGCTACGGTTAATATTATTTAACTTTAAAATTACGCTGTCATCAAACTTTTCCATAACTTTCTACTCTTTCACTTCGGTGTGACAACCTAAATTAATTAATTTTTATTGGTCATTCTTCTTAAGACTACACTGTTGCCACTGTTGAGTATAACACTAGAATCCTATCTAATGTATTTAAAACCATTATATTTTATTTAGTTTATATTTTATCTAATCTAGTTAGTTATTCTATGTTAAAAATAGTAACTTCATTTTGGCAGCACCGTTGCTGATATAAGAAAGGAAATGCCCTAAAAAAATTACTAGATATAATATGGCCGGAAAAATGTTTTTGTTGTTACACATGTAAAATGGAGAATTATTGTATAAGAATTGAAATAGTTATTTTGCACATTAATAAATAAAAGTACGTTCAACAGTGTGAGTTCTTTTATTTTTCTGCCTAAAATATTAACAGGTTATGGGCCCAGATAAAAATTAAGCATTGGAAGTTTAAAATTTTAGCCACATCCCGAAATTTTAACAGCAACTCGCGTATCTACGGATGAGTACAACTTGTTACTCTCGGGGTAATTTTTAAAAACGGAGAAACGTGCTTCCAAGAAATAATGACCCTACTGTATTTATTTTGTATTAAAAATAGTACTTTAGTATCGAAAAACTTTCTTCGAATACGTGATCCTGAAATTATTGTGGTATGTTGTTAGTGCGGAAGTATATGAGTTCAAATGCCAACGACTATCGACCGATGAAAGGATGCAGAAATCTATCTATAAATGAATAAACAAAACTTTGATTTACTGTTCTGCTGGTAATGAGTATTGAGATATTATCATTTAATTTCCTTTTACGAATGGAAGCCGGTGAATTGAATAAGTTGATGATTGCTTTAGTTATCACAAATTTCTGTCGAAGGGGAGTTTGGTAATGAGAATTTTGAAGTAATTAAAATAAAAATATTTGATTGGTAGTTTCTTTTTAGACAAAATTTTTTTCTCTATACCGATTGCAATGGTAATTTGATTTTATAGATTAACTAAGATATGCCCACTGTGCTTACAAAAGGAGTATTTTAAAATTATCTTCTAGCGCGAAAATGTAAATACTTTTCTAAATGAATGTATAAACTATGGGTATATAAGAAGTTGCCTTTCTTTTGTAACGAAGGATGTGCATTAAGCTTTCAGTTTAGTCCGATAAGTGTTTCATTTGTTACTCAGTTGTAAGCAGTTTATATTTAATCTCAAAACAAACAATCAAGGTTCTACTTTTCAAGTAGAAAGCCTAGAAGTTAGTCGCACGATTGGCAGATATCATTTGATTGTAGCTATCTGGCAAGTTGAAAATAAAAATACCGTTTTAATGTCCACAAATAATAATTCTTGAAAATGAAGCTTTTCTGGGGTTTGAGTTTTGCTCCCCAAGACTATTTTCTGATTCAGACGAGTTCAAATGTATGCAAGCCTTAATTTTTTGATTATTGAAGATCTCCATATATCTCTCAGCAACCGATAGTTTTAAATTAATATATGAATAACCATCTATTATAAATTTGAAGGACAAGTTTGACAAGACAATTTGTAGTTATAGTTTGTTACGTGCTAAATTGACGCTTGTTACCTAAATGAAATTTTACTCTGCACAAGAGACGTAACTGTAAATAATGTACCAGCACCAGCTAGCATTCAATGGTAAGGAATGGGTAGTATAAAAGTAAATCTAAATCTTTTAAGGTTATACAAACGTAAACACTTTCACTTACTATTCTATAAAGGTTTTTGAACTTTCTATCTAACAAGAAGTCGTTGAGTGACAACCCACCTGATTTCGGTTCCACAAGACGATGGGTGTTCTAAGGGACTATTTAAATGGTATTTCTTGCTATATAGTGCTTGTGTACTTTCTCTCATCCACTAATTTGAAATAAACACAAATAATAAGAAAACTCTAAGCTGACCTAACCTATATTATCTAAACATGAATATCGCAGAATTAAGCAAACACAACAAAACGAATAGACTAAGCTCTATCCCTAATTGGCCAAATATGCGTGTATCTAAAAGAAAAAGAACATCTTAAATTTATCAATTGTTGGTATTCATTCGAGTTAACTATAGTCTGTTTTTAAACTAAGAGGAGCGAATGAAAAGCAAGACTTACACTGTAAAAAGTAACTAGAAAATATTTCTAGATTACGTTTGGCGGCAAATTTGAATTATACTACATTATTCAAACATGATTGATATAATAATTTCTAAAAGAGAGGTTGTGATGAAAAATTCAAGCAAGTTTTAAATGTAACTGTTAGCAAACTAAGTTGTCTGTTAAATAATCTCGTAAAGTTGTGTCTTACTTTTTTCCCAGTGTTATAAAAAAAGTAATCACACAACGAAATATGAAGCATACTTCAACGCAGCTGGCATCGACCTTTATAGACTTCGGAGGCTGCATGGACTTGTAAATCTCAGTGAGGAAAATATGGGGGTGTTAACAATTAAACAGAGACAATATAAATTAAGTACCTCGGCTATATTACGAAATAGCATCAATTCGAAACAAAATTTACAATTAGATTAAATATTAGATTGAATTTGTTTATCTTTAACTTTTTTGTTACTATTATTGAGAACAATTTTAATTTTACTATATTTGAGGAAATCTTCGGACATAACTAAGTTTTCGTATCACCTACGTGTAAGGAACTTCACAGTTACGGATATGCTAATACTATTATAAGCAACAAATAAGAGGAAACACCTTAGTTATTAATATATCAAAAACACATATGTACCTATCTTGTGTTAAGTACGTATGGAAACTTTTATTGCTTTAGCAAAAACAAAGAGCAATAAAAGTACTTAAACCTCCAGTTTCATGAAACCTTTTGTTGTATTAAATTCTTTACAAATTTATTTTACAGACACTAAAGCAGTCCACATATAGTAACAAAACTTTTACTTCAATTTTTCTTGTGTAAAATTATCTCATAAAAAAACTTAAATGTTTGTTAGGAAAGATACTTGCTGCTTAAGATTGCAAACAAAATTAGAAACTCAGACAGGTGGTTTGTGAACCATATTCAAAGCTGGTAGTTGAGTCGATTCATATGAAGGAACAAAACATCTGCCATCCAAAATAGATTAAGCTTTAAAAGTAATAAAACGCCAACTTCATTTTGTGTTGTAGTTGTAAGGTAAAACGATAAATATCAGATAATTGAATCCCCTGCAATGTTATTACGATGGCCTTATACGGTGCATAATTTAGAAACAACTTAGGATTTCAGAGACATCTTCTTGCAATGAATAGTGGAGGTACTTTAAATTAAACTAGGTAGAAATTATTAGATAGCATCAAAGTTGAGTAAAATCATACTTCGAAGCAAGTACAGGTTGGCCTCTCGAAAAGATCCTACAATACAATTTTGTGTAAGTATTAGGAAATGTCACGAGGTACATTCAAATTGTAACAGATTTTATCTATAACAACCCTTACCATCTTTAGACCAATCGATGGGTAAGTTAAGAGCGAAATTATGAAACGTAACATCAAGTGCTTATATAAATTTATTTCTGTTAAAATATATAACATAGCGTAGGACGCTAATACATACCATGCGAAGACCAGGCATTTTGGGACACAAATGGCGTAATACCTCACAGCCGGATTTGAATAAAGATCTGCTATGCGCAGACAACTAAAGATCGATCGGCCGGTAATACAGGAAGGAAAATACGTCAAGGTAAATCTTTCACTAATTGTAGATTCAAAACTCCTTTATTTGTGTTACTGGATAATAACTACCAATAACATAGAAGTTACTTTTTATTACTTCCTTTCGAAGTAATAATCCAAATAACTTGTGGTATAATTAATTAGAGGTACATTTATTTTGAACGAAATTAAGTGTTTCCATGGATGAAAATTATGAATTCGTGTTATGACATAACACAACCTAAATATAATTCCTACTTTAAATATACAAAATACGGTACATAAAGATAAATAAAAGAGGAACTTTCTTTAATTTATAAAGAAAAAAGAAGAGAGACGTACTTAAGGAAATAATTTAAAAACTGAAACATGACCAGTGGGAAAACTGGCATGTTACAAAGTACTCAATAGTTTCAACCTGAATTAGGATTAGACTTCTCACGTCTTGGCATTTTATTCCGAATTGATACGGGGATTGGTTATTTTCCATTCTGAGGTTTATCAGGTCGCGTACAAGGCATTTTTTTGTTTCTCTGGTCTCCAAAATATGTAACGAAGGATATGCATTAAGCTTTCAGTATAGTCCAATAAGTGTTTCATTTGTTACTCAAGTGTAAACAGTTTATATTTAATCTCAAAACAAACAATGAAGGTTCTATTTTTCAAGTAGAAAGCTTAGAAGTTAGTCGCACGATTCGCAGATGTTATTTGATTCTAGCTATCTGGCAAGTTGAAAATAAAAATATCGTTTTAATGTCCACAAATAATAATTCTTGAAAATAAAGCTTTCCTGGGGTTTGAGATTTGCTTTCTAAAAATATTTTCTGATTCAGACGGGAACATATGTATGCGAGCTTTAATGTTTTGATTGATGAAGTCCTCCATATATCTCTTAGCAACCGATAGCTTTAAATTAATATATGAATAATCATCTATCATAAATTTGAAAAGACAAGTTTGACAATGCAATTTGTAGTTATAGTTTGTTACGTGCTAAATTGACGTTTGTTGCCTGAGTGAAATTTTACTCGATACAAGAGACATAACAGTAAATAATGCACCAGCTAGCATTCAATGGTAAGGAGTGGGGTCTATAAAAGCAAGTTCAACTCTTTTAGGGGTATAGAAACTTCAACACTTTCACTTACTCCTATCTAGAGAAGTCTTTGAACTTTCTATCGAATAAGAAACCGTTGAGTGACAACCCACCTGATTTCGGTTCCGCTAAACAATGGGTGTTCTAAGGGACTATTTAAATGTTTTTCCTGCAAAACAGGCTGATGCAACCTTGTGTACTTTTTCTCATTTACTAATTTGAAATAAACACAAATAATAAGAAAACTCTAAGCTGACCTAACCTATATTATCTAAACATGAATATCGCAGAATTAAGCAAACACAACAAAACGAATAGACTAAGCTCTATCCCTAATTGGCCAAATATGCGTGTATCTAAAAGAAAAAGAACATCTTAAATTTATCAATTTATTACATCCACTGTCCGAAAGCGTATTAAACCTTACGCCATTTTATTTCATTATTCATTCGCATAGATTCTGCTTTTGATACTCATACACCATCCTGTATATTAGACATTCCTACAATAAGTACGCTTTACTACCATTTCATTAAACCTATTTGCTGAGAAATGGAAAGTTGTTCTATAATTTAAATAATCGGTACCTTGGTTCAAGTATCCGTCGGCTTGATACATGTGACGATGGAGTGTGATTACTTCTTATAATACCCAAACCTAAAGACTCTTTGAAATAATGGATCACACTTCTCTGATAAAGTTTGTTTCAAGTTTCTATTAACACCTGTGTTTGGTAACGCCTGAATTGAATTTTAATTCTTGCTATAAAACGAGTTCAACTCATTTCTTTCTATATAGGACCAAGAATATTAGTCGTTTATCGTTATCTACAGAATTTCGTGCACACTGTTGTGTTCTTCCTTCGGCGGACATGACGTCCATTACATTGACCCCTGATTAACGAAGTAGTTACCGCTTCTTTTGTAGGAAGGATGAGCGGATGGCGTTGTCCCGGGTCCATCTGTTACTCTCTAGCTTTGGGAAGGGTGTGACCAAACCAGCAAGGTGCACACGCGAGTGAGTGTTTCTTCACTACTTACGTGTATGGGTTTTATGTAATTGCCGTCACCTCTAATGATTCTGATATCACTGTACCAAGAAGCGATTTCCGCGTTTGTTACTGGCGTGACTGTAGAGTGTGATATATTCAAGCAGGAATTCCTTTCACGTTACTATTTGTATCTATGCTACTTAACCGATAGGAGAAAGAAATTTCTGACGTACTGCTATTTTACATATATGTATTCTCTTTATACTCAGATATTGCCGAGACTAGAATCTATTTCTAGTTATGTCAATTAGGGTGGGGGAAGACGTTTTCACTTAGCCTAAGGTTACCGGACAGTAATTGTAAACATTGTACATATTGTAAAATTGTAAATTGTAAATATTTTCTCGGTGGGTATGTTCTGTAGTTTGGTGAAACCGTTAAGTTAAATGCAGTTTAACCCAATAAACTATTTAATTTTTTTTTGTTATAACTTAATGTGTTGATTTCTATTACAAGTCGTACTGAACTTTTAATTTTTTTATTTCAGGCAATTTCTTTACTTGTAAAACCCCGCCTACTCGCCGATTGAGTCCGGTCATTCTTTCGTTGTCCCTTCGCTTACGTCTAGGTACGTAGCAAATTGTAGGAATTCATTCGAGTTTAGTATAGTTTGTTTTTAAACTAAGAGGAACGAATGAAAAGCAGGATTTACACTGTAGAAAGTAACTAGAAAATATCACTAGATTCCATTTGCAGCAAATTTGAATCATACTACATTATCCAAAAATATGAATGATATAATAATTTCTAACAGAGCGATTGTGATGGAAAATTCATGCAACTTTTAAATGCTAGCAAACTGTTAGCAAACTAAATTTCCTGTTAAGTAATCTCGCAAAGCACTTAATACTTTCAACTTAAATTGGGGCTGTTCCCTATATTATTAAATAAAAAATTAACTTAATTATAAACAACACGAAACAGATATGTAGTTATTGTTATAAGAAAAGTGATACAAACTACAAGATTGTGTTCCCTAATGGTATAGATTACCAGAAGAGTAATCAAGGAACTCACCTAGAGAAGATACCACATTTAGAACACTGCAAGTTTCATGTTTGAATGATGCTGAGTTGGCCCCAAATTTCACAACCGGTAAATAAAACACTACACATTCTTAATTAGTCCTCATCCAAATTTTCAGAACTACATTTAGCGCCAAGTGAAATAATCAGAGGTTCCACCAAGTCATCTATAACTCCACCCGATCTACACATTTTGTCTTCTTCATTTATTACGAGCTCAATACAGTTGTTCCAATGAACAGCTGTAATAGTTTTATGGTAGTTATAAAGTAGGAGATTGAATAAATATATAGGATTGTCAATGTCATGTAATTACGGAGTTCATGCACATGTTATAATAATATAATTTTATAACAAAATGACGACGAGAATAAAAAAAAACATAAATAAAATATGTCTGAACTTCAACAAGTAACACAAATACTTACATGAATTATTCAAAATTAAGCAGATCAAAATGCAAAACTTCAAGATCAACAAGCAGAGATTCTCAAAGAACTAGCTTTAGCAAACACAACCCCAGTAAATAATGTATCAACTTTTCAAGTTTTTGACGTTACGAAAGAATAATTTAGTCAAAAATGGAAAGCGGTTGGAAAATTGGTTTTAATTAAAAGCTATTGCAAGTAATTCAGACAAATGCGTAAAAGAACTAACTCATAATTTTGGTTGTGAGACATATAATATCTTGTGCGTCCTAACTACTCCAACTGACCTATCTCCTAAAACATATCGAACTTGTAGAATTATTGAAAAATCATTTGTGCCCTGTTTTCAATGTTAAGGTTTAACAGCATCGATTCTTATCAAAGACGCAGCAGGAGAATGAAAATATACCAACCTACGTAGCCAAACTTGGAAAACTTTCGTCAATATGCAAATTCGAATGTGATTGTAAAAGGAATGTAAGCAACATCTTTCTACGATCTTAATTTATTTGGGGTATCAGAAATACTCAATTTAGAGAGACGTTGCTACAATCAACAGAGGCAAATTTTGAAAAAAATGTCAATATTGCTTTAGCCTTAGAAGCATCAAAAGTAAACAACAATTAGATTTCTAAGACGATGTTGGATTTTGGCAACAGGTTCTAATACAATTAACCGAATATCGGATACCTCATCTAGAGGGACAACCGGCAGTCAAAACAAAAAGAAGTCATTTATTAAAATTTCCTGTATGCAATACGCTTTTAACTAAGCGTGCACCTACGTAAAAGTCTTCTTGGCTAATTATTTGCCGGATATCTGTGTATATTTTTTAATTTAATATGCATTCTGGACTTCCACTTGCACCAAAGGAAGTTACTTCGTAAAGCATTTTGGTATCAGCATTTACTACTGAACGCGGTTCACTGAGACCTGATGTCTGAGTCGTCCGTGACGTCCTCATCTTCGCCGCCCACTATCACTGAAGCGGACCTAGCTGCATGGACGTGTGAATACCACATCTAGCACCAATTTCGTCGTCTTTTACGAAGAATCCGCCATCAGTATGCCGCTCCATTACAATATTTGATAGTTTATAACTTATCTTAAGTTAAAATACGCATGGATTAACCAGTATTACTTTTTTTGACAACTCACCTCTGTTGTATTTCGTCAAGTACTTCAAAATTTTCTGTAAATTTTACCCATTCATCAAATACAGCAGGATGTCCTAATGCAGTTACTACTTCTTTCACACACTTGCTGACGCTGGATTGAAATACCTACATAAATTTATTCGATCCAACATCTAACTGATAGCCTCTACTTCAAAACAATTTCAATGCAGTCAATAACTATAATAATGAAAGATAATAATAAGAACTCCATTGTATACGAAGGTCATTTGGAAAGTAAAGATCGTATGGTTGTATTTTAAAATTATTTCTATTATAACCAAACAAAATATTTTTACAACATACCACCATACTTAAACTATTTTTCTACATAATCCTCCTTCTAATTTAAACACTTGTCGTATCGTTTTACCAATTTTGCTATGCTTTCTACATACTCAGTTGCCACCAAATTGTTTAACCACTCACGAACACTCTTTTTAAGTTCGTCGTCACTTGCGAAATCCATGTAACGTCAGCAGTAGCAATATGATTCAAAAAATAATTACCATCTTTGACATACCGACTGAGAAAATTTAATGCAGCTTCCATTTGTTTCTTTTGGTGTTCTTCCAATAAAAGTCGTAAAACCCACCTTGCACACACTTTTTGTAACCCTAACAATTTCATAAAGGACAGTTTGTAAAATTTCAGGAAAAAACAACCTTAGTTCACCTATCGTGAAACGTCTGTCCTGTTGAATTTTTTTCTCAATACTTGATTTGAGTTAGTCACAACTGAAAGATGGCCAAGCGCTCTTCATCGTGCACATTTGTCCGCCGGACTTTAAACATAATGAACTATTTCTGTACTGAAGCTTCATTCATCACATCACCATAAACATCCGTTATTTGTCTCATCGTCATCATTAGGTCTTCAGTTCTGGAATTGGTTAGACGCGTCCCATTATTGTTTCCTATTCTGAACTAACCTACAGATTTCCATAAAATTTGCACAGGCTGCATCTACCACTATCTGATCTACGTCTACATCTACCTCTTTTTTCCTATCTCTGCTTGTAATATATCCCATACTATTCCCCGAAAATGCCTTAGTACGTATTCTGCCTTTTTATTTCTTCTATTTTTTTCCCCATATATTCTTCTTCCCCTATTATTTCTATAACCTATTTGTTATTAACTTTGTCTGTCCATGCTATCATCCTCATACATCTGAAGCACAGCATTTCAAAGGCTCCTAACGTTTTTCTGTCTGTTTTTCAGACTGCCCGTATTTCATAGGCATACTGTGCTGTGCTCCACATATATGTTTTCAACAATTTTATTCTTGTTCTATGTTTGTTGTCTTTCATCATTCTTTCTTTCTTTCTTTCACACAATTACCATTATTCGAGGATATTGCCAACCAATTCTTGTAGTTGCTTATAATAATCATCATGTTTAAGTACAGTTACTTTCTTCGTCATCAATTTATCCATCTTGGGACTGTTTGGATGCGTACCTCCATTGACTTCTATTCTGAGCTAGCCTACATATCTGCCTGAAACTCCTACGGCTTTCACTATCTGTGTGCAGTAGTCTAACCTAGGTCTACCTCTTCTTCTCTTTTTTCTAATCTCTGCTTCTAATATATTCCGCACAATTCCCTTATGCCGTATTATGTGGCCTATCATCCTATCTCTCCTATTTTTTACCGTTTTCTACATATTTCTTTCTTCCCCTACCATTTTTAGTACCTCCTCGTTCTGAACTTTGTCTGTCCATGATATCTTCATCATACGTCTGTAGCACCACATTTCAAAGGCTTCTACTTTTTTCTTGTCCGCTTCTCCTACTGTCCAGGCTTCACAGCCGTACAGTGCTGTGCTCTACACATATGTTTTAAGCAATCTTTTCCTTGTTTCTATGTTTGTGGTCTTTGAGCACAGTAGTTCCTTTTTCTTGTTAAATGTAGCACGACCATGTGCTAATCTTTGTTTTATATCTGTTGTGCTTTTGCCATCTTGCGTTATTTGGCTTCCTAGGTAGCAGAGATCCTTAACCTCTTGTAAGCTCGTGTTACATACTTGTATTCTTGTTTTTGATTTAGTTTGGTCTTCTCCTAGTATTTTTTCAGCCCGTTTTTCCATTCGTTTTTGTACAATTCTAGTTAATATTTTTAACACGTGTGCTGTCAAACTTATTGTTTGAAAATTTTCACATCTACCCGCGCCTTTCTTTTTTGGTATAGTTACTACGATGTTACGTTTAAAATCTTTGCGTATCTCGCCTATCTCATACATATAGCTTACAAGTTGAAAGAGACGTTCTGTTACTGCTTGTCCAGCGGCTTTTATAGTTTCTGCTTGCACCTTATCTGTAGCCGGCGCTTTACCATTTTTCAGACTCTTCAATGCTAATTCAAACTGATCTCTAAGTATAGGATATCTCAAGTCATCATTTCCAATATCTGATTCCTGTTTTAATGGAGTTAATTTCTGTCCTGAATATAAATTCTTTATATATTCTTGCCATCTACCCACTTTCTCTACATTTTCTATAATGACGTTTCCTCCCGCGTTCCTTATATTTTTGCTATACGGTTTTATATCCCTAAAATTGATTCTAATTAGTTTGTATGCTTAATCTGTCTTTCCTACTTCCATCTTAGTTTGTACCTCTTTGCACTTTTCATCAATCTAGTGTTCTTTAGCTTTCCTGCATTTACGAATAATGTCCCACTTTATGGCTTTGTATCTTTGTTTGTTTTCCTGTTTCGTCTGACCTATTTTTGTATTTTCGTCTTTCTTCTATTAAATTCATGATATCCTTTGTTATCCATGGTTTCTTATTTTCTTTTTGTGTATCCCCAGAATATCCCTGGCCGCCATGTCTAGGCTGGATTTAATGTTATTCCATTCTGTTTCTACTTCCTTAGTATCAGATATTTTCCTGATATCTCTGAGCAATTCATTTGACTTTTTTCGAATTTTTCTTGAATATCTTTATCTTTTAGTTTCTCAAAGTCCAAGTGCCTTTTTCCGTTTCTTCTTTTCAAATTTTTAAATTTAAGTGCGGCCTTCATAATTACGATGTTGTGTTCAGTGTCTATATCTGCTTCTTGGCAGCTTCTACAGTTTTTTACTTGATTCCTAAACCGTTGTCTAACCAGAATATAATCTATTTGATATTTTCCTATATCTCTTAGCATCTTCCACGTATATCGTCTTCTAGCATGATGCTGAAATAATGTGTTTGTGATGATTAAATTGTTCTTGTCGCAAAATTCTGCCAGCCTATTTCTCCTGTCGTTTCTCGTGCCTAAACCAAATAAACCTATTACCGCTCCTTCCCTACCTTCACCTACCACTGCATTAAAATCTCCCGTAATTATAAAATTTTCGTGTCCTTTTACGTATCTTAATGTCTTCGATATCTTTGTAGATCGCTTCTACTTGTTCGTCACTGTAGCTAGAGATTGGCATGTATACTTGTATTATTACTGTGTTTACCCGTTTAGATTCTAATCAAACCATGAGTACTCTTTCGTTCTTTTGTAAGTAATTTTCTACACAGTATCCTATCTTTTTCCGCATAACTATCCCTACACCTAAATTTCCTTCCTCTGCTCCTGTATGAATTACCCTAAAGTCTCCACTCCAAAAATCCCCTGCCTCTGGCCACCGAACTTCGCTGATCCCTACCACGTCTAGTGATAACCGATTTATTTCGATTTTAGGTTTTCTAGCTTACCTACTTGCTTCATTCCACGCTACGACTCACAAAATGTTCCCGACTCACTCTTATTTTTAACTTTCCGATCGCATCCTCCGAAGTAGTCCTCTCCTGGAGATCCGAATGGGGGACTATTTTAACTCCCGAATTTTTTACCCCAGAGAATGCCATCATTTTATTATAATTTAGGTACGCTGTGTACTTGGGAGGTATTATGGTGGTTTCCCGTTGCCTTCCACATCGCGGTAGTATGTCTTAGACTGCCATACCGATCCTTATGGTCTCTGCCAATCTAAGTACCGAAGGAGCCGTTGCCCTCTATCGAGGACCTGTCTTAGTCTGGTTCCTCACTAACGACCCAACTACTTTGGCTGGACCTGTAGTTTGGCTTTTTAGCTCATTGGAACACGCAAGCCATTTCGCCTGTTCTAGTAATTTAGAACTTCGGCAAGGTGCAGGTCCATTCGAAATGGGTCTATTATAAGTCTATTATAAGTTTTAATAGATCGCACGCCTTTCGCATTCAAAAACCGTATTACACTACGAACCCCACATTTGGCAGAATCATTGATTCTGTTGCACATTTTAAAGACGTACAAACCCAATTGGAGTGAATGGTGCGCCACCCAGCGGCAGAGTGGGGAACTGCACAGCTCGTCACGTCAGAATGTTTTTTACTTTCCAAACGACCCTCGTATATTTCAACGTCTTACTATTTAATACAAATTTAAATCAGTCGCTCACAGCTAAAGACGCATATAATGTTCTCTATTTTGAATTGAATATTGGCATAGCTCTTTTGGTAAGCTAAACGCATTTACAAATTGTCTTCCTTTTAATTCTACGAAACGATCTCTTGGGTTATGTCTTACATTAGACCGATAGTTATCTTTCGCGTGCTCCAAATTACGTACTGCAAGAACGTTCATCATCCATTTTTAATATTGTACACCAATTTATGTCAATAAACCATAATCAAAAATACAAGGCTAATTTTGCCAATAAAAATATCTTTTGCAAAACCCTAGCCTCTGACATACGAATACACATTACAATTGCACTCCTAAAAAGCCGTTCGCAACTAAACGCGCATGATTTAGTGAATATGTAAAGATGCGCACGTTCAAAAATATGAAATCATAGAGTTTCGTAAAGATGCTATAATCGTCAGCAGTTACATACACTCAAAAATTTATGCTCGCTGGTACGTAGGGCTCGAATCCTCGCTATAACCCTACTAATAGCATACATTGCTCCGAAACTTTCAAATCCGAACTGTCGACCAATAACAGCCCATAATCACCAAACTACTCAAAGAGGTAGCTACTAAGCAAAACTTCCATCTTAAATAGAACGGTTTAAAAGCATCAAAAGTACAAACCCAAAATGTGTATCACTACACCCGATTGATACATAACAAGCACATGAAAGAAAAAAGTAGAAAATTGGAGTGTTCAAACTTACTCACCAAGGATTTGGACGCAGATCGCTCACATGCCAAATACCAACTTCTTTTTCATACTATTCGGCAGCTAATACGTTCGCGGTGAAACACGCATATAACTATCAAACGGACCAAAAAACTTAGGGTTTAATTTACTAGAGATGTAATTGGCAGCATCAGATAAAACGTTGTTTGTATGCGAAACTACTGTCTAACGGTACAGCGATCAGCATGACCATGAAGAAAATAAACTTTCTTACTACATTCGAACAACCTAACTGGCCACGGACCCTATCCAACATACCGAGAACGCATGAACTTAGTTGACAACAATATATGCACGTGTGGAGAAATAGGAACACCGGAACATATAGTATTCGAGTGTAATGACTTGCAACCGTACCTCTACGCACATAGACAAACATTATTAAACAAGACCCTACACCAGATGATTTGGAACGAAAACCTTTTTCCACAATTAATGCATTCACGCAAAAAACCACGGTACTCATCCACCAACGTTATCTTGACGGATAAATCACACAAACAAAACTACCCGGACGGAGAGATAAAAGTACCGCCTCTCCTTGGACCGAGGCTCTGCCCCGGAGACCAGAGACCAATCTCCTGGAATTCCAAGAGCTCCGCTCTTGACGACCAGAAACAACAAGATCAAAACATCAACCCGACTTTGAAACAATCCAACCCCCTAATATAGAATTTGCATGCTTCTACATATCAGCAACCCCGTCTCTATCAAATAATAACTAACAGTAGTAGTATAACTTAATTTTAAGTAGAAGTATAAGTTAATCTAAGGTAGTAGAATAGGGAATTTCATTTCTTTCTCATTAACGCTAAATTTTAAGAACCAAACTTACACATACCTGAAGCAAATAATACAGTAAACAAATCTTTTCCTCTGAAAGAACCTAATTATTTATGTAATAGTATAAGTTCAAACATGTACAAAATTATACCAATTCAATCCAACCTTTTGGTAACCTGGGCAAACATAAACACAAATTAACATTTCAAACACACTTCACACACATACACACACACGCACCCACGCACGCACGCACGAACACACACATACACACACACATACACACATAAACACACAAAACACCTCTCAAACAATGTACAAACACAAAACACCATTCACACACTTAGATTGCCTTTTCAACATCTGGATTTACGGCTGCCGATGGTCCGGACTGATAGGGCAATATCCGTTGAGCGTTCCTCTTTGACGACTGGGATATCCGGCTTCCGATGGTCCTGGTCCTAAAGTGGGAACGTAACACGGATACCAACATCACATACACAACACACATACACACAAGCGTCACACACACAAACACACACACAGACACGCATACACACATACACACATACACACACACACACAGACACACACACACACACACACACCTTACAAACACAAATGCCATTCACACACGTACATTACCTTTTCAACATCTGGATTTCCAGCTGCCAATGGTCCGGCTACTACGCCCTAGGTCCCGGGTTCGAATCCCGACACGGTCCGCTTGAAAAATGTTAGACGAGCATTTTTCGCAAAAATACACCCTCGTTCGGATGAGAGGTAAAATGGAGGTCCCGTGTCTGAGTGTTGTCACGCACGTTAAAGATTCCTACCTTGCTTGGAACAGCAAGGATTCGGCAAAAATTCAAAATTTTCCAGGTAAAAAAAACTCGCTTCCTGGCCAATGTAGTACCTTCGGATGGAGCATTGGAAAATCACATGTAATGCCAATGGTCCGGGCTGATAAGGCAAATCCGTTAGCGTTCCTCCTTGACGACTAGGATATCCGGCTACCGATGGTCCTGGTTCTAAAGAGGAAACCTAACACGGACATCAACATCAGAGACACAACACACATATACACAACCCTTAAACACACACACACACACATACACAGAGACACACTCACACACACAGACACACACACACATACGCACACACACAAAAACACGTCTTCAAGCCCGCGCACATACACACGCATACACACTTTACAAACACAATCTATTCACATCTTACATTGCCTTTTCAACATCTCGATTTCCTGCTGCCGATGGTCCGGACTGATAGGGCAATATCCGTTGAGCGTTCCTCTTTGACGACTGGGATATCCGGCTTCCGATGGTCCTGGTCCTAAAGGGGGAACGTAAGACGGATACCAACATCACATACACAACACACATACACACAAGCCTCACACACGCACATACACACACACCTTGCAAACACAAATGCCTATTCACACACTTACATTGCCTTTTCAACATCTGGATTTCCGGCTGCCGATGGTTCGGACTGACAAGGCAATGTCCGTTGAGCGTTCTTCCTTGACGACTGGGATATCCGGCTGCCGATAGTCCTGGTCCTAAAGAGGGAACGTAACACGGACATCAACATCACACACATAACACGCATATACACAATCCTCACACACACAGACACACACACATAACACATGCTCTCAAGTGCGCGCGCGCGCACACACACACGCCTGAGTGACGGTTACTCTCTGTGGGGAAGCCAGGTCTGCTTAAATTTCAGGTATCAGACTACTGTAACGTTAGAACAAATAAATAAAAATAAATAAATAAATTACTACATTCGATACCTTTGATTAAAACGGACCTAATGTTTTTCAAAGGTTCAAAAATCTGAGTACGTTCAGTGGGGTGTATGTCGTTGCTCTCTCCATTAGACTCCAACGGAAGCTTGGGTAAGTCATAACTCGTTGCGTCAAGACATATTTCATGTTCAAAATTTACAAAACAGGGGATGATATTAGTAGTCTCATGACGGGAAGTTCTAATGGCGCAAGCATCTTTTTGTAACAACAAAGCTTAATTACGGTGGTTATCTTTTACAAACAAGAACAGAATGGTCTTAAGGGAACGGCGTTGACTTTAGGTGGCATTAGCCTGAAAGTGGTGATAAGCGGTTTGGCTAACTTTCACATTATAGGACTCGAAGAGTTCGCTAAACTGTTTAGCCTGAAATTGTTTGCCGTTTTCGCAAACAATAATTTTATATACCCCAAATAATAAATATGCATGATCCTACAATAACTCGGTAATTTAAACGAAGTGATTTCCTTCATTGAAAGAAATATATAATATTTGCTCAGGAAAACCTAAGACCAATTTATATTCACAGATGGACCTGGAAAATGGCCGAATAATATCCCGAAAAATCAGCTCCCACGAGCGACTAACCGTAGGTCGACTTAACTTGCGGTATTCAGTTGGTTTGTTTATATGTAGTGCAAACATGACACTTAGGATTGTATGTAACTGTGTCCCTCTTGGCTTTTGGCCATAAATAACTTGATGTAACAGGATACATCTTGAACACTTATAGTTGACAAGCGGTGGGCTCGTCAAGATTTTATTTTATAATCTCAGCAAGATGTTCTTTAAGTACAAGAATTTTCTATTCAGAGACTGCATTTTCTAATCTCGAAGAACGAATTTTACATTTTTAAATAGACTTGTACCATTAAAACTCCAAAGCGGGCAACTTAAACGCTTTGTCAGCGCTTCGCTGTATATCTTCAAGTACCTTAATATTTTCAAAATTGGGTTCAGTACGATCAACATTAATTTGTTCAATGACTGGGACCAAATGGGACAAAGGATCCCGCATAACGTTGTCTTTACCACAATGGTGGACTATGTCAAAATTGTATTGCTGTAGAAGTATGTTTCAGCGCGCAAGGCGACTTATGAGATCATTCATGTTTTGCAACTACAGTAAATTTAGTGTATTCGATAAAAAGTCTTTATTTGCCAATCGCCCAAACAATGACAAAAAATTTTTTTAAGTAACGCTAAATATACGCTTGCTAGGGTTAAGAGATTGATTTATGTAGCTGATAGCTTTCTCACTTTCTGAACGACTCTGGAACAATATGGCACCCAAACCGTAATCACTAGCATCAGTTTGTATCATGAAAGGTGGATTGAATTCAGTACAACCTATTATGGTCGCAGATATTAATAAATGTTTAATTATGTTAAAGACACAGTCACATCTAGAATTCCGAGGTAATTTGTGGTTCTTACGCAGTAATTTGCTAATTTGGGAACTAACAGTAGCAAAATTTGATATGAAGCAGTTCTACTATCAGCAAACACTAATAAAGTGGCGTACTTCTGATATATTAGTGGGAGAAAAAAGGTTCAATATAACCGAGACCTTCTCCGCAGCAACATGAAAACCTGCTTGATCCACAATACAACAAAGGTATTTTATGTCTGGACGGCAGAAACAACATTTTTCTCTAGCCACAGTTAAACCAGCATTCTTTAAAAGTCGAAATGCGTTTAAAAAAATCGTTAGTAACCGCGATTATAGCGCCGAGATACACGAACACTAGGATTTAAGATGAAGTCTGAGCACCCTATCAATCAACTTCTGCCAAGTAACCGAACTGTTGTAAACCCCGTAAGGCATTCGGGTAAATTCAAGGAGTCCGCGGTTGGGTACACTTGAAGCAGCTCCGTGGCATAGTTGGTTTGCGTGTGACTACCAAGCCCAAGGATCCGGATTCGAATCCTGACACGGACCGCTTAAAAATTTTTGCCGAACATTTTTCACAAAAATATGCCCTCGTTCGGATGAGAAGTAAAATGTATGTCGCGTATGCGTGTGTTGATACGCACGTTAAAGATCCATTCCTTACTCGGAATAGCAAGGGTTCGGGAAAATTCAAAATTTCCAAGTACAAAAGATAACTCGCTTCCTGGCCAATGTAGTACCTTTGAGTGGAGCATTGGAAAATCAAATGTAGTGTTGGATACGCTAAAATCAATAATAGGTCGTGGCGTTTTAAATACGTGGACTGGTCAGTAGACACTCGTAGTGTCTAAAGATGTCAGAAATTGGGAACCTCAAAGTTTGTCAAGGGTAGCTGGTACAAATGGTAGCGGATAGAAGTCACGCTCGGTGACCTTATTCACTCTCCTATAATTGACAGAAAATATGTACAATCCGTCTTTTTTAACTAAAACGATTGGTGAAGTTCAAGAACTGGACGAGGGCTTCACAACTCCGTCCTTCAACATGGTATCAAACTCGATTTTTAGCAACGCGGGAGAGATTGGATAAAAGCGTGGCTTTAAGGGTCCGGAAGTAGTTTTAGACCTGTTTTACCTTATTGGTGTAACCTATGGTGGTTGGCACGCCGCTAACGTCGACGTAAAATTTGAATTGAACAGTCTTAGCTGTATCATAATATTTCATTCGCGCCCAACAACGTGGGGCTGCAGATAGATAAAAAAAAGCAAAATAAGTTACACGCTTCCTGGCCAATGTAATATATTCGAGTAGAGAACTCGAAAATTTCATGTAGAGGCTACTAGATTCATTTTTATCATGCTAAATTTAAATAAATAACTACTGATTCGTTTAATTTAATATTTTCAATAGTCCGTTAAAAAAATTTAAATATTTTGGAATGGAGGAAATAATAAATAAGGATCAGATATGAATATATTAAATAGTAAATTTTTTACTAATTTTTATACTTTGTAGTAGTAGTTGAATACGCTAGATAATTACAAACTATTTGTATTAAATTTGTTAGTTGTCGTTCGTTATACTCTGTTTTTTATAATGACTAAAGAGAAAACTTCGAAATCTTTTCATTTACAAAAGAAAACATACTGGGAATATTTTACTTTAGCCTGACATTTATAGTCTTATGGTCGAGCAAGAGATCATCATATACGGATACAGCATTACTCCATTTTTCGTACTGAGCTTAGCTAAAGCCACTGTATCTGAACAGTCGTTGTAACTTCCAAATCACTTCTTAACTTTATTTATGGATTTCTAAGCGAAATTTAAAATAATATTGTTCCATATGCTGGTCCTTCAAAACCTGAGGTACAAGATAACGTCTTGTTCTTATCTAAACGCTCGTACCTACGCCGACAAATCTGAGCTTTCGCCTAAAGTAGCTGTTTTACATTTAAAACTTTCAGCGTTAATTAGTACAAGAAGGTGACGGAGTGTTATCCAGAAGAATAAAGCTCGCTTTGGGGAAACTGGAGCTGGTAAAATTTACGTACACTAAAATAATAATTTGCTTTGAATTTCAGTAATTAATCGTTATTATATAAATTCAAAATCATTTAGAATTGTTTTTATGGAATTTCGGTAACAATAATGCAATCTTATGAAGATATAATCAACATACAGAAAAATTCTCACGGTGCCTGGAAAATCTAACGCTTACACTAAAAACTTTTCAGAGAAAGGTAGTTTTGAGATATTTGCAAAGTTTGTATTAGACTATTAATAATGCATTTCTTATTTAACCAAGGTATAATTAAACTTTGAAATCTTGAAGATTGTTTGGGGTTGAGTTTCTTTATTAGACATTGTTCCCAGCAAAATTAAATTGTACTTTGTTCTTTCATTTAATGGCTAATTACTTTAGTTGTGTTAGAAGTCTGACACTCGTTAATGATTTAATAACGTCGCTGGTGTTATATAACCTTCAGAAGCTAGTTAATGTGGATAATGTACTGAATGCTGCAAAAAATGTTCACTTCTACTAGCTGCTTCTTTCAAGCAAGCTTTATGGTTTTCTGCCGACCACTTCCAATATGAAAAATAATAAAATCGTATTTCTTAAACCATTTTTCCTTCACAGCTATTCACATTCTGATAACTTTTACAAAAGCCCATTAACTTTGCAGTATGAAAGTCGCATCTTATTCTGACACCACTGGCATCCATCAAATGCTTAACTTTAAAATTCCATCATGTAAGTGTAATTAGCTGAATTCTGACTGATTATTTTAAAAGCAGCTACAATTTTGACCACATAGTTATAAATTAGCGTATTAATTTCGTTCCCCAGCATAGGTAGCCATTCAATCACGAAGGTGATCTTTAACAGATTTAAACTTCAAGTACGTAAGAAACCCCACCCCTTCTTCGGTTGGCAACATTTAATAGGATGCTGGGGAGGTACAAAAAGTTATGGGAGAAGAAAGCAAAACGAAGAACCATCCAAAAAGGAAGAATGCTTCAGTAATAATCAAAATGTAGAGCATTTGGAGTCTCTAGAGAACAAGGAAGTTTGAGAATTTGATGTTAGAAGTGGCTAAATTATAACTAGACAAATTTGTCTACTAAAATATGGCTTACAGATATCAGGTGGCAGACAGAAGAAAATTTTTAGTTAGGAGAATACAGAGTCATGCACTCAAGTTTAGTTGGGAGATTTTCATAAATGAGAAAACTATAAGTAAGAAATTTGTAAACCATTCAACAAGTTGGTAATAGAATAAAACAATCGGAGTGAGTACAAAGCCCTTAATAAATTTTAATCTCATTTTTTATTTGAAATTTACAGTAAATAGCACATTTTTTCGAGTTAAAACAAGAGTTCCCAGTACCCTTTTATTAGAAAAATAAAATTCCTACACTCCCTTTACTATAATAGTTCATCTTACTAAATATTGGAATATTGTTGAATATTGCCTATATCTATTTTGTGTGTCTATTTATCTATTAAAATTCACAAAGTAGTAATTAATTAAAATGTAAAATATAGTAAAGGTTATGTATTAAAAATTTTAAAATAACACAAAATGAATAAGAAGAAGAAACTATTGAAATAGTGAGCTGTTAGTTTTAAAAATTTGATAGTACCATATTCTAATATCATTAACATCAGTCACAAATTGCCACGTTTCAGTGAATTTTCTTTTCTTAAACAATGAATTAGCTACCACATTCAACCCAAGCTTAGCCAAATAATATGAACGAAATTAAAATTTTCTGTAGTCTTGGCCGACAGCCCCGGGTAGAGAACTAGTATATATATTTAATTTTGTAAAGAAGACCATGTCTCACAATAGGGTTGAAATTATGATTTATAAAAGTATCACAGAATCTCCCTGTAAATCTTTAATCGCTAAATTAATATAACATGGCTACAATGGTTTCAAGCCATAACCATAGCTCATCTTCAGGTTAACATATTGAAAAATAAATTGAAATCTAAAATGTTACAATTGATAAACGTGACAATTTTTTATGGTGAACTATTTATCTAAATAGGGAAGAAAAATAAAATTTGATATATAATAAATTACATTTTGACTATTTCAATTATTTAAACTTCCAGCCTCTCCACGGTGAGAAAACTATGGAAAAACCAACTAAAATCAAGCAAATTTTAATTTACAATATTCACATCTGCCAACCTAAGGGTTGTCAACCTTATCAATAGACATAAATTTTAGAAAGATTCAATTTTGCTTAAAGTCCGTGATTTCATTCAGACAATACTCACTATAATGTTTCTTAAGTTTCACACATTTTTAGCAAATTAGGTTTGTCCTTTTAATCTGAAGGAGTAAAATTTTAAAAAACTTTTAGTCAAAATTGTGTGTAGAAATAACAATATCAATCAGCAACAGTTTCTAATTATTTGTATTTAATAATAAAACTAATATGAATGAAACATTATTTTCACAAAATTAAATTTTATAGAGTAGAACATAAATAGGGTTCAATCATTTGATTTTACCAAGGCCTGTATTGTATAATAACATTAAAAGTAAGGTTAAACGTTAGGTACTTGAACTTCTATAAACGCACTACTCGTTTTATATTGTTTGTGGAGTATCCAAAACTTATAAGAGAGGGCGCGATTAAGTTCAAAGTTGAGAAGGTATTTTGTTGGTAGTTGAACCTTCAGCCATTAAAATAGCGTGCTGCGACCTAGAAAGTAACCCTGAGACATTTAAGAGTCGATAAATCTGTGGTTTTATAAATAAAATATATATTTAATTAATTTGTTGGTTAGAAATGTGGGCGTGTTTTATGTCAACACACGAAATACTAATTTTCAAATTGTACGTAAGTTGGATAGTAAACATTTAAGGGCAAGCACTACAGAATTCCATAGAAAACACAATTGCAGGAGTTTTAAAGGGGTGCAGTATATGTGTATACTGTACTCACAGTATATGTGTATGATATATATAAAAAGAATTAAAAGAATTAAAGATTGAGATGATAACATTTTAAAAAACTGTATATACTAATGTGTAAATATTTTCGTGCTTATGGAAACTTGTTAACATGTTGTTACGTTCAAAAACCTGCAAAAAATGCGGCTGCATTTCTCTATGGGCTGGCTGCATGCTGGAACCACCAACTTCACTTATACAAGCACAGAGAGCATTTCTAATAGCGCGACTTTACAACGGGTATCTTTTCGGTAATGGTTAATCTTTTAATGGTCTCTTTCAAAGCACTGTCTCTGTTATATAAGGCCCGAATCATGTATGGGGGTAGGGTATTTGATTTTCAAAGGTATCGCCGAATTACTATGTGTGCACAATTTCCAGGCAACAGCTGCCGAAATACAAACTGTAGCAGCTTGCCAACAAGCAGATAACGCAATTATCAAAGGGTTTTAAACAAAGGAGGACACTTTTGTTACTTTGTAACGTCTAAACAGCTGCAGAATACCAGATAACAAGTCCATTGTAAGCAGATGTAAGCAGGTGGTAAGGTCTTATCTTTTAGAAGAGAGCTGCACATTTACATGCAGCTTTTACTTAAAATGTAATCACTGCAGGTGCTAGGATTTATTACAACTACTTTGTAACGTAATGTTTCCTAAGCAGCTGTTTAAAGCAAACTTTAATACGAAGTAATTACTTGAAAAATTTTATTAAATAATACTAATTCAAATGGCGGGAAATCGAGCTTGTTGAAGAATTTTAGGTCATTTTAAAAATAAATGCAGGAAAAGTTGTTTGCAGGGTTTTGAACGTAACAATGTGTAAATAAAAAGGTTGTATGTCTTGTTGCATTATTTGAGTGGTAATTTCATTTGACTGTGTTTGTGAGAAAGAAATGAACTTAGGAGGGTAGGTATTCAAGAAGAAGCAGATTTCTGAGCTAAGCAGGATGTGCAGAAATAAGGAGGTGTTCAAAGGTATAGTAAGAAATATTTTTATTTCAGAAAATATATATATATATATATATATATATATATATATATATTTTCTGAAATAAAAATATTTCTACTATACCTTTGAACACCTCCTATATATATATATATATATATATATATATATATATATACAGTGTGTCTACTTAAGTTGGCGGCATATGGAAAACTTTTTTATTTTTGGTTTTAAGAGAAAAAGTCACTCTTTATAAAAAGTTCTGGATGTTCTGAAACCTAAAATAAAACCTTCAAATAGCTAAATTTATTAGTCATATACGAGGTTTATCAATAAATATGAATTTGGCGCAAGAGTAAAGTACCTTTATTTTTGATAATTTCGAAAAATGTTACTATGAAATGTTGTTCAGAATCAAAAACCACGTTCAAATATGCAAAATATCTATCGCTTATTAAAAAATTTTTTTAAACGTTTCTAAAATAAAATTTTATTTGAGCTTACGCGTTATTTCATTTAATCTAAGATGCACTGACAAGAACTGTCCATGAAATGTAATTTCTCAGCATTTCGAAAAACTTCCTTTAATAATAACAGTAGTTTAATAATAATGTAATAGTTTTTGTTATACATACGGATCTTATTATTCCGTCCCTCAATTAACTAACTTTCTTTTTTCGAGAATCTTTTAATGCAGACCGTTATTTACTCTTTCTACAAAAAGAACTAGATGATTTTCTTGATGATCTACCACTACTTGAACGTCAACAGATATGGTTCCAGCAGGATGGTGGCCCATGTCATAGCAAGTTAGATGTAAGACAATATCTTGAAAATTGTTTTAATGGAAGAGTTGTGCATCGGTTTTTGAAAATTCGTTGGCCACCTTACATTCCAGCTTTGATCCCACTCGTCTTCTTTTTTGTGGGGCTACTTGAAAGAGGTGTACCTCCAAGGGCCATTCACAGATGTTGTCCATTTAGAACAAACCATTAAAGAAACCGTTCAGAGTATAACGCCGACTATGATTAGTGTTGACAGAGTTTCGAGATAGAACGATTACCTGTATTTATAGAAAAGGCGGATATGTTGAAGCGGTAGTTAATCGAGGGCCGGAATAATAAGATCTGTATGTGTAACAAAAACTATTACATTATTATTAAACTATTGTTATTATTAAAGAAAGTCTTTCGAAATGCTGAGAAATTACATTTTATGGACAGTTCTTGTCAGTGCATCTTAGATTAAATGAAATAACACGTAAGCTTAAATAAATTTTTATTTTAGAAAAGTTAAAAAAAAAAATTTATAATTGATGGATATTTTGCGTATTTGAACGTGGTTTTTGATTCTGAACAACATTTTATAATAACAATTTTCGAAATTGTCAAAAATAAAGGTACTTTACTATTGCGCCAAATTCATATTTATTGATAAACCTCGTATATGACTAATAAATTTTGAAATGTGAAGGTTTTATTTCAGGTTTCAGAACAAGCAGAACTTTTTATAAAGAGTAACTTTTTTTCGTAAAACCAAAAATAAGCAGTTTTTTATATGCCGCCAACTTAAGTAGACACACTGTATATATATATATATATATATATATATATATATATATATATATATAATATTGATCAGCGTGAATCAGTGTGATTTTTTTTTATTTGGATGGTTTCTAAAATCCTTTTTGTTGCCTTTAATTTCAGTACCTAGAATTTCTAAATTATTTAAATCAAATTTGTGTAAGTTTCTACGGCATGTACCGCTAGAGCGGTGCATTTTTTGTTGTTAGTTTTTATTGAATATTAATGCTCGTATATTCGTTTATGGAGCTTATGGAGGTTGTTTGCAATTTCCGATATACACGCCTGGGCAATCGCAGTAATTTATTTGTATATGGTGTGTGTTTCGTACTTTTGTTCTATTTCTGGTCTTAATTTTGTAAAAAAAGTTTTTGTAAAATTGTTTGGTTTGTGTACAACTTGAATATTATAGTTCTGTGAACATATTTTTAGTTTTTTGGATAGTTCTGGGGTGTAGTCGATACTAATCCTGTTTTCTATTACGTTTGATTTTTAAGGCTTTTTGGCTTATGTGTATTATATGAAAAATGCATTACTCGGTCGACAAGGTTGTTAATCATATTTTTCTTATATCGCACAGGGATATTAAATGTGTAATTAAGATACCTACAACTCCAGGTTGTTTTGTTGAACCAGTTGGTAGCGGTTTCTCCTTTATCATTGTGTGTAATTAATAAGTCAAGGAATGATCTGATGTTAACTTCTTTCTCTATTGTGAATTGTAGATGGAGATGGTAGGAATTAAATTTGTTTGGCGTTTTGTCGACTTTATTTTCTGGAAGGCACATTATACAGTCGTCAACATACTTTTTAAAAATACGGGTTTATAACTAAGCTGTTTTATAAATTCTTGTTCTAGATCCTCCAGTACTAGGTTAGCTATGGTAGAAGATATTGGCGAACTCATTGCAATGCCAAAAATTTGACTGTATATTTTGTTTTTGAACTTAAAATAAGTAGCATTTAAACACACTTTCGGTATTTTTCCAAAAATAAACTTCGTTAAATTTGCCGCTCATAGAAGCTGCTCCGTCATAACCTTGTCCTCTTAAATAAATAAACTTGTACGTGGCAGTTCTGTAGCTAGTAATTATAGTTTTAGCAAGATCAACCCGCATTGTATTTTTTACAGGAACACATTTAAGAAAATTTTCGCAAATTTTGTATTATTCTAGATCTCTTTTTACATATCTAACGCAAGGAATAAAACTTAAAACTGTTGTAGGCTACTACTGAAAAACATTTTGCAGCATTTACTTCTTAAGCTATTTTTCGCTTGGTTATTGATCCACATGAATCAATAATCTCATTTTGAACTTTCCAGCATGTGTAGGTGGCATTTCGTCCACTTCCAGTTAAATGCTGTTTCAAACCTTGATCGCCAGCATCAATGTGAAATCGTAGTAATGCTCGAAAATTTACTTTATTTTCGGCCGGTTCATCATTTATATCAAAAATGCATGACTCTCAATAACTTGACGTCCACAGAAAATTATACTTTTTATGATAGCATATATTTTGAACGAGCTTTTAGCTGCTTACAAGTTTAAAGCTCTATAAAGCATTCTATCAATACGTGTTATCTTGCCCGTCATAATTTCTGCAAAAGTTTTTGAATGAAGCACTGCTGCTTTGTGGTATTCCAAAACTTCGTGACGATCAAAACGTTTCGTAGCTTTTTTTTACTGTTTACAAGCCGTATTAACTAGTTGGCCAGTTGCTTGTGAAGCACTCGTTTTAAACTCTTACATAGCAAACAAAACACAATGTTAGCAAAACGCGCCTTCAATTTGAGAATAAGCCGTTTGTGGTTATAAAACAAAGAGTAACTAAATTTTATATGTTGGTTACCACTTTGAACAACGTGAAGCGTATAGTTCTTTCCTACTGGTTTGAAATAGAAAGGACTAAAGAGTCAGTTATTTTTTATTATTGTGGTTAAGCTTTTTGAAATATACGGGTTTTTGCGTTTTCCCGGAACTTTTGGCATTGGAAATTTAAACGCCGTTGGCGACTTTAAGTTTTGTCTTTGTTTGTGCTAAAACAAAATCGGCTCTCGACTCCCTCTCATGCAAGAAAGCTGGATTAAGTACCATAGTTAATCGTATTAACTTACGAGGAGTTTTGCTGTTACTATTAGCCCTTTGTCAACCCTACCCTGGGATACTTTAACATTCAGAAAACCCTGGTGTACTTCAGATACGACACGTATTGGACTGTCGCCTCTGGCAAAGGCTTATTAGAGTTTAGTTTCATCTTCCCCTGATACACTTTTGGTTACATTAGCACCCAGTTCTAACAAGCTATAGTACAATGGCATGAATCGCGTTTTGCTTACCAACTTGCAAAGACCTGTCACCGACAATACCAAACCAAATTAAGTATACGTACACCTAAAATTAATTAAAATTTGTAATGCAGAAATATGCCACGATAGGATAAACATTTTAAATAGCTAGACAAACGGTTTATTCATGAAAGTAGTAGGTATTTTCCAAGTATTTTTTATATTATTTCTCTAAAAGAGTAGGTACCTCAAGGTCCTACATTTGACTTTTCAGTACCGCACCCGAATACGTAGGTGAAGGGAGCGGGGTTTATACCTGGAAATTTTGAATTTTGCCAAACCCCTCTTGTTCCAATCAAGGTTTTACCTCTTATCCAAACGAGCGCGTGTTTTTTGTAAAGAATGCTCGCCCAACATTTTTCAAGCGGTTCATGTCGGAAATAGAACCTGGGACCTTGGTATTAGTAGTCATACGCAAACCTATCTAACCTACGAAGCCGCCGTATTACCTCAGGACTGCGTCTCTTGGCCCTCTTAGCCGTCCCTCGTTTGCCCCTATACCCATCATCGACTCCTTCGACAACTCCAGCGCTTACTGTTAAGGGAAAGGGGCGCTATTGTTGGGAACCTATACGTTAGATGATTTTAAGTTAAATATTTTCCATGCACTTTGCTAAGTATGTTAGATAACTTGCAATTATTAATTTGTAAAATATAGGTGGGCGGGTGAAGTATTATAATAATATAAGAAGACAATGTAAAGTAGAAAAATTAATAATGAGTATTTTAAATTGGTTTAGCATTCGTTTTTATTATATTGAGGGCCTAGGTTACAGTGATTAAAAGGTCATTAAGAAATACCCTAAATATATAGCGCAAAACAAGAACTAAGCTAATGTATATATAATATGTCTATTCCCCTGCACTCATGTAATGTCCGTCTAGGGTAAATCCTCATGTATCTTAATGAGTACTAATTTCTTGTCCTTCTATGTACTTTCTTTAAGTTATTTTCTTGGTGTCAAATTGGACGTTTCCTTTTACTAAGTTCCAACAAAACAACAATAAAGCTTCATGTAAGCAACAACATATATTATTTCAATAAGAATAGCATAAGTAAAAAGTAACATGCTATGGAGGCTTTATATTCTGCAACTACAAAACGCTTTCTTAGAAGTTATTTTTCATATAAAGGTTGCTAATAGTCAGAAATCATTCATGTAATATTGATTTTGCGTTTTACATGTTAACATGCCTTCCATTGCTAAACATGGCGCAACTACAATTTAGTTCTTGTTCAGTATTGTTTAAAATCGAATACCTTTATTTTTCTCTCAATAACATCAAAAACGTTGAACGGGACAAAGCTATTAAACCAACAACGACTTGTTTAACAGTTACAAGGGTGTATTTAGAAACTAATATAAAATAAATAAAAGAGATGGCTATAGAGTCATCTCGTAATTTCTAGAGTCTGTGGAGGCTATGTTAGTTTTATATATGAACCGCACGACGCGATTGTCTAATCAGTTTCAGTCGAAGTATGAATTCGCCAGTTTTATGAAATGAACTATTGGATTGGTTATTAAAATAAATACTTGTATTGTCTATATAAATTAAACGTTTCTGTAGATAATATCCGCAGTCTAATTTAGTAATAAATATAGTGTAATCCTTAAGTTATGGAATCAATTAATACAGCAAATATGGTTACTAATTATAATAAGTGATCTCTATAGCGACATATGAGTACATTTGAATACTTCTGTAAATAATTGTGAATAACCAAGCTCGTATTTGACCTAATAAAGAGCGGTAAATTGAAGTTTCTTACAATATTATTATATGAGCATCAATCGTTCACCTATGAATGTGTAACTATTTTCCTTTGAATGTCACCGCAAAGGCTATAAACAACATAGTTGAACTGCATCTGTTTGTTTCAGTTTTGACGTAAATTTCTTCACTTTATTAGGAAACCGAATCAGCAATTGTAAATACCCAGTAAATTGTATTCTGAATAAAAGAATACAAATGAAATGTCAATTCTTTTTAATATTCAAACCTCATGCGCCTTATAAATAAAAGATTAAATTAATAAGGTTTTGTAAAAGTTAGAGAAGTCTCGAAATTCCCAAATTAACTTAATTCTTCAACAAGATAAAAGACGAATCAAATCACGCAATATAAAAGCTTTAAGTTTTAATTTCTATCAAAGCTAAACTGTCTTTTTAGGAAGATTTTTACCAAACAAAACTTCTATAGTGCAAACAATTCCTTAATGCTGCCCATATTACGAAAAGATGTTTCTACCTACTATTTGCTTGAAATGATTCTAAATATACATCGCACAAGAACTTAACTTTGTTAATATGTACGAGTAAAATCACAAAGCAGTTCACAAGTGTTTAGAGGTCAGTTGTAAGTTTAAGGTACAGTTTCGCGGTTTGGAATTGGACATATTTGCAGTTGTGTTAAAACAATATTTCCTAAAATAAGATTTCATAGACTAAAGGTTTTAATCGCAGCGCCCAGAAATCTTGTTGTTATAATGCTGTGTAATTTTATAGTTTTCTATTAACCTGTCCATGATAGTGAGGGTTCAAAAATGTAACTAGGATTCCTATTTATTGTGAATATTATCGAAATAAACTCATGTATGATATATATATATATATATATATATATATATATTGAAATGTTAGGAAGGCCTAAAAGGTTCTAAAGGTTATTTTGTTGAAGGTAGTGTATGCCAAATAAAGAAAGCCAAATATCAGATCCCGTAACTGAGAAATTTATGTTTGCCGTACTTTACAAATGTTAAAGTATTTGGAGTATAATAGTCAAAGTATAAGAGCCAAGACGTAAAAAACAATGACTTGATGACGTGATAAAGCACAGTATTCAAGGATTTACACTGAGTTGTATGTTTAATAAGCCATAGAACGTACATTTGCTAATCGAGAAACCGGATGCGTCTGTAGAAATTACACTATTCACCACGCAGATCCAGGTTTATATGTGTAACATTTCGGCATTTATTTTAGTAGAATCAACCTTTGGACAGACATGTAATATCAAAATTATAAGTAAAAGTATTGTAAAATATGATTGAAGGGTTGTGCGATATTAAGGACCAATGATTGAACATTTAAATATGAAAAAGGAAAGTGTAAAAGAAAGATTATAAGGTATTAGTGACACGAACTTGTTGGGATGATGTTATTGGATGGAATTTGTATAAAATGTATTAAAGAGTAGGCATATTTTAATTGTAATAATCACCTAGGAAAAGATAAACAAGAGGTCGATTTATAAATATTTTGGTAGTAAGACGTATTTTTGTAAACTGCGCTAAATTTTGAACATTTTAAAGAATTAATAAATGAATTTGAAAGTTTAAGAGTTTGATTGATATATAAGCAAGAGTAATAATAATTAATAGTAACGGCGAGGTGAAAAGGGTAAGAGTGGATTAGAGTAACAGTGGAAAAGGCGTAGTAAATAGGGGGATATTGGAACGAGATTGATAAAGGCAGAAAGGCATTGAATGGGATTAATGAAACTGAAGGCAATATTAATGGAATAGATTTGGATATGGTAAAATGGATAGAATGATATTGAATGGTAATTACAGGATAGCAGTGAACTGGAAAGAGTGGACTTATGAGGAAAGCATTGAATTTGGAACGAGCGGAATTTGGAAAAGGAAAGCATTGGAGTAGCAGGAGGATTAATACGGGCAAAGAAGATTCAACATCAGGAAAATTAGCGCAGGGGAAGTTACATTAAAAGGTAGTCAAAATTCTAAATTTGGTAATATTTATTTTAGATTTGGGGATATCAAAATTCATTAAAAGAAACCTGGAATCTGGGCAGCAGATCTTTCATAGTGATAGTGCTACGCAGTGTAAAGACGCATACGGCGAGTGAGATTTTGAGCCAGTTTTCAAAGAGGCCGACGACGAAGTGTAAAATAGGTGAGTACTGTGTGTTTTGAACGTCAAAGTCATAAATTGGTAATATTAATGAATTTGGCACAAGGCTACGTGGATCGTATATAAAAATTTGGCATATACAAGTGTAAAAGATCATAGGTACAAAAATAAAGGTAGTGCTGTTTGGTTGGTGCATTGCACATCTACTTACCACTGAACCCACGGTAAGTAGGTGGATACCCTGGGAAGAACGAGTTTTCAAATAGTCGAGGCATATTAATACAGTTTTGTTTTATAAACCAACCAAACGTAGATAAAGCACGTAACATAAAATAAATATTTCATATCATATAAAATTAAATAATTAAATAAATAAAAAGGCGCAGGCGAGGGGGCAGCATAAGAATATATATATATTGACGTGATACGGGATTAAAAGAGGTCATTAAAACCCAAATTCTACAAACAAATCCCATTAAAATATAATAGAATCCAGAAAAATAGAAATTTCCGTAAATTCTTGGTTACGCACTGTATAATACAAGCGTATTTTTGTTCATTGATGTACAAGCGGAAAATGCAATTGCCCGTGTACAAATAACACCCAGTATCATGTAAGCGTATTGTAAATAAATAGCAAGTAACGTAAGTTGTATATGTAAAAATAATTAATTTTAAGATACCGTAAAACGATTCAATGCAAATGCAAATCGATCTTTTTAAAATAAGTGCAAAGCCATTTATTTTCACTTATTAGTTATCGATACATTTTGGATGCATATAAAAATGCTTTTCATTTGCTGTAAATAGCATAGAATAGTACTAGCTTTGTGCAATTGGGTAAAAAATAAGTAATTTCGTGTATTTGAAAACCCAAATTCTAACCTTAATAGGTGTATTAAAAACACGTTTTGCCTTAACAGCAAATATTTCTATAAAATGTACCCTCTTTGCATTAAAAAGCAATTAAAATTTAAATTAATTACAGTAGTATTACTAGGCGGATTTGGCGACCAACCGGTTTTGTGTTGTGTTTTGTTAGTGTTAGGAAGTTGTGGGTGACGCAGCGTTGGGGCTTTAGTGACAGGTGTCTTTGGTGGTCGATAGATTGCTTAATCATGAATGGCGAATGAGGCTTCTAGGGCTTCTCCGTCATCACCGTGGTGTTTGGGGCGCAGCGCCGGGGCTCCGGAAGCGGGTATCTTTGTTGGTCGATAGTATGGTGATTGGGGCTTCGCCCTCGTGGGGGCGCAGGCTTGTGTCTTTGTTGGTCGGTTCTTTGCTTGGTGAGGACGCAGTGCCCCATTAGTTAATTGAGTACTTGAGAGATAAGCAAAAATAAACGTAGTCATTCTCAAATGATGAATACGGAACGGAACTCCCTAGAACTTCGGGAATTTAGAAAATAAAACGTGGTGAAGAATTTGGATGATGTTATCATTCTTAAAATAATAAATACAGACTCGGGCTCCCTAGCGTGTTCTGAACGGGGCTGTTCCGCATTAGATAATTGCATACTTCGGAGATTTTTAGGTTTAGCAAAAGCGTGCACGTGGTGAAGAATTTTGCAGTACTAGGGTTTTTCCCCAAAGAGCCCAAAAAATTATTTTTGTATTAAATATCATATAATGTTTAAAAAGAACATCAGAATTATACGACTCGTAACGTAATGGTTTTAATATAAAACAAAGAGTAGGTATGTATGCAATCGTCATTATTTTGTTCATTTTGTTCACTACTGAATAGTGAAACCACTGCCAAGCGTTGGTTCTCCCTCTTGTTGGTGATACGTTGCTAATTGCGATTCTAAGTACGCTTTTGTGACTGCATCATTGTCTTCTTGTGGCATAGCGATGCGCGCTAATCTTATGTTGTCGAAATGGTAGTAATCATCATTGTAAGAAATATATAAAGCTCAGTCAGACGCGTGTCCAAACTTGTAAATAACCATCGTGATGGTAAATAACAAAACGCAAGATCTACGCTATTATACGCAAGTAGAGCATAATTGGGGCGACTGGAACCTCATTTGCTCCAGAATCCCTCATTTGCTCCCTCATCTGGACCAAATTTACATGTAAATTCGCACTATAAAGTCTTATTTTTTAAGAATCTCCTCCTGCTCCCTCCTTGCTCTCCTCCTTGCTCGGACACCCCCAACCATTTTGATTACGTCACACCCGCATTCTTTTCACCCGCGAGATAAATCTTTCTCCACATTTCCACCCACGAGATAAATGTGTATTATTTGGTATCAATTAATATTAGATTTTTCTCAGCTACCCAAATCTCTTTAAAACTTTTAGATTGCATCATCCACGAGGGAGCTACCCCAATTTTAAGATTTTTTACAAGCAGCAGCGATTTCTAACAGTTCTTATAAATTTTTTAGCCATGCGATACATCAAATTAGTCTAGAATTTTATGCAGAATTCGAAACTGTAAACAGATTTAATATAGGACCACCCCATACAAAGTTATACATATACCCTTTGCAAGATAAATGTTTCTCTACATTTCAACCCACAAGATAATTTTGATCTTTATGTCATTATCTTCTTGGTTTTTAATTTAAAACCAACACCACTTCCAAAATTTAAAAAAAAAGTTGGCCTATCTAAGATTGTGCCAGAAAAATAAGGAGAGAATTTCCCCAGGCTTAATGGCACTTCAGCCAAATGTTGTTTATATAAGTTTATTGTCGACTGCTTTTCAGCCGTAGATAAATGTCCCATATTTAATCATCTACGATTTTTCGGAAGCGAACACAAAATTTTAGGCAAAGAGTCAGTTTAAATAAAAAATCTTTAGCACAGCAATAAATATAATTTGATACAGATACTAAAAAAAAACGTTTTGAAATGAAAAATGAACGCTAAAATTGAAGATTTTAAAACTATAAACCGCTAACGTAAACAACTCACAACAACAGATGTCAATTTACAAATTTTGACATAGAAAATTAATCCAGTAATAGGTGTGTTCAGCAGAACCAACAATTTGAAAACTGCTACTGATACACGAGGGTTATCTTTTGGAAAGGTAAAAGTTTTAATAAAATAAATATTAACTTTAATAAATTAATAACATACAACAATGGACGCATTCAACGTACAAAATATTGATGTGAATAAGATAAAGCCGGTGGTAAACGTTTAAAATATAACTAAACACATAATACTATTTGAAGATGACAAAATTAGTATAAAAGAATTTAATAATATAATATATCAAAGTAAATTTCAGAACATCCTTGAATGAGCAGGGAACAAGTGAAACACACCTGTAATGGAATTTACTATGAATGTTTGTATTCTAAATTCCAATTGTATTTTTACTATTTCTTTCATTTTCACATATCATATTATTTAAAAACAACATGCGTTCCATGCCTTAGCCCTAACATTATAATAATATAAAAACACGTGGTGTGCTTTACTAAAGCGCTTTAGAAAACGACAGTTAAAATAGCCATTTAAGAAAATTCTAATTTAGAGCGTTACGGCGCTGTATGTTGGTAAATACGCCTTTTCAGAAAATACAAGAGAATCATATTTTCATGTAACAGAATTGTGTGTCCAGCATACAATGCTATCAGTTGATAGCGGTAAGGAAAGTTGCTTTTCTTACTGAGCGCTCAATATTCAACACTTTGGAAGCTGTTGTCTCACGTTTACGGAATTATAGTAACGGTTTCCTCAGAAAACGTCGGTAATTTCACTGTGTAAGCTTGCCTTCCAAGCAGCCAATCACAAGTGCAGATTTTAGCACTTGACATTTGAAACGCTCCTTTTAGTTGAAAAACAGAGTATGGTACATATAATTTATTCAGATACATTTGTGGTGCTTCTTTATATTAAAATTTCCTGTATGCAATACGCTTTTAACTACGCGTGCATCAACGTAAAAGTTCTCTTAATACAAATACATTTTGTATAACAAATTATGAAATATACAGCAGCATGAAACATGTAGCAGGTGGAAAACAAAATTTCTATGACATAGCTTGTAGAGTTTGTATAATGCTCAAACAACCTTTTTCGTGTAGGACAAAAATTGGATTGTAAGTAATCCACTAATTCAACTGGTGTTGAAGCAAAGCATTCGCTTCAGTAAACAACTTTCACACGTAATGGTAATTTTTTTCAGATGCATGATTTACGTTCGCGTTTGGAAACTTTATTCACTAAGAGAACGCGAATTTTTAAACTACCATCAGGAATTACTCAACCTTTTTACCCACACGGCAGTAGTTGCCTGTCAATCAACTAACTGAAGATAAAAGTTGAATGAATAAATCATTCCCTCTGTTATGATTTGTCGGTATTTGTAAATTATAATGTTCCCGATGTTTCTTTGTTCACAAGAATGGTGCATCTAAAGCTATCCTGTTTTAAGTTCGATTTCTTTTTATTTAGGTTCACGGTTATCTAGTTCTCATACTTTTGAAAGCGATATGATTGTTTATGTTTGCAACAAAGCTTTTATTACTATAAATATACGATTCTTCTTAATCTTCTTTGGGAATGAAACCACTCATAGTTTTTAAAATCTATTTTATTTACGTTTCGATCCATGACCTAGGATTTTAAAAACTATGAGTGGTTTCATTCCCAAAAAAGATTAAGAAGAATGCTAAACAAACCACAACAAACATACAGGGAGTATTTATAAATATACGAGCTTATTTCTATTGGGGTAAATTTATTATGGTTTCGGTGTCTTTCAATTTAGGTTATTATTTACGAATACACTGCCTTGGCTAATTATTTGCCGGAAATCTATGTGTATTTTTCTAATTTAATATGTAGAGTGTGAAGTCCCCGGTTTTATTGCTGGTTGCAAAAAAAACATACTAGATACTCTATTATTTATGCCCCATTTTAATATTATAATGAACTCATGTTATTAAATGTAAACCGTTCACGCTTCTATAAAATTTTCAGAGTATTTTCGTACTAAAGCCTATTTAACTAACTTAAATTAATAAATGTTTTTCTATTTACTAATGTTTGTTTATTTAATACATTAGCACGAGTTACAATGTCGTTCAAGCATCAAAGATTTTCTTCTGAATTTGTAAGTTGCTTTGTATCCAGTACGCAAAAACAAAATGCAAGTAAAGTAATTAACTAACGAGTAGCAAATAAAAATTTTGTGCATAATAAGCTAGGAATTGGTTTTACTGACTTAACAAGAAATTTACAGGCTCGCTTATCGTTGCGTTTACCGGTTTGTTTGTCAACTCATTATTTCGTCCATTTAATCCTGTAAAATACTATTCTTGTATCTTTGAGTAGGTACAGTATTTATACATCTACATTATAATGTTTAGATAAAACAAAGAGGTACTACAAATAGGTTATGTTTATTGTCTAAGACAAACATATGTTTTACACAAGTATAAATCTAGAAATACTTTTAAAAGTTAACTCGGTTGACACGTAGTTTTTTAAAGAAGAGTCATTTACCGTTTCAAGTACAGCTCAAAAAGATAATAATAATTTAACTGCAACACCAGTTAAAATTGCAGTTATGCCTTTTTTCAATGCTTGAGCATATTCACAGATGAAGATTCGAGCAATAAGGACGATGTCTATATACCGGGTTATCCAAAAGTCCCGCAACCCTAAAATATTTTTTCTGGACCGCATTTTCTGGAAAAACTGTTCATTCAAAATATTTAGGATTGTCCTCCAGCTATCTAGTTGTGCCCTTAAAGTTGGCCTTGACAATGATCTTGAAGGTCAAATCGTTGTCAAGTTCACTTTTTCAAATAGACACCTTTATTTTTATTGCGGATTCGGAAAGAGCACAAAATTTTAGAAATGACCTTGACCTTGGCCATGACCTTGAGATGACCTTGAAGACAATTGAGGTCAATTAAGAAAAAGTATATCCGATATTTTAGGTTTTCTGGAGAATTTTTTTACAAATGCTTAAGATTGTGCTCCAACTAACTGTTTGTGACCTTGAAGTTGACTTTGACAGTGACCTTGAGGGTCACCGCTTGCCATAATTGCTAAGGAAATTCTACCACCTTGCTTTAACAGACTGGGAATACTTATAAACCTTGTCTTAACTGGCTACGAACACTTATCACCTTGCCTTAACTGGCTATGAGCACTTCCTCGTTGCCTGAAAATATTTTTTAAATTAACCTCAATTTTCTTCAAGATCATCTTCAAGGTCATTACCAAGGTCATGCTATTTTGTATAACTTTGTGCTCTTTCCGAATCCGCAATAAAATAGGGGTTTCTATTTGAAAAATTGAGCTAAATAACTATTTGACTTTCAATGTCACGGTGAAGGTCAACTTCAAGGTCATCAACAGATAGGTGGAACACAATCTTGAGCATTTGTAAAAAAAATTCTCCAGAAAATCTAAAATATTGGATATACTTTTTCTTAATTGACCTCAATTGTCTTCAAGGTCATCTCAAGGTCATGTCTCAGGTCAAGGTCATTTATAAAATTTTGTGCTCTTTCCGAATCCGCAATAAAAAATAGGAGTGTCTATTCGAAAAGTGAACTTGACAACGATTTGACCTTCAAGGTCATTGTCAAGGTCAACTTTAAGGCCACAACCAGATAGCTGGAGGACAATCCTAAATATTTTGTATGAAAAGTTTTTCCAGAAAATGCGGTCCAGAAAAAATATTTTAGGGTTGCGGGATTTTTGGATATCCCGGTAGATAATTCACTTATACACTCAACTGCTAGCAGAAGCCAAATTTTTTGAAGAAGTGGCGCTGGGTAATGAAATGTTGAAGATCTAACTCCATTACAACAGTTTCATGATTTAAGTAAAACTTAAAGAAATCAAAAATAAAGAATACACACAGAAAACAGGTAATCGAATAACTACATCTTGCTACTAAGTGGTTTGTTCTTTTACCTCGAAAACAATCTTTCATCTGCACACATTTTTATTAATACCGAAATAATAGACATATCTGTAAATTGCTCTGATGGTTATTTGATCGGCTGCTATTACACCTAAGGAAACAACAATATTCCTAAATTCTTTCTTTAAACGGCTGTATTTCAGTAACAAGACAAAGAATATATCGGAAAAGGTCAGCACCTCGCGCAATAAGGTCGTATTCAAATTTATTTCTCCAAATCGATTTGAGTATAGTTTAACAAATATTATAACTACTCTAAATGAGGTACGAACAACGATAATTCCAAGAGAACGTGTAAAACTTTAAGAAAAACCATGTACAAAGATCAGCGTTCTGGAGTATAGGGGCGGGCAATAATTCTCGGCTAGTGCAGCAGTGTGTGGGCGAGGTTCCAAGAAAGAAGTTTCCCTACCCAACGACGACAACCGATCAGATGTAAGATGATAACCCAAATTCACGCCACCTAAATCGCGATACGCTGCATACCAGCGAATACAAGTTTCTTTTTAAAAATGCAATAAAATGAACGAAATTAAATTTTTTCCATGTATTATGGCTTTATTAGTAAGAGGAAGCATTCCCATTAATTATAGAACGCAACTTCGTTCAAGTGGTTGCCTCGGCTGGCTTCGCAGTAGCGCATTCTGTCACTCTAATTTTCCAAGACCTTGTTGATGGTTTCGGGTTGTAACTCACTGATTGCTCGGATGATATTGGTCTGAAGTGCTTGAATCGTTTCTGGATTGTTGGCATAACATTGCTCCTTCATGGTTCCCCACAAAAAAAATCCAAAGGGGTCAAAATGCAGCTCCGAAGCCGCCAATTGACATCGCCAAGACGGCCGATAACACGATTTGGAAACGCAAAAGATCGATTGTGGCATGGGGTGTGTGGCATGGCGCGCCATCCTGCATGAACCAGAGATCGTCCAAATCCATGTCTTCAATTTCAGTAAAAAAAAGCTCGGATAACATGGCTCTGTAACGCTCACCGTTGACGGAAACGTTGTTTCCAGCCTCATTTTAGAAGAAAAATGGTCAAATGATGCCACCACTCCACAAACCGCACAAAACTGTCACTCTCTATGGATGCATTGGCTTCTCGACAATAAACGTGCTGGTTTTCCGACCCCCAGATGTGGCAATTTTGTTTGATAACGTAGGCGCCAAGATGAAAATGCACCTCGTACGAGAAGATTATTTTTCGCCCAAAATCGTTGTCCAATTCAGGCTGCCTTAGGCCCAAACTGCGAAGCGATAACGAAGCGGATGGTCGTACGCATTCAATTGCTGAGTTAATTGGACCTTGTAAGCGAATAGTCCGAGATGTTTGTGTAGAATTCTCCTCAGGCTAGTGCGTGAAATGTTGAGCTGTTGAGATCGACGGCGAGTTGATGTTCGTGGATTGAGTCTCACACTCTCGACTACAGCAGCCACATTCTCGTCTGCGCGCACCGTACGAGAACGAGGACCATGAATTTTTTCCACTAGCATGCCAGTCTCACGAACTTTTTGCACAAACTTGCGTACAGCAGTCGCGGCGAGTGATTCATTTCGGCCAAAACTTTTTTTCAACAAACGCACTGTTTGGGCTACACAGCACTCTGGAAATAAGTTTGCAATATTTCCCAATGTTGTTGAAGCGTAAAGCGACTCATTTCGTACCGGGGAGGCATGATACTGACTTACTGTTAAGATTTCTGGAGGGAAAAAGCTGCCAGTGTCAAAATAACCTATGATTTAAAAAGAAACCACTAGATGGCCCATCCCTTATTTTATATCTCCATAAAATAGTGTTGCGGAATAACAAGTTTGTTTGGCAAAAGTTACAAAGTACAAACTGTGTTACTATTTCCATTTCAAGCAAGTTCTATAGCGTACAGATCGATGCATATGATAGTCTTCCTGTAGAAGCAACACCATAATAATCAGATCCAAACAACTCCCTCCTTACCTAAAAAAAATGTACTAAAAGTAATTTTATCAACCAAAACGACAAAGGTACAACTAACAATCTGGAGGTCAATTCTTCAGAATTTCCGTTTATTTGTGAATACTTCTAAAACAAAGTCTGAAAAATTTACCTCCAGATTGTTAGTTGGACCTTCGTCGTTTTGGTTGATAAAATTATTTGTGAATACTTATTAGCAATAAAGGGTTGAAAAATAGTAAGGCGCCGGATGCAGATAAGGTAAGCCGCTGGACAAGCAGTAACAGAAGGTCTCTTCCAGCTTGTAAGCTATGTGTATGAGACAGACGAGATATCCAAAGATTTGAAACGTAACATCATAGTCACTATACCAAAAAAGAGAGACACGGATAGATATGAAAATTTTCGAACAATAGGTTTCACAGCACACGTGTCAAAATTACTAAATAGAATTGTACAAAAACGAATTGAAAAACGAGCTGAACAGATACTGGGAGAAGATAAATTTAGATTTAAGCGAAACAGAGGAACGCGGGAGGCTACTTTAGCAGTAGAGGATGGTAGGCATTCGAACACAGCGCTAGCGCCGACGCCGCAGCGCCGCCGCATTTTACATGTAAATTCCCATAACGAGGAAATGTGGAGATGAATCTCATCCTTGCTTCCTCCATGTGGACCTCCTTGTGGGATTTTTACCCCAACCATCCCTACCCTAAAAGATCGGTAACCTAACCCATAAAATTTTCGAGATACCTCTCGGTGCCTATAGGCACCGCACCCACGAGATAAATCTATATTGTTTGGTATCGATTAATATTAGATTTTTCTCAGCTACCCGAATCTCTAGGAATTTTTTAGATAGCATCATCCCCCAGAGAGCTACCATAAGTTTAAGATTTTTTACAGCTAACATTCTGAACCAAATAGTTTTCTTGGACTAGCCATTTCCACCCACGAGATAAATATATCTTGTTTGGTATCAATTAATATTACATTTTTTTCAGCTACCCGAATCCTTAGGAATTTTTTAGATTGCATCACCCCCAGGAAGCTACCCTCATTTTAAGATTTTTTACTAGCAGCGATTTCTAACCGTTCTTATAAATTTTTTAGCCATGCGATACATCAAATTAGTCTAGAATTGTACGCGGAATCCGAACCTCTAAACAGATTTAAAATCCGACCACCCCTTACAAAGTTACACATATACCTTCTGCGAGATAAATCTTTCTCCACATTTCCACCCACGAGATAAATGTGTATTATTTGGTATCAATTAATATTAGATTTTTCTCAGCTACCCAAATCTCTTTAAAACTTTTAGATTGCATCAATCACCAGGGAGCTACCCCAATTTTAAGATTTTTTACAAGCAGCAGCGATTTCTATCCGTTCTTATAAATTTTTTAGTCATGCGATACATCAAATTAGTCTAGAATTTTATGCAGAATTCGAACCTGTAAACAGATTTAATATAGGACCACCCCATACAAAGTTATACATATACCCTTTGCGAGATAAATGTTTTGCTACATTTCCACTCACAAGATAAATGTACCTTGTTTAGTATCAATTAATATTAGAATTTTCTCATCTAACCGAATCTCTAGGAATTTTTTAGATTGCATCATCCCCAAGAAAGCTACCCTCATTTTAAGATTTGTTTGCTGGTAGCGATTTCTGACCGTCGTTATAAATTTTTTAGACATGCGACACATCAAATTAGTCTAGAATTTTACGCAGAATTCGAATCTGCAAACAGATTCAAAATCAGACCACCTCCTGCAAAGTTATACCGCTTTAAAGTTCTGAACCTCTATATTTTGCTTTTTGCTCTATAAGGTAACCTAACAAATAGTTTTCTTCGACTAGTCATTTCCACTCACAAGATAAATATACCTTGTTTGGAATCAATTAATATTAGAATTTTCTCAGCTACCCGAATCTCTAGGAATTTTTTAGATTGCATTACCCTCCAGGGAGCTACCCTCATTTTAAGATTTTTTACTAGCAGCAGCGATTTCTAACCGTCCTTATAAATTATTTAGCCATGCAATGCATCAAATTAGTCTAGAATTTTACGTGGAATCCGAACCTGTAAACAGATTTAATATAGGACCACCCCTTACAAACTTATACATATTCCCTTTCCGAGATAAATCTTTCTCCACATTTCCACCCACGAAATAAATGTGCCTTGTTTAGTATCAATTAGTATTAGATTTTTTTCAGCTACCCGAATCTCTTTAAAATTTTTAGATTGAATCATCCCCCAGGAAGCTACCCCAAATTTAAGATTTTTTATCAGCAGCAGCGATTTCTAACCGTCCTTATAAATTTTTTAGCCATGCGATACATCAAATTAGGCTAGAATTTTATGCAGAATCTGAACCTGTATACAGATTTAATATAGGACCACCCCTTACAAAGTTATACATATACCCTTTGCGAGAAAAATCTTTCTCCACATTTCCACCCACAAGATAAATGTACCGTGTTTGGTATCAATTAATATTAAAATTTTCTCAGCTACTCGAATCTCTAGGAATTTTTTAGATTGAATCATCCCCGAGGAAGCTACCCTCATTTGAAGATTTTTTGCTGGTAGCGATTTTTGACCGTCCTTTTAAATTTTATAGACATGCGACACATGAAATTAGTCTAGAATTTTACGCAGAATTTAAATCTGCCAACAGATTTAAAATCCAATCACGCCTCACAAAGTTACTCTTTTAAAGTTTCCGAGCCTCTACATTTTTGTTAATCTATATTTAACTCCATTTTTAAACCTTTTTCGCTACCAAAGGCATATGCTTTAACTAAACATCTCGAAAAATCTCAAACCGCGGGAGTTTTAGAAATGAACCCTTTATAAGCCATAAGTGTTTAATATTTAAAACCATTTTCAAAAAGCAATGTACTGTTTTTAGAATATTCAAAACCATGACTTTTAAAATTTTAAACATTTATCAATTTTCTGGTTTAACATATTTAATTATTGAGCACGCCATAACATAATGCCATAACTCAATGCTAAATATGTACTTGGAAAATACAATTCGTTTCCCAAACTAATTTCTTGTCGATTATGCATCACGGGAAGTACGCGTGAAAGCAATGTAGACCTTTCTTTTTATTAATTATATTATTGATTATATGTTTTGAGAAATACAATAAATATATTTCAACGCCGTACATTAGAAATCGATGCATCCCAACACACTTTATTAAAAAACATGAGGAAGTTTTATGGGTACAAAATTTCACCAATCCCCCAGATTCACATTTTAATTTCTAAACACGTCATAACATAATTATGTAGTCAATGCTAAATAGGTACTTGAGAAATACAATTTGTTTCCGAACTAATTTCTTGATGATTATGGATTACCCAAATTACATGTGAGAGCGTTGTATAATTTTTTTTAAAAGTGTATATCTTCTCCAAACAAATGCGTTAACTGCAGAAGGAAAGTACGCTGAATGCAAGCCAATTAATAGCAATTTAATACGGCTTACTGACCTACCTTAATTGTTTGTACAAGGAAACACAATAAAATATATACAAATATAGCAACTATCTTATATATTTATGCTCCCCATGCATAGGTTGCTGTACTATAAGAAATGATGTACCTTTTATCGTCCTCGCCAGACAAACTAATTTTATGAATTAATTGAGTATAAAGTTGGTATTTACATGGTTTCGTTTAAGACCTCGTATATATTTTTCAGATTACTAGAAGATGTTATAACAATATTTGTTGTGTTAAAGGATTTCACATCGGTAGTCTCTTCTCCCATTTTTGTGTCGACGCCGTAGAGTTCGCAATAGACTTTTATTGCTGTATGTTGTGTTTTTTCATTAAGTAATCGAATAAACCGCTCTTTCTGCTTCCAAAGAAACTCGGACACTCCATCGTCGACACTGGTGTTCTTTATGCGATAGCTAGCCATACGGTTGTTAAACGCTCTGCTAACCATTTCTACACCATCGTCGCTAGTAGCGGTAACTGTTGCAGTTTTATGTCTGTTGCTTCTCAAGTGTGTGGCATAGGTAGTCTTTTCCATTTCGAAATCGCATACTTAAACATAATTCGTGTATGTTTCGTACAAGACCCTTTAACAGCTGTCGGAACGGAACGTTTACGGCTTAATGACATACCGTGATGTTTTTCCTTGTATCGCACTAAGTTGTCCATTCTCGTAAAAGCGATACCGCAAGACACGCACTTTAAGTACTTTGTTGCTGACTGATGTATAAGCTTAACCGTGGACGATGTTACACCACAACATTTTTCCAGGTATAGGAAGCACCGCAAGGGTTGCATTTAAAACGTTTGCAGGTACCATTTTAGTACAAAACAAAATCCGCACTATAGGACTTTGGTTAAACTTGTAAGCAAATTAACTTATAACTAAAAAATTTACTCTTGCGTACCTGCTTTATGTACCCTATAGAATGCAAACCGAAGATTTCCAAAGACAGTCAAACGAAATTAAGAGTTTAGCGGAAAACTAAATAACGTCATCTTTTGCCAATCCTTGCTACTCGTCCAATACATTTAGTACCGATGCATGCGCCCGGTTCGCTTCGTCGCACCGTTCTTTTTGAGTACAACGATCCGATGGGCTTCCACACACTAACACCTAACGTATCTTTCCTACTGTTTGTTAAACAGAAACTATCGGCATCGCCATGTCCGTATGTGGACGTAAGCAGATGTTTGTGGATGTGTACGAGAATATGTAACCATATACATTAATCAGTCTAAGCTATTTTATTTAGTCCACGAAAACTACTATTTTTCTAAACCACAATTAATAATCGCCTTTATAGGTTTAACATTTCTACAATTTCCCAATGGCTGGTGCTACGTACATGGAAACTTTAATTTCTTATTGGAGAGAATCCTTATTCTCCACGCACTGTTGCGTAGTTGCATGCCCGTCCCTTTTGGGAATATATGCTCGTTATAGGTTGTAGGATCCTCGGTTTTACTTAACTACACTTCGTGAGACTTTTGTAATCTTTTTAATCGTGTCTTTCTCGCTTACAATACAGTAGGACTTGGCTTTTGTACCAACGAATTCTAATACTAGACCCCATTAAATTCGTCTTTGAATTTCCCTACAAGTTTTTTGTTGACAGGTGGTATATTGTATTTATTATCCGCGGGGTAGTCATTCCTTTCAGATAACTATATTTTGTTTGCTATCAACTAATATGAGATTTTTCTAGGGAGCCCAAATAAATAGATTTTAAATTGAACCACCCTTTACAAAGTTACGCCTTTTAAAGACCCAAACCTCTAATTTTTGCCCATCTTTATTTAACTACATCCTTAGAACCTTTTTTCGCTACCCAAGACATATGCTTTTACCATCCATTTCCCAATAAATCTAAAACCGATGTGTCCCGCAAACACCACGTGTGGATAACACGTATACTCTGTCAACCAGGATAGAAACAGGAAGGATTTGGAAGAAGGGAAGGCGGGAGAAGAACTTAAAAATTATGGAATCTTAAAACTAATATATACAATAGATTTACAAAATCTATACAACTATCTTAGACCTATATCTTTATGCCCCCATGCGTAGATTGATATGTTTCCAGGATGACATTACGCTAGTCATCTTCGCTCGATAAACTAATTTTATTAATAAGCTGCTTGTACAAATCGTGTTTTTTATTCCGGATACATACGCCGGCAAGTACTCCATACCAAATAAAGAGTTAGATGCTTGGTGACTGTTAACATCCGCTTCTCTCATGTACGTCCAGACACATCCCAGCCCATGCGCACCCCTGACCATGTGCACCCTTGCCCGTGCGCGTCCCTGCACATGCGCATTACAACCCATGCGCACCCCTGGTCATGCGCTCCCTGCCCATGCGCACCACTCTCTGAGCGACTGCTATTTCGTGGTAACGTCACAGCCTTTTGTAAATAAAGAGCAATGTAATACTAGTCTAAAATTTTTATTTTGACTTACATAACAAAATTTAAAAATATTTAATACCAAGCATGGAGTCATTTAAACTTAATTTTAATAAAAAGTTATACGCAGAAAACAGTCCTTTCTTTATGTTTGTTTGTAGTGGTTTTAATTTTATTTAACTTTATTCGCAGCTTAAAATTTAATCGACACCCAAGTTCTCTATCTCCTTTTCAAGCCAACAGTTTGATACATAGAGACCGTCTAGGTTTTCGAATTGTAAAATGTACCGAAGTTTGCCTCTATATATAAAGTCTTTGATTCCGCCGACAACCAGATCCATTCCTTCGTGTAATTCTTGCAGCTTGTGATAATCTTTTAATCGCGGCTCTCCCACTATATCCTGCATACGTATCCTGTTAGCTTGATCGACTACTTATTGTCGGTATTGCAGGGAATCCTTATTCTCCCACTCACTGTTACATAGTTGAGAATATATGGTTGTTATAGGTTGTAAGACCCTGGGTTTTAAATGATCCGAAAGGTTCTTTACTAGGCAAATATACAATGTTTAACGGAACCCCTTTGCGTGTGAAGTACGCCAAGGTTACGAAACCCGCATTCTTTAGTTCGTCTATGTTATCTGCCATTTCGATAAATACGTTTTTAGAATCACCTTTTAAAAAGTATACGGATTTAGTACCATCCTTTTTCGCAAGGACACCTACATAACTAAAAGAGTCTTTTTTACTAAACACAAATGCATACAGCTTGTAGAAACCGTATGTATCTAAGTCAGTCCATCGGCACATAAAATAATCTTCTAATTCTTCCTCATTTTCTCTAATAAGATGTTCTTTGTCTAACACATCTTTGTATTGTTCGCGTATTGTCGCAGTGTTTTCCATGTAGTCCAACTTTCGCTTTTTTGCATCCATTTCCTCTAATTACAGTTGTCTTTTTCTTCCACTTACAGTTTATGGTATGCATAATGGGGCAATTTCCTTTAGCGTAAACGGATAGAGTTTACTGCCAATATTTACGCGTTGTCGTACAACCTCTGGACGAATGTTAGGCGTATCTATCAACCCCAATTCCGAAATGACTATTTCTTTTGGAATTGTAGAATATGGTGTTGCAGATTGTGTAAAATATGTACTACCTACTTTAATGTAGCACTTGTGTAAGATTTTTATTTTATTTTGGCTATCTTCCTCCTCTACTATCTGCAAATAATTTACAGGTAAATAGTTAAAACTAAAAGCCGAAAGCACATAATTTATCAATTTTTCCCTTTCCTCTAGTTTTTCGGACAACTTAATTTGCAAGCCCGTCAATTTTTTTGTATTGCCATTCCCCCAATACACGTACTATAGTAGGTTTTTATACACTAAACCGCAGCTATTTTGTAGCTTGTCCGATAGCTTACTCCACATTTTGGCAAGTGGTACCGAGTACATTGGCACCTTTAGGAAGTACAACTTACTATCTTCCAATAAGGTTAAACAGTTTTTTAAGAGATTATACACCCGTTCCGCACTGGCATAGCTTCCAATTGTACAGTTGTATATTGTCGCTTCCAATCGCGTAATACCATGTTCTTTGACCAAAGTATGCGCAAATGTTTCTCTTAAACGTACTTCTGGACAACGTAAAAAATCTAGTATATGATTGTCAAGTTGTTTATTAACACCAGGACTTGTTATCTGACACACAAATTTGTTGTATATCATAATTCTTGCATTGGGTGTTAGCCATGTTAAACAATCAGCCACAGTTTTATCTTAATAAATACAATATACCACCCGTCAACAAAAAATTGTAGGGAAATTCAAAGACGAATTTAATGGGGGTCTAGTATTAGAATTCGTTGGTACAAAAGCCAAGTGCTACTGTATTGTAAGCGAAAAGACACGATTAAAAAGATTAAAAAAGTCTCACGAAGTGTAGTTAAGTAAAACCGAGGATCCTACAACCTATAACGAGCATATATTCCCAAAAGGGGCGGGCATGCAACTACGCAACAGTGCGTGGGAGAATAAGGATTCTCTCCAATAAGAAATTAAAGTTTTCATGTACGTAGCACCAGCCATTGGGAAATAGTAGAAATGTTAATCCTATAAAAGCGATTATTAATTGTGGTTTAGAAAAATAGTAGTCTTCGTTGACTAAATAAAATAGCTTAGACTGATTAATGTATATGGTTACATATTCTCCGGTAGTTTTTGTTTAACAAATAGTAGGAAAGATACGTTAGGCGTTAGTGTGTGGAAGCCCATCGGATCGTTGGATTCAAAAAGAACGGTGCGACGACCACTCTTTTGGATTTTTAGTATGCACGCGATGAGATTGTTGATTCGTATAACATGGAAGACGTTTTCGGTGTTTCTACTAACAGCATTCGCAGCATGGACGATGCGAACCGGGCGCATGCATTGGTGCTAAATGTACTGGACGAGTAGCAAGGATTGGCAAAAGATGACGTCATTTAGTTCACCGCTTAATCTTTAATTTTGTTCTGCTGTCGTCGGAAACTTTTGGTTTGCATTCTATAGAGTACATAAAGCAGGTACGCAAGAGTAAACTTTTTAGTTATAAGTTAGTCCGTTTACAAGTTTAACCAAAGTCCCATAGTGCGGATTTTGTTTTGTACTAAAATGGTACCTGCAAACGTTTTAAATGCAACCCTTGCGGTGCTTCCTATACCTGGAGTAATGCTCTCAAACGGCACCAGAACAAATGTTGTGGTGTAACATCGTACACAGTTAAGCTTATACATCCGTCAGCAGCAAAGTACTTAAACTGTGTGTCTTGTGGTATCGCTTTTACGAGAATGGACAACTTACTGCGACACAAGGAAAAACAGCACGGTATGTCGTTAAGCCGTAAACGTTCAGCTCCGACAGCTGTTTAAGGGTCTTGTACGAAACAACCACGAATTATGTGTAAAGTATGCGATTTCGAAATGGAAAAGACTACATATGCCGCACACTTGAGAAGCAACAGACATAAAAATGCAACAGTTACCGCTACTGGCGAAGATGGTGTAGAAATGGTTAGAACAGCGTTTAACAACCGTATGGCTAGCTATCGCATAAAGAACACCAGTGTCGACGATGGAGTGTCGGAGTATTTTTGGAAGCAGAAAGAGCGGTTTATTCGATTACTTAATGAAAAAAGAACACAACATACAGCAATAAAAGTCTATTGCGAACTCTACGGCGTCTACACAAAAATGGGAGAAGAGACTACCGATGTGAAACCCCTTAACACAAAAAATATGGTTATAACATCTTCTAGTAATCTGGAAAATATGTACGAGGTCTTAAACGAAACCATGTAAACACCAACTTTATACTCAATTAATTAATAAAATTAGTTTGTCGGGCGAGGACGATAAAAGGTACATCATTTTTAATAGTACAGTAACCTACGCATGGGGGGGCATAAATATATAAGATAGTTGCTATATTTGTATACATTTTGTTGTGTTTCCTTGTACAAACAATTAAGGTAGGTCAGTAAGCCGTATTAAATTGCTATTAATTGGCTTGCATTCAGCGTACTTTCCTTCTGTAACTAACGCATTTGTTTGGAGAAGATATACACTTTTAAAAAGAAATTATACAACGCTCTCACATGTAATTTGGGTAATCCATAATAGTCAAGAAATTAGTTCGGGAAGGAATTGTATTTTTCAAGTACCTATTTAGCATTGACTACATAATTATGTTATGACGTGTTTAGAAATTAAAATGTGAATCGGGGATTGGTGAAATTTTTTACCCATAAAAGTTCCTCATGTTTTTTGATAAAGTGTGTTGGGATGCATCGATTTCTAATGTACGGCGTTGAAATATATTTATTGTATTTCTCAAAACATATAATCAATAATATAATTAATAAAAAGAAAGGTTAACACCGCTTTCACGTGTACTTCGCGTGATCCATAATCGACAAGAAATTAGTTTGGGAAACGAATTGTATTTTCCACGTACATATTTAGCATTGATTATATAATTATGTTATGACGTGCTTAGTAAATAAAAATGTTAAACCAGAAAATTGATAACTGTTTAAAATTTTAAAAGTCATGGTTTTGAATATTCTAAAAACAGTGCATTACTTTTTGAAAATGGTTTTAAATATTAAACACTTATTGCTTATAAAGGGCTCATTTCTAAAACTCCCGCGGTTTCAGATTTTCGGAGATGTTTGGTTAAAGCATATGTCTTAGGTAGCGAAAAAGGTTTTAAAAATGGATTTAAATATAGATGAGCAAAACTTTGGAGGCTCGGAACCTTTAAAAATGTAACTTTGTAAGGGGTGATCAGATTTTAAATCTGTTGGCAGATTCGAATTCTGCGTAAAATTACAGACTAATTTTATGTGTCGCATGTCTAAAAAATTTATAAGGACGATCAAAAATCGCTACTAGCAAAAAAATATTCAAATGAAGGTAGATTCCTCGGGAATGATGCAATCTAAAAAATTCCTATAGATTTGGGTAGCTGAGAAAATTCTAATATTAATTGATACCAAAAAAGGTATATTTATCTTGTGGGTGGAAATGTGGAGAAAGATTTATCTCGCAGATTCGGATTCGCGTAAAATTCTAGACTAATTTGATGCTTCGCATGGCTAAAAAAATTATAAGGACGGTTAGAAATCGCTGCTGCTGGTAAAAAATCTTAATAAGAGAGTAGCTCCCTGGGGGGTGATGCAATCTAAAAAATTCCTAGAGATTCGGGTAGCTGAGAAAATTCTAATATTAATTGATACCAAACAAGATATATTTATTTCGTGGGTGGAAATGGCTAGTCGAAGAAAACTATTTGGTTCAGAATGTTGGCGGTAAAAAAAATCTTAAAATTGTGGTAGCTCTCTGAGGGATGATGCTTTCTAAAAAATTCCTAGAGATTCGGGTAGCTGAGAAAAATCTAATATTAATTGATACCAAACAATATAGATTTATCTCGTGGGTGCGGTGCCTACAGGCACCGAGAAGTATCTCAAAAATATTAGAGGTTAGGTTACCGATTTTTTAGGGTAGGGATGGTTGGGGTAAAAATTCCACAAGGAGGTCCACAGGGAGGGAGCAAGGATGAGATTCATCTCCACATTTCCTCCTTATGAGAATTTACATGTAAAATGCGGCGGCGCTGCTGCGGCGGCGGCGCTGTTTTCGAATGCCTACCATCCTCTACTTTTAGCTCTGAGGGTGATAATCGAGGAAACGATAGAAAAAGGGGAAAGCGTGTATGTAGGGTTTGTAGATCTGGGAAAGCATTCGACAATGTCAAATGGAAAAGAAAATGTTCGAAATTTTCAAAAAGATTGGAATGAGTTTAAGGCATAGACGGATAATACATAGCTTATACAAAGAGCAAACAGTGGTAATAGAATTAGAGCAGGAACGTAGAGAAGTAAATATTAGGAAAGGGGTGAAGTAGCGATGTGCCCTATCTCAGTTAATTTTTAACTTGTACGTCCAAGAGGCAATGAATACGGTCAAATGCAGAAAGACATTTGGAATTACAATGCAGAAACAAAAGATCGATATGCTTAGATTTGCAGATGATGTAGCGGTATTAACATCTAGAAGAATGAAACGAAAGAATTATAACCTACTCCTAATGAAATGAAAACAGTTCTAACAGAGAGAAACGGTATGAAGTTAACAAAAATAAAACTAAAGTGCTAGTATGCAAAGGAGGGGAAAATAAATCAAAAACAAAAACACAAATAGGTAACGAGAACTTACAAGAGGTTTAGGATTTTTGCTATCTAGGAAGTGAAATTACGCGAGATCGGAAGAGCACAAAAGATATAAAACAAAAATTAGCCCAAGATCTAACCATCGTTAGCGGTCACGTAATTTACGTAATCAATCTTTTCATATAAAAGTGCTAGCAAAGTGAACACGTTTTCACATACTAACAAACGACAATTTACATGCAAATTTGTGTAATTTTTCCGCAACATATAAATGTAAACTACAAAGACATATGCATTTGCATACTAACGAACGTCCTTTCGCATGCAATGTGTGTAATTATTCCGCGTCAAAAAAGTACCTTACAAAGACATATGCGATTGCATACTAACGAACTTCCATTGGAATGCAATTTGTGTAATTACTCTACATCACAAAAAAGTCATTTACAAAGACATATGCAGTCACATTCTAACAAACGTCCGTTTGCATGCAATTTGTGTAATTATACCACATTACATAAAAGCAATCTACAAAAACATATGCGGTCGCAATCTAACGTACGTCCATTTGCATGCAATTTGTGTAATTATACAGCATCAGAAAAAAATACTCTACGAAAACATTTGCGGTCGCATACAAACGAACGTCCATTTGCATGCAATTTCTGTAATTACTCTTCATCTCAGAGAGGTAATTTACATAGACATGTGCGGTCGCATACGAACGAACGTCCATTTGCATGCAGTTTGTGTAGTTATACCGCATCGGAAAAATATATTCTACAAAAACTTTTGCGGTCGCATACGAATGAACGTCCATTTGCATGCAATTTCTGCAACTACTCTACATCGCAGAGAGGTAGTATACAAAGACATGTGCGGTCGCATACGAACGAACGTCCATTTGCATGCAGTTTGTGTAATTATACCGCATCAGAAAAATATATTCTACAAAAACATTTGCGGTTGCATACGAACGAACGTCCATTTGCATGCACTTTGTGTAATTATACCACATCACATAGAACTAGTTTAGAAAAACATATGTGGTTGCATTATAACCAGCGTCCATTCCAATGCAATTTGTGTAATTACTCTACACCACGAAAAAGTCATTTACAAAGACATATGCAGTCACATTCTAACGAGCGTCCATTTGCATGCAATTTGTGTAATTATTCGGCAATAGAAAAGAATACTTTACAACTACACATGCGATCGCATACTAACGAACGTCCATTTAGTTGCAATTTGTGTACCTATTCCGCGTCAAGAAGATATACTTTACAACAACATATGCGATCGCATACGAACAAACGTCCATTTGCACGCAACGTGTGTAATTACTCCAGGTCAGAAAAAAATATCTAACAAAAACATGCTATCGTATACTTACGCACGTCCATTCGAATCTAATTTGTGTAATTACTCTACATTACAAAAAAATCTTTTACAAAGACATATGCAGTCACAATCTAACGAACCGTCCATTTGCATGCAATTTGTGTAATTATTCCGCGTCGCGAAAATATAATTTACAACAACATATGCGATCGCATACTAACAAACTTCCACCTGCATGCAATTTGTGTAATTATACCACATTATAGAAAAGTAATCTACAAAAACATGCGGTCGCATTTTAACGAACGTCCATTTGCATGTAATTTGTGTAATTATACAGCATCAGAAAAAATACTACAAAAACATTTGCGTTCGCATACCAGCGATCGTCCAGCTGCATGCAATCTATGTAATTATACGGTACCAGAAAAATATTCTACAAAAACATTTGCGGTCGCATACGAACAAACGTCCATTTGCATGCAATTTCTGTAATTACTCTACATCTCAGAGAGGTAATTTACTAAGACATGTGCGATCGCATACGAACAAACGTCCATTTGCATGCAACGTATGTAATTTGTTTGCGTCAGAAAAAATCTAACAAAAACAATATATTGCATACTTACGAACGTCCAATCGAATGCAATTTGTGTAATTACTTTAAATCACAAAAAAGTCATTTATAAAGACGTTCGTTAGAATGTGACTGCATCACATTCTAACGAACGTCCATTTGCCTACAATTTGTGTTGTTATTCCACATCACTAACGGACGTCCAGTCAAAAACAATTTGTTTAATTATTCCGCGTCACAAAAATTACTTTACAACTGCATATGCGATTGTATATCGATGAACGTACGCTCACTTACAATTTGTGTAATTATTCTGCGTCACAAAAAATTACCATACAACTACATACGATATCGCATAGTAACGAACATCCATTTGTATGCAATTTGTGTAATTATTCAACATCACAAAAGTATTTTACAAAGACATGTGGTCGCATACCAACGAATGTCCGTTTGCATGCAATTTGTGTAATTATTCCAAATTAGAAAAAGGTAATTTACACAGACATATGCGCGCGCATACTAACGCACGTTCATTCGAATTCAGTTAGTGCAATTATTTCACATCGCAAAATATTGTTGTACGAATACGTTTGCAATTGCGTCCACTTGTATCCAATTTGTGTAATTACTTCGCATCACATAAATGTACATTACAAATACATTTGCGGTCGCATATCAATGAACGTTCATTCGTATACTACTTCTGTAATTATTCAGCATCACGAAGAGTCTTACAATGGCATGTGTAATCTCATAGTTATGAACGTCTATTTGTTTGTAATATGTGATTATTCGACATCACTATAAAGTAATTTAAGAGCTGATGTGTAACCCCCCATACTAACAAACGGCCATTTGCGACCTTGTTATGTTATTATGAATCGTCAAAAAAAATCGTATACGAAGACATATATTAATACTTCAGTATTGGTTAATACATTTTCGGAAAGGATTTTAATTACCAAACACTAAGCACTACAACCAGGTGATTTACAATATAAACTATAAAATATTTTTTATTTCAGGCTGTGCCTGAACTGTCGAATGCAGTAGTTAAAACAAAAAGCATCTAGCACGAAATCTTCACAGTAAAGTAGTTGAAGCCGCTTGAACATTTAGCCAAGAGGAATCGTTTTTGACACTCTAAACATATTCTATAGTGACTGATACAGCCCAAATATACACTGAAAAATGGCGCTGAGGTTGGAATGTTTGAAATAAAACTATAGTATAAGGTAATCCTATTTTTAATACAATATTGAACTCCAAAATTAAGTTGCCAGCAATTTGACTTAGATTACATATGGAGCAAACTGAATCGAACTCAACCTGGGCTAAAGTTGGGAAAAAAGTACGGCAGAGAGAAGCATACAACCCTGCGCTTACCTCTCCTAGGATGGGTGGCGAACAAGCACACTGTTCCTCTAATATTAAGGGATGTCAACTTTTACCCAGACAATTGCATATGGCAATAACCAATTTAGATTTAAACTGGATTAGATGAAGTTTAAGGGATTAAGTGTAAAATGGGGATTATGTTTTAGATAAATACTTTATTTATTACAAGAAAAGAAATATAGATGTACATATTTATATTTAAAAACAGGATCTGTATGGAGACTAGGAACTAGTTGCTGACAAAGAATAATAGTAACAAAAAGGCGTGTTTTTGTTTAGTTCTGAGAGTGTAGAGTTAAAAAGGTGTTTTTTAGGGTAAAATTTGTAAATTAGTCTAAATGTTGAAGTAATTATGATAAAAAGAAAGATATAATTACTAGTATTCACATAGGTGTGTTATCGTAGAAAAAATTTATGTAATTCAAGCTGTAAGCTGTATTTATAAAGAAATATTGAATATATCAACTGCAATTAACAGGAGTTTAATTACATGATAATAAGCAGTAGTAAGGTATCCAAAAATAGAGAGATGGAATGAGCAAATAACTACTGTATTGTATGTAGCGCTTTTTGGTTGTATCAAATTTTATTTTAAAATTCTAATTAGAGGATTTTTATATTCAGCATATGAAAGCTTTTTCCTATCCTAAAAGTAAGTTATTATGCGTGCAGCATATGAATGTGGTTTCTCATCAAATTCAAGGACAATTAGCCGACATTTATAGCATGTAAACCGCATAAACCTGCATTTCCCAGGCTAAAGGTATGTGAATGTAGTTAAAGTCGGCCATGAGAGGCGTCGAATGGAATGAACACTACAGCTCGTGAAAGCGACGTACTTTAGAAACGATGAATTTTACTATAACAATCGGAGAGGTCAAACGTGCGACTTATTTGTTATTTGGGGAAGTACGAATTACATCCAGAGTTGTGCATGATTAATAACGCGAGTAAGACGTAACTTTATTTTAATTTATGTTATTGTTATAATACTATTTCATTAACGAAAGAAGTAACAGGCATTTACCACTTGGTAAGAGTGATACTTCCAAGTTGTTTAGCTTCTATTTTTGGCTATCATTTTATCAAATTTTTGTACCGTGGTCAAACCCATCGTTATTTCAGGCCTGTCGAATTTTTTTATATATACTCACTGTACGTTTTGTTGTTTGTTTTGTGTTTCTCTTTTTATTATTTTTACGACGATCCTATGTCATGAATCGAAAGTATGAGTGGTTTAATTGCCAAAGAAGATTCAAAAGAATTTTTTATGTACCTTCTAATAGCTACGTAACTCACGTTGGTGTCCTTCGTCACTGACTTGACTCATTTTTGAGCAAAACTCTGTCTCTTGCCTACTCCATTTCTCCTTTGGAAGATTATCTTTTTCTGATTTTTTATAGTTCCTCAAGCTGCATAAAAACTAGTTTTTTATACAATTTTTTGCAGGGCACATTGTAGCATGTTAAAAAGAACCCCAGTCAAACCGTTATAACTTATTCCAACGCTTGTGATTATATATTTGTCGTTGATCCTAAAGCACAACTCTAAGCTATCAAATGATACACTAAACTATATAACTCAATAACCAAATGTTGCTTTTGTTATAACTGTTGATAACAAAACAGCCTCCAATTTACTGATACCTTCAAATTTTACTTTAGTCTAAGAATTACACTTCTTTGTCGGCTTGAACAAGCGTTAGACAAATTAATTTTGATTTACCTTGAAGGAGCGAGGACCTCGTGACCATATAAGGGTGCGTCGGCTAACTGCAATAGTGTGGAAGTGGGAAGAACGAAAGAAAAAATAAAGAAATACAAAATAATAATTGACAAGGTTTAAATTCAATTCTACATTACATCAACAATTACCCTGAAAGGATTTACCCACTGTCAAAATAGAGTGGCACCAAACAGTCTGTCACAGAAATCGTTTTGATGTCATTTCTATGTGGAAGACTATTATTCCGCATAAAACTTTTGCTTTGGTATCCTGAGTAGCTCAAAATAAAATGCTGCTTCCATGGGGTAAGATATCCTTTACAAATCACAGATTTTGTCTATTTCCTAAATAAATAAAAATAAAAATCAACCTAAACTTAACTCCTATTAACATAAAAATAATTTGAATACAAGTATAAATATACTTCTCTACATAAGGTCGAAACTTATGCTTTCCTCGATGAAGGCTCTTCAACCACTTTGCTAGATGGTAGGTTGGTAAACAAGTTTTGTCCTAACGGAGTTTCAGCACCTACTCTAAAATAGACGAACGAGCCTTACAGGGTAGAAGAAAACTCACAAAAAGTTTATCTTTCTATCGAAGGTAACTATCGTGTCGCTAATCGCTACGAGAATAGACCTGCTCACATGTTGACCAACTTGACCTGCCAGAGCAACGCCTCAACTTTCAAAGTTCCCCTATCTTCAAGTACTACTTATCAAATTCTGCGCTCGTGCCAAATTACGCATCTTATTAGGTCTTGATAACTGGAAATTGTCACTTCCGCTAAAAATAAGAAAGAGCGACGAGGAACAACCAATGACAGTCAAATGTAAGCTCGGATGGTCTATTTTTGCAGCACGGCAAAAACTACTATTCAAGAACAAGAAATGTCCTCCATTTATGCCCATGTGTGCTTGTGAACCTCCAGAAACTACATCTTCACAAATACGTTAAAACTTTCTTTGCTTCTGACTTGCTGGGCGTAACTTCCCTGAAAAATGCAATCATAGTGCAAGAAGAGTGCCAAACAAATGAGATAATGAATACTAAAACTGTAAGAGTTGGGAACCAGTATGAAACAAGCTTAGTTTGGGGGTGAGATGAATTGAAAATTCCTGACAGTCGCCCTATGGTCCTGAAAAGTTTAAAGTTGCTTACAATTCGTCGACTAGAACCAAACGGTGCTGTTCTGGGTGCTAGATTCGCTAAGTCTATAAAGCTGGCTAAGTTTGTGGCTTATAGAGTGGCAGAAATTCATGAAAAATCCGCTCCTATAAATTGGCGCTATGTACTCACTGCATTAAACATAGCCGATGAAGCTACTAAGTGGTCATCTACCCCAAAACTAGAGTTTAACTACCATTGGTACAAAGCACCGGATTTTTTCTATTTATCTGAAATCTGCTAGTTTAGAAACAAGCAAGACCATACGCAGCCTCAAGAAAATTTACTATCTACTCATGTATTAATTCAACGCTTTATAGAAGTTGAACGTTTCCAAACTTACAACAAATTACTGAGAACAGTTGGATGTGTTTACCGTGCTGTAACCAAATCTAAAGCCAAAATTGCATGAAATTCTTCACCCAATGGAATTTTAAGTGGTTCAAAGCCAAATAAGGCCAGAACTTGGTTAATAGCTTTAGCACAAAGGGATCACTACGGTGAAGAAATTAACTATTTGTTTAAGCGAACCGGAGAATCAATAATTAAAACTACTGACTTACCATCAAGCCCTCTGTACAGAATATAACCATTCTTAGACGAAGATAGTATTTTGCGAGTACGCGAGTTATGTATCCTCCAATTTATGTATGTATAACAAAATAGAAGTTATTAGGAAATATTAGAAATTGTTAAAGAAATTATTAAGTCAAGTACAACAATGTAATTCAAGGATAATTAAATAAAGGTTATTAACAGTTGTGAGAACGGATGCATTATATTGTATTCCAGACGATAGTGATACTGCAGGTGGCAGGTCACAGACGGTTAAGAACCGTGATTACTTAGAAAGTAAGATTGTTACATTGTATAATAAGTAGAATTAAGAAATAAGCAGACATGGACTCTGCAAGTTTCCACAGACATATGAGGGGCAGGGACAACATAAATACGCCGGGAGCCCCAAGAACAGGCAGTCAGTCTCAAGTATTTCAGCTTTAACATTACAGTTTGCTTAGGCTACTCACAATATTAGTTCAATTAGTAATGATTTTTCGACAGTTGGGCAAGTTAGGTAAGTTAGGTCAGTTAGAGGTCAGTTAGGTCAGTTAAGTGAGTTAGGTTAGTTAGGTTAGTTGCGTTAGTTAGGGTGGTTAGATTAGTTAGGTAATTAGGTCAGTTATGTCGGTTAGGTCGGTAAGGTTAGTTATGTAGTTAGGTTAGTTAGGTTAGTTCTGCTAGGTAGAGTAGGTAAGTTAGTTAGGTTAGTTAGGTTAGTTAGCGTAGTTAGGTTAGTTAGGTTAGATAGGTTAGTTAGGTTAGTTAGGTTAGTTAGGTTAGTTAGGTTAGTTATGTTAGGTATGTTAATTAGGTTAGTTAGGCTAGCTAGGTTAGCTAGGTGAATTATGTTAGGTTAGTCAGGTTAGTTAGGATAGTTAGGGTAGTAATCTTAGTTAGGTGAGATCGGTTAGTTAGGTTCGTTAGGTTAGTTAGGTTTGTTGGGTTAGTTAGGTTAGTTGGGTTAGTTGATTAGTTGGGTCGGTTGGGTCAGTTGGATCAGTTGGGTCAGTTCGGTTAGTTAGGTTGGTTGTGTTAGTTGGCTTAGTTGGGTTAATTAGATTAGTTGGGTTAGTTGAGTTAGTTGATTAGTTGGGTTAATTGGATCAGTTAGGTCAGTTAGGTCAGTTAGGTTAGTTAGGTCAGTTAGGTCAGTTATGTCAGTTAGGTCAGTTAATTAATTAGGTTCGTTGGCTTAGTTGGGTTAATTGGGTTAGTTGTGATAGTTAGGTTAGTTGAGTTAGTTAGATTAGTTGGATTAGTTAAGTTAATTGGGTTAGTTGAGTTAGTTCGGATAGTTGGGTTAGTTGGGTTAGTTCGATTAGTTGGGTTGGTTGGGTTAGTTTGGGTTAGTTGGGTCAGTTAGGTCAGTTGGGTCGGTTAGAGGTCAGTTAGGCCAGTTAGGTCAGTTAAGTAAGTTAGGCTAGTTAGGTTTGTGTGGTTAGTTAGGTTAGTTAAGTTAGTTAGGTTGGTTAGGTTTGTTAGGTTAGTTAGGCTAGCTAAGTTATTTAGGTTCGTTAGGTTAGTCCGGATAGTCAGTATAGTCAAAATAGTTAGGATAGGTAGGTTAGTTAGGTTGATTGGTTGGGTTAGTTTGGTTAGTTAGGTTAGTTGGGTTTGTTGATTAGTTGCGTTAGTTGGGTCAGTTGGGCCAGTTAGGTCAGTTAGGTCAGTTAGGTCAGTTAGATCAGTTAAGTGAATTAGGTTAGTTAGGTTAGTTAGGTTAGTTGGGTTAATAATAATAATAAATCTTTATTAGCATCCTTTTGAACCCCTATAGTAGGGGATAAAGAATACTACTATAGTAAGCCTGCTTATCGTAAAAGGCGATTAAAAGGCGCAGCAAGGGGCAGCAGCCTTGCTGGCTAAAAGATATTGAAGGAGGGTCGGTTGGTCTCGGGCGATCCTCAATAATTCTAAGCTTGTTGGGGTTGGCCGTGACGGATACGGCTTTTGCTAAAATCTTTAAAAACTGCGTTGTGGAAAGATATGGGAGCCTACCACAATATTTCCCAGGTGTGCGTGGCCTAAAACACGAAATACATATGATGGAGAGCTCACAAGTAAAATTCTTGTCCGGAGGTAAAATACTCCCTCATTCGATCTCCGGGAGGGGGTACTTGGGGCTCGTCATCGTAAGAATATAAAACAACAGTTCGATTTAGTGATAGGGACTTAGAATGTAAGGTCATTACTTAGAGTAGATAAGTTAACGAATTTATTAGTCGAAATGAGAGAGGAAAAGCTGGACATTTTAGGTATTGGTGAGGTGAGATGGCCAGACAGTAATGACTTTTGGAAAGATAATTATAGAATAATTACAACTTCTTCAACGAATGGACAGGCAGGCGTAGAAATAGTGTTAGGTAAAAGATTAGGGCATAAAGTTAAAGAGTACTTACAATTTAGTGATACAATAATTATGGTTAGATTGAGTACAAAACCCACAGACACTGTTTTAGTACAGGTTTACATGCCAACAACTCAGTACGAGGATGAGGAAGTAGAAAAGGTATACGAGGATATAAATAGTATAGTGAGAAAAGTAAAAGGAGATGAGAATTTAATAGTTATGGGCGATTTTAATGCGTCAGTGGGAGAAGGTAGTGAGGGAAAAATGGTAGGAAAATTTGGGTATGGCAGACGAAATGATAGAGGAGAAAGATTAGTTGAGTTTTGCCAGGAACATAGGTTAGGAACTGTAAACACCGTATTCGAACAACATGTTAGGAGAAGATATACCTGGAAAGCGCCAGAGGATAGGGCTAGATACCAAATAGATTATATTTTAGTTAAACAAAGATTTAGAAACCAAGTTAAAAACTGTCGTAGTTATCCAGGGGCTGACATAGATAGCGATCATAACTTAGTTAAAATGAAGTGTAAACTAAAATTCAAAAAATTGAGAAAGGTTAAAAGAGAGGGATGGGATCTAGGTAAGTTTAATGATAGTAGGGTAAAAGAGGAATATAAACAAGTATTAGATATTAAGAGCAAAGAGATAGCTGTAGGAGGGAACGTAGAAAACAGATGGAAAGAAATAAAACTAACTGTACATGATACAGCAACACAGACTATAGGTAAGAAAAAAATAGAAGCGAGAAAACCGTGGGTAACAAAGGAGATATTAGATTTAATAGAGAATAGAAGAAAGCTTAAACCTTTCAGAGAAGTGGATAGTGAAAGTAAGCAAAAATATAATACAGTTAGAAATACGATAGTACATGAGTGTAGAAAAGCTAGAAATAAATGGATGGAGGAGAATTGTAAGGGAATACAAGATGATTTGAGAGTAGGTAAGACAGACAGGGCTTACAGGGCAGTTAAAAAGTTTTTTGGGGAAGATAAGAAAAAATATAATGGTATTAGAGACGAGAATAATGGGCTTCTAATAAATAAAGTTGAGACAGCAGATAGATGGAAAAGATATTTAGAAGATTTATATAAGGGAGACGATATGGATGAGTTAGAGAACGACCAAGAAGAGGATGTAGAAATAGGGTTCTCAATATTAAGAGAGGAATTTGATAGAGCTGTTAGGGATCTTAAACTAAATAAAGCGCCAGGGATAGACGATATTCCCGCAGAATTAATAAAATATGCAAGTCAGAAAACATTAGACAGATTATATGAACTAGTAAAAGTAATATATGACACAGGTGAGGTTCCAATAGATTTCGAAAAAAATATTATTATCCCAATCCCAAAAAAATCAGGAGCTGATAGGTGTGAGAATTTTAGAACGGTTAGTTTAACTTCTCATGCTTCCAAAATACTAACAATAATAATTAAAAATAGAGTAGAAGCTTTAACTGAGAATTATTTAGGCAAAGACCAATATGGTTTTCGTAAAGACAGAGGGACTAGAGAACCGATACTAATGATTAGGCTAATTATCGAAAAAAGGTTACAAAAAAATTTCGCGTTTGTAGATTTAGAAAAAGCATTTGATAGGGTTAATTGGATTGTTATGTTCAGGGTTTTGCAAAAAATAGGAATCTCTCATAGGGATAGAAAAATTATTTACAGTCTATATAAAAACCAAAGCGTAGTAATTAGATTGGATGAAATAGAAAAGGAAGCTAAGATTAGAAATGGTGTTAGACAGGGTTGTATACTGTCTCCTTGATTTTTAATGTTTATATTGAGGAAGCTTTAAACTTAGCTAGAGAGAGAAAAGAGATAGGTATTAGTGTACAGGGACAGAAAATAGACATGTTACGTTTTGCAGATGATATAGCCGTTATAGCAGAGTCTAGAAAAGAGTTAGGAGAGTTTTTAAATATTTTAGATGAGATACTACGGAGTAACTATAGTATGAGAATTAACTCAGTAAAGACAAAGATAATGACAGGTGAGTTACAGTCTAGTTGTAAACCAAAATTAAAAATAGGTAATACCGAGTTAGAGGAGGTAGATGAATTTTGCTATTTAGGTAGTATAATTACAAAGGATGGACGTAGCAGAAGGGACATAGTAGCTAGAATAGCTCAAGCTAGAAAAATGTTTTTAAAAAAGAAAAACTTACTAATAGCTAATAGTATTAGTTTAGATAATAGAAAAAGTTTCTTAAAGTCGTACGTATGGAGCGTTCTACTATACGGTAGTGAGACTTGGACAATTAAAGAGGTAGATAAGAAAAAGATAGAAGCTTTTGAAACTTGGACAGATAAAGTAACAAACGAGGAAGTTTATAGAAGGATAGGTGAGGAACCCTGCATGTGAAAACAATTGAATGTCAGTAGAGAAAAAATGATTGGGCACAAGTTAAGACATGAGGGACTATTTAATAAAGTCTTAGATTATAGACTACCAAATAAAAATAGAGTAGGAAGGCCTAGACAAAGCTATATTAGTCAAATTATTAGAGATCTAGGTTGTAAAGGGTATGTGGACCTTTTTAGACTAGCTCAGAATAGAAAAGAATTTAGAGCTGCGTCAAACCGACTTTAAGTAAGTTCGAAAACAAAACAAAAAAAAATAAAAATCAGGTTACTAAATGTCACCAGGACATAACTCACAATTAGTTAGCGGTCTGGCATATTGGTAGCGTTTCGTTGCTTAAGCCTTACCATAACATATAATTTAACACTTTTCCTTTTTGAAGCGGATAACCAGGTTATATTTCATTTTCCTATAAATGGTAATCATGTAAACATGTTAGAGTTCTTTAACAACCATCAGGTTGCTAATATCTATGTAGAGCCAGCTGGATAGGAAAAAGATAGAAGGATATAGGAAGACCTAGACCAAACTATATTAGTCAAATTATTAGAAATTTAGGTTGTGAAGGGTATGTAGAGCTTTTTAGATTAGCACAGAATAGAAAAGAAGTTAGAGCTGCGTCAAACCCGACCTTAAGTAAGGTCGAAAACAAAATGATGATGAGCATCCTTTTGAATTTCACCAAAAACAACCGCGGTTGCTTGACCAGGTGTACATCTTAATTTACAGTAGTTATAATTAATTGCAAGTTGTTGTTCATATTAAATAATCAACAGCTTATAACTTAATAGTACATAACTTAAAAATATAAACTACATAATTCATTTACTGTTTTATACATCCTATCCTATAAAGAATAAAACCATCATTTTATAAATTAAATTTAAATTAAGTAAAAACATATTTATTATAAATTAATCCACTTTTATTCCTAGAAATTACGTTGTAAATGACCTAACTGGTATATTGTTCTTGATTATTTAATTTTAAATGAAAAATTCTACTACTTTATACCTACTAAAAACTATTAATAACTTACTAAAAACTTAACACTATGTTTCATGCAGCTCAACCCTCCCTTTTAGAAAATAATAAACGAATATTTTGAACCCCGCACAATAATTACAGAATAGTAGTAAATATAATTATAGATGTATTTAGTATAAATCAAAGGTTTCTGCCAATGTTTTGACTTAAGCAGAATTTAAGCAAACTTTGCAGGTCATGAGTTTTTGCACTAGCTAGCATAATGAACATTAAGGAGCATCTTTTATGAGGTTTTTAATATTTTCATACTTAAGAATCTTTTGCAATCATCGAGTAGTTCGTTAAAAATTTTTGGACAATATAAGAAAGTGTATTTTTTCCATATTTGTTTAAAATAATAGGTAGTTCGTAACTATTAGATCTTGTATCATATATATGGGCGCCTTTTACTAAATATGTGTCCTTAAAATAATTATTCATAATCAATTTATAGAAAAATAATCCGTATACACTAAGCAAATCGCATTCTTTTAACAGTTCCTGAAAAGTAAATTTATTCTCTTTGCCGTATACTAATTTTAATAATTTTTTTGGATTACTATAATTCGGTTTAGATAAGCCTTACTAGCAAAGCCCCATGCCTCCAGCCCGTATCGCAATACGGACTCTGCTTGGGCGACATAAATAATTCTTCTTATTTTATAGGTAACCAATGGCTTTATATAGTACAATTTAACTACGACATGTTTTAATTTTTTACACACGTTTGATATGTGTGAATCCCAACGAAAGTAGTAATCTACCGTTACCCCTAGATATTCATATGTATTACATTGCGTAATAGCTTTACATTCAGAAAAGCATGCTGTATATCCTCTTATTTTTTTCAGCTGGAAACATTTACAACAATGCAGGACAATTTCCACGCTATCCTTTTGCATATAAGGTGTTGTTATATACATAAATTCGTTTTTTGTTCATTGATGACTAAAAAGTTATCGTGTGACCACATAGCTGTGTTATCCATATCTAATTGCAAAAATTTTTTGGCAACATGTAAACTTTTATGCACCGAAACTATTAAAATATCATCCGCAAACATATATATTGTACATGTTTGTATGACTTGAGGAAGGTCATTCATATATAGAAGAAACAGGATTGGTCCTAATACAGACCCCTGTGGTACACCAAAATCTTGCTCAAATTCTTGATTATAAGAATCTTTTATCTTTACAACAAAATAACGATATTGTAAATAGTTTGAAAATAACGCCAGTGTCTTCCCACCAAAGCCCAATTGTTCCAATTTTTTTAGTAGTATTCCATGTTCAATAAGTTCGAAAGCCTTGGAATAGTCTATAAATAAACACAAAACGTGTAAACTATCTTTTAGTTTGCTATACACATAATCAGCAAGATCCGACAATAACTTATTTGTACCTAATCCTTTAACAAACCCGTATTGTTCTTTCGTGATTATTGAGTTAGCTTCTAAAAAGGTGTTAACTTGTTCCGAAATATGTTTTCAAAGAGTTTTTCTAATATCGGTAATATTGATATTGGTCGATAATTACCACACTCTAAGTAACTTCCTTTCTTATGAATAAGTCTAACAATAGAGATTTTCAAAAAATTTGGTACAACTGTGGTTTTAATAATTGTGTTAATTAATCTTACTATTATTGGTACCATTTCGGTTTTTACTAGTAAAACGTCTTTTACTCTGATTTGATCATATCCCGGGGATTTATTTTTCTTCATTTTTGAAAGTTCCCTGTTCACAAATTCAGAGCAAGTATATTTTAACAATATGCTACAATTTGGGATATTGGTCATAGTATTTAAGTTGATAAATTTTAATGAACAGTCGTGTCTTGTGGAATATACAGCATTGTAAAAGAAAGTACCAAACTCATTTGCTATACATTCATTATTTTGGTTCAGTCTCGTTTGTTTTATAACATCATCCACTAAGCGTTATCTTTTTGCCTAATTAATTTATTTATTTCATGCCAAATGGACTGCGTGTCAGATTGTGAATTACTAAAACGTTCACTGTAATATTTGTGCTTTTGTTTTCTAATTTGTAATATTAGTCAATTTTTATGACGATTATACTCTTCCCTATTCAATTGTAACTTAGTTTGTGTCTATTTACGTAATAATTTATCCCTAAGTTCTATTGTTTAACTAGTTTGAGAGTCATCCATTCCTTTTTAACTACGTATCTTGTTAGGTTCGTTTTATTCTTTGCTGATGGTTCGACGAAGTTACTGGTTTAATAAATATTATTAAATAGATAGTATATTTTTTTATACAGATAGACCGGATCATTATTTTCGTTGAAGTAACTAAAATCCATATTAAGTAGTTGCCGTCTTATATAAAATCCATTTCTAATTGCTTCTAAACAGGTGCATTGATACCCTAAAAACTTAAGTGAGTGACAAGCATGTAGTGATCGGAAATTCTAGTGCAGATAATCCCCGAGAGCACACTATCATAATGTTGCGAGCTACTACTAGGCAACCCATCAAACACACAAGCGCTGTAGGCTCTGCATAGTTTTCAGGATACGAGAATTCTTCTAGAAGTCAAACACACAAAACGCCGCCGGCACCGTTTATTCTCAATAGACCTGGAAGTTTCTCGTAATTACCAGAAGATGAGTCATATATTTAAATCTGAGAAATGCAAGGGTCAGTCTATTCTTGAATGTCTAATATAAATTATATCGTGTACAGTAAACGTAGTTGAGCTTTTGGAATATATACATACATAAATGATATAAGCTGTGTCTAATGTACATGCAGCTTGTAGCATACATAAATAAATAGAAGTGTATAAATAAATAGTTGCGTTAGTGTTGTTAATGGACCTATGATAAAGAAGTTAGTTTAAAAAGATATTAGTGCTTGTAAATTCATTAGTGTAATAGTGCTTCATTGTTAAGTGGACTGAAAACATCTGTAAACAAGGCATATACTGTTAATTAGACTTGTGAACAGTGAGTAATAAAGACATTTATTATTACTTGTTTTGAATTAACGAAACGCGGTAGCAGTAGCCCGTTTCAATAAACACCCCGAATAAAGATATGATCTATGCTTGATTGTACTAAACTTTCACGATAAAAAGCTACCCTTGTATATTCTAAGTTGCATCTACTAAATCCTTCGGAATTTAGTAGCGCTTCATACTAAATAATATTGCTATCCGGTTGATCGAGGTTAAGTATTCATATCACCAGCTAAAATGATATTTTTGTATATCAAATTGTTTTTTATGTGGTTCCCACATTCATTAAAAATTCTGCAATGCTATTATTTGGAGGTCTATACACCAATATAGTTTTAAATTTATTTCCTGTACTTACACTAATTGTTCCTTCTAATGACTCGTAACTTAAGGTATTATAATTATTTTCAATAAAGATCATATTGTTTGCAATGTACAAGATAATACCACCTCTTTTCATACGTGTACGTAACTTATAGAGGTGCGAGAAGTTAGCAACAAAGTGAAAGCAGGAATATATAAACTCATGTCTGCTAGTGTTGCTATATTCCTGCCTTTTCCTGCTTCAAACCCCAACTCAGCAACACTCACCGTTTCCAAGATACAGCAAAGAGTATTTTTGTTGCTAACTTCTCACTCAGCAACAAAGTGGAAGCAGGAATTTTTACACTCATGCCTGCTTGTGTTACTATATTCCTGCATTTTCCTGCTTCAAAGCCCAACTCATCAACAGTCACCGTTCCCAAGATATAGCAAAAAGTATTTTTGTTGCTAACTTCTCACTCAGCAACATAGTGGAAGCAAGGAATTTTTAAACTCACGTGTGCTTGTATTGCTATATTCCTGCATTTTCCTGCTTTAAACCCCAACTCAGCAACACTCGCCGTTTCCAAGATATAGCAAAAAGTATTTTTGTTGCTAACTTCTCACTCAGCAACAAAGTGGAAGCAGGAATTTTTAAACTCATGCCTGCTTGTGTTACTATATTCCTGCATTTTCCTGCTTCAAACCCCAACTCAGTAACACTCCCCGTTTCCAAGATATAGCAAAAAGTATTTTTGTTGCTAACTCTCGCTCAGCAACAAAGCGGAAGCAGGAATTTTTAAACTCATGCCTGCTTGTGTTGCTATATTCCTGGATTTTCCTGCTTTAAACCCCAACTCAGCAACACTAACCGTTTCCAAGATATAGCAAAAAATATTTTTGTTGCTAACTTCTCACTCAGCAACAAAGTGGAAACAGGAATTTTTTAACTCACGCCTGCTTGTGTTGCTATATTCCTGCATTTTCCTGCTTCAAATCCCAACTCAGCAACACTCACCGTTTCCAAGATATAGCAAAAACATTTTTGTTGCTAACTTTTCACTCAGCAATAAACTGGAAGCAGGTTTTTTAAATTCATGCCTGCTTGTGTTGCTATATTTCTGCATTTTCCTGCTTCAAACCGCAACTCAGCAACACTCGCCGTTTCCAGGAAATAACAAAAAGTAGTTTTGTTGCTAATTTCTCACTCGGCAACAAAGTGGAAGCAGAAATTTTTAAACTCCGTTTATACAGATTCCAATTATATTTTTGATCTAAAAAATACTGTAAAAATAGTTAAAAGTTTAATCATGTGCTGGGTCTCTTCTTATCTCTCTCCACCCCCACCCCCCTCGCCTCTGGCATCACACACACGCGCGCGTACGCACGCACGCACGCCCGCGCGCCTGCACGCACGTACGCGCGCGCGCACGCACGCACGCACACCCGCACGCACGCACCCACAACCACACGCACACACGCGCGCTTACACGCACACACGCGCGCGCACATACACGCGTACACACGCACGCACGCACGCGCACACACAACCACATGCACATACATGCACACACACGCGCGCGCACACACACGCGCGCGCACACACACGCACACGCGCACGCGCACGCGCACGCGAACGCACACACACACACCACCAATAATGACTTTTATATGCTATACGTAGTACTTACCTGTATCAAATATACAGAAACACAAAACGCGGTATACTCAAACAATTAAGATAAGGTAGCAATAAAACAAGAGCGCTAAACAAAATGAGGAAGTTCAAGTCGTTATCACCAAATACATGTAGAACAAAAGCGTGCACGGTACAATTAAAGATTAAACAGTCAAAGTATGCTGTTCACCCACTACCTTAAATCAACAAAGTTTTACGGCATTTGCAGATTTTTCTAGAATGACTAAGATATTGTTGGTTGCAGTTTTGCTTAGTTGCCCAAACGCTGGACAAATGAACTGTTAAATAAATTAGAAGAGATAAAGCTTTTCATAACGTATGCATGTTGTAATTGTTTTGTTATGATATTAAATGCGATCATATAAAGTTACCGTCATCAGGACGGTGCCACCGCAGGTGTCGGTATGTAGCAATCACTCTGGTACAAAATTAAGAAAAGCCGATCATTTTCAAAACCAAGTTTGTTGGTTATTAGATGTGTGTTGTGATTATAATTTATAGGTGATATACTGTTATACATTCTACAAAACGTGCAACATATTTTCAACCACTACGAATCGTAAATTTAAGATAAACTGTAGAGAATTTTATAAACATATACAGTTTTAAACAAATGTAGAGGTTCAGCAAAATCGGTTCACTACTTCACAGCGCAAATATATTAAACAATTTTTGTGTAGTCAATCTGCTGCCTTTAGCAACTGTGCTGAAGTTTACTGAAATTGAAGGAGCACGTGACCCCCGTGCCCCCCCCTCCCCCCCATTCCCACAACATACGATACAACTTTTCTTTCGCAGATTTAAAAATAAAAAATTAAATAAATAAACCGCATGTGCCGAAATTTAAGGGTTGATAAAAAAAAATTAATATCCAGGACGATTTGAAATTCAAAATTTAACAAATGTCAGTTATGACGTAGTTAAAAATGGTGAAAGTGATATTTTACAAAAAAATTGAATTAGTGGGTCGAGAACCAGGAAACTCATAGAAAGTTGAGCGGAGGTGCAAATGAAGTAATAGGAAACACAATTATTCTCTACTAATAGAAATATCAATACAAACGTGATAGGTATATTGAAAAATATAATACATTCGAATATTATATTAAGTTAGTGTATTGTAGATAGATACAAAATGTAATTAAATTTAAAAAATTTTGCATGACCTCTCCGGAAGTATCTGTCTACGACTTTGGTTCTGTATGCTGCTTAAAACTGAATTCTGTTGTATTTGGTTATAGCTTGACTTAAATTTGTGACCCCTAAATCATGCAGTTATATTACGTGTTCTGTAATACCTTGCAAGTGCATTTGTAAGTCTCTTGTAGAAACGTCCTGATCCTGTCTTAAAGTCCGTATTATAAGTCACCTCGTTATTAGATAATACTCCTATAATTAACTGAAATATGCGTTCCAAATTAATGCGTTTCGATTCGACATTTATAGTTCAAAATGCCTGCTTATACCTTACTGCTGAAGAAAAAGTTAGCAACAAAAATGTTTTCGCTATATCTGGGAAACGGTGAGTGTTGCTGAGTTGGGGTTTGAAGCAGGAAAATGACGGAATATAGCAACACAAGCAGGCATGAGTTTAAAAATTCCTGCTTCCACTTTGTTGCTGAGCGAGAGTTAGCAACAAAAATACTTTTTGCTATATCTTGGAAACGGGGAGTGTTGCTGAGTTGGGGTTTGAAGCAGGAAAATGACGGAATATAGCAACACAAGCAGGCATGAGTTTAAAAATTCCTGCTTCCACTTTGTTGCTGAGTGAGAAGTTAGCAACAAAAATACTCTTTGCTATACTCGGAAACGGTGAGAGTTGCTGAGTTGGGGTTTGAAGCAGGAAAAGGCAGGATTATAGCAACACAAGCAGGCATGAGTTTAACAATTCCTGCTTTCACTTTGTTGCTAACTTTCTGGCACCCACCTTATAGAACATTTTATAACCTAAGATATTAAACGCTAATAGCTCATCTGTCTTAACTTTTACTTCAATTAATACAATAATGTTAAATGTAGACTGTGAGATATATGTTTTGAATTCATCGAAGTGGGATTTTATGCCATTAATATGCAATGATACTAGCGATAAATCGGTGCAATTATTGTTATTATTACTTACATGTGCGTTCTTTTCTTATTACAATCTAATATACTAATAAAAGATTGAAAACGAATTATATTGTTTTGGTAAAACCTGTCGTTATTCGAATTGAATTTTAACAATTTTACAAATGTTTATTCTTGAACTAGTCTAACTAAAACTTGATTCTAACTTATTAAACTATACTTACTAAATCCACTACACTACCTGTTTATTAAACAATCTTTTCTAAATCGTTTTCAGTATTAATTCTGAGAACGCCTGGACTGTCAGTAGCTTTTTTTGCCAATAATTTTCTAAAATTTGAACCATACAAACTTCCAACCTTTATCACCAGCTCGCGACTTCGCTAACCACAACAATCGCTTATAGTATGGTGTTAGGTTTTCAAACAATATTAACCTTCTATCGCTTCTATTTTTCAAAATTTCATTATTCGTAATAATAGTCTTTCTTTTAGCCAGTACTTTATTCCGAATTTCCTGGGACGAGCAGCGTACAATTACCGATGGAATAGCGCCTGGACGCTTTCTTGGTAATCTGTGAGCGACTTGTATATCTGACCCTACAATTTCGACGTTCAGCGTGTCCACTAGTTTAATTACTGATAATCTTAACTTTTTATTTTCATCCGCTTCCCCCGGAATCGGTTCCAGACCATGAATTTCAAAATTGAGACATCTGCCTTGTTGTTCTTACACATTTACGCGTATTTCTAGATCTATAATTTTATTGTCATTTTGCTTGTTTACCTCGAGTACTTTGGAAAGTCTCGCTTTTAACTCGGCATTGTCTTGCCTCAAGGAAACCACTTCCTCTTTTAGACCTTCGTATAAGTTAGCCAAACCTTTATAATCGTCACTTATACTATCTAATGCTTTTTTGTATTCTGCAAGTTGCCTCGATATTGAATAAAACATTTTCTTTACCTCATCGGCTTCGTATGTTGTGTTTTCGCTTGGAAGCTTCAAGCTTCCTTCAACCCCTCTGCAATTTTTGCAACGCCATATAGCTCTTTTAGCAGTTGAAAATTTTGCAAACGTATGTTCTGACATTCCAGAGCAAGCAATGCATAACGTATTTTCGCAAACACTGCATATAAAGTGCTTTCTATCTGCTATTGACTTATCACACGAGTTACACTTAGTTTTGCTCATTTTTATGTGCGGGTAATTAACGAAAGGGTACTACACTAACTGTTCATAACCAACGACAATACTTAATGCTAAATTTATATACAATTAACCGTATGAGCGCGAAGTTAGGCTAGTTAGGTTAGTTAGCTTAGTTAGGTTAGTTAGGTTAGTTAGGGTAGTTAGGGTAGTTATGTTTAGTTAGGTTAATTAGGTTAATTATGTTAGTTAGGTTAGTTAGGTTAGTTAGGTTAGTTAGGTTAGTTAGGTTAGTTACGTTAGTTAAGTTAGTCAAGTCAGTTAGGTTAGTTAGGTTAGTTAGGTTAGTTAGGTTAGTTAGGTTAGTTAGGTTAGTTAGGTTAGTTAGGTTAGTTAGGTTAGTTAGGTTAGTTAGGTTAGTTAGGTTAGTTAGGTTAGTTAGGTTAGTTAGGTTAGTTACGTTAGTTAGGTTAGTTATGTTATTTAGGTTATTTAGGTATTTAGGTATTTAGGTTATTTAGGTTAGTTATGTTAGTTAGGTTAGTTAGGTTAGTTAGGTTATTTAGGTTAGTTAGGTTAGTTAGGTAGTTAAGTTAGTTAGGTGGTTAGGTTAGTTAGGTTAGTTAGGTTTTCCTCGGAGGTTATCCACCTTGAAGTGGTGAAGGGGTACTAGTACCTTTTGCGAGGGATCTCAATTCGTTTAGGTCCAACGCAAAGGGGAAGCCAAGGATAGCGCACATTACCTACACACATATACACCCAAAGTGCGCATACTAACACAACTTACACTCTATCTTTTACGTGCATACGCGCATGCTCTAACACTCAACACCCACACAAGCTGTACCTGTCAGCATCTTTCTTTCTTATCAGGGGGGCTCGCTAGTCTCCCGCCTCTTGTTTTTCATTCCCTTCTTAGCTATTAGGGTATCCCAGGGCAGAAGGCCCTTTTCACTCCTTTTTTCCTTCTTTTGATCTATGGCTTGAACTGGGATTTGATTTGGACACGGTTGGAACAAAGGTTCCCTAGGATGATATGGATGATGCTGGCGCCACGGCGTGTAAGGTCAGAGGGGAGAAAGAAAATACCCCGAGGAAGACCCCAAGCGTCCGTTAGGTCCCTTGCGATGGCAAGCGTTTGGGAGGGTGCCCACGTTGTCGGAGGCATGGGAGCCTGAAAGCCGAAAGGCAAGTAGGGCCCTGAGTCCCAAGGAGATGTTTTTTTCCTCCGATATGGGACATAGCCGGGCTAGGCGGGGAACTCGTCGCGGCGTGAGCCGTGTGTATATCCGGTCCGGTGAGCCCTTCCAAGTAAGGGAGTTAAACAGCATGGATGTTGCTAAAGAGGACCCATCCTCCAAAATGGAGAAAGAGGACCCATCCTCTGAAAACGGACGCAGACACGGCATTGTTAAAGGCGAGGACAAACTGGACACGAAAAGGACAGTCAATGTGGAGGACAGTAAGACGAATACTGCCAAACTCGTAACGGTCACCCGCAGGACACCCCAGACAGGTGCGGGTAAGGAAGCCGCACGGAGTAGACAAATCACTGGATACGACTGGGAGAATGTAGTCGACCCTACAATTAGGCACACAGCGCTTAAGAGAACACCACCTGGGCAAGACAGCGGGCCAAGGCTCAGTGTGATGGTAAATAGAGAGATCTTCTATACACCAGTGGGCATTTTACCGACAGAACCCAGTTCTGCAACCCTGGTCGATGACTTCGTCTCATCTAGAGATAGTGTAGTTGAAAGCGATTTATGCCAGGACGAGAAGCTTGAACACCAGTACAAAGAATCACAAGAGCCAAAAAAGAGAAAAGCGGTTGAAAACAGGCCGGTGGTGATGGAGGGCAAGGTAAATTTGGGAAGGCGGAGTGAATCCACCGCTACATCCCCGAGAAACCGGGACAGAAAAAACGAAAAAAGAGAAATAGAAGGGGACCAAAACCCCCTGTCATAGAGCAAAAACAATTGATGACGAGTTCCAATATGGGAAAGCTCATAAGAAAAATAGAAGAGATGTTTGTTTTCAAAAATAGTAAACGCTCCGTACATCTGGAGCTGAAGAAAGGTATAGAGGATACTTTGAAATTGGCTAAAAGAGTGGCAGAGGAACACGGGGAGTTAGAAGACACACAAATACTCTTAAACGACAGGGTATATGCCCTGGAAGAAAAATGTAGGAAGTTAGAAAAGGCCAGCGCACATGTGACTTTAAATAGAGACGACGGAACGCAGACAACGGCGTGGACTGGAAATGGTAGTCATGTCGTAACCAAACTTCCCAAAGAAATAACAGGGGAGGCATGAGAAAACGTTAAAATGAAAGACTGGGACCAAGAGTTGATTAAGGTAACTAATGTGGTGGTGGGAAACCCCCTACAGGCGGATGAGAATGTGACCAAGGTGGTAATAATTGAGCCAAATGACAATGGTATGCTGGGGAGTATTCAAAGGCAATACCGCGAAAGATACCCGGAGCTTCTTAACACTACAGCTTTGAGATTTTGGAGAGCACGATCAGACTAAGGTCAAAAGGTCCCGAAGCGGTGCTATGTAGGTAAGTGATTAAAGCGTCCCATGACGGAACTGAAGAAGGGGTACTTAAGATGATTCAGCAAATACAGCGGGAGACCAAGAACGATACGCGAGTAGCGTTGCACCGTATAAAATCAATTAGTATATCAGCGCTAACTCCAATAGTGGAGTGGGTGTTTCGGGGCTCAGAAATTACCGTAGACATATACACTCCTACTAAACGAACAGAGGAGGTCAATACACATCAGGGGAAGCAGACAAAGGCAGATTCCTACGCCTTAATTGTAGAAAAGAAGGGAACAGATTTTATGTCTCTACTTAAACAGGTGAGAGTGGAGCTCAAAGATAGTGAGACTGTAAAGGCCATACAGGAAGTATGTAGCACTCGTCAAGGAAAGCTTTTGATTAAGCTAAAAAGAGACGAAAGAGCCCTACAGAAGGTAAAGGAGGCTATAAAAGCAAAAATGACAGCATAAGGACAAGACAGGCGGGCAAAGAAAGTGAACGGGAGACTTTGCGCTTAAAGGGGCTGGATGGGGTTACAGAAAGGCAGGAGATAGTGGCCGCATTGCAGAAACGTTTTCATGGCCTTGAAGAGGCCGAGTTTAAGCTAGGTCACCTTAAGCCATATGCCAGGGATACGCGGGCGGTTACACTAATCATCGACAGGGAGCATGCCAGCATCATACGAAATGAGGGATTGAAAGTTGATCTTGTGCCATGCCGAGTTGAGAAGAGAGTGGAGATGACAAGGTGCTACTGTTGCTGGGAGCACGGTCACACGACCGGAGACTGTATGGGTACGGACCGATCTGGGGCGTGCTTTAGATGCGGAAGGGATGGCCACAGAGCCGCTACATGTAATGAGGAAGAGTTTTGTGTTATCTGTGACCGACCGGGACACCAAACAGGCAAGGGTAAATGTGAGGCATTCCAAAAAGCTCTGGCAGCGGCAATAAGGGCAGAAGCCGCCCATGGCAAGGAAAGAAGAAAGCGACCAGACGCGACTGTGATATGAAGACTGTGTTTAGACTTATTTGATGTTATGTTATTTAGTTTGGTGTTTAACTGTTGTTGTCCTTGTGCGAGTCCATTTACATTGTATGTGTAGCATTAAGAATACGGACTGTGACATGGCTAAGTATGAATATCATAAACCTAAAAAATAAACTCGGCCTGAGGATTTTGCAGATGAACCTGAATAGAGCGAAGCTTGCTCACAGCCTCTTAGAAGCAACGGTAAAAGAAAGTGCAATCGACTTAGTAATTGCTAGTGAGCCAAACCAAAAAATGAGCAGTTTATGGTGGAGAGATAGTAGCGAAGTGGCAGCCTTATCCATCAGAAATAAGAACATTGTAATTCTAGACCATGGACAAGGCCAAGGCTTCGTATGGATTCTCAGCTACAAAGAGAACTGGGAGAGAATATTACAGTAAACAACATGATTGATTTAATGTTACAAAGCGAAGATAGCTGGAAAGCTATCTCGAATTACCTAATAGCCATTATGTCAGCGAAAGAATGACAAGAGAGAGTTCTTCAGAATCGAGGTGTTATTTAAGGATAATCGAGTAACAATCATCCCTGCAGCACCCTGATGAAATGCGGGAACGCGGTACCGGGGTTGCTAGTCACTAGCAGGAAGAGGGAATAGTTTTAGTTGGTCCTGGATGAAGTCCTGAAGGGGGAACCAGTGGGTGGATTACGGTCCGCTAACTGGTTCGACCCCGTCCGTACCTTATTCAAATCCAACACTACCTGTCACACTAGACCACCTTCTTTGTGGCGGTAGTCTTCCCTGTGGTAAGGAGCTTAGAGACTAAGGTCAAAGGGCAAGTTACCATAGGGGTAAAGGAAGATTTCTAACCCTCTATAAAAAAATAAGGTTAGTTAGGTTGGTTAGGTTGGTTAGGTTGGTTAGGTTGGTTAGGTTGGTTAGGTTGGTTAGGTTGGTTAGGTTGGTTAGGTTGGTTAGGTTAGTTAGGTTATTTAGGTAGTTAGGTTAGTTATGTTAGGTAATATTAATAATTTGTTAGGTTAATTAAGTTAGCTAGGATAGTTTGGTTAGTTTAGGGTAATTAAGTTTTTTTGTAGTTTAGTTAGGTTAGTTATAGGAGTTACGTTAGTTAGGTTAGTTAGGCTAACTAGGCTAGTAATTTTTGTTTCGATTAGTTAGTTTAGTTTAGGTTAGATAGGATAGTTAGGATTATTAGTTTAGTTAGTTTAATTAGACTAATTAGGATAGCTACGTTGGTTAGGTTAATAAATTTTTTTAATTTTTGTAGAATAGTTAGGTTAGTTACAAGAGTTACGTTAGTTGGGTTAGTTAAGCTAGCCAGGTTAGTGGTGTTTGTATAGGTTAGTTAGCTTGATAGCGAGTAGATAGATTAATAATTATAGTTAGGTGATTAGGTTAGGGTTAAATAAGATAAATCAGTTAGTGCAGCCATGCCAGTTAGGCCATTTAAGCCAGTAAAACCAGTTAGGTCAGTTAGTTTAGTTAGGTTAGTTAGGTCAGTAGTAGAATCTGTTGAAACCACTTCTGAGAGTAGTTCAGACCTAGTAGACTTTGTCGAAATTACTTTTAAGAGTCGTTCGGATCAAGATCACTTTGTAACAGTAGACCTCATTGAAACAAAATATAAGCTAAGTTTGCAAAGTCAAATTAGTTAAGTTATCCAAGTTATCCATGCTATCCAAGTTAGCCGGGTCATCCGGTCACCCGGACCAGTTATTTCTTCCAGTGTCACTCATGGTCTCTTAAGACCACTTAGGGTCACTTAAAGTTACCTTAGGCCACTTAAGGCTACTTAGGTCCGCGTATGCCCGCTTAGGCTCGCTTAGAGCCACTTAGGACCACTTAGTGCAACCCGGGGTGTCTTAGGGGCGTTCATTGCCGGTTAGAAATGCTTAGGGTCAGTCAGCGTCAACTAGTATTTGTTAGAACCAGTCCGGGTCAATCAGTTTCAGCTAGGACCACCTAGGCCCAGTTAGGGCCAATTAGGAGCAGTTAGGACACGTTTGGACCAGTTAGCACTAGCTAGGATAAGTTGGGGTTAGTTAGTTAAGTTGGGTCAGTTAAGTCAGTTAGGTCCGTTATGTCAGTTAGAACAGTTAAGCTAGTCAAGCCAGTTAAGCTAATTAAGCCAGTTAAACCTGTTGAGACTGTTAGGTCAATTAAGTTAGTTACTTTTGTTAAAATTAACCGAGTAAATTAGCCAAGGGTATTAGCCGAGGGAATTTGTCGACGGAATTACCCGAGGGAATTATAGTTTTAATTGCTGGCAAATCTACTTATAATTATCATTAACGATATTATTTAGCACCTCGCAATTATAGGAATGAGTTGTTCTTCTAAACCTCGAATTTTGGGCTTCCCATTTAGTCAAGTAGGTAACTGGTATTCCTACGGTTTTGAGGTAAATGATAATGAAAAACTGCATTGCAGTAGTGTTCTATATTTTTTTTTAAAAAATTTGAAATAGTATACTATATAGTTGATGAAAAACTGGCTGCAATATGGTGAAAGAATGAGTGTAGTGTAAAACTTGTAAATAAAAATAAACACAGAATTGTTTAATTCTTATGCCCAAGTTCAATTAATGTATAGTAATAAAGAATAATGTGATAAAAATTCTTACGGTTAATTAGAATTTACAAACCATGTTTAGTGGTTATTTTACCCTCAAACTTCTCTAACACACGTAAAATGTACTAAGTATGTATTTTGTTTATTATGGTAAAAATTCACAATTCACAAACTCCCATACGCAATTGTGATGGAACAAAAATTTGACAAGCTGCATGCGTTAATGCGTCAATAAATAAAAGCAAAACAAACTTTAGACTATTTAAACATGCAAGACATGCATTTTTATTCTACTAGAGGAATGTTTACTGTGTCCGATCCAGTACAATTTCAAATATGTAATATCATTGTAAATATATTGAAAATTTGTATTTTATATTTATATCTATTTCTAATTTTAAGAAATTCACTGAAATAAACCATACTTGGCCGTTGCGGTCACTTTGTTTATTATTTCGACGTTAGAAAATGATAAAGGAAACGAAGGTGTTATAAGAAAACAAACCAACAGTTGTAGCTTTTCACAAACCGCAATCAAAACCCACTTGGCACTTTACCTTATCATTTTTTAATAGAGATACGTTTGAAGCATTATTCTGCTTTTTCCATTTATTTGCCAAAGAATACATGTAACAGCTGTGTCACTTGCAATTTAAAAATTTTAAAATAGCTGTGCGATTCAAATGTAAAAATGTTAGATCTTATAATTTCTTGTACGCTAATAATTTTTTTAACATTAGATATCGGAATTTCAAAGATTCTCAATGGTTATAAATGTTAGAGAATATGTATAATTAAAATATCTGTGAGGTTCATAACTGGACTAATAAATTCCAAGCACTGCCGTCTATATGTACTCCCTAGTACTTCATAAACCAAGTAGGCCGAGTACTAAACTTCATATCCTTTTCTAACTAATATCTGCATTTCGACATTTCGTCCCGCCTTACGCTACCTCATCCCAACCCGCACTTTTACAGCAGATGGTTGGTAACCTGCTGTGATGAGCTCTTAAGAAAAAGTTGCAATACGTAAAATCGTAGACTCGTGTATTGTTTTGAATTGAAATGTTAAAAAAATAGATTTATCAGAGTACCAAACCTTGTGCTTCGTGCACGGTAGCCGGTGTCGTTATAGCAACGCTTTTCAGGTCGTCGTATACAATAAGGTATTGTTTATGTACGCTTCCGCCGGTTTAAATCTAAATAACCATTCTACACGAGTTACGTAATGCCCCAATTGTTATATATATATATATATATATATATATATATATATATATATATAGACTGAGTCTTCTTTAATAAGCGATATTTAATAAATATTGAATAAGATGTTGGTATTTCTGGGCGAATTGCTTATATAACTAAAGGTTTCACTCAATTTTACTTTATTTACTTTCATCAGAAGCTAAAATAGTACATAACAGTTAAATTAATAATTGGACAATGGTTACTTACTTTAGTAAATGCGTAAAAATACCTTAAAAGTAACTAGCAATGAATATAAAACATATCAAGCTTAAGACTAACATTTTAAAAGTGTACATTCTTTTGACATTTAGAAATTTGGAAATCATGATGACATATGTCATATTTAGAATGTTGTTGCTAGATAATTTTTGGAACTGTAATACTATTAATAAAACTATTTATAATTAGATTGAGTAATGTTTGGTAACTATATAGACTATATATTTAATATTATAAAGATAAAATAAATTTTAGAATTAAGAATTCTTTAAAATTTAAAAAAATTAAAATGTTTAATATTGGTATAATAAAAATAAATGTTACTTAAATTATCTATGTCGGTTTTGAGTTTAAACTGTTTTAATTTTGTTAATATAATATGATTCTAAAATAATCTTCTTTTATAGTTTGGTTCAATTTCGAAAATGGTAACTTCTTCAAAATTTGGTTGATGGCCAGTTGTATATATATGTGTGGATAGTTTACATGATGTTTTGCCTAACTTACCATCACTTTTATGTTGGGTCAGTCTTCTTTTAATTAAGTAACATTTATTCCTTATTATACCAATATTAAACATTTTTAATTTTTTTTAAATTTTAAAGAATTCTTAATTCTAAAATTTATTTTATCTTTATAATATTAAATATATAGTCTATATAGTTACCAAACATTACTCAATCTAATTATAAATAGTTTTATTAATAGTATTACAGTTCCAAAAATTATCTAGCAACAACATTCTAAATATGACATATGTCATCATGATTTCCAAATTTCTAAATGTCAAAAGAATGTACACTTTTAAAATGTTAGTCTTAAGCTTGATATGTTTTTATATTCATTGCTAGTTACTTTTAAGGTATTTTTACGCATTTACTAAAGTAAGTAACCATTGTCCAATTATTAATTTAACTGTTATGTACTATTTTAGCTTCTGATGAAGGGGACAAATTCTCCGAAACTAGTAAAGTAAATAAAGTAAAATTGAGTGAAACCTTTAGTTATATAAGCAATTCGCCCAGAAATACCAACATCTTATTCAATATATATATATATATATATATATATATATATATATATACAGGGTGAGTTTTTAGTGTGGCAACGGTCGATAACTTCGTTATTATAAAAGCTACGTGAACCAAATTTGGAGGCATATTAGGCATGCCTAAAGTGCACATTTTAAAAATATTTGGAAGCATACAGGGTATTTCATAATTTCAGGGCATATTAAACTTATATTTTTTTAAATGGAACACCCCATATATTATTACATTTTTGAAAAGCCCTTAAAAAGAGCTTTAATTTGATATAAAATTGTATCTGTTTATTCCTTTTAGTTTTTGAGATATTCAACTGTTTTTAGAAAAAATGACCCCAATTGGATACATTGCCACTGCGCTAATACACAACTTATGTTAATTTTCAAGATGCAGAAAATTTTACCATATACCATAGTATATTTGTAAATATCACCTTTTTGAAATTTCTTCACAGTATACAGGGTGTGTCAGGTTTCGCAAAATGCAATTTTTAAAACTTTTTTTAAATGGCACCCTACCAATTTTATTGCTACAATGGATAGTTCATTAAGTGTCCTTTCATATTTGTTAAGCAATTCCCTATACCTAAATCCACTACTTTCTGAGATATTTTTGATTTTCTTCAAATTTTATGAATGTTTTTAATTTACATAACTAAAAATAACTTACTATTGGAGAATATTATAAAACAATTAATACATTTTGATTAACAATTAACCGTAGAAGTAGAAAATAAAAACGCAGTACCATTTTTAGATACGTTAGTTATTAGAAATTCAAATAATATTATTTTATTAGATTGGTATCAAAAACCAACTAACTCTGGTAGGTACTTAAATTACTTCTCATATCACTCTTACAAAATAAAAATAAATTTTATTTTAACGCTAAAAAACAGAATTAAAACAATAAGTCACCATACATTTTATCAAAAAAATTCAAATAAACTTTTTAATATCCTAATAAAAAACAACTATCCTCCACAATTAATAAAACGTCTTTTATATAACCACAATGCAGAAATTATGGATAATAATACACAAAACAACACAAATAATAATAATAAACAAATAGACACTACAGTTACATTCAAATCTCTTTCATACATTGAACACCTTACACCAAAACTAACTAACGTATTTAATAAATTTAACATAAAAATAACTTCTAAAAATACTTTAACCTTAAATTACCTTTTCTCTAAAATTAAACACAAAACTCCGATTTTAAATAAAAGAAATATCATATATAAGATCAATTGTATGGATTGCAATGAATGTTACGTAGGGCAAAGCAAACAAACATTTAAACAACGAATAACCCAACATACGAGCGATATACGTATAAAACCCAATGCTTGTGCCCTATGTGTACACGTAAATACCAAAAAACATAAAATAGATTTTAACAATCCAATTATATTACAGATGGAAGACAAAAAATCAAAAAGAGAGTTTCTAGAAATGTGCCACATCTACCAACAAAAAATACTATGAACAAAAGAACAGATGTTAATGACTTAAATTGTATCTACACGTATCTTCTAAATATCAAAAATAAAAACAACCATACAACAACAAATTTATCAATGGATCTATAAGATAAATTTCTCTTATATTACAAAAAAAAAACACACAGAAACACACACTACACACACATACACACATACAGACTCATACATACACTCACAGTGTTACACGCAGGTACATACATAGATATAATAAACATTTTTTTAAGGTTGCCTTTTAATAACAATTTCTATCAAACTTTTGACTTTTATTTATTATCAATATTTTATATACATAATATTTTTACCTCTTGTTGTAATTTGACGTTGTTTTATACATTTTAAAAAATTTATAACGAAAATAACTTTTTATGTTAATTGCCAATTTTATTATATAACCTCACCTTAGTAAGTATAAAATATGATTTACTGTTTATTCATCAATTTTGTAATTGTAGTACCTTTGAAAAAGGATTAAAATAAATCCGAAAGCTCAGGTTTATAAAAAAGAGTTTTCTTAAATAATCCAACCGACCTAAAACCCACAATATTTTTGGAAAATTAGAATACAGGAAGTCGTTATTAATAATTCATTTATATATATATATATATATATATATATATATATATTACTCATATTTAGACCAGGTAGAAAATTAAATAATCACATCAAATAATTTTAATCACCGTGTAGAAGCTTTGGGAAAAGGTACGCGTTATTAAAAAACCGTGAAGCATAAAAATTCATTCGTTTCATTAAACATAAGAGATTTAAATCATCTACAAGACGCTTGCTATAAAAAAAAGGGGACGCAGTATTAAAAAACTTTACGTGTAATTTAATTATTCCTAGTAAAGAAACAAAGAGAAATTACGTGCAAAATTTATATTAATTAACCCTGTTTTAAGTAACCGGTATTAAACAAAATGTACTGATAATAATTAATATTTGATTAGGGGTCACTAAAAATTAAAGGGTATTAATTTTAATTGAAGTTAATTGAACCATTAGTAACATATAATATCTATAAGAACTTGAAAAACCCAATAAAATGCAAATCGTAGAAGTGTTATTATGTTTGAACAGCTGCGTATTTTTAAAAAGCTCATTCTGCGTAAATTTTGCAGATAATTAATGGTTACAGAGAATGTTGGAGAAACCGTCGCATAATAGTTACGAGAAATGCTAAAGGTGGGTTATTTCACAGTCCACATGGACTGAAATAATCGATAATAAAGAATATCAATTTGCACCAATAAGAACAGGGTAGATAGAGACAGATAATATGCGCAAGACCGAGACACATATAGTAAAAGGCGTGAGTGGAGCAACGTCACGGGGTTGCGATTGGGTGAAAATAAAAGGCAAAATTGAGAAGTAAAAATAACATTTCTGTATAAAAATCAATTAGTTATTTCCAGACGTTGCAAGCCGTGTCGAAATTTCTGAGATGTAACTGGTGCGAGTGCAAATTTCGTAAAAATCGCATGCCGGGCTGCGGAATGGGAACCTAGCATGCGAAATTCTTTAGAATTGTCCGTTTTGGGGACTAGACCGACAGACAGGCTAACCTCTATATATACCCAGGTGAATATAAACAAGCTCTCTTAGATCTTCGACTTGATTCAATGCTTTAAACAGTGCTTTTTAGTTTTCCGGTTTTGATTAAATAATTTAAACAGTTTGCTCGAATATTTTTGTGATTTAAAACAGCTTGTTCTTTACGTGCTACAATGAATGTACTTTAGTGCACTTAGAAAAGAAGATACAAGGTAATAACGTTTAGTATCACTGTACCAATTAGTAAAATTTACAACGACAAATGAATACACAAAAGTAGGCAGTTTTGGCGTATATTTGTGAAAGAAGTATGAATTTCTTTGTTATTTTTCGGGGGTGTTAATAATTAAATGGTTCGTAAACATGACTGGATCCACAAAACAAGGTTCAGATATACACAGATGAGTTCCGGAAAAGCCCTGAAATAACTTTAGATGAATGGTGATGGAGAAAACTTTAAAAGCGTTGAGAATCAGAAGCCTGTAAATATAACCCAGTTGGAATGGTGTGATTAACAAAGGGACGATGTACATTGAAGCTACGAGTGCAGTAACCTTCAGGTAAATTATACTATTTTGTTCGAACTTTGATGTTTTGGTGTGTGTTGAATAACTTTATAATTTGTTTATTTAAAATGGACAGTAGTGAAATTGTACTAACAGCAAATTTTTAATTTTAAGGTGACATTTTCTTGTTTAAGTAGAAAGGGGTATTTAGTATTTATGTTCTGGATTATGATGAAAATTTGGGTATGTCTTTGAGCTCAATTAGACGAACCTGGTTAATTAACGTAAAGGGGTGGTAGATGCTCCCTTTGTACTCAGACTCAGGTCTGCATATATTGTGACATTAATTAGTAGGCATCCTACGAGGACTTTAATTTTGGATGCACATTAAAATGATAACAAATTTAAATCTTGAAATTTTCTGATACTGAAATTTATGCTGAATTTTTAATTTTGAAATTTTAATGTATTGTGAATATTGATGTAAATAGAGTTAACGTTGATGTTTGTGGTAGGAATGTGTTTGTTTTTTTTTTATGAATGAGGATGAAGGTTTATCTAGGGGAGCAGCCGAGGCGGCAAAGAGTAAAGAGGCGAGTAACAGAAGAAAGTCAACGGACCAGTTAAGTTAATTTAGGAGGTTTCGCAGCAGACATGGCGACCCAAAAGTGAGGCTCGAGTTCCAAATAAAATTTTTGTGATTTTATTCCAGGAAACTGGCGATCTGAGAGAGAGAGTTTCTGTGTGTGTATAAATTTAAGAGTATTTTAGAGTGTGTGAGAGTGATTAGAACGTATGCAGAGAAAAGAGTGGTTAAGGAGTCAAGGAGTGGAAATTGGAAGTGACGATAGTGCATTGTGTGAAAAAAATTCGAAAATGGAAGAAGCTGGAGGCAGTAGAGATCAGTCGAGGACGGAATCAGGGGATCAAGGAAACGAGATGATAATGAGAATGCTAGAGAGGATGAACGAAGAATCCAATAGAAAATTAGAACAGCTAAGCGATGAAGCTAATAGAGCTAGGGATGAATCGAATAGAGCGAGAGAGGACTCAAATTGAAAATTTGAGCAAATGAGTGAAGAATCGAACAGGAAGTTAGAGGAGATTAGTCAGAAAATAGATAAAACGAATCAAGAAGTTTCAGAATTTAAAAATAGTCTTACCGTAAAGATGGGGGAAGTTGAAAATAGGGTAGATAAAAATGAGCGTGATATTACAGGTCTTCGACAGGAAATGGGACATTTAAGTTTCGAAGTACGCATTTTTTGTGAAGAAGAAATAAATGTAAAAATGACTGAAGTGACAGACTCATGTAGGGATCAGTTAGGTAGGGTAGAACGCGAAGTTAGTGGTATCAAATACAACATGTCAAATTTAACGAGGGATGGTCCCAGATTTTATACAGGGAGCGTATCATTGGACCAACACATGAAGTTTTATGGCGATAACAGGGTAAATCCACAAATTTTTATTAATAGTGTAAGAAATCTAGTGGGAAATTTATTTGACGAACAGACTAAACTGAATACGATAAAGGCTTTATTGAAAGACAACGCGGAAGCATGGTACAATTTAGTAGGACAGGACATAGACACCTACACGTAGTTTGAAGACAGATTTTTAAAGCACTACTGGAGTGACCACAGACAAGACCAGGTACCAGACGACTTAATCACAGGGAAATTTAAGGGAGAATTTTTAGGAAGTAGGGAGCAATATGCTATACGCAAGTATAGCATAGCAAAGCAACTGAACCCACCACTGACGGACCGACAAATTATCAAGTATTTATCACGACACTTTGAGGTAGAAGTAAGACAACACGTAGCACTACAGAACATAGTGGACAGAGAAATGTTTTTAGAATACCTGCAAAGGTACGACGACGTAAGTAGTGGACGACCTCGGGATAATAGGGAAAGACAGATCAACACAGTTAGGTTTGACAATAGACGGGACAACTATGCTAGAAGGGGGAATAGTTACGGATACCAGCGACAGAATTGGGAACAGAGACGACCATACGTTAGAAGTAATAGTTTAGGAAGGGGACCTGCACCGAGACCGGAACCTACCAGAAGGAATAGTTCACCGGACATTAGGGGGACTGCTAATACAGACACGGAACGAGTGGAAACGCCTAGGACATACGCTGAGGTGACGGCTAGACCAGGACCAAGCACTGAAAACAGGATGAGACAGGATTTTTAGAACGCGACAGACCACTAGATTTCAGTGTAAATGTATATGAACATCCACGTGAATTTTTCAAAATTGAGGAGGAAGTAGAGCCAGAAACTGTAGAAAAATTATGTTTGCCAATTATTAATTTAGAAATTTTTGAGAATAATGTAGAAGTATTACTTGATACAGGGGCAGAGGCGAGTTTAATATCGGAGGAATTCGTCAGCAAAATTAGGGATAAGGTTTGTGATAGAATTATGCCTATAAAGCGTAGCCATTTAATAGCTCCAAATAAAAAGAAGTTTGCTGTAGTAAATAGTGTTGTGGTGCTTAGGATAGATATAGGAGGTTTAAGCTGTGAACAGGAGTTTGTAATTGTACCTGGACTGAAGTTTCAGAGCATTTTAGGTGTTGACTGTATGATGAAGTTAGGGGTTTTGATAGATATGGAAAGGAAGGTAATAAGGATTAATGATAGGGTAGTGCCATGGAAGGGCAGTTATGAAGTCACAGAGGATGACACGGGGTTTAGTATTAATGTAGTAGAGGTAGAGGATGATGAAGGTAAACAGATCAACACAATAAGATGTCCAGAGGATAGGAGAGTAGAGGTTCAAGCTTTAGTACAAAAACATGCAGAATTAGTGGTGGTAGAAGCAACAGCAGCATATCGGGAGCAGGTGAAGGCAGAATTAGTTAAAGATGCACGAAAAATTAATCAACGGACCAAACCGCAATTCCATTGTCCACCATCCACGGACACACTTTTGACGAGGTTAATTGGCAAGTTTGTTTTTAATAAAGTAGATTTAAGGAATTCATTCTGGCGGATTCCATTACACAAGCATTCTAGAAGGTACATAGGAGTTTCCGTAGAGGGAAAAATCTATAATTTTAAAGTAGTATCGTTTGGTTTGTCGGCAGAAAGGGAAACAATAATAAATGAGAAACAGACAAGTGTAGGGACTGAAGAAGAAGCAGTATTTAAGAGTCAGGATAATAGGCATGATAAGTTTATTGTATGTGAGATAATAGGGATGATAAGTATAGATATAGAAGAGGGAGAAATAGGGATGAAGAGTATTAGGTTGGTGAGAAGAAAGACTTGGAGGGTGAAGAAGAGAGTTAGATTTAAATAACTTAATGAACAAAGGATAGAGATAGGTGAATTTTAGTATAGATATAGAATAGAGAGTAGATATAGATGTATAGAGAAGAGTAGAAGTAGGGGTTTATAGAAAATCAAGCTAGGTATAGGATAAATATGAGAGATAGTTAGAAATAGGTGTTTAGGATGAGAATAAAGATTAAATGTAGGAAGAAAATAAGATAGGTTAAGTGTAGATATTTCATATAAGATTAGTGGAGAGTTAGGAATAGAGTAAGAGTAGGATAGGTATATAGGATTAGGTAAGGGGAAGTAAAGTATAGTGAAGATTAGTTAAAAGTTAGGAATAGATAGGTATATAGGATATATATAGGAGTAGATGGATAAGTAGGATGAAGTTAGGGATAATTTCAGTTTTATGAAATTAGGTGAGAGTTAGAATAAGATAGGGATATAGGACAGGTGTAAATAATTTTTTTTTGATTGGATAAGGTAGGTAAGTTAGATAGATAAGGGTAGAGAGAGATAGGCATTTTTTTTTGTAAATTTTGTTTGTCTAAATGCTTTATATTTGCATTCAAATAAGTGGGATTATTTGTATTCAAATAGGGGGAAAATACTCATATTTAGACCAGGGTAGAAAATTAAATAATCACATCAAATAATTTTAATCACCGTGTAGAAGCTTTGGGAAAAGGTACGCGTTATTAAAAAAACCGTGAAGCATAAAAATTCATTCGTTTCATTAAACATAAGAGATTTAAATCATCTACAAGACGCTTGATATAAAAAAAAGGGGACGCAGTATTAGAAAACTTTACGTGTAATTTAATTATTCCTAGTAAAGAAACAAAGAGAAATTACGTGCAAAATTTATATTAATTAACCCTGTTTTAAGTAACCGGTATTAAACAAAATGTACTGATAATAATTAATATTTGATTAGGGGTCACTAAAAATTAAAGGGTATTAATTTTAATTGAAGTTAATTGAACCATTAGTAACATATAATATCTATAAGAACTTGAAAAAACCCAATAAAATGCAAATCGTAGAAGTGTTATTATGTTTGAACACCTGCGTATTTTTAAAAGCTCATTCTGCGTAAATTTGCAGATAATTAATGGTTACAGAGAATGTTGGAGAAACCGTCGCATAATAGTTACGAGAAATGCTAAAGGTGGGTTATTTCACAGTCCACATGGACTGAAATAATCGATAATAAAGAATATCAATTTGCACCAATAAGAACAGGGTAGATAGAGACAGATAATATGCGCAAGACCGAGACACATATAGTAAAAGGCGTGAGTGGAGCAACGTCACGGGGTTGCGATTGGGTGAAAATAAAAGGCAAAATTGAGAGGTAAAAATAACATTTCTGTATAAAATTAAATTAGTTATTTCCAGACGTTGCAAGCCGTGTCGAAATTCCTGAGATGTAACTGGTGCGAGTGCAAATTTCGTAAAAATCGCATGCCGGGCTGCGGAATGGGAACCTAGCATGCGAAATTCTTTAGAATTGTCCGTTTTGGGGACTAGACCGACAGACAGGCTAACCTCTATATATACCCAGGTGAATATGAACAAGCTCTTTTAGATCTTCGACTTGATTCAATGCGTTAAACAGTGCTTTTTAGTTTTCCGGTTTTGATTAAATAATTTAAACAGTTTGCTCGAATATTTTTGTGATTTAAAACAGCTTGTTCTTTACGTGCTACAATGAATGTACTTTAGTGCACTTAGAAAAGAAGATACAAGGTAATAACGTTTAGTATCACTGTACCAATTAGTAAAATTTACAACGACAAATGAATACACACAAGTAGGCAGTTTTGGCGTATATTTGTGAAAGAAGTATGAATTTCTTTGTTATTTTTCGGGGGTGTTAATAATTAAATGGTTCGTAAACATGACTAGATCCACAAAACAAGGTTCAGATATACACAGATGAGTTCCGGAAAAGCCCTGAAACAACTTTAGATGAATGGTGATGGAGAAAACTTTAAAAGCGTTGAGAATCAGAAGCCGTAAATATAACCCAGTTCGAATGGTGTGATTAACAAAGGGACGATGTACATTGAAGCTACGAGTGCAGTAACCTTCAGGTAAATTATACTATTTTGTTCGAACTTTGATGTTTTGGTGTGTGTTGAATAACTTTATAATTTGTTTATTTAAAATGGACAGTAGTGAAATTGTACTAACAGCAAATTTTTAATTTTAAGGTGACATTTTCTTGTTTAAGTAGAAAGGGTATTTAGTATTTATGTTCTGGATTATGATGAAAATTTGGGTATGTCTTTGAGCTCAATTAGACGAACCTGGTTAATTAACGTAAAGGGTGGTAGATGCTCCTTTGTACTCAGACTCAGGTCTGCATATATTGTGACATTAATTAGTAGGCATCCTACGAGGACTTTAATTTTGGATGCACATTAAAATGATAACAAATTTAAATCTTGAAATTTTGTGATACTGAAATTTATGCTGAATTTTTAATTTTGAAATTTTAATGTATTGTGAATATTGATGTAAATAGAGTTAACGTTGATGTTTGTGGTAGGAATGTGTTTGTTTTTTTTTATGAATGAGGATAAAGGTTTATCTAGGGGAGCAGCCGAGGCGGCAAAGAGTAAAGAGGCGAGTAACAGAAGAAAGTCAACGGACCAGTTAAGTTAATTTAGGAGGTTTCACAGCAATATATATATATATATATATATATATATATATATATACAAAGATGTAACATTATTTTGTAATGTTAACGATTAAACAAATTAATTAATTAAAAATTCAGTAACTTGAATAAAGTATAAACAAAAATTTACACCAATAAATCACCTCATTTTATTTAGGATCCTTTATATTAAAAGACCACATTTACCGATAGCTTCGGGCTAGTAAATTCCAGCGGCAGGTCATCATTTAAAGCTCTAGACCCCCGTAAGTCAAATACAATAAACCTCTTAAAAGTTTAGTACCTTTTTAGCGTAAATAAAGAAAACCAATTTCAGTTTGAAAAGCTTAACACTTTCGTTGATTGACAGCGGATTATAGGAAACAAAACATTATAATAGCGGAAACTATTTCCAATTTGATTTGTTCAAATATTACAAGTAATTTTAAGTAGTCTGGAGACATCCATTGTATTTAAAATTTATTTCGACTCAAGTAGGTTAGCCGGTCTTTGTTAATGCCAGACTACTGCCGCCATAGATAGGTTCCACATTGCAATAACTAAGTAATTCGTAGAAAGTAAAAGATAATTTAAACCCGTGGGAGAATAATTGCTTCCGTGATTCTCATCTAAAAAGGGGTTGGATTTGGTTTCTGAAATCTTGCTTTGTGGGAGGTTCAGTTCAGTCATTGGATAACAGAAAATGACGTACGTAATTATTAGAGTAGGATTTAATCTATATAACTCAAGGCTTAGCCAAAAGACGGGGAGTTTTTCCAATGGGGCCGACCGTGGTCAAGAAGTAGAGAGAAACGTAGTTTGCGGGTAGCGTTTCTCCGGGATGACAGCTAGAATATTCCACTGCGTATCACGTTAGTAAAAAAATTGGAAAGAAGTGTTACTCTTCCAGTTTCGCGAGGGTTATGCCCATATGTCGCGGATTTATAGTGATGCAAGATAAATATTTAAAAACTTGTAGGCGTGTTACGCAGCAAGTAAGTGATATTGTCAAAAATTCTGCCGAGTTCGTGTGCCAGTCAATTTTTTTAACATTACAAACAGAAGCAACAAGCGAGATTCTGTTCCCAAATTTAATAACTGCTCTACGTTGGAAAACAAACCCTCAAACAATGGACAATTATTAGTAAGTAAGTTTTTATAGATAAGTAGCATGACTAATTTTAGTTAGTTTGTTTGTTAGGACGTTTTGGCCATAAACCGTAGGATTAATTTAGTGTACGATTTCTAATATAAGTTTCTTTCATATACAAGTGTTTGATAACTACTTATGTATTCAAAATTTTCATAAATTCCATAGTCACCTATTCACTTAAATTTCTAAATCAATGAATGTAAGAGGTTCACGTTTATTACTCTGTGAATTAAATAGTTTTGTTTGCCGTTGATTAAGTCAATAGTCTTTTTTTATTTTTTTTATCATGGAAGTTTTATAAGTAGTAAAAAAGTGAGGAATTAATTAAAAGAAAGCATTGTCCTCCTTGGGATGACAAGTCTCTCAAGGTTTTGTACGAACATTTGGACATTCTCGACTTGTCTGGCGCCCTTGGCAATTGTCATTCAGCCACAATATTTTATGAAAGGTAAGTGCCACATTTTTGTAGTAGATTATAAATTAATTTAACCCTTTTTTTCAAAATTTTAACCCTCTATATGATCCACGACCTTCCGCTAGCTAGTGCCGGTGACCCCCTTTTAATTTTTGTTTTACAGGCCGCCCCCATTTTATAATTTTGCATACGTAGTAGCTTTTCCGCCTGTAACAAAGAAACTAATAATTAAGAAATTATTAGAAATATTAGAAAATGCGCTAAGTGATGTGCAACAATGTAAATGAAGGATAATTCATTTCAGTTTATTAACGTTCATGGGAACGGAAACGCTACTTTGCAGCACAGAGATAAGTGACACTGCAGATGTCAGGTCACAGGCGGTCACAGACAGTCATGTACCGAGATTACCTGGAAAGGAAGCTCGCAACAAAGTAATTATGAATAGAATTAAGATCGCAACATTGTATTATGAATAGGGTCAAGTGTAAGCAAACATTAGGTCTGCAAGTTCCCACAGCCATGTGAGGGGGTAGGGATATTATAAAAGGCCCGGGAGCCCCAGTTGACGACAGTTAATCCATCGTTCAGTTTTACCTTGCAGTTCGTAGATTACTCACTTTGTACAATTAGTTAATTAATTTTGGACTTAGATTAATTCATTTTAAGATTGTCAACACTCCAATTAATTTCTGTAAAACAATAAATAAATGTGTTAAAAAGTTGGAAATGTCTTTTTAAAAAGGATCGCTCCCAGCCACGAAACTTAACTCATGTTATTTTCAAATTTCTTTTTAAATATAGGACATGGCATGGAAAAGCAATAACTATATCTATATAAAACACAATAGCGGAATAGTTATATGCCGTAGAATTTTTTTTTGTTTCATTTGAATGTATTGAAATTATGCTAGAATATATTGTAATGATGCCGGTTTTTGCGCTTGCGCTAACTTACGGCAGTGGCATCTAACAGTTCTGAAATTAATTATAGAATCTTTTACTTTACGCACACGAGTGCAACGGTGAAAAGTATTATGGTAACTATACGACGACATACGAGTGGAATGGATTAATATCACCAACTTTTCATTCCTACCATTAAACGCAGTTAAAAGTTAAATTTCTACTTTCCTATCTGAATTGTTTTTTTCTTTAAAGCAATAAAATTGAAATATCCTGATTACTTGAGAATTACTATTTACGAAATTATTATGTAAAGCGCGTTTTTCACTTTTAATTTATTGATAGAATAACACATAGCGGTACAACCTCAACCACCAGTATAAATTCCACAATACTAAAAGAGCGAAAAGGTAGATGCTTGGACTTCCTTCTGCACTTAATAAGAAAGTAGGTGTGTCCTTTGGTTTGCAGCCATGCGCAGTGTATCAATGTAGCCAATATTACAACCCGTCCCGGTGTACACTAAAATTAACTTTCTTTTTTTAATTCTTTCAGCACCCTCTTATAACGACACGTTTGAAGCAAAAAGTTCTCCTAAGATTCGTTGTTTTTAACATAGGTTTGTATTATTAAAGGAAACTGTCTTTGTGCACATGCAACCAACTCAAGCAAAACTAGTAGATTATTGGAATTTGCTGTTTGTATAGACAGGCAATTTAGTGATTATTGTGTACCGTTAATAATTGACCTATTAAGACGTGTACGGTCTCCAACGCAGACTATCCATTCGAGTGTTTTGTATACCACAAGAAAGTAATTCACAAACCCATAACTTGGTCACAAACTAACGAACGTTCGGAGTCGCCTAACTTACGTAAGCCATCTGCATTATATAAAAGTGCATCAAAAGTGGAAATGTTTTCACATACTAACAAACGACAATTTAAATGCAATGTGTGCAATTACTACACATCATATAAAAGTAGTTTACAAAGACATATGCGGTCGCATTCTAACGAACGTTCATTTGCATGCTATTTGTGTAATTATACCGCATCAGAAAAAAATAATTTACAAAGACATATGCGGTCGCATACTAACGAACGTCCATTCGAATGCAATTTGTGTAATTATTCCGCGTCACAAAAATGTACTTTACAACAACATATGAGATCGCATACTAACGAACGTCCATTAGCATGCAATTTGTGTATTTATACCACATCACGGAAAAATAATTTACAATCACATATACGATCGCATATTAACGAACGTCCATTCGACTGCAATTTGTGTAATTATACCACATCACAGAAAAGTTACTTACAAAGACATGCGCGGTCACATTTGAGCGAACGTCCATTTGCATGCAATTTGTGTAATTATACTGCAACAGAAAAAAATACTTTACAACTACATATGCGATCGCATACTAAAGAACGTCCATTCGAATGCGATTTGTGTAATTATACCACATCACACAAAAGTAATTTACAAACACACATGCGATCGCATACTAACGAACATCCATTCGAATGCAATGTGTGTAATTATACTACATCACGAAAAACTAATTTACAAACACATATGTGGTCGCATACTAACCAGCGTCCATTCGAATGCAAATTGTGTAATTATTCCGCGTCACAAAAATGTAATTTAATACAACATATGCGATCACATACTAACGAACGTCCATTCGAGTGCAATTTGTGTAATTATACCACATCACGAAAAAGTAGTTTACAAAGACATATGCGATCGCATTTTAACGAACGTTCATTTGCATGCAATTTGTGTAGTTATTCGGCATTACTAAAGGATATTTTACAACAACATATGCGATCGCATATTAACGAACGTCCATTCGAATGCAATTTGTGTAATTATTCTACATCAAAAAAAAGTAATTTGCAAAGACATGTGCGGTCACATTTTAACGAACGTCCATTTAGATGCAATTTGTGTAATTATAGCGCATCAGAAAAGAATGCTCTACAAAACCATTTATGGTCGCATACCAACGAACGTCCATTTGCGTGCAATTTGTGTAATTACTCTACATCAACAAAAAGGAATTTACTAAGACATGTGCGGTCACATTCTAGCGAGCGTCCATTTGCATGCAATTTGTGTAATTATTCGGCATTACAAAAGAATATTTTACAATATATGCGATCGTATACTAACGAACGTCCATTCGAATGCAATATGTGTTATTATACCACATCAAAGAAAAATAATTTACAAACACATATGTGGTCGCATACTAACAAACGTCCATTTGCATGCAATTTGTGTAATTATTCGGCATCACGAAAAAGTCGGTTACAACAACATATACGATTGCATACTAACGAACGTCCACTCAAATGCAATTATACCACATCACAAAATTGGACAGCTAAACGCCATGCGTAGCGCCACCGTAACAGAAGAAATCAGACACCCCGTCGAAACACAACGACTAGATATACTCTTCATACAAGAACCATACTGCAAAAACGCGAAATTACCGGAAATGCCAACGACAGCCAGACAGATATGTAAGAGAGACAGGCCAATGACAGCTATCGTAATATTCAATCCTAACATACAAGCAACCACAATACAAAGATCACGAACGAGCACAACGTCTGCCAAGATAAATGCAGACAACACATGCACAAGTGGATACTGACCAACACATACATCCAATTTCGGTTGGACCCCGATTCATAAATCACCAATATTAAAAACATCGCACGTACATACACAAACCAACCCGCACTTTTTATGGCAGATGTAAACGTAAAATCCACAATGTGGTACTGTAGCAACACTGATGTGCGTGGGGAGAGGGTAGAGGACATGATCAACGAGCTACAACTTGAAGTGATGAACTGTCCCTTCAATCCACCCACCCACAGAAACCATCGGGCAGGAGCAGAGAGTAACATTGACGTCACAATAGCACACGGACTAGCGCACCCCCACATAAAAAACTGGAAGGTACATGACAACTTAACAAAAAACTTTCACAACCTCATAACTTTTGACATAAACAAGGATAACATACCATTACATGCGGAAACGGGCAAAAAATACTAAAATACAACATGCAAAATGCCAACTGGCAAAGACTACTGGACAACTTTAATCCTCCTGATATGCAAGGTAACGACAACGTACACGTTTATGCCCAAGCCCTAACAAGAAGAATTAAAGAAACTATGAAACAAACATTAAAAACAGTAAGACAAACTGCGCCACAAAATCCGCTAAAATGGACCACAGAGGTTTGGATACTGAAAAGCATAGCTCGCAAGACAAGGAGAGGCTATAAGGCTGCCCTAACGCCGGTAATAAGGACCTTCCAGCGGATCAACTACAGACAACGCAAGATGACGTACGAACAATAACTATACAACATGCAACGAAAATCCTGGAACACTCGTCGAACGACATTTGCAAACGGATGCTTGGGGGTACCGTGCAAGATAGTAACAGGAAGAATTGCACTACCGACAACATACTCGACTTTAACGAATCCCGACGGAAAAGGAACCAAGGATTGGAATGAAACCGCGACATTACTACTACATACACTCCTCCCTGATGACGACTGGGAAAAGGACACACAAGAACAAATACGCAAACGACAAAGAGTCACCGAACAAAACGCGAATGGGAATAAACCATAGAATAGAACTCAGGACGACATAACACCTTTCACTGAGGACGAGATTAGACACGCTATTCGATCTAATAGAAACAAAAAAGCTCCTGGGCCAGGCGGGATCCAAGCAGAAATCACAAAGGCACTAGACACCAAACTCACACCGAAACTTACTAAACTGTACAACGAATATGTACAACTGCTAGAAGCAAGCACACGTAATCATACTCTCTAAAAACCGAGAAAAGGACCCAAAAAATCCGGATTCGTACCGCCCCATCTGCCTTCTAGACTCGCTCGGAAAAACTTTCGAGCGACTACTGTGCACGAGAATGCAAGAACATCGGAAGACAAAAGGCATGCACCCAGCGCAGTACGGATTTAGACAAGGACAATCAACCGAAGACGCCGTAAACAAAACCATAAAAAGAAATCCCGTTTTAAACACGTAACTAATTCCTCCCAGATAGAAATCTGACTTCTTATATTGCGATACCAAATCAAGGCAAACCAGAGAATAATTCACCCGCTGAAACAAATAAATCTTGATCTGTACAGTTCCGTGAAATCCTGAAATCGTGAATCCTATCAAGAAAAGGCATTAAAGAAATTTGGGAGTCAAAGCCCTGAAAAGTTAAACCTCATTTATAGACAGGTATGGATTTCCCCAATGATGGAGCTTGAGAAATTGCGAGATTCGACAGGTATATCTGTGTCTACATTTGGGTTAAGTCTATCAAGAACTATTCCTTCAAGTAATAGAATGTCCGATAAGAAGGTTTGTTTAGCTTGGTTCGCTTGTTTATTGTCAAATAAACACAACAACTCTATTCGTTGCTTAAGGTGAGCTATGCGAGAAACAACACGCTTTAATTCAATTTGGCTTGGGTCTGGATGAATTGTGTTTACTATATTGGCTATATCTTCAAGGGATTGTTTAATTTCGGACATATTTTGAGGTAAATCAGAAACGATTACTTTCGAAATAGGTACTCCTTTGGCTTCTTGCGCTAGTATAGCTTTAAGTTGCAACCGTCTGTCATTCTGATTAGATGCTGATTTAATATTTCTACATTGAATTTCATAAATTAATTCCGATGACTTGAGATGAATGATATTCATTTTAAGATAGTCTTTAAGACAACAAATCAACAAATATAAGGAAATTAAGATACTATAATATTTTGAAAGGTAGAGGGTATACAAAACCTCAATTGATTGCGTTAGCTGTTTTTAAACGCAAAGTTTTCTTTAAAAGGAATTTGTAGGTTATACCTAAATGTTTAAGTTACTAAAAAAAACACTTTTAGGACGGTATTAGAGCAAGATAAGTTATACATGATTTAAAAACACTTTTAAAAGTTAAAAAAAGAAACAGGCATATAATTAAATTTAATATAATATCAAACAAACAATTTCCATAAGGAATAAGGCAATGAATGAATTAATTATTTATACTTAAATGTACTTACAAGCGAAATTGTGTAATCCCAACAAGTGTTTAAGTGAGGTTATATTATGTAATAGACACTCCTAAAAAATATGCACTTAATTTTATTCCGAACCGAATTAGGTACTTATTTAAGAGAGTTTAAGTTAGAAAGCACACTATTTTTATAGTTACAAGAGAATTAATTGGATTAATAATACATTGTAAAAAATATACTAGAAATCAGTAGTCAATATGACCACTTATGTTAAATTAACATAACAGCTGTCATTTGATTTCAGATGATTATATAGTAACTTTCAGTGCTACCACTTTAAATTTATGAGTTAATAGATATTAAAAATGTTCATAATTATTTAATTTTTTAAATGAAAAAGCTACAAATATAGTTATAAATATAGTTATGAGGTATAAACCAAAAGAAAAAATTTTTATTTTCAACCTAACCACGTTTTGGGTGCCACTATTATCGCCCCGCCGGCGAGGTACGCGAGCCACTACAATCAGTTGGTAACAATGTGAGATAATTGTAAAAATGTCCGCAATTTATAGATGACGTCACACAATATGCTAATTATTGCGATTCAATTACAAAATTATACAAATTTTAAAGAAAACCCCAACGGGGTACTCACGTAAACATGTAGTGCTTCTTGCAGAATTACTCCATGATGGTCGGCGGCGGTTTCGCTAATCTTTCTCAGGCGTGGGTGTTCGCTGGGTCCTGGTCGAATCCAAATTCAATTATCTTCTTCCTACATGCAGAGGGGCGACAGGAAACTGGTTTAGGGAACGATAATCAAAGATAAGGGCAAAAGGAATCTACATAACACAAAAAAAGATACGATAAGACACAAAGGACAGCAACACTTGTTCACGTTTTGGTGGCTAGTCCTCCACGTCTCCCGAAAATCTCCACTTTCACACCGCGTCACCGCAATCTCGCGCAACGCATTGTATAAAGTGGCGGAAATACGCACCTTTTTTTTAAATCCTTGGCGCAAAATTATTACAAATTAAAACTTAATTGGGATGTTTAGTGCCGAATTTTTCGGCACGTAAAACGTCCATGTGCATGCAATGTGTGTAATTATTCGGCATCAGAAAAAGGTACCTTACAAAGACATGCGCTTGCATACTAACGAACGACCATTTGTTGCAATTTGTGTAATTACTCTATATCACAAAAAAGTCATTTATAAAGACATATGCACTTACATTCTAACGAACGTCCATTTGCATACAATTTGTGTTGTTATTCCACATCACTAACAGACGTCCAGTCGAATACAATTTGTATAATTATTCCGCGTCACAAAAATTACTTTGCAACTGCATATGCGATCGTATATCGATAAACGTACGCTCACATACAATTTGTGTAATTATCCCGCGTCACAAAAATTACCATACAACTACATACGCGATCGCATAGTAACGAACATCTATTTGAATGCAATTTGTGCAATTATTCAACAGAAGTAATTTACAAAGACATGTGGTCTCATACCAACGAATGTCTGTTTGCGGGCAATTTGTGTAATTATTCCAAATTAGAAAAAGGTAATTTACACAGACATATGCACGCGCATTCTAACGCACGCTCATTCGAATGCAGTTAGTGCAATTATTTCACATCGCAAAATATTGTTGTTCGAATACGTATGCAATTGCGTGCTAACTAGCGTCCACTTGTATCCAATTTGTGTAATTATTTCATTTGTGTGAAGTTAGCGATGACTTTTCCCAGCGATGACTTTTGTAAGACTGACATGCATAAGATGACGTGAAGAAAGAATCAGCGGAAAGGCATCGCTGAGCTGTCAAATTATAAATTACGCTCTAACTAAACGAATACAATGCACACTGCATCAGCTTATTTAAAATATATTTAACAATTTTCAGTAATTAATAAAAGAGATTCTTTACAAACTTGAAATAATTTTAATATCAACCCAGTATCCAGGGATAAGAGAAGTTTTGATAGCATAAAATGAGCAAAATATTTTATTTACTTTTTTCCTTAATTTTGGCGAAGTTTTTAAAGTGCAAACGATCGCTATAAATTGGTCATATTAAACACCACCGAAGGCATCTAAATACAAATTTTCAAGCCCGTATCGAAGAAGGAAAATAGTTTTGAGTACATACAATGAGCAAAATATTATTATTTCCTTTTTTTTTAATTTTGGCGAAGTTCTTAAAGTGCAAACGATCGCTATAAATTGGTCATATTAAACACCACCGAAGGCATCTAAATACAAATTTTCAAGCCCGTATCGAGGGAGGAAAATAGTTTTGAGTACATACAATGAGCAAAATATTATTATTTCCTTTTTTTTTTAATTTTGGCGAAGTTCTTAAAGTGCAAACGATCGCTATAAATTGGTCATATTAAACACCACCGAAGGCATCTAAATACAAATTTTCAAGCCCGTATCGAGGGAGGAAAATAGTTTTGAGAACATACAATGAGCAAAATATTATTATTTCCTTTTT